>CM060940.1:581071168-586071168 GCA_030765085.1 Allium cepa
CAGTCATGTGACTGGTGTGGGAACTCAAAACAGTTTATTTATCTTTAAAATGAAAATAGAGGAATATTTTTAAAGTCAATACGCAATGCTTTTAAAAATGAGACTACCATAAGGCCTCCCGCACACACACACAATGCAAACGCAGAATCGTAGGAGATTTCTCCTTATGATAGTCAAAGATGCTTGATAAGCATTTAAAAGAACATTTGATATTATTACTAGTGCATAGTGTAGGAAAAATTTATTTCGAAAGTAGAATATAAATCTTAACCAGCATAGACATTTCGAACTATGCCTACTATAGCTACCATCTAAACAGTGGTGACCACCATAAGTAAATGGCAGGTTCTACAACTAATACCGTACAAGGTTTCGTATTGGGAATTGGATTTCCAACGAATGATCGGGCCAAGGAACTTCTCATTGCCACATGAGAATGCCTCTGGATGGACATCCCCGAGAACCAAACCGGATCTCTACCAACACAAGGCCGAGTTAACCCTAACTGAGTAACAACTGACCGAATATGCCATCCCCCGGTCCTTTGGGACCTTTCACCGAGCGCTCGCAATCAATTCACACAATCATAAAGTGTTTTCAACATGAGTAAGTATCTAGGCTCCATACCATGATACCACCCTTTTCCAAAAGGAAATGCACATATCCTAAAGGGCGCTACCCCTCATAACCTTGCCGCATCTTTCCTGTTTTGACCATTCCCGAGGTGTGAGGCTCGACGAAGTCACATCCACAAAAACATACTTTATACAAAAGCCATGCTTTGGGTCAACAAATGATCATAGAAATGATCACCAGGATAGACGATCAAATAAATGATCCTATCACAAATAATCAACACAATAATCATTTAACAGCAACACTCAGCATGTCACATTACCAAATTGGGAATATATCGCTGATAACCTTCAACTACATAACCTCTGAGCTCGTACGTCTCAGAGAAGGGTGTTAAGCTAAGAGAATAAATTGTCCGCCACCAACAGAAATATATTTGAAAGAAATCTGCTTTATATCTCAATTTGTAATGTCAGACATACAATCCATACAAGTCTGTTCCGGGTTCGAACAGAACCGAAGGCACTTACAAAGAAGTCCTTGCAATCCGGATATCCACAATCCTGATCGGATTTCCCATCACATATGGAGAACTCAATACCGGAGCAACTCGGTGCAAAGTCAATCGACAGGTCATCCTATCGCTCTCGCAAATACCCGGTCTTCAACACTGATCTTCAAATGCAATTCATAACGACGTATCACATATTCGGAATGGGTTATACGACCCCATGGTCCTTTCCCGGTTAACCCGAATAGTGAGCGCTTATTCAAAAATAAGTGTGGCATTCAAATTCAAACAAATCACATCAAATACCCATTCAAAGGGAAATATTGATAGTCGGTTATTGAACTATCAATGGATATGCACACATCACCAGTTTCCAAATAATTTTCCAAATTATTTATTTTCCAAAATATCTTTACAAGATATATTATTTTCAATACTTCAAAAATAAATCAATATTTATTTTTAAACAACTTCCCTTTTTATTCATAAATTCCATAGTGAATTTTCATTCCAAGATATCCATGCATATACGATTTCAATTATTCATTTCAATTTATCTTCAAAAAGATAAATTCTCAAAATATTCACTTTATATTGGAAAACATTTCCATACTTATTTATTCATAAGTAATTCACAAATTTTATTTATTTTCAACCTTTGGAAAATATTCAATATACTTAAATCGAAATTAAGTATATATTTCATTCTTTAAGGAAATCATGCTCTTAAACGTATTTATTTGGGCCAAAACGAATGTTGCGTAAAACATCGTTACGACAACCCAAAATCACTAGTATAGGGATTCAAAATTAAAATAGATATATAAATCCCAATACTATACAAAACATTTCCTTTCGGAAATCCTTTACTATAACAACAGTGTAATAGTCCACCATTTCCTTCTATTTCTCGAAAACGTCTATTTCAACAATAAATGTTGAAATCTATGGTTTCGAATATTAACACATTTTAAAACATCGTTAGATCGTTTTAATTCTATTTAAAACATCACATTCAAAACAATTTCTTTAACCTATTATTCACTATTCAAAAACGTGAATATACTACGTTAACCAATTTCATCATTTCTATACATTTCATTTTAAAGGATTATTCACTGTCTAAAACGTGAATATAGCTCCATAAATAAGTTATAACAATTTACTTATCAAAATAAGTCGTTTGCGAATTTATAGAACAACGTTTATAAATTCCATTTCTATTTATTTTATAACTACTTCCTTTTATAAATTCCTTTATTAACCTATCTCAATTCATATCTCAATGATATACTAAAGATTCATATTATAAGTGAAATACTTATAATTTATTTGTTTGCAAAAATCGTTCCTTTGAACTTTATAATTATAAATCTTATAACTTATAAGATTCAATTATTTATCCAAAACCATCCTTTTAATAACTTTATAAATTTTATAAACCTACTGCTTATAAAATTCCATTTATAACTTCACCGTTTATAATTCTATAAATTTCATTCATTTATGAAATTCATTCACAATTCATTCTAACACTTATAAAAACTCGTTTTATAATTCAAATATTTTTTATTTACAAATTATCAATTTATAAATCTCTTATATAAATCAATTTATACTATTATTTCAAATTGTCTTTAAAGTCCTTTATAATTTCACCATTTTGATTTATAAAATAATTAAATTTTATAAATCCTATATTTAAACTTTTTATAATAAATTCAGAAATCCTGTTTAAACTATTTTATAAAATCATTAGCCTCATATTTTCAAAAATCAGTGTTTAACTATATTTCTCAAAAATATAATTTTTATAACATTAAAATTATAATTTTTATTTATTTAAAATGAATCAATTTCCAAACATATAGTATATTTTCAAAAATCACTTTAAAAATCATTTTAAAGTTCCAAAGTTTGGTCCAATGATGCTACATACCAAATAGCCAATCACGACAACAACGATATCATATATCGATATGATAATCCATCAAATATCAAAATATCTGAAATCAAATAAATACTGTTGAGGAATCCAGTTGGATCCCTCCAACCTGTTTTCCTGCATCCAAAAACATTAGCACAATACCAATTCCGCTCCAGTACGGAATTATCGCGGTATATGGGATTTAAAATATTATCCGCTTAATAGACGGCGCAATAGGGTCTCATCCGCTATACAAATGCGGGAAATCAATAACTCCAATATATACATATGCCAATATATATATATTGCTATTATATATAATACCAATTTCACTGTTTATGAAATATTCGCGGTATATGTTTTTAATAAATAACATCCGCTAACTAACGGCGCATAATGTCTATTTTAACAATCAATAGATAACAATCATCATTCAAACATGCATTCAAGTATTTTAAATCTAACTATTTAAAATTAAAATCGAAACTGATTCGATTGAGTGAGAAGTTCTCACCTTGATTTCAATTTCGTTTTAGCGATTTATTTCGAATAAAATTAAACGGACGTTTAATTTTACCCAAAATTCTCACTAACTCCAAACGACTCCAATCCAACTCCATAGCGTAGTGCTCGTCCATACGATTCCAACGCAACTGGTTTCGCGCGTTTTCGACCTCGTATGAAAAAGTTATGAATTTTCTAAGATTACACGATTTTATATAAACAATTTACAACATTCTTTTATAATTTTTAACCTATTCAAATCACAGCCTTTGATCCATCCAACTCCTTGCATCATGACCGTCCACCCTTCTCCTTCCTCATGCGCGCAACATCTCCAGAAGCCGAACATAAAGAAACCCATAGCACTTCAAACTAGGGCTAGGAACCGCTGCCTCCTCGAGCCGCTTGAAGGTGATCAAGGACCTCCACCTCGTGCGCACTGCACCCCTCCATGCTCGGCACGAACATCATGAAGCTCGGCCATCATCTGCGCTTGAACGACGTGCGCGAAACCGGCCCCTTCAAACTCGATTTTCGATCGATCCAAAGCACTAGAACGAAAACCCACCGTTGGATGTATCAATCACACTGCCCTCTATAACTTTCATGTAGAAAGTTTTTCGAATTAATGAACGGATTTAAAGAAATTCGAGGGAGAAGGAAGGAGCATTTTCGGCCTTCGGTTCTGGGCAGTGGCGGCTAGGGTTAGGTTTATATTATTTTTTTTCTCTAATTTATGAAGGAAGGGTGTCTATTTATAGGAAATCGTTGAACACTATTCATCCGGGAATTTTGAACTCCGATTTACGCGCCGTAACCAGCGTTTCTAGGGTTTACCCCGCGTTCCGGACACAATGGAATAGGTTTCGAAAGCTAATTCGGACATCTGTGCGAGTTATGGCGATAAACGTTCAATTTAAATTAAACCGGTTTAAACGATTTTCTTGGCGTTTTAATTTGTACCGGACAAACGGTAAATCCAATCGACACGAAATTTGAAATCTTACAATAATATCACATTACTTATCCGATGAAACTGGTTTCGTCGAAATCCGAGACTTTTTGAAAAATGGCTATTTTAACTCGCTAAATTAATATTAAAAACAATTCGATGCGTTTCGAGCTGCCACGATCAAACGATAACTCCGATTGACACGAAATTTGAAATCCGGTAATAACTAACTATTACGGATCCAATGAAACTAGTTTCGTCCAATTCTGAGACTGTTTAAAAATTGATTATTTTCACTAGTCGATTTTAATATTAAAATATTCAATTTTCACAAATTAAATTTTAATTCCATTTTAAAAGTTCTAAAATATCGTTCTAACTTCAATATGATAAAATAAAATTTTACAAATCATTTTCAATCATATTTAACTCAATTTTCAATTATTTCTGTATTTTAACATATTAAATTATCGATTTAATTATCCAATTAAATCCAATTATTCGAAATAAAATTTATTCGACTTATAAATTCACTTATAAATATTTAAAATTAATTAAATATTCAAATTTTAATTACTAAAAATCCTGGGTCGTTACAGTACCTCACTGCCGATGACATCGCCTATCGCCCTAGGCTTCACCAACGACCAACGTTCGACAATCCCAAAGCAACTTGCGCCTGGCTCCACCTCTCCGTCGAATCCCTTCATCGCACGCGAGCGCACGAATCACGAACCAAATTCATGAATTTGAATCGATGGAGCAATCATCAGCCACTTTCGAACATGCTCGATCGCGACAAAGGCCAGGTCGCCACGTTCCTTGAACGGCCCATTTCGATTACTGCATGAGTGAAAATCGCGGCCTTGATTTGAAAAAAATGATGCAACCAAGGATTTGAAAGGGAGGAAGAGGCGCACGATGTTAAATGAAGGGGGAAATACTCGCGATTGAAGAAGAAGAGGGAAGCCATTTCTTGTGAATTCGACTAATTTTCTTTTATTTTCTACCGAAAGACAGTCTTTACATTTTATTTTATTTTTCTTTTAGATGAAGAGAAAACATCTGTGCGCGATTAAAAATGATAGGGGAACACGTATTTATTAGATGAACACGTGCAGTAAATCGTAAAAGCGTTATTCAGTCAATAAAATATATATATCAAATTTAAATTCAAAATTTTAAATCGACTTCAATTCGAATTTTAAAATTTTTACATCTTATCGAGGTGTGCTGCCAGGCGTTTATAATGTTAAACCCCTATTCTGAACATAATGGAAAAGATTTCGAGTCCTAATTCGATCGTACGGTGATGATAACTTTTTGAACCCAGTTATTTATGTTAGATTTCGATAAAGATTCAGTGTGTTTATCTACCGTACAATCACACGACAACTCCAAACACTACAAAAATTGAAATCCGATAATAATACACTATTGCGGATTCAATGGAAATGGTTTCGTCGAAATCCGAGACTGTGGCTCGGAAGGCTATTTTTAAATAGAGGTTTTTAGGCTGAAGGAAAAAGTTAGTTTCAAGGACAAGTAGTTTGTTTTTTTAGGATGAAGGACACTTTTTAGTGTAAATCATAGAATGATAGTTATAACTATCATTTTCATTTCACACTAAAAAGTGTCCTTCAGACAAAAAAGCAAACTTGTTGTCCCTGAGACTAATTTTTTTTGCAACTTCTTCATTTTGCCTATTTATCTGTTTTAAATATCGATTAAACGATATAAATTCAAACTGAACAAAACACTCTCAAATTCAAAATTAAATTTTATTATCCACTGTACTATTAATATAAATTTTATAAGCCATTGAAATATTTTTAACAACCCTAAAACTCAAGATTTAATATTTTACCCAATCTCTAATTATTAAATTCAATAATTTAATTGCCAAGTAAACAGTGATATTTTAAATTCAAGTTAAACTAACTTTCAAATATTTAAAATCAATTAAATATTTCAATTTCAAATATACAAAAATTTCGGGTCGTCACAGCTGTGAGTTTTGAAAGTTTAGTTATGACTCTATATTGTTATTTTCTTGGTTCTGCCGACAATTTATCTTAGAATGAATCTAAGTTTCGATGGTTCTTTTCTGGATTGAAATTTAGGCCTATTCTAGGGTGGATTGTTATATTTGATATTAGAGCCTTGGTTACCCAATCAACGGGGAAAGTATACTGTACGTATTAGTGACATGCTTGTAATATTTAAAAAGACTTTTCAAAAGCATATAGTATATATATACTTATTTCGAATTTACGCTTAACTCTATAAATTCTGGCTGTAGAAGTAGCAGTTACCATATACCGAAAGAGTGGATGAAGCAATTATGAGTTGGAAAATAAATAGAGTAAAATTTATACTTCTTTGTAGGACCTAGACTTCCTTATCATTGTAGGCCCTATAAGTATTAAGGTAACAGGGATAGGAATGTAGATGGAAAGGTTGACATAAAATAAATGACCTTAAGAAAACGTCCATTAGTCTGACAATTAATACGGATAAACTAACATTTATGGAAGTGACAAATGAAGGTGTTAGATGTTAATAAAATACGGAAGTAAGGAAAGTGCAAACTTTCGTAAGAAGGAATACATTTATCATCACAAGGAGAAAACCAGATTTTTAAAAGGTAGAGTAGAAAGGTTTAAAAGAAAGAAAATTTTTTAACCATGCCTCTTTGGACATAATTTGATAAAAAGGTTTTTTTGAAAAATTTTGAAAGTTCCTTTCAAAGATTTTGAAATGAAAATCTTATGGGTTAATTTTTTTTGATAAAAAGTGATTTTAAATGAATTTTAAATTATACCATCATTTGTTTTGAAACAAAAAAGGTTGGCAAAGAGGTTGTAAATTTAAAAAGGATGGTGAAATATTTTGGTAGGTGATTTTAATTTACAAACTTGGTGAATTGAAAAGTTGAGAAAAATTCCATTTATTAACTTCTCAATTTAATATTTGATTAAATTAGAAAAGCTTTCAATTTCCTTGTTTTTGTATTCTTTTTACTTTTCTATGTTATATTTCCTACGCAATAAATTTGATAGTTCTTTCCTCCATCACTTCTTAGAGGCTGTATAAGTTGAAATTTTTTGAAAATATAAATTTAGTTTGCAATGACCCGTAAATTTTAAAGGTTTTATTAACGCAGTCAATTGAATTTTTGGTGAAATTTTAAATAATAATATTTTGGAATAAAAATTTAATATTTGGAATGCGTCTTCTTAAACATAGCGACTAGTAAATTTTCATCTGATGATACTAAAGTTTATTTTCTTGTGTAATTTTATTTCAATTTAATCAGTTAATATTTGATGATAATGAAATGTTTTCCAAACCTGAATATTTTTCTATAGAAAATTTGTTAATCATCTTCTAAGTGAGATGTCATATTTCGTTTCTCCAAATTTGGACTGTTGTTTCTTTGTTTTTCTTATTTCTGGCAAATTAGCAGCATTTTCGATACCGATGATTGAATTTTGATAGAATGATCATACCACCGATATTTGTATATCTTTTTGATCGCCTTGTCGTGCTGATCTCTGTGGTATATTCAATTTTGTGTTTTGAAGCTCGGTGTGTGACGAAGTGGCGGTTTATCGTATCGGTACGTTTTGATCCATTTGAATTCCTCTGCCTATTACCATTCAATTGCCCAAAGGTCTAATTTTGAACGGTCGTTTATTTTATTATTCCCCATAATCTTGTGTTTGACTTTTCCCATACCCACTACTTTGTATTTTTGTCGGTACGTTTGCTCTACCTTTTTATTTTCATTATACTGCCATATTTTATATATTCAACATTCTTTGGTCTGCTCGAAATCATGCCATTCATTTTTTTCTCCTTGTTCTTCCTGTCTTCATTTGTTTCATTCCTTCATTTGGCTTGAAAAGAAAAAAAGGAAATAACACAAATTATATTGCAAGTTGTAGTGTATACATACATAAATTGCTAGCACTGAAGCTCCACCCACGCAACTTTCTCCTCCGCTCACTCTCTCTCGCGCCCTACCCTCCGATTCTCTATCGGCATCCCACCATCACACGACGCCGAATCACCTAGCATCCACCAAACGACCTTCGAGCAGTGACCATCTTCCCACCATTTTCGGCCTTTTCTACCTCCACCGCCGAGCGCAGCTCGCACGGCCACCTCATCAACCAATTCTGCCGCTCCTTAACCTCCTTGCCGCCCTGACAGCCATAAACCTCCTCCCCTCTCAAGTCCGAGCCTCTGACATAGGATCAATCCGGGTAGCAAGCTGTTGTGTCATTTCATATACACATTACATATATATGTGGTACATGTGTATATATATTCTAAATTATATCTATATTTGAAGAGGAAAAAACAACAAAAGGAAGATCTATATATGTTATATATAGGACTTTCATTTTTCCGTCTGTATGAACATATATTACATGCTATAGAGAAAAAAAAAGGTTATATAAATTTGTGTCAAGAATTTTAAATAAATTTTTGGTAGTAACTTTAATATACAAATCTGTTAGTTACGTATATAAATTTATATAAGTTATATAAAACACTGTTATATATGTTGGTTTATATGTAAATTTGTATATATATTTGTATATATGAAGTTACGTTCTATGTTTTATATTACAGGCATACGCATCTAGTATATTTAAGCATTGAGGTTTCTATTTGTTTAAATTTGTCCGGTATGCATTAGTAGATATGAAGTTTAAGTATTTTATTTTGCTTTATAACCAAACTTATATATTAGTATATATATGAAATTTGCGTCTATGATTGTTATATATGTATATAGTTATGTAAGCCGTATATTATATATTCTAGTTTGTATAGGTTTTGTGTACCTTGAGATATATATATATATATATATATATATATATATATATATATATATAAACTTATCTATATTCTGTTGGGTTTAGTTTGTATGTATATTATATATAAAGATTATATATACTTTGCTTTAGTTGGTGCGATAGCTAATATGAATACAATATTTTATGTTGTACTGTATATATATATATAGCTTTTATGTAAGTTAGTATTTTATATGTAGGGCGATTTGGATATATATTTTAAAATTTTATGGTTTGAAATAAAAGTTTATACAGTTATATATTATGAAGTATAATTATTTTGCATTATTGCAATTGTTGTTTGTATACAAAATATATAGCTGTTTGCTATAAAAATAAAGTTATAGTGTATAAGTATATATATTGGCACATATATTAGTTATATACATCTGAGTTGGTTTTGAATAGATTAATTCATAAGACTGCATATCTGGATGCATATATCTATATATACATATATATATTCAATTGAACATACATAAAATATGTGAGTAATTTGCATTTTGATAAATATATATGTATTTATTTCAAAATATACCATGTAGATATGTTTATTTTAATATGCGTGTTTTAATTTAAAACAATGATTTTGAAATATATAAATACCCATATATATAATTTAACATATGTCTGAATTTAACATATGATTTATATATAGCGATGTACCTAAGTTCACTTATATCCATTATCTTCATCAATCCAGCTCGGATTTGAATTCGTCTCTTCCTATTTATCAGCTTTATTCGTCGAATTGCGTCCATCTAGTGTTGCTTTCGAATTCGTAGCTCGTTTCTTTGTCAAATCTATCTAGCCTTGAAAGGTGAGCAATCACTCACGATTAACGTTCTTATATTTATTAAATTTGATTTCAATTGAAACGAAAATTGAAATATGCTACTGTTAGTTATTTAAATTGTGTTATATATATGCTATTATCAGTAACTATTCACCTATGGGATATGACGTCATATCCTGTTGTTTATATTTTATTTAATCACTGATGATATATCTCTATTGTTGATACGTTTTATTTTATCATATATGTTCTCACTCTGAAAGTTCCCTATTAGTATAGAACTCTCTATGTGTTGAAATGATACATACTCGAACGATTTTTAGAATAGGAAAAAATCATTATGGGTTGAAATGATAAACCTAAGCGATTTTCATTGAATTGAATTTGGGATTCCAGGTTGAAATGATACATACCCGTATATATTTAAATTACGGATTGAAATGATAAATATCTGTATCACTTGACCATAGGATAGAAAATTTTATATAAAACACCATTTGTCTATATATAAATATTTTAAAAATGATTTCTATGGTTTCAAAACGAAATATATATGGTTTTATTTCAAATTTGAAAATATTATGTATATGAATAAGTTTTAATATAAAATAAATTTAATAATAAGCTTTAAGTTTAGTAAAGTAATATAGGTAAAATACAATATGTTTAAGTATTTATTTAAATCTATATTAAATAGATTTTATAATGATTTCTACAAGTTAAGGTTGGAAAGATTAATTTGAATCTATTCAAAATTGTATTTAATTAAGAATTTTGTTCAATTAAATTGATTTGAAAATTATTTAATTTGAGGGTTTTAAGATATGAATTTATAACTTGATTTCAATTTAAAGTGACTAAATGGATATTCCAAATTTAAATAAATCGAAGGAAATATTTTTTTTAATGTAATTCAAGGTTATTTAAATGATATTGGATTTATTAGGTGAATATTTCAAAACTAAATAATAATGAATTTATTTGAGATGTTAATGAGATTATCAAATTTAGTTTTGAAATGTTGAAAATATAAAGCTTTGAAATGTATTGAAATTGAAATGGTTTATTTTGTGATTCAAATCTGTATTTGAAATCGATATAATTTGAAATGGTTTATTTAGAACTGAATTGGATTTAAATTGATGAAGTGAGATTTAAATGAAATTTGAGATTTTGAATTCGAGTTTATGTGAATCGATTTGTGAAATTTAAGAAAGCTATTTTATTACATAAAGTATTTTAAATTATATTTAAATTATTTATATGTTTTACTTTATAAATTATTTTAATATAAACTATTTTAATAGACTAAATATTTTATTTTAAACTATTTCAACTTATAACTATTCTAAATAAACTATTTTATCTTATAAACTATTTTATTTTATATACTATTACTAATATCCAAACTGTTCAAAGGAAAGTGTTATGGTTTTCTAAGGTGTTATGGTTTCAAAGTTTTATGATTTCCAAAGTGTTATAATTTCAAGTGTTTTGGTTTCAAAAGCATTAGAACTTTGAAAGTGATATGATTTTTAGAAATGGATATATTTGAATGGAAATGATATCGTATTGATATGGTTTTTAAATGGAAATGATATTTTGGTTTTGAAGTATAAACTATTTTGAAATGACCATGGTGTTATAATAATGATTGGTTGTTAAAGAGACCGGGATTGGATATTGTCATACCCTCTACCAATATCGAAAACCACTTTAACAACTGTGTATGTGGTAAAGATTCCAGAATGAAGTAGGATGGTTTGGTGACGATTCTATATGGTATTTACGTAGCCCTGACTCCCGTGAGTCAGCTTGATGCGGCTAAAACAGGAGCCACGCCGGGCCAAATAAGGTCATTCCTTCGATCAGGAACATTTCTTCGATACCATTCTATTACTTTTGTGATTTGATTGGGTGCACCCCTTGATTTGGGAGTGTGTCATAAGGTGGGCGGTAGTAGCTGCTATGCGTTACCACCAGTCTGGATACGCGAACGGTATATGTACCATGGCATTGCCTCGAGTGCCTTGTCGCATGCCCTATCGTGCCTTCTACGAGTTTTTTTTGTGTCGTACCTATGGAGTTCTCCCTGAGAGCCCACCTACAGGTGGAGTTTACAGTATCTATATAGACTACGGCATTATAAAAATGTGTTAAGGGGGATATGGGTAACGCCTAAGCGCTATTTTAATAGTTTACTTTACTATAGACATATTGTAATAGCGTATATTACTACATAGTAGATAGTTCCACAGAACCTTAGAGGATGGTTATCCCAAACATCCTTTGAGTCACTTGTATTTTAATTGATATTTCACTTGAGTTGGATTTATTGATATAAGAATGTTAATCCTGACTCGAGTGTTTTGTGTCTTGCTTTACACTGGGGTCAGACTAAGTGATACAACATTTGAGACTCACCTTTGGAGTTTGGAGCTTCGCTTGGAAATCCGGCTATCGATTTAGCTTTCAGCTCTTTCAGCTGATTCATTTATAGATGTCATCAGTTTGTTTTTGAGACTTCACTGCATATGAGATATTCTATTGTATTTTATTTCAAACTCTGTTGTTTATATAGTAGCTTCATGAACTACTATTTATCTATTCCGCTGCATTATTATTATAGTATTTTGTGTCTGTGATTTTGTGATTGATTTATTTACTATATATGCTGATTTTTGCAAAATATAAATTAACATTCTGATATTTTGAGCAATTCAAGTCCGACATGTGCGGATGCAAATGGTTGAAAATAACAGGTCGTTACATAGTTAAAGACAACTTTGGAAATATACCACCATTAGTTTTTGAAAAGTTTGGAAAGGTAATGCAATTTTTAAAGCAGTCAATTTCTTCAAAGAAAAAATGGTGGATGGTTTTAATTGTAAATTAATTCCTTGAAAAGTTTTCATTTGTCAGCCTTTTTAATTTGATTAAAAAGATTTTAATTTTTGGTTCTTTGATTCTTCTATTTTTGCACATGATTTTTCCTTGTTTATAAACCTAAGGTTCTTTCTTTAGAACTCTTTTTAGGGGTTTATAAATAGCAATAACACTTATTTTGGAATAGAATTGTGAATTTTGGCAGATGAGATATTGAAAGGAGTAATAGAATAAGATATGAGTTATATTTGTCCACCCCATCTATTTTTCTATCGTATAAAGTTATAAAAGGTATCTTCGACCATTGATTGGATTTAAATGATGATTGATAAATAAGTTAGATGTTTTCGTATGAAAAGAAACGTTTATTTAAAGATGATAGTTTTATATGTTTTCCTAATTTGAAACAGAATTTTTTTGAAAAGCAATAATATTGGATTTGATAAAGAAAAGTGTTGCAAGAGATTTTAAGAGTTTTTTAGCAAAGCTACGACATATATTTCGTCAAATAATAATATATTTTTAGTGATAAGGTAATAAATATTATTGTATGCTTTAGAAGAAAATAACTACTATTTTGAAATAATAATTTTGGAAAATTTACTATTTTGTAAACAATAACCCTTGTTGCTAGAAAAATCTTTGAAACAAAAATGGTCTAACATATTGTTTTGGAAAGATATTAAGTTTTGAAACTTTTGTGTTAAAAATCATATTTTCAAAAAGGGGTAAATCCTTATTTTAGTAAGCTATTGAAAGGAAAGTTTTTCATAAGTTCCTTTTTGAAAAACCAATAAAATTTTAAATGTCATAAATTAGGAAGCCTAACTTTAAGGGTAAAAGTTTTGATAAGGAAAGTTTATTTTAAAAAAAAAGATTATTTTATTCCTATTTGGGAGTAAAGGAATTTTGAATCTTTAATAAAGGTTGTTACAGTTTACATTTTCAAACATAAAGATATTGAATTCGATATTCATGTTTTAAGTATTGCAAGAAATGATGTTATAAATGCTTATCTTTAAATAAGTTTATTTATACAAAGATATTATATTTCGTGTGTGAAAGTTATGATTTTATAATTTTTACGGAGTAGATATGGATCATGAACTGGGTAGAGTAGACTAAGGTTTTTAGGATATGAATAAAATAGAATGTACGACCTGATCTAGAAATTTGAAGTCAGTCTCAAACCTTTGAAGAAGTTGGTAAAGAGTAAGGATATTCTAGATCTGTAATTGGGTTGTGAATTAGTTCACCCATAGGATATGAATTTCTATATATTAATTTTTGAGCAATTTCCATGTAATTTTCATAAATTATCTAGTTCCCAAAAATTTGTATAAAAGTGCATTGTTTGAAGTAACAAGGAATACACTAAAAAGAAAAGATATGTGTAAGAGATGGATATTTTTTCCATAGTTTACACTGTTTATTTCAATAATAAGAACAGAAATATTTCCTTGTAATTTCAAACAAAGCAAAAAACTAAATTGTAATTAATTTATGACAGTAACCTTTTTGGATGGATAGCTTCGATAAATTAAAATTTAGAAATAAGTATTCTAATTATAGAATTAGTAGTTAGATATAGATATAGATATCGTACAGCTGCACTAAATGATTATAATATATATATAGAGTATAGAATACGACTATATGTGTATTAGTTAGCAATTAACGGATTAGGATTTATGGACGTTAATTATAAATTTAATGGGCGATAAATTTGTAATTAATGATAAGAAAAGTAATCTAATAAGGACTGATTAAGGAAACTTGGCATTGAATTTGTGGAAGAAAGAAATTTGAGTAATGAATGGATTTTTAAAATCTGAAGAAGGTTAAAAAATTAAAGAATGATTAATTGGAAATGGTCTAATTTTAATAGTAGTTATCAACTGTTATGGATATTAATTAAAGCAATAAAAGGATCACATTTGCTAAAGACCAAAAAAGAGTAATTAAGAAAATGGGTAGCAATGGAATGAAATATTAAAAATAATCCATCTTGATTTAGAAATGAGTGTTAGGACCTCAACACCTTATATTAACTGATAATAAATGGCAACTTCCAGTAAAATTTCCTTTTGGAGTTCTTGGATTATTATGGCAAGTTGTCTTCCTTGGTCATTGGAAAAGTGGATGATGTGGTATAAGATATATCCCCATTTTATTCCTATGAGACTTTACGAATGGGATTTAAACCACTTGATATATGTTGGGAAGCAAAGTAAATAGGAAAATTTTATGGGGAAACTTAACTAGCGATAGACCATAGGTAATACTGGAAGTTGATGAGGCAATTAATTAGCAGCTTAAAGAGAGTAAATGTTTCAATGTCAAAGCTTTAGATTTTTGGAAACACAAGGGATTTAGCTTACAAAATGCTACCATGCAAGGAAAAAAGAAAATGTATAGGAATAAGAATGAAATTTCCTATTAATCAAGGATTAAGAAGAATGTGGTAGAAATTTTCCGTTAGAAGCAGTGGAACCGCAACACTCCAACACAGCTTTATGGAGTTGCACTTTGCATCGTTAGTGATAGGGACCAGTAGTTACTCGCAATTTTCAAAGGAATTTGTTAGTAGCATTAGGAACTTTGTTGAATTGGAGTATCGTTTATCGACTGAAGACTGGCGGATGAACTGAAGGAATGGATGAGAACTTAGAGGATTTGTTGAGAGATTGCATCTTAGATTTTGGAGGACCTTAGGCGTAGCGCTTACCCTTAGTAGAATTCGTATAGGATTGTAGTCATAAATGGACGATTAGTATAGCACCCTTAAAGCATTTTTTTGGAAGGCCATGCAAATCACAAAATTGTAGGTGGAAAACAACCAACAAATTATACTCCGATTAGGTTTATATTGCTAGACTTTGGAAAGTCAGAATTGATTAGGTAGCATGTGAAGGTCGTACGATTTGGATAGTTTGGAAAGTTGGCAGCAGATTTATTCGGCTTTTTCTCAATATGGGGAAAAACAAGAAAACTTTTATGTTGGCTGGAGTACATGACGTTTTTACATTTAAGGAAATTACTTCGTAGCATAGCAATTGTTGTAGAGCCTAATTAATTGGGGAATTTTAAAATGGAGCCAATAGCGTCCTGTGTCACTACATGCATTTTAGAGCACGGAACTTAGAAGCTTCGCAGCAAAAAATTAGATTGGTCTAAGTACAATGGTGAGAAAATTTGGTGGGAGGCATAAGGACTCTTCGTCCTAACATTTCTTTGGAAAATTTTCTCTCCAAAGTAGGGTTTTGGATGCATCGTGGTAGCTAGATTGGATGGTAGGAGATTGCTGCTACACTTTTTCACTACCACTTTATACTTATGTAGTTTTCATGCATGCTTAGGATATTTGCAGACATACTTTCATGACATGATCACACATTCACACTAGGATTGAGCTCACTTTTGTATGTTTACGGTACATAATCACATTGCACTATTGGTTGAGTAAATGTTTGTGTAGATAACTTAATTATATAACATGGATGTTATTGTGCGTTATGTTGTTCGCTCCTTGAAAGATTTTGGGACAAAATCCTTTTTAAGGAGGGAAGAATGTAACACCCGGTAAAATGAAACATAATTAAATGGATTAAATTGAATTAAATATGGAAGGGTTGGATATGGAAATTTTGTAAATGTCAAAATTTGACCAAGGAAGTTATTTCGTTGCATTCATGATGAAATTCTGATCTATTTCCATATATAATATGCTGAAAACAGAGCTTTGACGAAGAATTTATGAGCATTTGAAGTTTTCAAATTTAAATTAATTTTTTTGAATTCAAATTTAAACAATCATTTTAATTTAGTATTTTAATTTTATATATTAGGTTGGAGGCTAAGTAACATTAATTTACATTTGATTAACATTTAACGTTAAAGTTGATTAGGGGAAAGAAATCAACTAAAAACAATGGAAATAAATAGTTCCCTAGAAAAAATTTACCAGTCGACCCTTTAATGGGACCGGTCGACCGGTCATTCCTGAAAAGGGTAGTGGAGGCTAGGGTTTAAGGGTATGAATGGTCCAGATTTCTCCGTTTAAAACTATTTTCATCCTATGGTTCTGGTGCGTTTCAACCCATGTAAATAGAACCCTATACTCTCTACTTTTTATTCATATTAACTCTCCACTTTTTATATATATTATTTTAGGGAATTTAGCGAAACTCTATCATTGTTATCTCTTCAAATTAGATTCAGAAACTCCATAGAGAATTCAGGTAAGAATCAAATCTGTTTTGTGTGTACATATCAAAAGAGAGATTCTGAATGAGATTGTAAGGCATGCAAATCCATTGAAATGAAGCTAAGATTGATCTATAAGTGGAAATCTTAGGATTTCTTTTTCAGTAATTATTTAGTGTATTATTTTTTGGATTTGAATATGCCGTAGGGATTTCGGAATTTCAAAAATATGATAGATAAAATCCCCTATAAGAATTTTTTTCCATAATTTAACATAACATCCCGAATGATCTGTTGAAGATTTTAATTAGATTTAAGGAAATGGATTCACTTTTCTTTTTTCTTTTTTCTTTTTTAGAAATTTCTTTCACCCCATAGGATAGAGGGGCGAAATAACTTAAATTCTTTATAATATATAAGACTTTTTTCTAGATAATTATTTACCTTTCCCTAGATACATACATAAAAAATATTTTGTATCATTGAGCCAATGACTATTCATGATACCATATTGAATCAATTGCATACCGTTTCAAAATAAAATTTAAAATGAGAGGAGTGTTATGGTAAAACAAAAATTCATTTTTTATTTCAAAATGTCAATTCAATGTTGAGATTCTCGATATTAACATTAATTTGATGGAATTTGTTTCATTTATACCACTTTTGATAATTTCATAGTATACTCTACTTCTCCTTCTTCTTTGGTTCAAATTATTATTCTTCAATGAAATAAGGGGTTTTAGTAGTTTACACAACTTATTGTTGCCTATTTTTTTGTAAAAGAGGAGTTGAATAGAATATGGAGTTTAGATTGTAATTCATCGTGTTAAGAATATTTCATTAAATTAGTGCAATAAATTGAGTTTCTATTTGATTTACAAGTCGGTTATTGCAGTTTTGGTTATTATATTTATTCCCTGTTTTGGATATTAGAATACTTTATATTGGTATGTTGAAATCTTGGAAATTTGAAGAAAAGGTACTTGTAATGTTATTTGGTTAGGGTATTAACATTTAACGCTAGTTTAGGACGTAAAATCTACACGTTTAGAATTTATTAGGTGCGGATATTTATTTATCTTAATTACATAATTAGCATATAATTATTGCGTATATAATGCATTTAATCGGGTAATTATTTTCTTTTATTTCCCTCATTAGGAAAGTAATTGATTGTTAGGCTAAAATAAAAGAAAACTTTTATATAGCCTGATTATTATTCTAAGGCGTAATAAGGAAAGTTCCTTATAAGGTCGAAACGGTGAGATGAGTGTGTGTGTGTGCACGTAGAGAGTATTTTATTTATGGCTATGTCATAAGGATAAGTGGTCAAAGGACTTAAATGATGGAAGTTTGCCCTTCACTTTGAGGCTACCAGCAGTTGTGCACACTTCCTATGGATATGAGATATTCTTATGATAATTATTTATAATGACGCGAGCTTAGTCCCAAATTCTATAGGGAAAATCTACAGAGCTAATCTGCCTACCAGTTCCTATTAATAATCGGACTAATGTGAGACGTCGGTATGAATATGGGTCATAAGATGAAGAGCCTGCTTTAGGGTTTTGAGGTATTAAATGGTTGTTTGAGGGCCCGTCTCTTTCCCCATATGAGGTATTAAATGATCAAGCAATTACGTGGGTGGTATCTCAATGGGGTCCGCTTTTGGAAATAGGTATTAAATGATGAGGTCTGCCTTAGTTAAGGTATTAAATGACCATAATCTTTTTATTTTCCACAAAGAAGTATTAAGTAGACTAAGAGATTCCATATGATGTCAACTAGATAGTACCAGTGAGAAGCACGCCTTGAAAATAGATATTGAATGATGGGATCTGCCTTAAAAGGTATTAAATGATCAGAGTCTGCCTATTTTCCAAAAGATATTAAGTGGCTTGGGTACCGTCTCTCGCATTATTAGCTGTTTATGACGTATGATTGGGATATGGTTTTCTAGAAACCTACTTCTATTAAGTGGTTGGACCCGCCTTCTTTCCTTATAAAGAAGTATTTAACGGATTTAGTGGTTTTATGTTCATAGACATATTCTTATTTTGAAGTACAATGTCCAAGTACTGAAAAGGTAAGACAAGGTTTTTAATCACCAGACACTTATTGTTCCGACTTCCTCCCCATTACAACATAGGTTAAGGACTGAGTGATAGTGGTGGCAATGCTAAGAGATGGAGAAGCTTGGCTTGTGGCGGTATTTGCTATTATTGCTTTTATGCATACCCATGTATTTAGACAATTGTTGTAACAGATGTTATGTTACGGTTTAATGGAATTTTTTATTATGACATTTTTATGGTTTTAAAATAAATGGGTACGCTTTGCTAATATATTTTGTTCCATCCGCTGTGAGTTTTGAAAGTTTAGTTATGGCTCATTACAACAAGGTATGATTTTTTAGCAACTTTTCAAGATAAGTTTCTAACTAATTCATTTACATATTCTCTATATTCACATGCTTGGGTTTGTACGATTCCTTTAATATTGACTATCTTATAGCATGAGAATTGGTAACCCCTTTTCTCAATTAAAAGTATGTATATTATGTTCATTTTATTCAGATCTACATATGTTATCTTTTACATTATAATTTTTTTTAAATTAATTTCCAGTGAATACAATTTTATAATATTTATATATACAATCATAAATGAATTGTAATTTAATTTTTATTTTAAAATTAATTTTTAGTGTTGCATGCTTAGTGATTAGATACAATCATTTTGAATATTGTTTATGCAAGAACGAAAGATTTTGATCTAAAATTTTAAATGAACTTTTATGTAGATTTTAAATCATATATATCTCTTTTCTGAATTTAGTTTTGTTAAAATTTCCAAACTCTTGTTTCATTTCTAGACAAAAGTTCAATCTAAGTTGTTAACTTGGAATGAAATGTAAATTGTCGAATTGAAATTTTAATTAGAAAGTTTTGGTTTAATTTTATATACATATGCATGTGTAATATGCGTGCATATTCATATAAACTTCAAATATTTGTATTTCAAATTGCCAAAGCCTGATTTAAACCTTCTTTTAATAATTTAAAAGTGAGACAATTGCATATACATATTAATTACTATTTGATATTTATATCATTGCGCCATAATACTTTTTTCATGTAAAATGAATGTTGTATTAATTAAATTTCCTAAGAGGGAAAGTGAATCAGTCAATGATTCCATTTTCATCTCCTTCCATATTAGATCCTTATGTG
The DNA here is from genome assembly GCA_030765085.1 of Allium cepa. Lineage (NCBI taxonomy): Eukaryota > Viridiplantae > Streptophyta > Magnoliopsida > Asparagales > Amaryllidaceae > Allium > Allium cepa. The sequence goes on from CM060940.1 coordinate 581,091,633, forward strand.
ATTGCATCTAGATTTATTCTTGTTTATCCCTATCCAATGTCAACTATCAATCTTACTTATTTTTGTTTAGCCATTTGATTATACAATTAAAGTATGAATATATTTGATATATTCACTGTAACGACCTGGAATTTTATTGTTTTAATTTATGAATATTTAATTTATTTTAAATATGCAATTAATAGTTTAGTAATCAAATAAACCTCTTTTAATTTATAACTAATATTAAAAAAATTCATTCTTGAATTTTGATTGCAAAAATAATTAGTTCAAAGAAAAATAGAAAAATGTGACTAGAAATCGTTTTCTGAATTTTCAATTTTTCATCATCAAAAAGTTGTCGAAAATGTTGTATGCATTTTAGTAAACATATACACATACCTATAATATTAACATAAGTATGGTTAATAATAAAATGGTAAAAATATATTCAATCAAGTAAATATAAAGGAGATATGACTTTTTATCCAAAATTTAAATAAAAATAAAATAAGATTTAATATCACCTTTCACATAACATCATGGTGAGGAAGGCGTTTGCATGTTGGGTGAAGAATGGGGTTTGTGATTCCATGCATTTGGGACGAGTAAGAAGGAGGTGGTGATGAGGTGGAGAAAAATGCGCGGAGGGTATGTGCTAAAAGGGTAATTTAGCAATTTGTTTATTTCACTTTGTTAAAAACAATTTCTTATTTTTTCTCTCTCATTTTTTATCTTCAATTCTCATTTCCAAAACTCCATCTTGTTTTCTAAGCTTTAAATTTTTTTTAATAGTTTCCATGCTTTTTCAAAATTTTAAAAATTATCCTTTTTCCACTTTCAATTCTTGAAAAATCATTTAGACATCCTTTATTCCCTTCCTACACATCCTCTTATCCAAAAAGCTAGCCCAAACTCCCCTACAACCCAAGCCCGAGCCCTTTCCCTCTATAGGTCGAACCAAAATTTCACTTCCCTAGGCCAGAATCAAGGTTTTACAAAGAAAAATACTAGATTTGGGTCAAATTCAAAGCATAGTAGAAATTCAGTTTGCTTCATGAGCTTTTGGTTAGTAAAGCTCACATTTTTTAGGAAGTTTAATACTTTTTTTTATTGCTAATGATTATGTTGATCTTGGTTGAAAAAATATCATGTTTGGTGTTATATATACATGAGATTATATATATTGTTTGGTTATGAACTTGGAAATGTAGTTTGGATGTTAAGTGATGGTGGAAAATGGTAATTTTACTTTGTGTATAATGTTATGGCGTGTGATAAATGTATGGACTTATTCTATGTTGTTGTATGCTAAAAGAAAATAGCAGTTAAATTTTCTTATTTGCAACATCGAGATCTTTTATTTAAAACTTATTTTACTTAAGAGTTTTCAAGAAAGTTTACAAATTTTAAACTTCATTTTTAGTTTCCAAAACTCTTCTATAAGTCTTTAAGTAAGTTAAACCAAAAGTTAAGGCCTTGTAGGGTATTGGATATGTAAACTAATTTAGAGTTTTGATATCCATAGCAACAGTCGCTATGGATGCAGTTCGTGAAATCGAACACTTTTTCTGAGACTAGAAGAGTTTTCATCTTATATATTTTGAATAGCATTTCAAACATATTTTAAGTGTAAAAACGTAATTATTACTTATTTCTTTAAGTATGAGTTCTAATGATTATTTAAAAATTAACTCATTAAAAATAATTAGTATTTAATTAGTAATTAGATATAGGTAATTGGTACTTAAGTATTAATTAAGTAAGATAATTATAATTTGTTAATTAAGAGAGGTTTAATAAATTATTAACTAAGGGTGAGTAATTTAATTAAATACTATTTAAGTAAGGTTTACTTATTAATTAAGTGAGGTTTAATTAATTTTTTAACAATCGGGCAGGGTTAATAATCTAATTAATTATTTATTAGGTTAAGTTTTAATTAAGATTTAATCATTATTAAATAATTATTTTATTTCTAATTATTTTATTTTCAAGGATCGGTTTGTTTAAAAAGCGGTCTTTTTTTCAAAGAATGGTTTGAATACAAAGGATTTTTTATGCCATTAATTAGCCAAACAAATATGAATAGATTATTGACGACATCTATTTTTGCAGAATAAATTCCTGTTCTACTATAACTTAATTGAATATATAATTTGGACACCCTTTTAGCAGAATAAATCTCCGTTCTGCTATAATTAAATGGAATAGATTATTGATGACTTTTATTTAGCAGATTAAATCCTCGTTCTGCTATTATATTAATTTGGACATTAACTCATAGGCCAATTAATTGATATGTGGATTAATTAATATTTGATGAGCGATGGATCGGTCGGTGATTGCTAATTGATTTTATTTACATATATGCTTACTTTTGTAAATACCATTTATGTATCTTGAAAAGTCAGATTGAATTAAAGTGGTAACTTGATTTAGTCCCATTGTGGTTACTAAGCTTCTTTTTGAATTTGTAAAGTTATGGATTTAAATTAACTTCAATTCTATATTGATTTGAGGTTAGGTGTTTATATATGATGTTTTTAAAAGTAAGTTAGTTAAATATTTATTAATAAGGTTTTAAAGTTAATAAATTATTCAATTATGACGTTCAAAGGATTTAAACTTATTTTACTTGATTAAATAAAGGTATTTATAAAAGATAATCTATTTGCAAAAGATATTTTACTTTATTAAAGGATTTACTTTAAAGAGATTTTTTTCGAATGGCATTTGGTCATCATATTTTATAAAGGATTTTATAAAGGAGTTATAAAGGAAGATTTATAGAAAAGTTTTATAAATAGAAAAGGGATTTCTAAATCATTCTAGAGATTTATAAAATAATTTTTTTAATTAATTTGGAGATTTATAAAGTATTTTAAAATATGAAATGGGCTTATAAAAAAGGAATATAAAGGAAATGAAATTTGTTTTGGTAATTAATCATTCTTAATTATGGTGGTGTGGGAACATTCTTTCCATACTTAATACTAAAGGATAAGCGGTTTGGTTTATAGTAAGAAATAATTTTAAATGATATTTGGCTTGGCCCATTTAAATATGAATTTGGAAAAGAGGAAATCTTTCGTAAGTTTCGTAAACACACTTATACTGTTGATATAAGTGTATGGATATCTTTTCCGAGTATTAAAAATATAGTGGGTTAAGAATATACTTATATCGATGAGATAAGTATATGAGCGTTTTCCAAGTATTTGGAAGGAGTATAAGGTGTTGGTGAAAATATTTTTTATGAAAGTATTTTAAATGAAATAATTGAAAGAGATTTTAATTAATGAAAGATTAATTAATAGAGGCTTATTGGATCCCATATGAAATTAAATCTAAGTTTGATTGTTTCTTTATTTAACGGTTAAATAACTGACTATCAAATCTGAACCAAATTTTAACTTTAGAAATATATAGAAGTAAACACAAGAACTATAACGTACAGTTATCCTCAGAGATGCTATACTATACGTATAAACTCGTGCATTCTTCTAGAACAAATGATAAGGAAATCCATCCACTTAAACGGTTAAGGGGTGATCCTCACTCTTATGTATTACTAGATTATTTCCAAAAGAACTGGATTTGAGTTTACTGGAAACTATCGCTTGTTGGTTCAAAATGACTGGGATCTAATAAGTATGAATTATACGAAAATCACTTCGAACTAACTCAAGTGTTTGAATTAAATACATCTCAAAGATGAGGGAATCGAAGATGGTGCTCTTTGAAATGCAAGGGCTATTGGCTATTAATCCCGAGGGTGCTTCCAAAATGTCTATAGTAGAATTAGTGCCTTCGGTTTATTCATATCCTGAACAACTTGTATGGATGAATTCTAGCATTGCATTGTCGATTGGAGGGCCGGCATTCTAAGTGGGGCTTGCTAAAAAGGTAAAGCATAGCCTCAAGACTCATCAACCGAGAATGATTAAAACGGGGGATATGTAGTAGGGTTATGTGGGTCGTACCCATTAGTGTATGTCATCACCTTTCTAAATATATATACATTAATGGATTTGGTAGTGCATGGGAGCTCTCGGGAAAAGGTTACAAAGCAACCGAGATGATGACATATTCAGTACTATCCAATAAGGGGTAGGCCGGTTCTGTGTAGTAGGGTTGCAAGATGTTTCTGTTGACCTCGGTACATTTTTCTAGAGATGTGCTATCATAGGCCATACACAGTAGCCTTGTCATTGATGGAATCCATTATCCAATGAGCACCGTGCAGACTTAGTTGTGCTCAACTATGCTGGAATGTGAGATGCAAGCATTTCGGCTATATTCCTAATTTACTTTAAGCCTCTCACTATTATAATATCACTGGATTTTTTGTAAAAAAAAAATTGGTTATCGTAAGATAAAAACCTATCCATGATTATATACAACATGATCTTATAAGATTCCTTTTATTTTGAATGGTTTTGTAAGATATAAGAACCCATTAATTGTGTTTCTCATGTTGGTTTTACCAGACTGATCCAGGCATTATTTTTCTTATAATATTTGAGTCAACGCAATCATATCTTTCAAATTTAGTATAACCAAGCACCTTTCTTACACCGAAAGATAAGCCATTAAGGGTAAAAGAAAAGGAAAGATAAGATAGAAGAGAAGAAAATTAAACGCAGAATCTCATAATGCAACGAAATAATATATACTACTCACTATAATATATTGCAAACTCATTTCAAAAATATTACATTAAAGTCATACTAATACATATCTTATCCTAGGACAGTTACAATAGCCTGTCCCTACCTAACAGATACAATATACATATAATACAGCGGAAAACAAGGTAATAACTATCTATCAATGAAACCATCTGCTCCAATCTTCTCCAAGATGAATCTATAGAAAAAATTAAACTACTTGGTTGCCCATTCAAATTTGAACACCCAAGAGTTTAGGAAAATAAAATAAACTCCGGGTCTAACATGTGTCAGGTCTGAGTAAAGCATAAGTCTTTAAATTTGTAAAATCCTTTAAATCGAAGACATTTCATAAGACCATGCCGCACATAAACACGGATGGGTTTTTACCTTACGATAACCAAAACATTTTCTATAGAAAATCCATTGATATTATAATAGTCTCTACGGGTCAAAGTAAAATACGAATATATCCAAAATGCATGCATCTCACATTTCAACATAGTTGGGAACAACTAAATCCATATAGCACTTATTGGATAATGGATTCCATACAATACTGGGCTACTGGGTACCTCCTGTCATGATGCATCTCTAGATAAAATAACACTAAGGACCTCATTGGGATCCCCTGCCAACACAGAACCGGCCTACCACTTGACTAATTGTATCGAATATGATTACTCCTTTTGTTAATGGACCTTGAAGCATGCAAATGAGAGATAATATCGACTCTAGACATGGATGATCATACCCTAATAGGAGCGACCCACTTAGCCCTGCTGCATCTTCCATATTTTAGTCATTCCTGGTTGATGACGCTTGAGGCTACATTTTACCTCTTATATAGCACTTTCACTTATAATGCTAGCATTGCCCTCCAAACAACAATGCAATATCACCATTCATCCATACAAGTTGTTCCGTATATGAATAAACCGAAGGTACTACTTTTACTACATTCATTTTAGAATCACCCTCAGAATTAGTAGCAAGCAGCCCTTGCACTGCAAAGAGCTTCATCTTCAATTCCATCATCTTCAAGACGTCTTCACTTCGAAATGCTTGAATTGGATCAAAGTGGTTTACGAATAACATATCTAATCCTGGTCTCTTCGAAACAACATTCGATAGTTTCCAGTAACGTCAACTCTGATTCTTTAGGAAACAAATAGTCAAATATAAGAGCAGAGATCACCTCCTAACTGTTAATGGACAGATTTCCTTATCATTTGTCTTAGGATAATGAAACGAGATTTATACGCACAATACAGCATCATCGGAGATACTGTGCCACACGTGTTTCTTCTAAATATTTCCAAATTTATGTTTTGGGTCTATATTTGATAGTTGGTTATTTAACTATCAAATAAACAAACAACAACCAACTCTATTTGAGAGTTATTTATTCGTAGCAACCACTAAGCCTCAAAACAAATCTTTATTTAATAAATCTCTTTTCAAAACGTTTGTCTAAAACATACATATGCTTATATCTTTGACATAAGTATACTCACAAAGCATTTGCGAATAACTTCTTACTTCCAAATCTTGTAAAAAAGGATTAAACAAATGTTGTTTAAATTAGAATTAAGGACAACGCTAAACACAATCCCTTCGATGTTAAGTGCGGAACGGATGTTCCATACCACAATTTTTAAAGGGTCGGTTTAGAGAAACCCATATCTCAATTTTTTTATTTCTTTCGATAAATTCTTTTTAATCGAATCTATTTCATACATTAAATCTCTTTTACTTGAATCCAAATCCATTTCAAAATACTTTCAAACTTCCCAAATTCATTTTCTAAAACTTCTTTTATAAATACCCCAAAATCATTTATAAAACTTCTTCATAAACCCTTCCTGTTTAAACTACTTCCTAATAACCTTAAATAAAATTAGCTTCCTTTGATAAGCAAATCTATTTTATAAATCTCCCTTATTTATGAAATCATCTTTGCTTAAAAACTCAAATCCCTTTGCCCAAAACACTTTATAAATGTCAAATTCCTTTAAATATCTTACTCAAAATGCAATAACTTTTAAACTATTTCAAAAAGAAAATGAAATATTTATCTTTAAAAAATCAAATAGAGGCTTAATGACTACAATGGTGATTTTAATTTAGTTTTATTTATCCTATCTAACATGGCAACACATAACAATATGTATATAAGGGATCAATACATAACAATCAATCAGCTTAAGTAAATGTCCAAGTTAATGGTAATAGCATAATGGTGTTTTGTTCTACTAATAGATGTAATTTAGTTTTCTTCATCATATGTGGTTGCTTAAGGGTAAGCGATACAGAACCCCCTTTGATTTAAAAAAATTTGAAAAGGAAACAATTTAAAACAAAAACTGATTACTTAATGTAATGATCCTAATTCTCACTGACATTATTTAGGACACTTAATTAGATAAATAAAATAAAATAATGTAGATGGTTAAGGTATTGAGATTTGTATAATCATAAGGTTGTTGTGCCTTTATTAATCTGTAAGCCAAAGAGAATTAAAATGGAGTAAGTAGGAGGAATTTGTCAAGGGCAAAATAGGAATGGACTATGTTCTTATACCCTAAACTTTCTTACCTTCATTCTTCATTCATTTACAATATTCACAAGCAAAACCAAAATACTTAAAAGCTTGCCTAGCCACCATTAAGAGAAACCAAAGGGGAAAAAAGCTAGGATTCAAGTAGGAAGCTTAAGCAAATCAACCAAAGAGCAAATCTCAACATTTTTAACCCAAGCTAAGGTGAATAATTGATTTACATCTCATTTTTATTGTTCTCGAATTCTAGTTAAGATCAGAATTGATTTTGCAAGTAATATGCCATGATATGATTGTTTAAATGGATGTATATGCTTGTTGATGATTTATGTTGTTTCATATAGATTTTATAAGTTTTGATTTGAAAAAACTATTAAATTACATCCAAATTACTAGCGTTTCTAATATATTGTCGAAAAATATATTTAAGAAGTGGGTTTCAAGTTTCATAATTTTCTAAGCATTTGTGAATTTGTTATGAATTTTCTATGGGAGAAAATAACTAATATTAGGTTTAAATTAATTACAACAATTATATATTACTGTTGGATCTGAAATTCGAATGCGTTGGAAAACATATTAGAAGTGAAGTATGTTAATTTTTGGGGAATTTCCCTAAGTATTTTAATATAGATATAAAATTATTTAAGGAATGGAATTTAAATGTTTAATATGTTTTATCAAGGGAAGGGCTTCTTTGTTAAATATTTTAATTGTCGATTCCTGAATTTGGTAGCACTTTTAGAAAAGAAGATTTTGAAAAGAAATGGGCAACCAATTGTATTTTGACAAATAAGGCTAATTATTAAAACGCAATTACTTTAAAAGGCTACAAAACAGTTTTGTTAAAATTTACTACTTCACCACTTCCATCTGCAAGCTTTCGACGCCATACCTTCGCCCATGACCAAGTCGAAACCAATGCACATGGTATCAAACAATTGATATGTAGTGAATTGGAGAAAGGAAAAGGTTATTGTGTCGAAACCAAGCTTTCAAAGGGGTAGAGGTTGCTCTTATGAACTTTGAACTGTTTTGTCTACAAATGATGCTTTCGAAGGGGTTGGAGTTAGCTTTCAAGCTAACCAACTTGCTTCTGTTTATATAAAAGGGATTTTGAATTGGTTGCCACCTTTTGATTTAAAACAAGCTTTCGAAAGGATAGCTTTGAACATATTCGAAACCTAACTCCACATTCTACCTTTCAACCTAGTAAAGGTCACATTTCTTTATAACTTTTAAACAATAGTTTCGAAAGGGTGCTTTCGCCTTTTACTTTGAAGCCGCTTCTCAAAGCTTTTGAAAGGGTTGGCTTCGAAACCATCTTCTTTCTTTTACTTAGGACCAGTGCTTTCAAAAGTAATGCTTTCGCCACAGTTATTTACAACCCTTAGTTATATTAAAAGCTAAACCCAAAGGTTTCGGAAGGAATGGTTTTAAATAGTTTTGAAGCAATGTTTCCACAAACTTTTACTTGAACCCGTACTTTCGAAAGGTATATTTTGAGTGAATATTTGCAATGTTTTCAAAAATTATATAACATGGGTTTCGAAGGGGAGATCCTCAATATTTTCAAAAGGGTTACTTTGAGTATTTGAATGGAAGTTTTCCAATGCTTTCAAAAGAGGAAAATTAATGATTTCGAAAGGTCTATTTTCAAAGGTTTCGAAAGGTATTTTGATCTTTCGGCCTAATGTTTCAAGTTAAAGTAATTAACTTGTTTTGAAAGGGGTACTTTCAATGATTTCAAAAAGGAATTGTATAAGGTTTAAACAAAGGTTTCGAAGGTATGGTTTAGTCCCTGTAGCCTAAAAATTTTTAGGTTAAAAAGGTGGTTTTAACTTATTACGAAGGGATATGTAGTCTCATTGATTAGATTCCATCAACATTATTTTGTGTAAAGTATATATATCATGGCATAAGAGTTTTGAGTAAAGCAAAGTATAGGATTTCCTTGTTTTATAAAGATATGATTTTAGGGGTAAATCATTGACAAAGATTGTTTACAAGGAAATGAAATTTAAATGGGTAGTGAACCCTAAGTATATGATAGGAAATGAGATTTTAAAAGGGTAGATAACCCAAAGTTATAACTCAAATATTAGAAGATCGGACGGGAATAGTGTAGGGTTTCACACTATACTTTAGCTATTAGCCCCTAGCTAAAATAAGTCCAAAATTCCCGTGTCTGGGGCTTTGTCATAGGTGGCACTAAAATGAGGTTACATATAGAAGGGAATATACAGAGTAAAGATAGGTTATTGGTGAGTCCATAAAACCAATAGGTTCAGATGACCCTAGAAAAAGAAAGTTAAGGGTAGTCAGCCTAATAGTGTATCTAACAGAAGTAAAATAGTTGATTATGTCTGGTAGACCCGAGTCAGCCAGTGGTTAATAGTTAGCCAGATAAAACTATAAGTGGACAGATAGTCAATGAATTTCTTGATTTTTATGCATATATGTGTTTGCTTGAATTGTTATAGTCTTTTTGATTACAAGGTTTTTTGCAAAAGATTTGCTTTTAAAAAGGATAGTAGCGAGGGGAAACCCATTCTGCTAAACGGCACGGTCCCATTTAATATCAATAAACGGAGATGTAATGGTATTATTCGCACCAGGCTTTATGTTTTATTCTAAGTTTATGTTTACCCTTAAACTCTCGGGTGCTCAAAATTTAATTTGAGTAGATTGAGAGTTAAGGTTTTTCAGGTTTAGTAGGTTGGACGAATATGCTTCTGAAGATGTGCAGGAGGCAAAGTTAGTTATGTAGGAGCTATTTAGTTTTATTTCCGTTGTGACATATATAGGATAGACAGGTTTATCTAGTACTCTAATCATCCATGGAGGCATCTTCATATGTCACTCTTGGCATAACTTGTAATAATTATATTTGATCAAAACCTGGGAGTCGTTTTGGGATTATGTATTTGAATGTGAAATATTGTTTTGAAATGTAATCAAAAAAGCTATTTTGAAATCTGCGTTGAGTTAACTTCATATTCGTGTGCTTCTAATATTATGGATACCATTAGCATTACTGTATTTTGTCATCGGAAGTTAATACTATGGATAACTGCAGCATTTGTAGCACTTAGCTTCAGGCCCTAATACAGGGGATGTTACAACTTGGTATCAGAGCATATGTTTATGGAAATTTAAAATAAATTTCAAACTTGAAATGATTTTGAAAACATAATCCTAAAGAATTAGAGAAAGGATTGGGGTATGGTATAACGCTATAGTAACGTACTTGTATTTGCTATATATAAGCTTTATATCCATTCTCCATCTTTCTTAGGTTATTCTTCTGCATCTTACAAAGGCTCGAATGAAGATTTTAAGGACGTAAGATATCGATGCTAGTAGTGGAAGAGTTAACATTGGTGGAGGTGCACCACAACCAATAGAAATGCTCGGCCCAACAAGAGAAATCCGAGTCAACTGGCAAATGCCAATCCAAATGCAAATGCCAGTGAAGGTGTTGGAGTGTCACAAAATAATATAGGAGCTATGTACCAGTTCCTTGTCAACATGATGCAAACTAGAGCTGTTGCGGGATTAGTTAGAGGAAATCAGGAAGCTTTGGTGGTCAATTACTATGTTGTACTAAGTAGGGATTATGCCAGGCTGGGAGGACAACCGTTTATCGGGACTGAAGATGCAATTGAAGTGAAGAATTGGTCCCTTCATTGCGAAAGGATCTTTGTTAATTTAGGACTTAACGATGAGCATAAGAGGAGACTTGCTTCTAGACAGTTGTAAGGAGCAACACTGTACTAGTAGAACAGTGTTACAGTGGGAGTTAATAAGGAGTTCATGACTTAGGATGAATTTGAAAGTAGGTTTGAGGAAAGATTTACGTCAGTGATTTCTAAGTCAACTCTTCTTAGGAAGTTTATGGAGTTGGAGCAAGAAGACATGATGGTACTTGAGTATGTAACCAGATTTAAGGAGCTATCGAGATATGGGTATGCTACGGTTGATACAGTTGTCAAAAGGAACGAGAAGTTCATCCACAGACTGAAACCCGAGCTAGCTATAGCGACTCTAGCACATATCAGGGATCTGTGTAATGTAGTTGTTGAGATGTCCATGAGACAAGAGGAGATGCTTACTTTTCATGATGGTAGAAAAGTAGGGGAAGCATAAAGTTGGTGGAACCAGAAGGGAAATTTTTTCCATAAGAAGGGCGCTCAAAAGAGTGGAGCTGCCAAAAATGGGAAGGCCAATGTGGTTTTTTATAAGAAGGGACACTATGCTCATGAGTGTCGGACTGGCAAAAGAAAGCTGCTGATAAAAAAGAGGTGAGATGCTTTAATTGTGATCGGATTGGACACTATAAGAACCAGTTTAGGAACTGGTCAAGGATGGAAAAGGCAAAGTGTGTACATTGGAACCAGCTATCTCAAGACCAACATCTGAGGAGAAGGGAAAAGCTATGTTGGTAGGTACTCTTTTGATTCATGGTGTCTCAGTTAGATTTCTATTTGATACCAGCGCATCACATTCTTTTATATCTCATTGTTTGGTTGATAAGCATAAACTAGAACCCTCATACCTAGTTACTTCCTTAAGAGTTGAGAATCCGATAGTAGGTTATGCGACTCTTGGGATGAGATGTAACCACCTAGAGTTTGAATTGTTAGGTCATGTATTTGCTTACAGTTTGCATGTGTTTGATTTTGTAGGGTTAGGAATTATTTTGCGTATGTATTGATTAAGTAAGTACGATGCTAGGATATTTAACCATGATAGAAAAATATCACTTAGACACCTTGATTGTAGTGATCGAATTATACACTCCGAGGAAACCCTAGCTTTGAGGTTATTTGCTTTATTGGGTGTTGTGGAGGCAGAAGAAAAGTTGAATTGAGTTTCCATTGTCAGAGAATTCGTCGATGTCTTTGAGCCTATGATAAGACTACTGTCAAAACGAGCTATTGAGTTTCAAATAGATTTAGTGCCAGAAGTAGAACCGGTAAGTAGACCGCCAAGTAGAGGTAAAGGTGATGTTGGTAGATTTGGAAAGTAAATTTTTATCTGACCAAGCAGTTCGCCTTGGGAAGCAGGTGCAGTGTTTGCAAAGAAGCAGGACGGATCATTTAGGTTATGTATCGATTATCGTAAGTTGAATGAGAAGACGTTAAAGAATCAATATCTGTTACCTAGGATTGACAATTTGTTCGACCAATTGAGTGGAGTCAAAGTATTTTGCCAATTGGGTTAGGCAACAAGATTCCATTAGCTTAGAGTAGCAGAGGATAGTATTCCTCTAAAGGTGTTTAGAACCAGATATGGATCGTATGAATGGTTGGTGATGCCATTCGGACTAACTAATGCACCAGCATTTTTCGTAGATTGGATGAACATGATCTTCCGGGACCATCTAGGTAGATTCGTGTTAGTTTTCATAAATGACATCTTGATATACTCAAAAGATGAAAGTGAGTGTGAAGTTCGTCTTAGAGTGGTTCTTGAGACGTCGAGGCAGCATAAATGAAGGTGAAATTTTCGAAGTGTCGTTTCTAGAAGAAAGAAGTGAAGTTTCTTGGTCATGTGGTCTCTGAGAAAGTGTTGTCTGTAGATCCAGCTAAGATTGAGGCAGTGAATAGTTGGAAGAGACCCGAGATAGTGACCAACACAAAGAGTTTTCTTGGATTAGCTAGTAATTATCGAAGATTCGTTAAGGATTTTTCGAGGATAGCGGCACCAATGACTAAATTAACATAGAAATATGCGAAGTTTGTCTGGAATGTTGAGTCTGAGGAGACATTTCTAAAACTGAAACACTTATTGGCAAATGTGCCTGTATTAGTTGTTCCAGAGGGGAATCGAGATTTAGTAGTGTACACAGATGCATGTGGAATGGGGTTAGGAGTTGTGTTAATGCAAAGAGGTAAACCGATTACCTATGTTTCTCGACAGCTCAGACTATCCAACTCAGGATTTGGAATTAGCTGCAGTAATTTTCGCATTAAAGATGTGGACTTACCTTTTGGGAGAGAGATTGAAGTTGTGTACGAATCATAAGTCATTGAGATACTTATTCTCTCAAAAGGAGTTAAATATGAGAAAGCAGAGGTGGTTAGAGTTTTTAGCTGCTTATGACTTTGGTTTTGGGTACACACCGGGAAAAGGCAATAGGATTCCTGATGCACTTAGCAGAAAACATTAAAATGCAGCATTGAAAATGATAGCTGAGTGGAAAGATTTAGAAGCGTTGACCACATGTAGAATACAGTGGAGACCTGAAGCCAGTTTTAATAAGGAAACTGCTTTGTTGTCATGTTTAGAAGTTCAACCTATGGTGATCGAAATGATTGCTTCTAAGCAAGGGGAGGATCCATTATTAGCTGAACGGATCGAAAAGTTAAGGAATGGAACGGAGAGCGATGATTTGAAAGATTTCAGTCTTGACCAAAATGGATGGTTGAGGAAGAAAGGACGATTATGTGTTCCAAATGTGGGAAACAATAGGAAGGAAGTTCTTGGAGAATGCCATTGTTCAAAGTTCACTATTCATCCGTGAGGGACTAATATATATTAGGACATGAAAAGAAGTTTCTTTTGGGAAGGCATGAAGAGAGATGTAGGTTTATGGGTGAAGCAATGTTTGAATTATCAATAGGTAAAAGCAGAACATTGGAAACAAAGTGGGTTACTTCAGCCTTTGGATGTTCTAGGCTGGAAATGGGATTCATTCTCAATGGATTTTATAGACGAATTGCCATTGTCGAATTGAGGAAATGAAAGTATATGGGTTATAGTGGACAGACTGATCAAAAGTGCCCATTTCATTCAGTTAAGTCAACCAAGATGGCACCTGTTTTGGCTAAATTATTCGTGAAGAACATAGTTATATTGCATGGAATTCCGAGTAGTATAGTAAGTGATAGAGATTCCTTATTCACTAGCGAGTTCTGGAAGAGTCTACAAGAGACTTCGGGTACCAAGCTCAAGATGAGCATCGCTTATCATCCAAAGATAGATGGGAAAATAGAGAGAGTTAACAAAGTCTTAGAGGATTTGTTAAGAGCTTGTGTACTAAATTTTAGGGGATCATGGGAAGACCACCGACACTTAGTCGATTTTTCATATAACAATAGTTAGCAAACTAGTATAGGGATGGTACCATTTGAACCTTTGTATGGAAAGCCATGCGAATCTCCCATTTGTTGGTTAGAGACCAGGGATAGGTTAGTTCTTGTTCCAGATTTGGTTAGAGAAGCTGTATAAAAGATTGAGTTAATTTGAGCTAGAATGAAAGAAGCTTAGTCTGGGCAGAAGAGTTATGCTGACAAAGGTGGAGAGACTTAGAATTCTCAGTTGGAGATCATGTCTTCGTCATGGTATCACCGATAAAAGCTACAATAAGATTTGGAAAATCAGGAAAATTGGCACCAAGATTTGCTGGACCATTTTCTATTGTAGGAAGGATCGGGAAACTCCCATATATAGTAGAGTTACCGAATAGTTTGGCAAGTCCATAATGTTTTCCATGTTCGTCATCTAAAGAAGTGTATTCGAGATCCAAAAACTACTATTGCACTGATTGTGTTAGATGATTTAGTAGTGGAACCGAATATGTCTATAATTAGAAGACCAGTTCGTATAGTCACGACGGATGAGAAGAGACCAAGGAACAAGACAATAAGATTAGACAAAGTCCAGTGGAGTGACAACGAGAGAGACTCTACTTGGGAAACTTAGAGTAGGATTAGAGATACTTATCTGACTTATTTTACGGTATGTTTTACCTCTATGTTTGATTATTATGGTTACCTTACCGTAATTTCGAGGACGAAATTCTTTTAGGAGGGGAGTCTGTAATGACCCTAATTTTGACTGACATTACTTAGGATATTTAATTAGATAAAATAATGAAATAATGTAGATGGTTAAGGGATTGAGATTTGTCTAATCATAATATAGATGTGCCTTGATTAATCTATAAGCCAAAGAGAATTAAAATGGAGTAAGTAGGAGAAATGTGCCAAGGG
Source organism: Allium cepa (assembly GCA_030765085.1). Taxonomy (NCBI): domain Eukaryota; kingdom Viridiplantae; phylum Streptophyta; class Magnoliopsida; order Asparagales; family Amaryllidaceae; genus Allium; species Allium cepa. The sequence continues at coordinate 581,106,845 of CM060940.1, forward strand.
AAAAATAGGAATGGACTATGTTCTTATACCCTAAACCCTTCTTACCTTCTTTCCTTATTCATTTACAACATTCACAAACAAAATCAAAATACTTAAAAGCTTAGCCGGCCACCATTAAAACAAATCAAAGGGGGGAAAAGCTAGGATTCAAGTAGGAAGCTTAAGCAAATCAACCAAACAGCAATCTCAACCTTCTTAACCCCAAGTTAAGGTGAATAATAGATTTACATCTTATTTTTGTTGTTCTCGGTTTCTAGTTAAGATCGAACTGATTTTGCAAGTCATATGCCATGATATGATTGTTTAAATAGATGTATATGCTTGTTGATGATTTATGTTGCTTCAATAGATTTTATGATAAGTTTTGTTTTGAAAAACCTATGAAATGACATCCAAATTACTTACATTTCTAATATATGGTCATTATTTATGAAACAGGTTTCAAATTTCATAATTTTCTAAGCATTTGTGGATTTATTATGAATTTTCTAAAGGAGAAAATAGCTAATATTGGGTTTAAATTAATTACAGCAATTATATTTTACTTTTAGGCCTGAAATTTAAAGATATTGGAAAACATATTAGAAGTGAAGTATGGTAATTTTCGGGGAATTTCCCTAAGTATTTTACAATAGATATAAAATTATTTAAGTAGGAGACTTAAATGTTTTACATGTTTTATCAAAGGAAGGGCTTCTTTGTCAAATATTTTGAATTGCTAATTCTTGAATTCGGCGGCACTTTTAGAAAAGAAGATTTGGAAAAGAAAGGGGCTACCAATTATATTTTGACAAATAAGGCAAGTTGGTTTAAAAAAAATTACTTTAAAAGGCTATAAAACAGTTTTGTTAAAATTTACTACTTCATCACTTCCATCCGCAAGCTTTCGACACCATATCTTCGTCCATGACCAAGTCGAAACCAATGCATATGGTATCAAACAGTTTATACGTAGTGAATTAGAGAAAGGCAAAAGGTACAGTGTCGAAACCAAGCTTTCGAAGGGGTAGAAGTTGCTCTTATGAACTTTGAACTATTTTGTTTACAAATGATACTTTCGAAGGGGTTGGAATTAGCTTTCGACTTAACCAACTTGCTTCTGTTCATATAAAAAGAGCTTTTTAATGGGTTGCCTTCTTTTGTTTTAAAACAAGCTTTCGAAAGTATACTTTGAAAATATTTGAAACCTAGCTGCCACATTCTACCTTTCTACCTAATTAAAGCCACTTTTCTTTATAACTTTTAAACAATGGTTTCAAAAGGGTGCTTTCGCCTTTTACTTTGAAGCTGCTTCTCAAAGCTTTTGAAAGGATTGGTTTCAAAACCATACTTTTTTTTAACTTAGGATCAATGCTTTCGAAAGTAATGCTTTCGCCCTAGTTCTTTACGATCCTTATCTATATTAAAAGTTAAACCCAAAGGTTTCAAAAGGAATGGTTTCAAATGGTTTCGAAGCAATGTTTCCATAAACTTTTACTTGAACCCAATACTTTCGAAAGGTATGTTTTAAGTGAAGATTTGCAATGATTTTGAAAGGTATATAATATGGGTTTCTATGGGGAGATCCCCCAATGTTTTTGAAAGGGTTACTTTGAGTGTACTAATGGAGGGTTTCCAATGTTTTCGAAAGATAAGTTTAAAGGTTTCAAAAGAAGAAAATTAATGATTTCGAAAGGTCTATTTTCAAAGGTTTCGAAAGGTATGTTTCGGCCTTTCAGCCTAGTGTTTCAAGTAAAAGTAATTAACTTGCTTTGAATGGGGCTCTTTTAATGAATTCGAAAGGGAATTGTTTAAGTTTTAAACAAAGGTTTCGAAGGTATGGTTTTGGCCTTGTAGCCTAAACTTTTTAAGTTAAAAAGGTGGTTTTAACTTATTATAAAGGGATAGATAATCCCATTGATTAGATTTCATCAACATTGTTTTGTGTAAAGTATATATATCATGGCATAATAGTTTATAGTAAAGCAAAGTATAATATTTCCTTGTTTTATAAAGATATGATTTCAGGGGTAAATCATTTACAAAGCTCGTTTACAAGGAAATGAAATTTGAATAGGGTAGTTAACCCTAAGTATATAATAGGAAATTAGATTTTAAAACGGTGGATTACCCTAAGTTTATGACTCGGATATTAGAAGATCAGATGGGACTGGTGTAGGATCACGCTCTATACTTTAGTTATTAGCCCCTAGCTAAAATAAGTCAAAAATTTCAGTGTGTAGGGCTTTGTCGCATGTGGGACTAAAATGAGGTTACACACAAAAGGGAACATACAAAGTAAAGATAAGTTATTAGTGAGCCCACAAAACTATTAGGTTCCGTTGACCCTAGAAAAAGAAAGTTAAGGGCGGTTAGCCTAGTGGTGTGTCTAACGGAAGTTAGATAATTGATTATGTCCGGTAGGTCCGAGTTAGCCAATGGTTAATAGTTAGCCAAATAAAACTATAATGTGAGATGATAGTCTATGAATTTCTTGATTTTTATGCATATATGCATTTGCTTGAATTGTTATAATTAGTTTGATTGCAGGGTTGATTTGCAAAAGATTTTCTTTTAAAAAGGATATTAGTGAGGGGAAACCCGTTTCACTAAGTCGTATGGTCTCACTTAATATCAATAAACCGAGATGTAATAGTATTATTCACACCAGGTGTTTCCCGGCTACTTGGCCCGACTACAAAGTGATAGTTGTAGAAGATATGGTGAGAAAACTAGATAGGACTTGAGCCAAGAGGAGATTGGAGATATAAGGGATTGATGCAACTAGTGTGGTTCGGCATGTCTATGTGGATCGTTTTTTGATGGTGGTTTTGTTGGAGTAGGATAGCTCTTATGGAAGGTCGTGGATAGGTCGGCCTTGGTGGGTCGGCACGTGTTATTCGGTTAGGGGAAACAAGCCAATGCCGGTCGGCACGTAGTGGTTCGGCCTAGGTGGCTAAGTGTAGATGGGGATCGGCCTCAGGAGGATTAGTATATGTGAATCGACATTCATGTGCAGTTTGGCCTATGTATATGGTTTGGCATGTATGGGTCGGCATGGGTGGCTCGGTCAAGGAAGGAAGGTCGAAGTAGGTCAGTCAGGGTGGTTCGGCCATTGTGGTTCGGCCTTGGTTGATCGACACGTATGGATCGGTGCATTTGGGTCGGCAATTTGGGCTCGGTTGTAGTGGTTCGGTAAAACAGCAGGAGAATTAGCAAGACTACCACAGGGCAATACGATCGATACCGTTTCACTTTAAATCACACCCATAATTGCTCCGAGTTTCTTGCAGGTTTGCTTCGAGTCATCCACAAGGAGACCTTGGATCGGCATCAGATGGATCGGTGGTAGTGGGACGACATGCCTGGTTCGGTCCACCTAACCTATTAGCTATGGGCGAGCTATCTTAGTCATGGGCCTACATAGGGGTCTGGCCTATCCTCGTCTATATATAAAGGGGCAGGGGTCCAGTTGAGGGGAACTTTTTTGGAGAACTCCAGGGATACTCTGCCATTTTTTATACTTGCTTCTTTTTTGTTCAAACTTGTATTCAAGTTGTTTGTTTACGGATTGTATCTGTACTCAAGTGATTGGAAAAGTAATAAAGATTATATTCGAAATGGATGTAGGCAATTACGTTGAACCACTATAAATCCGATATTCTCTTTTTTGTTGTTCTTTTTGCATTCGATTATGTTATTTCTTTTTTTAATTTACCGTCTTCGTTAATCTCTCTACACAATTATATTCAAGGGTGTTAGTGACCAATTCTGGTGCTAACATTTTGGTGCTTTCACCAAGAATTGAACTCAGTCCGTTAGGATCTACTTTGTTGCTACTGGGATGAGGAAATCATTTGAAGGAGATCTAAGATCATTCTTAAGAATTCATAGATTCAACTTGAAGTTCCTACAAATAACTCTAAGATGACAAGACCATGTACCAGATCTGCCTCCCACAACGCTGATGCTAATGAGACCGCCAGCGTCCAGCTAGTAGGACGCAGCAATCAATAAGCTAATGCAGGTGCATAACCCGCCACCATCCCAAACCAACCAGAAGCTATCACCTGGGCAGAGTTCAATGAGTTGACGAGGGAGCTTATGGAAAGTAGGAGATAGCTTAACGAGCAGATTCAAGCAAATGCCAACCTGATGACCCAAATTGCTCAACGTCGGTGTCAGAATGCTGGAGGAAGCCCTACTACCAACTCATCATCCGACGGCTCTGCTTCATCAGATGAACACCCTAAGTATAGATGTCATAGGATTGAAACGGCACAAACTGGAGCAACAGAGCAATTGGTGACAAGCCGCTAAGGACAGACCAATAGAAATGGTCCAGATTCCTTAGCTAGAACCGTAGCTCCTCAACTACACCTGGGGAGTCGCACCCAATCTGGAGTGATAAACATAGGATCTGGAGCGTGCTTGGGATCAGGTTAACCACCTCACTAGGATCATAATAAAGCAGTTCCTCCAAATGCATACTTATTTGATCGCCACCTGAGGAGGCACCAGCCGAAATAATCGCGTAGAATGGACATCGACTTGGCACCTCCCATTCAGACTTCGGATCTATCATCTATGGTCAGGTAATTGATGAGGGATAATTGGGGCTTGACTAATGATGATTGAGGCATATCGAGGAGTCATACCCCATTTTACGATAACATCCTACAAGCTGAGTACCTCCGGAAGTTCAGCATGCCTACTATTCTAGCTTATGAAGGAAGACCGACCTTCGGTAGTACATAACGAGATACGAGTGGATGATGGACTCAACTAGGGTGAAAGATGCGAATAAATGCAGATGCTTCCCAATAACCCTATCCGAAATCGCTACGATGTGGTTCGTCGGACTTCCCCCGTGATGATTTCCAGGTTTGATGAGTTAGTGACAAAGTTCGTGGAGCAGTTTAGGATCCATGTTACTCGCCTAAAAGACGTTATGTCACTATCCAGTGTGATTCAGACTCCTGGTGAGTTGTTAAAGGACTACTTACATAGGTTCCACATGGCCGCTACCGAAGTTAGTACTGAATGATCACGCCGTCCTTATGGCCGTCATGCAGGGAGTGGATCTGAAATCTGAGTTTGGTGACTAGCTGGCAAGCAAACCACCGACTACCCTGGAATGCTTTTATTCAAAGGTGAACCAATTCATTAGAAAGGAAGAGGCCAGGTGGTCAAGACGGTGTTGTGCGCCAGGATCCAGTAACGAAGTGGTGCAAAGCAACATTGTGGTAAAGTAATCCAGTGAGAACTCTGGTAAGGTCCAAGTCAATGTTCAAAATAAGAAGGAGCAGCCAAAAGGAACCAGATGAGGAAATTCCAAACAAAAAAGGGAAGCAGGAAAGTGGAAACCAAGGATCCCAACCTATAATGAATATACGCCCCTAAACACATCTTTGGAGAATATTTATCTATCAACCTGTAATATATTCCAACACTGAAAGCCGCGCCCAAAGGAATCGACTGAGGAACAAAAGCAGACTGGAAAGCATTGTCAGTTTCATGAGACCTACGGGCACAATATTGAAGAGTGCAGACACCTCCATAATGTTATAGAAAAGCTGATTCGCTAGAAGAAGTTACAACAGTTTGTTAAGAATCCGCATGAAGGCGGACATGGGACATTCGACCCTAATCACGGGCAAGCTTCACACTGACCTGAGGAGCCCGCTCGAACCGGAGGAAGGCTGGTCATAAACACGATAATTAATGGACCACATCCGATAGACAAGAGTTGGTAAGAAATGGAACGCTATGCTAGTTCCTTGAAGCATGCAGGCGTCGAGTGTTGCTCAAACATAGAAGACGGGACTCCGACGGAACAGCAGTGTATGATGACCAATGATATAGTATTCAGGAGTAAGGATGTCGATCAAGTGGAGGCACCTACCACTGACCCGATGGTTATCTCGGCTACGTTCGGACCGACACTTGTGAGAAGAATACTAATTGATTGTGGGAGTTCTGTTAATATTATCTTCAAGAAGGCGTATGACCAAATAAAGATGGAGGCAAAGGATCTAAAACCATCTGAAGCCTGTATTCACGGCTTTAATGGTGTAGCTACTAATGTAGTAGGTTTTGTCGAATTTCCAGTTGAATTAGGAGAAGGTGAACACAGGAGGGTACGGATCCTACCGTTCATTGTTTTAGATGTTGATTCCTCGTATAATGTTTTTCTGGGTCGACAGGCCCTAGTGAAGTTTAGGGCAGCTTTGGCCCCATGGTGTTTAACCTTGAAACTTCCAGCAGACAATGGAGTTGGTGTAGTGCACGTCAATCAAGCGATTAGTCGTGCTTGTTATGTGGCTGACCTAAGAGAGGCACAACGAAGAGAGAAGGGAAAGGGCATGGACAAGCCTGTCCGCATCCATGTTGCTGAAAATTGACAAATAGCGCCTGAGCCTTGGCTTGGGAAACACAGTCGGATCTATAGAGACATATCTAAGAGATGACGATGAAGACCCAAGGAGGCCAAGGCGGCGCCGGCTGAACCGACGATTGACGTTCCAGTCAGACATGATGAACCATCACAGGTGCTTAGGATTGGATCACAGCTCAACCCCTCGATGATGGGGGATCCTACGGATTTCCTTCAAGCAAATCTTGATGTTTTCACTTGGACCCAATCTAATATGTGAGGGATTTCTCCCGCCATCACGAGTCATATGTTGAACATTGACCCAAAGTATGTACTAGTGAAACAAAAAGGAGAGGCGTGGACTTGGAGTGGTCCGCTGCTCTCAAAGAGGAGGTGGATAAACTCAAAGGCAATGGGATCATCCACGACGCTCTCTATCCTAAATGGGTATCTAATCTCGTACTGGTGAGGAAGGCAAACGGGAAGTGGAGGACCTGTGTTGATTACTCAAACCTGAACAAGGCGTGCTCTAAGGATAGTTTTCCATTGCCTAGAATTGATCAGCTGGTCAACCCAACAGCAGGACACGAGTTATTGGCATTTTGGATGCGTATTCGAGATACAATCAAATCTCGATGCACATTTTGGATCAGGACATACCAGCTTTGTCATAAACGTTGGATTGTACAGTTATATAGTGATGCCTTTCGGGTTGAAGAACGCAGTGGAAACTTATCAAGGCTTGGTGAATCGGATGTTTAAAGGCCAGATTAGTAGAATGATGAATGTCTATGTGGATGATATGCTCGTGAAATAATGAAAGTCAAACGACCACATTCGAGACTTAGCAGAGATGTTTGATATACTCGGACTTTACGGAATGAAAATCAATCCATCAAAATGTTGCTTTAGCGTAGCGTCAGGGAAGTTTTTGGGTTTTATTGTCAACGTGCAAGGAATCGAAGCGAACCCAAAAAAGATTCAAGCTATTCGAGATGTACAAGCACCCAGAACTATAAAGCAAGTACAAAGCCAGAATGGAAAAGTCTTCATGTTGAGTCAATTTATATCCAGAGCAACCGACAAGTGTATTCCTTTCTTTGATGTGATAAGGAAAGGGAAAAGAAATTTTGAATGGACGTTGGATTATAAGGACGTGTTCCGAGCTTTGGTGAGTCATTTGGAGAGGCCCCATGTTCTGTCAAAGCCCGTAGACCATAAGGAGTTGTACGTTTACTTGGTCGTATCCCAGCATGCCATCAGCGCGGCTTTGATTTTGTAAGGAGGACCGAATCCAAAAGGTAGTGTGCTATGTTAGTAAGCGTTTAACGGGGGCAGAGATAAATTATCCCAAGATTAAGAAGCTGGCTTATTGTTTGGTGATCGCATCATGCAAACTCCGCTCGTATTACCAGGCACATCCGGTCATATCTATACCGATCAACCTTTGCGGCAGGTGCTCCAATGACTATATACTTATGGAAGGTTACTCAAATGGAACATTGAGTTAAGTCAGTTCAACATCACCTACCTGCCATGAAGGGCTATCCAGGGACAAGTGCCAGCAGATTTCATTACATAGTTCACTATATCAGACGAGCTAAGTGGAAGAGATGTGATTCCCGCTGTTCGATGGAAGCTATATACCGATGGGGTATCCAACGACCATTGTTCTGGGGCTGGTGTTGTTCTTGTAACTCCTGAGAACCGATCGATTTATTATGCTTCGAAGCTTAACTTCTCCGCTACCAGCAACGAAGCCGAATATGAAGTGTTGATCGCTAGATTGAAGCTTTCCAAAGAACTTGGAGTGAAACCGGTTGAAATCTTTTGTGACTTACAGTTGGTGGTATACTAAGTACGGGGGGACTATTAGGCAAAGGGACAAATGCTTGCTCTATGCCTTGCTCGGGTTCAAGAATTATTGGCGGACCTCGAATACTATGATATTTCACACATTCCACGCGAACAAAATGGCGAAGCCGATTCCTTGGAAAAATTTGCATGCTCTGGCGATGCTTAACAGATGGGCTTGGTTCTAGTTGAAACTTTACATACCCTGAGTATAAATGAGATAAGGTTGACTTTGCGGCGGAGACGGAAACTGAAAAAGTGTCGTGGATGACCCCGTTCATAGAATACTTATTACACGGAACCTTGCCCAAGAAAAGGAACGAGAGATGACAAGTCATTTGCAAGGCTTCGTGGTATATAATGCAAGATGGAATGATGTATCGGAAGGGTTTCTCCATTCCCTTTCTTAGGTGCATCGCCTACGACAAGATAAAGCAAGTTTTAAAGGAAGTCTATGAAGGAGAATGTAGTAACCATACTGGGGGCAGTCACTAGCCAAAAAGATACTCCGATGTGGATACTATTTGCCGACCGTGAATTAGGACGTCGTAGACTATGTAAGGAGATGTGAAAAATGTCAGAAGTAAGAAAAGATCCTGAGAACGCCGCCGATGAAACTCACGCAAATAGTTAGTCCATGGCCATTTGCGATATGGGGGATCGATATTACCGGCTCCTTGCCAATCTCCAAAGGTGATGCGAAATACGTAATTGTCGTGGTCGATTACTTCACTAAATGGGTTGAAGCGGAGCAATTAGCTACGATCACCACCAAAAGGTCATTAACTTTGTTGTGCAAAACATATATAATGCTTTGGTCTCCCACAGAATATCATTACTGACAACAGAACTCAATTTGAGAGTAGAGAATTCAAAGAGTTCTGTCAAAAATGTTACATTGAGAAAAGATTTGCAGCAGTCGCTCACCCTAAAGCGAATGGGCAGGTTGAAGCCGCAAATAAGATAATAAAGTCCATCTTGAAAAAATGTTTAGAGAAGAAGAGGCTAGTGGGTGGATGAGCTTCCAACGGCACTCTGGGTATACATAACCACCCATAAGTCTGCAACTGGCCATATTTCATTTGCCTTGACATACGGCACTGAAGCAGTTATACCCATGGAACTTGAAGTTCCTTCTCACCGGGTGACTCATTATGATCCTAGAACGAACCGAGATCTTTTACTGGAGTCATTAGACTTTGTCGACGAGAAGCGTGAAGAATATAGTTTAAGGGCAGCCGCATATCGGCACTGAGTCACCCGATATTATAATGAAAAAGTTCGACCAAGAGCTTACGATGTGGGCGACCTTGTTTTGAAGTGAGTTTTTCTAGTCCTCTCACATATGAATCCAACATGGGAAGGTCCCTACATCATTGAACGGAGGCTTGGAGAAGGAACCTTCAAGCTAGCGATTATTGATGGCGTGACTCTTCTAATTGCATGGAATAGCGAGCATTTGCGCCGTTATTGTACTTATTTTATTTCTTTTGCATTTTAGTAGCAATTGTTTCTAGCATATGTTTCTATTTTTGTTCTCTGTTTCCAACATGTAATAAGACAATTCAGTTTGTCTCTATTTTCTACAATCAATAAAGGCTTAAAGCTGTTTTTCTATGAACCGTTGATGTCCCGTGTTTTATAATTTCACGACAGAGTTAATTTGCATTAATCTGTATGGCGTATGAATGCACATACAAAACTAAAAGTCGACCAACTACATATTCAAAAATCTCTAAGTCCGTAGAGTGCGGACTGGAGTACTATAAGTCCCCAGAGCATGGACTAGAGTATAAATGACTCAAAAACCTCCAAGTCCTTGAAGCAAACTAGAGTACTCTAAGTCCCCAGAGCGTGGACTAGAGTATAAACTACTCAAAAAGCTCTAAGTTCTGAAGCAGACTATAGTAATCTGAGTCCCCAAAGCATGGACAAGAGTATAAACGACTCAAAAATCTCTAAGTCTCTGAAGCGGACTAGAGTGCTCTGAGTCCCAGAGCATGGACTAGAGTATAAACGAATCAAAAACCTCTAAGTCACTAAAGTGGACTAGAGTACTCTGAGTCCCTATAGCGTGGACTAGAGTATAAACGACTCAACAATCTCTATGTCCCCAGAGTACGCACTAGAGTACTCTGAGTCCCTAGAGCATGGATTAGAATATAAAAGATTCCAAAATCTCTAAGCCCCTAAAGCGGACTAGAGTACTCTGAGTCCCTAGAGCGTGGACTAGAGTATAAATGACTGAAAAATCTCTAGGTCTCAAGAGTGCTAACTAGAGTACTCTGAGTCCCTAAAGTGTGGACTGGAGTATGAACGGTTTGAAAAAATTCTTAAGTCGCAGAATGTGGACAGAAGTACTCCAAGTCCTTTGAAGGCGGACTGGAGTTTAAATGACCCGCAAGACTTCAAATTTCGATTTTAGTCTAAATTATAAGTTATGCAATGAGAATCTGTGAATGCAAAGAAACAAAAATTATTTACTTCTCAAAAAAATTCCTTACAACTTCTCCAAAAAATTGGAGGCCAAGTCTGTCTACAACAACTTCTAACGAAGGAAAGGAAAAAAGGGAAGGAAAGCAATTACATGATTTTCAACTATTTAAGCTAAGAAAAATGTTGTGAGGGGATGGATACTCCTTCAGTTTTCTTTCCTTTTTGACTTTTTAGAAGTCTCCTCATTTGAGTGTCTTTTCTTGGACCCTTTGCTTTCTAGCAATGTGGTACCCAAGGAAGGAGGAGGAACTTCCAAGGGTATCGTCCTACTGAGGAGAATGACAAGCAATGGCCTATTTAAGGGATTGTCAAGCTCCACCACCTTGGGTTCTATCTTAACTTTAATTCTCTCTTTCTCCTCCTCCTCGAGTTGCTCCTTCATGTTAAGCTTGGAAGAGTGCTCGGAAGCGCCTATGATTTCGACATTGTCGTGTTCTTCTACAGATAAGGGATCTTTAGGTTTAGCCTTATCTAGAGCACCAATCAGTTAAGCATCATGACCAGGGGTATCTCTAATGTGAGGTGTCGCAGCCTCTTTATCTTCCTATTCTATGGCGACATTGTTTCTTACAGTCGGTGCAGGACCAGAGTGACTATATGAATTCATGAAAAGCAAATGTTAGAACACATCCATTACTCTCCAAAAGTTATGATTTCCTGAACTCTAGAAGGTAAAGCTACGTACCAGCTTCCAATTTACTTTTAGTGGTTCTCAGAGTATCACCCTCAAGGATTGGGGATAAAATGTGAATGCCTAGTCCAGGCTTCTCTAGGTCATAACCGACATGATGCTCGAGAGGGCCAAGTGACAAAGTATCGGCCAATTGAACGGGAGGAGGAACTTGAGACTTAGTGCCGGACGAGACAGTAATATCTTCCTTACCCTTCGATGATGGGGAGTCTCTTCCAAAGAGGGCTTATGCCGCAGATAAGTCTAAAGGCTCATTTCCTCGGAGCATTTCCCTCAAAAAAGCCTCTTTATCAACCTCTTCAACGCCCAGCTCGACTTTTTTAATTTTTATCAAAGTATCCCATGCTTCAGACAGCGATTTGAGATAACCATCGCCCAAGAAAGATAGGTCGTGATGCATGAGAACTCTTGCATTGTACTCGACGATGAGTGGTTCAAAGGAATACTTAATCTCTTCTCTACTGGCCACGGTCGCTTCCTCAATTCGGGAGTCTACCTTTGAAAGTGCCACCTTTTTGCCTTCTTCGCGAGTTGCACCTTTTAGCGTATCAATCTTAAGTAACTCTTCATCGAGTTTTGTTTTCAAATTCCTTATCTCGACGATTTCATCAAAGTATTTTTGTGACTCTTCCTACGCAGAAATTTTCTCTTCTTTCTCTTTGGAGAGTAGTTCCTCCAGTTCCTTGACTCGGCGAGCTATAGTGTCTTCCTCTTTTCGAATAGAATCTTCAGGGCTAGAGCGTCAATGCGTTGGATTGCCTCATTAAGTTCCTTTTTGTGGGTGGCCTCCAAGCGGTTGCCCGCATCAGCTATCTCCTTATTGTTTTTCCAGGCAGTCTCGAGCTGAGATTTGTATGAGGATAGCTCTTCATCATGGCTCTTTATGGTATCGTTGTCAAGAATAGCATTGAGCTTGAGGCGATAAATCTCGTGCTAGCATTCGATGGAGACCTCTAAAACTTTTTCCACCAAGTGTGTGAATGTGTCGTGTTGGAAATACACATCGTTATTACAAGTAATAGCAATCTGTTTGACATGCCCAGGAATAGGATGATTTGCGGGGAGAAATTTCAGTCTGTCGAAATAGATCTTTGAAAACGTAGCTTTGAGCTCGGCTAATTTTTCGGCCGTGGACAGATCGTGAGCGGGAGATGGGGGAGTCTGCCTTACCAGAGTCATGGATTTCTTATGAGGCTCGTGGGATTGCTTGGTGCTTGAAGAGCCAAAATGTTGGTTGTGAGGGACTTTGGACCGGGAGCCATTTTGAGTAGACTTGTCCCCACTACACGCCGGAAGATTGGGAGGATCATTTGGATATGAAGAGTGGTCGTGGGTCCTTTTGGAAGATGAGGATGACTCTCTAGAATGATACTCTCTATCTCCGACTTCATCCCTATCTCTTCGTTTACTCGATCCTGAGTCTCGACCAGAATGATAGAAGATGGAGGATCCTCGGAGAAGGTCAATGCCATATGTGCGCCCCATTTCACCTGTAGGTAATATTAAATGAGAACGAATTAGAAGTCGGACGATGAACTGAATTCAGGTGCATGGTGGAGTGTAAATGTTCGTGTGTGTCCTAGTGCACCCCCCCAACGGACCATTTTTTTGCTTTACTCATCGGAGTTTTCTCTCCTTGATCATGAAGTTGAGCGCCTTCATCACCTCTTGCAAGCGAGATAAATCCCATAGCACCGAGATTATTAAAGTCATAATTCAACAAATCGTCGGGGATGGTCAAGTCAGATAGTCCTTTAAGTGAGCTTTCCAATTTTTGAGAAGACAATCCTTTCTCGATAGGGGTTACCGTGACTTTTGAAGTTCTGCCGACTTTTTTCTTTTTCATCTTATACGCTAATCTCTTCTTCTTTTTCGAAGAAGGCAGTGGTTGGTCGGCGCCGGGTGCATCAGCTACTGGCGCTTGTTTGGAACTTATATTCTCATAAGTCGGCACTAACGACTTAGTTTCTTCAATCTCGCCTTCCTCGTTGTATCGTGAGCCCCTTTGGCGGGGGCACCAAAGGACCAGCTTGTTCTTTACTCGCTACCACGATCATTCTTGCAATTATGGTGCCACTTGGAAGGCTAGTCCTGCGACCCTTTTCTAGTAATCCGAAACTTGAAAGCAGGTTGTTGGTAACTACCGATTTGATGTCTCGATCTTCCACAGAGGTAGCTTGAATAGCCTCAACTATCTCAGAGTACCTGGCGCCTTCAGATTGTGGGTGGATACCTATAAGGATTAAAAGAAGTTTAGACTTTCATAAAGATGCGCCTTAAGTCTTAGAATGAAAAATGAGATAAGGATGAGACTTACATCCTACCAACCATCTTCTCACAAAGCCGGGAGGACAACGTATATAGAACCACTCCTGTTTGAACTGACAAAGCTTGTTACACGCACTCATAGTATGTCTCTTGAAGCAGTAGATGTAGCGAATGTCCTCGGGAATTGGAGATCTGAATAGGAAGCTTGCAAAAAGAATGTAGGTACCGTGAATGAATGCATAACTATTTGGATGCAGTTTTGTAGGGGTGATCCCTATATACCATAATACTTCACAGATGAATGAATTGAAGGGTGGCACACTTCCTGCCAATGCATGAATTTGTTGCATGCAGTGTATCCGACTGGGGGCAAATGACACCGGTCTTATGCTGACGGAACCAGAACGTCTTCGAAGGGGATTACGTGGATTATACATAATCAACGAAGAGAGGCTTCGCCAATTTTTGAGGCTTGAGAATCGATGGGGTTATCCAGAACAACAACTTCATTTTACGACGTCGGGAGCTGGACCAATAACCTCAGTAGGGAGAACTGGGATATCAGGAATAGAGGCGAACGATGGACTTGACGTCCCCACTGCCTCTGGTCGTGAACTTAGTCCGGGCTTGTCGGATATAATGGCAGATCTCGACTTCTTAGACATTTCAGGAAGACACTTAGGGTGAATAAATACCTATTTAAGCTATACTCGAAAGATAATCGACATCAGTTATAACAATAAAATATTCCCCATGTGGTGGGTGAACTAGTGCGATAAGTACAGAGAAATTAAAGTTTTGAAGACTAGTGTGGCATAATTGAGCTTTGAGTTATCAACTTTGGAAACTGTCATCACTGACCGTCTTCGAAGTTTATCCTATTATCGGTAGTAGAAGTCTTGGGATCAAACAGTGGCATTACATATTGTGAAGGCTTTTACTTATTTTTGTTCGGTTAGATTCATGTTTAGAATTACTTGAATTATGGAATTGCTAGTCCGAGTTAAGTCCACGGGTTCATATGCTTTGGTTCTTATCATTATCCATTATTTTATGCTTAAGCATGCAATGTGTGGTCCTGGTGTATGTTGTGTTCAAGTTGAGATAGTCAAGAAAGCCAATGCCGATCCCAGTTCTCAGTACCAACTCTAACACTCGATACCGAACCAATTTCTCTTACTAGATAGCACACCGAACGACCCACTCGATTTCTCAAACCACCGACCCACTTAGTGTTTTAGATCCCTGATCCACTCGAGCTCTCAAATCACTGACCCACACTATAACTCTATCGTTACCGAACAACTCACTCCTTTAAACTACCGACCCACTACCTAACCCAATCAACCGACCCATTTTTTCTCTTAGAGCACCGACCCAGACTTATAGGCTCCTCTACCGACTGAGTATTATTGGTATATTTCAACCTGACTCTCCCTAAGATGGATCGGCCTACAGGGATTGCCGACCGGGCTTTCCTACTCCTCAAGCACCTAACTTCCCTCTCTCAACACAACAAGTCCTCTCCTCCTACAAATTGTAGACCTCCCTAAAACCATCAAAGATGAATCCTCTTGAATTGGCACGAATCCATGCCATAAAGCCCTCTGGTACCTTCACCCTAATACGCTTACTCGCCCTATTTCTCTTTTCTCCCACTCATCAAAAAGATCCGTATGTATGTGATAACTCCTATGTGGAGGTATGAACCGTTACTTATGTGTTAATTCAGGGTTGGGATGAAAGGTTCTTAAATCTTGGAGTCAAGGGGTATGGTGGTGGCATGTATGGAAGACGGTGGAACAAAGTTGTGAGGTTATCCGACGGATTGGAGGAGATAAGGTTTGGAGCTGTGTTGGAGAAGAAGGGAAATAAAGTAAGAAATGAGAGGGAAAGAATGAAGGTGTGAATTTACATATAGTGAAGGGGAAACTAACGGCCATTTTCCTGGAGAACCTGTCAACATGCTTCGATGAGTTGGCAAAGTAAATATGCCAATCCTTGCCCCTAATGAACCGACCGAGTGGGTCAACCTTCATATGCCAACCCACCTCTTATTTATAAAAAAAGGAATAATAATAATGGTAATAAAATAAAATGTGTATACATGAACATATACACATGCGATGATGATAGAAGATGGTAGCATGATGAGGAGACGGGTACTAATGGGTCAGTGGGGAAGCATGGGTTTGGAAAATCAACCATGATTAAGCTTTCGAGAGGTTGTGTACATTCAGCTTTTGAAAAGTTGTATCAGGATTTTAAAACCTTCTTCAAGATGGAACTAATATGTTCAGACGACACGAAGCTTCGTCGAAGGCTAATGAAAAGCGACAGTCAGTTACCATTGAGAATGAGTTAGCCTTTGAAAGCAAAAGTACTCACTGATTCAAAGTGCATCATGTTGATTCACACAACATAGTTTAGGGGCAAATGTTACCTGGCTACTTGGCCCAGCTACAAAGCGATAGTTGCATAAGATATGGTTAAAACTAGACAGGACTCGACCCAAGAGGAGATTAGAGATATAAGGGATTGATGCAACCTATGTACTTCAGCATTTCTATGTGGATCGGTGTTTGACGGTGGTTTGGTTGGAGTAGGATAGCTCTTGTAGAAGGTCATGGATGGGTCGGCCTTGGTGGGTCAGTACGTGTTGTTCGGTCAGGGGTGACAAGCCAATGTGGGTCGGCACATAGTGGTTCGACCTAGGTGACTCGATGTAGATGAGGATTGGCTTCAGGAGGATTAGTATATGTGGATCGACATTCATGTGCGGTTCAACCTATGTATACGGTTTGGCATGTATGGGTCGGCATGGGTGGCTCGGTCAAGGAAGGAAGGTCGAAGTGGGTCGGCCATTGTGGATCGGCCTTAGTTGGTCGACACGTATGGATCGATGCGTGTGGGTCGGCAATTTGGGCTCGATTGTAGTGGTTCGACAAAACAGCAAGAGAATTAGCAAGACTACCATAGGGTGATACGATCGATACTGTTTCACTTCAAGTCACCCCCATAATTGCTCCGAGTTGCTTGTGGGTGTGCTTCAAGTCGTCCACAAGGAGACCCTGGATCGGCATCAGGTGGATCGGTGGTAGTGGGTCGACATGCCTGGTTCGGTCTACCTAACCTACCAGCTATGGGCCGAGCTATCTTGGTCATGGGCATGCACAGGGGATCTAGCCTATCGTATTCTATAAATAGAGGACAGAGGTCCAGTTAAGCGGACCTTTTTTGGAGAACTCCAGGGATATTGTGCCTTTTCCTGTACTCACTTCTTTTCTGTTCAAACTTGTATTCAAGTTGTTTGTTTACGGATTGTATCGGTACTCAAGTGATTGGAAAAGTAGTAAAAACTATATTCAAAGTGGATTAGGCGATTACGCCGAACCACTATAAATCTGGGGTTCTCGTTTTTGTTGTTCTTTTTGCATTCAACTGTGTTACTTCTCTGTTTTAATTCACTTTCTTCATTAATCTCTATACATAATGCTACTTAAGGGTGTTAGTGAACAATTTTGGTACTAATACCAGGCTTTATGTTTGACTCGAAGTTTATGTTTTCCCTCAAACTCTCGGGTGCTTAAAATTTAATTTGAGTAGATCGAGAGTTATGGTTTTACAGGTTTAGTAAGTTGGGCGAATAAGCTTCCAAAGACGTGCAGGAGCCAAAGTTAGTTATGTAAGAGCTATATAGTTTTATTTCCGCTGTGATATATATGTGACATATAGGTTTATCTTGTACTCTGATCATCTAAGGGGGCTTCTTCATATGTCGCACTTAGCATAATTTGTAATAATTATATTTGATCAAAACTTAGGAATCGTTTTGGGATTATGTATCTGAATATGAAATATTGTTTTGAAATGTAATCAGAATAGCTGCTTTGAAATCTGTGTTGATGTTATTTCATATTAAAGTGCTTCTGATATTATGGATACCATTAACATTACTACATTTCGTCCCCGGAAGTTAATACTATGGATGACTCCAGCATCCACAGCGCTTAGCTTCGGGCCTTAAGATAGGGGATGTTACACTTAAACTCAAAGTGATTTTAAAATAAATTAAAAACCCTTTTAAATGAGAGTAAAATCCTTGTTAAATAGTAATTACACTCTAATTAAAAGTTATTAACCATAATTAAATCCTATTAACATAATTAACTTTGATCAAAGATTAATTAAATAAAACCCTTTTTAAAATAATTTTTAATTAATAATTAACTTAAACAAATAATTAAATAATAATTAATTAATCCTTTATTAATAATTAAATAATAATCAACTTTAATTAAGTAAAAAAATCATGATTAACTTAATTGATTAACATTTAAGTTTAAAAACCATGATAAGCACCATTGTCCCAATGGTGAAGTGATTCGGCTTTGGCGCGAGAGGTCACAAGTTCAAAAATTATGTAGCGTGATTCAAATATTTATCAACATGTGATATGTTGTCCGTAGTGACATGCTGTATATAAAGTACCATTACAAAAAAAGTTTAAAAACCATTATTAACAAATGATTGGGTACTGATTACCTTTATTAATTAATTAGTCAATTAAATAATCATTAAATAAATAAATTATTAAACAGTTGTTCCCTAATTACTAATTTAGAGTTAGAAAACATTTCTAAGTGAAAACAAGTTTACATTAAAAAATAGTTAGATTATCTGAACTGCGCGTATAACGACTATCACTATATAGACCCGTGATTTCAAAAACATGAAGTTTCCTTTTTCAAACTTTTAAAACTTCCCTTTTGAACTTTTATCACCAATTGAACATAAAAATGAACTTTTGAAAACCAAATCAAAGTTTTAAACTTGAAAAAATTTCACTTTGAAACAAAATCAAACTTCCGACAAAAAGCAAATTTCTACGTCGTTTTTGGTTAGCGAATCGCTACCTTTGTGTGATGAACCCACATACAGCAAAGACAACATTCCAACATAATACCACATAATAACATTATAGAACCATCATTAAAAAATTATTGCTTCACAATACTAACCAATTTTTCCAATATTCAAGGTATAAACTTTATCGCGTACTCATACTTCAGCATAAGCAATCAACTCCAAATCAATATATATGCAAGCATACACAACATATAACATTACTATATACTTAAGCAACATTTTAACTCATAAATTTTACAACTTTAAAGAAGATAATAACTTGAATTTTAAAAACACGAACTTTACTCACCAATCTTTCACTAAATCAAACTAAACTTGCTCTCAACCAAGCTCACTTGCTCCTACCTCAACAAAGCGAAGATTTGGACCCTTGGAAGGCTAAATGGTCTCGGCCTAGTGAACAATAGGTACGTCATAGGGGAGTTTGAGCTCGATCATGGTAGTTTTGAGGTGATGTCTGGTTGCTTGTGAAGAGAAGAGTTTAGGAATAGAAATGGAGCAATTTAAGCTATGTTTTGAAATGTTTTTACTAACTTTTTCTCTTAGGAATTTGGTGAGGAGGCCATAAGAGCATGGAGGATCTTAAGAAGAAGATGTGAAGAAATGAAGAATGGACATTACAAAGGGAAAAATATGAAATGGAAGGGTATTTATAGGCTTAGAGGATTATTAAAATACATAAAGTGATAAGAATTAAATATACACACATGCGTGGACCCCATACCTCCCCTCTCGCTTGCTTGTACATGTTACCCCCTTCCATGCCTTGAATCATGCTAGCTTCCATGTATGTGTACTAAAGATATAGAGACGTTTATTGTATATATAAGTGTGTTTATATGTATATATATGCCTTTTTATAACATAATTGTCACATCCACGCTTAGGTGTATATTATATATATATATGTATATATATAAGTATGTATGCTTAAACAATACTAATAATAGATATATAAATGTGTACATATTGCACCAAGTGTACACAACGTTCACGGCAACTTTCGGGTGTCGAAAATTTGAAATTTTGAAAAACGTTCTTCGGTCACATTTTCTATTTTTATTTAAACTATCTATATTGCTAAAAAAATTAAAAACTATTTTATCATCATTACTAAATAATTAAAATAGGTTTATCTGCAAATAAAAATACATTTATTGATTATATAAAATATATTTAAATAGCCTATTTCAAGGTGGAAAAATCCTGGATCGTTACAAATCAAATTTACCATCATTTGTTATTATCTAAAAGAGTTATATTTTAATTATAAAACCTATTATTTGAATATTTATATTAAATATTCTCAAATCAAGGTGATGAAATTCCTGATTGTTACACTCTTCCTCCCTTGAATGAATTTCGTCCTTGAAATTGTACCACAACCTAAATTCTCTGCAACACTTAAACCGTTCATCAATCCATATGATGTACATAGATCATTCCTATGTAAAATCTGATTTGATCATTCACTCGAACACATAACTTCACTTTCGAGCTAGCATCGCTCACCCGACTTCCTAGTGCAGACTTTGATCGGGCCTCTTAATTAGAAATTTTTATTCACCTTGCATAGCTATAAACTATGATAGACAATTTTGGTTTCACATAAGAACCCTCACCAACGCTTGTCGTCAAAAATTGGGTGATAAATCCTTATTCGGAATAGTGTAAAACACCACTAGTCATATACTCGAATCTAGGGTCGAAAACTATATGAGAAGAAGAAATGATCTTCATACAACCTATGTACGGATCTAACAATTCTTACCATCTAACTACTTTCTACCTTCTCATCATGCTTCATAAGAATCAATTTTTTTAATTTATTAACTTATATAACCAAATTACGAGTATATATAAACATCTGATTTTTGATTCGATTTAATTTTAACTATTAGATGTAGGCCTAAAATAATTTGGGTCTTGAAACTAAGTCAACCAAATCAATCTCTTCACCATAATTGGTTTGGTCAGTAGCTAAGAAGAGGAGGATGCCAACATCCAAACTCCATCCTAGATTCTACTTTTTCTTAGACACTACAAGGTAAAAATGTCTATTAGCCGACCTAATAACATCAAATAATTCTTCACATCCTAGATGTTAAATCAAAAGATACGGTTTAAATAATCAAAGTTCATAAAACCTCCTTATTAAATTTAACCTAATTAAAACTTCATTTATTAATCCACCTTCGATTTTTTTTTATTTTAAAAACTCTTCCTTTTAAGGGATCCAAGAAAACAATACCTGGGTTTTTATTTTCAAAAACCTTTTGAAACATACATATAGCTCGAGCAACTCCAAAACGATGTCAAGGACCTGTGTGCCACCAAATAGTACCATATACCCCTTTACTAAGAAGGGCAATACTAAAGAGAAGTGTTTGCCATCCAAGTACATCTCTTACCCATTTTTCGTCACTTCTGAGACACTCAAACTAGTTAATAAAAATATTTCTTTTTTTTCAAATTTCTTCTCGAAACAATGTTATTTATACCCAAATAGTTTAACAAAATCATCCACTTGCTTTGGATTCATTTGAATTTGTTCTTATCCCGATTATACAATGACAAAGAGGATAATCTACTAAGTGCACCATCATATCTGCCTAAGCTAACATTTGATTGTCACTTAGAAGATTATTCTGATCATTACAAAATAGATCAAGACTTATTCCCGAATTGTCCAAAGAAAACCTTACTCTCAAACTTTATTTTAAAACATTTCTATCTTAAAATCCTTAAGAAAGGTTACTGCTATTTTCCAAATCATTTGGAATTTATCAAAGCCATCGGGATTTAATATTCTCAAAATCCATTTCATTTTTAAAAAAAACATTTAATAGTCCTGATTTGTAAAACCTATCTTTCTTAATTCATTTATAAACTATCTGAAGATTTTCTTTTAATAAACATCTCTACTAAAATTAAAATTTTAACCTTACATATCGTCGAATGACTTATAGTCAAATTGTGAAACTAAATTCATTAGGTATGCGATTCAATGTTCCTACAAATTCTATCTACCCAGCCTATGATGGAAAAAAAGAAATCTATTATTAAATCCGACAATAGCCAATACTCAAAGCAAGAAGACCATGACTAGTGACATCCTAAATGCTAATAATTTAAATACTATTAACTCCTAACCCATTCTCTTCATAGATAACTACATAGATTTTTAAAATTGTCCCTTTTTACATATAGAAAATATATTCCTAGGTAAAATTATTCCATTTACAAATTTAAAACAATATTATGTCAATTTAACTTGTTTAAATATTTAGGAAATCCCTATTGATAACGCTGATCAGGCACATCGATCAGAATTCTTAAGCCATTCAATAGGTCAAACAACACAATATAAAATAGTTTTATTCACTAACAAATACACATTTATATATACATATTACAATTATACTCATTCTAGGGCGTTGCTGACCCTATCTATAATGAGTTTACCCACCAAAGCCTAGGTGTTAGCTAAACCTAAGCCTTGATACCAGTATGTAACGAACCATCTTTCTTACTCCGAAAGATGAGCCATTAAGGGTAAAAGAAAAGAAAAGATAAGATAGAAGAGAAGAAAGCTAAACAACACAGAATCTCAAAACGCGATGGAAAAATATATATTACTCAACATACTATATTACAAACTCATTTCAAAAATATTACATCAGAGTCCTACTAATATAAATTTTAACCTAGGACGGTTATAACAGCCTGTCCCTACCCAACTGATACAATGTACATATAATAAAGCGGAAAACAAGGTAATAACTGGCTATCGATGAAGCCACCTGCTCCAAGCTCCTCCAAGATGAATCTGTAGAAAAACCTGAACTACTCGGCTATCCATTCAAACTTGAGCATCCAAGAGTTTAGGAAAAAAATTAAACTCCAGTTCAAACATGGGTCTGGTGTAAGTAAAGAATAAATCTTTAACTTTATAAAAACCTTTAAATCAAAGGCATCTTGTAAGACCACGTCGCACATAAACACGAATGGGTTTTTACCTTATGATAACCAGAATATTTTTTTTATAGAAAATCCATTGATATATAATAATGTCTAGGGGTTAAAGTAAAATATGAATATAGCTAAAATGCTTGCATCTCACACTTCAACATAGTTGGTCACAACTAAGTCCGTACGGCTCTTATTGGAACATGGATTCCATAGAATGACTGAGCTACTAGGGTACCGTCCGGCATAGTGCATCTCTAGATAAAATAACACTGAGGACATCGCCGGGATCCCCTGCCAACACAAAACCGACCTGCCACTTGACTAGTTGTACCAAAAATGATCACCCCATTTGTTAATGGGCCCTGAAGCATACAAATGAGAGATAATAACGACTTTGGATAGGGATGATCATACCCTAATAGGAGCGACCCACTTAGCCCTGCTGCATCTCCCCTATTTTATTCATTCTCGGTTGATGAGGCTTGAGGCTATGTTTTACCTTTTATATAGCGCTTCCCACCTGGAATGCTAACGTTGACCTCAGGAAAAAATGCAATGCCAACATTCATCCATACAAGTTGTTCGGATATGAACAAACCGAAGGCACTACCTCCACTACATCCACTTTGAAATCACCCTTAGGATTAGTAGCAAGCGGCCTTTGCACTTCAAAGTGCTTCGTCTTCCATTCCATCATCTTCAAGATGTCTTCACTTCGTAACGCATGAGTTAGATCGAAGTGGTTTTCGAATAACATATCTGATCCCCGTCTCTTCAAAAAAACAACCGATAGTTTTCGGTAAACTCAGCCCCGGTTCTTTAGGAAATAAATAGTAAAAGATAAGAGTGTAGACAACCTCTTAACTATTAGTGGGTGGATTTTCTTATCATTTGTCCTAAGAGAACGAAATGAGATTTATATGTATAGTACAACATCATCGGAGATGACTTTGTCATATAACGCACATGTTTCTTCTAGATATTTCCAAAGTTACATTTTGGGTCCATATTTGAAGTTAGTTATTTAGCTATTAAATAAACAAACAACAACCAATTCCATTTGAGATTTATTTACCCATAGCAACAACTAAGCCTCAAAACAAATCTATATTTAATAAATCTCTTTTCGATACTTTTGTCTAAAAATTCATATACTTAAATCTCTAACAATAGTATACTCACAAAGCATTTGCGAATAACTTCTTACTTCCAAATCTTGTTAAAAATGATTAAGCTAATGTTGTTTAAATTGGAGGCAAGGACAACCCTAAACACTATTCATTTGGTGTTAAGTGTGGAACGGATGTTCCATACCACCATTTTTAAAGGGTCGGTTAAGAGAAACCTAGATCTCAAATTCTTTTCTTAATTTCTTTCGATAATTTTTTTTTAATCAAATCTATTTCATTCATGAAATCTCTTTTACTTAAATCCAAGTCCATTTCAAAATAATTTCCAACTTCCCAAATTCATTTTTTGAAACTTCTTTAATGAATACCCCAAAATCATTTATAATTTTTTTTCATAACCCTTCATGTTTAAACAACTTCCTAATAACCTTAAATCAATTTAGCTCCCTTTAATAAGCAAATCCATTTTGTAAATCTCCCTTATTTATGAAATCTTCTTTGCTTAAAAACTCAAATCCGTTAACCCAAAACACTTTATAAATTTTCAAATTCCTTTAAATATCTTGTTTAAAATGCAGTAACTTTAAAACATTTCAAAAAGAAAATGAAATGTTTACTTTTACAAAATCAAACTGAGGCTTAATGACCATAATGGTGCTTTTAATTCGGTTTTACTTATTGAGTCTAACATTGTATCACATAACAATAGGTATACAAGGGATCAACACATAATAATCAATCAACTTAAGTAAACGTCCAAGTTAATTGTAAAAGCAGAATGGTGTTTTGTTCTGCTAATAGATGTTATTTAGTTTTTCTCATCATATGGGAATACCTAAAGGGTAAGTGGCACAGATATCCCCTTAATTTAAAATAAATTTGAAAAGAAAACTGTTTAAAACAAAATCTAATTACTTAAACTCAAAGCGATTTAAAATAAATTAAAAATCCTTATAAATGAGAGTAAAATCCTTGTTAAATAGTAATTAAACCTTAATTAAATCTTATTAACATAATTAACTTTAATAAAAGATTAACTAAATAAAATACCTTTTTAAAATAATAATTAATTAATAATTATCTTAAATAAGTAATTAAATAATAATTAATTAATCCTTTATTAATAATTAAATAATAATTAACTTTAATTAAGTAATAACATGATTAACTAAATTGATTAACATCTAAGTTTAAAAATCATTATTAACAAATGATTAAGTACTAATCAGCTTTATTAAGTAAATTAATCAATTAAATAAATAATTAATTAAATAATTATTCTCTAATTACTAAATTAAAGTTAGAAAACATTTTCAAAAAGAATTCTAAGTGAAAACAGGTTTAGATTAGAAAATAATTAGATTTTCCGAACTGCGCATATAATAAATATCGCTATACGGACTCATAATTTCAGAAACTTGAAATTTCCTTTTTTAACTTTTAAAACTTCCCTTTTGAACTCTTATAGCCTGTAGAACATAAAAATGAACTTTTGAAAACCAAGTCAAAGTTTTAAACTTGAAACTTTTCACTTGAAACAAAATTCAAACTTTCGACAAAAAGCTGGTTTCTACATCGTTTTCGGATAGTGAATCAATACCTTTGTGTCATGAAACCACATATGATAAATACAATATTCCAATATAATATCACATCCTAACATTATAGCACCATCATAAACAAAGTATTACTTTACAATACTAACCAACTTTTTCAATATTCAAGGTGTAATCTTTGTCGCCTACTCAAACTTCAGCATTAAGCAATCAACTCCAAATCAACATATATGCATGTATATACAACATTTAACATAACTACATACTTAAGCAACATTTTAACTCATAAGTTTTACAATTTTAAAGAAGTTATTGAATTGTGTTTTAAAAGCATGAACTTTACTCACCAAACTTTCACTAAATCAAACTAAACTTGCTCTCGACCTAGCTCACTTGCTCTAGCTCAACAAAGTGAAGATGTGGACCCTTAGAAGGCTAAATAGGCTTGTCCTAGTAAACAATAGGCATGGCCATAGGGGAGTTTGGGCTCGGCCATGGTGGTTTTGAGGTGATGTGTGGTTGCTTTGTGAAGAGAAGAGTTAAAAAATTAAAACAGAGTGATTTAAGCTATGTTTTAAAATGTTTTTACTAACTTTTTCTCTTAGGAATTTAGTGAGGAGGAAATGAAAGTATGGAGAGCTTAAGAAGATGTGAAGAACGAAGAATGGAAGTTGCAAGGGGAAAACAAGAAATGGAAGAGGTATTTATAGGCTTAGAAAGTTATTTAAATACATAAAGTGATAAGAATTAAATACACACATGCATGCACCTCATACCTCCCCTCTCCCTTACTTGTATATGTTTACCCCTCCCCTCTCCCCTTTCCATGCCTCGAATCATGCTAGAGCTTCCATGTGTGTGTACTAAAGATAAAGAGATGTTTTGTGAATATATAAAGTGCGTTTATATGTATATATGCCTTTTTATAACATAATTTGTGACATCCATACTTAGGTATAAATATATATAAGTTAATATACATAAGTGTATTTAATTAATACTAATACTAACATATATAAATGTGTGCATGTTGCACCAAATGTGCACAACATTCCCGATGACTTTCTGGTGTCGAAAATCAAAATTTTGAAAAATGTTTTTCGATCACATTTTCTATTCTATTTAAACTATCTATATTGGTAAAAAAAATTGTAAACTATTTTGTCATCATTATTAAATAATTAAAATAAGTTTATTTGCAAATAAAAATCCATTTATTGATTATACAAAATATGTTTAAATATTCTATTTCAAAGTGGAAAAATCGTGGGTCGTTACAAATCTATTTTACCATCATTTGTTATTATTTAAAAAACTTATATTTTAATTATAAAACCTATTATTTTAATATTTAAAATTTATTAAATATTCGCAAATCAAGGTGGTAAAATTCCGGCTCGTTACATTTAGCTGGACACTTTAGAATTTCAGGAGATGAGCTGGATCCTCTAAGGCGTATTAACGTATTTTATCTTCCACTATTTTGTTCTAGTTGTATTTATTAGAAATTGTAAGGTTAGGTCATTATAACTGTCCAGGGTTTGATAAAAGGATAATTACACTCATATTGATGTACGAATATAAAAGTCTTTCTTTTTGTAAAATTCATTGATATATTATAGATTACTAGCTATATTGTCAGATTCTTTACCTTTTCTTTTCTTTCAACCTAACGATCTGTCTTTTCAGTGCTTGGATGTTCGGCACGTGAATACCGTGGATGTATTATCGACTTCTAAGGATCCAAAAAATGGGTTGTAACATTCTCACTTTTCATATATCACACTTATTTAGTTTATATTTAAATAAATATGAAAAACATTCAATTAATTAATGTTATTTAATATATTAATTATTACAATTGAAGAGGAGAGAAATGAAAGGTTTCTACCTTTTCATGTATCATCATATCATCCCTTTATTATTGCATGGGGCGAGAGAGGGAAATAAAATGTTTCACATTTTTACATGTTTCTTTTACATATATAAACATAGTTTATATATTCACACAAATGAAAGTATTTGATACATTCATTATAATACCTATAAATTAAAGTTACAGTTAACAATTTAAACAAAATGAGACTTTATTTAAAAAAATTATTAGATTGGATCTAATATACATTTAGACCGCATATGCCTAAAAGGAATCCAAAAGGAATTTTTTTTGAAATTACCCATTTCATCGGTCGAGGGTTAGCCTAGTTCCAATAATTATGATCGTTCTACTCTGTCAATGAATTTGACCTTTTGAGTTGACTATATAATTGACCATGATACTAATCGTATATAACTAAGGAGACATATTCTCTATTGAATAGTGCTTTACTGTGAATGCTTCGACTTAGACCTAACTATAGTCACTCGATAGATGTCATGTCATGATTTAACTATAATTAAAGTGGAGTATCCATATTGAAGCTCTTAATGTTCCCAATTCGAGGAAACCGTGTAACATTGTCACATCAGGATTTCCTGTTTGACATGGTTATTATCTACCAACAGGAAACTCAAACCATTCATTCAATAGTTATCTAATGAATACGAGTCTGTACCCTCTTAGTGCCCTAAACAATCATGAGTAATACACTGCCTAACATTCGGAAAGCGTTATGCACCTTAGTCTCTATGGTGAATCGATATCCTTCCTCAAAACATCTAGACCAAGAATATTTAAAACAAAATGTGTTGTGATTAATTACACACAATTTTAATAATTTGGAACTACAATCACACAATATTTTATTTAAAGATTTTCTTACTAATACACTTTAAATTAATTACTAAACTACTTATATCACAATAAAATAAAGTATATATCAGAAAACAAACATCTTTATTACAAATAAGATTGATTACAGATTTAGATATAGTTAACAAATTACATAACTTCCCTTAGGACATACCACAAAATCTCTCAAAAATGCTTACAACACTTGCTTCTAAAGCATGCTTTTGTGAGTTCAATGTGCATTGCTCCATCCAAAGTCGTCTCTCTTTTATGCAATAATCATATCGAACCTATAGCAACTACATCCTTAAATTCTCCTTTTTAGGTAACTCTCTGACTATCATTTTGTTGCAAAGTCTTGTTCATTTTGTAAAGCGTGCTACTCTAGTTGAGAATCCGGTATCTAAAGGTAAATATATCATTCGTGTTGCAAAGCACAAGATCCGATGATGGTCCAAAATGGTTTACCAACGATTCTGATAAGTATTATACTTATTCGGTAGAATTAATCCGGTACATTTTTGTCCAGTACCAGATTGAATTCTTAACCATATATATACCCAATGTGGCTCCTTCAAAATTTCTCATTTCCTTTGCTAAATTGAAAATTATTCATCCCCTCTTGTCTTTTCCGTACTAGGTTCAAGGAACCTCTTTCAAAATCCAACTAAGTCTTTTCAACATTCGTTAGGTAATGAAGTAACCCCCTAATTCATATCCTAATCTTTTGATTTTGCGAACGATTTCATATTTCATCTTGCCTAAATCTGAACCAACTAATTAGGGTTAGGTGTTTTCTTAGGAAATCTGGGGGGTTTATCTAATTACTTAAATTTGATGTAGGTATGTAGCGTGGTTCGATTATAGTAAAGTTTGGGGCTTTATCAGATTCATTACTTTTGTCAAAACTTTAATAAGGTGAACATGTTATGGCTATAGGCAAAATATGCCAAGGCTTCGACCAAATAATACATGGTTATTAGCCTTAGGGATCATTCGCCATGGCAAATATGATAATAAGTTTGTAGTAATGTAATGTTAACTATGGCCTAAACATTAAGGTTATCAAGTCCTTGTTGATAGTCAAGTTGATTCGGTTGGTGTAGTGACATGCCGAACCGAATACTTAGCATTTTCTTGAATTCTGGGATGGTCAATACTATAAATGCTCTTGATATTTAATAATAATAGCATGTGAAGTAGGGTAAATATGTGTATGTTAGAGTATTAGATCACCTTACCATTATGAAAACCCTGGATATACCACTTTGGGTTTGATCACTAACTTATCATTTAATGTATCTGAGGTAATTAAGGTGTCATTTATGATTATCCGATATAGTTAGTTGATAGTGGTACATACTTCTCATGTGCATTACCATGTGCCCTCGGTCGAGGGGCTATGTTTAATTGATTTGGCTTATAATAGTTCAGTAAACACATTGTTTAGCATATCATTTAGATTGGTTTTGTACATAGTAATATAAGAACTACCATGCGCGATTGTTATTGCGCCTCATACAATATCATCATGTTACACTTGTCACTTCACACATTGTTAGTTTCTAGTCTATCAAATAGTTATGGCACCTTTGTGCCATCACACTAGATCATTACTACCACTAGCCAGCCATCTAGTGCACCCACTTCCTCTTCCACTACTATGCTCGGATCATCCTCTGGACCCTAATCTTCCAATCAATCATCCTAGCTTTGCTCATTCTTTAATAGATGGTTTTTGGACGTTGCAGCTGCTACTGAATCTGATAAATTTTTTAGCCACTACTTTACTCCTTAACCATTTATATACTATCACTTAGGTTTACGGGCTACCAAGGGAGGATATGTATCTTCCATCCCATCAAAAATAGGGCCACGGGCCTTTAAGGGATACATAGCTTATAATAGGTACCACCACTTGACTATTGCACCTCCTCCTTTACATGGTTAGATGCTGGATCCTTTATCGATCTCAAAATCGCTTTGTTCCGGCTCTATCCTAATGGATACTCTATCCAACGCATGTAAATCATCTTCGTGAGAGCATTTAGTTTTCCCCTCCTGCAGACAGGCAGTTCCAATTCTTGCACATGGTTAAGAGCAAGTCAGAGTCCTCTTCATTTTTCAATTTTGAGGCTTGTAATAAGTTCAAGCATGTGGAAGACTACTACTCAAAATACAGCATGTCAAAGCATGAGTACTTCTTCATCCAAGATTAATCACTGTGTATTCACATATGACTTCAAGATGTAAGTATTCCTTTTCTCTATGTCCATTCGCATCCTATCATACCGACTCTTATAATGATTTTGAATTTCTATTCAAATTTTGTCAAGGTAGCTATCGAATGAAATGCTAGAAGGATTAAGGCAGATCCCTTGAGAACAGAGCGAGGCTTCCAAGCTCCTTACCGATGAGTTGCTTGGGAAATTCGTGCTAGTTGCCGTTGGAAGGTCTGTTGATTGGATGAGGGCTCCACGCATCGAACGAACCCAACATAAGAAGAAAACCATGAAACCCAAAGAGGGAGAGCCTAATAAGACACTCAGCTCTTAGAACCCTGCCCCAATGTTGGTGCAACTATTAGTACCTTAGGCATTAGTTTTGATGACAACAACCATATGACATCATGTAAAATGTAGATACCAATGTTTTTATCAAGTTTTATCAAGTTATATATAATATAAAGTGCAGAATATTAGACAGGTGTTGATTAAGAAGATTGTACAGTATCAAGAGCAGATTGAAGAGGCTGATATAGAAATTCAAGAGTTAGAAATTGAAGACTCGTGAGTATTGAAGATTCAAGATATCCAAATAAGTTATATTATTGTTAAAACCCTAGTATCTCTTCTTCATCTCCCTCTTAATTTTTCAAAAAGATTTTAAAATATACTCTCTAATTTTAAATGGTTTTCAAATATTCTGAATTTCAAAAGTGATTCCAAAGAATCCTTGTCTCCAAAATGATCTTTCAAAATAGCCTTCAAATGTTTTCTAACTTTTGATTTTATTTACAAGATTATTATATTTTGAGTAATTAAGTTTTTAGCATTTTATATTTGAAATATACTTTTAAATCTATTATACTTTATTATAGTTTTAATTTTATGCTTTCTAAATGTTTATAAGTATACTATAACTTTGATTTTAAATATATATTAATTTATTCTTTATATGTATTGTTTTAAAAATAAATTCATATTTAAATCCTTTACATATTAAAAATATTTCAAAATAATTTTATATAGCTTTTATAAGCTTTAATATGATTAAAATATGTATAAACTATGTTTAGATGAGCGTACAAAGTTTCAAAATATTTTACAAAGCTTAATATTTTCAAAACAATTTTTATAAAGTGGTTTTCAAGAGTATAAAAGGTATGTCGACATACTCCTATAGCATATGCTGACATATATGCCGAGAATTTCAAAATTCAAATTTGAATGGATGTGCCTTTTCATCGTATCTCTTTGCAAATGAACATGACTGTTATTTCTCTATAAATACGAGGTTTTACAAACGAAATTTTTAACTAATTTCTCATTCTCACTCTCTTCTTTTATGCTTTCAATTTCTGAAAGAAAATATACTCAAAATATTCCCAAGTTCAATCAGAATCAAATTCAAACTCTATTTATTTGATTCTCTATCAATTACTCTATGATCTTTCTCATCTCTATCACTCAAAACAAGATCAAAGTGTTATTCAAGGGATTATAAGATCATTTGTACCCAAGATCAAGAAACTGAGTCGGGAAAATTTATCAAATCTTACTCTTATACCCTTGGGTATGCTTGGTATCTTTGAAATTCAAGCGGGTGTGCTTGCGCCCCGTCTGAATCAAGCGGGTGTGCTTGGTGTTTTGTTTGAATCCAAGTGGGTGCGCTGGTGCCCCGCCTAAATCCAGCGAGTGTACCTAGAGCTTGAAAATTTTGGAAGGTGTGTCGTAGCCTTGAAACTAAGATTTTAAAGACTTTGATATTTGAAAAGAAATCTATACAAGAAATTATACAGGACTGGATGTAGAGTAACTCCGAACCAGTATAAAAATTCATTGCGTCATCTCTCTAATTCTTTAATTTTTTCTTTTACTGCATTTATATCTGTTTGTGTTCGCATCTATGATTGTTTAATTATAATCTTAAAAGAATTTAAAAAGATTCACAAAAATCAGTAAACAATATTCACCCCTTTCTAGTTTTAAATTAGCCTTAAGATTTGTCTTCCGCGAACTAACATTTGGTATCAGAGCATTAGTTTTCAAAGTACCCATAATTTTAATTTTTTGAAATGTTTAGATGGCTAACAACACTGTTAGTAATACTGCTAGTAACATTGTTAGTTCACTTATTAGTAACTTCTTTGTCGAAGGACAATCTACTACCAGACCACCACTTTTTAATGGTAGTAATTACACATATTCATCATGTAGAATGAAAATCTATTTAAAGTCAATTGGTCTAGAAATTTGGAATATCACACAGAATGAGCACACTGAGCCTCGAACTAACTTTTCACGATGGACTGCTGACCAAAGGCAGATGCATAAAGTAACTCAAAAGCGATGAATATTTTATTTTGTTCATTAGGTAGGAATGAATTCAGTAGAGTGTCTGATTGTAAGTCTGCATACGAAATATGGAGAACACGACAAGTTTCACATGAGGACACTGGTAAAGTCAAATAGAGCAAGTTTCCATGCTAACCAACCGATTCCAATTATTTCAAATGAGTCCAAATGAGTCCATTTTTGACATGTATAGTAGATTTTAAGACATAGTACGTTCACTAATTGCATTGGATAAAAGTTTTTCTGAAGTGGATCGAGTTAGAAAAATCTTCAGTTCACTTATCGTAAATGGGACTAAAAGACTCTTGCGATTGAAGAGGCTAATAATATTAGCACATTGAAAATTGAAGAGTTAATTGGCAATTTAATGTCATTTGAAGCATAAGTGCAGGGTAAGAGAGAAAGCAAGGTAATAGAAAAGAAATCCATTGCTTTTAACGCCACAACAGATTATCTAGATTCTGACAATGATAATGATGAGGAAATTGCCTTTATTACCAGAAATCTTAGAAGAAACGATAACAAAAATCCAGGAGGTGAAAATGCTGTTAAATGTCTTAACTGCAATAAACTTGGCCATATGCAAAGAGACTATCAACATCTGGGGAAACCCAAAAACTCACAAATACTGATTTGTCCAGAAAACGAAGAAGTGCTTATACTGCAACACTAGATGATTTAGATACTTCCTTAAGTGATAATGAATCGGATACGTAAAATGCCAATATGCGCTTCACAACAATAATAAATTTAGAAAAGCCGGAAGAAATGGGTCAAAAATAGGTACACATTTAAAATTTGAATTTTTAAATGGAATTTTTGATTACTTTTGATTATCAGGAATAACCTATATATTAATAATAATATTTGGATGAATATTGTGTGTGTGTATTAACATTAAATACTTTATACTTTTATAAGAATATAATATTAAATATATATATATATTTAAAATAATTTTTTCTAAAATTATTTGCTAAGTATGTATATATATTACTAATTTTTATAGGATAATTATATATATACTTATATAGGTAAATAAGAATAATTTACTCAATTTCTTTTTTTTAAATTCATGTTTTATATGTCGACATACCCACTATGCATACGTCAACTTATGCACTCAGAAATTGAATTTCCATTTCAAATAACAAATTTGAAATTCCCTCCACTTTTTCACCAACCCTAATGTCCTGAGAAGGTATCTCTTGACCAAAGAACATGTTTATTGATTCTCTATTTAACTATACTATCTCCATCTATTCATTTCACTCTCATTTTCAAAATACAAAAATTCATTAACTCTCTTATCTTTTCAAATTATTTTCCAATGACTTCCTCAAGCAACACTCCATCAACTATAAGGCTTTTTAAAAAAAAGGGGCTATCTTTTTCATGACAAAAAGGCCATACAAGCCTATATAGAATATATGTATTTAGAAAAAGTCTCTCTCCAAAGGTTTGCCATTATAGGCGACTTTCATACTTATGATCTTTATGATCTTTTTGTGCAAAATGGAATTCTTAGCTTAATTGATGTTTCCTAAAATGATTTCGTGTGCTTTCGAGTCTATTAAAAACATTTTGTGGGAGTTTGAAAGGGAAGTTTTATGAAGGGATGAAGGTGAAGTTTGGAGTAGTGTCAAATGCACTCAAATGATTTAAATTGCGAAATTTTAGGCAACATTCTCAGATGCAAATATAATGAAATGGACCTTCCAAATTTCAAAATTAATATTCAAAACCGTGAAGTTATTTACGATATTTTTGAAAGTGATGATGATTTTGAGTTTAAAAATAAAATTTTGCTCCTAAAGCAAGAACTTTAAGTCTTTTTTTGCAACAAAGCATAACCCCAAGGATGGAAAATTATAATAACCCGACTCAAAAAGTTTTCAAAGCAGTTTTTACATTTATGGTCATTATGACATAAATTGTCATAATTTATTTTGAATGAATTCTTTTCTAGGAATCTCTCTAGGCACGAGAACACACCATTTTATAGTGTGTATTTTACTAGAGTATGCACTATTTTGGTGTTGACCAAAAAGGAGAGGAAATCATTCCTTGAAAACTTTTCGACAAGGCTAACATCTCTCTCATGCAAATTTCACTCATATTCGAGCCTTATGAAACACTTGCAGAAAAAGAAGAAAGAGTGGCTTGGGAAGAGGAGCGTGAGATTAGAGCAGAGGAAGAGGAATGAGAAGAAATGGAAGTGGAGGAAGAAGAACAAGAAGAGGAAGATACTTTGTTGGAAAGTATTGAAATTCCATCTCATCCATCCAACAAAGACCTTCTCAAAAATAAAGGAAGATTGTTTCAACCAAAAGAAGCTTAAGAGATCATTTTCTAGGAAATTCACTTCTCTTTCCAATAAAGTAAATAGTTATTTCAGAAAGATCATTAGAAAGATTAGTGGAAAAGCTTCGTCTTCATTTGCTTCTTCCTAGTTGTATTTCTATGCTTTTTAGCTTTTAGTTTGGATTGTGCTAGTTTTTAGTCTATGTATTGTTTATGTTTGAATTCCATGTACTCTTCCTTTATTATCAATGAAGTCTTATTCCCTACTGTTATACATTGTTATTAGTCTTTGGAAAGCCCACATATGCAATAGTATAGTCCAATTATAATATTTCAGCAAAATAAGATGTTTTTGAAAATTATGATACATATGTCGACATATATGTACCCTGTGTGTCGACATACACAGGGCGGATTTCAATTTTTTTCAAAATTAAAAAAATAACTACCAAATGCCTATTCACTTCAAATGACTTCTGTCATCCCGCTTTTTGGCAAAGCCGTGATACCAAAAGATCGGTCAAAAACAAAAGACAGTTCGTCTCAGAGATTGGTTATACTTTGCTATGGATATCGATGAATTTTGTCCGAGCCCGGATCAGGCTACAACTGATAGGACACGGCAAGCAAAGTCATGGGAGCCAGCATTCCAAATTTCAGGTTAATTGGAGGTCGTATGAATGAGATATGATCGATGCAAGTTAGCCAAAGAGTGTCGTTCGAACCCATCGAAAAGAGGAGGAGATGCTCATTTCGA
This sequence comes from Allium cepa, assembly GCA_030765085.1. Classification (NCBI taxonomy): domain Eukaryota; kingdom Viridiplantae; phylum Streptophyta; class Magnoliopsida; order Asparagales; family Amaryllidaceae; genus Allium; species Allium cepa. Next base: position 581,142,465 of record CM060940.1, read on the forward strand.
ACCCATAAGATTCGTATCCATCCAGTTCGAATCCATCGGTTTGCATACGCTTCGAGTCGGTCGAGTTCGAACCGATCAGGCATGATATTGATCACTTCGAATCGACCGGTTCGAATCTATCAGATGGGCATCCCCTCAGCACGTTCGTATCCATGCTAGAGCACTGTTTCGTATCCATCAAGTCCAGAGCACTTCGAATCCATCACCGTATACCCTACCTCGAATCGATCGGTCTCGTGCCCAAGCACTACTTCGTATCCATAAATACTGCCCTGTTCGAATCCACTCGGCTCGTCTCGATCCCCTTCGAATCGATCCATGATTTGAATCCATTGATACGAAGTGGGTCGTGGCACACGATACGAACGAGGCGAAATTCATGGGTGCGAGGCGGTCAACTCGGAGATAAAATAGGATCGATGCGAGGAGTGCGCGCCACGTCACCAGAGATCCACATGACTGATCGAGTCGAAGGGAGTGGATTCGAAGTGATGGATTCGAACGCAACAGCCCTCACGAAAAACCACAACTTGAATCGATCGTATCTCCTAAACCACTGATCCAAACGCAACGAAATTTTCACAGTAGCTTCCATACAAGGTAAAGATTATTCCTGCCAAGTTTCAACTCGATTGGATCGATGGATTCAAAATCACTTCATATCGATCTCAGATTGAGTCAAAACTTGGTGGGGTCGGTCGCGTGGGCCCACTCACGTGCCAGAAAAAGTCTCCCGAAGTTTGAGCGAGATCTGGGCCTCCTATGCCTATAAATAGCACCCTGAAGCCTTTAGAAAAGGGGATCTTCCGCCATTTAACGTCGAGACTCTGCCGGATTCAATTCAACTCTTCAATACCGCTGTTGTATTCAAGTATCAGAGTTATAACCTGCTGTAATTCGCTGTAATCGATTGAAATCATCAAGTGAATCAATAAAGACATAAGCTTCAAAGTGGACGTAGGCAAGATCGCCGAACCACTATAAATCCTGTGTTTGTGATTGTTATTTGTGAATTGTTGTGTCTGCTACTATTTAGATCTGAGTTTTATATTGTTTGTTGCTGATTTGTGTTCATAAATGGGTGCTTTCACGGTATTGGGTGTTTGTGGTCAGTTTTGACGTAAACATTTTGGTGCTTTCACTGAGGGTTGAACTCAGGAGTTCTACCAAGTAGAAGTTGATTCATAAAGTTTGAAAGTTCAGATTTGAGAAATTATGACGAGACAATCAAGCAGAAGGCCGAGGCCAGAGCGAAGTGAACACCAAGGAAGTCAAGAGGCTTCCTCAGGAGCAAATCAAGCATCGATCTTCATCACTACAGACGAGATGGAGACAATGATGAAGAAACAAGAGGAGTTGATCCAGAGTTTATTTCAACAAATAAGACAACTTGGAGCACAGAATAGAGAAGCGGATGGAGTTCAGAACGGAGCAGGACCATCCGGCGTAGCACCTAGATTAGGAGGCACACCCATGGAGAATGTTGATCCAATTTCGGAGAGAGAGAGAGAGAGAGGAGCATCTGCGCAGCCCGGGAGTAGCAGAGGAGTGAACGCTCAGTCAAGGGGGAAGATCCCAGAATTCCCTCGTGTACTCGGGGAGTAGGTCGAAAGTGATGAACGAAGATTGCACCTCGAAGACAGTGATAGGTTGGCGGAGATGGTTAGAAGAGCTATAAGAGGCGGTTTGGTAAATAAAGATTTGGAGGATGTTAATAGGAGTCCTTTTACTCCAGCAATCAAACGAGCTAGGAACCCACCGGATTTCAAGTTACCATCGTTGGACATGTATGACGGGAGAACGGACCCCACGGTTTACCTAACGAAGTATATGAGGCATATGGAGGTGCTGGGGGCATCGGAGGAGGTTATGGCCCGGTGCTTTCCATTGTACTTGACGGACATTGCAGCATTGTGGTTTAGACAATTAGAGAGTGGATCCATCGGAACATGGAATGATTTAATTAAAAGATTTATGAGGAAATTCAGGGTCCACATCACAAGACCCAAGAATGTGATGACTTTGGAAACTTTAAAACACAAAGCTAGAGAGACTTTGAGGAGTTCTTTGACGCGATTCAATGCGGCAGCACCTTCGGTGGATCGACCAGATCCATCCATGGTTATGATGGCGGCTGTGTTCGAGTTAGCTGACGGAACAGAGTTCAAAAATTCATTAACTAAGGATCCACTCGTGGATCTAGGAGAGTTCTATCATGAGGTAGAAAAGTTTTTACGATTAGAGGATGCGAGTGCAGAAAGAGAAGAAGGAGAGGAGATAGAAGTTTATGCGCTTAAAGACAAAAAGCCTCTCGAAAAGGATTCAGACAAGGATAAAGGTAAAAGAAAGACCGAGAATGACGGGGACAGGTCAAAGCGGCAACGGAGGGAGCCGCGATTCACCACCTATTCAGAGCTGAATGAGAGTTTGGAGCGAATCTACAAAGATACGCAAGGGCAAGTTCCATACCGTAGGCCAATACGAAGGGACCCCACTGCTGACGAGAGAAAATCAGACAGATATTTCTTATTCCACGAGCTGAACAGTCATAACACTAACGACTGTAGGCATCTAAAGGATGAGGTAGAAGGACACATCAGGAATGGTATGCTGCTTCAGTATGTGAGGAGACGAGCCCCAGCGGTAGAGCCAGAGCGGCCACCGTTTACATCGGCTAGGGGCGACCCTGAACCAGGATATTGTTTGGTTATCAATTAATTAAAATAACGATGAACAAGTCGTAAGCTTCCACTAACACAATTAAATCATTTACACATGTACGAGATCGCGAACATTCTCCAGGCATGCTCTAAATGATCATTGACTGTTTCGTAATGGGAACTTACACTTTGACATCTTTGCTTTGCTTTTGTTTCGTGTTGATTTGGACATTTGAACTTGGTTTGTTTGGACATTTCTGTTTTAAAATTCATCTGTTGAACAGATATTTGATTCTGATAATTCTGAAATAGCTAAGCTACTTACACATGTACGAGGCCGCGAACGGTCCTTAGGCATGCTCTGAGATGGCGATAAACCGCCCTGACAAACGATCCAGGGACCCACACGAACGTGAGCATGGTATCGATAATACCAAGCCCTCCCGGGCACACTTTCTCGCCTCGAACGGCACACGATCGCGAACGATCTCAACTCGCCATGAACGGCACCCGACTTCGAACAGTCACAACTCGCCACGAACGGCACCCGACCTCGAGCGGTCACAAAATCGCCTCAAACGGCACACGATCGCGAACGGTCACAATTCGCCCCGAACGGCACGACTCGCCCCGAACGGCACAACTCATCTCACCTCAAATGGCTCGATCGCGAACGGTCGTCATTCGAGGTACGCCACTTGACCGCTAACGGTCGCACTTCACCTCAAATGGCTCGATCCCGAACGATCGTCATTTGAAGTCAGGCGCTTGACCATGAACGGTCGCACTTCATCTCAAATATCCCGATCTCGAATAGTCGTTATTTGAGGTCGCATAAAACTGTAAATTCCTTTGCAGGACATCAACAGGATATGAACATCCAGATCATGGCATTACAAAACACGCCTTCCTACCGCAAGGCATATTTTGGGGGGCAAATGTTATCCCGCTTTTTGGCAAAGCCGTGATACCAAAAGATCGGTCAAAAACAAAAGACAGTTCGTCTTAGAGATTGGTTGTACTTCACTTCGCTATGGATATCGATGAATTTTGTCCGAGCCCGGATCAGGCTACAACTGATAGGACACGGCAAGCAAAGTCATGGGAGCCAGCATTCCAAATTTTAGGTTAATCGGAGGTCATATGAACGAGATATGATCGATGCAAGTTAGCCAAAGAGTGTCGTTCGAACCCATCGAAAAGAGGAGGAGATGCTCATTTCGAACCCATAGGATTTGTATCCATCCAGTTCGAATCCATCGGTTTGCATACGCTTCGAGTCGATCGAGTTCGAACCGATCAGGCATGATATTGATCACTTCGAATCGATCGGTTCGAATCCATCAGATGGGCATCCCCTCAGCACGTTCGTATCCATGCTAGAGCACTGTTTCGTATCCATCAAGTCCAGAGCACTTCGAATCCATCACCGTATACCCTACCTCGAATCGATCGGTCTCGTGCCCAAGCACTACTTCGTATCCATAAATACTGCCCTGTTCGAATCCGCTCGGCTCGGCTCGTCTCGATCCCCTTCGTATCGATCCATGATTCGAATCCATTGATACGAAGTGGGTCGTGGCACACGATACGAACGAGGCGAAATTCATGGGTGCGAGGCGGTCAACTCGGAGATAAAACAGGATCGATGCGAGGAGTGCGCGCCACGTCACCAGAGATCCACGTGAGCGATCGAGTCGAAGGGAGTGGATTTGAAGTGATGGATTCGAACGCAACAGCCCTCACGAAAAACCACAACTTGAATTGATCGTATCTCCTAAACCACTAATCCAAACGCAACGAAATTTTCACAGTAGCTTCCGTACAAGGTAAAGATTGTTCCTGCCAAGTTTCAACTCGATTGGATCATTTTTTGATGGATTCGAAATCACTTCGTATCGATTTCAGATCGAGTCGAAACTTGGTGGGGTCGGTCGCGTGGGCCCACTCACGTGCCAGAAAAAGTCTCCCAAAGTTTGAGCGAGATCTGGGCCTCCTAGGCCTATAAATAGCACCTTGAAGTCTTCAGAAAAGGGGATCTTCCGCCATTCAACGTCGAGACTCTGCCGGATTCAATTCAACTCTTCAATACCGCTGTTGTATTCAAGTATCAGAGCTATAACCTGCTGTAATTCTCTGTAATCGATTGAAATCATCAAGTGAATCAATAAAGACATAAGCTTCAAAGTGGACGTAGGCAAGATCGCCGAACCACTATAAATCCTGTGTTTTTGATTGTTATTTGTGAATTGTTGTGTCTGCTACTGTTTAGATCTGAGCTTTATATTGTTTGTTGCTGATTTGTGTTCATAAACGGGTGCTTTCACAGTATTGGGTGTTTGTGGTCAGTTTTGACGCAAACAACTTCTGACCTCTATATAAACCTATTCACTCTAGAAAATATCATTTCCATTATCTTTTTTCTCTCTTTTTACTTTTAAACTTATGTTTTAAAAAACGACTTCTCCATACCAAAATTATATGAAAACCTTGAAAAAACTCTACAATCATTCAAGAATATTCTTACTTCTATCCTTACAAGTCAAAGACGCTTAGAAATGAGTCAAATTTCGATGGTGAAAGAATAAGAAAAGCATTTTGACGCCATTTTGCTGGATGATTTATTCTTTTGTAAAAGACGAACCAACCAATAATCTTGATTGTGCCATTAACAATGACGATGAATATTAAAATTCCATCAAAGCGAATCCAATTTTTAGTTTTGATGGTTGGGTAGGTGTTTCTTAGGGAAGTCTAAGATTGATTGGTTAGTCTTAATATATAGAGGATTAATATAAATCTGTATATTAAAAATATGGATTGGTATGTATAAACTTATTGGATTGGATTGATTGATTTGCATTTAATTTGGTTTGGACTAACAATATGTAAAAAATGGATTTGTATTATTAGTAAAATTGGGTTATGTTATTACTTCCTATTTACATATCACTCTTGTATATATCATATAGTACCTTAGTTAGGGGGGATTTTGGTTATACTTTTATTGATTGAGGGGGGGTTTTGTAACTCAGGGGGAGTTATATCATATTTTATAAACGTGGTTGTCATCATTAAAAAGGGGGAGAATGTTAGTACCTTAGGCATTAGTTTTGATGACAACAACCATAGGACATCATGTAAAATGTAGATACTGATGTTTTTATCAAGTTATATATAGTATAAAGTGTAAGATATTAGACATGTGTTGATTAAGAAGACTGTACAGTATCAAGAGCAGATTCAAGAGGCTGATATAGAGATTCAAGAGTTGAAAATTGAAGACTCATGAGTATTAAAGATTCAAGATATCCAGATAAGTTATAGAGTCATGGATTATTGTTAAAAACCCCAATAGCACTTCTTCGATCTCCCTCTTCATTTTTCTAAAAGGTTTTAAAATCTATTCTCTGATTTTAAATGGTTTTCAAATATTATGAATTTCAAAAATGATTTCAAAGAATCCTTGTTTTCAAAATCGCCTTCAATTATTTTCTAACTTTTGATTTTATTTACAGGATTATTATATTTTTAAGTAATTAAGTTTTTAATTATGTTATATGTTAAATAAACTTTTAAATCTATTATACTTTGTTATAGTTTTAATTTTATGCTTTCTGAATGTTTATAAGTATATTATAGCATGTACTATAACATTGATTTTAAATATATATTCACTTATTCTTTATATATATATTTTTCAGAAGAAATTCATATTTAAATCTTTTATATATTTCAAAATAATTTTATAAAGTTTTCTTAAGTTTTTTTTTTGGCAAAGCCAGCGGGGTTAAATGGCCCCTGCCATATATTAGAAAAAAGAAATACAACGATCCATGGCAAACCAGTAGATCAGAAGAAAGAAAATATAATAACTAAAACATTATCCTCTAAGATTACTACGGATGGAGTTGACAAGTATATGCTTTGGTGTAGACACACTAGAAAACACTCTACTATTCCTCTCCATCCAAATAACAGTCCAACAGTTTTTCAAAACTCGCAGCAGCATCAAACTTTTTCGTGATTTCCATCTGGTAGCCTTGAATATGCTAAACCATTCCATAGAAGAGTCTCTGATCGGGTTTTGTAAATTTATCATCTGCTTACAGTAACCCCAAATATAATAAGAATAATCACATTCGAAAAATAGGTGGTGTATAGTTTCCTTAGAGCTGTTGCACAGAAGGAAAGTATCATCCAGAACAGTACCCATCATTTTAACTTTATCCAGTGTGTGTAGTCCATTGTTAATTATCTTCCAGAGCAGCAGATTCTCTTTAGGAATAGATCCATGATTCCACACTCTAGAATGCCATGGAAACAAAGCAACTTAAGCAGGGGGTTGCGTATTGGAGTAGATCACACAAATTTGATGAGGTTTATGACACCAGGCAGCATGATAGTCAATACTAAAAGATGAATTTGCATGGATTTTATCCCAGCAGGCACGGACAGTGGAGGAGATAGATGAAGGCAGCAACAACTTACCTTCAGACCAAACCGATGAAACAGAAGCTTGTTCAGTGATACCAGTCATGACTCTGATGGTTGTAACCAATCACATCCGCAAGAATGAATCCCTGATCCGACCAGGGATCAAACCAGAAAGAAATTTTATTCATACGAAGTAAACCAACCTGAAAAATGTGAATAAAAACCCCCCTTAACCTTAAAATGTTCCTCCATGACCAACTGCAATCCATAGGAATAGGCATAGTCCAAAAATGATTGTTTTTGATTAAATTGCTCCTCACCCATGAAGCCCATAAATTATTATCAAATTTGAAAATTGTATCAATACGTCTCGAAATTGCAGCCCAATTCCATTGTTTAATGTTCATGATCCCAAGGCCTCCAAACTTAAGAGGAGAGCAAATCTTTCTGAATGCAATAGGAATAGGCTTCTTGGAAAATGGACTGCCATGCCAGAGAAAGTGGTTAAGGGAAAAGTTAATCATGGAGATTAATTTGGCAGGCAAAATGAATATTCTAGCATAGTAAAGGCACATTGAAGTGGCTATGGATTTGACTATCACAAGCCTACCAGCCATAGAGCATTTAGATATTGGCCATGAAGAAATTTTGGTATGATTAAATATGTATAACCTATGTTTAGATGAGTGTACAAAGTTTCAAAATATTTTACAAAACTTAATATTTTCAAAACAATTTTTATAAAGTGGTTTTCAAAACTACAAAGGGTATGTGACGTAGTCTTATGGCTATGTCAACATATAGGCCGAGAATTTCAAAATTCAAACTTGAATGGAAGTGTCTGTTCGTCGTACCTCTTCGTGAATGGACATGATCGTTGTTTCTCTATAAATAGGAGGTTTTATCAACGAATTTTTTTAACTAATTTCTCATTCTTTCTCTCCTCTTTTACTCTCTTGATTTCTAAAAGAAAGTTTGCTCAAAATATTATCAAATTCAATCAAAATCAAATTCAAACTCTATTAATTTAATTCTCTGTCAATTACCCTCTGATCTCTCTCATCTCTGTCACTTAAAAAAAATCAAAGTGCTATTCAAGAGGTTATAGGATCATTTGTATCCAAGGTCGAGAAATTGAGTCTGTAAACTCTATCAAATTATTCTCTTATACTTGTGGGTGTGCTTAATATCCTTGAAATCCAAGTGGGTGTGCTAGTGTCCCGTCTGAATCAAGTGGGTGTGCTTGGTGTTCCGTTTGAATCCAATTGGGTATGCTGATGTCCGGTTTGAATCCATTGAGTGTACCCAAAGTTCGAAAAATCTGGAGGGCGTGTCGCATAGCCTTCAAATCGAGATTGTAAATATTTTGATATTTGAAAAGAAATATGTACAAGAAATTATACAAGACTAGATGTACAGTAACTCCGAACCAGTATAAAAATTCCTTGTGCGATCTCTCCAACTCTTTGCCTTTTCCTTTTATTGCATTTATATCTGTATATGTTTGCATCTATGATTGTTGATTCTGCATTGTTTAATTATAATCTTAAACGAATTTAAAAAGATTCACAAAAATCAGTAAACACTATTCACCCCTTAGTGTTAAATTAGCCTTAATATCCATCTTCCACGAACTAATAGTAATCTTAGGCAATCTACATGATTGGGAAGATGATGACTTAGATATATAGTCGTGTCCGTAGGGGCTTCCTTGTTTAGGAACCCTAGCATGACTACCACGGATACAAACACTCCTTTTGAGAAAGTGGTAGAGGAGCCTGTGGTTGATGCCAACATTTAGTTCGACATAGGAAGTGCTTTTCAAGATATCTTTGACTTGGAAAATATTACCTCAGTGTCTTGGCTACATAGTCTGATACCCGACCACTTTTATATTATTGATACGTCTTTCTTCTTTGCTTCCAACAAACTAGAAGAACGTCTAGAATCCGTGAGGGGTGTTGTGGCGGAGCATAGAAGTCCGTCACTTTTTTTATTCTTGCACAACACCAGGCACATATTGCATACCTTGAAATGTTGCCATTTTAGTATTTTGAAGTTGCTCTGACATTAGTTGTTTGCCATGCAAATTCCATGAGCTCTTGAAGATGTGTTAACCAACTCCTAACTCAGTTAAACCCCAAGGATGGTAGAAGCATGCTCTTAAGAGCATCACTTCATGGAGCTAAGCTAGAATGTTGATCGTTCTCCTACAACCCTAAAGAGTAGGAAAGCCATCACTTACCGACCTTTTGGAGATCCACACTCATAACTGGCGAACTTCCCAAATGGTCATGCTGCCCATATAGGGGTTCTACATGTTGGACTCTAGATTGTCATCATAAAGTTCCTAAGATATCTCCTTACTAATTTAAAACAAAGCTCTACCCTCCATTTGAAAAAATTGAAGCCAAACTAGGATGAGAAAGGAGAAATATTTTAAGGAGGAAATAACTGGTGATACGACGTGTAATCTATCGGCTATACTAAGGTAAATAATTTAAGCCTATTTAAATTTAATTTATAATGGTGTTTTTATTTATCCAACAATTTCATTTGTTTATTTTATACGAAAAGTATTTTGTATAGATTAAATAACACATAGGTTATGTATAATTTTAACATACCCGCATACACTTACACACACACTCTATAAGGTAGATTTTATTTTCATTCATGCTTTATTTGTAGTTAAAATATAAATTTGAAACTATTATATTATTTTATCATTAACATATATATTTTAAATATTTTAAATCTACATATATTAATTATTTAATATACATAAACTAATAAAATAATCTGCTTAGAACAAAAATGAAAATTTTCTGGCATGATTACGTATATTTTATGTATGTATATTTGTATACTAATATTTAGTTCTTTATTTGATTGACTGAGTAAAATATCAATATAAAATTTGAATACACATACATGTATGGGTGTGCGTGTATGCATATAAGTTTCCAAAAAAATTCTTTTATTAGTGTCGAATCCATTTTAAATAATTAACTTGTGTTTTAACTAGAATTCTGAATTTAAACATGTTTATATATATATATATATATATATATATATATATATATATATATATTTACGAATGAAGGAAAAAACTTTCTCGAGGTCCAACCCGTATAATTGTATATATTATATATTTAATAAAATAATTATGGGCCAAGCAAAAAAAATTAATTTTGAAATTACTACAAATAAATATATATATTTAAGTATATATAAAATTATATTTATAAAATATTTTTATTTAATCTAAAATTATATTATGGTCGAATATGTTTAATGTGGATTTTAATATGTTTTATATGAAACATTACATATATTTCATGCCCAATAATATGTATATATCTCTATATATTATGTGGTTATAAATCCCAAAAATCGCATGTTTATATACTTATACGTATGTTAATATATAAAATAGGTTATTCATTATTTACATCCTTTTTGACATCTTTATCATATCATTATATGCGAATATATGATGTTCTCACAAAATTAATCAAAACAAAATTAATTTTAATTATAAAACATTCATCATATCAAATCAATACTAAATGCGATGTAATGCAAATAAATTATTCATAATAACACAAGTTAGCGATCAGTGAAATAATTGACAAAAGATTTTTTTGAAATTTACGTAACTTACTTCTCTGCACAATGCATCTGATCCAGTAAAAGTGACATTTTCTCTGTTCAAAATTAGGCCTATAGCTCCAGTACTAAACATATTGGTGTTAGGAGGTTCATTTCTTTTGATGGGGGAGAAACGAACTAGCTTAAGTTGTAAGAGATTCATACCAAGGACAACCCTACTGGTATTATAACAAAGTCATTAGGAGAGACAAATTTGAGCATCGCTCAAACCTGATCAGTTTAATACCATCCATTTAGTGCCACGGTGCGCAAACATAACAATTTCTAGTTCATTATTGACACATGTAAGAGGTACATATATTTGAACTACAGTGGATTACTGAATTTATGCAACTCAAATATGTGCTATATTATATGTCATGTTGTAGACAGTTCAAGAGATTCAAAATGAAATAAATTGAAGGTGGCTCGGAGCTAAGGAATGAAAGTCACAAGCATTTGAAGGTCGGAGAGAATTTCAGTTTGATGCGGTATTCATAGTAGAGTAACCAAAGGCTCGATTGACTTCCCATACACTAGTCGTCCGGTTGATATATTGAGGTGTTAAATTATCTCATTTGCACAATCAACCGACCGCCACCTATGACCAGTTGACCAGTTAGTGTTTTGAAAATGCAATTCCGGTGCCCTAAGAGTAGTGCCTTAGGTTAGATTTCATCCAATCAAATGTGGAGATAACCTAATCCTATTATTCCATAAAGATCATAGACTTAACACATACATCCCTAATCTCTATTGTTGAGTAATGTGAGATTTCCACATACATCTAATTTCAAGAAACTGAAGAAAAAAAATTCTGCTTTAGAGATATTTAATTATATAGAGTGTTCGTTATAATTCTTTATTTGTAATTAAAGTTATAGAGATTCTCCACCTATTTGCAGTATCTACCATAATTTGGCATTGTATACTTTGTAATTGAAAAAGTGAATGATAAAAGTTATTGAGTTTTTCATGGATGTAGTTTTTTACGTCCTGCTATTTCATCATTTCCCCAAACAAGCACAATTTAACTTTAAAATTTGTACCATCCATAATTTTATAAGAAAATATAGCGGTATATATCATGTTTATGAAGAAATTATTAATGCAGTAGTTCCATTGGGTTATGCTGAAAATTGGTGTGAATTGCGTCGGCATAACTATGGTAGTGCAAGTTCATTAAATATAGTATAGATTGTTGCAGAACTTAATCAAATCAAAAATGCTTTGGTTACTGCAGAATTACGTTGGTGTATTGAATACTTGTATGTTCATTATAGTTAATTCAAACTTTAGTTTGAATCTGTAGTAAGTGTTTGAATTTGTATTTATATTCAAATTTGAATTTGAACTATTTATTGACTAAATTTATTAACTAATGATTAATAATTATTAAAATTAAAATTTATACATTGCAAGATATAAAGACTTCCTATCCAACTTGTCCATGAGCGTTGTAACCACTAACCTCTAATCTAATTTGTTCACAAAGGCAATCTATTAAATAATAGTAAAGTAGAAGAATTTATAGCTCACTGATTAATCCTAGGGGTTTTCTCTCTTTTACTTAGTTTTCTCTCTAAATATTTTATTTTCAAATTAGCTGATCACATTACACTTATTTTACTATTTCTTTTCAATTATTTTATATTTTGGCATGGACATTCTAAAGGTTATACAATTATTTACATAAAATTTATCGGTTCCGTCCTAATATTAGTACATATGTTTAGATTATTTACATAATCCAAAATGTAAGTTATTTAAATAAATTTAGTTAACTAATATTTAGTTATATTTCTTATAAATTCAAAAGAACAACAATTTAAATACATATAATACTTTGGTAACAACCAAAATGGTAAAATTAATTTTTCATTTAACTAGAAAGATATATAAAATAATAATTTATAGTTCGTTTATGTCAATAAATGATAATTGCATTGTAAATTCTACTTTTAACATCCAAATACCTACATTTCAAATTTTCATAATTATTTACAAAACTTACATCACTTTTCTCCTAATATTTTACATTTATTTTGTACCAAAATTGAGCAAAATACTCTTCGGATGTGTTTGAAGAGATAAAATGAAGAGAATAAATACAAAATGAAGCAGATCTAACAAACACACCAATAAAAATATTAGAAAATGCACAGAAACACATGGATTTAGAGTGGGTTTAGCGAATTGCCTACGTCCACTATGAAATGACTGATGTTTATTGAACTTTACTCGCTGATTAGAAAAGATTGCAACAGTACAACTGAAGTTTGATAATGATTTCGACATATTATCAGCATAGAGAGGATCAAAAGTCCCTTTTCTGGATGCATATAGCTGATATTTATGGGCATAGGCTGAAAATATCTAGCCCAAATCTCGAGGGACTTCTTCTCTCATGTGGCGGGCTTACAAGATCGATCCCATGTCATCTGCACTCGGTCCATGATCGATACGAACGAATTTCGTATCGATCAAGATTTGATCCAATCGAGTCGAAATTTAGCATGAACATTCCTTAGGTTGTATGTAAGCTCCTATGAAAATTTAATGGCATTTGGACTTGTCGATCTCGAGTTATGATCGATGCAAGTTTGGATTTCTCAACCGTGATCGATCAATATCTTAAGCATATGAACTCCGATTCACTTGAAATTTGGAACGTTGGCTTTCATAGCTTTGCTGGTATTGTCATATCAATTGTAGCTCGATCCGGACTCGGACAAAATTTACCGAGAAGACCTATGTATTAACAATCTCTAGGACGAACTATCCTTGTTTTCTAGTCAAGCTCTTGGTGTCACGGCCTTGGCAGAAGGTGGGATAACATTTCCCTTCCAAAGTACGCCTTATGTGAACGTGACGTGCTTTGAGAAGCTTCTATCTTCATTTTGAAAAGTTCTATCTGATTCGTTGAGTAGTTGTTATCTTTTCATTAAAAGATGTAGCCTTTGATTGATCTTCAATGATGTAGATGTCAAACTGCTGATTGTCAATGATCATGCAGTGTTTTGTTGTAACTGGGTGTTGACCACTAGCGATTTGTTGTTCATCATTCTGATTGTCACCAGTAAGCATTCAACTCCTGTTAACTTTGAAAATTGAATGTTAGTTAGTTTGGCATACATGTACATATGTTAACATGACTCCTATTCATGTTTACACATTTGCGGGTCGTTAACAAGTTCTTTAGTTTTTGTTTGGATTGAGTTTCATATCGAACCTCTCTTGGATCGAAGTGAAATTCGAGTTGTAACAACGTTCGATGGTTGTTTTAAGTCCTTCCTTTGTATCGATCCTCTCTTAGATCGATTTGAGATGTTAGAATGTATGATTTATACCGATGGATACGTAATACTGGGTCTCGAATTGATGGATACAGGATTAATGCTTTGTGTCAATGGATTCGAACGATCCAGACATAATCAAGCAGTGATGTTTCACGGAGGATATGTCATCTCCCATTCCTCTATTCAAGAATAATTCCCCATAGTATATAGTCTTTGATAGGAGTCATCCATGACCCCTTTTCTAGATCCATGTCTAAGATCAAGTTGATTTTCATATATCAATGCTTGGAATAATAAGTATTTCAATTGGGACAAAGTCTATTTGTTGCGCATCCCCAGAACTGGCTAGCTTAGCTAATGACTTGGGCTTTTTGTTTTGTTCTCTGAGGATTTATGTAGTGGTGTAATACTCGAAGTCAGCTAGTAACTCTAGGATCCAGCTGAGATAAGGAGTAGGACATTGCCCCTAGTCAGATAGTCTTCCCTGACTTGGCATACCACTAACCAGAAATCATATAAGATATATGAAGTTTCCATTCCTAGTCTTCTAGCAAGTCTCAGCGTGGCGATTAAGGCTTCATACTTAGCTTTGTTATTTGTTTTAGGGAAGTTGAGTTTCAGGGCGTAGCAGATCGATTATTCCTCAGGAGTCACTAACGCAACTTCGACATTAGAAAGCCGATTATCGAAAGTTCCATCTATGTATGTTCTTCACTAGTTGGAAGGCACTCCACTGTTCTTCGAATAATCGTCTGATGTGGTGAATTCGGATATGAAGTATGCCAATGTTTAACCTTGGATAGCTCTATAAGAGAGATAAGTGATATCAAATTGGCTTAGCTCGATATTTCATTTGAGTAACCTTCTGGACATCTAAGGTTGCCATAGGACTATAGTAATGACTAGTCGATATAGACGTTAAGGGGGTAAGCTTGTCAATAGCCAGCTTTCATCATATACTGGTCTTTGGATTCATTTCTCTTTATATTGCAATGCGATGCTTATGGCGTGTGTTAACAGGCCCAATTGATGTGCGAACCTTCACTATCCAATAGCTCGGATAAAATTCTTTAAGCGATCTATCAGAGCTAGAACTGCATCAACGCAGTTTTTAGTCTGTTCAAAAGTTTTTTTCTCTCTCTTGGTTAGGTTGAAGAAGAGAATACACTTGTAGACGACCCAAGAGTCGAATCAGCTTGGGATAATCTTCTGACTTAGCTTCATACCTGCTTGGTTTCTTGGGTATATAGATGACCCTAATCTTTAGAATCTGACATTAGCCTCAATCCCACGTGAATGTAGGACGAAACCCAAAAATTCTTCTTATACAACGCTGAAAGAGCATTTCAAAGGATCAAGTTTCTTTCTGCAGTTGTTGGAGAACATTGAATATCATTGCCAAGTCATTGATGTTGTGATATCCCGGAAATTTTAGCAATATCAATTTAATAATCTGTATTTAAAATTAAATTGATTTGATAAAATTTTAATAAAAATTTATTTGATTTAATAATCCAATTAAATAAATGTTTAATTGGTAAATCTTACCTTTTAAAAACTAATGATTGTTTTCCTATTTATAATGTATGTATATATATTTATATATATATGTTGTAAATAGATAAGTTTAATTTGAAGTTAAATGAACAAATAAAATATGTGTTTTTAAATTTCTAATATTCATTTGATAATCTGAAGATTTTTATTTTTATTTAATAAATAACTAATTGTTTAATATACTTAAAGTAATTATTTTAAATTGTATAATTGTATTTCCATAAGATAAACAAGAATTTATTTTATTTCTTTTTAAATATAGCTTAATAATTATAAATTGGAATTATTTGAAATTTAAAATACAAATTGTTTACTAAAACATTAATGTAATTAAATATGTTTAATAGGCTATGTAATTTATAATTTCTTTTATAAGTTATTTAAATTTGTTAATTGTGTTTTTATTTATTTTAATAAATATAGATATGTTTTAAAAGACAAAAATTATTATTGTCAAAATAAATATGTTAATATAAATTAATTTTAAAATTGGATTTTTAATGTATAAATAGCATTTGAATTTGAATTCATTTTGAAATTCAAATGAATAAACATATATGAATAACTATATTTAAATTTTGTAAGTAAGCTTTCATGTTTATAAATTGTTTTACTTCATTTAAAAAGAAATACATATACATTTATTTATGAAACTACTATACATGTATTTAATATAGAAAAGAGGATTTTTATTTATCTTTAAATTGAAAATTTAAAGTAATATATGTATTAAAACATGTGTTAGCATCTTAAGTGATTAATAAGACAAGTGTAATTGAATTAAAAAGCTAGTGTGACAAGTGTCTTCTATTTTTATTTCTCTTCTATTTTTTTTAAATAAATCATTTTTACCTTATATACAACATGTTTTTCTTTACTCTCATTTTTCTAATCTTCATTTTTAAAAGATGAATCTCAGTTGAAAACTTATTCGAACATATCTGCAACTCTACTCCCTCTCAAACCATCACAGCATATCATTACAAACTCTTCCCCAAATCTACACATTTTCACAGCAATACAATTCCTGTATGTAAACCTGCATGCATCCTTTCACCTGAATTTTTAAAACATGCATGCCTGCATTTCCAATCAAAAGCAAGATCAGGCTTGAAACTGGAAATCAAGCTTGCCTGCAATTCCATTTAAAAGAAAATAAAATGGGCTTTGCATTTTTCTTGAATCTGGGAATCAAGCAAGCCTCTGTTAAAATCTCAAGTTCAAAATGTAATTGTAAAATCATTTCAATGCAAAAGCATCTGCCTGCAATCCTCTATGCAACCTTTTTCAAGTGTAAAGCAAAGCCTGCATTGAAAATTCATTCAAAAGCAAATGGAAAGTTTCTGCATTCATTTATGATCTGGAAATCAAGCATATAAAGCCTGCATACAAGCTTTTAAACAAGTTTCAGCAACTTAAAATTTTGAGCTCTGTTTCATCTTCAAATCTCAGGTGAGTAACACTTTTTAAAATTTAAATAAATTGGTTGCTTAAATAAATATGTTGTGTATGTTATTTGGACTGCATGTTGATTTGTTTGCCTGTGCTTATGATTTAAAATATATTACTGAATACATGCATATATAAGTTTGAATATATGTGACTGTGCTTCTTTTGATTTTAGTTCCAGGTTCTGTTTCTAAATAAAGATTAAAAAGGAAAATTCCTTTGCTCTAGTTGAATACTTTGTTAAGATCCAAAAATAATTTTGTTAAAGATGCTATAGTTTAGTTTAAAACTTATCAATTAAAAACCCAAAATTTGTAATCTGCTCTGTAAAATATTGAAACATCAGGGTATAATTAATAAACTTGAAAATTCAAATCTTATAGATGTTAAATGCAGTATTGAAAACTGAAAACCTAAACAAAATAATGATTTTTAGAACTAAAATCATATTGATTAGTTTAAAGTTGAGGCTGCAGTAATCATTTGAACAAAAATTGAGTTTTAGGCAAACTCTGGTAATCTAGTTGATTTTAGAGTTTGGGGTTCGTGAAGGTGGTAGTGGAATGATCAGGGAGCGTGGTAAAAATGCAAGGAAGAGGAATAAGTCTTCGTGGAGGAGATGGGACGATGATGAAGTCTGTAAACCTAAAAATTTTGATACTGCAGTGATTTCTTTTGTATGGGGGTTTCAGGTGACCGGGTGCTGAGATTTTTGGGAAGATGGTTGCTAGGGTGTCGAAGAGGCGTTGGACGGCGGTGCCAAGTCTCCGATGGTCGGAGGAGAGAGAGAGAGGAGTTTTCGAGGTTTGGGTTTTAGTCGATATGCTGCTGCCAGGTTTGGATTGAGGGAGGGGAAAACTCGAATTTGATTTCGAGTGAATTGATGGGTTCTGATGGTTGCGAAGTGTTTCAGAGTTGAACGCTGATGTGCTTGTGGTCAGGGTGGTGGCCGGAGGTGGCTACAGCCACCGTGCATATGCACGGTGAAGAGGAGATGTCAGGTGATGTTGGGTTTTGTTGTGTTTGTTATGACTCGGGTCGATACTCGAGTTAACTCAAGTTTTGCTCGAAGATTTTGTGGGTTCTACTCGAAGTAGAAAGGGGAAACTCGGGTATATTGAGAGGTTACAGGTTTCTTTAGAAACCTGAATGTTATTAAAACAAAATTTAAAGTAAAATCTGAATCAACTTTTAGAATAAACTTTAAAACTTAAATCTTGAGTATGGATTCAAACTAAGTTTGAATTCCAGTTTTTAGAATGTAATTTAAATTTTATAAATTCAAATGTTTAAACATTTTTAAAAAAAGGGGTTTAAATGGTTTCAGTTTAAAGTAAAGTTTTAAATAAAAGTAAAGATTTAATCTAAGTTTAAATCTAGATTCAAATTCAGGTTTGAATCATTGTTTAGAAATAAAGGAAGTTTCTAAAATTTAAATTGTTTAAATACAACTTTGAATGTTAAAGCTAATTTGAATATGATTTGTTTTTAAAATGAAATATGGATTTAAATTTCTGTTAACTTCTTTTTAATAAGGAATTCTTTAGTATAGTTTTAAAAAGGTTTTAAAAATGTTTTTAAAACTTTGATAAAGTTAAGTTTGGTTTTAATTTTAAATTTAAATTTTAAAATGAAATTTGGAAACAAATTTTAAAAGTAAGTTGTTTTAAAATTACTTTGTCAATAGTAATGTAATCATTAATAAGAGATGTTTCATTTTAAAGTAAATCAAAGATTTAATGATTTTGATTCTTTAAATTAATAAGGTAAATTAAATAAGATAATTAATTAATTTATTTAATTAATTAAGAATTGGAATAAATTAATTAAGTTTAATTAAACTTGAAATTAATATTAATTAATTTTAGTTAATTACTTAAGGAAGGTAATTAAGAATTTTTTTCATAAGTCATTAACTTGTGATTATTTATTAATTAATGTAATTAATTTTGATAATTAATTGGATTAATTAATTTAAATAATCAATTATGAAACTTAATTAAGTATGATTACTTTTTGGAAATAATTAAAGATATTAATTACTCTTTGTAATTAATTTATTAATTGGATTAATTTAAATTAATTAATTAAGTTTAATTAATTTAGAATAATCATTTGATTGATAAGTAATCAATGAAGTATAATTACTTAAAGAAGTAATTAAGATAAGTAAATTACTGAAGATAATTAATTGAAGCATGGTATTTTGGGATTAATTACTTTGTGTAATTAATGTGAAGATAATTTCTTTATGAAGTGATTAATAATTAATTACTTAATGTAATTAATTTAAGCATTAATGGATTAAGTCATTTAAAAATGATTAAGTAATGTAATTAATTAAGAGTAATTAATTACTAATGAGATTAATCAAGATTGATTAATCAATATAATTAATTATTGAATGTAATTAATTTTGAAGTAATTAATTCAAATAAGGATCATTAATTAATATGATTAATGATATAATTAAGGATTAATTAATTAGGATTAATTAACCTAATGGTAAGTGATTAAGGAAGTAATTAAAGGTTAAATACTGATTTTGGATAGGATAATTAATTTGTAAAATTAATTAAAGATAATTACTTGAATGTAATTAAGGGATAATTAATCAAGAGTGATTAATTAAAGTGATTAATTTGAGGATAATTATTTAATTGATTGATAATCAATTAAGGGTTAAGTAAGCAAGTTTTAAATGGTGAAGTAATTAATTTAATTCATTTTAAATTAATTAAAGATAGGTAATAAATTTAATTCATTTTAAATTAATTAGAGATAGAAGTAATTAATTTAATTAATTATGGATGATGTGATTATGGACCTTTGCTTATGAATGGATGATTTGGTTTGACTTGAATGGTTTGAATCTCAGATATGAGATTTGTATTGTGTAATATGGATGCATTGGTTGCATTGTGATTGTATGAGTTATCTATTGATGATGATGATATAGATTATCAATTTGTGATGATTACCTGTTTATGATAATATTGTTGATTATCTGTTATGATGATGTGAAGTATCTATCTGTGTGTATATTGATAGTTTAAATTGAATTGTTTTAAACTTAAAACAACTTGGACTTAAAAGACACGCATTGGATTTCGATGAGACCGGGATCGGGTTTCCATATTTGGATATCCGAAAACCACATCGATTCCAATTAACGTTAGGTCGTGAATCTAAGTGGAGCAAGTGAAGACTCGAGGTGTAAGGGCTATACGTCAGTATAACTCTGTGGGTGATTCCGTAATGAGTTTGACGGAATAGTGCTTATAGATTCGAGATGGTGAATCAGAGTGCAAGGGCTATGGTCGTTGACTCTGAGGGTGATTCCAATAATGAGTGCAACGAGATAGTGCCTTCGGTTTCGTTCGAACCCGGAACGAACTTGTATGGATTGAATGCTTTCAGCACATCGTTAGGTGGACGATGAGCATTCTAAGATTTGATGTCCTATAAAGGTAATCGTAACCTCAAGCCTCATCAACCGGGAATGGCTAAAACAGGGGAGGTGCAGCAAGGCTTCGTGGGTAGCCCCCACTTGAGAGCAAGATTGATCCTTGTCTAGAGGTCCCTTTTTATTTCGGCTGTGTGGGGCGGTTGAATCGCGACAACTGCCGGGGTTGTCTTGTTCGGAACTGTTCAGTAAGGAATGGGTCCGGCCTTGTGTTGCAGGGGATGAAGGGAGTAATCCTCGGTACGGTGATCTAGGCCACGTACTGTGACGGGCGGTACCCCAGTAGCCCTGCCATTGTATGGAATCAAAAATCCAATAAGTGCCAACGGTTTTGATTGTATTACCCACTTTTGTGGCTAGTAGCTGGAATTTAATCATGTAACAATTTCGGCTATTTCATATTTATTTGAAAACCCTAGACACTATTATAATATCATCGGATTTCCTATCAAATGTTTTGGTTAGCGTAAGGTAAAAACTTTTCCATGTTTATGTGTGGGAAGTCTTACGTGATACCTTTCTTTTCAAAGGTTTTTCAAAGTTAAGCAACTTTAACCTGTTACTCACACCAGACCCATGTCTGACCCGGAGTTTATTTTTGTTTTTCATAAACTCTTGGGTACTCAAATTTTTACGAGTAGCCAAGGGATTCAGGTTAGGATTCAGGATTAGCTTTGACGAATAATGGAGGAGCAATGGAGCAGGAGGCTTCCGCGTTGTAGATATTTAGTCCGCTGTGTTTTGTATCTCTGAGTTAATTGTGATGTTGTATTGAGTTGTAAATACTAGACAGGTGTTTATAACTGTCTAGTATATGTGATGTGTATGCTGTGTATCTCTGATAGATACTGTATATTGTGTAAATACTTTTGATTATTAATATAATTTATTCGTTCCGCTGTTTAGATTCTGATGTGTTGTTTCTTCTTTCTTCTCTTTCTTTCTATTCTCTATCCCTTTCTTTCTTATTAACGATGCGACTTCCTGGAGTTAGGGAGTTGGGTCGTTACAGATGTGGTCTTCGATGGTCGTGATCTCATGAGCTTATTGACTACATATACATTCATAGATCGACCGATCTGATTTTTGAATGATCTATTAATCGTCCTTTGGTAAGTAGCATAAGCGTTCTCAAGTTTGAATTCAAGGAATGCAACATAGTACTATAGGCCCGGGTCAGTAATGAAATAGTTGTATTCCTAGTCTGGGACATGTTTCAATATCTGATTGTATTTAGAGTTTGCGTCCATGGATGAGAGTAATTCATGTCTGATGGTCGAGTCTATTAGTTGGTAGATCATTGGAAGTGGAAAGCCATGCTTTGCTATGCCTCGTGCAAATCTGAATAGTCGCCGTACGTCCTCCACTCTCCATTTATTTCTCTCATAAGTAAAGGATTGGATACTCATTTTGGATAGAGGACATCGCAGATAAACCTATTTGTATTGAGTAGATTCGCCTCCTCCTTAAGTGCAGCAGATCTTTCTAGATTCATGTCGCTTCATTTTTATTCAAGAGACATGCCTCGAGT
This sequence comes from Allium cepa, assembly GCA_030765085.1. NCBI lineage: Eukaryota > Viridiplantae > Streptophyta > Magnoliopsida > Asparagales > Amaryllidaceae > Allium > Allium cepa. Next base: position 581,164,518 of record CM060940.1, read on the forward strand.
TGACATTTAATGTAGGGTTCTCAATGGTTGGTGAGAGTCCATATACATACATACATACATACATACATATATATATATATATATGAGATTAAATTCCAAGCGAACATATCAAATTCACCTGGAGCAAAGAAGTTAACTCTTTCATCATCATTGCGCTGAATTGGGATCTAATCTACAATACTTGCGACGGGTTGTAGGGGATTCATGTGCATATTTACAATGGAAAATAATCAGGCTTGTATGGGCGTCGAATCAAAGGCTCAGTATGTTGAATATGCGAATATATGATTTTTGTTTGATGATAATAAACATATATACATATATATATTCGTTTAAATGTATTTGTTAGTGTACTATTTTATTTTTCACATAATTAAATAAATATTTACTGAATAAAATAAATAACACGGAGTTTAAATTTAAACAGATATTTTATTCAAACAAATATTTGATATAATTTTGAATAGTACAAATTCAAGCTCTCACTATACATATACAATTTTGATTACAATACAAATTCAATTACATCACAATCTTTCATTTGCAAATGTCCTCACTACATATCGATCATTCACTCATAATTTATCGTCAACTTCATTCCAGATTGATTCCAGCATCTGAGCAATCTGAAAAAATAAATTTTGACGCAGTAAAATTGAAAATAAAATATTTTTGCAGTATAAAATAAAATGTGATTTTGAAAATTTTATTTGCCTCAGTTATTTGGATTGTCCGTCATCATTTAATTCGAATTCATCATACACGAACAGCTTGTGACATGCATAGTGTATAACTGTACATGCCACAAGGTCGTGCACACCGATATATACACTTGATAAAATTACAAGGATAGGTGAGCATAAGGTCAAACCCAAATTAAAATTCGGGTTCAACTCAAGTGCAATATAAATAAAGTCACGACATGAGCACAAGGTCAAACCCGAGCTTTAAAGCTGGATTCAACACAGGCGCAAATTAAAAATGAAGTGAAACAAGATCTGGCAAAAATGATGACCCAACAAATGAACTAGACAAGTACATAAGTCATGATACAATGAACATATAGTGCAACAAAGTGAAGATGCAACTCAACTCAGCATAACAAATATGCACAGGAAAAGGCCGCACAAGCGACCAGACATGATCACTAAAACAGTGAATGCATACCACAAATGCAACCTGAACAAAAGACATAAATACAATATAATATGCCTCAAAGCAAACAGTGAATCAAGATACAAGACAGAACCGGCATATATGCAACATGAACAAATGATCGGTGGATAATGCATGAAGAATTGAACAAGACTCGACTGCTACCATGACTCGAAGCAATGCAGTGATATGCACAGTGCACAGCAACTACCTAGTGCAACAAGTTAACAGTTCATCAGGCCTCAACATAAAGTTCAACAGCGTATATGTCGAAGTCATGGAACAGCAGCCTCAACATCAAAGACCAGACCCAAAGTACATAAAACAGTGGTGAACCATAAAATCAAGTCAACTAAAAGTCTAGAGTTCAAGAGAATCGGTAAATGACACGATGACAACAATGGTGCAACAAAACCCAATACAGTGAACTACATGATGAACAAGTATGCAAGTGAAGACAACAATGTTTGGACTGATACAAGTGACTCAAACCAAGACCAGTGAGCAGTGCCAACAAACCAGGCAGCAAAACAAGCAGCTTCCACATGTGACTATAATAATATGCAAACATATGCAGCGCACAACACAACCAAACTGCCCAGGCTCAATGTCACAAATACAACACAATACAACATGGCAGTATGACAGTAGACAGCGCAAAGTGGTGCACATGTAACCAGAGCAAAGACATGAACAAGAAATGCACAATGAAATTGCAAGCAAGCGAATGGCCAACAAAAATAAACAGTAGAGCAATGACAATGCAAGTGCATACAATGCAATAATGGACAGTGCAATGAAGACTACAGGGAAATGCAACACTAAAGCATACATGACATCCAGGCTACAGAGATGAACCAGATAAGGCACAAGATTTCAAGTTCACATATGTTATTACAATATAATGCAAAGCATACAACTACATAGTAAATAGCATGTGCAGTGATATGTATGAAACTACAGGCTTGAACACACATGTCGAACAAAACATAAGTCAGAGACCAGATAATCAAGAAAGAATTTTCAAAAATGACTGAAGTCAATGATGTCAAAAATCGAAGTCACAGGGCAGTTTCCACAAAGACAATGGTCAACATCAAGCATCAGAAAATAGCCGAAGTCAACCATTACTCATAAACAAAGTCTGTCCCAAAGTAAAAAAATATATCAACATCGTCAAAGAATTCAAAAGCCGTGGTTGTCAAGAAACCAAAGCAATGTCGAAGTCACATAGAATTCAATGCCATGCAAAAGTACAGATTGCAGTGATGCAAAAATCACAACAGAATCAAATTCCAAAATCAAGTCAGAGCTATGTTAATCAATGTCAAAGAAAGCCGTGTTTCAAATCAAAGTCAGAGACGTGATGACCAGGAAAAAATCGAACAGCTCAAAATCGAAGCCGTGACAATCAAGGAAATAAGCGAGTTCAAAATCGATGCCGTGAAAATCAAGTAATATACATGAATTGGAACAAGTCAGAATCAATCACAAGCATCCAAGCAACATCGACCGGCCAAGCAAGAGCAATTAATAAATTCAAATAACTCCAAACGAACGAAAATATAGGGGATCGAACCCTATATAAACACTAACATCATTGGCCGTAAATGCATAAAGTTCAAGCATTCAACCAAGAGAGCAAAAGGCATAATTACATACTGGAATCAAAGTCGAACTTAATCATCGAGAAGCAGCCGAGCACAACTCAAGGAGACAAATGATCGACAAAGCAAACACGTGAATATCCATTTGATCGATCAATATTCAAGCGGGCGCTTCGAAGATTTTCAAAAGCCCTAATTTTCCCTAATTTTTAATCAGAGAGGAACGAACGAGAACGAGCAACAGGAAGCCGCCATTTTTCACAAGGAAGCGGGCCGATAAAAATAAAGGGATAATATTTCACTTAACAAAAATTTGGGCCGACTTTATATTTGGGCTTAATATTTAATTAGGGTTTTGTATTTAATTTGTTTTTAAATTTGTATTTTCCTTTTTTAAACAATTGTAATTTCTAGTCGTGTGACTATGGGACGAACTACGTGGCGTGGTTTGAGAATTCGCAACTCGGTAGCTGAGTTGTGGTAGGGTTTTGAGCGTAGAGTTAAGGCTAGTCAATAGCGGGTGTCGCGAGTTTACGTGTGTAAACGTCTGACTGCTTATTTCTAGTAGAAACCTTGGGGGCAGCACGTAGGCAGGGTTTTGCCGAAGCTGGGTAAATTCCGTGTCGTTTTATTTCTGCATTTATTATTCTGCTATTATCTGTGCTGCTATTTTGATATATCTGTGTTGAAAATATTTTATAAACTTCCGCAATAATTTTTATAATTAATAGTATCACCATATTCACCCCCCTCTAGGGTGAAATCGATCCTACAAGTGGTATCTGAGCTAGGAACAAAAGCCATTTTTGTTTCAAAAAGTTTGATTTTTCAAAAACCAAATTTTTTTAAAAAAAAATTGAATTTTTAAAATGGCTTCTTTTAATAATGCTTTTGCGGAGGGTCAGTCCATAGTTAGACCACCAATGTTCAATGGTGAATATGCTTACCAGAAAAATAGGATGGAATTTTTTTTGAAAACCATTGACACTTGAGATATTGTTGAGATGGGGTATAAAGCACCAACTATAATTGTAAATAATCAAGAAATAAATAAACCAAAGGATCAATGGACAGATTAAGAAAATAAGTTATAGAATACTAATGCCAAAGCTATGAATTCGATCATTCGTTCATTAGATCAGTTTGAATTTAATCGTGTCTCACATTATCTAACTGCGTAGGAAATATGGCACACACTAGAAGTGACTCACGAAGGAACATCTCAAGTCAAGGAATCTCGCCTTGCCATGCTGAGTAGCGAATACGAGAATTTTACAATAGCCAAGGAAAAAAATGTTAAAGAGATGTATGGGCGGCTTTCCAACATCGTATACAAATCAAAAGCTTTTAGAAAATCATACATGGAATTGGAAATAGTCCGAAAAATCCTCAGAGTCCTTCCATGAAATTTTGAAGCCAAAGTAATTGCCATTCAAGAATCAAAAGATTTGAAACAAATGAAAGTTGAAGAACTTATCGGAAACCTCACCACTTACGAGCTAGAGATGAAATTCAAGGAAGAGCATGAAGGAGAAGATACTCGAAAGAAATCAATAACTCTCAAAGGAACAACTGAAAGTGATGATGATGACGACGATGATGGAGTAGCAAAATTGGAAATGGTAATAAGGAGATTAAAAAAGTGGAACCGCAATTACGAAAATCCAGCTCTAAATCAAAAACTAAAAAGCAGAACAATCAAAGTTTAAGATAATACAGAACGGTAAAAAATCATCTGTCATAAGTGAACCCGGACACATCAAGCCCAATTATCCTCAAAACCGACACGACTTTGAAAAGAAATCAAAAAGGAGAAATTTTGCAGCCACATGGAATAAAAGTGATGAAGATAATAAAAGTACTGTCAGTGAGAGTAAGAAAGCAGATATGTGCCTTCAAGGTAATATAACTGATAGCGACGATGACGAGCCAAGCGAGGTATCAAAACTCACTCACTCAGAATTACTTATATATTTTCACGAAGTAAATGGCTGTTTTGAACGACTTAGGGAGAAATATGCTAAAATTGAATCACAAGAGATAGTTTGATAGAAGTAAATGAACAGCTTGAACAATTAGTTAAAAACTATCAAAACAAGTGCCCTAAGTGTGATATGTGTCCAACGTTCGAAGAAGAGATTAAAAAATCAGAAATTAAAATTAAATCACTTGAAAATGAAATTCTAATTTTGAAAGAGAGTGAAAATACTAGGAGAGAAAATTCAATTAAAATGTGCACACAATTCTTGAATGAAAATGAATCTCTTAAAACACAAGTTCAACAATTGTCTACAACTTTGGGAAAATTCTTCAAAAGTGAAATATCACTAAATATGCTAATAGGAAAAAAAACTGCTAATATAGATAGACAAGGACTTGGATATAATCAATCTGAAAATATTAGAAATGAAATTATTCAAGTCAATTCAATGTGCACAATTTGTAGAAAACTTGGATACAATCAAAACAATTGATGGTATAGACCCAAACATGTGAAAACTATACCAATTTGGGTTCCAAAAGGCACAAATATAAAATCTCTCAAAGTTAAACAAATCTGGATGCCGAAAGGAACATATATAAATAGTTTTGGGTCTCCATAAAATTGTTTTCCAAAATATTCTGCCATTAACAATCATGGACCTATAAAAACAAATAGGTCACAAAAATCTTTCATCGTGTAGGTGTGGTGGCAGGATAAGGAACAACAATAGTGTTACTTGAATTCTGGCTGTTCCAAGGACACAACGAGCGTCAAAGCAAAGTTCCTTAGCCTAGTACAAAGGTGACAGAATCACAATGGGCAACAACAAAAAATTATCGTAAAGGTAAAACAGGTAATGGTATATTTTTAACGATATATTAAATGTGATAATCTGCACCGTAGTCTGAATTAAATCAGCCAATAATGTGATGATGAAATAAATGATGATTTTGATTCTGACTTATTCAAAATTGTTGCCAATTATATTCTTATGCCAAGAATATTATAAAAAAACTCTAGAGTCTTTGAATTACTTCATATATATTAGTTTGGATTAATAATAGTGTTTTATTGGATGATAATACATTTGGTTATTTTACGGCTGACTCTATATTCACGGTTTTTGACTATTTACACGGCTTCAATTCAAATTCAAGAGAATTTCATTTAGAAAGTTGTTAAAAATGATTTTGAGATATTTCGTTGCAAAACCCATGATCTGGTCTGTAACATTCAACTAATAATAAGTTCGAATGAAAAGAAATTCAGATGCAGATTACACTGGTAATCTAGTTGATAGAAAAATTGCTAGTGGAACGTGATTTATGATGAGATATTTAGTAAATGTATCATTTTTTCAAAGAAAATATTTGCATATTTTTCACTTCAAATAATTTTCAAATTGCAGACATTTTTTTATAAAACCCCTTCTAGAAAATCATTTTTAACCTTATTTCAGATTAGTCATTTTTAGAAAAATTAATTTTATAATTATTTTTTGAATTTGATTTTAAATGACCACATTGACTAATCTGACTCTCTACTAATTATCAAAATGATAAATAGTGATTGAAAAAGTGATGAGTGTTGATATTTATCATATATTATAACTCGAGACTGTATAATTAGCAAATTTCTTTAGAAATTTAAAAAAGAGTTATAAAACTTTTTGTTGGTAAAAATTCCATGACCATTTCTGTTTATATCATATTTCTATCAACCATCACTCATCAAAATCCATTATAGTATGTCAATATGTGGTGATTTAAATAGGAATCATTCGTTTTCCATTTTATATTTTTTTTTAAAAAACCAAAATATTCACTTTCATTTAAAAGTCCTCACGGTTATGCATGTGTGAACTACTTGGAATTTTTGAGTACGTGCTTCCATGCTCATTTAAAAGTCCTCACGGTTATGCATGTAAAAATTGATTTATTAAATAAACAAGTTGATTCTAATCCCATTTAAAAGTCCTCACGGTTATGCGTGGTTAGAAGATACTTGAATTCATTTTTTCTAAAGAAAAATTGGAATACAACTAATCTCATTTAAAAGTCCTAAGGTTATGCATGATTGGTAGATATTTAAATTTCTGATATAAATATACCACAAATAGACAAAACTGTTTGGTTTTATATGATGACATCATTCACATCATTCTAAAAGTGGAATATGCGCATAACAGAGTATTTATGATTTTTGTTTGATTTTTATTGAAATTTAATATTTATATTCGATTGAGTTTTAATATTGAATTATTATCTATCACTTTATCTCTATTTTCTAACACTATTACTCTTTTGCTGATAACAAAAGGGGGAGAGAAAAGTTAAGATTTTATCAAATAAAATCAAGTAAAGGTCAAATATTTTCTATTTGCATCTAGGCTCATTTGCATATTTTTAATTGTATGCATATATGAAGGGGGAGCTTTGTGTAGAGAAGAGCGTTCAAATAGGGGGAGCAAATTGAATGATCAAATAAAATTAATAAATTCAAAATCTTAAATATATGTTTGTTATCATCAAAAGGGAAAGATTGTTGAATATGCGAGTATATGATTTTTGTTTGATGATAATAAACATATATATATATATATATATATATATTCATTTAAATGTTTTCGTTAACGTACTATTTTATTTTTCACATGATTAAATAAATATTTGGTGAATAAAATAAATAACACAGAGTTTAAATTCAAACAGATATTTTATTCAAACAAATATTTATTACAATTTTGAATAGTACAAATTCAAGCTCTCACTATACATATACAATTTTGATTACAATACAAATTCATTTACATCACAATCTTTCATTTACAAATGTCCTCACTACATATCGCTCATTCACTCATAATTTATCTTCAATTTCATTCCAGATTGATTCCAGCATCTGAGCAATCTGCAAAAATAAATTTTGACGCAGCAAAATTGAAAATAAAATATTTTTACAGTATAAAATAAAATGTTATTTTGAAAATTTTATTTGCCTCGGTTATTTAGGTTGTTCGTCATTGTTTAATTCGAATTCATCATACACGAACAGCTTGTGACATGCACAGTGTAGCATTGTACATGCCACAAGGCCGTGCACACCTATATACACACTTGATAAAATTGCAGGGATGGGTGAGCGCAAGGTCAAACCCAAATTAAAAGTCGGGTTCAACTCAATTGCAATATCAATAAAGTCATGACACGAGCACAAGGGCAAACCCGAGCTTTAAAGCTGGATTAAACACAGATGCAAATTAAAAATGAAATGAAATAAAATCTGGCAAAAATGACGACCCAACAAATGAACCAGACAAGTACACAAGTCATGATACAATGAATATATAGTGCAACAAAGTGAAGATGCAACTCAACTCAGCATAACAAACATGCACAGGCAAAGGCCGCACAAGCGACCAAACATGATCACCAAAACAGTGAATGCATACCTCAAATGAAACATGAACAAAAGACATAAATACAATATGATATGCCTCAAAGCAAACAGTGAATCAAGAAACAAGACAGAACCGGCATATATGCAACATGAACAAATGATCAGTGGACAATGCATGAAGACTTGAACAAGACTCGACTGCTACCATGACTCGAAGTAATGCAGTGATATGCACAGTGCACAGCAACTACCCGGTGCAACAAGTTAACAGTTCATCAGGCCTTAACATAAAGTTCAACAGCATATATGTCGAAGCCATGGAACAGCAGCCTCAACATCAAAGACCAGACCCAAAGACTAGACCCAAAGTACATAAAATAGTGGTGAACCATAAAATCAAGTCAACTACAAGTCTAGTGTTCAAGAGAACCAGTAAATGACACAGATGACAGCAGTGGTGCAACAAAACCCAATACAGTGAACTACATGATGAACAAGTATGCAAGTGAAGACAATAATGTATGGACTGATACAAGTGACTCAAACCTGAACCAGTGAGTAGTGCCAACAGACCAGACAGCAAAACAAGCAGCTTCCACATGTGACTACAATAATATGCAAACAGATGCAGCGCACAGCACAACCAAACTGCCCAGACTCAATGTCACAAATACTATAACACAATACAACATGGCAATATGGCAGTATGGCAGTAGACAGTGCAAAGTGGTGCACATGTAACCAGAGCCAAGACATGAACAAGAAATGCACAATGAAATTGCAAACAAGCGAATGGCCAAGAAAAATAAACAGTAAAGAAACGGCAATGCAAGTGCATACAATGCAATAATGGACAGTGCAATGAAGACTACAGGGAAATGCAACACTGAAGCATACATGACAACCAGGCTACAGAGATGAACCAGTTAAGGCACAAGATTTCAAGTTCATATATCTGACTACAATACAATGCAAAGTATACAACTACATAGTAAACAGCATGTGCAGTGATATGTATGAAACTACAGGCTTGAACACACATGTCGAACAAAACATAAGTCATAGACCAGATAATCAAGAAAGAATTTTCAAAAATGACCGAAGTCAGTGATGTCAAAAACCGAAGTCACGGTGCAGTTTCCACAAAGAAAATGGTCAACATCAAGCATCAGAAAATAGCCGAAGTCAACCATTACTCATAAACAAAGTCTATCCCAAAGTAAAAAAAGATATATCAACATCGTCAAAGAATTCAAAAGCCGTGATTGTCAAGAAACCAAAGCAATGTCGAAGTCACATAGAATTCAATGTCGTGCACAAGTACAGATTGCAGTGATGCAAAAATCACAACAGAATCAAATTCCAAAATCAAGTCAGAGCCGTGTTAATCAATATCAAAGAAAGCCGTGTTTCAAATCAAAGTCAGAGACGTGATGACCAAGAGAAGATCGAACAGCTCAAAATCGAAGCCGTGGCAATCAAGGAAACAAGCGAGTTTAAAATTGATGTCGTGAAAATCAAGTAATCAAATATACACGAATAGGAACAAGTCAGAATCAATCTCAAGCATCCAAGCAACATCGACCGTCTAAGCAAGAACAATTGACAAATTCAAATAACTTTAGACAACGAAAATATAGGGGATCGAACCCTATATAAACACTAACATCATCAGCCGTAAATGTATAGAGTTCAAGCATTCAACCAAGAGAGCAAAAGGAATAAATTACATACCAGAATCAAAGTCAAACTCAATCATCGAGAAGCAGCCGAGTGCAACCCAAGGAGACAAAAGATCGACAAAGTAAACACGCGAATATCCATTCGATCGATCAATATTCAAGCGGCGGCTTCGAAGATTTTCACAAGCCCTAATTTTCCCTAATTTTTAATCAGAGAGGAACGAATGAGAACGAGCAACAGGAAGCCGCCATTTTTCACAAGGAAGCTGGCCGATAAAAATAAAGGGAATAATATTTCACTTAACAAAAGTTTGGGCCGACTTTATATTTGGGCTTAATATTTAATTAGGGTTTTTGTTTAAATTTTTTTAAATTTGTATTTTCCTTTTTTAAACAATTGTAATTTCTAGTCGTGTGACTAGAGGACAAATTACGTGGCATAGTTTGAGAATTCACAACTCAGTGCCTGAGTTGTGGCAGGGTTTTGAGCGTAGAGTTAAGTCTAGTCAATAACGGGTGTCGTGAGTTTACGTGTGTAAGCGTCTGACTGCTTAATTTCTAGTAGAAACCTTGGGGCAGCACGTAGGCAGAGTTTTGCAGAAGCTGGGTAAATTTTGTGTCGTTCTATTTCTGCATTTATTATTTTACTATTATCTGTGCTGCTATTTGATATATCTGTGTTGTAAATATTTTATAAACTTCCGCAGTTATTTTTATAATTAATAGTATCACCCTATTCACCCCCCTAGGGTGAAATCGATCATACACAGCAGAGTTTAGCCTTGTATCGCGCGCTGCAGCATAGTAATCTACTTGTGTTTTCGAGCAATGCACTTTCCATTCAATGTACACGCGATCCATTGCTCATTAGAAGGGTCGGAATGATGATCAATTGCCCATAAGTCCGGGATTCATCTGATGATTCTATCCCTAAGCATCCTTTCGGTCGTAACTTCAAGTTGTTATAAATGCTAGGCATGAGCTATAGGATTGAGTAGTCGTATCCAGCTCTTGGATGATCACACTCATGCCCCCAGTCTTAGGTTGATGGATGTATTGTGCGAATGATCGAGCCTAGCTTCTGCTATGTTTATACTGTAGTCCAAGCTGTAAGAGCTAGAGTTGTTTGATGAACGATCAAATTATACTCATCTTATTTCTTGTGCATACCCCCATGTTTGGGTAATATCTCGATAAGTGGCAAGGTAGATAATGTTTGCTTCAATTTCACATTCTATGCCGTTGAACTATGGGACCGAGTTAACCGATGGAAGGCTGAGTAGTGCCTTATCCTGTATTCTGTCTGAGTTCTTTCCTCTAGGCAGAACACTTTGTTGCCTCGACGACATTCACTTTGCTGCTTATGTCGTCATACTCTGGGCAAAAACTAAAGAGTGGATCGTCCAGTCGGATCCAATGCAGGATTATGCTTTCTTAGTCGAATCGAGGGTAAGAATTGGTGCGCGGACATTTAGGTTGCACTTGTTATGAATTTCTCGTTTAGTCGGATCGTGGTAAGAGTCAAAGAATGAATGGTAGCATTGCATTCTTTTAGAGTTGGGCGATCAACTTCATTCATTTCGGTTTACATTCTCCCATCAAAAGTAGGGATAAAGTCAGCTCAAATGTAGTCATGTCATGCTCATCCGGTCTCATGCTCTTCCTAACGGATCGAAGGGAAGCGACGGAGGATGAATGGTCAAGTCATACTCATTCGTGGTTTATTCTTTTATCAATGCTCTGTTGGTCAAAAGTATTCGATGGATGTTCGAGTCACATCGATTTGTTGTCGAAGAGGATCGATTTTGACTGTCGATTCAATGATGATGTTGAATGCTCGAACCGCATTTCTTGGCGATCCAATAGTATGATATGAAAGGTGCAGATCAATATTGCCCGTCGATCCGACGGTATGACATAATTGGTTGCTCGTAACTTCGAGCATCATTCTGATTGGTTAGCATTAAGGCCTCCTTATAGTCGTTGCCTTAAGCTGTAAAGGTTGCTAAGCTGGAGATGTAGTGAGTCACTTTTCTTTTCTTTCAGTGATTTATGCCTCTGCCCCTAGTCTTGGGTTAGCAGAGTGAGTTTGTGGATGGTTTAATTACATCTGTAGCGAGTTTATAACCCTTCTATCGAGTTTAGGTTGGAGTTGGTGAATGAATGGTCGAATCACACTCATTCGTCTGTCTATACTCATAGTCGCATGTTGTGGATCAGAGTCAGTTGAAGGGCCATTCATCACACCTACATGATGTTTATACCCCTGTCCATACTCTAGGGACTAAGATTTTATAGAAAATGGTTGAATCACATTTTCCTCGGTCAATTCCTCTGCCCCCAGTCAAGGGTAAAAGTCGAACTGTGGTCGGTCACATTACAATAACTTTAATTTGATGCTTCTCACACTGAACTATAGGAAGGAATTTATTGGCAGATGGTTGGGTTACATCCATCCATGTTGCACGCATAACCCATTGGATCATAGGTGAGAGTTAGCGGATAAACGGTCGTGTCGCCTTCACTTGCGGTAAGATGGTAATCACGTCCATTTAGAATAAGACGCTCAGCTAGGTCTGTTTTGTGAATCTGCATCTCCCTGTCAAATCAAGGAAGAAATTTTGTCTTGTAGGGTTGGAGTGCATCCCTATAAAATTATGTTATGTGTCCTGTGCCAACGACAAGAGTTGATGCATGGATGGTCGTGTCATGCCCGCTTAGTGCTAGACGGTCGGATCGCATCCCATTTTTTATGATAAGTGTCTCCCCACGTCAGGGGAAGAGTTGGAAAGCAGGCGGTCAAACCAAATCCTCTTTTTATACTACAGAATTTGTTGAAGAATTGGAGCTGATAGATGGACAGTCGAATCGCATGCCTTCAGGTATTTATATTCCAATCATGCTTTGAGGACCGAAGTTGGTTGATGGGTAATTTGCCACACCCATTAGGTCTTTATACTCCAGTCTGCGCTCTTGGGACCAGAGTTAGCTAATGTTTATAATCCAGTTCGCACTCTGAGAATCTGAAGTTAGTTGATGGGTGGTCGGTCACACACATTTGGCATTTGTCTCCAGTGCGTGCTCAGGACTAGAGCGAGTCGGTGTTTGATATTCCATTTCACGATCTAGGAATTTGGAGTTAATTGATGAGTGGTCAGTCACACCCGTTTGGTATTTTAGGATTATGTCCACACTCCGGGGACTTAAGTTGTTTTACGGGTGGTCGGTCACACCCATTTTGATGTTTATACTCCAGCTCGCACTCTGGGAATCTGGAGTTGGTTAATGGTGGTTAGTCACACCCATTTGGTATTCAGGACTGTGTCCATACTCCGGGGACTTAGGTTGTTTTAGGGGTAGTCGGTCACACCCGTTTTAATGTTTATACTCCAACTCACACTCCGGGAATCTGGAGTTGGTTGATGGGTGGTTAGTCACACCCATTTTGTATTTTAGGATTATGTCCACACTTCGGGGACTTAAGTTGTTTTATGGGTGGTCCGTCACGCCAGTTTTGATGTTTATACTTCAACTTGCACTCTGGTAATCTGGAGTTGGTTGATGGGTGGTCAGTCGCACCCATTTTAGTGTTTATACTCCAGTCCGCGCTCTGGGAACTTAGAGTTAGTTAATGTTTATACTCTAGTTCGCACTCTGGGAATCTGGAGTTAGTTGGTACGCGGTCAGTCACACCCATTGTAGTGTTTATACTCCAGTCCATGCTCTGGGGACTTGGAGTTAGTTAATGTTTATACTCCAGCTCGTACTCTGGGAATCTAGAGTTAGTTGATGGGTGGTCAGTCACACCCATTTTTGTGTTTATACTCTAGTCCGCGCTCTGGGGACTTAGAGTTAATTAATGTTTATACTCCAGTTCGCACTCTGGGAATCTAGATTTAGTTGATGGGTGGTCAATCACACCCATTTTTTGTTCTGCGGACTTAGAGTTAGTTAATGTTTATACTCCAATTCACACTCTGGGAATCTGGAGTTAGTTGATGGTGGTCAGTCACACCCATTTTTGTGTTTATACTCCAGTCCATGCTCTGGGGACTTAGATCTAGTTAATGTTTATACTCTAGTTCGCACTCTGGAAATCTGGAGTTAGTTGATGTTTATACTCCAATTCGCACTTTGGGAATCTGGAGTTGGCCAACAGATGGTCAGTCATATCTGTTTAGGCATTTGAATCCCTTTCGCACTCGAGGAACAGGAGGTCGATTAAGGTTGTGGATGGTCGAATCACGTTCACCTTGAGTAGGCAATCGAATTCGTTAGATGGACGGATCCACCCTCCTTGAGCTTGTAAATATGGAAGACGAGGTCATTTAATGGACTGATCCATCCTCCTTGGGTTTAGGTTGGACACGGGAGAAGTCATTAGATGGACGGATTCATCCTCCTTAGGCCCATGTCCGTACGTTTATACTCCAGCTCGCACTCCAGGAATCTGGAGTTAGTTAGAGGATTGTTGTGTTTCAATCCTTTTGATTTAAGTGTGTCGGTCCCTGAGCTCGGGTTTCACTTAATAAGTGATTGGTCAGATCTCAATCGCTTTCCACTTATCCACCCTCAACGAAGGATAAGATTTAGTTGATGGACGGTCGAATGACGTGCATGCTCATTTGGATTCTGCTTCTCCAAGCCTAAGGAGTAAGATTAATGTTCTGGCAAGCTTTAAGCTCAAAGAGAGGAGAGGATGGTCGAACTACATCCACTTTGAGCTGTATATTTTCTTTAAGTCGGGGATAAGAATTGGACAGGGGACGGACAACTCACATCCACTTTATACTTTGCATTCTTCCAATTGAGCTGGGGAAGAGAGTTGAAATGATGGCACATGATGTTTAGTGAATAGGCAGTCAGTCGTTGATGATTTTAAACTGAGGATTGACCCCTGATGAAGTCGATTTAAGGCATTATTGTTTTGCGGAACCACAGATGCTAACTGGGAAGTGAATGGTCAAATCATATCCACTTTAAACATGTGTTCTTAAATAACCCCAAGTGTCTAATGCGAGATTGGATGTATAGATGGTCACATTATGTCCACCCCTGGCGTGGTTCTGATCTTACTAGGCATTAGAAGAACCATAAGTATTTTGGCGAGCTTTAAGTACGAGATGGGGAGTGCATAGATGGGACATATCACTTCAAGTCTTTCATAAATCTCCAATTAAATCGCATATGCGAATGAGTGGATGGATGGTAGTATCCACGTTGTACTGGAATCCTGACCTTGTCAGTCTCTTCTGCTTTGATGCCCTGCCCCCAAGTCAGGTGCATACAACAGCTGATGAGTGGTTGAATCATGCTCGTCATGATGATACCTCAATGATTTGATCATAGTCTGTGGAGGTTTTTTTTGCACCCATCCTTAGGTACTCGGTTACCTGCATCATTTGTAAGTAGTTTAATTCAAGCCGGTTATAATCCGCAACATAATTGAAATTGAAATAGAAATAAATCAAAAGAGATTGGATTAAATCTCATTGATAAGTGAAGTGACGTCGTATGCTCGCTATTGCACTTCGGTCCAGCCCTTCGCAGTTGGAAGTCTAACGCAAATGGTTCAGTTTGATCAAAGTTCTTGATTGATAAGGGTCGGAGGTTCCCGGCCCTTCGTTTTATGGGGATTGAACATATTATCAGAGCTATCCTTTTCGGAGCAGCCTTGTGGCATTGGCATCCACGGTAGCCATCTAAAGAAGAGGAGATCTCCGATCTAGAGTATGGAGTAGGTTCCCTCCTTATCTCGCTAAGTTGATCCTTTATCTGATTCATCGACTCAACATTGGATACGATATGTTGGTGTATTTATTGGCGGTTATCCACCAGTTCTCTTATCAAAGTCTGGAAATAAGCTCTTGTAATGAATCCATTTATGGGTATTGACAGCAACTGGCTGTGGACTTTGGATGAATTCATTGGCTGCTAGCTTCTTTATTCCCTTCAGCAATATGAGAAGAAGAACCGGTATGTCTAACCATGACTGACAGTGTTCATTGAGGAATGGGGGAAGATATCTGCATTTGATGGCCTTCATCACTCTTGGTGGAGTCCATGCGCCATTCTCACTTCATGAGATAGTGTCGAGAGTTGTATTTCCATAGTATACTAACATAGTCAACATATTGAATTTTCACTAGAGATTTTGCAGGTAGGATGGTTTCAATGAATAAGTCTCCACTGGGGAAGATTCTCCACATTATGACTAGGTCCATTTTATGGCTATGGGGACTTGTAATACCGGTGAATGATGTATGCTCGATTGCATGATGTTCGAGTGGTTGGTAATGCCGATTGGATGGTGAGTAGATTAGGATGGGCTCATAGATTGGTGATTATTTCTAATTTTCACCAGGAAGAAGGCCCGTATAAGGTAGTAAGGAAGTCCTCTCAAGGTTGTATGCCATGATTCTAGTCATATGGTCATGATATGATTAAGATGCAGGCATTTGAAGATGTTTCAGCGGTGACCTGCTATGTTTTGAGTTGGTAGAGTAGACGGTGTGGGGCAGTCGCATATTAGTCATCGTACCATAGTTGTCAATTCAGGAGTTTAAAAGCTAGTCAATTGGAGAAAGTTGCAGTTCACCTTAGAAGCATGATATATTAATCAACTCTAGTTCTTGGCATATTAGCTAGGTTCTCCAGCCTATGGGAGCACGGTTGAGTAGTATCTCTTTACTCATTCCTTGATTGCAACTCAAAAATTGATACTGTAATCCCTTATGTCTCGTCCAGTCATGGAATGATCAGGATGTTTATTAAGTTGAATCTTGAATTCACTACGCGGGGGCTCTGCGCTACGGCTAAAAAAAATTTAGCCTCTTTTTTGGAAATTTGGGTCGTACTAGATTTTTTTTTTGAAATTTCGTATCATTCTCAGCAACGTATGAACGATGCAAAGTGTTATCCTAGCATCGATACGAAATGCACACGGCTAGATCGATACGAAGTGATATATGAGGATCGATACAAAATGCAAACTGCTGGATCGATACGAACTGTATATGAGTATCGTTACGAATTGGACGCAGATGGACCGATATGAACAACATGTGAATGTTGATATGAATTGGACGCAAATGGATTGATATGAACAACATGTGAGTATCGATACGAATTGGATGCAGATGGATCGATATGAATAACATGTGAGTATCTATACGAGTAGGACGCAGATGGATCGATACGAATTGGATGCAGATGGATCGATACAAACTGCATATGAGTATCGATACGAATTGGACATAGATGGATCGATACGAACTGCATGTGAGTATCGATACGAATTGGGTGCAGATGGATCGATACGAACTACATGTTAATATCGATACGAATTAGGTGCATATGGATCGATACGAACTATAGACCGATGCGAAAATAGATCAATACGAAAACAGATCGATGCAAAAATAGATCGATACGAAGACAGATCGATACGAAAAGTGATCGATATGAATTTCTATTGATACGAATGTTGTCATATTTTCTGGATACGAAAACATGGATACGAAAAGCACAATATTTTCTGGATACGTAACATGGATACGAAAAGCATCATATTTTTTGACACGAAAACATGGATACGAAAATCACCATATTTTCATGGATACAAAAATAGAACACGAAAATCACCATATTTTCTAGATACGAAAACATGGACACGAAAAGCACCATATTTTCTAGATACGAAGACATGGATACGAAAATCACCATATTTTCATGGATACGAAAACATCATATTTCTGGATACGAAAATATGGGTACGAAATTCATGATGAATGTAGTTTCTCTTAGATCTGGAGCAATCTGAATAGAATAGAAGGAACCACTGATTGATTGATCTGGATCTTCTCCTTAGATTTTTACAATCCAACAACGGTAGTAGATCCATAGAGCAGGAGAAAAGCAGGGGAAGCAGGGGTTTCTCAGTGAAAGCACCAAAGTGTTTAAACCAAAATTGGGCACAACATTATTCGGATATGTTTGAAGAGATAAAATGAAGAGAATAAATGTAAAATGAAGCAGATCTAACAAACACACGAATAAACATATAAGAAAATGTACAGAAACACATGGATTTAGAGTGGTTCGACGAATTGCCTACGTCCACTATGATATGACTGATGTTTATTGAACTTTACTCGTTGATTACAAAAGATTGCAACAATACAATTGAAGTTTGATAATGATTTCGGCAGAGTATTAGCGTAGAGAGGACCAAAAGTCCCTTTTCTGGATGCATATGGCTGCTATTTATAGGCGTAGGTTGAAAATATCTAGCCCAAATCTCGGAATCCTTCTTCTCTCATGTGGGCGGGCCCACAAGATCGATCCCATGTCATCTGCACTCGGTCCGTGATCGATATAAACGAATTTCGTATCGATCAAGATTTGATCCAATCGAGTCGAAATTTAGCATGAACATTCCTTAGGTTGTACGTAAGCTCATATGAAAATTTGGTGGCATTTGGGTTTATAGATCTCGAGTTATGATTGATGCAAGTTTGGATTTCTCAACCGTAATTGATCAATATCTTGATCATACGAACTCCGATTGACTTGAAATTTGGAATGTTGGCTTTCATAGCTTTGCTGGTCTTGTCATATCAATTGTAGCTCGATCTAGACTCGGACAAAATTTACTGATATCCATAGTAAACCTATGTATTAACGATCTCCAGAACGAACTATCATTGGTTTCTAGTCAAGTTCTTGGTGCCACGGCCATGCAAAAAGTTGGGATAACACATTTCATTCCATTATTTCAATTAATTAGTTCTTCTTAGATTCGAACTAATTGGATAAATCTAATTAACTAATATTTGTTAATTCGTTTACTAATTTATGAAAATATAAAAAATTCATATTCATATTAACTAAATTGATTTAAAAAATTCATTAATGTAAAGATACATAAGTGATCACAGAACTTAAAGTATATACATGAACAACAATAATAAATTAAATTAAATTTTATCTCAATAAATTTATCATACTATGCATTACAAAATTACATCTTTTTTACTTTTTATGCCAACATTTTAAATTTTCTATAGCCATCTACAAAAATCCCTTAATTCCCTTATAATATTCTATATTTACGTTCATATAATAGAATTAACTATGTAATGTTAAATTATTTAGATAAATTATGTAAATTGTTATCCGTTTATTTGTCCAATAGATCATGAAGATATGAATATTTTAACATTTACACATAACAAAAAGGGTAAAAAATCTTCTAAATTTAAAATAATTAGATAACTTTAAAATATAAAGATATATAGATCACATAAAAATAACGCATTTAAATTGTAATTAACTTATTTTGAAATATTTATTGTAGATTGCATTGTAACATTACACTTTTAACTTCAAATAACCACATTTAAAATTATCACGGTTATTTACAAAACCCCACCTCATTTTTATCATAGTATTTAACATTTAAATCAAAATATTTAAATCAATTTTGAAATCTTAAATGTAAACAATCCAATTAACTAATATTCATTAATTCATATACTAAATCATGAAAATTCGAAAATTTCAATATGTACACCGTGTTCATATTAACAAAAATTAAAAAATTATTTTTGCATTAAAGTAAAGATACACAAGTCACATCATATAAAAACAATAATAAAATATTCAATTTATAATTCATTTATCTCAATAAATTTATCATATAGTGAATTACGAAATTATGCTTTTTACTCCAAATACCTACATTTCAAATTTTCTATGATTGTTTACAAAAACCCTCAATTCATTTCTAATATTTTACATTTAAGATCATATATATAATCAATTACATAATTTTAAAACTATTTAAATAATCTCAAGAAATTATTATTCATTGATTTGTCTAATAAATCAAATTAGCATTGCATATTCATATAAACAAAAATGTAAAAAAAATCATTCAAAGATATAAATACATCAATCACATGACAAAAATTATATGAATAAATAATAATTACAAATTAAGTTTAACTCATTTATATCGAAATATTTACCATGTGTTACATTGTAAATTCTTATTTAACGTCCAACGCCTATGTTTTGAAATTATATAGTTATTTACAATACGCTCCTCAATATTGCCTTGTACATTCAAGTCAATATATTCAAATTAATTATGTGATTCTGAATCTATTAAATAAATTCAATTAATAAATTTAAATAATCTCAACAAACTATTATTCATTAATTTGTGTAATAAATCAGATTAACATTGCATATTCATATAAACAAAAATGTAAAAAATCATTCAAATATATAAATACATCAATGACATAAAAAAATTATATAAACAAATAATAATTACAAATTTAAAATTTAATTCATTTAAATCAAAATATTTACCATGTATTACATTGTAAAATTCTTTTTTTAACATCCAACATCTACTTTTTGAATTTATACAGTTATTTACAATACGCACCTCAATATTGCCTTGTACGTTCAAGTCAATATATTCAAATTAATTATATGATCCTAAATCTGTTAAATAAATTCAATTAATAAATATTCATTAATTCATCTAATAAATATTAAAATACGACTATTTCTACATATATGCTATATTCATATAAACAAATCATTCAAATATGAAAATAAAAAAATTCACATAACATAAATAACATACATAAATAATATTAACGAAGTTAATATATTATTCATTTATCTCAATGAATTTATCATATATTGCATTGAACAACATTTTTTAGCTTCAAATACCTACATTTTAACATTTCAACAATTATTTACTAAAACCCCCTCAATTCTTTCTTGATATTTTATATTTAAATCCATATGTTTAAACTGCTTACGAAATATCAAAATTGAATTATTTAAATAATCTTAGTGAACCTTTAGTCCAGTCTTCTAATAAATCCTAAAAATATACGCCAAATACGTATGTATGTATGTATGTATGTATGTAGGTATGTATGCATATTCATATTAAGAAAAATGGCAAAACTATTTTTTCCATTCAACTATAAAGATATATAAATTACATAACATAAATTATGCACACAAACAACAACATAAAAGTTTATTTTCAAATCAGTTATAATTTGTTTATATCATGAACTTATCATACATTATATTACAAAATTCCATTTTAACTTTAATAACTCTAAATCAAATTCATACATTTTTAACAAAATTCTTCTCAATTCTTCATACTATTTACCATTAAGTCTATATGTGTACATACGAAATTTTTTTGTATCGATCACAGATCGAGTCAAAATCGCGTGGGATCGATCGCACGGGCCCATGCACATGCTAGAAGAAGTCTCCCAAGATCCGAGCAAGATATTTTCTGTCTACGCCTATAAATAGCACCTCAGAGCCTACAAAAAGGCGATCTTTTGGCTCTTTGATGTCCAAACTCTACCGAAACCATTGTTGCACTTCAAGGCTGTTGTTGTACTCGAAATTCATCACTGTAATCCGCTGTAATCAATTATAATCAGCAAGAAAACATCAATAAAGGGATTAACTTCAAAGTGGGCGCAGGGCGGATTGCCAAACCACTATAAACACTGTATTCTTTACTGCTTTCTTCTTAATTGTTCGAGTGTTCTTCATTTTTAATTCTCTACGTACTTGTTATATGTTATCGTAAGCTGGTGCTTTCATCGACAATTGGGTGTTTGTGATCATTTTTGGCATAAACATTTTGGTGCTTTCACCGAGAAGGCTGAACTCAAGGATTCTAAAGCTTGGATTTCAGATTTGAAAGTTTGAAGACTTAGATCTAAAAAGCAATGGCAAGGCAACCGGGTAGAAGACAAATGACTGAAAGAAGTCAACATGAAGGGAGTCAGGAGGCTTCCTCGGGAGTGAATCAGGCTTCAGTCTTCATTGCCTGGGATGAGATGGAGATGATGGTAGAAGCTATGCATAAAGAGCTTCTAAAAAGACAAGAGGAGATGATGTAGAATTTGCTCCGACAAACTGGACAAACTGGAGTGTAGAATCAAGCTAACGCAGCTGCAGGAGATGCTAGAGATAGGAGTCAGGAGCGTGGAGCAATCAGGGCCCAGAACAGAGCGGGACCATCAGGAGCGGCCCCAAAGCTAGGGGGCACTCTCCAGGAGCGTGTTGATCCAACCTCAGGCAGGATACAAGGTGGAGCTGTTCAACATGGCATTGATGGGGGAATGGATGCTCGTTAGGGAGAAAAATTCCAGGATTCTCTCTTGAACTCGGGAGGCAGGTCAGAGGCAACGGACAAGGAACACTTCTTGGAAACAACGACAGGCTGGCAGAGATGGTCAGGCGAGCCATGAGTGGTGGACTAGTGAATAGAAATCTGGAAGATGTGAACAGGAGCCCCTTCGCTCCTGCAATTAGACAGACTAGGAACTCACTAGAATTCAAGCTAACAACATTGGAGACGTACGATGGGAGGACGGATCTTACAGTTCATCTGACATGATACATAACGCATATGGATGTTGAATCATAAGTTTTGATTCTTGGTAAAGAAACAAATCAGTGAATGAGACTATATGGACAAGCGACAAAAAGAGAAAAAAATATGCTGTTAAAACTATAAAGGAGACAAGACTACAAAACCGAGTATAGTATATTTGTTTGTCAAAATTTTTAATCTTAGAATTGTTAAAATCTTTCCTCAAGTAGTCCACACAAATCAAAGTTGTTTTAAACTTAAAATTCTTCAATTTATATGTGAACTGTGCACTGACAGTCAGGTCGGTCGACTGACCAAATATGACCAGTCGACTGAACCTGCTCAGTTGCACGGAAACACTCTGTTTTCCACCAACTTTGAATTTTCAGTTTACTGGTCGTTTTGGGTCAGTCGACTGAACTTTTCCAACCGCTATTTTTCTGAATAGACGCTTCCATTTGCCAAGAGATACGATCTAAATTGAAGAGTTATGGATGCTTTTTTTGGTCAGAACTCTTCATGAATGGTTGCAGCTGTTTATCTACTATATAAACACATAAGGTTCACTTTACAAATCACTAGATTTTATTTTATTTTCCGATCATACTCTCTACTGTCTCTGCATTTTGAAAAACAATCATAATTTACATATATTGCTTGAATCTCTAAATCAATTAACCTATTCTTTGATTCACGGCAATATTCTCCTTTCTAAATCTTTACATGCACATATATACTTGAGGAAAAGATTATAGAAACGATGTCCTATCAAAGACAAATCAGTGTTAACAAGAACACAAAGTGTCAAAGCAATTTTATTGAAACTAGTAAAGTCATGTTCGGTTGTTCAGGCGGTAAAAGTCCTCTTCGGCTATTGAGGCGGAAAAATCCTGATCGGTTGCTCAAATGTTGTATACCTATTCCTCCGAGTTAACTGAGGGATTATTGAGAGAATTTCCAAAGGGAAGTATGGGACTGGATGTAGAATGGGAAATTCGAACCAGTATAAAAACTCATGGAGTGCTTATTCTTATTTACTTTACTGTTATTATCTGTTTTCGCATTTAGATTATAATACATTCCATATTACATGATCCTAAGTGATAACTAGCCACACGGCAGTCACTTTCATTTGGTATCGGAGCATATCACACTTTCATTTGGTATCAGAGCAGGACATCATATAACCGTAACACAGTTATTTGATAACTTTTTGGTAATATTGAAAATAACACCAGCAAAAGCACTGTCATTAACACTAGTTTTATTGAAGGTTAATCTACTGCACGACCTCCACTATTCAACGGCATGAATTATAATTACTGGTCAACTAAAATGAGAATACATATGCAATCTAATGGTTTTGAAACTTGGAACATTACTCAAATGAATATACCATTCCAATAGAAGATTTTTCAACTTGGATTGTTGCACAGAAAGTTGATGCTACTTCAAATGCTAAACCTATGAACATGTTATTTTGTGCATTAGGTAAAAATGAGTTTAATAGAGTCAGCATGTGTACAACTGCTTATGAGATATAGAGAACTCTAAAAGTAACTCATGAAGGAACTAACAAAGTTAAACAAAGCAAAATTTCTATGTTGAAAAATCAGTTTTAAAATTTCAAAATGAAATCAAACGAAAATATAAATGACATGTACTCTAGATTTCAAGATATATATCACTCACTATTAGCACTAGGAGAAATTTTTTATGATTTTGATACAGTATCAAAAGTCCTAAACTCTTTAATGGATGAATAAGAAAGAAAGGTCCTAGCTATTGAAGAAGCAAACGATCTTTCTACTATGAAACCAGAAGAGTTAATAGGAAATCTAATGTCATATGAAGTGAATTTGCAGGCAAAGAAAGTTCAAGCACATGATAAGAAGAATCTAGCATTTCAAGCAGAACAAGATGACTCTTACTCGGATGAAGAGGATATGGCATTTATTGCTAAAAATTTCAAAAAAATTTTGATATTCAAAAAGAACAACAAGTTCAAGAGTTACAAAAATAACTCTAGTAACAATAATAGCAATAAACCATCATCTTCTGTCATGGAATGTTATGAATATTATAAAAAGGGTCGTATGAAGAAAGATTGTCCAGAGAAATAGAAAAACAAATTCAAGAAGAAAGCATTTTCAGTAACATGGGATGATTCAGATTCTTCTTCGTCAGAGAGCAACAGTGACATAGAGCAAACAAATGTATGCTTCATAACTACAAATGATGATGTAAGTGAACTAAGTTTTGAAGATTTGATTGAACTTAATTTAGAACTAGTATATTTTGTAAAACAAACTAAAAAGCAAAATAAGGAGTTACAAGCAAAACTAAATAGATCTGAATTAGAAATTAGTATGCTTAGAGATGAAAAGAAAATTCTGGAAGAAGAACTTGAAAAATCTCAAGAATCTAATTCTAATTTAACATCTTAACTTTATATGATAACTCAGGAATTAGAAATTCAGAAAAATAAAAATGATGATTTATCAGTTGAAATTAATGATTTGAAATCTAACACTAAAGTATTAGAGTTAGAAAAATCTAGTCTCAAAACTAAGTTAAAAGATATTAATAAAAATATTTCTAATTTTAATAAGGGATGAGAAAATCTTTCTAAAATAATAGAAAATTATCAATCTACTTCAAATAAAATGGGATTAGGATATAAGAAAATTGAAAATCCAAAGAAATCTAAAAAGTTTAAAAATAAATTTAAAAACAAAATGAAAGACATTTAGAAAACAGTTTCTAAAGATTTTAAAACGATTAAAATATGGATTCCTAAAAAAATTAATAACTTAATTAGGAATAAGCATATCAAAACATTTATGGGAACTATTCATAAAAATGAAAATTACATCTATAAAGGGAATTCTAAACCTTCTTGGGGTTTGGTTTCCTAAGACCTAACTCTTAGGACCCTAAAAAGAAAAGTTGGTACCATCTTAATCTTTATTTTTTGCAGGTACCACTTAAAAAGAGAGGAAAATGGTTTCTAGATAGCGGTTGCTCAAAATACATGACTGGTAATAAAGACATGTTAACAAACATAGTCTACTCAAATGGAGGATCAGTCACTTTTGGAGGTAATTCAAAAGGTTATGTCATCGACAAAGGCGATGTGAGCAATAGCGGTATCTCTAACTCACCTCTCATTACTGATGTTTTATTAGTTAAAAACTTAAAACATAATTTATTGAGCATAAGTCAATTATGTGATAAAGTTTTCAATATATCTTTTTTAGAAAATAATGTATTATTTCTGATAAAAATCAAAATTTAATTTTTGAAGGTATAAGAGAAAGAAATATTTATATTTTAACTATGAATATAAATTATAACACAAACACGTGTTTAGTAGCTACAGAGAATGATTCTTGGCTATGGCACAAAAGATGTCATATAAATATTAATACTATTAATAAAATAGCTAAAAATAAACTTGTTAAAGGACTACGTGATATGAAATTCAAAATTGATAATATTTGTGATGCATGTCAGTTAGGAAAATTAATGAATCTTCTTTTGAATCTAAGAAAATTATATCTACAACACAACCACTTGAAATACTACATATGGACCTTTTCGGACCTACTCAAGTTCAGTCTATTATTCACAATAGATATGTGTTTGTTATTGTAGATGATTTTTCAAAAGTTACATGGACTATTTTTATGAATCATAAAACATAAAGCTTTCAGCCTATACTCAATCGACTGAAATAATATGGCTAGTCGACTGAATCTGAAACAGAGAGTTTCAGGACATGAATCAGTCGACTGACCATATATGACCAGTCGACTGAATGTCAACCTGGAATTTTTTTCAACTTTTTCCACCTACCTTTTAAACCCTTTAAACCACTACCTCCTCTTTTATTCTTCGCTTTTACCTTCTCACTTCAGTTTTCTAAAACCCTAGCTCCCAAAAAATTTCAAATTCCTTTACTCCATTATTATTTAAAATGGCTCCACGTCAACCTAAGAGATCTAGACATGCCTCTACCTCCTCCTCTGAGCCAATTGACACTCAAATTGCTCAATGACTCTATGATGTTACAGCCGTCCAGAGATGGGACAAAATGAAAGAAGCACGCTTTTTCGAAGGTTCTTTTGTTATGTTTCCCGATTTTGCTCCTTATAGAATTCAAGAGCTTGCAAGGAGAAGCCGTCTAGAGTCTCTTCTCGACCATAATCAAAATAATCTCAAAAATAATCATACTTTGGTAAAACTTTTTTATGCAGATTTGAATTTAGGCCATCAAAAGTCCACGTAATCATGATAATTGTGTTTGGAGTTTAGTTTGCAGTCGATAAGTATTTCCGTCTTTAGATAGAATTGGCCACATTCTCCATACTCCAACTGATGGTATTCCTTTGGAAGAATTAAACGTTCATATTGACGAACGAGATGAAGTAAGTCATCGGTTTTTGGAAGATGACATGACCGAACTTAAATCTATCTCCTTACGCCCTACAGCTAGAATTGTGCATCAAGCCTTAATGCACACGGTTCTTCCTCGTATTGACTCTTATAAGCTTGCATATCCAAACAATTTTAGGGCATTGTATGCTATTTGGAAAGAAGTCCAAATAAATTGGCCTAAGCTTATTCTAGATGAATTCTTGTCATTTAACCAAGGTCGTATGAACATCATTTATTATGGAGAATATATTATGCGGCTACTTATGAACCTCCAAGTTCCTATTCCGAAATCTGATACTTCCATTCCCAAAACTCTAAATAGCCGCACAATAAGTCTAATGAAATTGCCTCCTAGACCTCTATCTATCATGTCTTTTCAAGACTAGCAATCACGACCTCGTCAACAAACTTCTACTCCATAGCAACAACAACCAAGAGATAACATTCGAACACTAACTCCATCCTAAAGCACTTGCGAAATCAAGTTATTTTGGATTCTCGCATAAATAATCTCAACAAGAAAATTGACAAGAAATTTGACAAAATTAAAAGCTTCTTCGGGATTATGGGATGCGATATCTTGTTCCTCTTCCATAACTACGGAAACTTCACAACGTGATCCGGGTAAACATCCAGCTCCTCGCTTTACTTGTTCTACATCAGAAGATCACACAAGTTCCGACACAAGCGGAAATGGAGGTGGCTGACAGTTTGTGGAAAGTTCTTCCAGAGGGAAAGCTCCAATGCAAGTGGAAGAAGAAGAAACAGAGTCTGACTCTGATTGATATTGTTGTTTCTTGATGGTAGTAAGTTATCTATTTATTCCAAACATTTTACTTCTATGAGCTTGTATATGTAGCTCAAAACAATTTAATACATTTTTTTGTGATTGCAATTTTTTTGTTAGTTCAATAATGGAATTGTTGTTATTTGCTTTTTGTAGATGACAAAGGGGGAGAAATTTGTATGACTAACCATTTCTTGTATGATTAAATATGTCGCCAGCTATTCAGGGGAGATATATATAACTCCCATTATATATTTCTCAAAATATAGTATCATCTATAGCAAGTTGTCATCAATCAAAAAGGGGGAGAATGTTGAATCATAAGTTTTGATTCATGACAAAGAAACAAATCAGTGAATGAGACTATATGGACTAGCGATAAAAAGAGAAAGAAATATGCTGTTAAAACTACAAAGGAGACAATACCATAAAACTGAGTATAATATGTTTATTTGTCGAAGTTTTTAATCTTAGAATTGTTAAAAATATCCTCAAGTAGTCCACATAAATCAAAGTTGTTTTAAACTTAAAATTCTTCAATTTATATGTCAACTGTGCACTGACAGTCAGGTCAGTCGACTGACCAAATATGACCAGTCGACTGAACCTACTCAGTTGCATAGAAACACTCTGTTTTGCACCAACTTTGAATTTTCAGTTGACTGGTCATTTTGGGTCAGTCGACCGAACTTTTCCAATAGCTATTTTTATGAACAGACACTTTCATTTGTCAAGAGATACGATCTAAATTGAAGAGTTATGGATGCCTCTTTTGGTCACAACTCTTCGTGAATGGTTGCAGCTGTTTATCTACTATATAAACACATAAGATTCACTTCACAAATCACCAAATTTCATTTTATTTTCTGATCATACTCTCTATTATCTCTGCATTCTGAAAAGCAATCACAATTTACATATATTGATTGAATCTCTGAATCGATTAACGTATTCTTCGATTCAAAGCAATATTCTCCTTTCTAAATCTTTACACATACATATATACTTGAGGAGAAGATTATAAAAAGGTTGTACTATCAAAGACAAATCAGTGTTAACAAGAACACAAAGTATCAAAGCAATTTTATTGAAACTGGTAAAGTCCTATTCGGTTGTTCGGGCGGTAAAAGTCCTCTTCGGCTGTTGAGGCAAAAAAATCCTGATCGGTTGCTCAGGTATTGTATACCTATTCCTCAGGGTTAAGTGAGGGGTTATTGAGAGAAATTCCATAGGGAAGTATGAGATTGAATGTAGAATGGGAAGTTCAAACCAGTATAAAAACTCTTGGTGTGCTTATTCTTATTTACTTTACTGTTATAATCTGTTTCCGCATTTAGATTGTAATACATTCCATATTACACGATCTTAAGTAATAACTAGCCACACAATAGTCACTTTCATTTTGTATCGGAGCATAGCATAGTTTCAATGGAGGTGTTGGGGGGCATCGGAGGAGGTCATGGTCCGATGTTTTCCATTGTATTTGACAGACATTGCAGCACTATGGCTTAGACAATTGGAAAGTGGCTCCATTGGAACATGGATCGATTTGACTAAGAAGTTTATGAGGCAATTCATAGTTTACATTTCAAGACCCAAGAATGTGATGAGTTTGGAAACACTAAAGCAAAGAACCGGGGAATCTTTGAGGAGCTTTTGATGTGATTCAATGCAGCGGCAATATCGGTGGATCGACCAGATTCATCCATGGTTTTGATGGCAACTGTATCTGGCATAGTTGATAACACAGAATTCAAGAATTCATTGACAAGAGATCCCCCTATGGATCTAGGAGAATTTTATCATGAGGTTGAAGGATTTTTACGATTAGAGGATGCAAATGTTGAAAGAGAGGAAGGAGTCGATGTTTATGCAGTCAAGGGCGGAAATCCTCCTGGAAAAGATTCAGGGACTGATAAAGGGAAACGAAAGGCTAAGGATAACGGTGATGGACGAATGCGACCACGAAAGGAACCAAGATTCACCTCTTATGCAGAGTTGAATGAGACTTTGGAGCGAATCTACCAGGATACCAGGAGGCAGGTTCCTTATCGAAAGCCAATGAGAAGGGAACCAACCAACAATGAAAGAAGATCCGATAAGTACTGCTTATTCCACGAGCTGAATGGTCATAGCACGAACGATTGCAGGCACTTTAAGGATGAGGTTGAGGGGAATATCCGGAATGGTCTACTATCATAATATGTGAGAGGGGAAGCAACAATGTTGGAACGAAAGCGGCCATCATCTACATCAACTGGAATGGCTCGGGATCAGGGCGTCAATTGATTGAAATAATGAAGAATAAGTGGCAAACTCCACACCAATGCGGTTAAGTCATTTACACATGTACAGAACCGCGAACGATCCTCAGGCATGCTCCGATACGACTACTAATCGCATCGGTGTAGGTTTGGCACTTTGACGTCTCTGTATTGCTTTTGTTTTTTTATTTCTTATGTTTAGATTTGGTTTTGTTGGACATTTTTGTTTAAAGACTCATTTTGAATGTAAATCTGCTATTTGTGATTCCATTACGGCTAAACCACTTACACATGTACGGGATCGCAAACGGTCCTCAGACGTGCTCTGAGATGGCGATAAACCACCACCACAAACAATTCAGAAACTCATTCGAACGTGAGATCTAACGTTAATAATACTAAGTCCCCCTCGGTCACAATTTGCCTCGAACGGCACCCGACCACGAACGGTCACAATTCGCCTCGAACGGCACCCGACCGCGAACGGTCACAACTCGCCTCGAACGGTATCCGACCGCGAACGGTCACAATTCGCCGCGAACGACACCTAATCGCGAACAATCACAAATCGTCTCGAATGACACCCCGACCATGAACGGTTACCATTTGCCGCGAACGGCATCCGACCTCAAATTGTCACTTACCACCTCAAATGATATGCGATCTCGAATGATCGTCACTCAAAATCAGGTAAGACTATCAATCTCTTTTACATGTCATCAACAGGATATGAACATCCAGCTTATAGTATTATAAAACACACATTCCTATCGCAAGACATGTTTTGGGGGGCAAGTGTTATCCCGCCTTTTGGCAAGGCCGTGGCACCAAAAATTTAACTGGAAACCAAAGACAGTTCTCCTCGATTGCTAGTTATACACAGGTTCACCATGAATACGATGAACTTTATCCGAGACTGAATCGAGCTACAAATGACAAAACATGACAAGAAAAGCTATGAAAGCCAACGTTCCAAATTTCGAGTCAATCCGAGTTCGTATACTCAAGATATAATCGATACAAGTCAAGGAAACCAACTCGTTCGTATCCATCATTTCGTATCGATTAGGCCACAATCCATCTCTTCCCATCGGTCGATTTCGTGTCCATCACCATATAGCTGTCCTGTTCATATCCATCGGAGACTGTCCTGTTCGTATCCATTGAAGACTGTCTTGTTCGTATCCATCAACGAAAGTGCGAGTGTCTAGTTCGTTTCGATTAAGTCAATGCAATCGATCGATACGAACAGAACAACGCAACCAATCGATGCGAACAAGGTGGCACAACCGATCGATACGTACAGAACGGTTAAGATCGATATGAACAAAGCGAAAACCTTAGGGTGTCTCGGTCAACTCAGCATCGAAAGTGGAGCGATCGAAAAATCAAGCGCCACGTCAACTTGTAGGCACGTGACTAGATCAATTTGAACAGATCGATGCGAACAAGTGTCGATTCGAAGAAAATAGCGTACAAGAAAGTCAAACTTTCATCGATCATAACTCACAATCCACAAGTCCAAATGTTATGAAATTTTCACAAGAGCTTACGCACAGCCTAAGGAATGTTCGTGCCAAGTTTCGACTAGATTGGATCAAATCTTGATCGATACGAAATTTGTTCGTATCGATCACACATCGAGTCGAAATCGCGTGGGCCGACGCACGTGCCAGAAGAAGTCTTCCGAGATCTGAGCGAGATATTTTCTATCTACGTCTATAAATAGCACTCCAGAGCCTACAGAAAGGGGATCTTTTGGCTCTTTGACGTCCGGACTCTGCCGAAACCATTGTTGCACTTCAATGCTACTGTTGTACTCGAAATTCATCACTGTAATCCGCTGTAATCAATTGTAATCAGCAAGAAAACATCAATAAAGGGATCAACTTCAAAGTGGACGTAGGCCGGATTGCCGAACCACTATAAACTCTGCGTTCTTTACTGCCTTCTTCTTAATTTTCCGAGTGTTCTTCATTTTTAATTCTCTACATACTTGTTATATGTGATCTGTGATTGTGAACTGGTGCTTTCATCGACAATTGAGTGTTTGTGACCATTTTTGACACAAACAATATGTATATATACGGACAATAATAACAATTTTAATTTACAGTTTATTTATATATTGAATTTATCATATATTGCATAACAAAGTTCTCATTTTAACACTAAAATATAAATAATATATTTAATAATATTACCGTGTGTAACGCACAGATTGAACTCTGGTTGTAGATAATATCACCCATGTTAGCTCAAGATTTCTTTCTTTTTTCCTTTTCTTTTCTTCCTCATTGCCTTTAAAAATATAAAAATTAAAAACGAAAGAAAAAATACATGCAACTCCACCCGACCCAAATGGGGTTTAACATCCGCCTTGGGTCTCAACAATAAGCCTTTCAACGTTACCCACAGGAGATTCTGAAAATGGCCGCTATGGTCCTCCGCGGACTACGGTCTGCTCACCGCACACTCTTAACGTCGACGCCTATTCACCTACCTGTCGGTTCCTTTCCTCGCTCTTTCTCAACCGCCGCTGTTTCTTCTTCGACTGCTACCAGCACCGACCGGAGCTCTCTAGATCCGAACAGGTTGCGGAACGTGGCGGTTATTGCACACGTTGATCACGGTAAGACTACACTCATGGACCGGTTGCTCCGCCAGTGCGGTGCTGATATTCCACATGAGAGGGCTCTTGATTCTATCAGTCTCGAGAGAGAGCGTGGAATCACAATCTCTTCCAAGGTTTTGTTACTTCTTCAATTGGTTGATCGGTCTCTGCGTCTCTTTTATCTACATGTGAATTATACTGATAATATTACTTGATTGATGATAATGAAGCCCGCTCAAATATCCTCAATCATTTCCATATGGGATGTTACTACTATATGGGCGTTGCTTCTAAGTTCTAACTAAAACATCTCAGTTAATTGGAAATGTATAATTTAAACTGAAAACATGTTATTTATTGTTGGATATGATTAATGTAAGGTTGCAACATTCCAATAAAAATAAAAATAAATAAATGAAAAATAATCTCACCTTTGTGTATTGTTTTCATAACTATGCATCATGTATTTCTGCCATAACTCTTCTCATGTGTTTTAGTCATAATAACCGAGTGTAATTAATTATCTCCTACAAATTTATACTAATCAATATGAACTTATACAACCTTTGGCCATTTCATGTACGTTAATGAATTTATACTTTGATATGTACCGTGTATATTTTTAAAAACTAGCATGCAATAGTTAAGATTATTAAAAAAGATGTTATATTAATATGCAAACATCCAAATATTATGCACATCAACTGTTGAAATGAATGTTTGTTACACTGAATAAAACATGCAACACATACATTTAACCATATGTTTCAACAACGAACACTTATTAGAGGGTGCAGACATCACAATATCCAACCTTTCATATGTGAACCAAAAAAATTGATCTAAATTATCCAAATAGATCAACTTGAAATAGTCCATCGTCATCCTTGCAATTTTACCGAAATTTTGGGGTTGGTCGCTTGAATTCTCCCTTTACACATTTTTCTATCTTAAATCACGTCTTGGTTTAAAGTCTTAGTTCAACATATGATATCCAATATTTCAAAGCCGTAGATCGAATTGAAATAGTCATACCTTAGTTTAAAGTCATAAATAGTTTATTGTCCAACATTCATTGTCCAATTTTTTAAAGCCTTAGTTCAAATTTGAGCCATAAATTACTCTATTCACCTAAAAACTTGAAGATTAAATGGCAAATGAAACTTTTGATTTGTGATATCATTTTGCCTCTATAGTTGCACATTGCCAAAAATGACAATTTCACCATTTTCCTCCATGGTCATTTGTACGCATGTAGTAATATTTATATTGATTTACAAAATTTTAGAAATGTCGTTACACCTACTGTGGTAAATCGTAAACGTCTTGTATGAGGAAAATGTGTTGTATGACACTAAACGTAGAAATATTCTCAGTAGATACTTGAAAATATAATTGTTAGCTACAATTCTATATTTTTTGGCACTATAATACAGTAAACACACAGGTTAACACAAGGATATCTGAATATTAAATCTAAATGCATGACGAGTAATAAAATAGAATATATTTATCACGTAATTTTACCCTTTTGAGACACATCAAACATTGCATTTCGGACATCTCCCTCTCGTTTTGTGCAAAATTTTCTTTGAATTGTCTTCATCACCCACACCGTCCTCAATTTTTCGTTCTCTCATTGATGATGTTTATGTCAATACTCAAACTAACCAACAGGCCTCTTCATCTTTTACTGGCACTAAAATTTGAAATATGTTTGTATGAATTTATTTATTTGGAACATTACTGAGATTCAACTATCTAAGTTGATGAATTATCACATGCTCACACACTACC
The DNA here is from genome assembly GCA_030765085.1 of Allium cepa. Lineage (NCBI taxonomy): Eukaryota > Viridiplantae > Streptophyta > Magnoliopsida > Asparagales > Amaryllidaceae > Allium > Allium cepa. Next base: position 581,198,692 of record CM060940.1, read on the forward strand.
GAAAACGGCAATGATTTTTAAAGAAGCGTATTAACGGTTCAAATTATTTAGAAGCCATATAACGTTCAAATATAACCTGTACAAGATACTTCACATAAACCATAACAAAAAAGACACTCTTAAATCCACAGTTTAACACCACATTGATTTACATGATATTAATATTGATACTTTGTATTCTGACACCTGACAGGAAACATAGAAAACAAATTCATATTCATCAATTCAAGGTGGAGGATTAATTTTGGGAAATAATTTGGAAGTAGGTAAAAGAGATTATAAAATGTGCGGTCGGTTTTGAAGAAGTTTGGATGGTGGAGGAATGTATTTTGTGGTTTAAAAATGGTGTATTTTTATTGGGTGCGGTGTAACTAATTGACACACTAGTTGTGGAGGTTCAAGGGTGTGTATGTGGGTTAATTGTCACTATATTATTAAATGCATGTAAAGTGAAGCATAATTGTTTAATGTGCGAGTATCTCTATATTGAACGCTATCCTGTATTTTTATTTGCATGCATTTAACCCTTTTGATATATCAGGTTACTTCAATTTTGTGGAAGGACAATGAGCTTAACATGGTTGATACTCCAGGTCACGCTGATTTTGGCGGTGAAGTAAGTTAAAATAATTCCTAAACGCTATCAACTTAGATTCTTTTATCTGGGGTTAAATAATATTGAGTTTTGTGGTATATGTTAGGTTGAAAGAGTAGTTGGGATGGTTGAAGGAGCAGTTTTAGTTGTTGATGCAGGAGAAGGCCCCCTTGCACAGACAAAGTTTGTATTAGCTAAAGCTTTGAAATATGGTTTACGACCAATACTTCTTTTAAACAAAGTTGATCGGCCTTCTGGTGTGTCTTCAATTCATTTATAGGTCATTTGCTCGTTTCAGACTTTCAATAGTGTAAAGCTAATATCAATGTTTACCATGTCCTTCAGTTTCTGAAGAGACTTGTAATGAAGTTGAAAGTTTGGTTTTTGATCTTTTTGCCAATCTTGGAGCAACAGGTGCAGTCTACCTTTTGAAGAATTGATCGTTTTATACAACATATGAACATTATCAGCCAGACCTTCTCTAATACTATTTTGTTTGATTTACAGAAGAACAACTAGATTTCCCTGTACTTTATGCATCCGCTAAAGAAGGTTGGGCTTCAACTACTTTCACAAAGAGTCCTGCTGATGACTCTAAGAATATGTCAGCGCTACTTGATGCCATTGTCAAACATGTATCTCCCCCTTCTGCAAACCTTGAGGCACCTTTTCAGATGCTGGTTAGTGAACAAGTCATTTTTATTCTTTAATGCGCTTTGTATTAGCATGATTTGAAGAGTTTTGGGTACTGGTGTCACTTTTTTTAACATGATTTTTTTTTCTTATTCTGCACAGCCTTTTTGGCAGAAGAAACAAATTGTAGTTTTTTTGGTCTTTCGGATTAACATTTTTGGAGAAGGCGGAGTAACAAGGGTGTTTGCACCAGAATGTGGCACAAACACCCAGAGGATTAAAGTAGAGAAATAAATGAAGAAAAGTAAACGAAAACGAGGAAAAAACAGTACACATAAACCTTATAGTGGTTTGGCTAATTAATGCCTATATCCACTTAACTTTGTTGATGATTATATTATTGTTTACAATCTCTGTTCTTATGGATTGATAACGATCCTTGAGAATACAAGAACTTATATGGAGAAATTCGTAAACGATTGAAAAAGCTCTCCCAAAATGACTCCCTCCACCTTTATGGTTGAAGGTCGTTGGAAATCCCTCCACCACGCTCTCCACGTTTAGGGAGAGATATACTCGGACGATCTTGGCCATGTCATCAATTCTTATGGATCGTTACCGATCCATAAGATTGCCTTACAGACCTTTCCGATGGCCTTAAGTAGATGCGAATTGCCAGTAGCTTCACGTTTTCCAACTTGGTTGCTTTGTTAGATGGTTGTTTCTGGGTCAGTAAGTTGGATCGGTGGTGGAATGAAGTTCCCGACTTTATGTGCTTGAGACGCTCGATGGTAAATTGCATGCGAACGATACTATAAAGCTTGGAATGGGTTGCTAGCACCAATGCTTGGAAGTTGAGGGGGTTCAAGGTGCTTTGGATGAAGTTTAATGGTTCGGTACCGATCCATGATGATGGTTCGGTACCGATCCATGATGATGGTTCGGTACCGATCCATGATGATGGTTCGGTACCGATCCATGATGATGGTTCGGTACCGATCCATGATGATGGTTCGGTACCGATCCATCGCTTTGATTTGTGGAGTTATGTTGAATGTTTGGTCTTTATTGTAATGGATGTTGGCCTTCTCTTTGAAGTTAGTTGCTATATTCTGGGCTTGTAATCTTGGTTGTACCTGACTTTGGGATCCGCTAGTTATCTCTTTGGTCTCCTGCCTGACATTTTTTCCGTTTAATCGATCGAATTCATTAAATACGGCTTGTTCACAAGGCTGGATAACACCTGCCCCCAAAGCATGCTTTGTAAATAGAAGGCGTGCTTTGCTCAAGAACAAATATCAGAATCGATTATCCATGGTAGCTGAATTCTTTGCTATTAACTTGATCTAATCGTGGCGAATCGTCCGGTTCAATCAGATTCATCTGTAAACCAAAAATCGTTCCAAACTATTAGAGCTAAGGACTCGAGTTCTTGCTTGGGTATCAGTCACAAATAATCACTTCATATTCTCCTGGAACTATCATGTCATCTATTATATCGTAAATCAGGATCGTCCCATGTTCTTTCGGGATTGGCAATCATATATCAAAATCAGTGGTTCAATTTGGTAATTGTTATCGAATTGTTTCAAAGTCAATTGGTTTTCGAAAACAAAGTTTAATCTTTGAGATCTTCGAGCCATGTATTCGATGACCAATTCAATTATTGATCACTTCGGACCGTCAACTTAATCCTCGATTCCTCCGGATCATTATTTCAATCCATGATCTCTCCGGATCATTATTTCAATCCATGATCTCTCCAGACTGTTAGTCCAATCCTTGTTCCACCCGGTTCATTATTTCAATCCTTGATCTTTCTGGTTATCTCAATCATCTATCTCTCCATATCGTTAATTCAATCATTGATCCCTTCGGATCGTTGAACATCCAGTCTAGGGTTTGATCTCTTCGAATCGTTTAACATCCAATATAGGGTTCGATCCGGATTCTTGCCGAGTTCAATCCGCTCGTTCTCCGTCGATGGCACCCAACGATCAAGTAAGTCCATTCGCTCACTCTCCTGAGAGGGAACTTATCTTCACACAAGTTCAATCCACCTGCTTTTCGGCAAGAGGGCTTGCACCTTGTGGTCATCGCCCTGTTTATTCGAATAAGACTGCCACGGTCAATGTCAACCATCACGTTCAAGTGGTTTTCAAAATCAAGAATTCGCATAATTTAAGTTTTAACATCTATCACAACATTCATTCAGACACTACAATCTAATATCCACCTTTAGAGCATGCCTAGAGACCGATCGAGGTCATATATACGAATAAGTGGTTTGAGGTAATGTTAGATCATTTATTGAAAACAGAAAACAAAGTATGAGAATCGAACCTGACTCCCTGCCGTCCCGATCATGGGATAATTATCCTCGGTCCGGATCCGAGGCCGATTCGATTTGCTGCAGATGATGGCTGTTCATGTTCCATTACTGCAGTTCGGCTTCTCACGTATTGCTGCAACTGGTTATTCCTAACCCGTTCCTTAATCAGGCTGTGAAGGTGACTGCAATCATTTGTTTCATGCCCATCCAGCTCATCGAATAAATATTATTTCACTGATTATCTCTTCTGATCAGTGAGTTTTCCTCTCATTGGTTTCCGGTAGGGAATCTGCCACCTGGTATTCAGGTAAATCCTCTTTGGAATTTCGTTAAATTCTGTGTAAGAAGAGAATATATGTTTCCTTCTCTACCGCTTTTGTCCTCAAAACCTCCATCTTTTCGTTTTCCTTTGTTTTTACTAGATCATGCTTCGGACGGTCTTTCGCCATCCACAATATTAATTTCTTCCTTTTCAACTTCGGCATCCTCTTGACGCAAGTATCTCTCAACCTCATGGCAGAATTATGCGAGATTCGAAGGTGGATTCCTTTCAAAGGCAACCTTAAAATCAGTCTTACCGGCAACTTCTGAAACTATCGTCATTGAAACCACCAATGGATCCGGCTTATAAACTGTAGCAGCCGCTGCGTTAAACCTAGTTAAATAAGTCCTTAGGGTCTCTCTGGCCTTTTGCTTCACGATCGATAAAGTCACCACGTTCTTCGGCCGTGAAATATGTACTCTGAACTGCCTTATAAATTTGTTCACTAACTCGGTTCATGTGTTGATTGAACCGTTCTCCAGTTGTTGGAACCACATCGCCGCTAAATCCGTCAAATATAGAGTGAAACACTGTCTCATTACTTTATCGGATGTACCCAACACCTCCATATGTCAGATGTATCTTATCAGATGAACTGTCAGATCAATCTTCCCATCTTACATTTCTAGCATCAGCAACTTGAAATCGGGCAGATTCCTCGTGTACCGAATGCTATGAGTGGTCGGATCCTATTCACATCCTTTAGACTCTGGTCTGGCGGTCCACCTCTCATCGCTCGTCTGACTATTTCAGCAATAATTCTATCATTATCCTTCAACAAAAATCTCTGTTCCACATTCTCGTTCTGCCTCCCGTTCATATGAAAAAATTCTGGTATGTACTCCTCTGGCAGCACATCTGCATTCTGATTCACGTTTCAGTGTCCAGTAGCATTTCTTAAACGAGCATTTTCAAGTTCCGGGTTCAAGTTGATATTGCCCTCATGGACTCTTGGATCGGTACCGATCCATACCCTTGGATCGATACTGATCTGAGGTGCTTCTGCGGGGGTTGCCCGACCTGCTTCGCTTCAATTCCAACTGTGTTTGTCCTTCCTACCGACCGTCGGTTCTTGTTTTCAGCTATTCCAATTGTCATTCATTGCTCCATTCTTCTGAAGAATCCTTCCGTCATCTCTGCTCAGCGGGCTATCATTCCGTTCTGCATCTCCATCATCACCATTTTCATCTCATCTATGGTTATGTAGATGGAAGGAGGGAACTAGTCGGATGAAGTAGATCTTTTTTTCTTGTTAAATTCCGAGGACACCTCTTGGCTGCCTCCACGACCTCGTTGCTTTCTCCAGCATTTCTTCTGGTTGATGCTCTCGTTATCTTTTCCAATTTCGTGCTTCAAGTTTAATCCGGTTTCTCTTAGTGAAAACACCAAAATATTTACACCAGAATGTGGTACAAACACCCAAATGATTAAAGTAGAAAATTAAATGAAGAAAAGTAAAGTAAAACGAGGAAAAACAATACACAACCTTTATAGTGGTTTAGCTAACTGATGCATACGTCCACTTAACTTTTTATGATTATATCGTCGTTTACAATCTCTGTTCTTATGGATCTACAATGATCCTTGGGAATATAAGTACTTGTGGAGAAATTTGTAAACGATTAAAAAGACTTTTCCAAAATGACCCTTCCACCTTTATTTATAGTCGAAGGTCGCCGTAAATCCCTTCATCATGTTCTAAACCATGTCTACACGTTCAGGAAGAGATATGCTCGGACGATCGTGGCTAGGAGTGAACGTTTGGTTGATGAAAATCGTTAAACCAAACTAAAATCAATAAAAATGAAAACCAAACCAACCGAATTAAGCTCGGTTGATTTGGTTGGTTATCTGTTTTAACCAAACATGTTTGAAAAATTCATTGCACTTTAAGATAAAGCGTAAATATAAGATTAAAGTATTCTTATTTAGTATACTTCTGCCTTTTAATAGTAATTTGACACGTATATGATAATTTTTTTATTTAAATCATTAAACCAATCTAAAAAAATCATTATATCATTAGTAATTTGGACAATATAGTAAAAGCTTGGTTGAATTAGTTAAACTGATAATGGAACTAATTTTTTAAAGGAACGACTAGAAACCAATTTAGTTTCAAAACCAAAATCAACCGATCAAATTAAATTGGTTTAGTTGGTTTATTTTGTTTAACAAAAAATGCTCACTCTTAATCGTGGCCTAGTCATCAATTATTATGGATCGGTACCGATCCATACGACTGCCTTATGAACCTTTCTAATGTTCTTGAGTGGATGCAAATTGCTAGTAGCTTCCCGTTTTCCAACTTGATTGCTTTGCTAAATGCTTGTTTCTGGGCAGTAAGTTGGATCGGTGTGGAATGAAATTCCTGATTTTATGTGCTTGAGACGCTCAATGGTAAATTGCATGCGAACGATATTATGAAACTTGGAATGGGTTCCTATCACCCATGCTTGGAAGTTGAGGGAATTCGAGGTGCTTTGGATGAAGTTTAATGGTTTGGCACTTTGATTTGTGGAGTTATGTTGAATGTTTGCTCGTTGTAATGGATGTTAGCATTCTCTCTGAAGTTAGTTGCTATGTTCTAGGTTTGTAATCTTGGTTGTACTTGGCTTCTGAATCCGCTGGTTATCTCTTTGGGCTTCTGCCTGACAGTTTTTCTGTTTAATCAGTCGAGCTCATCAAATACGGCATGTTCACAAGGCTGGATAATAGAGGATATGCTATTTAACAATAAAGGGATATCCAAATGCTCCGCGGTTTTTAGATTTCGACCCTTTTTTTTTGGCATTTTCAGCATGGAACACTTGTTTCTGAGAAGCTAGTTTCTATAAATGACTAGAAAGCTATCTTTTCAATTCCAGAGATCGGAGACTTGGAATTTTTTAGTAAAAAATTGTGTTTGGGTTAGTTTTTTGTTTTTTATGGCAAAACAAATTGGCTTATAGAAACAACACATCCTGTATCCTTAATGTTTTAGACAATATTTTTGGAGAAACTACGAATTATTGCTTCTGCGAAATTTTTCAGCACAAACAAAATCCAAGAAAGCCAAGAAAAAAATCATTCTAATACAACTGTATTATAACATGACAATATTGAAACACAAGTAATACATGGATCCAATGCCTTCCATGATTCTGCCTGCAATGTATTTTCTATTGCATAAGGTAGATATAACAATTTTATCCAGGTTGAAGACAAATTGTATTATTGTAGTTATCACATTTTCCCTTAATCAGTGACACAGATCAATGTTGCATGAGTTGTTTTCATCTATAATACCCATGGTAGCAACCAATTCTATTTTCTTCAGATCGTTCCTTGCAAAAAATGAAAACATATATTGTACGCTTTTGCAGGTCTCAATGATGGAGCGTGATTTTTACCTTGGACGAATATTGACTGGACGTGTATCTACAGGAGTGGTTCATATCGGTGACAAATTACATGGTCTGCGTGTCACAGACGATGGAGTCGAAAAAGTAGAGGAAGGAAGGGTGTGTTATTCCTCATATTTTTGCGGTCATGTTTCAGTTAGTATTGAGTGAAATTTCTTCCCATATGGAATTCTAATTGATGTTACTGTACATGCCAGATAACTAAGCTAATGAAAAAGAAAGGAACAAGCATGATTGTAATCGACAGCGCAGGAGCTGGTGATATTATCTCAATGATAGGATTATCTAATCCATCAATTGGTCACACAATAACAAATGTGGAGGTACCATGCAATTCATATATTTTATCACACTTTGTAATATTATCATACTCTGATTACTTTGTGGCTTAGTGTTGATTTAGTTGACTAGTAAATTATCATTTGCTCCTGTTATCTGATTCACCAATCTGTTACATTATAAAAATTGTCACCTACGCTGTGATTCAGGTAGCAGCTTATATTATTGGTTTAAGCTGTATCCGTGTTGCCAACTGTTTCCAGTGTTAAGTCTTTTTTAGGTTTCCTGAACTTGAGTTTTATTATTAGTATTTACTTTTTGTAACAACTGCATGTTTAGGTCATGACTGCTCTTCCTACTGTTGAGTTGGACCCTCCAACAATTTCCATGACTTTTGGTGTCAATGATTCTCCATTGGCTGGTCGTGATGGGACTCATGTAAGTGGTTTATTTATTTATGTTTTATTTAGATATATCTAACATATTTAAGTTGATGTTTTAGTTTTGCATTTTAACTCCCAAAGAAATAAAAGGTTATTCTGTCCTTGTAGCCTTGATGGTTTTTATATACAGTACATAGTGTTTAATGGACAAGATTTTCCTTTCACTTCATGTACATATATGAATTTTAATATTAAGTTTTTGATAGTTTTATAAAATATAAAAAATAATTAACGTTTTATGTTTGCTATCGCTGGATATGCTATATGAAATTGCCATATGAAACTGTATACATATTTGATTCATAATGTGCTGATATTACATGGGAACTGAAATGTAACATGCTATCGCAATACAATATAGGAAAGCAAATATAATTCACACTTTAGTTGCAGTAATTATTTCAATTCAAGAGTTTCAATCAACAATATTATACTGTATGTTCAACTGGCTACCCTCCTTTACACATATTCTCCTATACTACTGTTAACTTCTCTTATTCTTGTTTTCATGGTAGTGTTGGCTCTTTTAGTTTAGACTTACATAGGAGATGTTTGGTGTAACAGTGAGGTGACCAATGTTTTCCTATTACTCGACTCCTGGGAATGTCCTAAATTTCTACTTATAAATTGCTAACCCTAGGTTGACCTCTTTTGTTCTCTTGTGGAGCCTCATGCACTAGTTTATTTTCCCATTTATTTGTGCTTTTTTTTTTCACTTGAACATAATCAGTCTCTTTTCTTTTCTTCCTTTTTCCCATTTAATACTAGTGTGTAACCCGTGCGTTGCACACAATATGTTTTAGAAAAATAATTGTATAAATACTTTTAAAGAATTGAATTTATTATGCAATATATGGTGAATTTGTTAAGATAATCGAGTTATGAACCGAACTTATTTAGTATTTAATATTTGTTATGTGATTTGTGTATTTGTACAAAAATCGAATTGTCATTTTTAAAATCATATTGTTATTTTAGTTATGTAAAAATTATAAATTAGTTTCTGAAGTTGAACAAAATATTAGTTTTACAATTTTTATCAACCGAAGTGTCATATACAATACGTAGAATTGTTATTTTAGGCCTCGTTAGACCAAATAATTATTATTAGTTTGTTAGATCTATTAGAAAAGATCATATTTTAGATCACACAATTAATTTAAATATACGGACTGGAATATAAAATAATATGATTAAACTTAGCAGGATTTTGTAAATAATTGTAGAAATTATTGAATGTTGATATTTAAATGTAAAATGATAACGAGGAAAATTAGCAGCACTTTATATTAATTATAATAATGATAAACTGAAGGGATTTGAAAATAAAACATCGGGAGAGAATCAAGGGAAGAGGAGGAAATTCCTAAAATTAATAAGAGAGCAGAAAATTCTTGTGCTTTATTATTATTTAATAGATTGTTCACTTCAGGAAATTATTATTATTATTATTATTCAATATAAATTGTTCACTTCATGAAATTTATATATGCTAAGAATAGTTTTAATAGATTATTCAAGTCATATCAATTTTCTGAATGAATTTATAGTCAATACTTATTCAATCTTGAATCATCTCAACTTTTCTTGGTAAATATTAAATTTCAAGCAGCATAGTCATTTTTGTTTATAAATTGTTTATGTTGATGAAAAAAACACAACAATCATTGGTTTTCCCTATAGCTCTTGTAATATTTGTTTTCAGTAGAATCTAATACTTTTTTTAAATGCATTTATGTTTCTTCAATCTCATCAATGTTGTTAAATAATATATGCTATAAAATTGTGTTGTCTTGCATGATATACTTGAAATTTCCTGCCCAGACTTGTTTAAATACCTATGATATGATCTTATTTAGCTTAATACTTTTCTGCATATTCTTGTTTCTGTGCCAAGCCCTACATTTAGCTGGCTCATCCTCTTGTTTGTCTTAAGTTAGCATTATTTGCTTTTGTAGTAGCCATTTTCTAATGTTAAACTATTAATGCGTAGTTGACTGGAGGAAAAATCGGTGACCGTCTATATGCAGAATCCGAAACAAATTTGGCCATAAATGTTCTCCCTGGTCCATTATCAGAGTCATTCGAAGTCCAAGGCAGAGGCGAGCTACAATTAGGTCTTTCTGTCAACTCCTTCTATTTTTTTTGGTTTATTTCACTACATGTTTTGATGTGTGCAAATCCTTTTTCTCTTTTATCGCATTCATGGGATTTTTGCATGTGCTCGTGCTTTTATTAACGTACATTTGACGTTTTTGGAATTCTTAGGTATTTTGATTGAAAACATGCGGCGTGAAGGGTTTGAACTATCTGTTTCTCCACCAAAAGTCATGTGAGTGCTCTATCTTCTCTGTGAAATTCTGCTTTCCACTTACTGCAAATATTAAAACTTATGCACCCTAACTACTAGAGAAGTGTGTTTTTATATTTGTATGTATATATGTAAACAACCAAGGCATTCTTTTTATGAATTAGGGTATGGGTTAGGGTTATTAAGACTAGTATAATGGTTGGAGTCAAAATTAGGATTAGACTTGGTGTTAATGGTTGGATTAGGGTTTAAGGTAGAATTGAGATTTATAAGTCTGCAATAAAGACAAGTGTGGGTCATTTTCGAGTTCGTGCAAATAGTACTAGTCAGATGTACAATATGGAAAACAAGTCTTGCACCTGCAAAATACTAGAATTAGCACATAAGCAATTAGGTTATTATTTTTTGTGTCTTTTTTCTTGTTGTATTCTTCCATCAAATATTATTAACACTCCTTCAAACTTTACAATCAATTAATATGTGCACCTAATGCTTATTATTTTGTGGGGCAGGTATAAAACAGAGAACGGCAATAAGTTAGAGCCTATAGAGGAAGTGACAATTGAGGTATTTTTGTTATATATCAGTTTTTTTTTGGGTGATAATGTAATCATATATAACCTGCAATACTACAGGTGAATGAAGAACACGTGGGTCTTGTTATGGAAGCACTGTCTCATCGGAGAGGAGAGGTCATTGACATGGGTCCTGTTCCTGGGGCTGGAAGTATTGGAAGGACTAGAATGCAATTGACTTGTCCCTCAAGGTGCACAATAAATTTAACATTTGAATAATTTGCACGTAGGTTTTATCAATTTTTTCCATTTTGTCATATGTAGACAATGTCCTCAAGTATCGTAAACGGTGAAAGTGTTTGCGTGCACCTAACTTGCATTGGGTAAATCACATGGTACATAAAGCTAACAAGGTTTTATCTCTTGATCAGGGGTCTCTTGCATCTACCAACTCCATTTTCTTGTAAAATCTATTTCGGTCATTTGATTTTTACATTTATTCCTCATCGATTTTATCCTACTTTAAAGCTTGGATTGGGCTAATCTTTTTGAATGTATTTCTTGCTATAATGACATGTCCATTAAATTTAGTTTAATTTCTAAAATTCTAGTTCCTTCCAATACACACATACACATACGTACATACGTGCACACACACACATATATACATACACACACATATACACACACACACACACATATATACATACACACACATATATATATACTTACACATATATATACATAGACACCGATGATGTTGCAGTCATCATCAGAATCATTTTCAAGTGACAAAGTGAGTTCGGTATTATTTTATACATGTAAACAGAGCATCTAAATAAATTTCCGTTACATCAAGTTGTCATACATGATTCATTACATCATCATTAATCCTTTTCGTTTTCACGTAGGAGTAAATATAATAAAACATAAATAGTGTCATGCTCGACATATGAAGAAGCCGACATGAATACTAGCCAGTTATAAACTCTGATTTTACACGGTGGAATTTCAAAATAACCTCTATTTGCAAATTAAGCCTCATGCTTCATCTTCGGCTTCTTTATTCGTCTTTCCAAAAGATACATGTTTAAGCCATAAACTCAGCCTACTCGAATGAGTACTCATGAGTTTATGGAAAATAGTAAAAACACGGGTCAGACATAAAGCCTGATACGAGTAAATACTTTACCTTAAACAATCATCATATAATGAGACCACGCCGTTAAAGTACGAAACTGGTTTTCCCTTCGCTTTTCCAATCATCGTCCATTACGTCATACTATGTAATACATCATGTCATGAACAAACATAAATCATCAATTCGTCATAAGTGTGAGATTTTCCTCATATAATTTCGACTAGATTCTATGGTTAATTCATTTCAAATTACCCCTTAGGCCTTGCTCTTACCAGTTCAATTAATTTACTAGTCACCTAAGATTTCCGCTTAAGTATTTACCTTATTTTCTCTTAATTTTATCATGAATAGATAATTAGGTTGCCACCAAGGCCTTGCATCATTTTCCATCATTTATTACATCATGTTTAGATTAACGGTTGCCATACATGCCTTAAACCAATAATCATCAATTATTATGTCGTATTTAGACAAACGGTTGCCACACAAACCTTACACCAACAATCATCAAATATAACGTTGTGAATAGACGATTGGATGCTACGAAAGTCTTACTCCTTCGATCTCGTGTATTGTCGGCAATAGATAGTTGGACGTTATGCAAGCCTTACACCATCGTTTCCTTATAACATTGTGAACAGACAAGGGTTTGACACTAAGGCCTTCCATCAACGTTACCAAATATAATGTTGTGTCATAGCCATTTGGTAATCATACATGCCTTCTATCATCATTGCTAAATATAACGTCGTATTTTAAACGTTAGGTAGCCTTCTGTCAACATTATTAAATATAATGTCATATTTTAGACATATTATTGCTACTAAGGCCTCATATTTATATTTCATTCACTTGGTGGTTCAACTTATCACCACATAACTTAATCAAGCTCAATCTCAAATTTTCATTCCTCAAATAAGTTATTTATCTTTAATTATGGTCATTTCATTCCCCATGAAATTCTCAACCCTCACATTGGAAGATGACTTCCAAAGTGCTACAAAAGTTTACTCTATACTAGGATTCCTTAGCATCATTAGCTATCTCATATTTACATTACATGGATATCGCACATTGGTGTTTCCCTAGCTGTTTATTTTGAAAATCGAAATTGGTCCATTTTGAAAGTTTTCACAATTCTTTTGTTTATTCTTCCAAGAGACATATTTTCATGCTGTTTATTTCAAATGTATCTACGAGGCAAGCTGTTACCTTTGTCTACGTTGTTTTCCCATGTAACTTATTGTGTTGATGATTTCAATCATCTATATCTCCTGTGGTTCCCTTTAGAAGGGAGGCTGTTGATCTGATTCTCTAGAGGCAATCCTATGTGTATGTTTTTATTAATCTATTGATTGATACTGATTTCTTGTAAAGATTAACTCTGATAAGAGAGATGTACTGTTTTCTTATATGTAGCCTGCGGTATTTTTTTTAATAACATGCTTTATTTGTCGTTTTGTACAGGGGATTGGTTGGCTATAGAAGTGTTTTTAGCAGCGATACACGTGGCACTGGGTTTATGCACCGTGCTTTCTTAAGTATGTTTATCAAATATTTTATTAATTTTTTTTATATTAAGTTTATTTTCTTGCTGCATTGACCTGATTGCTGTTAATGTTGTATAAACCTTCCAATGATTCCTCGTTACTGAACCAACAAGAGCCCATAAGCCAAGTTGGCACTGGTAAAGTTGTTGAAGTTCTATTTGTTCAAGCCAAGTAAAAAAAAAAAAAAACTTGTGCTCTGATTCTACCTTTATTGTAGGTTTAGCTTATTATTATTGATGTGGATTCTTTGTTTGAACCTACTCCAATAAATAGTCGCTAATCAGTTATCTTCAATTTATGGCTCTTTCTATTTTTATGGTATCAAATAGTTATATCTAATGAAAATATATTTAATTTCAGCTTACGGAAAACACAAGGGTCCGCTTGGAAATGTGAGGAAAGGCGTTTTGGTAAGTCTATAATAACTTTTGGGAAGTTTTGTCAAACACCCTTCTTTAAGTTTCAAAATATACTTCCGTCCCTTTTCAAAAACAAGTTTCACGAAACACCTCTCGAATTATTTTCAGGTCAGAAATTACAAATGCATTTTTTTAACTACAAAATTGCTTATATTTGCAAAATAAAAAAGGTTTGATTTTGCTCATATTAACTCTCGATTAAGTGCAGATTTAATTTTAGAAAAAAAGTGAAATTGTTTATTGAAAATTATTCTAAAGGGGTAATTTGAAACGTTTTTTTTGAAAAGGGGGTGACCATGTATCGTTTGAAAACAAGGATGCCTCCTTAATTTCCACATAAAATTTGTTATATATTTTATTTGATGATGTCAATGCAATCTGTTTTATTAAACCTGCCTATCGATAATTTGTTACTGCCATGTTAGCCTTCTTAGATTAGATCTGTTTATTTAATACCATCTGAATTTAGTAAATTTTATAAATAGGTTTCAGTAGGCCGTGGAGTAATTACTGCACACGCACTTGCGAGTTTGGAGCCTCGTGGAACACTTTTTGTGGCTCCTGGAATGGAGGTTACTTACTCACACTTATCTTTTTTCACAAACAAAAAATATTGTAGAAAACATCTCATGAAATAAAATGTTCTTTTTATGCAGACCTATGATGGAATGATTGTTGGAGAACATTCTCGTGATACTGATCTTGATGTAAGAATGCTTTCTACAAATGCTCATTTCAAATGCGGATGATATATTCATTTTATGTGCTTAGACTCTTCTAATCATCATGTTTAGGTAAATCCTGTTCGGACAAAAGAGTTGACTAACATACGTGCTCCAGGAAAAGATGAAAATGTTCGCCTGACCCCACCTCGCTTGGTATGTAATTTTATTTCACTTGTAACACTATGTTTTGTCTATATGTTTGTGGTTTTAAATAGCGTAGAAGGTTTGAACCTTTCTGTCTTTCAAATCCACGTAGTTTCTTCATAGCCAATGATGCATTTGCTAGTATCATGGATGGAGTAAACATTTAAACATTGGATTTTGAAAGAACACCAGAGTAGTTTTTTAAAACTGCCTTGTGTTAAATTTTTCCAGAGCCCCTAGCCCCAAATTGTTTAGAACATACCTGTAAATATGAGATGTTTTAGGTGATTCTTGTTTAATACTAAAGTTAATATATTATTTGTGCAGATGACACTTGAGGAAGCAATTGGGTATGTGGCTTCTGATGAACTTATTGAGGTATATCTCATTTCATTAGTTTTTTCCTTTTCTTTTCTCTTTCCTCTTTATATCAGTTTTTGGTGTTAGTATGGACTTACCGTAATTGTTTAGGTAACCCCTAAGGCAATTCGACTAAGAAAGAAATATCTTGACGTGAATAAAAGAAAAGCGATGAGAAGTAAGCCAAAAGAGTAACCAGGTTATCAGGGGCGGAGGTAGTATTTGGCCAGCTGGGGCTCATGCCCTATCTCATTTTTTGCAATTCCTTTATAAAATATATTTTATATGCAAGTAGCCCTACCTAAAACAAGTTTTTTGCCCTACCTGATATAACCTGCTGGCTCCGCCACTGCAGGTTATATGATCTATTACTTCCCTTATCAGTGGTGAACGTTGCTTTCATAGGTATATGATATCATTCATTGTAACTTATTTGTTTATAAAGAAATTTTGCAGATGTACGTAATACAACCACCAATTTTATATTTATACATCTTGAGGTCTAAAAGGGAAGTGCCAAGTTTGTTTAGCATTTGTCTTCAGTCTTAGGACCGAACTAAAGGCAAAGGACTGGAAAATTTTAGTATGATCTTTTGTGTTTGTAATATTTTTAGAGCTACTATGATTGAATAGTGGATTTTTAGCTGCCAACTTGCTACATAGCCCTTGAATTATTTTCCAAGAGTTCAAGTTGCAAACCATTTAGAATCATTATAATGAAAAAAACCAAGTTACGTGTGTTGATATGTCCCTGGATCAGATTTTTATTATTTTCAAATTGAGTTGATGTTATGTAGAATTTATCTCGTTATTGTGATATGCCTTATTTGAACTAATTAATGCTGCATGATGCTCATAGTTTTTCAACCTAAATGTGACAATTTAAATATAAATTTGTCATTGTACCGTTTTATTTCAGATTTATCATTTTCTTTTGTTACTTTATGGTACTAAATAACGAGTCCATTCAAAAAGGCTGATGTTGAAAAGTTGAGACTATTTTAGAAGTGATAATACACACTTCTCTACTAATCTTGCTCTTCGATCCATCTTATGCTAATCGAGACGGAAAGAAGTGACTACATATGATTTGAGTTTATCATAAATGAATTTAAAATAAGTAAAACACTATTATAGTTTACAAAAGTGAAAGTACTAAAGTTTATACATAATAAAAATTTAGTTCATTACGATAATTAGATATTGTGTACCAAGTAATCATGATGTCATAGCAAACAATTTTTTTTTTTTAAATAATAGATTATTTTAGGCTGTGTTCCCAATATATTTTCAATATAATAAGAAAGAAAAATAAAGAATCATTGAAATCGAGTTATGTTGGAGTGAAAAATTAATGAGTAATTGGTACCATACATTTAAATTTTGTGAATTAGAGAACCAAGTAAGTAGGCTTTAAAAAACCGGAAAATTACATGTTTATTTAAAATTATAAAAAACATATTTGTTGAATGATTATTTGAATATTTGAAATGAAATACGTGGAGTGCAATAAAATATTGAAATTATCTTTGAAGATGAATCGCTTCAGTATATTAACAAAGTAATTGAGTATTTTGCTGTAATTTATTTAATTTATTTAAAATATATTTTATTTA
Organism: Allium cepa; assembly: GCA_030765085.1. Classification (NCBI taxonomy): domain Eukaryota; kingdom Viridiplantae; phylum Streptophyta; class Magnoliopsida; order Asparagales; family Amaryllidaceae; genus Allium; species Allium cepa. Next base: position 581,215,481 of record CM060940.1, read on the forward strand.
ATTTAGTTCATATATATATATATATATATATATATATATATATATATATGAAAAAATGTAATAAAAAAAGATAACAGCTGTCATGGTGAATGAAGACGTCCAGGCGGGAACGGTTACTTTTCCTCTACCCAAACCACTTACTGCTCCCCAGCCAGATTTGGCCTCTCACCGTGCGTCTATTCCAGGGGAGACATGGACCACTTCCTCAAACCACAGCGGCCACGTCCTATCCTATTTTGGCTGCAGCAACCATCTAGACACATACGCTCCTGTGTGTTCTAGCTTCTCTCCAGACATACCGGTGCACAATTTTGCTTCAGGACCTATGGGATTACCACAGAGGAATGCTACTTCCGATCTTCCATGCAGTTGCACTTGGTATCGCTCTTGGGCGGATACTGTTATGGAATGTGTTGCCGAGAGAGATGCGGAAATCGTCGATCTAACTTATTTTACTCCAATCCTTGACGGGGAGGCAACAAAAGGTTTCGTTGAGAGAGATGCGCTACCCAAAACAGTTTTCACTGCTGCTGAAGAAAAGTGGAAACATACTTTAGTAGTTTACATTATGGGAAGGAGACCATCGTACGATAATTTTAAAGGCTTCGTTCAGAAGACATGGAAGCCTAACAGAACTTAAGAGTTGTTTTACAAGAAAAGTGGTTTCATTTTTATTGAATTATATAACTCTGAAGATTGTACTAGAGTTATCCGTTCTGGTTCTTATACCATTGGATCCACAATATTGATAACTAAAAAATGGAAACCAGGTAATGAAATCTCGAAGGAATCGTTTTCTACAATTCTAATATGGTCCGTTTCATAGATTTGAAACTTGAATATTAGAATAACGAAGGCAATATTAGAATAGCCATCGTTTTAGACCGCCCAATTCACATGAATTCTACTATGGCCATGAAAAACAGTCTTAACTACGCTCGTGTACTAGTTGAAGTCAATGTTTCTTTCTCCTATCCTCACTGTATCAAGATGGAATTATATAACGGAACAATAAATAGCCTACAAGTTGAGTATGAACACAATGTAACGACCCGCCGCTCTGACCGCCCCCAGTCGGTAATTAAACCAACTTGAGACGTTCAAAATGACGGATTGTTAGTCAGTTTATAGAGTTTAAACAGAATCAGCCACAGAATCACAGAATAATCATAATATTTTACATAAATGAATTTTTATACATATATCAGAGTTTGTACAATGAATTAAATTTTATACAGCGGAATATTTCTTTTAAGTACAAAAATTCTTCGAAAAGCTAAATTGAAGCAATTTCCCCAACTCTCTCTAACTTCGCGGCCTGAAAATCTTCAAGCTGTAAAAATACTCGGTCTGACCCGAGTATTACATTCAAAAGAAAATAATACACAGGTCAGTCTAATTCAAACTCAGTTATTAGTGCATAGAAGCAATAATAATTAAATAGCAATTAGATGACAGTCAAATATAAATTTACCTATCCGATCCTTTAACAAGAAATCGGATAACGGTAAATACAACACTTAACAGTGTTAAACAACAAATCAGTAGATTCAAATTATCAATGAGGATAGATGAAGGGATTATTGATGAAGATAATTTAGAAAACAATCAAAATCTGCCTAAACGGCATTTAACAACAAAATCATCAAAATCGATTCAAAATATATTGAATTGTCAACATAAATTTTTTTTTCATCAAGTAGAAAACATCAATTAAAATATTAGATTTGATAGGGCTGCAGTACACACACGCGTATACGGCCTCGCCACATTTAAAATGTCAACTCTGTGTGGCTGCAGTTCACGCTTGCGTGCACTGCCTCGCCACTACCGTAATGAAATATGCAAAAGATCATAAATCAAAACAAAATAGTATATCAATTAAAATCATGCCGTGTGGCTGCAGTTCACGTTTGCGTGCACTGCCTTGCCACTATCGTGATGACGTACTCAAGAAAATCAACGAACCAAAATCAATGAAGGTTCAAATATCGATTTAAAATGTCGATACTACGTGGCTACAGTGCACGCACGCGTGCGCTGCCTCGCCACAACAATATGTGAAATCATCTCAACATAGAATACTATCAGAAATCAAATTTTCAGAGGTCAAGTCAGTGACTCAACGCAGTTGCAACAAAATGAATCAGAAATTACACTCCAAAAGATAACAGTTCTAAGAACTGCATAGTGTCACGCAACGGTGGAATTGAACTGCAATCGAATAGACAGTACACAACACAATAGGTCCAACCATCAAGTTCCAGTATGAAGTACACAGGAAATGTACAAATATGCGACAAGACTTGCAGCTATGCCACAATGCAGACAAGCTCCAATGGATAATCAAACTCAAAGTACAACCCAATCCTAGACAATATCAAAGGTACAGCCGAACCAAAATCAATGCATCAGTGATGAACCAAATAGTATGCATCAGGCAGTACAATGGCAAAGACAGTGCAAATGCAAACCAGGCCAGATACATAGGTGATGGATATATGGTGATGGAAGTGCAGTGGTGGATCCAAGAATCCAAATTTATATGCAATTAAACAGTGCAGTAAAAACATGCACACTTATATAATGTATGCAAAAAGCAATACATACGTACTCAGGTGGGCTGCAAATCTAAAGAGGTCGAAAACTGTTGCGACTTGATGAAATCAAAGCCATGCAGGGCTTTTTTGAAACTTTAAACTTGTGAACTATATGCATGCAGGTCGGTATATGTTAAAGCATCATGAATTAATCAAGATTTAAAAGCAAGAAAGGGTCTGCATTTCAAAGCATTAGAAGCCTGCATTTCATAAATTTTCAAATCTGGAATGGTACTCTGCAAATTGAAGTGGGCTCTGCATTTTTCAGAACTGTAAGTAACTCATCTTTTTAAAACTGTTTTTAATAGGAAAATTGTGCATGCTTATATATTACAAATAAATATATATGAAAGTACCTGCATGTATGTGTTTGTGAACAGGATTATGATTGTGCATATGTGATCTTCAAAATATCAAACTTATGTTTGATTTCTGAATTTTCCTTTGACTTGTTTACTGAATTGAACTTAAATGTTTGAACAAATCATGTTTGTTTAGAATGGTGTAAGTTCTGATTGTATATAAACTAAATATGATATCTGGAATCTGAAAAATCAAATTACACAAAACTAATTTGACTAGAGTGACAGACAAAATCAAATGAATGCAAATTGCCTTACATATGCTCAATACTTCGTAAAACAGATAGGCAAACTATCTCAAATGGTCGAGACAGCTGCCATGAATGATCAAACGCAGTGTGAACTCAAAACTTGTGTGTAACCAATCTGCAATGGTCCCAAAGGCACAAGTGAACAACATGAAGTCTGTGTGCCTCAAAGGTCAGAGGCAATGTAAAAATGCAGACGGCACATAAATAAAGTCCACACAAGCTAAATGCAAATGAGGAAGAATACAAATGCAGACAGCAGCTCAACGTTCCAAATGCAACGAGATAACAACCCAATATGTGCAGTCAAATCTCGACCAACATAGAAAATAGCATATGCAGTGATACATAAGAACCTGTGTCACTACTGCAACAAAAAAAAGGAAATAGGCATATGTATCCAAACTAAGACAACGCAGTAACAAATGTACAAGTATCACAATCAAAAACAAGTCGCAGTGCCAACAATGAAGTACTCCTACAACAAAACCACTAATTCAACAGTCGAGCATCCCCAACAAAGTGATACAACAGTCAAAGACAAAATGGTCAGAGTCGCAAGACAGCGGGTAATCAAGTTCGAAGCAAATAAATGTCTGAAAGGAATAATTTTTTTTTTCTTTTGAAGAATGATTCTAATAATACGATAGCATAAACAAAGTCAAAATCGAAATCACAAGATTTAATCCCCAGAAATTCGAGCAAATGAACCAAGAAATCTTCATCACAGCAAGCAATTTTCAAAAAGAATCAAAACGACCGAAGTCAACAATTGAAAATAAATACGTGGTAGCCACGAAATCCAGCAACAAAATTATCAAAATACAGAAGTACAAAATCATCCATTGTTTGAATTAGATGTGAGGAAAAGATTCACTCACATTTCACCGAAGCGGTCGAGAAATTTAAAGCCAAAGCCCTAATTTTTGGAAATCCCTAATTGTTGATGGAAGATAAACGAATAAAGGACACGAGAGAGACGCCATTATTTCTTCGTTTTTTTTTTCGTATGATTTGAAATGGAGGACAAAGGGTTTCGAATATAAAAGAGAAGGGGACGTGATTTTAGCGTGGTTGATAGCGTGATGGAAGGCGTGAGGGAAGGCAGATATTTAGGCACGAGTTAAGGCTGATAAGGGTAAGGTAGTGTACTCTTTTCTTTTCATTTTTTTATTATATTATTTTATATATTATTATATTATTTTATTTTTATTTATTTTTTTTCTTTTCAATTTAAATTCAATTTGTTTTGTATAATTATTTTCTTAAATAAACATATAAACGTTTTGCGGTTCAAATATCAAACTTAAATTTATAAATTTTCATAAAAATAATTCGTAAATCCAAACTATTTTTCTAAGTCATTAGTTCGAATTTTAAAATACAATTTCAATATTCAATTCAACTCCAAAGTCAAATTCAAATTTTATTCAACTTTGTATAGATTAAATTTTAAAATTTAATCGCCAATTTATAGTGAAAATTTGAAATTCAATTTAAATTCTCATTCAAATATTTAAAATTAATTAAATATCTTCATTTTTAAATTGTTCAAAATTCTGGGTTGTTACAATCTTCTCTCCTTAAAAGAATTTCGTCCCGAAATTATAAGTTAGGAAAAAACGATTGTTTAAATTTCACTGATATTTATACCCTACTCAATTTAATAAGTTCGAATATTATAAATAAATATAGGATTCATTCCCTTTATTTTATTTCATTAGCTTTGTTCATCGATTTCAATAATCAAGACACAAAAGTCTTTTACCAAAATTTTCGACTTACACAGCTCAGATTTTAAACTTGAAATCTTTCATGCTAGATATTTGCATATTATATCTTTTCCAAAGCTGTGTGCTTTCAAGATATTTTAAAGATCTTCTTCCTTAATTCATTAAGTTAGAATTATGTAAGTCTAATTTTAGATTATTGATTTTCTATTTAAAGTTTTGAAAATACTTGCCAACTCGAAGTTTAACAAGTCCATCGTCGTTTTTACAGACATTAGGCATACGCTGGCCAGACGCAAGACTAAAAATCTCCAAGTACTAAATATACTTGCTTCAACTCCCAGTGAAAATACTTTTTAAAAATTCTTTTTAAAATGGATATGGAAAGCACGTTCCCCCATGGATCACAGTTTACCCGGCGGTTACGCTACTATCCCAATAGAATCGCTTGTAACTGTAGATTTCACATCTCTCTTGAATTTCGCCATGGTTGTCGCCATAGATTGCGGTTCACACGGCGGTTACGCTACTATCCCAGTAGAATCGCTCGTGACCGTAGGCATCACGCCCCTCAAATTACGCTTCGGTTTCTAGATCGCAGTTTACACGGCGGTTGCGCCACTATCCCAGTGGAATCGCTTGTAACTGTAGGCATCACGCCCCACGAATTACGCCAGCATCAATTCACCTAATCCCAAACACGATGATCCATCGTGGGGGATCCCAGTCAGTCCCAATGGACATTCCACTAATGGAAATTCTACGTAGCTACGATTTCCAATGGACACTCCACCGAGTTCCAATCACCTTCACAAATAATAAATGGAAGGTACATTTCCATATCCTCAGTTTTTTTTAGAAAACATATGTCATATACATATAGTACTTCATTTCACATTTCGTACATATCATACCTATGTAAACTTGCATAGGACTTTTCATAATAATGACTTTCCAAACTGATGGTTTTCGAATTATTACATTCACATATATAAGTTACGAAAACTCAATTCACATTCATAACAAATAGAGGATTCCAAAATTTTCCATTTCACTTAAAATTTTCCTCTAAATCGATTTGAAAATTTAAGGTTATCTCAAACCTAATTCACATTCATAATCCAATTCATTATCGACTTCACATTCGATTTGGATTTCACGTTACATCGTCAATTCTCAACACACAATTGATGTCTATCGATATATAACCTCTAAGCGCGTACGTCTCAGAGAAGTGTGTTAAGCTAAAAGAATAAATTCTCCGCCACCACAGATATATATTTAATAGAGATCAATTGATATGTCATCAATTCACAATGTTAGACATACAATCCCAATCGACTATCCAAAATTCAAAGTTCAACTTATATTGTTTTTGGTGTCAAAGTTAAACTCAATTTAACTCAAGATTCAATCCTTTTGGAAAATATTCAAGTTGAACTAATCGTTCAAATTTCCCAAAAATATCTTTACAAGATATATATAATTTTCCAACTTAACCATTTGAAACCAATTTCAAATATTCATTTTTCAATTTATCTTTAAAAGATAAAATTTCAAACCTTTCATTTCATATTGGAAAACATTTCCATACTTATTTAATAATAAGTAATTCACAAGTTCATTTATTTTCAACACGGAAAATATTCAATATACTTGAATCAAAATTAAGTATATATTCCATTCTTTAAGGAAATCATTCTTTTAAACACATTTATTTGAGTCAAAACGAATGTTGCGTAAAACATCGTTACAACAACTCAAAAATCACTAGTATAGGGATTCGAATTTTAAGATAGATATATAAATCCCAATACTATAAACAACATGTCCTTTCGGAAACCATTTACTATAACAACAGTGTTATAGTCCACCATTTCCTTATTTCTCGAAAACGCCTATTTCAACAATTGAATGTTGAAATCTATGTATACGATACTTAATGCATTTTAAAACATCTTTAAAACCATTAACCTTTTCAATTTCAACTTCAACTTAATTCATAGTTTGAATTCCTCCTATTTTTCATAATATTAGTTATAAACCAATTTCAAACTTTTCAATATTAAGTTTTTCACTTAACTTAATTTTCCGCACGTTTAAATTCTAATTCATCACTGAATTTATTAAACCTATAATGGATTATCATGTTGACAACTTCAAATTTGAAATTTAAATTTCATTTAAACTTTGCATTTGCTTTCTATTTCAAAAATAATCAACTAGTTCTTTAGCAAGTCATTCATCGACTTAGTTCCATTAAATTCATATTTCCACATTAACCTCATTTCATAATATCACTTCCCTAAAACATATCTGTTTTAGTTAATAATATATTCACTGTCCAAAATCGTGAATAAAATTCCCAACCAACATTTACTATCACAATATTTAACTTAAAGGATAATTCGCTGTCCAAAATCACGAATATATAAACTTTAATAAAAAATTTCTATGTTTCATTTATCAAATTCAATTGGTTTCGAATTTATAAACAATCTTTACAAATTCCATTTCTATTTATAAACTTCGATTTATAAATCTTCTTTATTAATTCAATTCAATTTATATAACTCAATTATATAACAAAAGTCCATTTATAAGTTAAATACTTATAATCCATTTATTCACTAAATCGTTTTTCAAAACATTTGAAATCAATTTTCAAAAGAATTCAGAATCAAATTCCCAAGTCATAGTTTAATTATCCCGTTGGCTATAACTAAATTGAAATATCATTTTATTTCACAATTATTATTTTGGAGATATCCACAATATTTGATTCAAACCAATTCATTAATTCACTTCACTTATATTTTATTTTTCATAAGTCTCAACAATTTGATAATGAGTTTTCGAATGAGAAACTATCGCAATCCTAAATTTAGAGAGGGGAAATTTCCAAAAAATTTGAATTTTCAAAATACCTTTTTATTTTTCAAAGAAAACAATTTCATACTTCTTTAAATTTGAAAAACACTTTCTTTAAAGTGGTTCTAGTAACTGTTCATATTAAACATCATAAACTGAGCTTTGTGTAAACCAAAGCTCCGATACCACTTTTGTAACGACCCGCCGCTCTGACCGCCCCCAGTCGGTAATTAAACCAACTTGAGACGTTCAAAATGACGGATTGTTAGTCAGTTTATAGAGTTTAAACAGAATCAGCCACAGAATCATAGAATAATCATAATATTTTACATAAATGAATTTTTATACATATATCAGAGTTTGTACAATGAATTAAATTTTATACAGCGGAATATTTCTTTTAAGTACAAAAATTCTTCGAAAAGCTAAAGTGAAGCAATTTCCCCAACTCTCTCTAACTTCGCGGCCTTAAAATCTTCAAGCTGTAAAAATACTCGGTCTGACCCGAGTATTACATTCAAAAGAAAATAATACACAGGTCAGTCTAATTCAAACTCAGTTATTAGTGCATAGAAGCAATAATAATTAAATAGCAATTAGATGACAGTCAAATATAAATTTACCTATCCGATCCTTTAACAAGAAATCGGATAACGGTAAATACAACACTTAACAGTGTTAAACAACAAATCAGTAGATTCAAATTATCAATGAGGATAGATGAAGGGATTATTGACGAAGATAATTTAGAAAACAATCAAAATCTGCCTAAACGGCATTTAACAACAAAATCATCAAAATCGATTCAAAATATATTGAATTGTCAACATAATTTTTTTTTCATCAAGTAGAAAACATCAATTAAAACATTAGATTTGATAGGGCTGCAGTACACACACGCGTATACGGCCTCGCCACATTTAAAATGTCAACTCTGTGTGGCTGCAGTTCACGCTTGCGTGCACTGCCTCGCCACTACCGTAATGAAATATGCAAAAGATCATAAATCAAAACAAAATAGTATATCAATTAAAATCATGCCGTGTGGCTGCAGTTCACGCTTGCGTGCACTGCCTTGCCACTATCGTGATGACGTACTCAATAAAATCAACGAACCAAAATCAATGAAGGTTCAAATATCGATTTAAAATGTCGATACTACGTGGCTGCAGTGCACGCACGCGTGCGCTGCCTCGCCACAACAATATGTGAAATCATCTCAACATAGAATACTATCAGAAATCAAATTTTCAGAGGTCAAGTCAGTGACTCAACGCAGTTGCAACAAAATGAATCAGAAATTACACTCCAAAAGATAACAGTTCTAAGAACTGCATAGTGTCACGCAACGGTGGAATTGAACTGCAATCGAATAGACAGTACACAACACAATAGGTCCAACCATCAAGTTCCAGTATGAAGTACACAGGAAATGTACAAATATGCGGCAAGACTTGCAGCTATGCCACAATGCAGACAAGCTCCAATGGATAATCAAACTCAAAGTACAACCCAATCCCAGACAATATCAAAGATACAGTCGAACCAAAATCAATGCATCAGTGATGAACCAAATAGTATGCATCAGGCAGTACAATGGCAAAGACAGTGCAAATGCAAACCAGGCCAGATACATAGGTGATGGATATATGGTGATGGAAGTGCAGTGGTGGATCCAAGAATCCAAATTTATATGCAATTAAACAGTGCAGTAAAAACATGCACACTTATATAAATGTATGCAAAAAGCAATACATACGTACTCAGGTGGGCTGCAAATCTAAAGAGGTCGAAAACTGTTGCGACTTGATGAAATCAAAGCCATGCAGGGCTTTTTTGAAACTTTAAACTTGTGAACTATATGCATGCAGGTCGGTATATGTTAAAGCATCATGAATTAATCAAGATTTAAAAGCAAGAAAGGGTCTGCATTTCAAAGCATTAGAAGCCTGCATTTCATAAATTTTCAAATCTGGAATGGTACTCTGCAAATTGAAGTGGGCTCTGCATTTTTCAAAACTGTAAGTAACTCATCTTTTTAAAACTGTTTTTAATAGGAAAATTGTGCATGCTTATATATTACAAATAAATATATATGAAAGTACCTGCATGTATGTGTTTGTGAACAGGATTATGATTGTGCATATGTGATCTTCAAAATATCAAACTTATGTTTGATTTCTGAATTTTCCTTTGACTTGTTTACTGAATTGAACTTAAATGTTTGAACAAATCATGTTTGTTTAGAATGGTGTAAGTTCTGATTGTATATAAACTAAATATGATATCTGGAATCTGAAAAATCAAATTACACAAAACTAATTTGACTAGAGTGACAGACAAAATCAAATGAATGCAAATTGCCTTACATATGCTCAATACTTCGTAAAACAGATAGGCAAACTATCTCAAATGGTCGAGACAGCTGCCATGAATGATCAAACGCAGTGTGAACTCAAAACTTGTGTGTAACCAATCTGCAATGGTCCCAAAGGCACAAGTGAACAACATGAAGTCTGTGTGCCTCAAAGGTCAGAGGCAATGTAAAAATGCAGACGACACATAAATAAAGTCCACACAAGCTAAATGCAAATGAGGAAGAATACAAATGCAGACAGCAGCTCAACGTTCCAAATGCAACGAGATAACAACCAAATATGTGCAGTCAAATCTCGACCAACATAGAAGATAGCATATGCAGTGATACATAAGAACCTGTGTCACTACTGCAACAAAAAAAGAAGGAAATAGGCATATGTATCCAAACTAAGACAACGCAGTAACAAATGTACAAGTATTACAATCAAAAACAAGTCGCAGTGCCAACAATGAAGTACTCCTACAACAAAACCACTAATTCAACAGTCGAGCATCCCCAACAAAGTGATACAACAGTCAAAGACAAAATGGTCAGAGTCGCAAGACAGCGGGTAATCAAGTTCGAAGCAAATAAATGTCTGAAAGGAATAATTTTTTTTTCTTTTGAAGAATGATTCTAATAATACGATAGCATAAACAAAGTCAAAATCGAAATCACAAGATTTAATCCCCAGAAATTTGAGCAAATGAACCAAGAAATCTTCATCACAGCAAGCAATTTTCAAAAAGAATCAAAACGACCGAAGTCAACAATTGAAAATAAATACGTGGTAGCCACGAAATCCAGCAACAAAATTATCAAAATACAGAAGTACAAAATCATCCATTGTTTGAATTAGATGTGAGGAAAAGATTCACTCACATTTCACCGAAGCGGTCGAGAAATTTAAAGCCAAAGCCCTAATTTTTGGAAATCCCTAATTGTTGATGGAAGATAAACGAATAAAGGACACGAGAGAGACGCCATTATTTCTTCGTTTTTTTTTTCGTATGATTTGAAATGGAGGACAAAGGGTTTCGAATATAAAAGAGAAGGGGACGTGATTTTAGCGTGGTTGAAGGCGTGATGGAAGGCGTGAGGGAAGGCAGATATTTAGGCACGAGTTAAGGCTGATAAGGGTAAGGTAGTGTACTCTTTTCTTTTCATTTTTTTATTATATTATTTTATATATTATTATATTATTTTATTTTTATTTATTTTTTTTCTTTTCAATTTAAATTCAATTTGTTTTGTATAATTATTTTCTTAAATAAACATATAAACGTTTTGCGGTTCAAATATCAAACTTAAATTTATAAATTTTCATAAAAATAATTCGTAAATCCAAACTATTTTTCTAAGTCATTAGTTCGAATTTTAAAATACAATTTCAATATTCAATTCAACTCCAAAGTCAAATTCAAATTTTATTCAACTTTGTATAGATTAAATTTTAAAATTTAATCGCCAATTTATAGTGAAAATTTGAAATTCAATTTAAATTCTCATTCAAATATTTAAAATTAATTAAATATCTTCATTTTTAAATTGTTCAAAATTCTGGGTTGTTACACACAAGTTTGCCGCTTGCTCAATTTGCCAAGTTTTTGGACGTATGGACTCAAATTGCACTACTGTTTTAAAGAAGAAATGGATTCCTAAACAGAAACCGATACAGTAACTGTTCAACCACAGTCCAATTATACAGGAATAAATGTACAAAGCTCTGTTACAACGAGTGAATTTGACACTTCAAATGCGCAGACAAAGATTTATTCCACTAACTTAGATATTGCAGATTGCAATCGGTTCTCTGTATTGACTGACGACGTTGAAGTTCCGCATACTCCACCACCCAATGGTGCAGACGAACTGGATGCTTCCTCCAAACAAGTACAGCCCGCTACCTCGCACATAGCATCTGAATATGTAGACGTATACCAACACAATAAGGACGACACAGATGATGGTTTTGCTGCTAGATTATTATCCCCTTGTATTCCATCCTCATCAAGTTCTCTGCCCACCACGAACACGGCGCCTGCTACTAATACTGCACAAACTAGAAATATTAACATGGATGATAATGAAGGCATAGTTGACCGTTGTGAAAATAACGAAGCTCTTATTCAGGATGTTGCAACACATATTCAAGAGCCAGGAGCCAAAATTAGTTCTGAAAATGAATGTAACCTCCATGGTATCGAAGAACCCCACTATGACGACCCGCCTTTCATTTCAAAGAAAGACGTATCATCATTAAGAAAGAAATAGACAAAAAAGAGAATAGATAAAAGAAAGAAACAACAATATCAGAATCTCACAGCGGAAACGGAAAAATATATTATATCACATAGATATTACATAATCATTACACATCAGAGTTATACAGTTACACAACATCACATTAGACGATCGTGAAGACCTGTCTATTCATACATTCCAAAATACAAAACAGATGATACTATCACAGCGAAAAAGATATATATTGATACGCCAAGTCTCCTGCTCCAAGTCTTTTTCAAAATTCGTCAAGCCAACCTGATCACTTGGCTACTCATAAAAAATTGAATACCTAAGAGTTTAAGAAAAACAGAAATAAACTTCGGGTCAGACATGGGTCTGGTGTGAGTAAACAGTTTAGTTGTTTAAGTTGAAAAAACCTTTGAAATAAAAGGTATCTCGTAAGACTCCGCAAATAAACACGGACAAGTTTTTCCCTTACGATAACCAAAACATTTGATAGGAAATCCAGTTATATCATAATAGTATCTAGGGTTTTCAAATAAATATTCACATAGCTGAAATTGTTACATTATAAAATTCCAGCATACATAGGTATACAATCAAGTCCGAGATCACTTATTGGAGATTGGATTCCATACAATGGCAGGGCTACTGGGGTACCGCCCGTCACAGTACATGGTCTACATCACTGTCGAGGATCCAACCTGATCCCCTGCAACACAAGACCAGAGCTACCCCTTACTGGATAGTCCGAATAAGACAATCCCACGGCTGTGGCCAACAACCGCCCACACAACCAAAAAGGGACCTCTAGACGGGAAAATCTTATCCTATTTGGGTGCTATCCACCTAGCCTTGCGCGCACCTCCCCTGTTTTAGCTATTCTCGGTTGTTGAGGCTTGAGGCTACGATTGCCTTTTTAGAACACATCTCTTGGAATGCTCATCGTCCTCCATTGATGATGGTCTGATAGCATTTATTTATACAACTTCGTTCCGGGTTCGAACGAAACCGAAGACACTATCTCCGTTACACTCGTTTTGGAATCACCATCAGAGTTAACGAAAAATAGCCCTTGCACTCTGAAATTTTCATCTCGATCTTCACTTGAGATTTCACGACCTATCGTTTAACTTAGATTGATGTGGTTTTTGGATATCAAATTTGATATCCAATCCCGTTCTCATCGAAATCCAAACGTTTCTTTTAAGGCCAAGTTGTTTGAGTAAAACAATTTAATTCAATTCAGAACATTGTATTCACACAGCAATTCATCACAGATAAATAACTTACAATTATCGTAGCTATATCCAAAGTATTGCACATCACAGAACATCACAGATTAACATGCCATAAATATTAATCAATCCTAACATTCTATGTAATCAGTCATCCATAAGCAAGATTAATTAATCACATAATTATAATTAATTTAATTAACTCATATTAAATCAATTACGTATGAATTAATCACCTAACCCTGCTTAATTAACATTAAGTAATTACAAACCATTTTAATTAATTATTGAATTAATTAATCATTCTTTAATTACTTCATAAATGAATTAATTAATCTTTAATTACTCATAATTATCCCGTAATTATTAATTAATTAATCCTTTAATTACTAATTAATTAACCTTAATTATTAATTAATTAACCTTAATTATTAATTAATAAATCCTTAATTATTAGTTAATTAATCCTTAGTTATTTTAATAATAAATCTTTAATTACCCAAGTTCTTAATTAATTAAAAGATTACCCATTTATCTTAATTAATTACCTAATTATTATTTAAATCTTATTTAATAAACCTTGTAATTAAATCATCATTAACAAATGTATTAAAAACATTTCATCTTCTTAATTAATTACTTAATTACGCTTTTAATTTAATTTGAAATAAACTTAAGAATTAATTACAAATAAAAGACATTTAAACAAAATATCTTAAACTTAATTAATTTAAAACAATTTACAACTTTCAAATAATCTCAAACTTAATTAAAACATTAATTATTTAAAGAATTAGTTAAGAAAATGTTTAACTTGATTCATTTAAATTTTTTAAACTGCTAATACAAATTACTTGAGCCATACCCAGTAGCAACCCGAGCCCAGACCTGAGAAACTCTCTTTTCTTTTTTTAAAAACTTGTTATGTTCAAAAATTTAAAACTGTTATACCTGCAAAACCACTTGCGAACGACTCGAAGCCAAACTCAGGCCATAACATCACTTCCCCGAGATCCCACCCAAGGCCAACCTTCTTCTCAAAATCCCCAGACACCAAACCAATCAACTGACACGCGTGCACGTGCATGCCTGAACGCTGCAGCTCCGATCATCGCCACCACCTCCAATACGTCGTCGACAACCTTCTCTAACCGTCCGACCACCCAAATCATCAAATCTAACCGGAAATCGAAATCGAGCAAACGTGAACTAACCGAAACAGAACCCATCTTCCAAGAACCACCTCGACCCGATGCCTCCGACCACCAGAGCCTTCGAAACTCTGTCCAAAGCTTCGCCGACCAACCACGCACCTATTCCCCCACCTCCTATCAACTTCGGTGCATTGACGACGACGTAGAAGCCCAAATTCCAACCTCGACCAAAAAATAGGCTTGAACCCTACTTCGACGATGTGCCGCCGCCACGGTGATCAGGAAATTCCCTGATCATTTTTCCCGAGATTGTCTACCTCCAGGCAAACTTCAGCCACAATCTCGAGATCCCAACATCCTCCGATCACCAGAAAAAGCTAAAAACCCAAACTTTGTTCAACCCGAAATTCCTTTCTCAAAACAATGTTAAAAACCTGGATTTTACCCTTAAAATTCATGAATTTCGAAGACGATTTAGATTACATAAGTGAATCCAGGAATTATGATGTTCGAATTTGACATGTTTTTAGAGTTTCCACTGTATTTTCTAAATTTCAGGAAATACTCAAACTAATTTCACTTAACAATATTTTTAAAACTTAGATCATGTTAACTCGAACATAACTTATCGAAATATCAAAGCCTATAAGAGAATAAATGAAAAGATTTTGATTTTTGACTTAGTTTAAAACCTGGAAATTAAGAACAAAGCAAGCATAGACATGCACACCAATATCACACACACACACACACACACACACATATATATACATGAAATCACATTTATACAACCATGCAAAGCATATTTCATGTCATACATTCAAGGATATTCACATGCATCAGATTATCATTAACTTTAACTTTTTAGAAAAAATGTTTACTCACTGTTAAATTGAGTAGAGAAGCCTGGAATGCTTGTTCTTTTGAAAATTTTGTGAACTGGAAATTTGTTTGACTTTGATCTGCTTGTTTAAGTTTGAAGTTGAAATCTTGCTTTAATCTTGCTGCTTTAGGTGTGAAGTTTGTAAAGAGTTGTTGCTTAAATTTTTAATCTCTGATTTGTTTATTTTTTCTCAGGTTTGGTTTGTAGGATAGAAGAAAATGAAAGAGTAGGGAAGAGATGGGATATATATAACCTGATTTTAATTTTTGTTTTTAAATGAAAAGAAAATAAATAAGGTGACACTTGTTATTTTGCATGATACTAATCTTACATTTGTTAATTTACATGCGTTAATTATTTTTAATTTATTTTTATATAACTTTATATTTTATTTTCTATTTAGTTTAATATTAATATGTGTTTTTATGTTTTTATATTTAAACTTTACCTTTGTTTATATTTATAAAATCTTTAAGAAAATGATTTAAAACTAATTATACTCTAATAAATAATCATATATATATATATACACACTAGTTTTCAAATCCAATTTACTTTTAAGATATTTATCTTTCGAATTTCAAATTCAAATTCAAATTCTATTTAAAATCTACCTATAGATATATACATAAAAAACACATATTTTATTTGTTTGAAAAAGAATAATTTTGCACATTTTAAATAATTTATAAAAGAAGATTATCACATTATTATTTGCCTAAATTTCCGGGATATCACATTCCTCCCCCGTTAAAAGAATTTTGTCCTCGAAATTTCAAAGCAAAAGATAATCCAAAAACTTTTATTTCAGACAATCCAAGCATACATATCAGCCATACACTTATAACCAAAGCAAACAATTCATTCAAACAACAATCCTAACTATCCCGACACAAATCCTGATAAGCTTTCCTAAAACTATCTAGAGTTTCCCAGGTACAATCTCTGGGATCCTCGCTCCACTAAATCTTGACCAGCTTCACCACTTTGTTCCTGAGTTGCTTCTCATCTTGATCAACTATCTAGGCTGGATGCCTGACCACATTTAAGTCCGGTTCGACCTCTAAATCTTCCTGCACTGCCGGTTCTACAACTAGAGATGGGTCGTACACGTACTTTCTCAGATGAGATACGTGAAAAACATTATGAATTCCAGCCATCCGGTCTGGCAATTCAATCCTGTAGGCCAAAGCACAAATTCTCTCGAGCACACGGAACGGTCCAATATATCTAGGTGCAAGCTTTTCCGTCTTTCCAAATCTGATTTCTCCTTTTATTGGGGAACCTTGACAAAAACCAAATCTCCAACTTCGAATTCCAGTTGCCTTCGTCTCTTGTCTGCATAACTCTTCTGACGATCCTGAGCTGCTTTCGTTCTCTTCTTGATCAGCTCCACCTTCGCAGATGCCTTTCGAATCATATCTGGACCAAGAATAAGACAATCTCCTGATTCTACCCAACAGGATGATGATCTACAAGGTTTTCCATACATAGATTCATAGGGTGCCATCTTAATACTCGCCTGATAACTATTATTGTATGAGAACTCCACTAAATGCAGATGGTCCTCCCAAGATCCACCGAAATCCAAAACACAAGCCCTCAACATATCCTCAAGAATACGATTCTGCCTTTCTGTTTGTCCATCGGTCTGGGGATGATAGGCTGTACTTAAACTCAATCTTGTACCTAGAGCTATCTGCAGAGCTTCCCAAAATTTACTGGAACAGATTGGGTCACGGTCACTTACTATGCTGATGGGAATTCTGTGCAACCTGACGATCTCCTTCAAGAAAATCTCCGCTAAAGACACTGCAGTCCTGATTGCCTTAACTGGGATAAAGTGGGCGCTCTTGGTTAGCCGGTCTACGATTACCCACACTCCTTCATTTCCTTTTTTAGTCCTTGGCAACCCGTCGACGAAATCCATTGATATCATTTCTCATTTCCATTTTGGGACTTCCAGAGGTTGCAACAATCATGCAGACTACTATTGATCACCCTTTACCTGTTGACAGATGCACACCCATTCACGAAGGTAGCAACATCCTTCTTCATGTTCGGCCACCAGAAAACTCTCTTCATATCCTTGTACATCTTTGAGATCCCTGGATGAATAGTCAACCTGGAGCGATGACTTTCTGACAAAACTTCTTGCCTTAAATCCTTGAAATTTAGAACACAAAATTTTCCATTGATCCTCAAAGTTTCCTGGTCATTAATCTCAAAACTGGAGCACTGGTCATTAATATGCCAAGTCTTTTGCTCCAAGTCTTTTCCAAAATTCGTCAAGCCAACCTGATCACTTGGCTACTCATAAAAATTTGTGTACTCAAGAGTTTAAGAAAAAAAGAAATAAACTCCGAGTCAGACAAGGGTCTGGTGTGAGTAAACGGTTTGGTTGTTTAAGTTGAAAAAACCTTTGAAATAAAAGGTATCTCATAAGACTCTTCGCAAATAAACACGGACAAGTTTTTCCTTTACGATAACCAAAACATTTGATAGAAAATCCAGTTATATTATAATAGTGTCTAGGGTTTTCAAATAAATATTCACATAGCCGAAATTGTTACATTATTAAATTCCAGCATACATAGGTATACAATCAAGTCCGAGATCACTTATTGGAGATTGGATTCCACACAATAGTAGGGCTACAAGGGTACCGTCCGTCATAGTACGTGGTCTAGACCACTGTACCGAGGATCCACCCTGATCTCCTACAACACAAGACCAAAGTTACCCCTTATTGGATAGTCCGAATAAGACAACCCCACGGTTGTGGCCAATAACCGCCCACACAGCCAAAAAAAGGACCTTGTTGAATATGCAAGTATATGATTTTTGTTTGATGATAATAAACATATATATATTCGTGTAAATGTATTTGGTAATGTACTATTTTATTTTTCATAGATTAAATAAATATTTGCTGAATAAAAATAAATAACACAGAATTTGAACTCAAACAGAAATTTTATTCAAACAAATATTTATTACAATTTTGAATAGTACAAATTCAAGCTCTCACTATACATATACAACTTTGATTACAATACAAATTCAACTACATCACAACTTCACTTTTACATCTGACCTCACTACATATCACTCATACACTCAACTCTATGTTATCTTCAACTTCACTCTAAATCGAATCCAGCATCTGAGCAATCTGCAAATATAAATATTGACGCAGTAAAATTGAAAAGGAAATATTTTTTGCTGTATAGAATAAAATGTAGATTTTAAAAATAATATATGCCTCAGTTATTTGGGTTGTTCGTCATCATTTAATTTTGAATCCATCATACACGAACAGCTTGTGACATACACAGTGTATCACTGTATATGCCACAAGGCCGTACACACCGAAATATACACTTGATTGATTTACAGGGACAAGTGAGCACAGGTCAAACCCAAATTATCGGATTCAACTCAAGTGCAATAAAATAATGTCACAACTTTTAGCACAAGTTCAAATCCGAGCTACAAACTGGGTTCAACTCAGGTGCGTTACAAAACATCATAAAACTGTCAAGCAAAAAATTCAAGTACAATCAAACAGTCCAGTGATGGATATGCAACCAAATGCCACCAAGTGAATATGTACACAAACACATATCAGCCCATGTATGCAAACTGCCTCAAAAATGACCAGACAGCTACTTACAGTCTCAAGTGAAAGCAAAACTCAAACCAGAGGCAACTGGCTATAAACAAAATACATGAAGGTCACAGTGAAGCATGACAGAAGCTCATATACTTCATATTCAAACATATGCACTAGCAAACTCAATACAACACAAAAGTTCTCAATTCAACATGACAACAAACAACAGTGCACAAGAGCAATGACAACATACATGTACATGGACCAGGCAGCAATCATATATACAACAAAGATGAACATCAAAATTGCACCAGTACAGTGTCAATGAACAAACAAGCCCAAGTGCAAAACCAAATAATAAACACAACAGTATGTTGAAGCAAACTCGAGCTCCAGAAGATAATGGCACAATCCAGTGCAATGCAATATGAACCAGACCACAAAAGCTTTCAAGTGAACAAATAAATAATGACATGATGAAGCAGTACAAAATCAAATGAACGAGTGCACCAGAGAAGATTGCACAGATGTAAAGACCAGACAACACATGAATGCCATCATAAAATCAAATGCAAGCCAACATCAAATACACAGTGCAAAGATGAATGCATATATGAATGCAGACATGCGGAATTTTTATGAAGCTGAAAATGAGCAAAATACCAGAATTCATCATCGTGGAACATTATGGTACAGTTCGAACAAATCACCAGCATTTTAAGAAATCAAAATGGTCGAAGTAAACATGATCTCAAGTCAAGGCCAAAGTCAAGTATGATACTGAATAATCATGCCAAAGTCATGGAATCGCATAAACAAATTCTAAGTGACCGAAGTCAAAGTACCAAAGAACTCAAAGCCGAGGCAATCAATAAATCAGTGCCGAAGTCAACATTGAACCAAGTCAGTATGTTGAACAAGTTAGAGACGTGGTGGTAAAGAAACGAGCAAATTCAAAATCGAAGCCGTGTTAACCAAGCCAATAATATACGAATTGAAAATGTCAGAAATCATCACAATCATTAATACAAAATCGAATGGTCGAAGACAAATTCAAATAAATGTATATGAACGTAAATATAGGAATTCGATTTCTATAAATTCCATTCATCATCGGCAATTTCAAAATCATCGAGTTCAAGTAAGCCAAAGTCGTAGAAGCAAAAGGAAAAATTACATACCAAATCAAAGCCGAACTCGATCAAGGAGGAGAAGTCGCAATCAATTAAATTTGAAGCAAGCAAATCGAAGCATCAACCATCAAGCAACGATTTCTCCAAAGCCCTAATTTCAGATGCTAAAGGAATGAACGAAAGAAGGAATGGTCGACCTTGATAAAAGAGAAAAAGGAAGGCCGTGTACATTAGTGATAAATAATCTTAGGCCGGCCCTTCTATCTTTAATATTGTTTTAAAGGGATAATTAGGGTTTTGGTTTTTAATTGTTTTTTAATTGTTGTCTTTTATATTTTCTTTTGAAAATTGTGTATTTACTAGTCGTGTGACTAGGGGACAAACTACATGGCGTAGTTTGAGAATTCGCAACTCAGTGGCTGAGTTGTGGCAGGGTTTTGAGCGTAGAGTTAGGTTAGTCAGTAGCGGGTGTCGTGAGTTTACGTGTGTAAGCGTGTGACTACTTAATTTCTAGTAGAAACCATGGGGGAAAAACGTAGGCAGGGTTTTGCCGAAGCTAGGTAAATTCTGTGTCGTTCTATTTCTGCATTTATTATTCTGCTATTATCTGTACTGCTATTATTCTTTGATCTGTGTTGAAATAATTTTACAAGCTTCCACAATTAATTTTTATAATTAATAGTATCACCCTATTCACCCCCCTCTAGGGTGAAATCGACCCTACAAGTGGTATCAGAGCTAGGAACAAAAGCCATTTTTGTTTTAAAAAATTTGATTTTTTTCAAAAACCAATTTTTGTTTTAAAATTTTGAATTTTTAAAATGGCTACCTTTATTGAGGGTCTTTCCAATATTATTCCTTTTATTTTTGATGGAAAAGAATTTTTGAATTGGAAATTGGAAATTGAAAATGAAATTTTATTTAAAATCTGTTAATGTTAAATGTTGGGATATTATTAAAAATGGGTGTGATATAACAGATAAGAAAATTATCTCGATTAATGCTCTGGCTATGCATATATTATATTCTCATATTAATCAAGATAATTTTAATGTCATCTCTCATTGTGAAAATGCACAGGAAATCTAAAATACTTTCGATGCAATATATGGTGCAAAAGTCAACAGCAATGAGAAGTTCTCCACAACCAACTCAGTTAAAGAAATGTGCTCAACATGATTGGTAAAAAGCAGTTGTGATGAGGATGATGATGATGGAGCAACTGAGCTGGCATTATTAATGAAGAGATTCAAAAAGTGGAACCACAAATATGGAAATCCATCTCTAAATCAACAATTGAAAAGCAGAATAATTAAAGAACTAGGCAGCTCAGAAGAACACGGGATCATTTGCAACAAACCTGGTGATATCAAGTCCAATTGTCCTCAAAATCGATGCGATTTTGAAAAGAAATCAAAAAGGAGAAATGCTACAACCACGTGGAATACAAGTGATGAGGATAATCAAAGTACAAGTAGTGAGAGTGAGAAAGCAGATATGTGCCTTCGAGGTAATATAACCGATAGCGATGATGATGAGCCAAGCGAGGTATCAAAACTCACTCACTCTGAATTGCTTATTTATTTCCACGAAGTAAATGGCTGTTTTGAACGACTTAGAGAGAAGTATGCTAAATTTGAATCACAAAAAGATACTTTAATAGAATTAAATGAAAAACTTGACCAATTAGTTAAAAACTATCAATGTAGGATCCCTAAGTGTGATAAGTGTCCAACATTCGAAGAAGAAATTAAAAATCAGAAATTAATATAAAGTCACTTGAAAATGAAATTCTGATTTTAAAAGAGAATGAAAATACTAGAAGAGAGAATTCTATTAAAAAGTGCACACAATTGTTAAACGAAAATGAATCTCTCAAAACACAAGTCCAACAATTGTCAACGACTTTAGATAAATTTTCAAATAGTGAAAAGTCGTTGAATATGCTATTAGAAAAGCAAACTGTTAATACGGTTAGAAAATGACTTGGATATAATCAATCGAAAATTGTTGAAAACAATATAAATCAAGTCAATTCTGTGTGCACAATTTGTAGAAAAATTGGACATAATCAAAATAATTGTTGGTATAGACCCAAATATGTGAAAACTATACCGATCTGGGTTCCAAAAGGTACAAATATAAAATCTCTCAAAGTTAAACAAATTTAGGTGCCGAAGGGAACAATTATAAATAGTTTTGGGTCTCCACAAAATTATTTTTCTAAATATTCTGCCACTAACAACCATGGACCTATAAAAACAAATAGGTCGCATAAATCTTTTCCCGTGTAGGTGTGGTGGCAGGCTAAGGAACAACAACAGTGTTCTCTGGATTTTGGCTGTTCCAGAAACACAACGGGTGACAAAGTAAAGTTCCTTAGCCTAGTATAATGGTGACAGAATCACATTGGGCAACAACGAAAAATATCGTAAAGGTAACACAGGTAATGGTATATTTATTTATATGATATTTTAAATGTGATAATCTGCACCATAATCTAAGTAAAATCAGCCAATAATGAGATGATGAATAAATGATGATTTTGATTTTGATTTATTTAAAATTGTTGGCCAATTATATTCTTATGCCAAAAACACTATAAAAATCTTTAGATTCTTTGAATTACTTCATATATATATTAGTTTGGATTAAAAATAGTGTTTTGCTGGATGATAATACATTTGGTTATAATACGGCTAACTCTATATTCACGGTTTCTGATTATTTGCACGACTTCATTTCAAATTCAAGAGAATGTCATTTAAAAAACTGTTAAAATTGAGTTTGAAATTTTTGGTGCAAACTTCATGATTTTTTCTATCAAATTCAATTAGTGATAATTTTGAGTGAAAAAGAAATTCAGATGCAGATTACACTGGTAACCTATTTGATAGAAAAATTACTAGTGAAACGTGATTTGCTGAGACATTTAGTAACTACATCGTTTTTCAAAGAAAATATCTGCATACTTTTCATTTCAAATAATTTTCAAATAGCAGAAAATTTTCTTATAAAACCCCTTCTAGAAAATCATTTTTGACCTTGTTTTCAGATTGGTCATTTTTAGAAAAATTGATTTTATAATTTGATTTTAAATGATTACATTGACTAATCTGACTCCCTAATAATTATCGAAAAGATGAATAGTGATTGAAAAAGTGATGAGTGTTAATATTAATCATACATTATAACTCAAGACGGTATAATTCGTAAATTTCTTTAGAAATTTAAACAAGAGTTATAAAATTTTTTGTTGGTAAAAATTCCATGAGCATCTCTATTTCTATCATATTTCTAACGACCGTCACTCATCAAAATTCTATATAGTTTGTCGATATGTGGTACTTTAAACAGGGATCATTCGTTTTTCATTTTATATTTCTTTTAAAATAATAATAATAAAAATAAAAATAAATAAATACCAAAATATTCACTCTCATTTAAAAGTCCTCACGGTTATGCATGGGTGAATTACTTGGAATTTGTTATGTGCTTCCATGATCATTTAAAAGTCCTCATGGTTATGCATGTATGGAACGCATATCAAAATTGATTTTTAAAATAAACAAGTTGATTCTAATCCCATTTAAAAGTCCTCACGGTTATGCGTGGTTAAAAGATACTTGAATTCATTTTTTAAAATAAAATTGGAATACTACTAATCTCATTTAAAAGTCCTAACGGTTATGCATGTTAGTAGATATTCAAATTTCTGATATAAATATACCACAAATAGACACAACTGTATGGTTTTATATGATGACATCATTCCCATCATTCTAAAAGTGGAATATGCGCCTAACAAAGTATTTATGATTTTTGTTTGATTTTTTATTGAAATTTAATATTTATATTCAATTGATTTTTAATGTTGAACTAATATCGATCACTTTATCTCTATTTACTCTAACACTGTTACTCTTTTGCTGATAACAAAAGGGGGAGAGAAAAATTAAGATTTTGTCAAATAAAATCAAGCAAAGGTCAAATATTTTCCATTTGCATATAGGCTCATTTGCATATTTTTATTTGTATGCATATATGTAGGTGGAGCGTTATGTAGAGATGAAGCATTTAAATAGGGGGAGCAATTAGAGTATATCTGTGATCAAATACATTTAACATATTCAAAATCTTAAATATATGTTTGTTATCATCAAAAGGGGGAGATTGTTGAATATGCAAGTATATGATTTTTGTTTGATGATAATAAACATATATATATATATATATATATATTCGTGTAAATGTATTTGGTAATGTACTATTTTATTTTTCATAGATTAAATAAATATTTGCTGAATAAAAATAAATAACACAAAATTTGAATTCAAACAGAAATTTTATTCAAATAAATATTTATTATAATTTTGAATAGTATAAATTCAAGCTCTCACTATACACATACAACTTTGATTACAATACAAATTCAACTACATCACAATTTCACTTTTACATCTGACCTCACTACATATCACTCATACACTCAACTCGTATTTTATCTTCAACTTCACTCTAAATCAAATCCAACATCTGAGCAATCTACAAATATAAATATTGACGCAGTAAAATTGAAAAGGAAATATTTTTTGCAGCATAGAATAAAATGTTGATTTTGAAAATAATATCTGCCTCGGTTATTTGGGTTGTTCGTCATCATTTAATGTTGAATCCATCATACATGAACAGCTTGTGACATACACTGTGTATCACTGTATATGCCACAAGGCCGTGCACACCGAAATATACACTTGATTGATTTACAGGGACAGGTGAGCACAGGTCAAACCCAAATTATCGGATTCAACTCAAGTGCAATAAAATAATGTCACAACTTTCAGCATAAGGTCAAATCCGAGCTACAAACTGGATTCAACTCAGGTGCGCTACAAAACATCATAAAACTGTCGAGCATAAAACTCAAGTACAATCAAATAGTGCATTGATGGATATGCAACCAAATGCCACCAATTGAATATGTACACAAACACATATCAGCCCATATATGCAAACTGCCTCAAAAATGACCAGACAGCTACATACAGTCTCAAGTGAAAGCAAAACTCAAACCAGAGGCAACTGGCTATAAACAAAATACATGAAGGTCACAGTGAAGCATGACAGCAGCTCATATACTTCAGATTCAAACATATGCACTAGCAAACTCAATACAACACAAAAGTTCTCAATTCAACATGACAGCAAACAACAGTGCACATGGGCAATGACAACATACATATACATGGACCAGGCAGCAAGCATATATACAACAAAGATGAACATCAAAATTGCACCAGTATAGTGTCAATGAACAAACAAGCCTAAGTGCAAAACCAAATAATAAACACAACAGTATGTTGAAGCAAATTCGAGCTCCAAAAGATAATGGCACAATCCAGTGCAATGCAATATGAACCAGACCACAGAGGCTATCAAGTTAACAAATAAATAGTGACTTAATGAAGCAGTACAAACTCAAATGAGCGAGTGCACCAGAGAAGATTGCACAGATATAAAGACCAGACAACACATGAATTCCATCATAAAATCAAATGCAAGCCAACATCAAATACACAGTGCAAAGATGAATGCATATATGAAGGCACACATGCCAAATTTTTATGAAGCAGAAAATGAGCAAAGTACCAGAATTCATCATCATGGAACAGTATGGTACAGTTCGAACAAATCACCAGCATTTTAAGAAATCAAAATGGTCGAAGTAAACATGATCTCAAGTCAAGGCCAAAGTCAAGTATGATACTGAATAATCATGCCAAAGTCATGGAATCGCATAAACAAATTCTAAGTGACCGAAGTCAAAGTACCAAAGAACTCAAAGCCGAGGCAATCAATAAATCAGTGCCGAAGTCAACATTGAACCAAGTCAGTATGTTGAACAAGTCAGAGACGTGGTGGTAAAGAAACGAGCAAAGTCAAAATCGAAGCCGTGTTAACCAAGCCAATAATATACGCATTGAAAATGTCAGAAATCATCACAATCATCAATACAAAATCGAATGGCCGAATCTTAGCCTTGCGCGCACCTCCTCTGTTTCAGCCATTCCCGGTTGATGAGGCTTGAGGCTACGATTATCTTTTTAGAACACATCTCTTGGAATGCTCATCGTCCTCTATTGACGATGGTCTGATAGCAGTCGTACATACAAGTTCATTCCGGGTTCGAACAAAACCGAAGGCACTATCTCCGTTACACTCGTTTTGGAATCACCTTCAGAGTTAACGACAAATAGCCCTTGCACTTTGAAATCTCGATCTCGATCTTCACTTGAGATTTCATGACCTGTCATTTAACTTAGATCGATGTGGTTTTTGGATAACAAATTTGATATCCGACCCCGATCTCAATGAAATCCAAACGTTTCTTTTAAGGCCGAGTTGTTTATGTAAAACAATTTAATTCAATTCAGAACATTGTATTCACACAGCAATTCATCACAGATAAATAACTTACAATTATCATAGCTATATCCAAAGTATTGCACATCATAGAACATCGCAAGTTAACACACCCTAAATTTAATCAATCCTAACATTCTATATAATCAGTCATCCATAAGCAAGATTAATTAATCACATAATTATAAATAATTTAGTTAACTGAAATTAAATTAATTATTATGAATTAATCACCCAACCCCGCTTAATTAACATTAAGTAATTACAAACCATTTTATTTAATTATTAAATTAATTAATCATTCTTTAATTACTTCATAAATTAATTAATTAATCTTTAATTACCGATTAATTATCCTTTAATTATTAAATAATTAATCCTTTAATTATTAATTAATTAACCTTAATTATTAATTAATAAATCCTTCATTATTAATTAATTAATCCTTAATTATTTTAATAATAAATCTTTAATTACCCAAGTTCTTAATTAATTAAAAGATTACCCATTTATCTTAATTAATTACCTAATTATTATTTAAATCTTGTTTAATAAACCTTGTAATCAAATCATCATTAACAAATGAATTTAAAACATTTCATATTCTTAATTAACTACTTAATTACACTTTTAATTTAATAAAATATCTTAAACTTAATTAATTTAAAACAATTTATAACTTATAACTGATCTCAAACTTAATTAAACATAAATTATTTAAAGAATTACTTAAGAAAATGTTTAACTTGATTCATTTAAAAATTTTAAACTGCTAATACAAATTACCTGAGCCATACCTAGTAGCAACCCGAGCCCAAACCTGAGAAACTCTCTTTTTTTTAAGAAAAACTTATTATGTTTAAAAATTTAAAACTGTTATACATGCAAAACCACTCGCGAATGACTCAAAGCCAAACTCGGGCCATAACATCACTTCCCCAAGATCCCACTCGAGGCCAATCTTCTTATCAAAACCCCCAAACACCAAACCAATCAACTGACATGCGTTCACGTGCACGCCGCATCTTCGATCATCGCCACCACCTCCAACACGTCGCCGACAACCTCCTCTAACCGTCCGACCACCCAGATCATCAAATCTAACCGAAAATCGAAATCGAGCAAACGTGAACTAACCGGAACAGAACCCATCATCCAAGAACCACCTCAACCCGATGCCTCCGACCACCAGAGCCTTCAAAATTCCGTCCAAAGCTTCACCGACCAACCACGCACCTATTCCCCCACCTCCGATCAACTCTGATGCACTGATGACGACGCAGCAGCCCAAATTCAAACCTCGACCAAAACCTGGGCTTAAACCCTACTTCGACGATATGCCGCCGCCACGATGATCAGGAAATTCCTCGATCATTTTTCCTGAGATCGCCTACCTCCAGGCAAGCTTCAGCCACAATCTCGAGATCCCAACATCCTCCGATCACCAGAAAAAGCCAAAAACCCAACTCCATTCAACCCAAGATTCCTTTCTCAAAACAATGTTAAAAACCTGGATTTTACTCTTAAAATTCATGAATTTCGAAGACGATTTAGATTACATAAGTGAATCCAGGAATTATGATGTTCGAATTTGACATGTTTTTAGAGTTTCCACTGTATTTTCTAATTTCCAGGAAATACTCAAACTAATTTCACTTAAAAATATTTTTAAAACTTAGATCATGTTAATTCAAACATAACTTGTTTAATATCAAATCCTATAAGAGAATAAATGAAGAGATTTTGATTTTTGACTTAGTTTAAAACCTGGAAACTAAGAACAGAGCAAGCACAGACATGCACACCAATATAACATATGTATATATGTGTGTGTGTGTCTATATATATACATACATGAAATCACATTTTTACAACCATGCAAAGCATATTTCATATCATACATTCAAGGATATTCACATGCATCAGATTATCATTAACTTTAACTTTTTAGAAAAAATGTTTACTCACTGTTAAATTGAGCAGAGAAGCCTAGAATGCTTGTTCTTTTGAAAATTTTGTGAACTGGAAATTTGTTTGACTTTGATCTGCTTGTTTAAGTTTGAAGTTAAAATCTTGCTTTAATCTTGTTGCTTCAGGTGTGAAGTTTGTAAAGAGTTGTTGCCTAAATTTTTAATCTCTGATTTGTTTATTTTTTCTCAGGTTTGGTTTGTAGGATAGAAGTAAATGAAAGAGTAGGGAAGAGATGGGATATATATAACCTTATTTTATTTTTTTTTAAATGAAAAGAAAATAAATAAGGTGACACTTGTTATTTTGCATGCTACTAATCTTACATTTGTTAACTTGCATGTGTTAATTATTTTTAATATGTTTTTATATAACTTTATATTTTATTTTCTATTTAGTTTAATATTAATATATTTTTTTTATGTTTTTATTTAAACTGTACCTTTGTTTATATTTATAAAATCTTTAAGAAAACGATTTAAAACTAATTCTACTCTAGTAAATAATCATATATATACACTAGTTTTCAAATCCAATTTAGTTTTAAGATATTTATCTTTTGAATTTCAAATTCAAAATCAAATTCTATTTAAAATCTACTTATGGATATATACATAAAAAACACATATTTTATTTGTTTGAAAAAGAATATTTTGCACGTTTTAAATAATTTATAAAAGAAGATTATCACATTATTATTTGCCTAAATTTTCGGGATATCATACCCACATACTTGAAGAAGCGTGAAATGTCAACATACCCCAAAATATTTCAAATGGCTCCTCCTAGAAGATCAACACGGAGCTCGGCGATAGGTAAATGAATGTTATGACTTAGAATATTAGAGGCATGAATACTGACGATAAAGTCAGTCATGTATTCACGCTTCTAAATTCTCACAAGCTTAACCTCTTAAGCTTAGTTGAGACCAAACTGTCCACATATAACATCGACAAACTGCGAATGAAGTTTTCTACTAGGAATATTATACATAACAATGATACTAGTAGTAAAGGTTGTATTCTAATTTTTCTTGACAAATCAGTTTGGGAATATGTTTCTGTAAGTACATCACAACAACATATCACCTTGCTATTGACTAATAAGGGAGGATTGATGTGCCACCGTACATGTGTTTATGAGCAACTCTTTCTCCAAACGATAGAAATTATGGGATTTTCTTCGTATCAACACTTCAACAATAAGGTCTCTATGCCTAGCTATTGGGGACTTTAAACATGCTCTTCACCCAAAGGATAAGAAGGGAGGTTTGCCTGTTCCCTTTTCCTACTTACAAACTTTTAAAAATTATCTATTTAAATGTGGTTTGGTTGAATCTCCTTTACAGGGTTGTAAATTTACTTGGCGACATAGGGGAATTGCAACAAACATAGACAAAGTTCTAGTAAATTATGAATTTATGTCTGCGCTCCCATAATTCTGTACTATCGCTTTGCCTTCCTCCATAAATGACCACACCCTTATCTTGACATTTTTTAGCACACAACAGCACCAATGGAAAAGTGATCCTTTTCGATTTATGAACAATTGGTGCTATTTTCAGGGATATGCTCAATGTATAGAGAAAGGAATATCTGCTCACACGTGGGGATCATCTATTAAGAAATTTATTCATAAACTCAAGGCAGTTAAATCAAAACTGAAATTATGGCATAGGTTAAGAGCTTGAGATTTTTTTTTACTAAACTACAGGCTGAATTTGACTCAAATTTCCATCAGTTGGATCATGATCCTGAGAATTTTCTTTTATATGACACTATGTACCAGCTAGGCCACAAATTAAACAACCAACTTCAGAAAGATCGCCAATTTTTGAGGAAATAAATTAAAGTATTGTGGCTACAATAGGGGTATAGTGATACCAAATATTTCTATGCCAAAATGTCCATGCGGAGACATCGAAATAAGATACATGCATTGCTTGATTCTCAGGGATAATTCATTTACGATTACAACAGCATAAAGGAAAAAGCTATTGAATATTATCAACAGCTGTTTAATGGGGACATAACTACTTTTTACCCCCACATAGAGACCAGGATGCAAATTAATACAACAGGGCAAGAATACTTATCTTCTCCAGTTTCGATGGAAGAAAATAAAATCAGCTTTATTTTCCATCAATGATTCCAAAAGCCTAGGGCCTGACAGCTTCTCTGCCAAATTTTACAAGATACATTGGGATGACCTACAAGTACACATTTATAATGCTATATCAGAGTTTTTCCATTCAAAAAACTACCACGGGGTCAATCACAATTTCACAACCTTAATCCCCATAAAAGATAATCCACAATTAATTTCTGATTATAGACCTATTTCATGTGCTAATGTCTTTTATAAGATTACTTCCAAAATTATATGTAATATAATTAAATGGTTTCTTCCGTTGTTAATTGCAGAAAATCGGTCCTCCTTTATACCGGGTGGAAATAGTGGAGAAAATGTCTTGTTGGCTCATGAACAAGTTTGGGACTTCTTTAAACGTGGTAAACCAAAGATGTGTATCAAAATTGATTTACAAAAGGCCTATGATATGGTTAATCATGATTTTGTTTGCCATACGCTTAAAGCCCTAGGATTTCCTGCTTTCATTATACAGTTAATTCACGAATGTATTTCTACTCCTACTTTTTCTATAATGATTGATGGGAGACCTCGTGGCTTTATTGCTTCTCATAGAGGCCTTCGGCAGGGAGACCCGATATCACCTACTTATTCTGCATAGCTATGGAATATTTTAATTTATTAATGGAGGAGGGTGTTGTTAGCAAACAATTAGAGCGTATGAATAAATTTCAGCCTGCTATTAGCCACTTACTTTATGCTGACTATGTTATGATTTTTCTCACCGCAACAAGAGAAAATGCTACTTATATGAATTATATATTTACTACAATGGAGGTCACTATTGAATTAAGAATCAATCAAACCAAATCCCAATTATTCTTTAGTAAAGGTGCTATGTGGAAATCATATATTTCAAGTATTCTTAACATTCCAGAGAAGAATTTACCTGTAAAAATCTTGGGGTGCCACTGACTTCAGATTACATCCATACTGCCCATTGTTCTCCCATTTTAAACAAGATCAATTCTAAATTAGAAGGATGAGATAGTAACTTATTAACAATTGTAGGACATGCCGAGCTGATACACAGTACGATAACTCCAATTGTTATGTATTGGATTCTTATTTACCACTTGCCTGCATCAGTTCTAAAGAAAATAGAAAATTTGTGTGCGGATTTTTTCTACATAGGCAAACTACATAAGATATCTTGGGATACCTTATCCAAACCAAAAATGGTGGGTGGTACTGGGATTTGAAATTTTTCTGACCTTAATACAACTGCCAGATTGACACTTCTTTGGAACCTATTAACAACACAAAGTCTATGGTCCAAATGGATGAAAACCAAGTATCTACCGATGAAAATTTTTTGTGTCTTGCCTGTTAATAATAATTTCTCTGGTACGATGAAATATATTCTACGACAATTGGATTTAGCTGCAAATATCATGTCTTGAATTATTGTTAATGGAGATCATATAGATTTATGGTATGACCCTTGGATCAATCATAAATCTCTTGTGGATTTAATTGGTTGGAACAGTGTTTCAATAAGTAATACGGATAACAGTAAGGTAAGCTGAATAATACAAGACAATCAACCTCAACCCTAGCTATCATCGGAAACTAGGGAGGTGGCATCTCATATTATGCAGGTAAACCTTTCTTCTGAAATGCCTAATGACCACTGGAATATTGTTAATAAGAGAAAGTTTATATTTTCTTCGGTATGGAACGAGATTCAACTACATGCAAATAGAGACGTTAACTACAAACTTATATGGCATAACACAATCGCCAGAAAGTTTTCATTCACAACCTTCATCGCTTATATTCAACGCTTATCTACTACGAATAGATTGATAGCATGGGGAATGAGTATAAATATACAATGTGATCTTTGTAAAAATTATAATGAATCTCATCAATACATCTTTACGGAGTGTAAATTTTAGCACTTATCTGTGGTCAGAGTTGCTTATTAAACTAGAGCTTCAACCAACTCCAGATGATTCATCGCGACAACAAATTTCCACCCTACGGTGGAAGTTCACAACGAAATCAGCGTCTCAGCACTTGGCTTACGTTGCAGTGGCTACGACAGTTCACTACATCTGGTTGGAAAGAATATAGCAGCACTTTAAAGGAAAAAGTTGTTTGATGGAACAAAGAGCTAAACTGATCGAAATTGACGTTCGACTATAATTGAAAAAGCGATTTCATTAACGCTCCTTTCAGTCGATTGAAAGAAGGAAATTTTTTGCTTTGGGGAATAGATCTGGAAGACCCTGGATAGACTGGTTTTAGATATTTTCGATGAAAGGTTTATGCGGATGTTGTCTTGTCTTGTTACATGGGTCAAGATTGAGTAGACTTATATAAAATGCGATGGTGTTTTTCTTACCCAGTATTGGGTCGGGCCTAGTTTTTGTTATCCTTTTTACTTTGGTTGTTGCTTTTCTTATTTTTCTTGTATTTTACTTAACTGTATTAGAGTTCGTAACAATAGAGGATGTCATGCTCTTTTTCCTTACCATGATGGTGAGGTTTTTTAAGGAGGCGAATCCTTTTATTTATGGTTCTCATCGTCATTAATAAAAGAACCTTTTATCTTCAGTACACACACACATATATGAAAAATTCTTATATTTTTAGTGTTTCAAGAAAAACAAAGTGCTCAAACCATACATTGGATAAGGGATGGAATAAAGCATCAAATTAAAAAAGTGTGATGTCAAAATTGAAAAATATAACTTAATGACGCCTTAGGGCATCTCAATGACACTCCTTGATAACATTATCCTATCCCATTAATAAAAATTATTCATTGCAAGAGAAAGTGAAACTAAATAGTGGAAAAAGAACTAAATATGCAAATAGCCAAGAGAGGAGATTGAGGTTAAGTTACAAATTCTTTTGTAATTTTGGCAGTGGTTTTAGCTTTAATTGTATTTATCGGTCATTTTGTTTCAGTTAAAAAAAAATACTATATAGATTTCTATTTATGTTTTAAGGAGTTTGTTTCGTACTCATTGATGTTAAAACATTGAAATTTGATTGACGATGAATTATTTATAATCAACCAAGCTTCAGCAATCTCTAAATTTACAAAGTATAATTCGTAAACAATCGAACAAGTTATTAAAATGTGATTTTTGAACGGGAAAAAATTCAAATTTGATATTAGTATCATTAATGCAGCTTTTAGGCTACACTAATAACCAAAGGTTGAAAAAAGGTTCCCTGTGAAATGCTCGAAATGGTAACTTAAAAGGATAAAGACAAAAGCAGTAAATGGCATGTTTTTATAGTGATTTGAGGGAATTACAGCATCCACTTTTCATTCATTTACTTAGAGCTATACTTTTCAAGATTACAATAAACCAGAAAACCATTAACTAGTTTTTCTAGGAAAACTATAAAATGCAAGTTAAAATTTATGTGCTTTGGTTTGCTTTCTCTTCATTTTGACCTCCTTTCTTAGGAGTGAGCCATTTATTTATAGAAGCCTAAAGTCGATGCAGGTGTTGATTTGGCAAAGCAGTAGGTCTAGATTGATACGGATTTTGCAATTTTGTACTTAAAGTAGAGCACATGGATTAATGATGTGTCATTTGTTGACACCGCATTAGATATTTTATTTGCGCATTTGATCCAACAAGTGACATTGATATGCATATTTCGATGGACGCACCAGAACTTTATTGCAACCTTTGGGCCTTAAATGGACAATTTGCTTGTCAAAGCTTTAACATTGTTGTTAGGAGCTAAGTTATGACTTAATAGAGGTTGAGCCCTTAGAATCTTGGATATTCATTTGAGGCATCTTGAGCCTTATTTGAAGCAATTTGTTTCCTTTTCATAGTCAACTGATATTTTGGAGTTGTATGGGGGCTTGAAATGTTGGTTTAGTATGAGATAACTACATCGATAGAGTTTTAGCAATTCACTTCATCTTAGAAGTCATAGTTCATGAGAAAAGGACTTAAAGGTGTGAGCTATTGTTATAGCCAAGGAGATAAGTCCCTTGGGTATCCAAAAGCATTAATCTTCCTCTCTTTTATGTATCCCAAAAGCATTTTGTTGCTAATAAAAAGCAATGGTATAACACACACCTACCAAATTTACTTCCCATGGTTTGAAGATGAAGTGAACTTTGGTGAAAATGTTATATCAATGATTTTATTGTGGAAAAAAGGTTCATTCATTTTACATATCACTATTTGGGCATTTTGGATAAACCTAGAACATGATAGTTTATATTTGTTATTCGATCTTAAGTGAGAAGTCTTTTAGACCTAGGTACATGTAACTACAACTGCTTGAAGGAGAAGAAGAGTGATTAATGTATTTTGTGATTTGTTGAGTACACACAAGGTCAAAGTGATGATTAGAAGCAATGATTATAATGTTATGAGTTATATGATATAACAAATAGTGTGTTATTCATCATTTATGGATGCCGTGATTTGTTAAGCACACTAAAGGTCGTAGATACATGATAAGTGGGTTCTAAGGAATTCATAAAATTCTCGCATCTTCCTCAAGGTTTGGGAACATGTGGCGTATTGGTAACCTTATTCGAACAATATGTTAAACTATTCTAATAAGTGTAAAAATATAATATGCAATCATTATCTAATATAGTTCATAAATTAGTGAGAAATTGTTTCTTTAAAATTGGCATTAATTAATTTGAACTATAAAAGATTGACTAAGAAATGGAATATAATGCTCTTCTACAAAAATTTAACATGTTGTCACCTTAATTCTCATATAACAGCCAAATAGTACTATCATTTTACTAAGGTTAAAAATCCTCAAGTTTTACTCAACTATGAACTTACTAAATGCCATATGTTGACTACTATGAGACAACATAAGAGTATGGATATTCATACCATGTTTGATTGTATATAATATTTGTTTAGTGAAATATCTCATTCCATAAGGTATAAGAGTTCAAAGAAAATGTTTTATTCGAACATAGGAAAATAATAGCAATGCAAGCTCTTGTGGTTAATATGATTAAGTACATCGAGAATCTTGCCAAGTTGAAACACGATTCTAAACTTATAAATAGATTTTGTTCTTGAGCACAATTGACTTAGTTTGATCCATTCATAGGGTGAACTAATTCAAGTGCATTTTATTCACTGTGAAAGAAATACGATATACCAGTTATCTTCTTCTATGGGAAAGACCATGTAAGTGGAAGAAAAGAATAGCGATTTTCACTTTCGTTCAAAGAAGAGACTAAGGAAACTTAGTTATTAGGATTTTCTAAAGATGCTTAAATAGGATGAATGTGTTTTCCTTTCTCAAAGTAGTTTCTTATATAATATTGTCTTTCTATTGGTTACACTCCTTGATTTTTAGATATTAGATCTAGAACTCCATCTGTAATTGTTACGAAAACATAAATGTCAAAGAAACATACTAAAAGGTTAACTTGAACTTTACATTACAAATGGTGTTGTCATAATAATCGAGGTGGGAGAGTACCATGAAACATTTGCTATTGAATGCATCCAAAATTTAACTATAGTCATTACGAGCTAATATTATTTATGAAATAATATCCATCTCATATTTGACCAAAAATGGATATTGTTCTTATTTTAATTAGAATATTATGAATATTCTTTTTGGAATTAAAATATTTTGGTACACTTGAACAATGGTGTTTGGCTCAAGAAAGTCAATTTTCGATGTCAAAATAATGTTGTGCTAGTTGTTGAAAATACGAAATCATAAATAATTGACAATACACTTTTGGCATTATGGAATAGACAATATTATTGAGACACGATTGTACAAATTTAAAAATCAAAGTTATCTCGCTCTGCATGACTTGTATCTATAATAAGATTGATTGAATTAATTAATATTTGTGAAATATTATTGATGTATTTATTTGACTTGATGCTATTGGTTATTTTCTTGGTCTCATTAATAATTATTCATGTGCATATACAAAAGTTATGTATGTGCAGTCGATATATGATATCGATATGCGTTTAAATATGATTTAAATAACGATATTTGCTTAACAGGTTAGTTGCTTGATTGGCCCATGTAGGCACGTGTCATGGCCATCCTAGGAGAATGCGGTAGTGTGGGTGATTTGGATTTTGGATCTAGAATTAGTAAATGGAGAAATGGTAAAAGGAGGAGAATTTGTCTCCTCGTTCTTTATTTAAGCAAGCCCATACCCTCACTATTTTCACTTGCTTAGCCTTAGACCTAATTGACTTGATCCCTTCACCCATTGTTGAAATTTCCAATAGCACATTTACATCCAATTGTACTAAATCCGATGTACGCTTGATCATAACGGCATCCAATGATCGATTCAAGCTAAATTTAGAAGATTACACTAATTGATGTGTGTTCAACGTTGCCCCTTTAGGGTATAATTACTTTACACTTTATGTCATATACATATGATAATTATATTATACAATAAAAAAATTCTGATAGAAATGAGCGATCCTCGACGAAGAGGAGAGCACTCATCTAATTTTATTTCACTTAAAAAGAAGATACCAACAAGTCTGATGGGTGGCTAGTCCCCATGAAATTGCACAAAGAAAATAGAAGAAAAACCTCCTAAAAAATATTAAAAAAAATCTGAAAAGCATGAAAACAAACAAACAAGATGGTCATAAAAAGCCGAAGGTAGCAACGAAGAAAGGGCCATGATTAGAGAAAGACCTCGTCCATTCCTTGACGAGGAAGTGAAAAGTATGAATAATAGTCATGGATGTTTAAAGAAGCCGTTGAAGGCCCTACACCATATTGAGACTCAGCTCATCCAAGGAATACGAACGTCTGAGCCGAGTGGCCCACGTCAACAGCTAAAACTGAATACAACTCAATAGTCCAAGTGAGGCTTATATATATATATGTATGTATATTCTATTATATACATATATATGCAAGAGGAGAATAAGCTACATGCATGAGAAATAGTAACTAGGCATGACGTGAATTGTGTGAGGCAATAAACTCAGTTACCAATAGATAATGTTTAAACATTATAATTTTTATTTGCTAAAGGATTAGAGCTGTAAACATGAGCTAGTTACCTAGTAAAAGTAGGGAGTCGGAATGATCATGTGCGTTATCATCTGCCAGGATAACACGTACGACATTATTATTTCTATTATGGCGATTCTCTCTCGTAAGGCATCAATACAGGATTTCACCTGTTTAAGGAACTCTTTAAAGCTAGCGATGTTAGCTAATTTATAAGTACTATCAAATTATCCGTAATCGAAGTATTATTGTTGTTGTTGAAAAACATTTGATTTCTGTCAATACCAAATATATCAAGCTGCTATAGTGAAAATAGTGTCTAATAAGAATCATTGACCAAAAGTGAAATAAAATCTCAACCTAGAATAATAAGAATCACAATTAAGAATGTTAAAAGTAATATTAAAACAAAAAATCATTATAATGTGTCGAAGCATAAAATTAGTAAACCAATAATCATATATACGTTCGTAGCTGTTTCTAGGTTCATATTGCAAAAAATATATTATCAATGTGCACATCCTTCCTTTTTAACAATTCATTAGTATTAAGCTTCCCATGTAATATTAGCCACATATGTAACTTAGATTTAGAGGGTGCATTTGCTTTTCATATAAATTTAAAAATATTAGATTTAACTCCTGAGAAATTTTGAAATTTATAAAATGAATTAGATGTAAAGTTGTTAGTCTTATCCTAACACCAAATTTTAATATTATTGTTATTATTTATATTTTATAATTCTAATTCAGCATATAGAAAAGCAAATGGGTAGAAAGTAGTTCGTTCTACTGCCCTATAAAGTTGAATTCCTAAGGAGATTTCATATTATACAATAATATAGTATGCATGTTTGTTGCCTTCCTTTATTATCTATTATTAAGTCACACCAATCTATTTATGTTAATTTTTAGATCTTTGTATAAAATAAAATAAAATTATATTTCATATGGGCCATTCAAAATATATTTTATATTAATTTTCTACATATTAAAATTGTTTTTAGTAATTTAGAAAATTCTATTTACTATTTTCTAAATCATATAAGTATATATATATATATATATTATATACTTAAAATTATTTATAAAATTATACACACACACACACACACACACACATAATGTTATCTCGCTATTTAGCAAGGCCATGATACCGTAGATTTGGTTAAGAACAATTGGTTACTAGCCTTGAGAATATGCTATATATAGTATTATAGACAATGGTCGAACAGATTTGGATCAAGCCTCAATCAAGGTGTAATCAATATGAAGGGACAAGGAAGGCCCTATGAGGCTACCTATCAAATTTCAAGCCAATCGAATTTCGTACGCTCAAGTTATGGACAAATGAAGAACTTATATGGATAAATCTATAACGTTCCATGAAACCGCGTAAATCGATGAAGATTGATCAATATCTCAAAATTTACAAAGCTTTTGCAAGTGAAATTTTCAAAGCATAAATATATTGAAGAGTGGAACCCACAAAAATGATTGCATGACAAAACTCCCAAATATCGGAAACAGAGGCCGATTGTTATTGGAACGATCGTACGAATCACCAAAACGATTCATATTCAATGAAGGTTGGATGATATCTCACAAACGACGTCAGAATTGAAATTTTTTTGGATAGAAAGTAATTTACATCATAAAGTGCCTACATTATCGATCGCACAACAGAACTCGAGAAAAACATAAAAAGACACCGATCGTTATTGGACGATCAGCATAACGATCGGCGTTCTACGAAGAATGGGAAACTATGGCTCAGAATGACACCATATTTTAGAAGCAAGGCCTAGAGGCCTATGGGACCATCCACGAACGATCACACATTGATCGAAGCAAAAAATAACAATCAACCCCCATCGTTATTTTTGTAGAATTTAGACCACCGATCGTTCCAGTGGGCCCTTACGGATCTAGGATTCTTCTGGCGAATTTTTAGCCCGATCCATGCACATCTTTTCCTATAAATGTAGCGACCATTCTCTATAAAGAGGATCCTTCTTTCTGCTATCCAGGCTCTGCAATTTTTATTATTAACTCTTGTTCTAATGGATCCCAGTTGATCCAAACATTCTTGTAATCATAAACAAGTACAAGATCAATAAAAATATAAAGTGGATGTAGGTCAAGGCTGTCGAACCACTGTAAAAATCTGTGTGTTTATTTATTTCTCTACTCTATTTTAATTTCATTCATCATTTAATCTTTATGAGATTCTATTGGGTGTCGATGCCCATTTTTGGCGTCAACATTTTGGTGCTTTCACCGAGAAATGAATTCTTAGCTTGACTGGGCATCGTCTTCTACTTGTGGATTTACATGTTCGCGAGATAGATCCAGCTTTCTACTGGCAAGTTTTCTATTCTACTTATATTTGAAAGAGATCTATAAGGAAACTATCAGCCATGGCCTGAGGAACCAAGTCTACATCTTGTGCGGTAGAAGGAAATCATGATGATAGTGTTCGATCGGTCATGCGTTAGATCAATGTGCATGCATTCTTAAGTTTTGAAGCATCTATGAACGATCGATCATCGCTCGTGTTCCACACAAACGATCGCTCCATCATTCCCTCTATAAAACCTTCTGATCGATCCATTTCAAAGAGGAAGAAAGAAGAAAAATTGGAGGTCATAAATCGATCGGGTGTGATCCATATTTTCAAGGATTTACACTGATCATTACTATACGATCATTCCTACCTGATCGTTTCTATACAACCATTCCCAAAAGATTGTTCTAGACTGTAGTTTCAACCAAACGCTTTTCCCTACCGATCATTCGTTCCTCTACCGATCGCTCACCTTCATGTTTCCCAAACGAACGGCCATGATCCAAACGATCGATTATAATCTAAACTATCATTCACACTCCAAACGATTGGTCATACCCTAAACGATCGACCACTACTCCGTACATCCTCAATAGACGATCGTTTCCAACAAATCCATATGCCGCATCATCTTATACCACCGTTTCTTCATACGATCGTTCTTTATACGATCGTTTCGTACAATTATTTCTCCATGATCGTTCCATCCGCCAATGTGATTTAGGCTAATCGTTTTTCGGTATGATCGTCCATATGATTGTCAACATAATCATTTTCAACTGACCGTTTTTTCCAACCGATCGATTTCATCCGATCGTTTTAAACCGATCATTTTTCCAAAAAAAATTTCTAGTACGATCCAAATTTTACGAAAAATGCTATAACTTAAAGACGGTGCATTCTATCCACTTCCCTTACGTCATGTGGCTGACCGAGGCATAGGGAATCAAGCGATAGCATCTAAATTGCAATGAAGGAATGGACAAGGAACCGCTACTCAAACGATACTCCTAAAGGTTGGAGAACCAAGGTGATATGACATGACCAAGGTAATGTGATTCAAAGCAAAACCTATAAAATTATGGCCCAAGGTCAAACTAAGGTAAAACCAAGATTTTCTCCAAGCAAACACCAATATGACTCCAAGCACCGTTCTTCATCAACCCAGCACTTCGAATTCAATGATTCCAAGCACCGTTCTTCATCAACCCAGCACTTCGAATTCAATGACTCCAAGCAAACCAGTTGCCGACTCTAGGTAAATTACCACCATCCTTCAAAAGCGGTCCATCTTGCTTTGCTTATATCTTGGGCGTACGAATTCCAAGTGACCTGAGACTTGGGGTGCAACCTCAAGAAGCCTTCCTTACTGCCTTATATGGATTGTGCCCCTATTTGGGTGAAAGTTTGGGGATCATCATGATCAATGACCCTATCTTAAACGATTTGCCATTTGATCGGCATTCTCAACCATTCAAACCTTCGACAATCATGCATACATCATTCACAAGCTTTACAAGCAACTATAACTTGAAAATGGACCGAACTGATGAGACTGGAGCATCTTCCCAGTAAAAAGCTATTCATTGAAGTCGTTCGGCATGTAGTATATCCGAGAGATTCAATGTACCAATCATATCGACTTACTCAGGAAAAACCGACCCTCGACAACATCTCGTAAAGCACAAGTGGCACATGGATCCTGCCAGAGCGCCAGATGCCACCGAATGCAAATGTTTTCCCATATTTCTTGAAAGTGTAACGAACATGCGGTTTACACAGTTACCACCCAACTCCGTCTCCTCTTTTGATCATTCATATCAGAAGTATGTCGAGCAATTCAGAATGCATGCGAATCACACCAAGGATGTGATATCATTATCCAATTTATTCCAGATGCTAGGTGAGCCGCTCAAAGACTTCCTATAGATATTCAACACCGTCATCACTAAAGCAAGCAATCCCAATGAGAATATCATACCGATGGCGTTGATAAGGTGAATCGACCCCTAGATAGACTTTGGCTACTAGTAAGCTGAACAACCTCCTTGACCTTGGTTCATTTTTGTTACAAAGTGAATCAGAACCTAAGCAAGGAGGAGGTAAAGTAGACTAGGAGAAGAACAATGCTGGCCCATTGGCCGAGGGCATTCAAAGCGAGGGCAATATTGATAAGATTCTAGGAGATGACCCAGAATCTAAAAATTCAACTCGTATAGTATTTTGAATGGTTCAATAAAAAACATTTACATGGAGACTCGCGACTCGGAGCAGTAAAGGAAATAAGCCCCATGGAGCCCACCAAAACCAAGGAGAAGTCAGGGAAGTATTGCATACTTCATGATACAAATGGTCATACCACTGGCCATTGCAGATACTTCTAAGATGTAATTGAAGAGCTGATGCGAAAAGGAAAGCTCCAATAGCATATACAAGCTCCGTATGATGGTGACCATGAGACGTCTGACCCTTACTGATAAAGACCTTTGATTATCAACTGGACCGTCGATGGTCGGCTTCCCGCTGAGAGGGGCCAGGGGCAAAGTGGAATAGTAAGAATATGACGCTGCTTCACTTATCAATAAAATTTGTTTCAATTTCAATTATGTTGTGAACTACGACCAAATTGAACTAAACTACTTCCAAACGATGCAGGTGATCAAGTACATAGAGTTGTGTGCCAACTATCCTCTAAGAACCATGATTGGACCTTTGAAGTATCATCAAGACATGTGTGATTCAACCGCTCATTAGCTACCATATTCTCCTAACGTAGGGGCAAGGACTCGAAATGGAAAGTGGGTGTGACTTGCAAATCCACTTCCTGCTCCGTGCTTCAATTCTGACAGAACATCTATGCCTTACTCAGGGCCCGATAAGGTTAGAATCTAGTACAAAGTGGATACGCTTGACCGTCCACTTATCAACTTCCGTGCTTGACTTGAAGTTCGCCTAAGTACTTATGCCTCTCCTGAAGCTCAACAAGACGAGGCCCAACTAACGTGGATGTGATTTGACCATCTACACATTAACTTCTACCCTTGACATAGGAAATAGTCTAGGAGCTCGATTAAAAGTAGGTGCGACCTACTATCTACTCATCAACCACCGCCCTCAACATGAGGACACGACTATAGCTTGAGGTGGATGTGACTTGACTGTCCACCCAATAACTCTCTACTTCCACTTACCAGGAAAAGTATGAAGCAAATTGTACGAGACCTGATCGTCCAACCCAAACATGGATGTGATCTGACCATCCATCTACTACTCCCTTCCTTTACTTGAAAAATGGAGCTACAATCACCAAGTGGACCTGAATCGACCATCTCACTTTCCAGGTTCTATCTTTGATGTTGGGCGTAGAATTCCATTCCATGAATGAACATGATTCAACCGTTCATTCGACAACTCTTACCTCGACTTGACAAGTGGATAATAAATAAAAAATGAGTGCGATTGACTACCTATCATATAACTCTAGTTCCTAGAGTCCAGACCGAAGTCTGACCATCCGTTGACCAACTCAAGTTCCCAGAGTGTGGACTGGACTATGAACACCAAAAGATGGATGTGGT
This sequence comes from Allium cepa, assembly GCA_030765085.1. Classification (NCBI taxonomy): domain Eukaryota; kingdom Viridiplantae; phylum Streptophyta; class Magnoliopsida; order Asparagales; family Amaryllidaceae; genus Allium; species Allium cepa. The sequence continues at coordinate 581,259,372 of CM060940.1, forward strand.
TCAACCATCCAACAACCAACTTCAGTCTTTAGAGCATGGTTAGGAGAATAAATACCATAAAAAGTGGACGTGGTTCGACCGCCCGCTCTCCAACTCTTTCTCCCAGTTTTGGGGGCAAAGACATAACTCAAAGTGGATGCGATCCGACCATGTGCTCCTACTCGAGTATGGAGTCCGCCAAAACACTCATCTCACTGCCAAGGCTCCGCAAAAGCAAGATCTAAATAAAAGTGGATGTGTCCATACGTCGAATCCGGACCCAGATGCAAGGAGCAGTTTGAGCCCAAGTTTAAATGGATATGACCCGACCATCTACTAATCGGCTCCTTTCCACAATTTGTCATGAAGAACTCCAAGTAAGAGTGAACGTGATTCGGCCGACCACTCTTCGACCATCGCCCCTTACTTGGGGGCAGAAGGAATGACTAACGGGAATGTGGTTCGACCATTTTTCAAAATAACTCTAAGTCTACGGAGTGTGGGCTGGAGTACAAACACAAATCGAGTGCGATTCGACCACCTGACAACAAACTCTTATCCTAGAGTGCGGATATGAGTATAAAAAATTCATGAATGTGGTTAAACCACTCACTGTTCCATAAACTATGAGCTGAACTCGACACAAGGAGTATAAACATACTACGGATGAGAATATTTGACCATCCACGAACTAACTCCATTGACCCGAAGCTGGGGGCAGGAGTATAAACCACTAAAAGCTGAATACAACATCTCATTATAGCTCTAGCTTGGTGTTCTTTATGACTTAAGGCAACGACTGTAAGGAGGCCTTAATACCAAACCAGTCGAAACGACATCCAAAGTTATGGATTACCGATTATATCATACCTCTGGATCGACAGGCAATATCAATCCAAACTCTATGTATAGTGCCAATGGATCGACGGTCAATATCGATCCACACCAACCATAAATGAGCTGAACTGAACATGCATCGAGTAACTCTGGTCACTATAGCATGGATAGGATAATAAACTATAAATCAGTGTAACGTGACCATTCATTGTTCATCACTCTACTTCGATCCGTCAGGAGAAGCATGAAACCAGATGGGCATGAAATGACCATTCTTGAGCTAACTTTGTCCCTTAATCCGACGAGAGAACATAAATCGAAATGGATGTGATTGATTGTCTAGCTCTGACTGAATGCAACACGAGAATTAACTTGCTAGCTTTGGCCATGATTTGACTAGAAGAGAAGTTTGGAAAAGACATGACTTGACCATTTATTCTTTGGGTCCTCGTTCAGAGTAGGCGACATCTGCACCAAAATTGGACGTGATTGACCATCCAACACTTAACTTATGCTCGAAATTTGACGAAGCATCGAGGTCTTTCCCCGAAAAGAAAAACTAGAATACATCAAGAGTGGGCGTGACACAGCCATCCAACAACTAACTCGATGCCACTTCTCACGGGAAAGGGTATAAAGCTAAAGCGGACAAGATTTTCCTATCCACTTATTAACATCTGCCCCAAACCTATAGGGGCATGAGCGAGAATCAAGATGAATGTAAATCTATCATTCAACTCTCAGTCTTCGAAGTTTAGGTGGGACAAACTTAATCGTCTGTGCAGAGCATCTATCAACCTGAGACTAGGAGCAGAGGTGCGATCATCCAAAAGCTGACTACGATAGCTCAATACTGTGACTCATACATAGTGCTTTCAACGACTCGAGGCTATGACCAAAAGGATTCCTAGAGATAGAATCGTCGAATCGATGCCCAAGATCATAGGCAACTGACCATCACTTCAACCCGAATGATGAGTAACGGATCATGAGTACATTGAATGGAAAGTGCATTACTCGAATATGCAGGCAGATTCAAACTCAAAGAAAAAGCCAACTTTGCAGTTGTATGCAAAACGAGGCCGAACCTTACTTGACATTTGGTTTAACATTCTTCTAAGCCTGATATTCGGCCATTTGCAGATAATCGCTCAAAGTTTTTAGAGCCATTCACTATCATACTTAATAACTCATGACAAGACTCTAGGATTCGACCAGAGTTATTGTCCCAACTGGATTTCAAGTTAATTGTTACTTGAAATAGTTACATTTGAACTTAAGGAATCCAAGACTGCACCCGCTGAGCTAAAGATCGACATTACAGTCAGCCATGGCGACCCATCATGGGTACTGAAGATCGGATCAAATCATAGTGCAACGATGATGAAGGAATTAACTGGCTTTCTCCGAACGAATCTTGATGTGTTCGCATGGATCCATTCTGACCTGTGTGTGATCTCACCAACCATCGTGAGCCATGCATTGAATATCGACCGGATGAATGTCCCCGTGAAACAAAAGCGATGCGGCAAAAGCAACATGGTATGGATCCAAAAAGATTTGCTACACTTAAAGTAGAGGTGGATAAACTCAAAAACAATGGGTCTATCCGCGACGCCCTCTACCTGAAATGGGTATCCAATCCAGTTTATGTGAGAAAAGCTGATAGAAACTAGAAAACATATGCCGACTACTCTGACTAAAACAAGGCATGCCCAAAAGACAGCTTTCCACTTTTGAGGATCAACCAACTAATGGAATCAACCACTGAATATGAAATGCTTTCATGTGTTGATGCATATTCCGGATACAACCAGATCCTGATGCATGGCCCCCACCAAAAGCACACCCTAAGGCTATATTGCTATGTTATGATGCCATTTGAACTTAAGAATGATAGTACTACTTATCGAAGGTCGGTTAACCGAATGTTCAAGGCCATATCGGGCAATCAATGGAAGTATACGAAGATGATATGCTCGTGAAGTCATGGAAATCAGACAACCACATCGATGACTTAGTAGAGATATTTGGTATTCTCCAAAGACGTAGAATGAAATCAATCCCTTGAAATGCTCTTTCTGGTTGCGTTAGGGAAATTTATGAGTTTCATTGTTAACTTTCATAGAATTAAGGCTAATCTCGAGAAGATTTAAGCAATCCGAAATATCTAAGGGCCAAAAATGATTAAGCAGGTATAGAGCCTCAATAGGAAGATCACCGTCCCAAGTTGATTTATCTCTAGGGCCATCGACAAGTGAATTCTCTTCTTCAACCTAATTAGGAGAGGAAGAGAAACTTTGAATGGAGCAGGACTGCATAGATCTATTTCAAGCTCTAGTAGATCACTTAGAGAGACCTCACATACTATCTAAGCCACTAGATCATGAAGACTGATACATCTATTTAGTGGCATCGGCACACGCCATAAGTGCCGCACTATTACGCTAAGAGAATCAGATCCAGAGGCCAGTATATTATGTTAGCAAATGATTGACAGGTGTTGAAAAAACTACCCATAGTTGGAAAATCTCATGTACTGCCTATTCATTGTGTCATAAAAGTTTTGCCCTTGCTTTCAGGCTCACCCCATCAACGTCTACACCAAGCAGCTGTTACGATGGTCCTATAGCGACCTGAGACGTCCGAAAGGTTGCTCAAATGGAATATCGAGCTATTAAGCGAATTCAATATCATTTATCTCCCTCGAAGAGCTATCGAGGGACAAACATTGGCGAACTTCATAGCTAAATTCGCTGCACCATACGACTCTCCAAAGAGCAGTGGAGAACTAATGAACTGATGGAAAATGTGCATGGATAGAGCATCCAATGATCGGTGTTCTGGGGACAGAGTCATGTTAGTGACTCCTAAGGGAACAATTGATCTGCTGCACCTTGAAACTCGACATCCCTGTAGTAAATTATGAAGTCGAGTATGAAGCCTTGATCGTCAGGCTCAAAGTTGCTAGAGAACCAGAGTGAAAACTTATAAATCTTTTGTGATTCCCGGTTATCGAGATGCCAAGTCAGAGGAGACTATCAGGCTAGGGGGCAGCAACTTGCTCCTTATCTCAGTCGGGTCCAAGAGCTATTAGCTGACTTGGAGTATTACATAATTACACATATCCCCAGAGATCAAAATGAGAAAGAAGACTCATTGGCCAGCTGGCGAATTCCAAGAGCATAGCACGATTGAAGTACTAGATGCTCCGAGCATCGACTGGATAGAGATTGGTTGGGTTCTTGTGACGAGCCCGAAAAGGGAGTCGTGAGTGACTTCTATCAAAGGTTATCTACAATGAGGGTCCTTTCAGATGGAGGAACGAAAAATGACAGATCTTCCACAAAGCTTCACTTTACATCATTCAAGAAGGAGCTATGCATAGAAAAGGTTTCTCCATTCCCCTGCTTCGGTGTATCGCCCATGAAGAAATAAAATGACTCTCGAGGGAAGTCCATAAGGAGAATGCAATGATCACACGGGGAAGGGGGAGGGAGGAGGGGAAAATCCTGATAAAGAAGATACTCCATCATGGATATTACTAGCCAACTGTCGAACGAGATGCAACTAATCACGCTAGACAATGCGACGAGTGCTAGATATTTGCAAAAAATTCTGAGAGCTCCGCCAGTGGAAGTTAGCCAAATGGTCAGTACATGGCTGTTTTCAACTTAGCGGCATTGATATTATCGGTTCCTTATTGATCTTTAAAGACGGAGTGAAGTATTCCATCATAGCAGTGGATTATTTCACCAAATGGGCTAAAGCAAATCCTTTATCCATGATCACAACGAAGAAAGTAATCAACTTCATTATCTAGAGCATCATCTATCATTTTAGCCTTCCAAGAGGTAACTGATAATGGAACCCAATTGGAAAGTGTTGAAATTAAAGACTTCTACCGTCGACATCATATTGAAAATAGATTTGTTGCAGTTGCTCACCCTTAAGCAAATGGACAAGTTATGTGAGCAAAATCATAAAGTCTATTCTGAAGAAACATTTGGAAAAGGCTAGAGGCAAAAGGGTGGATGAACTCCCAAAGCATTACGGGCTTACAAAACCACCCACAAGCCCGCCACTGGTTATACTCTATTCGCCCTTGCTTACTGCTCTGAGGCCATCTTCCCTATAGAACTTGAAGTCCCCTCTCATTGAGTGACTTATTATGACCCCTATTTCATTATAAAAAATATAAACAAGGAATTGCAATCCAATTTCAATTAAACTATATGTAACCGATGATGACTCGTGAGTCTACAAACACATTCGGAAGCCAATGACAATAACATGTATTTCAACATGCAGTGTATATTCTAAAAATTCGATTTCTTGAAACCGACAGAAATTGAATTTTCACTTGGAGTTTCTAGAAAAAAGACTGGATCAGATAGCCAAAGCTTTCTAGCTTCGTAGAACCGAACATAGATAGCAACTGATAGAATACAGTCCTAAATTTATACTGTTGGAAATCGACCAAGCGTCATGATGATCAAAGATGGATACATCACTTTAGGAAGCTAAATAAATGGAAGGGCGATGAAAAATCAATAAACTGGATGGAATCTTTTTCAACGATTGAAGCTTTCGACTTTTCAAAGCACGCCATGTTCGAACAAGATGTGCTTTGGGGGGCAAATATTTTCCTGCCTTTTGGTAGGGCCGTGATACCGTAGATTTGGTTAAGAATGGTTGGTTACTAACTTTGAAAATCAGCTACACACAGTATTATGGACAATGGTCGAACAGATTTGGACCGAGTCCCAATCAAGGTGTAATTAACATAAAGGGAAAAGGAAGGCCCTGTGAGGCTACCTTTCAAACTTCAAGCCAATCAGAGTACGTACGCTCAAGTTGTGGACAAATGAAGAATTTATATGGACCGATCTAGAAAGATCCATGAAATAGCATAAATTGACGAAGATCGATCAATATCTCAAAATTTACAAAGCCACTGCACTTAAAACTTTCAGAATATCAATGTATTGAAATGTGGAGCCTACAAAGATGATCGCATGAGAAAACTCCCAAATCTTGGAAACAGAGATCTTGGAACAATCGTATGAATCACCAAAAGGATCCATATTCAATTAAGGTTGGATGATATCTCACAAATGATAAGTTGGAATTGCAAAAAATTTGGTGAGCAAGTAATTTACATCACAAAGAGCCTACATTATCGATCGCACAATAAAACTCAAAAAACATAAAATGGCACCGATCGTTAGACGATCAGCATAACAATCGGTGTTCTACAAAGAATGGGCGATATCTCCAAAAATATAGCTTAGAATGACACCATATGTTGGGAGCAATGCCTGGAGGCCTATGGGACCACCCACAAACGATTGGACATTGATTGGAGCCAAAAATAAGCCTCGCTTGTTATTTTTGTAGAATTTAGACCATTGATCATTCCCGTGGGCCCCCACGGATCTAGAGATTCTTCTGGCGAATTTTTAACTCGATCCATGCACATCTTCCCCTATAAATACAGCGACCATTCTCCATAAAGAAGATCCTTTTTTCTACAGCCCAGGCTCTACCATTTTTATTCTTCACTCTTTTTCTAATGGATCCTAGTTGATCCAAACATTCTTATAATCATAATCAAGTGCTAGATCAATAAAAATATGAAGTGGATGTAGGCCAAGATTGCCGAACCACTATAAAAATCTGTATGTTTATTTATTTCTCTGCTCCGTTTAATTTCTCTCATCATTTAATCTTTATGAGATTCTATTGGAAGTTGATGCCATTCTTGGCGTTAAAAATATATGTTTTAGAATTTTAAAAAATTATTACATTTACATTTTAATCATTTTAAACAACGTATATATTAGTACATTTATGAATATTAAAATGGTCTAACTAAATTATGGCATGGAAGAGAATATATGGATGTCGCTGCCAAAGGTTCTTGAATTCCATGGAAGCGGTAATAAAGCTTATAGACTTGTAAAATCTTATCATGATCTTAAACAAGCATCTAGAAGTTGGAATGAGTGTTAATTGACAAGGTAATCAAATAGTTTGATCAGATCTAACACCAAGAAAGCATGTTCCTATAAGAAAGGAAGAGATAAGATATTACAGCATTTCTAGTAAAAATTATATGCAAAAAATATTTATACCAATTGGTAATGATGTAATTATATTACAACTGGTAAAAATAAAGTTGCATACAATTTATCGATGTTGGATTTAAGCGAGGGTATCATATATAAAGATCTACAAAGATGAATCGAGTAGAATGCTAGAACTATCCCAAGGAAAGTACAAAACATCATACTAAAATTTTTAGCATGAATCCAAGAAAGGAAATGTTCCTATACGACTTGGAATTACCTTATGTTATTAGGACTCCACATTCCGAATGAGAAGAGCGGGAGCATATAAGAAGGATACCTTATGCATTGGCAATAGGATCCACCATGTGTGGTATGTTATGCTAGAACCTATATCGTTTATACATTGGGTGCATAATTAAATCCTTGATAATTACAAGATAGTTAGTAGGAATAATCCCAAGTATTTATGAGCATTATTTCTATGTAAAAAATAAATCCCTTTATGAACAGATATTCAAACTCATGCTATCATAGTAACATCGACAAAAGTAAGTTAGCCTTAAAGTTTAAATTCAACCTCATTAGAACGACCATAGTTTGGAAAGGTTCCAAATAAGAACTTGTAGCATATTCAACTGAGGAGGTTGAATATATCAACTTGAATAATTCCTCAAAGGAAATTGTTTATTGTGATTTTAATAATGCAATTGGATTGCAAAAGAAACTAATGGGGCTTGCAAAAATTGAGACACGTTCACCACAAGCACTGCATGATAAATGTCTTTATCATTTGCAGAGAAGTGGTAATTGAAAAAATAAATACTATGGATAATATTGCATATCCAGTCAAGGACTATTAGCTCAAGTGACAAGTAGTACAACGCTCTAGACAGAGGTTTTGGCGATTATAGATTCGAACCGCTGAGACATCAACATGAGCGATCTGCTTGAATTAAGTGCAACTTTTGTTATCAAAATGCAATGCATATCTACTCACTAAGGCACTTTCTTAGTCGAATCTAGGAAAGCTGGTTGAAATGTATGCTCTACGATATCTTAATTTGCCCCAGCCGTAAGCGAAAGATTGATAGAGTTGAGCGTGTTCCCTAAGGCCTATTATATAATTTTGGTTATGTAATTGTATATTTAAACCTTTTGTGTAAATCTTATTGAACAAGATTACATTTTCTAGTATTTATTTCTATTGTGTGTGCTTATATTTATGATTAAATGTTGATGATTACATTTTATACATATATTAAGAAATCCCTAAGAATAAGTATTTAATCGATTGTAGTTACAAAATAATTTTGTAGCGTTGAGTAATGAACCAGTAAATATAAATATACACATATTCTTAAATATTCCTAGTTTTTTCTCTAAGAAAAAGAAAAGGTACCATTATTAGACATAAATGAGTTTTCGGCCCAAGGTAATTGTACATGAGAAAGAAACAATGATAGGTTACTGATATATAAATAATAAGTGTTGATCTTTGTACGAAGGGAACATAACGAAAGTCAAAGTCCCTACTCCAACCGGATTTGATACCAATCTGACGATACTCGAAGAAACAGAGCATACATGCTTCCTACGATTTCGAGAGCCCTTAGAGACATAAATCCCAAAGGCACCACCTTCAGAGTTGGAAGAATCAATGGTCGCTTAAGTATTCAACTCACAGCTAATTCTTCCAAGTTTACTATAGCTACACGCAAAAGGACCATATTTGTAGTCTAGGGCTTCTTTGATCTTTTGAACCTCCATTAGCTGACAAAATTTAGTAAATCAGACAATATCACCATCAGGAGAGAACTTCCAGATATCATCAATTTAGAGAGGCTCCGAGATTGCAAAATTAACTACACTATCACAATAGGCTTCAACATATGCAAAAACAATAGGTTGTTATTACTCATTAAGAATAGGTTGTGCGTGAACATGAACGGGTGAAACAATAGCTAAAGAAACATCTTGTGATTGCTGTGGATGAGTGCGGGTAGTGTTATTTAGAATGACCTGCTATGTAACGACGGTCATACCAAGCTCTCCATCTCCAGCACGTGAAGTACATATATTAGTTGACACATGTTTTATTGTAATAAAAAGAATCTCAACTGTTACGTGTCTGCCAACCTATATTTATATACCACTTCTCCAAATTATTTAACGATGTGGAACTATTCCAATTCTAAACTGTCGTTCCTCCTTGTGACATGCAAGACAACCCTAATAATCTCCCCCCCGACTCGCATCCCCTTAGAGTACTTTGAAAGAACTTTTGTCTACATGGCCCAGTTCGCAACCTTCGGCTATGATACCAATGGTTATGTAACAGCGGCCGGACCAAGCTCCCATTTTCCAGCACATAGCATAATGCATACGATTTGGCACACACTTTATTATTACAAAAGGAATCCCCAATGTCACGCGCTTACAGACCCATATTTATACTCCACTTAACCAAGTTATTTAGTGACTTGCGACGATTCCAATTCCAATTCCTCCATGTTGCTAGAACCGGGCCTGCAGCAATAGAAGTTATGGATGAGTTTCATGCTATTGGATCTTTATTGGGTTGCGAGGTCTACTTTATCTAGAACATCTTAATTTTATTTAAATAAAATCTTTTTAATAAAATGATATTTTATTATTTAATTTTTGTATAATTTATATGTATATATACGTGTACATATATATTTGTGCGCGTGTGTAACATATTAATCCGTGCAAGGTATAACATGCTCATGTGTAAATGTTGGAATTTACATCGCAACAGACAATATAAAAATACTATATATATATATGAACTTTAATTAAAATATATTCTTTTTCTAAATATAATTGTTGATACGAATACAAATATATTTGTAAATATAATTATGAAATATTAGCATTATATATAATTACGTGAATATATTTAATTCAATTATAAATATATTAAATAAAATAAATAATATTTTTTATAAAACCGAGAATAAAACATACATATGTTAATAAAATATATTTTTATTATATATATCATATTAGTTACTTATTTATATATATATATATTAAAATATAGGTCAATATTTATAAATACATAACTTTTTATTAAATATATACCAGTCTTGCATATGACTCAAAAACACACACATACACACATTTTGAATATTATTTAATTAATATCTAAATGGTTTTTATTGAAATATAAATATAAAATAATTTCAAAACACAATTTTGAAATTTAAATTTCCAGTAAATTTCGGAATAATATTTGTACTTTGAAACTTTGTTTCATAAATTTATTGCTTAAAAACAATCTTAAAATTAATTGTTGATTTTCGGTTTATATTTTAAATATTTTTTAAAGAATAAAAATGATTTGTCTTTGCCTAACATGTATTTTGAGATAATATAATTATAAAATGTGAAACATAATTTTTATGTAATATGTATTATATATTTAATTTATGTAATTAAATGGTTTAAATAATAATAATATATATAATTATTTTTATTACCCTCGAATATGTTATATGTATAATACTTTTTATACAAATTTATATAACATATTTATATGAAGTATATTGTAGTGATTAAACTATGAAATACATTTATATGAATATATTTACAATATATATATATATATTATCAAAATAAACGTAAATATATATATATTTACAACCACTAATCAATATGAAGCTTTGCTTAATATAGATGAGGAAGGTAATATGAATGATGTGTGTGAAGAGAATCAAATAGAAGAAAAACAGGATGAAATAGTATTTGATGAAGTTGTTATGCAAGTGACAGCAGAAAGACAAGAAAAAAAGAAAGGCAAGTGCAACACAGTGGAAACACATGGGGAAGCAGTCCAATTTGTACAAAAGCAAGTTAAGGAAATTATTACACAGCAACATGTACCAAGTAAGGAAGTAAACAATGAAGAAGGAAACAGTAGGAAAAATGAAAATGAAGAGGTCCCCGGTAGCAGTGGAAAGAAAAAAGGAAAGAACAGAAATATGAAAATGAAGCAAAGTGATATAACAATAAAGCAAACTGTCATGCACAAGGATGTTTTGGCATGCACAGAATATCAACCTGATATGCACATAACAAACTCACCCGGCCAAGTCAATGACAAAACACACAGTCAATCAACAACTCATATATACTCCAAAATTAACCCTCCTCTGGCATTCAAACCACCCCCTCACTTGCCAAACCATGATACCACACCTACTACACCTGAACTCACAGATATTCCAAAGTCTGATGAAGCAATCAGTATGGATAAAACCCCCCTATCAGCTACTATCCCTAACTACCTGACCTCGTCGCAGGCAGTAACTAGGCGAATGAAATTAGAAATGCTCAATGCACGTGTCACTCAATGATGACACGCATTGGAGCATGGAATGTACGTGGTGGTCATCAAGCAATCAAACTTGATGAATGTAAGCAGCTAATTAGAATGCACCAATTAAGTATCCTTGCCATGCTTGAAACAAAGTTAAATCATGCAATGACGATTAAAGCGGCACAATATATCAATCCCAACTGGAATTACATTCATAACCTGAATGAGGCTGTGTATGGTAGGTTATTGATTCTGTATGACCCCCTCCATGTTAAACTGACTCCTATCCTATCTACTACCCAATTAATCCATTGTCACGTGCATGACCATGCTGATAACACATCATTTTATCTCTCATTTGTTTATGCGCATAACACTGCTGCTTCAAGAGGACCCTTACATAATGTCATACCATCATTGAGACAGTCATCCCATCCATGGCTAATTCTTGGTGATTTCAACTCCTGCTTTTCTCTCTCCGATAGAGTAGGAGGCAATCCTCTCTCCATCAATGACATACAACCTCTAGCAAATACCATTTTCGATGCTGAGCTTGTCCCCGTTAAATCTGTGGGAATGCAATACTCGTGGAACAATAAAAGAAGACATGGGTGTAGAACCTATTCTAGAATTGATCATGCCTTCACCAATCAAAAAGCTTTAACCAAATGGCCTCTCATTTACAGCCTTCTCCCTCCGCCTCTCCTATCCGACCACTCTCCCCAAATAATTCATCTTCGTGGAGCGGACATGCGAGGAAATTCAAATTTTAAATTTTTTAATAATTGGGTTCAAGAACCGGATTTCCTATCTATTATTAAAACAGCATGGAGCAAAGAAATTAAAGGTAATCCTCTTTTTATCTTGCAGGAAAAAATAAAGGAAGTGAAGCAAGTCTTGAAAAGGTGGGCATTCAAAAAATTTGGTAATGGAGAATCTATGAGTACTACAATAAGAAATAAACTATCTGAAGTCCAAGCTAACATGATGAATAATGTAAATGATCCATATCTCTCTAAGACTGAATGTACACTGACACAGCAATACTTTGAAGCGTTAACTAAGGAGAGCGAAATGGTTAGACAAATCGAGAATCAGATGGAAGGAAAAAGGGGACAGGAACAGTGCTTATTTTCATGCAAGTCTCAAGAGCAAGCAAAGAAGAGAAAATATTACGTCTATTTATGATACGAATGATGTTCTATGTTCTACAACTGGTGATGTACAGGATGCTTTTGTAAGACATTTCTCTGGAATGTATAGTAACTCTGACAACTTCATTCCTTCTATTGATCTGATTCCTGAGGAAATTCTGCCAAGAATTTCTACTAATGATTATAACTCTCTTTGTGATGCTGTTACCAAAGAAGAAATAAAGCAAGCAATGTTCTCTCTTAACTCTGAATCGTGTGGTGGTCCTGATGGGTTGAATGCGCTTTTCTACACTTCTTGTTGGGAGATAGTTTCAACTGATGTATGCAATTCTATATTGCTTTTCTACAAAAAGAGTAAAATCTTCAGGTCGTACAATTACACCAATATAGCACTTGTTCCCAAACATAAGTATGCGCACAGTGTTAATGACTTTCGCCCTATTTCTTGCTGTAATACCCTATACAAATGTATCTCAAAAGTAATGGCCACGATGCTTAGTCTTGTATTACCTAGTATTATCTCTAAGAATCAAGCGGCCTTCCTACCAGGTAGGAATATCCTTGACCACGTGCTTCTCTCTCATGAGCTCCTTAAGGGATACAAATGCAAGAACTCTTCCCCTAAAGCTATGATGAAACTCGACATAATGAAAGCTTTTGATATGCTACAGTGGAACAGTGTTGCTAGAATAATGGGCTATATGAACTTCCCTCCTCACTTTATTTCTTGGATATATGAATGCATATCCACCCCAACCTATTCTGTCAATATCAATGGCATATCTGCTGGATTCTTTACTAGCAAGAGAGGAATTAGACAGGGTGATCCGTTGTCGGCATATATCTTCATTATGGTGATGGAACTTCTTACGAGAATGATAGACAGATTAGTTTCTTGTAAAAAGTTCAAACTACATCCAGCATGCAATGATCCCCTAATTACTACCTTAATGTTCGCTGATGACTTGGTTGTGTTTTGTTCCCCTGACAATAACACAATCATTAATATTATGAATACTCTTGAACAGTTTTATTCCATGACTGGTCTTAAGGTTAATTTACGCAAGTTTGATATTATAACTTTTGGTGTGAGTGATGTCATGTCTGCACAAATCTCGCGTTCTACAGGTATAACTATTAATTCTAATTCTGTGTCTTATCTGGGAATACCACTCTCAACTTCTAAGATAACAATTAACCAATGTCTTCCATTATATGATAAGATTACAACTAGATTGAGTTGTTGGGCCTCTAGAACTCTAAGTCAAGCGGGAAGATTAACTTTGATTAAGTCGGTCATTTTTTCTATGCATGTTTACTGGGCTAGAATCTACATACTCCCATATAAGTTGATCAATATGATCAGATCTGCATTCATGAAATTCTTATGGTCAGGCAAGACTGCTGGAAGATACATAGCACCAATTAATTTCAGCAAACTTGAGAGGCCTTTGAGCAGGGGGGGTCTTGGTATATTCAATATGAAGCAATGGAATAGGGCAGCTTTTGCGATGCATATAGACACTCTCTATAATGGTACTGACAGCCTTTGGGCCAGCTGGTCAAAAAAAAACATAATTAAAGGTAAGAGTTTGTGGAAAATGACTAAATTGCAGAAAATGAGCTGGACATGGCAATGCTTGATTAAATCTAAGGAGTTATTTCTTCCTCTTATTCAACTGAATTCCTGCTCATCGTATAGAGTTAGATTCTGGGATGATCTATGGCTTGATAGTGGGTGCATTCTCAGTTGTCAACTTACATACAATGAAATACTTCAAACTGGTATACACTCTGAAGCTTTTGTTGGGGATGTTCTCAACAATCCTTGTAGAACTGGAAACACGTCTTCCAATCCTAGAATACAGAACATATGGAATATCATAAGAAGATTTACTCCCTTACCTACTGCAGCTACTGGTATTGTTTGGGGAAAAAATAAGGGAAAGTACAAAATTGGTAATGGCTATGATTACTTAATGAAAAATGAAGAGCAGCCAAAGTGGAAATGGTGGAAGCGAACATGGTGTTTGGACAGTAACCATCGTGAAAACTTGCTGTTGTGGAAGGTTCTTAACCGTGCGGTTCACACAAGAGCAAAGCTATTGAGCATGGGAATGGTGGTTGACATTGCATGTCTTTTCTGCAGCGAGCAAGTGGAGACTGTCGAGCATCTGTTCTTTGAGTGTAAATTCATAAAGCAACTCTGGTATGAGGTATTGATCAAACTTAAAAGTTATTCGGCCACAACAGATAATGGTGTTGAATGGAATAATATTTATGCGAAGACTGGACACAAAGGTAGTAAGAAGAGACTCTTTACTGTGCTTTTGAAAAGCTTCATTAATACGGTATGGAATGAACGAAACTCCAGGGTGTTTGACGTTAATACGGTTAAAACTGATGTTGTATTCAAAAATATGTTGTCTATCCAGATGAAACAGTGCTTGGGGATGCAAAGCTTCAGCATTGATCCAGGCATTTACTGCTCTTTCCTTTTGATATAGTCCTGTAGTGTTTTTTCTTTTGTGCTTTTTCTCCTGTTGTTCTTGTGGCACAATGTCTCCTTTCGTATTCTTGAGCTATGCTCTTCGTTGTATTCTGTTTCTATTTGTGCTGCAATAAAATGGTCGGGGTCCATTCAACCCCGTCGGCCTTGCCAAAAAAAATAAATAAACGTAAAAAGTGTTTTTTTAATATCTGGGCCATGCCATTATAGGTATGAACATAACAAGAAAGAATTATTTATTTATTTTAGAAGTATATACATAAATACAACCAAAACAATTTGTGACAATACAATTTACATATTAAAATCGTCATCTAACTAACACTCTATGTGTGTGTGTAATAAAACATTATATTTAAGCATGGATAATTACATTTTGATTAGAAATACACATTAGCTCTAATGCCTTGAAGTACACTTTGAAATGATGATGTGGACTGCTTAAAACAATTTTTGATCCAAAAGAGTGCTTGTCATTGAACCATTGACCAACGACTATCGAATAGCAGTTGAATTGACTTGATTTAAACTTGAGAAATTGGAGAGATCATAAGGGGGATTTTAGCCAGAAAATGTATGGGGATGGAGGCTCAAAAAGATCAGTATCAAATGGAGGAAGAGGTGCTTAAATAAATGAAGAGAGACTTTTAGATCTCATCTTTTACTCAATCCCCTTTAGTATCTACCATACAAAATCAGGCCATCTCTTCTCCATATTAGAATTTCATGCAACCCATATTATGGCAACACATACCAGCCCTTTTAATGGGCCATGAGCCCATTTAGGATCCAAACAAATATTTTGCATATTAAATCTAATTTAAAATGCTTATCGATATCGTATATCGATTAATATAACTATAACTTTAATAAATATAGTTAAGATTTTTTATCAAATCAAAATCAAATTTATAAATAATATTTCATAAACATTAATTAATTTATAACAATTATAAATTAATTAAATCATTTGGTTAAAGGAGAATTCATCGTTTCAGGAGTGTGAGTCGTCAGGTGTGAATTTGATCGGTGGTTAATATCGAACTATTCGAATATTAATGTTTACACTCACTTAGCAAGTGTGTGACATTTTAGCAAAATTTATCACTTAATTGGTTTTGATAAAATCCAATTTAACTTTGTTAAGAGTTACCCGGTTTATTGACTTTTATTTACACTAATTCTTTACATCAAAACTATATCACTTTGGACTTATGGAATTTGGTAATGGTCAAAATCCAATATCGTCCGCATTCAACTCTGTAGTCCAAAAACAAAGTCCTTGGTTTAATAATAACAATTATTATTTACCAAAATGCTCTGGCCAAAGACTTTGACTTTGAGTTGACATGAGTTGACTGTGATACTAACCTGTTACTCCACTTTTGATACTTCCACTTGATCCAACTATAATCATTCGATGGGTGTTATGCCATGGTTTGATTATAATCATACTGAAGCTTTTATATTAAAGATCGGCGGTATTATCAAGTCGAGAGAACTGTGTAAATCAGTCACATCGATATTTTCTTTTTGACCCTAGTTATATTAACCAACAGAAAACAATCGAGTGAGTCATTCCATAGTTATCCGATGACTATCAATACGTAACCCCTTGGTGTCCCCAACAATCATGAGTAATACACTGCCTAACATTTGGAGAGCATTACGTACTCTAGTCTCGACGGGTTGATATCCAGTCTCGATACATGCAACACCTCTAATTTTAAATCGCATTATTCAGGAGATTTAATTAGATGAATTAAATAGAATAATGTAGATATTGGACTGATAAGGGAATTGAGATTTGAGAACTAATTAGGGTTATGCCTTAACTAAACGAATATATGTGTGATTTATAAATTAGAGATTTAAGAGAATAAGGCAAGGGTAAAAGGGAATAACCGTATACCATAATGCCTAAACCCTTACCTCATTATCATTCACATTTTCATAAACCAAAACATAAAAAAGGAGAAACTAGGCCGACCATAATTCTAGAAGAAGAGGAGCTAAAAATCAGGTAGAGGTTGAGATTCAAGCCAGGAAGATTAAAGTGAAGAACAAATCTCAAGTTCCTTATCTAAACAAGGTGAATAATGATCTAAACCATCTCATATATGTCTTCTTGAACATTTAAATATAATTTTGAGATTTAAAACCATTTGGATGGATGAATGATGATATACTTTGATCATATGCCATGTTATAATTTAAACAAGGATTTTATGGGATAATATAATTCGATTTTAAGGTTAAAATCATGTAAATTGATTTCTGAATGCCATGATGTTTGAATATGCTATGCAGAACAATATTTTAGTGACAGTTTATATTCTCATAATATTTCAAGGTATGGATAATTTATTATGAATTTTGAATGGAAGAAATAAATAATTTTGGCTTTAAATTATTTAAGGCAATTATATAATGATTTTAAGTCTAAAATTTATGTATGTTAGAAGACATATAAAAGTGAATTATTGTGATTTTTGGGGAGTTTTCCTAAGTATTTTACTATGGTTATTAAAGTATTTAAGTTAAGGGACTTAAATATTTTATATGTTTTATCAAAAGGGATGGCTTATTTGCTTAAAATGTTTTAAATTGTTAATTTCGTATTCAGCAGCCTTTTTAGAAAAGAATTTTGATAAAGAAATGGCAACCAACCACCTTTTGACAAATTATGCAAGTTAGGTGACAATAAATTACTTTGAAAGGCATAAAATCAATTTTGTTATGAATTATGACTTTGCCACTTCCTTTGCTTGCTTCTGTCACCCTGCCCATCAGGCCTTTCGAACCCATTCGAAACCAATGCACATAGTATCAAGCAATTAGTACGTAGGGTATTGGAGAAAGGCGGAAGGGTCTGTGTCGTAGGCATGTTTTCGAAGGGGTTGAGGCCGCTTTTGTAAGCTTTCGAATCCATCTACTTATCTTTTCTTTTAGAGAGGAACTTTCGAAACAGTAGCCACTTGATTATGTTTTTAAAGAAGCTTTTAAAAGAGTTGCCCCATTTTGAACTCACTAGATTCTCGCTGCCGCATTCATACCTTTTGAATTGGTTAAGGCCACTTTTCTTTATTGCCTTATAACATTGAGTTCGAAAGGAAGGCATTAATTTTATCAACATTGAAGCCGCATTCCCAATGCTTTCGAAAGGGTCATTTTAGCCACTTTTATAAATGGTTTCGGAAGGATGATTTCAAAGCTATCCTCTTCCCCAATTCTTTTTCTTAAGATTAATGCTTTCAAAAGCAAAGCTTTCATTTTTTTCTCTTTGACCCAATAGTTATATTTAGTGTTAAACCCAATGATTTTGAAAGAGATACTTTCAAATGGTTTTGAAGCTATGCTTCCATAAATTCTACTTGAACTAAATGCCTTCGAAAAGTAAATTTTAAGTGTATCAAAAGATATATCTTTATGTGTTTCAAAAGGAAGGTTTCAATGCTTTCAAAAGGTATGTTTTTAATGGTTTCAAAAGAGAAGGTCTAAGATTTTAAGTAATGCCTTCAAAAGGGAGAGTGATGAGGGTAACTCATGATGCCACAATGATCCGAAGGATCTAGTTGAAAGCCTTAGTTTTCAAACAAGAGACCCAATCTCATTTTTAAAGGTAAAACCTATGGCAATATGAAAGAGTTTTGAAGTATCATTTAACTTTGGAATTTTAAAGAAGCTTTCCTTGCTAAAGATAGTGGGTTAAGGGTATTAACCATGTTTCCTTAGAAAAATGATTACAAGGAATTAAATCATAGACGTTTTATTATTATGTTCTGATATGTTATCATGTATTCTTTTATAAACATATTCACTTCATAATTAATCCATAACTGCATTTTGGGATTTTAAGGGAAAAATAACCAGTTAGGTTGACCCAGTAATGAATATACATTGTGTTAACTCCTATGTGAGTAGAATTGCATCTAGGAGGTCAGACAGACCAGTATATAGGATGACCAATCACTGATCAAAAGATTATTGGTTTAGACAGGTTCTTAGTAACTCATGAAAAATATGTATGAAAAGTGTTGTTGGTAGGGGCCAATAGGTTCTTAGTGATCCCATGAAAATACTTCGCATAATAAGTTATTGAAAGAGACCAATATGTTAATAGTGATCCCATAAATACTATGACATGAGAGATTTTATTAGAGTATCCAATAGGTTCATAGTGACCTCATGTAAATTATGATTAGATGATGTTATTGGTAGACACTAATAGGTTCTTCGTGATCCTATGAAAACTATGAAACCAGACAGATAGTCCGCAAGCTTGGAACAGGTTATTAGTTAGCCCATGGAAACTAGTAGGTCAATAGTGACACTAGAAACGATAACTTGAGACATGTAGCCAAGTGAATGGGGATGGGATCCAGAGCATACTGCATGTTTGCGTATCATCATGATCCATTTTATTATGTTATGTGTTAACTATTGTGAATGCAGGTGCACGGTATGTAGTTATTATAAATTGGTGAGATACCAGTGAGGGGAAAATCTGTTCCGTTAAGCGGCGTGGTCTCACTAGATATCTATATGGTTCGGAATGGTTGATTATTATTTACACCAAACTATATGTCTAACTCATTATGAATTCCCCTTAAACTCTCAGGTGCTCAATTAATTTTGAGTAGTTTGAAAGGTAAGGTTTTTGGGTTCTCATTTAGACTAATAAGCTTCCAGAGACGTGCAGGAGGCAAGCTAGCTGTTAGGATATTTTTCTTCTTTTTGATTCCGCTGTGTTTTGGATGTAATGGAAAAGTTATTTAGTGCCTATATTTAGACTCTGATCAATTAAGGGGGCATCTTTATATGTCGCTTTTGGCGTATTTTGTAATAAATTATAATTTCTTTGAACGTGGTTTACATATGGGATTATGTAATTAATCAAATATGCTACTTGTAATGAAATGAAAATTTTATTTTAAATTGAGTTTATTTTTTGCATATTCATGTGTTTTTGGTATATCAATGTATCTAACATTACCGCATTTGGTCAACGAGGATTAATAACTATGGATGACTGTAGCATCCACAGTGGTTAGTTTTGGGCCTCCAAATGAGGGATGTTACAAATTGGTATCAGAGCATGGGTTTATATAAATTTAAAAGAAATTTGAACCTAAAAGATATTCAAAACATAATCCAAAGAAACAGATAATTGTTAGGAAATCAATTCTATGGTTTCGATGATAACAACTATACGATGGAAATTGAATATGCATATATATTTATATTTTACAGGTAATTGATAAAGTAAAGAGACAAGAACAAGACTCAAAAGAAATATCAAGAGGCTACGAGTCGATAGAATTGGAAGAGGAATGACACAGGCACAGAAAAAGCAACATGCACAAATTTAGATATCTGGGTGCACTAGACAGACGTCTGATTGATTACTCTGGTTCGAAATTCAGAAAGAATCAGACGTCTAGTTAATGAACTCAGACGTCTGAAATGTAACCGTATACAAAAAATATATGAAGGTCGGACATCTGAAACATTTTTCAGACGTCTGATTTTGAACTCGGCTGTGTAAATTCAAAGACCAACTGTCACATTTGAAAAGACACGTTCGCTCCTTTTCACTGCAACTCTTCATCACCATGAGAAGCGACCTTAGAGCACTTACTAACAGATGCAACTACACAAAGGATCTCTCTACCACTATAAATAGAATCGAGAATTCAAGAGAAGATCTAACCTTACTCACTTACGCCCTTAACTCTTATACTCTGATTTATATCTGATCTCTAGCAATCAAATACCTGTATTTAACACTTCCATATACTCAAAACTCCTCATTCAATATTCTATATATATATATATATATATATATATATATATATATATATTGGAAGCATTTGTACTTAATAGTCAACATCTGTGTTATAGAACACATTCTTGAAAAAGAAAATCTGCTATTGTAAACATGTTCCTCCAGGTCAAGTGAGGGTTAGTTGAAAGGAAATTCCGAAGAGGAGCTTCAGGACTGGACGTAGGACGGGAGGTCCGAACCAGTATAAAATACCGGTGTGATTATTTTCATTTACTTTGCTATTATCATCTATCAAGTTATAATAGATATATCATATAGCTAGTTGCTTATACTTGCATATATATTCTACACGATCCACTCACATAGACTTTCAATTGGTATCAAAGCAAGGTTTTGATCAAAGAACAGTACACGTTTTTGAATCACTTTAATACGGCAAATATCTTTCAAGAAGGACAATCCACAGCACGACGTCTACTTTTTAATGGATCTAACTATGCATATTGGTCAACACGTATGAGAATTTTTATGGAAGTTAATGGTCTAGAAATTTGGTCAGCCACACAACATAAATATGAAGCACCTACTACTGCTACGAACACATGGACCGATGCACAAAAGACCTTAGCTTCAAATAATGCTAAAGCTATGAATGTTTTATTTTTCTTTCTAGACAAAAATGAATTTTCACGTGTCATGTTATGCACTACTGCATTTGACATTTGGCGTACCTTACAAATTACACACGAAGGTACAACAAAGGTCAAACAAACTAAGATTTCAATTTTGCAAAACCAATTTTCGTCATTCAAACTGAAGAAAAAGAAACTATTGTTGACATGTATTCTAGATTTCAAACTATCCAACATGATCTTATGGCATTAGGAGTCAAATTTACTGATTTTGATTTAGTTTCTCGAATACTCAACTCTTTAACATTAGATTGGGAAAGGAAGGTATTAGCTATTGAAGAAGCTAACGATCTCTCCACTCTCAAAGTTGAAGAGTTGATAGGAAATTTAATGTCCTATGAAGCTAATTTGCAGGCACGAAAAGAATTAAATTCAGAGAAAAAGAACATAGCATTCCCAGGAACAAAGAATGATGACTCTGATTTAGATGAAGAAGAAATAGTCTTCATTGCCAATATTATAACAGATTCAAGAAATTTAGAAAGATGACCAAATTCCAAAAAGAAGGGAAGACCAACACAACAAACCTATCTCAAATCAAGTGTTATGAATGTGATCAATACAGACATATGAAGAAAGATTGCCCAAAACTCAACAATGATAAAAAGAAGAACAAATTCGAAAAATTCAAAAAGAAAAAGGCTTTCAAAGTAACATGGGATGACTCAGATTCATCATCGTCTGAAAGTATAGCGATAGTGACGGAGAACAAGCTAATGTATGTTTTATGGCACAAATTGAAGAGGTATGTCCTGAACTTAGCTATGACGAACTATTAGAACTTAGCATGGAATTAGATGATAAATTTAGATAAATTTAAAAATTGAACAAAGAATATTTAGTCAAAATAAATAGATTAGAACTTGAAGTAGGAATGTTAAAAGATGAAAAAATTATTCTAGAAGAAGGACTTGTATTATCTCAAGAAAAAATCAAAAATAATTTGATAGAAAGTGAAGCTATTACTATTGATTTTGAAAACACTAAAATAGTGAAGGATAATTTGTTAAAAGAAAATGTTGACTTTGAAAATAGTATTGAATTATTGAAAATTGAGAATATAGAATTAAAAGAAAAACTAGACAAAATTACAAATAATGTTTCAAAATTTAATAAAGGAAAACAAGATTTGGAAAATCTTATCAAAACTTCAAAACCACCAGGCAATAGAAATGGAATAGGATTTAAAAATTCATCTAAACAAAAAGGAAATGATGCTAAAAATACCAGTTATATAAAAACTAAAAATTTACATAAGTCTAAATTGAATGCCAAAAATATGAAGATTTGGATTCCTAAAACAAATAATAATTTGATTAGACAAAAGTTTATTAATAATTACTTAGAGAATGTATTTTATAATAAAAATTATATTTATAAAGGTACCAAATCATCTTGGGTGTGGCTACCTTCTTCTAACAATTAGGACCCTAACAAAATATATGGGTACCAATTAAAACATCTTTATTTTGCAGGTACCCAAAATAAAAAATAAGAAGAAATGGATACTAGATAGCGGTTGCTCCAAGCATATGATCGAAAATTCAAAAATGTTATCAAATATAACATGCATTGATGGTGGAACGGTAATCTTTGGAGATAATTCAAAAGGATATGTCGTGGGCATTGGAGAAGTCATCAATTCTGGTATATCTAACTCTCCTATTATTACAAATATTTTATTAATAGAAAATCTAAAACACAACTTACTAAGTATTAGTCAATTATGTGGTAAAGGCTTTCAAATAAATTTTGAAAAGGATAGATGTAATATTTTAGATAATAACAAACAACCTATTATTGAAGGTTTTAGAAACAAAAATAATTATGTATTAAATATGAATATAAATAAAAATTCAAATTTATGTTTAACCGCCAAACATGATGATCCATGGTTATGGCATAAACGATTTTGTCATATCAGTTTTAAGAATATTAATAAATTGGCAAAATATGAACTAGTTAGAGGTTTACCTAAAATAAATTACAAAGTAGAAAACTTATGTGACGATTGTCAAATTGAAAAACTAAAGAAAAGCTCTTTTAAATCTAAAAATAGTATTTCTACAAAACAACCATTAGAATTATTACATTTTGATTTATTTGGACCAACACAAATACGATCTATAAATCACAACAAATATGTTTTCGTCATAGTTGATGATTTCTCAAGATATACATGGACTTTGTTTTTAAAACATAAAAGTGACACTTTTGGTATGTTTAAGATATTTTCTAAAGGATTAAAACACAAATGAACTTAAAAATTAAAAATATACGAAGTGATCACGGAGGAGAATTCGAAAACGATCTTTTTACTAATTTTTGTTATAAGAAAGGAATAACTCATAATTTTTCTTTTCCTCGCACACCTCAACAGAATGGTATTGTGGAAAGGAAAAATCGTACATTACAAGAATGTGCACGAACATTACTAAATAGTAGTGGTCTACCAAAACACTTTTGGGCCGAAGCTATTGCCACAGCTTTTTATGTATTAAATCGAGCAACCATACATCCTATGACAAAACAATCTTGTTTTGAAATATTTTTTGGTAAAAAACCTAAAGTATCATCATTTAAAACTTTCGGTTCAAAATGTTTTATACTAAATACAAAAGATAACGTAGGAAAATTTATCCAAAGGCCGATGAAGGTGTTTTTGTTGGATATTTGGATCGTAGCAAAGCATATAGAATCTTTAATAAACGAAATAACACTATTGAAGAAAGTTTACATGTTTCTTTCGACGAAAAGCTTTTTAATCGTAATACTAATGATTAAGAAGAAATTATCCCACTAACAAATTCAACAAATTCCATTAGTAATGAAACAAATATGCAAAATAACACGTTGATATCATCTCCTAGAATTCTTAAGAATCATCCAAAAGTTAATATCATTGGAGATCTTAATTCTAGAGTAACTAGAAATCAACTCAATCAAATAATCCATATAGCATTTATGTCAAATTTTGAACCAAAAAATTATAAAGAAGTGTAACATACGCGGTTTTGTCGGGATCTGAAGGTCGGCACTAATACGTCCACTGCATCAAATGCCGCATAATCGAATGCCGGAAAACCGAATTGTTAGAGTTAAAAAGAAGAGGTAGGATAAAAAGTTAGAAGAAATAAGAAAACAGAACAGAAACAATATCAGAATCTCACATATCGCAGCGGAACAACATATAATAGATAAATGAATAACATTTATAACAAAGAACTATATTAGTTATTACATTATATTACATCAGAGTATACAACAACAATATACGACAACAATATACAACACAATACAAGAATGGGCAGCTATACAAACATGTCCCTACAAGTGAATTATACAGCGGAAAGATATTATCATATATAAGTAATACGCCTCGCCATCCAGCTCGCCACTTGAGATCCAAAGCACTTCTGAATTCCAGAGTGACCTGATAACCTTACTCTAGACTGTCCGTGTGGAAAATTATGGGCACCCAGAGTTTAGGAAGAGAACAATAAACTCCAGGTCAGTCATGGGACTGGTGTGAGAACTCAAAATAGTTATTTATCTTTTAAAACAACAACAACAATAGAAGTGGAAAATATCCGCAATGCTTTTGGAAAATGAAACTATCATAAGGCCTTCCCGCACACACACAATGCAAACGCAGAATTGGAGGAGATTTCTCCTTACGATAGTCAAAGATGCTTACTACGCAAAACAAATCATTTTTTTATATTATTATTAGTGCATAGTGATGAAAGCATTTCGAAAATAGAATATAAATCTTATCCAGCATAGGTACCATTAAATTATGCCTGCTATAACTACCATTTTAAATGGTAGGTTCTACAACTAAAACTGTACAAGGCTCGTATTATTTCTTTGGACTTTCCAACAAATGGTCAGGCTAAGAAACTTCCTACTGCCACATGGGATCGCCTCTGGCGGGACGTCCCGAGAACCTAACCGGATCTCTGCCAACACAAGGCCGGGTTACCTTTGTAACTAGGTAACTACTACTCGAGTATGCCACTCCCCGGTCCTTTGGGACCATTATCCGAGGGCCCTCTATCACCAAGCAACAACCACACAGAAAAATGAGATTGGAGCAACCATATAGGTTAAGCATCAGGGCTCCATACCTGACACCACCCTTTTCCAGAAGGGAATGACATACCCTAAAGGGTGCGACCCTCATAACCTTGCCGCATATTTCTGTTTTGACCATTTCCGGGGTGTGAGGTCTGACGAAGTCTCGTCCACAAAGCTACGCTTTTTCACAAAGCCACGCTTTGATCAACAATGATAAATAAATAATCATCACACAACAACACTCAGCATGCCACATTACCAAATTGGGAATATATCACTGATAACCTTCAACTACATAACCTCTGAGCTCGTACGTCTCAGAGAAGGGTGTTAAGCTAAGAGAATAAATTCTCCGCCACCACAGAAATGTATTTGAAAGAAATCTACTTTATATCTCAAAATGTAATGTCAGACACGTAACAATACAAGTCTGTTCCGGGCTCGAACAGAACCGAAGGCACTTCTAAAGAAGCCCTTGCAATCCGGGTATTCACAATCCCGATCGAATTTCCCATCACAAAGGAAATCTCCATACCGTAGCTAACGGTGCAGAGACAATCGATAAGTCATCCTATCGTTTTGACAAATACCCGGTCTTCACCACCGGTCTTTAATGCTATCCATTACGTCGTATCACTATTCGGAATGGGTAATCTAGATAACGAGCGCAATAATTTAAAAATAAGTGTAGCATTCAATTTCAACCAATTCACAACAAATAGCCACTCAAGGGTCAATATTGATAGTCTGTTATTTAACTATCAATCAATATTCACAACATCACCCGATTTCAAATAATTTCCCAAATTATTTATTTTCAAAAATATCTTTACAAGATATATTTCCCACACTTCATCCATTTGAAAACCAATTTCAAATCAATTTACCCCCTTACAACTTTCATTTCAAAATGGTTCATTTAAACCAATTAAATAAATCCTTACCGATTTATTAAATTTACGTTCCAAATTCGTAAATTTATTTCCACACTTTTAAAAATAAATCAATGTTTATTTTAAGAACAAATTTCCCTTTCTTTTATAAATTCCATAGTGAATTTACATTTCCAAAATATCTATGAATATACGATTTCCAAATCGATTTCTAATATTCATTTTCAATTTATCTTTAAAAGATAAAAATTTCAAAACATTCATTTCATATTGTAAAACATTTCCATACTTATTTAATAATAAGTAATTCACCAATCTATTTATTTTCAACATTTTGAAAATATTCAATATGCTTAAATCCAAATTAAGTTTATATTTTATTCTTTAAGGAAAACTTCTCTTAAACACATTTATTTGGGTCAAAACGAATGTCGCGTAAAACATCGTTATGACAACCCAAAACCACTAGCATAGGGATTCAAAATTAAGATAGATATATAAATCCCAATACTATATAAAACATTTCCTTTCGGAAATCATTTACTATAACGATAGTGTTATAGTCCACCATTTCCTTCTATTTCTCGAAACATCTATTTCAACAATAAATGTTAAAATCTATGGTTTCGACACTTAATAAAATTTAAAACATCTTTAAATCGTTTAATTCTATTTAAAATATCCCTTTCCCAAAATATTTCTTTAATATATTATTCTCCGTCCAAAATCAGGAATATACTTCGTTAACCAAATTCAATTTCAACATATTTTATTTAAAGGATTATTCACCGTCCCAAAATCGTGAATATACTTCCTTTAATAAGTCATAATAATTAAACTTATTAAAACAAGTTGATTTCGAATTTATAAACAACGTTTATAAATTCTATTTATATTTTATGACGACTTCAACTTATAAAATCACTTTATTAACAAATTCTATCCATATTTCATTTACACGCCAAAAATCCAATTTATAAGTTAATTACTTATAAATACTTTATTTCACAAAATCTATTCATTTTATGACTTCATAATTTATAAATCTATAGATTTCATCCACTTATGAAATCCATTTATATTTATTTTAACACTTATAAAAACTCATTTTATAATTCCAATATTTTAATTTATAAATATCAATTTTATAAATCTTTTATATAAGTCATTTATAATAATTCAAAAATCCCAATTCAAACAATTTTATAAATTAATTAACCACTTATTTAAAAAAAATCACATTTCGGTTAGATTTCACAAAAATCATAATTTTTATAACATAAAATTTACAATGTTTATTTATTTAAAATGAATCAATTCCAAAATTAAATTTTATTATGAATTCTCAACTTAAATTTTCAGAAATCCAATTTTATTTATTTTCGGTATCTAACGATACCAAAAATATATTCGGCTAAAATTTAGCCTTTAACCATTTCAATCACAAAGATAATCATGTAGATTATAAATAGATCAATAAATAGATCAACACACAACATTGAAACCAATTCAATTATTTGAGGAATCCAGTTGGATCCCTCCAACCTGTTTCCCTGCATCCAAAGATGTTAGCACAATACCAATTTCGCTTCAAGACGAAATATCGTGGTATATGGGTGGTATATGGGATTTATAAAATACTATCCGCTATTACGCGGCGCAATAGGGTCTCATCCGCTATATAATGCGGGAAATCAACTCCAAGTACATATATAATACCAATTCCATACAAATTGGAATTATCGCGGTATATGTTTTTAATAAATAACATCCGCTTAATATACGGCGTATAGGGTCTATTTAACACAATAGATAACAAATTATCATCCAATCACACAGTCAAGTAATTTTAAATCTAACTATTTAAAATTTAAATCGAAACAATTCGATTGAGTGAGAAGTTCTTACCTTGAGTTTCCGATAACCGTTGTAGCGTTTTATTTCGAATAAAATTAAATGTATGTTTAATTTTACCTGAAATTATCACTAGCTCCAAATGACTCCAAACCAGCTCCATTGCGTAGTGCTCGACAAAACGGTTCCAACGCAACTTGTTTCGTTATTTTTCGACCTCGTATGAACAAGATATGGTATTTTAAACATCGTACAATTTTAATATATAAATTAATCAACCTTTATTTTATTTTAACCTTCAACTAAATCAGGGCCGTTGATTCCTATTTGGAGGAATCTGAGCCACATCGTTCTCCTTCTCCCCCATCAGTAAAATGCGCGACTTCAACCCATCACGCTGCCGATTTCAACAAATTCCGCACCCCACTACCGACGTCACCACTTCGATCAGGACCCGCCATACCGCACGCACGCCACGGCTCCACCCACGGCACGAATATCAAGGAGCTCGGTCACCCCCCCTACACGCAAAACGAAGTTGAATGGCCGACCTTTGGCTGAGAGTTCCCACCGATTCGATCGATTAAAATTGATCATAGCCGTTGGATTTGAAGCTCTCGATGTTGTCTACAACTTTGCAGTTGAACGTTTTCTCAAATTGTTTGTGGATTTGAAGAGATCGAAGGAAGAAGATTAGTAATTTTCGACCATTGAATTAAAAATGACGGCCATGCTGAAAGAACTAGGGTTTTGGCCTTTGTTTGCAATTTTGTGAAAATGATGGCCTTTTATAGAAATTTTCCAAATTACTATTCATCCCGAATTTTTCGATCTCCAAATCTCGCGCGGTGACTGGCGTTTTCAGGGTTTACCCCGCGTTTCGGACACAATGGAATAGGTTTCGAGAGCCAATTCGATCATCTGTGCGAGTTACGGAAATAAACGATCAATTTTAAATTAAATCGATTAAACCAAATTTCTATGCGTTTTGGCTTGCCCCGGACAAACGGTAAATCCGATGACACGAAATTTGAAACCATACAATAATATGACATTACGGATCCGATGAAACCATTTTCATCGAAATCCGAGACTGTTTGAAAAATGACTATTTTCACTAGTCGATTTAAATATTAAAATATTCAATTTTCACAAATTAACTTTTAATTCAATTTTAAAAGTTCACAAACATCATTCTAACTCCAATATGATTTAATATAACTTTATAAATCATTTTTAATCACATTAAACCCAATTATTTACACAATTTCAAATATTAAATTATCGATTTAATTATCCAATTAAATCCAAATATTCGAAAAATAAATTATTTAACTTACAAATTTTACTTGTTGATATTTAAAATCAACTAAATATCTGAATTTCAAATGACAGAAATTCTGGGTCGTTACAAGAAGCTTCAAATGACAATTTTTGGATAATAGCTATGCAAGAAGAATTAAATCAATTTGAACGTAACAATGTGTGGGAATTTGTACCAAGACCTGATGATCAATCGGTTATAGGAACAAAATGGGTATTTAAAAACGAAGCAGACGAGAATGGAAATATTGTTAGAAATAAAGCACGTTTAGTTGCTCAAGGATATAATCAAGAAGAAGGGATCGATTACGATGAAACCTTTGCTCCAGTAGTAAGATTAGAGGCCATTCGTACATTACTAGCCTTTGCAACTTATTACAATTTTAAACTATTTCAAATGGATGTCAAAAAGTGCCTTTTTAAATGGTTTTATCAAAGAAAATGTATATGTAGAACAACCCCCATTATTTGTTCACGAAAAATATCCCGGTCATGTTTTTAAGTTACACAAAGCGTTATATGGATTAAAACAAGCTCCACGAGCATGATATGAACGTCTTAAAAATCATTTAATTTCATCGGGTTTTCAAATAGGCAAAATAGATACAACTTTGTTTATCAAAAGAGAAAATAATGATATTTTAGTTGTGCAAATCTATGTTGATGATATCATTTTTGGTTCAACTAATGAAAATCTATGTAATCTTTTTCAAATATTATGAAAAATGAATTTGAAATGTCACACATGGGAGAATTAAATTTATTCTTAGGATTACAAATAAAACAGCTTGAAAATGGAATTTTTATTCACCAAGAAAAATATTATAACGATTTATTACGTCGCTTTGAAATGGATAAAACCTCAAGCAAACCAACACCAATGAGTACCACTGTTCACTTAGAAAAAGATGAAAACGGAAAAGATTTTGATGAAAATTTATATCGTAGCATCATTGGTTCTTTACTTTATTTAATGGCTAGTCGACCTGATATTATGATGTGTATGTCTTTGTGCTCGATTTCGAGCAAAACCAAAAGAATCTCATCTAAGAGCTGTTAAGCATATTTTATGTTATCTATCTAGTACTAGAGATTATGGTTTGTTTTGCCCTAAAGGATTTTGAACTTGCTTCAATAGCGGTGCGGATTTCAATGGATGTAGAACAGATCGTAAGAGTACTAGTGGAACTTGTCACTTTATCGGACAATCTTTAGTTTCATGGTTTAGCAAAAAGCAAAATTGCGTTTCTTTATCTACTTGCGAAGCCGAATACACCTCCGCACCTCTAGCATGTGCACAAGTGATATACATGCAACAAACACTAACGGATTTTGGTAAAATTATCAATAAATCTCCTATATATTGTGATAACACAAGTGCTATAAATTTATCAAAAAACCATGTTTATCACTCACGAACCAAGCATATATATATACAACATCATTTTCTACGAGACAATGTTGAAAAAGGAACTATTTCATTAGAATACGTAAATACCAAAAATCAAGTAGCCGACATCTTTACAAAACCATTAAATGAACAAACTTTCATTAGACTCCGACGAAGTTTAGGTATTTGCTCACTTCATGACCTTCTTTCTTAAAAATTAATACTTCATGTAAGGCTAAGTTTAGTCATCTACTTTATTACCACAAATTATACTTATTAATTTTTGAACCTTTAAATTTTTAGACAGTTAGTTTGTCTATAAATAATATTTTCAGCTTATATATGTACATAGTTACACAAAAAAATATACAAACAATTTATATATTTTTTTAAAAAAATAATAAAAAATAAAAAATAAATATAGCCATGTCTTCTGGGGATTCTTATATATCCATCTCCATCTCAACACCATCGACGGACAGCTCGGTTGATACGCCACAACGACTTCCTACACCCACACCAAAGTAGGAGCCAACAAATAGGTGGTCCTCGTATCATATGGGTTTTACTCACGACAATAAGAAAACCAAAAGATCGTTGTTTGTCTCTCCTAACACTAAGGAGAAAATTGATGAAATTCGTCATTATCAGAAACAAAAGATAGATCTTCAACGAGAACTATATTTCGAACAAAAAGTTACGACGCGTTGCCTAAGCTTTTTGGAGCAAGTAGCGATGAAGTTTTGTTCGTCATGGAAGATAGATATCCATGAACCACTACCAAAACCTGTAGTTCTTTGGATCCCTCCTCTTCATATCGTACATTTTTGAACCCTTCACCAAGACGATATTCTGGCTCTCCGAGAACCCATGAACGTGGAAATATATGGTCTCCACTTAAATCATGGACGGATGACAAGTCGGGAAATAACAAAACTCCATCACCTTCTAAATAATTTATATTTGTTATTATATGTATCTATGCTTATTTTATTTCACAATAAAAATTACTTGTTATAAAAGCTCGAGAAATAAGCAAAAACCATCAATTTTATGCTATTTTTAGCCACACTGCTTATTTCAAACGTCTGAGTATGGCCTTCAGACGTCCGACACAATGATATACGTCTAAAAATAAAGCACTGTGCATATGTCAGACGTCTAATATACCCCCTAGACGTCTGAAATTTTTCTCTATCGTCTCCAAATAAATATCAGAGCATTTCAGACGTCTGAAACAAGATCCAGACGTCTGACTTATTTCTATGCCTTGAAATATTTTCAAAAATAAACTAAACCAGAAGTCTGGTTTTCATACCCAGATGTCTGATAAAACTCTCTGTCTCACCAAATTTTACAAATTCGATCAAATCGGACGTCTACGTCAAAAACCAGACGTTTGAATTTTTCTACTGTACTCAACTTAGGGCAAACCAGACGTCTGATTTCCAATCCAGACGTCTGAAATCCAATCGACTCTAAAAATTTACCCAGATAACGTCATTTTTTCGCTTTCATCTCAAAATTTTCATACGACATTTCTCCATTAGCGTTTTTTTCCAACTACTCATCTTTTTACGCGAAGATCAAATCACAATGCCTCCTAGAACAAAAAAAACCCCAAAATATCAAAACGAAAACAGGATCAACCTACCTCATCTTCAAATCCTCAGGTGTGCTACGATGATCAAATCAAAAGCTGGATGAACAGAGCGCCACATTCCATCAAAAGGTATGAAGATATTCAAAAGAAAAAACTCCTCATAGGCCCATTCTATAATCTCCTTAAGTTCCCTATGTATGATTTAGATGAGCTATGTGAAAATGCAGGCTTAGAAACCCTAATTTATTTTACTTCTAATGATGTCCAAATAGACCAATTAGCCTTTTTTTATTCTATGCAAATCTGGACAGTACTTCAGTGTGGAACACTGAAAATGAGGATAACCGGCTCTGGTCTAGCGTGTATGGGAACACGATTAGATTAACTCCAGGCATAATAGGTCGAACCCTTGAATGCTCTGACACAGGGGAAGATTTATACAACATTCCAGATATGCGCTTCAATCCACGGAACAATATAACTCATCAAATATGGGAAGACGAAATGCCAAAATTTGCTTCCAAATTTCTGCGTCCAAAAGCTCGACTCCTAACTCGAATGATAATTAACACAATCGTTCCACGAATGGGAAGTCATGAGCAAATCATCAAATTAGAGCACAAAGCCCTATATGCTCTATTTAGAGGAATAAGAGTTAATTGGTCCAAATTCATCTTCGACGAGCTAAAGCATTTTTGGACTCGATCAAGGCCATCAATTATTTATCCAACTTATATTATGAGACTTCTTCTGCACATAACATTCCATCCTTCTTATCGACATTCGAAGGAATCTCGCCTAAATATGCTTCCACCAAATTCTTCTCCCTGATGCACCTACCCGAAATCCCTCCAGAATTCATATCCTTCGAAGATTGGACGCACAATCGTCAATTTAGAAGAGTTGAGCCTCCTCCTTAACCACACATTGATCCATCCCAAGAGGAGGAACAACATCGAGAAGCCACTCCCCCTCCTCCCGCACCATTTGATTATATGGGACAAGATGAAATTATGGAGACTCGAACATATACAAATCCAAACGAAAGTGTTTGAGATCTCACTCTTCGAAACCAACAAATTCTATCTCAAAACCAAAAACTTTCAGCTAAGAGAATTGACAACTTTGAAACATCATTTGCTACACGCCTAGCCACAGTTGAGGAATCCCTTTCCACTGTCTTGTCGGTTCTTAAAGAAGTACTACAACGGGTTCACGGTCCAACACCACCTTCTGAAGATTGGCCAACCCCAGTACCTTCTCCTCCCGTAAAACATTCCAAACTCTCTGAGGATGAACCTCTTAAGGAAGCATTGACATCTCCTATAAAGACTAGCACTTCTGAAAAAGAAGAACCAAAGGAAGATGATCAAAATAAAGCTTCTACAAAGGAACCATAGATTTTGGGAATCATTGATTTAAGGTTTTTTGAATATCAATTTTTGTTTAAATCTATGTGTAATCTCACTTCAAGTTATTAATGAAACGTTCTTTTTGTTTGACGATTGGCTTCAATTTTATTATTCTTTTTTATAATGCCAAAGGTGGAGAGATATAAGTATTATCATAAAACATTAAAAATAAGCACATATTCAGGGGGAGATTTATAATCTATATATAAGTACATTGAGTAGTTGTCATCATCAAAAAGGGGGAGATTATTAGGAAATCAATTCTATGGTTTCGATGATAACAACTATACAATGGAAATTGAATATGCATATATATTTATATTTACAGGTAATTGATAAAGTAAAGAGACAAGAACAAGACTCAAAAGAAATATCAAGAGGCTACGAGTCGATAGAATTGGAAGAGGAATGACACAGGCACAGAAAAAGCAACATGCACAAATCCAGACGTCTGGGTGCACTAGCCAGACGTCTGATTGATTACTCTGGTTCGAAATTCAGAAAGAATCAGACGTCTGGTTAATGAACTCAGACGTCTGAAATGCAGCCGTATACAAAAAATATATGACGTCCAGACGTTTGAAATTTTTTCCAGACGTCTGATTTTGAACTCGGCTATGTAAATTCAAAGACCAACTGTCACATTTAAAAAGACACGTTCGCTCCTCTTCACTGCAACTCTTCATCACCATGAGAAGCGACCTTAGAGCACTTACTAAGAGATGCAACTACACAAAGGATCTCTCTACCACTATAAATAGAATCAGGAATTCAAGAGAAGATCTAACCTTACTCTCTTACGCTCTTAACTCTTATACTCTGATTTGTATCTGATCTCTAGCAATCAAATACCTGTATTTAGCACTTCCATATATTCAGAACTCCTCATTCAATATTCTCTCTCTCTCTCTCTCTCTATATATATATATATATATATATATATATATTGGAAGCATTTGTTCTTAATAGTCAACATCTGTGTTATAGAACACATTCTTGAAAAAGAAACTCTGCTATTGTAAACCTATTCCTTCAGGTCAAGTGAGGGTTAGTTGAAAGGAAATTCCAAAGAGGAGCTTCGGGACTGGACGTAGGACGAAAGGTCCGAACCAGTATAAAATCCTAGTGTGATTATTTTCATTTACTTTGCTATTATCATCATTTATCAAGTTACAATAGATATATCATATAGTTAGTTGCTTATACTTGCATATATATTCTACACGATCCACTCACATAGACTTTCAATAATGAGATCGGGGTTTGGGTTAACGCTATAGTAATGCATTTGCTTTTGTTACATATATATAAGTATGTATTCCCCTCTCTCTTAAACTGTTCTTTTATATCCTACTATGGATCGTATGCAGATTTACGAGAAAGGAAGATACGGAGGCAGGAAACGGAAGAGGAAATCTTGGTGGAGAAAGCACCACAACTAATGGATATACTCGACCCAATACTATCAGGAATCCATATCAACAGGCAAATGCTAATCCAAATGAAAAAACCAATGTAGTTGTTGGAACGCCGCCAGTGGATATGGGGATGATGTATCCGTTCTTCATCAAACTGATGCAAGCTGGAGAAGCCACAGGAGTGGCTACGGGTAATACTGTGAATTTCGGAGGAGCTAATCCTGTGGCCCTAGTTGGCAATAACTATGCCAAGCTGAGCATGGATTACACCAGTCCTGATGGAAAGCCATTTTTAGGAATAGAAGATGCAATCAATATAGAAAACTGGTTATTGCACTAAGAAAGAATTTTCGCTGACTTGGGATTAAATGATGAGAAGAAGAGGAGACTTGCTTTACGTCATTTGCAGGAAGTAGCATTTTATTAGTGGATAATGTTACCGTGGGAGTTCCCGAGAAAGAGTTGACTTGGGCAGAATTTCGAAGGGATTAGAAGAGAGGTTCTCGTCTGAAGTTGCCAAGTCGGTATTGCTGAAGTAGTTCATGGACTCAGTGTAAGGTAAGATGTTGGTAATTGAATATATTACGAAGTTTGATGAGTTGTCCAGATATGGACATGATACCATTGATACCGTCATTAAAAGAAACGAGAAGTTTATTAGAGGGTTAAGACCCTAGATTTCCATGGCAACTATGCCACACCTCTATGATCCAAGTATAGTTGTAGTGGAGATAACAATCAGGAATGAAGAGATTCTTTCTACTTATGGAAAGGAGAAGCAGGTTGGAACCCAGGATTCTCAAGGTAAGAAGAGAAAATTCTTTTATAAGAAAGAAGCCAAGAAAAGAGGAGATGCCAAGAAAGGGAAGGCCGATGTAGTTTGCTAAAGTGCGACAAGAAAGGACATTATGCTTATGATTGTCGAACTGGAAAAGGGAAAAAGGTTGTAGACAAGGAAGAAGCGAAGTGCTTTAACTGTGACCGGATTGGACACTATAAGAACCAGTGTCCAAAACCAATTAGAGTAGACAAGGGAAAGATTTTTGCTTTGGAACCATCTTCTTGTAGACCAACGGCTGCTGGGAAAGGAAAGACTGTGATGGAAGGTACGCTTTTGATTCATAGTATACTAGTTAGGGTACTATTTGATACTGGTGCATAGCATTCATTTATATCTCAGTGTTTGGTAGATAAGTTATGTTTAAAACCCTCATACCTTATTACTTCCTTACGGGTTGCAAATCCGATAGGAGGGTATGCAACTCTGGGGATGAGATGTGACTAGTTAGAACATGAATTGTTTGGTCATAAGTTTGCATGTACTTTATATGCTTTTGATTTCGTAGGCTTCGAGATCATTTTGGGTATGGATTGGTTAGATAAGTATGATGCTTGGATATTTTGCCAAGCTAGTGAAATATCGCTAAGGCACCCCAATAGTCATAACCGAATTATATACTCGGTGGAGAAGTCGGACTCAAGTGCTTGGGCTTTGCTGAATGCAATGGAAGTGGAAGAAGAGTTGAATCAGGTTTTGGTAGCAAGAGAGTTTGCCGATATTGTTGAGCCAGTCACAGCACTACCACCGAAGTGAGCTATTGAGTTTCAGATAAATCTTTTGCTAGGAGCAGAACCTGTAAGTGGACGATCTAGCAGGATAACACCTACCGAGATGAAGGAATTGAAGGTGAAACTAGTGGATTTAGAAAGAAAGAATTTTATTAGACCAACTAGTTCGCCTTGGGGAGTGGCCGTGGTGTTCATGAAGAAATCGGATGGGTCGCTAAGGATGTGTATGAACTATTGAAAGTTGAACGGGAAGACGATCAAGAATAAGTATCCTTTGTCGAGAATCGATGATTTATTCGATCGGTTGAGTGGATCCAGAGTATGTTCCCTATTAGATTTGGCGACAGGTTTTCATCAGCTAAAAGTGACAGAGGATAGTATTCCGTTGACGGCATTTCGGGCTAGGTATGGTTTGCACGAGTGGTTAGTAATGCTATTTGAGTTAACGAATGCGCCGGCTTTCTTCATCGATTTGATGAATCGAGTTTTCCAAGAGTATTTGGATAAGTTCGTACTAGTATTCACATATGGCATTTAAATATACTCCGAGGATGAAAGAGAGCATGAAGTTCATCTTAGAGTAGTGCTTGAGACGCTGAGGCAGCATCAACTGAAAGCGATGTTTTCAAAGTGTCATTTATGAAAGAAAAAAGTTAAGTTTCTTGGCCACGTTGTTTCAGAAAAGGGTTTCTCAGTTGATCCAGAAAAGATCGAAGCTGTTAACAACTAGAAGTGACAAGAGATAGTGACCGAGATTAGAATTTTTCTTGAACTCGCTGGCTATTACTAGAGTTTCATTAAGGATTTCTCACGGATGGCAGCGCCATTGACTAAGCTAACCACGAAGGATGTGAAGTTTCTTTTGTCAGACAAATGTGAAATAGCATTCCTTAAGTTAAAGCATCTGTTACCAACGCACATGTGTTAGTCGTTCCAGACGGGAATCAAGTATTAGTAGTGTATACTGATGCATGTGGAACTGGATTAGGGGCAGTATTGCTGCAGAAAGGTAAAGTTATTGCCTATGCTTAACGACAACTTAGACCGCATGAAGTGAGATATCCTACTCATGATCTAGAGTTGGCTGCGGTGATCTTCGCATTGAAAGTATGGAGACATTAACTCTTAGGGGAGAAATTTTAGTTATACATGGATTGTAACGACCCGTATTTTTATGGATCGAAGGATTGTAGAATTGTTGTTATTAGGTCGTTAGTGTTGTTAAGTCGTTTAGAATTTAAGTCGCTCGGAGCTTAGGTCGTCCAGAGATGAGTCTTCCAAGGTTAGGTCGTGTCGTAGCATAAGTCGGTGGAGCGACTTAGGGGATGGAGCGACCTATGGAAAGTGAACGGCTTAAGGAGGTGAGCGACTCAAGAGATTAGACGACTTAAGAGATCGGAGCGAGTTAACGACTTAGTGGTTAGTGGCTTAGGGGATTGGAGCAACCTAAGGGAAGTGACCGACTTAAGGGATAACGGTTTAAGGGGTAGCGACTTAAGAATAGTAGCGACATAGGTGAGCGACTTAGGGGTTAACGACCTAAGGAGGGTAAGTCGTTCGAGCGACTTAAGGGTGATAGCTTAGGTCGGGTAGTAGATAGATCGGTTGAATGACTTAAGAGAATCGGCGACTTAAGAGAGTTAGCGACTAGGTTTAGGTCGTGAGTCGTTGAGTCGTTGAGCCATTGAGTCGTTGAGTCGTTGAGTCGTCCAAACGACTTAGGGCTTAGGTAGGAACGTGCGTATGTGTTAGGTCGCGCATAGGCTTGAGTCGTTGGGTCGGCTTCATGGTTAGGTCGTAGGTCGTTGGGTCGGCAATGTTGTTAAGTCGTGAGTCACATGATGGCTTGAGTCGTTAGGTCGTGTCTAAATTAAGGTCGCGTAGAGGCTTGAGTGGGTAGGCCGTGGGGTTGATGAGTCGTAAGCCGTAGGGCCTTGTTAAGTCGTGACCGACTTAGGGGGGGGGCAAACGACTCATAGGTTTGGCCTACAAATAGAAGTGCTTATCTCACTTTTTGGGATCCGGATATTGAAGCGACGAAGTGCTGCTATTTTTAGAGCTCGACTACAACACTTCTTCACTTCTTTTCTCTACTCTAATCTAGTGCTTACATCCATCCAAGATCGAAGATCAAATCGAAGATCCAAGAGCCAAAGTTGAAGATCTACATCCAACAAAGGAAGATTTCATCGTTTGAAGGGAAATCTTGTCGGATCAAGCTAGATCCTTTGCTGTCCAGATCTGAAGTGTGTTGCTTTTGAGGTGTTTAGGTGATTCGGTGAGTGGTGGTTATCTCTCACACGGAACCAAAGGAGTATATTGGATCGGTGGCTTGTTTGTGTGTTAAAGATAGTGATTTCATGCATTTTCCTTAAGTCTGCATGTAGATCCATCATTCATAAAGTTTTGATATCCACTTTACTACATGTCAACCTATGCTAGTTCATTCATCAAGATATTACTTAGAATTCATGCTTGTTAGATTTGGACTCTTTATTTACGAAATTGCCATTATTGTTATAACTGTTTATTTAGATCTTGTTTGAATGATTGATTACTTGGATTGATTTGATTGATTAGTTGATTAGTGATTGAATTTGGACAAGTTAGTCGAAGATGATTCAAAAGCTAAGTGGAAAGGCTCTTGAATAAGGAAAGCTGCTCGTGGCATATGAAGCGGATGATAAAGCTCATATGGATAGATTTGATGATGATGTTGAGATGGGACTTTGCTATGATGCGATGAAGCAAACCATGATGTGAGATAGCCTTGGTTTAATCCAGACGGGATCATCCCAAGCATGTTGATAACTCGGTGATATGGTTCGAGTTTGTTGATAATGGTTGGTTCAAGAGGCGCTTGAGCTAGTATAAGAATAGTCGTCAAGGAGGATGACTGGAAGGCTGAGATCTCATCGTTGTTGAAGGTTCTAGCAGGCTCAAAGCAAGAGTACACCGGGCAGATTCGATAGTCCCAATCGACTAATAGTTGATGGTCAAGTACTCTGGGCAGATTCGATAGTCCTAGGCACGGGTCACGACGACGTGCGGAGTTCTGTCTAGAACCGGGATTACCATTAGCCCTTGACGGACGGATGAAAGAATGAGTCGGTCATTCAATTAACGGTGATATCGAGGCAATGATAACAGTGATAGCCAGAGTCATGGATGTTTGGATGCTTTGGTTGTATCGTCACTCGGTCTCAAGAGCGATGTTTTGTGGGTGCTTATCTGATCTTGGTTTAGGCCTTGGGGGTTTATGCTTAGAAAACATCGACCTTGACTCGAGTGATAATTGTTTTACTTTAAATGTCTGCTTTGCTATGTTTATTTCTGCATAGTGGGACTGGGGCTATCACTGTAGAAAGAGGTGGAGTGGGAGGGTTGGATTCCTTTTTCCTTTATGCTCTTTTGGTATGTTTGATAGTTGATTTACCGCTCACTAGGACTTTTGTCTGACTCAAGGTTTTATGTTCAACTCTTATTACCTTGGGCTGTTCATCCATTTTGGGATGGGCAGACTAGTTAGCAGGTGACAGGTGCTGTTCTTAGTGACCAACGCTGTTGATGACGAAGACGAGCTGGAGGCTTTTGCATATTGTTTTTTTTATTATATGTACTGGATGTGCCGCTGCTTGTATGATTCTCTGAGTGATATGTAGTGAGGCTTGCTGTATTGACTTTTCAGATTGTTGTACCAAACTATTATGAGTTTATATGATGAGATTCTGTTCTATGGAGCTTCACTATGTATACTTTTCTATTGTATTTTATCCCTGCGCTGTGAGTAATACGATAGACTTTATTTTTTTTACCTTACCTTGATGATCATCCATGGCTGCCTGGCACACTTTACAGCGCACTATTTCCTTGTTTAGTGCAGGAGTCATGGGCGGTCGTCACATTTGGTATCAGAGCTTTGGTTAATCGATTTTAGCCAATGCTCGCTGACGTAACTACGTATGAGAGACGTAATTGTATTCTGATGGATGATTACTATATGTAATATAGTAGCTTAGAAGGATTAGAACCTCTTATGCAGTTGTTTCTCAAGGTGTACTAATCATTCTTTTATAGATATTAAGAATGAGTCGAAGAGGGAGACCAGCTGCTAGGGAAGGCCGTGATTCTGAGGGGGCTGCTGATTATGCTGCTATGTTTGAGGCCATGATGACTTCGATCATGAGAATGATGCCAGCTCCAGGGCCAACGGTAGATGTTGGAGTTCAAGTTCAAGCTCCAAAACTGGTGGATTTTGCTAAGTTGTGTAAAGACTATACTGCTCTTGGAGGAAAGGTTTTCTTGGGGACAGAGTCAACCATTGAAGTTCAGAGGTGGATAGATGCTTGTAAAAGGATCTTTGGTGATTTGGGAATCGAGGATGTAATCAAAAGGAAGCTTGCATCAAGACAGCTTCAGGGAAGAGCTTCTGATTGGTGGAACTCTATCACCATTGATACTCTGGAGGAAGAAATTACTTGGGAGCAATTCCAAGCCAGATTTGAAGCTAAATTCATTTC
This sequence comes from Allium cepa, assembly GCA_030765085.1. Taxonomy (NCBI): domain Eukaryota; kingdom Viridiplantae; phylum Streptophyta; class Magnoliopsida; order Asparagales; family Amaryllidaceae; genus Allium; species Allium cepa. The sequence goes on from CM060940.1 coordinate 581,300,809, forward strand.
CACAGCTCAGAAATCTGTTCTGTTTAAGAGATTTGTGGAACTCAAGCAAGGTGGAAGACCAGTTCTTGAGTATGTTTCGGAGTTTGAAGCTTTGTCCAAGTATGCTCGGTCATATATTGAATCTCCCTATCGGAAGAATGAGAAGTTTGTGACAGGTTTGGACACTTATCTTGGGAGACAGTTGGTGGATCATCTGGACGATCCATTTGAGAAGCTTGTGGAGAAAGCTCTCAGGCATGAGAATCTATTTCCTAAAGGAGGATCTGTTGTTGCTGTGACCAAGGAGGAATCTAAACCACAACAAGGTGGGAACAAGAAGAGGAAGCAGTAGCAGCAGAAGGGTAAGGATGGCCAGAAGAAGCCGAAGGGTGAAGCGACCTGCTACAATTGTCAGCAGAAGGGCCATTTCTCTAGAGATTGTAAGAATCCGAGAGTGCCGGTGAAGTGCCACAACTGTGACAAGCTGGGGCATATCAGGAAGAATTGTCCTGAACCGCGGAAGGACAAACAGATTGTGCAAGCTTATGCTTTGGGGGCTGTGCCATCATCTTCAAAAGCTCCTACTACGGAAGAGAAAGGAAAGAGTGTGGTGGTACAAGGTACTCTTTCCATTTGCGGTGTTCCAGTTAGAGTGTTGTTCGATACTGGGGCGTCGCATTCTTTTGTTTGTAATGAACTTGTAGGCCGGTTGGGTTTGGAACCGGGTATTGTTGATAGACCATTGGTGTGACTAATCCAGTTGGGGGTTCGTCTTGTTTGTGTATGGTATGTCGTGGTTTGGTTGTGTCGAGTCATGATTGCTCTTTTGTTTGTGATTGTTTTGTTCTGAACTTTGCGGGGTTCGGAATTATTTTGGGTATGGACTGGCTTAGGAAGGGTTGATTGTAAGAGGCTGGAGGTGACAGTCGAGAATGTGGAAGGGCGAAAGGTTGTGATACGATGTAAGCATGAGGAAGGCGTCTTCATGAGCTTCATGTATTCGCTGGTTGTTCCACGGGATGGACTGTCATCGATGCCTATTGTGAATGGATTTGAGGATGTCTTTGATGAGGTCAAAGGGTTACCGCCGCATAGAGAGATCGAGTTTCGCATCGATCTAGTTGAAGGAGCCAGACCTGTTGTGATGCCTCTTAGGCGAATGGCGCCTAGGGAACAGCAAGAGTTGAAGGTTCAAGTTGATGACCTTTTACAGAAAGGATTCATTCGGCGTAGTGTGTCCGAATGGGTGCACCAGTTGTGTTTGCAACCAAAGCGGATGGATCGTTGAGGTTGTGTGTGGATTATCGTGAGCTGAATAAAGTGACTAAGAAGAACAAGTATCCATTGCCAAGAATAGATGACTTGTTTGATCAGCTTCACGAAGCTAAGGTGTTTTCTCAGATGGATTTGGCAACGGGATTTCACCAGTTGAGAGTGGCGAAGGATAGTGTGCCGAAGACTGCTTTTAGGACACCATCCGATTTCTATGAGTGGCTGGTAATGCCGTTTGGATTGACCAATGCACCAGCATATTTTGTGGATCTTATGAATAGAGTGTTCAGGGATCAGTTGAACAAGTTTGTACTTGTGTTCGTGGATGATATTTTGATTTATTCCAGAACTGAAGAAGAGAACAAGACGCACTTGCGGATTGTTTTGGAAATCTTGCGGAAACAACAGCTGAGGGCTAAGTTTTCGAAGTGTCACTTCTGAAAGAGCGAAGTGAGGTTCTTAGGCCATGTTATCTCTGGAAGTGGAATAGCGGTTGATCCCGCCAAGGTGGCAGCGATCCAGGATTGCGTTAGACCTAAGAATGCATCTGATGTGAGAAGTTTTCTTGGATTAGCAGGATATTATCGTCGGTTTATCAAAGACTTTTCCAAGATAGCTGCACCATTAACAGGATTGACGAAAAAGAATCAAGTATTCAGATGGGATGCTAAGTGTGAGCAAGCTTTTGGAATCCTGAAAGAGCGACTAACAAGTGTTCCTGTTTTGACTATTCCAAGTGGAAATGATGAGATGGTGGTTTACACCGATGCATGTGGTACTGGACTTGGAGCAGTGCTAATGCAGAAGGATAAAGTTGTTGCGTATGCAAGCCGACAATTGAAGCCGCATGAAAGGAATTATCCGACTCATGATTTGGAGTTAGCGGCGATTGTATTTTCTCTGAAGATGTGGAGACATTACCTATTAGGAGTTCGATTCGAGTTGTTTACAGATCATAAGTCGTTGAAGTATCTTTTCTTCCAAAAAGATTTGAATATTCGGCAGCAACGATGGCTAAAGTTTTTAGCATCATATGATTTTGGTATAGCCTATACTCCGGGAAAGGGTAACACAGTGGCAGATGCGTTAAGTCGAAGATATGCAGAATTGGGAGCCATGTTTTCAGAATGGAAGAGTCTTGAGTATTTGGCTGGATTTGACTTCAGGCCTAGATGTGAATTGGAACCTGAGATGTTGGCAAACTTATCGATAAGACCTACTCTTGTGGAAAGGATTGGAGAGAGCCAAAAGCGAGACGATAAGCTTGTCAAGATTATCCGTGATTTGGAATTTGGATTGGACCCAGAAAAGGATAAAGGATTCGAAATCGATCGAGAGGGTTGGCTTCGGAAACAAGGACGACTGGTTGTTCCCGATATAGATGAATTGAGGAATGAAGTTTTGAAGGAAAGTCATCATTCGAAGCTGACAATTCATCCAGGTGGAAATAAGATGTACCGGGATATGAAGAGGACCTATTACTGGGAAGGTATGAAGAAGGATGTTGGAAATTTTATTTCCAAATGTATGAACTGCCAATTGGTAAAAGCCGAACAGAAGAAGCCAAGTGGATTGCTTCAGCCGTTAGAAGTTCCTACATGGAAGTGGGAGCAAATATCGATGGATTTTATCGATGGGTTACCTAGAACCAGAGCAGGAAATGAAGGGATTTGGGTCATCGTAGATCGTTTGACTAAAAGTGCAAGATTCATTCCTGTTCGATCAACCAGGACTGCATCGAAATTGGCTGAGCTATATGTTAAGTGGATAGCTCGATTCCATGGTATTCCGAAGAGCATAGTGAGCGATCGAGACCCATTGTTCACTAGTGGATTTTGGAAGAGCTTCCAGGAAGTTTTGGGAACCGAATTGTGTTTGAGTACAGCTTATCACCCTCAAACAGACGGTCAGACCGAGAGAGTCAACCGAGTTTTGGAAGATCTCCTCAGAGCATGTGTTTTGGACTTCGGAGGATCATGGGAAGATCATCTTCATTTGGTGGAGTTTTTATACAATAACAGTTACTAGTCAAGCATTGGTATGGCACCGTATGAAGCATTGTATGGAAGACCGTGTAACTCTCCGACATGTTGGTTGGAAACAGGAGAAAAGTTGATACTTGGGCCAGAAATGATTCGACAGACTTTTGATTGTATAAAGATCATTCAGCGACGAATGAAGGCAGCCCAAGACCGTCAGAAAAGTTATGCCGATAAGCGTCGTAAGGATTTGGTATTCGACGTAGGCGATAGGGTTTTTGTGAAGATTTCTCCACTAAAGAATGTTATTCGATTCGGGAAGAAAGGAAAATTGACTCCGAGATTTGTTGGACCATTCCCGATCATCGAGCGAATTGGAAAGCTCGTGTATAAATTGGAGTTACCGGAAAAGATGGCGAGTGTGTACAATGTTTTTCATGTATTGTATCTACGGAAGTATGTGCACGACTCGAATACAGTGGTTTCTGCTGATAGTTATGAAGATTTAGGAGTTGATCCTGTTGTTAGAAGACCTCGTAAGCCGCTTCGTGTTGTGGAAACTGACACGAAATAGCTTAGGAGGAAGGTAGTCAGGTTGCTCAAGGTACAATGGAGTGACGATGTTAACGACTGTACATGGGAGGAGGAAGAGAGGATGAAGGCAGCTCATCCTGAACTCTTCGAGGTATGGCCCTAAGGTGTCGTGACATCTCATGAATTTGTAACTTGTTCTATTTTTAGAATTCGGCATGCTAGGTTAGTAACTGGATGCATGGGTTGTTGATTGCTATGGATGGTAGGCATGCAGAATAGTTTTGGTTGCTCTTGTTTGTTTGGAATTTCGGGGGCGAAATTCCTAAGGGGGAGAGAATGTAACGACCCGTATTTTTACGGATCGAAGGATCATAGAATTGTTGTTATTAGGTCGTTAGTGTTGTTAAGTCGTTTATAATTTAAGTCGTTCGGAGCTTAAGTCGTCCAGAGATGAGTCGTCCAAGGTTAGGTCGTGTCGTAGCATAAGTCGGTGGAGCGACTTAACGGATGGAGCGACCTAAGGAAAGTGAACGTCTTAAGGAGGTGAGCGACTCAATAGATTAGAAGACTTAAGAGATCGGAGCGAGTTAACGACTTAGTGGTTAGCGGCTTAGGGGATTGGAGAGACCTAAGGGAAGTGACCGACTTAAGGGATAACGGTTTAAGGGGTAGAGACTTAAGGATAGTAGCGACATAGGTGAGCGACTTAGGGGTTAACGACCTAAGGAGGGTAAGTCGTTCGAGTGACTTAAGGGTGATAGCTTAGGTCGGGTAGTAGATAGATCGGTTGAACGACTTAAGAGAATCGGCGACTTAAGAGAGTTAACGACTAGGTTTAGGTCGTGAGTCGTTGAGTCGTTGAGTCGTCCAAACAACTTAGGGCTTAGGTAGGAACGTGCGTATGTGTTAGGTCGCGCATAGGCTAGAGTAGTTGGGTCCGATTCATGGTTAGGTCGTAGGTCGTTAGGTCGGCAATGTTGTTAAGTCGTGAGTCGCATGATGGCTTGAGTCGTTAGGTCGTGTCTAAATTAAGGTCGCGTAGAGGCTTGAGTCGGTAGGCCGTGGGGTTGATGAGTCGTAAGCCGTAGGGCCTTGTTAAGTCGTGACCGACTTAAGGGGGGGCGAACGACTCATAGGTTTGGCCTATAAATAGAAGTGCTTACCTCACTTTTTGGGATCCGGATTTTGAAGCGACGAAGTGCTACTATTTTTAGAGCTCGACTACAACACTTCTTCACTTCTCTTCTTCACTCTAATCTAGTGCTTACATCCATCCAAGATTGAAGATCAAATCGAAGATCCAAGAGCCAAAGTTGAAGATCTACATCCAACAAAGGAAGATTTCATCGTTTGAAGGGAAATCTTGTCGGATCAAGCTAGATCCTTTGCTGTCCAGATCTGAAGTGTGTTGCTTTTGACGTGTTTAGGTGATTCGGTGAGTGGTGGTTATCTCTCACACGGACCCAAAGGAGTATATTGGATCGATGGCTTGTTTGTGTGTTAAAGATAGTGATTTCATGCATTTTCCTTAAGTCTGCATGTAGATCCATCATTCATAAAGTTTTGATATCCACTTTACTACATGTCAACCTATGCTAGTTCATTCATCAAGATATTACTTAGAATTCATGCTTGTTAGATTTGGACTCTTTATTTACGAAATTGCCATTATTGTTATAGCTGTTTATTTAGATCTTGTTTGAATGATTGATTACTTGGATTGATTTGATTGATTAGTTGATTAGTGATTGAATTTGGACAAGTTAGTCGAAGATGATTCAAAAGCTAAGTGGAAAGGCTCTTGAATAAGGAAAGCTGCTCGTGGCATATGAAGCGGATGATAAAGCTCATATGGATAGATTTGATGATGATGTTGAGATGGGACTTTGCTATGATGCGATGAAGCAAACCATGATGTGAGATAGCCTTGGTTTAATCCAGACGGGATCATCCCAAGCATGTTGATAACTCGGTGATATGGTTCGAGTTTGTTGATAATGGTTGGTTCAAGAGGCGCTTGAGCTAGTATAAGAATAGTCGTCAAGGAGGATGACTGGAAGGCTGAGATCTCATCGTTGTTGAAGGTTCTAGCAGGCTCAAAGCAAGAGTACACCGGGCAGATTCGATAGTCCCAATCGACTAATAGTTGATGGTCAAGTACTCTGGGCAGATTCGATAGTCCTAGGCACGGGTCACGACGACGTGCAGAGTTCTGTCTAGAACCGGGGTTACCATTAGCCCTTGACGGACGGATGAAAGAATGAGTCGGTCATTCAATTAACGGTGATATCAAGGCAATGATAACAGTGATAGCCAGAGTCATGGATGTTTGGATGCTTTGGTTGTATCGTCACTCGGTCTCAAGAGCGATGTTTTGTGGGTGCTTATCTGATCTTGGTTTAGGCCTTGGGGGTTTATGCTTAGAAAACATCGACCTTGACTCGAGTGATAATTGTTTTACTTTAAATGTCTGCTTTGCTATGTTTATTTCTGCATAGTGGGACTGGGGCTATCACTGTAGAAAGAGGTGGAGTGGGAGGGTTGGATTCCTTTTTCCTTTATGCTCTTTTGGTATGTTTGATAGTTGATTTACCGCTCACTAGGACTTTTGTCTGACTCAAGGTTTTATGTTCAACTCTTATTACCTTGGGCTGTTCATCCATTTTGGGATGGGCAGACTAGTTAGCAGGTGACAGGTGCTGTTCTTAGTGACCAACGCTGTTGATGACGAAGACGAGCTGGAGGCTTTTGCATATTGTTTTTTTTATTATATGTACTGGATGTGCCGCTGCTTGTATGATTCTCTGAGTGATATGTAGTGAGGCTTGCTGTATTGACTTTTCAGATTGTTGTACCAAACTATTATGAGTTTATATGATGAGATTCTGTTCTATGGAGCTTCACTATGTATACTTTTCTATTGTATTTTATCCCTGCGCCGTGAGTAATACGATAGACTTTATTGTTTTTACCTTACCTTGATGATCATCCATGGCTGCCCGGCACACTTTACAGCGCACTATTTCCTTGTTTAGTGCTGAAGTCATGGGCGGTCATCACATGGATCATAAGTCCTTAAGGTATTTATTCTTTCAGAAGGAGTTGAATATGAGACATCAGCGGTGGCTAGAGTATTTAGTAGCTTATGATTTTGGTATAGAGCATACACCTGGAAAAGGAAATAAAGTAGCGGATGCATTTAGCAAAAAATATCAGAATGTGATGTTAGCTATATTAATAGAATGGAAGAACCTAGAGGCTTTGACTACTTGTATTATGCAGTTAAAATCGACTGCTAGTTCAAATTAGAGCACTGCCTTGTTATCTTGCTTGGATTGCTTTTAAGCAGAAAGAGGATCCATTGTTAGCTGAGAAAATTAAAAGGCTTGAGGTTGGATTGGAGATTGAAGATTTAAAAGATTTTATTCTTGACCAGAGGGGATGGTTGAGAAAGAGAGGACGACTGTGTGTTCCAAATGTTGGGGACTTAAGTAGAGAAATTCTTAGGGAATGTCATCGATCGAAATTTACGATTCATCCTGGTCAACCAAGATGTATCAAGAGTTGAAAAGAAGTTTCTACTGGGGAGGTATGAAGAAGGATGTTAGCTTGTGGGTAAAGCATTATGTGAACTATCAACAAGTGAAGGTCGAACATCAGAAACCGATTTGGTTGCTTCAACCTTTGAAGATATCAGTTTGAAAATGAGATTCGATATCCATGGATTTTATAGATGGGTTACAAAGGTTGAATCGATGAAATGAAAGTATATGGGTCGTAGTGAAGAGGTTGACCAAGAATGCCCATTTCATTCCAGTTAATTCAACGAAGAAGACATCTATTTTTGCTAGTTTGTTTATGAAGAACATAGTTAGACTGCATAGAATTCCTAGTAGTATAGTAAGTGACAAAGATTCCTTATTTACTAGCGATTTCTGGAAGATCTATTAGAGACTTTAGGTACCAAGCTCAAGATGCGTACCACTTACCACCGATAGATAGATGGACAGACAGAGAGAGTCAACAAGGTACTCGAGGATTTGTTAAGAGCTTGTATGCTAGATTTTGGTGGATCATGAGGAGATCACATACACTTAGTTGAGTTTTCCTATAATAACAGTTATGAGATTAGTATAGGAATGACACCTTTCAAAGCTTTGTATGAAAGGCCATGCAAGTCACCAACATGTTGGTTGGAAATTGGAGACAGATTAGTCTTAGGTCTAGATCTGGTAAGGGAGGAAATAGAGAAGATTGAGTTGATCTGAGGTAGGGTGAAGGAGGCTCAGTTTAGACAAAAGAGTTATGCAGATAAGAGGCATAAGGATCTAGAATTCCCAGTTTAAGATAGCGTTTTCATTAAAGTATCACTGATGAAGAATGCGGTAAGATTCGAAAAGCCAAGGAAAACCGGCACTGAGATATATTAGACCGTTCCTAGATATAGAAAGGATCAGAACGCTTGCATACATAGTGGAGTTTTCGAGCAGTTTGGTAGGTGTCCATAATGTGTTTCACGTGTCTCATCTTCGTAAGTATAAACATGATTCATAGACTGCTATTCCTCCGACTGCATTGGAAGACTTAATAGTAGAACCAGATCTGACCTTTGTTAGGCAACTAGTTTGGGTTGTAGCGATAGATGAGAAGAGGTGAAGAAACAAGACAGCCAAGTTGGTGAAAGTTCAGTAGAAGGATATACTTAGAAAATAGAAAACAGGATTAGAGATACTAATCCTGATCAGCTTTAAGGTTATGTTCTATGTTTACTTTATTTGGACTGTTTGCTAGTCAGGTAGGCTAGTATGGTAATTAGGAGATTGCTATGCTTAGTATTCAGTCCTTGTTTAATTTCAAGGACAAAGTTCTTTAAGGAGGGGAGCGTATAACACCCCTAATTTTCAATACCGTTATTCAGGAGATTTAATTAGATAAATTAAATAGAATAATGTAGAGATTAGAATGATAAGGGAATTGAGATTTGAGAAATAATTAGGTCGTGCCTTAACTAAACGCATATATGTGTGATTTATAAATTAGAGATTAAAGAGAATAAGGAAGGGTAAATAGGGAATATCCATATACCATAACTTCTAAACCCTTTCTCATTCACATTTTCATAAACCAAAAAAACAAACGAAGGAGAAACAAGGTCGACCATAACCCTAGGAGAAGAGGAGCTCAAAATCAATTAGAGGCAAAGATTCAAACTAAGAAGACTAAAGTGAAGAAAAAACTCTCAAGTTCCTTATCCAAAAAGGTGAATAACGATCTAAACCATCTCATATATGTCTTCTTGAATGTTTAAATTTGATTATAAGGTTTAAAACTATTTTGATGGATGAATGATATAATTATATGTCATGTTATAATTTTAAAAAGGATTTCATGGAATAATATAATTCGATTTTAAGGTTAAAATCATGCAAATTGATTTTCGAATGCCATGATGTTTCAATATGTTACGTAGAATATTATTTTGGAGATGGGTTTAAATTCTCATAATATTCCAAGCTATGGATAATTTATTATGAATTTTGAATGAAAGAAATAGATAATTTTTTGTTTAAATTATTTAAGGCAACTTTATAATGACTTTGGGTTTGAAATTTATATATGTTAGAAAACATACTAAAAGCGAATTAATGTGATTTTTAAGGAATTTTATTAAGCATTTTACTATGGTTATAAAATTATTTAAGTTAAGGGACTTATATATTTTATATTTTTACCAAGGGGAAGGGCATATTTTCTTAAACTGTTTTAACTTGTTAATTGTGAATTCGACAGCCTTTTTAGAAAAGGACTTTGATAAAGAAACAACAACCAATCACATTTTGAAAAATAGGCAAGTTAGATGAAAAAAATTACTTTGAAAGGCATAAAATCAGTTTTGTTATAAATTACAACTTTGCCACTTCCTTTGCTTGCTTCCATTTCCATGCCCAGTAGGTCGCGTTCGAAACCAATGCACATGGTATCAAGCAATTGATATGTAGTGTATTGGAGAAATGCATAATGGTCTATGTCGGAGGCATGCTTTCAAAGGGGTTGAAGCCGCTTTTATAAGCTTTTGAATCCAACAACTTGTCTTTGCTTTTAGAAAGGAGATTTCGAAAGAGTTGCTGCTTATTTTTATTTTTAAAGAAGCTTTCGAAAGAGTTGTTGTATTTTGAACTCATCGATGCCTAGCTACCGCATTCGTACCTTTTGAATTGTTTAAAGGCTGTTTTTCTTTATAGCCTTATATTAATGAGTTCGAAAGGAAGCTTTCGCTTTATGAACATTGAAGCTGCCCTCCCAATGCTTTTTAAAGGGTCCTTTTGGCCACTTTTGTAAATGGTTTCGAAGGCAATGGTTTTAAAAGGATGGTTTCGAAGCTATCCTCTTCCCCAATTCTTTTTTTAAGATTACTGCTTTCGAAAGCAAAGCTTTCGCTTTTCTTCTCTTTGACCCAGTAGTTATATTTAATGTTAAACCCAATGATTTCGAAAGAGATACTTTTAATGGTTTCGAAGCTATGCTTCCATAAATTCTACTTAATGCCTTCAAAAGGTAAGTTTTAAGTGTATCGAAAATATATCTTTAAGTGTTTCGAAAGGAAGGTTTCGGTGCTTTTGAAAGGTATGTTTTTAATGATTTCGGAAGAGAAGGTCTAAGATTTTAAGTAGTGCTTTCAAAAGGGAGTGTGATGGAGGGGAGCTCATGATGTCACAATGATCCGAAGGATCTAGTCGAAAGCCTTATTTTTCAAAAAAGAAACCCAATCTCATTTTTAAAGGTAAAAACTATAGCAATATGAAAGAGTTTTTGAAATAGCATTTAACTTTGGATTTTTAAAGAAGCTTTCCTCGCTAAAGATAGCGGGTTAATGGTATTAACAATGTTTCCTTAGAAAAATGATTACAGGGAATTAAATCGTAGATGTTTGTGTTATTATGTTTTGATCAGTTATCATGTATGCTTCTGTAAACATATTCACTTCATAATTAACCCATAACTGCATTTTAGGGTGTTATGGGTAGAATAACTTGCTAGGTTGACCCAGTGGTGAATATACATTGAGTTAACTCCTGTCTGAGTAGAATTGCATCCAGGAAGTCAGACGGACCAGAATATAGGATGCCCAAAGACTGATCAAAGGATTATTAGTTTAGACAGGTTCTTAGTAAACTCATGAAAACTAGTGTATGGAAAGTGTTATTGGAAGGGGGTTATAGTTTCCTAATGATCCCATGAAAACTATGTCCGGAATAAGTTATTGAAAGAGATCAATAGGTTCATGGTAATCCCATAAAAACTTTGACATATGAGATGTTAATGGAGAATCCAATCGATTCATAGTGACCCCGTAGAAAATATGATTAGATGATGTTATTAGTAGATACCAATGTGTTCTTAATGATCCCATGAAACCTATAAAACCAGACATTTAGTCCATAAGCTTGGAACAGGTTATTGGTTTGCCCATGAAAACTAATAGGTTAGCAGTGACCCTAGAAACTATAACTTGAGACGGGTAGTCAGGTGAATGGGGATGGGAAATCCAGAGGATATTACATGTTTGCATATCACTATGATACATTTTATAATGTCGTATCTTAACTATTGTGGATGCAGGTGCACAGTATATGGTTATTATAAATTGAGTTAAGATACTAGTGAGGGAAAAACCCGTTCCGCCAAGCGACATGGTATCACAAGATATCTATATGGCTCGATATGGTAGGTTACTACTCACATCGGAATTTATGTCCGACTCGAAGATTATGCCATCCCCTTAAACTTTTGGGTGCTCAATTAATTTTGAGTAGTTTGATAGTTAAGATTTTCAGGTTCTCCTTTAGATAATCAGCTTCCAAAGACATACAGGAGGCAAGCTAGCTATTAGGAGTTTCCCCTTCTGTTTGATTCTGTTGTGTTTTGGATGTAATGACAAAGTTGTTTAGTGCCTATATTTAGACTCTGATCAACCAAAGGGTCATCTTCACATGTCGCTTTTGGAGTATTTTGTAATAAATCATAATTTCTATGAACGTGGCTTACGTATGGGATTATGTAATGAATTAGAAATGCTATCTGTAACGAAATGAGAAATTTGTTTTAAATTGAGTTTAAATTTTTTTCATATTCATATGTTTCTGGTATATCAATGTATCTAACATTACCGCATTTGGTCACCGAGAATTAATAACTATGGATGAATGCAGCATCTGTAGCGGTTAGTTTTGGGCCATCAAAGGGGGATGCTACAATACATCTTGACAAGGAATATTTAAAATGGTATATTTATTTTTATTGTGATAAATTACCTACCATTACAACACTTTGTAGCTACTATCACAAAACATATCTTTTATGGATTTTATATTAAATACACTTTTAATTAAATTATTTAATTAATATAACACATTATATCAGGTATACAATAAAAAGATAAACACATTTATTTTAAACAAGATTGGTTATCAAGGTAGATATATGTAATAAATTACATAAATGCCCTTAGGGCATACTCCAAACTCTATCAATCTCTCACTTGCACTTGGGGTCAATTATGGAATAATACCAACTTTTCCAATCGATTTCTCAAAAACCAATCTGGTCAGTCCCTCGGTGAATGGGTATGCTATTATGCTTCAATTATCTACTCTTTCAATCAACTCTTTCCGATACTGATAAACTATTTTATCATGTGGAACATTTCAAAATATGTCTCTCAACTTCTAGTGAGCTCTAAGTTCTGTTATGAACCATATCGTGATAGTCATCATATAACAATGTTATAGGATTCTCAACATTTAGAATCACCCATGGCTCAGATACAAATTTATGCATTTATTATATATGTATATATATTTGTGTGTGTACTGCTTTTATTGTGGCGCTATTCAAGTCAATGTATTTAGCCATTTCATAGATTCGCCTACAATCTTTTCTAATTGGAACACTTCCAATTTAAAGATTCTTAACTTGAATTTATTATTGAGATACTATACTCAATATCACTTATGTATTTTGCGTCGGAACATTCCTTCGTAAGGAGTTCGTTGTTTATGTAAATAATTCTTTAGTATTTCATAAATACATGAGAACATCTCAAACAACCATTTTGTGATATCAATTTTGATTTGATATTTGCTTCATGTATCAAATATATAAACAAATCACAATATAGTATAAAACATAACAGGTATGATAATACATATTGCCAATGCATAAGAAATCCATCTTACATGTTCTATATTAAACATTTAATAAGGTATCCTTGCATATCATTTAGGGCATTCCTAATATCTTTTATACTTACTACAAAAGACATCATTTACAAATCCTATGTTGTGTGTTAAAACAACTAAAACTTATTTTAATACAAATATATCATTAATAATCAGCAGTGTGTTGTTTACTTATAGTGTAGAAATATTTATGTACCTTTTAACTTTCATTCTTACGAACACATGCTTTCTCTAAATTTTGATTGATAATCCAACTTTTAATACATCTGTCAAAATGCTTGTTCCATTTTTGATGCTTTTTAGAGTGATACTTTTGCATCCATTCTCGAATCATATCTGAAAACCCGCAAACTCAATAATGCTCCCTCCTAACTTTGAGACACTTTGATTGTTATGTGCAAACAAATAAATCTAATTCTCTATTCAGAACTTTTTATTTCAACACATTTATACCAAAAAGAAAAGTCATACTAGGTGATAAAGTTTGTGAGTAAAATCTGAATCAATTTGAGCATATCGAATGGTAAATCTGTTACGTTAATTTCAACAATTGAAATTTACGGTAATAATCTTATTAATGTGACTCACTGTATTCCAATTGCATTTGTCTTTCACATGGACATATTTATAGGCAATGGATCATAACTCATCAGATACAACTATCAAAATCATATTTTGATAATGTACTTGAAATTTATTTCGGATTAGCACATCGTTCCATATCATAGGGTCAATACCCTTAATGGTTTAATTAAACAACTAAGGATTACTCAAACTTGACATTGATAAAAAACTCACAGTTTCTCTTTTCTTTACAAGAATACTTATTAAATGTTATAATGTATTGTGTTCATTTAGGTTTGGTCAATTTTCATATCATCACTTATAATCAATTTTATCCTTGGATCATATCCAACTCATTTTATACCAACAATTTGTTAAAGAAAATTTCTTCGCTGTGAAGTTGGTATTTCTTAAAACAATAGTTGTTTTTCAATGCAATGGAATAGGTATTCATAAACACTTTATGAATTACCTTATGTATAAAATCGATTTAGTTTTGGTTTACGCAACTTATGTTCAAAACATAAATAGGTCATCTAATGACAATCGTTTTCAAACTTCTTTTAAGGTGATTCATACAAGATCATTTATGTATAATTATTACGTGTAACCTTTCGACTCACACGGCCTGCCTACTCCTTAGCCTAGAATAGGTAAGGGTTTCTTATAACCCTTATCTTGCATGGTTTTGTAAACTATTATTTGGATGATATTATTTTAACCTTGTGTACTACTCTTAAGTACATACCTTATAGAAAGATTTTAACTCAAATTCACCCCTCATACATCGTGATTTGTCCAACAAAGTTCGATTATTCCTTATTAATACATCCTTATCTATTATAGGGAGGAGTAACCTTTGATACCGAATCTTTATTCATATTTGGTACACATGGAACTCTTTCCAATATACTCACTCATTCGATCAAATCAAATCATTTTTACCGCATGTTATATTATTTACTTTCATTTTATATTCTGTAAGTTTATTATGGACTTATACATGTGTTCCAAAGACACATGTTAATGTTTGTGATAACTAATTGGTGAATATATCGAAGTACGTAGAACAGTTTTAGTATTAATAGACTTTTGATCCTTATGTATTAATCTGAAGAATTCACTAACTCTCCTTATGCACCTACTAAATGGGTGCGTAGCCCTTAATTGTTTGAGACGTAATTAATTACCATCATATGATTCGTAATCATAAAATAAAAATTATTTCTCAAAACTACGAATTAGTCCATAATCCCAAAATAATTGTAAATAATTTTAGATACTTTAGTATTTTCCAGTGCATCACTTTTATTGTGAAAAAAATTACCACATTATATTTTAATTTCATAATGAATTTTGATGATATTCATATTGAAATATAACTATGTATATTTTCAAACGACACAAAAAATAGTCATTATTTCACAAATAATATGCATTACGTTTTACGAAAACAATTTTCGTAACTTAGTGCAATCAATAAGTGTTACATGGCACTCTTCCATTATTTCTGCTATTACTATAATAGCATACTAAATTCAAAGATCCGTTATTCACTTAATATAGGTTATTTATTTCATATACTGCAACTACTTTATAGTGAAAAGTTCTTTGATCAAATATCTTGAACTTGAAGAAATAAATATCATAGAAAACAATTTTCTATATGAAAATGCATTTTAGAATAAAAATCATATTTTATATTCCAATATTAAGTATCAATTATTATAAATAATTCTGGTTTTCGATGTTTCTTTATAAAGCAGAAGTGACTATTCACTCTCTTCATCCTAATTATACTTTAAATCACATCCACTCTTGTACATTCGTTACTCATTTTAGATGGTCGAACCATTCAAAAGAAATCTCTTATTGTAATATCATAACGAACTCTTTACAAGAATGCATTTGATTATCCTTAATATTTAAGGACATAAAATACGTTGCATCTTCTGCGAACTGATCAAACCGATATTTTAGTAATCGAGTTCTTTGTAACATCGCCACTTGGAGTTCCAAAACTAACAGCTATGAATACTGCAATCATCCATGGTTATTAAATCTCGGTGACCAAATGCGGTAATGTTAGATACATTGACATAACAAAAACATTGAAAAAAATTAAAACCATTAAACAAAATGCTCATTCCATTTCAAATCAAATTTCAAATTCATTACATAATCCCAAATTCATGAATTACGTTCAGAGAAAATATAATTATTACAACACACGCCAAGTGTGACATATAAAGATGCCCTCTTGGATGATCATAGTACATACATAAGCATTTAAACAACTTTACCTTTACATCAAAACGCAGTGGAATCGAAAAGAAAAGAACTCCTAGTAGCTAGCTTGCCTCATGCACGTCTCTGTAAGCTTATTCATCTAAAGGAGTACCTGAAAACCTCAACACTCAAACTACTCAAAATTAATCGAGCACTTGAGAGTTTAAGGGGAAAACATAAACTTCGAGTCGGACATAAAGCCTAGTATGAATAATAACCTACCATCTCGAACAATTTAGATATCTAATGATACCATGCCGCTTGGTGTAACGGGTTTTCCCCTCATCGGTATCTTACCCAAAAATTTATAATAACCGTATATTGTGCACCTGCATCCACAATGGTTAAAAACATAGAAATTTAAATTATTACGATGACGATATGTAAACAAGCAAAATAGTATGGATTTCCCATCCCTACTCATTTGGCTATCGGACTCAGTTATAGTTTCTAGGGTCACTACTAACCTATTATTTTTCATGGGCTGACTAATAACCTGTTTAAAGCTTATGGACTATCTGTCCAATCTCATAGTTTTCATGGGATCACTAAGAACCTATTGGCCCTGCCAATAACTTCGTTCAACTATTTCATGGGTTCTCACTAGACCTATTGGTGTATCCGGTAACTTCTCTTATATCATAGTTTCATGGGTTAATTATGAACCTGTTGATCTCTGTCAATATCTTTATCCAAATATAGCTTTCATAGTATCACTACGAACCTATTGGCCCCTGCCAATAACTTTCTCCAAGCATAGTTTTCATGGATTTATTATGAACCTGTCTAAACCGACAACTTCTTGATCAGTCTTTGGTCATCCTGTGTTCTTATCTACCTGACCTCCTAGATGCAACTCTATTCATTCAGGAGTTAACTCAATTATATTCACTATTGGGTCAACCTAGCTGGTTATTCTACCCTTACTCCCCAAAATACAGTTATGGGTCCATTATACAGTGAATATGTTTATAAAAGAAGCACATACAATAACATAACAATACCAACATTTATGGTTTAATATCAATGAAATCATTTCCGCATGAAATATGTTTAATCCTTTTAACCCATTACTTTTATCAAGAAAAGCTTCTACAAAAACTCCAAAATTTAAACTATTTCAAAGCTCTTTTATATTGTCATGGGTTTTCCTTTAAAAATAAGATTGGGTTCTTTGTTTTGAAATCTAAGGCCCTCGAAACCTAAGACCTTTACTTTCGAAACTATTAGAACATCTCTTTCGAAAGCATTCAAACCTTATTTCTAAACACTTAAACATATGCCTTTCGAAATACTTAAAATATCTCTTTCGAAAGCATCAAAACCTATCTTTTGAAGCCATCAAAACATTCCTTTCAAAAGTATTAAAGCATAACTTTCCAACTTATATAAGCATAGCTTCGAAACCATTTGAAAGTACCTCTTTCGAAACCATTGGTTTTGTCCTAAATTTTGGGTCAAAGTGAATATAAATGAAAGTAACCTTTTCGAAACCATTAACTTTCCAGTAAAAGATTTTGGGAAAAACAGATAGCTTTGGAACCATCCTTTCGAAAGCTTTAAACTTTTCTGTTAACAATTTGAAGGATAGCTTTGAAACACCTTTCGAAGCCATTGCCTTCAAAACCTTTAGTTTAAATGGCTACTAGATCCCTTTCGATAGCATTAGGAAGCGACATGTTATATTTATAAAACAAAATATTGCCTTTCGAACTCATTGAAAAACTTCAACCTGTATGAAAGCTATGATGACGACAGTAAGGTTTCAACTAGGTTCAAAACTACCCCTTTGAAAGCTCCACTTTAAAACATAAAATGCTACAACTCATTCTAAACCACCCTTTAAAACAAAAAGGCGGCAACTCCTTCGAAAGCTATATAAAAGTAACTCAACCCGTTCAAAAGCATCCATTAAAAGCAAGGCAAGCGGTATCTCTTTGGAAAGCAAAACAAAGGCCTTCAAAAGCTATTTAAAATGGCCCTGACCCCTTCGAAAGCATGGTTTCGACTCTATACCTTCCAATTTTCTCCAATCCACTACATACCAAAGCATTAATACCATGTGTATTTGTTTCGACTTGGTTAGGGATGGAGGTATGGGGTCAAAAGGTTGCTGTTGGAAGTGGCGAAACAATAAATACATACAAAACTATTTGTTCCTTTTTAAGTAAATGCTTTTCAACTAACTTGCCTATTTGTAAAAATATAATTGGTTGCCTTAAAGTTTACCAAAAATATTTTCTAAAAGACCATCGAATTCAACTAGAATTAATTAATTAAAATAATTAACAAAGAAGCCCTTCCCTTTAACAAAATAATTAAGACATTTAAGTCTGTCAAAATAATTAATTTAATTTCCATGGTAAATCACTTAGGAAAAATCATCAAAAGCCATAAAAATTCACTTTTGTTATGTTATCTAACATATTTAAATTTCAGACCCAAAATCATTTATATAATTTCCGAAATAAATTTTTAAACCCAATTAGTTATTTCTTCTTTCAAAAATTCATAATAAATTATCCATATCCTAGATAATTAGGAAAATTTAAGCCCACCTCCAAAATATTGTTTTTCATATCATATTAAATCCTTATCGTATTCAAACCAAATATACATGATTTTAGCCTTAGAATCGAATAAAACATTTATCAAACATACTTGTTTGAATCAAACATATCATGTAATCCAAGCATATCATCATTAAAATCATCATAAAGGTTTTTAACTTAAACCTGAAATCAAATGCTCTTTAAAATTGTAAATGAGATGGTTTGATCATTATTCACCTTGCTTTAGATAAGGAACTTGAGATTTGATCTTGCTTGATTCCTTATCTTTTAATAAAATTTTCTCCTCTTTTCCCCTAGGTTATGACCGGCTTTGAGCTCCCCTTTTCTTATGTTTTTTAATTGGAAGGTATGGTATAAAAATGGGAATAAGGGTTTAGGGTTAAGGGGTTATGGTGGATGACTATTCCTCATAATACCCCTGCCTTATTCTCTTATTAGTTAACTTATGAAACCATTTCCGTAAACTCGTTCTTTTAAATTTGTATTTAGTCAAGCATGATCTCTAATGAATTTACAAATCTTAATCCCCTTATCACTCTAATCTTTACATTATTCTATTTACTTTATCTAATTAAATCTTCGAAATAATGTTATTTAAAATTAAGGGTGTTACATTCTTAGACTATATTGTAGGTTTGGTCTTGTGCTACATTTGATACAATATGATCTTTATTGTAATCAACCAAATTGAATACTTGATCTCATAGTATTGTTTATTTTCTTATTTCAGATGATCTAATTTCATCAAAATATTGTAATTATAAAGTATGACCATTCACCATATAGCATTTATATGCATTTGTATATGGATCAAATATCCATTGTTTTGTATTACTTTTGAGTTTGGAACTCAAGAGTACAATATATGGTCTCAACCAAATAAACACGTTAGCGACCAAATTATGAACGTATTTAGTAGTTGTAGAATCTGGAGCATGCATAGGTGTTGAAAACATTAACATGCAATAAGAAATTATTAGTAAGTTTATATTGTATTTATATTTGTCAATCTTCAATTCTGTTCATTTGTATATCTTAATTGATAAATGTTTTGTCAATTATATTAAATGCACAAATTTATCAAGTAGATTATTATAACATGATATAGCATATGTTGTTACAATATTAGAAGTTTAAATGTTATCATTTCATTTTTCTAATAAGGCTCCCACTAGCCTTTTAAGTTTCACTAAACCCTAAGTCGGAACATAGAAGACTTTTGACTTCACTAGTGGGTGTTAGGACTCGTATGCCTTGGGATTCTGATCTTGAGGAAAGCTTAACAAATCACTGGCATACACACAATCAATAACTCCTTATCGGTTGTACCACATACAACTCCTAATCCGTGATTGCTTGTCACAATCCCGCCTTTACCTTGAGGAATTTTCAACAAGTATAGTGAAATTATTCACTCGGACCTATTCATGATGGCCTAAGTATAACCCACATACCTTGAGGAAAGCTTAACAAATACGTGCAGTTATCTTACCTCGTCCTTTCAATATATTAATAGCACTACACATAACATCTCTAACTTAAGGAAACTCAACAACTAAAGAGTATGTAAGTAATCTATTAATATATAAATGATAGAAGACAACTTTATATTAAAGATTTATAATCTTTAATATATTGTATAAAGTGATATCGACTTATAGAATAACGTATTTCCAATGAAATACCAATGTGATTCAATTGTCGGACACGCTTGAAATCATGGTATACGTACTATACATATGTATTTATCTCTTAAGTCTATGTTTCATTTTTTACTATTCCACCTTTTATTATCAACTTATATTATATAAGTTTTTATTATTATATCACTTTTATATCTCATATTACTTATGTACTGGTCTTTTGTATAATATTATATTAATTAATCTTATTTAATTAACATTTTAATTAATTTTATATTAATTAACATTTATGGTTAATAATTATTATATACTGCAACCTTTATAGTACAACACATATATCTCATATATGCATATATTTACTTAATTAATTAAACTTTAATTATTATTTTTAATTAATTAACCATTAATTAATTTATTTAATTAAATAATTTAAAATTTTCACCAATTTTGAAATTTCACACTACATACATATATGTAGACTTATGATATCTTAATTTTTTTTAGAATATCATAACATATACCAATACATAATACACGTATGTATTTTTCATTAATTAATTTACTTAATTAATTAATTTTATTAATCTAATTGATAAATTAAAATTTTTAAAATTAATTTATATCATTTTTCAAACATTTTGAAATTTTTTATTATATTGTAACTTTTATAATATATGTATATCTTGTTTTATATTTAACTTTAAAATTTAAAAATTTACATTTAATATTTAAACAATTTTGAAAATTGGCCAAGGTCCAATTCAAATTTGGTCCTTTTCTGTTAGGGACAACCTTTGGGTTGTGAGCTTAATAATTAACCCTAACATGACTAATTTAGACCACATAGACTATTGAGCTCTGACACCATTGTTGGAACTAGGTCTGGCCATGGTAAAGGTTATGGGTAAATTTCAAATTTTTTTTACCCTGTTGGATCTTTATTGGGCCTATGAAGTCTAACATATTTAGAACATTTCTAAATTTTATTTAAATAAAATAAATTATTTTATTTTATTTTAATTTATAAAATGATATTGTATTATTTAATTTTTTCTTTGATAATATATATATATATATATATCAATATCAATATTTATATCATATACACATATATATGTATATGCATGTGTAACATATCAATCTGTGCAAGGTATAATATGTTCATATATAAATGTTGGAATTTACATTGCAACTGACACGTTAATTTACATTGCAACTGACACGTTAGCTCATCCAATATGTAAATATTTGTCCCAATGTATATATATACTTTTATTTACATATATAAAACTACTTTAAATATATATATATATAAAAACTTTAATGAAAATATATTCCTCTGTTTTGTAAATATAATGTAGATAAAAATATAAATATAAATTTTTTTATGAGATAGTAGTCCTTATTTGAGGAGAGCACTCATAATATAAATATAAATATTTGTAAACATAAGCATGAAATATTAACGTTATATATTTATAATTACATGAATATGTTTAATTCAATTATAAATATATTAAATAAAATAAATAATAATTTTTTTTATAAAAATGAGAACAATATATACACGTGCAAATAATTTTTTTACTATAAGTATATTATATTAACTACTTATTTATATATATAGATTAAATTTATAAATACACAATTTTTTTTAAATATTTACCCGATCTTGCGCATGACTCAATATATATATATATATATATATATATATATATTAATTAATGGGAAACATTAATAGGGATTAGGGTTTTCCTTCCTAGCTGCCATTCTATTTTCCTTCTGCTTCATTTCTTTTCTTCCTTCGAACTCCTCTTTTCTATGCTCTTTTCTCCCCCAACCCTAGCATTTCCTATTACCTTTGCCTTCTTGAATCGACTTGCACAAACTTCCCCCTTCGAAAAAAATGATTTTGCACCCTCTAGCTTCCTAGATTTGGCATCGTATTGTCGCCTTTCTCAGTTTTAGGCTTGTCACACTTCGATTGCTCTCCCATCTTCAAATCTTCACCGCATCACCTAAAATTGCTCCTTCAAATCCGCACTAGATTTCCAGATATTGTCGGAGCTCGTTGACTTGCCTTGGTGCTCGATTGGCCCAAATTTGAAATCGACATTCTACTTCTGCCTTAATGCAGTTGTAGTTTTGTCTTGCTGAGTATTTTCTTCAGACTATGGTGATGCATGAATTGGCTTCTACGGGTTGTGCTTGTCTTGGCGTGCACTTTGGTTAGTCGAGCTGTCGCTGACTGTCGTTGGTATTTGTAGTTGGAGTTGGTTAATGTTTGGGCACTTGTGCTGGTTTGCTAGTTTTTTATGTGTAATTGTAGATTAGGGGTTTCGATATCTGTTTGTGTTTTTTTGGTTATGTTGTCTCTATTTGAGTTTGTTTGAAATATTTTGTCTTCATGGGTTAGGATGGGGTATTTGTTTGATCCGGCAAACTATGTCAAGTCTTGGCCTTGTCTCTTGTCATCCTCATATTCACTCCATGGGGATTGTTTGGTGCAGCCGGTGTGAGTCTACTGGTGGGCGTTGTTATGCTTCATAAGCTTTTGGTTGTGATTTGGCGTTCTTGCTGGAGCTTGCCTTCATTTGTTACAATCCTTGTTAGATCCTCACTGTGAGTTTGTTTTTTGGATATATGTCTTTTGTGACATTTTAGCTGTTAGGTTGGTGATCTTCTTCTTTGAAATTCACCGGCTTTCTTAGCAATGACAGTGAGAATTGAGGGTAGATTTCAGTCTGTCTTTGAAAATCTTGCAATTTGGGATGTTTATCTTTTGAAATTGCAGTCAGCGGGCGCTTTTACTTGTTCTGTACTTTCTCTTTGGATATTGTGCTTGTAACTTGTATGGGATAGCTGTTGAGGCGGTTATGCCTCACACTTGTATGTCATTATCGGTGAGGAGTACGGATCACCTTAAAAATTGTCGGGCTATCGGTCAAGCCTTGTTGGTCGTTTATCTTATATATATATATATATTTGTATATGTATATATATTATGGCTGTATGACCCTCAACATACAAACCTTTTAATCAAAAAAAATGTTATTTAATTAATATCCTATGTTTTAATTAAAATATTAATGTAAAATAATTTTGGAACATAATTTTAAATTTCAAATTTCCATTAAAATTTTGGAATAATATTTTATACTTCGAAAATTTATTTCATAATTTTATTGCTTAAAAATAATTACAAATTAATTATTGATTTTCGATTTATATTTAAAACATTTTTTAAATCATAAAAAATTGGTTTTTCCCAAACATGTATTCTAAGATAATAAAATTTTATAAAATATGAAACATAATTTTTATGTAATAGATATAGCAATATATTTAATTTATGTAATTAAATGGTTTAAATAATATTTAAATAATATATATATATATATATAATTATTTTTATTACTATCAAATATATTATATGTATAATACTTTATATACAAATTTATATAACGTATTTTTAAAAGGTATATTATAGTGATTAAATTATAAACTAAATTTATATGAATATATTTATAATATATATTTATATATTATTAAAATAAACAAAAAAAAATATTTTTTTAAATTCTGAGGCATGTCATTATAGGTATGAATATCAAATGGAGTTGAACTGACTAGATTTGAACTTGAGAAATAGGAGTGATCATAAGAGGAATTTCGGCTAGCAAATACATAGGGTTGGAGGTTCATAAAGATCAATATCAAATGGAGGAAGAGATGCTTAAGTGGAGGAAGGAAATGAGAGAATATGGGATCTCATTTTTTTACTTAAGCCATAAAAAATCAAGCCATCTCTTCTCTATATTACAATCGCCCATACCCCCTATTATGGCCGCATATACCAGCTCCTCTAATGGGCCATGATCCCATCTATGGCCCGAAAAAAGATTTTTCATTTTAAATCTAATTTAGAATGCTTATCGATATCGTAAATAGATTAATATATTTATAAACTTTGTAATACATTTCATACTTGTTTATCAAATCAAAATCAAGTTTATAAATAATATTTCATAAATATTAATTAATTTAGTTAAGTCATAACAAGTATAAATTAATTAAATCTTTGGTCAAAGGAGAATTCATTGTTTCAATTGTGTGACTCGTCGGGTGTAAATTTGGTTTGTGATTAACATCAAACTATTCGAATATTAACAGCAGGTGGTGTGATATTTTTGCCAAATTTATCGATTACTTGGTTTCGGTAAAATTCAATTTACTTTGTTAACGTCAGTTGGCTTGTGACTTTTATTTACACCAATTATGTTCGTCAAAACAATGTCACTATGGACTTATGCAATTTGGTAATGGTCAAAATTCCATTATTATCCACATTCAACTCTATAGTCCAAAAGCAAAATCCTTGGTTCAATAATAACAATTATTATTAACCAAATGCTCTGACTAGAGACTTTGACTTTGAGTAGATATGAGTTTACGGCGATACTAACACTGTATAACCGAGGAGATGAATCCTCTCTTGAATAGTGCTTTACTTCCAATATTTCCACTAGACCTAACTATGGTCATTCGATGGATGTCGTACTATGATTTTGCTATAATCAAAGCGGAGCTTTCATATTGAAAATCGAGAATATCCTTAAGTCAAGAGAACTGTGTAAATCAATCACATCGATATTTTCTGTTTAACCTTAGTTATGTTAACTAACAGAAAACTATGGAGTCAATCATTCCATAGTTATCCAATAACTATTAGCACATAACCCATTACTACCCCAGCAACCATGAGTAATACGCTATTCAATATATAGAGAGCGTTACGTACTTCAGTTTCAATGAATATATCGATATCTAGTCTCGATACATCTTAGAAATATTTGAAATGGTACATTTATTTTCACTGTAATAAATTACTCGTAGTTACAGCACTTTGTAACTAATATCCCATGACCATTTATGTTGTTAAATATACCTTTAATTGAATTAATAATTAACTAATTAGTATAACACTTTATATCAAGCATACAATAAAAAGGTAAACATATTTTGAACAAGATTGGTTATCGAGTTAGATATATATAACAAATTTCATAATTTCCCTTAGGACATGCCTCTAACTTTATCACTTATAAAATGTAAGCAACCCTAACATGATCACACCATAATTTGAAAGAATTTGGAAGTTGTTGTGACAATGGGTTCAGAATTTGAGAATCAGATAACAACTGATTTAAAGCTTCAGGGGACTTAGCGAACATCACTACATAGGATGAACTTGAGCCAAAGAATGAACATATTTACATGCTTTTGGATTATGGTAAAGCATAATATGTTTAGAGACTTGCATAACATATGTGTAATGTCATATGCAACAAAAATTAAAAAAGAGGAAGTGATAGTAGATTTAGCAACACAAGAAGTATGTTTATCAAAGGGAACAACAACATCGAGAGCATGAAAGGCTATGATAGCCTGCTAAACATCAATAATATATGCATGAAAAGAAGCTTGCACCAAATCAATATGCAGTTCCTTAGCATCAGGTAAATCGTGAGAATTAACTGAATTTAGTGTGGTGGTACCAGCTAGATTAACATGGCATAACTTCTTCAGAACATGATCAGAAGCTTGAGCATTCTCCAGGATATCAATAGCAATTGCTTGGTCTGCATTAAGTGGATCACGAGCATGTTGAAGCAAAGAATGCATATCTGGTTACAATGCTATATCATTCGAATTTGAAGACTGCTGCAGCGAAGAAACTAGAGCTGAAGCTTGAACACCAAAATGTGCAACATGAGCTAAGTGTTGCTTACAAAATTGGATATGATTTACATACTAGACTAGAGAGAACGTGCATATGCATGAGACGAACTTCATTAGCATGTGTATGAACATAGGGAAGAGCATCAGGATCAGTGGCTAAAGGTGGAGCATGTTAAGGCTAAAAGAAACAATAGAATTAGCATAGAATGGTGCACAAACTAGTGCATGAGCTTCTTTTCCGATGTTAAAGGCATCATAATCAACGATAAAGATTAGTGCAGCAAATGAATCATGAGTATCGACATTATGGTCAGCATTTTTAGGATGTTCAAAAATAGGCATGATAAAAACTGCCTAAAATTGATCAGTAATTACATGCACAGCCTATGCATGATGAACATTGTCTTAAATAATAACATAAGCATGTAAATGGGAAGCAGCAACATGATATTGAGTACATGTGAGACTAGTGAATGTGATGTCCTCCATATGATGGATGGTGATTTACTCATGACTATTGAGGACACCGAGGTCACTAAAAGGTTATGTACATGTAGTTGTGTATCAACTATTGAGCCACTCATAAAGAGTCATATATAAGTTAGTTATATGTAAGTCAAAATAGAAGATCTATAGTGAGTCTTTTGACTTGAGAGTGGTATTATTTATTGAGGTCTTACTTCAAAGATGGTTCATCATATAATATGAATTCATTTAAACACCATAGTTGGGTACAAGATTGGACACTTGAAGTGAAATACTCATTCGATATAGAAGGTTATCATCATCATAAATAGTTTTTGGTACGAAGTTAGAAATGTCTAACTAGAGTAAATTTTGTTAATCAATAACCGTTATCGATTGAACATAGTAGCACTGATGCTCAACTTCACAATTGAATATGGGAATCATTAGGTTTTTTGATCCACTAACCCTGGATGTCTAAGTGACATACCTCTGACGAGGAGATAAACATGCATAAATATCTTTGCATATGGACGCGATTTTAAAACGATGATGAATTAGGATTTCACCTAAATAATGTATAAGATTTTGACTTTGTGATCTTTACCATACTTCAACAAAGTCCACACACTTCGAAATTTAAGTCATTTAAATATTAGCCAAGGATCAAAGTCACATAGTAGAAAATTGCTGCGTTCAACGTAAATATTGTAATATAATATTATATAATTATTATAAATTTTCATAGAGATCATTTATGTATATATTTACATGTACAATTATTTTGTATATATGTGAATAATGTAATTTACTAATTATCGGTATTAATGGAGTTAAATATGTATAATTATTGTATACATGTTTAATTTAATCTAATTAGGTTACTGGTTAACTAAAAGAGCTATATATATAAGCCACAAATTTAGCAACTAATAGAGATTGATTACCTAATTTTGGCCAACCCCGTATGGAGGAAATATGTAGTCAGATGTATTCGGTCCAAGTGGAAAATAAATGGATATCTAATATACATTGTGTATATCAACAAGAAAATAACTTAAATAAAATTTGAATTTATTTGCATATTTTTGTCCAACCATAAAAGAGAAAGGTGAAGGGTCAAATGGGGTGAAGTAAATGGAGATTTATTATATCTATTTTGCACCATAAAAGGACCCAAAGGAACTCACTTAGAGCACTTCAAGCTAGACCTTACAAATCATTACTAGAATTGAAAAGGTGTTTTTTACGGTCGATCTACAATTTCAACATGTACAGTACTAGGCCCTTTCATCGAGATAAATTATATTTCTTTGTTTAAACATGTCACCATAATTTTCTTGGTTATATTCAGTCATTATTCCAAAAAAATAACAATCGATGTGTGTATGAATTTATAATCTCATTTCAACATATATATAATATTGAAAGTGGGTTAAAAATACATATATGACGTAATGTATGTAAACATATGTACACACACATATCTGTATATATAATTAATTAATTAATTAATTTACTAAAATTTTGAATTGTTTGAAGGTGATTTACACAAATTTCTGCTTAGTTTGGTCATTTACTAAACCACTTATCATTGAATCTCATCTGGGTTCACTTAAAAATGACAAACGTATTTTCCATGTCTAAAAATATCATATAATGGTTAAATCTGAGCCTAACAAGGAGAGGATTGAAAAAACATATAATTTTACTCAGTTAGACGAAGAATATTGATTAACTTTTGTTCTTTTTTGTGAAATGAAAAGCTCTACTTGTGATTCGATTTTCTCCTCTTTTCCTCCTTATGAAAATGGTGACCACCCTAGGTTTAGATTTACTTTTTGTTTGGTGGTTAAAGAAGTGGTTAGAGGTATGTCACTTTAGACAAATGTTATAGAGGTCATGAGTGCCAACCCGTAAGACACCTTTATGAGTGCTCTACTTGAATTAAATATCACTCTCACAATTAAAAGAATGAAAGTGTTAAAGTAATATAAAGTTAATACTAGGGGTGTAAATTTTGTATAAGTGTCTGAGGTCCTACTCAATCCAAGGTTGTAAAGTTAATAGTACGAATCCATTAGATTTTCATTTATGGTAGTAGTTTGAATAAGAAAATACGTACGAAAATATATTCATCTAAAATTGTTTGATATTTTTCTGTTGTCCATACATTATCCGTCCATTATCCCGCTCATACAAATAAGAACTTAACCTTGTCTGAAATACGTCTATCCACTTTATGTCCGTTCGAATCTCTTATAAGATAGGAGTCATAAGACACAAACATGCATACGTTCAGTCCGGTCCAACCCGTTTGCAACCCAGGTAATACTAGGGGCTTTGAGCTCTCCTTTACCTAATATAGTAATTACTTAACATCCATTACTATACTAATATTCACCCCAGTGTACTAAAAGCATCTAGTGTTGTGTCCATCATAATTTCTTTTCTAAACTACTAGTTTTTAGGTGGTTGTATACACTTCAATCCTGGGTGGACCACAAAATAAGTATGGAAATCTCACACTTGTGTGAAATTTCTTTGATTTAAACAGAAGAAGGAAACTTAATTTCATAGGATCACTACTGTGTTTGGATTTACTACAGAGATAAAAAAGTGTGAACAACTTAATTTTAACCGTAAACAACTTAATTTTGTAGGATCACTATTGATTTTTATATCTACCATTAAAGATGCCCTTTTAATAAAAGTTAATCATATATGGTCTAAAGTACTTATGTAATTTGTGTTACATTCTCAGTATTCCATTTATATTAATTATTAAATATTAATTTAATTAACTATTTAACTATCGCACTTTGTAAATCAAATTTTATTTAAGCAATTTAGGTTTACTTTCCAAATTATATTAATTAATTATTTTATTTATTTATTATAACATTCCTAAAGTTCGATCACTAGCTCCATACAGAGAAGTAAGTTCAAACCTAAATTATTTCCTTTTATGCTCGTTCACATCTTATTAACCTCCTACTCAACTGAAAAACAACCCTTCAAACTTACATTACTACCCCGTGATCTTTCTATGACACCTAGCCATCGTCACAAGTAAGCCTCACAAAGATTTTACAAATGAGTTATAAGATAAGAATGGTAATCCGTCAAAGAATTAGATTATATAAGATGGTGACACATCATACACAGGCAATGAGGTGGAAAAGATGACTCACTGGACCGAATTAGTGATATGATAACAATTCAGAGTTGGCCCAATAAAACAAAACAAAGGAAAACGAGGTTAGGCTCACTTTTTTACTTCGATCACCAAGAAGGGTTCATTCAAGCATATAAAATATTGTACAGAAAGTACTTGTACTTTTTGAGGTGGTTGAGAGGGTTTAGATATTGAGGTGCTCAGGTATCCAACAATCAATTAAGGTTATAATGATACAAGTAGGGCGGTTATAGCAACGGTTACCATTATCAATATGGAAAAACCGTTACCGTACCAGTTCTACTAGTGAACCAAAAGTGGATACGTTTACTTTAGCATTATCACTGGTAAAATGATAGAAGATATACTGATAGATTGGTATACCGATGGTCGAAAATGGTAAATTTACCAATATATAAAGACATCAAAAATAGGTTGTGTTGTTTCTTTGATAATGATAAAAAATAATTTAATTGTTATTGAAATTAAGTCAACTATATATACATATATATGATCAATAGCCCCCTTTATTTAGCACTATTTGTACACTTTTGATATCAGCCATAAGTTTATATTTAAATATTGGTCCATGTGATAGTTAGTTGGCATCAAGAAATTACTTGATCATTACAAGTTATTTACGACTATATTAGAGAATAGTTTGGCTCGTCTTAAAAATCAAAGTTGAAGAAAAAACTAAATGAGAAGAATTGTTACAAATTAGACTACAAATATCCATTTAAAGTTCCATAAACTTCAATAAGTGTCCATCATTTGGGTTAATTTTATAATAAAATAATAGGATTAAAACCATTGGTAAATTTACCTTTACCACTGGTTTTGACATCCTCTTACCATTGAATTTACCATTATCATTGGTAAATTTACCACTACTATATCAATAAAGCTCAATATTGGTTACCAAGTGTTGGTAATAGTATGGTACTGGTGTATTTATCGTTACCATAACAGTCCTACATACAGGTTTGATCAAAATGGTTCTCATAATTGATGTGTGGAGGCATATTTCCTTCTTTGTCCTTGTTCGTTGGCTGAATATGAATCATGTAACATTATCTTCAACCAAAAAATGATTAACCTTTAGTAAATTAAGGGTGAAGAACTTAAAGAAAAACAGGTTTGTGAAAGAATGAATGCCTATGGTCAAACTCATAGTTTGACAGCTAACTCAAGGATGCCGACTGTGTTGGAAGGCCGCTAATCACTAATCACATTGCTCGATCGAGCTCACTCCTAAGAGCATCACTAATGATTTAAGAATTAAGGTTACGTAATTTATAAACATGATTACAAGTGTTTCTCCTAACAGAAGAATGGGTTGGACGCTTGTTTAACAGAGTCTGAGTCAGATGTATGTGTCTGTTTAGTAGGCACTCAATTCAAACGCCTATAACTGGCATCCAACTCCTATTTTTATTTATTTTATACCTGTGTAAATTCAAAAATTAAATCAAAATGCATCCAAGATCAACGAAAAGTAACCAGCGAAATGTGCATATCCTAACAATACTAACATCGGTCCGGCACATAACGTACCAACTCCTACATTGTTTGACCATCTTTGCATTTTGTATAAGCTACTAAAGGTCATGTTCACTTTGTAGTTGAAGGAATTGAGCTAGCCAGTAGTAGAGTTAAAGGGTAAATTTCCTTTAGGATCTACTGGGTCGTATGAAGTCTAAAGGGATTCTAGATACAACCTAAATTATTTTTTAAATAAAATCCTTCTTTTAGATTTACACAATTTTTTGCTTACATAAATTAGAGTATATCATATATACTCTTATATATGTTTTTGTGAGTAACAAGCCTTAATTTTCGATCTTGAAAATTCCAGATAGTTAGAGAAAAGAAGAAAAGAGATAGAAGAAGAAGAACAGAAAAGAAACACACAATCTCACATTCGCAGCGGATAAAATATAATATCACATAAATAATAGTTATACAAAGGAAAACTATACTTGTCAAATTACACTTTAATATAGATCAGAGTTACAACATATTTACAAGCACAGGAACAGATAAATCAATCTGTTTCGGATACTATAATATATCATAGCAGAGACTCTCCATACATTCCTGCTCTCTAGCTCGCATCCTGAGCTCCAGAACGTCCTTACTTGAAAATCTGTAATACTCGGTCTGACCCGAGCATTACATCAAAGTAACACTCGGGTCAGGCTGGAAACCAACGTGAGTAAACCCATCTGACATGGAATACAAAAGTATACAACTCATATAAACCCAGGTAATTTATATCAATTTTCACTTCACAAGCTGTTATAGATATCACTTATTTCACACATCAATTTCAAAGTGCCAGAACTTAGATTATATGGTCCAATCCACTTAAAACATTCCATTACATCCTATTTATTCCACGTATCAATCTGTAAAGAATCAAAGTGGTTTCGGGTATTAACTAATACCCGACTCCGGTCTCTTCGAATTTAGTACATCATAGCACATGTTATTCAAGTGAAATGCAATTCAACTTTAAATAAAAGATGTCACCCTTTCATTCAGCAATCCATCATTAATAGATAACCACATTATCATTGCTCACCCAAACACATTACATCACGAATCATTTCATATCAGGGTATCAATTAATTCAGGGCATTTAATTATCCTTTAATCATACATGAGCAAGATAAATCAATCGCACCATCTCGAATAAATCTTATTAACCATAATTGAATTAAATCAATCACCTTTAAGTCCTACTTATTAATTAATTACAACCCAATTGATTTACCATTCCATAATCAATCATCTTAGTTAATTCTCCATGATTAATTATTCTTTAATTACATTAAAATTATCATCATTATCTAATTACTTTCATTATGTAATTATACTTAACCAAACTCCATAAATGTTTATCCTTAAGTAATCAATTAAACTTAATTAATTGCATCCATTAATCAACCCCAATTACTCATAAATAGTAATTATCCCTCTGTAATTACTTACTTAAGTAATTAACCCCTTAATTATTAACCACTTTTTATTAATTACTCCAAGTAATTTATCCGTAACTACTTCTACGAAGTAATTATCCTTTAATTACTTCCCATAGGTAATTCCTTTTATTTATTACATCCTGTAATTATGAATTTCTTCACTAAATCTCATCAAGTATTTATATTTAATTAATCTCTAAGAGATTACCTTTAATTAATCAAATTAATTTCAATCGGGTAATCCATCCCTTAATTATCCTTAACTCAATTAATAAATCTTAATTGCAGATTAATTATTCTTTAACCATTAATTAATAACCCTTAATTATTGATTAACACAACTTAATTACCATTTAAGGATTCCTTAATTACCAGCTAATTAATCATTAGTCATTTGTTAATTAAATTACTTAATTACTTAACTACTCTTCATTCGTTAATTACTTTAAGTAGTTACTTACAAATTTATTTATCGATTAATCATTAATTAATCCAAACTCTAATTACAATTATAATTTAATTATTCCTAATAATTAATTGAATAATTTAACTAACATTTTAAAAGAACTCAAATTATTATCAACTACAAATCTTTAATGCTAATAATTTTTATACTTAACTTAAGGTAATTACTTAATTAAAATAATAATTAAGAGTTTAAAAGCATTGTTAAGT
This sequence comes from Allium cepa, assembly GCA_030765085.1. Lineage (NCBI taxonomy): Eukaryota > Viridiplantae > Streptophyta > Magnoliopsida > Asparagales > Amaryllidaceae > Allium > Allium cepa. The sequence continues at coordinate 581,333,928 of CM060940.1, forward strand.
ATTAACTAAGATAATCCAAACTTGTATAAAGTTTTAACTTAAATTTTGTTAAACATTTATTCAATTTTACAATGCTTAAAATTATGTTGAAACAATTTGTTTAACCTTCTCCCTTCCCTTACCAACTCCGAGAACTCCCCTATTAAGACTCGAGTAATGCTTCGAGTTGCTCTTCCATTACCCCGGGTCACTCTCCTGCATGCCTTCTTCTTCACTCTTTTTTTATGTTTAGTTTAAGACTTAAGTAAAATTTAAAGTATCAGAAGACTCACACACAATCTCGATCTAATACCCGAAGCTACCACCAGGTAAACACTCGAAGCAACACCACTACTTTCCCGAGTAGCAACTCGCGACGCCCCTAGCTCGAAGACGCTGACATCCACCACTGCCGTGCATGTGCACGGCAGTTCGCCGTCACTCCGGCGAACCACGGCGCCTTCCACAAATCATGAATCGACCACAAACTCGCAAGCAATCATCAACTCAACGCGAAAACTCGTAATAAAAAATATAACCTTCTCGTTCGAACTGCCACTCGAACGTACCGAAAGAAAAACTCCTCTACCACCCAACGTCGATCGCCAGTGACGACGCGGCTGCGGCTACACCACGGCCATATCCCCCCTCTACCATTCCCTAGAAGTTCGAATGGCTCAAACAATCCATGGCGTCTCAATCAGCAAATTATAGAACACGGCGAAAACTTAAACCAAAACCCTATATTTAATTCGACCCAAAAATCCTTGCATTCAATAATTTTTTTAGCATTTTTCCCAATTTCGTGAATCATCAAACTAGCTATACAACAAATCTCAGCATTTATTATTGATTCAATCACTAGGAATTTGTTAAAAGGTAATTTTTGTTCAAGCGCAAACTGCTCTTCTAATACTGATCTAAAAATCTTAATTCTAGTTTCAAAATCATGATTTGCAGTAGGAATTTGAACTATGAACCTGGATTAATATTTTGCAACAATCGAATTTATCAACATTTTTACTTGATTACATATAAACAGGGTTACAGTAGTATATTCCTACAAAGATGGTTTAATCAACTAAAAAAAATCTTAGTTTAAGCCTAAACATCATGATTCAGTGGAAAACTTAGGCTTAACAAAGATTTGATGAGAATCATGTGTGTTTTTGAACAAAGTATACAACCTGTAACAATTTACAGAGAAGTACAGAGCAACACAGAAACATATTCAAGATCAAAAGCATATACAACCATATTATCAATGATTCTCCTGAACTATTTTCAAATTAAACTTGAAACTCTAAGGATTATGTTTACTCACAACATATTGCTACACAAAGTTGATACAGGTTGTTACAGACAAGCATGCAATATTATTTACATACATATATATATATATATATATATATATGTTTTCATCCTAAACAAACAGGCTACCAAACTACTCAACCTATCTTAAGGTTTATTTCATGCATTCACACAAATAAGCAAATCAGGCTTAAAGATGAAGTTACTCACCTATTGTTTATGAAACAAAGAAGCCCTGAAGTTCTGCAATCAGAAAGTGAAAATCTGGAAAATAGGTTTGATCTTTGATCTGTATTGCAGTTGATGCTGTCGAGATGATCCGGCCTATTTTTTTTTTCTTCTTGAAATAACTGGACTGAGCTTGCTGATCTTAGAGTTTACTCAGGTCTTTGAATATATTTCTTTAATCTGTTTTGAAGATCTAAAAAAATTCATTTGTTTGAAGATGGAATCTTGCTTTTAAAACCAAAATGAATTTTGTAGATTGAAGTTTCTGGTTTTAGCATTTGTTTTAAGGAATGAAATCCTAAGTTAAGTTTTGCTTGTTTTATCAAAATTAAAGAAAAAGAAAAAATTAAGGAGGACACTTGTCCTTATCATTTTATAATTCATCTACACTGGTAACTAGATACACTCTTTCACTTACATTTGTAATTATTTATGTTTTTAATATGTTTTAATATGTATTCATATAATATTTCAAATTAGTTTATTCATTTACAAAATGTCTTTTGTACAACTTAAGCTTACATTTGTCAATGTAAATAATCACTTCCTTAGAAGTGTTAATATGCAATAATGAGATATTTTACAAGTGTTCAAACTTATATTCAAATACCTCATATGTTATTGTAAATGATTTTTAGACAAACACTTGTAATTATGCAAAATTAATAAATTATTAAATGTTAATAAAAAGCCCTTTTGTATTTATGTACTAATTTTTAAGTTCTTTTGTAGATCTATATATAAAAAGTTATTTTAAAGAAAATAAATAAAAACCAATTAGAATCAAATAAAATTATATATTATATATTTAAGATATACCTCTTTTAAATTTCAAATTTAAAATTCAAGTTCAACTCTAAATTCAATTAAAAATCCAATTTAAAATCAACTCAAACAAATATCTATTCATTTTAAACAAACCCAAATTCAATTTATAAATTTTAAGTAATTATATAAATATCCATCAGATCTATTTGCTTAATCGATAAATCAGTATTTTCAATAGCTAAATTAGAAAATTACCAATTATCTGATGTCCAAAAATTCGGGTTATCACATTGTGTGTCACTGTTACCTGTTATATTTAATTTGGAAACGGAAACCTTTCGTTTTCTTCTGTTAACTTATTCAATCAATGAGGGGACTATGGTTTTAATTGGAGAGAGAAAACTTTTCATTTCTTTTCCTTTAATTAAATAATTTATGGATTAATTAAATGACTTAGATAACCAAATCTGTACTTAGCATATATTGCAAGTATATCTAAATATACTCTAATGTATATTGGATAAGTGTGATATATCATATTGTGTACATAGTTAATGTGTACGTGTTTTCGGAGTAGGGATTTACACTATAACAGACACATTCTCCATTTATATACACATTGGTTGTCCTAAACATTGTTTAAAATTATGTAAGTGCATATATGTGTGTGTGTGTTTAAATATACCTATTATATATAGGTACATACATACATACATACATACATACATACATATATATATATATCTGTGTTTGTGTATTTTAATGCATCCTTTAATTAGTCTAAATTAATTCAACCAAGTCGACCAGTTTGAATTCAATATTTATTACCAAAACATGCAATGATTTGATTTAGTAAAACAATTTGAAAACATACCTTAATATATAAATCCAAATATAATCTATGTTTATATGTTAATTTAAAGTATGAAAAATGAAGATATTTACAAGCAATAATAAAGTAAAATTTACTAAACAAAACTAGAACGTTGACACATGTAGATTTCTACATTAAAAGCAGATCTCCATTAATGTCAAGATATGTATGTTTGTGCATGTTTTCTTAACATTAATTGTAAAATAGTTTTCAAACATATACACACATACATATACATAGAACTATATATGTGTTTTAAAATAGAAAACTAATTGTGAAATAATGAAATTACCATTGACATTCAACTAAATAAATATATTATAATTAATTAGTTATTATATTTAGATCTAAAATAACACCAACATCAACATAAAGAAAACAATAAGAATCAACAATCAAAATCATTATTATTACTTTCAAATTCAATTCAAATCAATAAATTCAAAACTTTCAGATCTATACATATACAAATTAAAGATGGACAACAACTGCATATAAAAATTTATCAAAATAATCAAATAAATAGATTTATAACATCATGATAAATATATGCATAAATAGAGAATCATACCTAGTAGATATAGCCCTTGAATGTACCTTGATTGATAGACGCTCTTAGATCCACAACTAAATTAGTCTCCTAGCTTTACAAGAGAAGAAGAACCACCTTTTATTGATTGGTTTAATTGGATGCCGTTAAAATAAAAAAATTCCTTTTATTTTGTCTTGAATTTTTTACAATGAATGTTAGAAAAGGAATATGGAGGCTAGGGTTATGAAAGATAATGATTAAGAGAGGCAAGTGAATGAACGACAAGGTATTTATAGAGGTAATCTTCCTTAACTTCCTCCCTTCATTTTCAAGATCAAACCATTCGATTTCAAGTCTCCTTTTCTTTATGTGGATTGTAATTAAAGATGTTTGATGGATTTTTAATTTGTTCAATAACACGTAGCAAATAGTTACATTTAGATCAAATTCAATATCTTATATCGATTTGTACATATACAACTTTTTATATATGCACTCAAGTAAATGTTAATGACATTAAAAAAATATTACGGAATCCAATACATCAAATAAATAATTAATTAATATTTTCCAAGAACATTAATTAATTTAATTTATTTACAACAATTTATAAATCAATTAAATCATGTGGTATTTCGAAGAATTTATCAATGCGATTGTGCAACTATCATGTCTAAATTCAGTCAGCGATTAATATCAGAACTATACCACTTTGGACTCTTGGAATTTGGTTATGGTCGAAATTCCAATATCATCCACATATAACTCTATAGTCCAAACACAAAGTCCTCGATTCAATAATAACAATTATTATTAATCAAACCACTCCGCTCAGAGATTTTGACTTTGAGTTGACTTCGGTTGACCATGGTACTAAACCCATATAATTGAGGAGCCAAATCCTCTCTTGAATACTGTTTCACTTCCAATACTTCCACTCGACCCAACTATAGTTGTTCAATGGACGTCATGCCATGATTTAACGACCACTAACACTCTCAAGTCAAGAAAACTATGTAAATTAGTCAGTTTGATATTTTCTGTTTGAACTTAGTTATATTAACCAATAGAAAACTATCGAGTGGGTCATCCCATAGTTATCAAACAATCATTAGTACATAATCCCTTTGTGCTGTAGCAGTCATGAGTAATACATTGCCTAATATTTGGAAAGCAATACGTACTCTATCTTAATGAATGCATTGATATGCATTCTTGATATATCTTGACGAGGAATATTTAAATGATATGTTTATTTTCATTATGATAAATTGCTCATGGTTATAACATTTTGTAACCACTATCACAAAACATACCGTTTATGGATTTTCTATTAAATATACTTTTAATTAAATAATTTAATTAATATAACACATTATATCAAATATATAATAAAAAGAAAACCCTTTTTATTTCAAACAAGATTGGTTATCGAGTTAGATTTATGTAATAATTACATAATTGCCCCTAGGGCATACCCTTAATTGTATCAATCTCCCACTTGCACTTGGGGTTAATTATGGAATTTTATTCCAACTTGTCCAACGAGAATCTTTAAAATAAAATGGGTTAGTCCCTCAGTGAATGGGTATGCTATAATGTTTTAACTATATATTATGTCAATCAACTCTCTTCAATGCCGCTAAATTCCCTTTATCATGTCGAACAATTCGAATTATGTCTCTCAACCTCCAACGAGCTCTAAGTTTTGTTACAAACTATATCACGATATTATTATCATATAATAATGTTATGGGATTCTACACATTTAGAATTACTCTTCAGCTCGGTTATAAGTTTATGCATTTACTACCCATATATATTGCTTTTATAATAGCGCTATTCAAGGCGATGTACTTGGCTTTGTTAGTGCCTTAGGTATTGGTTTTGATGATAACAATTATAGGACAGTATATAAAATATAGATACTAATGTTTGATTAGGATATATATAGTACGTAGTGCAAGATATTAGACAGATATTGATTCAGAAGGCTGCACGGTATCAAGATGTTGATATCAAGAGTAGATTCAAGATGCTCATATAGAGTTTCAAAGAGTTCAAGAATGAAGACTCATGAGTATTGAAGAGTTCAAGATTTCAAGATACTCTAGATAAGTTATAGAGTCATAGAAGTTATGTGAAAACGTTGATAGCACTTTCCCTATCTCTCTTACCTTCTCTAATTTTGTTTTAAAATTGTTTCTCAAATATTCTATTTTTAAAATAATCTTTTCAAAATATTTCCCAAAATGATTTTCAAATCCCTTATACTTAAAGATATTATTTGTGTGTTTTAAGTTTATATATATATATATATAATTTTTGTTTGTACTTTAATAATTTATAACTATATTAATTATATATATTATTTACATTATATTGAATATTCTTATTAAATCTTTCAAAATTATTTTACAAAGATTTATTAAGTTATATTTTTATTAAAATTTATATAAATTATATTTAAATGATTCTATAAAGTAGCGAATTATTTTACAAAGCAACGAATTTTTAAAATAGTTTTTAGAATGTTCAATTTTGTGAAGGATATATTGACATATCCAATACCTATATGTCGATATACTAGTTGTAAATTTCAAAATTCAATTTTTGAAAGAAAGTGTCTTATCGTCATATCTCTTCATGAATAGACATGACCACTGTTTCCCTATATATACCAGACTTCCAAACAAAATTTATAAACTACTTTCATATTTTTCTCTCTCATTTCACTCTCTTAATTTCTAAATCAATTTCTATCGAAACTGTGCCAAAATTCAACCAGAATCAAATACAATCATTATCGGTTTGATTCTCTTTCATATACTTTCTGATTTCTCTCATCTCTCTCAAGATCGAAGTGTTATTCAAAGAGTTAAGGATCAATTGTAATCAAGATTAAAGATCTGCTGTAAACTCTATCAAATCATATTCTTATACTCTGTGGTGTGCTTGGTATCCTAGAAATCTAAGTAGGTGTGATTGTAACTTGTTAAATCAATTGGGTGTGCTTAGTAGCTCATAAACCTAGTGGGTGTGCTTGTAGCCCGGAAATCAAGTTGCTCTACCCAGTGACCAGGATTCTAAAGAGTGTGTCTCATAGCATTGAAATTGAGATTGTATTTGCATTTACTAGTTGAAAAGAAATCCATGGCCAATTCTATTCCACTTAATCCTCTTTTCACGGATACATATCTTTACGGCTAAGGAATGGGAAATCTATCCTCTGTTACATGAATCAAATATTTCATTTTGTCTGGGAAAATCCATCTCTTTCTCCGTAATGTCTTTATCATTTGATCCTATAGCGTTCCATTAGATAGAGGAGATTTGATAAATACTGATAACTCTTGGATGGACTATTAGAATGGAACAAGAATTATGCGGGACTGGATGTAGGATAATTCCGAACTAGTATTAAATCCTAGTGTGTTCTTTCCTTTTTACTTTTACTGCATTTACTTTTATTTGTACTTTGATTCTGTGATTGTTTCTGTGGTTGTTAATTCCTTCATTCCAAGTAAAATCTTAAAGAATTTGAATAATGTTCATATAACCAATTAAACACTATTCACCCCCCTCTAGTGTTAATTTAGCCTTAAGATCCTATTTCATTGACCCACAAGCCATTTATTGAGTCATCCACAATTTCTCATTTGGAACATTTCCAACTTAAAGCTTCTTAACCAAGCTTTGAATATGAATTTTACAATGACATATCATATTCAATATCACATATGAAGTCAAAGTCCAAATACTCCTTCACAAGGAGTTTGTTATTTCTATAAACAATTCTTCTGTATTTCGTAAATATAAGAGAACACTCTAAACTGTAATTTAGTTACTTTAATTGGAATTTGATATTTATTCATGTATCAAATATATAACCAAAACACAATATTGTAGGCAACATAACATGTATGATAATTCATATTGTCAATGCACAAGGAATCCATCTTAAATGTTTCTTATTAAACATGTAATAAGGTGTTTCTGCATATCGTTTGGCATATTCCCGAAGTCTTTTATACTCACTATAAAAGACATCATTTGCAAATCCAACATTGAGTATCAAAACAACTAAAAGCCAATTTTTAATGCTAGTACATTATTAACAATCAGCAGCATGTTGTTTTCCTATGTTTATAAATATTAATGTACCTTTAACGTTCTTTCTAATGGACACACGCTTCTTTTGCATTTTGATTGAAACCAAACAATTTGATATTTCTATCAAAATACATGTTCAATTTTGATGCTTGTCGAATGACAATTTCATACTGGTTCTAGGATCATATCTGTAATGGCCTACCCTTTTGCATGATTCAAATCGACAATAAAACACACATGTCAGACTCAAATCATTCGAAAGGAAGGATTGTTATGGGGTAAATAAGAAAATGAAGAGAAAAAATAAAACAATCACAGAATCTCACAGTGGAATAAAAAAATATAATAATCAAATAACAGTTCATGAAGCTGTTTACAAATAACATTTGATTACACTTTTACAATACAGGTCAGAGTTGCATATAACAGGAATAAATAAATAGTGCAACAGAATAACATGATGCTGCAGTATAATTATAATAAATAGCCTACAAATCTTCATCTTCGTCCTCCAAAGATAAATGGTCTTCAATACACTGAAAAGCTCAGGCTGAACCAAGCGTAATGAGAAGACAAAACACTCAAGTAAGAACTAAAAGATTTTATGTAAGTTAAATCAACAGTAAATAAATATGAGTGTGACGGCTTCAGAGATGTTTACGGGGTTTGACATCTCTTATCCAGTGTCTAACATTTGTGCGAAAAATTTGGTGATGTTTGGGATTCCATCTCCTAAGGATCCGTTAAACTATCTACATACATATTATAATATGCCATTATAATAGTGTCTATAGTAAAGTAAAGTACTAAAATAGCGTTAAGGCATTACCCATATCCCCCTTAACACATTTTTATATATTCTCGTAGTTTATACAGTACCACAATTCCTCTGTAAACTGGAGGGCTATCAAAGGACACTCCATAGGTACGGTACAAACCAAACTCGTAATGGGTGCGATAAGGCATTTGACAAGGCATGCGAGACATTGTTTAGGGAAGGATTCTACCGTTTTGTGGGTCTGGAATGGTGGTAATTCATAGTAGCTACTACCACCAACCTCGGAACACACTCCTAAAATCAAATCGAGAGGTGGCCACCAAATCAATCACAAAGTAATATGGTATCAAAGAAATATGTCCGATCGGTGGTATGACCTCACTTGGCCCAGCATGACTCCTGTTTTAGCCTCATCATGCTGACCCGAGGGGGTCAGGGCTACATTAATACGTCATACAGAATCGTTCGTCAAACCATCCTACTTTATTCTGGAATCTCCATCACATGCACAGTTGTTAAAATGGTTTTCGGTATTGGTAGAGAGTATGACAATATCCGATCCTGGTCTTTTTAACAATCAAACGCTTATCACACACCGGATGGTTCTTTACATTTCCAAAACCATTTCATATTGATACCAAAATATCATATTCTCAAAAATAATATCACATTTCGAAATCATATTCACTTTCGAAATAATATTTTCAAATAGATTAAACCCTCATTTCAAAATCATCATATTTACTCAAAATATGTCATTTCACTAGAAAATGTCATTTCACTAGAAAATGTCATTTCAAATCCCAACTTAGGTTATAACATCATTTAATCATATTCGCTTTTAAATCAAAGATTTAAATATAAACAATTCAGCCTCACACAATTTGAATTTTAGAAAATAGTTTAGATAGTCATGAATAGTTTAAATAGTTTAAAATAGTTATAAAATAGTTTAAAAAGATTAAATAGTTTAAAATAGGTTAAAATAGTTTAAAATAGATTAAATATAGTTCTAATAGTTTTATATAAAATGGTTTGATTATTGAAATGGTTTATATAGTAAATAGTTTGAAAATATAAATAAATTTGGATTTAAAATAATATATCTTTAAACATTTTGTAATAAAATAATCAATTTGAAATTAATATCAAATTAAACTATTTCCTCCCTTTTAACACATCTAGGCCATATCCAGCTTCCAAATCAACAAACTAAATTTTGTCTTTCAATTCAGATTCTCGTTTAAAACCATTTAAATCTATATCGATTTCAAATCCATTTATGAACTACAAATTTTGAATCTATATCGATTTCAAATCCATTTATGAACTAAAACCGCTTCAAACTCAATAGATTTTTAAGTTTTAAATATTCAAACATTTGCAATAACTCAATTTTGATAAATTTCATTTGTATTACAAAAGTCAACTTTAAAGTTCCAATTTGAATTCTTAAACAATTCATTTAAACTGATTTCAATTCAACATTTAAAGCTTGGATTTTCGAAAATAATTCAGTTTATATAAATCAAATTTTTTTATTTAAAATATCATTTAACTAGATTCAAAAATTAAGGATTTAAAAATCGTTTAATTTAACCAATCCAGTATCCATATATAATTTTCTACCCTATGTTTAAGTGATACGGATATATATCATTCCAACCCACAATAATTTAAATTTACGGATATATATCATTTCAATCTACAATCTCGAGTAAAATTCCAAAATCCATAAATCGTACAGGTTTATCATTTCAATCCATAACGATTTTACCCTAATCTATGAGTCCATTAGGGCATGTATCATTTCATTCCATAGTGAGTTTTCCTAATATGAACTAAGGAAACTTGCAGTGTGATAACAACATATAAAATAAATATAATATCCAATCATCCAATTATCAACAATTAAGCATCCATCGCAATCATAATTCAAATCAACCAATAAACAACAACAATTAACTGGTTATCATTATTAGGCATTCAATCAACAATTTAAATTCAATATCAAATCAAATTAAACTATTTTATTCAATGAAAATCAGATTTAACTAGAATGATGATTTAAATACACCAAATAGCAATCAATCGATTTCTAATCACATCATAAATATAATTTAACTAAAATAAGACAATTTAGTAGTTATGAGTGGGTTAAAACACTCACTTTTGATTTGTCGACGATTTTAAAATCCAAAAATAACCCAAAATCTAACACGTAATTCGACCAAACTAGCTCCATAATGTCCAGAATTTTGATACGATTGCAGTGGAGAAATCCACGCATGAACCCAGCTCGTATGTAAAAGATATGGTCGTTAGAACATTTGCAATCAAAATTCAAATAAAATAATGTAAACAACTAATAGTTACCATGTCAGCTTTAATTTACGTTCGAAACTGTAACGATCCCGGTTTAATGACGAATTTAAAAGTATAATTTAATTTAATTTTTGGGTTAAATTACGAATTTGTTTGAAAATTTCAAATTTAATAAGATGTATTTACTTATTTGTTTTAGAATTTGATTTAAAACTCAAAGCGAATATTTTCGGTTGAATTGAATTATAAATAAAGTGTTTAAAATAAAATAAAATATAAACTACGTATCAATGTTGAATATAAGTGATAAGTGTAAAATGTAAAATAAAATATATGTTATAAATTTAATGTTTGAAAAATTAAAGTTTAAATAAATAAAAATAACAACATATTAATATAGAATGTCACAATATCTACAAAGCAAAAAAAAAACAAACAAACAAAACGTAAAACAGCAAATTCAAGAAATAATCAAACTATAAAAGATAACAAATGAAACACATATAAAATAGGCATGCAAGAAAATAAATAAAAAACAAAACAAAACAAAACAAAGTATAAGCTGATGACAGTGTAAGCTAATGAAATAATACATGAAAAAAATTATTCATTTGTTCAAGTAATAAATGCAAATATCCTAAGTACACAACATTTTATCTCATCAGCCACTAAAAATATTGATCATCTCTAGTATACAACATACTTACATCAGCCTACATAAAGTATGGAAGGAAGTATGGCAAAAGATCAAAGGACTTAAGCATTAAATGCAAGATCATCATCAGCCTCCATACCAAGAAAAGTCTCTGGCCAACAAAAGATGGAAGGTATCTCTAATCCTACTTTGTACAAACAAATGATATTACATTGTACAAAATACATCACCACCCTGTACAACCACTGTATACCCCATTTCCATATATTATCATCAGTTCGTCCATAAGCTATGCAAAACTGAAGTGAATATATTTTCAAATTTAAACAATAAAAACTTCAACTTAAAACAACTTGAACCAATTCAAATCAGAGATCAAAAGAGGAGCTGCAGCTAGTATAATGTCAAGCCTGGTTTAACATTTCAAACTCAACTCTGTTCTTCTTCTCAGACTAAGGTGAGTAACTTCAGATTTTAAATTAACCTAAGTTTAATCTAGTTGCCTGATGAATATTAGAGATTTGGTTTGTCTTGAAAAATATATGCATTGCGTTGAATATTTGTGAGATGAAGCCTGTATACTGTTATCTGGATATACCTCTGTATATGGATTTTAAAACTGTGGGATAATTCAAAAATCATTACAGCTTAATCTATTGATTGTTAGGACAAAGCATATAAACAAAATATGTTTGGTTGAGTATAAAGTAGATTTTAAAATTTAATTAATGTTAAATAAAGTTGATCTGCTCTGGAAAAAAACTCAAGAACAGTACAAAGTTAGTACAAGTGACATTTTCAAACATCTTGGATTATCGATTCAAGTTTACAAACTGATTTCTTAATCAAAATTAGGATTTTTAAAGCTTCAATCGAAATTTTTAGATGTGTGATGAGAGAGCAGTTCCTAGTTGAACTAAAAATGCTTTTTAACAAATTCCCAGTGATCAAACAATTTTAAAATGTTGAAATTTTGTCTGAAGCTTGTTTGATCTTCGTAGAATCCAGGAAAAATGGAAAGAAAATTATCGATTGCATAAATTATTGTGTAGAGACGAGTTTAGGGTTTAAGGGTCTGTTTTGGGTCAAGGGAGAAGATGAGATCGCCGCGACGTCGGCAAAGCATTTGGGGCGGTCGCACTAGGGGGATTCGAATCATTGGGTATCAGAGAGGCTTCGAGCAAGATGGTGTGTTCGCAGGTGGCCAGAGAAGGTGGTTCGAAGCGGGTTTTAGCAACCCAGTTTTATTCTAGTCGAACCCATAGGCTAGATTTTCGAATTCGTGATAATTTTTGATTCTGGGTGGCTCGATGGATTGTGGAAGTCAAAGTCGACTTGCTGGGGGTGGTCGCAGACGCCGGAGCGTTGCCGGCGATGGGGGCATGTGCACCAGGTCTCCGTGCACAGTTGGGTTGGGAAGGAAGCGAAGTTACTCGAGTTGATACTCGGGTAAATGTTGGGTTTGCTTCGAGTTAGGTTTAGGGGCCTAGGTGCGTGTTCCTGTATATAAGTTTAAATTTAAACCAAGCTGAAGAAAAAAAGAAAAAAAGAGAAGAGAAGTGAGTACGAGAGGGGAAGAAGAAGGACTCGGGAAAAGCACAGTGGAGCTCGGGTTGTTACTCGAGTAAGAACGGCAATTCGCTCGGGTCAATTTCCTCAAGCCTGAAGCATGATAAAGGTAGATTAAGCAAACCCTTTAAACAAATTTTTAGAAGTCTATTTGACAACTTGAGGTTAAAATTTTATTTCAGGTTTAATTATTGGAAGGAAATGCTTAACAATTTTTTTTTAAATTAACGTTTTGATTAAGTTGATGAATACTTAATGTAAATTACACTAAAGTTTCAAGCTAATAATGAATTGATTTCAAAGTAAGGAAGATTTTTATCGTTAATTGAGATAAACAACGACAATCATTTTTAATTTATTATTTTAAGGAGTAATCAAGAAATAATTAATCAAGTTGAATAATTATTATTAATTAATTACTATTATTTTTGGGAGTAATTAAGAATAATTAAAGTAGTGTAATTAGAGGTTAATGAATGATTAAGTGATTTATAAATTTGTAATTAACCACTTAAGTAAATCTATAAATTATTAATATTTAATCGATTAAGTAATTTAATTGAGAATTTATAAATGATAAATTAAGTTTCATTAATAATTAAGGTTATTGATTAATGATTAAGGAATAGTTAATTAAGATAAATAAAAAAATAACTTGATAAAAAAAAGTAATTAATTAAATAGAGTGAATAAAGGAATTAAGTAATAATAATTAAATTGAATTAATTACAATAAGAATTAGAGATGATTGCTTATAGATTGTGTATTGTTATTTTCTGTTTGTAATTGTGATGCCATGAGTTGTGAATTGCCTGATGCTGTACTGTAAATTGTGATTGATTCTATATATATACATGAAACTCCTTGGCCTTTAAAACGGCATATAAATTTTGATGCGACAGGGAGTCGGATTCCAGTTGGTTATCCGAAACCCACATCGAATCTTAATGATGAATCTTTGTGATTGATAAATTTATTTATCTATGAATCTGTAAATAAAGATAAGCGTTATTGATTATATCGCTTATCGATACTGATATATCTGTGATGATTGATGTTGTGCACTATTGTGTAAAACCCCTGGACCACACTATACACACACAAATATGGATTTCACGAGGAAATCGGTTAAGTCATAGATTTTTAAATAAGTTTGAATTTGAATTTTTAATTCAAATATTTTTGGAAATAAATTAAGTTTTAATGTGGAAAAGATTTTGAAAGCTGTTTTAAGAATAAAAGTTATTTTTGAATAACTAATAAAGATTTGGAATTTAAATAATCGGATTTAGATTGAAATTCAAAAGAAATCTGAAATTGAATTCTATATTCAGTATTTATGATTTAAAAAGGATTTTACAAGTTATACGGGTTTAAACCATTTTTAAGCGTTGATTTCGAAATTTGAATTAAACCAAAGATCGTAACTTGTATAAATGGAATCGGGGGTTTTTCCAAAATAAAACTATTGTTTCTAAGTGATAAAAAGCTTTCATATGAGTAAGAACTTCCAATTTATATTAAAGAGATATCAAGTTTGAATCGAAAATAATTTTTCAAGTTATGAATGAATCTTTGGAAACAAGTTTTGAAAGATATGAGATAAATCTTTGATTTAAAGATTTAAATGAGTTAATCAAATTGAAATGGAAATTGTTTTGAAATCCGTAAATGAATCTTTGTGGAACTGAGTGAACTTTGTGAAATAAAGCTTTTTGTTTGAAAGATTTGAAATGGTAATTGGTTTAAACCATTTGAAAGAAACTTTGGAATTATGAAGTTGTGACTTAATCGAAATCACATATCCATATGTTTTAAATTTTGCGCTCACTATTCGGGTTAGCCGGGAAAGGACCTTTGGGTCGTATAACCCATTCCGAATATGTGATATGTCGTTATGGATAGCATTTGAAGACCGGTGTTGAAGACCGGGTATTTGCGAGAGCGATGGGATGACCTGTCGATTGACTCTGCACCGAGTTGCTCCGGTATAGAGTTCTCCATATGTGATGGGGAATCCGATCAGGATTGTGGATATCCGGATTGCAAGGACTTCTTTGTAAGTGCCTTCGGTTCTGTTCGAGCCCGGAACAGACTTGTATGGATAATATGTCTGACATTACAAATTGAGATATAAAGCCGATTTCTTTCAAATATATTTCTGTTGGTGGCGGAGAATTTATTCTTTTAGCTTAACACCCTTCTCTGAGACGTACGAGCTCAGAGGTTATGTAGTTGAAGGTTATCAGCGATATATTCCCAATTTGGTAATGTGACATGCTGAGTGTTGCTGTGAAATGATCATTGTGTTGATTATTTGTGATAGGATCATTTGTTTGATCGTCTATCTTTGTGATCATTTCTATGATCATTTGTTGACCCAAAGCACGGCTTTTGTATAAAGTGTGTTTTTGTGGACGAGACTTCGTCGAGCCTCACAAACCGGTAATGGTCGAAACAGGAATTGTGCGGCAAGGTTTTCAGGGATAGCGTCCCTAGGGTATGACCATTCCTTCTGGAAAAGGGTAGTATCATGGTATGGAGCCCAGATACTTACTCATGTTGAAACACTTATTTATTATGGTGTGATGTTGGTTAGAGAGCTCTCGTTTAAAGGTCCCAAAGGACCGGGGGTGGCATATCTGAGGGTTTGTAATATCCCTTGGGAAAAGGGGTTCC
This sequence comes from Allium cepa, assembly GCA_030765085.1. Lineage (NCBI taxonomy): Eukaryota > Viridiplantae > Streptophyta > Magnoliopsida > Asparagales > Amaryllidaceae > Allium > Allium cepa. The sequence goes on from CM060940.1 coordinate 581,349,739, forward strand.
CGGCTTTGTTTAGCAGAGAACGGTGGTTCTCGGGGCGTCCTTCCAGAGGCGTTTCCATGTGGCAATGGGAAGTTCCTTGGCCTGACCATTTGTTGGAAAATCCATTCTTCAAATACGAGCCTTGTACGGTTTTAGTTGTATAACCTGCCATGGAATCTGGCGGTAACCCGCTATTGAACATGGTAGCTATAGTAGGCATAGTTCGAAATGTCTAATTTGGCTAAGATTTATATCTTTACTTTCGAAATGATTTATAATACACTATGCACTAGTAATAATATCAAATGTTTCTTTTTAATGCGTATCAAGCATCTTTGACTATCATAAGGAGAAATCTCCTCCGATTCTGCGTTTGCATTGTGTGTGTGTGCGGGAGGCCTTATGGTAGTCTCATTTCTAAAAAGCATTACGAATCTATTTTAAAATATTTCATTGTTTGTTTTTAAAGATAAACTGTTTTTGTTTGCTCACACCAGTCCCATGACTGATCAAGAGTTTATTGTTTCTTTCCTAAACTCTGAGTGCTCAAAATTTTTCTACACGGGCAGTCTAGAGTTTGGTTTTTCAGATAATTAGATCAGTGGATTATCTGGAGCTAGTTCAGTTTTCTTTGGATATGGACGAGACTTTTTTAGCTTGGTGCAATCTTGATAGTGGATCGAGATAGGAGTTTTGGAGCTTTGTCTTTGGAGCTTTTTGGATCAGAGTTGCAGTATTATATTCTGAGAAGACTTATTTCATATTGTATCGTGTTCCGCTGTATTTTGTTTTGTATATTCTCTGGTGTTGATGATTATCATTGTATCAAAATGATGTATCGGATATTGTATTCATGTTATATCAGTGATATCATCTTTTATTTCCGCTGTGTTATTTATCATTTAATGGTGTTGCAAGCTCCCGCGAAATGAATTTGATGTTTTTTGTTGGACATCTAGTTTGGGTCGTGACAAATTGGTATCAGAGCTGAAGGTTGAGTAAGAACTTTAGCTACGGAGTGTAACACCTTAGATGGCTCATTAGAGATAGGGTGAAGTATACCCTAGAATGAGTATAACCTGTGGAACCAAAAATACAAATTTCTTAATCTATTCTCTTTATCTGTTGTTATTCTCTAAAGTTTTTCGTCTGAATGCCTAAATCGGATTTCTTACTATTTACAGATAGTAAGAATGAGTGGAAGAAGAGGACGAAATAGGAGACAGGAAAGTACCACTTCAACTGGTCAAAACCCTGCAACGACAGATATTCCTATTCAATCTCAATTGAATTTGGCTGATCTATATCAAAAGTTTTCTAGACTAGGTGGAAAGCCATTCACAGGCAAAGAAACCGTTATTGAAGCACACGCCTGGATTCGATCGTGTGAAAAGATTTTCAAAGGACTAAAATTAGAAAATGATCAGATGCGATTGATAGCTTCATGGCAACTCCAGGAAGAGGCTTTAGTTTGGTGGGAAACTGTTACCGTGGATGAGTCGACAGTTGAATTTACTTGGAGTCATTTCAAGGAAGTGTTTGAGCAGCGATATATGCCATCTGCTGGTACCTCTAGAGTGTACCAGGAGTTTATGGATTTAGAGCAAGGGAATTTATCGTTTGAAGAATACTTAAACAAATTTATTGAATTATCTCGGTTTGGTCCAGAACTGGTGAATACACCGTTAAAGAAGAATGAAAAGTTTATTCGGGGAATGAACAAGGAGTTTCAGGAATGGATGACTACTCACGTCAAGGAATCTTTTTCTGAATTGATTGATATGGGCTATCGATATGATACTCTGGAAAAGCAAAATGATCCGGAGGAGAATGTAGATGCAAGTAATCTGAATTGGAGAAAAAGGAAGTTTGGCGGAAAGAAATCGAGGAAAACTAAAGGAAAGAAGAGTATACCGAAGAAAAAGAAGGATGTTACTTGTCTCAATTGCTTGGAGAAAGGTCACTACTCAGATAAATGTAAGAATGATTGGCAGCCAGGAATGAGAGAGCCATTTATGAGGCCAGATCAGGAATCTACGGGATGCTATAAATGCCGCAAGCCAGGACATAGGATCAACAACTGTCCAGCAAAGAACAAAACTTTAGTAAAGAAAGTGTATGCAATCAGAGACGATTCTTCAACCTCAACAAGTTGATTTAGGAAAAGAAATTTTATAAGGTAATCTTCACGTTTACGATTAAATTATTCGAATTTTGTTCGACACTGGAACTATCATTAGTTGTAATTTCTCAGCAAATCGTAAATGAATTAAATCTTGAATCTGAAATCGTAATCGAGTCTATTTCTATCTATTTTATTGGGTTTCGACATATTCTACGAACGGTTAGTTATCCATTCGAACTAACCAATACCCATGCATACTTCGTAGATCAGATAACCCAATTGTTTCGTACTTAATGGAGTTTGTTCTCATATCTATTGTTGATAATTCTGATTTGGTAAGCCAAATGCAGAATTGATATCCAGTTTGATCTGGAAAGATATTTCTCTATCTTTCATCTATCTTCGTTATCTCTCTGGCAAATTTCGAGGACAAAATTCTTTTTAAGGGGGGAAGTCTGTAACGATCCCGGTTTAATGACGAATTTAAAAGTATAATTTAATTTAATTTTTGGGTTAAATTACGAATTTGTTTGAAAATTTCAAATTTAATAAGATGTATTTACTTATTTGTTTTAGAATTTGATTTAAAACTCAAAGCGAATATTTTCAGTTGAATTGAATTATAAATAAAGTGTTTAAAATAAAATAAAATATAAACTACGTATCAATGTTGAATATAAGTGATAAGTGTAAAATGTAAAATAAAATATACGTTATAAATTTAATGTTTGAAAAATTAAAGTTTAAATAAATAAAAATAACAACATATTAATATAGAATGTCACAATATCTACAAAGCAAAAAAAAAAAAAACAAACAAAACATAAAACAGCAAATTCAAGAAGTAATCGAACTATAAAAGATAACAAATGAAACACATATAAAATAGGCATGCAAGAAAAAAAATAAAAAAAAAATAAAACAAAACAAAGTATAAGCTGATGACAGTGTAAGCTAATGAAATAATACATGAAAAAAATTATTCATTTGTTCAAGTAATAAATGCAAATATCCTAAGTACACAACATTTTATCTCATCAGCCACTAAAAATATTGATCATCTCTAGTATACAACATACTTATATCAGCCTACATAAAGTATGGAAGGAGGTATGGCAAAAGATCAAAGGACTTAAGCATTAAATGCAAGATCATCATCAGCCTCCATACCAAGAAAAGTCTCTGGCCAACAAAAGATGGAAGGTATCTCTGATCCTACTTTGTACAAACAAATGATATTACATTGTACAAAATACATCACCACCCTGTACAACCACTGTATACCCCATTTCCATATATTATCATCAGTTCGTCCATAAGCTATGCAAAACTGAAGTGAATATATTTTCAAATTTAAACAATAAAAACTTCAACTTAAAACAACTTGAACCAATTCAAATCAGAGATCAAAAGAGGAGCTGCAGCTAGTATAATGTCAAGCCTCGTTTAACATTTCAAACTTAACTCTGTTCTTCTTCTCAGACTAAGGTGAGTAACTTCATATTTTAAATTAACCTAAGTTTAATCTAGTTGCCTGATGAATATTAGAGATTTGGTTTGTCTTGAAAAATATATGCATTGCACTGAATATTTGTGAGATGAATCCTGCATACTGTTATCTGGATATACCTCTGTATATGGATTTTAAAACTGTGGGATAATTCAAAAATCATTACAGCTTAATCTATTGATTGTTAGGACAAAGCATATAAACAAAATATGTTTGGTTGAGTATAAAGTAGTTTTTAAAATTTAATTCATGTTAAATAAAGTTGATCTGCTCTGGGAAAAAACTCAAGAATAGTACAAAGTTAGTACAAGTGACATTTTCAAACATCTTGGATTATCAATTCAAGTTTACAAACTGATTTCTTAATCAAAATTAGGATTTTTAAAGCTTCAATCGAAATTTTTAGATGTGTGATGAGAGAGCAGTTCCTAGTTGAACTAAAAATGCTTTTTAACAAATTCCCAGTGATCAAACGATTTTAAAATGTTGAAATTTTGTCTGAAGCTTGTTTGATCTTCGTAGAATCCAGGAAAAATGGAAAGAAAATTATCGATTGCATAAATTATTGTGTAGAGACGAGTTTAGGGTTTAAGGGTCTGTTTTGGGTCAAGGGAGAAGATGAGATCGCCGCGACGTCGGCGAAGCATTTGGGGTGGTCGGACTAGGGGGGTTCGAATCATTGGGTATCAGAGAGGCTTCGAGCAAGATGGCGTGTTCGCAGGTGGCCAGAGAAGGTGGTTCGAAGCGGGTTTTAGCAACCCAGTTTTATTCTAGTCGAACCCATAGGCTAGATTTTCGAATTCGTGATAATTTTTGATTCTGGGTGGCTCGATGGATTGTGGAAGTCAAAGTCGACTTGCTGGGGGTGGTCGCAGACGCCGGAGCGTTGCCGGCGATGGGGGCATGTGCACCAGGTCTCCGTGCACAGTTGGGTTGGGAAGGAAGCGAAGTTACTCGAGTTGATACTCGGGTAAATGTTGGGTTTGCTTCGAGTTAGGTTTAGGGGCCTAGGTGCGTGTTCCTGTATATAAGTTTAAATTTAAACCAAGCTGAAGAAAAAAAGAAAAAAAGAAAAAAAGAGAAGAGAAGTGAGTACGAGAGGGGAAGAAGAAGGACTCGGGAAAAGCACAGTGGAGCTCGGGTTGTTACTCGAGTAAGAACGGCAATTCGCTCGTGTCAATTTCCTCAAGCCTGAAGCATGATAAAGGTAGATTAAGCAAACCCTTTAAACAAATTTTTAGAAGTCTATTTGACAACTTGAGGTTAAAATTTTATTTCAGGTTTAATTATTGGAAGGAAATGCTTAACAATTTTTTTTTTAAAATTAACGTTTTGATTAAGTTGATGAATACTTAATGTAAATTACACTAAAGTTTCAAGCTAATAATGAATTGATTTCAAAGTAAGGAAGATTTTTATCGTTAATTGAGATAAACAACGACAATCATTTTTAATTTATTATTTTAAGGAGTAATCAAGAAATAATTAATCAAGTTGAATAATTATTATTAATTAATTACTATTATTTTTGGGAGTAATTAAGAATAATTAAAGTAGTGTAATTAGAGGTTAATGAATGATTAAGTGATTTATAAATTTGTAATTAACCACTTAAGTAAATCTATAAATTATTAATAGTTAATCGATTAAGTAATTTAATTGAGAATTTATAAATGATAAATTAAGTTTCATTAATAATTAAGGTTATTGATTAATGATTAAGGAATAGTTAATTAAGATAAATAAAAAAATAACTTGATAAAAAAAAGTAATTAATTAAATAGAGTGAATAAAGGAATTAAGTAATAATAATTAAATTGAATTAATTACAATAAGAATTAGAGATGATTGCTTATAGATTGTGTATTGTTATTTTCTGTTTGTAATTGTGATGCCATGAGTTGTGAATTGCCTGATGCTGTACTGTAAATTGTGATTGATTCTATATATATACATGAAACTCCTTGGCCTTTAAAACGGCATATAAATTTCGATGCGACAGGGAGTCGGATTCCAGTTGGTTATCCGAAACCCACATCGAATCTTAATGATGAATCTTTGTGATTGATAAATTTATTTATCTATGAATCTGTAAATAAAGATAAGCGTTATTGATTATATCGCTTATCGATACTGATATATCTGTGATGATTGATGTTGTGCACTATTGTGTAAAACCCCTGGACCACACTATACACACACAAATATGGATTTCACGAGGAAATCGGTTAAGTCACAGATTTTTAAATAAGTTTGAATTTGAATTTTTAATTCAAATATTTTTGGAAATAAATTAAGTTTTAATGTGGAAAAGCTTTTGAAAGCTGTTTTAAGAATAAAAGTTATTTTTGAATAACTAATAAAGATTTGGAATTTAAATAATCGGATTTAGATTGAAATTCAAAAGAAATCTAAAATTGAATTCTATATTCAGTATTTATGATTTAAAAAGGATTTTACAAGTTATACGGGTTTAAACCATTTTTAAGCGTTGATTTGGAAATTTGAATTAAACCAAAGATCGTAACTTGTATAAATGGAATCGGGGTTTTTTCCAAAATAAAACTATTGTTTCTAAGTGATAAAAAGCTTTCATATGAGTAAGAACTTCCAATTTATATTAAAGAGATTTCAAGTTTGAATCGAAAATAATTTTTCAAGTTATGAATGAATCTTTGGAAACAAGTTTTGAAAGATATGAGATAAATCTTTGATTTAAAGATTTAAATGAGTTAATCAAATTGAAACGGAAATTGTTTTGAAATCCGTAAATGAATCTTTGTGAAACTGAGTGAACTTTGTGAAATAAATCTTTTTGTTTGAAAGATTTGAAATGGTAATTGGTTTAAACCATTTGAAAGAAACTTTGGAATTATGAAGTTGTGACTTAATCGAAATCACATATCCATATGTTTTAAATTTTGCGCTCACTATTCGGGTTAGCCGGGAAAGGACCTTTGGGTCGTATAACCCATTCCGAATATGTGATATGTCGTTATGGATAGCATTTGAAGACCGGTGTTGAAGACCGGGTATTTGCGAGAGCGATGGGATGACCTGTCGATTGACTCTGCACCGAGTTGCTCCGGTATAGAGTTCTCCATATGTGATGGGGAATCCGATCAGGATTGTGGATATCCGGATTGCAAGGACTTCTTTGTAAGTGCCTTCGGTTCTGTTCGAGCCCGGAACAGACTTGTATGGATAGTATGTCTGACATTACAAATTGAGATATAAAGCCGATTTCTTTCAAATATATTTCTGTTGGTGGCGGAGAATTTATTCTTTTAGCTTAACACCCTTCTCTGAGACGTACGAGCTCAGAGGTTATGTAGTTGAAGGTTATCAGCGATATATTCCCAATTTGGTAATGTGACATGCTGAGTGTTGCTGTGAAATGATCATTGTGTTGATTATTTATGATAGGATCATTTGTTTGATCGTCTATCTCTGTGATCATTTCTATGATCATTTGTTGACCCAAAGCACGGCTTTTGTATAAAGTGTGTTTTTGTGGACGAGACTTTGTCGAGCCTCACAAACCGGTAATGGTCGAAACAGGAATTGTGCGGCAAGGTTTTCAGGGATAGCGTCCCTAGGGTATGACCATTCCTTCTGGAAAAGGGTAGTATCATGGTATGGAGCCCAGATACTTACTCATGTTGAAACACTTATTTATTATGGTGTGATGTTGGTTAGAGAGCTCTCGTTTAAAGGTCCCAAAGGACCGGGGGTGGCATATCTGAGGGTTTGTAATATCCCTTGGGAAAAGGGGTTCCCGGCTTTGTTTAGCAGAGAACGGTGGTTCTCGAGGCGTCCTTCCAGAGGCGTTTCCATGTGGCAATGGGAAGTTCCTTGGCCTGATCATTTGTTGGAAAATCCATTCTTCAAATACGAGCCTTGTACGGTTTTAGTTGTATAACCTGCCATGGAATCTGGCGGTAACCCGCTATTGAACATGGTAGCTATAGTAGGCATAGTTCGAAATGTCTATGTTGGCTAAGATTTATATCTTTACTTTCGAAATGATTTATAATACACTATGCACTAGTAATAATATCAAATGTTTCTTTTTAATGCGTATCAAGCATCTTTGACTATCATAAGGAGAAATCTCCTCCGATTCTGCGTTTGCATTGTGTGTGTGTGCGGGAGGCCTTATGGTAGTCTCATTTCTAAAAAGCATTGCGAATCTATTTTAAAATATTTCATTGTTTGTTTTTAAAGATAAACTGTTTTTGTTTGCTCACACCAGTCCCATGACTGATCAAGAGTTTATTGTTTCTTTCCTAAACTCTGGGTGCTCAAAATTTTTCTACACGGGCAATCTAGAGTTTGGTTTTTCAGATATTTAGATCAGTGGATTATCTGGAGCTAGTTCAGTTTTCTTTGGATATGGACGAGACTTGTTTAGCTTGGTGCAATCTTGATAGTGGATCGAGATAGGAGTTTTGGAGCTTTGTCTTTGGAGCTTTTTGGATCAGAGTTGCAGTATTATATTCTGAGAAGACTTATTTCATATTGTATCGTGTTCCGCTGTATTTTGTTTTGTATATTCTCTGATGTTGATGATTATCATTGTATCAAATTGATGTATCGGATATTGTATTCATGTTATATCAGTGATATCATCTTTTATTTCCGCTGTGTTATTTATCATTTAATGGTGTTGCAAGCTCCCGCGAAACGAATTTGATGTTGTTTGTTGGACATCCAGTTTGGGTCGTGACAGAAACCCTACTGCTCGCTATTGCGATCGAACCCATGTTGGCTGCCACCATTCACTACCATTAGCCACCACCCCAATCGGCTAGGGTCAGATCCGACCCTGCCACCGTCTTCGCTGGGTCAGGCCTACCCCACCATGGCCACGCGCACACCCCCATCGCCTCAGGCGAAGTTCGCCGCCGCCACCCCCTTTTTGCCCATTTTGTGGTGAACTGCCGCAACCTGGAGACGCGATAATAATAGATCCGAGGCCTGCTCGACTACATCTTCCCAATGCCACCTTCCAATCGTCGATCGGATGAAGATCCACTATCCAATCCCAAAAACCTAATACGAACGGCCAGAAATGATCGATGAATTCTGGCCAAATGGTGACTCAAATCGAAAAACAAGTAGCCGCAGTGGATTGCGTTCGTCGAGAGCTTTCCACTGATATATAATATGACATAGTTTTGAGGAGTTTAATTTTCGATTTGAATTTGAAATTGAATTAGGGTTTGTACTTGGAATTTGGTTTCTTCCATTGGAAGAAAGGAATAGGCAGATAGAATTCTACGTGCAGCCAGAAATAAAAGGCTACTTTGGTTTAGAAAAGAAAGCTATTTATATGGACAAGGCCCAATAAGAATGAGCAACGTATTAAATTGGTTCATAATGACAATATGACCCGAAAACCCCGTTCCGTTTCCGAAACGAAAGTAGGTCATCCCATATATCAAAATAGATATTTCTAACATTTTTAAATTCAATGGAACAGGTTTCAAGTACTAATTCCACTATATGAATAAGTTAGCTTTTAAAATCAGCTTAATTTAAATTGATTTCTATGCATTTCGAGCCCGCACGATCAAACGACAAGTCTGATCGCTACGAAACTTGAAATCCTATAATAATTCACTGTTACTGATCCAATGAAACTGGTTTCTTCGAAATCTAAGACAGTGGCCAAAATGGCTATTTTCACGTTAATTAAATAGATTATTATTATATTAATTAATCCCCTTTTATATTTTAAATTTAAAAGATAACAATTTTTATCGTTCTTGATTACATATAAACTTATATTCTTTTGAAATAAATTTTCCATGTCAAATTTTATATTTAAACATTGCATAAATTTCAGCATTCAAATTCAATTGAAATATATTCATTAATTATAATTCTAAAATTCAAATAAATTCATTCATTTTGATTTACATCTTTATCATTCACTTACTATTATCGTACGGATATAATTAACATTGGTTTACATCTTATTACATTAATATTCTACAATTTTCATCTTAATTCGTATTAATGCCATATTTAATTAGATTAATGGCAATTGATTTCCAATTTAATTTCAGCAGATTAAATAGTGAAATGGTAATTAAACAATTGTTGCAACTTACAAATTCAAACACATTTTTATGTTTAATATTTACAAACCAAGCTAATAAATTCACATACTGATTAATTATTCTATATTAACCGATTTCAATTAATTAGGTACAATTTCACTGTTAAATACAACATTTGGTTTATTTCCTTATTTATAAATTATAACCAAATTTAACTTTACAATCATTTTGATTTATTGAAATTACATTAAAATAGTTATCAATTACCTTAAATTTACATTATTAAATTTCATTCAAGTTATTTTTCTTATTAATAGATCATAAATTTTAATTTCTTCCAATATTAAATTCCTAAATCTTATTTAATTTAATATTTTAATTATCGAAAATTACGGGTCGTTACAATATTCGAATCCCATAAACTCAATATCGCTCGCATTGACTTCGAGATACTTAGGTTGTTATGTGCAAATAATCTAGCCTAAATCATTATTTTGAATTTTTTGTTTCAACACATATATGCGAAAACACAAAGTCATACTAGGCGATAATTTTGTGAGTAAATCCGAGTGAACTTGAGCACATCGAATGGCGAATCTGTTACGGTAATTTCAACAATTAAAATTCACAAGTTTATTCTTATCTACGTGGCTCACTATATTCCAACTACATTTGATTTTCTCTTAAAGACGCATTTGTGATCGATGGATCATATCTTTTAAGATACAACTATCCAAATCATATTCTGATAACGTACTTGAATCTGTTTTGGATTTGTGCATTGTACAATATCATAGAATCAATACTCTGAATGGTTTAATCAACCGAGGATTAGTTATCCTTAACATTGATAAGAAACTCATAGTTTCTCTTTGATGTGCAAGAATACTCTTTATATATTCTAATTTGTTGTGTTCATTTAGGTTTGATTAATTTCATTTCATTCATTGTAATCACTATTTACTTAGATTGTATCCATATCCATTTTAGTAGCAATAATTTCTCAAAGAAATTCTTCACTTTGAATTTGATATTTCTTCAAAAAATAATTGTTTCTTACTGCAATAGAATGGGCGTTTATAATCATTTTATGAATTATCATACGTAAAACTGATTTGGTATCAGTTTACATATTTATATTCATAGCATAAAATAGTCATCCAATAGCTATCATCCCAAACTTATTTTGGTGTGATTCACACAAGATTCCTTACATATAATTATTACATATAGTCTTTCGATTCACACAACCCACCAACTCTTTGGTACATGACATAAAGATGTTTCTTATAAACCTTCTCCTATATAATTTTGTAAACTAATCTTTGGATGATATTAATTTTAACCTTATATACTATTTTTAAGTACACATCTCAAATTCACTCAGTATTAATCATGCTTTGTCCACCAAGTTCAGTTACTCCTTATGAATAGATCATTATGTATTATAGGGAGGAGTGACTCTTGAGACTGAATCTTCATTAATTTTAGGTATGTTTGGAACACTTTCTTATATACTTACTCATTCGTTCTTTTGTTGCTTTATTTTACTTCCATTTTATAATCTATGAACTTAACATAGATATGGCCTATATGTATTGAATACATATATTCATGCCTGCGATAATTCATCGGCGAATATAATGAAGTATGTTGAACCGTTTTGGTATTGTCAGACTTATGATTGCGTACATCTATATGTATTAGCCTGATGAGTTCATTAACTGTTATGATTCTCCCACCGAATGGGTGCTTTGCCTTTAATTATCCAAGGTATAATTCACCAGCGTCATATGATTCATAATAATATGATCGAAGAATTACTTCTTGGAACCATGGCTTAGTCTATAATTCCATAATAATTGTAAATAATTTCAGATGCTTCGGTATTTTCCAATGCATCATTTTTCTTATGAAAAAAATATAATATTATTTCATAACAAATATTCGTAATATTCTCGTTGAAATAAAACCTTGTCTATTCTTCAGTTATCACTGAAGTACGCATATTATTTCATAAATAATGTGCATTACATTTTACTGAAATAATTTTTGTAATCTGATGAAGTTAATAGGTGCTATGTGGCATGCTCCCACTATTTCCTTCATTACTATAATAGCATACTGAATATGGAGGTCCATCATCCACTTTATATAGACTATTTATTTATATATTGTAACTAGTTTACAATAAGGAGTTCTTTGATCAATTATGTTGAACTCAAAGAACTAAATCTCAAAGAAAATAATTTTCTATATGAAAATACATTTCAAAATAGAAATGATATTTCTTATTCCAATGCTAAGTATCAATTATTATTTTATATTTTTTGTTTCTAGTGTTTCTTTACAAAGCAGAAGTGATCATTCACTCTCTCCATCCCAACTATCCTTTAAATCACGTCTACTCTTATACATTTGTTTTCCTTTTAAATGGTCAAACCATTCAATAGAAAAACCTTACAACAATATCATAACGAACTCTTTACAAAAGTGCATTCGATCATCCTTAATATTTAGGGACATCAATTATGTTGCACTTTACGTAAACCGATCAAAACGGATTACATTTCAACAATCGAGTTCTTAGATCTTTTTTGTAATTTGTCTAATGATACATTTAACACAATATGATCTTTATTGTAATCAATCGAATTGATACTTGATCTTATTGTATGGTTTATTCGCTTATTTCAAATGAACTAATTTCATCGAAGAGTCGTACATTACAAAACGTGACTGTTCACCATATATATATATATATATCTGTGTGTGCGTGATAGTATATGGATCAAATATCCATAGTCTTGTATTTCTTTACAGTTTGAAACTCACAGTATGATACTATGAGTTTTGAATTCTAATGCAATACAAGACTATGGATATTTGATCCCACCCTTCACACACATGCACACACACATATACACACACACACATATATACATACATATATATATGGTGAATGATCACAATTCATGACGTATGACTCTAGATGAAATTAGTTCATTCAAAATAAGCGAATAAACCACATTATTAGATCGAGCAATCAATTTGATTGATTACAATGAAGATCATATTGTGTTAAATGAACACTAGACCAAAACTACAAAAAGGATATAAGAACTCGATCATTGAAATTTTATTTTTGCATGGTTTCAGCCAAATAAGCACGTAAGCGATCAAATCAAAAAGTGTTTAGTAGTTATAAACTTAAGCGCTTGCATGGGTATCAAAGCCTTTAACATGCAAGAAGTATTTAATTGTAAGTACATATTATATTTCTACTTGATAATCTTCAATTTAGTTCATTTGTATACTTTAATTGATAAACATTTTATCAACCATATTAAATGCACAAAATTTATCAATGTGGATTACTGTAACCTTATGTAGTGTATGTTCTTACAATTTTAGAAAGGTTAAATGTTACCATTTCATTTTCTAATAAGGCTCCCAATAGATTTTTACATTTATCAAAACCCTAAGAAAAACATAGAAATCATTTGATTTCTCTAATGGGTGTTAGGATTCGTTTGCCTTGTAATTTTTCCCTTAAGGAATAACGACAAATCATAGGCTCATAAACGATGGATAACACTTTACTGGTTGTATCAAATATAACTCATAACTCATGGTTTTTGTTCTAACCTCATCTAGACCTTGAGGAATATCAACAAATCGAATGAGATTACTCCCTCATACCTACCATTTCATAACGGCTTGAGTATAATGCACGTATCTTGAGGAATATCGACAAATACGTGCATGTATCTTACATCATCTTGTTAACATACTAATAGTGCTACACATAACATCTCTAGCTTGAGGAATATCAACAACGAGAGAGTATGCAAACAATCTATTAATATATAAATGGTGGAGGACAATTTTATGTTAAAGATTCATAACCTATTAATATGTAAATGGTGGAGGACAACTTTATATTAAAGCACAGTATACCAAAATGTTCCACCTTGGTTTGTACATTCATATAAGTTGTATAACTTTTATATATCATTAACTTATATAATAATTTTATGTATAACATTATATAAATTAGATAGTATCTAATTAATATTAATTAATTAATACTTTATTTAATATAATATTACTTCATTATAACATCTTTATTGAATATTATATATATATTATAACCTTTATAGTATGACACACATATTATATATATATAATTAACCTTTAATTAATATATTTGATTAATTAACTTTAATTAATCTATTTAATTAAGCAATTTCAATTAATTTCGAAAGTTTATCTTATATACATACATGTGTACTTATGTTGTTTTAAACACTTTAAAATAACGTAACATATATCAATATATAATACATGCATAAAGTATTAATAAATTAACTTATTTAACTAATTAATTTTATTGATCTAATTAGTAAATTTTAAATTTCGAAACTAGTATTTGAATATTTTCAAACACTTTAAAATTTTCATTACATTTTCAAACATTTTGAAAATTTATGTTATATTATAGCCTTTTGTAATAAACTTGTTTTTATTTCACATTTAACTTTTAAAGTTAAACTCTTGTCTTAATTTTTAAAGCTATTTTGAAAATTAGTCCAATGCACAATTGAAATTAGGTCGTTTCTATTATGGACAACATTTGGGCTTACTTCCCCTCTCAGGCCTGGCCGGTAACCAGATAGGACATATTACTTGATTACCCAATTTCAATCCTAGAAATTACTTTTCTAGATACCATACAAAGTGGGTAAGCTTAATTAGTTAGACCTAAAATGACTAATTTAGACCGCATAGCTATAGGACTCTGATACCATTGAAGAAACTAGGCTTGCCCATAGTGGAGTTAAATGCTAAATTTCAAAAAATTATTCCTTTAGGATCTAATGGGCTATAAAGTCTAAAGGGATTTTGGATCCAGTCAAAAATATTTTTAAATAAAATCATTTATTAAGATTAAAATGAATTTAATGTTTACATAAATTATAATATATCAATTATACTCTTATATATTCATTTGTGTGTGACCATGACTTGTTATATTTAATTAAAAGAAGGAAACCTTTTATTTTCTTCTTTTAACTTGTTTAATTAATGAGGAGATTGGTTTCACTAAGAGTCTGATTCTTAGCTTGTTAGGATCCCATTTGCTGCTAATGGATTGGGAAAATACCGAAGGAGATCTAGATTCATCTTCAAAGGCTTGCAGATACTACCTAGATTTACTAGAATCTAAGCAAAGAAATCAAAAATGGTAAGGCATACCAGATCAACTTCTAGAATGTTGATGCAAATGAAAATGCCAGCATTCAACAAGGAGCTCCAAGCAACCAGCCTATAAATTTAAATGTGGAGCCTGCTGAAGTCCAGAACCTCGCTGATTCTATAACTAGAGCTGAATTCAAAAATTTGATGAGGGAGTTAATGGAGAGCCATAGGCAGCTGAACGAGAAAATCTAGACTAATGCCAACCTAATGAACCAGATTACTCAACAGCAGCATCAGAGCGCCAGAAGGGATCTTGCTTCTTACTCGGCATCGGAGAGTTCAATCTCATCAGATGAATATCATAAGCGTAGGCGTCGAAGGGTCGAAGTAGAGCAAGTAGGGATGTCAGAGCATCGCTTGGCAAACCAACGTGGTCTTCCAAGATGGATCGGTGTCGATCCCTCCTCAGGGATCGGTACCGATCCCTCCTCCAAAGGAGGGTTTCCCCAGATGCACTCGGGAATCGAGCTGGAGCTATTTTCTGAAGCTTGGATGCAGGAGTCCGCTTGAATGCTAACCAACTACCCCTTCGAAATGACGATGAGATGAATGCTCATGGTGCATCAATGGGATGATAGACCAAGGAGGCATGAAATGGCCCGTAAACATCGACCAAACCATTCACATGAGGTGGAGCGTGACCACCAGTTGGCACCACCCATCTAGACATCGGAATTATCGATGATGGTCAGACAGTTGGTGAGGAAGGACCAGGGTTTAACGAATGGTGAATGAGGAATTTTAAGGAGCCATATCCCTTTTACCGACAATGTTTTAGATGCGGAATACTTGAGAAGATTCAATATGACTACGATACTTGCCTATGAGGAAAAAATGACCCCATGCAGCACATTATGAGGTACAATGGTTGATGGACTTAATGAGATCCAATGACGCAACCAAATGTAGTTGCTTTCCTATAACCCTCTCTGGGATCGTAACGATGTGGTTTACAAGATTACCTCCACGATCGATTTCAAGGTTTGATGAACCGACAATAAAGTTTGTGGAGCAGTTCCAGATCCACAATACTCTTCCTAAATACATAATGTCACTTTCCAATGTAATCCAAGGTTCGGGGAATCATTGAAGGACTTCTTAGAAAGATTTCATATCCTTGCCACTGAAGTTAGTAACCCAAATGACCATGCTATACCGATGATTGTGATGAGAGGGATTGATCCAGAATCCGAGTTTAGTGATTGGCTAGTTGGAAAACCGTCGGCCACATTGGAATGCTTCTATTCAAAAGAGGTTCAGTTTATGAGGAAGGAGGCGGCCAGGTCCTCTAGAAAAAGCAATGTTGTGGGACCGAGAGGAGAAGCGGTATAAAGAAACATTGCAATAAAGCAGTCTGATGAGAGTTTTGGGAAGGTTCAGGTTAATGTTCAGGATAAGTCAAATCAATAGAAGAGAATTGGTGAAGGGAATCAAGACCGAAAGAGGGAGCTTGGAACACCAACGCCTAAGATTCCTATGTATCACAACTACACACCTCTAAGCACATCCTTGGAGAATATTTACCTATCCACTTGTAATACTTTTCAATATAAAAAGCCACGTCCAAAGGAGTCAACAAAGACATAAAAACAGACTAGAAAGTATTGTCAATTTCATGAGTGTTATGGGCACAATACGAACAAATGCAGGCATCTCCATGATGTTATCGAGAAGTTGAGTCGGGAAAACAAGTTGTAGCAGTTCGTGAAAACTCCATAGCATAGTGGACAAGGGACATCTGACCCCAATCGAGGACAAGCTCTGCATAGGGCCGAGGAGCCTGTGCGGATCGGAGGAAGATTGGTGATAAACATGATAGTTGGAGGACCGCATCTTATGGATAGGAGTTGGCAGGAAATGGAGCGCTATGCCAGCGTGATGAGGCATGTGGATTTTGAGTTTTGCTCAAATACGGAGGACGGAACTCCGGCCAAGCAACAACGTACGATGACTGATGATATAGTATTCAGAACTAGGGATGCGGATAGAGTATAAGCTCCTACAATTGACCTGATGGTCATTTCTGCCATGATTTTCCCTGCCCTAGTGAGAAGAATTTTGATTGATTGTGAAAGTTCGGTAAATATTATTTTCAAGAAGGCTTATGAGCAAATGAGAATAGAGACTAAAGATTTGAAACCATCTAAAGCTCGTATACATGGTTTCAATGGTGTGGCGACTGAGATAGTTGGTTATGTGGAGTTTCCAATTGAATTGGGGGAAGGTGAACGTAGGAGAATGTGGATTCTACCGTTCATTGTTTTGGATGTTGCTTCACTGTACAACGTTTTCCTGGGCCGATCGGCACTGGCTGAATTTCGGGTAGCTCTTGCCTATGGTGTTAGACTTTAAAATTTCTGATTGATAATGGAGTACGAGTGGTCCATGGTGATCAAGCGACTGGACATGCCTATTATGTGGTTGAGTTGAGAGAAGCTCAGCGTAAGGAGAAGGGAAATGGTATAGAAAAATATGTCTGCATCCAAGTTGTTAGAGATTGACAAATGGCGCCTAAGCCTTGGCTTAGGTGCCACAGTCGGTTCTTTAGAGATATAGATCGAACGAATGATGAAGAGGAGCCCAAGGAGACTAAGGCGGCGTCGGTTGAGTTGATGATTGATATAACAGTCAGCCACGACGACCCATCATGGGACTTGAAGATTAGATCGCAGCTCAGCCTCTCGATGATGAGAGAATTTGCTGATTTTCTCCAAATAAATTTGGATGTATTTGCTTGGACTCATTCTGACATGTGTGGGATCTCGCCCGCCATCATGATCCGTGTATTAAACGTTGATCCAAAATATGTTCCGGTAAAACAGAAAAAGCGGGGCATGGATCCGGAGAGATTTGTTGCTCTCAAAGACGAGGTGGATAAATTAAAAATCAATTGGTTTATTCACAATGCCCTCTATCCTAAATGGATATCTAATCCTTTGCTGGTGAAGAAGGTGAAAGAGAAGTGGAGCACGTGCATCGATTTTTCAAACTTGAACAAGGCATGTCCTAAAGACAGCTTTTCCCTTCCAAGGATTGATCGGCTAGTTGATTCAACTGCAGGGTATGAATTATTATCCTTTATGGATTAACCAAATCCTGATGCATGTCCATGATCAGGAACACACCATCTTTGTGACGGATGTTTGATTATACTGTTACATGGTGATGCCATTTGGATGGAAGAACGCTGGAGCAACCTATCAACGCTTAGTTAACCGGATGTTTAAAGATCGGATTAGGAGGATAACGGAAGTCTATGTGGATGATATGCTCATGAAGACACAACGATCAAATGACCACATTCGAGACTTGGCAGAGATGTTCGCCATCCTTCGATTTTATAACATGAAGATCAATCCTTTGAAATGTTCATTCGATGCTTGCATCAAGAAAGTTCTTAGGCTTTATTGTCAATGCTTGAGGAATTGAAGTTAATCCAAAAAAGATTCAGGCTATTCGAGATATTAAAGAGCCCAGAGTCGTTAAACAAGTGCAAAGTTTGAATGGGAAGGTTACTGCTTTAAGTTGATTTATATCCAGGGCAACAAGCAAATGCATTCCTTTCTTTGATTTGATTAGGAAGGAAAAGAGAAACTTTGAATGGATGTGGGATTGTGAAGGCGCGTTTTGAGCTCTGGTGAATCATTTGGAGAGACACACTGTCTTGTCAAAGTCGATAGATCACAAGGAGCTGTACATTTATTGGGCAGTATCAACACATGCTGTAACTACCGCCTTTATTCGTGAGGGGAACCGAATTCAGAGGCCTGTGTATTATGTCAGCAAGCGATTAACAAGAGCTGAAAGGAACTATATGAAGATAGAGAAATTGGCGTACTGCTTGCTAATCGCATCATGGAAACTTCATTTGTACTTTTAGGCGCATCCGATAACCATTTGCACCGACTAGCCATTACGATAGGTATTACAACGACCTAAGATATCTGGAAGGTTGGTTAAATGCATCGAACATTAAGCTCAGCAAGTTCGACATTACATATCTTCCCCGAAGAGCTATATAGGGTCAAGCATTGGCATACTTTATAGCAGAATTTACCATGCAAGACGAGCTTCCAAAAGGCAGTAGAATCCTTACCGTGGGATGGACGTTGTATACCGATGGAGCATCTAATGGTTACTGTTCCATAGCTAGGATTGTGCTTGTAACCCCTAAGAACCAGACAATTTTCTATGCTTTAAAGCTTAATTTTCCTGCTATAAACAACAAGGTGTTAAGCATGTAGCATTGATTGCTGGACTTAAACTTGCTATAGAGCTCGGAGTGAAGTCTCTTGAAATCTTTTGCGACTCACAATTGGTGGTGTATCAAGTCAGGGGAGACTATCAGGCTAAGAGACAATGACTTGCCACATACCTTACCCGAGTTTAAGAGTTGTTGGTGGATATCGAATATCATGACATTTCACATATCCCACTGAGCAAAATGGAGAGGCTGATTCATTGGAAAAGTTCGCTAGTATTGGCGATGGTCAATAGATGGGTTTGGTTCCGGTCGAGATATTACATACCCCAAGTATAAATATGATCGAAATTGGTCAAGTACTAGAAGCGGAATCCGAGCGGGAATTGTGGATGACTCCATTTAAAGATTACTGGTTGCATGGAACCTTGCTTGAAAGAAGAAATGAAAGGCAACAAGTCCTTCACAAAGCTTTGCAGTATATTACGCAAGAAGAAACTATGTATAGAAAAGGGTTTTCCATTCCCTTACTCCGGTGTATCGCTCATGACGAGATAAAGCATGTTCTGAAAGAAGTTAATGAGGGAGAATACGACGATCACATTAGAGGGCAAACTCTGGCAAAGAAGATACTCCATTACAGATATTATAGGCCAACTGTAAACCAGGATGCTACTGATTTTGTGAGACGACGTGACAAGTGCCAGATATTTACAAAAGTGCCAAGAGCTCCGCCCATAAAGATCACGTAAATGGTCAGTCTATGGCCATTCGCTATGCAGGATATTGACATCACCGGCTCCTTGCCAATCTCTAAAGGCAGTGCGAAGCACGCTATTGTTGCGGTCGATTACTATACCAAATGGGCTGAGGTGGAGCCGTTGGCCATAATCACACCAAGAAAGTAATCAATTTCGTTGCTCGAAACATCATATGTCGCTTCAGTCTTCCATAAATTATCATAACAATTAATGGGACTCAGTTCAATAGTGGTGAATTTAAAGAATTTTATTGGATATATCGCACTGAAAAGAGATTTGCAGTGGTCGCTCGCTCTTAGGCAATGGACAGGTTAAGCTGTAAACAAAATTATCAAGTCTATTCTAAAAAAGCATTTGGAGAAGGCTAGAGGAAAGTGGATGGATGAACTTCCTACGGCGCTTTGGGCCTACAGAACCACTTATAAGTCCATGACTGGCCATACTCCATTCTCTCTTTCTTACGGCTCCGAAGCTGTTATTCCAGACTCGAAGTCCCTTCTCATCCAATTACTTACTACGACCACAAAACGAACAAAGATCTTCTCTTGGAATCCTTGGACTTTATCGATGAGAAGCACGAGGAAGCCGATTTGAGAGCAGCTGCACACTGACATCGAGTCACCTGATATTGTAACACTAAAGTTCGATCAAGAACCTTTGAAGTTGGCGATATCGTCCTAAAACGGGTTTTTTTGACGCCGTCGCACATGAATCCGACATAGGAAGAACTGTATGTCATTGACTAGAGGCTAGGAGAAGGAACTTTCAAGCTAGCGACTGTCGATGGCATTACACTTCCAAGAGCGTGGAATAGCAAGCATTTACGATGTTATTTCACTTAGAACATTTCCTTTGCATTTTAGTTCTATTTACTTTCTATATACGCTTTAGCATTTGATTTCTCCAAATATGTAATAAGACAGAATAGTTTGTTCTTTTCCATTTGATGAATAAAGACTCGAACTTCCTTTGCTTATATGACTGTCATTGCATTTTATGCTAAGTACATAATGAAACTGATTGATATCGATATATGTGATATGTGAATAGGCTCCCGGAGTTTGAAATCGATCAATCATAGTAATCCTCGATGGGATCGAATAAGATAAGCTCCATTAATTTGGTCGATTAACAATTCCCTCGAATGATCCGGAGGACGGGACACACAAAAGGGAACAAATGTGGTCGATAATCCGGAGATTGAAAAATTCCTGCCCGGACAGTGGGACTGAAACTAAATTAAGGTGAACAAAAGAAGTAAAAACATAAATAGGTCTGAACCGACCGCCCATGAGAAAAATCAAAGTCCCTGGAGTGCAGACTGGAGTATAAACAAATCGGGGTGAACCGACTGCCTACGAGAAAACTCTAAGTCCTCGGAGTGCGGACCGAAGGATAAACAAATCGGGCGTAAACCGATCGCCCATGATAAAACTCAAAGCCCTTGGAGTGCGGACCGGAGTATAAAAATCAAGCGTGAATCGACCGTCTACGAGAAAACTTTAAGTCCCCGGAGTGTGGGTCGGAGTATAAATAAATCGGGTGTGTATCGACTGCCCATGAGAAAACTCTAAGTCCCCGAAGTACGGACCGAAGTATAAACAATTCAGGTGTGATCCGACCTCCCACGAGAAAACTCTAAGTCCCTAGAGTGCGGACCAGAGTATAAAATCGGGTGTGAACTGACTGGCTATGAAATAATTATAAGTCCCCAGAGTGTGGACAAAGACAAAAACATAAATCGAGCGTGAACTGACTGCTCGCAAAATAATTCTAAGTCCTCAGAGCGTGGACTGACATGTAAACTCCAACGGATAGATAAACGGATTCTGACTGTTCTCTATTCCACCAACTCCAACCTAAAATCGGTCGGAGGAATACAAACTACCGAAGGCTGGATATGACAGCTCACTGCAGCTCTGGCTTAGCATTTTGTACGGCTTAAGGCAACAACCGTAGGGAGGCCTTGAAATGGAGATGATGAATTGCCAACGGAATTTGCAATCAATAAATTACAAGTACATTGAATGGAAAGTAATCATTCAACTATCAAAATAATGATTCACACGATGAATAGTCGAAAGCAAAAACTTTCATTCACAAGTCTCAAAATTCCATTGCAAATTATTTCAAAAAATCAAGATTCGTACCCGAACACCTATGACCGAGGAAAGAAATAATTATTCAAATTACGTACAATGATATGAAGTAATGACTACTTCTTCGACTTTCTCTCCCTCTTTGGTTTTTCCGGAGTGGAGTCGTTTCCGGAGTGGAGTCGGTTGAGCTTCTATTCTAGGACCATTTGCGGCTCTTGGACGGAATGCTTAAAGAAGGAGGGATTTCGTCGAGAATCGTCCCACCTGGTGGAATAACTTGTAGTGGTACAAGATCAAGATCTTCAACTTCCACCTGAACGGGCTCGCCTTTAACTTTACGCTTTGACTTCTCCTCCTCCTCGATCTGCTCCCACATACTAGTTTAAGTAGTGTGCTCTGAAGCACTCGTCATCATTACATCTTCCGATTCATCAACAGGGCACGGATCTTCATGTTTATCTTCGTCAAGCACATCGATAACTTGTTCATCGGGCCTTAGAATATCAACAGTGGTCAAGACTTCGAACGTCTTCTCCTGCTACTACGTGGTAGCATCGCTCCCAGGAGTCTGATCAGGGCCCGAAAGACATGCAAAAATTTGATAAAGCATGGACATTAATTAAAAATCACTGTGCAAGGAGAACAATTTTTTTTCAAATTTGAAGAAGTACAGTGTGATACCAACATCCGGTTGACTTTTTGTAGCCTATGGAGTGCTTCCTTCGAGAATGGAAGATAGCATATGTGGTCCAAAGCTAGGCCTATCTGGATCATAGCCAAGGTTTTCTCCTTATCATGAGAAGATGATGGGCCGGATACTTGGATAGGAGAGAAACCCTTAGGATCGGTTCTAGAAGACTCAACGATATCCTCTCCTTCCTTAGTCGGTGCAGGAGCCTTAAAAAATTTAAGTTTAGTGGTGGCCAGATCAGACGGTTCGTTTCCTTGAAGTATTTCTCTCACAATTTCTTATTCATTGAATTCTGCTTCTCCCAACTCTTCCTTTATCTTGACGGTGTGCTCCCAGGTTTTAGCAAGTGATTTAAGATATCCCTCGCCAAGAAAGCTTAAGTAGCGATGGAGAAGGACCTTAGCATTATATTCGATAATTAGTGGATCGAACAAGTCCTTAATCTCATTTCTATCAAACTCGATGGCAGCCTCCACCTGGGAGTCAGCTTGTTCAAGCACTTCTTTTCTGCCCTATTCTCGGGCTTCTTTCTTCAAAGCTTCATTCTTAGTGAATTGTTCGTCGAGCTTTGTTCTCAAGCTCCTCGCCTCGACAATTTCCTCGCAGTATCTCTGCGACTCCTCTTGCATCTCAATTTTATCCTCCATTTCTTTCTTAAACATTTCTTCAAGATCTTCAACGTGGCAAGCTATAGCATCCTTCTCCTTTTGCAAGGAGTCCTTTTCTAAACCAAGCGTGCCGCTGCGTTAAAGCGCGACGTCAAGTTCCTTCTTATGAGAATTCCCCAGGCGACTTACTACCTCTGCTATCTCCTTTGCATTCTTTTAGGCTTTTGAAAGTTGGATCTTGCATTCAAGCAACTCGACGTCCTGATGTTTGATGATATCTTTATCGTGGATGGCCTCCAACTTGAGATGGTCGATTTCATGCTGACGCTCTATGGAGACTTCGGAAACCTTCTCGACCAAATGAATGAATGATTCGTGCTGAACGAATACATCGAATCATTCACACATGCTAATGAGATTTCTTTGGGATGTCCAGGAATGACATGTAAGGAGGGGAGGAATTTGAAGCCATTGAAGCAGATTTTTGAAAAAGTAGCTTTAAGTTCAGCTAACTTTTCTGCTATTGTAGAATCGGGAGCGGCAACCGGCGAAAGTGGATCCGAAGTAGCAAGTGGATGCTTTCTAGAGCAACGCACATGTGACTTCCTTGAAGTAGAGGAGCCAGAATGTTGCTCGTGACGTGCGGCGGTGTGCGGGCCGTAATACGAAACACGCGAATGTCTTCGAGAATAACTCGATCTTCCCCAAACTCTCAAACATCTGTAACAGATGTATATGTGTGCATGGTGCACGATGAACCACGCGATGCCGATCAAATGTGATGGCCCTAACACGTCACTAATGACTTCGATCAGCCCTCTCATTGTCCAGATCCCACTATTCTATCTCGAATCGAAAACGAGTACTTCGATCCCAACTGGAACCCCAAACTCGAAACAAAGAACCACCCATCGCCGATAACTATGGCAACCAGAACCCACGGCCTCCCTTCCATAGTTGCTCCACGTCACCACGTAGTGACCACGACCCTCACGGTCGAGTCCGATGAGCTATAGATGCCGAGAACATATCGACAACACACCTGACAGAAAACTACACACAAACCCTAGATCGCCTTTGCCTTGACGACTCGATCACTAGAAAATTCACCATATATTTTTCTAATGATCATCACCACTAAAGTTAACATTAACCAAAAATCGTTGAACCTCTATACGTCAATCAACTGGAATCAGTGATATTCCCAAAATCATTCATCCTAGCATATGTCGATTAATACAACATTAAAAATCATGATTCGAATCCTAAAATTCATCATTTATCTCAACAAATCAGATTTTGAAATCAAAATCTGAAATTACAATGATTGATTTTTAACTATTTTTAGCTCTTCACTGTGTTTGTTATTTTTTTGGTGAAAATCACTAAATATAAAATCTTAAAGCTATTTTTAAAATTAGTACCGCACAGCAATAATCATTTTCCATTAAAGGATTAAAGCCTGAATATGATTGTAGAGAGAGGTACTAAATTTTTCATATGATAGACACCCCTGTATAAAAGAACAGAGACCAACATATGAACATGCATAGACATTTCTACAGACCCATCTTTATATGTGCATACATCCACATTCATATAATATTTAAACTATATTACCGCTATATTTTAATCTGATAACAATTTTAGGATCAGGTAAAAAAACTGTTTATTAAAAAAGAAGATTGACTCACTTGTACAAGATGAAGAACAGAGCACTTTATTTTGAAATAGCCTTTTGAACTTTTTAAAACTTGAATGCTGAAATTGCTGAAGAATGCTTTGAAACTGGAAATCTTTTGTTGCTATGATGTTTTAACTTGCTAGCTGAATTGATCTTGCTTTTCAAAACTGAGAAGAATGCTTTTGAATTTCTAGTTGAAGAAAGTTACAGGCTTTACTGTTTGATCTTGAAAATGAATTACAGGTTGAAGATTTTTGATAAATCTCTGGTTTGTGGAGGTATTGATCACAGATTGCTTAGAGAATTGGTTTGAGTTTTCATATTGAAAATGAATTACAGGACATTGAATAAGTTTCTAGTTATCAGACTTTGTTTTGAGAAATTTGTTACAGCTGAATTTTTCTTGTATTAGAATGATGATAGAAAAGAATTGAAGAGAAGAAAGGATATGTTTTAAATAGGCTAAAATGATTAATTTAAAAATAAAAGAAAACAAAATTAAAAATGAGTTGAAGTCTTTTTCCCTCCACGATGGTCTTCGTCCTTCTTTTGAATTTTTAATGGCGTCTTCATCTTTCTCTTCTTCTTCGTTCTCTTTTGACTCCGCTTCCTTCCCTCCTCTTTCTTCTTCCTCTTCTTCTGTTCTTTCTTCATCTTCCCTTTCTGCTTCTACTGCCGATCCCCCTATTTCTGTGGTTTCAACCTTTAACAATGTTCCTTGTTCCCTGAAATCAAACTGGTCGAATCTTTTCAAATCTTTACCTTGCAATGCTGGGTCGTATAAGCCTATTCATTTTGATATTTCGAGAGATAGACCTTCTACTGATTTGCCAGATCTTGTTAAAGAAGAAGGATTGAAATACTGGAACAATCATTTGGTCGGTTTCTTTCTTGATGTTACGCTTTCTTTTCTGACTGTTGTGAATTTTCTTAAAAGGTATTGGAAACTTAAGGGTGAAGTTGAATTTAAATCGGATGGGTACAATTTTTATTTCAACTTTTCCAATCAAGATGATAAGGACAAAATCCTGAACTCGGATCCTATCTTTATTAGAGGTAGGATGTTCATTATTACAAAATGGGATCCTTCTATTGGGTTATCTCAGGCTTAAGTAAAGAAAGTGCCGATATGGATACATTTTCATAGGATTCCAATCATCTTGTGGACATTAGTTGGTATCAATTGGTTGGCATGTCACGTTGGTAGATTAATATGCTTTGATAGTAGCACTGAAAAGTTACAAAGGTTTAAATATGCCAAAGCATTGGTAGAGATTTCACCTGATTATGAATTACCGGATTCTATCCATGTTCCTCAACTATGAAAGAATTGTCCCGACGTTCAATTATCTTTTGATTGGAAACCTAAAATATGCACTCATTGTAGAATTTTTGGACATGATACTGCAACATGTGAATTTTTTAATTCTGTCAATGAAGCTAAGGATAATAATATGCATGATTTGGAGGAGAATGATGTTAGGACATATACTGCTAATCCTGTTGATCAAAAGTGGAAGGTTGTTAACAAAAGAAATAAAGGGATATGGAAAAAGAAAGGCTCTATGACTAAGGAAAATACTCGGTTAAATGTTAATGATATGAATAGTAAGGATATTCCAACAGACAAAGTAAATCACATTGTTAATAGTTCTTGCCCTGCTGTCAATGATAACTCTTTTCCAGTGTTATCCAATCCCTCTATGGCTATAGTTGGTGTATCTGAACCACAATGTGATGTAAATCTTTCTTCTTCAGTTGCAAAGGTTGGTTCAATTGTTGTTTCTAACTCTATTGATATGGTTAGAGTTGTTTCTGAATCACACGGTGATGCAAATCTTTCTACTTCATCTTTATCAATTGAAAATCCATCTATTTCTATCTCAAAGGTTGCATCAGCTGTCCTTTCAAATTCGGTTTCAACTTCATGTTGTTCTCAATTCAGCTCTAAATCTCCATCCATGAATGTTCCTAATTCTTCCCCTTATTTGCATTTGTCACCTCCTAACAATGTTTTACTTCCACCTCCTTTTGGGAAAAGTGATAGTGCAGTTGTATTGAAGAAGTCCAGTAGTAAAAGTAATTTGGATTCTGTTGATCTTAATAAAGGAAAGGAATATAAGTCTACTGATGTCCAACCTTTATCATCAGACAAAAATAGTTCTCATCCAAAACACACTAGGAAGAATTCTTCCTCATTGTTCCCTCCCCTTCCTAATAAATGAATAACATTGCTTTTTGGAATATTAGAGGGGCTAATTTACCCTCTAAACAATTAGAAATTAAGAATCTTATTGAGAGCAAAAACATTCATCTGATGTGTGTTTCAGAAACCAAGCTTGACATTATTTCAACAATTAAGGCTATTCGTTTGATTGCCCCATCTTGGTTGCATGATAACAATTTTATTGAGTCCAATTATGGCAGGTTACTCACTCTTTGGAATCCACTTTTCTTTAAAATTTCCAGAATTAGTGCCTCTGATCAATATATCCATTATAACCGTATCCATGTACCTTCCAATTCTAATTTTCTTCTTACTTCTGTGTATGCTCAAAATTCTCCAGTTCTGAGACAGGTTTTTTTGGATCATCTTCCTTACTTAAATTCATCTTCAATTCCTTGGATTATTGGTGGGGATTTTAATAGTATGTTTGCAAGTAATCAAAAGTGTGGTGACTGCCCATTATCTCTTAAGGATATTACTCCTCTAAACAGTGCTTTAATT
The DNA here is from genome assembly GCA_030765085.1 of Allium cepa. Taxonomy (NCBI): domain Eukaryota; kingdom Viridiplantae; phylum Streptophyta; class Magnoliopsida; order Asparagales; family Amaryllidaceae; genus Allium; species Allium cepa. The sequence goes on from CM060940.1 coordinate 581,377,455, forward strand.
CAATCCAATCTTTTTCCTGCTAAACACTTTGGTCCTGATTTTACTTGGTCTAATTGTAATAGGAGTGGTAATCCAACATTATGTAAGATTGATCATATTTTTCTAAATCTATCTTTTCTTCATCTTTGGCCTAAATCCTTCTATAACATTTGTCAGCCTTCTTTATCTGATCATAGGCCATTAATTTTTCTTTGGGGACTTGATGATTTTTGTGGAGGGAAACACTCTTTTAAATTTTTTAATTTTTGGACTAAACAGGTGGAATATTATGATATTTTAAAGCAGGTCTGGAGAATGCAATTTGGCAAGGATCCTCTCACAAACATTATACTTAAGATGAAAGCTTTGAAATTTCAACTGAGAAGTTGGTCTTCAGCTAGTTTTGGTAAGGATTCTAAACTATCCTCTCAAATTAGGAATCAGCTGATTAGGATACAAGAGCAACTGAGTGCTAGACCATTTGATAATTTTTTAATTCACTCTGAAATGCAATTAAAGAATGCTCTTGAACAAATTATTCAAAAAGAAGTATCAGCACTCAAGCAGAAGATTCACTTGAGAATGGATAAGGAGGCTGATAGGAACACTAATTTTTTTCATAATTACTTAAGAGTTAAAAGGAATCGTGAAAGTATTTTTCTGATAAAGGACATGTGTGGAAATTTGGTGGAAACTTTTGATGGTATTAATGAAGCCTTTGTGAGGTATTTTACATCCATTCTAGCTCCAAATAATCAATTCATTCCTGACATTAAACCTCTCTATGATATCACTCTTCCAACCTTAAACAACCATCAATCCAATTCTCTGATCAGTGCTATTTCTAATATTGAAATTGAAGCTGCGGTCTTTAGTTTGGACAGTGATAGTTGTGGAGGTCCTGATGGTTATAATGCACATTTTATTCAACAAAGTTGGAAGATAATTGGGTCTGATATTATCAAGGCTATTCAATATTTTTTTCTTAATAATAGATTACCTGTTGGACTTGCTGCCACTGCTATTGCACTTATATCTAAGATAGTTAATCCATCATCTGTTGGTGATTTTAGACCAATTTCATGTTGTAATATCATTTATAAAATAATTTCAAAGGTTTTAGCTAATAGATTACAATCAGTCTTGCCATCCATCATCTCAAATAATCAGGCTGCATATATTAAGGGTAGATCTATAAGTGATAACATTCTCTTAACCCAAGAATTATTGTATGGTTATGAAAGGAAAAATATTTCTCCAAGGTGCATGTTAAAGCTTGACATTAAAAAGGCATTTGATTCTATTGCTTGGAATTCAATTTTAGCAATCATGTCCAGAATGAATTTTCCAAAGCCTTTCTTAGCATGGATTTACACTTGTATACCATCACCTATGTTTTCAATTTCTAGAGAGGGTGGTCTATATGGTTATTTTAAAAGTAAACAAGGTGTTAGGAAAGGTGATCCAATTTCTCCATACTTGTTCATAATTGTTATGGAGCTTCTTAATCCCATTTTGATGAATCTTGTTGCTAATGGTGATTTTCAGCTTCATCCTAAATGTAAAAGACCTGTTATTACCCACCTTCTCTTTGCTGATGATCTTATCATTTTTTCTAAACCTTCTTATCACAATATTCAATGTATATTGTCATCTCTTGAAATTTTCTATTCTATTACTGGCCTTCAGATTAATCTTCACAAGTCTAATATATTAGTTGCTGGTTTAGATTCAGGTCTGAAAAATGATATTATTAGGTGCTCTGGTCTTCAGGAGTTATCCAAAAATTCTTTCTACTTGGGTTTGCCTATTTTTTCTCTAGAGTTTCTAAACAAAATTGCTTACCACTTTTTGAGAGGATTATTGAAAGGCTTAGGTTATGGCCAATGGATAAACTGTCACAAGCTGGAAGATTAACTATCATTCAATCAATTGCAGTGGCCATCACAACATATTGGACTAGACATTACATACTTCCTGTTAAGCTTATTAATATGATCTCTAGTGCATTTAATAAATTTCTTTGGCATGGTGACCCTTTTTCCAGAAAGATGATTCCTATTTCTTTTTATAAACTATTTGAATCCAAAAAGAAAGGTGGTCTTGGCATTACTAATATTTTCCTTTGGAATAAGGCAGCTATATCAGTTTACTTCAATAAAATATTTGAATCTGAAAGGAATTTATGGTCTCAATGGGTCAATAAATCTTATTGGTAAAATTGTTTTTTGGATTATGCCCATTCCTCAAAGCTGCAGTTGGAGTTGGAGATGTATTCTCAAGCATAGAGAGACTTTCATACCTCTTATTCAGTGTAACTATATTTTGATTAAGGTTTATCATTCTGGCACTCACCATGGGCTAAACAAGGGATGATTTTAAGTTCTGTAGTGAATTATGACTTGAGAAGAAGCTCTGGTATTCCTGAACATGCAAAGGTTGAGGAGTTTATGCATGATGATGGTATTGTTCTACCATATTCTAGTTCATACCAACTTAGGAACTTATGGAATGCTATCACTGGCAAACCCATTATCAATAATGACAATGTTTTAATTTGGACTGACAAGGGTAAACATCATTCCATTAAACTTGTGTATAATGCTCTCTGTCAAAATGGTAATCAATTCCCTTGGCATTCAAGAATATGGAATATTGGAGGTAATGCTAAGGAGAATTTACTGTTATGGAAGGTGATGGCCAATGCATTAAATACTAAGGACAAACTATGTAAAATGGGTATAATTTTAGATGACTTATGTGTGCTATGCAATTCTGAAACTGAAAATAATACTCACTTGTTTTTTGAGTGTACTTTTGTGTATCAGATTTGGTACATGTTACTTTCTAATGGGGGTTTTTATAAACCATCACCTGTTAGCTCAGTGGAATGGTTCAATGTATTCAAAGCTACAAGGTGGAAAACTCATAAGACAAGGTTGTTTCTTAAACTGCTAAAGAAACTGATACATGCAATATGGTCTGAAAGGAATGATAGAGTTTTTGGTGTGGGAAGTAAGAATGTGGCACAGCTGTATAATCTGATTCATGGCAAAATTCTCAAAGACTTGAAAGCTAATCTTATTTGAAGTTCATGGCAATTCTTCTTGAGACAGTGGGCTATTTTCTGGATTGATATACATAATAGGATTCTCAAATCATTTAGTTGGTTCTGTGTAATTTTCTGCTTGTATATGGTTGTTTTATTATCTCTGTAATGTGTATACTATAGGATTTTGTCATTCAGAGGGTTATTGTTTTGAGTGGTTGTTTTGGAGTGATATTTTTGTGATCTGTAACTGATCTTGTAACTCGATATAAGTCAATAAAATGAGTTTTACTCTTGCTTTTCAAAAAAATTAAAAATGACACTTGTGCAAAATCTTAACATTTGACATATAATATTGCTAATCAGTTAACACTTGTTATTAAGGTGTCTTGATGTATTAACACTTGTCATTTAAGTAATTTATATTTATTTTAAACGTTAATAATAAAGCCTTTATATTTACTTTATAAATTCTTATCAAAAAATGTATATATATAAATTACTTTTAAACAAAATAAAACCAATTATATATATAAATGAAATGTTATTCATATATTTTAAAATCCAAAACATTTTAAAATATCTATCTTTTTGAATTCCAAATTTTAAATCCAAATTCAATTTCAAATTAAATTGAAAAATCCAATTTAAAGACAACTTAAATATAACAACACACATATGTATATTATAGAATTTTAGTTTTAAACAATTTTTTTGAAACTAATTTGTATTTAATTCAAAATACAATTTCAAATTATAGGTATATTAAAATTAGAAAAAAATTCTTATTAATTTTAAAATATAGTTTTAAATCCAATTTATATTTCAAAAAATTTATATTTGAATTTCAAATTCAAATTTCAATTTATTTTCAATATGTATTTTGAATCTCAAACCCAAATTCTATTTAAAAAATCAATTTATATATATATATATATAATTAAATAAACAAATATCTTGTTTTATTTGGAAAAAAATCAAATAAATTCACAATTTAATCCAAAAATTATATTAATTACTAATTTTATTCCTAAAAGTTTAAATAAATTACCAATTCAAATTTAACTCAAAACCGGGGTCGTTACAGATTCCCTCTTAAGAAAATTTCGTCCTCGAAATTTGTAAGTAGGGGACAATCCCAAAACTTCAGTTTTAACAAAGTATACCTATCAACCATAGTATCCAAAGCAAACAATTCTGACCTATCTAGAATTTATGTCCAATGCTAACTCATTCTTTGACTCAGCCAAAATAATGATCTCTCTCTAAAGCATCTCCTTGGAGCTGCTAGGAAATATCAAAGAATTGAAACTGGATGATGAACAAAAGAGGTTGATAGAGAAAGATTGTTCCTTGTTGTTGCAGGTATTGACCGTTGGAAGTGGTACTTCCCTGTCCCCTATCTCGTCCTCTCCTTGCACTCATACTCATTACCAGTGGATAGTAAGAGAATTTACTGAGGCATACAGACGGATATCTTAGGGATATACTCATTCTAGGACATATTTCATCCTATCTCTAATGAGTTACCTAATGTGTTATACTCCTGAGCTAAAGTTTCAACCTTTAGCTCTGATACCAAGATGTCACGATCCGAATTTCAGTGTTCGAAAATCGACGTCCGTACTTCACTTGTACTCGAATGCCGTAGATTCAATTGTTGAAATCCAAATCATGCCAGAGCTTATAACACATTAAGTACAATAACACAGCGGAAGAAAAATGAATATATCATTGATACAACAATGAATAAAATATCTAATACAATAAGAATTCCAACAATATCAGAGATAAATATACAACAACAAAATAGGATAACAACAACAAGGATGGTCTAGACTTTGCGACCATCGACAGTGGAAGAGGACCTTAGATAGAGCCTTTCAAGTGAGAAAGTGGAAATCCAACAAACTGAGTTTTCAATGCCAAAGCTCCAATGCTCCAAACTCGAACCACCATCATTGCCGAACTTGTAGCAAATGTGATCCAAACATCGGTTGCCAAACCAAAGACTTCAAAGGCTATTGATTCTATATCTACTAGCTAATTATCTGAAAACCTAACTCTAGACTGCCCATGTGAAAAATTATAGGCACCCAGAGTTTAGGAAGGGAACAATAATCTCCAGGTCAGTCATGAGACTGGTGTGAGCAATGAAAACAGTTTTATCTATAAAAGAGAAACAAAAGATTATTAAAGAAATCCGCAATGCTTTTTGGAAAATGAAACTACCATAAGGCCTTCCGGCACACATACCATGCAATCTCACACTTGGGGAAGATTTCTCCTTATGATAGTCAGACATGCTTACTATGCAAAATCCTTTGATATTATTATTAGTGCATAGTGGAAAACATTTGCAAGTATAATATTAATCTTAGCCAGCATACGTTCCATTATAGTATGCCTACTATAGCTACCATATTAGATAGAAGGTTCTACAACTAAAACCGTACTGGGCGTGTATTGGTGATTGGATTTCCAACAAATGGTCGGGAAAAAGAATTTCCTGGGCCACATGGGTATGCCTCTGGAGGGACTCCCCGAGAATCTAACTGGATCACTGCCAACACAAGGCCTTGTTACCTCTGTAACTAGGTAACTACTACACGAGTATGCCACTCCCCGATCGTAACCAACATTTATCCCGGGATTCACCAACAACCACAAAGTAATAAATTTGCAGCAACCACGTAGGTTAAGTATCCGGACCCCATACATTGATACTACCTCTATCCAGAAGGAAATGAATATACCCTCAGGGGGCGCTACCCCCCAAATAACCTTGCTACATCCTTCCTGTTTCGACCATTACGGTAGTGAGGTTTGACGAAGTCTCGTTCATAAAGCTACGCTTTTCACAAAATCCATGCTTCTATCAATAAATGATCAACAACACTGAGCAGCACTTAGCATGCCACATTACCAAATTGGGAATGTATCACTAGTAACCATCAACTACATAACCTCTGAGCTCGTACATCTCAGAGAAGGATGTTAAGCTAAGAGGATAAATCTCCGCCGCCAAACAGAAATGTATTTGATAGAAACCAGCTTTACGCCTCAAAGTATAATGTTAGATATACATCCATACAAGTCTGTTTCGGGTTCGAACAAAACCGAAGGCACTTCAAAAGAAGCCATTGTAAATCCAGATAATCCCTAATCACGTTCAGACTTCCCATCAAAAAGGGTGATCAAATCTCAATACCGGGACAAGTCGGCGGAGATACATTCGACGGTTTATCCTTTTGCTTTTTAAAATATCAGGTCTTCGTCACCGGTCTTCAAGTGCAATCCATAATGTCGTATCATTATTCGGAATGGGTTATATGACACAAAGATATTCTTCCGGCTAAACCGAATAACAAGCACTCAATTTAAAAACATATGAATATTGGGATCTTAGTTAAGTCACAACTTAAAACACAAAACTTTTCTTTTAAATGGTTTAAACAAATTACCATTTTAATCTTTTAAATAAAAAGATTCACTTCACAAAGTCACCAATCTTTTTCACAAAGATTAATTCACAATATTTAAACAAAAGATCTATCTTTGAGATCCTCTTTTGTTTGAAAACAAAGTTCACCAATTATTTCATAAAGATTCCTTCAAAACTTTCGAAACAATTCCATTTCAAATCTTTTATACAAAAGATACACCACTAAGATCCTCTTCAATTTCAAAACAAAGTCCAACAATCTTTCACAAAGATTTATACATAGCTTTCAAAATAATTCCATTTCAAACTTGAAATCTTTTAATACAAATTGGAAATCCTTTCTTTATATGAAAGCTATTATTATTGAAAACAATTAGTTTTCGTTTCGGAAAAATCCGATTACATTTGCACGAGTTAAAGCCCCTCAAGTATAAAACTTGGGTTAAATTTCAAATTCCCAAAACAACACTTTTTAAAATGGTTTAAAATCCATATAAACACATTTATAACTTGTATAACCTTTTTTAACCATAATTTCCAAACATAGAATTCAATTTCAGATTTTGAATTTAAATTCAAATCAAAATATCTAAATTTCAAAATTTTATCAAGTTATTCAAAATAACTTTTATTTTTATAACTCCTTTTCCAAAAACTTTTCATATTTAACCCAATTCCATTTTCAAAACTATTTTGGATTCAAAATTCAATCTTTAAAAATTATTTAAAAAATCTGTGACTTAACCAATTTCCTCGTGCAATCCATATTTGTGTGTGTATGGTGTAAACTAGGTGTTTCACACAAGAAATGCAACATCATCAATCGTTATAGATTCAAGCACATCAAAATTGATAAGCGGAATAATCCAATAACACTTATCTCCAATCATAGATTCATAGATAAATAATATAGATTTATCATAGATAAATTACATCACAGATCACACCAAAACAATTCATAGCACCAAGCATAACATATCAGGGATATCAACCAATTCAACAATCAACAGAATTCAAACATCCATAAGTAAGATTTATTAATTATCTGATTAATTTAAATTAGATCAATTACTTATAAATAAATCACTAATCCTAGTTAAGTAATGTTAACCACAACCCATTTCAATTAATTATTTATTAATAAATTAAATATCCTTTAATTATTAATTAATTAATTAATTAATAAAACTTAATTACAAACAAATTAATCCTTAATTACCATCACTAATTACTTCACTAAGTAATTACACTTTATAAATTACATTTAGTAATTTAACAAATCATCGAGTGATTATCTTAAATTAATTAAATAATTAATTATCTTAAAGTAATCACATTAATTTAATCAATTACATTTGGTAATTAACTCCTAAATTACTATCATTAAGTAATTATATTTGACCAATTCCACAAATGATTATCCTTAATTAATTAATCTGATTAATTATTAAAATTAATCACATTAATTAATTATTTAAATAATCCCAAGTTAATGATCTTCATTAACTATTAACAAATCTTTAATTACTTGATTAAGTAATTTCTAACCATTAACTAATAATCTTAACTTATCTAATTAATGATCCTTAATTACACATTAATTAACCTCTAATCAATTGACTAATAATCCTTTAATTATTAATTTATTTATTCTTAATCATTAATTAATTAAATTAATCAATTACTCTTTAATTACCTCATCCATTAAATGAATCACAAATCATTAAATCTTAATTAACTTATGATAAAATATTTTCCTTATTAATGACTAAATTGTCATTAATATGTTTATTTAAAACATTACCCTTTAAAACTTACTTTCAAATTTCATTCAAAAATTATGTTTTAAAATATTTACAAATTAACAAAATTAAAACAATTTTACCAACCTTTTAAACTAATGTTAATGAAATACTTATCTTATATAAAGGAAATTTATATAAGAGTTTTAGATCAAATTCCTTTAAAAATTTCAAAACTTTTTTCTTAATTTTTTTTATTTAAAACGTGTTTTGAATCCAGCTTAGGGTTCAACCCGAACTATACTCGAGTCTGGACTCGAGAAACCTTTTTTTTTCAAAATTTGGTTATGTTTTAAAACTTAAAAACTGTAAACCGAAACATTTAATTACTCGAGTCGCTCATACCCTCACTCTTCGAGTAAAACACGCGAACATCTTCGAGAATAACTCGATCTTCCCCGAAGTCTCAAACATCTGTAACAGATGTACACGTGTGCACGGTGCATGGTTAACCATGCGACGCCGATCAACTGCGATGGCCCCAACACATCACCGATGACTTCGATCTGCCCTCCTACTGTCCAGATCCCACTGTCCTATCTCAAATTGAAAACGAGTACTTCGATCCCAACTAGAACCCAAACTCGAAACGAAGAACCACCCATCGCAAACGATTATGACAACCGAAACCCACGGCCTCCCTTCCATAGTTGCTTCATGTCACCACGTAGCGACCACGACCCTCGCGGTCGAATCTGATGAACCATAGAAGCCGAGAACACATCGACAACACACCTGACAGAAAACTACACATGTTTCCTGGAGATTTGACCAGGCAACTAAGTACTTGTCATTAGCACACTGCTCGGCAATATATGTATCGTTCGGCATTCTGAACGCTCGACACAAGGAATCGTTCGGCATTCAGGGTGATTTGGCAGTCAAGAGCGTTCGGCATCAGAAAAACGCTCGACATAAAGGAACGCTCGGCATCCAGAAACGTTCGACATTGAGAAATGTTCGGCATTGTATATCGTTCGGCATACCAAGGACGTTCAGCATACCAAGGATGCTCGGCATAAGATCGTTCGGCATCCAGAGATTGTTCGGCCTCCCGAGAACGTTCGGCAACCAAAGATTGTTCGACATTCTTTCAATCTCGACCGGCTTCGATTGTTGCTCGGCCTACTCTTCCCACACAACACCGCATCGTTCGACATGAAGATGATGGTTCGGCATTTGGCCGTTCGGCATGTTCGGGTCGGCACGCAGAGCTTACTCCATTTGGGCCGAGATATCCAGCTACCAGGCCCACCAGGGAAGTCCAACCCACCTTCGTCTATAAATAGAAAGGCAGGGCACAGTGAAAAGGGAACAGTTTTTTGGGAGCACTGGGGAAACTCTGCCGCTGTCAACACTCACTCAAGACTTAATCTTTTACTTTGCAATTGTATTCAATTAATTAGAAACGGATTGTATCTGTAATCAACTATCAAGGAAATCAATAGAAATCAACTTCAAAGTGGACGTAGGCAGTTACGCCGAACCACTATAAATTTGGTGTTCTTGTTCTCTGCATTGAAATTCATATATTATTTTCTGTTTTAGTTTACTTTCTTCATTAATCTCTCTACACAATCTTTCTAAGGGTGTTAGTGACCAATTTTGATGCTAACATTTTGGTGCTTTCACTGAGAATTGAATTCTCAGCCTGTTAGGATCTACTTTGTAGCTATTGGATTGAATAAATCCCCTAGAGGGGATCCAAGGTCGTTCACAAGGTATCTGTTGATTCTATTCAGAGTTACAACCAACAACTCTACCATAGGGAGACCACGAACTAGATCGGCCTCTCACAACGCAGATGTCCATGAGACTGCTAATGTGGAACAAGTTAGATCTAGAAATCCGCAAGCAACTCGAGGTGTAGGGCCCTCCACCCAAAACCAAGCGGAAGTCGTTTCCCAAGCAGAGTTCAACGCCTTGATACGAGAACTCAAGGAAAGTAGGATGCAACTTGCTGAGCAAATTCAAGCCAACACTAATCTCATGACTCAACTCACTCAGCAGCAGCGTCAGAATGCTGCAGGTAACCCTGCCCCTTATTCTGAATCTGATAGTTCAACCTCAGCTGATGAACCTCGTGGGCGTAGACGCCGTAAGGATGAAGGTGCATAGGCGGGTGCCACAGATCGATTGACTAAGGATCAAGCCCGTGACGAGACTGGACACCAGAATCTCCAAGACCCAAATCAGGTGGGACATCAACCCGCACGTTCCCATGGAACGGAACCCAACCTTCCATCCTCCATACAAACTCCGGACTTAACAGCTATGGTCAGGCAGTTGACGAGAGAGAACCAAGGCTTGACCAATGAAGACTGGAGAGTGTCCAGAAGCCATACTCCCTTTACAGATGGTACCCTACAGGCTGAGTACCCCAAGAAGTTCAATATGCCGGCCATCCCGGCCTACCAAGGGAAGACTGATCCCAGGCAACATGGGATGAGGTATGGATGGATGATGGATTTTGCAAGAGCTAATGATGCAACCAAGTGTAGGTGCTTCCCAATCACTCTGTCCTGAATTGCCACCATGTGATTTACTCGACTTCCCCCATGGTCTATATCCATCTTTGACGAATTGCCAATGAAATTCATAGAACAATTCAGGATACACACCACTTGTCCAAAGGATGTGATGTCCTTATCAAGCGTCATCCAAGCTCCGGGAGAGTCGTTGAAAGCATACTTGCAGAGATTTCATGTTGCGGCTACCAAAGTGGGAAATCCAAACGACCACGCAATTTTGATAGCGGTAATGCGTGGAGTGGATCCATACTCTGAATTTTGAGATTGGTTGGCGGGAAAGCCCCCAGCAACGCTGGAGCATTTTTATTCGAAAGCTCATCAGTTCATAAGAAGGGAGGAAGCTCGATGGACAAGATGAGACAAGGCACCAGGGCCTGCTCAGGAGACTGTGAAAAGTAACGTCGCCATGAAGCAAACCGGCGATAATTCGGGAAAAGCTCAAGTCAACACCCAAAACAAGCCTGGGCAGTCGAAAGGATCTGGAGGTGGAAATCACGAAAAGAAAAGAGAGACGGGGAAATGGAAGTCAAGGATCCCGACCTACAATGAATACACCCCGCTCAACGCATCTCTTGAGAGCATTTATTTGTCAACTTGAAACGCTTTTCAATATAGAAAACCACGCCCAAAGGAATCAACGGAGGAACAGAAGAGAACTGGGAAGTATTGCCACTTTCACGAGTCTTATGGGCACAACACAGAGGAGTGCAGGCAACTCCATGACGCTATAGCAAAGTTGATTGGACAGAAGAAGCTGCAAGAGTTTGTCAAATACCCACAAGATGGAAGACAAGAGACATCGGACCCCGGACGCGTGCCAGCTCCACGCCAACCAGAACAACCTGCTCGAACTGTGGGTAGATTGGTTATCAACACGATTGCTGGCGGACCTCATCCTACGGATAAGAATTGGCAGGAGATGGAGTGATATGCTAACTCTTTAAGACATGCAGAGTATGAGTGCTGTTCGAATGTGGAGGATAGGACTCCGGTAAAGCAACAGCGCACGATGGATGGTGATAATGTATTCAGGAGCAGAGATGCGGATAAGGTGGAGGCTCCTACCATCGACCCGATGGTCATATCTGCGACAATCGGGACGGCGTTTGTGAAGAGAATTCTAATTGATTGCGGAAGTTCCGTTAACATCATCTTCAAGAAGGCAAACGGCCATATGAAGTTGGAGACTAAGGATTTGAAAGCATCTAAAGCCAGAATCCATGGCTTTAACGGCACAGCAACGGATGCAGTGGGATATGTGGAGCTACCAGTTGAACTGGGGCTAGGTGAGCGTAGGAGGGTGCGAATCCTACCATTCATAGTATTGGATGTTGACTCTCCATATAACGTATTTCTAGGACGTCCAGCCCTGGCAGAATTTAGGACAGCATTGGCCCCTTGGTGTCTGACGTTAAAATTTCCAACAGATGGAGGTGTTGGAGTGGTACACGGCGATCAGGCGACCGGTCGTGCATGCTATGTGGCTGAGCTGAGAGAGGCTCGGCGTAGAGAGAAAGGAAAGGTTGCGGACAGCTCCGTCCGCATCTAAAATTCTGATGATTTACAAGTAGCGCCTGAGCCCAGGCTTGGGCAACATTCTCGGATCTATAGGGACATAGATCTGAGAGATGATGATGGGGGGACCCAGGGAAACAAATGCAGCACCGGCTGAACTCACAATTGACATCCCAGTCAGCCGGGATGACCCGTCATGAATTATTAAAATTGGATCACAACTCGACCCCGTGGTGGCCGAGAACCTCACTGACTTCCTCCAAAAGCGAATCTTGATGTTTTTGCTTGGACACGCTCTGATATGTGCGGGATTTCTCCAACAGTTGCGAGTCATATGTTGAACATAGACCTAAAGTACGTTCCTGTTAAACAGAAAAGGAGAGGTACAGACCTAGAGAGGTCCGCGGCTCTCAAAGAGGAGGTGGACAAACTCAAAACCAATGGGCTCGTCCGCAACGCCCTCTATCCTGAATGGGTATCTAACCCGATGCTAGTGAAGAAAGCGAATGGAAAATGGAGAACTTGTGTTAATTATTCTAATTTAAACAAAGCATGCCCGAAGGATAGTTTCCCGTTGCCTAGGATTGACCAGCTGGTCGATTCAACTGCCGGACATGAGTTACTGTCATTTGTGGATGCATACTCTGGATATAATCAAATCTCGATGCACCTCCCAGATCAAGAACATACCAGTTTTGTCACAAACTTTGGGTTGTATTGCTATGTAGTGATGCCCTTTGGATTGAAGAAAGCAGAAGCAACTTATCAACGTCTGATGAATCAGATGTTCAAAGATCAGATTGGTAGAACGATGGAAGTCTATGTAGATGACATGCTCGTGAAGTCACGACAGTCTAAAGACCACATCCGAGATTTAGCGCAGATGTTTAACATAATCAGGCATTGTGGAATGAAGATCAATCCTTTGAAGTGTTCATTTGGCGTAGCGTCGGGAAAGTTTCTAGGTTTCATTGTGAATGCACGGAGAATCAAGGCCAACCCGAAGAAGCTTCAGGCTATCCTAGATAAACAAGTGCCCAGAACTATAAAACAATGCAAAGCTTGAACGGAAAGTGGCCGCGCTGAGCCGATTCATAACTAGGGCCACAGACAAGTGTATTCCTTTCTTCGATGTCATAAAGAAAGGAAAGTGGAATTTCGAATGGACGTCCGACTGTGAGGAAGCATTCCGAGCTCTTATAAGGCACTTAGAAAGTCCCCCGGTATTGTCGAAACCAATAGACCATGAAATGTTGTACATATACTTGGCTGTATCCTAGCATGCTATCAGTACAGCCTCGGTTCGTAAGGAAGACCGGGTTCAAAAGCCAGTTTACTATGTTAGTAAATGCATTACGGGGGCAGAAAGAAATTATTCAAGGATTGAAAAACTAGCCTATTGCTTGGTGATTGCATCATGCAAGCTTCGTCCGTAATTTCAGGCGCACTCAATCAGTGTTTATACTGATCAACCTTTGCGGCAGATACTCCAACGACCGAAAACTTCCGAAAGGATGTTAAAATGGAATATTAAGTTAAGTCAGTTCGATATTACGTACCTGCCGCGAAGGGCCATACAAGGACAAGCACTAGCTGACTTCATTACTATGTCAGACGAATCAAACGACCACAATGTCATACCTCCCGTTCGTTAGAAGATGTACACCGATGGGGCATCTAACGACCATTGTTCGGGGGTTGGAATAGTTCTTGTAACTCCTGAGAACCGATCAGTTTGCTACGATTTGAAGCTTGAATTCACAACAAAGAATAACGAAGCCAAATATGAAGCGTTGATCGCCGACTTAAGACTTATCAAACAACTTGGAGTAAAATCGGTTGAAATGTTCAACAACTCGCAGCTGGTGGTGTACCAAGTGCGAGGAGACTACCAAGCAAGGGGGCAGAGACTTGCCCCATATTTGGTTCAAGTTCAGGAGCTGCTAGCGAATCTCGAGTATTATGATATTTCACATGTCCCACGTGAGCAAAACAGAGCAGCCGATTCATTGGCAAAATTCGCAAGCATAGGCGATGCACAGCAAATGGGATTATTTACCGTTGAGACCCTCCACGCTTCGAGTATAGATATGATGGAGGTAGATTTCGTGTTAGAAACAGAAATCAAGAAGGAATCATGGATGACTCCAATCAAGCAGTACTTGCTATTCGAGATCTTACCCGGAAAAAGGAGCAAAAGACGACAAGTCCTTCGTAAAGCTTCTCGTTATGTAATGCAGGATGGAATAATGTATCAAAGGGGATTCTCGACCCCATTACTCCGATGCATTGCCCATGATGAGATAAAACGAGTCCTGAAGGAAGTCCATGAAGGAGAGTGCGGCGACCATACTGGAGGGCAGACATTAGCAAAGAAGGTCCTCCGTTATGGATACTACTGGCCAACTGTGAATCGGGATGTTGCAGACTATGTGAGAAGATGTGATAAATGCCAGATATATGTGAAAATCCCGAGAGCTCCGCCGACGAAACTCACACAAATGGTTTGTCCCTTGCCATTTGCAATGTGGGGAATTAACCTAGTTGGTTCTTTACCCATAGCCAAAGGTGGAGCGAAAAATGCAATAGTTGCGGTCGACGACTTTACCAAATGGGCAGAAGTAGAGCCTCTGGCCACAATAACCACTAAGAAGGTTATTAATTTCGTCGTACGAAATATCATATGTCGTTTCGGCCTTCCACGGACCATCATTACAGACAATGGGACTCAATTCAAAAGCAAGGAGTCAAAGAATTTTGTCAGAAATATGGCATTGAGAAGAAATTTGCAGCGGTTGCTCACCCGAAAGCCAACGGACAAGTGGAAGCCGTAAACAAGATAATCAAGTCCATATTAAAAAAAACATCTGGAAAAGGCTAGAGGCAAGTGGGTGGATGAACTTCCAATGGAACTTTGGGCCTACAGGACCACCCATAAGACCGCGACTGGTTACACTCCATTCGCATTGGCATATGGAACGGAAGCTGTCATACCCATGGAACATGAAGTTCCATCACATCGGGTAACTTATTACGACCCCGAGTCGAACCGGAATCTTTTATTGGAATCGTTGGACTTCATTGACGAAAAACGCGAAGAGGCCAATTTGAGAGCGGCCGCATACAGACATAGAGTCGCTAAATATTATAACGAAAAGGTCCGACCAAGAATTTTTGGTGTGGGAGACCTCGTTTTGAAACGAGTTTTTCCGATCCCGTCTCATATGAATCCCGCATGAGAAGGTCCATACGTCATCGAACGGAAGCCTGGAGAAGGAATTTTCAAGCTAGCGACCGTCGATGGTGCAACACTCCCCCGAGCATGGAACAGCGAGCACTTGTAGCATTGTTATACTTCGTCTATTTCTTTCATGTATTAGTTGCATTTATTTCCAGTACGCTTTTATTTCTAGTTCTTGACATATAGTAAGACAATTTAGCTTACTTTCATTAATAAAGGCTTGAAGCCATCTTTTCCATGAATTACTAATGTTTCCGCGTATGATGATCCTATGACAGGCAAATAAAATTGTGTTATTCTGGCTGACGTACGAACACATGCAAACGACTCAAATTCTCCAAGTCCCCAAAGTGCGGACTAGAGTACTCTAAGTCCCCGGAGCATGGACTCGAGTATAAACGAATCAAAATCTCCAAGTCCCCAGAGTGCGGACTGGAGTACTTTAAGTCCCCGGAGCACGGACTCGAGTATAAACGACTCAAAATCTCCAAGTCCCTAGATTGCGGACTGGAGTACTCAAAGTCCCCGGAGCATGGACTCGAGTATAAGACTCAAAATCTCCAAGTCCCCAGAGTGTGGACTGGAGTACTCTAAGTCCCCGGAGCGCGGACTCGAGTATAAACGACTCAAAATCTCCAAGTCCCCAGAGTGCGGACAGGAGTACTCTAAGTCCCCGGAGCGTGGGCCCGAGTATAAACGACTCAAAATCTCCAAGTCCCCAGAGTGTGGACTGGAGTACTCTAAGTCCCCGGAGCATGGACTCGATTATAAACGACTCAAAATCTCCAAGTCCCCAGTGTGCAGACTGGAGTACTCTAAGTCCCCGGAGCACGGACTCGAGTATAAACGACTCAAAATCTCCAAGTCCCCAGAGTGCGGACTGGAGTACTCTAAGTCCCCGGAGCGCGGAATCGAGTTGACGACTCAAAATCTCCAAGTCCCCAGAGTGTGGACTGGAGTATTCTAAGTCCCCGAAGCGTGGAATTGAGTATAAACGACTCAAAATATCCAAGTTTTCAGAGTGCAGACTGGAGTACTCTAAGTCCCCGGAGCGCGGACTCGGGTATAAACGACTCAAAATCTCCAAGTCCTCAGAGTGCGGACTGGAGTACTCTAAGTCACCGGAGCACGGACTCGAGTATAAACGACTCAAATCTCCAAGTCCTCAGAGCGCGGACTGGAGTACTCTAAGTCCTCGATGTGCGAACTAAAAAATATCCTAATTTCTTAAAGCGCGGGAGGAAAAACGAACAACTCTCGAAGAATCTACGAGCTATATGAAGGTGAATCGAGAAGTCCATGTTATTCACAACATCTTGGATTTAAATCACAATTATACAAAAATTGAACGATAAGAGCCTTTTGAAAGACAGAAAAAAGGAACTAAGCTTTATTCAGAAAAATTTTCTACTACAAGCCCTTGAAAGTTCAGAGTATACAATCTATTTACAAAGACTACGGAAGTAGATGAAAATAATTACATAACTTAAACTAACTCTCGTTGAACAAGAGTAATGATCACTTCTTGTGCTTCTTCGACTTCTTCACCTCCGTTGTCTTCTCGGACGGCTCCTCCCCTGTTCGTTTACCCTTGGAACTCTTCTTTGATGGAGAGATTGCAACTGAAGAAGTACGGGGAACATCCATAGGCTTGGACCTGCCTAGGAGAATGACCTTCAACGGCTTGTTCAAGGGATCGTCTGGGTCCAAAAATCGAGGCTCGACCTTGATCTCGGCTGTCTCTCTCTTCTCCTTCTTAAGCCGCTCCTTCATACTCAGCTCAGATGTGTGTTCGAAGGCGCCTGTAATCTCTACTTCATAACTCCCCTTGATGGAAGAAGAGGTCTCAGATTTGTCTTCATCCAGTGCTCCAATCACCTAAGCATCTGGCCCGAGAGCCTCTCTTGCCTGAGCATCTTTCCCTTTCTTTGAGGGGGAGCCTTTGCAATAAATAGCTTTAGCTGCTGACAAGTCCGAAGGCTCATTCCCCTTGACGAATTCTTTTATTAAGGCCCCCTCATCAATCTCTTCCCTCCTAATTTCTATCAAGGCCTCCCATGCCTCGGCTAAAGATTCAAGATAGCCATCGCCTAGAAAAGTCAAGTCTCGATGCATGAGGACGTGGGCATTGAATTCAGCGATTAATGGGTCAAACGTGCTTTTGCCCTCTTCCCTACCTTCTCCTCTAGCCGCCTCAAGACGGGAGCCGATGTCCACAGACGCTATCTTCTTGTCCTCTTCATGGGCTTCACTCTTTATCACCTCGACTTTGGAAAGCTCGGTCTCAAGTTTTTCTTTTAAGATTCGAGTAGCAACGATTTCTTCACAGTATCGTTGTGACTCTTCTTGGGCAGGTGTTTTCTCTTCCTTCTCTCTACGGAGCTGCTCCTCAAGTTCCTTGACTCGGAGGCTGAATGCGTCCCTCTCTTTTTGGACTGAGTCCTTCTCTAATGCTAGGGTCCCACAGCGTTGTACCGCCTCGTCAATCTCTTTTTTATGTGTCGATTCCAGATGAGTCATGGCTTCGGCAGTGTCTTGAGTGCTCTACCGAGCGGCCTCAAGCTGAGATCTATAAGATGCAAGCTCTTCGTCTTTAGCCTTAATGATATCTCTGTCGTGGATGGCCTCAAGCTTCAGACGATAGATCTCGCGTTGGCGCTCCATGGAGACTTCAGAAAGATTTTCAGCCAAATGAACAAACGCGTCATGTTGAACATAGACGTCGTTGGTACAGGCGATGACACTCTGCTTGACATGTCCGGGAATAGGATGAATCGTCGGGAGGAATTTCAGGCCATCAAAGCAGATTTTTGGAAATTTATCCTTAAGCTCGGCCAGCCTCTCTGACATGGTTGGATCTATTGCAGGAGCAGGAGGAGACGACATAGAAAGTTCAGCCCTCCTGTGAGGATCTCGGGACTGTTGTGTAGAAGAGGAGTCAAAGTGTTGATCCTAAGGGACATCGGATTACGACCCATTGTGGTCGCGCTTGTCTTTGCTTGGTTCCGAATGAGAAGACGGATGTTGGTGGTACTTGGGCTGATAGTATGTTTTCTTCCGAGATGATGAGTCCCGGGAATGATAATCCCTATCGCCGTCATCGTCTCTGTCCCGACGTCTCCCGGAACCTGAATCACGCCCGGAGTGATAGAAAAAAGATGACTCGCGAAGGCGATCAATGCCGTATGTATGTCCCATGCCACCTGTACGAAATTTGAGAAACGATGAGTTAGCAATAAGAAGAGTGACAACGAGAATTAAAGCGCAAAGTGAAGTGCAAGTGCATGTGTGTGTCCTAGTGTTTCCCCTCGATGGACCAGCTGCTTTACTAATGGGAGTTTTCTCTCCCTGACTTTGGGATAGAGCGCCTGCATCGCTCTGATGGGCGAGTGAAGTTGAAATGCTTGTGGATCGTCGAAGTCATAATTGAGTAGGTCATCGGGAATGGAGAGGTTCGATAGCCCTTTAAAGAACTTTCTACATGCTGTGAAGAGGCCTCTTTCTCCGTTAGAATGAGCGTAACTTTTGAAGTTCCGCCAACCTTCTCCTTCCTAATCATGTATGTCAATCTCTTTTTCCTCTTCGAAGGGGAAGATGACGTTTCGATGCCGTGCACTTCGACTGTCGGATCCTGAGTGGGACCCAAGTTCTCACCTTGGCTTCGGGTGCTTCGTCCCCCTTAATTTCCCCCTCTTCTGGTGCGTCAGGAGTGTGATGTACCGAGGACTTAGCCAATTTCTTCCCCTTTCCAGAGGTGGGCTTGGGCACGGTAGCGTCTTGAGGAAGGCTTATCTGACGGCCTGATGCCAACAGCCCAAACCTTGTAAGCGACTCATTCGAAATGAGAGTCCGGATGTCTCTTTCTTCGGCAGGAAGGGCTCGAATAGCCTCGACGGCCTCGGAGTATCCGCGACCATCAAGACGCAGGTTGATACTGAAAAGATGAAACAAGAATTAGAAAAGGTATGGCTCTAACCAAGTATGAATATCAATCCGGAGAAAAGGCTTACTTCCTTCCACCCATCTCCTCGCGAAACCGGGAGGGCAACGCACATAGAACCATTCCTGTTTGTACAGGGAAAATTTGCTCCACGCCCCAGTTAAGATTTGGCATTTGTGTTATGGCTCGAGAAACATGTAAGAGGGGCTATCTCCCCGTTTCTTGATCATATAAATATATCTGATGTCGCCTGGAGTTAGGGGCCTAGAGAGACGATCATGAAGAGGATGTAGGTACCGTAGATAAATGCATGGCCGTTCGGGTGCTGTTGCGATGGGGCAATGTCAATGTATTGCAGCACATCCCGAAGAAATAAACTGAATGGTGGCAGCTGCCAACCCAGCACATGAATTTATTACACGCCGTGTATCCAACTAGGGGCAAGTGTGGACGATCGTGCCCCTAGGGAACCAACACGTCGTCGAAAGGGATCCCATGGATGAAGCACATTCGTCGGAGCGCAACTTCATTGACCTTCGAAGCTTGTGAATCAATAGGGTTATCCAAGAGAATTGCTGCCTCCAAAGCGTCGGGAGCTAAGTTATGTGCAGGGGAGGTTGACGAATTTGAAACATCTGAGACTTCTTGTCGGGAGGACGGTCCCAGTCTATCTGAAACCATGGTGGAGCTAGATCTCTTAGACATTCCCAATAAATATTGAGTTTGGCAGTGCACCTGTTTGAACTATACTCAAATAATCGGTGTTAGACTTAACAACATAAATTTTCCCCCTGTGCGGTGTGTGATCTAGTGCAATCATTCAAATATAAACGTTGAGAAATTATAAGTCACATAGATGATGGTACAAAGTTGAACTTTGGACTGTCATTCTCGAAGACCGTCATCGCTGACCGTCTCCGAAAACCAACCTTGCGATGTTTTCAATTTTGGACTCAGACATAGACATTGTATGTCAAAAGCTTTTATCTGTTTTTATCGACTTCAGTTCAGGCTTACGAGCAATCGGAACTAGGAAGTTATCAATTCAGATCAGTTCGATATGCTAGTATGTTGGAGTCCTTGTCCTTGTTTTATTATATGATTAGGCAAGGTAAATGAGTGTTCGGCCTAAGTATTATTCGGCTGAGATATGGTTCGGCATTCATGATCGTTCGGTCTAAATATTGTTCGGCTTAACTGTCGATCGGCCAAGCTATCGTTCGGCCAAACTATCATTCGGCCAAACTATCGACTGGCCAAGCTATCGTTCAGCCAAACTATAGTTCTGCCTAAGTACCGACCAGCCAAGCTATCGGTCGGCCTAAGTATCGACCGGCCTAAGTATCGACCGGCCTAAGTTTTGTTCGGCCGAAATAACGTTCTGCATCCTATCTAATTCGTATTCCCTTCCTATCCTTCCATTCCACCGCTCGGCATGTAGTGGGTCATGCTGAACCAGAGTTACGCCGAGCCCCAACGCTCGGCACCCCGTCCTTAACAATAGTTTCATTTTTCTTCTCTTTCTCCATCCACACCGAACCACAAGGATGGATCGTTTGGCGAGTCATACCAGACCATGCTGTTCGACATCCTAGCCACTTCCTACTCCTTCTCTATTCTTTTTTCCTCCAACCTCGTTCTGCACAAGAGAACCGTGCCAAACCACGATACACCTCCCAATAACTCCCTCGTGTACCCGTCTCTAGCACTTCTCTTTCCCTCCATACCATCTAGCCCTAAAAAGGCATAACCGAAGTTCGATTTTAAAAAATTTTAATCAGGGAAAGGATTTAAATAGAGGGATAGATACCTAGTTAGTAGGTCGAGATTTGGGGAGATGCCGAATGGATTGGGAAGGATTGTTAATCTTTAGAGTCTGTTAATAAGCGTGGTTCACGTTTGCAAAGTAGCAGAGGTGGAAGTGAAAAAAGAGAAGAAGAAGGAATGTGCTGACCTTTATAGGAAGATGAAGATGGCGAAACGACAATGACCGGTAGAATCGGTCAAAGCAGCATCGTTCGGCATCGGCTTTCATTTCGTTCGGCATGCATGGGATGTTCGGCTTCGGCTATATCGTTTGGTATTCGCGTTATGTTCGGCACACACCACCTCATCTGGTATTCATAAGAAAACAACCTCCAAGAGTGATGGGCCAAGGTTCGAAGGGAAGCACAAAGGACATGTAGTTCAAAGCGCATCACGTTCGGTCACGCGATGCACTTTGGGGGGCAAGTGTTTCCTGGAGATTTGACCAGACAACTAAGTACTCGGCATTAGCACACTGCTCGGCAATATATGTATCGTTCGACATTCTGAACGCTCGGCACAAGGAATAGTTCAGCATTCAGGGTCATTTGGCAGTCAAGAGCGTTCGGCATCAGAAAAACGCTCGGCATAAAGGAACGCTCGGCATGAAGGAGCGCTCTGCATCTAGAAGCGTTCAGCATTGAGAAACGTTCGACATTGTATATCGTTCGGCATCCATGAACGTTCGGCATACCAAGGACGTTCGGCATACCAAGGACGCACGGCATAAGATCGTTCGACATCCAGAGATTGTTCGGCCTCCCAAGAATGTCTGGCAACCAAAGATTGTTCAGTATTCTTTCAATCTCGACCGGCTTCGATTGTTGCTCGGCCTACTCTTCCCACACAACACCGCATCGTTCGACATGAAGATGATGGTTCGACATTTGGTCGTTCGGCATGTTCGGGTCGGCACGTAGAGCTTACTCCGTTTTGGCTGAGATATCCAACTACCAGGCCCACCTGGGAAGTCCAAGCCACCTTCCTCTATAAATAGAGAGGCAGGGCACAATGAAAAGGATCAGTTTTTTGGGAACAGTGGGGAAACTCTACCGCAGTCAACACTGACTCAAGACTTAATCTTTTACTTTGAAATTGTATTCAAGTAATTAGAAATGCATTGTATCTGTAATCAACTATCAAAGAAATTGGTAGAAATTAACTTCAAAGTGGACGTAGGCAGTTACGCCGAACCACTATAAATTTGGTGTTCTTGTTCTCTGCATTGAAATTATATATTGTTCTCTGTTTTAATTTACTTTCTTCATTAATCTCTCCGGACAATCTTTCTAAGGGTGTTAGTGACCAATTTTGGTGCTAACAACACATAAACCCTAGATCGCCCTTGCCTTGACCACTCGATCACCAGAAAATTCACCATCCATTTTTCTAATGATCATCACCAATAAAGCTACCATCAACCCAAAAATCATTGAACGTCTATACGCCGATCACTTGGAATCAGTGATATTCCCAAAATCATTCATCCTAGCATATCTCGATTAATACAACTTAAAAGTCATGATTCGAATCCTAAAATTCATCATTTATCTCAACATATCAGATTTTGAAATCAAAATCTAAAATTACAATGGTTGATTTTTAACTATTTTTAGCTCTTCACTGTATTTGTTATTTTTTGTGATAATCACTAAATATAAAATCTTAAAATTATTTTTAAAATTAGTACCACACGGCAATAATCATTTTCCATTCAAGGATTAAAGCCTGAATCTGATTGTAGAGTGAGATATGAAAATTTTCATATGATAGACAACCCTGTATAAAAGAACAGAGACGAACATATGAACATGCACAGACATTTCTACAGACCTATTTTTATATATGCATACATCCACATTCAGATAATATTTAAACTATATTACTGCTATATTTTACTCTGATAACAATTATAGGATCAGGTAAAAAAACTATTTTCACCTGTATAAGATGAAGAACAGAGAACTTTATTTTTAAATAGCTTTCTGAACTTCTCAAAACATGAATGCCGAAATTGCTGAAGAATGCTTTAATTGGAAATCTTTTGTTGCTGTGATGTTTTAACTTGCTAGCTGAATTGATCTTGCTTTTCAAAACCGAGAAGATTGCTTTTGAATTTCTGATTGAAGAAAGTTACAGGCTTTAATTTTTGGTCTTGAAAATGAATTACAGGTTGAAGGTTTTTTATAGATCTCTGGTTTGTGGAGGCAATGATCAAAGATTGCTTAAAGAATTGGTTTGAGTTTTGATATTGAAAATGAATTACAGGATGAATAAGTTTCTAGTTATCAGACTTTGTTTTGAGAAATTTGTTACAGCTGAATTTTTCTTGTATTAGAATGAAGATAGAAAAGAATTGAAGAGAGGAAAGGATATGTTTTAAATAGGCTAAAATGATTAATATAAAAACAAAGGAAAACAAAATTAAAAAGGACACTTATGCAAAATCTTAACATTTGTCATATAATACTGTTAATTAGATAACACTTGTTATTAAGGTGTCTTAATGTATTAACACTTGTCATTTAAGTGATTTATATTTATTTTAAATGTTAATAATAAATCTTTTATATTTACTTTATAAATTCTTATCAAAATATATATATATATATAATAATTTTAAAGAAAATAAAACCGATTATATATATAGATAAAATGTTATTCATATATTTTAAAATCCAAAACATTTTGAAATATCTATCTTTTTGAATTCCAAATTTTAAATCCAAATTCAAATTCAAATTAAATTGAAAAATCTAATTTAAAGTCAACTTAAATATAACAACACACATATGTATATTATAGAATTTTAGTTTTAAACAATTGTTTTGAAAATCATTTGTATTTAATTCAAAATATAACTTTCAAATTATTGGTACATTAAAATTAGAAAACAAATTCTTATTAATTTTAAAACATAGTTTTAAATCCAATTTATATTTCAACACATTTATATTTGAAATTCAAATTCAAATTTCAATTTATATTCAATATTTATTTTGAGTCTCAAACCCAAATTCTATTTAAAAATCGACTTATATATATAATTAAATAAACAAATATCTTGTTTTATTTGGAAAAAAATCAAATAAATTCACAATTTAATCCAAAAATTATATTAATTACTAATTTAACTCAAATTTACTCCTGAAAATTTATATAAATTACCAATTCAAATTTAACTCAAAACGGGGGTCGTTACATTTCCATACATTTCGCTATATTTTCAAGTATACTACTTTGTCTACTTCCTAACGTGGACTAGGCTCCATTAACCACCCTATCCATGCTTTGAAGGAATCTCGTTATGGTATAACTAGCCTTGCCTTATAAAACAAACTAGCAAACAACTATGGCGGTGCATGATCCAACATGGTCCACCCTAGTAAGCTATAGACAAAGACCAGCTATGTGTAGCCCTGTCCTTTCCATTGACCGCATGGAAATAATGGCGTTCTTTCCCTATGATAGTCCTATCTCTAAATTTGGTACCAATACTCGCTGCATAATGCACGATCTAGCTCATTATCCATTCAGATTGCCTAGTGCAATCAAGGCAACACCTACCTCTAAAATAAATTTGAAGTACACTGCTCTACCTAAGGGTACTCCTTCATCTATATGCAAGCATATACTCTCCACGAGCCCTAAGATTGGACATGTCCCATATCAGTATGATGTTACACAACAGCTGTAGCCCCTTGTAGTTGGTAGACTTTTGTTGTGTACCCTACCGACCTTACATTCTAACCTACTATAATGACCTTCTCATTTTCATTATTGTAATATTTATATAATTTATACATTAAATTATAATAATTCACACCCATCATAAATGCATATTCGAGGCTACTTATATACATAGCTCTTATACATATACATACATGCATACACACACACACACACACACACACACACACATATATATATACATATTCTCATTTTGACATTCATTTACTTTCATTTCCTTTACAATTCCTATAGTTGACCCTAGAAATTTATTTTATTATGCATTTTACTTTTCTTCGTCAAGTTTATGTACCACTTCTTTCTATCAAGTTCTTAATATCGTATCTAATTCATTTATCAGTTCCATCTTCCATTTTTATTCCCTTATTATTCTCTATTTCCTCTTGCATATTTCCCATACTTTCTTTTTGTTTGTTTTCCATCTTATTTGTTTCTTATGTAACAATCCAAAAAATTTATCATTTAAATTTTAAGAACACTTAATTTATTTTAAATATTCGAGTGGTTTTAAAATAAAAAGAAATCAACTTAGAAATAAAATTATTTGATTTCTAATAATAAACTTTTATTTGAACTTATATAACTTTTCTATAATATTTAATTTGGAAAAATATATAAATTGTCATTTGACGTATTTTACATCAAACATTAGCATTTTTGAAATTAACATAATTTGATAACCAATGTGTTCTATTATTGTTTAGTGATCGTGTAACATTTCTATGTGCGATCGTATTTTATTTTTTATCATTCGCAGCCCGTACATAGATGCGATATTGTGTGATGGAGTATCGAAATCTATTCATATTCAAAAACATAAAACATACATAGACAAGCGCAGTGTAGCAACTTGTACACACAGTACTGTTGAATATGCGCTTATATGATTTTTGTTTGATGATAATAAACATATATACATTCGTTTAAATGTATTTGTTAATGTACTATTTTATTTTTCATAGATTAAATAACTATTTGCTGAATAAAATTAAATAACACAGAATTTGAATTCAAACAGAAATTTTATTCAAAAAAATATTTATTACAATTTTGAATAGTACAAATTCAAGCTCTCACTATACATATACAATTTTGAATAGTACAAAGTCAAGCTCTCACTATTCACTATACAATTTTGATTCTAATTACATCACAATTAAATTTACATAAATTCCTCACTACATATCACTCACACTCGTAGTTCATCTTCAACTTCATTCCAGTTAGAATCCAACATCTGAGCAATCTGCAAAAATATACACTAACGCAGTAAAATTGAAAAAGAAATATTTTTGCAATATAAAATAAAATATGGATTTTGAAAATATTATTTGCCTCAGTTATTTGGGTTGTTCGTCATCATTTACATTTGAATTCATCACACACGAACAATGTGACATGCACAGTGTATCACTGTACATGGCACAAGGTCGTGCACGCCGATATACACTTGATAATGTTACAGGGACAGGTGAGAACAAGGTCAAACCCAAAATAAAAGGTCGGTTCAACTCAGGTGCAATATAAATAAAATCTCGACACGAGCACAAGGTCAAACCTGAGCGTTTAAACTGGATTCAACTCAATGAACAAATCAAAAGACCACATGGTCAGTGCACAACAAAAACACATGAGCTATCTACATGCACATGAACACATAACCAGTAACCAAAGTAACCACAAAGAAAATGCACCAGTTCAACTCAGAGATGCAACTCCAAGCTAAGAGCAAGTGATAGTGAATATATACAAGTGCAGTGTTCAAGACTAAGCAAGCCTCAGCATCATATCAGAAGTGAAGCCAGAAGCTCAAGTCAATGCACAGTGCAAACAAATGCACCTAAGTGACACAGTGAACAAGATTACAAGTACAAAAAATCCAAGCAACAATTTATCAAAACAAAGTCAGATCTGTGGAATAATACAACTCAAAATCGACACCGTGAACAACTGAACGGAGTCAAGTTGAAGCAGTAGTTAACAAGCAGTGTGCAACTCGAGCTTCAGAAGAATCAAGTGACACAAAAATGCTCAAAGACTCGGCAATCAAATGACACAGTGTGCACAAGTGAAGCCAAATGAAAATCAAGACATCATGTATATATACAATGTCAACCAAAGTGGTGGAACTGCAACAACTCAAATGAACGCAGTGAAATGCACAAAGACAGAGCAACATCACAAGTCCAGCAAAATGAAGTACAATGAATTCACAAGGCCGAAGCAGTACAATGAATTCACAGTATCAATATCAAGTTCGTACCAAATCAAAATAATATCGAGCAGCTAGTTTTCCAAAAGAAGCAACAAAGTAACCACGGTCAAAATCAAGCGACCGAAGTCAAATGAAAAATCAAACTGTAATGACCAAGGAGATCAAACAATCAACAAGCCGTGGATAACAAGAATATGTTGAATAAGTCAAAATCGTGGTGGCCTAGAAAATTGACCGAGTTAAACATCAATACCGTAAGATTCAAGTAAATTGAAGAAGTCAGAATCAATCTCAAACGACCAAGCATAATCAAGCGGCCAGAGAAAAGAATTTGACAAATTCAAATTAATATATACGAACGAATATTTAGGGACTCAATCCATATATAAACTTTTTCATCATCGGCAAAATACTTGATCGAGTGAAAAGCGAATCAATTCAGAAAAAGTAAAAAGTAAAATCATATCAGTAATCAATTGCACTCGATCAAGTTCGAAGCAGACGAGCATAACACAAGTAATCAATGAACCAGTCACGAGTTCGATATTGATAAAATGAGCTGCTTTAAAAAGCCCTAATTTTCAGAGAGGAACAAAGATTGAAAGGCCGCCACAAGAAACAATCAGCAAGCCAAGTCGAATAGCATAGAATCGATCAAGATATATCGACGCTTCGAAAAGCCCAAAATCTCATATCTGAGAAAGACCGAAGTTGAAGCCACCATATTTTCTTCTCACAAAAATAAGAAGAGGACCGGGTTAAAATAAAAAGGAAAAGAGAATAGGGTCGGCTTATTTATTTTAAAGGGATTGAGTTATAATTTTAGGGCTTTGTTTTAAAAGGGTTTTAATATAAGTTTTTATTTGTTTTAATTTCAATTTTTTTTTAAAAGGTTGTATTTTCTAGTCATGTGACTAGGGGACAAACAACGTGGCATAGTTTGAGAATTCGCAACTCGGTGGCTGAGTTGTGGCAGAGTTTTAAGCGTAGAGTTAGGTTTAGTCGATAGCGGGTGTCGTGAGTTTACGTGTGTAAGCGTCTGACTATCTAATTTCTAGTAGAAACCTTGGGGGCAGCACGTAGGTAGGGTTTTGCCGAAGCTGGGTAAATTCTGTGTCGTTCTATTTCTGCATTTATTATTCTGCTATTATCTGTGCTGCTATTGTTCTGTGATCCGTGTTGAAATTATTTTAAAAAAGCTTCCATAGTTAATTTTTATAATTAATAGTCACCCTATTCACCCCCTCTAGGGTGAAATCGATCCTACAAGTGGTATCAGAGCTAGAAACAAAAGCCGTTTTTGTTTTAAAATTTTGATTTTTCAAAAACCAATTTTTGTTTTAAAAATTTAAAATTTTAAAATGGCTTCTTTCAATAATGCTTTTGCTGAGGGTCAGTCCATAGTTAGACCACCAATGTTCAATGTTGAATATGCTTACTGGAAAAATAGGATGGAAATCTTTTTGAAAACCATTGACGCTTGGAATATTGTTGAGACAGGTTATAGGACACCGACTATAACTGTAGATAATCAGGAAGTAGATAAACCAAAGGAACAATGGACAGAACTAGAAAATAAATTACAAAATACTAATGCTAAAGCTATGAATTCTATTATCTGTTCATTGGGTCAATTTGAATTTAATCGTGTCTCACATTGTCTAACTGCGTAGGAAATATGGCACACACTAGAAGTGACTCACAAAGGAACATCTCAAGTCAAAGAATCTCGCCTTGCCATGCTAAGCAGCGAATACGAGAATTTCACAATGGCAAAGGAAGAAAATGTCAAAGAGATGCATGGACGACTTTCCAATATCGTATACAAATCAAAAGCTCTTGGAAAATCATATACAGAGTTGGAGATAGTCCAAAAAATCCTTAGAGTCCTTCCATGAAGTTTTGAAGCCAAAGTGACTGCCATTCAAGAATCAAAAGATTTGAAACAAATGAAAGTTGAAGAACTCATCGAAAATCTCACCACTTATGAGCTACAAATGAAATTCAAGGAAGGGCGTAAAGGAGGAGATACTCGAAAGAAATCAATAGCTCTCAAAGGAAAACTGAAAGTGATGACGATGACGATGATGCAGCAGCAGCAGAATTGGAGCTATTAATAAAGAAATTCAAAAAGTGGAATTACAAATATGGAAATTCAGCTTGAATTCAAAAAGCGAAAAGCAGAATAGCCAAAGCACTAGACTACTCTGAAGAACAGAAGATCATCTATCACAAGTGCAACCAACCAGGACACATCAAGCCCAATTGTCCTCAAAATCAACGCGACTTTAAAAAGAAATCAAAAAGGAAAAGTTTTGTAGCCACGTGGAATACAAGTGATGAAGATAATCAAAGTTCTAGCAGTGAGAGTGAGAAAGCAGATATGTGCCTACATGGAAATATAACCGATAACGACGGTGACGAACCAAGCGAGGTATCAAAACTTACTCACTCTGAATTACTTATTTATTTCCATGAAGTAAATGGCTATTTTGAATGACTTAGGGAAAATACGCTAAACTTGAATCACAAAAACACACTTTGATAGAATTAAATGAACAGCTTGACCAATTAGTTGAAAACTATCAAAGAAGGATCCCTAAGTGTGATAAGTGTCCAACATTCGAAGATGAAATGTCCAACATTCGAAGATGAAATTAAATAATCAGAAATCAATATAAAATCACTTGAAAATGAAATTCTGATTTTAAAAGAGAGTGAAAATACTAAGAGAGTGAATTCTATTAAAAAGTGCACATAATTGTTAAATGAAAATGAATCTCTCAAAACACAAGTCCAACAATTGTCAACGACTTTAGATAAATTTCAAAAAGTGAAAAATCGTTGAATATGCTATTAGGAAAGCAAACTATTAATACGGTTAGAAAAGGACTTGGGTATAATCAATCTAAATTTTTCCAAAACAAGATTAATCAAGAAAATTCAATGTGCACAATTTGTAGAAAATATGGACACAATACAAATAATTGTTAGTATAGACCCAAACATGTGAAAACTATACCGATTTGGGTTCCAAAAGGCACAAATATAAAATCTCTCAAAGTTAAACAAATTTCGGTGCCGAAGGGAACAATTATAAATAGTTTTGGGTCTCCACAAAATTATTTTTCTAAATATTCTGCCACTAACAATCGTGGACCTATAAAAAAAAACAGGTCACAAAAATCTTTCAACGTGTAGGTATGGTGGCAGGCTAAGGAACAACAACAGTGTTCTCTGGATTTTGGCTGTTCGAGAAGCACATCGAGCGACAAAGCAAAGTTCCTTAGCCTAGTACAAAGGTGACAGAATCACAATGGGCAACCACGAAAAATTATCGTAAAGGTAAAACAGGTAATGGTATATTTTGAACGATATATTAAATGTGATAATCTGCACCATATTCTGAATTAAATCAGCCAATAATGAGATGATGAAAAAATGATGATTTTGACTCTGACTTATTCAACATAGTTGGCCAAATTATATTCTTATGCCAAAAATACTATAAAATTCTCTAGATTCTTTGAATTACTTCATATATATCAGTTTGGATTAAAAATAGTGTTTTGTTGGAAAATACATTTGGTTGTAAATATGGCTAACTCTATATTCACGATTTTTGATTATTTACACGACTTCATTTCAAATTCAAAAGAATGTCATTTAAAATGCTGTTAAAATTGAGTTTGAAATTTTTGTTGCACACTTCTTGGTCGATCAAATTCAATTAATGATAATTTTGAGTGAAAAAGAAATTCAGATGCAAATTACACTGGTAATCTAGTTGATAGAAAAATTACTAGTTGAACGTGATTTTTGAGACATTTAGTAACTACATCATTTTTCAAAGAAAATATCTGCATAATTTTCATTTCAAATAATGTTCAAATAGCAGAAAATTTTCTTATAAAATCCCCTCGAGAAAATCATTTTTGACCATATTTTCCGGTTAGTTATTTTAAAAAAATTATTTCATAATTATTTTTGAATTTGATTTTAAATGACTATTTTTGACTAATCTGACTCCCTGATTATTATCGAAAAGATGAATAGTGATTGAAAAAGTGATGAGTGATGATATTTATCATATATTATGACTCGAGACGGTATAATTAGTAAATTTCTTTAGAAATTTAAACAAGAGTTGTAAAACTTTTGTTGGTAAAAATTCCATGACCATCTCTATTTCTATCATATTTCTAACAACCATCACTCATCAAAATTCTATATAGTTTGTCGATATGTGGTACTTTAAACAGGAATCGTTCGTTTTTCATTCTATATTTAAAAATAATAATAATAATAATAATAATAAATAAATACCAAAGTATTCACTCTCATTTAAAAGTCCTCACGGTTATGCATGGGTGAATTACTTGGAATTTGTTATGTGCTTCCATGCTCATTTAAAAGTCCTCACGGTTATGCATGTATGGAACGCATATCAAAAGTTGATTTTTAAAATAAACAAGGTGATTCTAATCCCATTTAAAAGTCCTCACGGTTATGCGTGGTTAGAAGATACTTGAATTCATTTTTTTAAAAATAAAATTGGAATACTACTAATCTCATTTAAAAGTCCTAACGGTTATGCATGGTTGTAGATATTCAAATTCCTGATATAAATATACCACAAATAGACACAACTGTATGGTTTTATATGATGACATCATTCCCATCATTCTAAAAATGGAATATGCGCCTAACAAAATATTTATGATTTTTGTTTGATTTTTTATTGAAATTTAATATTTATATTCAATTGAATTTTAATATTGGATTAATATCGATCACTTTATCTCTATTTTCTCTAATACTATTATTCTTTTGCTGAAAACAAAAGGGGGAGAGAAAAGTTAAGATTTTGTCAAATAAAATCAAGCAAAGGTCAAATAATTTTCTATTTGCATCTAGGTTCATTTGCATATTTTTATTTGTATGCATATATGTAGGGGGAGCTTTGTGTAGAGAGGAAGCATTTAAATATAGGGAGCAATTAGAGCATATGAATGATCAAATACATTTAAGATATTCAAAATCTTAAATATATGTTTGTTATCATCAAAGGGGGAGATTGTTAAATATGCGCTTATATGATTTTTGTTTGATGATAATAAACATATATACATTCGTTTAAATATATTTGTTAATGTACTATTTTATTTTTCATAGATTAAATAAATATTTGCTGAATAAAATTAAATAACACAGAATTTGAATTCAAACAGAAATTTTATTCAAACAAATATTTACTACAATTTTGAATAGTACAATTCAAGCTCTCACTATACATATACAATTTTGAATAGTACAAATTCAAGCTCTCACTATTCACTATACAATTTTGATTCTAATTACATCACAATTCAATTTACATAAATTCCTCACTACATATCACTCACACTCGTAGTTCATCTTCAACTTCATTCTAGTTAGAATCCAGCATCTGAGCAATCTGCAAAAATATACACTAACGCAGTAAAATTGAAAAAGAAATATTTTTGCAATATAAAATAAAATATGGATTTTTGAAAATATTATTTGCCTCCGTTATTTGGATTGTTCGTCATCATTTACATTTGAATTCATCACACACGAACAATATGACATGCACAGTGTATCACTGTACATGCCACAAGGCCGTGCACGCCGATATACAATTGATAATGTTACAGGGACATGTGAGCACAAGGTCAAACCCAAAATAAAAGGTCGGGTTCAACTCAGGTGCAATATAAATAAAATCTCGACACGAGCAAGAGGTCAAACCTGAGCGTTTAAACTGGATTCAACTCAATGAACAAATCAAAAGACCACATGGTCAGTGCACAACAAAAACACATGAGCTATCTACATGCACATGAACACATAACCAGTAACCAAAGTAACCACAAAGAAAATGCACCAGTTCAACTCAGAGATGCAACTCCAAGCTAAGAGCAAGTGATAGTGAATATATACAAGTGCAGTGTTCAAGACTAAGCAAGCCTCAGCATCAGATCATAAGTGAAGCCAGAAGCTCAAGTCAATGCACAGTGCAAACAAATGCACCTAAGTGACACAGTGAACAAGATTACAAGTACAAAAAATCCAAGCAACAATTTATCAAAACAAAGTCAGAGCTGTGGAATAATACAACTCAAAATCGACACCGTGAACAACTGAATGGAGTCAAGTTGAAGCAGTAGTTAACAAGCAGTGTGCAACTCGAGCTTCAGAAGAATCAAGTGACACAACAATGCTCAAAGACTCGGCAAGCAAATGACACAATGTACACAAGTGAAGCCAAATGAAAATCAAGACATCATGTATATATACAATGTCAACCAAAGTAGTGGAACTGCAACAACTCAAATGAACGTAGTGAAATGCACAAAAACAAAGCAACATCACAAGTCCAGCTAAATGAAGTACAATGAATTCCAAGGCCGAAGCAGTACAATGAATTCACAGTATCAATATCAAGTTCGTACCAAATCAAAATAATATCGAGCAGCCAGTTTTCCAAAAGAAGCAACAGAGTAACCACGGTCAAAATCAAGTGACTGAAGTCAAATGAAAAATCAAACTGTAATGACCAAGCAGATCAAACAATCAACGAGCTGTGGATAACAAGAATATGATGAACAAGTCAAAATCGTGGTGGCTCAGAAAATTGACCGAGTTAAACATCAATACCGTAAGATTCAAGTAAATTGAAGAAGTCAGAATCAATCTCAAACGACCAAGCATAATCAAGCGGCCAGAGAAAAGAATTTGACAAATCCAAATTAACATATATGAACGAATATTCAGGGATGCAATCCATATATAAACTTTATCATCATCGGCAAAATACTTGATCGAGTGAAAAGCGAATCAATTCAGAAAAAGTAAAAAGTAAAATCATACCGGTAATCAATTGCACTCGATCAAGTTCGAAGTAGACGAGCATAACACAAGTAATCAACGAACCAGTCACGAGTTCGATACTGATAAAGCGAGCTGCTTCGAAAAGCCCTAATTTTCAGAGAGGAACGAAGATTGAAAGGCCGCCACAAGAAACAATTAGCAAGCCAAGTCGTATAGCATAGAATCGATCAAGATATATCGGCGCTTCGAAAAGCCCAAAATCTCAGATCTGAGAAAGAACGAAGTTGAAGCCACCATATTTTCTTCTCACAAAAATAAGAAGAGGACCGGGCTTAATAAAATGGAAAAGAGAATAAGGCTGGCTTATTTATTTTAAAGGGATTGAGTTTAAATTTTAGGGCTTTGTTTTAAAAGGGTATTAATATAAGTTTTTATTTGTTTTAATTTCAAAAACATTTTAAAAGGTTGTATTTTCTAGTCGTGTGACTAAGGGACAAACTACGTGGCGTAGTTTGAGAATTCGCAACTCAGTGGCTGAGTTGTGGCAGGGTTTTGAGCATAGAGTTAGGTTTAGTCGATAGCGGGTGTCGCGAGTTTACGTGTGTAAGCGTCTGACTATCTAATTTCCAGTAGAAACCTTGGGGGCAGCACGTAGGCAGGGTTTTGCCGAAGGTGGGTAAATTATGTGTCGTTCTATTTCTGCATTTATTATTCTGCTATTATCTGTGCTGCTATTGTTCTATGATCTGTGTTGAAATTATTTTAAAAAAGCTTCCACGGTTAATTTTTATAATTAATAGTATCACCCTATTCACCCCCCCTCTAGGGTGAAATCGATCCTACAAGTACAACCCCTTTTGTTTACCCTGCCTCTTACTCCCTTGACCCTTTCGTTCCTGCCTCGATTTGAGATCTTGTTTGCCTGTCAATACAAGTGTTACGAGTATATATACATATATGCATCTTCAAGCGGAGAGCTATCTTCTCAATTTCCTTTGTTTGCCTATGAATGTAAATAAACTCTACTTCAACCATTTAAAAATCTATATCTCAAAATCCTATCACTTTTAGCCCTAACCTCTAACATTAAGGTTGTTTGTATCAGTCTTTATTATTTTAGAAATTGACCTCTCGAGTTTTTACCTTGAGACAAGAGAGAAATCAAGAAATATCAAGAAGCGGGAAATTTTAGTTGGAAACTTCGAAAAATCATATTTTGTGATCCGTTTGGAATTAATCAATAACTTTTACATCATTAGAGTAATAAGGATATGGATGATTTTTAGAGAAGTTTCAACGGCGATTAGTGAAGGTTGCCGACGGTCGTTCAAAGTTAGGGTTATGGCACATCTAAGATTTGAGTAGCGATAGGTCGAATGAGGTGTGGGGTTGAGATCATTGTGGTAAGGCGAAGTTATGGTCAAAGTTTAGGATGATCTGGTTACCTATTGGGGATGCGACAGTCGAAATTGACGTGAATTTGTCGTTTAGAATTTCAAGAGGAGACTTACGATAGTATTTTTCTATGATGGGCAAGTGAGTGAGGTGTTGGTGTCATTGATATGAGAGTGAAAAGTGAGACATTTTGGTGGTCGTGTGAGGGCGTTGGTGGTGTAGACAGCTATGTAGGGTGCGTGAGCATTCATGTTGTCACGTGTACAGACATTTGGGATTGTAGGAGAAGAAGAAAGGGAGAAGGGGTAGATCACTCTACGTTCGGTAGGGGTTTGGACTTGCGGGCCATAGGCTTATGTGAATGGGTGAGGGTTTTAATTTAATTTATTGATTAAATTATTTAAAAAGGTTTTGATTTTGAATTGCCATAACTCATCCGTTTTAAACCCGATTGACTCGTGGGTTTTATGGACTAGGGTTGTATGAACTAGTAGAACATCTTAATATAGGATTGAATTAAATTACGTTATTTTAATTAATAACATATTTTAATTAATTATACCTTATGGATGTTATCTATTTGTCTACATAAACAACATTCTATTAAAGTAAACTGAATAGAGTAATTTGGACACCTGTTTAGCGGAATAAAACATCGTTCCACTAATTAAATTAATTGGTCATTTAGTTAGCAAAATAAATCTTTGTTCTGCTATTTTATAGATTTGGATATCGTATTATAAGTCGTTAACTAATACACCACTTTGAATAAGTGAAGTGTTAACTAGTGGTGGTTAGTTGAAAAATTTATTTACATGGTTAATTTGAAAATTTAAACTGAATGATATAGAGCTTATTTAAGTACCATTGTGATTGCTAAGCCTCTTTTTGAATTTTAAAACTATGGATTTAAATCAACTTCAAATTTAAAACAATTATAAATGTTTATATAATTATTATTTTAGAAAATTATTTTATATAATAATTATTTTATCAACAATATTTAAAGTTAAATAATTTGTATTTTTAATATTGTTTAAATTATCAAGTAATATTCTAAATATGATTAAAAGTTATTTTATACTTTAATGATATTTAAAGTTATTTTATAGTAATTTGACTTTAAAGTTAATTATTATTTAAAATTAGGTACTATTTAAAATTAACTATTTTATAATTTTTGGTTACTATTTATTATTATTTCAGATAATATTGTTTAAAATTAATTTATTATTATAATAATATTTTTTAAAGTTAATCTATTATTATAATAATATTGTTTTAAAGTTTGATTCACTATTTATGCAGTTTTTAAAGGTAATTAATTATTAAGTTCAATTATTATATTATTTTAACTTGTTTTAACTTTATTATTATATTATCAAAATTTGTTTTTGAATTTATTATTTTATTAATGATTATTTAAGTTATTATTTCGCTAATGTTGTTTAAAGATAATTGATTGTTTTATTAAAGGTGTTTTATAAGAAAAAATTATTTACTAAAGGATTCCTTTTATATAAAAAGATTTATATAACACCTCAGATTTTTGATAACATTATTTAGGATATTTAGTTAGTTAAACTAAATACAATAATGTGTGATTAGGGGACTGAGATTTGATTTTAATTAAGGTAGCCATGCAATTTATTAAAGAAGGGTTTAAAATGAATTAAAGGATGGGTAATATGGGAAGGAGGCCATTCCTATATCTCCAAACCTAGGCTGTGTATAATGTACATATTCATTTCATTTCAAAAAATTTATAAAAGGAGGCCGACAACCATTAACAAGGAAAGGGGAAGAGGAAACTAAGAAAAGCTAAAGGAGAAGCAAATTCAAATCAAATCCATTCAAATCTCAAGCTCCTTTAATCCCTAAAGCAAATGTGAATAACTTTTACATCTCTAATTTTGACTGGCTTTGGTTTTAAGGTTAAATCCGAATATTTTGTAATGATTTGCCATGTTTTTTAATGATAGAGTGATTACATATACATGTTGATGATTTATGTATGTCATATATATTTTATGATATGTTTTAAGATGAAAACCCTATTAAATGACATCCAATTGCCTTGCTAATTTTTATGAAGATCTAAAATGATATTTTAGAGATGGATTTCAATTTTCAGATTTTTTGAATTTTCATGGATTTATTATGAATTTTCTAAGGAAGAAAATGGTATTTTGGGATTATAAAATTATCTACAGGAAAATAATTTATTATTTGGGCTCGAATATTTTATATGTTGGAAAACATGTATAAAATGATTTTTTTGGAATTTTTCTAGATTTTTCAAAGGTGTTTTAGTAGTTATATAAAATTATTTAAGGTATAAGACTTAAATGTTTCATATAATTATAGAGGAGAAGGGGCTTTTTTTGAATTGTTTAAATTTCCAAAAATGGAAAGATGGGAGCACTTTGAAAAGAAAAACCAGGTAACCAATCAGATTTAGACAAATAAGGCAAGTTAGGTACAAAAGGACAACTTTAAAGTACAAATAAATAGGTTTTTTTACTGTTTCGTCTCCTTTGGCACCTAGGTTCCGCCTCTGTTCCTCCCTTTCCAACATGGTAGAAAAAAATGCACATGGTGTCACACAATTGCTATGTAGTGAATTAGAAGAGGGCGAAAGGTGTAGGGTTGAAACCAAGGAGTTCTGAAAGAGGTGAGGCTTTGGTTTGGTTTTAAGGAAAATACGCCTGCTTGCTTTCGATTAAGTTGCTTTCGATTAAGTTGCTTTCGACCTAAATGCTTTCGACTAAGTCAAATAGTTTAAAAGTAAAGGTTTCAATTAGGTTGCTTTCTTTTTTTTAAACGATTGCTTTCGACATGGTCGAAACCATAGCCGTCGCTTCCTACCTTTAGATTCTTATGTTTTCGAAGGGGCCTTTTGTTTTCTAAAATTTTCCACCTCTCCATTGTTTCAAAGGGATTGTTTCGACACCATCACTTCATTGTTAATGAAATAGTTTTGAAAGAGTTACTTTTAAAGGGCTTCGAAGCAGGTGCTTTCAACTTTAATGTTTTTTTGATCCTTTTGCTCTACTAGAAGGCATAATCCAAATGTTTTGATCGAAGCATTTTTAAAAGGGTTTTCGAAGTAGTTAACTTTGAATGGTTTCGAAAGGTATCCACATGTTTTTAATTGTACCTACAGCACTTTCGAAAGGATTGTTTTGACTATTTCGAAAGGTTTTATGAATGGTTTTGAAAGGGATGGTTCCCCAGGTTTCGACGAAGATGAAAAAGGAGGTTTTTCCTATGGTTTCGAAAGGCAATATTTAAAAGGTTTTAAAAGAAGGATGTTTGATATTTTGAAGCTTTCGGAGAAAGAAAAAGAAAGGTTATTCTAATGTTTTCGAACGGGTTTTTCAATGATTTCATGGGAGTTACCTTCAATGGTTTCGGAAGGGGTACTTTCAATGGTTTCGAAAGGATTATCTTCAATGGTTTCAAAAGGGTTGTTTAAAGGTTCTAAACAAAGGTTCCGAATTAAATGAATAAGCCGATAGCCTAAGTGTTTTAAGTTATAAAGGACTTTAACTTATTTTTAAAGGATACTTAAACATCATCAACACCATTTCGAGTAAAGTATATATAACATGTTAAAATAGCTTAGTGTAAAGCTAAAGATATATTTTCCTTGTATATTTATGATTTGACGGACTAAATCATTTTGAAAGGGTTTCAAGGAAAATTTAAAGGGTAGTTAACCTAATGAAAATTTAGGAAATTAGCTCATTTAAATTCATAAAGTTAGTCCATTTTGAAGATAGTCAATCTAGATGACAATTAGTCTAGGTACGGGTATTTAGCCCAGTAATGAAAAGTCAGTACATTTGTTAGCATAACAGATCTTGCTACTTCTTAAGGGCAATTAGTCCACCTTTTTACCTTTTTTATGGATGGATAATCCATTTTTAGCATAAAGGATATTGGTATTTTAGTATAATTAGTTTTAGGATAGTTAGTCCAGTAGAGGGCAGTTAGCCCAGATTTCGGACAGTTAGTCCATTTATTTCCTGTTTTTTGCATAATGGATCTTACTATATTATTGTAATAATCAGTTGATTAACCAGTTTGGTTGCAGGAAAGGATTTGCAAAATATATGTTTTGAAAAGAGATATTAGTGAGGGCAAACCTGTTCTACTAAGTGGCGTTAGCTCACTAAATATCAGTAAATAGAGATGTAACAGAATTTTTCATACCATGCTTTATGTCTAACTCAAAGTTTTTGTTTCCCCTTAAACTCTCGTGTGCTCAAAATTGATTTAAATAGGCCGAGGATTTAGGTTTTCAGGTTTTTACAGTTTTGGTGGATAAAGCTTCCAAAGACGAGCAGGTGGCTGATAGATAGCTAAATTATGAATTCTATTCTTTTTGTATGTTTCCACTGTGTATTAAGATAGTTATGTCTATTTTTCTTTGAACATCCAGGGGAATCTTCATATGTTTGTAAATTATATTTGATCATTGCCTGAGAATACGTTTGGGGATTTTGTAACTTGGATATTATTTTAATTGAAATGTAATCACCAAAATTAATGTTTTTGGAAATCTGTGATTTTGTTCATACTCAGTGCTTCTGATATTATAAATACCATTTGTATTACCGTATTTCATCACCAGAAGTTAATATTATTGATGACTACAATATACACAGTGCTTAGTTTTTGGCCTCCAGATACAGGATGTTATAATTTATTAAAGGAGTTTATGAATCCGAGAGAGGTTTGGAAATGGAAAAGAAGTTTGGTTTTTAAATGATTTTGAGAAGGAAGTTGTTAACCCAAAAAGTTGATCAACACCCTGGAG
This sequence comes from Allium cepa, assembly GCA_030765085.1. Taxonomy (NCBI): domain Eukaryota; kingdom Viridiplantae; phylum Streptophyta; class Magnoliopsida; order Asparagales; family Amaryllidaceae; genus Allium; species Allium cepa. The sequence continues at coordinate 581,417,803 of CM060940.1, forward strand.
TGTGATGTAAAATCACCTTCCTGCATGAACAAAGAAAATATAATAGAAATAAAAGAAAAGTAAATAAGAGATAAGGATTTTTATAGTGGTTTGATTGTTAACTAAGCCTACGTCCACTTTATAACTTTGCTTATTGATTTGTTCTTGTTTAAATATGATTACATGGTGTTTGAGAAAGAAGTAGTCATAAGTACAAGTGTTAGACCAATCCGAAGTCCTGGAATTGCGTAAAGGTACCACCTTGGTGACTATTGAGTAGACAGAGGGTTAGAGAAATGACAAAGCCTCTACGTAGTAATGGAAAAAACATCCCCTCTCTTAGTTGCTTTTTGGTTTGTATTTATAGTGGTAGCAAACATATTGGATCAAAAGCTCACTACCAATGAAGTCCAGAAACCAGTCCAAAACAATACAAGAAATATCAAGACCCCCTAGTTAAGGGCTAAATTTTGTGCTGAATTAAGACCCTTAATTCAGTGCCAAAACTAATCATTGCCATAGAATGGATGTAAATACCCTGGTTTTGGAGATTACCTGTTAATATCAAATTATAACGGTAGTTATAATTTAATATTGTAAATTAAAATAAAATTGGAAGTTTTAATTATTTATTTGGAATAAATAATGAATTTTTTAAATAAAATGAGAAAAATAAATTCTAGAACATTATTTATTTATTTGGGTTAATAATGATTGGAAAATGGGTTTTACTTATAGAAAATGCAGTAATTATATTAATTATTGCCCATTTACTTCTTTTGATAATTTTTAAGAGAAGTATTTTATTTTGAAAGGTGGTTTATTGAAATAAAAGGTTGAAATTGGTTTTAAAATATGTTTTGGCTATAATTAACTTTTGGATATGGTTTGAAATATTTTTCTAAGTGAGAAAATAAATTTTGTGGAATTTTTTAAGTTAAAAATAGAGATTTCTTCATTTATTTGAGTAAATAGCACATTTTGTAAATTAAGGATTTTAATAATATTAATGTTTTTATTTAGTGTAAAAGATTTATTTTGTATGTATACAAGTTTTCATATTTTCTTGTGTGTAAATATGAAGAAAAATGCAATATTGTTTGTAAATTAGTATGTACATGTAGCCTTTTAATATAGGTGTTGTTAATTAAAATTAGGCCATGATAATTTCTTTTTATGTTTGGGTCCACTAAGACCATTAGCTCTTAAGCTTGTTTGAGAGAAAGAGTGAAAAAAATGCAGTACATTCATTCCTTATAATCTTCCTTCTTCTTCTTTTATGGAAATAGATATACAGTAAACCCACATTCTTAATATTGCAAAATCCACACTTTTTTCAAATTCTTCAATGAAAAATAAAATCTTTTTCAAGCTTGAGTAAAAATAAAAAGGTAATCAATCTCCAAACTCTATAGTTTCATTATTTCTTGATTTTAGAAAATGGTTTTCTAATTTACTGTCATTTTCTTCCTTCATGTATTGTTTTAAGTCTGTACAGGTTATTTGAAGTTATAATCTCCTCAAAGCTAGCCTCCTTCAATATAAATTAGAGGTTTGATCATCTCTAACAATAAGGTGAGTTGTATAAGCTTACAATATAGTAAAAAAAAAGTGCCAAAGCTTGAAATTGTGCAAAATTAGCTTCTGTCTGTAGTTTTCTGTACTTGGTTTTTCTCTTGTTTATAATCAGTTTCTACTGAAACCATATAACTTGTGATTTCGGCAAAAAAATGCTACCAGATTTCTTGCATTTGGTAGCTTGCATGTTGAAATTCATTTCTGTAAATTTTGGTTGAATTTTATAGTCATCTGCTATGTCAAACCTTGCTCTGAAAATCAGTTTGCAACCTGAAAATGACCTGGAACAAATCGTGTATAAAGAAGTTAGCATTCCTCTCCTTGGGTCGACATGCAGGTTGATCTAGAATAGGTTGATAGGGAGGTTGACCTAAGAGGCATAGAGTCGACCTCCATGACGACCTAGGTGATGGGCTTTTTGCAGACCATTTTTGCTCTTTTCTAGTTATTTTCGAGTATTTTCTGCTTGTTTTCTTGTCTTGTTTTGTGATATTTCTGCATATATTCTTAGGCCACAATGTATATCATTAGACTAGCCAAAATTTTCACATTTTAAAATTTAAATTTTTTATTTTTTTGAATTTAGTTTGAATTTAATTTGAATTTAAATTCGAATATCGGTTTGAGTGATTTTCTTTGTTTTTATTTGTTTTCGAGCACGGTTTTCTCCAAATCTTTTTGAAATGATTTTTAATATTAATAGGCATTTAAAAATAATTATTTTATAATATTTTCAAGTATTTTCATGTATAAAATCTATTTATTCTCTATAATAAGGGAATTCAAATATGGGTTTTCAAATTGATTTCGAAAATTGGCTTTCAAAGCTTGTTTTTCAAAGTAAATTATTTTATATACAAAATACATGTTTTTGCACTATTCGAGTGAATTAGAAGGAGAATTAAACAGTTTGGTAAAATATGTTGTATAGGACACGTGCGTTTATCTTATCGGTTAATTCTCAACTTGTCCGTTTGATCGTTTTGACCTTTGGTCGAGTTAACCAATGAGATGAGGTAAACTTTTCACTACTTTGAGTGTGAAATTTACTGGCGGTTAGTAAACTATTTAGTGTAAACGTGTGGTATGGGACACATGTTAACACTATTCGGGTTCCTATCCGAGAGTTTGTGACACGTTTGCCATTACAACGTGCCAGTACCGGACCTTCGGGTCATTGCCATTCAGCATTTGCTATTGCGGTGTATTTGTCTACGTGACATTTTCCATTGCGGCGTTTGTTGTTGCGGTGTATTTGCCATTGTGATGTTTTGCCTTCGGGGAAGGTACATATTTGAGATAACAGTACTTGGCAAGGCTTCGGGAACATACACGTGAAAACACTTTTTAGATGATTTATCTGACTATTTTCCCTAGCGTATCACCCCTTTTCGAAATTGGTCCTTGAACCATTCGATTATATTTGTGGCGATTACCTTTCGGGAAATTGAAATCTTGGGAGTTCTACTTTGAGATTTGATTTGCCTATACTAGCATTATTTGAGATTTTCTTTTTAGTGTTATTATTGAGATTTTCCTATTGGTATTATTACATGAGAATTGCCTTTTGGCATCTATTTGGGATTATATTCTCCTATGTTGGATAGTTATATTTGATTTCCTTGTGGTGTATTATTGAGATGGTGATTTCTTTGAGATTTCTTTGAGTTTGCCGATAAGGCTTGCTATATTTAGCGTTTTATGGATTGTCTTATCTCTTTTGAGATTATATGTTTGTGTAAGTGATATCATCTCATCACTTAAAGTAAGCATACCATACTTATACTCATGCTTAAACTCAGTATTGTTCCTTCTTATTTAAGAAGAACATTACCCTTATCCTTATGCATCTATTACTGCTTACCTTATTAAGTGATTTGTTTAGCTGGACTGATGCGTGTATTTTATATTCGGGTCAGACGGAGGTGTTTAGTTTAAGTACCTTTATGGACTTAGCCTATTCTACTTCTGCATGGATTATCTGCTAGCCCTTTACATTGCATTCCTTTTATCGTTACGCAGATATGTATTTATTGTTTTGACTCATGTGTATACTGTGGTCGCCATACCACTTATGATGTATTATTTGTATTGTATTGGGATGTATAAGTATATATATATTTGTTTGCTGTTCTATGATGTGTATGCATTTGAGTTGTCGTATTTTGTTCTGATAGATCGTATAGCCACCCGAAGTATTGGATTAAGCATTTATTAGATATGTTGATCCACTTGAGATATCAAAGAGAAAAAAAATATAGCATTAATCGACATATTCAATAGATGTTTAAGACAATACTATAGTTGGTCGCTCCTAACCAGCCCTATTCTCTGCATTAGTAGACAATATTACCTAGTAATACTCCCTGTTAATGTGGGTCTCGGGTGGGGCATCACAGTTTGGTATCAGAGCCCAGTTCAGAACAAAATAGGATAAACATAGAACACAAGTACATAATATGATATATCCAAGTATAGTACAAGTGTTACAAATCCCTTAATCATCGTGGCCTTTGATATAGAAGTTTTGGATATGTCTAGGAATATTTTTATTCCATAGTATTCCAAAAATAGAATTGATGACATTTTATCTTAGGAGTAATCCCATCGTGATTGTTTTATTTGAGTCCTCTTCAATATGGGTACTCGACACCCATCCGTATCGGAGGAGTTTGTTGATGCTTTTGGATGTCCTTGTCTTGTTCTTTTGAGAGAATTGCGAATCCTATTGAGTGGGTCCACAATATTTAGAATGATGTTTGAGGATTGGGGATTGTTGCTTATAGCTTATCTTTTCATGCAAATTAGAATGCCATTTTATGTCTAGAATTTGGAGCATTTGAGATGAAGTGGCTTGCCTATTATCAAGCTACATTCCGTGATTCGAAGAATCCTATATTAAGTATCCTAGTTTGGCTGATTCGTTGTTTCTTGTCCTTCGAAATGTTAATGATGATTCTGAAGTCTTTGTATTCACTCTTGAGTTTCGATATGTTGATGATATATCTCGAATCCTGATCAATGTGAATCTCTTGATGTTTATAAGCCCATTTCGGGTATGACACCCAATCGGGCAATCAAATGTTGTATTGACTTCATTCCTATTTCTAAGCTTTTCGGTCATCCTCCCACGAGGTTGTGCACTGGGAAATGAGGTGATTCATTGAATTTATTTAATATTGCCATTCTTACCCTTTTTGATTTATCCTCTGTGGATACTCAATTGATGATATACCTTGCAGTATTACTTCACTTGAAGTAATGTTTGTTATTAATGTTACTTCTCCTCATTTGGGAAGATATTTACCCTTGCTTTTATATCTCATTTATCTTTTTAATTTATTATATGGTGCTAGGGTCATTCCTCAGCTTGACCCTGCATCGATTTTTCATGAGCTACGAATCGTGGAGGATAGCATACTCTTACCGCATTTCGCACTCGTTATGAGTCTTGTGAGTGGTTCGTTCTACCATTTGGAATAATGAATACTCTAGTACATTCCATCAATCTTGTGAATCGAGTATTCTAGGAAAATCTCAATGAGTTCTTCTTGTGTCTTTGATTTTGAGATAAGTTATAATTGAATTTTCAAATCTTTCAAATAAAAGGTAAGTTTTTGACAAAAACTGGATATTTGATTTTGGGAAAAACAAAGAATATATTGAGTATTATTAGTAAAGATATTCATTTATTTTTTAAAAGAAAATGAATTTTTGGTATTGGGTTGTCCGTCCAGCGCTTTAAGAATTATGATCGATGCTTTTGGCTAACATTATTGATAGAAATTTCCTAAACGCTGCGCTGAGATAGTTAGACACGGTAAATTCAGTTTTAATAAGTAAAGTTTAATAAATAATTAATATGGTGGAGTATTTATTTTTTATTTTAAATGTTTAATGAAACCATTGAACCATAGTGAGTGTTGGATGAGTGGCGAGGTAGTTTTGATCTCGTGATCAACTTGGCAGCCAATCGATGATGTCATTCACTATAAATCAATGGCGAGGCAATACCCTTATATTATTTGAAATTTGAGAAATTGAATATGATAATTTGGATAAGTAAAAGTGAATAATTCTAATTAAGGGAATGTCTTAATTAGAAGAAAATATCATTTAATGCTTTAAAATAATTATTTAAGGTAAAAGAATACATTGGTTTGAAAATTTAAAATATTAATTGAATATTTTAGTACAATTTATTAACGATGACTATGAAAAATTATTTTGACACTTAGTTATCTGAGTAATAGTAGAGGATAGATATAAAATCTGTCTTAAGAGAAAATAAAAGAAGTGTTAGTTTAAAACATTAGCATAAGTTAGTAAGCTAGTTTTTGTTTTAAACTTAAATGGTATTAAAACATGTGGGTTTGAAATTGCAAAATTCTTTTGAAAACAAGTTTGGATTAATTATCAACTTTAATTAGTTTTATGTTGATAATTAGATGGAAATTTAATTTTGTGACAAGTGGAAATGTGAATTTAGATTGTTTGGTAAATGAACAATTCATTTAATATGATCATTTTGAATTATGAGAATAATTTTAAACTTTTTATATGTATCCCAAATTTTTTTTATTTTGGTGGATAATCAATATTAATCTCTTGATAATGGAAGAGATTAGTTGTCTCTTCCAAAATGAGTTTGCATAATTAATTATTTTTAAAACTAGATTTTGGAAAGTAATGAAAATATTTCCAGCTAATAAATTGTTTTATGATGATTACATAAACTGATCATAATTTTGTGTGTCTTAGCTTTCTGGGGAAAAAAAATCATTTATTTAATGGTTTAGTAAAAAGCTTGTTTGAAAATGTAGTTTGAGCGTAAAATGGTTTGGGTAAATTTCAAATTGATTTAAAAGCTAAAATTTTAAAATTTTCAATTGGTAGAAAATTTTAAAAATCGCGATGAGAAATATTAAAAATCTCATGCTATCGTTGTTTTAGTAAGCTGAAATTTACAGCTCCAAATGAGTTCAATCTTTTTGCAAATCAAATAGCTTCTAGTAAGCTACAAAATATCTGCTACCATTTTAAAATATTTTGTTTTTACCGAGTCTAAATGGGTTTGAAAGTGGATAGGCAGTTCTGCCTTATTATAAAATTCTCTAAAATTTAAGCTGAAAGTAAATTTAGCATAACTTTCAAACCTTAAATCCACTTTTGATGACATTTATATTTCTGGAAATCTTAGACTTAGTTGAATAACTTTAATTTTATAAAAAAATTCATATTTTGTTGTGATGGGTCAAAATATGTCTTCATTACAGCAGGTCTAAAATAAAATTTACCTATTTCTCTAAATAGTTAAGTGTAGTACTTTTAATTTATGAACATGAACTAATATCATCTATTTGAGTCAAGTATAGGTGAAAAGAAGATGGTTGGAATATATTTTGAGCAAAAAGAATATATATAAGTTTGTGAAATTCACTTTAAGATGCCAAAAAGGAAGGTACGTTTTCGGATTAATTTTAAAGAGTTAAATGAGGATATATATTATGTTTCCAACTGAATGGTCAATTTATATTATATAAATCGTTTTTGTAAAATTTTATACAACCCTCCATACAAAGGAGACTCCGTCGATTTTTTCAAAAATTTCTATAACTTAGAAAACTTGAGAAAGATATGTGAAAATTTATGTTACCAATTAAAATTTATGGAAGAATTAGAGAATAAACAACTTAAACTTTATTTACTCTAATGAAGAGCAATGAATCTAAATTTAAAAATCTCATAAGAAGCTTTAGAAATTTTGAAGTGCTGAAAATTGAGAATTTTTAAATCTTGATTTAAGAATATTTAAGTAGCAAGGGAAAGTTTAAAAATCTATTCATTGTGTTTATCTTAACTTTGTGCAATTATTTTAAGACTTCAATTTATGCAGTTGTATGAGTTTGGTGGCATTGGGGAAAAACTACCTACTTTTTATTGGGTTTCCTTTCCGTAATAATGGTCAATATAAAATCAATATGACTCCCTTTGTAGTGTTATACGAAAAGTCATATCGATTATCATCTTGTGAGTTGGAGTTCGGGATAAAGTTGTCACTAAATTCCGACTCTGTTCATGAAGCTTCGTAGGAATCGATCTCACTCAATTTATCTATTGCTTAACATCCTATCCATGTTTTGCTTCGAAGGTGAAACGCCTTAAAAATAGTGATGTATTGCTCGTAGAAATTCAATGGTCCGCAAATCCTAGTAATTCCACTTAGGAAACCATAGAATTAATCGAGCAATCTTATCTTGGTTTTCTATCATCTTGTGTTGAGGGTGAAATTTTTTGAACTCAAGCTTATCTATCTTCCTTTGATTAATGAAATAATTATGTTGAATACTTACTCTTTTCAAGAAATTGAGAGGACACTATTTTGTTAAAGGAGAGTCTGTAACAACCTTGGTTTTGGAGATTACCTGCTAATATCGAATTATTATAGTAGTTATAATTTAATATTGTAAACTAAAACAAAATTGGAAATTTTATTTTTTATTTAGAATAAAGAATTAATTTTGAAAATAAAATGAAAAAAATAAAGTATGGAAATTTAATTTATTTATTTAGGTTAATAATAATTGGAAAATGGGTTTTATTTAGAGAAAATGCAATAATTATATTAATTATTGCCCATTTACTTCTTTTAATAATTTTTAAAAGAAGTACTTTATTTTTATAGGCGGTTTATTGAAATAAAGAGTAGAAATTGGTTTTAAAATATGTTTTGGCCATAAATAAAGTTTGGATACGGTTTGAAATATTTTTCTGAGTGAGAAAATAAATTTTGTGGAATTTTTGAAGTTAAAAATAGAGATTTATTCATTTATCTGAGTAAATAGCACATTTTGTAAATTAATGATTTTAACAATAATAATGTTTCAAAAATATAAATTAATCTTTTATTTAGTGAAAAATGATTTATTTTGTATGTATACAAGTTTTCATATTTTCTTATGTGTAAATAAGAAGAAAAATGCAATATTGTTTGTAAATTAGTAAATACATGTAGCCTTTTAATATAAGTGTTGTTAATTAAAATTAGGCCATGCTAATTTCTTTTTATGTTTGGGTCATTAAGCCCATTAGCTCTTAAACCAGTTTGAGAAAAAGAGGAAAAAGATTACAGTACGTTCATTCTTTATACTCGTCCTTCTTCTTTTTTGGAAATAAATTTACAGTAAACCCACCTTCTCAATATCGCAAAATCCACACTTTTCTTCAAGTTCTTCAATGCAAACTAAAATCTTTTTCAAGCGAGAGTAAAAATCAAAGGGTAATCAATCCCATACTCTACAGTTTCATCAATTCTCAATTTTAGAAAATGATTTTCTAATTTACTGTCATTTTCTTCCTGCATGTATTATTTCAAGTCTGTATAGGTTATTTGAAGTTAGAATCTCCTCAAAGCTTTCCTTTTTCCATACAAATTCAAGGTTTGATCATCTCTAACAGCAAGGTGAGTTGTATAAGCTCACAATCTAGCAAAAAAAGTACCAAAGCTTGAAACTGTGCAAAATTAGCCAATGTCTGTAGTCATATGTAGTTGGTTTTTCTCTTGTTTATAATCAGTCCCTTTTGCTACTTTGAAACCTTATAACTTGTGATCCGACAATGAAATGCTGCTGATTTCTTGCATTTAGTAGCTTGAATGTTGAAATCCATATCTGTAAATTTTGGTTGAATTTTGTAGTCATTTGCTATGCCAAACCTTGCTCTGAAAATCAGTTCGCAGCCTGAAAATAACCTGGAACAAATCGTGTATGAAGAAGTCAACATTCCTCTCCCTGGGTCGACATGTAGGTCGACTCAAAGGACCCTTAGGTTGATAGGGAGGTCAACCTAAGGGGCATAGAGGTCGACCTCCATGTCGACCTGCATGTCGACCTGGGTGATGGGCTTTTTGCAGGCCATTTTTGCTCCTTTTCTGGTTGTTTTCGAGTCTTTTCTACTTGTTTTCTTGCCTTGTTTTGTGATATTTCTGCATATATTCTTAGGCCATGATTTCTATCATTAAACTAGTAAAATTTTATAGATTTTAAAATTAAAATTTTGAAAATTTTAATTTAATTTGAATATAAATTCGAATATCGATTTGAGTGATTTTCCATGTTTTTATTCGTTTTCGAGCACGGTTTTCTCCAAATCCTTTTGAAATGATTTTTAAAATTATTAAGCATTTTAAAATAATTATTACATAATATTTTCAAGTATAAAATCTATTTATTCTCTATAATAAGGGAATTTTCAAATATTAGTTCTCAAATTGATTTCGAAAATTGGTTTTCAAAGCTTGTTTTTCAAAGTAAATTATTTTATATATAAAATACAAGTTTTTGCACTATTCGAACGAATAAGAAGGAGAATTAAATGGTTTAGTAAAACACATGGCATGGGACACGTGCATTTATCTTATCGTTTAATTCCTAACTTGTCTGTTTGATCGTTTTGACCTTCGGGTCGAGTTTATCGATGAGATGAGGTAAACTTTTCACTGCTTTGAGTGTGAAATTTACTAGCAGTTAATAAACCATTTAGTGCGAACGTGTGGTATGAGACACTAGTTAACACTATTTGGGTTTTTACCCGAGAGTTTGTAACACATTTACCATTGCAGCATGCTAGTACTAGACCTTCGGGTCATTGCCATTACGGCATTTGCCATTGCAGCATATCTATCTTTGAGACGTTTGCCATTGCAGTGTTTGCCACAGCGCGTATTTGCCATTGCAACGTATTTATCATTATGATTCTTTTCCTTCGAGCGAGGTGCCTATTTGAGATAATAGTACTTGGCAAGGCTTCGGCCACATGCATGTGCAAACACTTTTGAGATGATTTCTTTGACTATTTTCCCTAGCATATCCCCCTTTTCCAGAATTGGTCCTTTGAACCATTCGATATATATCTGTAGCGATCACCTTTCAAAAATTTGAAATCTTGGGAGTTCTATTTTGAGATTTGAGTTGCCTACACTGGCGTTATTTGAGATTTTCCTTTTGGGGTTATTATTGAGGTTTGCCTATTGGCGTTATTACATGAGAATTACCTTTTGGTGTTTATTTGGGATTATATTCTCCTATGTTAGAGAGTAATATTTGATTATCTTATGGCGTATTTTTGAGGTGGTTATTCCTTTGAGATTTCTTTGAGTTTACCGATATGGCGGGTTTGGGATTTCTCCTTTTTAGGAGTTATATTTTCCCTAAACCACTTTGTTGATTTGTGATATACCGATGATATGAGGCTTGCTATATTTAGCATTTTATGGATTGTCTTATCTCTTTGAGATTATATGTTTGTGTAAGTGATATCATCTCATCACTTAAAGTGACCATACCATACTTATACTCATGCTTAAACTCAGTAGTGTTCCTTCTTGTTTAAGAAGAACATTACCCTTATCCTTATGCATCTATTACTGCTTATCCTTATTAATTGATATGTTTAGCTAGAATGACCCATGAATTTTATACTCGGGTCAGACCAAGGTGTTCAGATTAGGTACCCTTATGGACTTAGCCTATTCTACTTCCGCATGGAATTATATGTTATCCCTTTACATTGTAGTTTTTGTCATTACTCTAATATGTATTTATCGTTTTGGCTCATGTGTATACTGTGGTCGTCATACCACTTATGATGTTTTATTTGTATTATATTGGGATGTATCAGTATATGTGTGTGTGTGCGTATATTTGTTTGCTATTTTGTAATGTGCTATGCATTTGAGTTTTTTTATTTTGTTCTGATAGATCATATAGCCACCCGTAGTTTGATATTAAGGATTTATTGGATATGTCGATCCACTTGAGATATCAAAGAGAAAATATATAAAGCACTAATCGACGTATTTAATAGGTATTTAAGACAAGGCTATAGATGTTCGCTCCTAACCAGCCCTATTCTGCGCATTAGCAGACGGTATTACCTAGTAATACTCTTTGGTATGAGTGTCTCGGTGTGGGGCATCATAATGGCCGAGTCCTTTTGGGCCGAGTTTCTTACTTCGCTTAGATGTCCTCCATGTAATTTGGTAGATTGTTGATGAGTTTTGATCGTCGTTCTTACACGGCTCCGATTATCCTACCGTTTGGCTATCAGGTGTTCATCCTTGATGATAGGCTCTTTGGAAATCTATGAAAATTCATGAATATGCATAAAAGGACTTGGGGATCACTTATGCAAAGTATGAATGTGCCAAGACCTAGCATCTATATTCGGCACCGAATTGAGGTTCTTAATTCGATGCTAAATTTAGGTGCTTGGCCCAATCATGGTGAAACTTTCCTAAGTCCTTCTTTGCCTTCTCTAAGTGTACATGTTAAGTTCCAAATCGTTTTGACCTAAAACCTTAATTCGAGATTGATTTAAGACCTTAACTCGGGGTGAATTAAGGAATTAGCGAATTTTTCAACCAAACTTGCTAAGTTGCATTCTCCAGCCTTCTAAGTATCTTTACCAAGTTTCTAGTCGTTTCGTCTTCGTACCGACGTTCTAACTCTTATTGACTTCTGCTTGGTTGAAAACCCAATTAACATTAGCCTCATAGAGTACACTCTTATTGAAAACAAAGTGTGCTAAGAAACAAAACAAGTTTCAGATGGAAACTCCATGAAATGATTACCGGATGGTAGCAATTTTGAAGGGAGAAGGTCGAATTTTTGATTGTACCCGGTCGGTGGTGAAGCTTAGTTTTACCTTGGACGAATGAACGATGTTTTATTGTCAAGTCTTGCTCTCCGACTACAATTATCTCTTTTCAAGGACTTGACTAAGGTCCTTTCACGTTTGAATTCTAGTGCAACGATTTATTCCAAAGTTGGACATGGTGCATGACTCCATCGTATCTCTTTTCCCGTTTCTGTACTTCCACTTATCCTCAAAAGAAAACCTTCTCGTGTCACTTTGGACAGTGACTTCGTTATCAATTTATCACCGATAACTGGTAAGTCCCAAGAAAGATAATCTTATAGTACAACGTGACTCCTTTTTCTAGCACAAACAAGATAAATATACATGATGGTCCGTTAGTGTTGCTCGAAACACTTAATCACTTTGCATAGATAACACACTTCACTTGCCCCTATCAATGCTCAGAACCCGATTGGTAACGTACATCGACCTTCCTTGGATTTCGGGCGTTGGTCATACAGGGATATTATTCAAAATAAAACATACTTGACAGTGTTGAACGCAAACTTTTATTGCTTATAATGACTTCTCGATCATCATTTCTTTATTCTGGAGAAGGAACTTCCACTCCTTCGAAAGATGGATCCTTCACAACTAAGGCTTCGACTTTTATTTCTATCATGTCGGGATGATTGATGACAATTAAATTACAACACACTGTTGCTCTTGTAGAGCCGTCACTAAATTTCCACTCCTCTAAATGAATTCATGGCCTTATGAATCTTGGGCAATGAGGGAGGAGCAAGCTGGGATTCCTCAAAGCTTGTCGGCATGTCGGTCTTCCTTTTTTAATTGTATTTACGTAGGAGCGGTTTCTGCTGTCTTGCAACTTTATGCATATAAATAATACTTCTACAGTCAGTTTGGCATATTCTATTACTTAGCTCCATTCAAAACCGTGAATTAGCTTGGCTTAACTACTTCCATAGCCGTTCCTGTTTAGACTCAGTCGAGTTCATTTCAACCAAGTGTATGTGTATATGCCCTAGTCCGTAGGGCTGATTACTCTGAATACGATGTCCACACATTTTCCAGGGACTAGATCTCCTGAATAATAAGTTTGACTGCCCCCAGCCTGATTCGCATGGTATTTCCTATCTCAAAGAACTAATGACTTTTCTATATGATTCAAGCTCTAAGTTTTCAATGCTATTAGTTCCTTGACTGCGACCAAATCTTTCTGAGTTAATATCATCGGCCAATGTCATTCTAGAGTATGTATTGGAAAGATACATCACCGCCATCTTTTGTTATAATAAATTCTTCCAAGTCTAGCGTTAAGATTTTGATCGTGCATTAGTTTCTATCTCCAAAAACTTCTGCACAAATGAATTAACTTTGTAGATTTATCCTTGTAGTTGTGAATCTTTCGGTATTGACAAATTCCTAAACAGTAAGACCTTTATTTCCTTGGTTGGCAATTTCCTGCCAGAATGCTCTGTTTTGCGAAGCATAAATATTAACCAACTCCACAATTATTCGTTTATGGACTTGGTAAGATTCCCCTTGACCAAGTATTTGTATGCTTATTCCTATTCATAGGACTATCTCTTTCAAATGCCTGTATTTCGACATTTGTGAGAGATGGAAAGGTGTGGGGCAAATGATTTAATTGTCCTTCGTTTATCACTCAATCTTAATTTGGTATTGAGGTTGCCAGATTTCTCACTGGTCTGTTTCACAACAACATTACTTTGAATGCCTTCAACACTGGGAAACCCCGTGCGTCATTGGTTCGTTTCTGTGCTAAGGCGACCCAGTTTTTGTGGAGAGAAGACGCTAGGCGATCTAAGAAGCAGGACAATTTTCTATGATTTTCCTTGCTTGTCCTTAGTCATGCATGCCTTGCTTGACTGCTAACATTACCAAGGAAGTCATGTTCATATGTCAGTTCCCAACTTCAAGAACTGGTGACACGACTGCTTGGTTCCAAGCAACATTTTCTCAAGTCTGCCTATCTCTAGGCTGCATCAAATCTCTTTCTAAGTTGAATACTGGAATTTCGGTTATGCAACAACTTCTATATCTATAAATTAGCACATAAATGGCTCGATCCTTGGGATTTTCCTTCGGCACCGCCTTATCTCCAGTTATCGGGTTATTCCTGTAATGAAGAGCTAAACAATTCGATTGGATGATGGGGCTATGTCTTCCCATTGTCATATGTCTTCGTGAAGCAATAGTTTTCTGAAGACAAGGTTAGAAACTCAGTTGAGCACCAACTTCTATCTATGAAAGCTAGTGCATCGATGGTTTACTGATGTGAGTGTTTCTCGTCGGCCCTATAGTTTGAAGCTTTCCTGACGTTGCTGGGGAAACACCGGTACTTAGAAAATAAAAGGTTTTTCGACATTGATTGGGCAATGCCGGTACTTAGAAAGTGAAAATTTTACCGACTTTGCCAGGGCAACACCGGTACTTAGGAAATAGAATGTTTCACGACGTTGTTGGGGCAACATTGGTGCTTAGGAGGTTGGGATTGATTTTCCTGTCTGTCTCGCGGTTTGAGTCGATTTTCCTAATGAATTTGTGAAGTTGTATTCCAGTTAGGTACTAGCTTTAGTCTTCGAAAAATAGAATTTTAAGGACTGATTGTAAAGTCTTTCCTTAATGCTTCTAGTCTCCAAGCAACGATGAATTCCTGTAAGTTCAGATCGTATCGTTCGTCTGATATTGTAGTATTGGGTATATTTTTCAAACCAATGTGGCTGCTTTTTCAACATTGCCTGATTCCATACTACACCACATTCCGAAGGAAGGAGAGTCTTAGGCGTTTCCGTTACCTAGTTTTGTTTATAACCACACACCCCATGTGGTGATGTAGGGCTATTGTTTAACCAATTCCATAGTTATTCATATTCGCGTTGGGTCGAATTTCCTTCAACCGATTTATCTATTCGCAACATTTGTTATTCCTAAGTGATAAACCCTAGGGACTTATAGGAAATTAGAAACTATGAAAAAGTCACTACATTGTCCTCAGCGAGATTGCGCTCTTCCGGTACTAATTATTGATCGTAGAGTTTGATAATGCTTGTCTTGAATCTACAATAATTATCCTTGCTTGTGTCAGGCTATATGCACTCTGCTGGGCCAATAGGTTGTTGTGAATGTCCACCTTATTCGTTGGTTCTAATCTTCGAGAATCGATGTTTTAGTTGCTCGATTCTGAGTGTTCTCTCCTTGTCGTTGTCTATCTTTAGACAGTGATTGGTTTTCCATAGGCATGAGTAAAAGTACCTGATCGATCTCTACGAGCTGATTATTCCAAGAGTGACTAACGTCTAAGCCATGATGAATCTATGACAATCGAAGGTTATCCTTCATGAAATAGCTAGTATCTATGTGGCATCAGATTCTTAGAAGACAAGCTATTTCCTCCAGACGTTGTCGATTTGATTCTGGAAATGCCCTCTATCATCGCCTATCTCTGGATGACGCTGAATTCTAAGGAGTTTGACTCTCTTATCGATATGATGATCTAGACTTCCTCATGTCACCGAGCCAATATTGGTGTCTGGAAAGCTGGAGCAATTTTCCTTCTAAATTCACATTTATTCAGCATACTATATTACTTAACTCTGTTGTGATATGGCCAAGATTCTCCGTTCGAGATAACAGACCTGTGTTGTGATTTAATTAATTTTTACCAAGTGCTATTGTATACCCCCTACTCTGGAGGGCTGGATACACCAAATGCTTGATCTAAACACTTAGGATGACATAGGTCACTCTAGGCGACTCTTCAATTACCCTCAGTCTATGTTGTATGATAGCTCCTACCTTCGAGAACTTATCATTTAAATGCAAGATTCCGAGCATTTTTCGCTTCGATTATGGTCGAGCTTCTCCAAGTGTGGTATTGAGGTTTTGTCCATGTAACGAACCACCTTTCTTGCTTCGAAAGATGAGTTATTATGGGTAAAAGAAAATGAACGATAAGAAGAAAACTCCATAGAATCTCACATCGAAAAGGAACAACATATAATATATAACATAGGATTTTACATAGCCATTGCTATCATAATATATCAGAGTCATAATAGTACAAGCTCCATATTAGGATAATTATAACTACTTTGTCCTTACATCACAAGTTCAAAATACACACACATACACAACAGAAATAGATACTAGCTAGCATCGGTGAAGCCACCTACTCCAGCTTCTCCACAATGCTATTGTGAAAAACCTGGATCACTTAACTACTCATAAAAATTTGAGTACCCGAGAGTTTTAGGAAAAGAAACTAAAACTCCGGGTTTGATATGGGTCTGGGGTGAGTAAACTCAAACAACTTAATTCTTACTTTTATAAAACAATTTGAAAATCTAAGGTATCTCATAAGACCACGTCGCACATAAATACGGATGGGTTTTACCTTACGATAACCAAAACACTTCGTATTGAAGTTCAACGATATTATAATAATGACTAGGGTTATCAGTAAGATAGAACATAGCTGGAATGATTGCATCTCACATTTCAACATATTTGGCGCAACTAATTCCATACGACGCTTATTGGATAATGGATTCCATACATGACTAGTTAAGGAACTACCCTCCGAAGATATGTACCTCTAGATAAAATACACCTAGGGTCCGACAAGAACATCTTTTACCCCTGTTACATAGAACTGGCCTACCACTTGACTAGTAGTACCGAATACATTGCCACAATGGTTGGGATCAACAACTGTACCGAAGCATACAAAAAATGGATCAAATATCGATTCTAGATATGATGGTGACATACCCTTATGAAAGCGACCTGCTAGCCATGTTGCATACCCTATTTTGATCATTTCTGATTAATGAGGCCTGAGACTACGTTTACCTTTTCTAGAGCACTGCCACTCGGAATACTACATCGCCTTCTAGATGTTGACACAATGTCAGCATTCATCCATACAAGGCATTCAGGAGATGAATGAACCGAAGGCACTATTTTCACTACACCCATTTTGGAATCATCCATAGGGTTAGTAGCAAATAGCCCATGCACTTTAATTCTTGAATCTTGGTAGTGACTTTAATACTTCCAATTCGAACGTTTACGTTGGTTTGAAGTGGTTTTCAGATAACAGCTTGTGACACGATCCCAGTCTTTTCAAGCCAACATTTGATAATTTGAAAGGTCAAGTTATTGATAGTGAACAACTTCACTATTAGATGGGATATTAACATATGGGAATACATTCCATACTCAATTTATCATGACCCGCTTACAAAAATTATCCTCCTTATGTTTATCACAATTCTGATATCCAACATTTGCGCTAAATACCAGTCACTTACTTTTCATAAGCAAATCAACATTTTCGATAACTACTTTAGTTCATTTGGTACATAATGGTCCAGACAAGAGATTATTTGGTTTGGAATCAATTCACTTTGAGAAGAATATTGGTTTAAAACACATTCGGTTTAATTTAAAATTACCTTTGGAAAATATTTAATCAAATAAATAAATCAGTTTAAACCCTAACTAAATCTTAATTAATCCAAATTAAATTAATCATAATTAAACTCTAATTAGACTTAGTGAACTTAGGCCATTATTAAGTTTCTAATGCATCTTGATCAAGGTTAAATCAAATCATTATTAGTTAAACCCTAATTAATTAAAATATTAATTAAATAATCACTTAATTAAATAACTAATTAACTAATTAAATTAATTAAATAAGTATTGACCATTAATTACTTCTTACACTTTTTAAAAGCCAATTAAAAACTTAATTAATCAAAGAATAGTCATTAACTTAACTTAAGTGTTGATTAATTACTAGTTACCTTTTTAATTGCTAATTAAGGCTAATTACCATTAATTATTTAAATAATTAATTAAATAATTTAATTACAAAACTTAATTACTTTTTAATTACTAATTAAGTTTTTTTTGAAAACTTTTACAAAACAATTTCAAGTTAAAACCGCTTAAAACTAAAATCGATAAATTTCGTCGAACACATCCATAGCGACTATCGCTATGGGCGGGTTCGCTCAAACATATTCTTAGAGAACCACTTCACGAACCCTTACTTTTTTATGGTTTGAAACATTCTTTACAAAATTAGAAAAACTTTTGATAACTAAAACTACAAATTTTAACCTATTTTAAAACATTGAACTTCGAAAAACAACTTCGATTCCAACCGAATCTCGAATCCATCGTAATTACACAAAATAGCTAACTTTGTTTACCATAACTCATGCCATAGCTCATGTTTTACGTTCAACACATTACTAACACAAACCATCTTCATCATAGGTTGCAAGTATACATCCATATACACATGCTCACTAACTTTACAGTACAACATCGATTTCCATTGCAATGTGATTGCTCACAAAAATTCACGAATCTACGACTACGACATCATCCTGACTCAACGACTCAAAGTATGGTTCATATAGTTATATATTTTAACAAGAGTCATCAAATATGTATATCGAGTCTAGTAAGTGCTTTGTTAAAATCTTTCCTCAAGAATCATCATTCACATTCAAATAAACTTGCACGCATATTTTAATCAAAATCAAGTTTTCAAAAAATGCATGGAGCAGGGCTCGAACCCGGGTCACTAGTTTGGAAGGTATGTACTCTAACCAAATGAGCTACTGCTGTTTTTGTTTAACAACAGAGTTTAGTCGACTGAACAGGAAAAGTCAGTCGACTGAAACTGGAACAAATTTATACACATGCATAGTTTCAGTCGACTGAATTTCCTGCACAGTCGACTGAATTTTTTCCTGAAAATTTTTCTTCATATTTTCAGTCGACTGAAATTCCTGCACAGTCGACTGAATTTGAACCTGCGAATTTTGCATGAAAGGACACCTTCTTCTTCCCAAGAGTTGCGACCATTCTTCAATAGAAATGGAAGCTTCTCTTATCTACAACCCTTGGCAATACATGCATCCATTCTACAAGTATATATACATGATTCTAACATCATTTAATTAACCGAATTCTCTTGTTTTAATCTAACTATTCTCTTGTTCATATTTTCTAGATATTCTCAAAGCAATCACCAACCTATTGCTTGAATCACTGTTTTTGTTTATAACATTCTTTTGATTCATAGCAATTCACATTTCCTAAATCTTCACAAACACATTGTATATTCTCGAGGATAAGATTATAGGAATATTATACTACATTAGACTAATTAGTGTTGACATGAACACAACAAGTCGAATATTGTATTTTAGTAATTGAGTTGAAGTCCTCTTCGGTAGTTGAGGCAAGAAATCCCGTTCGGTTGTTCGGGTAAGTTGTAAACCTATTCCTCCGGGTGAAGTGAGGGTGTTAGTTAGTGAAATTCCTAAGTGAAGCTTAGGGACTGGACGTAGGACGAGAGGTCCGAACCAGTATAAATCCTGGTGTCTCCTTGCATTTACCTACTTTATATACCTAGACTATTTCATTATTCCACATTACACGATCCTACCGCATAGCCCACTCCATCATATATTATCACTATAATAAAAATTTAATACTAAAGTAAAAAATATTTTCCACAATAAGGTAGTTTATTCACTGAAAGCTTTACAAATCTCAAAGCAACTTCCACTGGTACTTTGATATATGCTAGCATCCTAACTTGCAAATGTGAAGCTTTTGGATGCCTAAACACCTAGATTAGGCACATCCATGGTTATATTTGGGCTTGATTTGATGTGTTTTTGGTGGAAGGGGACTTGATTTTGGAAGAGAAAGTGTAGAGATGGATGTAGAACGGTTTTAGTGAGCTAAAGAGAAGAGTTTGAGTGGAAAAGAGTGATTTTTTCTAAATTTTACAAGCTATGGAAGCCATAAATATTTTGGAGAGGAAGTTTTAGAAAGCGAAGACTAGAAATTAAATGGGAATATGTGTGTGAAGGTGTATTTATAGGCAAAAAAAATTGGAGAAAATTACTAAACTATCCCTTAATGATTTAACAAAATATGTCATGATATTTGAAAAGTCACATCACCTTCCTACCCCTCTCTCTTATGACATCTCCCCTCCTTCTTTAGTCAAATCCTTAAGCTCACGCTGAGTAATGATGTCTAATTATGAAAATATGAAGATATGACAACTCTTAATAATATAGCTTTATATATAATGTTTATTATTTTTAAAGTTATGAATTGTCACATCACTTGTTAATTATACTTAACATAAGATAATTTATTCTTAAGTGTGTTATTATTTAGTTAATTATCTACTATATATGTGTACATATGGTTCACAAAGTGGAAAACAATTTTCGACAACTTCCAGTGTCGAAAGGTCGAAATTTTGGAAAATGTTCTTCAGTCACATTTTCTATTTTCCTACGAACTATTTAATTTGATTAACGAATTTTGAAAATTATTTTTCAATCATTATTAATTAATTAAAATGAGTTTATTTATTAATAAAAATCTATTTATTGACTATATAAAATATATATAATTGCCCAGTTAGAGCGACCAAACCCTGGGTCCTTGTGTTCTACTCCTTTTAAAAGAATTTTGTCCTCGAAATCTCTAACAAAAGTTAACACAAAAGGAATCATATGCTCACACCATAAAGTTCGTACAAAAGGGATATAAGCATCCCAAACAAGAATACATCCATGACATGTACACAACAACTATCCTAACATCCATCCAAGATAAGCTTCCTTTACGTGATCCACATTTTCCCAAGTGAAATCCCTGGGATCATCGCACCACTGAATCTTAACTATTCGCATCACTTTGTTGTGCAATTTCTTCTCATCTTGATCCATAATACTGACTGGATGCCTAACTATCGTCAATTTCAGTTCTATTTCCAAGTCAACCTGAACTGACGTTTCCACCGTTGAAGATGGATCATGCATACGTTTCCTTAAATTAGATGTATGGAACACATTGTGAAATCCTAACAACTTTCCGGGCAACTCAACTCTATAAGCGAGTGGTCCAATCCTTTCCATGATCTTGATTGGTCCAATGTATCTCGATGCCAACTGTCCAACTTTTCTCAATCGAACGACTCCTTTGATGGGAGTTATTTTCACATACATAGCATCGCCAACTTCAAATTCCAAATCATTCCTTCTCTTATCAGCATAACTCTTTTGGAAATCCTGAGCTTCCTTTAACCTTCTTCTAACCATTTTAACTTCCTCCTTTGCCTCTCAAATCATATCTGGACTAAGCACTAAACAGTCTCCATGTTCTACCAAACACACATGCAATTTTCATGATCTCTCGTACAAAGCTTCATAAGGCGCCATTCTAAAGCTAGCTTGATAGATATTGTTATAAGATAACTTAACCAAGTGAATATGATCCTCCTATAATACTCCGAAGTCAAGAATATAGCCTCTCAGCATACCTTCCAACTCTTTCAGTTTGGCCAATGGTTTGAGGATGGTAGGCACTACTTAGACTTAACTTCATCCCCAAAGCTGTATGTAGAGCTCCATGTAGATAGGATCTTGAAAACTTACTATGCATATTAGAACTCGGTGTAGATGAATTATTTCCATAATTTTTGTAAAACCTCGCCATGTGGCCCTTCTGTTGACATATTTAGCAAACAAAGTCCTTAAAACGACTTCCTTAGGCTCCATCTCCAGGCTTTTCCTTTCCTTGATTCTTCCAATTCATATTGAATTTCCTCTTGTTAGAACTATTTCCGCTAGGTGCTACTAGAGTGTGCTTCTACATTTCCAAGATCTCATACCTCAGAGCCATGTCAACTACATCCACAAAAGTACTTTTGACATGAGCTGTCCTTTTCTGATGGTATTCTTTCTTCATACCCAAAGAAAACATCTCATTCTTTTTTAGTGGGTGTTAATCAATTCTAGTCCAAAACATGAGAACTCGTCGAACTTCATCTCATACACTACTACTGTCCCCTGCTTCAAATTCATGAAGTTGCGATACATCCTTATACGGAATATTTGTAGAATTGGTCCCCAAAAACTTCTTATCCCATGAAAACTCATCTTATGGAATATTTGTAGTAATGGATTCCCGCCAAGCTGCTGCTCCCTCTCGTAGTTGCCATGCTGCTAAAAATCTCTTCTGTCCATCGGATAAACCAAGACCTTTAAAAATCTTCTCACAAGATCGCAACCAAGCTTGCACTTCCATGATAGATTCAGTCCCCTTGAATGGTTTCCCTCTAAGATTAATTTATTCCTTGCATAAGGTTTCAAAATTCACTTTCAGCTGCTTTGGTGTGGCCTCTTCGGTAATCCGAACTCCTACAGGATTTTGGGTTCGACCGTTTGTAGTTGTAGTGCTACCTTCTCCTTTACCCAGGCTTCCTCTGTTACTCATTTCTTACTACTTAGATATAGTAAGAAAATTCTTAGAATTTGAACGAGACAAGACTTGAAAAAGGTTACTAATCAAACCTACCAAGCTAATCTACTTATAAGGGCATATGAATAAAAATTTACAAATACGCTCTCTTAGGATTGACTCAGCCCAAAAGCCTAGGTGGTTCTCTTAACCTAAACTCTGATACTAACTGCAACGAACCACCTTTCTTACTTTGAAAGTCGAGTCATTATGGGTAAAAGAAAAGGAAAGATAAGAAGAAAATTTAACAATCACAAAATCTCACATCGGAAAGGAACGACATATAATGTATAACATAAGATTATACATAGTCACTGCTATCATAATATATCGGAGTCATAATAGTACTAGCTCCACGCTAGGACAATTATCACTACCTATTCTTACATCACATGTCCAAAATACACACACACATGCACGCGCACACACACACACACACACACACACACACATATATATATATATATATATATATATATATATATACTGTAACACCCTATATTTTTATATAATATTATTTAGGATATTTAATTAGCTAAAATTTAATAAAATAATATGGGGATTAATAAGTTGATAATTGATTAGCTAAGGGTAGCCGCGCCATGTTTGTGTACAAACTAAAATGAAATAACATAAGATAATGTGTTAGGAAAGGAGTAAGGGCAATATGGAAAATAGGAATGCCTTATCCCTAAATCCTTAGGAAAAGAATGCTCACGTTCATTTCATTTTAGCAAACTAAAACTTTACTAAGGCCGGCCATCATTTTGTTTACAAGAAGAAGATTAAGGCTAGGATTTAAGAGAAGGAAGATAATCAACATCAAATCTCACATCTTTTAATCTCAAAGCCTAGGTGAATAATTACTAAATCCCATTTTTCGTATGGTTTTCGGTTTTCAAGTATATTCATGTTTTTGATGATTAAAGTTATATATATATACACACACACATACATACATATATATGCTTGCTGATGAATTATCTATGTTCATGTTAGTTTTTATGATATGTTTGACATGAAAAGCCTATTAAATGACATCCAAATGCCTTGAAAATTTTAATATATGTCAAAAATGATAATTTAGAGATGGGTTTCAATTTTCATAATTTTCTACATTAATGTGGATTTTATATTAATTTTCTAATGGAGAAAATTATTTATTGGGTTATAAATTATTTATGGCTAATATAATAATTATTTGGATTTGAAATTTTGATATGTTAGGAAATATATTAAAATAGATTTTCTAGGTTTTTTCATATATTTCCTAAGTGATTTGATGAATAGATAAAATTATTTAAGATATGAGACTTAAATGTTCTAAATATATTTAATTAAGGGGAATGGGCATTTTATAAAATAAAATTATTATTTAATTCTGAATTTAGTGGAAGCATTTTTCTGAAAACTATTTATTAACCAATGAGAATTTGACAAACAAAGGCAGGTTAGTTGAGAAGATATCCTTTTTAAGTTAAAAAACAAAGAAATCATACTTTAGAATGTTTTATCCATTTTAGTATCAGACCATCCGACCCATACCTTTCGACAAGGTCGAGAGGTTTAAAAATTTCGACAAGGTCAAACCAATGTATATGGTATCAACTTACTTAGTGCGTAATGAATTGGACAGAGTCTAAGGGTTTCTAATCGAAAGGTTGGTTGCCAAATGAGGTTGAAGTATGTTTGTTTTATAACTAAAGCTTTCACCTGCTTTTCTTTCGAATTAGAGTTTTTGTCTTGGTTGCTTTCAACCAAGCCAAATGTTTAAAATAAAGGTTATAAACCTTTCGACACAACCAAAGGGTTACTGATGCTTTATCACTATTTTTTTGAAACCTTTCGGCACAGGCAAGGTTACTACCGCTTTTGTTCTATTTTGTTTTGAACCTTCCGACAAAGTCAAGAGGTTTAATTGTTTTAAAACCAGCCACTTCTCCTCTACTTTTGAAAGAGAGATTTTGAATTAGGTGAATTACCCTTGTTTTCCAATTGAAGTATAACCATGCTTTTGAAGCAGAGCTTTCGACAAAGTCGAAAGGTTGCTTCTAATGTAGTCGAAAGGTTTTAAAAAAAGGTTTTCCACTTGTTTTAAATTGAACCCTGTATGCCTTCAAAAGATTTATTTTTTAGAAGGTTTAATGCCTTCGAAAGGTTTTAGTCGAATGATTTCGAAAGGTTTGATAAATGGAGTCCAAAGGTTTTAGTTCATTGGTTTCAAAAGATTTGAATTCAATGATTATGAAAGGTTTTAATTCAATGGTTTGGAAAGGTTTGAGATGGAAGGTTTTCCAAGGCAACGTTTTAAAGTGATTTTAAAGAAGGATGTCCAAAGCTTTATTTGTAGTGATCAGACTTTCTATCACCAGAAAGACGCATCACTATTTAAGAAAGAAAGAGATAGAAGAAAGAAAGAGAAGAAAGAAAAACAACACATCAGAATCTCACAGCGGAACGAATGAAATATAATATATAATATATACATAGTATCATATACATCAGAGTACACAACTATACATCTCAATTTAGACAGTTATAACATTTCTGTCTAATATACAATACAAGAACAACTATACAGAATAACACACAGCGGGAACTCTATCTATATCTACACGCAGAAGCCTTTTGCTCCAAAGTTCCTTCAGAATTCATCAAGGATACCCGAATCACTTGACTACTCATACATAATATGAGTATCCAAGAGTTTAATAAAACAGAAAATAAACACTCGGGTCAGACAAGGGTCTGGTGTGAGTAAACGGTTTAAAGTTTCTTAACTTTAGAAAATCCTTTGAAAAGAAAAGGTATCACGTTAGACTTCCCACACATAAACATGGAAAAGTTTTTACCTTACGCTAACCAAAACATTTGATAGGAAATCCAGTGATATTATAATAGTGTCTAGGGTTTTCAAGTAAATATGAAATAGCCGAAATTGTTACATTTATTAAATTCTAGCTACTAGCCACAAAAGTGGGTAATACAAACAAAACCGTAGGGTCTCGTAGGAAGAATGGGTTTCCAACAATGGCAGGGCTACTGGGGTACCGCCCGTCACAGTACGTGGCCTAGATCACCGTACCGAGGAGTACGCCCGCTCCCCTGCAACACAAGGCCGGGACCATTCCTTACTGAACAGTCCCGAACAAGACCACCCCGCAATTGGTTGCATATCCAACCGCCCACAAAGCCGAAATAAAAAGGGACATCTAGACAGGGGTAAATCTCGTCCTACTTGGGCATGACCCACTTAACCTTGCTGCACCTTCCCTGTTTTAGCCATTCTCGGTTGATGAGGCTTGAGGTTGCGATTACCTTTATAGGACACATCTATCGTAGAATGCTCATCGTCCACTTGACAATGTTCTGAAAGCATTCAATCCATACAAGTCCATTCCGGGTTCGAACGGAACCGAAGGCACTATCTCGTTGCACTCATTTTGGAATCACCCTCAGAGTCAACGACCATAGCCCTTGCACTCTGAATCACCATCTCGAGCTTGTAAGTTCTATTTCTGTCAAACACATCATGGAATCACCCCCAGAGTTATACTGACGAATAGTTCTTACACCTCGAGTCTTCACTTGCACTCCACTTGGATTCACGACCTAAAGTTTATTTTGGATCGGTGTGGTTTTCAGATATCCAAATATGGAAACCAGATCCCGGTCTCACCGAATCCAAATGCCATTTTAATGTCCAAGTTGTACTTAAGGGTTTTAAACAGTAGACATTCAGAATATCACTTAATATAAATGGATGATTCACATTACACAGATAGATAATTCCACTATTATCACATTCACCCATACATATCACAATGCAGTATATATATCACAAAGCAGTATATATGTTACCTCTCAGATTTGTCACATTCATATCATCATATATCAACCAATGACATACGATATTATCCAATATCATTAACTCATCCAATGATACTTATCAACCAGTCATTCATCATCCATAACAAGGTTTGATCCAACTTAATTTATTTAATTGATCCTTAATTAAATTAATCCTAACTTAACTCTTGGATTATCATTAATCCATCTTACATATTCATTAATTAATTACAAATTAATCAATAGCATCACTTAATTATCCACTTTAATTAATCTCCCTTGATTAATTATTACTTAATTACTTTAAGTAATTATTCCTTAAATGCAAATTTAATTAATCATTCCGATTAATTACTTCCTAATTATACCAAGTAATTATCTCTTAATTACCCTCTAAAATTAATCACACTTGATTAATTATTCTTTAATTATTCTGATAATTATTCCTTAATTATCCTTTAATTAATCCTACCTGATTAATCACTTCTAATTAATCACACTTGATTAATTATTTTTAATTAACTATACTTGATTAATTACTTTTAATTAATCACATTAATTAATTTTTTTAATTAATCACATTTAATTAATTACTTTTTAATTACATTTAGTAATTAAAACTTAATTATAAATAAATTATCCTTAAATTATTAATTAACAATTAAATAATTATTTCCATTAATTAATGATTACTTCCATTAATTAAATTTCTTTTTAATTAATTACTTTATGAAGTAATTAATCACATTATTAAATATTCTTAATCCTTTTATTGATTAACCATTAATTAAATAATTTAAACCTTTAATTACATATATTAATTCATTCTTTAACTAATAACACAAGTGATTAACCCTTAATCACATCCACTTAATTACTCCCATAAAGTAATTATCTTTTACTTAATTACCTCCGGTAATTAATCACTTAATTACTTTCCAAGTAATTATACTAAATTAATCCATGAGTAATTATCTTCAATTAATCAGAAATTAATTAGTTAATTAATTATTAATTAATCATTTAAATTAATTAAATGATTCTTTAATTTACTATATTAAAAGATTCTTGATTGAGTAAATCATTACCTTAATTAAGTTGTTCTATTAACCAATAACACTTTAATTAGTAACAAAGATTGAATTATCTTAATTATTTCCACAAATTTTTTTTCTTTAATTAAATCAAAATTCTAAATTACAAAAGATAAATCTTTATTACAATTGAGTATCAAATTCTTAATCATTAAACTTTATTTAAAATAAAATATATTAGAAATCAATTATAATTAAAATAAATTTAAATATTCATATTAAAATCTTTAAAATCTTTGAACTTTCCAAAGTTATTAAATAAAATTAAATACAAACTTTATTTCAAAAATTCACTTATTTTATTTTAAAACTTCCATTCATTTTTTTTTATAAAAACTTGTTTGAAAATTTAATTTTGAAACCAATTAGTTTTGTATGTAAAACTTATTTAACTTTTGTTTTAAACCTTTATAACATTCAAAAATCAAATTTCTTTGTATCAAAACTTTTTAAACATTGCAGGTTAAACTTTTAAAAACTCGAACAACACAAACTGCTCAACACAGCAACTACAAGCAAAACATCAGACGCTCGAATGAAAACTCGAGCAAACCCCTGTGAAATCTCGCGTCTACCCCGGGTCAATCCTACCCCTGCACCTTGCTTCGAGAAATATTATCAGGTTCCCGAAACAAACTTCGAGCTCCAACTCTTCTCCCCAAACCCAACTTCCTAATGCACGATACCGTGCACGTCAATGTTCACCATCACGCCGGTCGATGGCGAACTCCACGCCGGCCTCCAACACTTCACATTCGACCCCTACAATTGAAATTGAAACCCAGAAATTGTGTTTCAATCGAGAATCAAATTTTGACTCTCAAACCCAACTGCTAAAACCAAACATCATCGAAATTCAACCGCCACCGATGATCCATCACCCGAGACACCACGCCAATCTCATCCACGCTTCGTCACTACCTCTAGAACCTTCGGCAACAAACACGATCGCCTCCGGTTATGCCTTGACGCCGTGAAATTGAAATGAACATCGTCGACAAAATCAAGATGTTAAACCCTAATCCATCTATTAACGGCCAACTCGATCCACTATAAATTACTAAAGCATTTTTCTGGTGAACATCATCACTCCCTCTACCTCCATGCTCAACCACGACACCCCAATTGCCGTAGTTCGCTGTGAATTGGCCAATATGCCCAAATCAATCAAACTCCAAATTCACACTAAATACTATCCTAAAAGTTGTGATTAAACTATTAAAATTCATGATTTAACATCACGAATTAAATTATGTAATCAAAACTTAAATTTGTTTTGATGAATTTTTGACCAAATTTCAAAAAATTTACTGTAAACTCAAAATTTCAGAGTTATACTTACTTTAAAAACTTATAATTATTTTTAGAGGATAACTTACTTGATTACAAACAACTTCAATTTACAATTTAAAGTCAAATTCGAATTCAAAAACTAGTTATTGAATTTATTTTGAAATTTTGAAACTGTTTATAAACACAGAGTAAAAAATTTAACCATACAGGCAATTCAATCCATATATCCAGACAAACAATTAAATTAAATTCAAATATCATGATATTCAACCCAAGATCTAGATGAAATTTTAGAATCAAACTGTTTTTAAAATTCCTTTTACTCACCTAAAATTTGCAGAAGACAAAAATTGTTTCCAGGCTTGAAATTTCATTAGCTCTTTTCAAATTTTCACTTGCATGCTGAATTGCTTGATTGATTCCAGATTGTAGTTGATAAATTAGTTTTCTTGTCTGCATTGCTTGTTGTACTTGAAGATGAACTTGCATTTGCCCATTTTTTCCAGATTTCAACGGTTTCATGACTTCCCTTTTTGTTTTCAGATTTCTTCTATTTTTTTTTGATTTGCAGTTTCCTTCATTCTTATTATTTATCTTTGTATTAATGTTTGAGTTAAAACGAAGGAAAAAATTTCAAGTGAAGAGTAATACTCTTCTTTTAATTTACAATTAAATTTTAAATTATTTTCTTTTTTAAGAGAATGACACTTGTCCTATTCATGATTTAATTAACTTACACATAAGCTTATGTATTACAAGTGTTTTTAACATGTATTATAATGTTTACAAGTGTTGTTTTAATGTTTAATTAATGTTTTATAAATGTTACTTTCCTATTTATAATTTATTTAAGCCTTATATAAGTATTTATGAAATATTTACATGATTATAATGTGTATTTATTTTATATAAATAAACTTTGGATTTCAATAAATATTCATGTGAATTCATATAAAAATTTATTAACAAATAACTTATGCTTTTGATTCAAATCTATATAACATGTGTTTATAAATTTGAGAAATTTAATTTAACTCCTTATATAAAAATTTTAAAACAATTTATCTTATGTTAAAATTAAAATGAAAGTGAACTTCAGATTTAATTCTTATTTAAAACAAAAGCTTAAAATATATACATAAATAAGAAATTAACTTTGTTATTAAAATTTAAATCTCAAATATCATTTTCAAAAGTATTAAGACAACTTAAATTTTCAAATTACAAATTATATATATATATATATTAAAGTTTGAAAATATTTATTAAATTCAAATCAATATAATTCCTATTTCTAATATATATATACAAATACATATACACATTTCAAATAGAAAAACATTTTAACATTAAATTTGAAAATTACTGTATTAAATCTTAAAACAAATTTCAGATCACAATATATACATTCATATATATTATAATTTGAATAGATAGCTTTTATTACTTAAAAATTTCCTATTTACAAGATATATCAATATATATATATATATATTATAAATAGAAAATATTTTTGATTAGCTTTTGAAAAATAAATCTTACCTAATTTTAAATTGCTAAAATAAATATTTCCAAATTAAATTATTATAAATTTTCAAAAGAATTAAACTTGCCAAATTCTATATTGTTAAGAAAAATGTTGATAGATATTATCAAATTATATTATCAGCCTTTAAAAGAATTTAACTTGTCAATTTATAATGTAAAATGATCAAATTAATTTAATTATTATCGAAGATTATTAAATTGATATTGCTTAAAATTCCGGGTCGTCACATTCCTCCCCCCTTAAAAGAATTTCGTCCCTGAAATTTAAAAGCAAAGATAATTTAATAACCCAGCAAAAGAATTTAAATTTCAATCAGCAATCACACAATCAATCATATCAACCAATTCAAACAAATAATTTTAATTATCCAAACAAAATTCTGAATAGAACTTCCTAATATTATCAAGAGTTTTCCAGGTACCTGTACTGCAATACTCGCTCTATAGAATCTTAAGTAACTACACTACTATAACCAAGAACTCCCCCATCTGATCCTACAAATCCGAACAAGATATCAGACTAAAATCAAAACCAGCTCAACTGGTAAATCCTTTTGAACTGCTGATTCTATCACTCGATGAATCATACACATATTCCTCAAAGATATATGAAATACAATGAATTCCAGCTATCCGAACTGGCAATTCAATTCTGTAGATCAAAATCTAATCTCCAGAGAACACCGGAAAACCTCAAAATACTTCCGGAGCTAGTTCTCCAATTTTACCACATCTTATATCTTCTTTGATCGGATAAAACTAAAGTAATATCCAAATTCCAACTTCTCATCTCAAATTTCCTCAATTTCCTAACTGCGTAATTCTTATGATATTCTTGAGTCACCTTCAACTTCCCGATCAGCTTAACCCTTGCTGATTTCTTCATGAACAAACAGGACCAAAATCAAACCAATCTTCAAATCCTACTCAACAAAATGGTACTCCCAAAAATTTGCTGAAATCCAATACACAACTCTACTTCACAAGCATTAGTGGACTTCAGACCTACCTCTCCTATCTGGAATAGCCAAACGGTTGCACTTGACAACCTTACCTTTCAAATCCAGAAAATTCCTTCATACTTGAATTTCCAGTAGAAATCCTTTAATCCAAGAAAACTGTAACTCTCGGTTGCTCCCATTCTAGAATAACTTCTATCTCGCTTCCGCTGCACAACTCTGATCTGGAGTACATAAGAATGCTATCGAAGAACTTGAGCACAAACCTTCTCCATACTCTGTTCATCCGACTCATAAAATCTTAGTGGCCATTCCACTTAGTCAAAACATCTCAGCAGAATCTCAACTAAAATTAGATGATCAATCCCTTCTCAAGAATCCTGAGTTGCCTCACTAACTTCTTCTCGCTCCAAGAGTCACCCCTCTACATGGTTGAACCACCAATATTGCTCCTGTAATCCAAGTCGATAAGAAAACTCAATCTCCGATGCTGGAAGACTTCTGATTTCCTCAAAAACATCTGGAAAATCGCTGACTACTTCATAGCTTTTACCTTCATATGAGATGCCTCAATTTCCAAACCAAAGAATACTCAAAGATTTCCCAAACTAATCGCAAGTCACTTTTGCGATTCTACTCAGTTCAGATTCCAAAGAAACTGTTCTCCCCAACTAGAACAGCTTCCCTGATCGAGATCAATCTTCAAGAATGGCTTATCTACCAGAAAAACTGATAGATCACTCCCACAAATATCCTGCTCTGCTGAGTCTCCCGAAGAAATGGATAAGCCTTCACTATCTGCCTGGCCTGCCGATAGTAGAATCCCGAAGATTTCAGAATCATCGAAGAAACGGATCCACGTTGCTGCTTCCAAACTTCACTTCAATGTTACTGCTAAGCCAAAAGATCATCCTTAACCACAAGCTTCTTGAAACACAAAACTATCACCCAATTCCCTAAAAAAATCCTTGAGACGGGTAGACATCTCCTCAAGAAACTCGGTTCCAAATCAAACACCAACCACTTGTCCTTCTTAAGGAAAAACAATGAGACCATGTCCGAAATGAGGTAACTCATCGACCTTAGTTTCGTATTTCAATATAGATAAGACACCCTTACTTGAGATCCAGAAGATCCCTAAACACCCGAATCTACCCTGCAGTAGGCATTCACTGTTCCTTCAACACCTTCTAAATCTGGCTCCAAAAGAATGCCTTCAGAACCATCTATGGATACCGCATCTCACCACACAGCTATTCCTTCCTGAAGCTACCAAGATACCATCACCTGCTTCTGCTCAACTGATAGACTCAACTCTTGGAAATCCCGCTCACTCGAGAGCAAATCAACCTCACACTTCATGAATATACCCCAATCCTTGAAAATACTTCCTCTAGGATCAACGAAATCCTTTCACCAATCTACAAAGCTTATTCGAAATGGTATTAGATCTACAATCTTGACATACACACCTTCAACCACAACATATGAGCCTCTACCATTAGTGGTAGTCATGTTACACACACTCCTACCTTATCTACCTCTATAAACTATGTTGGAAAATCCAAACTGATAACCCAACAGATTAGGGGGGTGTGTGTGTGTGTGTGTGTGTGTGTGTGTGTATTACAAGTACGCTCTCTCAAGATAGACAACACTCCAGAGCCTAGGTATTCACTCAACCTAATGCTCTGATACCAACTGTAGCGACCCGACTTTCTATCACCAGAAAGACGCGTCACTATTTAAGAAAGAAAGAGATAGAAGAAGAAAAGAAAGAGAAGAAAGAAAAACAACACATCAGAATCTCACAGCGGAACCAATGAAATATAATATATAACATATACATAGTATTATATACATCACAGTACACAACTATACATCTCAATTTAGACAGTTATAACATTTCTGTCTAATATACAATACAAGAACAACTATAAAGAATAACACACAGCGGAAACTCTATCTATATCTACACGCAGAAGCCTCCTGCTCCAAAGCTCCTCCAGAATTCATCAAGGATACCTGAATCACTTGACTACTCATACATAATATGAGTACCCAAGAGTTTAATAAAACAGAAAATAAACACTCGGGTCAGAAAGGGGTCTGGTGTGAGTAAACGGTTTAAAGTTGCTTAATTTTAGAAAATCCTTTGAGAAAAAAAGGTATCACGTAAGACTTCCCACACATAAACATGGAAAAGTTTTTACCTTACGCTAACCAAAACAATTGATAGGAAATCCAGTGATATTATAATAGTGTCTAGGGTTATCAAATAAATATGAAATGCCGAAATTGTTACATTTATTAAATTCCAGCTACTAGCCAACAAAGTGGGTAATACAAACAAAACCGTAGGTCTCGTAGGAAGAATGAGTTTCCAACAATGGCAGGGCTACTGGGGTACCGTCAGTCACAGTACGTGGCCTAGATCACCATACCGAGGAGTACGCTCGCTCCCCTTTACACAAGGCCGGGACCATTCCTTACTGAACAGTCCCGAACAACACCACCCTGCAGTTGGCTGTAGATCCAACCGCCCACAAAGCCAAAATAAAAAGGGACATCTAGACAGGGGTAAATCTCGTCCTACTTGGGCGTGACCCACTTAACCTTGCTGCACCTCCCCTGTTTTAGCCATTCCCGGTTGATGAGGCTTGAGGCTGTGATTACCTTTATAGGACACATCTATCTTAGAATGCTCATCGTCCACCTGACGTTGTTCTGAAAGCATTCAATCCATACAAGTCCGTTTCGGGTTCGAACAGAACCAAAGGCACTATCTCGTTGCACTCATTTTGGAATCACCCTCAGAGTCAACGACCATAGCCCTTGCACTCTGAATCACCATCTCGAGCCTGTAAGTACTATCTCCATCAAACTCATCATGGAATCACCCCCAGAGTTATACTGACGAATAGTTCTTACACCTCGAGTCTTCACTTGCAGTCCACTTGGATTCACGACCTAACGTTTATTTTGGATCGGTGTGGTTTTTGGATATCCAAATATGGAAACCCAATCCCGGTCTCACCGAATCCAAACGCCATTTTAATGTCCAAGTTGTACTTAAGGGTTTTAAACAGTAGATATTCAGAATATCACTTAATATAAATGGATGATTCACATTACACAGATAGATAATTCCACTATTATCACATTCACCCATACATATCACAAAGCAGTATATATATTACCTCTCAGATTTATCACATTCATATCATCACATATCAACCAATGACATACGATATTATCCAATATCATTAACTCATCCAATGATACTTATCAACCAGTCATTCATCGTCCATAACAAGGTTTGATCCAACTTAATTTATTTAATTGATCCTTAATTAAATTAATCCTAACTTAACACTTGGATTATCATTAATCCATCTTACATATTCATTAATTAATTAAAATTAATTAATAACATCACTTAATTATCCACTTTAATTAATCTCCCTTTATTAATTATTACTTAATTACTTTAAGTAATTATTCCTTAATTACAAATTTAATTAATCATTCTGATTAATTATTCCTAATTATACCAAGTAATTATCTCTTAATTACCCTCTAAAATTAATCACGCTTGATTAATTATTCTTTAATTATTCTGATAATTATTCCTTAATTATCCTTTAACTAATCCTACCTGGTTAATCACTTTAAATTAATCACACTTGATTAATTGTTTTTAATTAACTATACTTGATTAATTACTTTTAATTAATCACATTTAATCAATTTCTTTTAATTAATCACATTTAATTAATTACTTTTTAATTACATTTAGTAACTAAAACTTAATTATAAATTAATTATCCTTAAATTATTGATTAAAAATTGATTAATTAATTCCATTAATTAATGATTACTTCCATTAATTAATTTTTTTAATTAATTACTTTATGAAGTAATTAATCACATTATTAAATATTCTTAATCCTTTTATTGATTAACCATTAAGTAAATAATTTAAACCTTTAATCACATATATTAATTCATTCTTTAATTAATAACACAAGTGATTAACCCTTAATCACATCCACTTAATTACTCCCATAAAGTAATTATCTTTTACTTAATTACCTCCAGTAATTAATCACTTAATTACTTTCCAAGTAATTACACTAAATTAATCCATGAGTGATTATCTTCAATTAATCACAAATTAATTACTTAATTAATTATTAATTAATCATTTAAATTAATTAAATGATTCTTTAATTTACTATATTGAAAGATTCTTGATTGAGTAAATCATTATCTTAATTAAGTTGTTCTATTAACCAATAACACTTTAATTAGTAACAAAGATTGAATTATCTTAATTATTTCCACAATTTTTTTTCTTTAGTTAAATCAAAAGTCCAAATTACAAAAGATAATTCTTTATTATAATTGACTATCAAATTCTTAATCATTAAACTTTATTTAAAATAAAATATATTAGAAATCAATTATAATTAAAATAAATTTAAACATTCATATTAAAATCTTTAAAATCTTTGAACTTTCCAAAGTTATTAAATAAATTAGATACAAACTTTATTTCAAAAATTCACTTATTTTATTTTAAAACTTCCATTCATTTTTTTTATAAAAACTTGTTTGAAAATTTAATTTTGAAACCAATTAGTTTTATAAGTAAAACTTATTTAACTTTTGTTTTAAACCTTTATAACATTCAAAAATTAAATTTCTTTGTATCAAAATTTTTTAAACATTGCAGGTTAAACTTTTAAAAACTCGAACAACACAAACTGTTCAACACAGCAACTACATGCAAAACATCAGACGCTCGAATGAAAACTCGAGCAAACCCCTGCGAAATCTCGCGTCTACCCCCGGTCAATCCTACCCCTGCACCTTGCTTCGAGAAATATTATCAGGTTCCCGAAACAAACTTCGAGCTCCAACTCTTCTCCCCAAACCCAACTTCCTAATGCATGATACCGTGCACGTCAACGTGCACCATCACGCCGGTCGACGGCGAACTCCTCGCCGGCCTCCAACACTTCACATTCGACCCCTACAATTGAAATCGAAACCCAAAAATTGTGTTTCAATCGAGAATCAAATTTTGACTCTCAAACCCAACTGCTAAAACCAAACATCATCGAAATTCGACCGCCACCGATGATCCATCACCCGAGACACCACGCCAATCTCATCCACGCTTCTTCACTACCTCTAGAACCTTCGGCAACAAACACGATCGCCTCAGGTTATGCCTTGACGTCGTGAAATTGAAATGAACATCGTCGACAAAATCAAGATGTTAAACCCTAATCCATCCATTAACGGCCAACTCGATCCATTATAAATTACTAAAGCATTTTTCTGGTGAACATCATCACTCCCTCTACCTCCATGCTCAACCACGACACCCCTATTGCCGTAGTTCGCCGTGAATTGGTCAATATGCTCAAATCAATCAAACTCCAAATTCACACTAAATACTATCCTAAAAATTGTGATTCAACTATTAAAATTCATGATTTAACATCACGAATTAAATTATGTAATCAAAACTTAAATTTGTTTTGATAAATTTTTGACCAAATTTTAAAAAATTTACTGTAAACTCAAAATTTCAGAGTTATACTTACTTTAGAAACTTATAATTATTTTTAGAGGATAACTTACTTGATTACAAACAACTTCAATTTACAATTTAAAGTCAAAAACAAATTCAAAAACTAGTTATTGAATTTATTTTAAAATTTTGAAACTGTTTATAAACACAGAGTAAAAATTTT
Organism: Allium cepa; assembly: GCA_030765085.1. Classification (NCBI taxonomy): domain Eukaryota; kingdom Viridiplantae; phylum Streptophyta; class Magnoliopsida; order Asparagales; family Amaryllidaceae; genus Allium; species Allium cepa. The sequence continues at coordinate 581,454,910 of CM060940.1, forward strand.
AACCATACAGGCAATTCAATCCATATATCCAGACAAACAATTAAATTAAATTCAAATATCATGATATTCAACCCAAGTTCCCGATGAAATTTTAGAATCAAACTATTTTTAAAATTCCTTTTACTCACCTAAAATTTGCAGAAGAGAGAAACTGTTTCCAGGCTTGAAATTTCATTAGCTCTTTTCAAATTTTCACTTGCATGCTGAATTGCTTGATTGATTCCAGATTGCATGTTGATAAATTAGTTTTCTTGTCTGCATTGCCTGTTGTACTTGAAGATGAACTTGCATTTCCCCTTTTTTTCCAGATTTCAACAGTTTCATGACTTCCCTTTTTGTTTTCAGATTTCTTCCATTTTTTTCTTTGATTTGCAATTTCCTTCTTTCTTATTTTTTTATCTTTGTATTAATGTTTGTGTTAAAATGAAGGAAATATTTTCAGCTGAAGAATAATACTCTTCTTTTAATTTACAATTAAATTTTAAATTATTTTCTTTTTTAAGAGAATGACACTTGTCCTATTCATGATTTAATTAACTTACACATAAGCTTATATATTACAAGTGTTTTTAACATGTATTATAATGTTTACAAGTATTGTTTTAATGTTTAATTAATGTTCATAATTGTTACTTTCCTATTTATAATTTATTTAAGCCTTATATAAGTATTTATGAAATATTTACATGATTATAATGTGTATTTATTTTATATAAACTTTGGATTTCAATAAATATTCATGTGAATTTAAATAAACATTTATTAACAAATAACTTATGCTTTTGATTCAAATCTATATAACATGTGTTTATGAATTTGAGAAATTTAATTTAACTCCTTATATAAAAATTTTAAAACAATTTATCTTATGTTAAAATTAAAATGAAAGTGAACTTCAGATTTAATTCTTATTTAAAAAAAAACTTAAAATATATAAATAAATAAGAAATTAACTTTGTTATTAAAATTTAAATTTGTTATTAAAATTTAAATCTCAAATACCATTTTCAAAAGTATTAAGACAAATTAAATTTTCAAATTACAAATTATATATATATTAAAGTTTGAAAATACTTAATAAATTCAAATCAATATAATTCCTATTTCTAATATTATATACAAATACATATACACATTTCAAATAGAAAAACATCTTAACATTAAATTTGAAAATTACTGTATTAAATCTTAAAACAAATTTCAAATCACAATATATGCATTGATATATATTATAATTTGAATAGATGGCTTTTATTACTTAAAAACTTCCTATTTACAAGACATATCAATATATATATATATTATAAATAGAAAATATTTTTGGTTAGCTTTTGAAAAATAAATCTTACCAAATTTTAAATTGCTAAAATAAATATTTCCAAATTAAATTATTATAAATTTTCAAAAGAATTAAACTTGCCAAATTTTATATTGTGAAGAAAAATGTTGATAGATATTATCAAATTATATTATCAGCCTTTAAAAGAATTTAACTTGTCAATTTATAATGTAAAATGATCAAATTAATTTAATTATTATCGAAGATTATTAAATTGATATTGTTCAAAATTCCGGGTCGTCACATTATTGGTTTCGAAAGGTTTATTTTTAATGGTTTCGAAAGGTATGGTTTCGAAAGGTTGCATGTTTGGTTTTGAAAGAGATGATTTCAAATGGTTAGAAAGAGGTTCTTTCAAGTGTTTAAAAGTTTTCAAGAACTAAGATTTGAGTAAAGAAGATATATATATATAACATGGTGATAAGATTTTGAGTAATGCGTAAAGATTATATACTTTTCCTTGTTTAAGTTTGATTTAAAAGTTTTAAATCATTTTGAAAATGTTTTCAAGCAAAATTATTGGAGGGATCCCTATGTGAAGAATGGCTCAGATATTAGGTGGAATGAAGATGTATCAGGATATGAAGAGAAATTTTTTCCAAGAAGGTATGAAATGGGACATTGGTGTATGTGTTAACTAGTGCTTGAATTGCTAACATACAAAGGCTGAACATCAGAAGCCAAGTAGATTGCTTTAGCCGTTGGAAGTTCTATTGTGGAAATGGGATTCAATCTCTGTGGATTTTATCGATGGGTTGCCTAGGTCTAGTAGAGGAAATGAAAGCATATGGGTCGTAGTAGATAGACCGACTATAAGTGCTCATTTCATTCCGGTAAAGTCAACTAGGACAGCACCTATTTTTCCAAATTTATTCATGAAGAATGTAGTTAGACTACACGGGATTCCTAATAGTATTTTCAGTGATAGACATTCTTTGTTTACTAGTGAGTTTTGGAAGAGTCTAAAAGAAATATTAGGAACCAAGCTCAACTTGAGTACCACTTACCATCCGCATATTGATGGGCAAATGGAAAGAGTTATCAAAGTCTTGGAGGTTTTGTTAAGGGATTGTATATTGGACTTCTGGGGATCACAGGAGGACCATCTTCATTTAGTTGAGTTCTCATATAACAATAGTTATCAGACTATTATTAGGATGGCACCGTTGAAACTTTGTATGGAAGACCATGCAAGTCTCTTGCATGTTGGTTAGAGATCGGGGATAGGTTAGTTCTTGGTCTAGATTTGGTGAAAAAAGCTGCAGAGATGATTGAGTTAATCCGAGCTAGGATGAAGGAAGCTCGGTCTAGCCAGAAAAGTTTTGCAAATGGAAGAAGGAAAGAATTGGAATTCTCTATTGGAGACTATGTGTTTATTAAGGTTTTACAAATGAAGGGTGTGTTTAGGTTTGGGAAGTCGAGAAAGTTAGCACCTAGGTTTGTTGGTCCTTTTCGTACTGTTAAGAGGATCAAGAGACGCACTTGTAGAATAGAGTTACTAACTAGTATGGTTGGAGTCCATGATGTTTTCCATATCTCTCATCTTAGAAAGAGTGTTAGAGACTCGAAAACTATCATAGCACCCCCACCCCCTTCCCGTGTTAGAGGATTTTGTAGTAGAGTTGGATTTGACTATAGTCAGAAAGCCAATTCAAATTGTAGCTAGAGATGAGAAGAAGTTAAGGAACAAGGCATTCAAGTTAGTAAAGTTTCAGTTAAGTGAAGATGCTAGAAACTGTACTTGGTAGACTGAGAGCAGAGTTAGAGATGCTTATCCTGATTTTTTTGATGTTATGTTTTATCCTTGATTGTTTTGTTATATGCCTTATCGTAATTTTGAGGACAAAGTTCTTTAAGGTGAGGAGTCTGTAACACCCATATTTTTTATATAACATTATTTAGGATATTTAATTAGCTAAAATTTAATAAAATAATGTGGAGATTTGTGACGACCCATATTTCAGAAGGTTTAAATCGATAATAATCCACACATGTCCAACTTAAACAATCCGAAACATAGATAATCAATGTGGTTAATTAATAAAAAGTAGAAGAGAAGAAGAAACAAACACAGAATCTCGCAGCGGAAAGATAAAATATAATAATAAAATAAATAGTTCATGAAGTTGTTTACTATACATTTGATAATAATTTGTAAAACATTTATCAAAGTTACATATACAGCAGGGATAAATAAATAATGCAGCAGACAACATGATGCAAGAATAATAATAGTAATAATATACCAAACCTTCGCCTTCGTCCTCCAGAAAATGATCTTCAATATGCTGAAAAACTCAGGGCTGACTCGAGCATAATGAAAAGACAAAACACTCGACTCAGGATTAAAATATTCTTATGTGAGTCAAATCGATATCGCATATAACAGAGTGCTTGTCAGAAATGTTTACAAGATTTCACATCTCCTATCCAATGTCTAAGGTGCGTGCAATAACTCAAGAGATGTTACGGGATTTTCCGTATCTTAAGGATCCGTCAAAATATTTATATGTAGTAGAATACACTACATATATAATTTCTAATCAGTAAAATAAATATTTTTCATAGCGTTAAGGCTTTACATTGATCCCCTTTAACGCGTTTTTAAGCATTGACGTTCAGTTTGCATATAAAACACCAGTAAACCGTTGGTGGATAGGGATGTATCGTGATATAAAAACACTAAATCAAAATCGTAGTGGTCTTGTATAGGGATAAAAGTATGACCAAGCACGCGAGGAAATGCCCAAGATAGGATACTACCAGTTTACCCTTCCTGGCTGATGGTAACCTCTAACGGCCCACCGTGTCCAACATGCACCAATCAATAACAATGTCATGATGGTAATATGAAGAAGTGTGTCCACTAGAGGTAGCTAAGCCCATTGGCTAGTACGGCTCCTGTTTTAGTCATTTCAAATTGACACAAGTGTCAAGCCAATCCATCATCATTCTCTTTCTTCTAATTCAGAAAACGATGCCAATACAACCACTTTGTTTTAGAGTCTCCTCCACGTACACAGTTGTTAAAGTGGTTCCAATATTGACAGAGAGTAAGCCAATAAGAGGCTCCGGTCTCTTTACAACCAAATATCGTTTTACACACCGGTTGATACTTTTACATTTCAAAATTAATTTGTATTTGACATCAAAATATCGTATTCGCTTCAAAATCAAATTCATTTCGAAATCACCATATTTACTCAAAATATACTATTTCAATTCAAAGTCACGTTTGTTTTATTATCTCGATTTCAGTTCCAATTCAAAATTGCTTCGAATTTTCATTTGGGTTATAACTTCAATTTGACCCAGTTCATATTTAAATCCATGATTTAAATATAAACCTTCCAACCTTTGTCCGGTTTGAATTTTGGAAAAATAGTTTGAAAATTTAAATAGTTTAAAAATATTTTAAATAATTAAAATAGTTTGATATAAAATTATTTAAGTATTTAAAAAGTTTTATAAGGTAAAATAGTTTGGAAAATCAAAATAAATAGAATATGTAAAAAGGTATATTTTAAATAGTTTATATTAAAATAATTTATTTGAAAATAGTTTCAAAGTCAAACTGATTCAGTTTCTAAATTTTTTCAATTCAAATTAATTCAATTTCCATTGAAATTGATTCGATTCCAACTTCAAGTTGAATTAACTTCGTTTCCAATTTATATTCAAATCAATTTCAATTTCGATTCCAAATTAATTTAATTTCTATTTCAATTCCAATTAATTCCAATTCTATTCAAATTTGAATTAATTTTAATTCAATTCTCAATTCCAGCCATTTCGATTTGTACAAATTCGAGTTCGATTTTAGAATATCGATTAAAATAACTGAATTCAAATTAAACTTCAATCTTTGAATTTAGATTCAAAACTTAAAATAAATTCCATTCTTGAGTCTAAATCTATATATCAAATCATATTACTTTACTTAGCAATAATTCAAAGTTCAAATGAAATTTCAAATCTTTTAAAAAAAAATCAATTTTTAAATTTCAAACCATATTTCTATTATAAATTCAAAATCTCAACTCCGATAATTTAAATAATTCCCATTACCAAATTTAAGTTTCAACATTTTGAACTCAAGTTCGAAAACAATTTAATTTCTATAAATTTGATTTTTGTTTCTTTAAATCAAAATCATTTAAATAAATTTCAAATCAAAAGCTTTGAATCATTTAATTTAACCAATCCGGTGTTCGTATATAATTTTCTATCCTATGGAAAAGTGATCAGTTATTTCAATTTAATTTAGGGATGAGTATATATCATTTTAATCCAAATCACAATGTTAAAGGTATACATCATTTCAACCTATTTCTTAATTAATTCAAAATAATTCAATTTACAGTTTTGTATATTGTAAATAATTTACCAAGTGATTACAGGATATATATAAAAATAAATAAACATCCAATCCTCTAAATATCAATCAATTGGCATCCATCACAATCAATCATCCAAACAGTCTGTAAATCACAACAATTACCCAATTATCAATAATCGAGAATTTTTACTAATAATTTAATTTAAATTCAATTTAACCATCAATTTAAATTTCTGTCAGTTAAATGAGATATTAATTTAAATATCAAATAATATTATCAAATGACAATCAATAATTTAATTCACCACATAATTTTAAACGTAACTAACATAAAAATATTTTAGAGCTTCGTGAGCATTATAAAACACTCACCTTTTTATTTGAAACCGGAAAATTTTCCAGCTTTGAATAAATTCCAAATCGATCCCATATTTTAGACGATGCCGATATGATTTCAACGCAAGTTGTTTTGCCCGAATCGGACCTCGTATGTAAAAGATATGGTCTAATTAATATAACGATAATTAAAAAATTTAGTTAACATCTCAATAAAACTATTACATAATTACGATCTTGCCTCTCTTCTCCCTCTCATACGTAGCCTCCTTAGGCACACACGCAAACAACCAGAAGTCGGGCTCAAACAAATACCCTACGCGACCACTAAGCTTCAATCGCGTCGCCGCCTACCACCATCGCGCCTACTTCCATCGCCAGCGTGCGCGAATCCAAGCGCCTGGAATCCAAACCCTAACTTTCAAATAGGGAGAAACCCATATCGCCACTTTCTCGTCTTCTTTGCTCCGGCCTCGTGCCATGCCGCCGCGCGCTCACCACCAACTCGATTTCGACTTTTTTTGTCGATCGTTGTTTTTTGTTGCCTTTGATCTGCTTGATTCGAAATAAATAGAGAAAGGGGAAAAGATGTAGGTAGCTACGATACAATAGATATGTGGGAAAATAATGTATAATATTATAATGACGAAAATATCTAACTCGATTGGTCCACGAATTTTCGGTCTCTAAACGAAGCATGCCGTCTGTCGTTTATAATGTTTTACCCACATTCCAAATGTAATGGAACTAGTCTCGATGCCTAATTCGATCATATGCAGAAGATAGCTTTTAAAAATTATTTTATTTTAATCGAATTCCTTAAATTAATTTCTATGCATTTCAAGCTCGTGTGACCAAATGACAAGTATGATCGCTACGGAACTGGAAATCCTACAACAACTCACTATTACGGATCCGATGAAACTGGTTTCGTCGAAATCCACGACAATAGCCAAATGGCTATTTTTGCATGCTAATTATAATATAAAATTTCCAATTTTCAATTATTCACTTTTAAATCCAATTTTAAAAGTAAATGATCTTCATTCATTCTTAAATAAAATTTAAATTAATTTCTGATGTCATTTTCAATTAAATTTCAATATTGAATTATTTAAATAATTTCCAATATTTAATTTAATCAGTTTAATTATCCAATAAACCAATATTAATAAATCATTAAATTTTTGTTTCTACCCATATTTATCCAATAATTACACTAAATTTAATAGCTTGCAATAGTCAAAAGTATGGGTCGTTACATTCTCCCCTACTCAAACTTTTCGTCCTCGAAAAGGAACTAAGTACGAAATTTAACACTTGATATATTTTCTCAAAAAAACAACATATAGAACATAAACAACGTATTTGCAAAACTATTACTATGCTTCTACTTTTCCATCCGATAACGATTTTATGGAAAATATAACTTATATATATATATATATATATATATATATATATATATATATATATATATATAAACTATAAAAAAATTAAAACTCTAAAAATTTTCTAACTCCAGGATTTACTGACACTTTCGAAAGAGTATCCTTTGCACGGCTCAATTGAAAAAAATTTACAACTCAATATATAACCCAAATATCTATCAAATATACATATCATCTCGAAAATAAGGCATCATAGGAAAAAATATAAAATCACCATATGTAATCTGAGATGTGTACCTTATTATTATTATTATTACGAGCGAGTTTGCTTGTATTAAGCAGGAAAAACCAAAATAAATCCGCATATACATCCAAACGGTCTTCGTATGTACCTATCTCAACTCAATTTAGAGTTTTAGTTGCATGCAAAAGATGCAGAAAGCATGTGTGAGTTAAATAGAATCACATAGCATGAATTGTGAGTCCAAACCATAAACACAAGCGCGAATACACGACAAACCAATCATGTGCAACTAAAACAATTAATAACAATAAAAGAACCATTCCATTAATGATATTCATCCAATACATCCAATTAACTTATAACTATATCAATTTACATCTTCCAATGTCCATATTTCAATTTATACACTTCATTTACGTCCAATTTTATTAACATTTAATTGATTTGCTTCAAATTTATTCACATATTTTTCATTCACACTCAATTTTTCAATTCAATTTTTTAAATTTCAATTGTTTCAATTTTGTTTAACATATTTCATATAAGTTCATTTATGAACCATTTTATAAATTTATTCCACTCAACTTTGTTTATGTTAAATTTTATTTTATTTCCACTTAGGATATTCTCTTTTTGATACTAACATCATTTATAAATCATTTAAGTTTATTGTAAATATTTTATACAACATAATCCATGTTCATTTTTACTTGACAGCTTAAGTTAATATCAATACATCGATTCATTTCAGCAGTTCACTTCATTATTCAAATTCATATTAATAATTTTACTTCAGTAAATTTTATTTTATAAAATGATTCATGTTATTAATTTATTACTAACTTTACTTGAGTAAATTTTATTTTATCAAATTCATATCAATAAGTTTTTCTTTTCTCACCATCAATTCCATTCAACTTATAAAGTTAACTTCATCTTATAATTCATTTTGTTATTTTATTCCATATTAACTTAGTTAATATTCAATTTTATTAAAAATCATTCCATTTGCATTTAATTTATTTACATCCAGTTTAGATTAAATTCAGTTACTCCTTAGTTTTACTTACACACATTTATTTTTTCCAATTTCTTTCACACCCAAATTACATTTTATTTTGTAATTCAAGTTCGTGTTCATACTATTTATTCATTTTATAACTTAAGTGGAATTATTTCGCTTTACAAATTTATCTAGTTATATTCAAATCCAACCCAATTCATTTAATCTTTATTAAGTGAAACTTCATTTCATTTAATGATCTATTACTCATTTTATTTAACTTTATTCAAGTTAAATTTTCTTATCATTCCGTTTGACAAATTTAAAATTTGTTTTAGCTTAGCATTATTCAAATATATAAGTTGTACAACTTGATTCACTTAAAATTTTATTTTTCCATTTTATTTAATTCATTTCAAATTCAATTCTCCTTTATTTGAGCTTTCTTGAGTTAAACTTCATTTTATTTATTTCATTTCATTAACTAATTTATTTAACATTTCGTAGGTTAGTTCTTTTATTTCATATCTCAAATTTGAATCTTCTTTCTTTTACTTAACCAAAAATATTCAACAGTTTTAAAATTTAGTTTTACTTTCCAGTTCAAATCTGTAAGTTATAAACTTATTTTTATCTATATTATTCTCAATTATAAGTTCAAACTATCTTCGTATATTTATCAAATCATGCTTGGAATATTTTTTCCATAATCAAACTTGTTTAGTCGAAAATAAATTTCATTTTGTAGCAATTCTCACTTAGAAACTCGAAAATGAATACTGGCGATGCTGCAGTCACCCCTAGAATTATTTTATAGGAACCAAAGCGAGTTCAACGCATTATTTCTTTCAAAAATCTTTTCAAAATATATTTGAATTCAAAACTTTTCCAATAATATTATCATTAATTTCTGAAGGCTTTGAAAAAAAATTGAAAGCAACAGGATTTAAATTCTCAATTTTAAATCCTTTTATTTGTAATATAGCTTATACAAATTTTATTACCTTATTACCAAGCATTTCATTAATTTACATCTTAGTTATTTCAAACAATTTTTATTATAATTAAATTTCAATTCAGTTTAATTACAGAACACTTCGTGAAATGGAGTTCACAAAGTACTCGTTTTTAAATTTAATTCAAGCAATATGCGATGATAACTAAATAATATCATCATCTAACAACTAACGTTTATTGAAAATTATCATTTCATAAGTATAAAATATAACTTAGGTAAAATTACTTCATTTAACTTATTTTAAAACAATATTATGTCAACTTTCCTCGTTTTAGTATTTAGAAATCCCCATCGATAGCATGACATTCCACGCTCCGATCAAAATTCATAAACAACTCAACTGATAAGTAAACTCAATATAAAACATATTATAACACTAAATGGTACGCGCTCTCATATATATATATATATATATATATATATATATATAAGAGCATGTATATATACACACACGCTCAAACAGGCTCACTGTATAGTATTACTACCTTATCTCTAATGAGTGGAACCCTACAAAGCTAAGGTTATCGCTAGACCAAAGGTCTGATACCAACTGTAACGACCCACATTTTGGAAGGTTTAAATTGATAATAATCCACACATGCCCAACTTAAACAATCTGGAACATAGACAATCAATGGGGTTAATTAAGAAAAATAAGAAAAAAAGAAGAAAACAAACAAAAAATCTCACAGCGAAATGATAAAATATAATAATCAAATAGACAGTTCATAAAGCTATTTACTATACATTTGATAATAATTTGTACAACATTTATCAAAGTTATATATACAATAGGAATAAATAATATAATGCCACAAACAACGTGAAGCAGGAATAATAATAGTAATAATATACCAAACCTTCTCCTTCGTCCTCAAGAAAATGATCTTCAATGTGCTGAAAAACTTAGGGCTGACCTGAGCGTAATGAAAAGACAAAACAGTCAAGTCGGGACTAAAATATTCTTATGTGAGTTAAATCGATATCGCATATAATATGAGTGCCATGGCATCAGAAATGTTTACGGGGTTTCACATCTCCTATTTAATATATAACGGGTGTGCAATAACCCAAGAGATGTTACTAGATTTTCCGTCTTTAAAGGATCCGTCAAAATATTTATATGTGGTAGAATGCGCTACATATATAATTTCTAATTGGTAAAATAAATATTTTTCTTAGCGTTAAGTCTTTACATTAATCCCTCTTAATGCGTTTTAAGCATTATCGTACAGTTTGCATATAAAACACCAGTAAACCATCGGTGGATAGGAATGCGCCGTGGTATGACAACACTAAATCAAAATCGTAGTGGTCTCGTATAGGGATAAAATTATGACAAGGCACTTGAGGCAATACCCAATGTAGGATACTACTAGTTTACCCGGCTGGTGGTAACCCATAATGTCCCACCGCGTCCAACACTCTCAAAGCCCAAAGGTGTGCACCAATCAATAACAATGTCATGACAGTAATACGAAGAAGTGTGTCCGCTAAAGATAGCTAACCTCATTGGCTGATACGGCTCCTATTTTAGTCATTTCACACACAAGTGTTAGGCCCCATCATCGTTCTCTTTCTTCAACTCCAGCAAATGACGTCAAATCCAACCACTTCATTTTGGAGCCTCCTCTGTGTACACAGTTGTTAAAGTGGTCTCAATATTGACAGAGAGTATGCAAATAAGAGGCTTTAGTCTCTTTAACAACCAAACGTCATTTTACACACTGGTTGGTATTTTTACATTTCGAAAACAATTCGTATTTGATATCAAGATATCATATTCGCTTCAAAATCAAATTCATTTCGAAATCATCATATTTACTTAAAATATACTACTTCAATTCAAAATCATATTCGTCTTAATATCTCGATTTCAGCTCTCTTTGAATTTTCATTTGGGTTATAACTTCAATTTAACCCAATTCATATTTAAATCCATGATTTGAATATAAACCTTCCAGCCGTTGACCAATTTGAATTTTGGAAAAATAGTTTGAAAGTTTAAATTGTTAAAAATAATTTAAATAAATAAAATAGTTTAATATAAAATGATTTAAGAATTTAAACTGTTTTATAAGGTAAAATAGTTTGGAAAATCAAAATAAATTGAATAGTGAAAACTGTAGATTTTAAATAATTAATATTAAAATAATTTATTGAAAATAATTTCAAATTCAAACTGATTCAATTTTCAAATCTTTTAAATTCAAATCAATTCAATTTCCATTTCCATTTATATTGATTCAATTCCAATTTCAATTCGAATTAACTTCAATTCCAATTTATATTCAAATCAATTTCGATTCCGATTCCGAATTAATTTAATTTCTATTTATATACAAATTAATTCCAATTATATTCTAATTTTAATTAATTTCAATTTAATTCTCAATTCCAACCATTTTGACTTATATAAATTCGAGTTTGATTTCAGAATATCGATTAAAATCACAGAATTCAAATTAAACTTCAATCTTTGAATTTAGATTCAAAACTTAAAATAAATTCCATTCTTGAGCCTAATTCTATATATACAATTATATTACTTTTACTTAGCAATAATTCAAAGTTCGAATGAGATTTTAAATCTTTTAAAAACAAATCAATTTTCAAAATTCAAATCATATTTCTAATATAACTTTAAAATCTCAACTTCGATTATTTAAACAATTCACTTACCAAATTTAAATTTCAACATTCCGAGCTCAAGTTCGAAAATAATTTGATTTCTTTAAATTTGATTTTTATTTCTTTAAATCAAAATCATTTAAATAAGTTTCAAATGAAAAAATTTAAAATTATTTAATTTAAGCGATCTGATGTTTGTATATAATTTTCTATCCTACGATCAAGTGATCAGTTATTTCAATTTAATTTTGGGATGGATATGTATCATTTCAATCCAAATCACAATAACATAAGTATATATCATTTCAACTTATTTCTTAATTTATTTGAAATAATTCAATTTACAGTTTTATATACTATAAATAATTTACCATGTGATAATACGATATAAATGAAAATAAATAAACATCCAATCATCCAAATATCAATCAATTGGCATCAATCACAATCATTCATCCAAACAGTCAGTAAATAACAACAATTACCCAATTATCAATAATCGAGAATTTTGCGAACAATTTAATTCAAATTCAATTTAACCGTCAATTCAAATTTCAATCAATTAAATGATATGTCAATTTAAATATCAACTAAATTATCAAATACAAATCAATAAATTTAAATCACTGCATAATTTTAAATTTAACTAGCATAAAAATATTCTAGAGCTTCATAAGCGTTATAAAACATTAACCTTTTTATTCAAAACTGGAAATTTTTCCAGCTTTAAATAAATTCCAAATCGATCCCATATTTTAGACGATGCCGATACGATTCCAACGCAATTTTTTTGCTCGAATCAGACCTCGTATGTAAAAGATATGGTCTAATTAATATAATGATAATTAAAAATTTTAATTATATATTAATAAAATTAATTACACAATTAAGCTATTACCCCTCCTTTCCTCTCCCATGCAGCCTCTCCCAGGCATGCACGTAAACAACCAGAAGTCACGCCCGAACAAAAACCCTATGCGACCACTGAGCTTCGATCGCGTCGCTGCCTACCTCCATCGTGCCTACTTCCATCGCCAGCGTGCGTGAATCCAAGCACCTGGAATCCAAACCCAAATTGTCGAATAGTAAGAAATCCTAGATCGCAGCTCTCTTGTATTCTCTGCTCCGGCCTTGTGCCACGCCACCACGCTCTCGCCTTCAACTTGATCGTGACTTTTTTTTTGTCGATCGTTGTTTTTTTGTTACCTTTGATCTGATTTAAAATAAACAAACAAGAGGGAAAAGACGTAGGCGGCCACAATACAATAAATAAGTGGGAAAATAATATATAATATAATATTGTCATAACGAAAATATCTAACTCGATTAGCCCACGAATTTTCGGACTCCAAACGAAGCGTGTCACTTGGCGTTTATAATGTTTTACCCCATTTCAAACACAACGGAACTAGTCTCGGGACCTAATTCGATCGTATGCAGAAGATAGCTTTTGAAAAATCAATTTATTTTAATTGAATTTCTTAAATTAATTTCTATGCGTTTCAAGCTCACACGGCCAAACGACAAGTCTAATCGTTGCGAAACTTGAAATCCTACAATAACTCACTATTATGGATCTGATGAAATTGATTCCGTCGAAATCCAAGACAGTGCCAAATGGCTATTTCACACGCTAATTATAATATAAAATTTTTAATTTATAATTATTCACTTTTGAATCCAATTTTAAAAGTAAATGATCTTCATTTATTCTTAAATAAAATTTAAATCAATTTCCATGATTATTTTCAATTAAATCCAGTATTGAATTATGCAAATAAATTCCAATATTAAATTTAAGCAATATAATTGTCAAATAAACCAATATTAATAAATCATTAAATTTTTATTTCTACCCATATTTATCCTATAATTACATTAAATTTAATAAATCACAGTACTCAAAAGTATGGGTCGTTACAAGATTAATAAGTTGATAATTGATTAGCTAAGGGTGGCCGCGCCATGTTAGCGTACAAATTAAAATGAAATTACATAAGATAATATGTTAGGAAACGAGAAAGGGCAATATGGGAAATAGGAAGACCTTATTCCCAAAACCCTTAGGAAAAGAATGCTCATGTTCATTTCATTTTAGCAAACTAATACTTTACTAAGGTTGGCCACCATTTATGTTCTCAAGAAGAAGACTAAAGCTAGGATTCAAGAGAAGGAAGATAATACTAAATAAAGATCAAATCTCACATCTTTTAATCTCAAAGCTAAGGTGAATAATTGCTACATCCCATTTTTCTTATGCTTTTCGGTTTTTAGATTTGACCCGAAATGTATTGCAAGTATACATCGTGTTTTTGATGATAATATGTGTGTGTGTGTGTGTGTGTGTGTATGCTTGTTGATGAATTGTCTATGTTCATGTTAGTTTTATGATATGTTTGACATGAAAACCTTATTAAATGGCACCAAATGCCTTAAAAAATTTAATATATGTCAGAAATGATAATTCAGAGACGGGTTTCAGTTTTCATAATTTTTTGAATTAATGTGGATTTTATCTTAATTTTCTAGTGGAGGAAATTATTTATTGGATTATAAATTATTTTCGACGAATATAACAATTATTTGGTTTGAAATTTTTATATGTTAGACAACATATTAAAACAATTTTTTTTTGGATTTTTCTAGATTTTTCCTAAGTGATTTGATGAATATGTAAGGAGAAATGTCATTTTATAAAATAAAATTATTACTTAATTCTGAATTTTGTGGCAGCATTTTTCTAAAAAGTATTTATTAACCAATAAGAATTTGACAAACAAAGGAAGGTTGGTTGAAAAGAAATCATTTTTAAGTTAGAAACAAAGAAATCATACTTTTAGCATGTTTCAGCCATTTTGGCATCAAACTTTCCGACCTAGACCTTCCGATAAGGTTGAGAGATTCAAAGCTTTTGACAAGGTTAAACCAATGCATATGGTATCAAGTTACTAGGTGCGTAATGAATTGAACAGAATCGAAGGGTTCTTAGTCGAAAGGTTGGTTGCCAAAAAAGGTAGAAGTATGTTTGTTTTACAAACTAAAGCTTTCGCCTGCTTTGCTTTCGAATTAGAGCTTCGTCTTGGTTGCTTTCGACCAGGCCAAATGTTTAAATTAAAGGTTTTAAACCTTTTGGCACAGTTGAAGGGTTACTGATGCTTTATCAGTATTTTGTTTTAAAACCTTTCGACACAATCGAAAGGATACCACCGCTTTTGCTCTATTTTGTTTTGAACTTCCAACAAAGTAGAGAGATTTACTTGTTTTAGAACCAGTCGCTTCTCCACTGCTTTCGAAAGAGAGCTTCCACTTAGGTGAATTACCCTTATTTTCTAATTGAAGTATAACCAAGCTTTTGAAGTAGAGCTTTAAGGTTCTTCCAATGTAGTCAAAAGATTTTGAAAAAAGGTTTTCCACTTGTTTTAAATTGAACTCGGTATGTCTTTGAAAGGTTTATGTTTTAAAAGGTTTAATGCCTTCGAAAGGTTTTAGTTGAATGATTTCAAAAGGTTTAATTAATGGAATCAAAAGGTTTTAGTTCATTGGTTTCAGAAGGTTTGAATTTAATGATTTCGAAGGGTTTTAATTCAATGGTTTTGAAAGGTTTGAGATTGAAGATTTTCCAAGGTTTTTCTAAGGCAATGTTTTAAAGTGATTTTAAAGAAGGATGTCCAAACTTTTATTGGGTATGAAAGGTTTATTTTTAACGGTTTTGAAAGGTATAGTTTCAAAAGGTTTGATGTTTGGTTTTGAAAACAGATGGTTTCAAATGGTTAGAGAGACGTTCTTTTAAGTGTTTAAATGTTTTCATCAACTAAGATTTGAGTAAAGAAGATATATATAAAATGGTGATAAGATTTTGAGTAAAGTATAAATATGATGTAGTTTTCTTTGTTTAAGTTTGATTTAAAAGTTTTAAATCATTTTGAAAATGTTTTGAAGGAAAATTATGGAAGGGGAACCTTAAGTGAAAAATGACTCAGATATTAGAATACTAGATAGGGCTAGTATGGGGTCGTGCCCTATACATTAGCTAGTAGCCCCAGCTAATTGTTGTCCAGAATTCCAGTACGTAAGGATTTTTCGTAGGTAGACTAAAACTATGATTACAAATCTAAAGGAATATATGTTTATATACAAGTAGGTTATTTGTGAGCCACAAAAAATCATTAGGATCAGGAAGACCTGGAAGATGATTAAGTTAGGGGCAGAACGTCCAGAAGTGAAGTATCTAACAGATAGTTAAGGACAAACCATCTAGAAGAGAAGTATTTAACATATAGTTAAGGATAGATAGTTTAGAAGAAGAATAGCTAACATGTGTTAGATTAAATTTTGGTTGTATTGGCTGGTAGGCCCGAGTCGGCCAAAGTTAAAAGTTATCCAAACAAAACTTGTGTGTTTGAAGAGATAGTTCATTATTACCTAATATTTATGTATGTTTACATAATGATTGCTTTATAGTATTTAACCAGTTTTGGTTGCAGGAAAAGGTTCTGCAAAGATATATTTTAAAAAGATATAGTGAGGGGAAACCCATTCCGCTAAGCAGCGTAGTCTCACTTAACATATTAAATCGGGATGTATAGTACTATTCTTAGCAGGCTTTATGTCTGACTTGAAGTTTTTGTTTTCCCCTTAAACTCTCGGGTGCTCAAAATTGATTTGAGTAGGCTGGGGGATTAAGGTCTTTTCATGTTTAATAGGATGACAAATAAGTCTACCGGAGGCATGCAGGAGGCAAACAGATAACTATTTAGGACTTGCAGTTTTTGTTTATGTTTTGATGTATTTCCACCGTGATTGTTTTTGGTCTATTATGACCATATTACTCTAATCATCCAAAGGGGTCCGCTTTTGGTGTTATTTCCTCCGAAGGAATTTTAGTCGATCCTTTGAAGATTGGAAAAGTCCTGAGAATGTTCATGAGATACGCAGCTTCCTTGGATTGGCGACTTACTACCGCCGATTCATTAGGGACTTTTCCTACATTATTCTTCCTCTCACCAGCCTTACTCGGAAAGGTGTTCGGTTTATTTGGTCCGACAAGTGTGAAGATTCTTTTCAACAATTGAAAGTGCTTCTCATTAATGCTTTTATTCTAGTGGTTCCCGAAGGGAATCATGATCTTATTATATGCACCAATGCTAGTCATTGTGGCCTTAGTGTCGTGCTTATTCAGAAGGATTGGGTAGTTGCTTGTGCTTCCAAGAAATTGTGGCCTAATGAAGTTTTCTCTGCCACTCATGACCTTGATCTAGCCGCCATTGTCTTCGCCTTGAAGATGTGGTGACATTATCTATTAGGCGAGCACTTCATTCTCTTTATCGATCACAAGTCCTTGAAATGTCAGCTCACTCAAAAGGAGCTCAATATAAGGCAACAACATTGGCTTGAGTTCCTTGCCTCCTATGTCTTCGATATACAGTATACCCCTAGTAAGGGTAATCGTGTTGCTGATGCGCTTAGTCGCAAACATTCAGCTGTTGTTTCTATGATGATAGCCAAGTTGGATGTTCTAGAGACTTTATCCCTTTGTGATATTCGTGATCGAGCTCCATCTCCTGATTCTCCTTTTTTATTATTCAGTTTGGAAGCTCGATCCAGGTTATTGGATTGTATTGCTGATGCTCAGCAGCGTGATCCCAATCTTGTGCATCTTATTCAGATTTGTGAGTCTGAATCACGTAACGAGGAGTTGTCGGATTTCAGCATTGATTCTCATAGGTGTCTTCACAAGAAGAACCGTCTTGTCGTTCCTTCTGATTCTACACTACGGTGTGACATTCTCGATGACTGTCATCATTCTATGTATACCATTCATCCCTGTAGTAGGAAGATGTATGTCGATATGCATCGCCTTTATTATTGGGAAGGCATGAAGCTCGTTGTGGCAAGTTATGTGAATAATTGCATGACTTGTCAACTTATCAAAGCCGAACATCAGCGCCCTTCTGGTCTCATTTATCCTTTAGAGATCGCATTATGGAAATGGGATCAGATTTCGATGGATTTCATTGACGGCCTAACTCATTCAAGATCGGGCCATTCTAGTATTTAGGTTATTGTTGATCGCCTCACCAAATCAGCTCACTTCATTCCTATTAAGTCTAATAGGATTACTTATCATTTGTCCAAGTTATATATCAAGGAAATCATGAGACTTTATGGTGTTCCTATTGTTTGTGATCATGAAACGCATTTCACGATTCATTTTTGGCAGAGTCTTCAATAAGCTATGGGAGCAAAGCTTAATTCCAGCATAACATATCATCCACGGTCTGATGGATAGACTGAACGGGTAAATCGTATTCTTGAGGATATTCTCCATGCTTGCATTCTAGATTTCGGTTGTAGTTGGAGGATCACCTACCTCTTGTGGAATTCTCTTACAACAATAGTTTTCAGTCTAGTATCGGTATGGCTCCTTTCGAAGCCCTTTATGGAAGGCCATGTCAATCACCTTCGTGTTAGTTGGAATCTGGAGAGAAAGCTTATTCTTAGCCTAAATTCTATCATGATTCTTCTGAGAAGATTGCTCTGATTCGGCGGGGAATGAAAGAGGCACAGAGCCACCAGAAATCCTACGCGGACAACCGTAGGAATCCTCTCGAGTTCTCTATTGGTGATCTCGTTTTTATTCGTATTTCTCCTTTGAAAGGGGTTATGCGCTTCATTACGACTGGAAAATTAGCTCCTCGCTTTATATGGCCATTTCCTATTACTGAACGTTTTGGCCCTATGGCTTATAGATTTTCACTTCCAGCTCATTTATTTGGCATTCGTGATGTGTTTCACGTCTCTTAGCTTTGGAAGTGTCTTTGAGTGTCGGATTCTGTTATAGATTCTCCTAATTTACAAGACTTGAGATCTCACCAAACCTATCTAATGTGTAGCAGCCTTTTCGCGTACTTACTTCGGAGGTGAGACGCCTTCGAAACAAGGACGTGCTGCTTGTTAAAGTTCAATGGTCTGCTAATCCTATTGATTGCACATAGGAAATCAGAGAGTTTATCGAGCATTCATATGCCGGTTTTCTATCTTTGCATACACAAGGTGAGAATATCTCTTTGTCTCAAGCTTATTTCTTTTCTTTTTGAGTGATGAAATTAAATAGTTGAATATAAATTCTTCTCTAGGAATTGCGAGGATGCAATTTTGTTAAGGAGGGAGTCTATAACAACCCTGGTAGATTACCTGTCAATATTGAATTATAATGGTAACCATAATTGAAAATTGTAAATTAATTTAGAATTGGAGAAATCAAATTGTTTATTTGGAATAAACAATGGATTTGGGAATTTAAAATGAGAAAATGGAATTCCAAGCTTTATTCTATTTTGTTTAGAGTGGTAATAAATGGAATATGGGCTTTAAATAATGAAAATGATTTCATTTTAGAGAAAATGCAATAATTTTATCAATTATTGTCCATTTGATTCTTTTAATAATTTTTAAAAGAAGTATGTAACTTTTAAAGGTAGTTTTTGAAATAAAAGGTGGAAATTGGGTTAAAAATAATTTTTGTATAAATAATGTTTTGAAATGGTTTGAAATATTTTTTAAGTGAGAAAATAAGTTTTGCGAAATTTTATAAGTTAAAAACAATGTTATATTCATTTATTTGTGTAAATGGTGTATTTTTGTTAAATAAAAGATTTTAATAATAATAATGTTTTAAAAATATAAATTAATCTTTTTGAATGACAGAAAATATTTTATTTTGTGTGTATACAGCTTTCATAGTTATCTTGTGTGTAAGTTGAGAGAAATGCATTTTTAAAATTGAGTATATGTGATATGTACACATTTATTTGTTATGTGTTAATTTAAACCTTAAGCCATTTAATTCTTTCAATTATCAAACCCAATTATCCCAATATCACTTAGCCTAGTTAAGAAAAGAGGAACAAGGAATTCGTTGTACGTTCATTTCTTATTACCATCTTCCTCCTACAGCCTAAAGGCAAAATCAGTAAGCAAAATTTCTCAAATTCAAAATCTAGCTCAATGTTCAACTAAACTCAGCAAAATTCAAGTTTTTTTGCAAGATAGAGATAAATCAAATGTATACAACTCCAAATCATAAAATTTCATCATAAAATTCTTTTACAGTAAATAGCTTTCTAGATTTTTTACTGTATGTTCTACGCATGTTCTGTATCTTCTCTCTACAGATGTTAAAGGATTGTAATCTCAAGCAAAGTTTCCTTTTTTCATCAAAAGTCCAAGATTTTGCAACAAATCATCAAGGTGAGTTGTATAAGCTCACAATCTAGCAAAACCAAAAGTGCCAAAGCTTGAAACTATGAAAATATTAGCTTCTGTTCTTTATTTGCTGTAGTTGAATTTTCCCTATTTATATTCAGTTTCCGTTACATCTTCGAACCCTTATATTTTGTGATTCTGGCAACGAAATGCTGCCGGATTACTTGCATTTGGTAGCTTGCATGTTGATCTTCATCTCCATAAATTTTTGTTGAAAATTATGGCCTTTTGCTCTGTCAAAATATTACTGGAAAATTAGTACGAGGGAGAAAAATACCATGGAAATAATATCCGTAGCGTGGGTCGACATAAAGGTCGACCCAGCACCATCCACGTCGACCTAGCGGTCGACTTGGCCTCTGGTCTGGGTTGACCCTTTTGTCGACCCAGGTGAGTACGATGTGTCCTTGTGTTCCTATATCTTTCTTATATTATTTTGCGACTTTTGCTTCAGAATTGTGACCGCTTTATCGCTCGTTTTTATGCAAATTTTGAGATGCTTTTGATGATGATTATAGGCCATGATGTCTATCAATAGACTAGCCCGATTTTGGAGATATAAAAATTCAAATTTTGAGCTATTTGAATTTAATTTGAATCTAAATTCGAGTATCGGTTTGAGTGATTTTCCTTGTTTTAATTCGTTTTCGAGCACGGTTTTCTCCGAATCTTTTTGAAATGATTTATAAAATTAATGGGCATTTCAAAAAAAATATTTATAGTATTTTCAAGTGCAAAATTTGTTTGTTCTTTATAATTAGAGAAATGTTCAAATAGAATTTTCAAATTGATTTTGGAAATTGGTTTTCTAAAGCTTGTTTTCCTAAATAAATTATTTTATATACAAAATACACATTTTTGCACTATTTATGTGAATGAGAAGGAGAATTAGACAGTTTGGCAAAATCATGTGGTATGGGACACGTGCGTTTATCTTATCGGTTGATTCCCAACTTATCTGTTTGATCGTTTTGACATTTGGGTCGAGTTTATCGATGAGATGAGGCAAACTTTTTACTACTTTGAGTATGAAATTTACTAGCGGTTGGTAAACCGTTTAGTGCGAACGTGTGGTATGAGACACACATTAACACTGTTCGGGTTCCTGTCTGAGAGTGTGCGACACATTAGCCATTGCGGCGTATTTATCTTCGAGACATTTGCAATTGCGGCATATTTTTCATTGTGACAAGAGAGGTACCTATTTGAGATAATAGTACTCGGCAATGCTTCGGCCACATGCACGTGCTAAACTTTTGAGATGATTTCTCTGACTGTTTTCCCTAGTGTATCGCCCCTTTTCAAAATTGGTCCTTTGAACCATTCGATATATATTGTGGAGATCACCTTTTGGAATTTGAATCTTGGGAGTTCTATTTTGAGATTTAAATTGCCTACACTGGCGTTATTTTAGATTTGCCTTCTTTTGTTTACTTGAAATTTTATTCTTCTCTTTGAAGATATATTTGCCTTATAGCGTGTTTGATATGGGATCTCTTTGTGCATGCTTTAGGTTTGCCGATTTGGCGAGTTTAGCTTTTCCCCTAAACCATTTTTGATGTTTTATGAAATGTTCATGATATGAGGCTCGCTACTTTTAGCGTTGTATGGGTTGTTCTATCTCTTTTGAGACTATATGTTGTGTAGTAATACATACCATGCTTATGCTTATGCTTACTTAGTATTGTTTCTTCTCGCTTAAGAAGAATATCACCTCTATCCTATGCTTCTATTATCATTTATTCTCTTAAAATAATTTGTTTAGCTAGACTGACCCGTGTATTTATACTCGGGTCAGACCGAGGTGTTTCAGGTTGGGTACATTTGGACTTAGCCAATTCTACTTCCGCATGGACTATTCTGCTAGCTCTTTTTGTTATAGCTTTTTGTGTAGTCCTTTTTGTTTGCTATTCTGATATGTATATTCTTTTGACTCGCTTATATACGGTGGTTGCTATACCACTTGATATGTATCATTTTGTATAATCTATGATGTATCTATATATGTTATATATGTGATGATCTACTGTTCTGTAATGTGTTTGTATTTGAGTTGTATTTTGTTTTAATATATCCTATAGCCGCCTATGGCTTTGTAGTAAGTATTTATTAGATATGTCGATCCACTTGAGATAGAAAAAATATAGCATTTTTTACTTATTCAATAGATATTTAAGACAAGGCTATAGATGGTCGCATCTAACCAGCCTTTTCTCTGTATTAGCACAAAGTATTACCTAGTAATACCCTTTGTTAATGTGGGTCTCAGAGTGGGGCATCACAGCTTGGTATCAGAGCTGAGTTCAGAACAAAATATGATACACATAGAACAGAAGAACATATTATGGTACATCTAAGTGTAATACAAGTGTTATAAATCCCTTAATCATCGTGCCTTTGAACTTTTCTTGTCTTTTGGGGTAGACAGAAGTTTGGGAATAGGTCTAGGAATACATTTTAATTCTGTATTATTCCTTATTGAATTAATGATATCTACCATATGAATAATCTTTATCTTATCTTAACTTTTAGCTAATGGATGGAAGATGCAGAGGACGACGCATGGATGCTGGGCAATCCAACAGCTCGGATCCAGATGGCGTTTACATGTCTGTCGATCAGTTTATGGAATTATTTAGGAGCACTCAACCTCCAGCTCCTACTCCATCATCTCCTCCATGCGTTTTTGTCTTTGCACGCATGTGTAGTGATTTCTCCCATATGGGAGGAAAGTCGTTCAAAGCCTCTGGTCCGTTCTTAAGGTCTAAGCTTGAATTCGTACGTGCGAGCGCATCTTCTCTCGCATGGATCTTTCTGACCACGACAGAGTTCTTTAGAATCTAGCCTATTGCAAGAGCGTGCCCTTGATTGGTACGAGCTTCTCATAGCCAAGCTTGATGGGTCTACTCTTTCTTGGACTCAGTTTCGGGAACGATTCGAGCTCAAGTTCGTTCCTAGATCTTAGAAAGCTTTATTGGCCCGTCGCTTCCTCGAGCTGAAGCAAGGGAAGTTCTCCATCTCTGATTATGTTTCATCATTTAAGGCCTTATCTAAGTATGGTCTTGAATACATCAGCACTTCCTATAAGAAGAATCCGAAGTTTATCTGGTCTTAAGGATTATCTCAAGAAGTCTTTGATGCTCTAGCTCAAGCTTTCTTTCGAGGAGTTGGTTGACTCGGCGCTTCATCTCGAAGCCGTCGAGAAGAAGTGTGATAGTGGTGATGAGGCTGAGGTTCGCAAGAACCCAAATAAGAAGAAGTTCCCATTTCATAAGCCAAATTTTTTCTCTTCCAAAAAGAAGAAGCCCGTTGGATCTGGTCCAAATTCTCAGCCTAGTGGAGCACCTCCTACTCGGAAGAGGGGTTTCAATTGTGGTTCTCCTGACCACATGAATCGTGATTGTCCTAAGCCTCTCTTCTATTGTTATTATAAGAAGGAAGGCCACCATCTTTCCACTTTTCCCATTACTCCTAGTAATATCCATCCTGGCAAGTTGAATGTAGTGGATGCTTCTGGAGGATCTTCTCAATGCAAAGGTACATCTCCTTCTATCCTTGAAGTATCTATTTTATTCCATGATCGTTCTATTTGAGTTCTGTTCGATATGGCTGCATCGCGTTCATTTGTATCTAAAGAGCTCATTGATGCTATTTCTTTAGATGTTTCATGCCTTGTTACTTCATTGAGGATTGAAAATCCTATCGAGGGATCCGCAACCCTTAGCATGCTTTGTGATGATGTTGAGATTGTTTTATGTGGATTTTCTCTTCATGCGAATCTGTATGTTATTTCTTATTTGGGTTTTGACATGATTTTGGGTATGGACTGGCTAGTGCGATATGATGCTAGAATTATTTGTTTTGAGAAAGTTTTATATCTTTGACATTCAGATTCGTCTTCTCTACTATCTCTTGTTCTTCGAAATGTGGAAAATTCCAAAGTGGCTTTATATTCTCTAGACACAGGAGATGATGATGATATATCTCGTATACCTGTTGTTTGTGATTTCTCTGATGTATTTGTGCATGTTTTGGGTTTTCCACCTAAGCGGGAGATTGAGTTCCACATTGATCTCATTCCAGTCACGTAGCCAGTTAGTCGTCCTCCCATGACTACAAAGGAAAATGAGGAACTCAAGAAGCAGCTTTTAGAGCTTTACTCCAAGCAGTTGATTCAGTCTAGTTTTTCACCGTGGGGTGCTGCGATCGTCTTCGTGAAGAAGTCCGATGGAACTCTTAGGCTTTGCATCGACTATCACAAGCTTAACGATCTGACCATCAAGAATAGGCATCCGTTGCCTAGGATCAATGATATGTTCAATCAATTGAGTGGTACTAAGGTCTTCTCTCGGCTCAACCTTGCTACTGGTTTTCATCAGCTCCGAGTTGCGAGAGATAGCATACCTCTTAAAGCTTTCCGCACTCGATATGGATCTTGCGAGTGGCTCGTTATGCTGTTCCGTTTAACGAACGCTCCTGCTTTCTTTGCCGATCTTATGAATCGAGTATTCCATGAATATCTTGATAGGTATAACCTTGTGTTCCACAATGACATCCTTATTTATTCGAAGTCTAAAGCCGAGCATGCTAATCACTTGAAAATTGTCTTGAGTACTCTTCGTCATTGTCATCTTAAAGCCAAATTCACCAAGTGCCACTTTTGGGAGAATAAGGTTAAGTTCTTAACCACGTTATTTCTCACGAAGGCATTTTGGTCGATCCTTCGAAGATCGAAGCCATCCAGAATTGGAAAAGGCCCGAGAATGTTTATAAGGTTCACAGCTTCCTTGGATTGGCGGGTTACTACCGTCGATTCATTAAGGATTTTTCTCGCATTTTTCTTCCTCTTACCTGCCTTACTTGGAAAGGCGTTCGATTTATTTGGTCCGACAAGTGTGAAGCTTCTTTTTAGCAGTTGAAGGAGCTTCTCACTAATGCTCTTATTCTAGTGGTTCCCGAAAAGAATCATGATCTTGTTGTCTACACTAATGCTAGTCATTGTAACCTCGGTGTCGTGCTTATGTAGAAGGATCGGGTAGTTGCTTATGCTTCTGGGAAACTACAGCCAAATGAAGATTGCTATGCCACTTATGACTTCAAGCTAGCCACCATTGTCTTCACCTTCAAGATGTGGCGACATTATCTATTAGGCTAGCACTTCATTCTCTATACCGATCACAAGTCCTTGAAATATCTGTTCACTCAGAAGGAGCTCAGTTAAGGCAACAACGTTGGCTCGAGTTCCTTGCCTCTTATGACTTTGATATCCAGTATACCCCTGGTAAGGGTAATCATTTTATTGATGTGCTTAGTCGCAAGCCTTCGCCTATTGTTTCTATAATGATAGCAGAGTGGGATGTTCTAGAGACCTTATCCTTTTGTGATATTCATAATTCAGCTCCATCTCCTGATTCTCCTATTTTATTATTTAGTTTGGAAGCTTGACCCAGTTTATTGGATCATATTGCCGATCCTCAACGGCGTGATCTAAATCTTGTTCACCTTGTTCAGATTTGTGAGTCTAAATCCCATAATGAGGAGTTGTAGGATTTCAGCATTGATTCTCACAGGTGTCTTCGCTAGAAGAACCGTCTTGTTGTACCTTCTGATTCTGCACATAGGTATGACATTCTTGATGACCGTCATCATTCTAAGTATACTGTTTATCTCGGTAGTAGTAATATGTATGCCGATATGCATCGCCTTTATTATTGGGAAGGCATAAAGCGCGATGTTGCGAGTTATGTGAGTAACTGCATGACTTGTCAATTTGTTAAAGCCGAACATTAGCACCTTTCTAGTCTCCTTCAGCCTTTAGAGATCCCATTGTGGAAATGGGATCAGATTTTGATGGATTTCATTGGGGCCTACCTCGTTCAAGATCGGGTCATTCTAGCATTTGGGTCATTGTTGATCGCCTCACCAAATTAGCTCATTTCATTCCTATTAAATCTAATAGGAGTGGTTCTCATTTGGCCAAGTTATATATCAAGGAAATCATGAGACTTTACAATATTCCTAGTTTGATTGTTTGTGGTCGTTATCCGCTTTTCACGAGTCTTCTCTAGCAGAGTCTTCAGCGAGCTTTAGGAACAAAGCTTAATTTTAGCGCAACATATCATCTGTAGTTTAATGGATAGACTGAACGGGTGAATCGTATTCTTAAGGATCTTCTCCATGCTTGCATTCTAGATTTAGGTGGTAGTTAGGAGGATCAACTACCTCTTATGGAATTCTGCTACAAAAATAGTTTTCAGTCCAGTATCGGTATGGCTCCTTTTGAAGCCCTTTACAAAAGTCCATGTTGATCACTTTCGTGTTGGTTGGAATCTAGAGAGAAGCTTATTCTTGACCTAGATTCTATTCATGATTCTTTTGATAAGATTGTTCTGATTTGGCAGAGAATGGAAGTGACATAGAGCCGTCAGAAATCGTATGTGGACAACCGTAGGAAGCCTCTTGAGTTCTCTGTTGGTGATCTCGTTTTTATTTGTATTTCTCCTCTGAAAGGGGTTATGCGCTTCAGTACGACTGGGAAATCGGCGACTCGCTTTATAGGGCCATCTCCTATTACTGAACATATTAGCCCTGTGTCATGTAGAGTTTCATTTACATCTTATCTATCTGGCATTCATGACGTGTTTCATGTCTCTCAGCTTCGGAAGTGTCTTCGAGAGTCGAATTTTGTTATCGATTCTCCTAATTTGCAAGAGCTTGAGATCTCACCAGACCTATCTGTGGTGCAACATCCTATTCGCATACTTGCTGTGGGGATGAGACGCCTTCGAAACAAGGATGTGTCGCTCGTTAAAGTTCAATGGTCTGCTAATCCTAATGACTGCCTTGGGAAACCAGAGAGTTTATCGAGCATTCATATCTTGATTTTCTATCTTTTCATATCAATGGTGAGAATGTCTCTTTATCTCAAGCTTATTTATTTTCTTTTTGAGTGATGAAATTAAGTAATTGAATACAAATTCTTCTCTAGGAATTGCGAGGATGCAATTTTGTTAAGGGGGAGTCTGTAACAATCTTGGTTTGGAGATTACGTGTCAATATTGAATTATAATGATAATTATAATTTAATGTTGTGAATTAAATTAAAATTGGAGAAATTAAATTGTTTATTTGGAAAAACATTGGATTTGTGTCAATATTGAATTATAATGATAATTATAATTTAATGTTGTGAATTAAATTAAAATTGGAGAAATTAAATTGTTTATTTGGAATAAACGTTGGATTTTGGAATTTAAAATGAGAAAATGGAATTCCAGGCTCTATTCTATTTTGTTTCCAGTAGTAATAAGTGGAATATAGGCTTTAAATAATGAAAATGATTCCATTTTAGAGAAAATGAACTAATTATATTAATTATTGCCCATTTGCTTCTTTTAATAATTTTTAAATGAAGTATGTAATTTTTAAAGGTGTTTTACTGAAATAAAACGTGGAAATTGGGATAAAAATAAGTTTTGTCTATAAATAATGTTTTGAAATGGTTTGAAATATTTTCTAAGCGAGAAAATAAATTTTAGAAGTTAAAAACAATATTCTGTTCATTTATTTGTGTAAATGGTGTATTTTTGTTAAATAAAGGATTTTAATAATAATAATAATGATGTTTTTAAAAATATAAATTAATCTTTTTAAATGATAGAAAATCTTTTATTTTCTATGTGTACAAGTTTTTATATTTATCTTGTGTATAAGTTGAGAGAAATGCATTTTTTAAATTGTGTGTATGTGATATGTACACATTTATTTGTTAAGTGTTTTTTAAACCTTAAGCCATTTAATTCTTTCAATTATCAAATCCAATTAGCCCAATATCATTTGGTCTGGTTAAGAAAAGGGGAAAAAGGAATTGGCTGTATGTTCATTTCTTATTACCTTCTAGCTCTTCCAATCTAAAAGCAAAGTCAGTAAACAAAATTTCTCAAATTCAAAATCAAGCTCAATCTTTAATTAAACTCACCGAAATTCAAGTCTTTTTGCAAGACAAAGATAAATCAAAGGTATAAAACTCCAAATCGTACAATTTTATCACAAAATTCTTTTACAGCAAATAGCTTTCAAAAAGTTTTACTGTATGTTGTTTACATGTTCTATATTTGCTTTCTATATGTGTTAAAGGCTTAATCTCAAGAAAAGCTTCCTTTTTCCGTCAAAAATCCAAGCGTTTGTAACAAATCAACAAGGTGAGTTGTATAAGCTCATAATTTAACAAAAGAAAAGTGCCAAAGCTTGAAACTATGAAAATATTAGCGTATGTTCGTTATTTCTTGTAGTTGAATTTTCCCTATTTATATTCAATTTCTACTGCATCTTTGAACCCTTATATCCTGTGATTTCGGCAATGAAATGCTGCCAGATTTCTTGCATTTGATAGCTTGCATGTTGATCTTCATCTCTATAAATTTTTACTGAAATTTATGGCCTTTTGCTATGTCAAAATATTACTGGAAAAATCAGTATACGAGGAAAAAATACCCTGGAAATAATATCCATAGCCTAGGTCGACATGGAGGTTGACCCAGCACCATCCAGGTCGACCTGGTGATCGGCCTGGCCTCTGGTCTGGGTCAAACCTCTTATTAGCCCTGGTGTGTATGTTGTGGCCTTGTGTTCCTATACCTTTCGTATATTATTTCGCGACTTTAGCTTTGGAATTGCGACCGTTATGTCCCATGTTTTGATGCAAATTTCAAGATGATTTTGATGATAATTATAGGCCACGAAATCTATCGGTAGACTAGCCAAATTTTGGAGATATAAAAATTTGAATTTTGAATTATTTGAATTTAATTTGAATTTAAATTCGAGTATCGTTTTGAGTGATTTTCCTTTTTTTATTTGTTTTCGAGCACGTTTTTTTCGAATCTTTTTGAAATGATTTTTAAAATTAATAGGCAATTCAAAATAATTATTATATAATATTTTAAAGTATTTTCAAGTGTAAAATCTATTTATTTTGCATAATAAGAGAAATGTTCAAATAGGGTTTTCAAATTGATTTTGGAAATTGGTTTTTAAAGCTTGTTTTTCCAAGTAAATTATTTTATATACAAATTGCATATTTTTGCACTTTGAGCGAATGAGAAGGAGATTAAATGGTTTGGTAAAACATGTGGTATGAGACACGTGAGTTTATCTTATCGTTTAATTCCCAACTTATCTGTTTGGTCGTTTTAACCTTCAGGTCGAGGTTAACGATGAGATGAGGCAATCATTTTACTGCTTTGAGTGTGAAATTTACTAGCGGGTAGTAAACCGTTTAGCGTAAATGTATGGTATGGGACACACGCTGACACTGTTTGTGACGTCCCACCTCTATGCTCACAATAACAAAGAGCATTAAAGAAATACTGTCTGTTATTACGAAGAATAAGGCTGGATAGGAGCGGCCATCCGTAGTTAGGCCTTACACTAGTATTGATTATCTAAATAGGAGTGGAATATATTTTTCTATTTTTCATTTCTGTTTATTTACTCCCATCGACATATTCAATTCCAGTATAAAACGAACTACGATGGTTCATAATAGTTTAGGACAAGATATATAATAATAACACAGATAAGCTAAACGCGGAACACAAATAATACAAAATCTCAAATATATAACTGAAATCAGTTACAATACATGTGATACAATACTTATGATACAACTATAACTGCCGACTCAGGAAGTTACATATACAAGTACATTAATATAATTAATATACATGAATACATATCGTCCTATACTATGACAACAACTACTCCAAAAGGTATAAAGAGACTTCATAGCTCTAGCAGCAACCCAAAGCAAGATATCTACAACCTGAAATAACTCGGTCTGACCCGAGTATTAAATTCAAAAGAAAATAATACACAGGTCAGTCTAATTCAAACTCAGTTATTAATGCACGTAAGCAATAATACATAAATAATCAAATAGACGACAGTCACAATAAATCTCACCTATCCAACCCTTTAATAAGGAATCGGATAACGATAAATATAACACGTAACAGTGTCAAACAACAAATCAGCAAACTCAAATTATCAACGAAGATAAACGAAATGAAGATAATTTAGAAAACAACAGGATTGCCTAAACGACAATTAACAACAAAATCTAATTATTAAATAAATAATTAGAAAATCATAATCTAATTATCAAATAGATAATTAGACAACAACAAAATGATCAATCAAACCAAATCAAAATACAATTCCAAAATATTGAATTGGACACACAAAACAATTCAAAAAATTTAAATATCACTTAAAAAGTCAATACTGTGTGGCTGCAGTACACGCTCGCATGCACTGCCTCGCCACTACAGTGATGATATACACAAAAGAAAAATGAACCAAAAGAAAATAAAGATTCAAATATCAATGCCACTGCCTCAATGGTCAAAGCAGAATGACATGGACAATATGCACATATATACACAATGAAAATTTACAAACGAGCACAAGGTCGAACCCGAAATACCGGATTCAACTTAAGTGCAGCAAAATAATGTCACGACTTCCAGCACAAGGTGAAATCCGAGATACAAGCTGGATTCAACTCAAGTGTAATTAGAAAAACAAATCCAACTGCATCAATGCAATGCAAACCAACAAGGGCAAGACTGCATACAAAAACTGCAGCCACCACAAGATTACAACAGTTCAAGTTCCAAAATGTCAAGAGAAGATGACAACAGTGGTACAGTGAACCACCCTAAAGCCAAACCAATATGCATATACAACTGCAAACTAGACAGTACAAATAGGAGTGCAAAAGCAAATAGATCAAGTGACAATGCAAGCCAGGATCAAAGACACAGCCGAACAAAATCAGTGCATCAATGATGTCAACAAGTATGCAGTGAATCACAAACCAAAGGAGTGACATGAACAAAGATATAACACATATGCATTGTAAAACTGGATAGTGCAAATATCATACTCAAGACCAAAGGCCATACTACAACTCAATTCAACTACAAATACACAGCAGGTACAAGAAAAATATGTGAACATGTAATATTGACTCAAGATCCATGCATATGAAGGAGTTGGTCTTGACTAGAAGCATGCCTGTGGTCAGGCAACATGAAAGACAAGGCAATGCATAAGCATACAACTAAACAACCAAGGCCAGAGCAGAGATCATGTACAAAAGTGATGACCACATGAGCACAACACGGCACAACATCAAGAATCACAATTCAAGTGAGCAGTAGGTGGTACGAAACCGAACCAGATGAATTGCAACAAGTGATGTATCAACAACTCAATACGTAACACTACAAGTCAGTAAAGATTCACTGAAGCCAAAAGCAACAGAGTTACCAAACTCGAAGTCAAGTAATACAAATCAAGGTATAAACAGAAAATTCTTGCAACGGTGATGATGTAATGAAATCAACAGGAATGGTCAAAGCCTTAATATTCAGATAATCAAAGAAGTTATAAATGCATTTGAACTCCAATAGAATTGGTGAACCATGAAGCTAAACAAAACTGGAAAGCATCAAGTACTCGAATTAACAGAGTGTAGTAAACATCATCATATGAACCAATATCAAAATATACTTAAGACGGGTTCAAATATCATGGTACAACAGTCAAGTTAACTGCCGAGCTACTGGCCGTAGTCAAATACTTAAAGCAAATGCAAAGCCAAATAAATTCTCATCTAAAATATTTTCACAAAATTAAGTTTGCAGTCGAAGGTAACTGCATGTCAAATCAAAACCGGAGTCAGCAGCATCAAGTCAGGACCGTGGCAACTAAGGCTACAATCGAGCAAGTTCAAATGTAAACAAAATCATAGTGACCGAAGTCAACCAAGAATCAGCAAATTCTCAAAACCATGATGACCGGAAAACATCGTCAAAGCATTTTAACAAACTCAAAGTGGCTGATGATGACAGGAATCAAAATCATGGTGGCCACAAACGAAATTAACAGTTTTATCTAAGCCGAAACTCAAACAAAATCAACACGGTATCAATCAAGAAATCATAAATATACGAAGTTTATAAAGTCAGAGAAATCATCAGCATCGAACAGAATCGACTGCCGAAAATAGTATTGAATCAGATGTGAGGGTCACTAACTTTTGTTCGAAGAATCAAAACCCAAGGATCGCACAGTTCAAAATCGAAGCAGAGACGAACCCAAATCAAGCGTTTGAAGTCGGCAACCATGAATTTCATGAAAACCCTAATTTTGATCGAACGAGCGTAGCCATTTTCGTTTCGTGTGTTTTGTTTTAGGGTTCTGAACGAACGAATGAAGAGGATCGGCATTTACTTTGAGAATTTTCACAGCCCTAGAATAAAACATGGGCCAAGATTCAATTTTTAAAGCCCACCAACACTTAACAAATTATTAAAAGAATTTCAACCAAATTAAAAACTCCAAATAGCCATTAGCTATCAACATTAATCGTTTCACGACGATATTTAAATTGATGCGAAATCCCAGGTTGTTACAGACTCCCCTCCTTATAAAAATTGTGTCCCCGCAATTTTCATAATCAAATTCGTCAATAACAATTATTTTTCTAACATAAACTGGTTAAGCTAGAAAAATAAAGGTCAAGAACTCAAGCGCCAAAGAAATCTTTTAATTTCATAAAAGAAATTCACAAATTCTCAACAAAATCTAATTATCAAATAGATAATAAGAAAACAGCAAACTGAATAAATACAATTATCAGCGATATTTAATTATCAATTAGATAATTAAATTCAAAAATCACAAACAGCAATATCTAATTATCAACAAAGACAATTAGAAAACACAAATCACAAATCGCAAAACCGCAAATATCTAGTTATCCAATAGATAATTAGAAAACACGAACTTTATAATCAGCAAACTCTAACTATCAACAGAAATAGATAGAAAACAACAATTCAATATAATCAACATAATCTAGAATCAATTAGAGACTAGAAAATCTCATAATTAGCAAATATCTAATTATCGAAAACGATAATCAGAAATCTCAAATCAACAAATATCTAATTATCAAAAACGATAATCAGAGACAACAAATATCCAATTATCAAAAAGGTAATTAGAAACAACAAATATCCAATTATCAAAAACGATAATCAGAAATCTCAAACCAACAAATATCTAATTATCAAAAACGATAAACAGAAATCTCAAATCAATAAATATCTAATTATCAAAAACGAAAATCAGAAATCTCAAATCAACAAATATCTAATTATCAAAAACGATAATCAAAAATCTCAAATCAACCAATATCTAATTATCAAAAACGATAATCAGAAACAACAAATATCCAATTACCTGCAGATAATTGGAAACAACAAATATCCAGAAATCAATTAAGATGATTAGAAAATCAACATAAAAGGTGGATCGATCCCAGCAGATAGCGAGTTTTAGCTACGCCGCACGTGCATCTCATATGGCTGAAGCCTACCAAGTACTATATTTTTGGCACCCAACAAATGACCCGAAGGTCCAACAATGACCTGAAGGTCTAGTACTGGTATTGACCCGAAGGTCCATCATATGACCCGAAGGTCCAACATAGTGGCTCGAAAGCACACCAAATCATCAAAATCATCAAAACAGCAAATATTTCAATTAACGAGTCAAGAATTAATCGAAATAGCAAACGCACATGTTCCATACCACGAGTTTTACTAAATCGTTTAATTCTCTTCATCGTTTCCTTGAAAGTGCAAAATTGTGTATTTTAAATAAATAACATTTTACGTTCTCAAACAGACAAGTCTGAAATCTAGCGAATCAGTAAAAGTGAGGGTTCATAGTCCTCAATTTTGCTGAAGTGTTTAAATCGCTTCCTCATTCTTTTAAAAGTGCAAATTGTAATTTTTTTGGAAAACAATTTTATTTTAAAACGATTTTTAAAACACGTGACTAAAACAGCAACAACTGTAGCAAATTCGATAAGGAAATTGCACTTCTCAAAACACCGTAAAAACGGATCTCAAAATCAGCATTGCGGGATAACCGCTTGAAATTCTCTTTAAATTTGACGGTTACTTAAGTCAAAGCGACAGTAGTTTATATACGTCAAAATATCATCTAAATAATTTGCATCAAAATATAATACTAGTGAATTTTCATTCATCAAAAATATCAACAAAACGCCGCGCTTCAAAAATTTAGCACCGGTGTAAAAATCCCGTTATAAAAATAACGACAACAAAATACGTTTAAAACCAAACACCGGTTCAACGTACAATTAATGCAGTATCGTGCAACTCATATTTGCACGCACCTTACAAGATGAACAAAGAAATCACTCGAATATATCTTCAATGAAGATAATTCAAAACAGCAAAAATCTCAACAAAATCACATAACTACAATCGCTTCGGACCCTCAAATCAGATTCAAAATTTTCAAAGAAAACAAAAATAAACACATCTATGTAACAACATAAAGAAATTTATTTCATTTTCATATTTTGATTCTTAAATCAAAAGGTTATCAGCAGTTTTCAGCGAAGGCAGTCTCACTGTTTCCGCTGCGCACTCTGATAAACAGAACACAAATTACTCAATCATCAAAACACAATTTCACTTTTATTTTTATATAAAGATATTTAAAAATTTCATCTTAATTTCAAAACTTTGGCTTTGACTCATAGCACAACTAAAAACATCAACAAATAGTTGTAACACATGTTCCATCTAAGTTATGTTTTAAATTATGTCCATAAAAATCCCTCGTTCTGATACCAACTGTGACGCCCCACCTCTATGCTCACAATAACAAAGAGTATTAAAGAAATACTGTCTGTTATTACAAAGAATAAGGCTGGATAGGAGCGACCATCCATAGTTAGGCCTTACATTAGTATTGATTATCTTGATAGGAGTGGTATATATATTTTCTATTTTTCATTTCTGTTTATTTACTCCCATCGACATATTCAATTCCAGTATAAAACGAACTACGATGGTCCATAATAGTTTAGGACAAGATATATAATAATAACACAGATAAGCTAAATGCGGAACACAAATAATACAAAATCTCATATATATATAACTGAAGTCAGTTACAATACATGTGATACAATACATATGATACAACTATAACTGTCGACTCAGGAAGTTACATATACAAGTACATTAATATAATTAATATACATGAATATATATCATCCTATACTATGACAACAACTACTCCAAAAGGTATAAAGAGACTTCATAGCTCTAGCAGCAACCCAAAGCAAGATATCTACAACATGAAATAACTCGGTCTGACCGGAGTATTAAATTCAAAAGAAAATAATACATGGGTCAGTCTAATTCAAACTCAGTTATTAATGCACGTAAGCAATAATAAATAAATAATCAAATAAATGACAGTCACAACAAATCTCACCTATCCAACCCTTTAATAAGGAATCAGATAACGATAAATATAACACATAACAATGTCAAACAACAAATCAGCAAATTCAAATTATCAACGAAGATAAATGAAATGAAGATAATTTAGAAAACAACAAGATTGCCTAAACGACAATTAACAACAAAATCTAATTATGAAATAAATAATTAGAAACTCATAATCTAATTATCAAATAGATAATTAGGCAACAACAAAATGATCAATCAAACCAAATCAAAATACAATCTCAAAATATTGAATTGGACACACAAAACAATTCAAAAAATTGAAATATCACTTAAAAGTCAATACTGTGTGGCTGCAGCACACGCTCGCGTGCACTGCCTCGCCACTACAGTGATGAAATACACAAAAGCACAATGAACCAAAAGCAAATGAAGATTCGAATATCAATGCCACTGCCTCAATGGTCAAAGCAGAATGACATGGACAATGTGCACATATATACACAATGAAAATTTACAAAAGAGCACAAGGTCGAACCCAAAATACCGGATTCAACTTAAGTGCAATAAAATAATGTCACAACTTCCAGCACAAGGTCAAATCCGAGATACAAGCTGGATTCAACTCAAGTGTAATTAGAAAAACAAATCCAACTGCATCAATGCAATACAAACCAACAAGGGCAAGACTACATATAAAAACTGAAGCCACCACAAGATTATAATAGTTCAAGTTCCAAAATGTCAAGAGAAGATGACAATAGTGTACAGCGAACCACCCTGAAACCAAACCAATATGCATATACAACTGCAAACTAGACAGTACACATAGGAGTGCAAAAGCAAATAGATTAAGTGACAATGCAAGCCAGCATCAAAGACACAGCCGAACAAAATCAGTGCATCAGTGATGTCAACAAGTATGCAAGTGAATCACAAACCAAAGGAGTGACATGAACAAACATATAACATGTATGCACTTAAAACTGGACAGTGCAAATATCATACTCAAGACCAAAGGCCATAGTACAACTCAATTCAACTACAAATACACAACAGGTACAAGAGAGTATGTGAACATGTAATATCGACTCAAGATCCATGCATATGAAGCAGTTGGTCTTGACTCGAAGCATGCCTATGGTCAGGAAACATGAAAGACAAGGCAATGCATAAGCATACAACTAAACAACCAAGGCCAGAGCAGAGATTATATACAAAAGTGATGACCACATGAGCACAACACGGTACAACATCAAGAATCACAATTCAAGTGAGCAGTAGGTGGTACGAAACCGAACCAGATGAATTGCAACAAGTGATGTATCAACAACTCAATTTGTAAACACTACAAATCAGTAAAGATTCACTGAAGCCAGAAGCAACAGAGTTACCAAACTCGAAGTCAAGTAATACAAATAAAGGTATAAACAGAAAATTCTTGCAACAGTGATGATGTAATGAAAGCAACAGGAATGGTCAAAGCCATAATATTCAGATAATCAAAGAAGTTATAAATGCATTTGAACTCTAATAGTATTGGTGAACCACGAAGCTAAACAAAACTGGAAAGCATCAAGTACTCGAATTAACAGAGTGTAGTAAACATCATCATATGAACCAATATCAAAATATACTTAAGATGAGTTCAAATATCATGGTACAACAGTCAAGTTAACTGCCGAGCTACTGACCGTAGTCAAATACTTAAAGCAAATGCAAAGCGAAATAAATTCTCATCTAAAATATTTTCACAAAATTAAGTTTGCAATCGAAGATAATTGCAGGTCAAATCAAAACCGGAGTCAGCAGCATCAAGTCAGGACCGTGGCAACTAAGGCTACAATCGAGCAAGTTCAAATGTCAACAAAATCATAGTGACCGAAGTCAACCAAGAATCAGCAAATTCTTAAAACCATGATGACCGAAAAACATCGTCAAAGCATTTTAACAAACTCAAAGTGGCTGATGATAACAGGAATCGAAATCCTGGTGGCCACAAACGAAATTAACAGTTTTATCTAAGCCGAAACTCAAACAAAATCAACACGGTATCAATCAAGAAATCATAAATATACGAAATTTATAAAGTCAGAGAAATCATCAGCATCGAACAGAATCGACTGCTGAAAATAGTATTGAATCAGATGTGAGGGTCACTCACCTTTGTTCGAAGAATCAAAACCCAAGGATCGCACAGTTCAAAATCGAAGCAGAGACGAACCCAAATCAAGCGTTTGAAGTCGGGAACCATGAATTTCACGAAAACCCTAATTTTGAGCGAACGACAGCAGCCATTTTCGTTTCGTATTTTTTGTTTTAGGGTTTTGAACGAATGAATGAAGGGGATCGGTATTTACTTTGAGAATTTTCACAGCCCCAAAATAAAACATGGGCCAAGATTCAATTTTTAAAGCCCACCAACACTTAACAAATTATTAAAAGAATTTCAACCAAAATTAGAAAATCCAAATTGCCATTAGCTATCAACGTTAATCGTTTCACGACGATATTTAAATTGATGCAAAATCCCAGGTTGTTACATTGTTCGGGTTCCTGTCCAAGAGTTTATAACCCATTGACCATTGCGGAATATTTATCTTCAAGACGTTTGTCGTTGCGGCGTTTGTCATTGCGGCGTATTTTCCATTCCAGCGTATTTGTCATTGTGGAGTTTTGCCTTTGGGAGAGGTACCTATATGAAGTAATAGTACTCGGCAAGGCTTCGGCCACATGCATGTGCTAAACATTTGAGATGATTTATTTCACTATTATCCCTAGTGTATCGCTCCTTTCCAGAATTTGTCCTTTGAACCACTCGATATATTTTGTGGTGATCAACTTTTAGGAATTTGAACTCTTGGGAGTTCTATTTTTGAGATTTGAATTGCCTACACTGGGGCGTTATTTGAGATTTGGCTTTTTGCGTTTACTTGAGATTTTATTCTCCTCTTTGAAGATATATTTTCCTTATAGCATATTTGAGATGGGATCTTTTTATGCATGCTTTAAGTTTGACGATTTGGTAGGTTTAGGTTTTCCCCTAAACAATTTTTGATGATTTATGCAATGACGATGATATGAGGCTCGCTACTTTCAACATTGTATGGGTTTTTCTATCTCTTTTGAGACTATATTTTGTGTAGTGGTACATACCATATTTATGCTTATGCTTACTTAGTATTGTTTCTTCTTGATTAAGAAGAATATCACCTGTATCCTATGCTTCTATTATCGCTTATTCTCTTAAACTGATTTTTTTAGCTAGACTGGACCGTGTATTTATACTTTGGTCGGACGAGGTGTTTCAGGTTTGGTATATTTGGACCTAGCCTACTCTACTTTCGCATGGACTATTCTACTAGCTCTTTTTGTTATAGCTTTTTATGTTGTCCTTTTTGTTTGCTACTCTGATATGTATATTCGTTTGATTAGCTTGTATATTGTGTTTGCTATATCACTTGATATGTATCATTTTGTATATCTATGATGTATCTGTATATGATTATATATACGATGATCTACTGTTTTGTGAAGTGTTTGCATTTGAGTTGTTGTATTTTGTTCTGATAAATTCTATAGCCACCTATGGCTTTGTATTAAGTATTTATTGGATATGTCGATCCTCTTGAGATAGAAAAAAATAGTATTTCAATGTATTCAATAGATATTTAAGACAAGGCTATTAATGGTCGCTTCTAACCAGCCCTATTCTCCGCATTAGTAGACAATATTACCCAGTAATACTCTTTGTTAATGTGGGTCTCGGGGTGGGGCGTCATAGGTTGCTATAGTAGCACTGGCCTTAATTTTGGTATTATAAATACCATAGATAATATTTTTAAATTTAAAAAAGAAATTCAAAAGTGATTTTGCAATTCGATAATTTTTGTATTGAATTTTGGGATTATAAAAAAAGAAATTGATTTGGATAAAATAAATAAATAAATTTGGATATTTATTTAGCTATTTCGTATAATGGTTTCAATTGAGAATTTTAAATTGAGGATTTTTTAAAGTAATTGATTTTTAAATGAGATTCTTAAAATACGGAATGGAAGTTGAAATCGAGGTTTGATACGGTTTTGGATTATAGTTTGGATTTTATGGGAAATAGATTTCTAAATGGAATTTTAAATAGAAATTGATTTATAAATGAGATTTGTTTAATATAAATTTGTTATTAACAGAGAATAACCGAAAACGAGTGTATAAATTTATAAATAATGTCTATAAATAAAGTGAAATGATTATCATTTGATAAGTTGGGTATATAAATTCACCGTGTGAATTTAAAGTGAGATATGGTAATCGATTTAGGGAATAATAGTGGATTCTATTTTGAAATTTGAAAATAGTTGTGAAACTAGAAATGAAAATCGATTTGGGATAAATCGAGAGAGATTTATAAGTATAAAAATGGGTATGTTGAATTTTAAAAATAAATTCTTATAGAGAAGTTAAGTTTGAAGAGATTTTATTTATTAAACTTTAAAACTATTTTAGTATTGGAATATTTCGGAAAGTGGATTATTCAAATATTTAATATTTATTGAAATAAATTCAATTTGTATAATGAGCTTTGTAAATTGATTAGTTTAATTTAAAATTGAATTGGAAATGAGTTATCGATGTTTACTTAAAGTGTTTTGGTATTTAAATAATTACTTAAGCATATTTTAAAAATATATTATTATTCTTTAAAAAATACTTATTATATATATAGAGAGTTTTTCAATGATTGAAATTTATTTATGAATCCTCTCGAGATTTGTAAATGGGGTTTATTTAACAGATATGATTTTGTTAAGAGGAATCTTATAAGGGATTTTGGGAGAAACTAGAATATCCAAAATATTGAAATATGGAACTTTAAAAATGAATCTGAATTCATAGAAGAAGTTATAAATTGGTGGTTGGGTTTATAAAAGAGTATAATCGGTTTTGGAAATTGTAAAAAGGGAATTTGTAAATAATTTCGAAAATTTATGAGTTATGAAATATTTCCTAAGTTTGGCATTAAAATGATTTTGGAGAATCTTCCTATAAATATTCTCCTAAGTATTAAAAAGAGGGTTTTGGAAAATATTTCTAGTGTGAAATGAATCATATAGAAATATTTTTCTAAGTGTTATAAATTGAATTCGAAAATATTTCTAACTCGAAATGGTTTAAAAATATCCCGTTATGGATAAGTATTTGAAATTGTTTTCAAATGCTAGAATGCTGGAAGAGAGTTGAATATATATCTTTGTAAAGATATTTTGAAATGAATGTTTTGAAAGATTTATAAAATTGGGCCTAGCAACTGGTTATGTGTATAATTTAATAGTTAAATAACCGATTTTCAAATCTGGCCAATTTCGTGCATCGTTTTGAAGGGACTGGGATCAGATTTAGTAATCTGAAAATCACATCGATCAGATTTGTGCATTAGGAATTGTGATATCGCGAAGATAATGGAGATGGTGATCATGAAGGAGATTTGGTTTGTTTAGACCCAGAACAACTTGTATGGATGATGCTAACATTGCATCATTGCTTGGAAGGTAGTGTTAGCATTCCAAGAATGATAGCTATTCTTAAGGTAATACGTAGCCTCAAGTCTCAGCAACCGAGAATGACTAAAACAAGGAAGATGCAACAAGGCTATGTGGTCTCTCCCATTAGGATATGATCATCACTCATCTAGAGTGGTCTGTCATCACTTTCATTTGTATCTGTTTCGGGGCCCATTGGTGGTGATCACATTCGATGATATCTAGTAAGGGTAGGCTGGTCTTGTGTTGGCAAGGATCGATATGTTTGATCTCGGTACATTTTTTAGAGGTGTACTGTGGCGGGTGGTACCCCAATATCCCCGTCATTGTATGGAATCCAATATCCATTACGAGCCTATACGATTTTAGATGTGCCCAACTATGGTGAAACATGAGATGCAAGCATTTTAGCTATTTTATAGTTTATTTTCTATAGACATTGTTATAATATCAGATGATTTTGATATAAAATGTTTTGGTTATCGTAAGGAAAAAACCCATTTTATTTATGTGTGGCGTGGTCTGACAGGATACCTTTGTTTTCAAAGGATTTTGACAACTGTAATAATTCAAATTGAGTGTGTTTTATCACATTGGTTTTCCAGACTTACTTGGATGTTGTTTTATTATAATGCTCCGGTCAGATCAAGCATTACAGATCCAGGTTAGGTTATGGAGCTCAGGAGGCGAATTGAAGGATTTTAGGCGTATTACACGTACTTGGTTATTTCCGTTGTGTGTGTTATACTGTATATTCAGTACATGTGAGGACTAGTTATTATAACTTCTAGATTGATTGTTGATTGTTGTCCTCTAATGATTGTATGTATTTTATAGTTACAGTTTCTTTGTATAAAGATCTGTTATTATATATTATATTTTGTTCCGCCGCGATTGCGGGATTTGGTATTGTTGTTTCTATTTTTCTTCTATCTCTTCTTCTACACCCATAATGATCCGATATTTTCGACACTCTATTTTCCGGCTTGTTGTACAGTGAACGTATTGATGTCGATTTTCAAGGGTCAAAAATCTATGGGTCGTTACAGTGGTACAAAGCCCAAGGTTAAGCAAGAACCTTGACTTTGGTGGGGACTACTCATTATAGATAGGGTTAGAAGTACCCTAGAATGAGTTTGAGTGTATTAATAGATATAAACACGTATTTATTAGTGAATATAAAATGTTTTGTATGGTGTTGATTTATCAGTTAAGTGGCTTATGAATTCTGGTTGAGTAGTGGGACGCCACAATATCGATAAGAGTTTCTAAAAATTTAAACCAGGCAATTTGGCATAGTATTGTTTTAAAGTGGATAAGTGAAATAATTTTACCTATCTATATTTTGATAAAAGAAATATTTTTCAGAAATTATTATAGTATATTGGTGTGTTGGTTGTTGTTATTATAATCTAAACAAAATTATAAAAATTGGAAATGGTTTATCCAATCAAATTAAGTTTGTATAAGTATGGAATTAGGCATATAAGTAAAAACTAAATTAAATTAAAACCCGTGATTTGGGAAATTTAAATCTCGGAGATTTTTGGAAAAGCTTTCCAAGGCATTTTGAAATAAATAATGGTGAGATTATTTTTGGAACAGAAAATGCTTTAAATTGGATTTAAAAATGGATTTTGGAAATGATAAAGCACTGAATTGACTTCAGTTGCTGGAAAATAATCCTAATGATGACTGCGCCGCATCATCAGTATTCATTTTCGAGTTTTTAAGTAATGGATTACTACTATGATTATTTGGCTAAAAAATTGTTTAGTAAAATCGGGTTTTGATTTAACAATTCCAAAAGTAAGATTAGATAAACAGAAAGGAATATATATATATACATATATTTAAATATGGGATTTCAAAATGATTTGAAATATTTTGAAATGAAATCGAGTGTTTGAATTCTGGAATATTCATTTGAACGTTTTAAGAAACCAGAGAAGAAATAAGTTTCTGAACTAAAAGTTGGAATGTGAATTTCAATATGAAGTAAAATGTAACATAGGTAAAGTTAAATAGATTAAGTTCGTAAATGGATTATAATTTAAATTAGGCTAAGTTAAAAAAGATTGGAGGGGATTAGTAATAATATCAAATTGTATTATATATAAATCTGAGTTGTAAAATGATTGTATAACTATAGGTTATAAATTTTGAATGGAATTATCTCAAGAATAGAATTTATGAAAATGTGAAAAATAGGTTGTGTAACTTATAAATTGCGGAAGTGGAATGGTAAAGCCAAAATAATAATGATTTGATATTTTGGCGAAGAGATGAAAATCCAATTTTGAATTATAAAATCAAGTGAACTCAAGCCAACTCAATTGAAGTGATTTTTGAAATAAAATCAGATTTTGAATTATGAAATGGAAGTGAATTAATTAGATAAATTAAATAGTTAATCGAATATAGAAATGAGACTTAAGTTGGTTAAGTAAAATGAATTGTGGATTGAAATTGAATGTGAAACTTGAGTTATAAATGGAAGTCGACTTATGTGTAGCAAGTTTGATATATCTTGAGATGTTGTCGAATATAATAGATATGGTTTGAAATAGTGGTGACTTAAGTTATAAACGAATTCAATTTAAGTGCAAATTGAATATGGTCTGGAATATTATTGATAAGAATGAAATTTAACTTAAGTAATTACTTTATGAAATGGTTCGAAAATAAATTGACATGGATTGGATTGTTGTTGAATATTACATAAAGTAAGTAAGATTCTGTGAATAAATTGAATGTGATTCAACAGAGGTTGATAAATCAATTTAGAATCAATTTAAGTGGTGTATTAACATGAATGGTTATTTTATTAGATGAATATCAATGAATTTGCATGGAAGGAATTGTCGTTCGACAAAAATGGGAGTAAACAAAATTTTGTGATTCAATGGAAAGTGAATAAATTGATTTAGAATCAATTTGAAATGGATATAAATATAATGTGTGCGAATATTTATTGAATGAAAATAAATTTCTTATGGATTATTAGAAATAGAATAAAAGATATATAAATTGATTGAAAGTGGGCAATTTCATGCTAGAACCTTGTAATTGCTTGTAAATGCATAGAGAACATGTTTGGTATATGCAAATGGCATGTTTATGGAATGTTGTTAAATTTCACGTTTTTGGTACTTATGGGTTTTATTTGAGTAAGTACAAGTACAAGAAGACTATTAGGCTTTATTTTGGTTGTAAATTGCACATATATTAAGCGAACTTGCTTAATAACGCAAAATACGCTTACGAAAAATAAAAATATCGATATATATTGTGTTTTTCAGCCATGAGAGCCGATGTA
This sequence comes from Allium cepa, assembly GCA_030765085.1. Taxonomy (NCBI): domain Eukaryota; kingdom Viridiplantae; phylum Streptophyta; class Magnoliopsida; order Asparagales; family Amaryllidaceae; genus Allium; species Allium cepa. Next base: position 581,499,703 of record CM060940.1, read on the forward strand.
TATCTTTTTATCATATTTGTCATATTACAAAAGGCTCTTCGTACAATGGAGACTTTGCCAAAAAATTCCAAAAATTTACAGTGTTAGAAAATTTAGTTAGAAAAATTTTGAAAATAATTTTGCTAACTAAAACATGGTTTGAAAATTCAAATGGAAAATAAAGGGTTTTTTTTAATGTTTGGAAACTAGTTAGTGAATGCAGGTCTAAAGATATAGAAAAGGGAAATATTGAGTTTTAAATATGTGGGTTTTGGAATGTTATTAGGTTTGGAGCCTTTTCCTACCTTGGTAATTTCGGAGACGAAATTCTTTTAATGTGGGTGGAATGTGATGACTCGGAATTTTATTGTTTTGAAATTGGAATGTTTAATTAATTTTAAATACTGGAAATTAATGTAGATTTAATGACTCGAATTTCAAAAATAGTGATTTATAATAATTGGAATTGGTTAAATAATGGAATTTTGAGTTTTAAGCTTGATAAAAGTAATTTCAAAGCTGATTTAAATCCCATTTAAATAAAATGAAGATATGCAAACTTTTAAATTTGATTAAAAAGTGATTTAACTGATGTTGAAAATAACTCTTTTAATTAACGAATAAAAATAGCCTTCGGGGATACATCCTCGGATTTTGAGACTATATGAATTATAATACGCCGTCAAATTTCACAGCGATCAGATTTATCGTTTGGTTGTACGAGATAGAAACGCTTTGAAATTAATATGAAAATTTAGTATTATTATTGGGTTCAAAAAGTTATCTTCTGCATACAATCGAATTAGGTCTCGAAACTTGTTCGAATGCTTTCAAAATAGGAGTATAACATTAGGATCGTCAGGCAGCACACCTCGATAGGAGTTAGATATTTTAAGTTACTATAAACGAGATATTTTGGAATTAAGTAATATTTAAAATTTCAAGTCAACTATAATAAGTAGTACACGTAGCCGTTTTCCGTTCTTATAAGCCACCCTATCGTGTACGAGCCTACACTTTTTCACATATAAATCGCGGCCCTCTCTCTTTATTTTTCAAAAGAAGGAAAGAAGGAGAAAAAGGAAATTTCAAAAATTAAAATATGGAGTTACGCTAATCTAAAAATCATGGAAATAGCATATTTGAATTTTCAAAGCCGTAAGCTTCCATTCCAACCCAAATTCTTGCTCATAGCTATGACATGAATGATTGACATTGGGGCTGAGGACCTAGGGTTGGAGTTTTGGAGAGTTGTGGTCATCGAGTGTCGAATTGGATCTTTGATTTGGCTTCGGCATGCCGGAGAGTAGCTCGTAGTAAAATTTGGTGAAATTTGACGCTTGTTTTTAAATTGCATCACCTAAGGCTGCTACGAGCAAGTTGGAGTAGGTCGCGATCATCATGGTTTGGTCGAGTGGCTACTAGAGGGTATGAGCGAGTTGAGTTTGAGGAGTGAAGTTCATCGTGCAATCGATTTTGGGTTTCATCCATAAGTGCTCCTTGTCAATTGATTTTATGCATGACATTATGACTTTTTCATGCACGTGCGACTTGGATTTGGGGAAGACTAAGATAAAGGAGAGGGGGGATCGAAAATATGTATATTAAGTTATTTACTTTTAATTTAATTTGTCGATAACTTATCAAATTAATAATTTGTTCATACAAGTTCTGATCGAGATGAAACTTTTTGCATTGCACTCGTGGCGATGAATGCTTCACAATGGAACTGGTTTGGATGGATTTGGAGCTTGTTAGCATTTTGGGTTAAAATTGAATGCTAGATCATTTGAATTCAAAAATAAAATGTTTGGGCAACTATTAAAATCAATGTGAGTAAATCTCACTCATTTGGATAAATGGTTTTAACTTATCATATTAAAAATTTAATTATTGGTTATAAACTATTATAGTTGGATGTTAAATTATACATTGTAATATATATATATATATATATATATATTAGTAGTTGTTTGGATCAAATAAGCCTTAAAAGCACTATTCGCAGCACTTTTGCAGCACTTCCTAATAACTTTTGAAATATAACTTTAAACTTAAGTATTCTTTCCCAAATCTTTTATATATGTTTTCAAATAAATAATTAAGTATTTTAAAAATAATGCGGAGGTTTCAAATTTATTTTAAGGAGTTTAAGTAAATGATTTAAAGAAATGCTATTATAATCAAGTGATTTAATCTTAGCTCTCAAAACCAATGAACAGACTGGATTCTTCTATTTGTGAGATCCTAATGTAAGGTGCTCAAAGTAAGGAGATGTTCAAGAGTAATCAGTTCCCCTGCTCAGCTGGCCTTTTACCTCGGCGAGAAATAGATAAGGTCGAAATGTCGGAAACAATGCAAGTATAAAAGATCTAATTTTTCCAAATTTAATACAACTTGGATCATATAGAAATAATCTTCTTATACATGGTATTAAATCTCAAGAAGGGAACCTATACTATCCGTATGAATTTAAAAGGTAACTTCTTCATCATTCGAGGGATATTAAAGCTTGAATATGGAAATTGATGTTGAGTAGAATTAGTATAATTTCTATCGACCTTTTCTACTTAATAAGGTTTTGTAATATGATTTATGAGAAATGATTTTGGTTTGATATTTATAAAGTTAAAGAGAGGTTTAATGATCTTGTATATACTAAAAAATGGTTTTAAAAGATAAATATCTCTGAGAAGATATTTTGGATAAAAGGATACAAATTAGTGGAATATTAATCACCCACTTAACATCATTTTATTGATAATTGGTTTGAAGAAACCAGAGTTAGAATTGGGTGATTCTTATCTAGAAACCACTTCGAACTAATTTACGAGTTTGAAAGTGAAGATATGTTGAAGACAATGAAGTTGAAGGCGTGGATCTTCATAACGGAAGGACTTATTGTTGATAATGTCAGAGTAGCTCCCGTGATAAATAAATAGCAGTGGTCCCTTTATTCTGGGATCTTGGTATGCAAGGACTACTCGTTATTAATCCTAGGAGTCATACCCAATAGGATGTGGTAGGAGAGTGTCATTGATTTGTTCTATTCATATACAAATTATATGGGTGAATGTTTAACATTGCATTTCTAAGATCATAGTGCATTGATTTCTAAAACTGTATATCTGTTTGGTGGTACGAAGGTAAATCCTCTTATACTTAACATCTTTCTCTTATACGTACGAGCTTAGAGGTTGTACATTTGTTGAAATCAATAGTGTGTGTTGGAAATGGCAATGTGGCATTTTAAGTGAAAATGTTCTAAGAATGGTAAACGTTACCTCAAGCCTCGCATCCGAGGAATTGTGAAACAGGGGTTGCTTTAAGGCTAAGTGGTTCACAATCATTATGGTATGATATAACCTTTCTAGATTTATTTATTTATACACACTGCAACATCGGATTTAAATTTCATAGTGTATGCTATAAGACATCTCAGAGAGGTCGGGAACAGCGGGCTGATATCAAATTCGGTGCTATCTGTACCATCTGTTGCTCTCGGGTAGGCTGGTCTTAATTTATAGAGGACCATCTGTTGGTATCCTCGGTACATTCCTCTAGAAATGTACTGTACACGAGATAGTCCATTATCTTGTTATTCATTGGAAATCCATTCTCTAATAAGCGCTTCAGACTTAGTTATAAACATATTATGCCGTCAAACTTAACCAATGTAACAATTTCAGCTATTTGAATATGTTTATCTGAAAGATTTTTTAAAGCACGTCACTAAAAATAATATTCCCGGATTTGCATAGCAAATACTTTGGTTATCATAAGGTAAAAACCCGCTCCATGTTTATGTGCGACATGGTCTTATGAGATATCCTTTGTTTTCAAATACTCGTATTTTGCATTTTACACACCAGTTCCATGACTGACCCAGAGTTTATTTTCTTTCCCTTAAACTCTGGGTGCCTTATTTTTCTGGGCAACCTAATAGTCGGATTTAGTTTGGAGCATTTTGAAAGAGCTTGGAGCATGGATCTAGAAGATCCTTTGGAAGATTATTATTTATTTCCACCACATTTATGTACAATTGTATTCCGCATTTGTAAGGACGGAGATTTATAGCGGTCCATGTTGATGTCTAGTTCAACTCTGAAAAATGTATTTACAATTTCCATTGTAAAGATTATATGTTGAAATAATATATTTTATTTCATTCGTGTAAGATTCTGTTCTATCTTTATTTTCTTCTTTCCCTTAACGGTTAGGTTTTCTGGCACTTGAATTCGCGGCAAGTGAATACCGAGATGTATAAATATCAATTATTGAGGGCCAAAAATCCCATTCGTTATAGTCCCCTTTAGTTCATGCCTCCATTTGAGATCTTGTTTCCCTGTCAATATAAGAGTTGTTTGTACATATATATGTGCGTCTTCAAGGAGAGAGCTCTCTTCTCTGTTTCCTTTGTTTGCCTATAAATGTAAATAAACTCCACTTCAACCATTCAATAACCAATATCTCAAATTCTAATCACTTTTAGCCCCAACCTCCAGCACGAAGGTTGTTTTCACCGGTCTCTATTATTTTTAGACATAAACTGCTTGATTTTTCATCGTGAGATAAGAGAGAAATCTTGCAATATCAGTAAGTGGGAAATTTTAGTCAAAAAGTTTGAAAAATCATATTTTTTTACACATTTGGAATTAATCAATGTTGCTCACATCGTTGGAGTACTAGGAAGATGTAGGATTTTTGGTGAAGTTTCGATGGTGATTGACAACTATCGCCAACGGTTGTTCAACGTTAGGGTTTGAGCATATCAAAGATTTAAGCGATGATAGGTCGAATGAGGTATGGAGATGATTTCACGCTGGCAAGGTGAAGTCGTGGTTGAAGTTTGGGAAGGTCATGTTACCTATTCAGGATGCGGCAGTCGAAAATGATGCGAATTTTTGGTTTGGAATTTTAAGAGGGGGATATGATTAGATTTTGCTATCTTGGGCAAGCGAGCGAGGTGATGGTGCCATTGAGATGAGAGGACAATGTGAGAGATGTTAGTGATCTTGGGGAGGGCATTGGTGCTTTCAACATACATATATGGTGCATGAGCATGCACATTTTCACGTGTATAGACATTTGGGAATGTTGGAGAAGAGGAAAGGGAGAAGGGGAAGATAACTATAAGTTCAAGTACGGGTTTGGACTTGTGGGCCTTGGGGTTTTGTGAATGGGTGGGAGTTTTTATTTAATTTGTTGACTAAATTATTTGAAAAGTTGTTGATTTTGAATTGCCATACCTCATTCGTTTTAAACTCGACTGACCCAAGGGTTTTTGCACTAGCATCGTGTGAACTACTAGAAGATCTTGTAAAATTATCGATAATTTAGATGAAGTATAATATGATACAATAATAGGGATTGAATTTGATTAGGTTATTATAATAACGTATTTTAATTAATTATACCTTATAGGTGTTATCTATTTGGTCAAATAAATATCATTTTGTTAAAGTAAATTGGATAAAGTAATTTGGACACTTATTTAGCGGAATAAAACACCATTCCACTAGTTAAATTAATTAGTTATTTAACTAATAGAATAAATCCATATTTTGCTATTTTATAGATTTGGATATCTAATTATATGTCGTTAATTGATATTCCATTTTGAATAAGTTATGTGTTAATCAGTGGTGGTTAACTACTAAATTAATTTACAAAGATGATTATTAAGTAAATGCTAGTTATTGTTGAATGATATGGTATCGAATTTCGAAAACTATGGATTTAAATCAACTTCAAATTTAAAACAATTATAAATGTTTATATAATTATTATTTTAGCAAAATGTATTATATAATAATTATTTATCAACAATGTTAAAAAGTTAACAAATTTAAAATTTTAATATGTTTAAATTATTAATTTATATTCTAAATATGATTTAAAGTTATTTATACTTTAATAATATTTGAAGTTATTTTATAATAATTTGATGTTAAAGTTAATTATTATTTAAAATTATCCATTTTATATTTTAAGGCTATTATTTATTATTATTTTAGGTAATATTGTTTAAAGGTAAATTTATTATTATAATAATACTATTTTAAAGTTAAACTATTATTATAATAAATTGTTTTAAAGTATGATTTACTATTATGTTAACAATGTTTTTAAAGTATGAAGATACTATTATATATTATTAGAATTAATTTTAGGGTTTATTATTTTATTAATGATTGTTTAAGTTATTATTTCACTAATGTTGTTTAAAGATAACTAATTGTTTTATTAAAGTTGTTTATAAACAATAAATTGTTTAATAAAGGATTCCTTTTATATAAAAAGTTTTATTAAAGGAGATTATGAATTTGAAAGAGGTTTGGAGTTGGAAAAAAAGTTTGGCTTTTAAATGATTTTAGGATGGAAGTTTATAAATGGTTTAAAAATTTTAAAAGGGTAAATTTTTAAAATGGGTTCTTGAGATTTATAAAAGAAGTTAAATAAATAGAAGGGAGATTCGTAAAGATGTTTTATAAATAGATTTGGGAATTTATGAAGGAGATATTTATAAAATAAAGAGATTTTTGGAAAGGAATGGTATTTTGGGTTTTTAATATCTCCATTTTAAAGAGATTTGGATTCAATCATTTTAATATGATTTTAGTAACAGAAAACCTTTCTAAATGTTTTGTAATTGCTTTTAATCATGTTATAAATATGTAGAAAAGTTTTCCAAGTTTGAAACAGAAATGGTTTATGAATATACATATGCTAGTGAGATAAATACATCAATATTTTAATAAGTATTTGAAAGGTGATTTCAAAGAAATGAAAGATTAATTGAAAAGGCTTGCCTATTTTAGCAGGAAATGAAATTATTGTTTGATTGTTTGTTAAATTGATAGTTAAATAACCGACTATTAATAACTTAGCCTAAATTAAATATTCCTTCTTAATTTTGATGGTAGGCAAATGCTCTTTCCCTACTTAACACCAAAGGATATAACTCTAGACATATCTAGGGAAAACATGGGGATTATATTATGTAGTTACCATCGGTGGATCTATAATGTAAGTGTAAACTCGTTCTGTTCTTTTAGGAAAAATGATAGGGAAGCATGTCCGTTTAAATGGTTAGGAGGTGATCTTCGCTCTTATGTATTGTCAGATTATTTCTAAAGAATTGGAGTTGAGTTTTCCAAAATTAACGATCTGGTTTTGGGGAAACCGATAAGCGAGAAGAGTGTACTTATATGAGATGACTCTATACCATAACCACTTCAAAATCGTATGCAGGTTCTACGTTTTGGAAGAGGTTCGATATAATGGAATCAAGCTATTGAAGTGCAAAAGCTACTGACTACCAATCCTTACGGTGATTCCAAAATGGATGTAAGAAATAGTGCCTTTGGTTTGTTCTCATCATGAATGATAGCATTGCATTGATGCCTAGAGGACAGTGTTAGCATTTCTAGTGGGAATTGCTAAAAGGAAAATGTAAAGTGTGACCTCACAAGCCTCATAGCCCGGGAACAACTAAAACAAGGGATCCATGCGAGCTATGTATGTAGCTCCTATTAGGTACATCATTCCTTTATCTAGATTGGTTTCCTCGAGTAGCTATGCACGCTGGCACCGAGGGATAAATTAAGGCAGCCTCGGAATCGAGGGATGATGTAATCCAAACTGTCATGAAGAGGGGCGGCCGGCTCTGTGTAGTAGAGGTGCAATGAATTGTAGCCTCGGGTACATTTTTCTAGAAGTGTACTTTTGAAAGGTAGTTTCTTACCATACTATGTTGGAATCCATTTCCTTATACGAGCCTTATGGTTTTGATTGTAGAACCTAGCATGCTGGAATGTAATTGATGTAACCATATAGGCTATGATTCAATATTTATTTTAAAACCCTATACACTATTATAAGACCACTGATTTTCTAATATAAATGGTTTGGTTATCGTAAGGTACAAACTAGTCCATTGTAACGAATATGATTTTCGACTCTCAGAAATTGACACTAATAAGTACATTATATTACTTGCCGAGAAATAGAAAGTGGCAAACCCGATTGTTAGGAGAAAGAAAGAAGGAAGAAGATAAGAAGAAAACTAAATAGCACAAAATCTCACAACGGAACGAATAATCTATAATATACCATAAATCTTTACATAAAATCAAGAAAACTGGAATATATGTATATACAGACATCAGTCAGAGTATACTAACCTATTTCAGCCTGGACAGTTATAATAGTGTGTTCTCTTACCAAAAATACAACAATGAATATAGTGGAAAATAACCATCTATGTGAAAACGTTTATGGGCCTCCAACTCGGCTCTTGAAGCTCTAAGCATCCAAACTAATTTGTAATATACACTGTCTGGCCCGGGCATTACAATAAGATAACACCCGAGTTAGTCTGGAAAACCATTATGAGAAAACCACACCCAACCAGATTTAAAGTTATAAGAAATTTTTTGAAATTAAAAGTATCTCATAGGACCACGTCGCACATAAACAGGAACGGGGTTTTAGCTTATGATAACCAAAACACTTTTATAGAAAATTTAGTGATATTACAATAATGTCTAAGGGTCAAGGAAAAATATTAAAATAGTCAGAATGCTTGCATCTCACATTCCAACATATTTGATATAAAACTAAAACCGTACAACGCTTATTGGAGAATGGATTCCATACAATGACTAGGCACTAGAATACAACCTATCACAGTACATGTCTAGAAAATGTACCGAGGACCTCGCCTGGATCCCCTGCCAACACAAGACCGACCCACCCCTGATGGGACAGTACCGGATATGTCATCATTATGGTTGCTTTGCAACCCTTTTTATCAAGATCTCATGCACAACCAATCCATAAATATATGGATGTATCTAGAAGGGTGATAACATACCCTAATGGGTGCGACCCACTTAGCCATGTTGCATATCCTCTGATTTTTAATCATTCTCGGATGATGAGGCTTGAGGCTGCGTTTTACCTTTTGAATAACAATCCTACTTGGAATGCTAACACTACCTTCCAGGCAACAATGCAATGATAGCATTCATCCATACAAGTTGTTCTGGGTCTGAACAAACCCATTTCTTCAAAGATCACCGTCTTCATTATCATTAAGATTTCACCATTCGCAACGCTCAAATCAAATCAAAGTAGTTTTCAGATAATTAAATCTGATCCTGGCTCCTTCGAAACGATCAACAAATTTGGACAGGTTTGATAATCGGCTATTTAACTATCAAATTACACACATAAGTAGTCACTAGGCCCATATAATAAATCTTTCAAACATTCATTTCAAAATATCTTTACAAAGATATATATTCAATTCTCTTCCAATATTTCAATATTTGAAAACAACTCCAAATACTTATATTCATAACAAGAATTTTATAAACCATATCACTACCTAGAAATATTTCCTAATTCAATTTATAACCCATTTCTTAGAAAAATATTTCTGTACAAATCCTTTCATTGTTAAAATATTTCCAAAACCTTCCACCTCAATAATTAGGAAAATATTACAAGTTTATTTTCCAAAACCATTTCTAATATCAACACTATGGAAATTTTTATAGCTTATTTCGATTTTATAAATACAATTAGAAAACAAAAAAGGATTTCCCTTTTTACCCACTTAATAAAACATTTACAAATTCATTTGCAAATTCTCAACCCATTTTAACTTCTTTTATAAATTCCCGGAATCCATTTCCCATTCTTTTTACAATTTCCAAAAAAACCGATTATACTAATTCATAATCCCATCTAAAAATTTATAGCTTATTTTAAGAATTCAAAGTCATTTCTGAAGTTTATATATTTAACTATTTTGGAAATTTCTTAAGTTTCCTAAAATCCCATTTTAAGATTTCTATTATAAAATCATATCCGTTCAATAAAACTTGGTTTACAAATGTTGAGAGTATTTATAAATAAATTCAAATTACTTACTTTTAAATTCTATGTAAAATAATAAGTATTTTTAAAAAAATTATTTTCAAAACAGGTTTAAGTAATTATTTAAAATATCAAAACCCTTTTAAAAAATCAACGATAACTCATTTCCACTTCATTTTTATACAAAACTAATCGATTTACAAAGCTTATTATAAAAATTTTAAAATTCTTTTCCATTAATATTAAATATTTGAAAAAAAAGACCAACTTTTCAAAAAAAATTAAAACAAATAATAGTTTTAAACTACAAGGTTTAATAATAAAATCCCTTTTTAAAACAAACTTAACTTCTAGATAAAAATATATTTCTAATTTCCAATATACCCAATTTTATATTTATAAATCTTTCTCCGTTTACCACAAATCAATTCATGTCTCCAATTTCATAACCTTTTCCAAATTCCAAATAGAATCCACCACTATTTCTTTCTAAACCGATTTCCATATCTCATTATAAATTCTCACTATGAATTTATATTTACAATTTATCAAAATGATAATCATTTCACTTTATTCATAAATATTGTTTGTAAATTTTATAAACTCGTTTCTAGTTTATAACAGGTTTATATTACTATAATCCATTTATAAATCATTTTTAAATTAAAACTCCATTTATTAATCTGTTTCTTAAATAATACAAAACCCTTCAAATCTCAATTTCGACTTCCATTTCGTATTTTAAGAATCTCATTTAAAAATCAATTATTTAAAATCCTTAATTTAAAATTCTCTATTTGAAACCATTTTATGAATAGCTAAACAAATATCCAAATCCAATCATTTATTTTATCCAAATCAATTCCTTTTTAAAACAATCTCAAAATTCAATATAAATATTTTTATTTCCAAAATTGCCTTTGAATTTCCTTTTTAATTCAAAAAATATTATTTATGGGATTCATTGTACCAAAATTAAGGCTAATGCTACTGTAGCATCCAATAAATCAAATCACATCATAATCTATAATAGGTTATTCAAAACACATCATATATCACTATATATGAAACTAAAATTAACAATTTTAAGGAATCCAGTTGGATTCGTCTAATCTGTTTCTCTGCAACTACAAATGTTATGTAATCACAAAAATATAATCACCGCTTCGAGGCAAGATATCAAAGAAAAAGGATCATCCGATATTATGCAGGGCGCATGGTGTCTCATCCGCTCAAATCGACGGGAAATATTCCAAAATTCTTTTATATATATATATATATGCGTGTGTGTATACAATACAACATCCAACTGATAATAATTTATCAATCCATCCAATCAACTACTAAATAATTTTATTATTTTAGAATAAAACCAGTTATCCAAAATGAGTGGGATTTACTCAAATTGATTTTCTGTTGTCGCCTAGGCATTCCAATTTGGAACTAAAACCGGACGACATTCGATTTTAGCCCAAAATTCAACTCTCTTCGATTTCATCCAAATTTGGTACGATGCAAAGATTTCATTGATACGAGCGCAGCGCAAAAAATTTTATCTCGATCGGACCTCGTATGAGAGAGTTATTCGGTTTATAAGTTAAATGATTTTTAAACTAATAATAATTTAACAAGTTATAATCAACTATAATTACCATCCTACCCACTCCAATTTCTTCCTCACTATACCTTCGTCTTGTACATGAACAAGCAAGTAAAAATATGCAAGCCCTTCCACTGATACACCAAATTATCAATCTTTCGACGAACCGATTCCTCCATAGCATTGCTCTTCGCGAGCTCTTCCTCCTCGACACCATGCCTTGCCACTCGCACCTCTCTCCTGTGATGTGACCTGATGGGTTGAACGTGACCCAGCTACTTTAGCTTTCTTCCATGAGTGATTGGACCCCGTGAATTTTTTCACTGAGGTGCTATTTCACCTCATGAACCCGAATCTATCCTCTAATCACCCCAACAAGCTCTCAATCGAGCGCAAAACTCAAACCTAGTTTTGATCTTCCTCTGTAGATTGTTCGAGCATTACCAATCACTGCCACATCCTTCAAAACTAGCATCGGTGGGAAGATCTCCTTGGTTTTTGAATTTTAATACTTGTTTTAGGATTATTAATTCAGTATAATTTTAAATATTTTTTCTTTTCCTCCATGCTTGAAAATGAAGAGAAGGAGCGTGTTGGGGTGGGTATGATCATAGATAGGTAGGGTGTGCGGATGTGAAAGAATAACGGCTGAGTAGTTAAATCGATGATCTAACTCGAGATATCTAGCTATAATTACGGACTCTAATCGAGACATGTTGCTTAGCGTTTTGAATGTTATACCCCTATTCTAAATGCAATGGAACAAGTTTCGAGGACTAACTCGATCGTATGCAGAAGTTAGCATTTTGAACTTAGTTATTATATTAAATTTCTGATATTAATTTCAACGCATTTCTAACCCGTGTGACCAAACGGTTTATTATAATTCATTATTATGGACCCAACGACACTGGTTTCGTCAAAATCCGAGACTATGCCCCGGAGGCTATTTTTATATGTTAACTAAAATGAGTTATTTTCAAAATCAGTTAAATCGCTTTTAAATCCAATTTAAAAGTTTTATTATCTTCATTCCAGTTAAATAGTGATTAAATAAGCTTTTAAACTATTTTTATCCAAATAAAAATCCAAGATTCAATTATGTAAATAATTTTAATTATTTAATTCAACAATTAAACTATCCAATAAATCGCTACATTTGGAATTTAAGTTATTTAACCTATAAAATTTACTTTTCAATATTTAAAATTAATTAAATATTCAAATTTCAAATAACTATGATTTGTTGAGAAGAGAAGAGTACAGACAAAAATTTTATATAAAAAGGAAGACAAGCACATGAAAAATACACTTTATTATTTACTTCAACACGCCTATGTATAGGCTTGAAGCAAACTTAAAAACATGCACTAAAGTAGCCACGTAAACAACTAACTACTGGAACGTATACATACGCAAGAAAACAACAAAAGACTAGGATTTATTTACTAAAAACAAGGACTGCTTATTTTGAATCACTCTTCAACACTCCCCCTTGATTCAAAGATGCAGAATTCGAGACATTTTCTGAAGTAGATGAACTTATCTCTTGTAAGAGATTTTGTAAGAATATCAGCCACCTGCTCATGAGTACTACTGTAACGATCCGTATTTTTTTTTGCTATTTTAGAGTATTAAAATTGATGTAATTATTGAATAAAATGGCTAGAAATAAAATTTAATGATTTATTTATATTGGTTTGTTGGATAGTTAAATTGTTTAACATTTAATTTTTGAAAATTATTTGAATAATTTGATTCTGTATTAAGATGATGGGAAATGATATCGGGATTTGATTTAAATGATATTCGACATATAAACGAAGATGGTTAACATTTAAAATTTGACTTAAGTGTGAATAATTTGAAATTCGAAATTTTTATTTTAATTGACGAGCAAAAATAGCCATTTTATCCACTATCTCGAATTTTGATAAAATGAGTTTCGTCGGATCCGTAATAGTGAATTGTTATTGGATTTCAAGTTTCGTAGCGATCAGACTTGTCGTTTGGCTGTACAAGCTTGAAACACATAGTATTTAAATTCAAAATTTAAACAAAATAATTCGATTCGAAAAGATATCTTTCGACTACGATCGAAGTAGGCCTCAGGAATAGTTCCATTACGTTCAGAGTAGGGGTAAAACATTAGGAAGGCTTGGCGGCACGCTTCATTTGGGGTTCGTGACGTCATCGGTCGATCGAATCAGATATATTCTAATTATTATAATATATATATAACTCGTTCAATCCTTCCCTCATTTTGCCTCATCTCTCTCCCTCTCCCCTCTATTTCAATCGCATGCACTCAACAAAAAAAAGAGAAAAAAATGAGCAGATCGAAAATAATATACGCTTGCAAAAAAAAGAGAAAAAAATAATAACGATCGAAGGTTGCAACTTCACTTGGAGGCGAATTCTTGGAGATCGACGGTTTGCTTTGAGCTCGATGGCATACGGCTCTAGGGTTTGTGCGCCACAATTTAGGGTTCGACATCGACGAGTTGGGGTTTGGGGTTTTGGGCTGTCGATTTTATGTCGTGTGCGCTGTGTTCACGGAGGAGATTGGCGAAGCTGGAAGGAGCGGCACTTCTAGGCGAGGTGGAGGAGGGGTTGCGGCGAGGTCCGGTTGCTCATGGAGGAGGCGGCTTTGGAGTTTTGAACGTGTATGGGTGGGTTTCTAGTCGCGTGTCCCTGCTGTGAATGAAGAGGGAGAGTGGTAATGTTTTTATTTTATTTTATTTATTTATTTTTAGTTAAATTTGTTAGTTTTAATTTAACTTTATCGATATTAATTAAATCGTAAATCTTCCATACGAGGTTGATTTTGGTCGTAACAAATTGCATTAGATTCGTTGTAACGAAGGCAATAACATGGGACCATATTGGAAATTTATTGAAGATGAGAAAATTCCAGTTTCAGATAGAAGGTGAGTGTTTTTTTCACTCACGCTGACTATTATATTCTTTGTTGATAATTTATATCGTGAAGTAATTTAAATTTATTACTTGCTGTTGGATAAATTTAAATTGACATTTAATTGACACCTGAATTTATTGATAGAATTTAAATTGATAGTTAAAATTTAATTAGAATTGCTAGCAAAATTCCTGAATTATAGATAATTGGTTGATCATTATGATTGTTGATTAGTTGGATGATTGGTTGTGATGGATACTATTGGTCGATATTAGTTGTTTATTTATTTTGATATGTCATGCTATCATCTTGTATATTGTTTGTTGTATATACAACAGTGAACCGAATTAGTTCGAATAAATTAAGGAATATGTTGAAATGATATATACCTATGACATCTGATTGGACTGAAATAATATATATCCACCCTTGAAATTAAACTAAAATAATTATCCACTTGGCCATAGGGTAGAAAATTATATACGGACACCGGGTTGGTTAAGTTATATTATTTTAAAAGTTCATTTAAAATTATTTAAATGAATTGATTTTAAAGAATATAAAAATCAAACTTATGAAAATTGAATTATTTTGAATTGGACCTCGAAATGTTGGAATTTAAACTTAATAAACAAGATTGTTTAATTAAACAAAGTTAAAAAAATTAAGTTATAAACGAAATACATCATAAAGTTCAGAAATGGATCTATTTAAAAGATTGGCTTTGATTCGAACTTTGGATATTTATAAGGAAAAAATGATATGAAATGATTTTTCAAAATTTGAGTTTGGAATCAAATTATAAATTGAAGATTTGGATTTAAATTTGGTATTGGAAGCAAGTTTGATTTAAGTGTTTAAAATCGATATTTTGCAATTAAATTTGAAATTGGAAATGGGAGATATATTTGAAATTAGAATTTAAATTAATCTGGAATTGGAAATTAATTTGAAATTGAAATATTTATATATTTGAAATTGGAATTGGAAATTAATTTGGAATTGAGATTTAAATTTGATTGGAAATGGAAATTGAACTTGGAAGAAATTTGTGAACTGAAAGAAATTTGTATGGAATCGAAATTTATTCGACTTGAAATCGGAATTGAATCGATTAAATCGAAATGGAATTTGGAATTGATTTGGGTAGGAAATTGGGAAGTTAACCGGTTTGACTTTGGAATTATTTTAAAAATGAGTATTTTAGTATAAATGATTTAAAATCTATATTCAAACTATTTTTTTCAAATTATTTTATTATATAAACCATTTTTTATTCAAATTATTTTTATTAAACTATTTTTTTTTACTATTTAACTATTTTAAATTATTTAAACTATTTTCTGAAAATCAAACTGGTTAAAGGGTAAATTGTTTATATTTAAATTTTGGATTTAAATACGAACTAGGTTAAAATGAAGATTTTAACTAAATGGAATTCGAATCAAATTTTGGAAGTAAATTGATTTATTGGACTAAATTGATAATTTTGAATATATGTTGATTTCGAAATGGATTTAATTTTAAAGCGAATATATGATGATTTCGAAATGGATTTGATTTTGAAACGAATGTGATATGTTGATATCAAATGCAAATTGTTTTCGAAATGTAAAAGAACCAACCGGTGTGTAAAATGACGATTAGTTGTTAAAGAGACCAGGGCCTCTTATTGAAATACTCTCTTTCAATATTGGAATCACTTTGACAACTGTGTACGCGGTGGATGACATCCAGAATGTAGTTGCTGAATTGGCGACGTTTACTTGAATTAAGTAAGAGAACGATAATGGATAGCCTTGACATTCGTGTCATAATTAAAATGACTAAAACAGGAGCCTATATCTGGCCATTGAGGTTGGCTACCTCGAGCTACGTTGATCCCCCGTATTACTATTGTGGTTTCGAATTCGATGGGTGCACCTTATTTGTCGTTCGGATTGATTGTCGCGATCGGCCACGGATGGGTTACGACCAGCTAGAAAGGGTAAACTGGCAGAATCCTACTTTGGGCATTGCCTCACGTGCCTTGTCATATTTATCCCTATACGAGGTCATTACGATTTTGGTTTAAAACTGTCAAATGTGTCAAGGTGGTTCAATGTAAAGCCTTAACGCTATTTTGATATTTATTTTACTGATAGACATTATATATTATAGCGTATACTATTATATATATATATAGTTTAACAGATCCTTAGGAGATGGAAAATCTCATAACATCTCTTAAGTTATTGCACTCATATTTGTGATAGTGATTTGACTTACATAAGAGTATTTTAGTCCTGACTTGAGTGTTTTCCTTTTTATTACACTCGGGTTAGCCCTGAGTTTTTCCAGTGTATTGAAGACTATTCTTTGGAGGACGAAGACGGAGTTTTGGTATATTACTATTATTATTATACCTTGTATTATGCTATGTTACAACAATGATTATTTCTCCTTGTTGTATATTTATAACTCTGATAAATGTGTATAGATTATAATCAAATGTTTAGCAAACATCTTTATGAATTATTTATTTGATTATTATATTTCATCGTTTCCGCTGTGAGATTCTGTGTTTTGTTTTCTTCTTCTCTTCTTATTTTTCTTATTTAACCCCATTGATTATTTACGTTCCGAATTGTTTAAGTCAGACATGTGTGGATTATTGCTGATTTAAACCTTTTGAAATGTGGGTCATTACAGTTGTATCAGAGCGAAGGTTTAGCGATAACCTTGGCTTTATGGGGTTTGACTCATTAGAGATAGGGTAGTAATACCCTAAAATGAGTCAGTTGGGTGTATATATATATGAGAGAGCGTATTTCTTAGTGTTATAAATTGTTTTATATTGTGTTTACTTATCCGTTGAGTTGTTTATGAATTCTGGTCGATGTGCGGGACGCCGTGATATTGATAAGGGGTTCTAAACACTTAAACGAGGCAAGTCGACATAATATTGTTTTAAAAAATATTGGATAAATGAAATAATTTTACCTAAATTTTATTTTATAATATTAAATGATAATATATTTTTAAATGGTACTGTTGTCAGGAGATGACAATATTTAATTATCATAAATTATTGGTTGAATTAAAGTAAAAACGAATACTTAATAAATTTTATTTATGAAGCATTTGATAATTAAATTGAATTGAAATATAATTGTAATAACAATTGGTAAAATGACCAATTTGTTAATTAATGGATTATTTTGATAATAAGTTAAGGAAATTTGTATAAGTATATTTATAATATAGCTCATATATAGAACGATTTTAAAAAAATTAAGAATTTTAGAATTTAAAACCTTTTGTTTTCAAAATTTGTTTTTCAAAGCCTTAAAATTTAATAATAGTATCATATGAAAGAGTTTGATGAGAAAAATATATTTTGGAAATATTTTTGAATAAATAAAAGCATTAAACTCACCTAGTCACTGGGAAATAACTCTGGGGATGACTGCAGCATCGCCAGTATTCATTTCCGTGTTTCTGGGTGAGAATTACTACTAGAAGAAATTTATTTTCGATTAAAAAGGGTTTTGATTACGAAAGAAAAATATATTTTAATTATGATATAATAAATATATGAAATAGTTTTATAATTAAAATTGGAAATAATATATAAGAAATAAGTTGTAACTTATAAATTTGAATAGAAAAAAATTAGAATAGTGAAATATTTTGGTTAAGCAAATAAAAGAAAAATATTTGAATTTAAGATATAAAATAAAATTGTAATGACTCGCAAATCCGTACCCCTTGAGTTAATACTATTCTACCAAAATCAACTTAAGTTGTACAGAAATACGAACCATTTGGGTTAAAGAAAAAGAGGTAGAAGAAGAAAATAGAAAACAACAACAGAATCTAACCATCGCAGCGGAATAAAATATAATAGATAATAAATATTCTTTACTTAAACATCAAATATCTTTGTTTATATATTACATCATCAGAGTATATTAATCACAGCTCAACATCAATGTCATACAAATGGATACACAACAGCTCGAACAGCGATATATATATATATATATATATATATATATATATATATATATATATACAAGTACGTGAGTACATATCGTCATCCAGCTCGTCTCCTGAGCTCCACAGCATCAAAACCTGTATTCTATAATACTCGATCTGACCCGAGCATTACAGTTAAATAACACCCGAGTCAGTCTGGAATACCAGCGTGAGAAAATCACACCCAATTGATTATTAAAGTTTCAAAAATACTTTGAAAACAAAGCATCTCGTAAGACCACGTCACAAATAAACATGTTGGGTTTTTACCTTACGATAGCTAAAACAATTTTTATAGATATCCTTTGGTATTATAATAGGGTCTATATACAAATACTTATAAAATAGCCGAAATTGTTACATCTATTAAATTCCAGCTACTAGCCACAGAGTGGGTAATACAAACAAAACTCGTACAAGGCTCGTAGGGAGAATGGATTTCCAACTAATGACTAAGCACAGGGGTACCACCTGCCACAGTACGGGGCCTAGATCACCGTACCGAGGAGTACGCCCGCTCCCCTGCAACACAAGGCCTGGACTACCCCTTACTGGATAATCCCGAGTGAGATCACCCCGCGGTTGGGATCAGCAACCGCCCACTAAGCCGAAATAAAAAGGAACATCTAGACTGGAATGACCTCACCCTGCTTGGGTGCTACCCACCTAGCCTTGCTGCATAACCCCTGATTTTCAGTCATTCCCATTTGATGAGGCTTGAGGCTAAGCGTTACCTTTTTAGAACATATCCCTTAGAATGCCCATCGTCCACCTGACGATGTTTCGCAAGCATTCATCCATACAAGTCCGTCCCGGGTTCGAACGGAACCGAAGGCACTATTCCTACTACATCCATTTTGGAAATATCCTCAGGAGTAGTAGCGACTAGCCCTTGCACTTCACTGCTCCATCTTCGAATCCAAAATCGTTTCCACGAAATGTACAAACCGGATCGAAGTGGTTTTCGAGAAATAAATCTCGATCCCGGTCTCTTCGGAACGATCAACGCATTGTCCAATATTGATAGTCAGTGATTTGACTATCAATTAATATTCACAAACATCCATCCAATAATAAATAATTTTCCAAATTATTTATTACCTTCAAAATATCTTCACAAGATATATTTCTATTTTCAACCTTTTTAAAGCAGTTTCCAAACCATTCTTTCTTTCCGGTATTAACTTTCCCAAGTATTTTCTATCTCCACTGAAATTGCCAAGCACAAACTAGATTTTTAAAATAATTTAAAACACTTTACTTTAAAATATACTTTTAAAACATTTAAGTTAAACTACTTCAATAAATTGTTAAAAATACATACTATATAAATATTTGAAAATAAGGTTACTTTATAAAATATAACTAAATTTTTAATCTTAAAACAAACTACTAAGTCACTCTTTAAACAATTACTACTATAATAGATGAAATAGGGAAGACTTACTTTATAATTTAAATATTTAGAAAAATAAAATTTCCAAACTTGCTTTTAAAATCAACTTAAAAACTTTTAACTTATATTTAAAAACTTACTTTGAAAACGTACTTGGTTATCCAGGGAGAAGATTCAACTTCAATCACTTAAACCAATTTCCCCAAATTGATTTCAAATTTATCCCAATTGAAATAATTTCTTTACTTACTTAATTCATTTCAAAATTCATTAAGTATGGATTTAATTATTGTTGTTATTATTATTCTTCATTTGATTCTAAAAACTTTTAACTGAAATATACAAATTCTAAATGTTTTTCCCAATTTCTTCTTTATTCTTTCAATAATTTAAATCTTAACTTTTAAATAAATGTTCTGTTCTTTTAAATAATTACACTGAATTTTAAAATTCATTAACTTCCTGATTATTCAAATTTTCCTTTCTATACTCACAATTTATTTATTAGAAATTTAAAGTCACTTTATTTCTTCTCCAATTCATTCTTAAATTGATTCAAATTTTCCTATAATTATTTTACTTACAATTTCACTCCTTTTATTTTCTTTTCCAAAATCCAATTTATATATTTTTGGTAATTCATTATACCCAATTATATCCAATCGAACCATAACATTCAATATTCCAATATCATTCATTATAGAATATCAAATAATCACAACAGAGGGTATAAAATAATTTAAATAAACGTTGAGGGATCCAGTTGGATCCCTCCAACCTATTTTCCTTGCATCCACGGACGTTAGCACAACAAAATATGCCAATTTCAAATTACACCATACTATATCACATCAATCAATTCAAGCATTCAAACAATTATTTAAATTTAATCATTTAAATTTAAATTTATAATCAGCTGAGTGAGATTAACTCACCTTTAAATTTGCAACCCAATTTCCATCCCGGCTGGATTTCTTCATGATTTGGACCTTGTACAAGCATTATATGTTTTATTAACATTTGAAACGGTCTAACCATAAGTTACCATTAAATAAATTTTAATTAACTTAATTAACACTTGAATCAAACAATTTATTATCATTCACTTATTTAATTTAACTTATAGTTCGACTTAAATTCTTGAACTAAAAATTTCCTTAAATATTATTTACAACCCACCAAATTCTATTTCGATCCAAATTTATTTTTACTTGATTCAAATCCAATCCAATATCATTAAACTTGGTTTTAAGTTGAATTCAATTCAACTCTCCCCCTTATATTCAGCTTAAGTCAATTTATCTTGATTTATTCGAATTTTATACATAAGCTCATTTTCCTTTCACAAATAAATATTTCTCTTTTATTTAACTTGATTCTATCTCAATTAAATCTCATTTTAAACCTACAATTTCCTTTGGTTGGTTATTATACATTTTAACTTTTTAGATTCAGCTCATTCGATTTATTACAAGGTCATTTCCAATTTATTTCCACTTATTTGGAATTTATTGGCAATTCAAACCATCACTATTTTAATCTAATTACATTTTTATTCCATATAATTCAATTATATTTAATTTGTTAACACTTCAAGTTAAATTCGAATTTATAACTCAAGTTCTGAATCCACTAGCCATTTTCAATATACCACCAAATTTCAAGAACTCACAATTCAATTACATTTACTTCACCAACAATTTAAGTCGATTTTAATTCATAACTTGAGTTTTATTTCCAACCTTCATCATAATCTCATAATTCATCTCTAATTTAACTACATTGAACTCCATTTACACATTTCATTAACTAATTTATTAGCAAATTAGTTTTATCTTATTTATAGTTCAATACATGATTTTAAATCTCAAAATTTCTTCATTTAATTTCCTTCAGTTCAAATTTATTTTATAATTCAAGTTTGGAATTTTATTTTATTTCCAATCCATCAAACAATATTTATTTTGGGTTTTCTATTCCACTTTTCAAATTTTATAAGTCACAACTTATTATTTACACAGTTCCATTCATCATAGGCTTGAATATATTATTCTTTTATTTTGACTCAAGCCTTATGCTTATTTATATCCCAAGCATATTTTTATTCCATGCATTATAATTCTTTTACTCGTTATTCTTATTATTTATTTCAATTCCAATCCTTATCCAACTTATTTTCCGTTTATTCAGGTAAGAATTTAATTCCATTCATTAATTCAACTGAATTCTCATTATAATTCAATTTTACTTTAACTCGGATTTATTTAATCTCAATTCGATTTCAACTTAATTCGAATACAACTGGATATCATTTTAAGCCTATTTAATCAATTCCAATCCAGTTAAGTTTTATTCTCCAATCCAAGTTAATTTCATTTTTAACTTTTCTCTTTAAATTTAAATTCCCAACATCCAAAGCTTATATTTCCCTGATTTAAAAACCATCTCAATTTATAAGCTTACAACCTATCTCATCAGGATTTTTAAACACTCGGCTTTTGGTTTCAAATCATTTAAAATCTCCAACATCACAAATCACATTTCTCAAAGGCCAACCCAATCCTGGTTTAATCCCAACAAATTTCCTTTGAAATTTCAAAAACAAACAGGTTTTCCTGAACAAATCAATTTGATAGCAATTCATCACTTAGAAACTCGAAAATGAACATCGATGATGCTGCAGTCATCACCGAAGTTATTTTCCAGTGACTGAAGTGAATTCAATGCTAAATCTCTTTCCAAAATTTATTTAAAACAATTTTCCTTTCAGAAACACCCTAAAAACAACAATGCCACTATTTATTTTTCAAAATACTTCCAAAATCTCCGGGTTTTTAAAGTTTCAAATTCTATTTTAATTCAAATTTTAACTATAATGCATTTGTATAGTTTATGCTTATACAAATTCTCATTTGATTATATTTCCATTTATAATTTACGTTTATAATCCATATTTATGAATTTCATTTTATAATGAATTCATTCCTTCAAACTTTGGTTATATTTTCAATTTCTAGTTAAAATTTTCACTTAACAATGGTAATAATTTAATATTATTCTTCCTAAAATCCAATCAACCATATATTAGCTAAAATAATTTACAAAACTTTTATTTATATCAAAATATATTTTGGGTAAAATTATTTCATTTACCCACATTTAAAACAATACCGTGTCAATTGTTCTATTCAAGTGTTTAGAAACCCCTTCGATACAGTTGCGCAGACTGTGTCGACGAAGGTTCATATGCCACTCAATAAATCAATCAACGCAATATTAAAACTGTGACGACCTGAAATTTCTAACAATTTAAAACGAAATAATTAATTGATTTTTTTAATATTTAAGAGTTAATTTTAATTTGAATTTCAAAATATTAATATTTACTTGATAATTTAATTATTAAGTTATATAGTTTAAATATTGAATTTAATGATTGAAATTGAGTAAATTGTTGAATTTGGAATTTCCAAGCTTGTTAAAAGTAATTTGAAGGCTTATAGAATTTATAGTGATGATATTGAAGATAACATAATGGTTGAAATTTAAATTAAAGGTGATTTGTTCAGTTTTAATAACATATCGTTTAAATCGAATTTAAAAATAGCCTTCCGAGGCACAGTCTCGGAATTCGACGAAACCAGTCCCATTGGATCCGTAATAGTTAGTTATTATCGGATTTCAATTTTCGCAGCAATCAGAGTTGTCATTTGACCATGGCAACTCGAAACGCTTAGAAACTATTTTAATCGATTTAATTGAAATTTGATCGTTTGCTTCCGTAACTCACGCATAAGATCAAACTAGCCTCCGAAATGCGTCCCATCGTGTTCGAAACGCAGGTAAAACCCTATAATCATCTGGCGGCATTCCCTAAGAATAGTTCGAAATTTTAAATGGCAATTAATGAGTTGTTCTTGGAATTTTATAATATAAATAAATCTAGGTACATTATTAGTCAGAGATATTTTTAGTAAGCAAGCGTGCACTGAAAGCCGTTCCTACCCTATATCTCATGCCCGTTCCCTTCTCTTTGTTTTCTTCAGTAGAACGAACGCAAACTTAAAAAAAAACGAAATCAAAGAAGGGCCGAAGCCTCTTTACAGATTTTCGATTTCGTCGCATATAAGAAATCATGGCCGATTCCTCAGCCAGGAAGATGTTCAAGGGGAGGATTGCGACCGATGCGGCGAGTTAGGGTTGTAGTCGCACGCGTGTTAGGGTTGAGTGCTCGTCGTAAGCGGCGCCTTGGATGTCGCGGCCAAGGAGATGGGACACTGGTAGCCCGCGTGCGCAGGGATGTCGTGCTTCGAAGCCGCTTCAATTCGAGCCTAGGTGATCAGCAGTGATGGGGGAAGACTGGGAACAGTGATTTGATTTTGTGGGCAACCTACTGGTATCATGAAATCGAATATCATACGTGAGTAAATTTTCCCTTCGTTTACTTATTTAATCTCTGATTGTTTTTAAAGTTAGGGTAAAGTAAAATACTAAAAAAAAATGGAATTGTTTAAAATCGTTATGAACCCTATAATTAACTACTCTTCAAGCTTAAACTAAGACAGTTGAGTTATTGATAAATTAGGTATGTTAAATACATAAAAGATGCTTAAACTTAATTATTTTACAATAAGTTAAATGTTATTTTGATTTGTATTTAACAAAGAACATGTTTATCTCGAGTAAATTCAAGGTTTACTCACTTCAAATGGAAATCGGGTTTTTAAGAATTAAAAATGAGGTTAATAATTAAAGGGCTAGGGAATAATGAATTAAAAATCTCTTGGGAAGTAATAGATAAATAATCGTTGGACGTAATTAATTAAAGGAAGTGGATTGCCAATTGTGAGGCAAATGTGAGTAAATCTCACTCTATTAGATTCTATTTGAATTTGAATGGTTAAATTAAATATTTGATGGAATAATTTAATTTATTTAATATACACTGTGAATTAATGATTGGGTGATTTGGTATTGGATGATTCTCGAGTTAATGGTTGCTTAACTCGAAGTATTGGAAATTTTAAGTTGTTTAAAATTAAAAATAATAAATAAGAAAATATTCTCGTTTAAAAGTTACTAACGACTTAATGATTTGTGATACATTAAATTAGTAAGATAATTGAAAAGGATAATTAATTAATTTAATTAATTAATGATTTGGGTTATTTAATTCAGTAATTAAAAGTTTGAATAAATAATAAATTAAGTTGTAAGTTAATCAACTAAGTATAAATAATTCAGAATAATCATTTAATGTGTGATAAATAATTACTTAATGTAATTAATAAAATATAGCTACTTTGTGAAATTTATCAAGAGATTAATTAAGATATTAAATCAAGAAGTAACTGATTTATTAATGAAGTAAATAAAAAAAATAGTTAATTACATATTGTGATTAATCAAGAATGATAAATATTGGGGTTGAATTAAAGTAAAATATAATTGGAAATCATTAATTTATATGATTAATGAAGTAATTAAAGATTTGATTAATTGAGTTTAATTAATTCATAATAGTTGACTTATGAGAAGTCAATTAATATAAGTAATTAAGAATTAACGTAATTGATTATAGTTAATTAATTTGTGAATAAATTAAAGATTAATCATTGATTTCGTAAGAGTAATTAACATCGTGAAATGAATTAAAGAGAATTACTTGAATGGAATTGGAAGATAATTAATCCAGGGTTGTTAATTAAGATGAATGGATATAGAGGGGTTGATTAATTAATTGACATTTAAGTGAATGTGGTTAGGAAATTCACTTAAAATAAATTGAATTAAATTGTATGTGATTAAGCATTGCTTATGGATGGTTGAATGGTATGGGATACATTGAATGAATTGATATCTCTGATATGAAATGTTGTGTTTATCATTTGGATAACTTAGGATAGGATGGTGTGAGGCTCAGAGAGGCCGGGATCGGGTATTGGGAGATACCCGAAACCACTTCGAATTTTATATAAATTGATTTATGGAATGAAATGATTTAAGTGAACTGGATTATCTAAGTTTGGTACTTACAAATTTATATGTGACGTAAGTGTTGGCTATAGTAAATTGAGAATTGGTTAAATTGATATAAGTTACCCGGGTTTATACAAGTTGATTGCTTTAGTATTCCATGTTAGTTGGGTTTACTCACGCTGGTTTCCAGCCTGACCCGGGTGTTACTTTGGTGTAATGCTCGGGTCAGACCGAGTATTACAGATTTCCAGGTTAGGACGTTCTGGAGCTCAGAAGGCGAGCTGGATGGCAATATTGAATAGGGTATTCCGCTGTATTTATATTATTGCTAATCTGAGACATGATAATTGTAAATATTCATTGACTGTATATAATGTGAAACTCTGATGTATATTAAATGTAGTCGACATATATAGTATTCTTTTGTAAGCTATTATTATTTATTATTATATTTTATCCGCTGCGAATGTGAGATGTTTGGTGTTTCTGTTCTTCTTCTTCTTCTATCTCTTTCTTCTTTTTCATAACTATCTGGAATTTTCGGGCTAGAAAATTTCGGGTCGTTACATTTGGTATCAGAGCTGAAGGTTAAGCGAGAACCTTGGCTCTGGTGGGGATTACTCATTAAATAGAGTCCAAAGTACTCTAGAATGAGTTGAGTGTGTGTGTATATATATATATATATATATGAGCGCGTACTTGTTATTTTCTTATATAAAGGTTTGAAATGATTTTATATGAAATATATATTTTGATATATAAATTAATATTTCCTTCTAATAAATATTTAGGCGATTGGTTGTTAAATTATTGAAATTAAAATTAAGAAATAATATAATACAACCAAAATGAAATTTTATAAAGATAAGTTTGAAATGGATTCAAACTAGAACTGAAGTTTAGAATTGGAATTAAATTAAGTAGGAACAAAAATACAACTAAATTAAAATTTAAGTGATTGAAAGTGAAATTCTAAATCTGTGACATCCAGGAAATTTGGGCAATATCAATTTAATAATCTACATTAAAAATTAAATTGATTTGATAATATTTGTAAATAATATATGAATTGATTTATTAATCTTCTTTTAAATAAATATTTAACTGATAATTTATCTTTTAAAGGCTAATCAAATTGCCTTCTATTTATAATGTATATATCTGTATATGTTGTAAATGGATAATCTTGTTTTAAATTTAATAAATAAAGTTATGTTTTCTAATTCTGATATTTTTGGGTAAATTTGGAAATTTGATTTAATTTAGTATTAAGCTATTAAATAATCATATGGCTTTAAAATACTTAAGATTTAAGTTTAATTTGTTTAAAATAATTTTAGCTTAAATTTAAATTAAACAAAAGGTTCGTTTGTTCTTTTAAAATACAGGTTGATACAATAAGTAATTTATTAAATAAAGGGATAATTATTTTATAAATCATTTTGATTTAATAATGAGCTATATCAATAATGTAAATCTTTACAAATGGATTTTAAATAAAATTGTTATTTCAACTTTAATTATATATATGTGTTTGAATGAAAGTTATGATTTCGAAATTAAAAATAAAGGTTTCAAAATGTTTAAATTATAATAACCATTATTAATATTAATATAAGTATAAAATAAAATAATAATAAGTAATTAAATATTTGTTAGTCATAGTTAAAATACAAATGTAAATACAAATAAGAAATGAAGTGGAATACAAACTACAGAATAAAAAACTTACAACACAAACTATAAATTTGAAACCAAAGGATAAAACAAGAATAAAGTATAAAATAAAATAACCTTCTTTCACAAGAGCATCCACCTGCAAGATACAAAATAAAATAAGGAAAATATGATGCAGGCTAAAGATAAGCTTGGTGTGTAGCTGAAATATAGTATGCAGGTTAGAGAAAAGAATGCAGAGCAGAGTTAAGTAAACAAAGTTAAATATATATGCTTGTAAAGGAAATGCAAGGAATAGTATAAATATGAATGTCAACTGTTGAAATGCAAAAGCATAAAACAAAATATATGCAGGTAGCTTACAAATTAAGATGCAGGCAAGTAGTAAAGAAAATGCAAAGTTAAGGAAGCTAAGTAAAATATCTATACATAAGAAATGATGAAATTAGCTAAGTAGGGAACACAAGTACTTAAACATTAAATGCTGGCATAAACTTAAGTCATTTCGAGTTGTATTGTAGCCTCCTAATACAAATATCTTGCCTGATAAAACAATTTTTGTACCTACAAAGAAATAGCTTGTCTCAGATGCCACCTTCCCCTATAAGCTTCTTTTTATACATGCTTTCTTATTCAGTTCGTTCAACATAGCAAGCTTTTCATTTTTATAACTAAAGCATCATATATCAACAACAAAAGGCAAGAAGAATCATAGGAAAATCAAGCAAATCACTTCCAGTTTTTAAAGTTAAATTGTTTCAGAATAAAAAAAAAAGAATGCTCTGTCTCTTTCCAAAAGCAAGGTGAGTAACACTCTTAAATTTCTTAAGTTTTAAAATCTATTGCATGCAAATATTTGAATGCTTGAATATATTGTATGAATATTTATATATTCATTTTTACTCTGGATTATTGTGAAATGGAAATTACTGTATGTTTCAAGCCTGCAAATCCAAACTGTTTCATTATAAACTTGCTTTGTTTTCCATTGCTGTGAGTAACTTATATCTTAAAATAACCTAAGTTAATTTAGTTATATGAAGAATAGCAGAGATGCTTGTTTGTATATGCATTGCATTATATCATGATGAAATGAAGCCTGCATGTTATCTGGAGTTTGCCTCTGTTTAAAATTTCAAAAGCCTGGGTTAATTCAAAAATCGTTATTGCTCAACCTATTGATTGTTAGGACAAAGCATCTAAAGAAAATATGTTTTGTTGATTATAAAGTAAATTTTAAAATTTAGCTCATGCTAAACAAAGTTGATTTGCTCTGTAAAACTTTAGGAACAGTCTAAATCTAATACAAGTGATAATTTCGAATGTCTTAAATTATCCATTCAAGCTTATGAACTGATTACCAAATCAAAATTAGGATTTTTAAAACTCAAATCACATTTTTGAGTTGAGCTATGAACATGCTTTACTGGGTTGAACAATACGAGCATTTTGGGTTGCCTCTGGAGGTGTCGTTGATCGGAGGGGTTGAGGTTTGTTCTGGAGGGAGATGGGTGATCGGAGAGGCCATGAAAAATGGTCGGAGGCACTCTCGATCACTGTGGCAATGGTGGTTTACGGTTTCAGTGGGTAAACCTAGTTTGAACAGATAGTATTTCCTAGGTCATAGCGTCGGCTCTGGTTGATCGAGTGTGTCTAAACTCAGGGAGGTGGTAGTGGGATGGTAGTTGAGGCCGTGGCCGGAGACGTTGGCGGTCCGGTGGTGGAAGTCGCGAACATGACATGTTGACAGGTTTGGATATGGAGGGGGTCGTGTTGTTTCCAGGTTTTGAAACTGTCGCAGTTTTGTGGGTGCAGGGTTTTGACCTCGGGACGAACTCGAGTCACTCGAGTAGATGACTCAAAGCAAGGGGGGTAAAGTCTCCGAGCATTTTGGGTTTGCGTCGGGACTGTTTTTGTTCAGGCATTGTTAAACTGGAAACAGAGTTTGATTGTAAAAAAAAACAAATTCAAATGAAACCTATTTAAAGAAAATAAATAATAGATTTAGACTAAGTTTAAATTCAGTTTGCGGAATGAATTCAAACTTATATTTTGAAATCTAAAATAAGTTTAAATTTTTAAATAAATTTCAGGTTTACAAACCTGAAAATTTCCAGATTTTTAAAAATATTTAAATATGAAATAAAGGCTCTAACCATAGATTAAATTTGAATTTTTAAGGTATTGATTCAAATGAATATTGAAATCTTAAGATTTTAAAATAGATTTGGATGTGAAAATCGATTTTCTAATTTAAGTTGTTAAAAGAAAGTTTAGATAAAAAGTTTTAAAATCAAAGATAAATTGACGGAATTCAAGTTTACTTAAAATCCAAATCTAAAGCTTAAATTAGTTTTTGAATATGAATAAGTTCAAATAAAATGGTTCTGAAAAGTAAATTTGTTTCAATAAATATTTAACTTGATTTTGAGGATTCTTTTATTAAAGATTTTTGAATGAAAAGTAAATGAATGGTTTAACTTGAAGTTGCAAGTTAAAATATAAATGTATTTTGGGAATTTAAATTTAAATTAAGATTCAGTAGTTAAATTTAAAAGATTTTCTTATAAAAGTTCATATGTAAATAATAAATGTTATTTACATTTATTTAAAAGATTTAAAATTGAATTTAAATTATAGTCATTTTGAATCTTCAATTCAAATGATATTTGAATGTAAATTTAAAATGTAATGATAATGAAGTCATTAATAAAGAAATAAATTATCTTAAGAATAATTGGGTAATTAAGGAATGACTTATGTATTTAAGTTAATAATTTAAATTGATTTATAACTAAAGATCAATTAAGAAGTAAATTAAGAAATGTTATTAAATGTAGACAATTAACTAAGGATTATTAATTAATTCATATATATGATTAATTTTGGATAATTAATTAGATTAATTAGATAATCTATTGTAAATTGTTAAATGTAATTACTTGATAAAACTAATTAAGAGATTAATTACTTATGGTAATTAATTTTGATAAGATGATTAATTTAAGTTAGTTAATTTATTTTAATTAATTTAAGGAAATCATTTGATAAATTGATAAGTGTAACTACATAGTGTATGCAATGGAGCACAATTACTTAAGAAAGTAATTAATGTTAATTACTGAATGTAATTTGTAACGATCGGGATTTTTCGTTGCCGAAAAATCGAACCGTTAGGGTTTTAGAAGAAGAAAGAGGTAGAAGAAGAAAGAAAAGAAAGAGAAGAGAAAACAGAAAAACAAGTAACAGAACGAGAAACAATAACAGAATCTCACAGTCGCAGCGGAACAACATATAATAGATAAATGAATATTCATTAAAACAAAAGAACTATACATTTTATACATTACATCACATTACATTACATCAATCAGAGTGTACGACAACAACAGCGGAAAGAAATACTATATACAATAGATAATAGACTACGCTATCTGGCTCGCCTCCAGATCTGCACAGCAACTCCCGAATCCAGAATAACCTGATAACCTAACTCTAGACTGCCCGTGTGGAAAATAGTGGGCACCCAGAGTTTAGGAAAGGAACAATAAACTCCAGGTCAGTCATGTGACTGGTGTGAGAACTCAAAACAGTTTATCTTTAAACAAGCAACAAGAAAATTTAAATTTTGAAATCCGCAATGCTTTTTGGAAAATGAAACTACCATAAGGCCTCCCGGCACACACACAATGCAAACGCACACATGGGGGAGATTTCTCCTTATGATAGTCAAACATGCTTACTACGAGAAAAATTCTTTGATATTATTACTAGTGCATAGTGGAAAATATTTCGAAAGTATAATATCAATCCTAGCCAGCATAGGTACCATGATACTATGCCTACTATAGCTGCCATGTTAAATGGCAGGTTCTACAACTAAAACCGTACAGGGCGCGTATTGGATGAATGGATTTCCAACAAATGGTCAGGCTAAGGAACTCCCTACTGCCACATGGGATCGCCTCTGGCGGGACGTCCCGAGAACTAACGTTACGGTTAGATCTCTGCCAACACAAGGCCGGGTTACCTCTGTAACTAGGTAACTACTACACGAATATGCCATCCCCCGGTCCTTTGGGACCTTTATCCGAGCGCTCGCAACAACAACACCACACAGTAATAGGTATAGTGTATCAACATGAGTAAGTATCTGGGCTCCATACCATGATACCACCCTTTACCAGAAGGAAATGACATACCCTAAAGGGCGCGACCCTCATAACCTTGCCGCATATTCCTGTTTCGACCATTTCCGGGGAGTGAGGTCCTGACGAAGTCTCGTCCACAAAGCTACGCTTTGTGTAACAAAGCCATGCTTCGGGTCCACAGATGACCAAAGCAATAATCACAAAGATAAATGATCAAACAAATGATCATATCACAAATGACCAACCAATGATCATCACACAGCAGCACTCAGCATGCCACATTACCAGATTGGGAAATATCGCTGATAACCTTCAACTACATAACCTCTGAGCTCGTACGTCTCAGAGAAGGGTGTTAAGCTAAGAGAATAAATTCTCCGCCACCAACAGAAATGTATTTGAAAGAAATCTGCTCTATCTCTCAAAATGTAATGTCAGACACGTAACCATACAAGTCTGTTCCGGGTTCGAACAGAACCGAAGGCACTTCCAAGGAAGCCCTTGCAATCCGGGTATTCACAATCCCGATAAAATTTCCCATCACAAAGGAAATCTCCATATCGTAGCTAACGATGCGGAGACAATCGATAGGTCATCCTATCGTTTTCACAAATACCCGGTCTTCAACACCGGTCTTCAAATGCAATCCAAACGACGTATCGCATATTCGGAATGGGATATATGACACAAAGGTCCTCTCCCGGCTAAACCGAATAGCGAGCGCTTATTTTAAAAATAAGTGTGCATTCAATTCCAAACAAACACAATCAATACTATCCAAGGGTAAATATTGATAGTCGGTTATTTAACTATCAATAAAGATGCGCCACATCATCAGATTCCAAATAATTTTTCCAAAATTATTAAGTCCCAAAATATCTTTACAAGATATATATACACAATTTCCAAATAATTGCCCAATTTATTTGCTTTACCAAAACACCTTTACACGATAAAATTTTCCACACTTAACCAATTGAAAACCCAATTTTCAATTTACCTTTACCATTTGAAAACCAATTTTCAAATTACATTAACCATTTGCAAACTAATTTCAAATCACCTTAACCATTTGAAAACTAATTTCAAATCACCTTAACCATTTGAAAACTAATTTCAAATCACCTTAACCATTTGAAAACTAATTTCAAATCACCTTAACCATTTGAAAACTAATTTCAAATCACCTTAACCATTTATACCTTTTGAAACAAATTTCAAACCACCAAATAAATCTTTACCGATTTATTTTAACTTACGTTCCAAATTCGTAAATTATATTTTCAAATTTAAAAATAAATCAACATTTATTTTTTAAACAAATTTCCCTTCATATACATAAATTCCAAGGTGGATTTAAATTCCAAGCATCTACCAGCATACGATTCCCAAATCGATTTCAAGTTATTTGCTTTCAATTACCTTAAAGGTGAATTCACAAAAACCGTTCCATTTCATATTAGAAAACCATTCCCATGCTTATTTTAAAAATAAGTAATTCACAAATTTATTTATTTTCAACGATTTGAAAATATTCCATATACTTAAATCACAGTTAAGTATTTATTCCATTCTCTTTAAGAAAACATTCCTTTATTCACATTTATTTGGGTTAAAAACGAATGTTGCGTAAAACATCGTTACGACAACCCAAAAACACTAGTATATGGATTTGAAATTAAAAATAGATATATAAATCCAATACTATACAAATTATCCCCTTCTGTTTCTCGAAAACGTCTATTTCAACAATCAATGTTGAAATCTATGTTTTCAATACTCAATACATTTTAAAACACCTTTAATTCGTTTTAAATTCCATTTAAAACATTCCTTTCCCAAAAACAAACCCATTTTATTTAATAATCTATTCAATATTCAAAATAGTGAATATAGCCCACTTAACAAATTCCCATATTTCAATTTATCAAATTCGATGAATTTCAAATTTATAAACATAGTTTATAAATTCCATTTCTATTATAAACCCCAATTTTATAAATTCCTTTATTAATCCGATGCAATTTTACATAACCTAGTTTCATACCCAAAAGCCATATTGTAAGTTAAATACTTATAATATTATTTATTTACCAAATCGTTCCTTTGAACTTCACCAATTTAAAATCTTATCACTTACAAGATTTCTTTAAGGTTTATAATAATTTCAACTAATGAAATCTTCATTTATTAACAATTTCAACAAACCCCCTTTTTAATGCCCCAAATTCATTTTTATAAGTCAATAACTTATAAAACTTCACTTCCCAATAACCATTCTTTTTATAAATTTCACAAATTATATATCTATAGATTTATAATGAAATTCATGTTATACATCAACTCAGCATTTTATAAATTTATTCTATAACTCCAATGATTTAATCTAAAAACATCCATTTATAAAATCCTTTATATAAACCATTAATAATCATATCTTCCCAAAAACCAAATTTAACTATTTTATAAAAACCTATTATTGTTAAAAATTTCTTTTAAGTTATATTATATAAAAATATAAATTTTTAAAACATGAAAATTTTATCCATCTATTTATTTTAAAATTTAATCAATTCAAAATTTTAATAACCCTTATTCTTTGAAAAATCGATTTAAAACCCCTTTTAAATTCAAAACCGTTATTTTTAATTTAAAAATTAGAATCCGATGATGCAACGACATTGAATGGTCAATCACGGGAATAAGTGTCATATATCAATATGATTATCAACAATCAACATAAGATTTATAAACAAATAAATATGTGAGGAATCCAGTTGGATCCCTCCAACCTGTTACCCTGCATCCACAGACGTTAGCACAATACCAATTCCACTTCAAGGTGGAATATCGCGGTATATGGGATTTTATAAATATCCGCTTAATAGGCGGCGCAATAGGGTCTCATCCGCTATACGAGGCGGGAAATCAAATTCAATATATACATATGCCAATATATATATATTGCTATATATAATATATATCCTATTATATCTACTAACACAATCAATCAGCAATCAACAATCAATATTAACTATTCAAAATTTTAAACAAAACCTTTCGATTGAGTGAGGAGTTCTCACCTTGATTTTATTTCCGGTTTCGGCGTTCGTTTCGAATAAAATTAAACGAACGTTTAATTTTACCCGAAATTCAAACGAGCTCCAATCGACTCCAAACCAGTTGTATTGCGAAGAGCACGACGATACGAAGCCAACGCAAAAAATCTCGTTCGAATCCGACCTCGCATGCAAAAGTTATACTATTTTAAAGTTTGAACGATTTATAATATAATAAAATCTACATCTCCTTTTATAATTTTAACCTTTTACATCACAGCCCTTGATTTCAAACTCCAGCAATCCAGGCCGCAACTTGCAATCATCTTCCCAAACGCACGTTCACTCCCAGGTACATGAACCCATTAGCTCAAAACTAGGGCTCCAATTTGCCACCAACACGATCAACTTCCTGACGATCAGACAACATCACCTCGGAGCCACATGCGAGCTCCACCCTCGGCTCGAGAACCAAAGAGCTCGGTTGTCCCTGTAGCTCGAAAATCGAGCACTAACGGCGCACGTTCGCGGCCTCCAAACTTCCCCCCAGATCGACGAAAACCCATCATAACCGTTGGATCTATAGATCCAAGCGCCCTCTACGCTTTCCTAGTTGGAGATTTTGATAATCGTTGCATGGATTGATTGCAAAATGGAGGAGAAAACGGGAGATTATCGGCCATTAATTACAATGAACGGCGGCTGCTATAGTTTAGGGTTTTGAAAAATAAAAAATTATATTTATAACCAATTATCTTATTATTTTAACATTAAATCACTTATAAACCAATTTCTCAAACGATCTCCAATTTACGCATGCCGACAGGCGATTCTAAGGTTTTTCGGCGTTCCGGACGCAATGGAACAGGTTTCGTAAGCTAATTCGGAAGTATGTGTGAGATACGACTATAAACGCTCAATTTAAACTTAAACCGATTTAAACGATTTCTAGGCGTTTTGGCTTGTACCGGACAAACGGCAAATCCAAACGACTTGAAATTTGAAATCTTGCAATAATATCACATTACGGATCCGATGAAACTGGTTTCGTCGAAATCCGAGACCGTTTGAAAAATGGCTATTTTAACTCGCTAAATAAATATTAA
Source organism: Allium cepa (assembly GCA_030765085.1). Lineage (NCBI taxonomy): Eukaryota > Viridiplantae > Streptophyta > Magnoliopsida > Asparagales > Amaryllidaceae > Allium > Allium cepa. The sequence continues at coordinate 581,535,478 of CM060940.1, forward strand.
AACGATATCGATGCGTTTCGAGCTGCCACGGTCAAACGACAACTCCGATTGCTACGAAAATTGAAATCCGATAATAACTAACTATTACGGATCCAATGGAACTCGTTTCGTTCAATTCTGAGACTGTTCAAAAATTGGCTATTTTTCAGTCGATAATTAAATATTAAAATATCCAATTTTTACAAATTTACTCCAAATTCAGTTTTACAAGTTCTAAAATATTTCTATAACTTCAATATGATAAAACAAAATTTTCCAAATCATTCCCCATTATATTTAACCCAATATTTAATTATTTCTGGAATTTCACTATTAAATAAATCGATTTAATTGCAAAATTAAATCCAAAATTCAAAATAAAATTTATTCGACTCCAAAAATTCCACTTATTAATATTTAAAATTAATTAAATACTCAAATTCAAATTATCAAAAATCCTGGGTCGTTACAATCTTCCCCCCTTAAAAGAATTTCGTCCTCGAAATTGCAAGTTAAGGAAACGATTCCTTAATCCGTTTATTACTCTTCCAAAACTAATAGTTTTATCAACCTTCTAACACCAATCTTTTTATTAAAGATTTACTATCATTTCAATTAGCTTTCCAACTTCAATTATAGGTTTCAAACAACATTGTTTATTTGACAATTCAAATTTAAATTTAAATTCAAATTTCAAACTTTCAAAATTTCTCAAAATTCTTCTAACTCCCTAAATTTTCGAAAAATTTCGCCAGAGTCTCCTTTGCGCGGCTAGATCGGTACGACTACAAAATGGCACTACGGCCCCTCAGAATCAAAAGAAAAAAAGAAAGCCAAGTGGCTGGAGAAGGAAATCACCAAATCTCATATAAAAACTGAAATACGTACCTTTTTGTTGAGCAATTCAATTTAACTTCATAACCAAAATCCCAATTCCATTATATACCTGTATATCATACTAGTAATAGTATCCAATTCCAACATCAACATTCAAATCATTTTGCCAATTCAATTACAAAATTTCCAATACATGCTTCTTATACATTTTTGGTTTATTATTGAAGTTGCATATTCAATTCATTCGTTTCAATTAGTTACATTCACTAATTAAATTCACATTGGTTCATATTCAGCCCAAATCAAATTCAATTCTATTCAAATTCATTTACTTTACATTCAATTTGAGTTCAATCACATAGCTTTCATTTTCGCTAGATTATTTCCATTAACACTTAATGTATTTACATATAATCAATCAACAAACAAACAACATCTAATGAATATCCAATAGAGCCAAATTATTATTTTACTTACATTACATTCAATTTGGTTCAATAGTTTTAATTCGAATTGGTTTTACATTCAATTGACTTTATTTAATTATTCTACTATTTTCAAATGAATTTACACTTACATACATAATTTCATATCAACTTATTTATATTCGATCGATTAACTTTCAATCATACTTTAATTCAATTGCTAGTTCTTTTTACAAATAAAATTGAATTTCATTTATATAACTTAAGTTCACATCTTTAACAATTTCATTTACTCACTTTATTCACTTACTTTGACATTAACATCAATTCTTTCAATATTACTTAAGTTATATTCCATTTCAACTTTATTTACCTCATTTAATTCACTTGATTATTTAACTTTGATACAAATATCAATTTTTTATTCAACTTCACTTAAGTTATTCCATTTAAACATCATTTGTTAATTTAACTTAAGTTTTACTTGTCAATTCAATTCGGATTTTAAATTCCAAAGTGAATCCTATTTAACTTTTACTTAAGCCAAATTCATATCAATATTCAAATTCATATTCCATTTTACTTAACTTAATTGTTTAACCACTTCAATAACTGGTTTCACTTACATTTTCCCATTCTATAAGTTATAAAACTTATTATTCAACTTCTAACTTATATTATAAGTTCAAAACTTATTTCGCTTATACTTATCAACTTCAAGTTGAATTTTAATTTCAAATTGATTTATTACAACAAAACTTCAATTTTAAATTCATTTTTGTAGCAAATCCATCACATAGAAACTCGAAAATGATACTGATGATGCTGCAGTCATCACCCTTATTATTTCCCAGTGACAATAGTGAAATCAATGCTAAATATTCTTTCAAAAATTTCCTTTCTATTCATAAATCACTTTTATAACCCTTTTACTTATATAATTTTACTTCTTATATACATACATGATTATCTTACAATTGTAAATCATCATTAATTATTATTTCATCTTATGATTCATTGGTTTATACCATTATTCTTTTTACAATAGTTGCTTTTATTAGCTTATTCAAACAACTTTTAATTATTTTATATATATATCATTTACAACAATCAAGCAATCAATTATATACACACTTCAATAATTCTTGAAAAATTATTTTCTTTTTATATATAAAATATAATCGAGGTAAAATTATTTCATTTACCCAATTTAAAACAATATTGTGTCGAATTGTTCTATTCAAGTGTTTAGGAACCCCTTCGATTCAGTTTTCGAGGCTGCGCCGACGAAGGTTCATATACCACTCAATAAACCAATCATCACAATATAAAACAATTTTATATTCACTAACAAATACGCACTCATATCTATTATTACACTCACACTCATTCTAGAGTACTGCTGACTCTATCTCTAATGAGTAACACCCAACAGAGCAGGTTGTCGCTTAACCATATGCTCTGATACCAAATGTAACGATCGGGATTTTTCGTTGCCGAAAAATCGAACCGTTAGGGTTTTAGAAGAAGAAAGAGGTAGAAGAAGAAAGAAAAGAAAGAGAAGAGAAAACAGAAAAACAAGTAACAGAACGAGAAACAATAACAGAATCTCACAGTCGCAGCGGAACAACATATAATAGATAAATGAATATTCATTAAAACAAAAGAACTATACATTTTATACATTACATCACATTACATTACATCAATCAGAGTGTACGACAACAACAGAAATGTATTTGAAAGAAATCTGCTCTATCTCTCAAAATGTAATGTCAGACACGTAACCATACAAGTCTGTTCCGGGTTCGAACAGAACCGAAGGCACTTCCAAGGAAGCCCTTGCAATCCGGGTATTCACAATCCCGATAAAATTTCCCATCACAAAGGAAATCTCCATATCGTAGCTAACGATGCGGAGACAATCGATAGGTCATCCTATCGTTTTCACAAATACCCGGTCTTCAACACCGGTCTTCAAATGCAATCCAAACGACGTATCGCATATTCGGAATGGGATATATGACACAAAGGTCCTCTCCCTGCTAAACCGAATAGCGAGCGCTTATTTTAAAAATAAGTGTGCATTCAATTCCAAACAAACACAATCAATACTATCCAAGGGTAAATATTGATAGTCGGTTATTTAACTATCAATAAAGATGCGCCACATCATCAGATTCCAAATAATTTTTCCAAAATTATTAAGTCCCAAAATATCTTTACAAGATATATATACACAATTTCCAAATAATTGCCCAATTTATTTGCTTTACCAAAACACCTTTACACGATAAAATTTTCCACACTTAACCAATTGAAAACCCAATTTTCAATTTACCTTTACCATTTGAAAACCAATTTTCAAATTACATTAACCATTTGCAAACTAATTTCAAATCACCTTAACCATTTGAAAACTAATTTCAAATCACCTTAACCATTTGAAAACTAATTTCAAATCACCTTAACCATTTGAAAACTAATTTCAAATCACCTTAACCATTTGAAAACTAATTTCAAATCACCTTAACCATTTATACCTTTTGAAACAAATTTCAAACCACCAAATAAATCTTTACCGATTTATTTTAACTTACGTTCCAAATTCGTAAATTATATTTTCAAATTTAAAAATAAATCAACATTTATTTTTTAAACAAATTTCCCTTCATATACATAAATTCCAAGGTGGATTTAAATTCCAAGCATCTACCAGCATACGATTCCCAAATCGATTTCAAGTTATTTGCTTTCAATTACCTTAAAGGTGAATTCACAAAAACCGTTCCATTTCATATTAGAAAACCATTCCCATGCTTATTTTAAAAATAAGTAATTCACAAATTTATTTATTTTCAACGATTTGAAAATATTCCATATACTTAAATCACAGTTAAGTATTTATTCCATTCTCTTTAAGAAAACATTCCTTTATTCACATTTATTTGGGTTAAAAACGAATGTTGCGTAAAACATCGTTACGACAACCCAAAAACACTAGTATATGGATTTGAAATTAAAAATAGATATATAAATCCAATACTATACAAATTATCCCCTTCTGTTTCTCGAAAACGTCTATTTCAACAATCAATGTTGAAATCTATGTTTTCAATACTCAATACATTTTAAAACACCTTTAATTCGTTTTAAATTCCATTTAAAACATTCCTTTCCCAAAAACAAACCCATTTTATTTAATAATCTATTCAATATTCAAAATAGTGAATATAGCCCACTTAACAAATTCCCATATTTCAATTTATCAAATTCGATGAATTTCAAATTTATAAACATAGTTTATAAATTCCATTTCTATTATAAACCCCAATTTTATAAATTCCTTTATTAATCCGATGCAATTTTACATAACCTAGTTTCATACCCAAAAGCCATATTGTAAGTTAAATACTTATAATATTATTTATTTACCAAATCGTTCCTTTGAACTTCACCAATTTAAAATCTTATCACTTACAAGATTTCTTTAAGGTTTATAATAATTTCAACTAATGAAATCTTCATTTATTAACAATTTCAACAAACCCCCTTTTTAATGCCCCAAATTCATTTTTATAAGTCAATAACTTATAAAACTTCACTTCCCAATAACCATTCTTTTTATAAATTTCACAAATTATATATCTATAGATTTATAATGAAATTCATGTTATACATCAACTCAGCATTTTATAAATTTATTCTATAACTCCAATGATTTAATCTAAAAACATCCATTTATAAAATCCTTTATATAAACCATTAATAATCATATCTTCCCAAAAACCAAATTTAACTATTTTATAAAAACCTATTATTGTTAAAAATTTCTTTTAAGTTATATTATATAAAAATATAAATTTTTAAAACATGAAAATTTTATCCATCTATTTATTTTAAAATTTAATCAATTCAAAATTTTAATAACCCTTATTCTTTGAAAAATCGATTTAAAACCCCTTTTAAATTCAAAACCGTTATTTTTAATTTAAAAATTAGAATCCGATGATGCAACGACATTGAATGGTCAATCACGGGAATAAGTGTCATATATCAATATGATTATCAACAATCAACATAAGATTTATAAACAAATAAATATGTGAGGAATCCAGTTGGATCCCTCCAACCTGTTACCCTGCATCCACAGACGTTAGCACAATACCAATTCCACTTCAAGGTGGAATATCGCGGTATATGGGATTTTATAAATATCCGCTTAATAGGCGGCGCAATAGGGTCTCATCCGCTATACGAGGCGGGAAATCAAATTCAATATATACATATGCCAATATATATATATTGCTATATATAATATATATCCTATTATATCTACTAACACAATCAATCAGCAATCAACAATCAATATTAACTATTCAAAATTTTAAACAAAACCTTTCGATTGAGTGAGGAGTTCTCACCTTGATTTTATTTCCGGTTTCGGCGTTCGTTTCGAATAAAATTAAACGAACGTTTAATTTTACCCGAAATTCAAACGAGCTCCAATCGACTCCAAACCAGTTGTATTGCGAAGAGCACGACGATACGAAGCCAACGCAAAAAATCTCGTTCGAATCCGACCTCGCATGCAAAAGTTATACTATTTTAAAGTTTGAACGATTTATAATATAATAAAATCTACATCTCCTTTTATAATTTTAACCTTTTACATCACAGCCCTTGATTTCAAACTCCAGCAATCCAGGCCGCAACTTGCAATCATCTTCCCAAACGCACGTTCACTCCCAGGTACATGAACCCATTAGCTCAAAACTAGGGCTCCAATTTGCCACCAACACGATCAACTTCCTGACGATCAGACAACATCACCTCGGAGCCACATGCGAGCTCCACCCTCGGCTCGAGAACCAAAGAGCTCGGTTGTCCCTGTAGCTCGAAAATCGAGCACTAACGGCGCACGTTCGCGGCCTCCAAACTTCCCCCCAGATCGACGAAAACCCATCATAACCGTTGGATCTATAGATCCAAGCGCCCTCTACGCTTTCCTAGTTGGAGATTTTGATAATCGTTGCATGGATTGATTGCAAAATGGAGGAGAAAACGGGAGATTATCGGCCATTAATTACAATGAACGGCGGCTGCTATAGTTTAGGGTTTTGAAAAATAAAAAATTATATTTATAACCAATTATCTTATTATTTTAACATTAAATCACTTATAAACCAATTTCTCAAACGATCTCCAATTTACGCATGCCGACAGGCGATTCTAAGGTTTTTCGGCGTTCCGGACGCAATGGAACAGGTTTCGTAAGCTAATTCGGAAGTATGTGTGAGATACGACTATAAACGCTCAATTTAAACTTAAACCGATTTAAACGATTTCTAGGCGTTTTGGCTTGTACCGGACAAACGGCAAATCCAAACGACTTGAAATTTGAAATCTTGCAATAATATCACATTACGGATCCGATGAAACTGGTTTCGTCGAAATCCGAGACCGTTTGAAAAATGGCTATTTTAACTCGCTAAATAAATATTAAAACGATATCGATGCGTTTCGAGCTGCCACGGTCAAACGACAACTCCGATTGCTACGAAAATTGAAATCCGATAATAACTAACTATTACGGATCCAATGGAACTCGTTTCGTTCAATTCTGAGACTGTTCAAAAATTGGCTATTTTTCAGTCGATAATTAAATATTAAAATATCCAATTTTTACAAATTTACTCCAAATTCAGTTTTACAAGTTCTAAAATATTTCTATAACTTCAATATGATAAAACAAAATTTTCCAAATCATTCCCCATTATATTTAACCCAATATTTAATTATTTCTGGAATTTCACTATTAAATAAATCGATTTAATTGCAAAATTAAATCCAAAATTCAAAATAAAATTTATTCGACTCCAAAAATTCCACTTATTAATATTTAAAATTAATTAAATACTCAAATTCAAATTATCAAAAATCCTGGGTCGTTACATAATTAGTGAAAGATGATATGTTAATAAAGTAATTTGGATAATTAATTTTGTAATTAATCAGAGGATTAATTAATGGAAATAATTAATTATGGGATAATTAATTTATTAATATGAATAATTAAGGATAATTAATTACTGGTTGATATTAATCAAAGGTGATTAATAATTGTGTTTAATTAAAGATTAATCACTTAATGTGATTAATAAAGTAATTTAATCTGAATTAGAGATCATTAATTAATATAATTAATGATGTAAATTAAGAATTGTTTAATTAAGAAATAATTAATAATGTGGAGATTAATTTATGTAATTAATTAAGAATAAATGTAATTGATTATAAATGAAGTAATTAAAAGTTAATTACTAGGAATAATTTAGAATAATTAATTTGTAAAATTAATTAAAGACTAATTACTTAGTGTAATTAGAAAATGATTAATCAAAGGAGTTAATCAAGATAAATATCTAGAGATTAATTAATTAATTTGTATAAATTTAATTATTGGTTGTATAAGCAGGATTTATAGATGAAGTAATTAATTTAATTTACTTTAAATTTATTTGAGATAGAAGTAGTTAATTTAATTCATTTTAAATTAATTACAAATGGTATGATTATAAATCATTGCTTATGAATGAATGATATTAATATTTCATTTGATGATTGTGATCTCAGATATGAGATGGGTAATATCTTGTGATATGGATGCTTGGTTTAAGTAGGATAATATTTAATTATCTGATGGATGATAATATTGATTATCTGTATGTGAGATGATGTGATTATTTATTGTGATATTATGAATTATCCATATGTGTGTATATTGATTATGTTGAATTAAACTGTTAAGACTAAATAGACAACTTGGCCTTAAAAGACACGTTTTAGATTTCGATGAGACCGGGATCGGTTTTCCTTACTTGGAACATCCGAAAACCACATCGATTCCAAATTAACGATAGGTCATGAATCTGAAGTGAAGATGAAGATTCAGAGTGCAAGAGTTGTCGTCGTTAACTCTGAGGGTGATTCCAAAATGAGTGTAACGAGATAATGCCTTCGGTTTCGTTCGAACCCGGAACGAACTTGTATGGATTGAATGCTTTCAACACATCGTCAGGTGGGCGATGAGCATTCTAAGAAATGTTTTCTATAAAGGTAATCGCAGCCTCAAGCCTCATCAACCGGGAATGGCTAAAACAGGGGAGGTGCAGCAAGGTTAGGTGGGTCATGCCCAAGCAGGACAAGATTTTCCCCTGTCTAGATGTCCCTTTTATTTCGGCTGTGTGCGCGGTTGGATGTACACCAACTGCGGGGTTATCTTGTTCGGGACGGTTCAGTAAGGAATGGTTCCGGCCTTGTGTTGCAGGGGGTCGGGAGTGATCCTTGGTACGTTGATCTAGGCCACGTACTGTGACGGGCGGTACCCCAGTAGCCCTGCCATTGTATGGAATCCACAATCCAATAAGTGCCAACGGTTTTGATTGTATTACCCACTTTTGTGGCTAGTAGCTGGAATTTAATAGATGTAACAATTTCGACTATTTTCTATTTACTTGAAAACCCTAGACCTATTATAATATCACAGAATTTCCTATCAAATGTTTTGGTTAGCGTAAGGTAAAAACTTTTCCATGTTTATGTGTGGGGAGTCTTACGTGATACCTTTTATTTTCAAAAGATTTTCAAAGTTAAGCAACTTTAACCTGTTACTCATACCAGACCCATGTCTGACTCGGAGTTTATTTTTGTTTTTCATAAACTCTCGGGTACCCAAATTTCTACGGGTAGCCAAGGGATTCAGGTTAGCTTTAACGAATTCTGGAAGAGCAATGGAGCAGGAGGCTTCAGCGTTGTAGATATATATAGTTCCGCTGTGATGATATCTCTGTGTTGTTTTGTGTGTTGTGTTGTATTAACTAGACAGGTGTTTGTAACTGGCTAGTATATGATGTTGTATCTGTATAACTCTGGTTGATATTATGTAAATACTTATGTGAATATTATAATTTATTCGTTCCGCTGTGAGATTCTGGTGTTGTTGTTCTTTCTTCTCTATCTTTTCTATTTTCTCATCCCTTTCTTTCTTTAAGAACGATACGTCTTCCTGGGCATAGGAAGTCGGGGTCGTTACAATGGTATCAGAGCGCTAGGTTGAGTGAATACCTAGGCTCTTGAGTGATTTCTTTCTTGAGAGAGCGTATTTGTAATTTTGATATATATATATATATATATATATATATATATTTATATTTATATTTATTTCTACCTATTTTTTGGGTTACCTGTCCGGGTTATCCAATATAAGTTATAATGGTGGATAGGGTAGTGGTGTGTGTAACACGACTACAATGGTTGGAGTTTGAATGATTGAGGTTGGAAGTATATTTGTCGAGACTGTAGACCTAATACCGTTTCGAGTGGGCTTTGAGTGGTGTAAGGATTTCATTGACCTCTGAAGGAAAGTCTGTTAAGATTTGGAGTTCATTTTTGGAAAGTAATTTGGTTGAGCTAGAGTTTGGATCTGTCGGTTGGACAGAAGTCAGACATGATATTTTGATACATCAAGGTGTAGTAGCTGTGTGATGAGACACAGTGACTATGGATGTCTCCGACGATGTTTCTTTGGAACAAGTAAGGAAGAGTGACTGCTTCGGTGTTGTGGCTGTGTTCAGCTGGGTGTTTTTGTTTGCTTTGAGGTCTGAGTTTATCGAAGAGCTTTGGATAGGAAATCTTAGCATCTGTGGCAGCAATGCAGCTTGGGATGTTTTCGGTGTTGGCAAGAGATCTTCTGGCTTAGTAGTTTTCTTGGGGTAACTACGGAAGCAGCAGAGTAGTTCCAATTCTTCAATGGATTGGCCACATAAGTGTAAGCTGTTCTGATTTGTAAAATGAGAGCAGTATCTTTTGAATTAGGCTGGATTGATCGCAAAAGTGACTTGCGATAGTTTGAGTGTTCTCTTGGATTTTCAAAGACATTTTTCTGGGTGTCTGCGAGAAGTCAGGGTTTGGTCAGCAATTGGAGATTGAGTTTGGTATCGACTGGATTCCAGGAGTGGTACCGATGGATCAACTTAGTAGTAGGATGACTTTTGGAAAATGAGTTGGTGAAGCAACTCGGGTTTTGAGGAACTTCTGAGTTTCTTTTAAGGATCTATTGAACCATAGTTTTTTGGACTGTGTTGTCCAATCTGTGCTTGAGTTCATCATCAACATTTTCATCTGTTCAATCAGAGTTGCACAGTGGAAGCATGGTGGCAGCTGTTTAGTTGGGAAGCAATTGGATGTTGCAGTGTTTGGATTAGAGAGTTCTATAGGACATTTTTCAGCATTTTAAGGCCAGTTTGGAGTGCATCTGTTTTATCCCTTCCAGATGAGAGAAGTGAGTTCTGTTTTCTGATTTGGAGTAGAGTTTGTGTTCTGAGTTTTTGGTTGATCTTGGAAAGATCATTTTGTTAGATTGTTTTTGGTTCAGTTTGTTTCTAAGGATATCAGCAAGAGTTGGGCTGATCGGTAAGGATGAAGGAAGCACAGGATCGTCAAAAAGTTTTGAGGATAAGAGACGGACGAATCTGGATTCCGAAATCGAAGATTTGATTTTGGATAAGTGTTTGGCTTTTAGGATTGAATTGTCAGTTTGGATAACTGGAACTCGAAATGTTTCACGTATCTCTGAGGGAGTGCGTGTAAGATTTATCTCTGATTGTAGGATCAGCAGTTCAGGGAGTTGTAGTTGTTGATTCAGACTTGACTGTAGTCTGATATCCTGTCTTGTTTTATAGATCTAGATGAGTGGAAGCTCTGTAGCTCAGTAGTATTGGTTGTTTGGATTCTATAGAGCGAGTAACCTGGTATTTATGCTTGGGGAAACTCGAGAAAATTATATCTGGAATTTTGTCTGGATAGTTAGATTTTTTGTTTGGATGAATTGGTAGCTATGATTGTTAGTTTATGGTTGATATATGCGTGTGTTTCAAATTTAAATTTTTAATTGGATTATTAACTTACCTTTGTTTTAAAGTTCGGGGACGAAATTCTTTTAAGGGGGGAGGAATGTGACATCCCGGAAATTTGGGCAATATCAATTTAATAATCTACATTAAAAATTAAATTGATTTGATAATATTTGTAAATAATATATGAATTGATTTATTAATCTTCTTTTAAATAAATATTTAACTGATAATTTATCTTTTAAAGGCTAATCAAATTTCCTTCTATTTATAACGTATATATCTGTATATATTGTAAATGGATAATCTTGTTTTAAATTTAATAAATAAAGTTATGTTTTCTAATTCTGATATTTTTGGGTAAATTTGGAAATTTGATTTAATTTAGTATTAAGCTATTAAATAATCATATGGCTTTAAAATACTTAAGATTTAAGTTTAATTTGTTTAAAATAATTTTAGCTTAAATTTAAAATAAACAAAAGGTTCGTTTGTTCTTTTAAAATACAGGTTGATACAATAAGTAATTTATTAAATAAAGGGATAATTATTTCATAAATAATTTTGATTTAATAATGAGCTATATCAATAATGTAAATCTTTACAAATGGATTTTAAATACAATTGTTATTTCAACTTTAATTATATATGTGTGTATATGAATGAAAGTTATGATTTCGAAATAAAAAATAAAGGTTTCAAAATGTTTAAATTATAATAACCATTATTAATATTAATATAAGTATAAAATAAAATAATAATAAGTAATTAAATATTTGTTAGTCATAGTTAAAATACAAATGTAAATACAAATAAGAAATGAAGTGGAATACAAACTACAGAATAAACAAACTTACAACACAAACTATAAATTTGAAACCAAAGGATAAAACAAGAATAAAGTATAAAATTAAATAACCTTCTTTCACAAGAGCATCCACCTGCAAGATACAAAATAAAATAAGGAAAATATGATGCAGGCTAAAGATAAGCTTGGTGTGTAGAAGCAATATAGTATGCAGGTTAGAGAAAAGAATGCAGAGCAAAGTTAAGTAAACAAAGTTAAATATATATGCTTGTAAAGGAAATGCAAGGAATAGTATAAATATGAATGTCAACTGTTGAAATGCAAAAGCATAAAACAAAATATATGCAGGTAGCTAACAAATTAAGATGCAGGCAAGTAGTAAAGAAAATGCAAAGTTAAGGAAGCTAAGTAAAATATGTATACATAAGAAATGATGAAATTAGCTAAGTAGGGAACACAAGTACTTAAACATTAAATGCTGGCATAAACTTAAGTCATTTCAAGTTGTATTGTAGCCTCCTAATACAAATATCTTGCCTGATAAAACAATTTTTGTACCTGCAAAGAAATAGCTTGTCTCAGATGCCACCTTCCCCTATAAGCTTCTTTTTATACATGCTTTCTTATTCAGTTCGTTCAACATAGCAAGCTTTTCATTTTTATAACTAAAGCATCATATATCAACAACAAAAGGCAAGAAGAATCATAGGAAAATCAAGCAAATCACTTCCAGTTTTTAAAGTTAAATTGTTTCAGAATAAAAAAAAAATAGAATGCTCTGTCTCTTTCCAAAAGCAAGGTGAGTAACACTCTTAAATTTCTTAAGTTTTAAAATCTGTTGCATGCAAATATTTGAATGCTTGAATATATTGTATGAATATTTATATATTCATTGTTACTCTGGATTATTGTGAAATGGAAATTACTGTATGTTTCAAGCCTGCAAATCCAAACTGTTTCATTATAAACTTGCTTTGTTTTCCATTGCTGTAAGTAACTTATATCTTAAAATAACCTAAGTTAATTTAGTTGTATGAAGAATAGCAGAGATGCTTGTTTGTATATGCATTGCATTATATCATGATGAAATGAAGCCTTCATGTTATCTGGAGTTTGCCTCTGTTTAAAATTTCAAAAGCCCGGGTTAATTCAAAAATCGTTATTGCTCAACCTATTGATTGTTAGGACAAAGCATCTAAAGAAAATATGTTTTGTTGATTATAAAGTAAATTTTAAAATTTAACTCATGCTAAACAAAGTTGATTTGCTCTGTAAAACTTTAGGAGCAGTCTAAATCTAATACAAGTGATAATTTCGAATGTCTTAAATTATCCATTCCAGCTTATGAATTGATTACTAAATCAAAATTAGGATTTTTAAAACTCAAATCACATTTTTGAGTTGAGCTATGAACATGCTTTACTGGGTTGAACAATTCGAGCATTTTGGGTTGCCTCTGGAGGTGTCGTTGATCGGAGGGGTTGAGGTTTGTTCTGGAGGGAGATGGGTGATCGGAGAGGCCATGAAAAATGGTCGGAGGCACTCTCGATCACTATGGCAATGGTGGTTTACGTTTTCAGTGGGTAAACCAAGTTTGAACAGATAGTATTTCCTAGATCATAGCGTCGGCTCTAGTTGATCGAGTGTGTCTAAACTCTGGAAGGTGGTAGTGGGATGGTAGTTGAGGCCATGGCCGGAGACGTTGGTGGTCCGGTGGTGGAAGTCGCGAACATGACGTGTTGACAGGTTTGGATATGGAGGGGGTCGTGCTGTTTCCAGGTTTTGAAACTGTCGCAGTTTTGTGGGTGCAGGGTTTTGACCTCGGGACGAACTCGAGTCACTCGAGTCGATGACTCAAAGCAAGGGGGTAAAGTCTCCGAGCATTTTAGGTTTGCGTCGAGACTGTTTTTGTTCAGGCATTGTTAAACTGGAAACAGAGTTTGATTGTAAAAAAAAACAAATTCAAATGAAACCTATTTAAAGAAAATAAATAATAGATTTAGACTAAGTTTAAATTCAGTTTGCGGAATGAATTCAAACTTATATTTTGAAATCTAAAATAAGTTTAAATTTTTAAATAAGTTTCAGGTTTACAAACCTAAAAATTTCCAGATTTTAAAAATATTTAAATCTGAAATAAAGGCTCTAACCATAGATTAAATTTGAATTTTTAAGGTATTGATTCAAATGAATATTGAAATCTTAAGATTTTAAAATAGATTTGGATGTGAAAATCGAGTTTCTAATTTAAGTTGTTAAAAGAAAGTTTAGATCAAAGTTTTAAAATCAAAGCTAAATTGACGGAATTCAAGTTTACTTAAAATCCAAATCTAAAGCTTAAATCAGCTTTTGAATATGAATAAGTTCAAATAAAATGGTTCTGAAAAGTAAATTTGTTTCAATAAATATTTAGCTTGATTTTGAGGATTTTTTTATTAAAGATTTTTGAATGAAAAGTAAATGAATGGTTTAACTTGAAGTTGCAAGTTAAAATATAAATGTATTTTGGGAATTTAAATTTAAATTAAGATTCAAGTAGTTAAATTTAAAAGATTTTCTTATAAAAGTTCATATGTAAATAATAAATGTTATTTACATTTGTTTAAAAGATTTAAAATTGAATTTAAATTATAGTCATTTTGAATCTTCAATTCAAATGATATTTGAATGTAAATTTAAAATGTAATGATAATGAAGTCATTAATAAAGAAATAAATTATCTTAAGAATAATTGGGTAATTAAGGAATGACATATGTATTTAAGTTAATAATTTAAATTGATTTATAACTAAAGATCAATTAAGAAGTAAATTAAGAAATGTTATTAAATGTAGACAATTAACTAAGGATTATTAATTAATTCATATATATGATTAATTTTGGATAATTAATTAGATTAATTAGATAATCTATTGTAAATTATTAAATGTAATTACTTGATAAAAGTAATTAAGAGATTAATTACTTATGGTAATTAATTTTGATAAGATGATTAATTTAAGTTAGTTAATTTATTTTAATTAATTTAAGGAAATCATTTGATAAATTGATAAGTGTAATTACTTAGTGTATGCAATGGAGCACAATTACTTAAGAAAGTAATTAATGTTAATTACTGAATGTAATTAGTGAAAGATGATATGTTAATAAAGTAATTTGGATAATTACTTTTGTAGTTAATCAGAGGATTAATTAATGGAGATAATTAATTATGGGATAATTAATTTATTAATATGAGTAATTAAGGATAATTAATTACTGGTTGATATTAATCAAAGGTGATTAATAATTGTATTTAATTAAAGATTAATCACTTAATGTGATTAATAAAGCAATTTAATCTGAATTAGAGATCATTAATTAATATAATTAATGATGTAAATTAAGAATTGTTTATTTAAGAAATAATTAATAATGTGGAGATTAAATTATGTAATTAATTAAGAATAAATGTAATTAATTATAAATGAAGTAATTAAAAGTTAATTACTAGGAATAATTTAGAATAATTAATTTGTAAAATTAATTAAAGACTAATTACTTACTGTAATTGGAAAATGATTAATCAAAGGAGTTAATCAAGACAAATATCTAGAGATCAATTAATTAATTTGTATAAATTTAATTATTGGTTGTATAAGCAGGATTTATAGATGAAGTAATTAATTTAATTTACTTTAAATTTATTTGAGATAGAAGTAGTTAATTTAATTCATTTTAAATTAATTACAAATGGTATGATTATAAATCATTGCTTATGAATGAATGATATTGATATTTCATTTGATGATTGTGATCTCAGATATGAGATGGGTAATATCTTGTGATATGGATGCTTAGTTTAAGTAGGATAATATTTAATTATCTGATGGATGATAATATTGATTATCTGTATGTGAGATGATGTGATTATTTATTGTGATATTATGAATTATCCATCTGTGTGTATATTGATTATGTTGAATTAAACTGTTAAGACTAAATAGACAACTTGGCCTTAAAAGACACATTTTGGATTTCGATGAGACCGGGATCGGTTTTCCTTACTTGGAACATCCGAAAACCACATCGATTCCAAATTAACAATAGGTCGTGAATCTGAAGTGAAGATGAAGATTCAGAGTGCAAGGGTTGTCGTCGTTAACTCTGAGGGTGATTCCAAAATGAGTGTAACGAGATAATGCCTTCGGTTTCGTTCGAACCCGGAACGAACTTGTATGGATTGAATGCTTTCAACACATCGTCAGGTGGGCGATGAGCATTCTAAGAAATGTTTTCTATAAAGGTAATCGCAGCCTCAAGCCTTATCAACCGGGAATGGCTAAAACAGGGGAGGTGCAGCAAGGTTAGGTGGGTCATGCCTAAGCAGGACAAGATTTTCCCCTGTCTAGATGTCCCTTTTATTTCGGCTGTGTGGGCGGTTGGATGTACACCAACTGCGGGGTTATCTTGTTCGGGACTGTTCAGTAAGGAATGGTTTCGGCCTTGTGTTGCAGGGGGTCGGGAGTGATCCTTGGTACGTTGATCTAGGCCACGTACTGTGACGGGCGGTACCCCAGTAGCCCTGCCATTGTATGGAATCCACAATCCTATAAGTGCCAACGGTTTTGATTGTATTGCCCACTTTTGTGGCTAGTAGCTGGAATTTAATAGATGTAACAATTTCGGCTATTTTCTATTTACTTGAAAACCCTAGACCTATTATAATATCACAGAATTTCCTATCAAATGTTTTGGTTAGCGTAAGGTAAAAACTTTTCCATGTTTATGTGTGGGGAGTCTTACGTGATACCTTTTATTTTCAAAAGATTTTCAAAGTTACGCAACTTTAACCTGTTACTCATACCAGACCCATGTCTGACCCGGAGTTTATTTTTGTTTTTCATAAACTCTCGGGTACCCAAATTTTTACGGGTAGCCAAGGGATTCAGGTTAGCTTTGACGAATTCTGGAAGAGCAATGGAGCAGGAGGCTTCAGCGTTGTAGATATATATAGTTCCGCTGTGATGATATCTCTGTGTTGTTTTGTGTGTTGTGTTGTATTAACTAGACAGGTGTTTATAACTGTCTAGTATATGATGTAGTATCTGTATAACTCTAGTTGATATTATGTAAATACTTATGTGAATATTATAATTTATTCGTTCCGCTGTGAGATTCTGGTGTTGTTGTTCTTTCTTCTCTATCTTTTCTATTTTCTCATCCCTTTCTTTCTTTAAGAACGATACGTCTTCCTGGGCATAGGAAGTCGGGGTCGTTACAAAATCTAATCGCAGAATTTGGAAATTTGGGTTCAAAGTAATGAGAAATAATAAATAAATATTATTTGGATAACTGGGACTTGTTGCAAACAATGGGTTGTTTGAAACTTGATTTGGATTTAAAAACCAAAGGTGGTTTAAAATTATAAAACATGGCTGAGAGGGAAAAGAAATAAATATGTATATATGTATGGATATGCATGATATTAAAGATAATTTGAAATAAACTCTATGAGGTTGAGTTTTGATTTTTTTCCCTGAAATGTGATATAAAAAACCCAAAGTGATATAAGTTTTGAATTTATAAAAGGGAAAGAATTTGATGTTTGAAGCGGGATGTCATATTGAGTAAGGTTGATTGGATTAGGTAAGTTGAAACTTCACTTGGAAAGTTAATGGTTGATTTGAATTGGAAATTTGTGTGATCTCGAAAAGGTTTGCGATCTAAAAATTGAAAACGGATGGACGTTTTAAAATAAATTGGATGATATCCTCCTATTGTAAATAAAAATCTTTAAAGTGAGAATGGAATTGTATAAATAAAATAAAATAAATTTGAATAATTGAATTGTAAAATAAACTTGTTTTAAAACTGGCTTCAAACTGGAAAATTAAATTGAATAATAAATTAAAATTTTAAAATAAAATTGTATTGAACCTTGAAATAAATAAGTAAAAATAGTTTAAAATGAGAATTTTGAGAAATTGGGCTCAGAAATTAGAATGATTAAACACTTTGATTTAAAGGTTAATTTGGTTTAAAGAGTTAAACCAACCTTTGAGAATTTAACTCGAATTTCTATAATTCGAGATAGTTTAAATTCAAGATTTAATTGAATTAGTTTAAAATTGAATTTGGTTTGAAGTAATTGGATTGGTGGTTGAAGTGTATAAGTTTAAAAAATTTAAATGGGAAATTGATTGGATTAAACTGAAGTGATTTGGATTCTGAAATTAAATGGATAATAATTCAAATTGATTGGAGTAGTATGAAATTATAATTAAAATTGAACAGGATTTAAAATCAACTAGAATTTGATTTAAATTGGGGAAAGAATCAAGATTGATTCAACTTGAATTGGGGGTTAATCAAGTCCAATGGAATTTGGAGTTATCTGAATTGGAATTGGGTCAATTTAAATGAAGATTTAAATTGAATTGTTGGGAAGGTGAATAGTTGACTCTTGACTATTTTCAATATAAATTGATTTGATATAAACTTATTTTTCTAAGTTATTAAATATATACAACCTCTCTTTCTTAAAGCCAAATTAATTTATATACTCGTTTACGATTATTTTTGAAGCTATTTAACCATTTTTCAACTATTTTCTAAACTAATTACTATTTTTCAACTATGTTACAAATTAATTACTATTTTACAACTATATTACAATTATCTAAATTTCTGAAACTATTCAACTATTTTCAACTATTCTACGATTAGTTAACTATTTTCTAACTATTCTACAAAACTAGTAATTATTTTCCAACTACCTATTTGTTTTTAAATTTTTCAAGCTATTTTCTAAATAAACTGGTCGGAGTTTAAACTGTTATGGATTTAATACCCAACTGAGATAGGAATTGAAGAGATAATCCAAATGGGGATTAATGTAAAGGTGGATAAGTGAATGGAAAAGAAATTGATAGAAAAGAGAAATCAAATTGGAATATTTGATTTTGAATAAACAAGGTTATATATCTTTGTTTTATTTAAGATGAAATCCCTTTGTTGAATCTATTGTTGGAAGAAAAAGGATTTTGGAAGTGTTCGAAGTATAAAAGGAATTTTATACAAGTTTATAGTGGTCCAAAGTTTTAAAATTTTATATATATATATATATAAAGGATCTTATGAGAATTTTGGAAAAAGTTTTGGGAACCTTTGGATTTGGAAAGGCTTTTGATTTTGGGTAAAATCAATATTGGAATTTGGAAAGCCTATTTTGAGAATTATCGATTTTGGGATAATCGATTTTGTATAAATGAGCTTTGTATGAGATCATACTAGGTGTATGATTTGAAGATACTATATGTGTATAGTATAAAATATTTTGATGATGGCTCTGGGGAAAAAGGCGCTCCCTTGAAATGAACTTCTCAGGAGTGCCACCGGGTGGTGCTGCCTTGAGCCCCAAGGAGGGGTTTCTAAAGTTGATCCTATGAGGAGTCTGGACAAAACTAGTTCCTGAGGATTATTAGGTAGCGTAAGTCGATGGCGTTGATGCCTACAGAGGCATTTGAGTTATGCTGTGACGACAGTGTAACTCGATGTCGTTGCGATCTACTGTGGGGACCAAAGCGAAAATCATGTGGAGGATGAGTGCCAACAGTATACACTTGATTTTGCCGGGAAGGCAACGCAACATCGGTAGACTGTGATCTATGGTCAAGTAGAGTGGAGAAGTTTCATTTTTGGCAGCGAAATTCGATGGTGCTGATGCCTACAGTTATATGGGTTTTTGCTGTGATAGCTACGCAACCCCAGTTGTAGCTGTGATCTGTCGTGGGTTCCATGGTGTAATCGAGGGGCGCGGAGGCCTACAGTTATCTACGGATTTTGTCAGGACGGCAACGTAACCATCGGGTTAACTACGACCATGGATGGGGGTGATGATTTCCAGAGCATCCTCAGCAAAGATATTTCCTCTATTTCAAAAACTGCTTTCTATATTTTCAATAAAATTATTTTCCAAGTATTTTCACTGGATGTTGAAAACGGGTCTACCAAGTACTTATAGATTTTCAGTCCTATGCCTGATCAACGTATGACTGAATTTTTGTGAGAACAAGGATGGACTGGTTGAGACATCGAGTCAAATTTTTTTATATAAAGAGCTATTTTGTTAAGTATGAGGTGAATTTAAAAGCATTTCTAAATTTTTTTTAAATTAAGATGTTGTAATTTTGGGAAATAAAAAGGAAATCCAAACTGGAATTTTAATAAAGTGAATTTGTAATTTAAATCGAACATTGATTTAGAAGTCGAAAGTAAACTAATTGGCTAAATAGTTATTTGATTGAGTATATTAATGAAATTTAACTTGGATAAATAAATGGGTTGTAAGTGATAATGAGTTTGGAAATGAATTCAAATTTTAAATAAAATTCGACTAAGATTTGATAATGAATTAAATAAGAGGAGATGTTGTAAATTAAAAATAAAATAGAGTTGGATTGAAAAATGTGATGGTTTGAATTATAAATAAAATTCAAATGTGATATGAATAATATTTAATGAAATTTGCAAGTAAATTGGATATAAGAGAAGTGATTATAATAGAAATGGTTTGAGTTGCAAAACTAAACCCAAGTGAATAGAAATAAATTGGAAATGGCCTTGTATTAATAAAATAAATTCGAAAACGAATTAAGTAAGTAAGTTAAAAAATTTAAATGGGTTAATTAAATTAAATAATAAATGGATGAAGTCTGATTGAATAAAAATTAAATCGAAGTTGTAATTGGAATCGGATTATTAGACTGAATTCAAGTTCGGCGGCATATTGATTTGAAGTATAAATGAGTTAAGTATATGCTTGGATATTATTTTGATAAATTGTGGAGGTGAATTAAAATGAATGGTGGGCTAACTGAGTTTAATGAAAGTTGCTTAAATGAGAATCAAATAGAAGTAAACTTAAGTTTGATGTTGGAATCAATTAAAGTAAACTAACTTAAGTTTAGAATTTATGGAAGCTTGGCTTCGAATAAGAGTGAAAGCCTATTAAATGAAAGCTTGGATTAAATTAAGTTGGAAATGGTCGTTAATTTATAAGTTTGAATGCGCAAAGCCTAATAAATTGTTTTGGGATGGATCCAAGGCTGAAATAAAATTAAATGCAATGAATGGTTAGTAAATAATTTAGAAAAGAAATGGGATTAAATGCAGAATGGGTTGAAATTAATTTAAAATAGGTATAAACTAAATAAATACTCTATTAAGCGAATATTGTCGAATTTGTCTAGAATGAAGCGTTGTATGATGTAAATAAAGTAATTAAATTTCTGTGAATTGATAGAGACTAAATAAATTGGTTTTAGAATAAACTGAAGTGAATATGAGTTTGTTTGGATTATAAATCAATGGAATGTCAGAAAATTAAGTTGTGAACCATTAAAAATTAAATGAAACGACATATGAATTAGCTTTAAAGCATATAAATTGTTTATAAGAAGTGCTTGATGGTTAGTAATGTATATGTTTAGCTATTGAAAGTAAGTGGAATGCTAATGAATTCTCTATATATGGCACTTACATATTTAAATTGAGTAAGTACATGTACCTGAAGGCCGTTTGGCTGGATTTGGATTGCACTAAATGCTAAAATAAATAAGCTGCTTGCTTAAAATGCTAAATAAGGTACGCCTACGCAATAAAAATAGGAAATATGAACTGTTTTTTCTTTTTCCGACCGGGTGGGTCGATATATATATATTTATATCTCTTGTCAAATTGCAAAAGCTCCTCCGTACAAAGGAGACTCTACCAAAAAATTTTGAAAATTTTGGGAGTTAGAAAATTTTTGAGAAAAATTGGTTAATGACAAAACAATTCCAAATTGGAAATTAAAATAAATTAGTAGATGAAACTAATATGAATCAATTTAAATGAAAAATAAAACTCAATATTAGAAATCAAAAATAAATTGAATTCATATGAAACGTGAAAACTAATTTGAAATAGATATGAAACTTGTGTAAGGAAATGTATGAAATGATTGTATAGGGTTACGATTGGATATTGTTGCTAAGAAAGATATGCAGGTGTTAAAGAGGAAAAGAAAATTGGATTTGATATCAGAAGATAAATTTGAATTGCCCGACAAAAAGGTAAGTATTTAAAATTTCTGAATGAAATTGGATTGGGTTTTTGATGTAGCCACTTGGCTTTTGTTTTCTTTTTGGTATTTGGGAAGCCTGTAGAGGCCTTTTGTAGTAGTACCGAGCTAGCCTCGCAAAGGAGACGCTGGCAAAAAATTTCGGAGATTTTGAGAGATAGAAAAATTTTGAGAAAATTTTGATAATTCAAAATTTGGTTTTTAAATTGAAATTTAAAGAAGTGAGAAAAGGGTATTGCATGAAAGCTATAGAAGGTTCTGGGAAGTTGGGTAAAGATAGTGGGTCTTTAATAATAGTTAGTTGATAAGATGTTGAATTGTGAGTTTTGGGAAAAGTAAACGGGTGTTGAACCATTCTTCCTAACTAGTAATTTCGGGGACGAAATTCTTTTAAGGGGGGAGGAATGTGACGACTTGAAATTTCTAACAATTTAAAATGAAATAATTAGTTGATTTTTTTAATATTTAAGAGTTAATTTTAATTTGAATTTCAAAATATTAATATTTACTTGATAATTTAATTATTAAGTTATATAGTTTAAATATTGAATTTAATGATTGAAATTGAGTAAATTGTTGAATTTGGAATTTCCAAGCTTGTTAAAAGTAATTTGAAGGCTTATAGAATTTATAGTGATGATATTGAAGATAACATAATGGTTGAAATTTAAATTAAAGGTGATTTGTTCAGTTTTAATAACATATCGTTTAAATCGAATTTAAAAATAGCCTTCCGAGGCACAGTCTCGGAATTCGACGAAACCAGTCCCATTGGATCCGTAATAGTTAATTATTATCGGATTTCAATTTTCGTAGCAATCAGAGTTGTCATTTGACCATGGCAACTTGAAACGCTTAGAAATTATTTTAATCGATTTAATTGAAATTTGATCGTTTGCTTCCGTAACTCACGCATAAGATCAAACTAGCCTCCGAAATGCGTCCCATCGTGTTCGAAACGCAGGTAAAACCCTATAATCACCTGGCGGCATTCCCTAAGAATAGTTCGAAATTTTAAATGGCAATTAATGAGTTGTTCTGGGAATTTTATAATATAAATAAATCTAGGTACATTATTAGTCAGAGATATTTTTAGTAAGCAAGCGTGCACTGAAAGCCGTTCCTACCCTATATCTCATGCCCGTTCCCTTCTCTTTGTTTTCTTCAGTAGAACGAACGCAAACTTAAAAAAACGAAATCAAAGAAGGGCCGAAGCCTCTTTACAGATTTTCGATTTCGTCGCATATAAGAAATCATGGCCGATTCCTCAGCCAGGAAGATGTTCAAGGGGAGGATTGCGACCGATGCGGCGAGTTAGGGTTGTAGTCGCGCGCGTGTTAGGGTTGAGTGCTCGTCGTAAGCGGCGCCTTGGATGTCGCGGCCAAGGAGATGGGACACTGGTAGCCCGTGTGCGCAGGGACGTCGTGCTTCGAAGCCGCTTCAATTCGAGCCTAGGTGACCAGCAGTGATGGGGGAAGACTGGGAACAGTGATTTGATTTTGTGGGCAACCTACTGGTATCACGAAATCGAATATCATACGTGAGTAAATTTTCCCTTCGTTTACTTATTTAATCTCTGATTGTTTTTAAACTTAGGGTAAAGTAAAATACTAAAAAAAAATGGAATTGTTTAAAATCGTTATGAACCCTATAATTAACTACTCTTCAAGCTTAAACTAAGACAGTTGAGTTATTGATAAATTGGGTATGTTAAATACATAAAAGATGCTTAAACTTAATTATTTTACAATAAGTTAAATGTTATTTTGATTTGTATTTAACAAAGAACATGTTTATCTCAAGTAAATTCAAGGTTTACTCACTTCAAATGGAAATCGGGTTTTTAAGAATTAAAAATGAGGTTAATAATTAAAGGGCTAGGGAATAATGAATTAAAAATCTCTTGGGAAGTAATAGATAAATAATCGTTGGACGTAATTAATTAAAGGAAGTGGATTGCCAATTGTGAGGCAAATGTGAGTAAATCTCACTCTATTAGATTCTATTTGAATTTGAATGGTTAAATTAAATATTTGATGGAAGAATTTAATTTATTTAATATACACTGTGAATTAATGATTGGGTGATTTGGTATTGGATGATTCTCGAGTTAATGGTTTCTTAACTCGAAGTATTGGAAATTTTAAGTTGTTTAAAATTAAAAACAATAAATAAGAAAAATATTCCCGTTTAAAAGTTACTAACGACTTAATGATTTGTGATACATTAAATTAGTAAGATAATTGAAAAGGATAATTAATTAATTTAATTAACTAATGATTTGGGTTATTTAATTCAGTAATTAAAAGCTTGAATAAATAATTTAAGTTGTAAGTTAATCAACTAAGTATAAATAATTCAGAATAATCATTTGATGTGTGATAAATAATTACTTAATGTAATTAATAAAATATAGCTACTTTGTGAAATTTATCAAGAGATTAATTAAGATATTAAATCAAGAAGTAACTGATTTATTAATGAAGTAAATAAAAAAATAGTTAATTACATATTGTGATTAATCAAGAATGATAAATATTGGGGTTGAATTAAAGTAAAATATAATTGGAAATCATTAATTTATATGATTAATGAAGTAATTAAAGATTTGATTAATTGAGTTTAATTAATTCATAATAGTTGACTTATGAGAAGTCAATTTATATAAGTAATTAAGAATTAACGTAATTGATTATAGTTAATTAATTTGTGAAGAAATTAAAGATTAATCATTGATTTGGTAAGAGTAATTAACATCGTGAAATGAATTAAAGAGAATTACTTGAATGGAATTGGAAGATAATTAATCCAGGGTTGTTAGTTAAGATGAATGGATATAGAGGGGTTGATTAATTAATTGACATTTAAGTGAATGTGGTTAGGAAATTCACTTAAAATAAATTGAATTAAATTGTATGTGATTAAGCATTGCTTATGGATGGTTGAATGGTATGGGATACATTGAATGAATTGATATCTCTGATATGAAATGTTGTGTTTATCATTTGGATAACTTGGGATAGGATGATATGAGGCTCGGAGAGGCCGGGATCGGGTATTGGGAGATACCCGAAACCACTTCGAATTTTATATAAATTGATTTGTGGAATGAAATGATTTAAGTGAACCGGATTATCTAAGTTTGGTACTTACAAATTTATATGTGACGTAAGTGTTGGCTATAGTAAATTGAGAATTGGTTAAATTGATATAAGTTACCCGGGTTTATACAAGTTGATTGCTTTAGTATTCCATGTTAGTTGGGTTTACTCACGCTGGTTTCTAGCCTGACCCGGGTGTTACTTTGGTGTAATGCTCGGGTCAGACCAAGTATTACAGATTTCCAGGTTAGGACGTTCTGGAGCTCAGGAGGCGAGCTGGATGGCAATATCGAATAGGGTATTCCGCTGTATTTATATTATTGCTAATCTGAGACATGATAATTGTAAATATTCATTGACTGTATATAATGTGAAACTCTGATGTATATTAAATGTAGTCGACATATATAGTATTCTTTTGTAAGCTATTATTATTTTTATTGTATTTTATCCGCTGCGAATGTGAGATGTTTGGTGTTTCTGTTCTTTTTCTTCTTCTATCTCTTTCTTCTTTTTCATAACTATCTGGAATTTTCGGGCTAGAAAATTTCGGGTCGTTACAAAAACAATTTATATTCACTAACAAATACGCGCTCATATCTATTAATACGCTCAAACTCATTTTAGAGTACTTTGGACTCTAATTTAAATGAGTAATTCCCACCAGAGCCAAGGTTATCACCACCCTAAGCTCTGATACACTGTAACGACCCGACTTCCTACGCCCAGGAAGACGCATCGTTAATAAAGAAAGAAAGGGATGAGAAAATAGAAAAGATAGAGAAGAAAGAACAACAACATCAGAATGTCACAGCGGAACGAATAAATTATATTAATCACATAAGTATTTGCATAATATATAACATCAATCAGAGTGATACAAATAATACATCACATACTAGACAGTTATAGACACCTGTCTAGTTATACAACTCAAACAAATGACTCAAAGATACCAACACAGCGGAACTATATATATATATATATATATATATATACACACACACACACACAACGTTGAATCCTCCTGCTCCATCAAAGCTAACCTGAATCCCTTGGCTACCCGTAAAAATTTGGGTACCCGAGAGTTTAGGAAAAACAGAAATAAACTCCGGGTCAGACATGGGTCTGGTGTGAGTAACAGGTTAAAGTTGCTTAATTTTGAAAACCTTTTGAAAATAAAAGGTATCACATAAGACTCCCCATAAATAAACATGGGTAAGTTTTTACCTTACGCTAACCAAAACATTTGATAGGAAATTCAATGATATTATAATAGGTCTAGGGTTTTCAAGTAAATAGAAAATAGCCGAAATTGTTACATCTATTAAATTCCAGCTACTAGCCACAAAAGTGGGTAATACAATCAAAACCATTGGCACTTATTGGATTTTGAATTCCATACAATAGCAGGGCTACTGGGGTACCGCCCGTCACAGTACGTGGCCTAGATCAACGTACCGAGGATCACTCCCAACCCCTGCAACACAAGGCCAGAACCATTCCTTACTGAACAGTCCCGAACAAGATAACCCCGCAGTTGGCTGCAGACCAACTGCCCACACAGCCGAATAAAAAGGGACATCTAGACAGGGGAAAATCTTGTCCTGCTTGGGCATGACCCACCTAACCTTGCTGCACCTCCCCTGTTTTAGCCATTCCCGGTTGATGAGGCTTGAGGCTATGATTACCTTTATAGATCATATCTCTTAGAATTCTCATCGTTCGCCTGACGATGTGTTGAAAGCATTCAATCCATACAAGTTCATTCCGAGTTCGAACGAAACCGAAGGCATCATCTCGTTACACTCGTTTTGGATTCACCCTCAGAGTTAACGACGATAATTCTTGCACTCTGAATCTTCATCTTCATTTCAGATTCACGACCTAACGTTAATTTGGATCGATGTGGTTTCCGGATATCCAAATATGGAAAACCCGATCTCGGTCTCATCGAAATCCAAAACGTGTCTTTTAAGGCCAAGTTGTCTATTTAGTCTTAACAGTCAATTCAATATTATCAATATACACACAGATAGATAATTCACATCTCATAATAGATAATCTCATTATCATCATAAACAGATAATTAATATCATCATCCAAACAGATAATTAAATATTATCATACTTAAACCATACATCCATATCACATATATATTACCCATCTCATATCTGAGATCACAATCAATCAATGAAATAGCAATATCATCCATAAGCAATGATTTATGAATCACAATCTATAATTAATTTAAAATGAATTAAATTAACTACTTCCATCTTTAATTAATTTAAAATTAAATTAATTACTCATTCCATAAATCCTGCTCTCGCAACCATTAATTAATTATAAATCAAATTAATTAATCATTCTCTAATTACAAGAAGTAATTTAGTCTTTAATTAATTTCTCAAATGAATTATTCTAAATCATTCATAGCAGTTAACATTTAATTACTCCCTTATTAATTATTCCTTAATTAAACAATTTTTAATTACATCATTAATTATATTAATTAATGATCTCCCATTTATGTTAAATTGCTTTATTTAAATTAATTACATTAAGTGATTAATCTTTATTTAAACACAATTATTAATCACCCTTGATTAATAACAAACCAGTAATTAACTACCCTTAATTACTTATTAATCATCCCATGATTAATTATTTCCATAAATTAATCCTTTGATTAATTACAAAAGAAATTACCCAAATTACTTCATTTACAAATCATCTTATATTAATTTCATCAAGTAATTATCATCTAATTACTTTTCTAAGTAATTATACTCCATTACTTACACTAAGTAATTACACATACCAAATCATCAAATGAATTCTTAAATTAATTAAAATTAATTAACTTAATTAAATCTTATCATCAATTACTTGTATATTCCAATTAATCATCTTGATTTAAATAACCTTAGCTACATTCCAGTAGTTTCCTTTAATTTATTTACAGATTTTAATCTTTGAATAAATCCATTAATTAATTACATTTATATCGATTTATTACCATTTAATTATCTTGTTGATTTATTATTCCCAAATTAATCAATTTCCTAATCCCATTTTCCACTTGTTATTTTATTAATTACATTAAGAATACTAATCTTCAAATCACATATATTAACCCTCTTGATTAATAACATACAGTAATTAATCATCCTTAATTAATTACTTCTCAATAACAAGCTTAATCCCTTGATTAATTTCAAAATAGTAATTATACTCCAATTACTTCCATTAACAACATCATCCAATTAATTACATCCAGTAGTTATCCATCAATTACTTCTCTAAGTAATTTACTTCCCAAATATTAGTTAATTAAACTAAATTAATTAACTCAGATTAAATCAAATTACTCAATTAATAAGTAATTAATTTCTTAATTACTTTCCAAATAAATAATTACATTTAAACTATTACAATGATTATTATTGAATTAATTAATCCAATCAATTTATTAAAAATCAATCAGATTAATTAATTATAAAATAATCTAGTTAATGATCTTCATTAACACTTATTTAATTATTTTCTTCTAAAATAATTAACTTATATTAATCATTATTAATTATAAGTTTGATTAACCATTAAAATTTATTAATGTAAATAAAAATCTAATCTATTGTTCTTAATTACATATTAGTTAATTAATTCATTATTTAACTTTGATTAATACATTTGAATTTATAATTATTAATTTAAATAATATCAATCATTAATTATTCATACTTAATTAACTTAAAGGTTAATGAATATAAATTCTAAATCTTCATTACTTAAAGTAAAATTATTCTTATTATTGATTAAATTTTCACTTTCAATATGTTTAAAACATTTATTTCAATTTACTTTCTAAATAAATCCCAATTTATCCTTAATAAAGTTTAAAACTAATTTTTTCCAAAACCCTTTTAAACTCGCCTATTTAATAACACTTAAAACTTATTTGAATCAATTTAAATTATAAAACTTTATTTTATTTCCAAATCTAGAATTAAAGTTCTGATTTCAATTTTAGGAGTTAACTTTGTTTAAATCTTCCCTGAACAATTTATATTTCATTTTTGAATCCAACTCTTTTTGAATACACTTAAATATTAAGCACTTTTAAGGTATTAAAATAATTTAAATTATGGAACTTTATTATTTCCAACTCTATTTCAAAACTAACTTAAATTCACTATTTAAACTTTTAGAACTAGGTTTAACTTTGATTTAAATTTAAAACAAAACTTTCAAAACTGTTAAAACTGTTTCAGGTTAAAACTCTGAACAACTACAACCCGAGTAACATCTTCTCCCCATTTTATTTTATTAAATCTTAGTTAAAATTTAGGTTTTTTTTTTAAAAAAAACTTACAGGTTTTGTACTACAGGTTTAACCCACAACCCACTCGAGTACGAACTCGAGTATCTTTCCCAAATACTCGATACCTACTTCGAGCTCCAACCTTTACCCAGAATACTGCAACCAAAACAAAACCAGACTTCAACGTGCACGTGCGCGTGCACCATCAACTCCGACCAATACCGACCCTTATCAATGCACTCACAAGTCAAGATAACCATCCCAGAGCAACCGACCACCCAGATTTGCCAAACTCGATCGAAATCAAATTCGAGGCACTTCAAAGAACACTGGAACCCAACCTTGACCAACCTATTTGCCACGCATTACCAATTCTGATCATCAGAAGCTTCATAGCTTCAGCCATGTCATCGCCAAACCTCCACGAATCCACTTCCAGAAGCCTTATCACACTCGATACTCCAGAATAGAAGAATTGATCAAGTTTTTAGCACGACCAAAATTAGGTTTAGGAACTTAATTCCTTTGCCGTCGACACCACGGCCATCTGACACCCTATCCACTATTTTTCCTGGCCTCAGTGCACACTCGTCCACCTCCAGACAAAGCTCCGACCACCCTAGTCCTTCTGGCCATCCACAGGTGCTCAAAAACCCAAATACAGACAATCTCAAATTACACAATCATCCTAAAGCTTAAAATCTTGATTTGTATTTTAAAAATCCTCATTTCCAGAGAAGATTCAAGATAGATACCTGAATCAATGATCGGTGAAATTCGAAATTTGGTCAATCTTGAGTTTGTTCAGAGATTTGGGTTCTAGAGAAAAATTTTAAGTTATTTTTATCTTACTAAATTTTTAAACTTAGTTTATAATGATACAAACTTCTTTTGTTCGAATCTTAAGTTCATTCATCAATCAGAAAAGGAGTAAATGATTTTTTTGAATCAAACAGTTTTGAGTTTTGAACTGAGAACAGATAAAGTTTAAAACAACAGCCTGTAACACTACATCAAATTGAAAATATACACCAAAGGGACCAACAGATATACATACATGATTATTCACTAATAAGCATTCAACAGATTTATTTATTTTCTTTTTAAAGTTACTCACCAGATAAAAAGAACAGAGCTTTCAAAAGGACACAAGATTGAAAATTCTCAGGATAAACTCTTCATCTTGATCCTCTGTTGGATTGCATCTTGATTTATGTTCAAGTAGAGCTTTGTTTTAGTTTGAAATAGGTTTTTAATGAAGTTTATTTTAGCCTTTACTTAGCTCGAACTGATATGAAGATTTATAGGAAAGAAAGAAGACAGGGATATAGAAAAGGATGGTAGACAGGGTATATTATTATGTTTCATACAATTGTGACAATATTTGTACAATACAGCATAAAAATCTTGTTTGTACAGATTTAAAACAGAGATATTTGTTTAGGGTGGAGGCTAATATGAAGTGTACTGTGCTAGAAAGATTTACATTAATTACTTTTGTTTGTTTGTTTAAGAATACATAACACTGTCTTCCCTAGCAAGCCTTCACATATATCTTTGGCCAGAGGTTAGCAAACACTGAAATGATTTTTATAACATTCGAATTGACTTTCTTTGTTGGCTGAGGTGAAAACATTTAATGTATATGTCCTTTATGCTTGTATGTGTTCAAAGATATATCTTATATTTGCCTTGCATACTTATTTGATTTTGTTTTTCGGCCTGCACACATTTGATTTGCTTCTAGATTTTATTTGTTGCCTAGTTATTTTGTTTGTTTCTACTTACCTATTCATGTGTTATGAATAAATATGTTACTTGTCTTATATTTTATTTCCCTTTTTGAAATCTCAGCCTGCACACATATTCATCCTTGTTTGTACAATCACATATTGGTCTTGATGCTTTAAACTTATATATAAATGCTGCAGTTCTTCTTATGATAGTTTACAAACTTGAAAATTTATTTGTTTCTAGTTTAATTGTTGACTTGTTATTATATTTTTGAAATGTATGTGAATGTTATTTCTTTTGTTTTGTTGTTTGAAATCTAAATGAATTTTATAGTTGTTATGTTATTAAATTTAGCCAATGTACTTACTTTATATTTTTCCTAATTTATCTTATAGTCTTGTATTTTTATTTATTAACATTATTTAAAAGTAAAACATTTATCAATTTGAAATGATTTATAAAAGAAATTATCTTTTTGTTATAAACTGCTTATTTTATTAATGTGCCATTTGACAAAAATTGCATTAAAACTCATATAAAATTTTAAATCCATATTTTATCAAGCTATACTAAAAAGAAAAGAAAACAAATCTGTTTGTTAATAAATTTAAATCTAAACTTAAGTTAAAATAAGTTTCAAACTATTTAAGCATTTATCCTATGTATTTAAAACCCTATATTTATTTATTAATTAGCTTTGAAAAGTTTATATTAAATAAAACATAATTCCTAATTCACTAAAATGTATATTAGAATTTGAAACATAATTTATTAGTTAAACTTTAAAACAAAGCTTCCCTATTTACAATGTATACAAATATATACATATATAAATAGAAAACAATCAATTAATTTTTAACAGATAAAATTTACCAATTAAATATTTATTAAAAGAAAAGTATCAATTCATATCTAATTAACAAAGATATATCAAATCAATTTAATTTTTAATGCAGATTATTAAATTGATATTGCTCGAAAATTCCGGGTTGTCACATTCCTCCACCCTTAAAAGAATTTCGTCCCCGAAATTTAAAAGCAAAGGTAATTTATTATTCTTCATTTGATTCAAAATTCATTAAGGTTTTAAAGTTGTTTAAAAAGGTATGCTTTGGAAAATCTATTATTTCTAATATTTAAATTCAAGAATAAGTATTTTCTCAAATCTATTATAGCAGTAATTTCTTAAAAAAAGTAGCTTAGTATTTTGTTATTAAAAAGTGAAAATCTAGTTTTATATTTTATAAAGTCACCTTATGAGATTTAGCATTGAATTCACTACAGTCACTGGAAAATAACTTCGGTGATGACTGCAGCATCATCGATGTTCATTTTCGAGTTTCTAAGTGATGAATTGCTATCAAATTGATTTGTTCAGGAAAACCCGTTTGTTTTTGAAATTTCAAAGGAAATTTGTTGGGATTAAACCAGGATTGGGTTGGCCTTTGAGAAATGTGATTTGTGATGTTGGAGATTTTAAATGATTTGAAACCAAAAGCCGAGTGTTTAAAAATCCTGATGAGATAGGTTGTAAGCTTATAAATTGAGATGGTTTTTAAATCAAGGAAATATAAGCTTTGGATGTTGGGAATTTAAATTTAAAGAGAAAAGTTAAAAATGAAATTAACTTGGATTGGAGAATAAAACTTAACTGGATTGGAATTGATTAAATAGGCTTAAAATGATATCCAGTTGTATTAGAATTAAGTTGAAATCGAATTGGGATTAAATAAATCTGAGTTAAAGTAAAATTGAATTATAATGAGAATTCAGTTGAATTAATGAATGGAATTAAATTCTTACCTGAATAAATGGAAAATAAGTTGGATAAGGATTGGAATTGAAATAAATAATAAGAATAACGAGTAAAAGAATTATAATGCATGGAATAAAAATATGCTTGGGATATAAATAAGCATAAGGCTTGAGTCAAAATAAAAGAATAATATATTCAAGCCTATGATGAATGGAATTGTGTAAATAATAAGTTGTGACTTATAAAATTTGAAAAGTAGGATAGAAAACCAAAAATAAATATTGTTTGATGAATTGGAAATAAAATAAAAATCCAAACTTGAATTATAAAATAAATTTGAACTGAAGGAAATTAAATGAAGAAATTTTGAGATTTAAAATCATGTATTGAACTATAAATAAGAGAAAACTAATTTGATAATAAATTAGTCAATGAAATGTGTAAATGGAGTTCAATGTAGTTAAATAGGAGCTGAATTATGAGATTATGATGAAGGTTGGAAATAAAAATCAAGTTATGAATTAAAATCGACTTAAATTGTTGGTGAAGTAAATGTAATTGAATTGTGAGTTCTTGAAATTTGGTGGTATATTGAAAATGGCTAGTGGATTCAGAACTTGAGTTATAAATTCGAATTTAACTTGAAGTGTTAAAAAATTAAATATAATTTAAATATATGGAATAAAAATGTAATTATATTAAAATAGTGATGGTTTGAATTGCCAATAAATTCCAAATAAGTGGAAATAAATTGGAAATGACCTTGTAATAAATCGAATGAGCTGAATCTAAAAAGTTAAAATGTATAATAACCAACCAAAGGAAATTGTAGGTTTAAAATGAGATTTAATTGAGATAGAATCAAGTTAAATAAAAGAGAAATATTTATTTGTGAAATGAAAATGAGCTTATGTATAAAATTTGAATAAATCAAGATAAATTGACTTAAGCTGAATATAAGGGGGAGAGTTGAATTGAATTCAACTTAAAACCAAGTTTAATGATATTGGATTGGATTTGAATCAAGTAAAAATAAATTTGGATCGAAATAGAATTTGGTGGGTTGTAAATAATATTTAAGGAAATTTTTAGTTTAAGAATTTAAGTCGAACTATAAGTTAAGTTAAATAAGTGAATGATAATAAATTGTTTGATTCAAGTGTTAATTAAGTTAATTAAAATTTATTTAATGGTGACTTATGGTTAGACCATTTCAAATGTTAATAAAACGCATAATGCTTGTACAAGGTCCAAATCATGAAGAAATCCAGCCGGGATGGAAATTGGGTTGCAAATTTAAAGGTGAGTTAATCTCACTCAGCTGATTATAAATTTAAATTTAAATGATTAAATTTAAATAATTGTTTGAATGCTTGAATTGATTGATGTGATATAGTATGGTGTAATTTGAAATTGGCATATTTTGTTGTGCTAACGTCCGTGGATGCAGGGAAAACAGGTTGGAGGGATCCAACTGGATCCCTCAACATTTATTTAAATTATTCTATACCCTCTGTTGTGATTATTTGATATTCTATATTGAATGACATTGGAATATTGAATGTTATGGTTCGATTGGATATAATTGGGTATAATGAATTACCAAAAATATATAAATTGGATTTTGGAAAAGAAAATAAAAGGAGTGAAATTGTAAGTAAAATAATTATAGGAAAATTTGAATCAATTTAAGAATGAATTGGAGAAGAAATAAAGTGACTTTAAATTTCTAATAAATAAATTGTGAGTATAGAAAGGAAAATTTGAATAATCAGGAAGTTAATGAATTTTAAAATTCAGTGTTATTATTTAAAAGAACAGAACATTTATTTAAAAGTTAAGATTTAAATTATTGAAAGAATAAAGAAGAAATTGGGAAAAACATCTGGAATTTGTATATTTCAGTTAAAAGTTTTTAGAATCAAATGAAGAATAATAACAACAACAATAATTAAATCCATACTTAATGAATTTTGAAATGAATTAAGTAAGTAAAGAAATTATTTCAATTGGGATAAATTTGAAATCAATTTGGAGAAATTGTTTTAAGTGATTGAAGTTGAATCTTCTCCCTGGATAACCAAGTACGTTTTCAAAATAAGTTTTTAAATATAATTTAAAAGTTTTTAAGTTGATTTTAAAAGCAAGTTTAGAAATTTTATTTTTATAAATATTTAAATTATAAAGTAAGTCTTCCCTTTTTCATCTATTATAGTTGTAATTGTTTAAAGAGTGACTTAGTAGTTTGTTTTAAGATTAAAAATTTAGTTATATTTTATAAAGTAACCTTATTTTCAAATATTTATATAGTATGTATTTTTAACAATTTATTGAAGTAGTTTAACTTAAATGTTTTAAAAGTATATTTTAAAGTAAAGTGTTTTAAATTATTTTAAAAATCTAGTTTGTGCTTGGCAATTTCAGCGGAGACAGAAAATACTTGGGAAAGTTTATACTGGAAAGAAAGAATGGTTTGAAAACTGTTTTCAAAAGGTTGAAAATAGAAATATATGTTGTGAAGATATTTTGAAGGTAATAAATAATTTGGAAAATTATTTATTGTTGGATGGATGTTTGTGAATATTAATTGATAGTTAAATCATTGACTATCAATATTGGACAATGCGTTGATCGTTTCGAAGAGACCGGGATCGAGATTTATTTCTCGAAAACCACTTCGATCCGGTTTGTACATTTCGTGGAAACGATTTTGGATTCGAAGATAGAGCAGTGAAGTGCAAGGGCTAGTCGCTACTACTCCTGAGGATATTTCCAAAATGGATGTAGTAGGAATAGTGCCTTCGGTTCCGTTCGAACCCGGGACAGACTTGTATGGATGAATGCTTGCAAAACATCGTCAGGTGGACGATGGGCATTCTAAGGGATATGTTCTAAAAAGGTAACGCTTAGCCTCAAGCCTCATCAAATGGGAATGACTGAAAATCAGGGGTTATGCAGCAAGGCTAGGTGGGTAGCACCCAAGCAGGGTGAGGTCATTCCAGTCTAGATGTTCCTTTTTATTTCGGCTTAGTGGGCGGTTGCTGATCCCAACCGCGGGGTGATCTCACTCGGGATTATCCAGTAAGGGGTAGTCCAGGCCTTGTGTTGCAGGGGAGCGGGCGTACTCCTCGGTACAGTGATCTAGGCCCCGTACTGTGGCAGGTGGTACCCCAGTGCCTAGTCATTAGCTGAAAATCCATTCTCCCTACGAGCCTTGTACGAGTTTCGTTTGTATTACCCACTCTGTGGCTAGTAGCTGGAATTTAATAGATGTAACAATTTCAGCTATTTTATAAGTATTTGTATATAGACCCCTATTATAATACCAGAGGATATCTATAAAAATTGTTTTAGCTATCGTAAGGTAAAAACCCGACATGTTTATTTGTGGCGTGGTCTTATGAGATGCTTTTGTTTTCAAAGGATTTTTTAAACTTTAATAATCAACTGGGTGTGATTTTCTCACGCTGGTATTCCAGACTGACTCGGGTATTATTTAACTGTAATGCTCGGGTCAGACCGAGTATTATAGAATACAGGTTTTGATGCTGTGGAGCTCAGGAGACGAGCTGGATGACGATACGTACTCACGTACTTGTATGTGTGTGTGTATATATATATATATATATATATATATATATATCGTTGTTCGAATTTTTGTGTATCTTGAGTTGTTGTGTATCCATTTGTATGACATTGATGTTGAGCTGTGATTAATGTACTCTGATGATGTAATATATAAACAAAGATATTTGATGTTTGAGTAAAGAATATTTATTATCTATTATATTTTATTCCGCTGCGATGGTTAGATTCTGTTGTTGTTTTTAATTTCTTCTTCTACCTCTTCTTCTTTAACCCAAATGGTTCGTATTTCTGTACAACTTGAGTTGATTTTGGTAGAATAGTATTAACTCAAGGAGTACGGATTTGCGGGTCGTTACAAAAATAATTAACATAAGAAATGTTAAATAAATTGAGTTAGTGAAATGAAGTTAGTAAAATATAGTTAAATCATGGAAGCTTAAATAAAAATGAATTGCATTTGACATGAATTAGATAAAACGAAATTTTGAAAGAATAAATTATATAGTCTATACATTTGTGAATATTAAGCTAAACAAATTTAAATTGTTAAATGTAGATGATAAGAAATTTAACTTGAAAAAGAAGAGCAATAGAATAAAATACAATGAAGTATAACTTAATAATTGAATTGGATATTAAATGAAACTAGATAAATTAGTGAAGTGGATTAATTTCATTTAGCTATAAAATGAATTAATAATGAATAAGGACTTGAATTTTTAAAATGAAATGTAATTTAAGTGTGAAGAAGATTTAATAAAATAAACGAATGAAAAAAATTAGTATGAGTAATTGGATTTGATTTAAAATTGGATAAAGAAAAATTAAATTAATAGTGGAGTAGTTAAATAAAAATTGAATGTTAACTAATATAATATGGAATAAATTATAAAGTGAAGTTAACTTAAGAGAAGCTTAAATAAATAAAAAAGTTGCATTTAAATTGAAGTAGATAAAATAATATGAATTCAAACAGATAAAGTGAACCAATGAATTAATAATAAATCAAAATATGAAGTAATAATAATAACCGTGATTGTGTTGTATACATTATTATAATGAATTTAGGTGAATTTATAAATGATGTTAGTATAAAATGAAAAGAAGGATATACGAGGTGATATATAATTGATTTAACTTAAGCATAGTTAAGTAAAATAATTTTAAATGAATTGATATGAAATAGGTCAAAAAAAAGAAATGAAACAATTGGAATTTCACAAATAAAATTTAAATATGGATGAAACAAGTGTAAATAATTGGAACAAATCGATTGAATGTAAATATATTGAACTGAACTAAATATAATGTGAATGTAATAAATATTGATTGGAAGAAAAGAATGAATTGGAACCAAATTAGTTGAATGTAAATTAATTAAAGGCAAATGAATTGAATATAAACCTATTATATGAGTAAATAAATGAATAATTATAAGTGAATAAGAATCAAGTTAAATATAGGGAATATGGTATGGAATTAATTCCCTTAAATGTAATTAATTATATGAATTTTTGAAATGAAGTAACGGAGGTGAAGAAAGAAAAAGAGTGTAACTATAAACAAGTGTAAATTAATAAGAATGCAAATTTATTAATATTGATAATTGCATGCAAATCAATTGGAAATGAATAAATTGAATGAAAAATCAATTGAATGTGAATCTAATAGAATAAAAGTTGACTGAATGCAAATAAATTGAAACCAATAAATTAAAATGTTAATGAAATGAATGTTCATAAGAAATGAATGGAATAAATAAAAAGTTGACATTAGACAATATTATGCACATAGTTATAGATAAAATTGGATTATTGGACGGATATTGATAGTTGGATGGCTTCTTTTGTTGCAAACCACTGTTATTACCGTTTTGATTGCATATGATTGTTTTATGTTGTGTATTGTGTTTGTATTTATGGTTTGGATTCAAAAATCGATGTCATATGGTTTTATTAGACTTATATATGTTTTATACCATTATATGCAACTAATATCTTAAATTAAGTTGAGGTAGGTGCATAAGAAGACCGTTTGGGGCGTATTTGTGGATTTATTTGTGGAAGGGTGTTAGCTGTTGTTTTGAAAATTTGTATGACTGTGATATGGGCAGAGAGGAATGCAATGGTCTTTGATAATGTTAGAAGAACTGATGTTTTGATTTGGAATGAAGTCAAGACTCGAACTCATACTCAACTTAAGTACAGTGCTAGTGTGTACCCTCAAACACTGGTTGATGCTTGGGGTTGAGTTATGTTGTTTTTGTAGTTTTTTCCTTGTTTTTTCCTTATCTTTTTGGTGTACTCTTTTTTATTGTTTGCAATAAAACTGGTAGGGGCCCAGTTAACCCCGCTGGCTTTGCCAAAAAAAAATACGAGCGAACTCGCTCGTATTATAAATAATAAGGTACGTATCTCAGATTAAATACCGCGGTTTTATTATTTTTTCCCTTCGGGATGCCTCATCATTGAGATGAGATGTATATTTGATATATATCGTCTATATTTGTGTTATATATTGATTTGTAAAAAAAATTTCGATCGAGCCGTGTAAAGGAGATTCTGCCGAAATTTTCCGTGAATCCGGGAGTTAGGAAATTTTTGATGTTTTAAAATTTTTATAACTTGTTTATATATATAAGTTATATTCTTCATAAAAGTGATATCGGAGTGGCGTAGTTGAAGTGTAGTATTAGTTTCGCAAATAATATTGTTATGTTTTATAAGTGATTGTTTTAAATAAAATCCATTGTATGTTAAATTCTTTACTTCACGCCTTTTCGAGGACGAAAAGTTTTGAATGGGGAAGTATGTAACGATCCGTATTTTTTGGCTATTATAGAGTATTAAAATTGATGTAATTATTGAATAAAAATGGTTAGAAATAAAATTTAATGATTTATTTATATTGGTTTATTGGATAATTAAATTATTTAAAATTTAATTTTTGAAAATTATTTGAATAATTTGATTCTATATTTAAGATGATGGGAAATGATACCGGGATTTGATTTAAATGATATTCGAAATATAATTGAAGATGGTTAACATTTAAAATTTGACTTAAATATAACAATTTGAAATTTGAAATTTTATATTTTAATTGACGAGTAAAAATAGCCATTTTGGCCACTATCTCGAATTTCGACGATACGAGTTTCATCGGATCAGTAATAGTGAATTGTTATTGGATTTCAAGTTTCGTAGCGATCGAACATGCCGTTTGGCCGTACAAGCTTGAAACGCGTAGAATTTAAATTCAAAATTTGAATAAAATAATTCGATTCGAAAAGATATCTTCTAAATACGATCGAATTAGGCCTCAGGAATAGTTCCATTGCGTTCGGAATAGGGGTAAAACATTAGGAAGCTTGGCGACACGCTTCGTTTGGGGTTCGTGACTTCACGGGTCGATCGAATCAGATATATTCTAATTATTATATATATATATATATATATATATATATATATATATATAAACTCGTTCAATCCTTCCCTCTTTTAGCCGCATCTCTTTCCCTCTCCCCTCTATTTCTAATGCACACACTCAACAAAAAAAAAGAGAAAAAACGAGCAGATTGAAAATAGCAGACGCTCGCGAAAAAAAAGAGAAAAAAATAACGATCGTAGATTGCGACTTCACTTGGAAGAGAATTCTAGGAGATCGGCGGTTTGCATGGAGCTCGATGGCGTGGTGACAGCCGTGGCTCTAGGGTTTATGCGCCACGATTTAGGATTCAACGTCGACGAGTTGGTGTTTGGGGTTTTGGGCTGTCAATTTTCAGTCGCGTGCACTGTGTTCGCGGAGGAGATTGGCGACGCTGGAAGGAGCAGCACTTCTAGGCGAGGTGGAGGAAGGGTTGCGGCGAGGTCCGGTTGCTCGTGGAGGAGGCGGCTTTGGAGTTTCGAACATGTGTGGGTGGGTTTCTAGTCGCGTGTCCCTGCTGTGAATGAAGAGGGAGAGTGGTAATGTTTATATTTTATTTACTTACTTATATATTTATATATTTTTAGTTAAATTTGTTAGTTTTAAATTAACTTTACCGATATTCGTTAAATCGTAAATCTTCCGTACAAGGTTGATTTTGATCGTAACAAATTGCATTGGATTTGTTGCGACGAAGGCAACAACATGAGACCATATTGGAAATTTATCGAAGCTGAGAAAATTCCAGTTTCAGATGGAAGGTGGGTGTTTTTTCGCTCGCGCGAACTATTATATTCTTTGTTGGTACTTTATATCATGAAGTAATTTAAATTTATTGATTGCTGTTGAATAAATTTAAATTGACATTTAATAGACACCTGAATTTATTGATAGAATTGAAATTGATAGTTAGAATTTAATTATAATTTCTAGTAGAATTCCCGAATTATGGATAGGTTGATCATTATGACTATTGATTAATTGGATGATTTGTTGTGATGGATGCTACTGGTCGATATTGGTTGTTTATTTATTTTGGTATGTCATGCTATCATCTTGTATATTGTTTATTGTATATAAAACTATAAACTGAATTAGTTTGAACAAATTAAGGAATATGTTGAAATGAGATATATCTATGACATATAATTGGATTGAAATAATATATACCCGTCACTGAAATTAAACTGAAATAATTATCCACTTGGCCATAAAGTAGAGAATTATATATGGACACCGGGTTGGTTAAATTAAATGATTTTAAAAGTTGATTTGAAATTATTTAAATAAATTGATTTTTAAGAATAAAATAATCAAATTTATGAAAATTGAATTATTTTGAATTGGAGCTCGAAATGTTGGAATTTAAACTTAATAAACAAGATTGTTTAATTAAGCAAAGCTTAAAATTTTTAAGTTATAAACGAAATACATCGTAAATTTCAAAGATGGATTATTTTAAAAGATTGGCTTTGATTCGAACTTTGAATATTTATAAGGAAAAAACGATATGAAATGATATTTCAAAATT
The DNA here is from genome assembly GCA_030765085.1 of Allium cepa. Taxonomy (NCBI): domain Eukaryota; kingdom Viridiplantae; phylum Streptophyta; class Magnoliopsida; order Asparagales; family Amaryllidaceae; genus Allium; species Allium cepa. Next base: position 581,577,009 of record CM060940.1, read on the forward strand.
TGAGTTTGGAATCGAATTATAAATTGAACATTTGGATTCAAATTTGGTATTGGAAGTAAATTTGATTTAAGTGTTTAAAGTCGATATTTTGAAATTAAATTTGGAATTGGAAATGGGAGATAAATTTGAAATTGGAATTTAAATTAATCTAGAATTGGAAATTAATCTGAAATTGAAATTTTAATTAATTTGGAATTGGAACTGGAAATTAATTTGGAATTGAGATTTAAATTTAATTGGAAATGGAAATTGAAATTGGAAACAATTTGTGAACTGAAAGAAATTTGTATGGAATCGAAACTTATTCTAGTTGAAATCAGAATTGAATCGATTAAATCAAAATGGAATTTGGAATTGATTTTGGGTAGGAAATTGGGAAGTTGACCGGCTTGACTTTGGAATTATTTTAAAAATGAGTATTTTGATTTAAAATCTGTATTCAAACTATTTTGTTTTTTTTTCAAATTATTTTATTATATAAACCATTTTTTATTCAAATTATTTCTATTAAACTATTTTTTTACTATTTAACTATTTTAAATTATTTAAACTATTTTCTAAAAATCAAACTGGTTTACGGGCAAATTATTTATATTTAAATATTGGATTTAGATACGAACTAGGTTAAAGTGAAGATTTTAACTAAATGGAATATTCGAATCAAATTTTGGAAGTAAATTGATTTATCGGACTAAATTGATAATTTTGAATATATGATGGTTTCGAAATGGATTTAATTTTAAAGCAAATATATGATGATTTCGAAATGGATTTGATTTTGAAACGAATATGATAAGTTGATATCAAGTGCAAATTGTTTTCAAAATGTAAAAGAACCAACCGGTGTGTAAAATGACGATTGGTTGTTAAAGAGAATGGGGCCTCTTATTGAAATACTCTCTTTCAATATTGGAATCACTTTGACAACTGTGTACACAGTGGATGACATCCAGAATGTAGTGGTTGAATTGGCAGAGTTTACTGGAATGAAGTAAGAGAACGATGATGGATAGCTTGACATTCGTGTCATAATTAAAATGACTAAAACAGGAGCGTATGTTTGGCCATTGAGGTTAGCTACCTCTAGCGACGTTGATCCCTCGTATTACTATTGTGGTTTCAGATTTGATGGGTGCATCTTATTTGTCATTTGGATTGACTGTCACGGTCGGCCACGGATGGGTTACGACCAGCTAGAAAGGGTAAACTGGTAGAATCCTACATTGGGTATTGCCTCACGTGCCTTGTCATATTTATCCCTTTATGAGCCCATTACGATTTTGGTTTAAAGCTGTCAAATGTGTTAAGGTGGATCAATGTAAAGCCTTAACGCTATTTTTATTTTTATTTTACTGATAAACATTATATATTATAGCGTATACTATTATATATAAATAGTTTAACGGATCCTTAGGAGATGGAAAATCCCGTAACATCTCTTAAGTTATTGCACTCATATTTGTGATATCGGTTTGACTTACATAAGAGTATTTTAGTCCTGACTTGAGTGTTTTCCTTTTTATAATGCTCGGGTCAGTCCTGAGTTTTTCAGTGTATTGAAGACTGTTCTTCATTGGACGAAGATGGAGTTTTGGTATATTACTATTATTATTATTATACCTTGTATCGTGCTATGTTATTGCATTGATTATTTCTCCTTGCTATATATTTATAACTCTGATAAATGTGTATAGATTATAATCAAATGTTTAGTAAACAGCTTTATGAATTATTATTTGATTATTATATTTTATCGTTTCCGCTGTGAGATTCTGTGTTTTGTTTTCTTCTTCTCTTCTTATTTTTCTTATTTAACCCCATTGATTATCTGCGTTCTGGATTGTTTAAGTCAGACATGTGTGGATTATTGCCGATTTAAACCTTCCGTAATGTGGGTAGTCACAGTTGGTATCAGAGCGAAGGTTTAGCGATAACCTTGGCTTTGTGGGGTTTGACTCATTAGAGATAGGGTAGTAATACCCTAGAATGAGTCAGTTGAGTGTATATATATGAGAGAGCGTATTTATTAGTGTTATAAATTGTTTATGTTGTGTTTACTTATCCGTTGAGTTGTTTATGAATTCTGGTCGATGTGCGAGATGCCGTGATATCGATAGGGGTTTCTAAACACTTAAACGAGGCAAGTCGACATAATATTTTTTAAAAAAAAATCGGATAAATGAAATAATTTTACCTAAATTTTATTTTATATATATTAAATGATAATATTTTTTTAAATGATACTGTTGTTAGGAGATGAGAATGTTTAATTATCATCAATTATTGGTTGAATTAAAGTAAAAACGAATACTTAATAAATTTTGTTTATGAAGCATTTGATAATTAAATTAAATTGAAATATAATTGTAATAACAATTGGTAAAATGGCTAATTTGTTAATTAATGGATTATTTTGATAATAAGTTAAGGAAATTTGTATAAATATATTTATATTATAGCCTATATATAGAACGATTTTTCAAAAAAATTGAGAATTTTAGATTTTTTTTTTGGAAGGCAAGCCGGTTTTATAGTGGGCCGTCCACTTTTTATTACGAACGTAATAAAAGCGTTAGATACAGGAGATAGGTAAAAACACCTAAACTGCTATGAAAAAGAAATAGAGCACTGGAGTGTGACAAACATGCCACAGCTACAGCAAAATACCTAGACTACGTCCCCAACGGAGAGGCAGAAGCACCAACATCCACTATCACATCGGAAGAAACCAAAGGGACATTCCCAAGGAGACCAGCAAAGGGGCGGAAAAGCATAGCAAGACAAGGGTCATAAACCACCGCATCAGAAGAGTAAATGAAAGATCGATCCCAAGTAGTGTCAGCAAGCAAGTCAGAATTCAAATCCGCATACGGACCATCCAATTCGAGAACTAAGGAGTCACCAGAAGGTCTATAGTAAAGGCAACGAAGGTCCAAAAGATCATCGGAAACAAAACGAAAGTAGGAATCATCCACAGGGTTGAACCTCATATCAGAAAAGTGATCCACCCAACATCTCCCAGGCTCGTCCCAAACAACAGGCAAACGCGGCGGAACTGGAACCAGAGCAGCAATATGATCGACAGAAACAACACTAGGAGCTACAGCAATAGAAGCAGGCCGATCATCAGGACATGGAGGCGGATCCGGGACAGAAAAAGAAGCCGCAGGAGGAGGAACAACCTTATAGGAAACCTTAGGAACCCATTTCCTAAGCGGAGGCCGAGGAAGAGGGATCTTAGGAGCAGTCGCTCTAACAACAGAATGCGTGCAATCAATCGCCAGGTGGACAAAGGAGTGACAGGAGGAACAAATATCAGGAACCCAACCATAGAGAACACGGACTTCCACTACATGCCCTACAGGCAGCTAAACAGAAATAGAGGAAGGTAGGGGCTTAGAAGGGGTAATCTCAATCAGAGCCTTGGCGAACATCAATTTTTCATGCGCAACCGTATTATTATCAAAACATTTCAATTTACCCACATTACAAGCCAGCCAATTCAACCCAAGTAAAGGTTGGAGAGCAGAGGGAATATGGGAAAAGTAAACCCAAACGGGATAGAGAGAACTTGCTCACGAGCACATGCAACTGTCGGACACCAAGGATTAATAATAAATGGTTGCCCACCAAAAAAAGAAGGCTCGGCCTCGAGAACACGACAGCGATCTTCGACGGAGGAGAATAAAAAGAAATACATGGAGTCAACCAGCCTAACACGAAGATCACCACGAAGCCGCCAAGTCCTACGACAAACCGAAGCCGCATCGTGCAGGCGATGAGAAGGGTCTAGGAAGAAACCAACCAAGTATTATGACCAATAATCCAAACGGGCTTGCATAACAATAGGAGGTGGGATCTTCACACCATTTTCCTCAACAATTTCAAAATTAATAGGTTTGTAATCGCCCGCATTACGGGGCAATGAAGTAAAGAGTGAAGACCAAGATTTTATAGGAGCTGCAGGACGGGGAGGCTCCACTACAATGGGATTTACTTCAGTAGCATCAAGTAGAGGAATATCGAAACTCTTAGCAATATGAGTAGGAGAACAATTCTCAATAGCATTTAAACGAACACTAAGGGAGCATCGTGGAAATTCAGACGCAACGTCAGGTAACACACAGCCACACGAATTGGAGCATGGTAGAGCAGGAGCAGTAGAACAAAGCTTAGTAGAAGATGGAATAAAAAGCTCCACCACTAAGGGGCAATGAACAGGGGCAGAAAAAGTAGATTCACCAGGACACTTAAAACTGGGTAAGGGGATACACCTCTCGGCAGCAATAACACAAGCACCAGGGGTGCATTGTTTATTGCTGGAAATTTCAGCATAAGCGATACATATATCACTACCTAACGCTCCATCAACCATATTGTTTCCAACAGAGTCATCGAAATTCACATTTGCAACATTAGAGTCATTCACAGAGCCAGACAGCCCCACATCATTAATCGAATTCTTACCCAAATTTTGCGCACCACCACAAGGGCTGAAAGGATCGGTCACCAACGAAGGCAACACATCAATTCCATAAGCACGTATCGCACCTGGCACAGAACTTGTAATGCCAGAGCAACTAGCAGTAGAGTGGAAAGTGGGTCTAATAGCAGGAAGAGGTGGAAATTTAGATTCAGCAAGGAGGAGGGGAATAGGAAGGCAGCGCGCAGACAGACGTTCGTTAAAGACACGTCCAGATCTGGTGGACGATGGAGAAGGGGAAAGAGAATGGAGATGATGCAGCGGTGAAAGAGGCATGAGAAGGAGAGAAGCTAGGGGAGGAAAAGCAAAAAGATGGGCAGAAAACAAACCACGAGAGGACGAAGGACGTGAATCAGACGAGCTGTCGCCATTAATCGAATGCCATGATATACATCATTGTAAATTGTAAACTTAAAGTAAACTTAAAACCTTTTGTTTTCAAAATTTGTTTTTCAAAGCCTTAAAATTTAATAATGGTATTATATGAATGAGTTTGACGAGAGAAATATATTTTGGAAAGATTTTTGAATAAATAAAAACATTAAACTCACCTGGTCGCTGGGAAATAATTCTGGTGTTGACTGCAGCATCACCAGTATTCATTTTCGTGTTTCTGGGTGAGAATTACTACTAGAAGAAATTTATTTTCGAATAAAATGGGTTTTGATTGCGAAAGAAGAATAAATTTTAAGTATGATATAGTTAATATGTGAAATAGTTTTGTACTTAAAATTGGAAATAATATATAAGAAATAAGTTGTAACTTATAAATTTGAATAGAAAAAAAATTAGAATAGTTAAATATTTTGGTTAAGCAAATAAAAGAAAAGTAATTGAGTTTTAGATACGAAATAAAATAATTAACATAAGAAATATTAAATAAATTGATTTAGTGAAATGAAGTTAGTAAAATATAGTTAAATCATGAAAGCTTAAATAAAAATGAATTGCATTTGAAATGAATTAGATAAAATGAAATTTTGAAGGAATAAATTATATAGTTTATAGATTTGTGAATATTAAGCTAAACAAATTTAAATTGTTAAATGTGGATGATAAGAAATTTAACTTGAAAAAAAGATAGTAGATTAAAATACAATGAAGTTTAACTTAATAAATTGAATGGATATTTAATGAAACTACATAAATTAGTGAAGTGGATTAATTTCATTTGGGCTATAAAATTAATTAAAAATGAATAAGGACTTGAATTTTTAAAATGAAATGTAATTTAAGTGTGAAGAAGATTTAATAAAATAAATGAATGAAAAAAGTTAGTATGAGTAATTGGATTTGATTTAAAATTGGATAAAGAAAAATTAAATAACTAATGGATTAGTTAAGTAAAAATTAAATGTTAACAAATATAATATGGAATAAATTATAAAGTGAAGTTAAATTAAGAGAAGCTTAAATAAAAAAATAAATTGTATTTAAATTGAAGTAGATAAAATAATATGAATTCAAACAGATAAAGTGAACCAATGAATTAATAATAAATCAAAATATGAAGTAATAATAATAACCGTGATTGTGTTGTATACATTATTATAATGAATTTAAATGAATTTATAAATGATGTCAGTATAAAAAGAAAAGAAGTATATACTAGGTGAAATATAATTGATTTAACTTAAGCATAGTTAAGTAAAATAATTTTAAATGAATTGATATGAAATAGGTCAAAAGAAATGAAATGAAACAATTGGAATTTCACAAATGAAATTTAAATATGGATGAAACAAGTGTAAATAATTGGAACAAATCGATTGAATGTAAATATATTGAATTGAACTAAATATAATGTGAATGCAATAAATATTTGTTGGAAGAAAAGAATGAATTGGAACCTAATTAGTTATATGCAAATTAATTAAAGGCAAATGAATTGAATATAAATCTATTATATGATTAAATAAATGAATATTTATAAGTGAATGTGAATCAAGTTAAATATAGGGAATATGGTATGGAATTAATTTACTTAAATGTAATTAATTATATGAATTTTTGAAATGGGATAATGGAGGTGAAGAAAGAAAAAGAATGTAACTACAAACAAGTGTAAATAATAAGAATGTAAATTTATTAATATTGATAATTGCATGCAAATCAATTGGAAATGAATAAATTGAATGAAAAATCAATTGAATGTGAATCTAATAGAATAAAATTTGATTGAATGCAAATAAATTGAAATAAATCAATTAAAATGTTAATGAAATGAATGTTCATAAGAAATGGATGGAATAAATTAAAAGTTGACATTGGATAATACTGTACACATGGTTATAAATTAAATTGGATTAATTGGATGGATATTGATAGTTGGATGGCTTCTTTTGTTGCAAACCATTGTTATTACCGTTTTGATTGCATATGATTGTTTTATGTTGTGTATTGTGTTTGTATTTATGGTTTGGATTCAAAAATCGATGTTATATGGTTTTATTAGACTTATATATGTTTTATACCATTATATGCAACTAATATCTTAAATTAAGTTGAGATAGGTGCATAAGAAGACCGTTTGGGGGCGTATTTGTGGATCTATATGCTTTTGCTTGCTTAATACGAGCGAACTCGCTCGTATTATAAATAATAAGGTACGTTTCACGGATTAAATACCACGGTTTTATTATTTTTTCCCTTCGGGATGCTTCATCATTGAGATGAGATGTATATTTGATATATATCGTCTATATTTGTGTTATATATTGAATTGTAAAAAATTTCCGATCGAGCCGCGCAATGGAGACTTTGCCGAAATTTTCCTTGAATACAGGAGTTAGAATTTTTTTGAAGTTTTAAAAATTTTATAACTTGTTTATAATATAAGTTATATTTTTCATAAAACTGATAACGGAGTGGCGTAGTTGAAGTGTAATATTAGTTTTGCAAACAAGATTGTTATGTTTTATAAGTGATTGTTTTAGATAAAATCCATTGTGTGTTAAATTCTTTACTTCACGCCTTCTCGAGGACGTAAAGTTTTGAGTGGGGAAGTATGTAATTATCCCTTTTTTTGGTTATTTTAGAGTATTAAAATTGATGTTATTATTGAATAAAAATGGTTGGAAATAAAATTTAATGATTTATTTATATTGGTTTATTGGATAATTAAATTGTTTAAAATTTAATTTTTAACAATTATTTTAAATAATTTGATTCCGTATTTAAGATGATGGGAAATGATATCGGGATTTGATTTAAATGATATTCGAAATATAAACGAGGATGGTTAACATTTAAAATTTGACTTAAATGTGAATAATTTGAAATTTGAAATTTTATATTTTAATTGACGAGTAAAAATAACCATTTTGGCAACTATTTTGGATTTCGACAAAGCGAGTTTCATTGAATCCGTAATAGTGAATTGTTATTGGATTTCAAGTTTCATAGCGATCGGACTTGTCGTTTGGCCGTACAAGCTTGAAACATGTAGAATTTAAATTCAAAATTTAATTAAAATAATTCGATTCGAAAAGATATCTTCTGAATACGATCGAATTAGGCCTCAGGAATAGTTCCATTGCGTTCGGAATAGGGGTAAAATATTAGAAAGGCTTGGCGGCACGCTTCATTTGAGGTTCGTGACTTCATGGGTCGATCGAATCAGATATATTCTAATTATTATAATATATATATATATATATATAAACTCGTTCAATCCTTCCCTCTTTTAGCCGCGTATCTCTCTCTCTCCCCCCTCTATTTCTATCGCACGCACTCAACAAAAAAAAGAGAAGAAAAACGAGTTGATCAAAAATAGCAGACTCTCGTGAAAAAAAAAGAGAAAAAATAATACTGATCGAAGGTTGCGACTTCACTTGGAGGCGAATTCTAGGAGATCGGCGGTTTGCTTGGAGCTCGATGGCGTGGTGACAGCTGCGGCTCTAGGGTTTGTGCGCCACGATTTAGGACTCGACTTCGACGAGTTGATGTTTGGGGTTCTGGGCTGTCGATTTTATGTCGTGTGCGGTGTGTTCGTGGAGGAGATTGGCGACGCTGGAAGGAGCGGCACTTCTAGGCGAGGCGGAGGAGGGGTTGCGGCGAGGTCCGGTTGCACATGGAGGAGGCGGCTTTGGAGTTTCCAACATGTGTGGGTGGGTTTCTAGTCGCGTGTCCCTACTGTGAATGAAGAGGGAGAGTGGTAATGTTTATATTTTATTTATTTATTTATTTTTAGTTAAATTTTGTTAGTTTTAATTTAACTTTATCGATATTAACTAAATCGTAAATCTTCCTTACGAGGTTGATTTTGGTCGTAAAAATTGCATTGGGTTCGTTGCGACGAAGGCAACAACATGAGACCATATTGGAAATTTATTGAAGCTGAGAAAATTCCAGTTTCAGATGGAAGGTGAGTCTTTTTTTCGCTCATGCTGGCTATTATATTCTATGTTAGTAATTTATATCGTGAAGTAATTTAAATTTATTAATTGTTGTTGGATAAATTTCAGTTGACATTTAATTGACACCCGAATTCATTGATAGAATTTAAATTGATAGTTAACATTTAATTAGAATTGCTAGTAGAATTCCCGAATTATAGATAATTGGTTGATAATTATGATTATTGATTAGTTGGATGATTGGTTGTGATGGATGCTACTGGTCGATATTGATTCGTTTATTTGTTTTGATATGTCATGCCATCATCTTGTATATTGTTTATTGTATATAAAACTGTAAACTGAATTAGTTCCAATAAATTAAGGAATAGGTTGAAATGATATATACCTATGACATCTAATTGGATTGAAATAATATATATCCATCCTTGAAATTAAACTGAAATAATTATCCACTTGGCCATAAGGTAGAGAATTATATACGGACACCGGGTTGGTTAAATTAAATCATTTTAAAAGTTGATTTGAAATTATTTAAATGAATTTATTTTTAAGAATAAAAAAATCAAATTAATGAAAATTGAATTATTTTGAATTGGAACTTGTGACGCCCCACCTCTATACCCACGCTAGCCAAGAACACTACGGTGTAATGCTGTCAACTAGCATGGAGGATAAGGCTGTTGAGGAGCGACCATCCGTGTAATTTCTTTGTGCGAGCATCGATATGTCAGACAATATAACATGCATTCTATTTCAAGAGGAAATCTGACATGCCGACACAAACTCGAAGCTACTACACGGTGGCTATATAAATCCTTCGGAAACAAATATAGAAATAAACATAACATAAATCAGTCACAGACAATTCATATCACAAAGGCGGAATAAGATATGAATATTACACATAAAAGTGTACATCAGAGTAGTGGCCTAAAAAGATCCACAATATCACAAAAGAATCGTTTCACGAACTACACAAAAGAATAAGTATACATTATGGAGTCTATATCTCAAATGTATACTACAAAATAAACTACTAATCTAAGTAGTTAGCCAAAAGTCAGAGTAATGATCCTGGATGAGAAGTCAAGCAGAAGCACCTGTAACATCTCGGTCTGACCCGAGTATTATTTAATAAGAAAATAATAAACGGATCAGTCTAACTATAGATATCGGATGAAATGATATAGAGTAAGAGATATGACTAAACACATAACAATCACAATGCCAAGCTGTGATATATATAAGTAATTGAAAATCAACAAGAGATTAATCAATATCACCAAATCTACACAAGAATCAAAGAAACGTCATGCTCCTTATTTCGTTCATCAAACCATAATTATTGACGATAATATCAACGTCAATCACAAAAGTCAATGACACACAAATTCACCAATGCACACATATCGATAAGGCTTATCAATAGAAATCACGAAAATTGGTGAAGCACAAATTCTAGAAATCATTTCAAGAAATCCAGAAATTAGAAAAAGTCAATGACACACAAATTCACCAATGCACACATATCGATAAGGCTTATCAATAGAAATCACGAAAATTGGTGAAGCACAAATTCTAGAAATCATTTCAAGAAATCCAGAAATCACAAAAAGTCAATGACACACAAATTCACCTATGCACAAAAATTGATAAATCATATCAATAGAAATCACAAAAATAGGTGAAGAAGAAAATCCCAGAATTCGACACATGAAATCCAGAAATCACACAAAATAGGGGGGAGGCCTATCACACGAACGGGAGCATGAAAACTCACCAACAGCTGTAACACATGAACGAGAAGCTATCTCATGGTAGCTAGCCATTAATTTGACACACGAATGGTCCGAAGACCTGACACACGAATGGTCCGAAGACCGTGGGTTGCTACCCCACCAATTTTAGTCGAAACTCCACAAAACGGGGTTTAATCTCCCGTGCAGTCAAAGAGACATCGCACTTTGCTAGTCTAAATCAAAAAAATGATCGTCATGATCATCGAGAAGTGTCAATTGCACTAAGCTGGTAAATATATGAGTTTAGCTTCATGTCCCATAACCACTTGCTTAACTTAAATATTTATGAACAAACTGTAGATCTCCACTATAAAATTGTCACAAGAGATTCAACCGAACAAGTCCAAGAGTTAACCGACAAAGTGAACGCAAGCTTTTCATACCACTTGTTTTACTAAGTCATTTAATTAGATTTCTCATACGAGTGAGGTAAAGGTTTATATATATACTAATAGATTGGAAAACGGTTTTATAAATGAATTTGGTATTAAAATAGTATTGAAATCGTTTGAGGAAAGAGTTTTGATATTTACTACTAGTATAGAAACCTTTATATTTTTAAAGTGACAAAACACAAAGAAGATTGTAGGAACAATCAATCACTAAAATTCACATACGAAGATGTGAATAAAAATCCAACGAAACCGATAAAGAATCCATCAGAATGGATACTCAAGAAAATCCCTAAAAAGGAGTCATCAAAGTCATAATAATTGATAACAATAAATAGGAAACAACACGAATCGATTTTAGTTGGAAATTCAAGCAACAAGGCAAATCAGGCAAAAATATCAGGTCGGTCGGCCGGACTCCCTGAGTCGGTCGACCGAACCTTATAACAGAAAGTGCTTATGCACTTGGAAGCAGGTCGGTCGACCGGACTCCCTGAGTCGGTCGGCCGAACCAAAAACAGAAGTGCAACTGCACATTTGGAAGCAGGTCGGTCGACCGAACCAGGGGGGTCGGTCGGTCGTACCTGTTTCCAGCCTCTTCCCTGCCTATTACAAATGAGGTTCAATCTTGACCAAAATTGCATTCGTACGAGCAACGGCGCTAAGGGTTTATGTCAATCGACTACCCGGCCCTATATGCTCCTCGATGCATCACCAAAAAGATGTTCAAACATAGAAGTTAGGATTTTTAACGAATTGAACTCAAAACACTAAAAATTGGAATATACACCAATTCAATCCAAACCAAAAGCAAATACACACGAATAAGCGTTAGGAATTCATACCTAACATTCGAAGATAAATATAAGCATAGATGTGAGATAAAAATCTCACCTTTTCACAGAAAAACAACCAAGAAGAAGCTTAAAAGCAATTGGAGAATCAACCTCTCTTCAACACAACCCAATTGAGCTTGAATTTAAGCTCAAAAACAAGAACATTCCCAAAATTAAGTTTAGGAATTTCTGAAAATTGGTAAGAGAATAAGTTGGAGAAGAAGAAGAGAAGCTTACCAATGGGTTCTTCTTGAGTTTGGAGCTAGGAATTTGATTTGCAAGAGGAACTAGGGTTTTGGAGATTTTAATTTCCAATCTCTCCCACCATTAATACACTAAAAACTGAAATGAGAAGAGAATGAGGGTGAGTGGGGAAGAGTGGCTCAGACTTGAGCATAAGTTAACATAGGGCTGAGCCCAAACCAAACCCAAAGTGAAAAGTAGCAAAAATCAACTTTCTCCAAACATATCGAAGCTTATACTCAAAAAGGTCGCAAACGGCATTTTAAACTCAATGGGAGTGGTCCCGAGTCCTAATTCGACTGTATGCAAAAAGTAGCTTTTCGGACTAAAATCCGACCAATGATGAAATATTTAAATAAAATATTTAAATATAAAATCAATAAATATGCGGGTTGTTACAGACTCCCCTCCTTAAAGAAATTGCGTCCTCGCAATATTTTAAGAAGAAGATATATAGTAACAACCATAAAAGCATATTCAACACAAAAGAAGTTTGAAATAAGAAGTTCACCTCAAAGAGCACGAGAAAGTAAGTCCGGATGTGTTCGCTCGATGTACTCTCTAGATTCCCAAGAACAATCCTTAAGATTTGAAGACCATTGAACTTTAACAAGCGGAACATCTTTATTTCAAAGTCGTTTGACCTTCGAAGCAATGATACGAATAGGATGTTGCTCATAAGTTAAATTAGGCGAAACTTCAATCTCTTCCACAACACCGGGCTCAAGAACAGAATCGGAATCTCGAAGACATTTCCGAAGTTGAGAAACGTGAAACACGTCATGGATAGCAGAAAATTGAGCCGGTAATAAAAGGCGATAAGCCATGGAACCAATACGTTCGGTGATAGGAAATGGCCCAATATATCGAGGCGCTAACTTTCCCGATCGACTGAAACGTACAACACCCTTCATAGGTGAAACACGAATGAACACAAGATCTCCCACAGAAAATTCTAACTTCCTTCTCCGGTTATCGGCATAGGATTTTTGTCTACTCTGGGCTTCTTTCGTCTTATGACGAATAAGATCAATCTTTTCTGTGGAATCACGAATAAAATCTGGACCTAAAACCAGCTTCTCACCGGCCTCAAGCCAACAAGAAGGAGATCGGCATGGCCTTCCGTAGAGTGCCTCAAAAGGTGCCATACCAATACTAGATTGGAAGCTATTATTATAGGAAAATTCAACAAGTGAAATATGATCTTCCCAACTTCCACCAAAATCAAGAACGCACGCACGAAGAAGATCTTCAAGAGTTTGATTCACACGCTCGGTTTATCCATCGGACTGGGGGTGATAAGCGGTGCTAAAATTAAGCTTCGTTCCCAAAGCTTTTTGAAGACTCTTCCAAAATCCACTAGTAAACAATGGATCACGATCGCTAACAATAGAAGTAGGAACCCCATGCAATTTAACAATCTCTTTGATAAAGAGTTTGGCCAAAAGAGGAACGGTTCGGTTAGACTGAACGGGAATAAAATGGGCAGATTTAGTAAGCCTATCAACAATCACCCATAAACTATCATGACCCGAACGAGAACGGGGGAGGCCAACTATAAAATCCATGGAAATTTGGTCCCACTTCCAAATTGGAATTTCTAAAGGTTGCAATAGCCCACCGGGCCTTTGATGTTCGGCCTTAACGAGTTGGCAAGTCATGCAACACTTAACAAAGTTAGCAATATCGAATTTCATTCCCTCCCAATAATATAGTCGCTTCATATCCGCGTACATTTTACTACTTCCGGGATGAATGGTAAATTTAGAACGATGAGAATCTTCTAAAATATCTTTACGAAGATCACTAATATTTGGTACGATAAGTCTACCAAATCTCCAAATGCCGCCACGAGAATCGATATCAAAGTCTTTCAAACCTTCAATATCAATTTTATCCCTAATATTTTGGCCAAGAAGAGCCATTTCGGGATCTAGCCTTTGAGCTTCAAGAATGCGGTCTAAAAGAGAAGGATGAGCCTCAAGGCTACATAAAACAAATGATGAGCATAAATCGGATACGCGGTCTCGAATCTCACAAGTGTATAAGATCTCGAGATCATTCCATTCGAATATCATCATAGAAACAACAGCTTGTTGTTTACGGCTAAGAGCATCGGCGACACGATTACCCTTACCGGGTGTATAAAGAATATCAAGATCATAAGGAGCAAGGAACTCGAGCCAACGTTGTTGACGCAAATTAAGTTCCTTTTGAGAAAATAAATATTTCAAAGACTTATGATCCGTGTAAAGAACAAATTTCTCTCCTAAGAGATAATGACGCCAAATCCGAAGAGCGAAAACAATAGCCGCGAGTTCTAAATCATGAGTGGCATATCTAGTCTCAGCTGGCTTCAATTGCCTAGAAGCGTAAGCAATAACACGTTCTTTTTGCATAAGAACGGCACCCAAACCAACGCGACTAGCATCAGTATAAACAACGAAATCTTGATTCCCCTCGGGAATAACAAGAATAGGAGCATCAGAAAGGAGTTCTTTTAATTTCTGGAAAGAAACTTCACATTTGTCCGACCAAATGTATTTAACACCTTTCTTAGTCAAGCTAGTGAGAGGCACGGCAATCTTAGAAAAGTCTTTGATAAAACGACGGTAATAACCCCCCAATCCGAGAAAACTACGAATCTCTGTCACACTCTCCGGTCTCTTCCAATCTTGAATCGCTTCAATCTTTGAAGGATCCACGGAAATTCCGGATTCGGAAATAATATGACCGAGAAACTTCACACGAGATTGCCAAAAGTGGCATTTAGACAATTTTGCTCTTAATTGATTACTCCTAAGAGTTTCCAACACAATCCGAAGATGTTTTTCATGCTCCTTCTCGGTTTTAGAATACACAAGAATATCATCGATAAAGATGAGAACAAACCGGTCGAGGAAGTCTTTGAAAACTCTATTCATAAGGTCAACGAAATAGGCCGGGGCATTCGTTAACCCAAATGGCATAACAAGCCATTCATAAGATCCATACCGAGTACGGAACGATGTCAAAGGAATACTATCCTCTGCAATACGAAGTTGATGAAATCCAGTAGCTAAGTCTAATTGTGAAAAGACTCTAGCACCACTAAGTTGATCGAATAGATCATCAATCCGAGGTAAAGGATATTTATTTTTGATAGTAAGATCGTTAAGCTTGCGGTAGTCAACGCAAAGCCTAAGTGTTCCATCGGATTTCTTCACAAAAATAGCCGAAGCTCCCCAAGGCGAGGAACTAGAGCGAATAAATTGCTTCGCCTCCAATTCAGATAATTGTTTACGCATCTCCTCATTTTCTTTATTGGACATACGATAAGGAGGACGAGTGATAGGTTGAGCTCCAGGAATAAGATTAATTCTGAACTCAATTGCTCGCTTAGGTGGTAATCCTAAAACGGGCTCGAATATGTCGGAAAATTCACAAACGACGTGAATAAGAGAAATAATATCACCCTCGTCATCATCATCGTCATCACGAGGATTTAAAGAATACAAAGATGCAACCAAGCTGGAATCTGAATCTTTAAGATTAATAGAAATCTGCTTAACAGATTGAGGATGTCGAAGATGAATAGTCCGCTCAGGACATAGGATATGGGCTTCATAACGGTTAAGCCAATCCATTCCCAAAATTATTCCAAAGCCTAAATAACGCATGACATGCAAATCGGCTAGGAAAGAAAAATCACACAAAATAATCTCGATATCTTTACACAATAAACTGATCGTTGTGGATCCACCAACCGGATTCGTAATTCTCAAAGAAGTCATTAAACACAAAACATCCAAGGAAAAAGTATCAACAAGCTCTTTTGATATAAAAGAATGGGACGCACCCGTATCAAAAAGAACTCGAATAGGATGATCACGAAATAAAATAATTCCATCCAGAATAGAATAAGAAATACCTTGGCCACGAGATGTGTTGCTAGGGGCTTGAGCAACATTAAGCTTTCCCTCCTTCCTATTTTGAAGTTTGGGACATGCATGCATAAAATGGTTCGGGCTCTTGCAATAGCGACAAGTACGAGGCTTTGAACACTTGTTCGCAAAATGGTCTTTCGAACCACAATTATAGCATTTCCCTTGAGTAGAGGAAAAGGTCTTTTCAGCAGGAGTTGCTTGCCTCCCTTTCTTATTGGGATAAGGGCCTTTGAATTTGTTTGGCCTCTTCTTGTTGTTGAAGTTTGGTTTGGCACCCACCACTTCAACATCATTCTCCCTATCCGCCTCTTCAAGACGAAGAGCGATATCAACGAGTTGGTTGAAAGAAACTTCTAATTTTAGAAGTAATGGCTTCTTGAGACTTTTGTTTAAGCCATAGACGAATCTCTGGTTCTTCTTTAAAAGGGTGTTGATGTATTCAACCCCGTATTTAGAAAGCGACTCGAAGGAGGCGACGTAATCAGTCACGGAGGACTCACCTTGAACAAGGTCTATAAATCATCGAGCCAATGTCACTTTCTCAGCTTCCGGTACGAATTTCAACTCGAAGCGTTCTCGAAATTTCTCCTAAGTGAGATCCGCTTCATTAGTTTCAGAAATAAGAAGCTCGTACCAGTCCAATGCTCTTTCTCGGAGCATACTTGAGGCCACCTGAACTCGGTGAAGGTCAATAAGATTCATGCGAGAAAAGATTCGATCGCATGACCTTAGCCAAGCCTGTACTTCAATAATAGTTTCGGAACCTCTGAATGGCTCCCCACCCAAATTAGTGTAATCGCTACACAAGCGTGCAAACCCCGACTTTGGGTGAGTAGTTTCCGGGTTAGCTCCAGCTGCTTGAGCGTTCGTCACTAGATCAAGAAGCTGTTGAGCAGTCATAAAAACTCCATCCTGGGGTGGAGTGCTAGATGGCACGGCTCTGGGGCGGGCTGGTCTAGACATTTCTCTTCCTTTAGAAAGAAAGAAGAAGAAGAAAAAGGTTATTCACCAAATTGAATATCAAGTAATCTTGATAAATAAAACAAGGAATCATAAAAGAAAATAGGATGAATCGGTACGAAGACTCGAATTAAATCCTAAAGCACGACTCCTAAGATGGACTTAGGACGATGATCCTTTTTATAATATTCCATATTGTTCCGAAGTTTGGCTTTGATACCAAGCTGTGACGCCCCACCTCTATACCCACGCTAGCCAAGAACACTACGGTGTAATGCTGTCAACTAGCACGGAGGATAAGGCTGTTGAGGAGCGACCATCCGTGTAATTTCTTTGCGCGAGCACCAATATGTCAGACAATATAACATGCATTCTATTTCAAGAGGAAATCCGACATGCCGACACAAACTCGAAGCTACTACACGGTGGCTATATAAATCCTTCGGAAACAAATATAGAAATAAACATAACATAAATCAGTCACAGACAATTCATATCGCAAAGGCGGAATAAGATATGAATATTACACATAAAAGTGTACATCAGAGTAGTGGCCTAAAAAGATCCACAATATCACAAAAGAATCGTTTCACGAACTACACAAAAGAATAAGTATACATTATGGAGTCTATATCTCAAATGTATACTACAAAATAAACTACTAATCTAAGTAGTTAGCCAAAAGTCAGAGTAATCATCCTGGATGAGAAGTCAAGCAGAAGCACCTGTAACATCTCGGTCTGACCCGAGTATTATTTAATAAGAAAATAATAAACGGATCAGTCTAACTATAGATATCGGATGAAACGATATAGAGTAAGAGATATGACTAAACACATAACAATCACAATGCAAGGCTGTGATATATATAAGTAATTGAAAATCAACAAGAGATTAATCAATATCACCAAATCTACAAAAAAATCAAAGAAACGTCATGCTCCTTATTTCGTTCATCAAACCATAATTATTGACGATAATCTCAACGTCAATGACACACAAATTCACCAATGCACACATATCGATAAGGCTTATCAATAGAAATCACGAAAATTGGTGAAGTACAAATTCTAGAAATCATTTCAAGAAATCCAGAAATCACAAAAAGTCAATGACACACAAATTCACCAATGCACACATATCGATAAGGCTTATCAATAGAAATCACGAAAATTGGTGAAGCACAAATTCTAGAAATCATTTCAAGAAATCCAGAAATCACAAAAAGTCAATGACACACAAATTCACCTGTCCAAAAAATTGATAAATCATATCAATAGAAATCACAAAAATAGGTGAAGAAGAAATCCCAGAATTCGACACATGAAATCCAGAAATCACACAAAATAGGGGGGAGGCCTATCACACGAACGGGAGCATGAAAACTCACCAACAGCTGTAACACATGAACGAGAAGCTATCTCATGGTAGCTAGCCATTAATTTGACACACGAATGGTCCGAAGACCTGACACACGAATGGTCCGAAGACCGTGGGTTGCTACCCCACCAATTTTAGTCGAAACTCCATAAAACGGGGTTTAGTCTCCCGTGCAGTCAAAGAGACATCGCACATTGCTAGTCTAAATCACAAAAATGATCGTCATGATCATCGAGAAGTGTCAATTGCACTAAGCTGGTAAATATATGAGTTTAGCTTCATGTCCCATAACCACTTGCTTAACTTAAATATTTACGAACAAACTGTAGATCTCCACTATAAAATTGTCACAAGAGATTCAACCGAACAAGTCCAAGAATTAACCGACAAAGTGAACGCAAGCTTTTCATACCACTTGTTTTACTAAGTCATTTAATTAGATTTCTCATACGAGTGAGGTAAAGGTTTATATATATACTAATAGATTGGAAAACGGTTTTATAAATGAATTTGGTATTAAAATAGTATTGAAATCGTTTGAGGAAAGAGTTTTGATATTTACTACTAGTATAGAAACCTTTATATTTTTAAAGTGACAAAACACAAAGAAGATTGTAGGAACAATCAATCACTAAAATTCACATACGAAGATGTGAATAAAAATCCAACGAAACCGATAAAGAATCCATCAGAATGGATACTCAAGAAAATCCCTAAAAAGGAGTCATCAAAGTCATAATAATTGATAACAATAAATAGGAAACAACACGAATCGATTTTAGTTGGAAATTCAAGCAACAAGGCAAATCAGGCAAAAATATCAGGTCGGTCGGCCGGACTCCCTGAGTCGGTCGACCGAACCTTATAACAGAAAGTGCTTATGCACTTGGAAGCAGGTCGGTCGACCGGACTCCCTGAGTCGGTCGGCCGAACCAAAAACAGAAGTGCAACTGCACATTTGGAAGCAGGTCGGTCGACCGAACCAGGGGGGTCGGTCGGTCGTACCTGTTTCCAGCCTCTTCCCTGCCTATTACAAATGAGGTTCAATCTTGACCAAAATTGCATTCGTACGAGCAACGGCGCTAAGGGTTTATGTCAATCGACTACCCGGCCCTATATGCTCCTCGATGCATCACCAAAAAGATGTTCAAACATAGAAGTTAGGATTTTTAACGAATTGAACTCAAAACACTAAAAATTGGAATATACACCAATTCAATCCAAACCAAAAGCAAATACACACGAATAAGCGTTAGGAATTCATACCTAACATTCGAAGATAAATATAAGCATAGATGTGAGATAAAAATCTCACCTTTTCACAGAAAATCAACCAAGAAGAAGCTTAAAAGCAAATGGAGAATCAACCTCTCTTCAACACAACCCAATTGAGCTTGAATCTAAGCTCAAAAACAAGAACATTCCCAAAATTAGGTTTAGGAATTTCTGAAAATTGATAAGAGAATAAGTTGGAGAAGAAGAAGAGAAGCTTACCAATGGGTTCTTCTTGAGTTTGGAGCTAGGAATTTGATTTGCAAGAGGAACTAGGGTTTTGGAGTTTTTAATTTCCAATCTCTCCCACCATTAGTACACTAAAAACTGAAATGAGAAGAGAATGAGGGTGAGTGGGGAAGAGTGGCTCAGATTTGAGCATAAGTTAACATAGGGCTGAGCCCAAACCAAACCCAAAGTGAAAAGTAGCAAAAATCAACTTTCTCCAAACATATCGAAGCTTATACTCAAAAAGGTCGCAAATGGCATTTTAAACTCAATGGGAGTGGTCCCGAGTCCTAATTCGACCGTATGCAAAAAGTAGCTTTTCGGACTAAAATCCGACCAATGATGAAATATTTAAATAAAATATTTAAATATAAAATCGATAAATATGCGGGTTGTTACAGAGCTCTAAATGTTGAAATTTAAACTTAATAAACAAGATTGTTAATTAAGCAAAGTTTAAAAATTTTAAGTGATAAATGAAATACATCGTAAATTTCATAAATGGATTTGTTTAAAAGATTGGCTTTGATTCGAACTTTGAATATTTATAAGGAAAAAATGATATGAAATGATATTTCAAAATTTGAGTTTGGATTCGAATTATAAACTAAAGATTTGGATTTAAATTTGGTATTGGAAGTAAATTAGATTTAAGTGTTTAAAGTCAATATTTTGAAATTAAATTTGGAATTGGAAATGGGTGATAAATTTGAAATTGGAATTTAGATTAATTTGGAATTGGAAATTAATTTGAAATTGAAATTTTAATTAATTTGGAATTGGAAATTAATTTGGAATTGAGATTTAAATTTAATTTGAAATGGAAATTGAAATTGGAAAAATTTGTAAACTGTATGGAATCAAAATTTATTCGACTTGAAATCGGAATTGAATCAATTAAATCAAAATGGATTTTGGAATTGATTTGGGTAGGAAATTGGGAAGTTGACCGGTTCGACTTTGGAATTATTTTAAAAATGAGTATTTTACTATAAATGATTTAAAATCTATATTCAAACTATTTTGATTTTTTTTCAAATTATTTTATTATATAAACCATTTTTTTGTTCAAATTATTTCTATTAAACTATTTTTTTACTATTTAACTATTTAAATTATTTAAACTATTTTCTAAAAATCAAACTGGTTAAAGGGTAAATTGTTTATATTTAAATATTGGATATAAATACGAACTAGGTTAAAGTGAAGATTTTAACCTAAATGGAATTCGAATCAAATTTTGGAAGTAAATTGATTTATCGGACTAAATTGATAATTTTGAATATATGATGATTTCGAAATGGATTTAATTTTAAAGCGAATATATGATGATTTTAAATGGATATGATTTTGAAACGAATATGATATGTTGATATCAAGTGCAAATTGTTTTCGAAATGTAAAAGAACCAACCGGTGTGTAAAATGACGATTGGTTGTTAAAGAGACCGGGGCCTCTTATTGAAATACTCTCTTTCAATGTTGAAATCACTTTGACAACTGTGTATGCGGTGGATGATATCCAGAATGTAGTGGTTGAATTGACGATGTTTACTGGAATGAAGTAAGAGAACGATGATGGATAGCCTTGACATTCGTGTCATAATTAAAATGACTAAAACAGGAGCCTATGTCTGGCTATTGAGGTTAGCTACCTCTAGCGACGTTGATCCCTCGTATTACTATTGTGGTTTCGGATTCAATGGGTGCGTCTTATTTGTCGTTTGGATTGAATGTCTCGATCGGCCACGGATGGGTTACGACCAGCTAGAAAGGGTAAATTGGTAGAATCCTACATTGGGCATTGCCTCACGTGCCTTGTCATATTTATCCCTTTACGAGCCCATTATGATTTTCGTTTAAAACTGTAAAATGTGTTAAGGTGGATGAGTGTAAAGCCTTAATGCTATTTTGATATTTATTTTACTGATAGGCATTATATATTATAGCGTATACTATTATATATAAATAGTTTAACGGATCCTTAGGAGATGGAAAATCCTGTAACATCTCTTAAGTTATTGCACGCATATTTGTGATATTGATTTGACTTACATAAGAGTATTTTAGTCCTGACTTGAGTGTTTTCCTTTTTATTATGCTCGTGTCAGTCCTGTGTTTTTCCAGTGTATTGAAGACTATTCTTTAGAGGAAGAAAACGGAGTTTTGGTATATTACTATTATTATTATACCCTGTATCATGCTATGTTACTTCATTGATTATTTCTCCTTACTGTATATTTATAACTCTATAAATGTGTATATATTATAATCAAATTTTTAGTAAACAGCTTTATGAATTATTTATTTGATTATTATATTTTATTGTTTCCGCTATGAGATTCTGTGTTTTGTTTTCTTCTTCTCTTCTTATTTTTCTTATTGAACCCCATTGATTATCTACGTTCCGGATTGTTTAAGTCGGACATATGTGGATTATTGTCGATTTAAATCTTCTGAAATGTAGGTCATCACAACTACATTGCTGCAACTTAATTTCATCCTTTGTGATCAGTTCTCGAATGAAATGTAAACGAATGTCGATGTGCTTCGTCCTCCCATGGAAAGTTGGATTTTTTGTCATTGCAATTGCTGCCTAATTATCGTAGAAAATATCAGTTGCACCTTTTTATTTTAGGTAAAGATCTTTAAGCATTCTTCAGAGCTAAATTTCTTGATAAGCCACGGAAGTTGCAGCAACGTACTCAGCTTCCGAAGAAGATATGCTGTCGTAGCTTGCTACTTTGAACTCCATGTGATTACTTCTGACCCAAGACCGAAAACACTAGCTGATGTGCTTCTCCGATCATCTAAAAAACTTGCCCAATCACTATCAGTAAACCCAGTCTAAAATTAGAAACTTGAGTATACTAAATCCTAAAATCTGATGTTCCAGCAATGTACTTCAAGATTCTTTTTGCAGGTCAAAAATGATGCTTTTGGGATTTTGCATCAACCTGAAAATTACACAAACAGAGAAAGCAATGTTTGGCCTGGTATGAGTTAAGTAAATCAACCCTCCAACTAAGCTTCTAAATTCTTTTGCATCAGCCATTCATATTCATGGTGTAGTAGTGATGTGCACGTAAATGTGCATATTTTTACCACCATATTTAATCTATTTAAATTAAATAAATGATTATATTGGGTATTTTAACTTGTTTTAACCAAAATCCATATTAATTTCAAATTGTCACATATCCATCTTCATATAGGGGCAAAACGGTCATTTGTGTGCATATATTTTTTTTGAGAAAAATTAATTAGAAATTTGTATATATTTTTGTAGGAATTTGATCTCAAATAGGAGTCGTTTCATGAAGGAATATGCATGCACAAAGAAGATAAAAGAATGAAGATGGAAATAATTCAAAGTGAAGATCATGGAGGACCCCACCTACCCACCTACCTTAATGAACAAATTAGAGGCTAATGCATATGCTTATGGAGTTTATGGCTTCATGTACACTTAAGTGATGATTAGTAAAATCTAATGATTACTTGGCCTCCACACTTTCTCAAGGGTAGTTTGGTCATTACCCAATTTATGGATTAGGGTTCATGCTTGTATAAATAACCCCTTATTTTTCATGTAACACTCTCTCTCTTCCTCTTCTTTAGTTTAGGCTCAAAATAAAAGAAAGTTCTCTTTCTCTTTTCATGGATACTTAACCATTTTTATTTTATGTAATTTTCTTTTCATTTTATGCAATGTTAATTATTGTTTCTTTTTAATTACATGTTCATTTCCTTTTATGCAAGTAGTGTAGATCTCTCTTATTTCATGCAAGTAGATTAGTTTTGTTTCTTTGCTTTGCTCTCTTTTTCGTTTTCTTTTCCTTTAATGTTGCAAGCTATATTTGTTGTTTTGATAACAAATATGAGAGGCTAATCCCTTAAATTTAGGGGTAATAAAGCCTCTAATCATGTAGCTTCAACATTTTGATAATTATAGCTCTCCTTTTGTGCTTAATGACAATGCTTGAAGTGGTTTTATTTGTTGTTTTTTTCTTTGAATTTGATAGTCTATATTGTTGACACCAAGTAGGCCATGCTTAAACAATCACTAACACAAATGTCTCTTCATCAAAATATGATTATGGCATAAGAAAGTGATTTGAAATTAAAATTTGATGGTCTATATTTCTAATTAATAGTTAATAGGCCATACTTAAAATAGATTTCATTTTCAACTTTGTTGTCATTTTCATGAAATTTATTAACTTGTTTAAATGTTGTGTTATAATTTGATGGCTTATGTTGAGCTAATTAATAGCACAAATGAGCCATACTTATGATAAACACATCATTTAAACTCACTCATGGCAAAAAAAGAGATCATAATTTCATTAATCATTAAATTATATGATCTAGAGAGTGGATTTATCTCTAAATTGTCATTTAACTCTCATATTTTTATCTATTTTTCTTTTGCTAGTTTTTGTTAGTTTCTTACATTTCTAGCTAATCACAATTTTAAACTTTGGTTTAATTTGATTGAATAGAATTTTAAAATCATCAATTCCCTACGGATCGACCTGTATTTGCCGCGTGCTACATTCGTACATCGTGCGCTTGCGGTTATTTTTATTATAAAATTCATTCGGCAATTTTCTAGTTCATAGACATTTAGTCGTCCGAACAAGTTTTTGGCGCCGTTGCCGGAGAATTTGTATTGATTTTGATTTTTGATTCTTCGAATTATTTTCGTTTGCTTTGTGTGCTTTAATTTTGTGTGTGTGTTGCATATTAAAAATAAAAAAAATTCGTGTGATTTTTGTTTACATTGTGTTTGTGTTTTGTTTTCTAGTTGCATTTTGCATTTGAATAAAAAAAACTCCACAATCATTTCTCCAAATTTGCATTGCATTTCATTTCTTATTGTACAAATTTACATTGCATTCTTATTTTTCAATTACACTCACACTTCATCATTTTATATTTACATTTCACCATTCTCTGTTACTGTTACACTGCCTCTGATTATTATTTTCTGCACAGTGATACAAGCAATCACCATTCCACTACATTGTTCACATTACTCCTGCACCTTGTTCTTTGCCTGTTTTATACCCACTTTCTTACCGATTTCTTGCATCTGCTCCTCCACATTATCATTTCCTTACCCCCATACCAGAACTGCTACCCATCTCGCTTCTGACCACTTCATAATTTCATACGATACCACTGACACACCATAGAAACTGCCCCTCCCAATACAAACATACATTCCCAAACATTCAAAACAGTGCACAGTTCATAACCATTCCCAGACTAAATTACTACAGTGCTCTAAAAATCCACCACCACTACTTCACTGCCCATTTCTTACTTCCTCTACCTCAAGCATCCCCTACATCACCCACTGATCAGTGCACTCCACACCCCTTCTTCTTCACTGACCGATATTGTGCCATCAAGCCACTTAACAACTCCTAACAGCAGTACCATTCCTCCTTCATCAACTAATAGCCTTAAAAACTCCACACAATCAACAATACCCCATAGCCTTTTTCACATCACTTACATACTGCTTTCCATCGTTTCAGCTCCATTCACTTACCACAACCAAAAAAACTTTTACCCACCAGCAATAGCATCTTACATAAAGCAGCTTCTCCATCCATGTCGCGACAACCCCAAAGCGACCATCAGGAATCGAATCACCAACACCTCCATCCCACGTCCATCACTGAATTTCTTACCACTGTCCATCGGCAATTCACCACCTTCCTCCTAAAACACGAAATGGAACCTCCAACTTTGCGCAATTGCAAACACCGCGAGCATCCCAATTTCCTTTCCATCAATCACGACCTCCTCCACTCCCCGAAACATCACCACCGTTTCAATCGTGAAACGCCTCCCATCAGTCTCAGCAACCACCTTCGAACATCAATCGAACTCGCTACCTCTAGCATCGTGAGCATCATCTACTTTCAATGGCAACCACAAACCCAAATCGAACTGCCCTTGACCATCACAACAAAGTTGCAAACCACCATAACCAGCATCCTCCGCTTAATCACTGTCAATCGTCGACCAAATTGCCTACTCTAACTCTGTTCCTCGACCAATCGTGGTTCAGCACCTTCCATTCCTCCTCAAGCCGCCTTTGAACCAATTCGGCAACTCGAAACCCAATTCCACGAGAAAACCCCAACCACACTGACTTTGATTCCCCCTCAGCAATCACTTAACCCTTTAACTTGTCTTATTTTCTTTCTCCTCTAATTCCGTTCTTTTTTTTCTTCTTTCCCTCCTCTCTGATTTCGGTTGTATACAAGTCGCATTTGATTTAATTTTTTTTTAACAGAGATAATTAAGAACTAGAGATGTTATTCGAGGATTGGATTTGTTATTGGGCCCGTGTTGGATTTGTGGTTAGTTATTTTACGTAATTTACTTTGTTTAGTTATTTAGGTTATTCTATATATTTTATTTTGTTTTTCTTATTCGGTTCATGTCTAAAAAAGAACAAAAACAAGTTTCAATTGTTGTGTTTTGTTTTGACTTGTTCTGATTCCCTTGAAAAAAAAGAAGTTTGAATTCATTTTCATTTGTCTTGTTTTCATTTGTTTTGTTTCCACTTGTTTTGTTTTCATTTGTTTTAAATTCCATCCTTAAATATAAAAAAAACTTGTATATATCTTGTTTTTGATTTTCAGGTTATAGGAAATAAAAGGAAGAACTGGTTTCTTCGCTCTGCTGCCAAAAATAAATTGCTAGCTTGCTTATAAATTTTTTTTTGCAGCGTTCATCTCTGCTTTTATTTGAATTGCATTGTTATTTACTTGCAATTTATAAAGAAAAATCAAAATTCATTCGTAGTTGCATTGTTAATACACGTTTAATTTCTGTTTTGCATCTTATCTTAGATTTTTATTAATATTAAAGGTTAGACATCAATAACACTTAATTGTATATTGACAAATTGTCTTCTTTGAACAATTTAATTTCTTGGTGTCTAGGCTACGGCAAAATAATAACCATTTATAAATATTATGATGATTCGTAAATATTACGGTGGTTGTTCCTCTAAAGGTACTTAAACCTTCGGCTGCATTGCTACGGTGATTCATGGTGCACCGGTAACTCCTGTCCGTTACCTGGCTGAGAACTATCTTGTTTATCCAAGACAATGTATGATATACAATTTTGGGTTAACTTAGGAAAATCATCTATAATTAACCATTGCATTCATTTAGTTGCATTAGTTCATGCATATTTTAAAAAAATTAAATCCAAAACTAAAAAAATTGTAAATATTCCTTTTCTTTTGAAATTATAAATCCTATTTCTTTGAAATTTCAAAAATTCAAAAAAAAAAATAGGAAAACCAAAATCCAAAAAAAATATAAAACCTTTTCAAAAACAAAGAAAAAATTTGAAAAAAAACAAAACAAAAATCAATTTCCCTTTTGAAAAATAAATTTTATTTGTAAATATTTTTCCTTTATATAAAAAAAACCAAACATATTCTTGAAAATGTCTGAATTTCCATATTCACTTGAATTTTACAATAGTTATGAAAATCAATATAATCCATATAATTTCACTCAAAATTCTTATGGATATTTTAACGACAACTATTTGGTAAATAATTCAAATTTTGAACAACAAAGTTTTCAAAACGACGATCAACCCTCGAATCTCGAAAATAGCATCTTATCTTTACTTGAACTCTCTACACAACAAATCAAAATATAAACGATTTGTGTAACTCATATTTGCGCAATAGTTCAAGTCAAAATAATCAAAATTTGAATTCACTTCAAAACTCAAATGATTTTGAGTGTAACCCATGCCAATTCAATTTCGAGATTCAAAATAAATTTCAAAATCAAGATGAAAATGTGAAGCAATTTTCAAATAATTTTGGCAATGGGAAAAGTTTCAATAACGATATGATTGAAAATTTTGGTTATCAACAAATTCAAAATGAAAATTTTCAAATTAATAATCATGAATTTGATTTTGTTGACCAAATGGAAAAAGATACGGGGATTTATTACTTGGAAAATACAAAAAAATTCATGAAAATCATAATCAAATCTCAACTTGCAAACAATTAAATATTAATCTATCGTTTACCGAAATTGACAATTCTTGTTCTCAACAAGTCCAGATCGAAAATTTTCAAGCTAATAATTACAAATTTGATTTTGTTGAACAAATGAATGAAATTTACGATGATCACACGGATTTGTTGTTTGAAACATATATGAAGCAACTTGAAAAACAAAATCAAATTTCAACGTGTGACGAGTCAAGTGATAATCCATCTTTTACCATAATTGACGATTTTCAAATAAAAACTTTTGAAACTGAAAATGATGATCTTAATGAAGTTGTTGGAAACACGGTAATTGAGTTGGATTTCAATTCTTTTAAGGGTGTTGAACCAAATTTAAAATTCGATCTTTCCTTTTTTGATTTCGAAAATTTGAGTACAACAACTTTGGATTATGAACATAAGACATGTAATAAAGTTGTTGATAATGCAATAAAGGAAGACGGATTTAATGAACATGAATTTTATGGAATTTCCAAAGACGAGCTGTTGAATTCCGAAGGGATAGATTTAAATCACCATTTTGATTTTGAAATCAATAACTCTGAAAATGTTTTCAATGATAAGCTTGAAATTCAAATTGGTGAAAATAAACTTGAACTTCAATTAATTGTTTTATTAACCCCAAAAATCATCGAAAACAAAACAACTTGTATAATTTTCAATAAAACAACATACGTTTTTCCAAATCAACGTTCGACTAAATCTTTTGCGGTTTGGTTTTCTGCGCTTGAGCTGTGTCTTGCATACTTGGTGAGACAAATGAATCGATTCTTGGAAGATTTCATTTAATTTGTAACGACATACTTTCTGATGTCGTGTAAATACATTTGATTTTCATGTAAATAAAAATAAACATTCATTTTCACTTGGATTGACTGTGGGGACACAGTCAAAGTCAAGTGTGGGGGGAGACTTATCTTCATTTTTTTATTTTTCGTGGTTTATTTTTGCCGTTTTCTTTTAAAATCTAAAAAAAATCCCAAAAACAAATTTTCTTTTGATTTATTTTTAGAAAAACACTATAGGATAAATATATGGTTTTGGTTTACTAAATTGAAATTTTCGAAAATTTATTCGTCTTAACAAAAATAAAAATATTTTTATTACAAATAATAATGGTTTAACTGGTATATAGGAAGATTCATACGTGTTAATTATGAAGTACATCCTAATTGAAAATCTTTGTTTTAAAAAGTGGTTGATTTAAAGTAATGGATATAACGTTTTTTTGGTCTTCTAAGTTAAGTGGTGCTAAGATGATTTTGTAAAACTCTCTCTCTCTCTCTTAAAAAAATAAAAAATAAATAATAATAACATCCAAAGTATTCACTCTCATTTAAAAGTTCTCATGGTTATGCATGGGTGAATTGCTTGGAATCTTTGATTATGTGCTTTCATACTCATTTAAAAATCCTCACGGTTATGCATGTATGGAACACATGTAAAAAAAACAGACTTAATAAAAACCACATACGGTCGATCGGTGTATGCATGAAAGTGCGTGCACTCACCATGCTCTTTACTCCCCTCACATAAGCCCGAAAGGCGGTGCACGGGTGGTATATCTGGCCTCAGTTTACCTGAGCTAGGTGTGTAATTTTTCTTGCAAATAATGAGAGAGAAAGCAATTGAAATCCTAGCACTATTTTTACTTATTTGATTTGATTTTTTATTGAAAAAAAATGAAAATACCATTTTGATATACTTTGATAATCAACTAAGGATCTATTTCTTAATTACACCTTGTTATCAACCGAAACAACGAGTTAAACTATAGTCGATTTGTTATGATAGCTTGATTTTTATTGAAAATTTTGACGAGTAAATGACTTAAATTTTCAAGATAATGACCCAAACCTATATTTAACTCATTTGTGTCAATTTAAAAGTAAATCTTTCATTTGTAAATATTACCAAAAATTCGCATTCATCTCTTTGTAAACAAATCTTGCATTTTGTAAATATTTTCATCCTGCATTTGGATTTTGTGGGTAGTATCCACTGAAAACTCTCATGAGACAAAACTCGTCCTATTGGGGACACCTAGAGGTTTAACGGCTTGTTTCATATTCTCGATGCAATCGTGCTCCCTACGAAAACGGATTTATCTTAGTTTTTTCCCCTTTATTCGAGGAAGAATAAAAGGATAAGTGTGGGGGTATTTGATGTGCACGTAAATGTGCATATTTTTACCACCATATTTAATCTATTTAAATTAAATAAATGATCATATTATGTATTTTAACTTGTTTTAACCAAAATCCATATTAATTTCAAATTGTCACATATCCATCTTCATATAGAGGAAAAACGGTCATTTGTGTGCATATATTTTTTGAGAAAAATTAAATGGAAATTTTTATATATTTTTGTAGGAATTTGATCTCAAATAGGAGTGGTTTCATGAAGGAATATGCATGCACAAAGAAGATACAAAAGAATGAAGATGGAAATAATTCAAAGTGAAGATCATGGAGGACCCCACCTACCCACCAACCTTAATGAACAAATTAGAGGCTAATGCACATGCTTATGGAGTTTATGGCTTCATGTACACTTAAGTGATGATTAGTAGAAAGATAATAATTACTTTGCCTCTACACTTTCTCAAGGGTAGTTTGGTCATTCCTCAATTTATAGATTAGGGTTTCATGCTTGTATAAATAACGCCTTATGTTTCATGTAACTTTCTCTCTCTCTTCCTCTTCATTAGTTTAGGATCAAAATAAAAGAAAGCTCTCTTTCTATTTTCATGGCTACTTAGCCATTTTTATTTTATGTAATTTTCTTTTAATTTTATGCAATGTTAATTATTGTTTCTTTTTAATTACATGTTCATTTCCTTTTATGCAAGTAGTGTAGATCTCTATTATTTCATGCAAGCAGATTAGGTTTGTTTCTTTGCTTTGCTCTCCTTTTCTTTTTCTTTTCCTTTAATGTTGCAATCTATATTTGTTGTTTTGGTAACAAATATGAGAGGCTAATGCCTTCAATTTAAGGGTAATGAAGCCTCTAATCATGTAGCTTCAACATTTTGATAATTATAGCTCTCTTTTTGTGCTTAATGACAATGCTTGAAGTGGTTTTATTTTTTGTTTTTGCTTTGAATTTGATATCCTATATTGTTGACACCAAATAGGCTATGCTTAAACAATCACTAACATAAATGCCTCTTCATCAAAATATGATTATGGCATAAGAAAGTGATTTGAAATTAAAATTTGACGGTCTATATTTCTAAGTAATAGTTAATAGGCCATACTTAAAATAGATTTCATTTTCAACTTTGTTGTCATTTTCATGAAATTTATTAAGTGGTTTAAATGTTGTGTTATAGTTTGATGGCTTATGTTGAGCTAATTAATAGCACAAATGAGCCATATTTATGATAAACACATCATTTAAACTCACTCATGACCAAAAAAAGAGATCATAATTTCATTAATCGTTGAATTATATGATCTAGAGAGTGGATTTATTTCTAAATTGTCATTTAACTCTCATATTTTTATCTATTTTTCTTTTGCTAGTTTTTGTTAGTTTCTTACATTTCAAGCTAATCACACTCTTCAACTTCGGTTTAATTTGATTGAATAGAATTTTAAAATCATAAATTCCCTACGGATCGATTTGTATTCACCGCGTGCTACATTCGTACACCGTGCGCTTACGATTTTTTTATTATAAAATTCGTTCGGCTATTTTCTACTTCATAGACATTTAGCCGTCCAAATAAGTAACTGATTTACAATTAAGAAAGTTGAATCGTTTAAGAATATCCATTGCATATTTCCTTTATGAAATGAAAATTCCATCAACTTCTTGCTTCACCTCAAGACCAAGAAAATAGTGCAATAAACCAATGTCAGACATCTCAAACTTCTCCATCATGTTGGACTTAAATTCAGCCAGAAGAGAGTTAGAGGAACTCATGCATATAATATCATCAACATAAAGACAAACAATGATAAAATCATCTTTTCCTTCCTTCTTTACATAAAGAGTGGGCTCATTTTCACTTCTTAGCCTATAAAGTGCCTTTTTCAACTTGTACAACTTTGTCTCCTTGCCTTCGACGATAAATCCTTCGGTTTGTGTGACATAAACCTCCTCTTGTAAGTATCCATTTAAAAATGCAGACTTGACATCAAATTGGTAAATGGGAAAATGTAGTTTTGGAGCCAAAGCTAGGATAATTCTCACTGTTTCAAAATGAGCAACCGAAGAAAAGGTTTCTTTATAATCAATGCCTTTTTGCTGCGAATAGCCTTTACCACAAGCTGCGCCTTGTGTTTTTAGATGGTTCCATTTGCATGATATTTTGTCTTAAAGATCCATTTAAGACATATTGAATTTTTTCCTCGGGGTAGATCAGTCATCTCCCATGTATTATTTTTATGAATTGCCATCAACTCTTCTTTCATTGCATTCCTCAATTCTTCTTTTGAAGATGCTTCTTCAAATGTTGTAGGGTCTGTAACAAAAGGAGCAAATTGACAAGACTCATAGATCTCTCTCAATGATCTAACTTTCAAAGGAGGTGTTTCATCAATGGACTCATGTAATGATGGATTGCTACTTCTTATAGTTGACGATGATGAAGTTGGTGTTTGCATAGGAGTAAGAGTATTCTCATAACCTGGTTCCGCATCTTGAAATGTTGTAGTCTCCCATTCTATTAAGATTGGACCTTGAGTTGCATCATTCCTCTCTTCCCACTTCCAGATTACATCTTCATCAAATACTACATCCCTCCTTATGATTACTTTTCCACTAAGAGGATTATATAATTTATATTCTTTGGATTTATTGCAATATCCAACAAAAATACATTTTTCGGATTTATTCTTAAGTTTATGATGATATTGAGAATTTACCAAAGCATAAGTAATACATCCAAAAATTCTTAAGTGATTTACTGATGGTTTTCTATCATGCCAAGCTGCAAATGATTTTCGATTTAAAACTGCCCTTGTAGGAGATATATTGAGCAAGTACACAAATGTTGCTGCCGCTTCAGCCCAAAACTGATTAGGAAGTCCTTTAGCATTGAGTAAAATTCTAGCCATTTCTACTACGGTTCGATTCCTTGGTTCTGCAATGCCATTTTGTTGTGGTGTATACGGTGTCGTCAACTCTCTTTGAATGCCATGTTCTTCACAAAAGTGGTTAAATTATTTAGATAAGAACTCGCCACCTCGATCTGTGCGAAGGGTCTTTATAAAAGTGCCTTTTTGCTTTTCCTCCGGAGCTTTGAAATTTATGAAGTTCTCAAATGCTTGTGACTTTTCTGCTAAAAAGTACACCCAACTCATTCGACTATAATCATCAGTAAAAAGTAAGAAATACTTACTACCATTAAGTGATATAGTTCTCATAGGCCCACACAAATCAGCATGAATCAACTCCAGGCATTCAAATGCTCTCCATGATTGCCCGCTTGGAAATGACTTTCTTTTCTGTTTTCCATAAATACACGCTTCACATACACCAAGTGAACTAATTTTTGGTACCCCAAGAACCATATCTTTCTTGCTTAGGATCTGCAAGCCTTTGATATTAAGATGCTCTTATCTCAAATTCCATGTTTTAGATTCATTTTTTTCATTGACAACAAGTGCTTGATTTTCAACTTCAGATATTCTAAGTGGAAACATCTTGTTTTCTGTCATTTGCACACTAACTATAGACTGCCTTGATTTTTTGTCACTAACAACACATGCTCTATCATTAAATAAACATATATAGCCACTAGCCATCAGCTACCGATACTCAATAAACTATGAGCTAAATTAGGAATAAAGAAAACATTGTAAATTAATTTTTCTTTACCCTTGCCAGTCTTGACAGCAACTATGCCTTTACCTTCTACTTGCATTTGCTTGTCATCTCCAAGCCTAACATGTACCTTCTATGACTCATCAAGCTCTTTAAATAAAGATTTATTACTAGTCATATGGTTCGAACAACCATTATCCAAAAACCAAACATCATTTTGAACAACGTTTGAAGAAGAATGAATCAGAAATAACTTACTTTCATCATTCTCATTTTCCACATAATTTGCTTGTGGGTCTACCCAGCAGTTTGCCTTTACATGCCCAAACTTCTTGCAATTTTGACACTGAATATCACTTTTGCTCCATCGTTTCTCTCCAATGGATTGCCTTTCTTGCCCATGAAATGATCTCTCGCTCTAACTCTACCGCGTCCTTTTCCACGAAAGTTGTCTCTTCCGTGTCCTCTTCCGGCAAATTTTTTTTCTGCCTCCCCTTCACCTGAGAAGCTTGAAATGCCATTTCTTCACTATTCTCAACTGATCGGTTAAGCCCTGCCTCATGTGCTTGCAAATAAATCATTAGTTCATCGAAGGAACAAACCGAGATATTTTAAGTTTCTTCGATTGTTGTTACTATGTAATCATACTTAGGAGATAGAGTTCGTAGAACTTTAGAAACAATAGTTGCATTCGAAATTTTCTCTCCATAAGATCGCATTTGACTAATAACTGAAATTACTCTAGATAAATAATCTTGTAAAGTCTCATTACCTTCATAAGTAAGGCCTCAAACTCTTGTCTAAGAGTTTGAAGTTTCACTTCTATTACCTTTGATGAACCTATAGACTCTTTCTGTAACATGTCCCATGCCTCCTTTGAAGTGGATTCCATTGCTATTTTGGAGAAAATCGTGTCTTGGGCTTCTTGTTGAAGAAAGGACAATGCCTTTGAATCCTTCTTCTTGTTTTCCAGTAGCTGATCTACATCGGTATCGTTGTTGTCATAGCCAGTCTCCACTAGATCCCAAATGTTCGGAGATTTGAATAAAGTTTTCATTTTTATGCTCCAGAATTCATAGCATTCTCCCTTGAAAATGGGAATGAGAGGTCAAGAGATGCTCATAAAACTGCTACTACCATTTAGTCCCATTGGTAGTCACACCACTCACCAGGATATTTTAATGCTCTGATACCACTTTTGTTGAGAAGAGTACAGACAAAAAATTTATATAAAAAGGAAGACAAGTACGTGAAAACTGCACTTTATTATTTACTTCAACACGCCTATGTATAGGCTTACAAGAAACTAAAAACATGCACTAAAGTAGCCATGTAAACAACTAATTACAGGAACGTATACATATGCAAGAAAACAACAAAAGACTAGGATTTATTCACTAAAAACAAGGACTACTTATTTTGAATCCTTATTCAACAAATTCTGGACCGTTACATTCTTTCTTCCTTAAAAGAATTTTTCCTCGAAATTCCAAGATAGGAAAAATGCCCAACCCCAATTCTTTTCTAAAACAAATTAGTTGGAATAAATTCCCAAATCCATTTAAGCCTTTAACTTCCCAAAATCAACTTGTTGAAACCTTGTTATTACTTTTACTAAGTTTTCAAATTCATCCATAGGTTCCAACTAATATTATCCATTCATTCATTTCAGGTTATAACTCAACATAAATTTTTAGTTATTAAAAAATTCAAAATTTCTAACTCTTTAAATTTTTGAAAAAATTTCGCCAGCGTCTCTTTTGCGTAGCTAGATCATAACAACTACAAATCGCACCTAGGGCCTAAACTAGCAAAAGGTGGCTCAATCATAAAACCATCAGATTCAAATAACAATTTAAACATGTACCTTTTTGTTGGGCAACTCAAATTTTCTTATGAAACCAAAGTCGTCAAATCAGCCCTTGTTTTAACATAGCTGCATCTTATTTACCAATCATATCCAATCATATAGTTCATGATCATATTATTCTACGTTTTCAATTTCCAATATTTGCTTTATTAAAACTGTACGATGTATATACATTATTCATACGCAGTATCAAATCTGATCGCTCACTCTATCACACAATTCCACTTTCGAACTAGTATCATTCACATGACCACTCTATTGTGAACTCAGATCTGGTTCCTTGATTAAAAACCGTTATTCTTCTTGCATAGCCTATACTATGATAGAGAATTCCAGAATCAACCAAAAATCTATTTCCAGTGTTCTTCGTCAAGAATCGAGTGAAACGTCCTAACTCGGATCAATGTAATCATCTCAAAATCATATACTCGAACCTGGATCAAAGCGCCATGTGAATAAAAATAATACACTTGCATTTTATCAATTTATTTCGATTGATTCTTACGTACACCAAATTCTTTTATTTACCTTCATCTCGTTCTCATTAATTTTACCTGCATTCAATTGATCTACATTCAATTATCAATATTCACTTATTACTTAGTATATTTTTTCAATACCAAAATCTTTTAGGGATCATTCCATCAAATTTCATGTTTAACAACCTTTCACTCTATATAAATTTCATTTATGAATCAATTCATAAAAAATTGCTTAAGTTTATAAACATTTTATACAACTTCTTATGGCTTTTACCACTTCACAACTTAAGTCCTTATCCATTTCTAACCAAATTCAATTTCATTCTCCAATTAAATCAATCAACATTCCAAACCATATCCAATTCACCAATTAATCTAATTAGCCTACTTTATTAATTTATTTAAATTTCAATCAATTCCATTTCCAAAGATTATTTCATCTAGCCTAACTTAGGCTAAATTTTTGAATTTCACTTTATTTAATTTAATTTAAATTTCATTCCTAAATTTTATTTATTTTCTTTTCTTGCATTCTCATTCAACAATTCGAAACATTACTTTGGCTTGCTAATTTCCACATTTTATAAGTTATCAAACTATTTTCTCATATTTTATAAATTCCTAATTGAAAATTTCCAAAATTTAAACATCATTTTCTAATGTATTTCAAACCATTTTTGAAATCATATATATATATATATATATATATATATATATATATATAAAATCACAATCCCTCGGTATATCAAATTATTCTTTCTTATTTTAAAGTCAAACCTAGTTTCGCCAAAACAAAAATCCAATGGAAGCAATTCCTCTCTTGGAAACTCGAAAACAAACGTTGATGATGTGGCAGTCATCACTGAGATTATTTTCCAGCGACCGAAGTGAGTTTAGTGCTTTCTATTCCTTCTAAACCCTTTTAAAAATTTACATTCAAAAATATTTTTCAAATAATACTATAATTATTTTCCCAAATGTTGAAAAAAAACATTTTCAAAATCAACGGGATTTAAATTCCTATATTTCCATCTTTTAAATCCTTTATAAATCGTTTTTATAACCCATATTTATATAATATAATATCATAATTTCATTTCATTTCAATTTATAAATCTCATTTATAAATAATATTTTGTATAATTCCATTTTGTTATACTAAATCATTCCGTAATTATTAATCTTGTTTCATTATAATAATAACACTTTTATTCAACAACAACAAATCATAATAATAAAAAAATTCAAACTCTAACAACCAAACACACCATATACAACTATAATAATTTCTGAAAATTATTCCTTTATATATAAAATATAATCAAGGTAAAATTATTTCATTTACCTAATTTCAAACAATACTCTATCGAGTTGCTCTATTCAAGTATTTAGTGATCCCTGTCAATAACGTTAATTACTCGTATTGACCAGAATCCATAGGCCACTTAATAGATCAACCAACATAATATAAAACAACTTTTATATTACTAACAAATACGTGCACATACACACACACTTAAACTCATTCTAGGGTGCCACTGACCCTATCTCTAATGAGTTACCTTTCAACGTCAAGGTTCTCGCTTAACCTTCGGCTCTGATAGCAAAATGTAACGAACTGGATTTTCAACTCTCAAAAACCGACACTAATACGTCCACTGTATTACATGCCTAGAAATCGAATGCAGGAAACCCGATTGTTTGGAGAAAGAAGGAAGGAAAAAGATAAGAAGAAAACTAAACACATAGAATCTCACAGCAGAACGAATTATCTATAATATACCATTATACAAAAAACTGTTATATATGTATATATAGACATCAATCAGAGTATGATAACTTATTTCAGCCTAGAAATTTATAACAGCCTGTCCTCACAGTTGTTGATAAGACAATAATGAATACAGCAGAAAATAACCATCTACATGAATACATTTATGAGCCTCCAGCTCAGTTCTTGAAGCTCTAAGCATCCAAACTAATATATAATATGCTCGGTCTAACCTGAGCATTACAATAAAATAACACCCGAGTCAGTCTAGAAAACAAGCGTGAGAAAACCACACCTAACCGGATTTAAAGTTATAAGAAAATATTTAAAATTAAAAGTATTTCATAAGACAACGCTGCATATAAACACGGACTGGTTTTTACCTTACGGTAACCAAAATACTTCTATAGAAAATCCAATGATATTATAATAATGTCTAAGGGTCAACGTAAAATATTAAATAGCTGGAATGCTTACATCTCACATTCCAACATATTTGGCATACAACTAAAACCGTACAGCGCTTATTGGAGAATGGATTCCATACAATGACTAGGCACTGGGTACCACCTATCACGGTACACGTCTAGAAAATGTACCAAGGACCTCGCATGGATCCCCTGCCAACACAAGACCGGCCTACCCCTGACTAGATAGCATCGAATATGCCACCACTGTGGTTGCTTTGCAACCCTTTTTATCGAGATGCCATGCATAACCAATCCATAAATATGCAGATGTATCTAGAAGGGTGACAATAAACCTTAATGGGTGCGACCCACTTAGCTTCGCTACATCTTCCCTGATTTTCAGTCATTCCTGATTGATGAGGTTTGAGGCTACGTTTTAATTTTTGAATAGCAATCCCACTTGGAATGCTAACATTGCCTTCCAGGCAATAATGCGATAATAGCATTCATCGATACAAGTTGTTCTGGGTCTGAACAAACCAATCTCATTAAAGATCGTCGTCTTCATTATCCTCAAGATTTCACCATTCGTAACGTGCAAATCAGATCGAAATGGTTTTCGGATAATCGAATCTGATCCCGAAATCTTCGAAACGATCAACGAATTTGGCCAGATTTGATAGTTGGTTATTTAACTATCAAATTACACACATAAGCAGTCACTAGGCCTATATTATAAATCTTTCAAACATTTAGTTCAAACTATCTTTACAAAGATAGATATTCAAATCTCTTCCAATATTTCAATATTTGAAAATAATTCTGAATACTTATTTCCATAATATGATATTTTTCAAACCATATCAGTACGTAGAAATATTTCCAATTAAATTTTTAACCCATTTCTCAGAAAAATATTTCTATACAAATCCTTTCGTGGTTAAAATATTTCAAAAACCTTCCACTTCAATACTTAGGAAAATATTATAAGTTTATTCTCCAAAACCATTTCTAATATCAACACTATGGAAATTTTCGTAGCTTATCTCGATTGTATGAGTATAATTACAAAACAAAAGAGGATTTCCCCTTCTAACCACTTAATAAAACATTTGCAAATTCATTTGCAAATTCTCAACCCATTATAGCTCATTTTATAAATTCCCGGAATCTATTTCCAATTCTTTTTACAATTTCCAAAAAAACCGATTAAACTTATTCATATTCCTGTCTAACAATTTATAACTTCTTTTAAGAATTCAAAGCCATTTCTAAAGTTTCTGTATCTAACTATTTTGGAAATCTCTTAAATTTCCAAAATTCCCATTATAAGATTTCTATTATAAAATCACATTTGTTCAATAAAATCCGATTTATAAATTTCGAGAGTGTTTATAAATAAATTCCAAGTACTTACTTTTAAATTATATGTAAAATAATAAGTATTTTTTAAAAATAATTTATTTTCAAAACAAGTTTAAATAATTATTTAAAATATTTGAACCCTTTTAAATAATCAAAGATAACACATTTCTAATTCAATTTTATGCAAAATTAATCGATTCACAAAGCTTATTATAAACAATTTAAAATTCATTTCCACTAATATTAAATATTTTTTTAAAAAGACCAACTTCTCAAAATATTTTAGTACAGATAACATTTTTTAAACAGCATTGTTTAATAAATAAAAATCATTTTTTAAAACAAACTTAACCTCTCCATAAAATATATTTTTAAAATTCCAATATAATCAATTTATATTTATAAATCTCTCTCGATTTATCACAAATTGATTTACATTTCCAATTTCATAACCTTTTCCTAATTCCAAAATAGAATCCACCACTATTTCTTTCTAAACCGATTTTCATCTCTCGTTATAAGTTCTCAATGTGAATTTATATTTTCAATTTATCAAATGATAATCATTTCACTTTATTCATAAACATTCTTTACAGATTTTATAAACTCATTTCCAATTTATAACTGGTTTATATTATTAACATCCATTTATAAATTGATTTTTAATTAAATTTCCATTTATAAATCTATTTCTTAAATAACCCGAACTATATTCCAAAACCATTCAAATCTCGATTTCGACTTCCATTTCGTATTTTAAGATCTCGTTTAAAAATCCGTTATTTAAAATCCTCAATTTAAAATTCTCTATTTGAAACCATTTTACGAAATAGCTAAATAACTATAAAAAATCCAATCATTTATTTTATCCAAATCAATTTTTTTTTATAATAATCCTAGAATTCGATATAAATATTTTCATTTCTAAAACCGCCTTTGAATTTTTTTAATTCAAAAAATATTAGTTATGGGATTTATAATACAAAAATTAAGGCCAGTGCTACTATAGCAGCAAATAAATCAAATCACATCATAATCTATAACAAATTATTCAAAACACATCATATACCTCTATATATGAAATTAAAATCAACAATTTTGAGGAATCTAGTTGGATCCCTCTAGCATGTTTCCTTGCAACCACAGATGTTATATAATCACAAAAATGTAATCACCACTTCAAGGCGGGTTATCAAAAAAAGGGTCATCTGCTATATGCGGGGGCACATCGTATCTCATCCGCTCCAATCGACGGGAAATATACCCAAATACTAATATATACATACAAACATATATAATATAACATCAAATTGATAATAATGTACCAATCCATCCAATCAACTAATAAATAATTTTAACATTTTAAAATAAAGCCAGCTATCCAAAATGATTAAGATTTACTCACATTCATTTTCTATTGTCGCTGAGGCGTTCCAGTTTGGAACTAAAACCGGACGACATCCAATTTTAGCCCAAAATTCAGTTGTCTCCAATTTCATCCAAACCAGTTTCATTGCAAAGCTTTTGCCGAAACGAGCGCAATGCAAAATGTTTCGTTTTGATCGGACCTCGTGCAAGAGATTTATGCAATTTGTAAGCCAAACGATTTTTAAACTAATAGTAATTTAAACAAATTATAATTAATTATAATTACCATCCTACCCACTCCATCTTCTTCCTCACTGCACCCCCTTCCTATACACGAACAGACAAGAAAAAACATGCAAGCCCTTCTACTGATAAACCAAATTACTTGATCTTTCGACGAACCGATTTTGCCATCGCATTGTTCTTTGCGAGATCTTCCTCCTCGACACCATGCCTTGCCACTCGCACCTCTCGTTTGTGATGCGACCTGATGGGTTGAATGCGGCCCAGCTATTATCACTTTCTTCCATGAGTGATCGGACCCCATGAATTTTTGCACCAAGATGCTATTTCGCCTCACAAACCCG
The DNA here is from genome assembly GCA_030765085.1 of Allium cepa. Lineage (NCBI taxonomy): Eukaryota > Viridiplantae > Streptophyta > Magnoliopsida > Asparagales > Amaryllidaceae > Allium > Allium cepa. Next base: position 581,618,596 of record CM060940.1, read on the forward strand.
AATCTATCCTCTAATCACCCCATCGAGCTCTCAAACGAGCACAAAACTCAAACCTAATTTTTGAGCTTCCTCTGTACACAGTTTGAGCTTCACCAAATGCATCCTTTAAACTAGTGTGGTAGGAAGATCTCCTTGGATTGTTAACTTTAAAACTTGTTTTAGGATTTTTAATTAAATATTTTTTTAAATATTTTTTTTTCTTTTCATCTGTGCTAGAAAATGAAGAGAGGGTGCATGTTTTTAACAGAAAAGGGTGGGTATGATCATAGATAGGTAGGGTGTGCTGATGTGAAAGAATAACTACTGAGTAGTTAAATCGAAGATAATATATTACTTAAAATTTAAAATATCTAGCTATAATTACGGACTCCAATCGAGGCATGCCGTCTGGTGTTCCTAATGTTATACCCCTATTCTCAACGCAATGGAACAAGTTTCGAAACCTAACTTGTAACGACCCTAGAGTTTTAACGGTTTTAAATAGTGTAATTAACTAAAAAAAATCTTGAAAATATATAATAAAATTTTAGAAATAAAAATTTGATATTTGGTATGCATATATTGAAGCATAGCAAGTGGTAGATTTTCATTTGAAATTTTTAAAGTCTGTTTGGTTATGGAATTTCAAATTTAGAATTTAGATCGGTTGAAAATAGATGGAAACAAATTATTTCTAAATATTTTTATATAATAAAATTGTAAATCAATTTCTAAGTGAAGCGTCATATTTCGTTTCACCAAATCTGGACTGCTCTAATTCCATTTATATTATTTCCTACGTTTTAGCGGCAATTTTGGCAGCGAATGTCGAGTTTTGATAGGTGAGTCATATCTTTTATATTTGTGTACCATCTTATTCGTCTCATTGTGCTGATCTCCATGGTATATTCATTTGTGCATTTTGACGTTCGCTACGTGGCGAAATCTACGAAACGGTTAGCCATATCGGTACCTGTTTTGGGCCTTTTGCGTTTCTTGTGACCATTCATTATCCACCGTGTAAAACCAAATGGCCACTTAGCTTTTATTATTTCCCTGAATTCAACTTTCACGACTTTTCCAATCCCACTATTCAATATAATTTTGTTCATACTCAATTCTCTTCTCCTTTTTACTTTGCTCTATCTTCCTCATTTGAAAGAAAATACACACACACATATATATACATATAAAATAAAACATGGTTTGTGTATTGCCGGTAGCTTGCTTTCTCTTCCCATTTGCTTCCTGGAACCCATGCACCTACTTGTTTTCCTTCTTAGCTCCAACCGATCCACGTCGCCTTCTTCATCGACCGCCTCTATCCCTTCCACCAAGCAAACACCCTCCATCCCCTGACCGTCCCCTGACCATGCTCTCCAAGCTCGCCTACTTCTCCCCATGGCTGCAGCTTTCAATCACGCACCTCCACGGCTTTCTCTTCCTTTAACCGAGGTCTTCACCTTGCCACTTTTTTCTGTCAACCATGCACGGACTTCCTCCTACCTGTTGTTGCCATCGTGTTTTCCCACTGCCTCGTCTTCCATCCACCTCTATGTCAATTCGCCATTGCCACCATGCAACAGCCAACCTTCGGCCATCGAAACTTCACGAACCAGCCTCCACCATAGCAGACCGCGGCCATCATCCTTCCCCGCCTTGTCCTATCAGCTAAAATCGTTGTCACACAACCCACTCTGGCCTCCATCGTCCACACGCCCACCAGTTCGCCCTCTCTCCCTCTGGCGCTCCTAAGAAGGCCACCGCGTCAGGTCCAACGAACTCACCATGCCACCCAGCTTCCCTAGACCGAAGCACAGCACGCGACCAAACCCCTCCATCTCCCACTGCCATGACCGTCCAACACCCCAAGCAACGCCAGCTGTGACGACCTGGAATTTTTGAGCATTTAAAATCGGAATATGTAATTGATTTTAAATATTCAATATAGTGATTTTAACTTGAATTACAAATATCACTAATTATTTAATAATTAAATTATTGAATTAAATAATTTGAAGTTGAGTTAAAGGTTGAATCTGGATGTGACGCCCCACCTCTATACCCACGCTAGCCAAGAACATTACGGTGAATGCTGTCAACTAGCACGGAGAATAAGGCTGTTGAGGAGCGACCATCCGTGTAATTGCTTTGTGCGAGCATCGACATGTCAGATAGTATAACATGCAATACTTTATCAAGAGGAAATCTGACATACCGACACAAACTCAAAGCTACTACACAGTGGCTATAATCTTTTCGGAAACAAATACAGAAATAAGCATAAAATAAATCAGTCACAGATAATTCATATCACAAAGGCGGAAATAGATATGAATATTACACTAGGAAGTGTATATCAGAGTAGTGGTCTAACAAAATCCACACTATCACAAAATAATAGCAACATGTGTTATACAAAAGAATACATCAATGAGTCAATATCTCAAGAGTATACAACAAAAACTACTAATCTAAGTAGTAAGCAAAAGGTCAGAGTAATGGATCCCTGGAGAGAAGTCAAGTCGAAGCACCTGCAACATCTCGGTCTGACCCGAGTATTATTTATAAGAAAATAATAAACGGATCAGTCTAGCTATAAATATCAGATAACATGATATAGAACGAAAGATACGGCATAGACGTATAATATCCATAATGGCATACTACTATAAGTATGTAAACGATAATCAACAAAAGATTAATCAATATCAGAGAATCTTCTCAAAGATCCAAAAAGGGTATCATACCCCAAAACTTGTATTCACAACAAGTAAATGACACACGAATTCACCAATGCACAAAAATTGATAAATCATATCAATGAAAATCACTAAAATTGGTGAAGCATAAATTCTAGAATTCAACACACGAAATCCAGAAATCATAAAATAAAAAGGGGGGAAGGCCTATCACATGAACGGGAGCATGAAAACTCACCAACAGCTGTAACACACGAACGAGAAGCTATCTCATGGTAGCTAGCCATTAATTTGACACATGAATGGTCCGAAGACCTGACACACAAATGGTCCGAAGACCGTGGGTTGCTACCCCACCAATTTGAGTCGAAACTCCACAAAACGGGGTTTAGTCTCCCTCGCAGACAAAGAGACATCGCACATTGCTAGTCTAAATCACAAAGATGATCGTCATGATCAACGAGAAGTGTCAATTACAGTAAGCTAGTAAATATATGAGCTTAGCTTCATGTCCCATAACCACTAGCTTAACTTAAATATTTACGAACAAATTATAGATCTCCACTAGAAAATTATCACAAGTGATTCAATCGAACAAGTCCAAGAATTAACCGACGAAGTAAACGCAGGCGTTTCATACCACTCGTTTTACTAGGTCGTTTAATTAGATTTCTCATATGAGTGAGGTGAAGGTTTGTATATACTAATAGATTGGAAAACGGTTTTAGAAATGAGCTTTGTAATTAAAATAGTATTAAAATCGTTTGAGGAAAGAGTGTTTTGATATTTACTACTAGTATAGAAAACCTTTATATTTTTAAAGTGACAAGTCACAAAGAAGATTGTAAGAACAATCAATCACTAAAATTCACATTCGAAGACGTGAATAAAATCCAGAGAAACCGATAAAGAATCCATCGAAATGGATATTCAAAAATCCCTAAAAAGAGTCATCAAAGTCATAATAAATGATAACAACAAATAGGATTATCACGAATCGATTTAAATTGGAATTCTCAAACAAAAGGCAAGAAGGAAAATCACAACAGTTTCAGACGTCTGAAACAAGTGGTTCAGACGTCTGAATCTGGAAATATAAAAATTTCCAGAACACGATTCAGACGTCTGAACCAAATGTTTCAGACGTCTGAAATAGGCATGTTTTAGCCTATTTTCTTTCTGTTTGAAAATAAGCCAATTCAGACGTCTGAAACCAAATATTCAGATGTCTGAATCTGGGAATAGAAAACTTCCCAGACAATATTCAGACGTCTGAATATCACGTTTCAGACGTCTGAATGAAGGGTTCAGGGCATTCCCTGAACCTAGGCCAAAAATGGCCAAACGAATATCGAAAACGATCGAACGAGCAAATGACGATGACTAAGGAATTACGTCGAACGACAACCCAGCCTAAACGGCTCTTCGATACGCCTCAAATATCAATGTCCAAATATCCATAATAGGATTTCCATAAATTGGACCAAAACACCAAAAATTGGAATATACACCAAATCAATCCAAACCAAAATCAATTGCACACGAATAAACGTTAGGAATTCATACCTAACAATCGAAGATACTTATAGACAAAGACGAGAGATAAAAATCTCACCTTTTTACAAAATTAATCAAGAAGAAGCTTGAAAGCAAATGGAGAATCAACCTCTCTTCAACACAACCCAAATGAGCTTGAATCTATGCTCAAAACAAGAACATTCCCAAAATTAGGTTTAGGAATTTCTGAAATTGGTAAGAGAATAAGTTGGAGAAGAAGAAGAGAAGCTTACCAATGGGTTCTTCTATTAGTTTGGAGCTAGAACTTGATTTTGCAAAAGAGAACTAGGGCTTGGAGTTTTAATTTCCTCTTCCACTCTCCATTAATATAAAAGCTTGAGTATATGAGGAATGAAGAGATGAAGAGGAGAAGGGGTTGGGACTGAAATACATAAGTGGCTCAGCCCAAACCAAAGCCCTAAGTAAAAAGTAGCAAAATTCAACTTTCTCCAAACATATCGAAGCTTATACTCAAAAAGGTCGCAAACGGCATTTTAAACTCAATGGGAGTGGTCCCGAGTCCTAATTCAACCGTATGCAAAAAGTAGCTTTTCGGACTAAATTCCGAGTAACGATATAATATTTAAATAAAATATTTAAATATAAAATCGATAAATATGCGGGTTGTTACATTGGAGTTTTAAGCCTGTCGAAAATAATTTGAAGGCTTATAAAAATTTATATTGATAACATTGAAGATAATAGAAGTGTTAAAATTGAATTTAACAATGATTTGTTCAGTTTTGAAATTTCATTGTTTAAATTGGATTTAAAAATGGCCTTCCGAGGCACGGTCTCGGATTTTGACGAAACCTGTTCCATTGGATCCGCAATATTGTACTATTATCGGATTTCAAATTTCGTAGCAATTGGAGTTGTTATGTGAGCATATGATAAGTAAGCGTGTTGAAATTTATATCGAAATTTCAATATAAAAAAATAAAGTAAAATAAATAAATAAATAAAAATCAAATCAAAATTCACATCTGCAACCCTAACTTCAATTGGGCCGAATTCTATTCTGAGACAAGCCACCCTATACTCTGAAAAGATCACGTCTTGCCTACTCCTTTTCTTCTATCACGCCTGTCTTCTTTAGGAAGCCAAGGGCCTAACGAATGAAACTAATAATACCCTTCTCCTTCTCCTGTAATCGAACGAGTTCTAGAAAAAATAAATAAATAAATAAAATAACAAAAGATAGAAATGGTCGACACACCCTCCTCAACTTCGAATTAATCGAATCGAGCTTCTGAAGCTCACGTGCGCGCTCGCGTAGGGGGCGGCGTCGATTCGATTGCGATCGGCTTGGGGTCACGGCCTTCGAATTGATGGGGGAAGACGTGTTCTTCGTCGTGGCATGCGCTATCATTCTGAGGGAGGGATTCGAGATGCGGGGCTTGCCAGTGCCGAGGCTTAAGGTGGAATCGCGGCACCGTAGCATGCGCGCAATGGCTGCTCGAGGAGGGGAATTGGTTCGTGTCGGTTCCAAATTTGCTCGTTGAGGCGACGGCTTATTTCTTCTTCGTTTCATTTCAGGGTTTGCAATTTTTATTTTGCTTTATTTTATTCAGTCAAGGTTTCAGTTTATATTTTCTCTGAAGCATTCCTTTCTTAATAAAAAAAAAGTAAGCTTATTCTAGTTTATTCGAATATGCTTGTTAAACTGGGAATGCTATAGAGATAATAGTACTTTTGGACATGTGATTTCTGTAATTTACTTTAAATACTGTAGGATGCAACAAAAATATAATTGAAGTAATGATATAAACTTCTGTTTTTTTTATTTAAATATTATAAATATGTGTATAGGCGGAAGATATATATATATAATAGTATTTGATTTTAGCAGTTGGGTAGATCTGTAGTTTATTTTATATATATATATATATATATATATATATATATATACACACACACATATATATATACACACATCTAGACAGGTTATTTTATTAGATATGTAGTGTCAAATAGAAGTAAAGAAATTAGTAAAATTTAATTATTTTAAAAGAAATTAATTAACGATGATTTATTTTTCGATTAGTTCAAACGTTAATAAATTGCATAAATATTTATACAAGGTCCAAAAATGGAAAGGATTTAGTCAAGATGGGAATGGATTGCCAAACAAAAATAAGAGGTGAGTTAATCTCACTCAGTTAAATTTAAATTTAAATTTAAATGATTGAATTTAAATAATTGTTTGAATGATTGGATTGATTGATGTGATATAGTATGATATTTTGGAATTGGTGTATTATATTGTGCTGACGTCTGTGGATGCAAGGAAAACAGGTTGGAGGGATCCAATTGGATCCCTCAACATTTATTATTTAATATTCTCTAATGTGATTACTTGATATTCTATGATGAATATATTGGAATTTGAATATTATGATTTGATTGGATATATGTGGGTATAATGGATTACCGAAAATATATAAATTTGATTTTGGAAAGAAAATAAAAGGAAGTAAAGTTGTAAACGAAGTAATCTTAGAAAATTTAATAAATTAAGAATGAATTGGAAAAAAAATGGAAACATGTTAAATACTAATAAATAACTTCGAGTATGAAAAGAAAAGGGTTTGAATAAACAGTAATTAATGAGTTGTAATATTATGTGATATTAATTTAAATGAATAAAGAATTATTTTAATCTTAAAGTTTTAAATTTATTTAAAGGAATAAGAAGTAATTGAGAAATCTAAATTGGTATTTCAATTAAAAGTATTTTAAATCATAGTTAAGGGATAAAATCTGAAATTAAAGGATTTTGGAATAAAGGAAGTAAATTGAAAATCAATTTGGAAATTGATTTAAGGGTTTGAAATTGGATATTTGGAAGAATAAATTCAAGGTGGGAATTTATTAAAGGAATGAGAAAAATTGTTTAAAAGTAAATAGTGATTTATTTTTAAAGGTTGTGAAGAGAAGTATATTTCTCTGGATAGCCAAGTACGTTTCCAAAGTAAGTTTTTAAATAAAATGAAGGTTTGAATGTTGTTTTACAAAGTATGTTCTTGGAAATTTATTATTTCTATATGTTTAAATTCCAAAGTAAATAGTTATTCAAATCTATTACCGTAATAATAATTTATATAGAGGGACTTGGAAATTCTGTCTTAAAGGTGAAAACCTAGTTTATATTTATAAAGTAACCTTATTTTCAAATATTCATATAGTATATATTTTTAATCAATTATTGAAGTAGTTTTAATTTAATTATTCTAAAATAAATTCTGAAGTAAGTAATTTGTCAATCTATTATCGTAATAATTATTTAAGAATGATTTAGTATTTTGTTTAAAGAAGAAAATCTAGTTATATTTATAAAGTAAACTTATTTTAATTTGTTTCTAAAGTATTATTTTAAATTAAGTATTAAAGTAAAATTTTCTAAATTAAACATTAAACATACTTTACAATTAAAGTGTTTTGAAATTATTTTAAAAATCTAAAATCTTGTGTTTGGTGATTCCAGTGGAAATAGAAATATTTGGAATTTATTCTGAGAAAGGAAGATAGTTTGAAACCGTTTTCAAAAAGGATTTGAAAAGTGAAATTATATCTTGTGAAGATATTTTGAGATAAATAAATAGTTTGGGAAATTATTTATTGTTTGATGGTTGTTTGTGAATATTAATTGATAGTTAAATCACCGACTATCAATATTGGCCAAATGCGCAGATCGTTTCGAAGAGACCGGGATCGAGATTTATTTCTCGAAAACCACTTCGATCCGGTTTATACGTTTCGTGAAAACGAGTTTGGATTCGAATATGGAGCAATGAAGTGCAAGGGCTAGTCACTACTAATCCTGAGGATATTTCCAAAATGGATGTAGTAGGAATAGTGCCTTCGGTTCTGTTCGAAACCGGGACGGACTTGTATGGATGAATGCTTGCGAAACATCGTCAGGTGGACGATGAGCATTCTAAGGGATATATTCTAAAAAGGTAACGCTTAGCCTCCAGCCTCATCAAATGGGAATGGCTGAAAATCAGGGGATATGCAGCAAGGCTTCGTGGGTAGCCCCCACTGGAGGGTGAGGTCATCCCTGTCAAGATGTCCCTTTTATTTCGGCTTAGTGGACGATTACTGATCCCAACCGCGGGGTGATCTTGCTCAGAACTGTCCAGTAAGGGATGGTTCCGGTCTTGTGTTGCAGGGGAATTAGGGTGGCTCCTCGGTACACTGATCTAGACCAGGTACTGTGACAGGTGGTACCCCAGTGCCTAGCCATTAGTTGGAATCCATTTGCCCTACGCGTCCGTACGGTTTTGATTGTGCCCAACTATTGCTGAAACGTGAGATGCAAGCATTTCAGCTAGATTCTATTTTACTTTCTATAGACACTATTATAATATCAGAGGATTTTAATAAAAATTGTTTTAGCTATCGTAAAGTAAAAACCCGACATGTTTATTTGTGGCGTGGTCTTACGAGATGCTTTTGTTTTCAAAAGGATTTTTGAAACTTTAATAATCAATTGGGTGTGATTTTCTCACGCTGGTATTCCAGACTTACTCGGGTGTTATTTAACTATAATGCTCAGGTCAGACCGAGTATTATAGGATACAGGATATGATGCTGTGGAGCTCAGGAGACGAGCTGGATGACGATACGTATATTCGTACTTGTTTTATATATATATTCCGCTGTGTTGAGTTGTTGTGAATCCATTGTATGATATTGATGTTGAGCTGTGATTGATGTACTCTGATGATGTAATATATAAACAGAAATATTTGATGCTGAGTAAAGATTATTTATTATCTATTATATTTTATTCAGCTGCGATGGTTAGATTCTGTTGTTGTTTTCTATTGTCTTCTTCTACCTCTTCTTCTTTAACTCAAATGGTTCGTATTTCTGTACAACTTGAGTTGATTGTTTTAGAATAGTGATGACTCAACGGGTACGGATTTGCGGGCTGTTACAGTTGGTATCAGAGCCAGGTTTGGTGATAATCTTGGCTCTTGTGGGAATTACTCATTTAAAATAGAGTCCGTAGTACTCTATAATGAGTTTGAGCGTATTAATAAATATGAGCGCGTATTTGTTAGTGAATATAAATTTTTTTAATATTGTGTTGATTGGTTTATTGAGTGGCATATGAACTTTCGTCGGCACAGTCTGGACAACTGTATCGAAGGGCTTTCTAAACACTTGAATAGAACAATTGACACGGTATTGTTTTAAATGTGGGTAAATGAAATAATTTTACCCAAAACATATTTTGATATAAATAATAGTTTTTGAAAGCTATTTAGCTCATATATGGTTGCTTGGATGTTAGAAATGATAATATTAGAGCATTAACATTGTTAAGTGAAACTTTAACTAGAAATTGAAATGTAACTAAAGTCTAAGGGAATAAATTCATTATAAAATGAAATTTATAAATATGAATTATAAATGTAAATTATAAATTGAAATACAATCAAATGATAATTTGTATAAGCATAAAGTGTACAAATGAATTATAGTTAGAATTTAATTTAAGCAGGCTTTGGAAATTTAAAATCCCGGAGACTTTGGAAGTGTTTGTCGAAGTGTTTTAAAGATAAATGATAGCATTATTGTTTTGGAGATATTTCTGAATAGAAATCTGTTTTAAATGGGTTTTGAAAATGATAAAGCATTGAAATCACTTGGATTATTGGGAAATAATTCTGATGATGACGGCCGCATCATCGATATTCATTTTCGAATTTCTAAGTGACGGACTGCTACCAAAAATTGATTTGTTCAGGAAAGCTAGTTGTTTTGAAAATTTCTAAGTAAATTTGCTGGGAATAAAACCAGGAATGGTATGACTTTTGAGAAATGTGATTTGAGATGTTGGAGATTTCGAAATGATTTGAAACCAAAGCAGGGAGTTAAAATCCTGATGAGATAGTTGTTAGCTTATAAATTGAGATGATTTTTTTTTAAACGGGAAGGAAATATAAGCCGTGAATGTTGAAATTTAAATTGAAAGTGAAAAGTTATAAAAAAATAAAAAAAATGAAATAAGCTTGGATTTAGGAAATAAAAATTTAACTACATTGAAGTTAGTTGGATAGGCTGAGAAATAATATCCACTTGTATTTAAATTAAGTTGAAATCGAATTGAGTTAAATAAATCTGAGCTTAAATAAAATTGAATTGAACTAAAAGTTCAGCGAGTTATTGAATGAAATTGGATTCTTATTTTAATGGGTAAGAAATAAGTTAGATAAGAAATAAATTGGTTAAGGATTGGATTGAAATAAATAAATTAGAATGACTTGTAAAAGAATTAAAAATCCATAGAATAAAATATGCTTGGGTTATAAATAAGCATAAGGCTTGAGTTAAAAATAAAGGATGAACATATTTAAGCCTAGAATGAATGTGATTGTATAAAATAATAAGTTGTGACTTATAAAATGGAAAATGGAATACAAAATCCAAAATAAATATTGTTTGATGAATTGGAAAAAAATAAAATGAAGATCAAAACTTGAATTATAAAATAAACTGAACTTATAAAAATTTAATGAAGTGATATTTGAAATTGAAAATCAAGTAATGAACTATAAATAGGAGAGAAATAATTTTGTAATAAATTAGTTAATAAAATGTGTAAATGGGAACGTAATGTTGTTTAATAGAAGTTGAATTGTGAGTTTATAATGAAGTTTGGAAATAAAACTCAAGTTATAAATCAAATTCGACCTGCATTGTTAGTGAAGTAAATGAGATTGAATTGTGAATTCATAAAAGTGAATGGTAAATTTAAAATGGTATGATTTGCAAATAAAATCCAAATACGTAGAAATAAATTGAAATGACCTTGTAATTTATCTAAGTGAACTGAGAATGAATCGAACTTGGAAATTTGAAATTTATAATAACGAAACAAGTAAATTTGTAGTTTGAAATGAGATTGGATTGAAATAGAATCAAGTTAAATTGAAAAGAGAACTTTGTTTGCAAAATGAGAATGAGCTTAAGTATAAAATTTGAATAAATTGAAGTAAATTGACTTAAGCTAAATGAATGAAGGAGAGTTGAATTGTGTTAGCGCCAAAATTGGTCACTAACACCCTTAGAGAGTTTGTGTAGAGAGATTAATGAAGAAGATAAATTAAAATAGAGAAGAGAACATAAATTAAAATGCAGGAGATAAGAACACAGAATTTATAGTGGTTCGGCGTTGTAGCCTACGTCCACTTTGAAGTTGATCCTTTATTTCTTCACTTTAAACTTGATTACAGATACAATCCGCTTTTAAGCATTCGAATACAATTGTGAAATAAAAGTAGAAGTCTTGGATGAGGTTTGGATGAGGCAGAGTCTCCCCTGTGTTCTCTGAAATCTCCCCCATTTTTCTGTGCCCCTGCCTCCCTATTTATAGACGATGGTGGGTTGGACTTCCCTGGTGGGCCAGGTGGCTGAATAGCTCGGTCCAAGTAGCGTAAGTACTATGCGCCGAACCGGAGAGGCCGAACGAGGCATGCCGAGCCTTCCTCTTTATATCGAACGAGGTATGTCGAGCCTTCCTTTTCGTGCCGAACGAGGTATGCTGAGCCTTCCTCTTTATGTCGAACGAGGTATGCCGAGCCTTTCTTTTCGTGCCGAACGAGGTATGCTGAACCTTCCTCTTTATGCCGAACAAGGTATGCTGTTGAGTGAGGGATGTAGGTTGAATGAGGCTGGGATGCCGAATAACTTGTTGGCCGAACGTTCGGGGATGTCGAACGTTCCTATGCCGAACGTACGTGGGAGGCCGAACAAACTTTGATGGCCGAACGATCTTCCTTGGCCGGACGGCGTTCAATGCCGAACAACTTTCTTTGGCCGAACTGCACTCAGTGCCGAACGATCTCTTGATGCCGAGCGTTCCTATGATGCCGAGTGTTCCTATGATGCCGAGTGTTCCTATGAATGCTGAACACACTTTACACCGAGTACTCCTTGGAGGCCGATCGTTCACTTTGGCCGAACGTTCTTGGGTAGTCGAGTACCCTTTGGATGCCGAACCTTCCTGGGAGGCCGAGCAGTGGTCAAGCCGAGTACTAAGTTGCCTGGTCAATCCCTTGGGAAACACTTGCCCCCCAAAGTGTGTTACATGACCGAACGTGATACGCTTTGATCAAACCTTGGTCATCATCCTTGTTTTAAAGCTCTCTTGGCCGAACGCAGTAGGGAAGGCCGGGCGTAGTAGGAAAAAGCCGAACGATATACATTACCATGTGTGACTTTGTATGCCGACCAATCGAGCTGAACGAGACAAGTGCTGGAAGATCCAAGTTGGCCCAAGCCGAACGAACTGAGGTGGACGGTCGATATTGTTTTGACCGGTAGAGCCGGACAGAACCTCTTCGACTTCCTCTTCCCCCTATAAAACTCGTCTCCTTCTTCTTCCTCCTCTTTTCTTTACTTTGCTTCCACCACTGCAATTTCGAAATACCCCTGTCATTTGACTCTTCGTACTTCTTAGCCCTTTCTAACGTTCGATCCACGAATTAGGTAAAATCCCCTCATTTAATTTCTTTCCCAGATAAGTTTCGATTGGCTTAGGCTAGAATGGAGGTTGTACGGGCTATGCGGGTGGATGATCCAAACCTTGATTTGGATGTTCCCATGGCCGAGCAACTTGAGGCAAGGAGGAGTGGTGAGGGTTGATCACCTCATAGGGTTTGTGTTGTTTGAGAGAGACGTTGTAGTTCGGCATAATTTTCCTGTGCCGAACCAGGTAGAGGAAGGAGTATGGGAGGAGTGTCGAGCGTTGGAGGATGTTGAATGTTGTTTCGGCCGTATGGGAGTTTGGCCGAACGATTGCTTTGCCGAACGTCAATTTGGCCGAACGGACAGTACGAACCACGGCAATGTCGGACAACCATAAATGTCGAAACAATCGTGCCGAGCGATATTAGCCGAACAATACATAAGTGCCGAACATACTCTACCGGCCGAACATGACTTAAGCCGAACAAACATAGATGCCAAACCGACCATGCCGAACCAAACATAACTGCCGAACATAACTTAGGCTGGACAAACATAGATGCCGAACCAAAAATAACTGCCGAACATAGCTTAGGCCGGACAAACATAGATGCCGAACCAAACATAAATGTCGAACATGGCTTAGGTCGGACAAACATAGATGTCGAACCAAAAATAACTGCCGAACATAGCTTAGGCCGGACAAACATAGATACCGAACCAAACATAAATGCCGAATATACTCTCCTTACCCAATTTCATAACTGGTCTTTACTTGGCATAATCAGACAATTGCCTCTAGTGTCTTATTGCAGTCGTTATCCAGAAGGCTTTCGGAGACAGTCAGCGATGACAGTTTTCGGAAGCGATGTTTTTAGGCTTGACGTTATATTAAATGCTTACGCACGATTGATTGCACTAGTTCACACACCACACGGGGGGGTTATCTGCGTTGTTAATTCTAACGTCGATTATTCTTCGAGTATAGTTCACACAGGTGCTTGGTTGGGTCTGCTATTTATTCAAGATGTCCAAAAGATCCAGTTCTGTTACACTTTCCGACAAACCTGGGCCGTCTTCTAAGAGAACGGCCCCCGACACAACTGACCCATCAGTTTCTCCCGCTCATGACTGGGCTCCCGATACTCTGGAATCGTTGATTTTACTGGATGACCCAGTTGACTCACAGGCTTCGAGAGTCACTGAGGCCACTCTTAAGCGGATATGTTCTACTCATGGCATTCCGTTTGCTGACGTGCTCGTTCCGTCGGGGCGTGACCGCCCACATCTGCCCCCAGTGGGATATACGGCGTGTAGCAAGTTCATGTGCTGGGTTGGTAGCGTGCCACCTTTCAATCTATTCCTTCGCGACGTGCTGCAGTATCTGGACGTCGCCCCGTCTCAACTTCATCCAAATGGTCACGCTTTCATTTATGGCACGTACATGCTTTTCATGGCCGTCTTCTCCAGGCCTCTAACTCCCGGCAATATAAGGTACATCTATATGACCAAGAAACAGGGAGAAAGCCCCTCTTACATGTTTCTCGAGCCACATCGGAAGTGCCAACTTTTCACTAGCGCGTGGAGTAGCAAATTCGCCCTGTACAAACAGGAGTGGTTTTACGTGCGCTGCCCCCAAGGCTTTGCGAGGCGGTGGGTTGAAGGAAGTAAGTCTTTTCTCTGAGTTGATGTCCTTTCCCGATTGAGGTTGAACTTCTCCTAACTCATTGTTCTATTTTTTCAGATCTCGTCCCCCGTCCCGAGGGCCGGGGGTACTCCGATGCTGTCGACGCCATTAGAGCTCTTCCTGCTGAAGAGCGAGATATCTGAGCCCTCATTTCCAATGAGTCACTATCAAAGTTCGGTTTGCTAGCCCCCGGCCGCCGGGTTAGTCTTCCAGAGGGCGCCTCGCTTCCCAAGCCTGTACACGTCAGAGGGAAAAAACTGCCTGAATCATCCGTTCGCCCTTCTCTTGAAGCTTCGGAAGAAGGGGAAATTCCAGGCAAGTCACTTGAAAAGCAAGGTGAGGAATTAGGCTCTGCAGCCGAAGTTCATGATATTGAAACGTCATCTTCCCCTTTGAAGGGGAAAAAGAAGCTGGCGTGCAAGTCGAGGACGGAGAAAGTTGGTGGGACTTTCAAAGTTACGCCTATTCAGCCAGAGAAAGAGTCTTCTTCACAGCGCGTTGAAAGTTCTCTGAAGGGCTTATCGAACCTCTCCATTCCCGACGACTTGCTCAACTATGATTTCAACGACCCGGAGCTGTTTAAGTTTCGCTCGCCTGTCAGGGGCGATGCGGGCGTCCCGGCCCCGATCCAAGGGGAAAAGACTCCCGTTAGCAAAGCCACTGGTCCGTCCGGGGTTAGCACTAGGACACACACAGACACATGCTTTTCACTTTGCACCTACCCTTTTTTTTATCATTCTGCTCTTTCGCTAATTCGCTATTGTTTGATTGCAGGTGACATGGGGCGCTCTCACGGATACAACCGCCTTCGCGGTTCGTCGACTTTGCGCCAGTCTGGTCGGGACTCGGGCCTCGGGAAGCGCCGAGACAGAGACAGTGACAGCGATCGAGATTATCATGCCCGGGACTCGTCGTCCCGGAAGAAAACTTATTATCAGCCCGACCACCGCCAGGAGACCTGTTCTTATCAGGAGCAAAGCAAAGACAAACGTGGCCATAAGAAGTCGCATTCTGATGCTCCCCGGGACCAACACTCTGACTCTTCTTCTACCCGGCACTCCCGAGATTCTCATAGGAAGGGCGAACTTTCAAAGCCGTCTCCTCCCGCTCTCGTAACAGATCCGACAGTGTTAGAGAGATTAAAAGAACTTAAGGCTAAGTTTTCGAAGATTTGTTTTGATGGGTTAAAGTTCCTCCCGGCGATTCATCCTATTCCCGGAGATGTCAAACAAAATGCTATCGCCTGTACCAATGACGTCTACGTGCAACATGACGCGTTCGTCCATCTGGCTGAGAAACTTTCTGAAGTCTCTATGGAGCGCCAGCATGAAATCGATCGTCTGAAACTCGAGGCCATCCATGACAGGGATATCATTAAGGCCCGGGATGAAGAAATTGCCGTCTATAAGTCCGAGCTTGAAGCTACTCGTCAGAGCGCTAAGGACACCGCCGAGGTTGTTTCCCGCCTTGAATTGACTCATAAGAAAGAGCTCGACGAAGCGGTTCAACGGTGTGGGGCATTAGCTTTGGAGAAAGACTCCGTTCAGAAGGAGCGAGATGTGCTTAATAGGCGAGTTAAGGAGCTCGAGGAGCAACTCAATAAGGAGAAGGAAGAGAAAGTGACCGCCCAGGTTGAGGCACAGCACTATTGTGATGAGATCGTCGCCACCCGGCTCTTAAAGGGGAAACTTGAAGACGATCTCTCCAAAATCGAGGCACTGAGGAATGAGGCCCGTGAGGAAGGTAAAAGGGCAGCAACTGTCGACATCGACTCTCGCCTCAAGGCGGCCAGGGAAGAAGGCAGGGAGGAGATAAAGACCGAATTCGACCCGCTCATCGCTGAGTTCAATGCCCGAGTTCTCATGCATCGAGATCTAACTTTTCTAGGTGACGGCTACCGTGAGTCATTGGCCGAGGCATGGGAGACCCTGATTCAGATCAGGAAGGTTGAGAGCGGCGCCGATGAGGTCAACGAAGAAGCATTGATAAAAGAATTCCTGAGGGGGAAAGAGCATTCAGATTTATCGGCGGCTAAAGCCCTCTACAACAAAGGTTCTCCCTCCAGGAAAGGGAAAGAGGTGGCTACAGACCCTTCCGGCGTTGTGCCCCCAGTACACGTGCCTACCCAACCGGCCAGTCGGTCGACACTTGACCCCTTCGAGCAGCACGTTGGTTATGACCCGGAAGCCCCCGGGCTTGGCGTTCATGTTTTATCTCCCATCTCGGAGGGAGGGACACCCCTGGCGACTGAGAACCCACCGGCATCTGGTGAGTAACCTCTGGGCTTCACAAAGATCTTTCTCGTTCCCTCAGAAGTTGTTGTGTTCTAACACTTGTTTATTTTCGTGTCTTCTGTGCAGGATGTTCTGACCCCGAGCCCACTCCGAGGAGCGATGCCGCCAAGGAGGTGGAGATAAAGGCGAGTGAGGCTACTCAAGTCGACGGAGATCCTGGTCCAGATGCTCAAGTAATCGGGGCGCTGGATGAAGGCAAATCTGACTCTTCCTCGGAGAGTTTCGAAGTAGAAACCACAGGCGCCTCTGAGCACACATCCGACTTGGGCATGAAGTAACGGCTCGAGAAAGAGAAAAGAGATACGACCTCAGTTAAGGTCGAGCCGCGTGAAGTGGACCTGGACGATCCTCTGAACAAACCATTGAAGGTCATTCTTCCTGGCAAGTCACAGCCCATGGATGTTCCTCCTACGTCTTCGGTCGTCACCCCTCCGTCAGGGAAGGATTCCAAGAGTAAGCGCTCTAGGAAGGAACCATCCAGGAAGAAGTCAAAGAAACACAAGAAATGACCGTCGTCCCCGTTCAACGAGAACCAGTTTAAGTCATGTACTAATTTTTGTAGACTGTGTAAATAAGCTTTTTGCGAATAAAATTTGATCTTCACTTTTGTCTTCTCAAAAGACTTTTATTACTCGGTTTCTTTTATGGTTGTGATTGAAATCTGAATTGTTATGGGTAGCTTAGACTTCTTGGTTCGTCTTTACATGGCTTGGGAGCTTCCCTAGATTTGATCAATCTCCACTTGGTGCTTCAAGCACTTAGAATATTTCATAGCCCGTATGTTGGGGACTTGACATATCCAAGTCATTTGCATCGTAGTTCCTATTCAAGGAACTCGGAGGTCTGAATTGCTTGTAGTTAAGTCTATATACCGGACTTCGAGTACTCCAGTCCGTGCTCCGGGGACTTGGAGATTTTGGAGTCATTTGTATTCGAGTCCGCTCTCTGGGGACTTGGGGATTTCGGATCGTTTATACTCGAGTCCGCACTCCGGGGACTTAGAGTACTCCAGTCCGCACTCCGGGGACATGGAGATTTTTTGAATCGTTTATACTCGAGTCCGCACTCCGGGGACTTAGAGTACTCCAGTCCGCACTCAGGGGACATGGAGATTTTTTTTGTCGTTTATACTCGAGTCCGCACTCCGGGGACTTAGAGTACTCCAGTCCGCACTCCGGGGACATGGAGATTTTTTTTTCCGTTTATACTCGAGTCCGCACTCCGAGGACTTAGAGTACTCCAGTCCGCACGCCAGGGACTTGGAGATTTTTAATCGTTTATTATAAGCGTTCGCACGCTAGCCAGGATATCATAATTTTTAATCGCACGTCATAGGAAGATCATACGAAGAGACATTGGTCATTCATGGAAAAGATGGCTTCAAGCCTTTATTGATGAAAACAAGCTAGATTATCTTATTACATGCCAAGAAGAAAGCATACTGGAAATAAATGCAACTACCGCATAAAGGAAATAGACTAAGTGTAATAACGCCGCAAATGCTCGCTGTTCCATGCTTGAGGGAGTGTCGCACCATCGACGGTCGTTAGCTTGAAAGTTCCTTCTCCAAGCCTCCGTTCGATGACGTATGGACCTTCCCATGCGGGATTCATGTGCGAAGGGGTTGGAAAGATTCGTTTCAAAACGAGATCTCCCACACTAAAGGTTCTTGGCTGGACTTTTCCATTATAATATTTAGCGACTCGGTGTCTGTATGAGGCTGCTCTCAAATCAGCTTCTTCGCGTTTCTCATCAATGAGGTCTAATGATTCCAATAGGAGATCTTGGTTTGACGCAGGATCGTAATAGATTACCCGGTGTGACGGAACTTCAAGTTCTATGGGTATGACGGCTTCCGTGCCGTACGCCAGTGCGAATGGTGTGTGGCCAGTCGCGGTCTTGTGGGTAGTTCTATAGGCCCAAAGCGCTGTTGGGAGTTCATCCACCCACTTGCCTCTAGCCTTTTCCAAACGCTTCTTCAATATGGACTTGATGATTTTATTGACGGCTTCTACCTGCCCATTCGCCTTCGGGTGAGCAACTGCTGCGAACCTTTTCTCAATGCCATACCTCTGACAGAACTCTTTGAATTCCTTGCTTTCGAATTGAGTTCCATTGTCTGTTATGATGGTCCGTGGGAGGCCAAAACGACATATGATATTTCGTACAACGAAATTAATGACTTTCTTGGTGGTGATTGTGGCCATTGGCTCTGCTTCCGCCCACTTGGTGAAATAATCGACTGCCACTATTGCATATTTCGCGCCTCCTTTGGCTACAGGCAGAGATCCAATTAGGTCAATTCCCCCACATTGCAAATGGCCAGGGACTAACCATTTGTGTGAGTTCCGTTGGCGGAGCTCTCGGTATCTTTGCATATATCTGGCATTTGTCGCATCTTCTCGCATAGTCTGCAGCATCCCGATTTACAGTCGGCCAATAATATCCATAGCGGAGGATTTACCTCACCAAAGTTTGCCCCCCGGTATGATCACCACATTCTCCCTCATGGACTTCTTCCAACACCCGTTTTACCTCATCATGGGCCACGCACCGGAGTAGGGGGGTCAAGAATCCCCTCCGATACATTATCCCGTCTTGCATTACATAACGCGAAGCCTTACGAAGGACTTGGCGTCTTTCGCTTCTTTTTTCAGGTAAGTCCCCGTATAGCAAGTATTGTTTGATCGGGGTCAGCCATGATCCCCTTTCGAGTTCGGTCTCCAAGACGAGATCTATCTCCATCATGTCTATACTGGGAGCAAGCAGAGTCTCGACAGGGAACAATACCATCTGTTGTGCATCGCCAGTACTCGTGAATTTAGCCAACGAGTCTGCCTCCCTGTTCTGTTCGCGCAGGACATGCGAAATGTCATAATATTCCAGGTTTACTAGTAGCTCCCGGACTCGAGCAAGGTAAGGAGCCAGTCTCTGCCCTTTCGCTTAGTAGTCTCCTCGTACCTGATATACCACCAGCTGTGAGTCGCAGAAGATTTCGATGGACTTTACCCTCGGTTCATTGGCAAGTCTTAAGCCAGCAATCAGTGCTTCGTATTCGGCTTCGTTATTTGTCGTTGTAAATTCGAGCTTCAAAGCGTAGCAAATCGATCGGTTTTCGGGAGTTACCAGAACTATCTCAGCTCCCGACCAACGGTCGTTAGATTCCCCGTCAGTGAACATCTTCCATCGGAAAGGAGGGATTACTTTGTGATTTTCACTCGGTTCATCTGGAATGGTGAACTCAGCAACGAAGTCAGCTAATGCTTGCCCATGGACGGTCCTTCGCGGCAGGTAGGCGATATCAAACTGGCTTAACTCGATGTTCCACTTTAGCATCCTACCGGAAGTTTCCGGTCGTTGGAGTACCTGTCGCAAGGGTTGGTCAGTGTAAACACTGATTGAGTGCGCCTGAAAGTAGGGACGAAGCTTGCGTGATGCAATCACCAGGCAATAGGCAAGTTTCTCGATCTTGGGATAATTCTTTTCTGCCCCCGTCAGTCGTTTGCTAACATAGAACACCGGCCTTTGAACCTTGTCTTCTTCGCGAACTAGGGCTGTACTGATAGCGTGTTGAGATACAGCCAAATATATGTACAACGTCTCGTGGTCTACTAGTTTTGACAACACTGGAGGACTTTCCAAGTGTCTTATCAGGGCTCGGAATGCTTCCTCGCAGTCAGTCGTCCATTCGAAATTTCTCTTTCCTTTCTTTATGACATCGAAGAAAGGAACGCACTTATCTGTGGCTCTGGATATGAATCGACTGAGCGCAGCTACTTTTCCGTTCAAGCTCTGTACCTGTTTTATGGTTCTAGGTGCCTGTATATCTCAGATGGCCTGGATCTTTTCTGGGTTAGCTTCAATTCCTCGTGCATTCACAATGAATCCCAAGAACTTCCCTGATGCCACGCCGAATGAACACTTTGAAGGATTGATCTTCATCCCATAGTGCCTTAGTATATCGAACATTTCCGCCAAGTCTCGAATGTGGTCGTTTGACTGCCGTGACTTCACAAGCATGTCATCCACATAGACTTCCATTGTTCTCCCAATCTGATCTTTGAACATTCGATTTACCAGACGCTGGTAAGTTGCTCCGGCGTTCTTCAGTCCGAAGGGCATCACTACATAGCAGTATAACCCAACATTTGTGACAAAGATGGTGTGTTCTTGGTCTGGGATGTGCATCGGAATTTGGTTGTATCCAGAATATGCATCCATAAATGACAATAACTTGTGCCCTGCCGTTGAATCGACTAGTTGATCAATTCGTGGTAGCGGGAAGCTATCTTTCGGGCATGCTTTGTTTAAATCAGAATAGTCAACGCAGGTTCTCCATTTCCCGTTTGCTTTCTTTACCAACACAGGGTTGGACACCATTCCGGGTAGAGGGCGTCGCGGACAAACCCATTGGCTTTGAGTTTGTCCATCTCCTCTTTGAGAGCTGTAGACCTCTTCGGGTCAATGCCTCTCCTTTTTTGCTTCACAGGTACGTGTTTCGGGTCTATATTCAACATATGGCTCACAATTGCAGGGGAAATCCCGCGCATATCAGAGTGTGTCCAGGCGAAGACATCAAGATTCGCTCGGAGGAAATCAGATAAATTCTCTGCCATTAGGGGATCGAGCTGTGACCCAATTTTAAGAACTCATGTCGGGTCGCTGTGGCTAACTGGAATATCAATTGTTAGTTCAGCCGGTGCCGCGTCTGGTTCCCTGGGTTCCCCTTTGTCATCTCTCGGATCTATGCCTCCAACGATCCGAGAATGTCGCCCGAGCAAGGGCTCGGGCGCTAATTGTCAATCATCATAATTCGGGATGCGGACAATGCTGTCCGCAGTCTTCCCCTTTTCTCTGCGCTGGGCCTCTCTCAGTTCAGCCACGTAACATGCACGTCCGGTTGCTTGGTCGCCATGTACTACGCCAACTCCTTTGTCCGTCGGGAATTTCAGTGTGAGACACCACGGGGCCAAGGCTGCCCTGAAATCTGCGAGGGCTGGTCGTCCCAAAAACACGTTGTATGGTGAATCAACATCCAGCACTATGAATGGTAGGATTCGCACTCTCCTGCGTTCACCTTGTACCAGTTCAACTGGTAACTCCACATATCCTACCGCGTTTGTGGCTGCGCCGTTAAAGCCATGGATTCGGGCTTTAGATGGTTTCAAATCCTTAGTCTCCAGCTTCATTTAGTCATACGCTTTCTTGAATTTGATGTTAACGGAACTTCCGCAATCAATTAGGATTCTCCTTACGAATGCCGGTCCGATGGTTGCAGATATGACCAATGGATCGATGGTTGGAGCTTCCACCTTATCCGCGTCTCTATTCCTGAATACAATATCGTCGTGCATCATGCGTTGCTGCTTCGCGGGAGTTCCATCTTCCACATTTGAACAGCACTCATGCTCTGTATGTCTCAAGGAATTAGCATATCGCTCCATTTCCTGCCAATTTTTATCCGTAGGATGAGGTCCACCAGCAATTGTGTTAATAACCAATCTTCCCACAGTTCGAGTAGGTTTCTCTGGTTGGTGTAGAGCTGGGCCACGTCCGGGGTCTGAAGTCTCTTGTCTTCCTTATGGAGTATCTTCGACGAATTCCTGCAGCTTCTTCTGCCTAATCAATTTCTCAATAGCGTCATGGAGATGCCTGCATTCGTCTGTGTTGTGCCCATAAGACTCGTGAAAGCGGCAATACTTTCCAGTCCGCTTTTGCTCCTCTGTTGATTCCTTAGGGCGTGGTTTTCTGTATTGAAAAGTGTTGCAGGTCGATAAGTAGATGTTTTCAAGAGACGCATTCAGTGGAGTGTATTCGTTGTAGGTTGGGATCCTTGACTTCCATCTCCCCGTTTCCTTCTTCTTTCCAGGATTTCCACTTCCAGTTCCCTTAGACTGCCCGGGCTTATTTTGGACGCTGGCCTGAGCCTTTCCAGGGTTATCGTTGGTTGCTTTCATGGCGATGTTGCCCTTTACAGACTCCTGAACGGACCCTGGTGCCTTGTCTTTCCTTATCCACCGAGCTTCTTCCCTCCTTATGAACTGGTGGGCTTTCGAATAGAAACGCTCCAACGTAGCTGGTGGCTTTCCCGCCAACCAATCCCCAAATTCAGAGTCTGGATCCACTCTACGCATTACTGCCATCAAAATCGCGTGGTCGTTTGGATTGCTCACTTCAGTAGCGGCAACATGAAATCTCTGCAAGTATACTTTCAGTGATTCTCCAGGAGCTTGGGTCACGCTTGATAAGGACATCACATCCTTGGGTCGAGTGGCGTGTATCCTGAATTGTTCTATGAATTTTCTTGCTAATTCGTCGAAGTTTGAGATTGACCGTGGAGGAAGTCGAGTGAACCACATGGTGGCGATTCCGGACAGAGTTATTGGAAAGCACCTGCACTTAGTTGCGTCGTTGGCCCTTGCTGAATCCATCATCCATCCATACCACATTACATGTTGTCTAGGGTCAGTTTTTCCTTCATAGGCGGGCATAGTGGGTATGTTAAACTTCCTTGGGTATTCAGCCTGTAGAATGGTATCTGTGAAGGGAGTATGACTATTAGACATTCCCTAATCTTCGTTAGTCAAACCTTGATTCTCTCTCATCAACTGCCTGACCATAGCTGTCAAATCCGGGGTTTGTATGGTAGGAGGAAGGTTGGGTTCCGCTCCACGGGCTTGATTTCTAGTAGAGCGATCAGTGGAACCTGCTTGGTCATCTTCATCCTTGCGGCGTCTACGCCTGGGAGGTTCATCAGCTGAAGTTGAGCTATCATCTTCAGAGTAGGGGACAGGGCTACCTCGAGCATTCTGATGCTGCTGTTGAGCAAGTCGGGTCATGAGGTCAGCATTAACTTGCATTTGCACAGCGAGTTGCCTTCTGATTTCCGTAAGCTCTTTTATCAAGTCATCCAATTCTGCTCGTGAAACAGCTTCCGCTTGGTTTTGGCTGGAGGTCCCCGTGCCTCGAATTGCTTGCTGATCGTTAGGTCCAAGTTGTTGAACACTAGCGGTTTCGCGGGCATCTACATTTTGGGAGGTCGATCTTGTTCGTGATCTTCCCATGGTAGAGTCGTTGGCTGTAACTCTGAGTAGAATCTACAGATGCCTTATGAATAATTACGGATCTTCTTTGGGGGATTTATGCAATCCAGTAGCTACAAAGTAGATCCTCACAACCTGAGAATTCGATTCTCAGTGAACGCGCCAAAATGTTAGCGCCAAAATTGGTCACTAACACCCTTAGAGAGTTTGTGTAGAGAGATTAATGAAGAAGATAAATTAAAATAGAGAAGAGAACATAAATTAAAATGCAGGAGATAAGAACACAGAATTTATAGTGGTTCGGCGTTGTAGCCTACGTCCACTTTGAAGTTGATCCTTTATTTCTTCACTTTAAACTTGATTACAGATACAATCCGCTTTTAAGCATTCGAATACAATTGTGAAATAAAAGTAGAAGTCTTGGATGAGGTTTGGATGAGGCAGAGTCTCCCCTGTGTTCTCTGAAATCTCCCCTATTTTTCTGTGCCCCTGCCTCCCTATTTATAGACGATAGTGGGTTGGACTTCCCTGGTGGGCCAGGTGGCTGAATAGCTCGGTCCAAGTAGCGTAAGTACTATGCGCCGAACCAGAGAGGCAGAACGAGGCATGCCGAGCCTTCCTCTTTATATCGAACGAGGTATGCCGAGCCTTCCTTTTCGTGCCGAACGAGGTATGTTGAGCCTTCCTCTTTATGTCGAACGAGGTATGCCGAGCCTTCCTTTTCGTGCCGAACAAGGTATGCTGAGCCTTCCTCTTTATGCCGAACAAGGTATGCTGTTGAGTGAGGGATGTAGGTTGAATGAGGCTGGGATGCCGAACAACTTGTTGGCCGAACGTTCGGGGATGCCGAACGTTCCTATGCCGAACGTACGTGGGAGGCCGAACAAACTTTGATGGCCGAACGATCTTCCTTGGCCGGACAGCGTTCAATGCCGAACAACTTTCTTTGGCCGAACTGCACTCAGTGCCGAACGATCTCTTGATGTCAAGCGTTCCTATGATGTCGAGTGTTCCTATGATGCCGAGTGTTCCTATGAATGTTGAACACACTTTACACCGAGTACTCCTTAGAGGCCGATCGTTCACTTTGGCCGAACGTTCTTGGGTAGCCGAGTACCCTTTGGATGCCGAACCTTCCTGGGAGGCCAAGCAGTGGTCAAGCCGAGTACTAAGTTGCCTGGTCAATCCCTTGGGAAACAAATTGAATTCAACTTAAACAAAGTTTAATAATATTGGATTGGTTTTAAATCAAGTGAAAATAAATTTTTAATCGAAATAAAATTCGGTGAGTTATAAATAATATTAGTGGAATGAAATTCTAGAATAAATAATTGTAAACCATTTAAAATTATTAAGGAATTGAAATAACTTGAGACAATAAGAAAATAGAATGTTTCAAGTTTAATAGAATGGATTTAAATGAATGCGGATAAGAAATTAAGTATAAATGAGTGGACTGTGAATAAAATTTAATTGGTAATGGGGATGAACCTAAATTGTTAATGGTTTTAAAAGAACTGGTTTGGTTAATAAAATGAAATGTAGGTGAATGGATTCAAATCTGAAATGCAATGAAAATGAGAATATATGAATTGTGAATAAATTTTAAAAATGGAATAGAATTGAGTATAAATTGAGTTGAAATCCATTTAAATTGGTTATAAAACATAAATACTTGTTTATTCACATAGATCTCGCCAAATTGCATAGAATAAATTGTCATTGGATGTAAATGGAAGTAGTTAAAATTCTATTAATGGATGGGAGTAAAATAAATTGATTTTGAGAACAATTGAATTAAATATGAGTTCAGTTTGCTTAAAAATAAATTAAATGCAAGCGATTGAGTTTTAAAACATTCAAATTCAATGAAAATGGTTATAAATTAATGGGAACAGTGGAATTTGTATGAAAATTGTATAAGTCGCTTACGGAAAGATATTTGGTGTGTTTTCTTTTAGAATTCATGTGTTTAACTTGTGTAAATAAATGAAATGTTGTTAAACTTTATTTATATGGCACTTACATGTTTAAATTGAGTAAGTACAGGTACCTGGAAGCCGTTGGGCTGGATTTGATTGCACTAACTGCTAAAATAATAAGTCGCTTGCTTAAAATGCTAAATAAGGTACGCCTACGCAATAAAAATAGGAAATATGAACTATTTTTGGTTTTCCGACCGTGTGGGTCGATGTATATATATTTATCTCTTTTGTCAAATTGCAAAAGCTCCTCCGTACAAAGGGGACTCTGCCAAAAAATTTCGAAAATTTTGGGAGTTAGAAAATTTTTGAAAATTTTTAGAGAATTTTTGTTAATAACAAAACGAATTTAAGTTGGCAACTAAAATTAATTAGTAAATGAAACTAACTAAAATAATGACATGAATTAGTTATAAATGGAAAATAAAATTCAATATTTAAAGTTAAAGATAAATTGAATTCGTATGGAAATGAAAGAATCAATGTGAATAGAAATGGATATAAACTAAAATGGAAAAATGAAAATAAATATAAGAAACATATAAAATGCTTATACTAACTTAAGAAAGGAATGGTGCATTCTCAATTGGAAATTGATATTTCAAATATAATCTAAAGTAATATTTGAATGAATAGATATTGACATTTTGTAAGGAAGTAGATAAAATGTTTTGAAAGTTGTGATTGGATATTAGTGCCAAGCAGGATATGCAGGTAATATAAAGGGAAAAGAGAATTGATTTTGATTTCAGAAGATAAATTTGAAATGCTCGATAAAAAGGTATGTGTTTAAGTTTCTATATGAAATTTGATTGGGATTTTGATCGAGCCACTTGGCTTTTTGTTTTCCTTTTGGATTTGGGAGGCCGTAGAGCCATTTTGTAGTTGTGCCGAGCTAGCCGCGCAAAGGAGATGCTGGCAAAAAATTTCGGGAATTTAGGGAGTTAGAAAAATTTTGAGGAAATTTTGATAATCCAAAATTTGGTTTTAAATTGAACCTTGAATGGTTAAACAAATAGTATAGTTTGAAACTATGGGAGAATTGAGAAGTTAATAAGAATATTAATGGATCTTTTATAAAAAGATAGTTGGTTAGATGTTGGATTATTTGGTTTTGGAAATAAGCAAACGGGTATTGAACCATTCTTCCTAACTAGTAATTTTGGGGATGAAATTCTTTTAAGGGGGGAGGAATGTGACGACCTGGAATTTTCGAGCATTTAAAATCGGAATATTTAATTGATTTTAAATATTCAATATAGTGATTTTAACTTGAATTACAAATATCACTAATTATTTAATAATTAAATTATTGAATTGAATAATTTGAAGTTGAGTTAAAGGTTGAATCTGGAGTTTTAAGCATGTCGAAAATGATTTGAAGGCTTATAAAATACTATATTGATAACATTGAAGATAATAGAAGTGTTAAAATTGAATTTAACAATGATTTGTTCAGTTTTGAAATTTCATTGTTTAAATTGGATTTAAAAATTGCCTTCCGATGCACAGTCTCGGATTTCGACGAAACCTGTTCCATTGGGTCCGCAATATTGTACCATCATCGGATTTCAAATTTCGTAGCAATTGGAGTTGTTGTGTGAGCATATGATAAGTAAGCGTGTTGAAATTTATATCGAAATTTCAATATAAAAAAATAAAGTAAAATAAATAAATAAAAATCAAATCAAATCAAAATTAACATCTGCAACCCTAACTTCAACTAGGCCGAACTCTATTCTGAGACAAGCCACCCTATACTCTGAAAACATCACGTCTTGCCTACTCCTTTTCTTCTATCACGCGTGTCTTCTTTAGGAAGCCAAGGGCCTAACGAATGAAACTAATAATACCCTTCTCCTTCTCCTATAATCGAACGAGTTCTAGAAGAAAAAAAATAACAAAAGATAGAAATGGCCGACACACCCTCCTTAACATCGAATTAATCGAATCGAGCTTCTGAAGCTCGCGTGCGTGCTCGATTCGATTGCAATCGGCTTGGGGTCATGGCCTTCGAATTGATGGGGGAAGACGTGTTCTTCGTCGTGGCATGCGCTATCGTTCTGAGGGAGGGATTCGAGATGCGGGGCTTGCTAGTGCCGAGGCTTAAGGTGGAATCGCGGCACAGTAGCATGCGCGCAATGGCTGCTCAAGGAGGGGAATTGGTTCGTGTCGGTTCCAAATTTGCTCGTTGAGGCGGCGGCCTGTTTCTTCTTCGTTTCATTTTAGGGTTTTCAATTTTCATTGTGCTTTATTTTATTCAGCTAAGGTCTCAGTTTATATTTTCTCTAAAGCATTCCTTTCTTAATAAAAAAAAAAGTAAGCTTATTCTAGTTTATTCGAATATGCTTGTTAAACTGGGAATGCTATAGAGATAATAGTAGTTTTGGACATGTGATTTCTGTAATTTACTTTAAATACTATAGGATGCAACAAAAATATAATTGAAGTAATGATATAAACTTCTGTTTTTTTATTTAAATATGTTAAATATGTGTATAGGTGGAAGAAATATATATATAATAGTATTTGATTTTAGCAGTTGGGTAGATCTGTAGTTTATTTTATATATATATACACATATATATTTATAATCTAGACAGGTTATTTTATTAGTATATGTAGTGTCAAATAGAAGTAAAGAAATTGGTAAAATTTAATTATTTTAAAAGAAATTAATAAACGATGATTTATTTTTCGATTAGTTCAAATGTTAATAAATTGCATAAATATTTATACAAGGTCCAAAAATGGGAAGGATTTAGTCGAGATGGGAATGGATTGCCAAACAAAAATCAGAGGTAAGTTAATCTCACTCAGTTAAATTTAAATTTAAACTTAAATGATTGAATTTATATAATTGTTTGAATGATTGGATTGATTGATGTGATATAGTATGATATTTTGGAATTGGTGTATTATATTGTGCTGACGTCTGTGGATGCAGGGAAAGCAGGTTAGAGGGATCCAACTGGATCCCTCAACATTTATTATTTAATATTCTCTGATGTGATCACTTGATATTCTATGATGAATATATTGGAATATTGAATATTATGATTTGATTGGATATATGTGGGTATAATGGATTACCGAAAATATATAAATTTGATTTTGGAAAGAAAATAAAAGGAAGTAAAGTTGTAAACGAAGTAATCTTAGAAAATTTAATCAATTAAGAATGAATTGAAAAAAAACGGAAACATGTTAAATACTAATAAATAACTTCGAGTATGAAAAGAAAAGGGTTTGAATAAACAGTAATTAATGAGTTGTAATATTACGTGATATTAATTTAAATGAATAAAGAATTATTTTAAACTTAAAGTTTTAAATTTATTTAAAGGAATAAGAAGTAAATTGAGAAATCTAAATTGGTATTTCAATTAAAAGTATTTTAAATCATAGTTAAGGGATAAAATCTGAAATTAAAGGATTTTGGAATAAAGGAAGTAAATTGAAAATCAATTTGGAAATTGATTTAAGGGTTTGAAATTGGATATTTGGAAGAATAAATTCAAGGTGGGAATTTATTAAAGGAATGAGAAAATTTGTTTAAAAGTAAATAGTGATTTATTTTTAAAGGTTGTGAAGAGAAGTACATTTCTCTGGATAGCCAAGTACGTTTCCAAAGTAAGTTTTTAAATAAAATGAAGGTTTGAATGTTGTTTTACAAAGTATGTTCTTGGAAATTTATTATTTCTATATGTTTAAATTCTAAAGTAAATAGTTATTCAAATCTATTACCGTAATAATAATTTATAAAGAGGGACTTGGTAATTCTGTCTTAAAGGTGAAAACCTAGTTTATATTCATAAAGTAACCTTATTTTCAATATTCATATAGTATATATTTTTAATCAATTATTGAAGTAGTTTTAATTTAATTATTCTAAAATAAATTCTGAAGTAAGTAATTTGTTAATCTATTATCGTAATAATTATTTAAGAATGATTTAGTATTTTGTTTAAAGAAGAAAATCTAGTTATATTTATAAAGTAAACTTATTTTAATTTGTTTCTAAAGTATTATTTTAAATTAAGTACTAAAGTAAAATTTTCTAAATTAAACATTAAACATACTTTACAATTAAAGTGTTTTGAAATTATTTTAAAAATCTAAAATCTTGTGTTTGGTGATTCCAGTGGAAATAGAAATATTTGGAATTTATTCTGAGAATGGAAGATAGTTCGAAACTGTTTTCAAAAAGGATTTGAAAAGTGAAATTATATCTTGTGAAGATATTTTGAGATAAATAAATAATTTGGGAAATTATTTATTGTTTGATGGTTGTTTGTGAATATTAATTGATAGTTAAATCACCGACTATCAATATTGGCCAAATGCGCTGATCGTTTCGAAGAGACCAGGATCGAGATTTATTTCTCGAAAACCACTTCGATCCGGTTTATACGTTTCGTGAAAACGAGTTTGGATTCGAAGATGGAGCAATGAATTGCAAGGGCTAGTCGCTACTAATCCTGAGGATATTTCCAAAATGGATGTAGTAGGAACAGTGCCTTCGGTTCCGTTCAAACCCGGGACGGACTTATATGGATGAATGCTTGCGAAACATCGTCAGGTGGACGATGGGCATTCTAAGGGATATATTCTAAAAAGGTAAAGCTTAGCCTCCAGCCTCATCAAATGGGAATGGCTGAAAATCAGGGGATATGCAGCAAGGCTTCGTGGGTAGCCCCCACTGGAGGGTGAGGTCATCCCTGTCTAGATGTCCCTTTTATTTCGGCTTAGTGGGCGGTTGCTGATTCCAACCGCGGGGTGATCTTGCTCAGAACTGTCCAGTAAGGGATGGTCCCGGTCTTGTGTTGCAGGGGAGTTAGGGTGGCTCCTCGGTACACTGATCTAGACCAGGTACTGTGACAGGTGGTACCCCAGTGCCTAGCCATTAGTTGGAATCCATTTGCCCTACGCACCCGTACGGTTTTGATTGTGCCCAACTATTGCTGAAACGTGAGATGCAAGCATTTCAGCTAGATTCTATTTTACTTTCTATAGACACTATTATAATATCAGAGGATTTTAATAAAAAATGTTTTAGCTATCGTAAGGTAAAAACCCGACATGTTTATTTGTGGCGTGATCTTACGAGATGCTTTTGTTTTCAAAAGGATTTTTGAAAATTTAATAGTCAATTGGGTGTGATTTTATCACGCTGGTATTCCATACTTACTCGGGTGTTATTTAACTATAATGCTCGGGTCAGACCGAGTATTATAGGATACAGGATATGATGCTGTGGAGCTCAGGAGACGAGCTGGATGACGATACATATATTCGTACTTGTTTTATATATATATTCCGCTGTGTTGAGTTGTTGTGAATCCATTGTATGATATTGATGTTGAGTTGTGATTGATGTACTCTGATGATGTAATATATAAACAAAAATATTTGATGTTGAGTAAAGATTATTTATTATCTATTATATTTTATTCCGCTGCGATGGTTAGATTCTGTTGTTGTTTTCTATTTTCTTCTTCTACCTCTTCTTTAACTCAAATGGTTCGTATTTCTATACAACTTGAGTTGATTGTTTTAGAATAGTGATGACTCAAGGGGTACGAATTTGCGGGCTGTTACACCAGCACCCTTCCCCAAATGCGGCAGCCGCTCCACATATCCTCTGCCATCGAACAGCAGCCTCACTGCACCCTCTCAACAGCTCATTCTCCCTATCTTCCCACTGCTACACCAGTAAGCAGCTACCTGAATCTCCTCCGTGCCAAATTTTGACAACCATCACCCTTGGGTAGAAGATATTTATGGCTCTGTGCCTGGAGAGGATATATCTAGCTAGTTATAATTTTCATACCTGATATATCATATTAACGAGCTTCAATCTATTTAGATGTCAGAGGTGAAGGCTTCACTATTTGATGTCGGCTGTCGTTGTAGATCATTTGAAGATTTTGCACGCATCACTTTGAAGCTTTTGATTGGTACCGTGTCTTTTCCACAAACATCTGATGATAATGCGGGATGAAAAAGGTATATACACACACATATGTATCACACACACGTACATACATATAGACAAACATATATTTGTTTTCTTTATCATGCTAGCTTTGATTTGTTTGCATCGATTTTTAGTTATTGCCTTGCTTTGTTCTCCACTGTTTGGAATTTGTAGCAGCATCGTATTTCGCTCGTCCAGTCTATCTTCACTGTCATTGTTTTTTTCTAGCCACGAAGGGTGAGTGATCACTCATGATGGGCATTCTTATGTTTAGTAAATTTATATTCACATGAAATGACAATTGAAATGTGTTGTTAAATTGAATTGGTCAGAAATTTAATTGTTGAATATGATATATTATTATTTAAATTGTTTACCTATGATTAATTGACATATAATAACCATCACCTATTGTATATATTATATTAAATTGTTGATTATGATCATATTTGCCGTTGATATGCTATGCCATTTTATGCCATTACTTTATTGTTCTCACTTTGCAAGCTCCCTATTAGTTAGGAAAATCCCTATGGTTGCTATGATACATACTCGAACGATCTTGTAGATTAGGAAAAAATCGTTATGGGTTGAAAGGATAAATCCAAGCGATTTTATTGATTTCTAAAACTTTCGAATTGCGGGTTGAAATTTATATACCCATAAAATTTTAAATTATTGCGGATTGAGATGATAAATATCCGTATTGCTTGACCATAGGATAGAAAACTATATACGAACACCGTTGCTCTATTTTTGAAATGATTACAAATTTTTTTGAAATATGTATTTTAATAAATATTGATTTTAAATATAATGTAAAGATTTTATTTTAATATATGAGTAAAATTTATCTTTTTTTAACTTATATGTTTTGAAAATTTAAAAAAATTATAAGTTAAGTTGTGAAAATGTAACTTTAAGATTTTACTTATATTTTTATTACTTTTAAGATATATAAAATAAAATATAAAATATATTTTATAATAAGATTTATTTAATATAATTTAATATAAATAAAATTTAATTTAATTAGTATGTATATGTAATATGTTTAAAATATTTATTTAAATTTGTATTAATATTTTAAAAATAGGTATTGTAATAACTTTAATAAATTAAGGTTGGAAAGATAAATTGAAATTGATTTGAAATTTAATTTTTTTAAGAATTACATTTAAAAAAAAATTGATGTAAAACTTATTAATTTTGAGATTTTAAAGATATGAATTTTATAGCTTGATAACTGGATTTTGGTTAAAGGTTATTAAATTAATATTTTCAAATTTAAATAAAATTGAAATTGAATATTTAATATTGAGTATGATTTGAGATTTTATTTAAATGTTATTAAAAATGTTTGAGTGAATGCTTTCAAATTTAAATAAAATCAAGTTGAATTTTCAAATATAAATGAAATTTATCGAATCGAGTTATTGTAAAAAGTTTGAATATTTAAACTTTGAAACCTATTGAATTGAAAGTGGTTCAAATATGTAGCTCAAACTTGGATTTGAAATCGATATAAATTAAAAATGGTTTTGATAACAATTTGAATTGAACCTTTGACTTTTTACATGAAATCGTTGAACTGATATTGATTTAAGTTGAATTTTTGAACTAAATTTGATTTGAATTGATTTGTGAAATTGAAAGAAACAAATTTAATTTGAAACTATTTTCGATGTAAGCTCTTTTTAATTTATAAAGTATTTTAATCTATAACCTATTTTTAAATATAAACCATTTTTAATGTATAACTATTTCAATATGTAAACTACTTACAATATTCAAACTGTTTAGGTTGGGATTATTATGGTATATATGGATCTAAATGTGAATACTTTGATATGATGGTTTAACCTATTTTTGGTTATGATTTTGGTAATGGATATGATTTAAAGTGAATAATGATTTCGAAAGTGATATGGTTTCAAAAGTGAATATGATTTCGAAAGTGATATGATTTTAAAATAAATATGATCATATGATATGAAGTTGAACTATTTGAAATGAAAATGACTACGGTGTGAAATAAGCGTTTGGTTGCTGGAGAGACCGAGATCGGATCTAGTTAGTAAGGCTCGTGCATTATCCGAGGTACTGCATGTAGTCACCTCCATGTAAAAAACCAAGAGTGGCCCCATGTTGAAAAGCAGAAGGGTAGCGGGATGGTTGAAAAGCCTACGGGGACAGGTTTGAAAAACTGGTTTGTTACCGTTGGTTCAGAGCTCTGGTTTATGCAAGAGTAAACACTCATTAGAGATTGGGTGGTAATACCCTAGAATGAGCAAAATTAAGTATAGAATCATATTCGTTCGAGCTTGAAGTTCGTTGCTGGAACCTTCCTAGATTAGGATTTCTTTTGAATTTCGGAACTTTACCTTTGTTCTAAAATCCATCCTGTCTTTTCTTGTGTAACCCTCGTGATACTGGAGCATCCCATAGCTCGATTTTTGTTAATATGTGTAACAAATTTGAGCACATCTTGCAACCTCAACTGACAACTTCATCATTATGTGTGGCTATTCTAATTGGTGGTTCTGTCAACCTTCCTATGATTTGTAAAGGGGTGAAACTCCTTTACAACAGGCGTCGATTCACAGAAGATTTCTGTGTCCTCGGTTTTGATGTTGTTATTCTTGCAAAGCCCGAATCGTTTCTTTGGTGGATGACTAGGGTAATTCTCTAGTGATCGAATGTCGATTGCCTCAGGATTATGTAGGACGTTTTATCTTTTGCTTGATGCTCAGCCTAGTGATCTTGACTCCACCCTGTTGTCCAACTCTTTCTGGATGTCTTTGGTGAAGTCGCTTCTCTTTCTCCCAAGCGGGAAATTGAATTCCGCATCGATCTTATTCCTGGAGCCCGATCTTATTACCGATTTCGACCAGCTTCGTGTAACCAAGGAGAGCATTCCCAAAACGGCTTTTCGAACGGAGAATGGTTTCTATAAATGGTTAGTCATGCCCTTTGGATTAACCAATGCTCTTGATTTCTTCGTCGATCTCTTGAATCGTGTTTTCTATGATGTACTCAACAAGTTCGTCCTGGTTTTCGTTGATGATATTCTCGTCTTTTCTAAGTCTGTGAAAGAGCGTGAATCTCACTTGGGCTATGTGCTGGAAACTCTTAGGAGTCATCAATTGAAAGCCAAATTTTCCTTTTCTAGAGGGATAGTCCGATTCCTTGGACACGTTTTTTTCTTTGAGTCTCGGTTGACCCGGTTAAGGTCACCACGATTAATGTAAATCTATCCATCTTTCCTCTTTTGTAATTTAATTATCTTATCTTCCTTTCGAGTCTATCTTCTTAATTGGAATTCTCTTTGATTATGGCCCCTCAAATTTGAATCTCTATCCTTGACTTAAATCCATTTTTAAATCATCCTATGAGAGAATGCATTTGTAATTGATATAAAAATGTTTTACATTGTGTTGTTTGAGTTGTTAAGTTTGAATTTTGGGTTTCGATCGATTCGTATGGCCAACGCTATCGATAGGAACTCCAAAACACTTGAGCAGAGCAAACTAATACAATACTGTTTTTGTAATTGGTAAATAAATAATTTTATGTATGATTATATTTATATGTAAAAGTATAATTTTCTGAAATTGGATAGTTAAATGAATTGGTTGTTAGAAACGATAGTACTAGATTATAATTTACTTAATGTCAACATTTCTTGACCATTAACTATTGTTGTATATAAGGAGATGAAATTTTAAAAGCATAGTATATAAATCTGATTTGCATATGAAATGGATTTAAATTAAGGATATGAGAATTAAATTTTTGGTGCTTCCCAAAATTTGGTTTTCAGAATTTTGAAAAATATTCATTATATGAAAGTATGTTCAAATGGAAAAAAAATTTCAAATAATTTTAAAAAGAAGTAAGTCGGTACTCTCCTCTTATGTCGCTGGAAAATATTTCAGTGGCGACTGCAGCAGCATTGACATTCATTTTCCTGTCTCAAAGTGGAGAGACCACTTAGTGGCTTTGCTACACTTTTGTTTTGGAAAATGGATTTGATTTGAATTTCTTGAGTATGATTTGATGTATAAAAATATATATATGTATATATTTATTTCAAAATGGTTTGAAGTGAAACTTGGAATTTGACTCTCAAGTTCTATGTTAAGTGATGGTTTTAAATAATTGAAATGAAGCAAACTCTTGAATAATTGGAGTGTCTAAAATGAGAAATGAAATTGAAACAACTTAAAATAGTTGAGCTAGGATAAAATTTATTTGTATAATACTCAGTTACATTCTAAATATATATAACTTACCTGAAATATTCAAAAAGTTAAAATGTAATGTGAATATGTAATTGAAGGTTATACAAGAGATGGCCTAAGTAAATAAAAATGTTCAAACTAAAATTTTCTTAATAGGAATGCTGTAAATAAAAGGTACATTTGTACAGTGTTCAATTACACTTAGTTATAACAATAAAAGTTGGGAAAAAAGTTTGAATGCTAATGAAAACATGCAATGTAATTATATACAATATAAATACAAGTAATAAGATGTCCAAAATGAAATATATATGGTTTGAATTAATTTTTGTGTTTGGTACTATGTATTTCAAATTTATCTTTCCCTTATGTTGCTTCTGTTCTCCTATCACTTTCCTTTTCAGGGACGAAAAGTTTTGAGTGGGAAGAGTGTAACAAACCGAGAATACTAACGATTTTAAATAACGTAATTAAAAAAATCTTGAAAATATATAATAAAATTTTAGGATGAAAATTTGATATTTGGTATGCGTATATTGAAGCATAGCAAGTGGTTGATTTTCATTTGAAAATTTGAAAGTTTGTTTGGTTATGGAATTTCAAATTTAAAATTTAGATCAATTGATAATTAGATGGAAATAAATTATTTTTAAAACATGAATATTTTTATGTAATAAAATTGTAAATCATTTTCTAAGTGAGGGGTCATATTTAGTTTCGTCAAAGTAGGACTTCTCTAGCTCCGTTTATATTATTTTCGACATTTTAGCAGTAGTTTTGGCAGCGAATTCCGAGTTTTGATAGGTGGGTTGTATCACTCTTACTTGTTACCATTTTGTTCGTCTTGTTGTGCGGATCTCCGTAGTATATTCATTTGTGCATTCCGGTATCCGATATTCGTTATCCACCGTGTAAAACCAAATGGCAACTTAGCTTTTATTATTTCCCTGAATTCAACTTTCATGACTTTTTCTATCCCACTATTCAAATAATTTCTATTCGTACTCATTTCCCTTCCCCATTTTACTTTGCTATGTCCTCAGTTGAAAGAATATATATATATATATATATATATATATATATATATATATATATATGTAATAAAATATGGTTTGTGTATTGCCTGTGGCTTGCTTGCTCTTCCCGTTTTCGTCTTGAAACCCATGCACCTACTCCTTTTCCTTCCAAGCTCCAATCGATCCACCTCGCCTTCTTCATTGACTTCTCCTTTCCCTTCCACCAAGCGAACACTCTCCATCCCATGACCATGCTCTCCAAACTCGCCCACTTCTCCCCAAGGCTGCAGCCTCCGACCATGCACCTTCACGCCTATCTCTTCCTTCAACCGAGATCTCCACCTCGCCACCTTTTTCCGTCACCCGAGCATAGACTTCCTCCTACCTATTGCTGCCATCGTATTTTCCCACTGCCTCGTCTTCAATCTGCCTCGACGTCAGTTCGCCATTGCCACCATGCAATAACCAACCTCCAGCCAGCGAAACTTCATGAGCCACCCTCTACCACAGCAGACCGCTACCATCATCCTTCTCTTCCTTGTCCCATCAGCCAAGACTGCTGTCACATGACCCACTCTGGCCTCCATCGTCCACACACCCAATAGTTCGCCCTCTCTCCCTCTCACCGCCTTTGACCCCGGCCACCACGGCAGCTCACAGTCCACCGAACTCACCATGCCACCTAGCTTCCCTTCACCGAAGCACAGCCCGTGACCAGACCCCTCCATCTCCCACTGCCGTGACTGTCCAACACCTCATGCAATGCCAACACCCTTCCCTAAATGCGGCAGTCAGTCCATATATCCTTTACTGCCAAACAGCAGCCCCATAACCCCTCTCAACAGCTCGTTCTCCCTGTCTTCCCACTACTACACCAACGAGCAGCCACCTGAATATTCTCAATGCCAAACTCCGACAACCATGACCCATGGAGTAGAAGATATTTATGGCTTAGTGCTTGGAGAGGATAGATCTAGCTAGTGACAGATTTCATATATGATATATCATATTGACGGGCATTCAATCTATTGAGATATCAGAGGTGAAGGCTTCTGTAATAGCCCGCAAATCCTACCCCTTGAGTTAACACTATTCTACCTAAATCAACTCAAGTGGTACAGAAATACGAACCATTTGGGTTAAAGAAGAAGAGGTAGAAGAAGAAAATAGAAAACAACAACAGAATCTAACCATCGCAGCGGAATAAAATATAATAGATAATAAATGATCTTTACACAAAATCAAATATATCTGTTTACATATTACATCATCAGAGTACATCAATCACAGTTCAAAATCAATAACATACAACTGGATACATAGCTACTCAACACAGCGGAATATATATAAAAAATAAGTACGAAAGTACGTATCGTCATCCAGCTCGTCTCCTGAGCTCCACAGCATCATATCCTGTATCCTATAATACTCGGTCTGACCCGAGCATTACAGTTAAATAACACCCGAGCAAGTCTGGAATACCAGCGTAAGAAAGTCACACTCATTAGATTATTAAAGTTTCAAAAATCCTTTGAAAAAAAAGCATCTCATAAGACCACGCCACAAATAAACATGTCGGGTTTTTACCTTAGGATAGCTAAAACGATTTTTATAAAAATCCTTTGATATTATAATAGGGTCTATATACAAATACTTATAACATAGCCGAAATTGTCAGGACACGATTCTTCGACTTCCGAAAATTCGACATCGACACTCACTTTATCGACTGCCGAGAAATCGAACGATGGAAAACCGAACACTGAGGGTTTTAAGAAAAA
The DNA here is from genome assembly GCA_030765085.1 of Allium cepa. Taxonomy (NCBI): domain Eukaryota; kingdom Viridiplantae; phylum Streptophyta; class Magnoliopsida; order Asparagales; family Amaryllidaceae; genus Allium; species Allium cepa. Next base: position 581,657,345 of record CM060940.1, read on the forward strand.
GAATTTAAGAAAAGAGAAGAGAAAAAGATAGAAATAGAGAAGAGATAGAAAATTTTTAAATAGAAGAAAAAGAGAATAGAAAACATAGAACGGAACAGAAAACAACAGAACAACATCAGAATCTCACAATTCGCAGCGGAACAACATATAATAATGAATGAAAAATCTTTAAACAAAGAACTATATCAGTTATTACATTTTATACATTATATTACATCATATCATCAGAGTGTACAACAATAACAACAACAAACAGCGGAAAAGAAATACTATATAAACTAGTAATACGCCATGCCATCCAGCTTGCCTCCAGTAACTCCTGAATATCCAGAATATCCTGATAAACCTTAACTCTCGACTGCCCGTGTGGAAATTGGTGGGCACCCAGAGTTTAGGAAGGAAAACAATAAACTCCAAGTCAGTCATGTGACTGGTGAGAGAACTCAAAACAGTTTATTTTTCTTTAAAAATTCAAATAGAGAGATATTTTTATTTCAATTCGCAATGCTTTTAAAAATGAGACTACCATAAGGCCTCCCGCACACGCACACATGCAAATGCAGAATCGGAGGAGATTTCTTCTTATGATAGCCAAAGATGCTTGATACGCATTTAAAATCAAATCAATTTTGATATTATTATTAGTGCATAGTGTAGAAGATATTTCGAAAGTAGAATATAAATCTTAGCCAACATACGACCATTATCGTATACCTACTATAGCTACCATCCAAACAGTGTTGCGACACCATAAGTGAATGATAGGTTCTACAACTAATACCGTACAGGGTTTCGTATTGTTTCTTTGGATTTCCAACAAATGGTCAGGCCAAGGAACTTCCCATTGCCACATGAGAATGCCTCTGGAAAGACATCCCCGAGAACCAAACCGGAACTCTGCCAACACAAGGCCGGGTTACCCCTAACTGGGTAACTACTGACACGAGCACGCCATTCCCCGATCGTAAACGACCTTTCTCACGGGATCCCGAAAACCAACAACCACAAAGTAATAAATTCGTAGTAACCACATAGGTTAAATATCTGGGCTCCATACCATGATACCACCACTATCCAGAAGGAAATGTACATACCCTAAAGGGTGCTACCCCTCATAACCTTGCCGCATCTTTCCTGTTTTGACCATTTCTGGGGTGTGAGGCTCGACGAAGTCACGTCCACAAAAACATACTTTATACAAAAGCCATGCTTTGGGTCAACAAATGATCAACACAATGATCACCAAGATAGACGATCAAATAAACGATCCTATCACAATAATCAACACAATGATCATTTCAGCAACACTCAGCATGTCACATTACCAAATTGGGAATACATCGCTGATAACTTCAACTATATAACCTCTGAGCTCGTACGTCTCAGAGAAGGGTGTTAAGCTAAAAGAATAAATTCTCCGCCACCAACAGAAATATATTTGAAAGAATCGGCTTTATATCTCAAATTGTAATGTCAGACATACAATCCATACAAGTTTGTTCCGGGCTCGAACAGAACCGAAGGCACTTACAAAGAAGTCCTTGCAATCCGGATATTCACTAATCACGTTCGGACTTCCCATCACATATGGAGTCTCTATACCGGGGACCAGTCGATGCAAAGACATTCGACAAGAAACCCTTTCGTTTTCGAAAATATCCGGGTCTTCAACACCGGTCTTCGAATGCAATTCATAACGTCGTATCACCTATTCGGAATGGGTTATACGACCCCATGGTCCTTTCCCGGTTAACCCGAATAGTGAGCGCTTATTTTAAAAAAAAATAAGTGTGCATTCAAATTCAAACAAATCACAACCAATACCCATTCAAAGGTAAATATTGATAGTCGGTTATTGAACTATCAATAGATATGCACAACATCAACAGAATCCAAATAATTTTCCAAATTATTTAATTTCCAAAAATATCTTTAGAAGATATAAACATAATTTACATTCTTTAAAAATAAATCAACATTTATTTTTAAACCCATTTTCCAATTTCATTTATAAATTCCATATTGAATTTATATTCTAAAATATTTATGAATATACGATTTCAAATATTCATTTTCAATTTATCTTCAAAAAGATAAATTCCCAACATATTCTCTCTATATTGGAAAATATTTCCATACTTATTTATTTATAAGTAATTCACAGATTTTATTTATTTTCTATACTTGGAAAATATTCCATATACTCTAATCGAAATTAAGTATATATTTCATTCGTTAAGGAAATCATTCACTTAAACATATTTATTTGGGCCAAAACGAATGTTATGTAAAACATCGTTACGACAACCCAAAATCACTAGTATAGGGATTCGAAATTAAAATAGATATATAAATCCCAATACTATACAAAACATTTCCTTTCGGAAATCATCTATTATAACAACGGTGTTATAATCAACCATTTCCTTTTATTTCTCGAAAACATCTATTTCAACAATAAACGTTGAAATCTATGGTTTCGAATCTCAACACCTTTTAAAACATCTTTAGATCGTTTTAATTCTATTTCAAACATCACATCCAAAATAATTTCTTTAACATATCATTCACTATTTAAAAACGTGAATATACTACGTTAACAAATTTCATCATTTCTATTCATTCTATTTTAAGGATTATTCACTGTGTAAAACGTGAATATAACTCCATTAATAAATTACAACAATTCACTTATCAAAATAAGTCGTTGCGGATTTATAAAACAATGTTTATAAATTATATTTCTATTTATTTTATAACAACTTCCCTTTATAAATTTCCTTTATTAACCTATCTCAATTCATATCACAATGATATATTAAAAATTCATATTACAAGTCAAATACTTATAATTTATTTGTTTATAAAATCGTTCCTTTAAACTTCATAAATTTTATAAATCTTATAACTTATAAGATTCATTTATTTATCTAAATCCATTCCTTTAATAACTTTATGAATTTTATTTTATTTTCCTTTACAAATTTTATAAACCTACTGTTTATAAAATTCTATTTATAACTTCATCGTTGTAATCCTATAAATTTCATTCATTTGTGAAATTCATTCACAATTCATTCTAACTCTTATAAAAACTTCGTTTTATAATTCCAATATTTTAATTTACAAATATCAATTTATAAAACTTTTATATAAATCAATTTATATCATTCTTTTAAAACATCTTTAAACTCCTTTATAATTTCATCTTTTGATTTAGAAATAATCCAATTTCATAAATCCTATTTTTTTACCTTTTTATAATTTATTCAAAAATCCCAATTCAGCTATTTTATAAAATCATTAATCCCATATTTTCAAAAAAATCAACTTTTAACTATATTTCTCAAAAATCATAATTTTTATAACATAAAAATTATAACGTTTATTTATTTAAGATGAATCAATTTCTAAAAATATTTTATAAACGTATATTTTCAAAAATCATTTTAGAATCCCTTAAAATCAAAATCGTTATTTTAAGCTTCAAAATTGGATCCGATGATGCAACACATCAAATAGTCAATCACGACTTTCAAAACATCATATATCATCCATGATAAATAATCAAATATCACAATATATGAAATCAAATAAATATTTGTGAGGAATCCAGTTGGATCCCTCCAACCTGTTTCCCTGCATCCACAGACATTAGCACAATACCAATTCCGTTTCGAGACGGAATATCGCGGTATATGGGATTTTATAAATATTATCCGCTTACTAACGGCGCAATAGGGTCTCATCCGCTAAAAGAAAATGCGGGAAATCAATCAACTGCAATATATACATATGCCAATATATATATTGCTATATATAATATAATACCAATTCCACTTCGAGGTGGAATATCGCGGTATATGTGTGTAATAAATAACCTCCGCTTACTAACGGCGTATAGGGTCTATTCACATCCAATATATATAACAATCATCATTCAAGCATTCAATCAACACAGTCAAGCAAATTTTTAAATCTAACTATTTAAAATTTAAATAAACAACACAATTCCTTTTGAGTGAGAAGTTCTCACCTTTATTCTCGTTTGCCATCCACTTCCAATTCAACTTGTTTTCTTCATTTATACCTTGTATAAATATTATACACAATTTATTAATATTCGAAACGATCGAATAATAAATTTTCATTTTTGATTGTTTTAATTATTCAATGGTTTTGTTCTAAACCAATTCCTTTAATAATTTTATTCAACTAATTATTAAATTTCTCTTTCTTATCAATTAATAATTTTAATTGACCAATATTAAATTTATACAAATTTTCTGGTTTCAAACTAAAAATCTGAATTCAAACTGATTTTCTTTAATTAAATTTGTTTAACTAAAGGTTACAATTTTAAAACTAAATCCCTTTTTAATAAATTGTTTTTGGTTTTCAAACAATTTCTTTTTAATACTTTGATTTAACAAAAACTAAATTCAAAACTATTCTTTATAAATCCAAATCTTTATTTTATATAACATTTGGACAAATCGCATAATTAATTTCCATTTGCTATATTTACTTTACCAAAAGTTCAATTCAAACTAAAAATTAAATTTTAAACCAATTCTCCTTTAAATAAATCTTTCACTTAATAAATTGAATTTCCATTTGATAAATATTCTTAACAAAATATTAAATTTCTTTTAATGATTGAATTAACAAAGGTTCAATAAAAACTGAATTTCTTTTTAACTAAAATTAAATTTATCAAACTAATGATTAAATTCCCCCTTTTATTTTAATAATTTTGATTAACTAAAAATTATATTTTAAACTAAAATTTTATTCTTAATATACTAATTTGAACTAATATTTTTCTTTTAACAACTAATTCTTCAATTTATTAATACTCGAATATAAAACCAAGCAATTAAATTTTATTTCTTAATTTTAGTTGTAAATTAGCTTTAAACCAATTTTTATTATTTAAATAAATTTATCAAACTAAAAATTTATTTTTACTTTAAATTAATATCTTTAAATCAATTTCTTTTAATAAATTGTTTAACTAAAAATTTAAATTTAAAAACTAAATTCCTTTTTACATATTGTATTTAGTAATTAGATGTATTTATTTATTTATTTTTTCCAAACTTAACTATATATTTTAAAAATAAATAATAAAAAAAAAACTACCTTATTTCAGCTATCGCCGAACCCATGCCCTGCCGAGCGCCGCCATCAACTCGAGTGCATCCCTGCCGCCTGCGCCTCCCTCAAAGTCGCGACCCACTGCCACCCACCATCGCCTATACTGCTGCCGCGCCCCTTGAATCGCGACCCATAGAGGAGCCGCCATCTCGTACGCGCACTTCTCTCCCTTACGCTCACGAAACCCCCAAGCTCGAAATCAACATGTCAGCCCCATCGCGTCAGTGAATCGCCGATACCCCCCCACTGACAGTCGAAACCCCTCATGCGCCGCCGCCTCACGCGCGCGCTTGCTCCCCCCAATCGCCGCCAAATCGCCTTGTCGCGCGCGTTCGAATGAATTTGGGAACGAAGAATAGAAGAGGGCTCGGCAATTTTGGGTTTGAAAGAAATTTGGGGAAAGAAGGAAGAAACTGGCATCGGCCATTTAAAAATTTCTCGATTTTGAATTGAAAACGAGGGGAGCGTGATTTTATCAAAGAAGAAGTATGCACTGCACGACGTTGTATCGTGATTTTAGGCGAGATGATAGGCGTTGATTTAGGGAGAACGTGGTGAAGTTTGACTAAGTTTTAAATTTAAATTTTAAATTAAATCGTTGAAAATTTCGACGCGTTTATGTGTCGTGTGCTCACATATTAACTCCGAAAAATACGAAATTTGAAATCCGGTAATAATTCAATATTACGGACCCAATGGAACTGGTTTCGTCGAATTCCGAGACTGTGCCTCGGACGGCTATTTTTAAATATCGATTCAAACGATTAAATTTCAAAACTGAACAATTCACTTTCAATTTCAATTTTGAAGCTTCTATTATCTTCAATATTATCAATATAAATTTTACAAGCCTTTGAAATATTTTTTTAATCGGCTTAAAATTTTAGATTCAAATTTTTATTCAACTTTCAATAGATTAAATTCTAAAATTTAATTGCCAAATTCAAAGTTATATTGAAATTTCAATCCAAACCATCATTCAAATATTTAAAATTAATTAAATATTTCCAAATTAAATTATTCAAAATTCTGGGTCGTTACAGAAATTGTTACATGATTAAATTCCAGCTACTAGCCACAGAGTGGGTAATACAAACAAAACTCGTTCAAGGTTCGTAGGGAGAATGGATTTCCAACTAATGACTAGGCACTGGGGTACCACCTGTCACAGTACGTGGCCTAGATCACAGTACCGAGGGGTACGCCCGCTCCCCTGCAACACAAGACTGGGACTACCCCTTACTGGATAATCCCGAGTGAGATCACCCCGCGGTTCGGATCAGCAACCGCCCACTAAGCCGAAATAAAAGGGACATCTAGACAGGGATGACCTCACACCTGCTTGGGTGCTACCCACCTAGCCTTGCTGCATAACCCCTGATTTTCAGCCATTCCCATTTGATGAGGCTGGAGGCTAAGCGTTACCTTTTAGAACAATATCCCTTAGAATGCCCATCGTCCACCTGACGATGTTCCGAAAGCATACATCCATACAAGTCCGTCCCGGGTTCGAACGGAACCGAAGGCACTATTCCTACTACATCCATTTTGGAAATATCCTCAAGATTAGTAGCGACTAGCCCTTGCACTTCACTGCTAGATCTTCGGATCCAAATGCATTTCACACGAAACGTACAAACCGGATCGAAGTAGTTTTCAAGAAATAAATCCCGATCCCGGTCTCTTCGAAACATCAGCGTATTTGTCCAATATTGATAGTCGGTGATTTAACTATCAATTAATATTCACAACATCCATCACATAATAAATAATTTTCCAATTTATTTATTAACCTCAAAAATATCTCCACAAGATATATTTCTATTTTCAACCCTTTGAAAAACAGTTTCAAACCATCTCTTTTCAGAATAAACTTCCCCAAGTATTTTCTATCTCCACTGAAATCACCAAGCACAAAACTAGATTTTTTAAAATAATTTAAAACACTTTACTTTGAGATATACTCTAAAACATTTAAGTTAAAACTATTTCAAGAATTTGTTAAAAATATATACTATATGAATATTTGAAAGTAAGGTTACTTAATAAAATATAAAACTAGATTTTTCACTTTTAACAACAAAATACTAAGTCACTTTTTAAGTAATTACTACTATAATAGATTTGAGAAAATACTTACTTTATAATTTAAATATTAGAAATAATAAATTTTTCAAAACTTTCTTTTTAAAACAACTTTAAAACCTTTAACTTATATTCAAAAAATTTACTTGAAATTCAGGGAGAATTCCAATCTCAATCACTTAAATCAATTTTCCAAATTGATTCCCAATTTATTCCATTTGAAATAAATTTCTTTACTTATCAGTTCATTTCAAAATTCATTAGTTATGGACTTTATTATTATTATTTCCGTTTGATTTCAAACCTTTTTAACTGAAATATACAAATTTCAGGTTATTCCCAATTTCTTCTTTATTCTTTTCAATAATTTAAATCTTAAATTTTAAATAAATGCTTCGTTCTTTTTTAAATAATAACACCGAATTTTAAAATTCATTAACTTTCTGTTTATTCAAATTTCCTTTCTATACTCAAGATTTATTTATTAGAAATTTTTAAGCCACTTTATTTCTTTTCATTTTTAAATTTATTCAAATTTCCATAATTATTTTACTTACAAATTCACTTCTTTTATTTTCTTTCAAAAATCCAATTTATATATTTTTGGTAATTATTATACCCAATTATATCCAATCGAACCATAACATTCAATATTCCAATATAATTCATCATAGAATATCAACTAATCACAATAGAGGGTATTAAATAATTTAAATAAATGTTGAGGGATCTAGTTGGATCCCTCCAACCTGTTTTCCCTGCATCCACAGACGTTAGCACAATATAAAATACCAATTTCAAAATATACCATACTATAACACATAAATCAATTCAACCATTCAAACAATTATTTAAATTTAATCATTTAAATTTTAAATGTAGCTGAGTGAGATTACCTTACCTTGTTTTTCATTGTAATCCATCCTATCTCAACTTGTTTTTCCACGATTTTTCCAAGCTTGTAAAATGATTAGATGTTCTATTAATATTTGAATAAATTTAATAATCCGTTTCCATGTAAAAAAAATTAATTGGCCAATGATTTAATTAAACTATTAATTTTCCTTTCTGAGATTACTAATAAAAATAAATTATAGACTTTAAAAATCTACTTTTATAAATTCCTCAATATTTATGAATTCCCATATATTTCAAAATCATATGTATACTTTATAAAAATAATTTATATCCAATTATTATTTTTTCACATATATAAACTTTAGACATTCTAAATATTTCTAATTTCCTAAAATCTAAAAGTTAAAACTATCCAGACCTTGTTGTTCTACATATATATACAGCTGGTCTAATTCCATTTTATTTTTCTTTTAAAACCTGACTGTCATATGTATTTATTATTTATATATATATATATATATATATATATATATATTTAACAAATATATATACATATACAAATTATTCATAACTTAAATAAAAAAACCTGCTTACCAAACTGCTCAACTAGATCCACTGCTAACTCGTCGGTACCCAAACGAACCCCTCCGAAGACCTCCAGAACTTCGAGACCCATAGCCAAAATCGATCGAGTCCTACGCCACGCAATCGCCATCGCTCTGCCCTCGCGTTGAATAAAAGCATGACCTCCGAGCTATGACGCAACCCCCAAACCAGGTCGAGACATCCTAATGTCTTACGCGAACCCTAGCTCTACCGCAGCCTCGCCTTGCTCTCGAAACGGTCGCAACCCCCCCCCCCCCCCCCCCCCGCCCAAATCCCTAATCGCGAGCGAAACCCACACCTAAACAAATGCGAATTCGATTCGAATACGATTGAGCTGAAAGAAATAGGAAGAGGCTACGAATAAATTTGAGAGGAGGGAGGGATGAGGGTTTCGTTCAGTATATTTTTTTTCAAGCCAATCGATTTGTTTTCAAAGGGTTCGGCCCTATTTTTATTTCGTTGGGAATTTTGTTTTGACCAGATAAAGGAAGAGGGTTATTTAAAATCGAAAGAGGCGTATAAAGGAAGATTTTTTTTTTTATATTAGATTCCCGATATAAATTCCAGTTTGTTTATATGTCGTACGCTCACACGACAACTCCAAACGCCACAAAAATTGAAATCCGATAATAATTCAATATTACGGAACCAATGGAGCTGGTTTCATCGAATTCCGAGACTGTGCCTCGGAAGGCTATTTTTAAATTCAATTTAAACAATGAAACTTCAAAACTGAACAAATCATTGTTAAATTAAATTTTAGCACTTTTATTATCTTTGGTATTATCAATATAAAATTTATAATCCTTCAAATTATTTTTAACATGTTTAAAACTCCAGATTCAACAATTTACCCAACTTCACTTATTTAATTTAATAATTCAATTATCAAATAAATTGTGATATTCGTAATTCAAGTTAAAATTACTCTATTGAATATTGAAAATCAATTAAATATTTCGATTTTAAATGCTCGAAAATTCCGGATCGTCACATTCCTTCCCCTTAAAAGAATTTCGTCCCCGAAATTACTAGTTAGGAAGAATGATCCAATACCCGTTTACTATTTCTCCAAAACCGACAATTTAACATCCTACCAACTATCTTTTTAATAAAAGACGCATTACCTTTCTTATTAACTTTCCAAACTTTTTCCTAGTTTCAACTATACTATTTGTTTAACCATTCAAGTTTCAATTTAAAACCAAATTTTGAATTGTCAAAATTTTCTCAAAATTTTTCTAACTCCCTAAATTTTCGAAAAATTTCGCCAGCGTCTCTTTTGCGCGGCTAGCTCGATACAACTACAAAATGGCCCTACGGCCTCCCAAAAGAAAACAAAAAGCCAAGTGGCTCGATCAAAATCCCAATCAATTTTCATATAGAAATTTAAACACATACCTTTTTGTCGAGCATTTCAAATTTATCTTCTGAAATCAAAATCAATTCTCTTTTTCCTTTATATTACCTGCATATCTTACACAGCAATATGTCCAATCACAATATTCAAAAACATTTTATCGACTTTCTTACAAATGTCAATATCCATTCATTCAAATATCAACTTAGAATATATTTGCAATATCAATTTCCAATTAAGAACCCACCATTCCTTTATTAAGTTTAGTATAAGCATTTTATATGTTTCTTATATTTATTTTCACTTTACCACTTTAGTTTATATCTATTTCTATTCAAATTGATTCTTTCATTTTCATATGAATTCAATTTATCTTTAACTCTAAATATTTGAAATTTATTATCCATTTATAACTAATTCATGTCATTATTTTAAATTTTTTTGATTTACTAATTTATTTCAATTTCCAGTTTGAAACCGTTTTGTCGCTAACAAAATTTTCCAAAATTTTCAAAAAATTTCTAACTCCCAAAATTTTTGAAATTTTTTGGCAGAGTCTCCTTTGTACGGAGGAGCTTTTACAATTTGACAAAAGGTATAAATATATATACATCGACCCACATGGTCGGAAAAATCAAAAACAGTTCATATTTCCTATTTTTATTGCGTAAGCGTACCTTATTTAGAATTTTAAGCAAGCGGCTTATAGTTTTTAGCAACTAGCGCAACCAAATCCAGCCACACTGTAACGACCCAGAATTTTTAATAATTAAAATTTGAATATTTAATTAATTTTAAATATTGATAAGTGAATTTATAAGTCAAATAAATTTTTATTTGAATTATTGAATTTAATTGGATTTTTAAATCGATAATTTAATACGTTAAATTATGGAAATAATTGAAAATTGGGTTAAATATGATTGAAAATGTTTTGTAAAATTTTATTTTATCATATGGAAGTTAGAATGATATTTTAGAACTTTTAAAATTGAATTAAAAGTTAATTTGTGAAAATTGAATATTTTAATATTAAAATCGACTAGTGAAAATAGTCAATTTTTGAACAGTCTCAGAATTGAACGAAACCAGTTTCATTGGATCCGTAATAGTTAGTTATTACCGGATTTCAAATTTCGTGTCAATCGGAGCTATCGTTTGATCGTGGCAGCTCGAAACGCATCGATTTATTTTTAATATTAATTTGGCGAGTTAAAATAGCCATTTTTCAAAAAGTCTCGGATTTCGACGAAACCAGTTTCATCGGATCCGTAATGTGATATTATTGTAAGGTTTCAAATTTCAAGTCAATTGGATTTACCATTTGTCCGTTACAAATTAAAACACCTAGAAATCGATTTAAATCGGTTTAATTCAAATTGAGCGTTTACAGCCATAACTCGCACGTACTTTCGAATTAGCTTTCGAAACCTATTCCATTGTGTCCGGAACGCGGGGTAAACCCTAGAAACGCTGGTTACGGCGCGCAAATCGGAGTTCGGAATTTCCGGATGAATAGTGTCGATCGATTTTTCTATAAATAGACCCACACCCCCTTCATAATTAAAAAAAAAAAAAACAAACAAAACCCAAGCCACCTCTAACATAACCAATGGCCAGAAATGCTCAACGTTCTTCCTCGATTATCTCTCGATCCATTCACTTTCAAGCTTCGTGATCAACTACGAAGTGGTAGAGCATGAAGAGAGCTAGAGATTCAACGGTTATGATCAAAAATGGAGTGATGTGGTGGCGTCTAGGGGGCCGCGTTCATGGCCAGCTGCGCATGACTTTCCATGCAGTGAGGGTGGCCGAGTTGTATCTCCTTGGGGCCGAACCTAGAGCTAGTGAAGGCCTTCGATTTGCAACTCCCTGATCGACATATAGTTTAGTATTTTGCTCGTGAATTGAAACCCTAACTTGGTGTGGTTGGGTTCATGTAACGGCCTGGGCATTTGCGTGAAAGAGGAGGGAGATGGAGATGCGCGTGAGGCTAGGATCTGGTAGCAAGAGAACGTACGGCCAAGATTGCTTTGGATTGATAAGTAAATTTATATTGTAAATTAGTTATAAAAATCGTGTATAAACTTCGTAAAATCATAACTTTTTCATACGAGGTCGAAAACGCGCGAAACCAGTTGCGTTGGAATCGTATGGACGAGCACTACGCTATGGAGTTGGCTTGGAGTCGTTTGGAGTTAGTGAGAATTTTGGGTAAAATTAAACGTCCGTTTAATTTTATTCGAAATAAATCGCTAAAACGGAAATAAAATCAAGGTGAGAATTTCTCACTCAATCGAATCAGCTTCGATTTTATTTTAAATAGTTAGATTTAAAATATTTGAATGCATGTTTGAATAATGATTGATATATATTGATTGTTAAAATAGACATTATACGCCGTTAGTAAGCGGATGTTATTTATTAAAAACATATACCGCGAATATTTCATAAACAGTGAAATTGGTATTATATATAATATCAATATATATATATTGGCATATGTATATATTGCAGTTGTTGATTTCCCGCATTTATTTGTTTAGTGGATGAGACCCTATTACGCCGTTATTTAGCGGATAATATTTAATAAGAACATATACCGCGATAATTTCGTACTGGAGCGAAATTGGTATTGTGCTAATGTTTGTGGATGCAGGAAAACAGGTTGGAGGGATCCAACTGGATTCCTTAACAGTATTTATTTGATTATGGATATTTTGATATTCGTTGATTATCATATACGATATATGATATCGTTGTTGTCGTGATTGACTATTTGGTATGTAGCATCATTGGACCAAGTTTTGGAATTTTAAAATGATTTATAAAGTGATTTTTGAAAATATACTATATTTTTGGAATTGATCCATTTTAAATAAATAAACGTTATAATTTTTAAAGTTATAAAAATTATGATTTTTGAGAAATATAGTTAAAAAACTGATTTTTGAGAATACGATGCTATTGATTTTATAAAATAGTTTAATCGGGATTTTAGAATTTATTGTGAAAAGTTTAAATATAGGATTTATAAAATTTAATTATTTTATGAATCAAAATGGTGAAATAATAAAGGAGATTAAAGTCGTTTTAAAGAATAATATAAATTGACTTATATTAAGAGATTTATAAATGGATATTTATAAATTGAAATATAGACATTATAAAACGAGTTTTTATAAGTGTTTGAATGAAGTGAAAATAAATTTTGTAAATGAATGGAATTTATAAAATTATAAATGGTGAAGTTATAAATGAAATTTATAAATAGTAAGATTTATAAATTTTGTGAAGTTATTAAAGAATATATTTGGATGAATAATTGAATCTTAAAAGTTATAAGATTTATAACTAGGAAGTTTAAAAGAACGATTTTGTAAAATAATCGTTTTATAAGCATTTAACTTATAATGTGAACTTTTGGTTTATAATTGAGTTATAAATCGAATAGGTTAATAAAGGAGATTTATAAAGGAAGTAGTTATGAAATAAATAGAAATGGAATTTATAAACGTTGTTTTGTAAATTCGCAAAAGACTTATTTTGATAAGTAAATGGTTATAACTTATTTATGGAGTTATATTCACATTTTTGACTGTGAATAATCCTTTGAATTAAAATGAATAAAAGGATGAAATTGTTAATGAAGTATATTCACGTTTTGAATAGTGAATAATATGTTAAAGAAATTGTTTTGGATTTGGATGTTCTAAATAGAATTAAAACGATCGAACAATGTTTTAAAATGTGTTGAGAGTCGAAACCATAGATTTCAACATTTATTGTCGAAATAGACGTTTTCGAGAAATAGAAGGAGATGATGGACTATAACACTGTTGTTATAGTAAATGATTTCCGAAAGGAAATGTTTTGTATAGTATTGGGATTTATATATCTATTTAATTTCGAATCCCTATACTAGTGATTTTGGGACGTCGTAACGATGTTTTACGCAACATTCGTTTTGGCCCAAATAAATATGTTTAAGAGAATGATTTCCTTAAAGAATGAAATATATACTTAATTTCGATTTAAGTATATTGAATATTTTCTAAGTGTTGAAAATAAATAAAATTTGTGAATTACTTATGAATAAATAAGTATGGAAATGTTTTCCAATATAAAGTGAATATTTTGAGAATTTATCTTTTTGAAGATAAATTGAAAAGAAAATTGAAATGAATAATTGAAATCGAATATTCATTGATATCTTGGAATTATAAATTCACTAAGGAATTTATAAAGGAAGTGGAATTTGTTTAAAAATAAATATTGATTTATTTTTGAAATATTGAAATTATATATCTAGTGAAGATATTTTGGAAAATAAATAATTTGGAAAATTATTTGGAATCTGGTGATGTGTGCATATTCAGTGATAGTTCAATAACCGACTATCCATATTTCCCTTTGAATGGGTAATTGATGTGATTTGTTTGAATGTGAATGCCACACTTATTTTTGAATAAGCGCTCACTATTCGGGTTAACCGGGAAAGGACCATGGGGTCGTATAACCCATTCCGAATATGTGATACGTCGTTGTGAATTGCATTGAAGATTGGTGTTGAAGACCCGGTATTTGCGAGAGCGATAGGATGACCTGTCGATTTACTCTGCACCGAGTTGCTCCGGTATAGAGTTCTCCATATGTGATGGTGAATCCGATCAGGATTGTGAATATCCGGATTGCAAGGACTTCTTTGTAAGTGCCTTCGGTTTTGTTCGAGCCCGGAACAGACTTGTATGGATTGTATGTCTGACATTACAAGTTGAGATATAAAGCCGATTTCTTTCAAATATATTTCTATGGTGGCGGAGAATTTATTCTTTTAGCTTAACACCCTTCTCTGAGACGTACGAGCTCAGAGGTTATATAGTTGAAGTTATCAGCGATATATTCCCAATTTGGTAATGTGACATGCTGAGTGTTGCTGAAATGATCATTGTGTTGATTATTGTGATAGGATCGTTTATTTGATCGTCTATCTTGGTGATCATTGTGTTGATCATTTGTTGACCCAAAGCATGGCTTTTGTATAAAGTATGTTTTTGTGGACGTGACTTCGTCGAACCTCACACCCCGGAAATGGTCAAAACAGGAAAGATGCGGCAAGGTTATGAGGGGTAGCACCCTTTAGGGTATGTACATTTCCTTCTGGATAGAGGTGGTATCATGGTATGGAGCCCAGATATTTAACCTATGTGGTTACTACGAATTTATTACTTTGTGGTTGTTGGTTTTCGGGATCCCGTGAGAAAGGTCGTTTACGATCGGGGAATGGCGTGCTCGTGTCAGTAGTTACCCAGTTAGGGGTAACCCGGCCTTGTGTTGGCAGAGTTCCGGTTTGGTTCTCGGGGATGTCTTTCCAGAGGCATTCTCATGTGGCAATGGGAAGTTCCTTGGCCTGACCATTTGTTGGAAATCCAAAGAAACAATACGAAACTTGTACGGTTTTAGTTGTAGAACCTATCATTCACTTATGGTGGTCACCACTGTTTGGATGGTAGCTATAGTAGGCATAGTTCGAAATGTCTATGTTGGCTAAGATTTATATTCTACTTTCGAAATGATTTTCTCTACACTATGCACTAGTAATAATATCAAATGTTATTTTAAATGCGTATCAAGCATCTTTGACTATCATAAGGAGAAATCTCCTCCGATTCTGCGTTTGCATTGTGTGTGTGTGCGGGAGGCCTTATGGTAGTCTCATTTTTAAAAGCATTGCGAATTGAAGTTAAAAATATTCCTCTATTTTGATTTTAAAGTTAAATAAACTGTTTTGAGTTCTCACACCAGTCACATGACTGACTTGGAGTTTATTGTTTTCCTTCCTAAACTCTGGGTGCCCACCAATTTCCACACGGGCAGTCAAGAGTTAAGGTTTATCAAGATATTCTGGATATTCTGGAGTTGCTGGAGGCAAGCTGGATGGCATGGCGTATTACTTATATAGTATTTCTTTTTCCGCTGCACTATTTGTTGTTGTTGTTGTACACTCTGATGATATGATGTAATGTAATGTATAAAATGTAAATACTGATATAGTTCTTTGTTTAAAGATTATTCATTTATTATTATATGTTGTTCCGCTGCGAATTGTGAGATTCTGATGTTGTTCTGTTGTTTTCTTTTTCCTCTATTCTCTTTTTCTTCTATTTTAAAATGCCCTATCTTCTTTTCTGTTTTCTATTCTCTCTAATTTCTATTTTCTATTTCCTTCTTTCCTATCTTCTTTCTTCTTTCTTCTTTCTTCTTTTCTTTTTCTTAAAACCCCTAAGGGTTCGTATTTTCGTTCATCTTGAATTAAACAAAGGAGATTAGTGTCTATTCAAGGAGTACGGATTTACGGGTCTTTACACACACGGCTCCCGGGTACCTGTACTTACTCAATTTAAACATGTAAGTGTCATATATATGAAGTTTATCAACATTTCACTTACTTGCAATAGTTAAAACATATGAATTCTAAAAGAAATGCACAACAAACACTTTCCGTTTGCAATTTATATAGTTTCCACACTAATTCAACTGTTTCAATTAATTTATAAACCATTTCATTAAATTTTGAATGGTTTTTAATCCATTCTTACACAACTTCATTAAATTTAAATGGTTTAAAACTCAATCGCTTACATTTAATTTATTTTTAAGCAAACCGAACTCATATTTAATTCAATTGTTCTCAAAATCAATTTATTCTATGCAATTTGACGAGATCTATGTGAGTAAATAAGTATTTATGTTTTATAACCAATTTAAATTGATTTCACTCAATTTATACTTAATCCTATTCCATTTTTAAATTTATTCACAATCCATATATTCTCATTTTCATTGCATTTTAAATTTGAATCCATTCACTTGCATTTCATTTTACTAACCAAACTAGTTCATTATTCAAACAAGTTCTATTCAAAACCATTTGATCTAGCTCGACACATTCTGTTTAAATTTCATTCACAATCCATTCATTTAAAATTCATTCCAAAATTGTTTATTCCAAACTATTTCATTCAATAACCATTTCAATTTTATTCACGATCTATTCATTGCGATTCATTTCTTATCCGTATTCATTTAAATCCATTCTATTAACTTAAAAACATTCTATTTTCTCATTGTCACTAAGTTATTTCAATTCCTTAACAATTTAAATGGTTTACAATTATTTAACTAAGAATTTCATTCCATTAAATATTATCGGTAACCCACCGAATTTTATTTCGATTAAAATTTATTTTCACTTGATTTAAATCCAATTCATTAAACTTAGCTTAAGTTGATTTCAATTCAACTCTCCTCCATTCATTTAGCTTAAGTTAATTTACTTCAATTTATTCAAATTTTATACTTAAGCTCATTTTCATTTTACAATCAAATTTTCTTTTCTATTCAACTTAATTATCTCTCAATTAAATCTCATTTTAAATCTGCAATTTCTTTTGATTAGTTATTATAAAATTTAAATTTTCAGATTTAACTCATTCAATTGATTACAAGGCCATTTCCAATTTATTTCCACTTATTTGGATTTTATTTGCAATTCAAACCATTACTATTTTAATCCATTTTCATTTTTATTCAATACATTTTAATTATATTTAATTTGTTACGCCTCAAGTCAAATTTTAATTAATAACTCAAGTTCTGATCATATCATTCACTTTTTAATTTACCTTTCATTTTCATGAACTCACAGTTCAATTACATTTACTTCACCAACAATTTAAGTCGAGTTTAATTTATAACTTGAGTTTTATTTCCAAACTTCATCATAATCTCATAATTCAGCTTCTATTTAACTACATTAGGTTCCCATTACATATTTCATTAACTAATTTATTAATAAATTAATTCTCCCCTATTTATAGTTCAACACTTGATTTTAAATCTCAAAATCTCTTCATTTAATTTTCTTAAGTTTGAATTTATTTTATAATTCAAGTTTGGATTTTTATTTTATTTTCCAATTCATTAAACAATATTTATCTTGAGTTTTTCTATCCCACTTTTTAATTTTATAAGTCACCACTTATTATTTACACAATTCCATTCATTATAGGCTTGAATATATTCTTCTTTTATTTTTAACTCAAGCCTTATGCTTAATTATAACCCAAGCATATTTTATTTCATGCATTTTTAATTCTTTTATATGTTATTCTGGTTTATTTATTTTAATCCAATCCTTATCCAACTTATTTTCCATTTGTCCAGGTAAGAATCTAATTCCATTCGATAACTCAATTGAATTTTATTCCAATTCAATTTTATTTTAACTCGGATTTATTTATCTCAATTCGATTTCAACCTAATTCGAATACAACTGGATATTATTTTCAATCTATTTAATTAATTTCAATCCAATCAAATTTTTATTCCCCAATCCAAGTTAATTTCATTTTTAACTTTTCACTTTAAATTTAAATTTCCAACATTAAAAGCTTATATTTCCTTCGTGATTTAAAAATCATCTTAATTTTATAAGCTTATAACCTATCTCATCAGGATTTTTAAACCTCCAGCTTTTGGTTTCAAATTATTTTGAAATCTTCAACATCACAAATCTCATTTCTCAAAAGTCAAACCAAGCCTAGTTTTATTCCCAACAAATTTCCTTTGAGATTTTCAAAACAACTAACTTTTCTGAACAAATAAATTTTTGGCAGCAATCCGTCACTTAGAAATTCGAAAATGAATACTGATGATGCGGCCGTCATCATCAGAATTATTTTCCAATAACCCAAGTGATTTCAATGCTATATCGCTTTCAAAATCCATTTAAAACAATTTCTTTTCAGAATTATCTCCATACAATAATGCTATTATTTATCTTTAAATACTTCGATAAACACTTCCAAAATCTCCGGGATTTTAAATTTCCAAATCCTGCTTAAATCAAATTTAACTATAATCCATTTGCATAGTTTATGCTCCTAAAAATTCTCATTCGATTATATCTCAATTTATAAATTACATTCATAATTCATATTTATAAATTTCATTTTATAATGAATTTATTCCCTTTAACTTTGGTTATAGTTTCAATTTCTAGTTAAATTTTTACACAACGATGATAATAATTTAATATTATCATTTCTAACATCTAAGCAACTATATATTAGCTAAATAGTTTACAAAAACTTTTATTTATATCAAAATATATTTTTGGGTAAAATTATTTCATTCACCCACGTTTAAAACAATACCGGGTCAAACTGTTCTATTCAAGTGTTTAGAAACTCCTTCGATACAGTTGTCTAGACTGTGTCGACGAAGGTTCATATGCCACTCAACAAACCAATCAACACAATATTAAAACAATTTATATTCACTAACAAATACGCGCTAATATCTATTAATACGCTCAAACTCATTCCAGAGTACTACGGACTCTAATTTAAATGAGTAATTCCAACCAGAGCCAAGGTTATCACCAACCTAAGCTCTGATACCACTTGTAACCCGCAAATCCATACCCCTTGAGTTAACACTATTCTACCTAAATCAACTCAAAAGGTACAGAAATACGAACCATTTGGGTTAAAGAAGAAGAGGTAGAAGAAGAAAATAGAAAACAACAACATAATCTTACCATCGCAACGGAATAAAATATAATACATAATAAATGATCTTTACACAAAATCAAATATATCTGTTTACATATTACATCATCAGAGTACATCAATCACAGTTCAAAATCAATAACATACAACTGGATACACAGCTACTCAACACAGCGGAATATATATAAAAAAATAAGTACGAAAGTACGTATCGTCATCCAGCTCGTCTCCTGAGCTCCACAGCATCATATCCTGTATCCTATAATACTCGGTCTGACCCGAGCATTACAGTTAAATAACACCCGAGCAAGTCTGGAATACCAGCGTAAGAAAGTCACACTCATTTGATTATTAAAGTTTCAAAAATCCTTTGAAAACAAAAGCATCTCGTAAGACCACGCCACAAATAAACATGTCGGGTTTTTACCTTATGATAGCTAAAACGATTTTTATAAAAATCCTCTGATATTATAATAGGGTCTATATACAAATACTTATAAAATAGCCGAAATTGTTACATGGTTAAATTCCAGCTACTAGCCACAAAGTGGGTAATACAAACAAAACTCGTACAAGGCTCGTAGGGAGAATGGATTTACACCTAATGACTAGGCACTGGGGTACCACCTGTCACAGTACGTGGCCTAGATCACAGTACCGAGGAGTACGCCCGCTCCCCTGCAACACAAGACTGGGACTACCCCTTACTGGATAATCCCGAGTGAGATTACCCCGCGGTTGGGATCAGCAACTGCCCACTAAGCCTTGCTGCATAACCCCTGATTTTCAGTCATTCCCATTTGATGAGGCTGGAGGCTAAGCGTTACCTTTTAGAACAATATCCCTTAGAATGCCCATCGACCACCTGACGATGTTTCGAAAGCATTCATCCATACAAGTCCATCCCAGGTTCGAACGGAACCGAAGGCACTATTCCTACAACATCCATTTTGGAAATATCCTCAGGATTAGTAGCGACTAGCCCTTGCACTTCACTGCTCCATCTTCGGATCCAAATGTGTTTCACACGAAACGTGTTGGAGAAATAAATCCTGATCCCGGTCTCTTCGAAACGATCAACGTGTTTGTCCAATATTGATAGTCGGTGATTTAACTATCAATTAATATTTACAACATCCATCACACAATAAATAATTTTCCAAATTATTTATTAACCTCAAAAATATCTCCACAAGATATATTTCTATTTTCAACCCTTTGAAAAACAGTTTCAAACCATCTCTTTTCAGAATAAACTTCCCCAAATATTTTCTATCTCCACTGAAATCACCAAGCACAAAACTAGATTTTTTAAAATAATTTAAAACACTTTACTTTGAGATATACTTTGAAACATTTAAGTTAAAACTATTTCAAGAATTTGTTAAAAATATATACAATATGAATATTGGAAAGTAAGGTTACTTAATAAAATATAAAACTAGATTTTCACTTTTAACAACAAAATACTAAGTCACTTTTTAAGTAATTACTACTGTAATTGATTTGAGAAAATACTTACTTTAGAATTTAAATATTAGAAATAATAAATTTTTCAAAACTTGCTTTTTAAAACAACTTTAAAACCTTTAACTTATATTCAAAAAATTTACTTGAAATTCAGGGAGAATTCCTAATTTCAGGTTATTCCTAATTTCTTCTTTATTCTTTTAAATAATTTAAATCTTAAATTTTAAATAAATGCTTTAT
Organism: Allium cepa; assembly: GCA_030765085.1. Classification (NCBI taxonomy): domain Eukaryota; kingdom Viridiplantae; phylum Streptophyta; class Magnoliopsida; order Asparagales; family Amaryllidaceae; genus Allium; species Allium cepa. The sequence goes on from CM060940.1 coordinate 581,678,699, forward strand.
TCTTTTTTTAATAATAACACTGAATTTTAAAATTCATTAACTTTCTGTTTATTCAAATTTCCTTTTTATACTCAAGATTTATTTATTAGAAATTTTTAAGCCACTTTATTTCTTTTCATTTTTAAATTTATTCAAATTTCCATAATTATTTTACTTAAAAATTCACTTCTTTTATTCTCATTCAAAAATCCAATTTATATATTTTTGGTAACTCATTATACCCAATTATATCCAATCGAACCATAGAATTCAATATTCCAATATAATTCATCATAGAATATCAACTAATCACAATAGGGGGTATTAAACAATTTAAATAATTGTTGAGGGATCCAGTTGGATCCCTCCAACCTGTTTTCTCTGCATCCGCAGACGTTAGCACAATATAAAATACCAATTCCAAAATATACCATACTATAACACATAAATCAATTCAACCATTCAAACAATTATTTAAATTTAATCATTTAAATTTTAAATGCAGCTGAGTGAGATTAACTCACCTTGCTTTTCGTTGCAATCCTTCCTATCTCAACTTGTTTTTCCATGATTTTTTCGACCTTGTAAAATGATTAGATGTTCTATTAATATTTGAATAAATTTAATAATCTGTTTCCAAGTAAAAAAAATTAATTGGCCAATGATTTAATTAAACTATTAATTTTCCTTTCTGAGACTACTAATAAAAATAAATTATAGACTTTAAAAATCTACTTTTACAAATTCCTCAACATTTATGAATTCCCATATATTTCAAAATCATATGTATACTTTATAAAAATAATTTATAGATCTAATAATATTTTTTTCACATATATAAACTTTAGACATTCTAAATATTTCTAATTTCCTAAAATCTAAAAATTAAAACTATCCAGACCTTGTTGTTCTACATATATATACAGCTGATCTAATTCCATTTTATTTTTCTTTTAAAATCTGACTGTCATATGTATTTATTATATATATATATATATATATATATATATTTAACAAATATATATACATATACAAATTATTCAAAACTTAAATAAAAACAACCTGCTTACCAAACTGCTCAACTAGATCCACTGCTAACTCGTCGGTACCCAAAGAACCCCTACGAAGACCTCCAGAACTTCGAGACCCACAGCCAAAATCGATCGAGTCCTATGCCACGCAATCGCCGTTGCTCTGCCCTCGTGATGGACAAAAGCATGACCTCCGAGCTATGACGCAACCCCCAAACCAGGTCGAGACATCCTAATGTCTTACGCGAACCCTAGGTCTACCGCTGCCTCGCCTTGCTCTCGGAACGGTCGAAACCCCCCTCCCCCCCCCAAGCCCTAATCGCGAGCGAAACCCACACCTAAACAAATTCGAATTTGATTCGAATACGATGGAGCTGAAAGAAATAGGAAGAGACGAAGAATGAATTTGAGAGGAGGGAGGGATGAGGGTTTCATTCAGTATATTTTTTTCAAGCAGATCGATTTGTTTTCAAAGGGTTCGGCCCTATTTTTATTTCGTTTGGGAATTTTGTTTTGACCTGATAAAGGAATAAGTTTATTTAAAATCGAAAGAGGCGTATAAAGGAAGATTTTTTTTATATTAGATTCCCGATATAAATTCCAATGCGTTTATATGTCGTACGCTCACACGACAACTCCAAACGCCACAAAAAAAATTAAATCCGATAATAATTCAATATTACGGACCCAATGGAGCCGGTTTCATCGAATTCCGAGAATGTGCCCCGGAAGGCTATTTTTAAATTCAATTTAAACGTTGAAATTTCAAAACTGAACAAATCATTGTTAAACTAAATTTTAACACTTTTTTTATCTTCCGTATTATCAATATAAATTTTATAATCCTTCAAATTATTATTAACATGCTTAAAACTCCAGATTCAACAATTTACCCAACTTCACTTATTTAATTTAATAATTCAATTATCAAATAAATTGTGATATTCGTAATTCAAGTTAAAATTACTCTATTGAATATTGAAAATCAATTAAATATTTCGATTTTAAATGCTCAAAAATTCCGGGTCGTCACAGCTTCACTGTTTGATGTTGGCTATCTTTGTAGATCATCTAAAGATTTTGCATGCATCACTTTGAAGCTTTTGATTTGTACTTTGTCTTTGCCACAAAAATCAGATGATTGTGTAGGAGGAAAATGGGGTATGTGTGTTTGTTTATTTTTTTGTTATCTTCATCCTGCTAGCTTTGATTTGTTTACATCGATTTCTAGTTATTGCCTAGCTATGTTATCAGTTGTTCGGAATTTGTAGCAGCATCTTATTTCGCTCATCCAGTCTATCATTGATGTCATTGTTTTCTCCAACCATCAAAGGTGAGCGACCACTCACGATTGACGTTCTTATGTTTAGTAAATTTATATTCACATGAAATGACGATTGAAATATATTGTTAAATCGAATTGGTTAAAAATTTAATTGTTGAATATGATATATTATTATTTAAATTGTTTACCTATGATTAATTGGCATATGATAACCATCACCTATTGTATATATATTATATTTAAGTTGTTAATTATGATCATATTTGCCATTGATATGCTATGTTATTTTATGCCATTATTTTATTGTTCTCACTCTACAAGTTCTCAGTTAGTTAGGAAACTCACTATCGGTTGAAATGATATATGCCCAAACGATCTTATAGATTAGGGAAAAATCGTTATAGGTTGAAATGATAAATCTAAGTGATTTTATTGATATTTGAAATTTTGGGATTGCGGGTTGAAATGATATATACCTGTAAAATTTTAAATTATTGCGGATTGAAAAGATAAATATCCGTACCACTTGACCATAGGATAGAAAACTATATATGAACAAATTTAGTCTATTTTTGAAATGATTTCAAAGATTTTTGAAATATGTATTTTAATAAATATTGGTTTTAAATATAATATAAACATTTTATTTTAATATATGAGTAAAATTTAGATTTTTTCTAAATTATATGTTTCGGAAATTAAAAAAAATATAAGTTAAGTTGTGAAAATGTAAATTTTAAAATTTTACTTATATTTTTATTATTTTTAAAATATATAAATTAAAATATAAAATAGATTTAATAATAAGATTTAATTTAATAAAATTTAATATAATTTAATTTAATAAAATTTAATTTAATTAGTTTGTATATATAATAGATTTAAAATATTTATTTAAATTTATATTATTTTGATAATAGATTTTGTAATAACTTTAATAAATTAAGGATGGAAAGATAAATTGAAATTGATTTGAAATATAATTTGTTTAAGAATTATATTTAAATAAAAATTGATGTGAAACTTAATAATTTTGAGATTTTTAAGGATATGATTTCTATAACTTGATAACTGGATTTTGGTAAAGGCGATTAAATGAATATTTTCAAATTTAAATAAAACTGAAATTGAATATTTAATATTGATTTAATTTCATGATTTGAGATTTTATTTAAATGTTATTAAAAATGTTTGGGTGAATGTTTTCAAATTTAAATAAAATCAAAGTTGAATTTTGAAATATAAACGAAATTTATCGAATTGAGTTATTGTAAAAAGTTTGAATATTTAAACTGTGAAACCTATTGAATTGATGTGGTTTAAATATGTAGTTTAAACCTGGATTTGAAATTGATATAAATTAAAATTGGCTTTAATAAGAATTTGAATTGAACCTTTGACCTTCTTGATTGAAAATTTTGAACTGAGATTGATTTTAGTTGAATTTTTGAACTAAAGTTGGTTTGAATTAATTTGTGAAATTGAAAGAAACAATTCTAATTTGAAACTATTTTCGATATAAACTCTCTTATATATACATATATTATTTTTAATATATAAACTATTTTAATCTATAACCTATTTTTAATATAAACCATTTTAATGTATAACTATTTTGATATATAAACTACTTTCAATATATAAACCGTTTAAGTTGGATCTGTTATGATTTATAATGGATTTAAATTCGAATACTTTGATATGATGGTTTAACCTATTTTGTGGTTATGATTTCAGAAACGAATATGATTTAAAGTGAATAATGATTTCGAAAGTGATACGATTTCGGAAGTGAATATGATTTTGAAAGTGATGTGATTTTGAAAGGAATATGATATTTTGATATAAAGTATGAACTGCTTGAAATAAAAATAACCACGGTGTGAAATAAGCGTTTGGTTGTTAAAGAGATCGGGATCGGATATTGTCATACTCTCTGCCAATACCGAAAACCACTTTAACAACAGTGCACATGGTGGAGATTTCAAAACGAAGTACGATGGTTTGGCGAACGTCTGTATGAGGTATGAACGTAGCCCTAACTCCCTTGAGTCAGCGTGATGTGGCTAAAACAGGAGCTATATCGGGCCAAGTGGGGTCGCTCCTGCGATCGAGCACATTTCTTCAATACCATATTTATTACTTTGTGATTTGATTGGGTGCACCTTTGATTTGAAGTGTCTCTCGTGGTGGGCGGAAGTAGTTATTATACGTTACCACTAGTCCGGAAGTGCAAAACGGTAGTATCCTACCCTGAGCATTGCCTCACATGTCTTGTCACATGCCTTATCGCGTCCATTACGAGTTCGGTTTGTACCGTACCTATGAGTGCTCACTGAATATCCCACCAGTTAGGAGGGCTTACAGTATTTGTATATACTATGGAAATATAGATAAAAACATGTTAAGGAGGATATGGATAACACCTTAACGCTATTTTTAATATTTTACCTTACCGTAGACATTATCTATGTATCGTATTGTACTATGTATGTAGATAGTTTAAAGGATCCTTAAAGGATGGAATCCCAACATCCTTTAAGTTATTTGCATTTCACTTGGATATTTCACTTGAGTTAATTTACTTGCATAAGAATGTTAATCTTGACTCGAGCGTTTTGTGTTTTGCTTTATGCTTGGGTCAAACTGCGTGTCATAGCATTTGAGGCTCACCTTTGGAGCTTTGCTTGAAGATATTTCTTCTATCTATTCAGCTTTCAGTTATTTCCAATTTTATGTTCAGACTTGTCATCTACTTTATATTTGAGACAACTTGTATTTGGGATTTCTATTGCATATATTTTAGACTCTAATGTTCTATAGTAGCTTCATGAACTACTATATATCTATTCTGCAGCTTATTGTTATATCACTCTGTGTCTGTGATTCTACAATTGATTTATTTACTGCATATGCAAATTTTTTCCAAATATAAATTAACAATATGTTGTTTTGAGCAATTCAAGTCTGACATGTACATATGATTGTCGATTTGAATGGTTCGAAATAGCAGATCATTACATAACTCGACCGTATGCAGAAGATAGCCTTTTGAACCCAATTATTATATTAAATTTCTAATATTAACTTCAACATGTATCTATCCCGTATGACCAAACAGTGCATCTGATCGCTCGGCGTGTTATAATTCATTATTACAGACCTAATGACATTTCGTCGAAATCCGAGACTGTGTCCCAGAAGGCAATTTTTATATGTTAATTAAAGTGAGTTATTTTCAAAGTCAGTTAAATCACTTTTAAATACAGTTTAAATGTTTTATTATCTTCATTCTTGTTAAACAGTGATTACATAAGCTTATAAATTATTTTTATCCAAATAAAATTCCAAGATTCAATTATTTAAACGATTTCAATTATTTAATTCAACAATTAAACTATCCAATAAATCGCTATATTTTGAATTTAAGTTATTTAACCTACAAAATTAACTTTCCAATATTCAAAATTAATTAAATATTCAAATTTTAAATAACTAAAAGTCCGGACCGTTACATCCATGACTTATGTGCAGCATGATCTAATGATATACCTTTATTTTAAAAGGTTTATTTAAATATTAAGCAATCCATTTGATAGTGTTCCTCATACTTGTTTTACCAGACTAGCCCAAGCATTATTTTCCTATATTATTCGGGTTAGCCCAAGCATATTTTCCTTATTTAGTTGGATGATTTGGAGTTTTTAGGAGACGAACTGTCCACTGCATTGGTTGTTGTATTTTTCATGAAATTGTAAGGACGGACTGTTATAACTATCCAGGCTGATGATGTGTTAGTATTCCCTAGTGTTTTATATATATTATAGTTCTTTCTTTTTTTAAAGATCATGTGCATCTTATATGTTTCTCATCGGACGTGAGATTCCATTCTGTCTTTTCTTTCTTTTGCCCATAGTAATCTATTTTTCTAACACTTGGATGTTCAGCACGTGAATAGCGTGGATATATTAGTGTCGACTTCTGAGGATCGAAAATGCGGTTTATTACATCTTATTTCATTCACGTCTTAACGTTCAATTTCTAAAGTTTACTATATTTTAATACATCGGAACTAAACTTCTATCATATAAATGTTAACATTGTAAATTTTCATAACTTATCCAAAGAGGAGATGTTTGTGTGGTATTTGTAATTGCAAGGAATTATCTTTTTCTTTCTTGAAATAGATGATATAAAATGCGGTAACTATACCTATTTTGTATATCTCTTCCTTTTTATATACATGTACATACATATATACATATATACATACATATATGTGTGTGTGTGTGTATGTATGTATATTCCTTGTCATTTCAACCTTCACACTTTTTTTATTTTAAACTTAATAATATATATAAATCTACTTGCAAATTTTAATGAACTAAAATATCACTAAAACCTCAAAAATCAAAACAAGCTTTATTTTCAATTTAATTCATAATCTACCGAATAAATATAAACTTCTAATCATTATGCAGTACATTAAGATTTCATCAAATTCATATCCGTCATACAAATATAAATTCCTAAACATTATGCAATACATTAAGATTTCATCAAATTCATATCCGATGTATAAATACCAAAATCTAATCATTACGCCGATCAGTATCATTTTCGTATCAAATTCCAATTTAATTTCGTAACAAGAAAGTATTGATTCATCAATGTGAATTTCATATGCAAGTGCAAACCATTACATGTATGTATGTATATATGTATATGTATACATTTATATATGTATATATGTATGTATGTACGAATTTATTTGTAACTTAAATTCAATTTCTTGGGCATGTAGGAATAGATCTGCAATGATATACTATTATATAAAAACATACAGTGCTCCCATTCACCTTTTTAAGCACTCTCAAATCTCTAGATATAATCCAGATCTAATCTCTGTTATCTTTATTTTCCATTTTGATTCCCTATTCGGATCCACAAATAACATTTATATACAAATCTATTAGAGTTTGGATTAGAGAGAAGAGATTTATGAATTAGAACCCGACCTATAATTTACCGTTGATGTAGCGACTTAGTTTGAACCTATTTCCTATTCTCTATCATCTTCTATTCTTCTCCAAACAATATGCATGCAAATTAAATGTATTTTTATGATTCTAGATTTTTGGAGGAGAAGAGAAACTGACAGAGCTTCCGTACTTAATAGAAAAATATGAGTTGGAAGTAAGGCCCAAGGCCTTAATTTATAGCGGTTCAAATTAGTGTTAACGGTTGGATCAAACTATTTTAAATCTAGGTTGTACGACCAAAATTTATTACCGCACAAATTAGCTTGTAGGTCGACCATGACCTAGCCTAGGTCGACCGCTTATGCTCGATCTAAGCCTCCATATGGTTGACCCGTGTAGTGTAAATCTGGTGAATTTTGAAAGTTGATTGATTTTGTTTGTTTATTTCCTTCGTTCAAGTGATTCTCCCTATTTGTTTTCTCTATTAATCGATCTCCTTTGATTCTTTCTCTTTTTTATAAATTCAATGAGATTTTAGTTCAATGTTAACAATTAAATCTTATTAACAATACTAATTAGCATTAATTGATTTTGTTACAATATTTTTGCATATAATTATTTATGTTGCTAGAACTTCAAACACTGAAAACGTTTTCGTTTGAACTAAAGTTAAAAAAAATTATATATAAAAATTGATTAGAAAATTGCCACGAACATAATGGTGCTAGTCTCATAGCCAAATTCTAACATTTGCAAAAATTCCATTTCAATGTTTACTATGTATTAATAAATTTCTTTTTAAATCAATTGATGTAAAAACGCAGGATATTACATAATTGATAATTTTATATCATTTCTTGGATCATATCCAAAAATCCACAAACTCAATATTGCTACCACTAATTTCGAGATAGTTTGCTTATTATGAGCAAATAGTCAATTCTAAATCATTATTTAGTATTTTTCATTTCAAAAAATGCGTACCAAACAAAAAGTCATACCAAATGATAATTTTATGTGTAAATCTGAATGAACTTGAGCCCATTGAATAATGAATTTATTAGGCTGATTTCAATAATTAAAATTAATGATTTTATTCTTATTGACATTGCTCATTATATTCCAACCATATTTGTCTCACCCTTGAAGATTCATTCGCGGCCAGCTGATCATATCCCTTCGGGTATAACTACCATATAAATATTTGTATTGATCATATCCTATAGATAGTGATTTTGATGATAATAACCATATAAATATAGGTGCTGATGATTTTTCAAATTATAAAGAATATTTCGCAAGATATTATATAGATGTGTACAAGTATAGGATAATCGAGTTTGTAGACCGATTATCAAGATTCAGAGATGATCAAGATATTTGAAGACTCCTGAGTTTAGAGACAAAGACACAAAAAGTTCAAAACTATAGTTAACAGTCAATGGATTAAATTGTTAAAGTCCTTGAATAACAACTTTCTCTTCTTTAAATACTCTCTTATCAAATTATTTATTTTATTTACAATATATATTTCTACAAATATTTTATATGTTTTATATATTAAAAGTATTTAAAAACTATGTTTAAAAGTTTTAAAAATTATTAGAATTTTCTAAAAACTTAAATCGATAATGGTTTTTCAAAATCAACAGGGGTATATCGACATAGGCTACATAGATATGTCAACATATGTACCGCTGAAGAGGTGTCTTTTGAATTTTGAATAGTGGTGATTTTTGGTTACATCTGTTCGCGAATAGACACGTCACTTCAAACACTATACAAAGGGGACTGGAAAACGAATTTTATTAACTACTTTTCTTGTTTTTTTCTTAATCAAAATTCTCATCATATATCTCAAAAATCCACTTTCTATACTTTTCAAATTCAATCTCTACTTTACTAGTTCATTCTCTATAATATACTCACCGACAAGTTATTCTCTCATCGATTGAAAGATCAAAGTGTTATCAAAGGGCTATAATTGCATATCCAGAGTATAATTATTTATTCTTAAAATCAACAACCCTCTACTACTATTTATGTGCGTGAGCATGTTGCTTGTTCAAATTAAAAAATTTCTCCATGATGAGAAGGAAGGTTAGAGTGTTCGTCATGACGAGAAGCATGGGATTGGGACTTCCACGTAGATGAGGAAGAAGATTCCTTCGAATAATAATCTTTACCTTGTCTGTTATTTTTCTCTCTACGTCGCACGAATTCACGGTCCCAGCTTGGATAGTGATAGGTAGAGGAGCCTCGAAGACGATCGAAGGCATGAGACTGAGACATTGCACCTGTAAAAAAACCAAATAAGAGCACATTAAGAATCGTCGTACGAAAGATTAATAACAAGTATACAGTGGAGTGCAAATGTTTGTGAGTGTCGTAATGTTTCCCCCCAACTGACCGGTAATGGTGGTTTTTCTCATCGGAGTGTTCTCCCCTTCATTGGAAGGTTAGATGCCTTCACTGCTTCTAGTAAGGGAGTTAAGTCCTTCGACATTAATATTGGGAAAGTCGTAGCACATTGTATCATCTAGAATTTGAAGTTTGAAGAATCCTTTTAACAAACTTTCCAATCTCTAAGAAGATGACTCCTTTTCGAGAGGAGTAATAATGAATTTTGGATCTAATCCAGCCTTTCTTTTGTGTAGTCGGTACACCAACTTCTTCTTTCTCTTCGAAGGTGTCTGCGATAGCCTGACTTACGACGGACCAGCCATCGGTGCTTTTTCAAGGCCTGCATCATCATCTCCAGGTTTATCGTCTTTAGAATCTTTGATTTCCCCCTCTTCGGTACCTTTCCAAGTCCCCTCGGTAGGGGGCACGATAGGGTTGATTATTTCTTCTCTTCGTTCAACAACAATCTTTGGAATTGCTATGCTTTCGGCGAGTCCGATTCTACGGCCATCTTCCAAAGCCCGAATAAAGATAGCATCTCGTCAGTTACGAGGAGTTTAATATCCCGATCCTCAATGGGAGTGGTGCAGATGGCGGCGGCGGCTCTAAAAAACTTGGCGCATTCGAGACGTGGACGAACACTGAAAGAGCTTCAGATGTTAGTATATTCAAAGGAGAAGTTATGACTTGAATCATCGAACTTAAAAGAAAATTGGAAGTAACACTTTCGTCCTTCTAACCATCACCTTTTGAAGCCGAGAGGACATCACACGTAGAACCACTCATGCTTAAATAATGAAAGTTTGTTCCACGCCCCCATCAAGACTTGACAGTTCGGCCAAGGTTCAAGGAAGACGTAAGAAGGACTCCCTGATCGTCTTTTAAAGTTACAGATAAATCTGATGTCTTGGAGTCGGCGGATGTAACAGAACATTCTTGAATAAGAGGAAAGTCTCATGAATAAAAGCGTAGCTGTTGGGATGCAACTGAGTAGGGGCGATCCAAAGATACCTCAATATCTCCCATATGAAGAGTTAAAAGATGGAACGCATCCAGCCCAGTACACGAACGTTTAATGATCCCGTTCAAGGATCACTGGAAGTAACGGGGGGAAAATGAGGTCTGTTTTGCCTCATTGGAACTAAAACATCCATGAACGGGATCCCATGGATGGAGCACAATCGATGAAGAGTGGTTCGTCGATTCGAGAAGCTTGTGAGTCGATAGGGTTATCCAGGACAATGGCACCCTCAATGGCAATAGGAGCCAGGCTGATGGTTTCTGTTTGTAGAACTGGAATATCGAAGAACTTGAGGATTAGATGCTTCTGTTTTTTCTGCGTGGTGGTTCGAAGAAGGTCTTTTGAATATAGTGGTGAAACTTGATTTTGCTTCAGAACCGATGTGTCTCGCTACTGATTCAGAAGACATGTTGATTGAACGCTTCGTGTGTTTGGAATCTATGTTAGCTATGCTAAGTGGACAATCAAGAATAGAAATAATAACATGTACCCCATGTGTTAAGTGTGAACTAGTGCAGTGCAATGCAATGTGAAACAAGCATAAATAGTTTGAAATCAGAAAAGCAAGAATAAAACGATGAGACTTAGAGTTTTGTCTAAAGAGATCGTCATCGCTGACCGTCTCAATTGACAAGAAAGCTGATCGGCCACGATAGCTTTGGGATCGGTTACCGGCATATTGAATTATGAAGTCTATTATCCATGTTTATTAACAAATTTATTACTTAGCCCACATTCAGGAGTCCAGAAGTTTGGTCGTTCGATCTTAAATCCGACAGTCCAAGTATGCAAGTCATATTGCCCGTTGTCATCTCATGTTTAAGTTCGACAAGGCAAATTTATGTTAAGTGTTTAAATAAGTTGGATTAGAGTGGTCCTAAATATCGATCTGCAGCCTTATTGTCGATCCCTTCCCAAGAATCCATACCAATCCCTCATTTAACCATTTCTTACATATCCATCTCACCGAAACCATAACCTACCGATCCTTTTTCACAAACGTTTCCTACCAATCCCTCACCAAGCGACTAAAACACTGATCCCTCATCAGCACAACATCCTACCGAACCCTTTCCTAAACCTACCCATATTGATCCCTCGTCCAAGAAAACCTCCTCACCGGTCCCTCACCTAACTTTCCTTTATCCCATCGCCATTCAATTCAATACCAATCCCTATCCAAATATCTCCTTTCCGGTCCTAAAACATTGACTTTCCTTCATCCCTTCACAGACTGCAGCCGAACCCTCTTCTTCCTTCTCCTTCTCATTTTCCTTCATCTTCTTCTCCTCTCATTCATGTCTTAATACAACCCATGATGCTATCTACCTAAAAGACACACTAACTCACCCAAGCTCAAGATTTGAAAGTCAATTACACGAATAATGGAGAGTTCGTACCTATGCATACCAAATTAGTCTATGGGAAAATAATCGGGGCTTGGGATTGAAGATGAAAAAAGGCGATTTTGAGGAAAAACTTGATTTCATGTTTAGATTCGAAATTTGGGATTGAAGAAATTTGTTATCCTCGGTTCGTCAGGAAGTGTATACTAGGGCAGGTGAAATTGGTAAAGCAAAAGTTGGGAAGCAGAAAAGCAAAGGGAAGGAAGGGAGAAAGGTGTACTTATATACCTGGGCGTATAAGGAGAAAGAACCGGTCATCTTGGGTGAACCAGTCAAAGGATCGAAGAGGGATTGGCATTAGGAGTTGCTGATTCCCATTCATGTGTACACACCAAGGGATCAACACGTCGGATGCTGATCGCTCCACGAGAATTTTAAATGAAAAACGACGATGATGAAAAACACTGTAAAAAATGAATGAAATGAAAGATAGAAGAAGAGAAATGATGGACAACTGAAAAACGTTTAATGATCGATATCATGAAGGTTCGACTACAAACACGAGCATGCAGAATACTAAAATTAGCAATGACCTATGAACGTTCAAACATGTCCGGGAGTCAACAACTGAAATGTGTATATGGATACGCATGGGAACGATTTAAAAATTCAAATTTTTGAAATCAATTGAAATTGCAATTAAGCGTGAAACTTTCAAGTTTGAGACTGAATCAGGTAAAAGAAAGCCCATAAGTCCCGCATGACCGAATTTGTGTATGCTAACGGAATACGACATCAGACTTGTATTTTTTAATGTCGATAAAGGGATAGAAATCAATCAGGAGGTTGAAAGGACTACTTTCCAGCAACTCATATTTTCTTTCGATTCAAATCACATCACGTTACTCACAAGACATACTTTGAAGGGCAAGTGTTACCTGGTAACCTGACCCGGCTATATTGGACTGATCACGCAAGACGGACTCGACTGTTTTCAAGAAGGATTAATATGAAGCAATGGTTGTCTGATCCAAAAATAGAGTTCAGGCAGTTATACGAAACCCGGATTGAACAGAGTTGATAAACAGACAATGCAGGATGTCAGAAATATGAAAATTAGCTTGGATGGAGCAGGGATTGGCATAGTCATTTATCAACATAGATGAGATACAAGAGGGATCAATATAGAAAAGTAAAATAATAGGGGTCAGCATGGTCAGAGGACGAAGAGTGAGCATGATGGAATAATAGAGGGATCGGTATGGTTGAAATATATGGGTCGGTGTAGTGTTGAGTCATAGGAGGGATCGGCATGTTGCGGTGGAGACCAAGGGTTATGTGCGAACGAGTAGGGATTGATATAACATCCTACAACAAAGGGGATCGACATATATTTAAGCAGCAAGATGGATCGGCAGTGCGCTTTGAAGCCAGAGGGGTCGGCATAACTTTTTCAAGCATTATGGATAAGCACAACATCAAGTGAAGGGTTCGGTAGAAACTATTTAATATGGAACTAAACCAAAGATCAAGCGAAAACTCGAGCTTCACACATCCAGTCATCATGATATTTGAGACACCGTCATATCTAAGCATGGGGAAGCTACCATATGGATCGTTGCCACAAATTCAACAAACGGAGGGATCGATACCGATCCCTCTCCGTTGAGATTTGATCCTAGCACTCCCTATGGTGGGTCCATATGGATGAGAAGGTCCCATTGTCGAAATTCCAATCAGATTGGTGATCGACTTCACATATAATTACAGGCCTAGGGAGTCATTCTGAGGATCTTTACGCTGCTGGTTAGATAGTACTATTATTGTAATCAACTTCCTCCATTATTCTTTTGTTTCTTATTGTTTCTTACTGTAATGAAGATTACTATGAATCAATAAAGAGAATATTCAAAGTGGACATAGGCTTTTAACACCGAACCACTATAAATATTGTTGTTCGTGTTTTCTGCTATGATTTTCTTGTTAATTTGATATATTCCTCCGTTTTAATTGAGTTTCTTCGTTTATTTCACTACACAAATCTATTCTTGGGTGTTTGTGGCCAATTTGGTTGCAAACAGAGATATATAATTTTAATTAGAGGGATAAAATTTTTCATTTCTTTCTCCTTAATTAAATGATTGATCGATTAAGTAAATCATAGATAACCAAATTTATACTTACATATAATGTGAGTATACCCAAATATACTCTAATGTACATTGGGTAAAGGCAATATACCATATTGTACATAGTTAATGTGTATGTGTTTCAGTGCAGAGATTTACATCACAATAGATACATTCTCCCTTTGTATATGCATTTGTTGTCCAAAGTACTGTTTAAAATTATATGAGTGCATATACATGTGTGCGCTCCTGCGTGCCCATGTGTGTGTGTGAATGTATTCCCGCACACATGTGTGTGTTTAAATAAACTTATTATAAATGTGTGTGTGCGCATGTATTTTAATGAATCATTTAGTCTAAATTGATTTAACCAAGTCGACTAATTTAAATTCAAGATTTATTTCCAAAATATGCAATGATCTGAATTAGTAAAACAATTTGAAAACAAATCTTAATCTATAAATCCAAATATAACATATGTATATATGTTAATAATTTAAAGTAAGCTAAAATGTAGATATTTTGACAAGCAATAATAAAGTAAAATTTATTAAACAAAATTAGAACGTCGATACATGTAGATTTCTAAATTAAAAACAGATCACCATTAATATCAAAATGTGCGTGTGTGTATTTTTTTAACATTAATTGTAAAACAGTTTTTAGATTAATTTTAATACAAATACATACATATACATACATACATATATGTTTTGAAACAGAAAACTAATTGTGAAATAATGAAATCACCTTTGAAATTCAACTAAATAATTAAATATATAGTTAATATATAATAATTAACTATTTATTATATTCAAATATAAAATAACATGAACAACAATATAAAGAAAACAATAAGAATCAACAATCAGAACCATTGTTATTATTCAGATCCAATTCAAATCTACAAGTTCAAAAAATTTAGATCTATACATATACAAATTAAAGGACAACAAATTCGTATACAAATTTGTCAAAATAATAAAATAAGTAGATTTATAACATCATGATGAATACATATAAAATAGAATAGATCATATCTAATAGATATAGCTCTTGAATGCACCTTGATTGATAGACTCTTAGATCCAAATTTGAATAAGTCTCCTAGCTTTGCAAAAGAAGGGAAAACACCTTTTATTTGATTGATTTAATTAGATGCCATTAAAATAAAAAAAATCTTTTATTTTGCCTTGAATTTTCGGCTATGAATGTTAGAAAAGGAATATGAAGGCTAGGGAAAGAGAATGATTAAGAGAGACAGGTGAATGAAAGACAAGGCATTTACAGAGGTAACCTTCCTTAACCTCCTCCCTTCATTTTCTAAATGTTGTTGTTGAATTTCAAGTCTCCTTTTCTTTATATAGATTGTAATGAAAGAGGTTTTATAGTTTTTTAGTCTGTTCAATAACATTTAGCAAATAGTTGCATTTAAATCAAACTTAAATGAACATCGATATCTTATATCGATTTGTAGATATACAACTTTTATATACGCATTCAAATAAATGCTAATGGCATCCAATATATTTAATAATAAATTAATTTACAACTTATAAATCAATTAACTCACTTGTTATTTTGGAGAATCTGTCAATGTGGTTATGCGACTCACAGATGTAAATTTAATCAACGATTAATATCAAACTATTCAAATATTAATTTACATTTGTCACCTTAGCTAATGGAATGACATTTTGATCGAATTTATCATGTACACATATTTTTAGTAAAATTCAATTTTACTTATTTAAGTGTACCCGGGTAGCGACAATTATTTACACGTGTTCTCTTCGTCAAAACTATATCACTTTGAACTTATGGAATTTGGTTATTGTTAAAATTTCAATATTGTCTGTATTCAACTCTATAGTCCAAACACAAAGTCCTTGATTCAATAATAATAATAATCGACCTACTTTGGCCAGAGATTTTGACATTGAATTAACTTCAGTTAACTATGATACATCCCGTAAAACTGAGGAAATAAATCCTCACTTCAATAGTGTTTCACTTCCAGTACTTTCGTCAACCCAACTACAGTCGATCGATAGATGTCGTACCATGATTTAACTATAATCAAAGTGGAAGCTTTCATATTAAAAATCAACAGTATTCTCAAGTTAAGAGAACTGTGTAAATTAGTCACTTCGATATTTTCTGTTTGACATTAATTATATTAATCAACAGAAAACTATCAAATGAGTCATTCCATAGTTATCCAATAACCATCAGTACATAACCCCTTGGTGCCCCTCCTCCCCAAAAAAAAATAGCGGTCATAAGTAATCGTGTGACGACTCGCCCTTCTCGACCTTCGAAAATCGATACAAAATACACCACAAAATAATATGTCAACCCTCGAGTGCCGGAAAAGACAGATTGTTGAGGGAAAAGAAAGAAGATAGAAGAAAGAAGGAACTAAATAATAACAGAATCTTACAATCGCAGCGGAACAAAATATAATACATAATATCAGATCTTTACACAAAATGAAAACTATATCTATTTTATCCAACACACCATCAGAGTATCATAAACAAACAACAATTATCAGCCTGACAATTTCATACAATCACAGTAGCGGATATAAACAAATACGGTAATACGTCTCGGACTCCAGCTCCTCTTCTGAGCTCCATAGCATCCTTTCCTGTAATCTATAATGCTCGGTCTGACTCGAGCATTATAATAAAATAACACCCGAGTCAGTCTGGAATACCAGCGTGAGAGAAATACACACAAATTGATTATTAAAGTTTCAAAATCCATTGAAAACAAAAGCATCACGTAAGACCACGCCACAAATAAACATGTCGGGTTTTTACCTTACGATAGCCAAAACATTTCTTATCAAAATCTTCTGATATTATAATAGCGTCTATTTACGAGTACTTATTAAAATAGCTGAAATTGTTACATTAATTAAATTCCAGCTACTAGCCACAATCGTGGGTAATACAAACAAAACCGTAAAAGGCACGTGGGGAGAATGGATTTTCAACTAATGACTAGGCACTAGGGTACCACCTGTCACAGTACGTGGCCTAGATCACCGTACCGAGGATTACTCTGAACCCCCTGCAACACAAGACCGGGACTACCCCTTAATGGATAATCCCGAGTAAGATCACCCCGCGGTTGGGATCAACAACCGCACCACTAAGCCGAATAAAAAGGGACATCTAGACAGGGATGACCTCACCCTAATAGGTGCTACCCACTTAGCCTTGATGCATATACCCTGATTTTCAGTCATTCCCGGTTGATGAGCCTTGAGGCTAAGCGTTACCTTTTAGAACATTTCACTTATAATGCCCATCGTCCACCTGACGATGTTCTGAAAGCATTCATCCATACAAGTCCGTCCGGGTTCGAACGGAACCGAAGGCACTACTCCTACTACATCCATTTTGGAATCATCCTCAAGATTAGTAGCGACCAGCCCTTGCACTTCACTGCTCCTTCGAATCCAAACTCGTTTTCCTCACGGAAACGTACAAACCGGACCGAAGTGGTTTTCGAGGAATAAATCCCGGTCTCTTCGAAACGATCAACGCATTGGCCAATATTGATAGTCGGTTATTTAACTATCAATTAACATCCACAAATAACCATCAAACAATAAATAATTTTCCCCAAATTATTTATTAACCTCAAAATATCTTCACAAGATATATTCCCAATTTCATCCCTTTTGAAAACAGTTTTCAAACTATCTTCCTTTTTATGAAATAAATCTCCCAAACATTTTCTATTTCCTCTAAAAATAACCAAGTCCAAATACTTTAGATTTTAAAATAATTTAAATCACTTTATTCTTGAATATACCTTTAAATTATTTCAAACAAAACTGCTTTATAAAATACAAACTACTTTTCTCTAAAATAAAAGTTAAGCCATACTAAATTTAAAATAAGAGTTATGAAATTCTATACTAGTTTCCAAAAATATTTTAACTAAACTTATTTTGAAAATAAACTATTTTATTAAAATATAAATATTAATCATTATCTTTAAAACATAATACCAATTAACCTTTAAAAATAATTTCTATTATAACTAATTTAATAAATAGTTACCTTCAAAATTTATACAACTTAAATAATAATCTTCTTAAAACATTCCTTTAAAGTCAACTTCAAAACTTCTAACTTTTACTCAAAACCTGCTTAAATACGTACTTGGCTTTCAGGGAAATACACTTCCAATCCATAATAATCCAAAGAATTCCTTTTATAAATCCCGTTGGATTTATGTCAATTCAAATTTACGTTTAAATCTCATAAATTTATTCCAACACTTTAAAAATAAACCCTTTTTATTTGTAAACACATTTCCCATTTCCTAGAAATCACTTTCAAAATATACGCTTAAATATTTAAAATAAGGCTACTAGAAATTACTTAATTAAAAATAATACTTAAGGAAATATATAGGAGTTTCTAAGTAACTTAAATCAAAATTACCCTTTAAAATAAAGTTACGAAATCAAATATTTATATTAAAATTTCCTTTTGAAAATTTATGCTACTTCACCTTTAAATTAATTGAATACCATAATGACTCAAATAAATATTTACTTTATGCTTAAAATAATTAAAAATAATATTTTTTCCAAAATATCCAAAAACATCTTTCAAACTTCTAGTTTATATTTCGAAAGCTTTTCTTTGGAAACATACTTAACTTCCCAGGGAAAATACACTTTCCGTCTTTTAAAAATAATCTCATCTTTATTTTTATTTTTAAATTTATACCTTCTTATAGAATTTCCCACCGGAAACCTGTCTTTCAAAATTTATCCACCGATAAATATTCCATTTTATTTATAAACCCAGTTTATAAATTTCCATTCCTCATTTCCTTTTAAATCAAATTTCAAAAAAACTTCAAATTTTCCAAACCAATTTTTTGAATTTAATTTCCTCAAATTCATTACTCAAAATTCCTTTTCAATTCCCCTTTTAAATCCTAATTTATTTATTTATATTTTAGAATCCCAAATTATACTTATCCAATCATAACACAGCACAATTTAATTCCCAAATTAATCTTTCACGGTATATAAATAAAATGCATCATCAACTATGAAAATAATTTCTATATTGTGAGCAATCCAGTTGAATCCCTCCAACCTGTTTCCCTACATCCACAGATGTTAGCACAACAATAAATAACAATCAAATCTGATAATAATTATCACATACAACTAAACAACCAATCAACAGTTTAAATATTTACTTTTTAAATTAAATGGTACCCAGATGTGAGTGAGATTAACTCACCTTGAGTTTCGACGAGCATTTTAAATTTTAAATTAAATCGAACCTTTCAATTTAATCTAAAATTTTCACATGCCCCAATCATCTCCGGACCTGCTGCAGCGCGTAGATCGCGTCGCTGCGATTCCGGCGCTTCTTGTTTCGTCAAAATTGATAAATATGCACAAGATATGAATTTTATAGTTTGAATAAATATTTAAAACAAATTTCCCTTTTTTATACCAAACTAAATCATGGCCGCAGCCTTCTTCCTTCATCACACGAACATCAGGTTCGAACCCAAAACGCGCGATCAACCCACGACGAACGAGCCTCCCTCCTCCACTTCCCCAACGATCGGCCAACGCCAAATTGATGCTACAACTCGCCTCCACCCTCACCTGGAATCTTATGACACTCGGCCTCCCCTAAAGCCCAAAAATTGCCAAAGAACGGAAACCCTACGGGAACGATTTTGGCCATCTCGACGACTCGTATAGTATCTTGACCGTATGGATCTGGTGAGCTCGGAGAGCTCTATGATTTTCATGTTGGAGCTTTATGCTAAAAATTGAAGGTTTGGAAGAGATTAGAGGTAGAAGCTAAGCAATTTTCGGCCATTGACAATGTTTGAGAGGCGACAGAGAAGTAACTAGAGTTTCAGCCCTTAAAAAATGAATAGATAAACTTTTATAATTATTATTTTAATATTTAATTCATTTTTAAACAACTTTTCAAACGAGCTCCAAACAACGCATGCCGACAGACGTTTATAAGGTTTTACCCGCATTCCGAACACAATGGAACGTGTTTCGGAGGCTAATTTGATCATATGTGGAAGATAGCTTTTTGAATCGATTTAAAATATTAAAATATCGATTTAAATTTCAACGCGTTCTCACCCGTACGAGAAAACGGTAAATACAAACGCTACGAAAATTGAAACTCGATAATAACTAACTATTAGGGATCCAATGGAACTGGTTTCGTCGAATTCCGAGACTGTGCCTCGGAAGGCTATTTTAACTCGTTGATAAATTCGAGCGGTTCCCAAAATCGTCGAAATCACTTAAAATTTCACTTTTAAAGCTTTACTAACGTAATTATGAATCATATAGAATTTATATTCACATTAGAAATCATTCTGATTCACTCCGAATCAAAATCTAATTATTTACATTATTTAAATATTAAATTTCATTATTAAAATAATATAAAATTCCAAATTTTAAACCTATCGACTTTTGATTCCATCCAAAAGTCCAACATCATTATTTAAATCCATATAGACTTAAAATAAATTTTAGAAACTATTTTATATCTATTTACACCCAGATTCACCAATTATCCCAATTCCACATATTTAATTGTTATTATTCAGTTTCAATTGAATTGCCATATTTGAAATTTTAACTAATTTTATTAATTTAACCAAAATCTTTTTATTTCTAAATCAAATTATAATTCACATTCAACATTTAAAATGAATTAAATGTTCAAATCTAACGACCAAAATTCCGGGTCATTACATTCCTCCTCCTTATAAAAATTTCGTCCTTGAAATTTGCTAAGGTATGAAAAATGCTACTAAACTCATTTACTTACCCATACTTACTTAGTTAATAACTTACATTCACTTCACCAAAACTTTTAGCTTAACTCCAAAACCATTTGCTTTTATATTCTAACTCAAAAGCTTTTGTTTCCAACATTATTTCAAAAATCAACTTTCCAAGTTAACCAAAAATTTCAAAACTTCTAAAAAAGTTCTAACTCCCAAAATTTTTGACAGCGTCTCCTTTGTACGGAAAGCGTTTTACAATATCACAATAGATATAAATATATATACATCGACCCACATGGTCGGAAAACAAAATATACCACAATATATATATATATATATATATATATATATATATATATATATATATAATTTTTCAAATTTTATTGCATAGGCGTACCTTTCGATTAGCACTTTAAAAACAAGCGGCTAATTTATATTGCATTTACACGCTCCAGCTCTATTGATTGCCTCCCGTACCTGTACTTACTCAAACAAGCACATAAGCTTTCAATAATATAAGATTTATAACATCCTTCCATATATTAATCTTAGCCAAACACCTCGATTATATAGTTCAAACAAACAAATTTCTTATTTCAACCTGTTAACCATATATTATAAGCAAATCCCAAGATTTCAATCACCATTTTAATTTCCTAACAAATCCAACTTCATTTTATTCACTTGAATGATTTACATTCAAGTTTACTATTCTCAATTCATATTTACCATAACCAACCCAAAATTACTTCAATATGATCA
Source organism: Allium cepa (assembly GCA_030765085.1). NCBI lineage: Eukaryota > Viridiplantae > Streptophyta > Magnoliopsida > Asparagales > Amaryllidaceae > Allium > Allium cepa. The sequence goes on from CM060940.1 coordinate 581,700,465, forward strand.
ACATGTGCCTACTTAAATCAATTTACTTCAATTCAATTCCAAATTGATTCACAATCAAATTTTTATTTTAAATTTGATATATTTGCATTTCTTTTATGATCCACTTTCATTTATATGCAAAACCACTTAATTAGATCCCAACCCATTCCAACTTATTCAAAAAAACAACTTTATTTGCTTTCCTTAATTTATTAGCTTTGTTTACAACAAAACGACTAATCTAAATGCAAATTTGTTGTTATTCAAACAAATAACCATTTCTTAAGCTTATACCATTTAAAATCAATTCCAACATAAATTCATATTAATATTATTCCATTCGGAATTATTCATAACCCAAACAATTTTCACTTCATTGCAATTATTAAATAAAATCCCTATTCGCATTTCAAATTCATCATCCAACCTAAGTTTATATTAATATCATTCCATTCCGGATTATTTATAACCCAAACATCCTCATTTTTATTCCATTATCAAATTAAGTTCCTATTCTTACACTTCCAATTATTTATCCATATAGGTTTATTCAAAACCATCTCTTAAAACTCGACAACAACCATTACACAATTTCTTAAGTTATTTCAACTCCAAAATAACTCCATTTCTTCTTACATTAATTTTATTTTCATTTTAATTTGATTCTCATTAAATCAAATTCCAATCTATTACAAATATTAATTCAATCTGTTTACTTACTCAATCCATTTTAATTTTAATTCACCATCTCAATTCATTTCTGAATTTATTTATAACAAGATCATCCCAATTATTCTAAACCAGAATTGGGTTTTATTTTGCTTTTTAAATTTTTAAAAAGCTACCAAAATTTTATTCATCCCATTACCCTTTTTATTTGATTTAGCTTACGCTAAATTCATCTTCAAACAATTATTTCGAATTTAGTTGAGTGAGAATTTAATTCATTCAATATCATTTCAACTAAACTAAATTTTCTTTTCATTTAATCCTATACCAATTTAATTCAAGTTCAACCAAATTTTATTTAGCCAACTTAAATTCATACCATTTCCTTTACTATTTTAAATAAGAATTTATTCCCATTCAATATTATTTATAACACAGCTGAGTTTTGATTTTAATTCAATTCAAATTCAACTAAATTTTATTTCTCTATATATAAGTCCAAAAAACTTATTTACTAACCTAAGTCCATTCACCCTTCTATATTTCACTTTGCCTTTTCACTTCATATTTCATTTAGGATTTAAATTTTGAATTTCCCACAAAATACCAACCATTTTGTTTAGGTTTACAATTTCATTTCGTATCCATAAGTTCACCAACATATTTATTTAAAAGCTTATATTGCTCATTTGAGTCCATTTTCATCTTAAAATCACAATTCTGAATTTTATATATATATATATATATATATATATATATATATGTATGTATGTATGTATGTATGTATGTATCACTGAATTCTTAAGGATATAAATTTTCATTACACAATTTTATATTCAACTTAATTCAATTTCAATTTTATTTTATATTTAACTTATCCTGAGTTAAATGCAAATATATTTTATTCACTTCCATTTACTCAAGTTAAATTTTAATTTCAAGGATAAATTTTTCATTTTCCTTTCTTATTTAAATCAACTTCACTTAATAGGTTCAATAGTTGATTCATTTTTATATTTTACATTTTTAAATAGAATTCTCGAAATTCAATTGCCCGGTTTTATTTCAAAATCATTTCGAAATAATAATCAACACATACCCACTTTGTATATCAAATCAAATCTTCGGATTCCAAAACAACTTGTTTTTATCAAAACAAATTTTCCTTTTGAAATTCTAAAACAACTTGTATACCCAACAAGTCCAAACAAATATCATAACCAATCTCCACGGTAGCAATCCATCACTTTAGAAACTCGAAAATGAATTCTGATGATGTGGTCACCATCATCAGGATTATTTCCCAGCGACTGAAGTGAGTTCAGTGCTTCCTTACTTCCACAAATTCCTTTCAAAACAATTTCTATTCAAAAATATTTTCCTAAAATAATACTCCATTATTTCCTTCAAATTTTTTTGGGAAACATTTCCACCATTCCCAAGATTTCCAAACCTTTGTTTAAATACACTTTAAACGCTTTTCAAAATTTTCGGGATTTAAATTCTGGTCTAAATCAAATTTTAGTTATTCTTCTTTTGAATAAACCATACTTATAGAATTTTATTTGGTTATAGCCATTTCAAATTTTAGATTCTTATATTTGATTATAATATTAACAACCAAACATCCAAATATATATAATAATTTCAGAAAATTATTTCTTTCATATCAAAATATAATTTTGGGTAAAATTATTTCATCTACCCACTTTCAAAACAATACTATGTCAGTTTATCTTGTTTAAGAGCTTAGAAACCCCTATCGATATGGTTGTACTTCCCGTACCAACCAGAATTCAAAAATACTCAACCGATAAGTCATCACAGTATCAAACAATTTTTATATTCACTAACAAGCATGCACTCATATTTATTATTACATTCAAACTCATTCTAGAGTGTTATCGACTCTATTAAATGAGTAATTTCCCCACCAGAGCCAAGGTTAACGCCAACCTAAGCTCTGATACCACGTGTGACGACCCGCCCTTCTCGACCTTCGAAAATCGACACAAAATACACCACAGAATAATATGCCGACCCTCGAGTGTCGAAAAAGACAGATTGTTGAGGGAAAAGAAAGAAGATAGAAGAAAGAAGGAACTAAATAATAACAGAATCTCACAATCGCAGCGGAACAAAATATAATACATAATATCATATCTTTACACAAAATGAAAACTATATCAGTTTTATACAATACACCATCAGAGTATCATAAACAAACAAAAATTATCAGCCTGACAATTTCATACAATCACGGTAGTGGATATAAACAAATACGGTAATACGTCTCGGCCAGCTCCTCTCCTGAGCTCCACAGCATCCTTTCCTGTAATCTATAATACTCGGTCTGATCGAAACATTATAATAAAATAACACCTGAGTCGGTCTGGAATACCAGCGTGAGAGAAATACACACAAATTGATTATTAAAGTTACAAAATCCTTTGAAAACAAAAGCATCTCGTAAGACCACGCCACAAATAAACATGTCCGGGTTTTACCTTACGATAGCCAAAACATTTCTTATCAAAATCCTCTGATATTATAATAGCGTCTATTTACAAATACTTATTAAAATAGCCGAAATTGTTACATTAACTAAATTCCAGCTACTAGCCACAATTGTGGGTAATACAAACAAAACTGTAAAAGGCATGTAGGGAGAATGGATTTCCAACTAATGACTAGGCATTAGGGTACCACCTGTCACAGTACGTGGCCGAGATCACCGTACCAAGGATTACTCCCAATCCCCTGCAACACAAGACCGGGACTTTGACGACCCGAAATTTTCGAGCATTTAAAATCAGAATATTTAATTGATTTTAAATATTCAATAGAGTAATTTTAACTTGAATTACGAATATCACAATTTATTTGATAACTAACTTTTTGAATTAAATAATTTGAAAACTTATAAAATTTATATTGATAATATTGAAGATAGTAAGAGTTGTAAAATTGAATTTAACAGTGATTTGTTCAGTTTTGAAATTTTACCATTTAAATTGAATTTAAAAATAGCCTTCTGAGGCACAGTCTCGGAATTCGACGAAACCAGTTCCATTGGATCCGTAATAATGTAGTATTATCGGATTTCAAATTTCATAGCATTTGGAGTGGTTGTATGAGCGTACGTTCTAAAAACGCGCTGGGAATTTTATCGAGACAAATTGTAATTAATTAATGATATATATATATATAGTTATATCTGGTCAATACTTCAAATCCATCAGCCACCCTATGAATTACCCTGCCTTTCCCTTCTGTAACACGCCACCTACCTGTCTCTCCTCATTTTTTTATCAGCTGAGATAAAAATTAAATAATATTATAACTTGACAAAAATCATGTCTTGGCTTCAAGAGCACGCCACTTCCTTTCCCAAAAATATCACGTCCCCTCTCCTCTTTAATGGCCGAGCTTCATAGCCTTTATAAAAAAAAAGGGGTGGCTAGGAGGCGCGCGAACGCCTGAAATCATGACCGAGAGAGGGGGAAACGAAAGGATATGGGTCGCGCGGCTTCGAAGTGGCTATCGCGAGGGTTAGGGTTTCGATTGCTTCGAGTCAGCTGGGGGGGATGGCGCTTCTAGCACGCGTGAATTGGCGCTGGTGTCGTCGAGGCTAGGGTTTCGGCTTTCATGGTTTGAGGTCATGGATTGGTGGCGACGTCAGAAGTGAGTCGCGTGCTCGGGAAGTACGGCATCACGCTCGTGTTCGAATCAGTGAGGCTGGGGAGATCTCACGTTTATCGGAGGCGGGCCATGATGTAGCTGGAACGAGCGACTCTCGCGTGCGAGGCAGAGGAGTAGTTCGATTGTAAGGTATAACTTCTGCTTTTAATTTAAGTATAATAATATGTATATGGACAGAAACCAAACCTTAATATATATATGAATACACTCATAGTTAATATTTGGGTAAACAGATAGCTTGTATATATAAGATTTAGGAAAATATATAAGAATTTTGAATATTGAACTTCATATAAAAATAGATCTTCAAACCTATGTAAATAAATTTTTATAAGTAGAGAAATAATCTTAGGAGAAATAAACATACATCTACATATTTTGAAATTAAATATATTGAATAGAAATTGATTGTTCGATTTGTTTGAATATTAATAAACTCTATAAATATTTTTACAAGGTCTGAAATCATGGAAATTCAAGTCGACTTGGAGGGATTGCAATTTTAAATAGCAAAGGTGAGTAAATCTCACTCAGTTAAATTTAAATTTAAAATTAAAATTAAAATTCAAATGATTAAGTTTAAATAATTGTTTGAATGCTTGAATTAATTGATGTGCTATAGTATGGTATATTTTAGAATTGGTATTTTATATTGTGCTAACGTCTGTGGATGCAGGGAGAACAGGTTCGAGGGATCCAACTGGAACCCTCAACTTTATTTAATTATTTAATATTCTCTGTTCTGAATATTTGATATCCTGTAATGAATTATGTGGAAATATTGAATGTTATGGCTTGATTGTTATAATCGGGAAATAATGAATTACCAAGTATATATAATTTGAGTTTGGGAATGAAAATAAAAGAAGTGAAATTATAAGTAAAATAATTGTGGAAACTTGAATAAATTTAAGAATGAATTGGAAAAGAAATAAAGTGCTTTTAAAATTCTAATAAATAAAGCTTAAGTTTAGTAAGGGAAATTTGAATAATCAGAAGATTAATGAATTGTAAATTTCAGTGTTATTATTTTAAAAAGAATAAAACATTTATTTAAAATTTAAGATTCAATTTATTGAAAAGAACACAGAAGAATTGGGAAGAAGCTGAAATTGGTATATTTCAGTTAAACGATATAAAATCAAAGGGAAAATAATAATAATAAAAATAAAGTCCATAATTAATGAACTTTGAGATAAACTGATAAGTAAAGAAATATATTTCAAATGGAATAAAGTGGGAATCAATTTGGAAAATTGATTAAATAATTGAGGTTGGAAATTCTTCCTGGATAACCAAGTACGTTTTCAAAGTAAATTTTTAAATATAATTAAAAGTTTTTAAGTTGTTTTTAAAAAGCAAGTTTTAGAAAATTTATTATTCTAAATATTTTAAATTCTAGAGTAAGTATTTTCTTTTAATCTTTTCTTTTAATCTATTATAGCAATAATTATTTAAAGAGCGACTTAGTATTTTGTTTTAGAAAGTGTAAATCTAGTTTAATATTTTATTAAGTAACTTTATTTTCAAATATCCATATAGTATGTATTTTTACAAATTATTGAAGTAATTTTAACTTGAATGTTTTAAAGTATATTTCAAAGTAAAGTGCTTTAAATTATTTTAATAATCTAGTTTTGTGCTTGGTGATTTCAGTGGAGATCGAAAATATTTGGGAAAGTTTATTTTGGGAAAAAGAAAGAATGGTTAGAAACTGTTTTTCAAAGGGTTTTTGAATATGGAAAATATATCTTGTGAAGATATTTTAGAGACAAATAAATAATTTGGGAAATTATTTATTGTGCGATGGATGTTGTGAATATTAATTGATAGTTAAATAACCGACTATCAATATTGGACAAATACGTTGATCGTTTCGAAGAGACCGGGATCGAGATTAATTTCTCGAAAACCACTTCGATCCGGTTTGTACGTTTCGTGGAAACGAGTTTGGATTCGAAGATGGAGCAGTGAAGTGCAAGGGCTAATCGCTACAAATCCTGAGGATATTTCCAAAATGGATGTAGTAGGAATAGTGCCTTCGGTTCCGTTCGAACCCGGAACGGACTTGTATGGATGAATGCTTGCGAAACATCGTCAAGTGGACGATGGGCATTCTAAGGGATATGTACTGAAAAGGTAACGCTTAGCCTCAAGCCTCATCAAATGGGAATGGCCGAAAATCAGGGGTTATGCAGCAAGGCTAGGTGGGTAGCACCCAAGTAGGGTGAGGTCATCCCAGTCTAGATGTCCCTTTTTATTTCGACTTAGTGGGCGGTTGCTAATCCCAACCGCAGGGTGATCTCACTCGGGATTATCCAGTAAAGGGTAGTCCCAGCCTTGTGTTGCAGGGGAGCGGGCGTACTCCTCGGTACGGTGATCTAGTCCCCGTACTGTGACAGGTGGTACCCCAGTACCCCCGTACTGTGACAGGTGGTACCCTAGTGGTCAGACCGAGTATTATAGGATACAGGTTTTGATGTTGTGGAGCTCAGGAGACGTGCTGGACGACGATGTGTATTCTCGTACTTTTTTTATATGTATATTCCGCTGTGTTGAGTAGTTGTGTGAACCCTGATGATGTACTCTGATAATGTAATGCATAACAGATATATTTGTTTTGGTGTAAAGATATGTTAATACCTATTATATTTTATTCCGCTGCGATGGTTAGATTCTGTTGTTGTTTTCTGTTTTCTTCTTCTACCTCTTCTTTAACCCAAATGGTTCGTATTTCTGTGTAACTTGAGTTGATTATTGTAAAATAGTGTGACTCAAGGGGTATGGATTTGCGGGCTATTACAGTTGGTATCAGCGCATAGGTTGGTGATAACCTTGGCTCTGGTGGGAATTACCCATAAAATAGGGTCTATAGTACTCTAGAATGAGTTTGAGCGTATTAATAGATATGAGCGCGTATTTGTTAGTGAATATAAATTGTTTTAATATTGTGTTGATCGGTTTATTGAGTGGCATATGAACCTTCGTCGGCACAGTCTGGACAACTGTATCGAAAGGGTTTCTAAACACTTGAATAGAACAATCGACACGGTATTGTTTTAAATATGGGTGAATGAAATAATTTTACCCAAAAATATATTTTTGATATAAAAAAAAAGTTTTTGTAAACTATTTAGCTAATATATGGTTGCTTGGATGTTAGGAATGATGATATTTAAATTATTATCATTTTTGAATGGAAATTTAACTAGAAATTGTAAATACAACCAAAGATTAAGGAGATAAATTCAATTATGAAATGAAATTTATAAATATGAATTATAAATGTAAATTATAAATTGAAATATAATCAAATGATAATTTGTATGAGCATGTGCAAATGAATTATAGTTAAAAGTGATTTAGGCAGGATTTGGAAATTTAAAATCCCGGAAATTTGGAAGTGTTTTGAAGATAAAAGATAGCATTATTGTTTGGGAGTATTTATGAAAGGAAAATTGTTTTAAATGGATTTTGAAAGTGAAATAGCATTGAAATCACTTGGATTATTGGAAAATAATTCTGATGATGACGGCCGCATCATTAGTATTCATTTTCGAATTTCTAAGTGACGGATTGCTGCCAAAAATTTATTTATTCAGAAAAACTAGTTGTTTTTGAAAATTTCAAAGGAAATTTGTTGGGAATAAAACCAGGATTGGTTTGGCTTTTGAGAAATGTGATTTGAGATGTTGGAGATTTCAAAATAACTTGAAACCAAAGCCGGGTGTTTAAAAATCCTGATGAGATAGTTGTAAGCTTATAAATTGAGATGATTTTTAAATCAGGAAGGGAATATAAGCTTTGAATGTTGGAATTTAAATTTAAAGAGAAAAGTTAAAAATGAAATTAACTTGGATGGGAAATAAAAAAAATTACTGGATTGACATTAATTGGATAGGCTGAAAATAATATCCAGTTGTATTCGAATAAAGTTGAAATCGAATTGAGTTAAATAAATCTGAGTTAAAGTAAAATTGAATTGGGATGAGAATTCAATTGAATTAATGAATGGAATTAAATTCTTACCTGAACGAATGGGAAATAAATTGAATACGGATTGGAATTGAAGTAAATAAATTAGAATAACTTATAAAAGAATCAGAATTAAATTGCATGGAATAAAAATATGCTTGGGATATAAATAAGCATAAGGCTTGAGTTAAAATAAAAGAATACTATATTCAAGCCTATAATGGATGGAATTGTGTAAATAATAAGTTGTGACTTATAAATTTTGAAAGTGGAATAGAAAATCCAAAATAAATATTGTTTGATGTTTTGCATAATGAAAAGAAAATCCAAACTTGAATTATTAAATAAATTGAACCAAGAAAATTAAATGAAGTGGTATTTGGAATTAAAAATCAAGTGTTGAATTTTAACTAGGGGAAGAACTAATTAGATAATAAATTAGTTAATGAAGTTGAATTGTGAGTTTATGATGAAGTTTGGAAATAAACTCAAGTTATAATTGAATTCGACTTGAATTGTCAGTAAAGTAAATGTAATTGAATTGTGTGTTCATCAAACTGGGTGGTAAATTAAAAGTGAATGGTGGATTCAGAACTTGAGTTATAAATTAAAATTTAACTTGAGGTGTTAACAAATTAAATATAATCGAAAATGTATAAAAAAATGAAATTGGATTAAAATAGTAATGGTATAAATTGCAAATAAAAATCCAAATAAGTAGAAATAAACTGGAAATAGCCTTGTAAATCAATTGAATGAATTGAATCTGCAAAGTTAAATTTTATAATAACTCATCAAATGAAATTGTAAATTTTTAAAATGAGATTTAACTGAGATAGAATTAAGTTCAATGGAAAAAATATTTATTTGTGAAATGAAAATGAGCTTAAGTATAAAATTTGAATAAATCAAAATAAATTAACTTAAGCTGAATAGATGAAGGGGAGTTGAATTGAATTCAACCTAAAACTAAGTGTAATGATATTGGGTTGAATTTAAATCAAGTGAAAATAAATTTGAATCGAAATAGAATTTGGTGGGTTATAAATAATATTTAAGGAAATGAAAATTCAAAATGGATTGAGTGGATAAACTAATTATATTGAATAAATAAATGGATGGAATAAATAAGAATCAAATAAAGTGTGGTTTAAATGAGTTGAGAATTGAATGAAATAGCCTGGATTGTTTTCGAGCTAAATAAAATAGTTTGGCATAAACAAATATGGAATAAATTGAGTAAAGTAACTAAAGCTTGGGATGTGTCGAGTTAAATAAATGGTCGTGAATGAATTAAAATAAAAAGGAAATTTAATTGGTAATGAAGATGAACCTAAATTGTTAATGGTTTTGAATGAGCTGGTTTGGTTAATAAAATGATATGCAGGTGAATGGATTCAAATCTGAAATGCAATGAAAATGACAATATATGAATTGTGAATAAATTTTAAAAATAGAATTAAGTATAAATCGAGTTGAAATCCATTTAAATTGGTTATAAAACATAAATACTTGTTTATTCACATAGATCTCGTCAAACTGCATAGAATAAATTGTCATTTGATGTAAATGGAAGTAATTAAAATTCTATGAATTGGTAGAAGTAAAATGAATTGATTTTGAGAGCAATTGAATTAAATATGAGTTCAGTTTGCTTAAAATAAATCAAATGTAAGCTATTGTGTTTTAAACCATTCAAATTGATGAAGTTGTATACGAATGGATTGAAAACCATTCAAATTGAATGAAAATGGTTTATAAATTAATTGAAACAGTTGAATTAGTATGAAAATTGTATAAGTTGCTTACGGAGAAATGTTTGGTGTGAATTTCTTTTAGGATTCACATGTTTAACTGTTGCAAATAAGTGAAATGTTGTTAAACTTCATATATATCGTACTTACATGTTAAAATTAAGTAAGTACAGGTACCTGGGAGCCGTGCGGCTGGATTTGGTTGTGCTATTTGCTAAAAATAATAAGCCGCATGCTTAAAAATGCTAAATAAGATACGCCTACGCAATAAAAATAGGAAATATGAACTGTTTTTGGTTTTTCCGACCGGGTGGGTCGATGTATATATATTTATCTCTTTTGTCAAATTGCAAAAGCTCCTCCGTACAAAGGGGACTCTGTCAAAAAATTTCGAAAATTTTAGGAGTTAGAAAATTTTTGAAAATTTTTGGAGAATTTTTGTTAATAACAAAACGAATTTAAATTGGCAACTAAAATTAATTAGTAAATGAAACTAACTAAAATAATGACATGAATTAGTTATAATTGGAAAATGAAGTTCAATATTTAAAATTAAAGATAAATTGAATTCGTATAGAAATGAAAGAATCAATGTGAATAGAAATGGATATAAACTAAAGTGGTAAGATGAAAATAAATATAAGAAACACATAAATGCTTATACTAGCTTGAGTAAGGAATGAGGCATTCTCAATTGGAAATTGATATTTCAAATATAATCTAAGTTAGTATTTGAGTTAATAGATATTGACATTTGTAAGTGAGTCGATAAAATGTTTTTGAATATTTTGATTGGACATATTGTTGTGTAAGATGTGCAGGTAATATAAAGGTAAAGAGAATTGATTTTGATTTCAGAAGATAAATTTGAAATGCTCGACAAAAAGGTATGTATTTAAATTTGGTGTGAAATTTGATTGGGATTTGTATCGAGAAACTTGGCCTTTTGTTTTCTTTTGGAATTTGGAAGGCCGTAGAGCCATTTTGTAGTTGCACCGAGCCAGCCGCGCAAAGGAGACGTTGGCGAAATTTTTCGAAAATTTAGGGAGTTAGAAAAATTTTGATAATTCAAAATTTGGTTTTAAATTGAAACTCGAATGATTAAACAAATAGTATAGTTTGAAACTATGGGAGAGTTGAGAAGTTAATAAGAATGATAATGGGTCTTTTATAAAAAGATAGTTAGTAAGATGTTGAATTTGTTTGGTTTTGGAGGTAAGTAAACGGGTATTGGACCATTTTTACTAACTAGTAATTTCGGGGACGAAATTCTTTTAAAGGGGGAGGAATGTGACGACCCGAAATTTTCGAGCATTTAAAATCAGAATATTTAATTGATTTTAAATATTAAATAGAGTAATTTTAACTTGAATTACGAATATCACAATTTATTTGATAATTAAATTTTTGAATTAAATAATTTGAAAACTTATAAAATTTATACTGATAATACTGAAGATAGTAAAAGTTGTAAAATTGAATTTAACAGTGATTTGTTCAGTTTTGAAATTTTACCGTTTAAATTGAATTTAAAAATAGCCTTCCGAGACACAGTCTCGGAATTCGACGAAACCAGTTCCATTGGATCCGTAATAATGTAGTATTATCAGATTTCAAATTTCGTAGCATTTGGAGTGGTTGTGTGAGCGTACGTTATAAAAACGTGCTGGGAATTTTATCGAGACAAATTGTAATTAATTAAAGATATATATATATATATAATTATATCTGGTCAATACTACAAATCCATCGGCCACCCTATGAATCGACCCTGCCTTTCCCTTCTGTAACACGCCACCTACCTGTCTCTCCTCATTTTTTTATCAGCCGAGATAAAAATTAAATAATATTATAACTTGACAAAAATCAAGTCTTGGCTTCAAGAGCACGCCACTTCCTTTCCCAAAAATATCACGTCCGCTCTCCTCTTTAATGGCCGAGCTTCATAGCCTTTATAAAAAAAAGGGGGGTGGCTAGGAGGCACGCGAATGCCTGAAATCATGACCGAGAGAGGGGGAAACGAAAGGATATGGGTCGCGCGGCGTCGAAGTGACTATCGCGAGGGTTAGGGTTTCGATTGCTTCGAGTCAGCTGGGGGGGATGGCGCTTCGCGTGCGCGTGAATTGGCGCTGGTGTCGTCGAGGCTAGGGTTTCGGCTTTCAGTTTGAGGTCATGGATTGGTGGCGAGGTCAGAAGTGAGTCGCGTGCTCGGGAAGTACGGCATCGCGCTCGCGTTCGAATCAGTGAGGCTGGGGAGATCTCACGTTTATCGGAGGCGGGTCACGATGTAGCTGGAACGAGCGACTCTCGAGTGCGAGGCAGAGGAGTAGTTCGATTGTAAGGTATAACTTCTGCTTTTAATTTAAGTATAATAATATGTATATGGACAGAAACCAAACCTTAATATATATATATATATATGAATACACTCATAGTTAATATTTAGGTAAATTGATAGCATGTATATATAAGATTTAGGAAAATATATAAGAATTTTGAATATTGAAGTTCATATAAAAATAGATTTTCAAACCTATGTAAATAAATTTTTATAAGTAGAGAAATAGTCTCAGGAGAAATAAACATACATCTACACATTTTGAAATTAAATATATTGAATAGAAATTGATTGTTCGATTTGTTTGAATATTAATAAACTATATAAATATTTTTACAAGGTCTGAAATCATGGAAATTCAAGTCGAGTTGGAGGGATTGCAATTTCAAATAGAAAAGGTGAGTTAATCTCACTCAGTTAAATTTAAATTTAAATTTAAAATTTAAATTCAAATGATTAAATTTAAATAATTGTTTGAATGCTTGAATTAATTGATGTGCTATAGTATGGTATATTTTAGAATTGGTATTTTATATTGTGCTAACGTTTGTGGATGCAGGGAGAACAGGTTGGAGGGATCCAACTGGACCCCTCAACTTTATTTAATTATTTAATATTCTCTGTTCTGAATATTTGATATCCTGTAATGAATTATGTGGAAATATTGAATGCTATGGCTTGATTGTTATAATCGGGCAATAACGAATTACCGAGTATATATAATTTGAGTTTGGAAATGAAAATAAAAGAAGTGAAATTGTAAGTAAAATAATTATGGAAACTTGAATAAATTTAAGAATGAATTGGAAAAGAAATAAAGTGCTTTTAAACTTCTAATAAATAAATTTTACGTTTAGTAAGGGAAATTTGAATAATCAGAAGATTAATGAATTGTAAATTTCAGTGTTGTTATTTTAAAAAGAATAAAATATTTATTTAAAATTTAAGATTCAATTTATTGAAAAGAACACAAAAGAACTGGGAAGAAGCTGAAATTGGTATATTTCAGTTAAATGATATAAAATCAAAGGAAAAATAATAATAATAAAAATAAAGTCCATAATTAATGAACTTTGAGATAAACTGATAAGTAAAGAAATTTATTTCAAATGGAATAAAGTGGGAATCAATTTGGAAAATTGATTTAAGTAATTGAGGTTGGAAATTCTTCCTGGATAACCAAGTACGTTTTCAAAGTAAATTTTTAAATATAATTAAAAGTTTTTAAGTTGTTCTTAAAAAGCAAGTTTTAGAAAATTTATTATTCTAAATATTTTAAATTCTAAAGTAAGTATTTTCGTTTAATCTTTTCTTTTAATCTATTATAGAAATAATTATTTAAAGAGTGACTTAGTATTTTGTTTTAGAAAGTGTAAATCTAGTTTTATATTTTATTAAGTAACTTTATTTTCAAATATCCATATAGTATGTATTTTTACAAATTATTGAAGTAATTTTAACTTGAATGTTTTAAAGTATATTTCAAAGTAAAGTGCTTTAAATTATTTTAATAATCTAGTTTTGTGCTTGGTGATTTCAGTGGAGATCGAAAATATTTGGGAAAGTTTATTTTGGGAAAAAGAAAGAATGGTTAGAAACTGTTTTTCAAAGGGTTTTTGAATATGGAAAATATATCTTGTGAAAATATTTTAGAGACAAATAAATAATTTGGGAAATTATTTATTGTGTGATGGATGTTGTGAATATTAATTGATAGTTAAATAACCGACTATCAATATTGGACAAATACGTTGATCGTTTCGAAGAGACCGGGATCGAGATTAATTTCTCAAAAACCACTTCGATCCGGTTTGTAAGTTTCGTGGAAACGAGTTTGGATTCGAAGATGGAGCAGTGAAGTGCAAGGGCTAATCGCTACTAATCATGAGGATATTTCCAAAATGGATGTAGTAGGAATAGTGCCTTCGGTTCCGTTCGAACTCGTAACGGACTTGTATGGATGAATGCTTGCGAAATATCGTCAGGTGGACGATGGGCATTCTAAGGGATATGTGCTGAAAAGGTAACGCTTAGCCTCAAGCCTCATCAAATGGGAATGACTGAAAATCAGGGGTTATGCAGCAAGGCTAGGTGGGTAGCACCCAAGCAGGGTGAGGTCATCCCAGTCTAGATGTCCCTTTTTATTTCGGCTTAGTGGGCGGTTGCTGATCCCAACCGCGGGGTGATTTCACTCGGGATTATCCAGTAAGGGGTGGTCCCGGCCTTGTGTTGCAGGGGAGAGGGCGTACTCCTCGGTACGGTGATCTAGGCCCCGTACTGTGACAGGTGGTACCCCAGTGCCTAGTCATTAGTTGGAAATCCATTCTCCCTACGTGTCTTGTACGAGTTTTGTTTGTATTACCCATATTGTGGCTAGTAGCTCGAATTTAATCATGTAACAATTTCAGCTATTTTATAAGTATTTGTATATAGACCCTATTATAATATCAGAGGATTTCTATAAAAATCATTTTAGTTATCGTAAGGTAAAAACCCGACATGTTTATTTATGGCGTGGTCTTACGAGATGCTTTTGTTTTCAAAGGATTTTTGAAACTTTAATAATCAATTGGGTGTGATTTTCTCACGCTGGTATTCCAGGCTGACTCGGGTGTTATTTAACTATAATGCTCGGGTCAGGCCGAGTATTATAGGATACATGTTTTGATGCTGTGGAGCTCAGGAGACGTGCTGGACGACGATGCATATTCTCGTACTTGTTTTATATGTATATTCCGATGTGTTGAGTAGTTGTGTGAACCCTGATGATGTACTCTGATAATGTAATGCATAACAGATATATTTGTTTTGGTGTAAAGATATGTTAATACCTATTATATTTTATTCCGCTGCGATGGTTAGATTCTGTTGTTGTTTTCTATTTTCTTCTTCTACCTCTTCTTCTTTAACCCAAATGGTTCGTATTTCTGTGTAACTTGAGTTGATTATTGTAAAATAGTGTGACTCAAGGGGTATGGATTTGCGGGTTGTTACAGGGACTACCCCTTACTGGATAGTCCCCAGTAAGATTACCCCGCGGTTGGGATCAGCAACCGCACCACTAAGCCGAATAAAAAGGGACATCTAGACAGGGATGACCTCAACCTAATGGGTGCTACCCACTTAGCCTTGCTGCATATCCCCTGATTTTCAGTCATTCCCAGTTGCTGAGGCTTGAGGCTAAGCGTTACCTTTTAGAACGTTTTACTTAGAATGTCCATCGTCTACCTGACGATGTTCCAAAAGCATTCGTCCATATAAGTCTGTCCCGGATTCGAACGGAACCGAAGGCACTACTCCTACTACATCCATTTTGGAATTGCCCTCAGGATTAGTAGTAACTAGCCCTTGCACTTCAATGCTCTATCTTCGAATCCAAACTCGTCTTCCTCACGAAAAAGTACAAACTGGATCGAAGTGGTTTTTGAGAAATAAATCCCGATCCCGGTCTCTTCGAAACGATCAACGCATTGGCCAATATTGATAGTCGGTTATTTAACTATCAATTAACATCCACAAACAACCATCAAACAGTAAATAATTTTTCCCAAATTATTTATTAACCTCAAAATATCTTCACAAGATATATTCCCAATTTCAACCCTTCTGAAAACAGTTTTCAAACTATCTTTCTTTTTACGGAATAAATCTCCCAAACATTTTCTATTTCCTCTGAAAATAACCAAGTCCAAATACTTTAGATTGTAAAATAATTTAAATCACTTTATTCTTGAATATACCTTTAAAGTATTTCAAACAAAACTGCTTTATAAAATACAAACTACTTTTCTCTAAAATAAAAGTTAAGCCATACTAAATTTAAAATAAGAATTATGAAATTCAATACTAGTTTCCAAAAATATTTTAACTAAACTTATTTTTAAAATAAACTATTTTATTAAAATATAAATATTAATCATTATCTTTAAAACATAATACCAATTAACCTTTAAAAATAATTTCTATTATAACGAATTTAATAAATAGTTACCTTCAAAATTTATACAACTTAAATAATAATCTTCTTAAAACATTCCTTTAAAATCAACTTCAAAACTTCTAACTTTTACTCAAAAACCTGCTTAAAAACGTACTTGGCTTTCAGGGAAATACACTTCCATTCCATAATAATCCGAAGAATTCTTTTTATAAATCCCTCTGGATTTATCCAATTCAAATTTACGTTTAAATCCCGTAAATTTATTCCAACACTTCAAAAATAAACCCTTTTATATTTTAAACACATTTATCATTTCCTAGAAATCACTTTCAAAATATACGCTTAAATATTTAAAATAAGGCTACTAGAAATTACTTAATTAAAAATAATACTTAAGCAAATATAGAGGAGTTTCTAAGAAACTTAAACCAAAATTACCCTTTAAAATAAAGTTATGAAATCAAATATTTATATTAAAATTTCCCTCAAAACTTTATACTACTTCACCTTTAAATTAATTGATACCATAAGTACTTAAATAAATATTTACTTTATACTTAAAATAATTAAAAATAATATTTTTTCCAAAATATCCAAAAACATCTTTCAAACTTCTAGTTTATATTTCGAAAGCTTTTCTTTGGAAGCATACTTAACTTCCCAAGGAAAATACACTTTCCGTCTTTTAAAAATAATCTCATCTTTATTTATTTTGAAACTTTATACCTTCTTATAGAATTTCCAGTCGGAAACCTATCTTTCGAAAATTTATCCACCAATAAATATACCATTTTATTTATAAACCTAATTTATAAATTTCCATTCCTCATGTCCTTTTAAATCAAATTTCAAAAACACTTCAAATTTCCAAACCAATTTTTTGAATTTAATTTCCTCAAATTCATTACTCAAAATTCCTTTTCAATTCCCTTTTAAATCCCAGTTTATTTTATTTATATTTTAGAATCCCAAATTATACTTATCCAATCATAACACATCACAATTTAATTCCCAAATTAATCTTTCACAGTATATAAATAAAATGCATCATCAACTATGAAAATATTTCTATATTGTGAGGAATCCAGTTGGATCCCTCCAACATGTTTCCCTGCATCCACAGATGTTAGGACAACAATAAATATAGATCAAATCTGATAATAATTATAACATACAACTAAACAACCAACCAACAATTTAAATATTAACTATTTAAATTAAATGGTACCCAGATGTGAGTGAAGTTAACTCACATTGAGTTTCGACGAGCGTTTTAAATTTTAAATTAAATCGAACCATTCGATTTAATCTAAAATTTTCACTTGCCCCAATCATCTCTGGACCTGCTATAGCGCGTAGATCGCTTCGCTGCGATTCCGGCGCTTCTTGTTTCGTCAAAATCTGATAACATATGCACAAGATATGAATTTTATAGTTTGAATAAATGTTTAAAACAAATTTACCTTTTTTTATACCAAACTAAATCGTGGCCGCAACCTTCTTCCTTCATGACGCGAACATAAGGTTCGAACCCAAAACGCACAATCAACCCATGACGAACGAGCCTCCCTCCACCACTTCCTCAATGATCGGCCAACGCCAAATTGATGCTACAACTCGCCTCCACCCTCACCTGGAATCTTATGACACTCGGCCTCCCCTAAAGCCCGGAAATTTCTAAAGAACGGAAACCCTATGGGCACAATTTTGGCCATCTCGACAACTCGTATAGTATCTTGACCGTATGGATCTGGTGAGCTCGGAGAGCTCTATGATTTCCATGTTGGAGCTTTATGCTAAAAATCGAAGGTTTGGAAGAGATTAGAGGTAGAAGCTAAGCAATTTTCGGCCATTGACAATGTTTGAGAGGCGGCTGAGAAGTAACTAGAGTTTCGGTCCTTAAAAAATGAATATATAAACGTTTATAATTATTATTTTAATATTTAATTCGTTTTTAAACAACTTTTCAAACGATCTCCAAACATTGCATGCCGACAGGCGTTTATAAGGTTTTACCCGCATTCCGTATACAATGGAACGTTTTCAAAGGCTAATTTGATCATATGTGGAAGATAACTTTTTGAATCGATTTAAAATATTAAATTATCGGTTTGAATTTCAACTCGTTTTCCACCCGTACGAACAAACGGTAAATCCAAACGCTATGAAAATTGAAACCCAATAATAAATAACATTTCCTTTCGGAAATCATTTACTATAACAACAGTGTTATAGTCCACCATTTCCTTCTATTTCTCGAAAACGTCTATTTCAACAATGAATGTTGAAATCTATGGTTTCGAATCTTAACACATTCTAAAAACATCGTTAGATCGTTTTAATTCTATTTAAAACATCACATCCAAAACATTTTCTTTAACATATTATTCACTATTCAAAAACGTGAATATACTTCGTTAACCAATTTCATCATTTCTATACATTTTATTTTAAAGGTTTATTCACTGTCTAAAGCGTGAATATAACTCCATCAATAAGTTATAACAATTTACTTATCAAAATAGGCCATTTTGCGGATTTATAAAACAATGTTTATAAATTCCATTTCTATTTATTTTATAACATCTTCCTTTTATAAATCTCCTTTATTAACCTATTTAAATTTATAACTCAATTATATGCCAAAAGTCCATATTATAAGTTAAATGCTTATAATTTATTTATTTACAAAATCGTTTTTTTAAACTTCCCAAATTATGAATCTTATAACTTATAAGATTCATTTATTTACCTAAATCTATTCTTTTAACAACTTTACAAATTTTATAAACTTACTGCTTATAAAATTCCATTTACAACTTAACCGTTTATAATTCTATAAATTTCATTCATTTATGAAATTCATTTACACTTCATTCTAACACTTATAAAAACTCGTTTTATAATTCAAATATTTTAATTTATAAATATCAATTTCATAAATCTTTTATATAAATCAATTTATATTATTATTTTAAAACGTCTTTAAACTCCTTTATAATTTCACCATTTTCTTTGATTTATAAAATAATCAAGTTTCATAAATCCTATATTTAAACTTTTTACAATAAATTCAAAAATCCCAATTTAAACTTATTTTATAAAATCATTAACCCCATATTTTCAAAAATTAACTTTTAACTATATTTCTCAAAAATCATAATTTTTATAACATTAAAATTATAACGTTTATTTATTTAAAATGAATCAATTCCAAAAATATTTTATAAACGTATACTTTCAAAAATCTTTTTAAAAATCCTTTCAAAATTCCAAAATTTGCCCAATGATGCTACACACCAAATAGTCAATCACGACAACAACGACATCATATATCGATATGATAATCAACGAATATCAAAATATCCATAATCAAATAAATACTGTTGAGGAATCCAGTTGGATCCCTCCAACCTGTTTCCCTGCATCCAAAGATGTTAGCATAATACCAATTCCGTTCCAATACGGAATTATCGCGGTATATGGGATTTAAAATATTATCCGCTTAATAGACGGCGCAATAGGGTCTCATCCGCTATATAATGCGGGAAATCAACTCCAAGTACATAAATAATACCAATTTCACTGTACTGTGAAATGTTCGCGGTATATGTTTTTAATAAATAACCTCCGCTTACTAACGGCGTATAATGTCTATTTTAACAATCAATAGATAACAATCATCATTCAAATATACATTCAAGTATTTTAAATATAACTATTTAAAATTAAAATCGAAACCGATTCGATTGAGTGAGAAGTTCTCACCTTGATTTCAATTTCGTTTTCAGCTTTTATTTCGAATAAAGTTAAACGTGCGTTTAATTTTACCCGAAATTTTTGCTTGCTCCAAACGACTCCAATCCAATTCCATAGCGTAGTGCTCGTCCATACGAACCCAACGCAACTTGTTTCGCACGTTTTCGACCTCGTATGAAAAAGATATGTAAATTTAAACATTATACAATTTAATATAAAACAATTACATATTTTATTTTTAAATTTTATAACCTAAGCTACCCTGGGCCATTGATTTGGCATGAATGAAATCAGGCCGTGCTTCATGTTCTTCCATCTCCAGGTGATCATCAAACGCGACAACCCATATAGGCCGCCATCTAGGGTTACTTTTCGAGCCTCATACGTCACGAATCACGTCGATCGAGCAACGCTATCACGAAGCCCACGTTCGCGCTCACCACCACCCAGCAACCGGCCGAGCTCGGCCCCCCCTAGCGTCTCGAAATACGTACGCAAATCGTCCCCTTTGCAGCCAATTTCCCGATGATTTACTCCACTATAAACGATCATAACCGTTGAACTTCAAGAACTCAGAGTGCTCTACAACTTTCATTTAGAAAGTTTCTTGGATTGCTTCACGGATTTGAAGAAAAGAGAGGGAGGAGATAGGAAGATTTCGGCCTTTGGTTTTGAAAATGGCGGCCGGCTCTGAAGAAACCCTAGGGTTTTTAATTTTTGCAAAAATGAATTAGTTAGGGGCTTATATAGAAAATTCAGCGAACACTATTCATCCCGGAATTTCCGAACTCCAAACGAAGCATGCCGGTTGGCGTTTCTAAGGTTTACCCCATGTTCCAAACACAATGGAACGTGTTTCGAGAGCTAATTCGATCATCTGTGCGAGTTATGGCAATAAACGTTCGATTTAAAATTAAATCGGTTAAATCAAATTTCTAGGCGTTTTAGCTTGCCCCGGACAAACGCTAAATCTGATTGACATGAAATTTGAAAATATACAATGATATCACATTACGGACCCGATGAAACTAGTTTCGTCGAAATCCGAGACTGTTTGAAAAATGACTAATTTCACTAGTCGATTTAAATATTAAAATATTCAATTTTCACAAATTAACCTTTAATGCGTTTTTAAAAATTCTATAACATCATTATAACTCCAACATGATAAAATAAAATTTTACAAATCATTTTCAATCATATTTAACCCAATGTTTAATTATTTCTGCAATTTCAATTATTAAATTATCGATTTAATTATTCAACTAAATCTAATTATTCGAAATAAAATTTATTCGACTTATAAATTTCACTTATTAATATTTAAAATTAATTAAATATACAAATTTTGATTAATAGAAATTCTGGGTCGTTACATACTTCCCCCCTTAAAAGAATTTCGTCCTCGAAATTACCAAGTAAGAAAAATTACAGAATCTATTAACTTTCCATAAATCCATAGTTAAACTTCTTACAATAACTTTACTAAGTTTTCAAATCATACTTAGTTATCTTTTCAAAAACAACTACTATCGTTTAACTTTCAACTTCAAATCAAAATTATAGTTTTCAAAATTTTCCAAAAATTCCTAAAAATTTTCTGACGCCTTAAATTTTCGGAAAAATTCGCCAGAGTCTCCTTTGCGCGACTCGATCCGAAAAAAAAATGAAGTATATATATCACAAATATACATCTCATCAAGTGATGAGGCATCCCGCAGGGAAAAAAGTGTAAAAGTACGATATTTAATCCGAGATATGTACCTTATATTTTATTAGCGAGCATATACGGCTAATATAGCGCGAAAGCGAGCTCCAAATGCGAAGCAAACGCAATCCGCACCTACTAAACACTCAACAAACAGATGAGAAACATGTATATAGACAATAGTATCGATATACAACATATAGCAACATAATAATTATATATGCCAACATAGCAAATGCAGTAAAAGCAATATATTAAACCATCAACCAACTATCATCCAACTAGCATTCAACTAACATCCATAACCAATAAATATTCATTCATATTCTCATTAATATTCAATGAAATGGGTTCTCAATTTAATCACATTTGATTTTCATTCAATTATTCAACTTTTTCAATAAAATAGATTTGGGTAAATAATTTACATTTAATTGATTACATTCAATTCATTCATTCAATTCAATTACTAAAGTTGAATTTCATTTATATAACTCAAGTTCACATTTATCACTTAACTTTATTAATTTACTTCGATACCAAAATCAACTTCATTCAACATCTCTTAAGTTATATTCCATTTCAACATTATTTGGCTTTACTTAACTTAAATTCCCACTTATAAATCAATTCAGATTCCCATTCTAAATAAATTTCCATTTAACTTTAAATTCATAAATATATTCATATAGTTTCACTTCTTATATATATATAAGTTTATTTCACAATTGTAAATCACATTAATTATAATCCAATTCTTATAATTCTTCACTTATACAATTATTCTTTTACAACATGTTTTTATTTAACTGATTCAAACATCTTTTAAATTTACTTATATATATTACATTTTTAACCAACCAAACAATCAACTTATATACAATTTATTAATTCTGAAAAATTATTCCTTTATATATAAAATATAATCAAGGTAAAATTATTTCATTTACCCAATTTAAAACAATATCGTGTCGGTTTATCTTGTTTAAGAGTTTAGAAACCCCTATCTACGATAGTTATCTAGACTACATCGACCGGAATCTATAAACAATCAACCGATAAGTCAACACAATACAAAACAATTTTATATTCACTAACAAATACGCTCTCATAGCTATTATTACACTCAAACTCATTCTAGAGCACTACTGACTCTATCTCTAATGAGTAATACCCAACAAAGTCATGGTTGTCGCTTAACCATATGCTCTGATACCAGATGTAACGACTGCGATTTTTCGATGCCGAAAAAAACCGAACCGTTATAGTTTAAGAAAAAGGTATAAGAAGAAGATAGAAGAAAGAGAGAAAAAAAGCAATAGAAACATCAGAAAGAAACAACAGAACAAATCAGAATCTCACAATTCGCAGCAGAACAACATATAATAGATAAATGAATATTCATTAAAAAAAACACAAGAACTGTATCAGTTATTACATTACATCATATTACATTTCATCATCAGAGTGTAAAACCATCAATACAACAACAAACAGCGGAAAATAAATACTATATACTAGTGAATACGCCATGTCATCCACCTTGCCTCCAGCAAATCCTGAATTCCAGAATATCCTGATGAACCTTAACTCTTGACAGCCCGTGTGGAAATTGGTGGGCACCCAGAGTTTAGGAAGGAAAACAATAAACTCCGAGTCAGTCATGTGACTGGTGTGAGAACTCAAAACAGTTTTATTTTTGAAACAAAGAATAGGATAATTTTAAAATAGATTCGCAATGCTTTTAAAAATGAAACTACCATAAGACCTCCCACCACACACACAATGCAAACGCAGACTTGGAGGAGATTTCTTCTCATGTTAGTCAAAGATGCTTACTACGTAAAATCAAATCATTTTTGGTATTATTATTAGTGCATAGTGTAGAAAACATTTCGAAAGTAGAATATAAATCTTAGCCAGCATAGGTACCATTATATTATGCCTACTATAGCTACCATATTAGATGGCAGGTTCTACAACTAAAACCATACAAGGCTCGTATTGTTTCTTTGGATTTCCAATAAATGGTCAGGCCCAGGAACTTCCCATTGCCACATGAAAACGCCTCTGGAAAGACGCCCCGAGAACCTAACCGGATCTCTGCCAACACAAGGCCGGGTTACCTCTGCAAGAATAGGTAACTACTGACGCGCGTATGCCATCCCCCGGTTGTAACAACCTTTATCTGAGGATCCTCAATCAACATCAATCACAAAGTCATATAAATTTGCAACATTCACATAAGTTAAGTATCTAAGCTCCATACCATGATACCACTTCTATCCAGAAGGCAATGACATACACTAAGGGGCGCTACTCCCTAGAACCTTGCTGCATTCTTCCTGTTTTGACCATTTCCGGGGTGTGAGGTCCGACGAAGTCTCGTCCACAAAGCCACGCTTTGGTACAAAGCCATGCTTTGGGTCAACAAATGATCAAAGTAATGATCACAAAGATAAATGATCAAACAAATGATCATATCACAAATGATCAAACAATGATCATTTCACAGCAACACTCAGCATGTCACATTACCAAATTGGGAATATATCGCTGATAACCATTAACTACGTAACCTCTGAGCTCGTACGTCTCAGAGAAGGGTGTTAAGCTAAGAGAATAAATTCTCCGCCACCAACAGAAATATATTTGAAAGAAATCAGCTTTATATCTCAATTTGTAATGTCAGACATACTATCCATACAAGTCTGTTCCGGGATCGAACAGAACCAAAGGCACTTACAAAGAAGTCCTTGAAATTCGGATATTCACTATCACGACCGGACTTCCCATCACATATGGAGTCTCTATACCGGGGACCAGTCGATGCAAAGACATTCGACGAGTTGTCCTTTCGCTTTTGAAAATATCCGGTCTTCAACACCGGTCTTCAAATGCAATTCATAACGACGTATCACATATTCGGAATGGGTTATACGACCCCAAGGTCCTTTCCCGGCTAACCCGAATAGTGAGCGCTTATTTAAAAATAAGTGTGGCATTCAAATTTCAAATTCAAGCAAATCACAACAAATACCCATTCAAAGGTAAATATTGATAGTCGGTTATTGAACTATCAATGGATATGCACAACATCACCAGATTCCAAATAATTTTTCAAATTATTTATTTTCCAAAAATATCTTTACAAGATATATAATTTTCACACTTCAACCATTTGAAAACAATTTTCAAATCACTTTTCACCTTTACCACTTTTGAAAACAAATTTCAATCATTTTCCTTACGCGGAAATACTTTCATTTCAACATGGTTCATTTAAACCCATTAAATAAATCCTTAACGATTTACTTTATATTTATGTTCCAAATCCATAAATTTATTCCCACACTTCAAAAATAAATCAACATTTATTTTTAAACAAGTTCCCCTTTTCATTTATAAATTCCATAGTGAATTTACATTCCAAAATATTTATGAATATACGATTTCAATTATTCATTTTCAATTTATCTTCAAAAAAATAAATTCTCAAAAACGTTTCATTTCACATTGGAAAAATATCCATACTTACTTATTGATAAGTAATTCACAAATCTATTTATTTTTAACACTTGGAAAATATTCAATATACTTAAATCGAAATTAAGTATATATTTCATTCTTTAAGGAAATCATTCTCTTAAACATATTTATTTGGGCCAAAACGAGTGTTACGTAAAACATCGTTACGACAACCCAAAATCACTAGTATAGGGATTCGAAATTAAGATAGATATATAAATCCCAATACTATACAAAACATTTCCTTTCGGAAATCATTTACTACAACAACAGTGTTATAGTCCATCATTTCCTTCTATTTCTCGAAAACGTCTATTTCAACAATGAATGTTGAAATCTATGGTTTCGAATCTTAACACATTCTAAAAACATCGTTAGATCGTTTTAATTCTATTTAAAACATCACATCCAAAACATTTTCTTTAACATATTATTCACTATTCAAAAACGTGAATATACTTCGTTAACCAATTTCATCATTTCTATACATTTTATTTCAAAGGTTTATTCACTGTCTAAAGCGCGAATATAACTCCATCAATAAGTTATAACAATTTACTTATCAAAATAGGCCGTTTTGTGGATTTATAAAACAATGTTTATAAATTCCATTTCTATTTATTTTATAACATCTTCCTTTTATAAATCTCCTTTATTAACCTATTTAAATTTATAACTCAATTATATGCCAAAAGTCCATATTATAAGTTAAATGCTTATAATTTATTTGTTTACAAAATCGTTTTTTTAAACTTCCCAAATTATGAATCTTATAACTTATAAGATTCATTTATTTACCCAAAACTATTCTTTTAACAACTTTACAAATTTTATAAACTTACTGCTTATAAAATTCCATTTACAACTTCACCGTTTATAATTCTATAAATTTCATTCATTTATGAAATTCATTTACACTTCATTCTAACACTTATAAAAACTCGTTTTATAATTCAAATATTTTAATTTATAAATATTGTAAAGAACCGTAAATCCGTACTCCTTGAATAGACACTAATCTCCATTGATTAACTCAAGGTGAACGAAAACACGAATCCTTATGGATTTTTAAGAAAGAAGGAAAGAAGAAGAAAAGGTAGAAGAGAGAAAATAGAGGGAAAAGAAAATAGAAAGTAGAACGGAACAGAAAATAATAGAACAACATCAGAATCTCACAATTCGCAGCGGAACAACATATAATAGATAAATGAATAATCTTTAAACAAAGAACTATATCAGTTATTACATTACATTACATCATATCATCAGAGTGTACAACATCAAACAAACAGCGGAAAAGAAAGTGCTATACACTAGTAATACGCCATGCCATCCATCTTGCCTCCAGCAACTCCTGAATTCCAGAATATCCTGATAAACCTAACTCTTGACTGCCCGTGTGAAAATTGGTGGGCACCCAGAGTTTAGGAAGGAAAACAATAAACTCCAAGTCAGTCATGTGACTGGTGGGAGAACTCAAAACAGTTTATTTTTTTCTTTAAAGTTAAAATAGAGGAATATTTTTAAAAATTAATTCGCAATGCTTTTAAAAATGAGACTACCATAAGACCTCCCGCCACACACACAATGCAAACGCAGACTTGGGGAAGATTTCTTCTTATGTTAGTCAAAGATGCTTGATACGCATTAAAAAGAACATTTGATATTATTACTAGTGCATAGTGTAGAGAATATTTCGAAAGTAGAATATAAATCTTAGCCAGCATAGGTACCATTATATTATGCCTACTATAGCTACTTCCTGAGGAAGCAGGTTCTACAACTAAAACCGTACAAGTCTCGTATTGTTCCTTTGGATTTCCAACGAATGATCAGGCCAAGGAACTTTCCATTGCCACATGAGAACGCCTCTGGATGGACATCCCCGAGAACCAAACCGGAACTCTACCAACACAAGGCCGGGTTACCCCTAACTGGGTAACTACTGACACGAGCACGCCATTCCCCGATCGTAAACGACCTTTCTCACGGGATCCCGATAACCAACAACCACAAAGTAATAAATTCGCAGTAACCACATAGGTTAAATATCTGGGCTCCATACCATGATACCACCTCTATCCAGAAGGAAATGCACATACCCTAAAGGGAGCTACCCCTCATAACCTTGCTGCTTCTTTCCTGTTTTGACCATTCACGGGGTGTGAGGCTCGACGAAGTCACGTCCACAAAAACATACTTTATACAAAAGCCATGCTTTGGGTCAACAAATGATCATAGAAATGATCACCAAGATAGACGATCAAATAAATGATCCTATCACAAATAATCAACACAATGATCATTTAACAGCAACACTCAGCATGTCACATTACCAAATTGGGAATATATCGCTGATAACTCCAACTATATAACCTCTGAGCTCGTACGTCTCAGAGAAGGGTGTTAAGCTAAAAGAATAAATTCTCCGCCACCAACAGAAATATATTTGAAAGAAATCGGCTTTATATCTCAATTTGTAATGTCAGACACACAATCCATACAAGTCTGTTCCGGGCTCGAACAGAACCGAAGGCACTTACAAAGAAGTCCTTGCAATCCGAATAATCTCTAATCACGTTCGGATTTCCCATCACATATGGAGATCTCAATACCGGGGATCAGCCAGTGCAGAGACAATCAACAAGAAACCCTTTCGCTTTCGAAAATATCCGGTCTTCAACACCGGTCTTCGAATGAAATTCATAACGACGTATCACGTATTCGGAATGGGTTATACAACCCCAAAGTCCTTTCCCGGTTAACCCGAATAGTGAGCGCTTATTTTAAAAAAATAAGTGTGGCATTCAATTTCAAACAAATCCCAACAAATACCTATTTAAAGGTAAATATTGATAGTCGGTTATTGAACTATCAATAGATATGCCAACATCACCAGATTCCAAATAATTTCCCAAATTATTTATTTCCCAAAAATATCTTTACAAGATATATAGTTTTCACACTTCAAAAATAAATCAACATTTATTTTCAAACAAATCCCCTTTTCATTTATAAATTCCATAAGGAATTTACATTCCCAAAATATTTGTGAATATACGATTTCCATTCAATTTTTAATATTCATTTTCAATTTATCTTCAAAAAGATAAATTCCAAATATTCACTTAATATTGGAAAAGCATTTCTATACTTATTAAAAATAAGTAATTCACAGATCTTTTTATTTTCTATACTTAGAAAATATTTAATATACTCTAATCGAAATTAAGTATATATTTCATTCCTTAAGGAAATCATTCACTTAAACATATTTATTTGGGCCAAAACGAATGTTGCGTAAAACATCGTTACGACAACCCAAAAATCACTAGTATAGGGATTCAAAATTAAAAATGATATATAAATCCCAATACTATACCAAATATTTCCTTTCGAAATCATTTATTATAACAACAGTGTTATAATCTACTATTTCCTTATATTTCTCGAAAACATCTATTTCAACAATAAATGTTGAAATCTATGGTTTCGAATCTCAACACCTTTTAAAACATCTTTAGATCGTTTTAATTCTATTTAAAACATCACATCCAAAATAATTTCTTCAACATAATATTCACTATTCAAAAACGTGAATATACTTGTTAATAAATTTTATCACTTCTATTCATTCTATTTTAAAGGATTATTCACTGTCTAAACATGAATATAATTCCATTAACAAATTACAACAATTTTACTTATCAAAATAAGTCGTTGCGAATTTATAAGACAATGTTTATAAATTCCATTTCTATTTTTTTTTTTTTCAACAACTTCCTTTTATAAATTTCCTTTATAAATCTATTCAATTTCATATCTCAATGATATACTAAAATTTCATATTTTAAGTTAAATACTTATAATTTATTTGTTTACAATCCTTTAAACTCCATAATTATAAATCTTATAACTTATAAGATTCATTTATTTATCCAAAATCTATTCTTTTAACTTTATAAATTTTATAAACCTACTGCTTATAAAATCCCATTTATAACTTTACAGTTATAATTCTATAATTTCATTTTATGAAATTCATTTACAATTCATTCTAATACTTGTAAAAGCTTGTTTTATAATTCCAATATTTTTAATTTATAAATATCAATTTATAAATCTTTTTAATATAAAACAATTTGTATTACTATTTTAAAAACGTCTTTCAACTCCTTAAAATTTCATCATTTTAATTTATAAAATAATCAAATTTCATAAATTCTATAGATTTCATTCCTTTATGAAATCCATTTACAAATCATTCTATCACTTATAAAAGCTCGTTTTATAATTCAAGATATTCTAAATTTATAAATATCAGTTTATAAATCTTTTAATATAAATCAATTTATATTATTACTTTAAACATCTTTAAACTCTTTTATAGTTTCATCATTCTGATTTATAAAATAAAAAATTTATAAATCCTATTTTTAAACTTCTTATAATAAATTCAGAAATCCCAGTTTTAACTATTAAAAAAAAATCTTTAGTCTAATATTTTTCAAAAATCAACTTTTAACTGTATTTCTCAAAAATCATAATTTTTATAATATTAAAATTATAACGTTTATTTATTTAAGATGAATCAATTCCAAAAATATTTTATAAACGTATATTTCCAAGAATCACTTTAGAAATCGAAATCGTTATTTTTAAACTTCAAAAATTGGATTCGATGATGCAACACATCGATAGTCAATCACGACTTTCAAATATCATAT
The DNA here is from genome assembly GCA_030765085.1 of Allium cepa. Lineage (NCBI taxonomy): Eukaryota > Viridiplantae > Streptophyta > Magnoliopsida > Asparagales > Amaryllidaceae > Allium > Allium cepa. The sequence continues at coordinate 581,730,544 of CM060940.1, forward strand.
ATCATCCATGATAAACAATCAAACATCACAATATCTAAAATCAAATAAATATTTGTGAGGAATCCAGTTGGATCCCTCCAACCTGTCTCCCTGCATCCACAGACATTAGCACAATACCCATTCCGTTTCAAGACGGAATATCGCGGTATATGGGATTTTATAAATATTATCCGCTTACTAACGGCGCAATAGGGTCTCATCCGCTATACAAATGCGGGAAATCAATCAACTGCAATATATACATATGCCAATATATATATATTGCTATATATATAATATAATACCAATTCCACTTCGAGGTGGAATATCGCGGTATATGTGTGTAATAAATAACCTCCGCTTACTAACGGCGTATAGGGCCTATTCACATCCAATATATATATAACAATCATCATTCAATCATTCAATCAACATAGTCAAGAAAATTTTAAATCTAACTATTTAAAATTTAAATAAACAATAAAATTCCTTTTGAGTGAGAAGTTCTCACCTTTGCTTCTATTAGCAATCCATTTCCCCTTTTGACTCGATTTCCTTGATTTATACCTTGTATAAATATTTACACAATTTATTAATATTCGAACAAATCGAATAATAAATTTTCATTAGATTATTTCGATTCATCGGCGATTTCATTTTTTTATAGTTAAATTAACTAATAGTTTTATTTAAACCAATTTCTTCTTTACTAAATTTATTTCAACTAATTATTTTACTTTAAATTAATTTCTTTAAATCAATTTCTTTTAAATAAATTTTATAAAAAATTAAGTTTTAATCTAATAAAATTTAAATTTCAACTAAATTTACTTAAATAAATTTATTTAACTACAATTTAATTTCCCTTAAATATAAATTATTTTTAACCACTTAACTTATATTCAAACAAATTTTCTTTTTCAAAAAAAATATTTTTTATTTGAAACTAAATTTATATTTAACTAGTAATTTAGTTTTAAACTAAATTTTCTTCAATTTTTAAAATCCCTATTATTATTTATTTCTAATCTATTATTTCCTTCTTATTTATTCTAACCGAACTAATTTTTTTCTTAAATAAAATTATTTTCCTTTGTTTAATAAATTTATTTTAACTAAAATTTTACTTTAAACTAATATCTTTAAATCAATTCCTTTTAAATAAATTTTATAAAAAATTAAGTTTTAATCTAAATTTCCTTTATAAATCTATTTAACTAATTTTCCTTTTAAAATTTATTTAAATTAACCAAGGGTTTCACTTTTGAACTAATAATTTTGAATTGTAAACAAATTTTCTTTTACTGTATAAAACTATTTATTTATATATATATCTACAGTTTTCTAGATAATTTAAGAAATTAAATTGTTTTAACTTACTGTATTTTAGAATAACCTACCCTAAATTAAAATTAAAGATTCATTTTTCATTTATTCAAATCTCTTTAATATTTTGATTTAATTAATAATTTGATTTTTAAATAAATGTTTCTTTTGAAATTACATACATATATCTATACATTTTGATTTTTGTTTTAGCTGTATATTAACTTACTGTAAAAATCAAAATTGTCTTGCTGGAATTGATTTCTTCTTTTCTGCTATATATTTTTTTTCTGCCATTACTTAATTTTTTTTTATCAAGATTCTCTTAAAAACTGCATATATATATATATATATATATATATATATATATATATTCAAATTGAGGAATAAATTGTTTTCAATACCTCACTGCTGAATCAAGTAGACCCAGGCTCGAGCTCCACCATAAGTCGCATGCACGAACCCCTAGTTTCCATCCATCATCGCGCTACAGGCTCGAATCGCCTGCGATCGACCGCGACACCATCGCGACTACGTCTCCTCCCCTGACTCGCGCGCCGCCGCTACCTCGTGTCGCGACCAAGCCCTAGCCCAATCGCCCCTACGCGAGTCGCCTGCCGCCAACCTATCGCCATCGGTATACGCGCGCAAGCTTCCTTGCCTGATGCCGCCTTGCTCAATCGCGTCGCCCTACCCAATCGCCGCTTCCACTTGCTTCGCCCTCCTCCTCGAATTTTGCGCGGCACCCCACGCGACATCGCCCCATTTTTTATTTTTATTTTTTCCTTTCGGCTGCGGCACCATTTTTTTCATTTGAAGGCTTTGGCCGATTTGCTTTTGTTTTTGATTCTTGGCTTCGGCCATTTTTTTTCCCTTTTTATTTTTCTTCGATTTGAAACTGAAGAGAGGAAGGAAGGAGAGGTTTATTTAAAATCGAACGAACATGCTTTGCACGATTTCTTCAGTGATTTTCTGCGTGATTTTAGGCGTGAGTTTAGGGAAGAGAACGTGTGTTAGTTTGACCAATTTAAATTTTTAAATTCAAGTTTAAATCGAATTTAATTTCAACGCGTTTTCTTATCGTACGGTCACGCAACAACTCCAAACACTACGAAATTTGAAATCCAGTAATAATTCAATATTACGGACCCAATGGAACTGGTTTCGTCGAATTCCGAGACTGTGCCTCGGACGGCTATTTTAAATATCGATTCAAACGATTAAATTTCAAAACTGAACAATTCACTTTAAATTTCAATTCTGAAGCTTCTATTATCTTCAATATTATCAATATGAATTTTACAAGCATTTGAAATATTTTTAATTGGCTTAAAATTGAAGATTCAAATTATTATTAAATTTTCCAATAGACTAAATTCTATAGTTTAATCGTTATATTCATTCTGATAATTTGAAATTCAATTCAAACCATCATTCAAATTTTTAAAATTAATTAAATATTTCCAAATTAAATTATTAAAAATTCTGGGTCGTTACAATCTTCCCCCTTAAAAGAATTTCGTCCCGAAATTACAAGTTAAGAAGAATGCCCTTATCCCATTTATTATTTTTCACAATCCAAATAGTTTTATCAACTTACTAACCTAAATCTTTTTATTAGAGATTCATTATCGTTTCAACTAGCTTTCCAATTCCAATCATAGGTTTCAAACAACATTGTTCTCCTAACAATTTAAATTTAAATTCAAATTCAAATTTTAAACTTTCAAAATTTCTCAAAATTTTTCTAACACCCTAAATTTTCGAAAAATTTCGCCAACGTCTCCTTTGCGCGGCTAGCTCGGTACGACTACAAAATGGCACCACGGCCCCTCAGAATCAAAAAGAAAAGAGAAAGCCAAGTGGCTGGAGAAGAAAGTCATCAAATTTCATACTGAAATTGAAATACGTACCTTTTTGTCGAGCAATTCAATTTTATCTTTGAAATCAAAATCTCAATTCCTTTATATACCTGTATAACCTGCTAGTAGTAGCATCCAAAATATCCAATTCCAACATTCAAACCATTTTGCTAATTCTATTACAAAACTTTCCAACATATGTTTCTTATACATTTTTACTTCACTATTGGAGTTACATATCCATTCTCATTCAATTTCACATTTCAATTCATTAAATTTCATTTGAATTCAATTCAAAATTTCAATTCAATTTGAATTCAATTCTCAATTTTAATTTTATCGATTAACTTTCATTAGCTAATTCATATTACTACCTTAAATTAGTTTCATTCACTAATTCATATTTTCAATTTAAATTTCATATTCAATTCATCTCGAATTTACTCAATTACTAACAAAAGGAATTTCAATTTATTTCTTTTACTTACTTGAGTTTATATACAAGTTCAAATTTATCTTCAAATTTAGCTCACGACTAATTTTTTTTATTTAACCAATTCAAATTCCAATTCATTAGTCCATGAATTAATAATTTATCAAGTTAGTTTACTTGATTCAATCCATTTTATTTTATTATTTAATTCCATATAATAATGATAATAATTCTATATTATCACTTCCTAACAATCCATGCAACCATATACTATAATAATCCATAGAAAATCATTTCTTTTCTATACAAAATAGTTTTGGGCAAAATTATCTTATTTACCCGTTTCAAAACAATTTTATATTCACTAACAAATACGCGCTCATATCTATTATTACACTCAACCTCATTCTAGAGTACTGCTGACTCTATCTCTAATGAGTAATACCCAACAGAACCATGGTTGTCGCTTAACCATAAGCTCTGATACCAAATGTAAAGAACCGTAAATCCGTACTCCTTGAATAGACACTAATCTCCATTGATTAACTCAAGGTGAACGAAAACACAAATCCTTATGGATTTTTAAGAAAGAAGGAAAGAAGAAGAAAAGGTAGAAGAGAGAAAATAGAGGGAAAAGAAAATAGAAAATAGAACGGAACAGAAAATAACAGAACAACATCAGAATCTCACAATTCGCAGCGGAACAACATATAATAGATAAATGAATAATCTTTAAACAAAGAACTATATCAGTTATTACATTACATTACATCATATCATCAGAGTGTACAACATCAAACAAACAGCGGAAAAGAAAGTACTATATACTAGTAATACGCCATGCCATCCATCTTGCCTCCAGCAACTCCTGAATTCCAGAATATCCTGATAAACCTAACTCTTGACTGTCCGTGTGAAAATTGGTGGGCACCCAGAGTTTAGGAAGGAAAACAATAAACTCCAAGTCAGTCATGTGACTGGTGCGAGAACTCAAAACAGTTTATTTTTTTATTTAAAGTTAAAATAGAGGAATATTTTTAAAAATCAATTCGCAATGCTTTTAAAAATGAGACTACCATAAGACCTCCCGCCACACACACAATGCAAACGCAGACTTGGGGAAGATTTCTTCTTATGTTAGTCAAAGATGCTTGATACGCATTAAAAAGAACATTTGATATTATTACTAGTGCATAGTGTAGAGAATATTTCGAAAGTAGAATATAAATCTTAGCCAGCATAGGTACCATTATATTATGCCTACTATAGCTACTTCCTGAGGAAGCAGGTTCTACAACTAAAACCGTACAAGTCTCGTATTGTTTCTTTGGATTTCCAACGAATGATCAGGCCAAGGAACTTCCCATTGCCACATGAGAACGCCTCTGGATGGACATCCCCGAGAACCAAACCGGAACTCTACCAACACAAGGCCGGGTTACCCCTAACTGGGTAACTACTGACACGAGCACGCCATTCCCTGATCGTAAACGACCTTTCTCACGGGATCCCGATAACCAACAACCACAAAGTAATAAATTCGCAGTAACCACATAGGTTAAATATCTGGGCTCCATACCATGATACCACCTCTATCCAGAAGAAAATGCACATACCCTAAAGGGAGCTACCCCTCATAACCTTGCTGCTTCGTTCCTGTTTTGACCATTCACGGGGTGTGAGGCTCGACGAAGTCACGTCCACAAAAACATACTTTATACAAAAGCCATGCTTTGGGTCAACAAATGATCATAGAAATGATCACCAAGATAGACGATCAAATAAATGATCCTATCACAAATAATCAACACAATGATCATTTAACAGCAACACTCAGCATGTCACATTACCAAATTGGGAATATATCGCTGATAACTCCAACTATATAACCTCTGAGCTCGTACGTCTCAGAGAAGGGTGTTAAGCTAAAAGAATAAATTCTCCGCCACCAACAGAAATATATTTGAAAAAAATCGGCTTTATATCTCAATTTGTAATGTCAGACACACAATCCATACAAGTCTGTTCCGGGCTCGAACAGAACCGAAGGCACTTACAAAGAAGTCCTTGCAATCCGAATAATCTCTAATCACGTTCGGATTTCCCATCACATATGGAGATCTCAATACCGGGGATCAGCCAGTGCAGAGACAATCAACAAGAAACCCTTTCGCTTTCGAAAATATCCGGTCTTCAACACCGGTCTTCGAATGAAATTCATAACGACGTATCACGTATTCGGAATGGGTTATACGACCCCAAAGTCCTTTCCCGGTTAACCCGAATAGTGAGCGCTTATTTTAAAAAAATAAGTGTGGCATTCAATTTCAAACAAATCCCAACAAATACCTATTTAAAGGTAAATATTGATAGTCGGTTATTGAACTATCAATAGATATGCCAACATCACCAGATTCCAAATAATTTCCCAAATTATTTATTTCCCAAAAATATCTTTACAAGATATATAGTTTTCACACTTCAAAAATAAATCAACATTTATTTTCAAACAAATCCCCTTTTCATTTATAAATTCCATAAGGAATTTACATTCCCAAAATATTTATGAATATACGATTTCCATTCAATTTTTAATATTCATTTTCAATTTATCTTCAAAAAGATAAATTCCAAATATTCACTTAATATTGGAAAAGCATTTCTATACTTATTAAAAATAAGTAATTCACAGATCTTTTTATTTTCTATACTTAGAAAATATTTAATATACTCTAATCGAAATTAAGTATATATTTCATTCCTTAAGGAAATCATTCACTTAAACATATTTATTTGGGCCAAAACGAATGTTGCGTTAAACATCGTTACGACAACCCAAAAATCAGTAGTATAGGGATTCAAAATTAAAAATGATATATAAATCCCAGTACTATACCAAATATTTCCTTTCGAAATCATTTATTATAACAACAGTGTTATAATCTACTATTTCCTTATATTTCTCGAAAACATCTATTTCAACAATAAATGTTGAAATCTATGGTTTCGAATCTCAACACCTTTTAAAACATCTTTAGATCGTTTTAATTCTATTTAAAACATCACATCCAAAATAATTTCTTCAACATAATATTCACTATTCAAAAACGTAAATATACTTGTTAATAAATTTTATCACTTCTATTCATTCTATTTTAAAGGATTATTCACTGTCTAAACATGAATATAATTCCATTAACAAATTACAACAATTTTACTTATCAAAATAAGTCGTTGCGAATTTATAAGACAATGTTTATAAATTCCATTTCTATTTTATTTTTTTTCAACAACTTCCTTTTATAAATTTCCTTTATAAATCTATTCAATTTCATATCTCAATGATATACTAAAATTTCATATTATAAGTTAAATACTTATAATTTATTTGTTTACAAAATCGTTCCTTTAAATTCCATAATTATAAATCTTATAACTTATAAGATTCATTTATTTATCCAAAATCTATTCTTTTAACTTTATAAATTTTACAAACCTACTGCTTATAAAATCCCATTTATAACTTTACCGTTATAATTCTATAATTTCAATTTATGAAATTCATTTACAATTCATTCTAATACTTGTAAAAGCTTGTTTTATAATTCCAATATTTTTAATTTATAAATATCAATTTATAAATCTTTTTAATATAAAACAATTTGTATTACTATTTTAAAAACGTCTTTCAACTCCTTAAAATTTCATCATTTTAATTTATAAAATAATCAAATTTCATAAATTCTATAGATTTCATTCCTTTATGAAATCCATTCACAAATCATTCTATCACTTATAAAAGCTCGTTTTATAATTCAAGATATTCTAAATTTATAAATATCAATTTATAAATCTTTTAATATAAATCAATTTATATTATTACTTTAAACATCTTTAAACTCTTTTATAGTTTCATCATTCTGATTTAAAAAATAAAAATTTTATAAATCCTATTTTTAAACTTCTTATAACAAATTCAGAAATCCCAGTTTTAACTATTAAAAAAAAATCTTTAGTCTCATATTTTTCAAAAATCAACTTTTAACTGTATTTCTCAAAAATCATAATTTTTATAATATTAAAATTATAACGTTTATTTATTTGAGATGAATCAATTCCAAAAATATTTTATAAACGTATATTTCCAAGAATCACTTTAGAAATCAAAATCGTTATTTTTAAACTTCAAAAATTGGATTCGATGAAGCAACACATCGATAGTCAATCACGACTTTCAAATATCATATATCATCCATGATAAACAATCAAACATCACAATGTCTAAAATCAAATAAATATTTGTGAGGAATCCAGTTGGATCCCTCCAACCTGTCTCCCTGCATCCACAGACATTAGCACAATACCCATTCCGTTTCAAGACGGAATATCGCGGTATATGGGATTTTATAAATATTATCCGCTTACTAACGGCGCAATAGGGTCTCATCCGCTATACAAATGCGGGAAATCAATCAACTGCAATATATACATATGCCAATATATATATATATTGCTATATATATAATATAATACCAATTCCACTTCGAGGTGGAATATCGCGGTATATGTGTGTAATAAATAACCTCCGCTTACTAACGGCGTATAGGGCCTATTCACATCCAATATATATATAACAATCATCGTTCAATCATTCAATCAACATAGTCAAGCAAATTTTAAATCTAACTATTTAAAATTTAAATAAACAACAAAATTCCTTTTGAGTGAGAAGTTCTCACCTTTGCTTCTATTAGCAATCCATTTCCCCTTTTGACTCGATTTCCTTGATTTATACCTTGTATAAATATTTACACAATTTATTAATATTCGAACAAATCGAATAATAAATTTTCATTAGATTATTTCGATTCATCGGCGATTTCATTTTTTTATAGTTAAATTAACTAATAGTTTTATTTAAACCAATTTCTTCTTTACTAAATTTATTTCAACTAATTATTTTACTTTAAATTAATTTCTTTAAATCAATTTCTTTTAAATAAATTTTATAAAAAATTAAGTTTTAATCTAATAAAATTTAAATTTCAACTAAATTTACTTAAATAAATTTATTTAACTACAATTTAATTTCCCTTAAATATAAATTATTTTTAACCACTTAACTTATATTCAAACAAATTTTCTTTTTCAAAAAAAATATTTTTTATTTGAAACTAAATTTATATTTAACTAGTAATTTAGTTTTAAACTAAATTTTCTTCAATTTTTAAAATCCCTATTATTATTTATTTCTAATCTATTATTTCCTTCTTATTTATTCTAACTCAACTAATTTTTTTCTTAAATAAAATTATTTTCCTTTGTTTAATAAATTTATTTTAACTAAAATTTTACTTTAAACTAATATCTTTAAATCAATTCCTTTTAAATAAATTTTATAAAAAATTAAGTTTTAATCTAAATTTCCTTTATAAATCTATTTAACTAATTTTCCTTTAAAATTTATTTAAATTAACCAAGGGTTTCACTTTTGAACTAATAATTTTGAATTGTAAACAAATTTTCTTTTACTGTATAAAACTATTTATTTATATATATATCTACAGTTTTCTAGATAATTTAAGAAATTAAATTGTTTTAACTTACTGTATTTTAGAATAACCTACCCTAAATTAAAATTAAAGATTCATTTTTCATTTATTCAAATCTCTTTAATATTTTGATTTTAATTAATAATTTGATTTTTAAATAAATGTTTCTTTTGAAATTACATACATATATCTATACATTTTGATTTTTGTTTTAGCTGTATATTAACTTACTGTAAAAATCAAAATTGTCTTGCTGTAATTGATTTCTTCTTTTCTGCTATATTTTTTTTTTTCTGCCATTACTTAATTTTTTTTTTTATCAAGATTCTCTTAAAAACTGCATATATATATATATATATATATATATATATATATATATATATATATATATATTCAAATTGAGGAATAAATTGTTTTCAATACCTCACTGCTGAATCAAGTAGACCCAGGCTCGAGCTCCACCATAAGTCGCATGCACGAACCCCTAGTTTCCATCCATCATCGCGCTACAGGCTCGAATCGCCTGCGATCGACCGCGACACCATCGCGACTACGTCTCCTCCCCTGACTCGCGCGTCGCCGCTACCTCGTGTCGCGACCAAGCCCTAGCCCAATCGCCCCTACGCGAGTCGCCTGCCGCCAACCTATCGCCATCGGTATACGCGCGCAAGCTTCCTTGCCTGATGCCGCCTTGCTCAATCGCGTCGCCCTATCCAATCGCCGCTTCCACTTGCTTCGCCCTCCTCCTCGAATTTTGCGCGGCACCCCACGCGACATCGCCCCATTTTTTATTTTTTATTTTCCCTTTCGGCTGCGGCACCATTTTTTTCATTTGAAGGCTTCGGCCGATTTGCTTTTGTTTTTGATTCTTGGCTTCGGCCATTTTTTTTCCCTTTTTATTTTTCTTCGATTTGAAACTGAAGAGAGGAAGGAAGGAGATGTTTATTTAAAATCGAACGAACATGCTTTGCACGATTTCTTCAGTGATTTTCTGCGTGATTTTAGGCGTGAGTTTAGGGAAGAGAACGTGTGTTAGTTTGACCAATTTAAATTTTTAAATTCAAGTTTAAATCGAATTTAATTTCAACGCGTTTTCTTATCGTACGGTCACACAACAACTCCAAACACTACGAAATTTGAAATCCAGTAATAATTCAATATTACGGACCCAATGGAACTGGTTTCGTCGAATTCCGAGATTGTGCCTCGGACGGCTATTTTAAATATCGATTCAAACGATTAAATTTCAAAACTGAACAATTCACTTTAAATTTCAATTCTGAAGCTTCTATTATCTTCAATATTATCAATATGAATTTTATAAGCCTTTGAAATATTTTTAATTGGCTTAAAATTGAAGATTCAAATTATTATTAAATTTTCCAATAGATTAAATTCTATAGTTTAATCGTTATATTCATTCTGATAATTTGAAATTCAATTCAAACCATCATTCAAATTTTTAAAATTAATTAAATATTTCCAAATTAAATTATTAAAAATTCTGGGTCGTTACAAATATCAATTTCATAAATCTTTTATATAAATCAATTTATATTATTATTTTAAAACGTCTTTAAACTCCTTTATAATTTCACCATTTTCTATGATTTATAAAATAATCAAATTTCATAAATCCTATATTTAAACTTTTTACAATAAATTCAAAAATCCCAATTTAAACTTATTTTATAAAATCATTAACCCCATATTTTCAAAAATCAACTTTTAACTATATTTCTCAAAAATCATAATTTTTATAACATTAAAATTATAACGTTTATTTATTTAAAATGAATCAATTCCAAAAATATTTTATAAACGTATACTTTCAAAAATCTTTTTAAAAATCCTTTCAAAATTCCAAAATTTGCCCAATGATGCTACACACCAAATAGTCAATCACGACAACAACGACATCATATATCGATATGATAATCAACGAATATCAAAATATCCATAATCAAATAAATACTGTTGAGGAATCCAGTTGGATCCCTCCAACCTGTTTCCCTGCATCCAAAGATGTTAGCACAATACCAATTCCGTTCCAGTACGGAATTATCGCGGTATATGGGATTTAAAATATTATCCGCTTAATAGACGGCGCAATAGGGTCCCATCCGCTATATAATGCGGGAAATCAACTCCAAGTACATAAATAATACCAATTTCACTGTACTGTGAAATATTCACGGTATATGTTTTTAATAAATAACCTCCGCTTACTAACGGCGTATAATGTTTATTTTAACAATCAATAGATAACAATCATCATTCAAATATACATAGGGCTGTCAATGGGTACCCGAAAAATCCGATATCCGTCCGAATCCGTATCCGAAAATATGAAAAATATCCGTTATCCGAAAAGCGGATACGGATATCCGATATCCGAAAAGCTTTTCGGATACGGATATGGTTATAGTGGTATCCGTATCCGAAAAATATCCATCCGATTAACTGATGCATATTTATATAATTTAAAATAGGAAAATAGAGCTATGAGTGTTTAACTTTTGAATATTTTTGGATACACATACATATATTAGTATAAAACAATGTTTTATCACCATATTTTTTATTTCTTTGTTTTTTTATAAACAATAGTACAAAAAATGTTTTATGTTGATCTAAACTTTTTCGTTTATACCTTTAAATTTATTAATTATTGGCGGAGCGGATAAATATCCGATATCCGTCCGTATCCGAAAATTAAGCGGATACGGATATCCGATATCCGAAAATTAAACGGATACGGATATCCGATATCCGAAAATGATTTCAGATACGGATACGGATATGGCACTATCCGTATCCGAAAGCATCCGTTGACATCCCTAAATATACATTCAAGTATTTTAAATATAACTATTTAAAATTAAAATCGAAATCGATTCGATTGAGTGAGAAGTTCTCACCTTGATTTCAATTTCCTTTTCAGCTTTTATTTCGAATAAAATTAAACGTGCGTTTAATTTTACCCGAAATTTTCGCTAGCTCCACGACTCCAATCCAATTCCATAGCGTAGTGCTCGTCCATACGAACCCAACGCAACTTGTTTCGCACGTTTTCGACCTCGTATGAAAAGGATACGTAAATTTAAACATTATACAATTTAATATAAAACAATTACATATTTTATTTTTAAATTTTATAACCTAAGCTACCCTGGGCCGTTGATTTGGCTTGAACGAAATCAGGCCGTGCTTCATGTTCTTCCATCTCCAGGTGATCATCGAACGCGACAACCCATATAGGCCGTCATCTAGGGTTACTTTTCGGGCCGCATACGTCACGAATCACGTCGATCGAGCAACGCTATCACGAAGCCCACGTTCGCGCGCACCACCACCCAGCAACCGGCCGAGCTCGGCCCCCCTAGCGTCTCGAAATACGTGCGCAACTCGTCCCCTTTGCAGCCAATTTCCCGATGATTTACTCCACTATAAACGATCATAACCGTTGAACTTCAAGAACTCAGAGTGCTCTACAACTTTCATTTAGAAAGTTTCTTGGATTGCTTCACGGATTTGAAGAAAAGAGAGGGAGGAGATAGGAAGATTTCGGCCTTTGGTTTTGAAAATGGCGTCCGGCTCTGAAGAAACCCTAGGGTTTTTAATTTTTGCAAAAATGAATTAGTTAGGGGCTTATAAAGAAAATCCAGCGAACACTATTCATCCCGGAATTTTCGAACTCCAAACGAAGCGTGCCGGTTGGCGTTCCTAAGGTTTACTCCGCGTTCCGAACACAATGGAACGTGTTTCGAGAGCTAATTCGATCATCTGTGCGAGTTATGGCAATAAACGTTCGATTTAAAATTAAATCGGTTAAATCAAATTTCTAGGCGTTTTAGCTTGCCCCGGACAAACGGTAAATCCGATTGACATGAAATTTGAAACTATACAATAATATCACATTACGGATCCGATGAAACTGGTTTCGTCGAAATCCGAGACTGTTTGAAAAATGACTAATTTCATTAGTCTATTTAAATATTAAAATATTCAATTTTCCCAAATTAACTTTTAATTCGTTTTTAAAAGTTCTATAACATCATTATAACTCCAACATGATAAAATAAAATTTTACAAATCATTTTCAATCATATTTAACCCAATTTTCAATTATTTCTGCAATTTCAATTATTAAATTATCGATTTAATTATTCAACTAAATCTAATTATTCGAAATAAAATTTATTCGACTTATAAATTTCAATTATTAATATTTAAAATTAATTAAATATACAAATTTTAATTAATAGAAATTCTAGGTCGTTACACGCTTGGTCACAACATTTTGTAACTACTACCACGAAACATACGATATATCAATCATGGATTTTCTATTAAACACACTTTTAATTAAATTATTTAATTAATACAACATTATTATATCAAGTATATAATATGAAGTTAATATCTTTTATTTCAAACAAGATTAGCTACTAAGTTAGATTTATGTAACAAATTATATAATTGCTCCTTGTATCCTTTACCTTGATACGTTCCTTGTAGTGCTTTCGCATAGTTCTTCCATTCCAAATGCATGTAGTCGGTACTTCTTATTAACATCTCAAACCATCCCTACTGCTGTGCATTGCAAGTAAATTGTGAATGTCCACTTCGTTTGGTCCTCACAAATATTGAGTTCTATAGATACCTACAATAGTTTGAGAAAATTTATGAGGCGTTTCCAGTACTCTACGTTTTTCAATCGCAAAGAGTCGTTAAGCATATCTACAAGTTTGTCGTATGCTAACATTCTAATTGTAGCAGTCGCCTTTTGATGCCCAATCAAACTCCAAGTGTTTTGGAGGCTTTTGGTTAAAAAACAATATCTGTCGTAAGCTTTCACGGCTTTCAAACTTCTATTTATCCATAGATGTCTCATTCTCAATCTCGTACTAAACATATATGCAACGTATAGTGGATTTTGTACAAAATAATCGTCCATCAACTGCCAATTGAAAACGAAATGATGACTGTTAATGTATCGTCTATTAAGACAACCTCCATGCCAACGAGACAATGGTCCAATTCTTCTTGTAATTACAGTAACCAAGTTTCGTTCTCCATTTGGGCATTTTCCGTTCACTGTAATTGAAATCATTATCTAATGCGAGAAATTTTAATGTGGACATTGTTGCAATTCGAAAAATAATAAGGTATAAATATAACGAAGAACTTAGTTGTGTGAAAACTATTTGAGTTAATGCATATTTGTAGGGTTCAAAAAGTACTCGCCAACTAACTGTTGTAGGTGCCTATTTAAAACACCCAACAAGTCAAACGCATGTTAAACAGACACCTAAGACGTCAGACGTCTTGGTTACAGATTTATAACCAAATTGATCCCGATTGTGTGATATTACAAACTGTAATTGACTCTTGAAATAGGTTTGGATTACATAATCGTAATCTCCTCCACACACCCCAAACTCATGCAATGGGGTCATCAAGCTTGGAAGTGGTTTAAGCAGAAATTTTGTATGCTACATTATGAACGGCCTACAGCATGAATCAGAAGAAATGGTACGCCTATAATAGCTTCCCTGCTGGGTGGACATCTAAATAAATTCATGCCCATTGAAATCAGCAACGATGGGCTGTACAACACTTTTTTCACCATAGCAGTTTCTCTTTCCAGCGATCCAATGCACAGGCTAGGTAGGTCACAAAAGTAAAATTAAACATCCAAGTTACAGAGAGATAATTATTAGTTCAGCATACAGAACCAACGCCAAGTTATATAATTAAATGGGGGTTTCTATTTGCATCATTAGTTCGCGTAAAATAAATTATAGGTTTATACCAATTGACATCTTTAATTTTACTTCACTACATATATTATGTTCCATTTACTTTACATCAAGCTCAGAAATAAGTTGTGCACGAACCATAAACTCTTGCTAATGCTTGTTAGGAGACGGTTCAGCTTCAACGATGCATTTTTCATGTTTTTATACCCCATAAAGAACAGATCGGAATCTGCAAACAATAATGATTTGTCAACTTTAAAATAATCTACAGGTAAATTATACCCACCAAATAAATAAATAAAGAATTTATACCTGCAAAACAAGTGCTTTCAGGTTTGTTTGACAGATTTTATTGTCATCGTATAATTGGATCAGGTCCATACTTCAATTCAGGCAACGTATCAACTCTGCAATTTGCAATATACCCTTAATTTCATAATGTTTTTTTACAAATCATTCGTATACATAGAATCTCAATTACAGAATAGGCATATTAATCCTACATGTACCATAATTCCCACATATCTACCTGATAAATATGAACACTGCTTGAGTAATTGATTTAATCTACCTGACACATACTTTTGAACTTCTGATACTTCAAATCTTAAATTTATTGGAAATTACTTGATATATTGAGTAGAGGAAGTGTTTACAGAACTTTGCAATGATTATTGATGTAAGAAATTTCTGAAGCTGTGACCGATTAGATTAGCAAGCATAGCTTGCTTTGAAGTCCTATTACTTCTATTCTAATAAATGGCCAGAGGATGGTAACGTAACAAATTTTTATCATTTAAAACAGAAAATCCAAAATAATTTGATAAGAAATCCATTAGTTATATCCGTGTAGTTAAAATATGATGTCACCTACAAGCAGCTCTCCTATGTAGATTTTAATAAAGTCACAGCCATCACAAGAAACATGTATAGTGCACATGTTGACTACGCAACTGCCATTGATATTGTATAATATCTATCAATGTAAACATGATAAAATGTACCTTTGTTTAACTTTGAGTATTCCAGTGCCAAACTGTATAGGGATTCCCATGATTATACATTCTGACACACCCTCAATCTGATCACGTCTACCATGAAAGGGTGCATTAAACAAATGTTCTGCAGTTTTCTCAAATGATGCTAACATTAATACACTGTCTTTCATCTTTGTCATACCAAATCTTGTTATTCCAAGCACTTCACCCTGCATTTGTTAACCATTGAAAACACATGCTTAAAAATATGGACATAAAGTAGTAAAAGACATTCCCAATGATGATAATGATAATTACAGTGCTGGTCATGACATCAGCCAAAAGCATCATGTGACGAATATCAATGTTCATGCTTTTCATCGTTCCTTGTATTTCGTCTATTATGCTCCTCCTTGCAGCTTCTATGCCTAAAGTATACCACACTTCCATAATATGGTTGCTTTTTGTTTTAATACCATTAACACCTGGAGTTCCCAATACTGCACCAAGATTTGTACTGCATAAACAATGTAAAAATGATTAACTCCATTGAAAGTAGTTGAAACCCTGTAGGAACAATAGAGTCCTAAACAGATTAGAGTCAAACCCTTTAATCAATAGTTTATATTTCGCTTTCTCCTTCACAATGAGAGCACGTTCAACAGTCCCAATGCCCTAACGTGATAATAAAATAAACATTTGTATCCTTGAAAATAATAATTCAAATTTCTACTTCAAGTAAATTTAAATGCCAGAACCGGTAGAATGAACTAACAAAGACATACCTTCACAACTACCATTGGAAGAACCGACTTCAGATGATGCAAGTCAAACTGAAGTTTATCTTTATCTTTCGCAGCTGAAAAGATTCTTATTTTGGGGATTTTACTTGCAGGGATAATAACATGCTGCATGAACAGTCGAACGTTAGATACAAATTATTGGGTAAACTAATGTATGAAGAATTTAACTAGTTTTGCTCACTGTTGCCATTAGTTTCACTTGTTTAACTTTTTTATTTTCCAAAATTGAAAGCCTGATGGATTCAAGAGAATCATCCATATGTAAATCTTTTAGTCGCTCCTCATCAAATACAACACTGATATAAGGTTCATTGCATTTTATTACAACTTTGATGGATTTCACAATCTGACCAAGAAGAGTTTTCTCGATTTCAGATTTCACGTAACGTGCATATTCCTCTTTACTGTCACAATCAAGTAGAGCCGTAATAATTGGAGTGCTAATATTTTTTGCTGCATTTATAATTTCCTTGATACGAGGAACCCCACCAGTAACATCTAATTACAAGTTAAGATATTTAAGTTTTTCAAAAGTACTACAAACTGTGGAAGAAATAATATATAATAGCTACTTAATCTTGTAATAATACACTTAAAAGGAGAAAACAGAATGTATTCCTATGAAGTACAAGGCCCTTAAAGCATATGTAATTCCATGTTTAGCAAATGCACTGTTAATCTCCAGCATGGACGGCAGAAACACAAGTGGGGAATATAGAGAATGGAGGAGAATAAGCCTTGGGCATTTCTTCTGGAAGGATAAGTACATTTTACTCATAACACTTTCAATAACCCATATTTGTTCTTAAATTACATTTGTCAAACAATTTATTATTACTTAATAAACCATAGAACATGTTTATATGATTGAAATTTAAAGGCTCCAACCAAAACCAAAATCTTACTTATGGGTGTAACGCAGACACAGAGACTACCTATATGTTGGTCTAGAAAGACTGGATTGGAAACTATCCTACGGTAAAACAAGAAAATTAAATAAAAACCACGCTAAGGGCTGGCACATGCAACCAATGGAAACAAATGGACCTTACTGTTGGACTAAACATACCTCTAAGTCATAGACAAATATTAAATAAAAGCTACCATGCATGATAACATTTTCAATTTTAGGATACTCATGCTTGCAACCCCAGCAAAATGAAATGTTTTCAATGTCATTTGAGTTCCTGGCTCTCCAATACTTTGAGCGCTAATGGACCCAATTGCTGTACCTGCTTCAATCTTCTTTTTGTGATAACGATATATACAGGTCTCCAAGAAAACCTGCCATTGAGTACAATGCCATTAAGTACTGTTGCTAGAAGGAAACATGAAACATCAATGATCTAACCATTGTGCACATAAAGTATAAATATGTAAATAAATTCTCCTACTACATGTGAAAGAGGTACGTATTACTGCTCACGGCTTAGATATCAAAACTACTCATGTATGCTTGATAATCCATTCCATTTATTTCAACTAATGATTCAAAAACGTAGGTCAACTAGTTCTCGTTAAATTCAATATATTCATCATTTATCTTAAGGTGCTAAGTTCTATTGTTGAAAAAATATTGAATTTTAAAGGTGCATGCAAGAATAATGAAGTGTCAAGATTTCATGAATAATCCATTCCAGTTGTTTCAGCTTATGATTTGAAACGTAGGTCAACTAGTTCTCATTAAATTATATATGTACATCATTTATTTCGAGTGCAAAATGTTCAATTGTAAAAAAAATGATGAACTTATAAGGTGAAAAGCAATACAAGAATAACAAAGTACCAAGGTTTCACGTAAATTACTGATTTCCTTGTCAAAACAACATTAAGAGAAACTCTGTGTGTTGTGTGTGTGAGAGAGAGACAGAGAGACTCTGTTTCTTAACTTCAAAATTATAGGCAAAATGATGAACTTATAAGGTGAATACAAGAATAATGAAGTGCTAAGGTTTCACTTAAAATTTTGATTTCCTTGCCAAAATACTTGAACACTAAAAAAACTGTGTGTGTGTGTGTGTGTGTGTGTGTGAGAGAGAGAGAGAGAGAGAGAGATTACTCTGTTTCTTAACTCCAAAATTATATGCAAATAACTACATGAAAACAAACGAAAAGTAATTTTAGAAGCATGTTGCACTGCTACTTAACTCCAAAACTATATGCAAATAACTAACTAATGGATGACTCTCTTATTCCAAAATTACGTAATAAGAGAATAACCATGTTTTGTTATTCATACATTGTAGTTTCTTCTATTGTATTTTTTGTACTTAACCAAAAAAACTTGATAATGAAATTATTTTGACGCCTTCTATTCAAGATAATGTAAATAAAATTACTTATTTTATAACAACTGCTTTAGCCAAACACGGTATAGAACATTTATTTATCACGAGTGTTACGGCAAGCGTTTCGCGCATTAATTATTTTTCTACAATTTGTATATGTTTAACCATGTGTAGTTAGTTTGAATTTTTATTTCTAAATTACAACATCTAACTATTATTTTTTGTTAGTTTGAATTTTTCTTTATATTACTAAATAATAAAGAAAGAATTTTTAAAGAAAGTTTATTCGTTTGATCCTATTTTTAAGTGATATTAAGATTTGATAATATTTGTAGTGCATTTAGAATTTTTAAAAATAGTTTATTGATAGATCATATTTTCAAGTGATATTAAGATTTGATAATATCTACAAGTGGCGTTTTTGGTAGTTCATGTTGACAAAAAAAAGTACATCAAAGATTAATTACAACTATTATTAAAGATGGTACGGTCATTTTTAATATCACTATCACATTAACCTTAGACATCTAATCATAAGGATGTGACGAGGTTCGCTAGTTTGTTATCATATGCCTACCACGCCTCCTTTATCTGGACTTTGGATCGACCCAAAATGAAATAAGAACCAGATGTGCATGTGTGTGTGTCTGGAAATGCTATCCACGCTATATTTATAACTTGATAAGTAATTCATAACCAAAGGTTTGAAACAATTATAGTTATATGACAAGAAAGGACAATTTGTTACATACCTGCAATTGTTTGGCTGACATTCCAGAAATATATGATGCAAACTTTTCCATCATATCAGAATCTTCGTTCTTATCTTCTTGAAATTTAAACCGCGAAATGGCTCCCCTCAATTCAGCTTCGCGTTTAAATACAAATTCTGATAATGTCTTCTTAAACATAGAAGAGCAGCCACCCTCAGGAGTCATGTCAGCTTTGGACAGTCTTTCATTCACATACCCTACGACATCTGAAGGGGATAACGAGTCTTGTAGTTTTCGTGGACATGTTGCCTGCCCAAAATAACAGGTTAACAAAATACTTTTTTTTTTTTAATAACAGTTTAAATACTTGCTGGCAATACACCACAGAAACTAACCAGAACTTTGCTGTATAACTGATCCAGATTTAAGGGAGTGCTATTTTGTCCCTCCATCGTACCTGGGTACATACCATCATCTCCATATCTAAACTGAAGTACATTTCCACTGGAATTGCGCACCGTCTGGTCATAGTAAATCGAAAGATCTTCTAATGCTTTCATCAATCTACGAGACATGTATCCAGTATCAGCAGTTTTCACCTGGTAAATTTTACAGATTAAAATGAAAACAACAAATTGAAATATGGACCTTATGCTACGAAAGAATTATCAAAATAAAAAGGGCATTTGTAATGTAGGTAAATTGTGTTACAACAAAATCAATAACATTAAAAAATTGCTCCATTTTTTGTAGGATTGGAATTTATGACAGCTTTGACACTACAATGAACTCCCTCAACACTGGTACGCGTCATATATTTGAATGTTAAATAAAATACCCTTTTCTAATAATTTCACTTATTCACCTTATCTCCTTCTTTTCTACGTTCGCTGTTATCTCACTGTTGTCAAATATCTTAAGATTTGAATCCCGTTTCAAATCGAATATATCCGATTGAGATTCGATTCCCAAATTTTGATTCTAAACCAAATTAAAACCATAATTGAAAAAAAAAATTAGAGCATGTTGAAATAGAAAATGAATATGAGATAAGGGAGAATTAAGTTTTAGGTTTAAATGCAGAAACTAAAGAAACACAACTGGTTTTAAATATTTAAGTTATTACTATGAAGAAGAATCGATGTTTTCACAAAAACAAACATCATTTAGTATTTCTATATAGAGCAAAGTAATTATAGAATACAAATGCTTATTCATACATACATAATATACTATGAATCACTCAAATCTATGATTTAGATTTATATTCGGTTTCAATTTAAAATTTATGATTTATATTTCATTTTGAAAACCTTGGTTATCAACTTAACTTTTTTTTTCTTTCTTGGCATTTACAACAATTCAAATACAAAATAAATTATACCCTGGTTTAGATTAATATTTACATGCAAATTATGTTTGATTCAAGCTTAGGCCTTGCTTAAGTAACTAGGTGTTAGTTAAGCGTATAATCTGTGAGTCACACTCTTTTATGAGCTTTAAAACTACGCAAACTTGGGCAACGGTTAATCAATGCTCGAGCTCCATTAAGACAAACAAGAGGCTTCTTTTTTTAAAAAACTACACAAACTTGGGCAACGGTTAATCAATGCTCGAGCTCCATTAAGACAAACAAGAGGCTTCTTTTTTGCCGCATCTTTCACTTAAAATGACATAGGTGCATTCATAGTCAAGATAATCAAACATATTAAGGAAAGCACAATTTATGAGAACTTGGAAGGAGAAAAATAAATTCTGCAAAAATAACTTCTAACGTATAATACTAAAATGTATATGGAAAATATCATAGTGCCAAGAACAGACGAAGTAACTCGAGTTGATGTTCTGTCTTTTGAGCAATCAAGCCTAGAATGTATATAAAACCAGTTTAAACGGTCACTATGCCATTAAAGGCTCTTCTAAGATACTGTTTACACAACGGAATCCTCGTTTATATGCATGTTTTAAAGAAATGCAAAAGCAACTTTTCACCAAGAACTTATGAAGCAGCTTGGCTAAAAATAGAAGGAAAAAAAATAAGAATACCATACCGCTGTATCAACAAGACCTTCTCTTCCAGCCATTGTATGGAAAAAAAATTCTGTTGCTGTCAACCCACTATAAAATGAATTGGCTACAAATCCCTTGGCCTGTAACAAAATAAATACAGCTGAGGAATACTAATATGTACATAAATATATAATAAAACAAAAACAAGAGGAAACTAGTAAACTTATAACTAACCAGATAAGGTTCATATGCTGAATTTTCACCTCAGTCAGAGTTTCATTTAAGCAGAAATATACAGCATATACGAACAAAAGACATATGTACCTCCAACAATGATTGTAGTTGCAACAGCAGTGGCCTAGATCCCTATCTTTTGGGTCAACCCATAACATCATAGCAAACCTCGAGCTTTTAGCTCATATAAGGGTTGGGTCAGATTCATGCACTCTTTAGCTACCTCCATTTAAAATGTCTTTGGCCATTTCAGCCTTAGTGACCACATTTTAGTTAACTAGTGCAATAATTTGCCCATTTTACTAAGCAAACTCAACTGATTTCATTTTGGTCTCAAATCACAATGGAAGCTAACTTACTGATGCAAATAAATATTTCTATAACCCGTATTGTCATTACTTAATTGTTCTTTACATTTATGTTCCAACTTTCAGGATGTTGCTTCTCAATTGCCAACCGGTTCATCTATAAAATAATGATAAGCTTATAACCATTTATAGAATATACCTTCGACATAAACTCCCCCTGCTACTCGAACAACCTTAATAGATCTGTCTTTAAAATGAATTGATCCAAGATATAACTTCTGTTCCAAATTAAACTAAATGTGAATTCAGGTGGATTATGATATTTTAGAACAAACGGCACCCAGTCTAGTATATTTTCCTAAAACAAACTATTATAGTAGCCGCAAAAATTTTAACAAAACAATTTGCACTCTCCCAGTTATTAGAGGGGTAGATTACATTATATTACATAGAGATGCATGTAATCAATTAACTGAAAACATGTGATTAATTAAAAACTATTGAGCTTACAGGAGGTGATTTTGAGTGCAAAGGGAAGTGCGGAAGAGTACGATCAATAAATCCGTTAGCAGCACGGCGACCACCTACAGATTGTTGCCCAACACAAGCAATCATCTGACTGATGTTGATTGGAGAACCTTTAGACCCACACTGAGACATAATTAAAGGGCTGTTTCTCCAATGAAGTTCTTTCATGCAAACCTAAAACATTAAAAACAAAAGTATGTTTAGATTAGAAAATAAAGAAAAACATTAACAAACATAATAAAATGAAAACCTGCTACCTTAAAGGTGGTCACAAATAATAACATGACTTGAAACAAGCATCTTAAGAGAGAAAATGGTGCATATAAATATAATCTCATTATAACACACTATCAATAAATATTTTGGCGGCTAGAATAAAGAATGCTACTTAAGGTTTATGGTTACATCTACACATTTAAATGAAGTAAACCAGATGGATTTTATTATTGCATGTAAATACCCCATAATCTCTCAGAATAGTTGTGCATTCTTAACAAAAAAATGGATATGTATAAGAAAGGACATTCATAAATAAAGTTGTTGAAGAAATAAAAGGCAAAAGCTTTATAAACTATAAAGATACAAACCAAACATATGTTTAAAAAAAAGAAATTTAATACCATATTAAGTAGCAATATGTAATTTAGCCATCACCAATCCATGTTTTGTTGATTTGACTCATAAAAGCATTTCCCCCAATTGTGATTTTCTTCGGAATTAGAAGCTTAATTTTAATCGTTTTACACAGTTGTACAATCAAAAGTGTTTATTTACGATGACCAGAATTACTGTTAGGTAAATCTGTAGAGATGTTTTTGACAAACAAATAGCATCACCATATACAAGTAAAATCAAATTTATAGAATAGAAGTGCAAATTGTGCAACTAAGTTAACAAACAGGGCCTTACACTTGCAGTTGTTTCCCTAATCTCATTCAGCACAGCAGTTATATTACTCTCCAATGTTTCTGGCTCTGCTTTGAACGTCTTCATATAAAAGTTGCATTTCCCATACCCTTGATCGATTTTTTCTTTCTTTTTTTCGTTAAGGACATCCCCTGGTTGAACATCATCAATGCCAATCGAAAGTCCATGATTACCTATCCATCTCGCACTGCAATAAAACAATAAATTAATTATAAAGAAGAACCGCATAATTAGTTTGTGAAACTTATTCAACTAGAAGCTTGGACAATATTATGTAACAATGAGCTTTTTTTAGTCAAATTATGGTAGTAAATGAGATAAGTAAACGAGAACACTATAATTCGTGTGTGCTAAAATCGTGCTGAACAGATATATCCACGACAACAACAAAAAAACATATATGAACACTTTAAATAGTGTAAAGAATGGAAAAAATGCTTCTGCAATAAAATGGAGCATATATTTTAAGACGTGCATATTTTATCTACACATGCGGTGTTTGAAAATACCATAAAGAAGCCTAAAGTAATCAACCATACGCCATATCTTGAAAATTACCTCAACTTAGCCAAACGATTCATACAGCGTGCAGCAACATCTGGATTGTAGTCTCTCAAAAGAACAGAAAAAAGACCGTTTTTGTTTCCATTTCCTATATCAAACAAGAAAAGATTCAAGGTATTAATCTACAAATACAAATAATAACCATCTGAAACCAAAACCAGACAAAATTAAGAGGATCAAAATGATATGAATGAATTGATCTAAAGTTTATGTATAATAAATCCAGTTGCAAATTATTCACTTCCTTTTTATTATTTGGGATTCTAGTAATAAATAAAAAACACCCAAGCTTATTTACATAATTCAATTGCACACTGTAGAGATCTTCTTTATCCAGTCAACAAATGTCTAACATTAATTTATTCCATTATAATCTGTGGGAATGGCCATTATAATCTGTACTTTCATTAATTAGCAATTTGAGAACCTGATTTATATTACATTAAACAGTGGAGATGGCCATTAACTATCGGAATCTTTCATATACCTATCTTGAAGGTCAATTACTTTTTCGTAGTCACATATTTGAAGTTGTCAGAGTAAGCTTGAAATATATAATTGACGAAAATGTACATATTGATTTGTAGATAAGTTATTGATTTTTGCTTACGTTAAGGATCTCAATTACATTTTTAATAGCTATTAACCAGATGTAAATCCCTTATTCAGCATCAAAATTCTGGTTGCATATTAGGTATTAATGCCAAGTGCAAGCGCATGTCAGTTATTAATGGGCTTACTACTTTGAGTCTAGCCTCAGACAACATAATTTCAAATGTTAAACAAGAACATAAACCAAGAGTAAATTCTTGAACTGTTACAAAATAAATATGATGGTGAATTGGTACAAGTCAACATGATTTGAAGGAACAAACATATTACCTAAAGTAACCTTCCCGAGCTGTCCACAAATGAGTTCACTGTTTCGGAAATAGACATATCCATCACGAGGACACATTGTTTCATTTTTCTCGTATATTTTCTCCTTACCAGCAAGATTCACAAATACCCTTGTCTGAGCATTAGGGCGTACAAGAATACTGAATAATTGTTTCCCTGTCCAGAGCTCCACTGGCTGCAACAATATGTCAGTAACCATGTTATAATATATCCAAGTAGCAAAAATACACTGTGTAAACAAGAATTAAACCTATGCAAGAATCCAATGATAAGGTGTATGCCAAGAAATTGCAACTCCTAAAAAATATCTTAATGCACAATCTGTCCACTAAGCAAATTATGTGATGGAACAAATTTGCAATGCCAAGTTAAGAGATAACAAGCTCGCCCTTGGCGAGGACAACCCTAGAAGTGGAGTTTATACACACATATACATACATATATACACAAACATACATACATGTCTCCACATCTGTTAAAATTTTAACCCCTCACTGACCACACACATATTTTTCGTATCTAAAGACTCAATTAGATTGCCTACATAATGTATCGTACTATTTTAAAATTTTAAACTTAACAAAATCATGTGTTATTGAGTTGTCAAATATATATTAGGAAGTTCCAATGGCACCCCTCATTAGGAACACCCTTATAATATTTTAAGTACACTATTCAAATTGCTACAAAATTATGCAGATGCTTAACTAAGTTATGAATATCATTTCTACAGAAAGTGAGACTATTTTTTAAGTTTCTAACCTCTTCAAAAGTACAAGTCAACATTCACCGTTGAGACATTATTTCAACAGTTAATTTTAAATATCAAATTAATTATTGTAAGTGTGTGTGTGTATAAAATAAATTTTGTGAAGATGAACTTGAGTATGATATGAACATATGTATAAAAAAATTGTAGCATTCGATGCAACATTACTCAAAATATGATAGGGGTGTGAGTGTGTGTGTATATGTATGTATATGTTCATTGTCCATTTTGAATGTAGTTTTAAAGGAACCATACGTATTGAAAGTCCAATATTGAAGGAGATACAGTTAAAAGGCTTTTAAATTAAAACTACAGACATGATCATCATAAAAAGATCACAGCTAAAAAAAAAGTTGATCCAACGTAAAAAAAATTAGATACGAAACAATGTGATAAACAAAAAATTAGAGGAATGGAAGCCCTGAAGATCAATATGAATTTGATAGATAGTTTAACATGTTGCTTACTGATATATCTTCTTGGTAAATCTGACAAAAATCCAAGATCGTGCACCCCCCCCCCCCCAAACCAGAAAGTCCGATGGGCGTATCGATGATTCTAAATCTCTCTTGCGAGTTCGGCACTTAGCTTAGTGAGTTCGGCTCGCTCAAAGGTTTCCTTATCTATGATCAATAGGAATAAGAATAATGACTTCCTTCCCGAGGGCTGCTAGTCATCCAGGTAACCCTCCCTCCCTCTATCTGCCCGGTCCCCGCCCCTATCCTCCCTCCCTCCCTCTCTCTATTCTTTTATTATTTTTTATTGCTATTTTGCACTCATTTCTGGAAAACTAGTGTCATTTTTTAAACTTCTCTGTTTATTTTTTCACTATTTTGTTTTCCCTTTTTTCCCATACTTAATTTTGAATAAAATTTAGTGATTGTGTGGATGCATTTGATCATCATAATTGTATATGACAATTTAAAAGGTAAAATTATAATAAGCAACATAGCAAATATCCCAACAGTATATTATTACATTTCTTTACTGATACAAAACCGGTAAGATATTTAACTGCTCAAACTCGTACATACATATACAATATACATGCATACATGTAATGTTATTTCAGATCTCCCATGCTTCCAAATCCTCATTTGATATTTCATACAAAAATGTAAAATGCACCAATGTTTTGTAGACATAATTTTCCTACTAAATCATTCACATATTATTTGCTATTTTTAACTGGTCAAAAACCACAAATCAATGAGAAATATTGAATATATACTTTTGCACGTATATGATACATATTTTTAGTAGGTTAACAGTTCAAAAATAATACAATTCTTTTAAGAGATAATTACTTAACATAAGATAATTCTACAAGATATTTCTTTACCGATAGATATTAAACATTTTTGAAGGTAAGAGTTCAAAATGAACTAAATTAATGAGATGATCTCTATTATAAGAGGATCATATATATAGAATATTGTCTCATTTCAATGTTGTTAGATAGTAAAATTAGAACGGAAAGCTACAGGGATGTATAAAAGGTGTTATTATGGGTCATTTGTGCACGCACACAGATATAATTATAGTTTCAGTTGCACCTCTAAAATGTATAACTTCATTTGCACATAAGCATTTCGATTTGATAATTGAAATCAATGGTATTTAATAATGCTGACATTACGATAATTAACAGTGACATTTAATGTAGTCCACATTAACAAAGATTATTGATTATATAAATCCATTCTACTACTATTAATGGTATCTTTGCTATAATATGAATTGACCCACTGTGCTTGAATCCAAATAGGGTACTTGGTACATTTTCTCGTCAACAATTATTTGCCCAATTTACAGCTAGATAATAAATTGTGAAGTCCAGTGGTTGGTTTTCCTATCTATATTGAACAACCAGAGTTCAAAATTTTGCGAAAGAGATTCTCAGCACATATTTGTTTTGGCAAATTTGACGTCCACAAGAGCAACCCATCCTTTGGGACCGCCCTTACACAAAGGGAGTGACTGTCCACTAATATATTTTTTAAGAGGACTTGTATCAAGAATGGATCAACATCCAGTAGGAACATAATGATTCACCTTATTGTAAAATTCCGAAATCCGAATATTGAGAATTAACCATTAACTTAATGCTCAAGGAAAAATAGTAGGCAAGCTCAAAAGGTATGTTTCAATCGTATTGACCGTCATATAATAGATAATTATATGTAATATAATAGGAAAAATCTACACATTATGTGAACCATGTAAATGGTTTTACAGCCTTTTATGCTAAATCAAATACAGAACAAAAATTGGGTATCCATAATCCACTAAATCACGGACCGTGACTTCGCAAGAGCTAGAGTCAATCAAATATATGACTTATTTGCAGTCACTTAGACTCCACCAAGGTTGGGCAAAAACATGCCATGCACTCTTATTTGTCAAATCTCTATAATAAAATAAACTTGAAACAAAATAACAAAAATACATCGATCAAAATCAAGTGAAACTCAGTGCACGAGGCTCCCGCACGATAACGGGCTCTGGGGAGATCGAAAATGTAAGCAGTCTTTCCCTCGCATTGCGAAGAGGCTGTTTTCGGACTCGAACCTGGACGTTCAGATCACCATGTGGATGACCTAATCATTGCGCCAAGGCTCCACCTCGACTAACAAAATCGAGTATAGCAC
The DNA here is from genome assembly GCA_030765085.1 of Allium cepa. Classification (NCBI taxonomy): domain Eukaryota; kingdom Viridiplantae; phylum Streptophyta; class Magnoliopsida; order Asparagales; family Amaryllidaceae; genus Allium; species Allium cepa. The sequence goes on from CM060940.1 coordinate 581,759,133, forward strand.
AAAAATGGAAATTTTACATTTTACCTTCAACAGAGAAGGACTTGGCAAATCAATGGGTTCTGTCCCACCACTTATATATGAACACATAAGAGAGAAGGAAGCACGATCATAGAATGTGTCCTTTCTTGTAATAAGGAAGGATGAAGTCAGAAAATCTTGTGTCGAAGCGACTAAAATTTCACCATTTTTGGGAGTGCACAAATTATTTTGTACCTGCACAAATATAAACAGATTGATTAAGATATAAGTTTATGATCTTAAAACTTGAGTTGAGAGTATGATTATGTAATTGCAATTTATATTTCAGTTGGCATCAAAAAGTTGTGAGATAGCATATGCATATTAGGTTTCATAAAAAGTGTAGTAAAGAACTAATGGATCATACCCCCATAAGCATAAATGCCTCTGTCCTAGCTTCTTCTGTTTGTGGTACATGTATGTTCATCTCATCGCCATCAAAATCAGCATTATATGGATTGCAAACAGACTCGTTGAATCTTAAGGTTCTCCACTGCATAATCCTTGCCTAAATATGTCAAAAAAGAAGCAACTGTTTAAAAAGAGCAAATGACCAACTAACAACAGAAGAATGTGACAGAATACCCTATGACACATGATAGACATGCGATGCAAGCTTGGTTGTCTGTTAAAAAGAACAAAATCACCATCTTCCAAATGCCTGTGTACTATATACCCGAATTTCAGTTTATTGGCAACATCCTTCCTGTCTGCAAATTTCAAATTCCTGCAAGATAACCCAAGTAGTTCAATAAAAGGTTATAAGGTAAATAATTTTATAAATATACTTTCCATGGCTTTGAATTTTCATCAGGTGGAAATACAAAATTTGCCCCAGGATGTTTAAAAGGACCATTTCGTATGCATTGTCGCAATTTTTCTATGTTATGAACTGTGACTCTCTCCGGATATGTTAGCACCTGAGCCATCAATATTGGAACCGCAACCTAGAAACACAAAATACATCACTCAACTGACAGATGTAAGAGCAAATCAAATGATTCAAATTGAAGGAAATGTGCCTAACTTTAGCTTAATCTACATACCTAATCATCGAAAATGCAACAGTAAATTAGAAAATAAATCGTAGCTAGTATGAATGAGACTGATTGTTGTAGTGAGCGCTGGTGAATATATTGGAATAATAAGAGAGATTCCAGCAATTCGAACAAAATAAAGGGGTTTCCAACAATACGGACAAAGTAAAGAGCAATTTATCCAAAGTAACCGTACCTCCGAGATTTTCAAGTTTGGGTCAGGAGAAATGACAGTCCTTCCAGTAAATTCAACACGTTTACCCATTAAATTGCAACGAAAACGTCCCTGCTTCCCTTTAAGGCGTTGAATAAGACCGCTGTTTTTGGACTCTTTAACTGAAGGAGCCTCGCTATTTATATACTGAACAACCTCACCTTGTAGATGGTTCCAGGTATCCTAAAATATCCTTTTGTTAACATGAAAAACCAAAAAAGGACAAAAAAGTTCCTAAAATTTCTGAATGATGTTTCGAATAACATAATGATAGACATTTTAAGGCTTTTCCCATGATTACCATTTAAAAAAATTAATAAAAAAAGTACATGATAGCAATGCAGAGTGTAGACAGGCAGTGAATTGTATTACATGCCACTGAATCTTTTCATCCAATTTCAAATGCTACATTAGTGTCATTTAAATATGTTAAGCCAAGCTAATATATTTTTCCCCTTATCTTTATGGCTTGTGCAGAGTAAAACAACATTAGCATGTGGAACATTTTACAGTATTAGATATACTGTAAAAGGGTGATGCTTCACAAAAGTATTGTTGACAAATAATGCTAAATAACATTCCTAAAATTTTATTCACAATACCTGTCATTTTAGGCAAAAAGGCAATGCTAAACAACACGAAATTAGTCTAGCTTCATGTGCAACGTGTAAGAATTTTGGTTTATGTTAACTGAAAGTAAAAGTTAAAAATGAACAAAATTGTTATTTTGCTTGAATTCAAACTGTAACAAAATTATCGCAGGTAGCACAATTGGTTGGACTGTATAATATAATGTTAGAATATACTTCTCGTCCTTGTTTTAAAAACCCACCTCGGTACTCATATCGAGGAGCGCATCAAGGCAATGGGAGATAAAATGCCAGGAAGCTCTCTCAGAAAGGCAATGGGAGATAAAATGCCAGGAAGCTCTCTCAGAAAGGCTTTTTATCTCTGAGGCTTACGCCTCAGCAACTTAAGACATATGAAGCATACAAAATGCTAAATAACATTCCTAAAATTTTATTCACAATATCCGTCATTTTAGGCAAAAAGGCAATGCTAAGCAACACGAAATTAGTCTAGCTGCATGTGCAACGTGTAAGAATTTTGGTTTATGTTAACTGGAAGTAAAAGTTAAAAATGAACAAAATTGTTATTTTGCTTGAATTCAAACTGTAACAACATTATCGCAGGTAGCACAATTGGTAGGACTGTATAACGTAATGTTAGAATATACTTCTCGTCCTTGTTTTAAAAAACCCACCTCGGTACTCATATCGAGGAGCGCATCAAGACAATGGGAGATAAAATGCCAGGAAGCTCTCTCAGAAAGGCTTTTTATCTCTGAGGCTTACGCCTCAGCAACTTAAGACATATGAAGCATACATAATGCACGTCTCGCACGCCTAAGACGTGTGACTCAAGAAATTTTTTATCTTCAATTGTAAATATTAATACCAACATAAGTTATTAAACTTCAATATATAATGGCAAGCAAAAAATCAAAGTTTATGAAATTGAAATTAGTGTTTTTTTTTATTTTTTACTTTCAATGTCGACATGATTAAGCTAAGATTGTTTTTGAAACAATGATCGAGGGTTACATAATTGATTTCCTCAATTGCTAGTTAAATAAAATTTCTGAATTGTTATCGGTGAACCTCCGAATAAATTTTGGGGATCAATTTAAATTGGTAGAAGAAAAAATAAATAAAATAATAACTCATATGATTTTCTACCCTTGTAATAGAGATCGATTCCACTAGAATCGATCAAAGATCATTTTCAAAAATCTAAAATAAATTTGAAGACAAATAAAGGAAGAAAAGAAGTAAAATACATACCACTGCGAAGCTAAAAACTGAATATGATTTCTTCAAAGGACCGAAACGTTTATATGTATTATCAAGTGCTTAATTTTATTTATAGTTTTAATTATTTATACTTTTATGAATGAAAAACAAAAAATAATTAGGACTAAACTTTTAAATTTAAGTGTTTATATTGTTGTTTGTTTACAGTTTTATACGGTTAGTTGTTAATTTTTATTTATTAATCATAAATTAATAATAACAAAGCAATAATAATTTACATCACAATGTTAACCCGAAAAACTTACGCGTCAGCGTTTTGAGGCTTACGCCTCGCCTCACGAGAACAAAAATGCCTTGTATACGCTTTCACATTTTAAAACTTTGCTTCTCATCATGATATTTGATGTAGTTATGTTTATTTAATTTCAGTAGCATCTTGTATTTAGTAAAGTCTGAAATACATTAATATTCTAGGGTATTGTGAATGGGTCATTAAAGTTTTCTAGAACTATATGAAAAAGATAGCAAACATTATATATACATATTATTCAACTTCTACATATTTGATCTTGCATTTTATGCAAAAAGCAAAAGAAGCATACAAATGGAGAAATTGTAAATTTACAATATCAATTGCTACGTTATGTGTGTCACAGTTGTAAAAATCGCTAGGCGGATGATAAGTAGTATTGACTAGAGATTAATCGAGAATTAATCGAATTTTAGTGTTTTTGACAACTCGTGTATTTTGGATAAAATTTTAATGTATTGTTTAGTATCAACGGATATAAATTGAAAGTTTTAGATGTGTCAAGGAGTAGCCATAGAGGCAAAACCGCTTAAAACTAGCACACTGATGCTTACATGTGAAACTAAACCTTAATTAATGCATGATCAGTGCCTAAAACATGTTCTAATTCTTACATGAGGCAATAAATCATGCCTAGGCAGGCCTAGACGAATCGCTAGGCAGTAGGGCTCGCCTAGCGCCTAGGCGGAGGCTAGAAGGATTTCTACAATAGTATATGTATGTACACGTGTGTGTACGTACATATGTGTGTATGTGTGTTTGTATGTCCATAACTTCACGAGAAAATCACTATCATGTAATCACGCATGAATAATGCATTTAAATCGGGTAAAGGAAACTATAGATGATATCTTTTCCGCAATCATGAGTAGACTGAGCATGATACCGCATATTAAAGGCCCCTCACTCAATTTCTTTTAATCTGTGCCCAAAATAAAGTGAAATGTATAAACTATTGCTTAAGCATAATTCATGTTTTTAGCTCAAAATGTGCGAAAATGAAGCGGTCAAACTGTGGTTATAGCTTAAAAACGTTTTGATGACAAAGCACAAGCCATAACAATTTTAATTGTATCAACCATTTTTTATCAAATACGGTTTGGTGAAAAAGTTGCAACCCATAGTATAAGAACTTCAGCTACAGATGCAAGGATCACTTTAGAAACTAACATTCATTTGAAATAAGAAATAATTTAGAAAATTTGTGTACATGTCATCATATGGTGATACTGATTCTAATCTCAACGATAACATATGATTGTTCAAGCGGCTTACTTAGCAAATAATGCGATAATAGTGCAAATAACTAATCAAATCGTCTTTCTAGGCAAATCTGAATAGGATGAACAACAGGACACAGGCAGGTATAAAAACGTTAATTAAATCAAATACATATGCTCAAGCAAATTTGTAATTCATCTTCTTACTAGTTACTGGTATATTGACACATGCACACTATGCAAGTGTGTGTTATCTTCTTGTAATACAAAAGTTGTATCCAAAATTAATATTTTAGTCAACGGTTAATAAAAACAGTAGACTCGATATAATAAACATTTGAAGCAAAATTTGGTGATGTTTGTCTGCCACTAATATTTAATTAAATCTGTAACACGTTCTTCAGGTTCGGTCCTTTTAGATGAACCGCTAAATTAATCCAAATAAAAACTCATTAGATGTAACGACCCAGAATTTCAGTCATTTGAAATTCAGATATTTAATTAATTTTGAATATCAACAAGTAAAATTTGTAAGTCGAATGATTTAATTTTCGAATATTTAGATTTAATTGAATAATTAAATCGGTAATTTAATATTTGAAATTGCGTAAATAATTGGAAATTGGGTTTAATGTGATTAAAAATGATTTATAAAGTTATATTAAATCATATTGGAGTTATAGCGATGTTATAGAACTTTTAAAATTGAATTAAAAGTTAATTTGTGAAAATTGAATATTTTAATATTTAATTGACGAGTTAAAATAGCCATTTTTCAAACAGTCTCGGATTTCGACGAAACCAGTTTCATCGGATCCATAATGTCAAATTATTGTATGGTTTCAAATTTCGTGTCAATCAGATTTACCATTTTTCCGCGCAAGCCAAAACGCATAGAAATTTGGTTTAATCGATTTAATTTAAATTTGATCGTTTATTTCTGTAACTCGCACATATGATCGAATTAGCTTTCGAAACATATTCCATTGTGTCCGGAACGTGGGGTAAACCCTAGAAATGTCGGTCACCGCGCGAGATTTGAAGTTCGAAAAATTGGAGATGAATAGTGTTTGTCGGTTTTCTATAAAAGCACCTCCTTGTTTTCATTTGCAAAAAAAAAAACAAAACCCTAGTTCCTTAAGTCAGCCGCCGCTTCTAACCATTTCAATGGCCGAAAATGAATCTTCTTCTTCCATTGATCTCTCCAAATCCTTCGACAATTAGCTTAACCTTCCAACTACAAAAACGTATAGAGCAGTGAGATCTTCCAATCCAACGGTCAAGATCTGATTTCGAGCTATGAATTGATGGCAAATTTCATTCGAACGTCCCACGTTCGGTCGCGTTTTTCTCGATATAGGCGAAACCGAGTTGGACCAAGTTGCGGCCGAAGGTGTGTCGCGTGATGGGCTACAAAGAGATGGTGTTTGATCGTCGTCGAAGCTGTCGATGGTGGTGCGGCATGTAACCCTAAAAGGACGGCTTTGGGTTTCGGTTGCGTTCGAAAGTAACTGGGAAGAAGGAGAAGAAAGGGGGAAATGCGGCCAGGATCTGCTTGGGGTGAAACGTACGGCCTTGATTCAATTGGGTTAAAATTATAAAAGAAATTTGTAATTTAATTATATTATAAATTGTACAATGTTTAAAAATAGTATAACTTTGTCATACGAGGTCGAAAAATCACGAAACAAGTGGCGTTGGCTTCGTTTTGTCGAGCACTACGCTATGGACCTGGTTTGGAGTCGTTTGAAGCTAGTGAAAATTTCGAGTAAAATTAAACGCACGTTTAATTTTACTCGAAATAAACCGCTACAACTGTTATCGGAAACTCAAGGTGAGAACTTCTCACTCAATCGAATTATTTCGACTTAAATTTTAATAGTTAGATTTAAAATTGTTTAATTGTGTGATTGGATGATAATTATTATCTATTGTTTTGAAATAGACCATATACGCCGTATATTAAGCGGATGTTATTTATTAAAAACATATACCGCGATAATTCCAACTTGTAGGAAATTGGTATTATATACGTACTTGGAGTTGATTTCCAGCATTATATAGCGGATGAGACCCTATTGCACCGCATAATAGCGGATAGTATTTTATAAATCGCATATACCGCGATACTCCGTCTTGAAACGAAATTGGTATTGTGCTAACATCTGTGGATGCAGGGAAACAGGTTGGAGGGATCCAACTGGATTCCTCAAATGATTGAATTGGTTTCAATGTTGTGTGTTGATCTATTTATCAAGGTTTGAGGACTCGGTTTCGGTCATTTTAAATTTTCATGGTTTCGATCAATTTCGAAAGTTTCGGAGGTTTCGGTTTTGGTTTCGATTTCAAATTTCTGTATTATTTAATGGAAAAGTAAAAGACATACCAACTAGAATTAGACTAAAAGTCTAAATATAATAATTCATTAGTTAACCATAAATTAAAATAAAATACTATAACCAGACTAACTTTACCAAGCAGATCCAAGTAAAATGAACAGTATATTTGCTGTAACTAATACAAAAGCAGGCAAGCAGGCCCAAATAATATCTCACCCAATATATAACCCTAAATCAGCAATCTCTTTCAATTCCTCTCGTCTACTCGGCTAGACTAAATAATTCGAAACTGATGCCGACTAGAAGAAGAAGAAAAACTACTTTCAACTCCCTCTCGTCTGACTCTTCATCACCTATTATCTTCATCTTCACTTCAGCTCGCCTCAAAGAAATGTAAGTTGATGTCGACTAGGGCAAGCAAAAAAAAAGACGCCGAAACTTAGAAAAAAGACGGCAGATCGCTATTTGTTGATTTCGAGCTGCAATTCTAGCTCAGGTAATTTGTTAGATTTTGATTTCGATTTTTTTTAAACCCTAGCCGAAACCGAGTTTTAAGCTCGATTCCGGTTCGGTCGGTGTCGGCACCGGTACGGTACCACCGAAATTTCAGGGTACCGACCGATACCTCATACCTTGCTATTTATTGATCTATTTATAATCTAGGTGATTATCTTTGTGATTGAAATGGTTAAAGGCTAAATTTTAGCCGAATATATTTTTGGTATCGTTAGATGCCGAAAATAAATAAAATTGGATTTTTGAAAATTTAAGTTGGGAATTCATAATAAAATTTAATTTTGGAATTGATTCATTTTAAATGAATAAACGTTGTAATTTTTATGTTATAAAAATTATGATTTTTGGTGAAATATAACCGAAATTTGATTTTTTTTAAATAAGTAGTTGATTTATTTATAAAATGGTTTAAATTGGAATTTTTGAATTATTATAAATGATATATGTAAAAGATTATAAAATTGATATTTATAAATTAAAATGTTGGAATTATAAAACAAGTTTTTATAAGTGTTAAAATGAAGTATAAATGGATTTCATAAGTGCATGAAATTTACAGATTTATAAATTGTGAAGTTATAAACGAATAGATTTTGTAAAATAAAAGATTTATAAGTAATTAACTTAAAAATTGGATTTTGACGTGTAAATGGGATATGGATAGAATTTGTCAATAAAATGATTTTATGAGTTGAAGTTGTTATAAAGTATAAATGGAATTTATAAACGTTGTTTTATAAATCCAAAATACACTTATTTTAATAAGTTTAATTATTATAGCTTCTTAAAGGAGATATATCCACGATTTGGACAGTGAAAATCCTTTAAATAAAATATGTAGAAATTGAATTTGGTTAATGAAGTATATTCACGATTTTGGACGGTGAATAATATATTAAAGAAATATTTTGAGAAAGTGATATTTTAAATAGATTTTAAAGCGATTCAAAAATGTTTTAAAATGAATTAAGTATCGAAACCATAGATTTCAACATTCATTGTTGAAATAGACGTTTTCGAGAAATAGAAGGAAATAGTGGACTATAACATCGTTGTTATAGTAAATGATTTTCGAAAGAAAATGTTTTATATGGTATTGGGATTTATATATCTATCATTAATTTCGAATCCCTATACTAGTGATTTTGGGTTGTCGTAACGATGTTTTACGCAACATTCGTTTTAACCCAAATAAATGTTTTTAAGAGAATGTTTTTCTTAAAGAATAAAAAATATACTTAATTGTGATTTAAGTATATTGAATGTTTTCAAAATGTTGAAAATAAATAGATGTGTGAATTACTTATTATTAAATAAGTATGGAAATGTTTTCCAATATCAAGTGAATGTTTTGAGATTATATCTTTTAAAGATAAATTGAAAATGAATATTAGAAATCGATTTGGAAATCGTATATTCATAGATATTTTGGAAAGGTAAATTCACTATGGAATTTATAAAAGAAAGGGAAATTTGTTTTAAAAATAAACATTGATTTATTTTTAGAAGTGTGGAATAAATTTACAGATTTGAAACGTAAATTTAATAAATCGGTAAGGATTTATTTGATTGGTTTAAATGAACCATTTTAAAATGAAAGTTGTAAAGGTGAAAAATGATTTGAAATTTGTTTTTAAATGGTTGAAGTATGGAAAATATATCTTATAAAGATATTTTGAAAATAAATAATTTGAAAAGATTATTTGAAATCGGGTGATGTTGTGAATATTGGTTGATAGTTAAATAACCGACTATCAATACTGACCCTTAAATGGCTATTCGTCGTGAATTGGTTGAAATTGAATGCTACACTTATTTTTAAATTATTGCGCTCGTTATTCGGATTACCCATTTCGAATAGTGATACGACGTAATGGATAGCATTGGAGACCGGTATTTGTGAAAACGATAGGATGACCTATCGATTGTCTCTGCACCGTTAGCTACGGTATAGAGATTTCCTTTGTGATGGAAAATTCGATCGGGGTTGTGAATACCCGAATTGCAAGGACTTCTTTGAAGTGCCTTCGGTTCTGTTCGAACCCGGAACAGACTTGTATGGTTACGTGTCTGACATTACATTTTAAGATATAAAGTAGATTTCTTTCAAATACATCTCTATTAGTGGCGGAGAATTTATTCTCTTTAGCTTAACACCCTTCTCTGAGACGTATGAGCTCAGAGGTTATGTAGTTGAAGGTTATCAGCGATATATTCCCAATTTGGTAATGTGGCATGCTGAGTGTTGTTGTGTGATGATTATTTATTGATCATTTGTTGATCAAAGCGTGGCTTTGTGAAAAAGCGTAGCTTTGTGGACGAGACTTCGTCGGACCTCACACCCCGGAAATGGTCAAAACAGGAATATACTGCAAGATTATGAGGGTCGCGCCCTTTAGGGTGTGTCATTTCCTTCTGGAAAAAGGGTGGTGTCAGGTATGGAGCCCTGATGCTTAACCTATGTGGTTGCTCCAATCTCATTTTTCTGTGTGGTTGTTGCTTGGTGGTCGAGGGCCCTCGGATAAAGGTCCCAAAGGACCGGGGGGTGACATATTCGTGTAGTAGTTACCTAGTTACAAAGGTAACCCGGCCTTGCGTTGGCAGAGAGCTGGTTAAGTTCTCGGGACGTCCCGCCAGAGGCGATCCCATGTGGCAGTGGGAAGTTCTTTAGTCTGACCATCTGTTGAAAATCCAAAGAAACAATACGAGCCTTGTACGGTTTTAGTTGTAGAACCTGCCATTTAATAGGGTAGCTATAGCGGGCATAATATAATGGTACATATGCTGGCTAAGATTTATATTCTATTTTCGAAACGCTTTCATCACTATGCACTAATAATAATATCAAAATGATTTGTTTTGTGTAGTAAGCATCTTTGACTATCATAAGGAGAAATCTCTTCTAATTCTTCGTATGCATTGTGTGTGCGGGGAGGTCTTATGGTAGTTTTATTTTCCAAAAGCATTGCGGATATTTTTCACTTCCTTTGTTGTTGTTTTAAAAGATAAATAACTGTTTTAAATTCTCACACCAGTCTCATGACTGACCTGAAGTTTATTGTTCTCTTCCTAAACTCTGGGTGCCCATAATTTTCCACACGGGCAGTCTAGAGTCGGGTTATCAGGTCATTCTGGATTCAGAAGTGCTATGGAGCTCAAGTGGCGAGCTAGATGGCGAGACGTATTACTTGTATATGATATTATCTTTCCGCTGTAAATTCACTTGTAAGGGCGTATTTGTAGAATTGTCCATTGTCCTGTTGGGTTGTATATTATTGTTGTACACTCTGATGATGATGTAATGTAATAACTGATATAGTTCTTTAATTTAAAGATTATTCATTTATCTATTATATGTTGTTCCGCTGCGATATGTGAGATTCTGATATTGTTTCTGTTCTGTTTTCTTACTTCTTCTATCCTTTTCTTTTACCTCTTCTTTTTAACCATAACAGTTCGGTTTTCCGGCATTCGATTATGCGGCATTTGATACAGTGGACGTAAGAATGCCGACCTTCGGATCCCGACAAAATCGTCTATGTTACATTTGGTATCAGAGCATATGGTTAAGTGACAACCTTGGCTCTGTTGGGGATTACTCATTAGAGATAGAGTCAGCAGTACTCTAGAATGAGTTGAGTGTAATAATAGATATGAGTGCGTATTTGTTAGTGAATATGAAATTGTTTTGTATTGTGTTGACTTATCGGTTGATTGTTTATAGATTCTGGTCGGTGCAGTCTAGCTAACTGTCGTCGATAGGGGTTTCTAAACTCTTAAATGAGATAAACCGACGTAATATCATTTTAAATTGGGTAAATGAAATAATTTTACATCGATTATATTTTATATATAAAGGAATAATTTTTCAGAATTATCAAAGTGTATGTAAAAAAATTGAATTGTTTGATTGTTGAAAATGTAAGAAAATATATAAGTGAATCAAAGTTGTTCGAATAATTTGAATAAAAACAACAATTGTGAAAGAATAAATTATATAAAAGCAACAATTGTATAAGTATAGAATTATAATTGAAATGATTTACAATTGTGGAATAATCTTGTATAAGTAAAAGGAAATAGTGAAATTCTATAAGAAAGGATTTATAAATGTGATTTATAAAAAAAAGAAAAAAATTTGAAAGAATTTAAAGCATTGGATTCACTACTGTTGCTGGGGAATAATAAGGGTGATGACTGCAGCATCATCAGTATCATTTTCGAGTTTCTGTGTGATGGATTTGCTACCATAGTAAATTGAATTTTTGAATTTTGTTGTGATAAACAAATTTGAAATTAAAATCCAAGTTGAAATTGATGAATATAAGTTATCAAGTGTTGGACTTATAATATGAGATAATAAAGATTTAACTTTAGTAAAGTTGAAATAAATTTGAATTAGCATAATAAATATATGATGTGGAATTTAACTAAAGAAAGTTAAATAAATTAAATCAGATCTGGAAGTTGAATAATAAGTTGTACAACTTATTAAATGTGAAGATGTAAGTAAAACCAATTATTAAAATGGTTAAATAACTTTGTTAAGCAAAACGGGTATAAATCTGAATAAGTGATAAAATTGACTTTGGTAAAAGTTAAATAGAATTTACTTTGGAGTTGGGATTTGAATTGGATTTTAACTGGATTAGATATGTTGTTGAAATGGAAATTTAAGTTGAAGTTAAACAAATGATGTTTAAATGGAATATAACTTAAGTAATGTTGAATGAAGTTGATTTTGGTATCGAAGTAAATTAATAAAATGAAGTGAATTAAATGGATGTGAACTTGAGTTATATAAATGAAATTCAACTTTAGTGGTTAAGTGAATTAGAGATTGAACTAATAAATGGATTGGATGTTAATCAATCTAATGTAAATGAATTGATATGAAATAATGGGTGTAAGTGTTAATTCATTAAAAGCTAATGTAATTGAAAATGAATAATTGAATGGAAGTCAATTTAATATTAAACCAAATTGAATACAAACGTAGTGAATTGAATTAATTTGGTTGTGTTGGTTATACATTGGTTGTTAGATTATTGCTCATTGACTGAATAGAAATTCATATGCAATTGAATGAATAAAATTGAAAGCTAAAGCAATTAAATTCAAATTGAAAGTTAAGTAAATTTAAATTAAATAGAAATTGATTTGAATTGAAAGTGAACGAATGTGAATGTAAACTAATTGAAAATGAATAATTGGACGTCGTTGTATATGAATTGGTTGTAAACAATTACAAGTAATGTTGAAATCATATAAGTTGTTTATAAACCTTGTTTAGTATGCATTTCTTTTAATATGCATGTGTTGTAGTTGTTTAAAAGAGTAAAATGTTAATAACTTCTTATATATGTCACTTACATATTTATATTGAGTAAGTACAGGTACCGGGGCTACCGTTAGCGGGATTTTGGTTGCGCAAAATGATAAATAAATAACTGTTTTGTTTAAAAATGCTAAAAAGGTACGCCTACCGCAATAAAAATAGGAAATATGAACTGTTTTTCTGTTTTCTGACCGTGTGGGTCGATGTATATATATTTATCTCTATTGTGATATTGTTAAAGCTCCTCCGTACAAAGGAGGTTATGGCGAATTTTTTTAAAAAATTTAAGGCGTTGGAAAATTTCGGGAAATTTTGGAAAAAAATTTGTGAAAACTAAGTTTTGATTTGAAGTTAAAGGTAAAACGATATAGTTGATTTTGAAAAGATAACTATATATGGATTTAAAAACTTAGTAAAGTTATTGCAAGAGGTTTAACAATGGATTTTTGGAAGAGTTAAACACTTAAGAGATTTATTTGTAAATCAAATTTGAACAGTTTTGAAAAGTTAATGGATTTCAAAACTTTTTCTTGGTAATTTCGAGGACGAAATTCTTTTAAGGGGGGAAGTTTGTAACGATCCAGAATTTCCGTCATTTGAAATTCAAATATTTAATTGATTTTGAATATCAACAAGTAAAATTTGTAAGTCGAATAATTTATTTTTCGAATATTTAGATTTAATTGAATAATTAAATCGGTAATTTAATATTTGAAATTGTGTAAATAATTGAAAATTGGGTTTAATGTGATTAAAAATGATTTATAAAGTTATATTAAATCATATTGGAGTTATAGTGATTTGATAGAACTTTTAAAATTGAATTAAAAGTTAATTTGTGAAAATTGAATATTTTAATATTTAATTGACGAGTTAAAATAGCCATTTTTCAAACAGTCTCGGATTTCGACGAAACCAGTTTCATCGGATCCGTAATGTCAAATTATTGTATGGTTTCAAATTTCGTGTCAATCGAATTTACCGTTTGTCCGAGGCAAGCCAAAACGCATAGAAATTTGGTTTAACCGATTTAATTTAAATTTGATCGTTTATTTCCGTAACTCGCACATATGATCAAATTAGCTTCCGAAACCTATTCCATTGTGTCCGGAACGCGGGGTAAACCCTAAAAACGTCGGTAACCGCGTGAGATTTGGAGTTCGAAAAAATGGATATGAATAGTGTTCGTCGGTTTTCTATAAAAGCACCTCCTTGTTTTCATTTGCAAAAAAAAATAAACAAAACCCTAGTTCCTTAAGTCAGCCGCTGCTTCTAACCATTTCAATGGCCGGAAATGAATCTTCTTTTCCCTTGATCTCTCCAAATCCTTCGACAATTAGCTTAACCTTCCAACTACAAAAACGTAGAGAGCAGTGAGATCTTCCAATCCAACATTCAAGATCTGATTTCGAGCTATGAATTGATGGCAAATTCCATTCGAACGTCCCACGTCGGTCGCGTTTTTTTGATATAGGCGAAACCAAGTTGGACCAAGTTGCGGCCGAAGGTGTGTCGCGTGATGGGCTACAAAGTGATGGTGTTTGATCGTCGTCGAAGCTGTCGATGGTGGTGCGGCATGTAACCCTAAAAGGACGGCTTTGGGTTTCGGTTGCGTTCGAAAGTAACTGGGAAGAAGGAGAAGAAAGGGGAAGTGCGACCAGGATCTGCTGGGGGAAACGTACGGCCCTGATTCAATTGGGTTAAAATTATAAAAGAAATTTGTAATTTAATTATATTATAAATTGTACAATGTTTAAAAATAGTATAACTTTGTCATACGAGGTCGAAAAATCACGAAACAAGTGGCGTTGGCTTCGTTTTGTCGAGCACTACGCTATGGACCTGGTTTGGAGTCGTTTGGAGGTAGTGAAAATTTCGGGTAAAATTAAACGCACGTTTAATTTTATTCGAAATAAACCGCTACAACTGTTATCGGAAACTCAAGGTGAGAACTTCTCACTCAATCGAATTGTTTCGATTTAAATTTTAAATAGTTAGATTTAAAATTGCTTGATTGTGTGATTGGATGATAATTATTATCTATTGTTTTGAAATAGACCATATACGCCGTATATTAAGCGGATGTTATTTATTAAAAACATATACCGCGATAATTCCAACTTGTAGGGAATTGGTATTATATACGTACTTGGAGTTGATTTTCCGCATTATATAGCGGATGAGACCCTATTGCGCCGCATAATAGCGGATAGTATTTTATAAATCCCATATACCGCGATATTCCGTCTTGAAACGGAATTGGTATTGTGCTAACATCTGTGGATGCAGGACAACAGGTTGGAGTGATCCAACTGGATTTCTCAAATGATTGAATTGGTTTCAATGTTGTGTGTTAATCTATTTATTGATCTATTTATAATCTGTGTGATTATCTTTGTGATTGAAATGGTTAAAGGCTAAATTTTAGCCGAATATATTTTTGGTATCGTTAAATGCCGAAAATAAATAAAATTGGATTTTTGAAAATTTAAGTTGGGAATTCATAATAAAATTTAATTTTGGAATTGATTCATTTTAAATGAATAAACGTTGTAATTTTTATGTTATAAAAATTATGATTTTTGGTGAAATATAACCGAAATGTGATTTTTTTTTTAAATAAGTTGTTGATTTATTTATAAAATGGTTTAAATTGGGATTTTTGAATTATTATAAATGATATATGTAAAAGATTATAAAATTGATATTTATAAATTAAAATGTTGGAATTATAAAACGAGTTTTTATAAGTGTTAAAATGAAGTATAAATGGATTTCATAAGTGGATGAAATCTATAGATTTATAAATTGTGAAGTTATAAAACGAATAGATTTTGTAAATAAAAGATTTATAAGTAATTAACTTATAAATTGGATTTTAGCGTGTAAATGGGATATGGATAGAATTTGTTAATAAAGTGATTTTATGAGTTGAAGTTGTTATAAAGTATAAATGGAATTTATAAACGTTGTTTTATAAATCCGAAATCGACTTATTTTAATAAGTTTAATTATTATAGCTTCTTAAAGGAGATATATCCACGATTTGGACAGTGGAAAATCCTTTAAATAAAATATGTAGAAATTGAATTTGTTTAACGAAGTATATTCACGATTTTGGACGGTAAATAATATATTAAAGAAATATTTTGGGAAAGTGATATTTTAAATAGATTTTAAAGCGATTCAAAATGTTTTAAAATGAATTAAGTATCGAAACCATAGATTTCAACATTCATTGTTGAAATAGACGTTTTCGAGAAATAGAAGGAAATGGTGAACTATAACACTGTTGTTATAGTAAATGATTTTCGAAAGAAAATGTTTTATATGGTATTGGGATTTATATATCTATCATTAATTTCGAATCCCTATACTAGTGATTTTGGGTTGTCGTAACGATGTTTTACGTAACATTCGTTTTAACCCAAATAAATGTGTTTAAGATAATGTTTTTCTTAAAGAATAAAATTTATACTTAATTGTGATTTAAGTATATTGAATGTTTTCAAAATGTTGGAAATAAATATATTTGTGAATTACTTATTATTAAAGAAGTATGGAAATGTTTTACAATATCAAGTGAATATTTTGAGATTATATCTTTTAAAGATAAATTGAAAATGAATATTAGAAATCGATTTGGAAATCGTATATTCATAGATATTTTGAAAAGGTAAATTCACTAAGGAATTTATAAAAGAAAGGGAAATTTGTTTTAAAAATAAACATTGATTTATTTTTAGAAGTGTGGAATAAATTTACAGATTTGAAACGTAAATTTAATAAATCGGTAAGGATTTATTTGATTGGTTTAAATGAATCATTTTGAAATGAAAGTTGTAAAGATGAAAAATGATTTGAAATTTGTTTTCAAATGGTTGAAGTGTGGAAAATATATCTTATAAAGATATTTTGGAAATAAATAATTTGAAAAGATTATTTGAAATCGGGTGATGTTGTGAATATTGATTGATAGTTAAATAACCGACTATCAATATTGACCCTTAAATGGCTATTCGTCGTGAATTGGTTGAAATTGAATGCTACACTTACTTTTAAATTATTGCGCTCGTTATTCGGATTACCCATTTCGAATAGTGATACGACGTAATGGATAGCATTGAAGACCGGTGTTGAAGACCGGGTATTTGTGAAAACGATAGGATGACCTATCGATTGTCTCTGCACCGTTAGCTACGGTATAGAGATTTCCTTTGTGATGGAATATTCGATCGGGATTGTGAATACCCGGATTGCAAGGACTTCTTTTGAAGTGCCTTCGGTTCTGTTCGAACCCGAAACAGACTTGTATGATTACGTGTCTGACATTACATTTTGAGATATAAAGTAGATTTCTTTCAAATACATCTCTGTTGATGGCGGAGAATTTATTCTCTTAGCTTAACACCCTTCTCTGAGACGTATGAGCTCAGAGGTTATGTAGTTGAAGATACCTATGCTGGCTAAGATTTATATTCTATTTTCGAAATGCTTTTATCACTATGCACTAATAATAATATCAAAATGATTTGTTTTGCGTAGTAAGCATATTTGACTATCATAAGGAGAAATCTCCTCCAATTCTGCGTTTGCATTGTGTGTGTGCGGGGAGACCTTATGGTAGTTTCATTTTCCAAAAACATTGCGGGTATTTTTCACTTCCCTTGTTGTTGTTTTGAAAGATAAATAACTGTTTTAAGTTCTCACACCAGTCTCATGACTGACCTGAAGTTTATTGTTCTCTTCCTAAACTCTGGGTGCCCATAATTTTCCACACGCGGAGCCTAGAGTCAGGTTATCAGGTCATTCTGTATTCAGAAGTGCTATGAAGCTCATGTGACAAGCTAGATGGCGAGACGTATTACTTGTATATGATATTATCTTTCCGCTGTAAATTCACTTGTAAGGGCATGTTTGTATAACTGTCTATTGTCCTGTTGTGTTGTATATTATTGTTGTACACTCTGATGATGATGTGATGTAATGTAATAACTGATATAGTTCTTTGATTTAAAGATTATTCATTTATCTATTATATGTTGTTACGCTGCGATATGTGAGATTCTGGTATTGTTTCTATTCTGTTTTCTTACTTCTTCTATCTTTTTCTTCTACCTCTTCTTTTTAACCATAACAGTTTGGTTTTCCGGCATTTGATTATGCGGCATTTGATACAGTGGACGTAAGAATGCCGACCTTTGAATCCCGACAAAATCGTTTATGTTACATTAGATTCCAGAAAGACCATCACATGTTCATCCTAATTACCTTCAACTTAACATACAAAGTTGGTCATTTCGTCATTTAAAAATGGTTCAAATTCCATCGACCGTTCAAACTATGTATGTATGTATGTGTGTGTAGGGAAAATCTATTGTAACACAAAATGTAGACACAATTGGTGACACAATGGATCTCCATCATTAGATAACCCCGCTGATTTCCACCTCCCACATAAGGACAAAGAGATCTCACGGTCCAGATCTTTTGTGTCATCAATTGTGTTTTATTTTATGTCCAAATAGTTAACCTCATATGTGTGTATGTGTGTGTATATGTATGTGTGTATGTAATGTGTGTACTTGTATATGCGTGAGTACGTGTATGTGTGCATGCATATATAGATACATGCACACGCACAGAGACACACATACATATATACACACAGTCAAGGTCGTAAAACTCGCTAGACGGTGGATTTGACTGAACTATAAATTAATCATCTGGACGAGGACTAATGAAAGTTGATCGGATCAAAAGCATTTTTAATAGAACTCAAGTATTTCCGATATAAATTTAGATAATTTATGCAAAAATCCACTAATAACGTATTACATACACATATATTAATATTAATATCTAGTGGTTGAAATTCAATTTCAATTTTGAAGGAAGAAGCGAAAGTGGTATTTTATTTTCAATTGAAATTTATGTCATTTGGCACATATTTAGCCATAACTGTGAAGTGATACTGTGTTCATAACTATGTATTCTGAAAACAGCCACCTAGATGTCTAGGTGAGCTGGTATTTTGGCGAGGTGGTATGCCTCACCTAGCATATAAGCGGAGCCTAGGTGGATTTTTAGAATGATATTTACATTAGTGAAAAAAATATTAAAATATTTGCAGAGTAGAAAATAAACGAATGTCAAATATTCGATTGAAGTTTTTCACTAACCAGTTTTCTTCGTATATATTTTTTTTGTAAAATATTAGTGGAATAGGATAGATTTTTCTCCTTTCAACATGCCCTAGCAGTTGATGCAAGCTCATGTTCTCATGTACATGCTTCCTAAATTTCAATAAAATAAATAAATTATGAAACAAAATAAAAATTAAAAAAAAACTCACCAAAAAATTGTGCATTTGGTCAGCGCCTTCAAGTCTCTCCCGAAGAACAGCATTGGTATTTATTATGCTCCTTAGAGTATCAGTTAAGCTATCCTCATTGCTGCATACAATAAAATAAGAAAATGAATTGGGAATTTCATTACTGATTATTTTTTTCTTTTGCCTCATTTTTTTGTATGCCGTGTTTGCCTTAATGTGCTAGCTGTTGAGGGTACAAAAATTATTATTACTAGTACTAGTATGGTACAACTGTGCTGCAACGTTTGTGATAATCTTGCATATCCAAATCTGACATGAAATGTAACAATTAAGAAATAATACAACGGAAAAGTGTTAGTAACTAGCCTGCTTACAATTTTAATAAGCAGCCCCAAATGTCGACTTATTTGCCCCCCTATGTATCCACAATTTCTACCAACCCGTTGTAACCTATTAAGCTACTAATTATAAACATAAGCAACCCCACACCAGCACTATTCTCCTACAATATATTTTACAAGATAAAGTATTTTATGACTTGAAAGTAGTAAATACAAAAATAATGTGAGCGCTTAAAAAATAAAATACAACTGCTTCTATAAATTATTAAAATTAGTTCAGCTCAAACAAATAGTGTTCATATGAGTAAATACAGACAATATTTCCTCAACTCCATGTAGCACAAGGGCAAAATGCTAAAAATACTAATGTATGTGAGTGTCAACATGAATGTGAATGTGGTTATACCTTTGTCCAAAACGAACAATTGCAGATGGCCTCATAGGTGCTGGTGGTATTGCAATGTCAGTCACAATTAGCTTTTCCGGTCTAACACAAAGATTCAACAATTCACAATCCTGCAATAAAAGATGATAATTTGAGTTAAAAGAAAAAAAATTATGAAATGGTTATATAATACGAGCGTTACGACACGCGCTTCGCGCGTGATGAAGGCACCTGAATTACTTTTGTACAAATTGTACTTGTTCAATACGTTTAAAAGAAAATGATTTCCACAAATATTTAGCCATATTTTTGTGTTGAATTATACATAGTTAATTTGAATTTTTATTTCTAGGTTGCAATATCTAATATTTTTGTTATTTTAAAATTTTATTTATATTATTAATTAATAAAACAAATTTGTAAAGCTATTTATGTGTTAGATCCTATTTTTAAATGATATTAAGACTTGATAAATATTATTTATAGAAGAAATTTTGAATTTGTAAAGGAAACTTAATTGTCAGATCCTATTTGTAAAGTGGTTGCAATATTTGTTGAGAGACATTTTTGGTATTTCACATTGACACCAAAAAAGTGTGATTGTAAAGTGGTTGCAATATTTGTAGAGAGACATTTTTAGTATTTCACATTGACACCAAAAAAGTGTGATTGTAAAGTGGTTGCAATATTTGTAGAGAGACATTTTAGGTATTTCACATTGACACCAAAAAAGTGTGATACCAAATGTATTACAATTATTAATAAAAATATATAGATACGGGTATTTTTGGAACTTCACGGTCAGACCAAAAGCTTGCGTTTATATTCCCACTATTAATAAAGATAGAAAAATTCATATAGTTAATGAAATGTCTTTTGTAGCCGCCCATAGTTTAACGTATATTAGCTAAAATATTTGACTGTTAAAACATTGAAGAACTTCATTTTAAGTGTAACCGTCAAACTGTTAGGAATCTAGACATAAAACTTATTTTAATACATAGAACTTTTAGAATGAGTATGAATATCAAGGTTGTTATGGTAATGATAACAGTTACCAATACAAGAAAACCGTTACCGTATTGATATCATTGATAAATTAAAAAAAATTGTTGATATTTTACCGACACCATCAGTAAAACGATCATTGGTAAACCACTGATTGATAAAGGTAGTTTTGCCAATACATAGAAACATTAAAATTTTATTTTATTCATGGTTTTAAATCTTCTATATCTCGTCCGAGATCCCCTCCAAGATCTTATTTTCACACTTAGACGAAACGAGACATCAAATCTCCTTCATATCTCCTCCAACACTAATCTTGTCCGAAATGTTCAAATCTCTTTCGAAATATGGATCAAAATCTCAATCCGAAATGTTGTCCGAAATTGTTATTTACTTCTTTTACATATATATTTTCATTTTCATAATAAGATTCAAAAGAAACTGCTCAATTCAATTATTATTTATCAACTCCTTGAACATGTTTTTACTTTTAACTTATCGAGTCACAATAAAGAACTTCATTTATTTTTTATATTCAAATAAGAGGATATTATTAATCATTATCAAATAAATTAAACTAATCAAGCTACCAATCTTCTTCAAAACATTAATTTTAGTTCTTTTTCCTAGCAAATCAAGTATGTTTTCCTTTTTATTTTTATTTTGAAAATTATAGTTATTAAATAAATCATTAAAACATCAATTTTAATCACATAAGTTACTTCGAGATATTCTCGAGATGTACTTTAAAATCCGAGATGTACACTCAAGATACACTCTCCGAGATCTTCTCCGATACGAAACAGCTTGTGTGAAAAATCCAAAACGAAACGTGACCAAAATCCGAAACTTAAAATCTTTATTGTATTAATACTTTGGTACTAATAGAAATTATATACTTTGTTGCCGGTACTAAATCCACTCATGCATATAACAAATTTGCTAATCTCAAATTTTCTAAAAAACTTCATCATAAATAAAATTACATACATCTTTTAAGATCTGATTTACCTTCAAAAATGTCCATGATTGAGGTTACTAAAATAGTGAAAAAACAAAATTAATATGACTAGTAAAATTACTATTATCATTGGTTATTATATATTTTACCTCTTACATTTATCGTTAACACTAGTAAATTTGTTGTTACCATACCGATAATATTGATATACCGATGTAATTCAATATTAATTACCCATTGCTTGGTGGTATGATAATTTACCATTGTCATAACAGTCCTAATAAATATATTAAAACGAAGTTAAGCATGAGAAGTTATGGTTGAAATTTAAAAAAATGTACTAATTAGGAAGACGGTGTAGATTCTAACCCAAAACCTATTTAGGCTTAATGGTTCAAAAATGAAATTAAGGAGGCAATTAGGATTAATCATAATTCATCCTAGTATGTATCTAGAACCCTCTATTACCTGAAACTTAGAAAAAATTTACTCAGATTTACATCAAATAAATTGAAAAAGAAAATAGGAAAAAGATAATAAAAGATAAGAGAATCACATAAAGCGATCAATTTAAGACTCATCACATTTAATTTGTGTTATGGAGAGCTGGTAAGTGTTTCAATCATAAGGATGTACGATACTAAGTAGTACTTTCACCTAAGAATAACGTGGTTCGACCTTAGGAGCAATTAGGTGAAGACTTCAGGATGAACCCATGGATGACCATGAACAAGCGATCGACCCGTGTCTTGCAAGCATTTGCTTTGTTACGATGTTATGGGCCTAAAGTGTCTTAATGCGATATCATAATGACCCATGGTAATGAAGTGATCAACTCGAGTCGAGCGGCTATAAACTTCGAGGCAACAAGGATGGAGCATGGAGGCTTGATACTGGAATAGTCCGGTCTATGATTTCACAACAGAGATGTGATATTTTTGGGGTATGGTTTAAGGATATATTAGTTCAGCTAGGGGATGCATGACCGAACCGCACAACTTTGGAATTATAGGGCGATCGACATAGATCGGGCATATGGTTTGGGACAGAGTCGAACCACTTATGCAAGCTCCAATCAAATCCTAATAACTTATTTGTTTCAAATTCGATTTCAATGCGACTTCGATCAGTGTTAATGAAAATTTTCAAACTATATTCCATGAATTTTTTGTCCCTTTTAAGGAGTTTGATTTTGATGTCAACGAGCGACAACAAGCATCCAATGGACAAGAGCAATGACTTTCGAGCAAATGAAAGAGAGTGATAGATCGATGATAGCATACATCAACTATGTAATTGTTAAAGAAGCTTATAGTCGATCGAGAACTAGTACGAGTATAATGTGCATGCAAGTTTAAGCAAGCGCTATGCCAGCAATGCGAGAGCAGTTCATAAGTATTAGACAATGAGTTAGAGTTTTATTAGAGATGGGACTTACAATGTACCAAGGGAACTTTGCAGAGAAGATTTCTAATCATCGAGAGAGAGAATGATCGTATGATACACCAACTTGATGTTAATCGATTTACGATGTAGTTGTTGCATATGACCAAGATGACTCATAGCTTGGATTAATATGCAACTTTTTGATGTAATGCAACAAAGGACTAGATGGAGATGTTCACCAAAATTGAAAGACCGTCATTGGGATATGTTTTCTCATATGGGTAATCGTTGAGTCATTTATGTCATCATACATCCAATCACACTATATAAGTATGTTTAATTAGATGTCATGTGTGTTATGTTTAATTAGATGCCATGTGTGTTATGGTTGCATAGTGAGCTGGTATCTATCGTTTATTGGTATTTATCATTTGACACTAACTACTGTTATTTAGCATATACCATTTGTTCGACTATCGTTTATTGATATATGTTTATATGCGATATTTTGGACATTCTAGAACAAGTCTTATATCCTCTTCGTCTCGCTCAAGTTCTCCTTCAAGACTCCTTTTTTTGAATTTGACGAGACAAAGTTTCACATACAATTTTTAATTGTTTAACATTCATCTCACCCTAGATATGGATCGAGACGTCAAACCGAGATTTTGTTTGAAATATGATATTTGAAAGCTAGGCCCGTGATGCAGTACAACCTTCCATATGTTAGTAGTGGCTAGCATTATGATTATATGCATTAATATTTGTGTCTGCAAGAGAATTGATTGAGGTATGAGTCTTAATAGTTTTTATTGTTTTTACCTTATGTTATGTATATCATTTTTACATATGGAGCACTTTGGTTAGAATCTTTCACGTCAAGTTTATATTTGATTTGATTTGTGTTATCTCTCTCTATTTCATGACAACTCTCGGGTATTCTTGCAAGTTGAGAGTCAGGCGTCTAGGATGTGTGTTTTGTTGATCAAGATATAGCATTAGAGGCTTTGGAGGATCACCTGGCTATTTATATTTGCATTAATTAGTATTATATTACTAATTAGCATTTAAGGTAATTTCTGAACATGAAATTTTGTATTGTTTTATTATTTTGTTCGGTATTTCTGTTATGTATGAGAAACCACTGTGTGCTCCGACTTGTTAGCGGATATGTCATTATCTGTTTGCGGTTATCTATATGTGTTATATAATGTCCATTATGATTTTGTATTATATTTCTCATATTATAGTCAGTCATTTCCGCTTTAAGAAATCAAGATACAACATACAAGTTTATGGTGTTTGTCTCCTTGCGGGTATGCCGCTTCCATCATTCGAATATTAGATTCTCCTATGTTTGGCGTAGGTTTCAGGTGGCGACAGCAGCATATCTTCACATCTTTATTATAGCAAACTTAAAAGGTGCGAAGCATCTTAAAAGGTAAATTTTCCGTAATTTTATATAGAACACGCATGTGGTTGTACCCCTTATATGACACGTGAATTATATATAGCTTAACAATAAAACAAATACATATATATGGTGTATGGCTTAGCAATAATACAAATACATATATTATTAGTAGTGGTAGTACTAGTATTGCTGTTGCTACTGCTGATTGGAAAGCAAAACGATTACATGTGTACATTGAATATCGTTAAATCATGATAGTTCGTTGGTAGACTATATATCCTTCTAAAGTATATCTCATTAGCACCGTGCTTGTGATATGAAACGTTTATTCTTTTACACGAGTACATTGAACATCATCAAATCATTATACTTCTATTTACAATGGAAATGATTGTCCATTCTAACTTTACATTAGAAAGTAATTTCAATTCAAAAAATTATTTTGCATGTAAAATCAGTGTCAATGACAGATTTAATGTACTGAACGTAGAAAGATGACCATGAATAATTTAAGAGTCAAAAAGTGAAAAGACACAGCTACAACTATCTCACATAATTTTATCTTGAATCTTTTTATAAAAAGAATTGAAAATGCTTTTACCCCATCTTTTGCAATATTTATACCAACAAATATCCTAATGATGTCTCGGAAATTTTTTTGAGTATTTTGAATAGAAAATAAAACAAAAGAGAACATGACATTATACTTGAATGCAATCTACATCATGAAAGTTCAATGTTAATTTTGTCGAGTAGCATTGATAAAGTTTTAACATAAGAAGACAGAAATATGAATATTATTTCATAAAGAAACATATAAAATTACGAACAAGCCATATATTAGACATGGTTTGTTTATAATGCATGTAAAAGTCAAAGATAGAATGAACTTATGTATTTGAATAAATTAATTGTGATTAGATATATTATAATTACAATATTTATTAATACATATTTTTTATATTTTCAAAGATGGAAACTTGCATGTTTTACATACTACCACTATACATGACAGAAGTATTATAGAACACTAGAAGTATAACTCACTTGACTGTGCTACCTAACCTTAGCATATGTCATACTTGTGACACCATAAATTCTAACTTCAACATATGTGAACTGGACATCATTAAATAAAACATGATTCATATTACTGGTGAAAACACGGGTGAAAAATAACATCTGTTCTTACTTTATTGGGAATAAAATTTCAAGTTTTTAGTAAGAAACATATTTGTCTACGGCATATTCAAATACAATATTTCACAAGTTTGCTAATTTAAAATCTTTCTAAAGTATTTAACTGCTAAAATGTACAGGACCTATCATTTATGAAGTTATTATTCTAGCATCGGATTTGTTTTGAAAAGATTAATTTGGAAGTTTTTGAGAACATGTTTCACAATATGATTGTGTATGTGTGTGTGTGTGATGATAGGTCTAAATCTAGCACCACATATGCTACATAATGTAATTTAATTTACTGATTAAATCCATTGTCAGGTGCTCATGTAGCTATTTAATAATTTTTAAGTATTATACTTAATTATTGCCATGTCATCATTATTAGTCATTAAATCAGTCCATTAAATTATATTAGGAAAAATAATATGTTGAATTTTACGGATGACATAAACCTAACTTGGACGTATATTTGTTTAGATATCATGTAAGGTGAAATGAAAGAAAGCATTTCCACTAGATGAACTCTACTCAATTATACATGATCAAAAGGGGGCAACTCTGACCATAAATACATTTTATTCTCTGATTATAAATAACTTTATGATACTGATGTTGTCTAAACTCTGCAAAATCCTTTCTTACATGTATTGATCCTAGCCAAACAATGTTATGTAATCTGAGATTTGTATGGATATTAAAGTAGTCAAGTAAATCATGGTAATATATAGCATTCTAATGTTCAAAATGTATGCAACTAGAGTTTTTTATTGCAGATATTTTCCAGTCGGTCAAGTCTAAGAAATTTTTTTATAAACCTTACACACACACATGCACACACACAAACACACGCACATGCATGCATGCACACGCACAGCAGTAATGCTTCACAGTTAGAACAATTCAAAATAGACTTCCCATTCAGGTCTATTAATTATAACATACCTCGCCGGTCATCTTTTTGAAAAGAGAATGAATTTTAGTGGGCAAAAGAAGATGGGATGGTTGAACAGATGCCAAGTGAGATAATGCAGCAGTACATTCTTCAGCACTCTTATCTTTCATTTTTTTAAAGCTCTCAATAAAACCCACACCTAATGGTGATTTGGTCACCTTACCTACAGATTAATATGAATTGTATCAAGCAAACAATAGATCAAATAACTTAAGTTCTTAAGAAATTAAATCAGGATACACACAATGGTGCTGGAAGAGAAAGATGAGTGACAACTATATTTGTGCACAGCTACCAGAAAATGATATTGTGATATATAAAAAGTTAGAAAATCTTACCATGTTTACCATTATCATCATTTGTTTACCAATTGTAAAGGGTAAACAACATAAGTTCTTAAAAAATTCAACCAGCATTCTTCACACTATGGTGCTAGAGAAGAAAGGTTAGTCTGCTGATTATATTTGTGCATGGGCATCAAAGTACGAGAATGCGATCTAGGTTTTTAAGAAAATACAAATCATTTGTTTACCAATATGTATATTAAGTTAATTCACAGCTGTGTTCTAGCTCTGAATAAGAATCTTGTAATAATAAATTCAATACCCTAGATATAAAGAATATGATATGTTGACCTGATTATATGAAATGCAGGTTGGCAGCAAAACTATTGAGACGAGAAACAATGTATCAAAATAATTTTATGAACTCACAAAACTACATAAGAGATGTCAAGTGGATGCAGCAGATGTGTTGGGCTATAAGAGATGTAAGGTGAAAAATTGCAGATGCATGTGTGAGTGTAATGTCAAGTCAAATTATCGATTTCATATTTACAGCATGTCAGTATACTATGAAGTATAAATATAGAGCATACTTTGATAATAAGTTAAGTTTTGCCTTGAAAAAAAGGTTCTCTGTTGTTATTTTACCAACAATTTGTTGTTATAGTGGGCCGGTGGCAAATAGTCGTTAAAGAAGTACATTTTTGGTCGTCCGTAATTTTCAGGTTTAACTGAAAATTGTGCCTTGATTGGTAGATGAAGAAATACAAAATAGTAGTATGGATCCCATGTCCTAAACACATCCGCCAATCATAAGAAGTCAAGTTCACATCAAAAATTTGGGGTGGACAAAATTTCTTACCCCATAAAGAGTGTGAATAAAACATGTGTCATATATAATGTACATGAGCATTACATAGAAACAGTTCAAATAAAAAGTTCTTCAAAATACCTTAAGGAGCACGACTGGTATTGTTTAATCTCTGGGGTCATCCCCACACATGCAAGCATCACTCAGATTACATTCGTTAGTTAAGTAACAAAGTGGTGGGAGTAAGAAACTAATAGTACAAATAATGTAATGTCGCGTGAAATTTAGAATGATGCATAGAAACAAAACTAGACAAAATAAATAAAGGTAAAGAATGACATTAACAAATAAAGCATATTTTATGTACAAACCATTTACATAACCGCATCTCTGACAAAGAGCTTGACCATTGCATTTAGTTCTAACAGCCTTCATTATTGAATTCTTATGATGCACATCTGCTTTAGGATTTCGCATTTTTATCATAAATTGTTTGCGTAATTTACTTGGAAGGAGCAGTCTGCCGCAAGCCTAACAAATAATATACAAGTTATAGATATCATGTCAAAAGAGGTAGTGTTACTTGATATTAAAAAATAGCATAACATTGTGAAATGGAGAGAGAAGATGATTGTAGAAATTCACCTTACAAATGCACTTCAAAATGTCGAGGGTAGAATTCAAATAGCCGACATTCAACACCGGGACTGTGAGCTTCAAATATCCAAAATGACCAGGACAGCCAGAAAAATCTCCATAGCATGTAGTACATTTACCTTTTTTGTTTGCAGGTCCCTGCAATCAAATAAATGTAAGTTTTCGACGGATAAAACATTATGCAACAACAAAATTTTGGTAAAAGGGCTAATCGTTTATGCAAAATTGTCCAGGCCCGAGAAAAGTAGGAATCTTAGCAACAAGGTTCAAGATTTTGATTTCTAATTTTCGATTTGATCGGTCAAGATTTTCAAATTTTTGGAAATTTCAAAAAGAATTGGAACTGAACCATGTTCAGCACATTTGTAACAATTAAATCCCAATATTTCTCTCACTGAAAAGTTAAACGCAACCACTATCGCACAAAGAAATACATTACGTAGTATGTGCCTAATTCTAGTAAGAATGACTAAAATCAAGCATTTTCAAGACCGATGAACATACCATCCTAAGATCAAGCAATCCGTTATCAACCGGTGCACCACCGGTGTTGTCGTAAAGAGCATTCTTCCAAATTTGAACCTCAGCCAATTTCCTAATCTCATCTCCTGAAAATGCATCAAACTGAATGCTTTTTCTGCAAACAAATTACATTGTTTAATTTTATGCTAATTGTACGTATTCCTCAATTCGTTATTTTGATAAGAAATAAGTAACCGTTACATTTTTTGGCTGCTAATGTCATTGACAAAGGGCTCTTTGGTGCATCGGAGTTTTGTGCCAGCAGCCATTCGGGTAATGGACGTTAGGGTTTTAGGCAAATTTACAGCCGGTGGAAAAACTGAGGAGCTAATTCACAGTTTTCCTTCTTCCTCCAATTTGATACTATGCCTATTTGACCCCGCGATATGTCCTTCGCTAGAGCGTCTCGCCGAACACCTAAACTCCGTCCAACTCGAAGACCCTTGTCACCAGAATTGACTTTGTTCGATTGGAATTAAGAAACTCCAGGCAAGAACCTCTAATTCCGCGGTCGTGAAATGTAAACAGAAACTGCAAACCATCAACTTCTGGCGAGAACAAAGGTAGGCGGGAGCAGTCAAGAAGGAGGAGGAAATTGAAAGGAGAAAAGAAATTGAGAATGTTCTGAACAAAATTGCGGCTCATTAAAGCTACAAACCGAGTTTATTGGTTTCGGGCTATGCTCCATTACGGCCAGTCCAGGACATGGGGAGAAATACATGGGCCCTTCAAGAGTTTTCTAGGTTTTATGAGTAATTTTATACAGCAAGCTATTGCCCTAATTCTAAAGCTCATCCGGTTGGTAAACTATTTTCAGTTCGTACGTTAATAGCTGGCTTGAAAGCGCAAACTTTTGATTCGACCGTGAACTTTCAAAATTACCCCTGTATGTATTTCTTTATTAAAAGTTGTAATATATTTGGTGTCACGCAGATGTCAGCGTGAAATACCAAAAATTTCTTTCTAAAGATATTATCAAGATTTAGTATGATAACATCTGACAATTAAGCTTTCTTTAAAAATTCGAATTTTTCTCTATAAATATTTACGAGTCTTCGTATTACTTAAAAATAGGAGCTAACAAATAAACTACTTTACAAATTTGTTTTTTATAAATTAATAACAGAAAATTATCGTCAAGGACAAAATTTCTCAGCATTTTAGCCTCAAGGACAGACCTTCGGTATTTTAGCCTGAAGGACAACTTTCTTTAGTATCAGTTTTTAGTTATTGATAGCATTTTTTAAGTATCAGTTTATAGTTATCGATGGCAGTTTTAGTTAAGTAGCGGTTTTGGAAGAATGTTTGTCCTTATGAATAATTTTGGAAGAATGTTTGTCCTTATGAATAATTTTTAAGAGAATGTTTGTCCTTGTGGTTAAAATATTGAGGTCGTGTCCTTGAGGCTAAAAAGATATAAATTTTTATCCTTTAAATTAGTTCCCTCAATTAATAATATATAAAAATTTAAACTAACAAAATATTAGATATTGCAACTTATAAATAAAAATTCAAATTAAGTACGTATGATTCAACCCAAACATATGGCTAAATATTTGTGGAAAACACTTTCTTTTAAACGTATTAACAAATATAATTTGTACAAAAACAATTCAGATATCTTCGTCACGCGCGAAGCGTGTGCCGTAATGTTCGTTTCTATACATGTGATTCATTATTTTCAATTTTTATACCTCAATCGTAATCTCTAATCTTCAACCATAATCTCCAATCATGTGTTATCTTTAGTCCTAATCGCGCTCTATCATCAGCCTAAATCGTGCAAATATTAAGTCATAATCGAGCACGATTATCTACTTGAGATAGTCGTATTTATTTCAATGTTTTTCAATTTTAATTTTGCCCATTTCTTGTTATGTTTATTCTGTTTATTGTGTATTTTCAAGTTGATCAGAATTTTGCATTCAGATTTTTCTATTCATTTGTTTGTCAATAATGGATTCAACGCTAGACTCAAGGCTAGAAGTTTTTGTTATATACTTTGTTGTCATATAAACTTCTTGTTTAGTTGCGATAGAAATTATATTCGGTTTATAAATGAATAGTTGTATGTATTTACAGGTTTTTAGAGTCATTCCAATGATACCTACACAATTAGATTGAGAAGGGATAAAAAGCGAAGAGAAACAATAAACAGATAATTTCCTCTAGACAAACTTTATTAAATGCTCCAAAAGATTAAAGAGAAAATCCCTAAAAGTTGACAAGAAAACTCAGTTCTTGAAACCCTACTACAATAACCTTTATCCTCTCTTATATTACAATAAACCGTATACAAGCTTATTTATAGAAGTCTAATGTAATCGTTGTCATTGGATCGAAGATAAGAAAAAAATATACAGTCGAAACTCCAAAACACTCCAAAAATGATGAAAATATCTATAAACGCCTCCACCTCTATACTTATACTATCGAAGAGTATTATCAAGTAATACTATCAAATAATACAAAGAATGAGACGATATGGGTACATAAGTGAACATTACATTGGGCTAACACTGGTAGCATTTAAACATCGAATAAATAACTCGCCTGTATATACACAATATTGGCACAAAACAATAAACACGGGTGCCTCAAAGATAGAATAATACAAAATATATAGTGAATATCAAAGAACATAGAGTCATAAACGCAGCGATAATATATAACATACAATCTACAAAATATGTCCGATGTTCATCATAATAATATACACACGAGAGACTGTATGATACAAGATAATAATCTATAATTACGAATATCTAGTCTTTTCTATGTCCAGTATACACAACCTGATTTTATATTCCAGGTACCTGAAATGTCTCAGACTGATTCGAGCATTATATAAATAACACGCAGGTTAGACTATGTCTAAGTCAAGGAAATAACATAAACATGAACATAACATAATATATGCAAAGTATATTCTCAAGATAATACCCATAATATCATTAATTGTCTATAATAACTAAAGGATGGCTTATAATCATAATATCATAAATATTTCCTAATGTATCACAAAACGTCAAATATCACGAAAATGTACACAAAATTTTTATCACTTATATATAAAAACATCAAATCGAAAATCATAGAATTAATAAAAAATGGTTGAATTATCTAAAACCAAAAATCATGATCATAATTCAGAAATCAATAAAAAGGTTTCTGCTAGCACATGTAATGTCCAAATATAATAATAATGAGTAGGTCATCTACTTGAAAAAAATAGGCCAACTACCTAAACTATTAGGCCATCCGCACATCAATCACATAAAGATAAGATACGGGGATTTACTATATTCTGGACATAGTCTCAAGTAGGAATATAAATAGCATATATCTATCTACCACACACGTCGAACCAGACGAGATACTAGCAGCACGTTTGCCTACTCCAAGAGCCTCACATGTGTCTGTTTGATACTACTTCTATCATCATCTATTGTCTTCCCCTCGGTATCGTGATAATATCCATTGTATGTTATAAACACGCTGCAGAACTTTGCTTTGCATCACTCATGTCCCGACACGTTGCCCTTATAAGTAACTGACTACATGCCTTGGTGACAGTAGGGCAAACGCATGCAGCAAAGGTACTCAGTAATAAGGTTGTCACAGATCCAAGTTGCGACCACCGCGATCAAGCCACTAGGGTGGATACTGACCACTCCCGTTCACCCCTGCAACATAAAGGGAGTTGGATAAGATAGATACATAGTATCTACATCGATAGCACATGGCTACTCATAGATGCCGACACATGGCACTATTTATTGCAGCCACACGGCTTTATACTATAGCCAACACATGGCTCAACATATTGCTACCATACAACTTGATAATATTGTCGATACATGGCGCTACCCGTGACTCACCGCAACAAGTCTCCATAATCCTCGTCACGAGAGTGTCATCTACTTACAATGAATAACTAAATAAATATCACAATGTCTCATACCATTACGTGATACTTAATCGTTTATTCATTGCTTATAAACTACACTCAATCTTCACAATATTCCATATAACGAGTCCAAAGAATAACTGTAGAAATATTATCAAATGCCTCATCCCAAACTGTATTATAACTCTGTTTATCTAGATTTCTCGTCACATTGAATTAAATATCACAAAACCAAACCGATGGATGCCATCACCATTTGAATCAGATCAAAAAATTAATCAAATCAATATCAACGGTGAATCATTCATGTGAATCAATTCAATATAAAAGAAAGGATAAATCTGAAAAGTATAATAAAACAGATTAATTATATGTGTATGTGTGTGTATATATAATAATTAAATTAATATTTTAACAATAAATCATTTAAAATATCCAATTGAACATAACAAAGATAAGAACAATAGAAAAGCATAATCATTTTAGTATTAAATTGGATAGTTAAATAAAATTTAAATTATTAAACGCATATTTTCTTTAATCAAAATAAATAAAACCAAAACACACTTCTGTTTAATCTTACTAACCATGATTTTACTTTAAAATACTTAAAATATTAGTTAAAAAAAATTATCTTATTTAAAACCAATTACAAATTTCTTTTTAATAAATTAATAATTATGAATAGAACTTTACTTTAATAAATTTATATTCCAAAAATAATAAAATCTGGTAAAACCTTTATACATCAAATAAGTTTACCTCATTTATATCATTACAAAAGAAATAGTTAAAACACTATTATTTACTTTAAATATATATTTTACATTCAAAATATTCGTAAGCCAAACCATAAAATAATTTTGAAACATTCAAATATAAATTAGGAGACTGACTATTTATGAAAATATAATAAAACTTCTTAAATCAATTTTATATAGTATCTTCCATTTTGAGGCCCGAAAATAAACGCTACTGATGCTGTAGTCATCAATAGTATTATTCTTCAGTGATAAAATGTGATTATGTTAATTATCAATAACATTAGAAGCACATGAATATGAAAAAATAAATTCAAACACCTCTCATTAGTTAAACTTTTATTATGTTTTAGGAATAAAATTTTCACATTCATTACATAATCTCATTCGTTGCCCACGTTCAGAGAAAATATAATAATTACAAATTACTCCAAGAGCATATGAAGATGCCCGTTCATTTGATTAGAGTCTAATAATTAACAGCTATGAGTTCTGTCATTACACCCACTCAAACATAGCATAAGCTTAAAACAACACGATGGAAATAAAAACTCCTAGTATTTGCTAATTTGCCTCCTGCACATCTTTGGAATCTTATTCGTTTGACCTGCAAATCCCTACTATTGACCTGCTCAATTAAGTACCCGGGAGTTTAGGGGGAAAAAAACTTCAGGTCAGACGAAAAGTCAGGTGTGAATAATAATATACCATCTCAAACCAAAAAGATACCTGGTGAGACCACGCCACTTACCAGAATGGATTTTCCCCTCACTAATATCTTATCCAAATATGTCAATCACAACTCTTGCACCTACAATCACAATGATAAGAATAATCATAACATGGTCATATGCATGTATGTAGTATGGGTAAGTCTGACTAATCTGTCCTCGTAGGGATATGCACGCCCAAGGTTTACCCTACCAAAAATAGACTATATGTCTCCAACCAAATGGACTACCTATCTCAACTCATAGTTCTTATGGAATCACTATTAACCTATAAGTATTCATTAATAACATCTCTTCCGATTATAGTTTTCATGAGATCGCTATGAACCTATTAGTTAGCGCTAATAATATCTCTCCAATCATATTTTTCATGGGATCACCATGAACTTGTTAGTTATCACTAATAACATCTCTCCAATCTACTTTTCATGGGATAACTATGAGTCTATTAGTTTCTACTAATAACATATCTCATATCATAGTTTTCAAGGGATCGCTATTGTTATCCCGCCTTTTTGACTAAGCAGTATACGAACAACCTCGACGAGTCAAAGTTATCAAGTCAAGACATCCTGAGAGGTGACCACAAAACATAAAACCCAAGTACAACCAAGACCACAAGGTAAGTATGTGTTCACTCCATGAATCCAAGAAGCGGAAACCACCTAAGTTATGGGTCGGTACTGACCCCATCCCATGGGTTGGTACCAATCCATGTTCCTTGGCCTGATGGGGCCTACCTTCTACCTACATCCTCTATATTATGTCTAAAGCCTATTCCAAGTGTTGTTCTAATGATTCCATGCAATTCTTTATCAGTCTCCATGAACTCCTGAATCAACAACTTTGCTCTTCCATAAATCCATCATTTGGACTCAGAAACAAGCTAACACTGGTGCAAACAATTATGGAATCTCGAAGTTAACCACAAGGCGAGCCAAAATGAAGGATTTAAGACGAACATTTTGTCCACCTTAGGGGTCGGTACTGATTCACGGCCTTGGAGTCATACCGACCCATACAAAAGCGATGATGTAATACCCTATTTTCATGGAGAAGCGGTCTATGGCGTGGAAAACG
The DNA here is from genome assembly GCA_030765085.1 of Allium cepa. Taxonomy (NCBI): domain Eukaryota; kingdom Viridiplantae; phylum Streptophyta; class Magnoliopsida; order Asparagales; family Amaryllidaceae; genus Allium; species Allium cepa. The sequence continues at coordinate 581,794,661 of CM060940.1, forward strand.
CGGTGGAGATGTTTTGTTTGAGAATTTAGACTCTCTACCTCTATAAATAGAGGGGTAGGGGTTTTTAAGAAGTTTTGGGCTCTTGCTCTACTTTCTTTAATTTCTTGTAATCTCTATCGGAGTTATATCGTCCTGTAACGAAGTTGTATCGACCTGTAAGAATTCCTACCTGTAAACAATAGTATAATAAAAGAAAAGTTAAAGTAGAGTAGGCCAGGGTACGCCGAACCACTATAAATTTGGTGTGTTCTATTTCTCTCTCGTTTTTCATTTATTTTCTTCACTTTTTATTTTTCTACTAAATCTATTCGGTGTTTGTGAAATTTTTGATTCAAATATTTTGGTGCTTTCACTGAGAAACGCTTGAACTCGCTGATTCAAGACTTGGAAAGATTCTTAATGGCTAGACAATCAATTGGAAGGACTGCTATTGGAGGAAATCAACCAAGGGGAAGCTAAGAGGCGTCCTCGAGAGCTAACCCCCATCAATCTACATAATCAGGGATAAGATGTAAACTATGATGCATGGACAGTAGAAAAGGATAATAGCACACAAGAAGGAGATGATAGAGAATTTCTTTATAAGAAAGGGCAGTCAAAGTTGCTTCAAATTAGAATCAAAGAACCTTAAGTCGGAGCACAGGTGCTTGGGAGTAGAGAAGAACGACCCAGGACAAACCTCGAGCCAAATATACGGGTTGCTACGCCCCCAAGCATGGGTTGGTACCGACCCCTAAGGGCTTGGCGATATGGGTCATCCTGGCCTTGGAAGGAATGATGTACATTTTGAAGCTGAAGCGGAGCGTTCGAACGCGGATCAGAATATAAAAGCACATCCAAAGGAGTATGTACTAAAATTCCATCATAACGTCGAGGGCAGGTTGAGAATGCTAACCTTGAGTTCCTTTGAATAACGATGATAGACTTGTTGAGTTGGTAAGAAGAGCTATGAGGGGTAGATTTCCTAACCAAAGCTTGGAAGATGTGAGTAGAAGTCCATTCATTACAAATATTCGGTGCGTTAGGAACCACTGATTTCAAGTTACCTACGCTGGAAATGTACGATGGGAAGACGGACCAATGGTTCATTTGATGAGATATATCCAGCACATGGAGGTGTTGGGTGCGTCTAAAGAGGCTATAGGATGTTTTTTCTCTTTTTATTTAATAGGTTGGCGGCATTATGGTCTAGACAGCTTGAGAACGGTTCCATCAGCACATAGGCCGAGTTGGTGAACAGATATGTGAAGTAGTTCCGAGTTCATATCTCACAACCCAAGAATGTAATGGTGTTAGCAAATATGAAGTAGAGGGATAGAGAGAACCTCAGGAGTTTTCCAACAAGGTTCAATGCGGCGACAGCTGTGGTGGATAAGTCGGACCCTTCAATGGTTTTGATCGCTGCTATCTTAGGAATAACCGCTAAGATGGATTTCAAGGTTGTTCCGAAATGGGATCCTCTGTGGGATATCGTAGAATTTTATCATAAAGCCAAGAGATACTTGGGTCAGGAGGATGTCGAGGCTGATCGGGAAGATATCAATGTTGTAGATGGTGGAGGACAGTCCGTAGAAGGATCCAACAAAAGCAAAGGAAAACAAAAGATGGATAATGGCTTTGAAGGGTCAAAGCAACAAAGGAGAGAACCGAGATTCTCTTCTTACATGGATTTAAATGAGACCCCGAAGCGGATTTATCTAGATACTAGGGGACAGATCCCCTATCAAAAACTAGCAAGGAAAGAGCCCACTGACAATGAGAGGAAGTCGGTAAAGTATTGCCTATTCCTTGAGCTGGATGGGCATAACATGAATGACTGTATACACCTATAGGATCTGATCATGGAATGGTTAGAGATAATCGATTACAACCGGTACGTGAGATCTATAGTGATGGAACAAGAGCAGCCATCAACAACAGCAAATGGAAATGGCCCTAGATCAAGGTCAAGGACAGTCATCTTTTGTTCGGGATGACGGGAACCAGGCTTGGTTCTCACACTCTATTTCCCCTTTTCAATAAATAATGCAACAATACAATCTAGCGACTTACTCATCTATGCAATCCTGAACGGTCCCTAAGCACGCTCTGAGTTGGATGTTAAAATGTGATGCCCAACGAGGTAGTTATCTCGGTGTTAGACTACGTTGTTTTTATGTTTGAATTTGATTATTAAAACCCACTTGAACGTGATGACTAATATTGATTGCTTTAAGTCCCTTCCTGAATGACGGGACCAAAGTACAAGAAGTAAGTCCCCTTACTAGAGAGTCAACTGATGTGCTTGCTTGTAATTGAGTCCCCTCGCCAAAGAGCAAGTGGATCGGGTTCACCAAAGGTCTAGAGAGACTGTGGATTTGATTATCAGTCCTTAACAGCCATCGGCCCTGAATTTCCATGGATTTGATCATTGGCCCTGAGCTACCATGGACTTGATCTTCAGCCCTGAACATCCATAGATTTGATTATCGGCCCCAAACAGCCATTGGTCTTGAACGACCGTGGATTTGATCATCAGTCCCGAATGACCATGGATTATTGATCCCAAACGACCATGGATTTGATTATCGGCTCTGAATGACCATGGATTTGATTAACGGTCCGGCGAGACTACGAATGTGCTTACTAGCCTCAAATGACCATGAGTTCAATAACTGATCCAGAGAGATCATGCATTAAACTGAGTATACAAACGATTCGGAGGGATCGAACCTTAGAATAGATAAGGATTTGAATGCCTTGTAATTAGAATAGAATTGGAAAATCCTGTATGAACACGAGACAATATTGATATGTGGTGTAATAACTTCGAAATCGGAATGATAATGATGCGCAAATAACACTTAGGCATAGTCTAGAATCTTAGGCTGTGATGGGTCTGGAATGACCCATTATCAATAAGAGAATCCAAAGGAACATAATGATTTGCAACGGCTAGATCGACTGATAACCAGGAAATTCAACTATTAATATCTCATCGACACCAACATTTGTTCTTGGACAAAGCACACCCTTTCATTCGTAAAGATGCTTTGAGGGGCAAGTGTTATCCCCACTTTTGACCGGGCAGTACACGAACAAACTCGATGAGTCAAAGTACAAAGTTATCAAGTCAATATGCATGGAAAGGTGACCACAAAATCCAAAACCCAAGTAAATCCAATATCATAAGGTAAATATGTGTTTACTCCAAGAACCGGGAACCATTCAAGTTATAGGTCGACACCGACCCCACCTCATGGGTCGGTACAGATCCGTTTTCCTTGGCCCGATGGGACCCACATTCTGCCTACATCCTCTACACGATGTCAAGAGCCTATTCCAAGTGTTGCTTTGACGATTCCATATCGATCTACACGAACACCTGAATCAGCAACTTTGTTCTTCCACAACTCCGTCATTTAGACTCAGAAACAAGCTAATACTGGTGCAAACAATTATGGAATCATGAAGCTAACCATAAGACGAGCCAAAACAAAGGCTTCAAGACGACCGATTTGGCCATCTAGGGGTCGGTACCGACCCATGACCTTGGAGCCACACCAACCCATACAAAAGTGATGATCTAGCACCGCATTTTCATGTAGAAGCGGTCTATGGCATGGAAAATGAGGTGGAGATGTTTTGTGCGAGATTTTAGGCTCCTTGCCTTTATAAAAAGATAGGAAAGGCTCATTTTTCAGGATTTTTGGGCTCTAGCTCTCCTTTCTTTAATATCTTGTAATCTCTGTTAGAGTTATACCGACCCGTAACGAGATTGTACCAACCCATAAGAACTCCTGCCTGTAAATAACAATATAATAAAGGGAAAACTTGAAGTAGACATAGGCCGGTGTACGCCATACCACTATATATCTCATATGTTCGATTTCTTGCTTGTTTTTCATTTATTTTCTTCACTTTTTATTTCTCTAATCAATCTATTGGGTGTTTGTGCCATTTTTGGTTCAATCAACTATGAACCCATTAGTTATCGCTAATAACATCTTTTAAATCATATTTTTTTGATCAGTTTTGGACATCATAACATACTAGATCCATCTGATTTTCTAGATGCAATTCTACTCACTAGGAGCTAAGTCCAACAATACTCATTACTGGGACAACCTAACTAGTGATTCTGCCCACCATTCCAAAATGCAATGTTGGGTTATTATAGTGTAAGCATGTCGATGATAATTATGGAATGTAACTGATCAAATGATAACAAGAATATGTAACATTATTCATTAACATATGTTCACTCAGTTGTCATTGGCATCACAAATTACTTAATTTAAGTAATAGTTCTTTTAGCAAAATCCATATAAAACTTGGGCTAAACACCATTTTATTTCCTTGAAAATATGTATCTTTATAGATGATTAATAACTTAAAAATCATTCTTTAAAACAAGAAAACATACCACATTACTTAGCCCAAACCTTGTGCCAAAACACCGCCATCTTTAAATACCCTTTAAATCATTAGTTATCAAAAATGAGGTTGTCGAACCTCTAAATTAGGTTTCAAAAAAAAATCTAATTTATAAGACATTAGGCCGAAATTAGTAGTTTTCGAATTTCTATTATACATAGGTTGTCTCACCTATAAAACTTAGCTTTTGGTTTGCATAGTATAAGGCTTACGTGCCCAAAGAGTAAAGATGCTGAATCTGTAAGTTTACGGCATCATTGCCATAAAACAATAGTTATCGAAGATATAGACTTACGACACCATTGCCACAAAACAATGGATGTCGGTATTATAAACACACGACATCTATGCCGCTTAGAATGGATGTTGAAAATAAAGAGTGTCGCATTTTAAAAGAACCCTTTTGAGTTACAAAATCATAGGATCGTCGAATCTCGACAACTAGGGTTATCGAAATCCTATATATGTATATATATATATATGTGTGTGTGTGTGTGTGTGTGTCTTGGTATAAGACTTCTTATAAATAGATTCATTACATACCTACCAAGTAGATATCGTATGTATCTCTCCATATAGTATCGGCTGCTAACTGGGTTTTGGCCCTCTAAGTTTATGCTATGAAAATTCGGTAAATAAATTTAAAACTAATTTATTTCTTTATAACAACATTTCTTTCACCAACTCTTTTCCCTTGTCAACTTTCTATTGGTTAATAAAATATTTTACCAATTTCTTTTTAGAAAATAGCTGGAAGGGTAGTTTACCTTTCCCAAAATAATTTGTAAACCCATTTAAATTATGTTATTAATTAACATTAATTAAAAAAATTCTAGCTTAATAAACCATAGAAAATTATAACCACTTGGAAAAATCCCAAAAAATAACCAAAAATCAAAATTTATCTATTCTTTCTCATATTAAAATTTCGGAGCCAAAATAATTATTTAATTATTTTAATATTTATTTAATTATTTTAATAGTTATTTAATTATTTTTAATAATTAAAAGCCGAAATAAACATATTTTTCACCTTAAGAAATTCATAAAATATTCATATTAAATTGTAAAATTATAAAATTGAAAACCCATCTCCAAAATAACGTTTACACTTCATATCAGAAAATCAAATCAATTAGAGATCAAAAACTAGGTTTTTGTCTTTAAAACCTGTCATAATAACTCCATAAAATTTCAATAAATCATCATTCAACCAAACAATAATAAAATTAATCATAGCATAACATATTATTGTCAACCAATTCGAAATCAATCAAAATCCAAAAATCAAACACATAGAAATGAAATGGATACTATTATTCACCTTAGACTGGATAAGAGTGATTGAGATTTGTTGTTGATTAATTTCCCTAAGTTATTCCTTTTAAATTCCTTAGATTTCTTCTTCTATTCCTCTTGTTAATGTTGAATATGCGACTATATGATTTTTGTTTGATGATAACAAACAAATATACATTCATTTAAATGTATTTGTTAATATACTATTTTATTTTCACAGATTAAATAAATATTTGATGAATAAAATAAATAACACAGAATTTGAATTCAAACAGATATTTTATTCAAACAAACACTTATTACAATATTTAAATAGTACAAATTTCAAGCTCTCACTATATATATACAATTTAAATTACAATACAAATTTGATTACATCACTATTCATATTTACATTTGCACGTCACTACATATCACTCACGCTCGTATTTATCTTCAACTTCATTCCAATGTGAATTCAGCATCTGAGCAATCTGCAAAAATATACGTTGATGTGGTAAAATTGGAAATAAAATATTTTTGCAGTATAAAATATAATGTGATTTTGAAAATAATATTCGCCTCAATTATTTGGGTTGTTCGTCTTCATTTAATTTTGAATTCATCATACACGAACAACTTGTGACATACACAGTGTATCACTGGATATGCCACAAGGCCATGCACACCAATATATACACTTGATAAAATTGCAGGGACAAGTGAGCACAGGTCAAACCTAAAAACGCCGGGTTCAACTCAAGTGCAATAAAAATAATGTCACAATATCAGCATAAGGTCAAACTCGAACTTTAAGCTAGATTCAACTCAGGTGCAATACAAAATTGTCAAGTACAAGTGACCAATGTTCAAGTCATACACATGAAAACGACTCAAATGAACAAAGTGCAAACCCAGACCAACATACCCAATGAAGACTTGAACAAAGGCAATACTCGAGTACAAATAATGAAAATATACAGGTGCAAACATCAGCTACAACACAAACAGCCTCGATGCATACCTATGGCCAAGCGATGCATCACTGAAACACGAATACATGGAGAAAATACAACTGATTCAAGTGAACAGAACAACTCAACTGTATGCAACAGTGAAACGAAGTGGGCAATGCACCAATACTAAACAGAAGAATACATGAACACAATATCCACAACAAACAACATGATGCAACAACCTATATATACAGTGAACAGTACAGTCATGATATGTAAGCATCAGGTCGAGTCAGGGAAGCAAACAAGTGTATCATATAAACCAGTGCCAACAGATCAGAGTCGAGCACAAAGGAATGCAACACTGCTTCACATACATGACAACCAGAGTACATGAAATGACAAACAACACAAGTGCATAAAGGCAGTGGTACAAACTATCCAAAGACTCCATACGCACACACCTATATACACACATAACCGTATGTATGTATGTATGTATGTATGTATGTATACAAGTGGAAATCAATGCGGACTACTTAATCCATAAACGATGACTGGAAACACAGAACACAATACAACATGAACCAGACTCGAGTACAGTTGAGGTTCAAGGTAAACTAGAGGTGGCAACATGAAACTTCATCAAACCAGAGAATACAAAATATGACACAAGACCACAAATCCAAACCAAGTTCAGCTGTCAAAGCATCATCAACAAAGTGATACAACAGTTCAGTGAACAAGTGAAGCATATTTGTTTATATGTCTAAATATATTTATAACAAGTTCAAGCTACAGGTCAAAGACATAATGGCCGAAGTAAGTACACAAAGGAAATGCAAAGTCGACTCAAAGCCATATGCAATGACCAGAGGCAGTTCAAAGTAATGCCGAAGTCACAATCGAAAATGAGTTCAAAAAATCATGGAACAACAGTTTCAAATCAAGACAGTGCCAAACCCAAAATATTTTCATAAAATCAACATAATCAATTCAAGTGACCGAAGTCAATAGAAATCGAAATCGTGGTGGTCACAAAGAAATCAACATCGTCAAACCAGAATCGAAACCGTGATGACCAAGAAAAACAAACAGTTCAAAATCAACACCGTGTTATTTAAGTAAATTGAAAAAGTCAGTAATCAATCTCAAGCATCCAAATGAAGATCGAATGGCCGAAGCACAGTATTGACGAAATCAAACAACTATCAGACGAACGTAAATATAGGAATTCGACTTCTATAAATCCCATTCATCATCGACAGCTTCAAATCCATCAAGTTCAAATATTCAAACTAGAGAAAAAGCATAAATTACATACCCAAATCAAAGTCGAACTCAATCAAATAAAAGCAGCCGAAAGCATCTCAAGAGACGATCAATCGATAGAGCAAGGAAATCAAAATCAATTACTCGATTGATCTGATTAAAGTTGGCGTCTTCAAATTTGTTCAAAACCCTAATTTTTAATCAGAGAGGAACGAACGAGAACGAACAAGAAGCCACCATTTTTCACAAGGAAGCGGACCGATTAAATAAAGAGAATAATATTGGACCGACCTTTTTTCTTTAGTGTTGGTTTATATTAAAAGGGAGATAACTAGGGTTTTTTTTGTTTAAATTGTATTTTCCATTTCAAACCGTTGTAATTTATATTCGTGTGACTAGGGGACAAACTATATGGCGTAGTTTGAGAATTTGCAACTCAGTGGCTGAGTTGTGGCAGGGTTTTGAGCATAGAGTCAGGTTAGTCAATAGCGGGTGTCGCGATTTTACATGTGTAAGCATGTGACTACTTGATTTCTAGTAGAAACCTTGGGGGCAGCACGTAGGCAGGTTTTTGCCGAAGTTGGGTAAATTCTGTGTCGTTCTATTTCTGCATTTATTCTGCTATTATCTGTGCCATTATTTTGATATATCTGTGTTAAAATAATTTTATAAGCTTCCGCAATTTTTATAATTAATAGCATCACCCTATTCACTCCCCCTCTAGGGTGAAATCGATCCTACATGTGGTATCAGAGCTAGGAATAGAAGTCAACTTTTGTTTTTAAAAGATTCGATTTTTTTTCAAAAACCAATTTTTGTTTTAAAAATTTGAATTTTTAAAATGGCTTCTTTTAATAATGCTTTTGCAGAGGGTCAGTCCATAGTTATACCACCAATGTTCAATGGTGAATATGCTTACTGGAAAAATAGGATGGATTTTTTTTTAAAAACCATTAACGCTTGGGATATTATTGAGACAGGGTATAAAGCACCGACTATAATTGTAAATAATCAGGACGTAAATAAACCAAAGGATCAATGGACTGAACCAGAAAATAAATTACAAAATGCTAGCGCTAAAGTTATGAATTTTATTATCTGTTCATTGGATCAATTTGAATTTAATCGTGTCTCGCATTGTCTAACTACATAGGAAATATGGCATACACTCGAAGTGACTCATGAAGGAACATCTCAAGTCAAAGAATCCCATCTTGCCATACTGAGTAGCGAATACGAGAATTTCACAATGGCAAAGGAAGAAAATGTCATAGAAATGTACGGACGACTTTCCAATATTGTATACAAATCAAATGCTCTTGGAAAATCATACACAGAAATGGAGATAGTCCAAAAAATCCTCAGAGTCCTTCCACGAAGTTTTGAAGCCAAAGTAACTGCCATTTAAGAATCAAAAGATTTGAAACAAACGAATGTCAAAGAACTCATCGGAAACCTCACCACTTATGAGGTGGAGATGAAATTCAAGGGAGAGCGTGAAGGAGGAGACACTCGAAAGAAATCAATAGCTCTTAAAGGGACAGTTGAAAACGAAGACGATGATGATGATGGTAAAGCAAAACTAGCACTATTAATATGAAGATTCAAAAGGTGGAATCACAAATATGGCAATCCGGTCAAAAATCAACAAGTAAAGAGCAGATTAAAAAAAGCATTAGACAACCCAGAAGAGAAGAAAATTATTTTTCACAAATGCAATAAACCAGTCATATCAAGCCAAATTGTCCCTAAAATCGACTCAACCAAGGAAAGAAACTGAAAAGGAGAAGTTTTGCAGCTACTTGGGATGAAAGCGACGAAGATGGAAGTGATAGCATTGGCAGTGAGAGTGAAAAAGCAAATTTGTGTCTTCATGGTGAAATAACTGACAGTGATGACGACGAGCCAAGTGAGGTATCAAAACTTATTCATTCAAAATTACTTATATATTTTCACGAGGTAAATGGATGCTTTGAACGACTTAGGGAGAAATATGCTAAAATTGAATCACAAAGAGATAGTTTGATTGAAGTAAATGATCAGCTTGAATAATTAGTTAAAAACGATCAAAATAAGTGCCCTAAGTGTGACAAGTGTCCATTGTTTGAAGAAGAAATTAAAAAAATAGAAATTAATATAAAATCACTTGAAAATGAAATTCTGATTTTGAAAGAAAGTGAAAATACAAGACGAGAAAATTCTATTAAAAGGTGCACACAATTGTTAAACGGAAATAAATCTCTCAAAACACAAGTCCAACAACTATCAATGACTTTAGATAAATTTTCAAAAAGTGAGAAATCGTTAAACATGCTATTAGGAAAACAAACTATGAATACAGTTAGACAAGGACTTGGGTATAAGTCTAAAAATGTTAGAAATAAGATTAATCAAGTAAATTCAATGTGCACAATTTGTAGAAAATTTGGACACGATCAAAACAATTGATGGTACAGACCCAAACACGTGAAAACGATTCCATTTTGGGTTCCAAAAGGCACAAATATAAAATCTCTCAAAGTTAAACAAATTTGGATGCCGAAAGGAATGTATATAAATAGTTTTGGGTCTCCACAAAATTATTTTTCAAAATCAATTACCACTAACAATCATGGACCTATAAAAACAAATAGGTCGTTAAACTCTCTTCTTGTATAGGTATGCTGGCAAGCTAAGGAACAACAACAATGGTACTTGGATTCTGGCTGTTCCAAGCACATGACAGGCGATAAATCAAAGTTCCTTAGCCTAGAAAAGTACAGAGGTGGCAGAATCACAATGGGTAACAATGACAAGTGTAGAATTGTCGGTAAAGGTAAAGTAGGTAACAATACATTTACCTTAAATGAAGTACTATATGTTGAAAATCTGCGTCACAATCTGATATCAATCAGCCAGCTATGTGATAAAGGTATAAATGTTATTTTTGATTCTGACTTGTGCAAAATTGTTGACAAAACATCAAAAGAAATCTTATTTTCAAGTAAAAGGAAAGGTAATATATATTCTCTATCTTTTGATGATCTCGCCCTTTCAAAATGTTTGATAGCTAAGGATATAGAGGTAAAGTTATGGCATAGACGATTAGGGCATGCTAGCATGAATTTGTTAAACAAATTAAAAAGGAAAAATTTGGTTAGAGGGTTGCCATCACATGATTTCGAAACATAAAATTTATGTAAAGCACGTACCTTAGGAAAACTTAAAAAATCATCATTTCGTGCCAAAAACAATGTAAGCACTTCTAGAGTTCTCGAACTAGTTCATATGGATCTGTTTGGACCTAACGACATTGCTAGCTTAGGTGGTAAGAAATATTTCTTTGTGTTAGCTGATGATTACACAAGATATACATGGGTATGTTTCTTGGCTAAAAAATTAGAAACTTTTTCATACTTCACAAAATTCACAAAATTAGTTCAAAATGAAAAAGGAGTTCCTATTGTTTCGTTAAGAAGTGATCATGATGGAGAATTTGAAAATTATGAATTTGAAAACTTTTGTGATGAAAATGGATTTAAACAAGAATTTTCTGCACCATATACTCCACAACAAAATGTAGTAGTTGAAAGAAAGAATCGAACATTGCAAGAGTTGGCTAGGTCTATGATAAATGAGTATGAGCTACCTTTGCATTTTTGGGCAGAAGCAGTAAATACAGTTTGTTATGTAATGAATGGAGTTATGATTAGACCGATTTTTAACAAAACACCCTATGAGCTATGGTTCATGTAACGACCCAGAATTTATATTAATTAAAATTTGAATATTTAATTAATTTTAAATATTAATAAGTGAATTTATAAGTCGAATAAATTTTATTTCGAATAATTGGATTTAATTGGATAATTAAATCGATAATTTAATATGTTAAATTATGGAAATAATTGAAATTTGGGTTAAATATGATTGAAAATGATTTGTAAAATTTTATTTTATCATATTGGAGTTAGAACGATATTTTAGAACTTTTAAAATCGAATTAGAAGTTAATTTGTGAAAATTGAATATTTTAATATTTAATCGACTAGTGAAAATAGCCAATTTTTGAACAGTCTCAGAATTGGACGAGACCAGTTCCATTGGATCCGTAATAGTTTGTTATTACCGAATTTCAATTTTCGTAGCAAACGGAGTTGTCGTTTGATCGTAGCAGCTCGAAACGCATCGAAATTGTTTTTAATATTAATTTGGCGAGTTAAAATAGCCATTTTTCAAAAAGTCTCGGATTTCGACGAAACTAGTTTCATCGGATCCGTAATGTGATATTATTGTATGGTTTAAAATTTCGTGTCAATCGGATTTACCGTTTGTCCAGTGCAAGCTAAAACGCCTAGAAAATCGTTTAATCGGTTTAATTTTAAATTAAACGTTTATTACCATAACTCGCACAGATGACCGAATTAGCTTTCGAAACCTGTTCCATTGTGTCCGAACGCGGGGTAAACCTTAGAAATGCTGGTCACCGCGCGTAAATCGGAGTTTGGAATTTCCGGAATGAATAGTGTCGTTCAAACTTCTATAAATAGCCCCCTCTCTTCACAAATTAAAAAAAAAAATATAAAACCCTAATTTGCAAAGCCAGCCGCCATCTCCTTCTTCAATGGCCGAAATACACTCATCTTCTCCCCTCAAAATCTCTCAATCCACTCATTATTATCAAATGCTATAAACTAAGAAATTGTAGAGTGTGATGTGAACTTCACATCTATACGGATATGATCACGAATGGAGCTATATATTGTGAGTTACGTGGCCGCGTTCGGCTGCAGTTGGGCACGCAAATCGAGAGAAATGGAGAGGCCGAGCTCTGAGCTGTTCACGGCGTTGATGGTGACGGCTAAGGGCTACAAGTTGGCGCTATCTGATCGTCTTCAAGATGATGGAGGTGATCGCAAAATTCAACCCTAAAATTTGATGAGTGGGTTTCTTACGTGAAGTTGGCTGTAGAAGTAACGAAGAGATGGAAGAAAGCACGCACGGTCATGATTTGCAGGTTGGAGGGATCTACGGCTATGGATAGTTTAGGTTATAAAATTATAAATAAATGTTGTAAATGTTATATAAAACTGTGTAAAACTTTGAAAAATCATATCTTTTTCATACGAGGTCGAAAACGCGCGAAACAGAAAGCGTTGGAATCGTATGGACGAGCACTACACTATGGAATTGGATTGGAGTCGTTTGGAGTTAGTGATAATTTCGGGTAAAATTAAACGCGCGTTTAATTTTATTCGAAATAAATCGCTAAAACAAAATTGAAATAGACATTATCTATTGTTTGAATGATGATTGTTATCTATTGATTGTTAAAATAGACATTATGCATGTTTGAATGATGATTGTTATCTACTGATGTTTGAATGATGATTGTTATCTATTGATTGTTAAAATAGACATTATGCGCCGTTAGTAAGCGGATGTTATTTATTAAAAACATATACCGCGAATATTTCATAAACAGTGAAATTGGTATTATATATAATAACAATATATATATATTGGCATATGTATATATTGCAGTTGTTGATTTCCCGCATTGTATAGCGGATGAGACCCTATTGCGCCGTCTATTAAGCGGATAATATTTTAAATCCCATATACCGCGATAATTCCGTACTGGAGCGGAATTGGTATTGTGCTAACATCTTTGGATGCAGGAAAACAGGTTGGAGGGATCCAACTGGATTCCTCAACAGTATTTATTTGATTATGGATATTTTGATATTCGTTGATTATCATATCGATATATGATATCGTTGTTGTCATGATTGACTATTTGGTATGTAGCATCAGTGGACCAAATTTTGGAATTTTAAAATGATTTTTAAAGTGATTTTTGAAAGTATACGTTTATAAAATATTTTTGGGATTGATCCATTATAAATAAATAACGTTATAATTTTTATATTATAAAAATTATGATTTTTGAGAAATATAGTTAAAAGTTGATTTTTGAAAATATGGGTTAATAATTTTATAAAAATAGTTTAAATTGGGATTTTTGGATTTATTGTAAAAAGTTTAAAAAATAGGATTTATAAAATTTGATTATTTTATAAGTCAAAAGGATGAAATTATAAAGGAGTTTAAAGACGTTTTAAAATATTAATATGAATTGATTTATATAAGAGAATTATAAATGGATATTTATAAATTGAAATATTGAAATTATAAAACGAGTTTTTATAAGTGTTAGAATGAATTGTGAATGAATTTCATAAATGAATGAAATTTATAGAATTATAATCGGTGAAGTTAGAAATGGAATTTTATAAACAGTAGGTTTATAGAATATGTAAAGTTATTTGAAGAACAAGTTTTGAGTAAATAATTGAATCTTATAAGTTATAAGATTTATAATTATGAAGTTTAAAGGAACGATTTTGTAAAATAATCGTTTTATAAGTGTTTAACTTATAATGTGAACCTTTGGTTTATAATTGAGTTATAAATTGGAATAAGTTAATAAAGGAGATTTATAAAGGAAGTAGTTATAAAATAAATGGAATTTATAAACATTGTTTTATAAATCCGCAAACGACTTATTTTGATAAGTAAATTGTTATAACTTATTAATGGAGTTATATTCACGTTTTAGACAGTGAATAATCCTTTAAAATAAAATGAATAGAAATGATGAAATTAGTTAACGAAGTATATTCACGTTTTTGAATAGTGAATAATATGTGAAAGAAAATGTTTTGGATGTGATGTTTTAAATAGAATTTAAACGATCTAACGATGTTTTCAAAATGTGTTGAGATTCGAAACCCTAGATTTCAACATTTATTGTTGAAATAGACGTTTTCGAGAAATAAAAGGAAATGGTGGACTATAACACTGTTGTTATAGTAAATGATTTTCGAAAGGAAATGTTTTGTATAGTATTGGGATTTATATATTTATTTTAATTTCGAATCCCTATACTAGTGATTTTGGGTTGTCGTAACGATGTTTTACGCAACATTCGTTTTGGCCCAAACAAATATGTTTAAGAAAATGATTTCCTTAAAGAATGAAATATATACTTAATTTCGATATAAGTATATTGAATATTTTCCAAGTGTTGAAAATAAAAGATTGTGAATTACTTATTAAATAAGTATGGAAATGTTTTCCAATATAAAGTGAAGATTTTGAGAATTTATCTTTTTGAAGATAAATTGAAAATGAATAATTGAAATCGTATATTCGTAGATATGGTGAAATATAAATTCACTATGGAATTTATAAAAGAAAGTGGAATTTGTTTAAAAATAAATATTGATTTATTTTTGAGGTATTGAAATTTTATATCTTGTAAAGATATTTTTGGAAAATAAATAATTTGGAAAATTATTTGGAATCTGGTGATGTTGTGCATATCCATTGATAGTTCAATAACCGACTATCAATATTTACCTTTGAAAGGTATTTGTTGTGATTTGCTGAATTTGAATGCTACACTTATTTTTAAATTATTGCGCTCGTTATTCGGATTACCCATTCCGAATAGTGATACGACGTAATGGATAGCATTGATGACCGGTGTTGAAGACCGGATATTTTTGAAAGCGAAAGGACAACTCGTCGATTGTCTTTGCACCGAGTAGCTACGGTATAGAGACCCCATATGTGATGGGAAGTCCGGACGTGATTAGAGATTATCCGGATTGCAAGGACTTCTTTGTAAGTGCCTTCGGTTCTGTTCGAGCCCGGAACAGACTTGTATGGATTGTATGTCTGACATTACAAATTGAGATATAAAGCCGATTTCTTTCAAATATATTTCTGTTGGTGGCGGAGAATTTATTCTCTTAGCTTAACACCCTTCTCTGAGACGTACGAGCTCAGAGGTTATGTAGTTGAAGGTTATCAGCGATATATTCCCAATTTGGTAATGTGACATGCTGAGTGTTGCTGTGAAATGATCATTGTGTTGATCATTTGTGATAGGATCATTTGTTTGATCATTTATCTTTGTGATCATTCCTATGATCATTTGTTGACCCAAAGCATGACTTTGTATAAAGCGTGTTTTTGTGGACGAGACTTCGTCGAGCCTCACACCCCGGAATGGTCAAAACAGGAAAGATGCGGCAAGGTTATGAGGGGTAGCTCCCTTTAGGGTATGTGCATTTCCTTCTGGAAAAGGGTGGTATCATGGTATGGAGCCCAGATACTTACTCATGTTGAAACACTTATTATTATGGTGTGATGTTGATTACGAGCGCTCGGTTAAAGGTCCCAAAGGACCGGGGGATGGCATACTCGTGTCAGTTGTTACCCAGTTAGGGATAACCCGGCCTTGTGTTGGCAGAGATCCGGTTTGGTTCTCGGGGACGTCCTTCCAGAGGCGTTCTCATGTGGCAATGGGATGTTCCTTGGCCTGACCATTCGTTGGAAATCCAAAGAAACAATACGATCTTGTACGGTTTTAGTTGTAGAACCTGCTTCCTCAGGAGGTAGCTATAGTAGGCATAATATAATGGTACCTATGCTGGCTAAGATTTATATTCTACTTTCGAAATCGCTTTATACACTATGCACTAGTAATAACATCAAATGTTTCTTTTTAATGCGTATCAAGCATCTTTGACTATCATAAGGAGAAATCTCCTCCAAGTCTGCGTTTGCATTGTGTGTGTGGTGGGAGGTCTTATGGTAGTCTCATTTTAAAAAGCATTGCGAATTAACTTTAAAAATATTCCTCTATTTTGATTTAAAAGATAAATAAACTGTTTTGAGTTCTCACACCAGTCACATGACTGACTCGGAGTTTATTGTTTTCCTTCCTAAACTCTGGGTGCCCACCAATTTCCACACGGGCAGTCAAGAGTTAAGGTTTATCAGGATATTCTGGAATTCAGGAGTTGCTGGAGGCAAGCTGGATGGCATGGCGTATTACTAGTATATAGTATTTCTTTTCCGCTGTTTGTTGTTGTCTGATGTTGTACACTCTGATGATGATGTAATGTAATGTAATGAGTAAAATGTAATAATTGATATAATTCTTTGTTTAAAGATTATTCATTTATTTATTATATGTTGTTCCGCTGCGATTGTGAGATTCTGATATTGTTCTGTTGTTTCTGTTCCGTTCTATTTTCTTTTCTCTCTATTTTCTATCTTTTTCTCTCTTCTTCTGCCTTTTTCTTTTTCTTAAACATTGAGAATTCGTATTTCTGTTCATCTTGAGTTGATCTATGGAGATTAGTGTATATTCAAGGAGTACGGATTTGCGGGTCCTCACAGGTGGTATCAGAGCATATGGTTAAGCGACAACCATGGCTCTGTTGGGTATTACTCATTAGAGATGGAGTCAGTAGTACTCTAGAATGAGTTGAGTGTAATAATAGCTATGAGAGTGTATTTGTTAGTGAATATAAAATTGATTTATATTGTGATGATTGGTTTGTTGAGTGGTGTATGGATTCTGGTTAATACGAGTAATTAACGTTGTTGATAGGGATCTCTAAACACTTGTATAGAACAATTCGGCACAATATTGTTTTAAATTGGGTAAATGAAATAATTTTACCTGAGTATATTTTATATATAAAGAAATAATTTTTCAGAATTATTAAAGTGTATATAAGTTGATTGTTTAGTTGTTTGAATAATCTAAGCAAAAGAATTATAAGTATGAAATTATAATTAATGTGATTTACAATTGTGAAATAAACTTATATATATAAGAAGTGAAACTATATGAATATATTTATGAATATGAGTTGTAAATAAAAATGAATTTAAAGTTAAATGGAAATTTACTTTAGAATTGGAATCTAAATTTCTTTATAAGTGGGAATTTAAGTTAAGTAAAAAAACCAAGTGATGTTTATAAAATGAAGTATAACTTAAGTGATGTTGAATGAAGTTGATTTTGGTATCGAAGTAAATTAATAAAGTTAAGTGATAGATATAAACTTATGTTATATAAATGAAATTCAACTTTTGTAATTGAATTGAATGAATGGATTGAATGTTAATCAATTAAATGTAAATTATGTTGGTATGGAATAATGAATATAGGTGTTAATTCATTAAAATCTTATGTTATTGGAAGTTGAATAATTGAATGCAAATCAATTTAATTGAACCAATTGAAAGTAAATGTGTTAAACCAAGATGAATATAAGCAAAGGAATTTGGTTGTAATTAATATACATTGGTTGTTATATGATTGTTAGTTGATTGTGTATAATTCATTAAATATTAATGAAATTGAGTTAATGAAATTGGAAGCTAAAGTAATTGGAATTCAATTGGAAGTTAAGTGAAACTTGAATAGAATTGAATTTAATTTAGAAGTGAACCAACTTGAATATGAATTAGTGAATATAAACTAATTGAAAATGAATGTTAGTAAAAACATCCACTGTTAATGAATCAAATGTGATTAAATTGAAAACCCACTTCATTGAATATTAATGAGAATATGAATGAATATTTATTGGTTATGAATTTGTTGGATGATAGTTGGTTGATGTTTGCATTTGCTATATTGGCATATATAGTTATTATGTTGCTATATGTTGTATATCGATACTATTGTCTATATACATGATTCTCATGTTGTTTGTTAAGTGTTTAGTAGGTGCGGATCGCGTTTTCTTCGCATTTGGAGCTCGCTTTCGCGCTATATTAGCCGTATATGCTTGCTAATAAAATATAAGGTACATATCTCAGATTAAATATCGTACTTTTACACTTTTTCCCTGCGGGATGCCTCATTACTTGATGAGATGTATATTTGTGATATATATACTGTCATTTTTTTTCCGGATCGAGCCGCGCAAAGGAGACTATGGCGAATTTTTCCGAAAATTTAAGGCGTTAGAAAATTTTGAGAAAAAATTGGGAAAATTTTGAAAACTATAACTTTGATTTTGGAATTGAAAGTTAAATGATATAGTTTGGTTTGAAAAGATAACTAAGTATGATTTGAAAACTTAGTAAAGTATTGTAAGAAGTTTGACTATGGATTTTGGGACAGTTAATAGATTCTGTAACTTTTCTTACTTGTTAATTTCGAGGACGAAATTCTTTTAAGGGGGGAAGTATGTAACGACCCAGAATTTATATTAATTAAAATTTGAATATTTAATTAATTTTAAATATTAATAAGTGAATTTATAAGTCGAATAAATTTTATTTCGAATAATTGGATTTAATTGGGTAATTAAATCGATAATTTAATATGTTAAATTATGTAAATAATTGAAATTTGGGTTAAATATGATTGAAAATGATTTGTAAAATTTTATTTTATCATATTGGAGTTAGAACGATATTTTAGAACTTTTAAAATCGAATTAGAAGTTAATTTGTGAAAATTGAATATTTTAATATTTAATCTACTAGTGAAAATAGCCAATTTTTGAACAGTCTCAGAATTGGACGAGACCAGTTCCATTGGATCCGTAATAGTTTGTTATTACCGGATTTCAATTTTCGTAGCAAACGGAGTTGTCGTTTGATCGTAGCAGCCCGAAACGCATCGAAATTGTTTTTAATATTAATTTGGCGAGTTAAAATAGCCATTTTTCAAAAGTCTCGGATTTTGACGAAACCAGTTTCATCGGATCCGTAATGTGATATTATTGTGTGGTTTAAAATTTCGTGTCAATCGGATTTACCGTTTGTCCAGTGCAAGCTAAAACGCCTAGAAAATCGTTTAATCGGTTTAATTTTAAATTGAACGTTTATTGCCATAACTCGCACAGATGACCGAATTAGCTTTCGAAACCTATTCCATTGTGTCCGGAACGTGGGGTAAACCCTAGAAACGCTGGTCACCGCGCGTAAATCGGAGTTTGGAATTTCCGGAATGAATAGTGTCGTTCAAACTTCTATAAATAGCCCCCTCTCTTCACAAATTAAAAAAAAATATATAAAACCCTAATTTGCAAAGCCAGCCGCCATCTCCTTCTTCAATGGCCGAAATACACTCATCTTATCCCCTCAAAATATCTCAATCCACTCATTATTATCAAATGCTATAAACTAAGAAATTGTAGAGTGTGATGTGAACTTCACATCTATACGGATATGATCACGAATGGAGCTATATATTGTGAGTTACGTGGCCGCGTTCGGCTGCAGTTGGGCACGCAAATCGAGAGAAATGGAGAGGCCGAGCTCTGAGCTGTTCACGGCGTTGATGGTGGCGGCCAAGGGCTACAAGTTGGCGCTATCTGATCGTCTTCAAGATGATGGAGGTGATCGCAAAATTCAACCCTAAAATTTGATGAGTGGGTTTCTTACGTGAAGTTGGCTGTAGAAGTAACGAAGAGATGGAAGAAAGCACGCACGGTCATGATTTGCAGGTTGGAGGGATCTACGGCTATGGATAGTTTAGGTTATAAAAATATAAATAAATGTTGTAAATGTTATATAAAATTGTGTAAAACTTTGAAAAATCATATCTTTTTCATATGAGGTCGAAAACGTGCGAAACAGGAAGCGTTGGAATCGTATGGACGAGCACTACGCTATGGAATTGGATTGGAGTCGTTTGGAGTTAGTGATAATTTTGGGGTAAAATTAAACGCGCGTTTAATTTTATTCGAAATAAATCGCTAAAACGAAATTGAAATCAAGGTGAGAACTTCTCACTCAATCGAATCGGTTTCGATTTTATTCTAAATAGTTAGATTTAAAATTCTTGAATGCATGTTTGAATGATGATTGTTATCTATTGATTGTTAAAATAGACATTATGCGCCGTTAGTAAGCGGATGTTATTTATTAAAAACATATACCGCGAATATTTCATAAACAGTGAAATTGGTATTATATATAATAGCAATATATATATATTGGCATATGTATATATTGCAGTTGTTGATTTCCCGCATTGTATAGCGGATGAGACCCTATTGCGCCGTCTATTAAGCGGATAATATTTTAAATCCCATATACCGCGATAATTCCGTACTGGAGCGGAATTGGTATTGTGCTAACATCTTTGGATGCAGGAAAACAAGTTGGAGGGATCCAACTGGATTCCTCAACAGTATTTATTTGATTATGGATATTTTGATATTCGTTGATTATCATATCGATATATGATATCGTTGTTGTCATGATTGACTATTTGGTATGTAGCATCAGTGGACCAAATTTTGGAATTTTAAAATGATTTTTAAAGTGATTTTTGAAAGTATACGTTTATAAAATATTTTTGGAATTGATCCATTATAAATAAATAACGTTATAATTTTTATATTATAAAAATTATGATTTTTGAGAAATATAGTTAAAAGTTGATTTTTGAAAATATGGGTTAATAATTTTATAAAAATAGTTTAAATTGGGATTTTTGGATTTATTGTAAAAAGTTTAAAAAATAGGATTTATAAAATTTGATTATTTTATAAGTCAAAAGGATGAAATTATAAAGGAGTTTAAAGACGTTTTAAAATATTAATATGAATTGATTTATATAAGAGATTTATAAATGGATATTTATAAATTGAAATATTGAAATTATAAAACGAGTTTTTATAAGTGTTAGAATGAATTGTGAATGAATTTCATAAATGAATGAAATTTATAGAATTATAATCGGTGAAGTTAGAAATGGAATTTTATAAACAGTAGGTTTATAGAATATGTAAAGTTATTTGAAGAATAAGTTTTGAGTAAATAATTGAATCTTATAAGTTATAAGATTTATAATTATGAAGTTTAAAGGAACGATTTTGTAAAATAATCGTTTTATAAGTATTTAACTTATAATGTGAACCTTTGGTTTATAATTGAGTTATAAATTGGAATAGGTTAATAAAGGAGATTTATAAAGGAAGTAGTTATAAAATAAATAGAAATGGAATTTATAAACATTGTTTTATAAATCCGCAAACGACTTATTTTGATAAGTAAATTGTTATAACTTATTAATGGAGTTATATTCACGTTTTAGACAGTGAATAATCCTTTAAAATAAAATGAATAGAAATGATGAAATTGGTTAACGAAGTATATTCACGTTTTTGAATAGTGAATAATATGTGAAAGAAAATGTTTTGGATGTGATGTTTTAAATAGAATTTAAACGATCTAACGATGTTTTCAAAATGTGTTGAGATTCGAAACCCTAGATTTCAACATTTATTGTTGAAATAGACGTTTTCGAGAAATAAAAGGAAATGGTGGACTATAACACTGTTGTTATAGTAAATGATTTTCGAAAGGAAATGTTTTGTATAGTATTGGGATTTATATATTTATTTTAATTTCGAATCCCTATACTAGTGATTTTGGGTTGTCGTAACGATGTTTTACGCAACATTCGTTTTGGCCCAAATAAATATGTTTAAGAGAATGATTTCCTTAAAGAATGAAATATATACTTAATTTCGATTTCAGTATATTGAATATTTTTCAAGTGTTGAAAATAAAAGATTGCGAATTACTTATTAAATAAGTATGGAAATGTTTTCCAATATAAAGTGAAGATTTTGAGAATTTATCCTTTTGAAGATAAATTGAAAATGAATAATTGAAATCGTATATTCGTAGATATGGTGAAATATAAATTCACTATGGAATTTATAAAAGAAAGTGGAATTTGTTTAAAAATAAATATTGATTTATTTTTGAGGTATTGAAATTTTATATCTTGTAAAGATATTTTTGGGAAATAAATAATTTGGAAAATTATTTGGAATCTGGTGATGTTGTGCATATCCATTGATAGTTCAATAACCGACTATCAATATTTACCTTTGAAAGGTATTTGTTGTGATTTGCTGAATTTGAATGCTACACTTATTTTTAAATTATTGCGCTCGTTATTCGGATTACCCATTCCGAATAGTGATACTACGTAATGGATATCATTGATGACCGGTGTTGAAGACCGGATATTTTTGAAAGCGAAAGGACAACTCGTCGATTGTCTTTACACCGAGTAGCTACGGTATAGTGACCCCCTATGTGATGGGAAGTCCGGACGTGATTAGAGATTATCCGGATTGCAAGGACTTCTTTGTAAGTGCCTTCGGTTCTATTCGAGCCCGGAATAGACTTGTATGGATTGTATGTCTGACATTACAAATTGAGATATAAAGCCGATTTCTTTCAAATATATTTCTGTTGGTGGCGGAGAATTTATTCTCTTAGCTTAACACCCTTCTCTGAGATGTACGAGCTCAGAGGTTATGTAGTTGAAGGTTATTAGCGATATATTCCCAATTTGGTAATGTGACATCCTGAGTGTTGCTGTGAAATAATCATTGTGTTGATCATTTGTGATAGGATCATTTGTTTGATTGTTTATCTTTGTGATCATTCCTATGATCATTTGTTGACTCAAAGCATGACTTTGTATAAAGCGTGTTTTTGTGGACGAGACTTCGTCGAGCCTTACACCCCGGAATGGTCAAAACAGGAAAGATGCGGCAAGGTTATGAGGGGTAGCTCCCTTTAGGGTATGTGCATTTCCTTCTAGAAAAGGGTGGTATCATGGTTGGAGCCCAGATACTTACTCATGTTGAAACACTTATTATTATGGTGTGATGTTGATTACGAGTGCTCGGTTAAAGGTCCTGTTTGCACAAAAAATGTACAAACACCTCCAAGTCGTATTATTTAGTTGATTATATGTGATTTTCAATGATTTTAGATGAGTATGTAAATATGAAAGAAGTAGGGGCTGAAATGTAAAAGACACACAGATTTATAGTGGTTCGGCCAGAATGTGCCTACGTCCACTTTATATGTTATTATCTTCTTTCTTTCAGATTACAAGTACAATGCTTCGTATATCAGTATATGAAAGTAGTTTGAAAGTTCCTTCCTTGCTTGAGCTCTCAAACTTGTCTGCCATTGTTGTACCCCTGCCCCTCTATTTATAGAATGAGGTTGAGGGCAGGGGCCTTGGAAGCATATAGCTGCTGGTGGGCCCGGGCTGAAGCAATCTGGACTGGCAATCTTCTGGTTCGGCAAGGCTTCATTCGGCTATGAGCTTGGACCGGTGGTAGGTGTGCATGTGGACCGGCAGGGGAAAGGAGAGGGTTGGTTCGGTGCTTGCCTGGTCCGGTAGTAGGAGTGTGAGAATGTGGACCGGTAGTCGTTTGGTCCGGTTATGTAGGTGGTTCGGTGGCAAGGTTGGTTCGGCAGGGGAGTTGGAGTGGTGGTATAAAGGAGCCGAATGAGATGGGGCCGAATGAAGTGGGGGCCGAGTGAAGTGGAGCCGAATGAAGTGGGGGCCGAGTGTTGTGGAACCGAATGAAGTGGGGGCCGAGTGAGCTTCTTCATGGAGAATATTGGAAGGCCCTCTAGGTTAGTATTGAGCTTCTTGGCTGTTGAACGAAGTAGAGGTTGCTTACGAGCCCGAGTGAAACTGCGGCTTCTTGGTCTTGAGGTCTTCTGGGTGAAAATTCGCCCAACATTTGCCCCCCAAAGTGGGGCACGTGCTTGCATGTGTCGCGCTTTGTTTTTCTTGTGGCAGGAAGATTGGCTTTGTAACGCCAGCGATTGGACGTTCGTATTCTGTTAATGTCCTGCAAAGGAATTTACAGTTTTAGTGTGATTTCGAATAACGGCCGTTCATGATCGAAATATTCGAGATGAAGTGAACTGTGCCGTTCAGGACGAGAGAGTGAGCCCCGAAGGGGCTCGGCATCGTTGATGCCCGGTTTATGTTTGTGAAGATGGTTTATTGCCAGCTCAGAGCATGCCTAGGGATCGTTCGCAACCCCGTACATGTGTAAGTAGCTTAGCCATTTCATAATTATCAAATATCCATATGACCGGTGGGCTTAAAAATGCGTGTCAAAGTGTAAATTCCCACGATGGTAGGGTTAATAACCATTCAGAGCGTGCCTATGGACCATTCGAGGTTGCGTACACGTGTAAACGATTTAATCCACGTCGGTGAGGATTTTACGACTTATTCATCGCTATCATAATCTTATTTTGTTAGTTAGTTCTGGAGTTCGGTACTTATCTGAGGGAGGCGCTTTGCACGCCACTAGTTCCTGGTCTTGGTCTGTAGAGAGAGAGTTTCATTCGGTTCTTGGTTGGTCCGGCTATTCCCATTCGGCTTCTGGTGGTCCGGTATTATTGGTCCGGTTGGGCGAATTGTTTGGTTCGGTGGTTGTGAGTTCGCCTATATATAGAGGCCGTACCCCCCTTGTTTTTCTTTACCGAACGAGTAGAGCCGAGCCATATTGAGCACCGAACCAGTTAAGTACCGGATCAAACAAATACCGAATCAATCAAGCGCCGGACCAATTTAGTACCGAACCAGGTATGTTCCCTTTTGCCGAATACATACGAAAGTTTTCACTTCACCGAATGGGACTACGGCCTTGGGGCCGAATGAGATGGAAACCGAACGAGATGAAAACCGAATGAGATGGAAACCGAACGAGATGGAAACCGAACGAGATGGAAACCGAATGAGATGAAAACCGAATGAGATGGAAACCGAATGAGATGGAAACCGAATGAACTTGTGAACTTGAAAACTTTAGTTTGCGAATGAAATCCCACACTTGCACGCATTTGTTTGTTTACTTTTCTATGTTCCTTGTTCTAATGCCATGCTTTCCTTGTGTTGTAGTTAAATGTCTCGCAAGGTAGAAACTCGATCGGGCAAGAGGAAATCCAGGGATAGTGGAGAAACTTCTGCCGTGCCCCCAGCCCAGCCAAATCCAGCACAGCACGTACCCGCTCCGAGGTCACTAGTCGACGGGTATGGTCCCCAGGAGCTTCTCATCTCCCCCCCTGATTGCTATTCTAGCTCTCTGAAAGAGGAGAAACTCGACGCCATATCCCGTTCCTTTGGGATTGACAGGACGCTTATGCTGCTTCCGGGAGATGGAGTGATGCCATATAATCCTCCCGAGGGCTACTTCGCTTTTAGCAGATACCATTGCATGTGCGGCGCTATCCCCCCTATCAACGCTTGGATAGTAAGCTTCACCACATATTTGAAGGTGGCTCCCTTCCAGCTCCAGCCTAACTCATATGCCATCCTGGTGAGCCTCTTTGTTATCTTCCAGAGGAGGTACGGGCGTCCTCCTTCTAACCGGGAAATCCGATACTTGTACAACCTGAGTGGCTATAAGAAGGGGTCTCCGTATATTAGTCTGGAGGCGGCCGTGCCCTTCAAACCAGTTCTGGACTTGTATTCCAAGTTCACCATGTTCAAGAAAGAGTGGTTCTTCGTCAAGGACGATGCTGTTTCTTTCCGCCTTTTCACTTCCGGCTGTAAGATTGATTTCATTTATATTTTTCATGTGTTTTGACGGTAGTGTTTTTTCTGACATGCTTTTATTTCTGGCTAGCGACAGGTGGTGTTGCAGTCGTGGAGGATGATTCCTTAGTGCGAATGGCTGCTGAACTAAAGGCTATTCCGGCACGGGACCGGTCGGCCTCTTTCTTGATCAGGAACGCAACCCTCTTGGAGTATAACTTGATCTTACCGCGCCAGTCCGTAGTTAAGCAAAGGGATACGGCTGAGGAGAGGGCTGCCAAAGCTAAGGAGGGGGCTACAGTAAAGAGCGGTAAGAGGGAGCCTTCCGTAGAGCGTCCCGTGGTCGGGGGGAAGAAACTGAAGAAGTCTGATGGCCCTTCTCCAAGTATTTGCCCGACTGTCCCGGAGGAGGAAGGTGTAGAAGAGGAGGAAGGAGGCGAAGTTGGAGAAGGGTCGGAGGGTGGAGGAGATGGCGATGGTCAAGGTGGTAGTGGGGTTGCTGCTCTAACCTCTGAGCAAGACCTCGAACTGGATGAGGCTCTCCGTCGGGCCTTCGGGGAGTCGGAGGGAGAGTCGGAAACGGAGAAGGAAAAGGAGAAGGAAACGGAGAAGGCAAAGGAAACCGGCAAAGCTGTGGCTTCAGCTAGGGTGACTCCGGCGATGCAAGGTGAACTTTTGTCTTCTGCCGATTCCATTTTCGATAGGGACTTAGAAATTTTTTACGGTTCACTTCCGTCCTGGAATGAGATCTAGGACTTATTGTAGTATCCCACTCCTCCGCCGGGTTTGTATAATAGATGTGTCTCCTCACTTTTCTTTCTTTTTAACTTAGCACATTTTTTGAATTGCGGATTATTGTATGTTCGTAACACTTGTTCTTTATTCCAGGGGCAGGCCAGGCGGGTAAAACGTCGGATGTTCGACACCGCCTTGAACAATTTAAGTCGAGGAGAGCTTCCGCGAAACCTTCTACTGATCGCACTGGGATGTAGTCAGTTACCGCCCTCTTCTTGGGGTCATCGAAGAGGGTATTCAGAAAAGGAAGCGGAGCCGTTCCTTATTTGAGTCTTCTTCTGCTTCGCAGCTTCCTACTCAGCCTCCCCCTACTCAGCCTCCTCGTGATACTATGGAGGAGAGCACGGAGCCCGGCCCCCCTCCTCCTCCTTCCAAGAGTCCTACTGTCATTCATATAAGGCGTCCCGAT
Organism: Allium cepa; assembly: GCA_030765085.1. Classification (NCBI taxonomy): domain Eukaryota; kingdom Viridiplantae; phylum Streptophyta; class Magnoliopsida; order Asparagales; family Amaryllidaceae; genus Allium; species Allium cepa. The sequence continues at coordinate 581,821,983 of CM060940.1, forward strand.
GTGCCTCGCCCCGTGCCTCGTGACCCTTTTGCTGGTCATCCTGATTTAGACCCAAGCTTTCGGGACATTTCATTCGATGAGACCACGGGCGAGCACCTCCTTCCCCGCAACCCCATGGTAAGGGTGCTGGACGAGGCCAAATCTTTAGATCTTGATTTACTTACTACACGGGTAGTCACCATGGGGGATGAGGCCAAGGCTAATATCGACCGGGTGGCCGCAGAGACCAGGAAGTTAATGGAGCATCATGCTAAGTTGGTCAAGGCCGGGGAAGAGATCGGGAGTGCTAACATTCGGTTGAGGTTAAAGGTTGCCGATCAGGCCAAGCAGCTCGCCGACCAAGCCATCCAGATTTCCCAGCATGAGGAAGCCTCCAAGCGGCTGAAAGAGACCATGGAGAAGGCCAGTAGGGCGGAATTACGGAAGATGGAGGTCGCTTGCAGGGAACGGATTAACATAGCTATCGCAACGGTGGATGAGGTTCGAAATGCGGATCTCGAGCGGGTAGAGGAGTTGTCGGGGAGGCTCGAGGCTGCGGAGATGGCTCAGGCCGAGTTGAAGGAGGAGATGGAGGAGATGAGGAGGTCCCTCAGGTTGAAGGAAGAGGAAATGAGGAGGTCACTCCAGGCTGACTGCTTGAGATACCAGTCAGAGAGGGACGTCGCCGTCGCCAAGTTGCAAGCTTCCGAGGCCCGGGTGAGGGAGTTTGAGGAAAACGAGGGGATGATGGATGAGATGCTGCAGGATATGTACTTCCACACTTGGAAGGAGGGCGGCTTGTCTTGGATGGACGATTACCCTCGGGTCATGGCCAAGGTGTATCTCCAGGCTTTAGAGGAGGCCAGGGTGAACGCGGGTAAGGAAGGCGGAGAGGCTTTCAACTTGAATGCGGTTACTGCTCAGTTCTCAAAGGAGGAGCAAGCGGCGGTGAAAGAGGGGATGCGGCTGCTTGCTGCAGAGGAAGCGGGCGTGCAGTTGGATGATGAGGATCAAGCGGCGGATGCTGGTGAGTTATTCTTCTTCCCTTTCTTTTCTTCCCGTGTTTCCATAACTTGGCTGTTCGTTTAATGAATTCTTCTTCCGAATTGGACAGGCGGGACTTCTGATCCGCATGCTGGGGGCTCTGATCCTGCGGCTAAGTAGACTGGGGAAGTTGGTGATGGAGTGTGGAGGCATCTGCCATCTTTTTGTTTCTTTTTTATCACTGTTTATGTTAGTCTTTGATATGCAACTGTAATAAAATTATTTGCAAAGAATAACTTCGTGTGATCTTATAATATAAGCTGATTCTGTCATGTTTAAATGTTGTTGCTATCTTTATGTGCCGTGTGAGAAGTATAATTATGTATATGCCTGTGATTCTAGTTGTGTTTGATGTTAAGTTTTTGCTTGAAATATAATTTCACGTTTTGCAATGTCAGTGTATGAATAAGCTATAGTTACGCATTTATGTACAAGAGAAGAGAGTACCGCCCTTTATGTTTTATTCGCAGGCGGTAGCTTTGAGTGTCTTGTGTAACTGTTCACGGGTATAGCTGAGCGCCCTGCCACCCAGTGCGCAGGCTTAGAGCCTTATGAGTGAATGCTTCCTATTCGGTTTCCTGTACTTTAGAGTTTGTTATACAGGATAGGGGAAAATATTTAAATGGAATGGAAATATAGTAAATGTAAAACTTCCAGTCACGGAAGGCCGTCGATGTGCTTAAGTTCGTGGCAAACGGGTTTTGTAGTCACTTTCCCTAGCTGTGGGTCTTGGAGACATTTGTCACCCATCTTACGCCTCTGCGGGGAGTTTTCTTTTTTACCACAGCCGCACTTAAGACACATCGGAGCCGAGATCGCGCACGGTAACTACCCGAACCATTATGGTCCGTAATCGTGGGTATTATTCGATTTACCGTGGCCGGCTAGCGTGGGTGCCGTTGGCCGTGAACTACCCCTGGCTGGCCACACCTTATGTTGGGGCTTAAAGTAGGTTCACAGTTGCCGGCGAGCCGAACGCCGTAATGAGCTGCCATCGGCTATAGTCGGCCTTTATGATGACTTATAATCGGCTCATTACAGTTGGCTTTGAGGGCAGGCGCGCAATGAGTTAACCCGCAGCAGAGGGATGCTGGAGCAAAAGTGTCTCATTGGCGAGTGCATAGAATCGTAGCGTACCTGTTAGGCCTAGTCCAGATGAGGCCGTGGTGCGTCTTGGGTGGAGATGCCATAGGATTTTGTTCAACAGAAAGGGATAAAACTTAACGAGCAGCCAAGACATAAAGGAACAAGTTAAAAAGAGACAAGATTTTTTTTAAAGTGGTTCGGCACGGAAATGCCTACGTCCACTGATTCTCTTTGTTAATTCACTTCATATGGGCAGTACAAGTTAAGAAAAGTATCGACGGAGGTGTCGGATGTTCCATGCCCTCTGGAACACCTCTCCGTCCACTGTTGACAAAATGTAAGCTCCGTTGTGGAGATCTTTATGAATTACATATGGTCCGTCCCAGATGGGGTCCAGTGCCCCGGGGCGCGGAAAGATTCGCCTGAGGACAAGATCTCCTTCTTGTAAGCTGCGATGCTTGACTTTGGAATTGTATTGTGCTGCCACTTTCTGTTTGTGAGCTGCTGCTTTGAGTGCTACATCGTTTCTCCTTTCCTCGATCAGATCCAAAGACATGAGGAGGAGTTCTTCGTTTTCTTCTGGGTTGTAGTGGATCCTACGGTGGGAAGGCACAATAGTCTCAACTGGGAGCATTGCCTCCGATCCATATGCCAAAGAGAAAGGAGTATGTCCCGTTGATGTTCTGAAAGATGTGCGGTATGCCCATAGTGCCGTAGGAAGTTCGTCCACCCAAGCGCCTTTTGACCTTTCAAGTTTCTTCTTGATTAGGGTTTTGAGAATTTTGTTGACAGCTTCAACTTGTCCGTTTGCCTGAGGGTAAGCTACTGATGAGAAGCTTTTATGAATTCCATGTTCTTGGCACCAGTCGGCAAATTCTTCGCTGTCAAACTGGAGTCCGTTGTCGGATACGATCTTGAGTGGGACTCCATACCTGCACAGAATGTTTTTGATCAAGAAGTTGATAACTTTTGCTGAAGATATTTTATTTAAAGGTTCCGCTTCCACCCATTTGGTGAAATAATCGACTGCCACTATAGCATATTTGGCTCCGCCTCGGCCCGTTGGCAGTTCGCCAATTAAGTCAATTCCCCATACAGCAAAGGGCCAAGGGCTAGTCATTTGAGTAATTTCGTTTGTGGGCAGTCGAGGAATCTTGGCGAACTTCTGACATCTGTCGCATTTCTTAACGAACTCTAGGGCATCTTTGTTTAGTGTGGGCCAGTAATATCCATATCGGAGTATCTTTCTTGCCAAAGTCTGTCCTCCAGTGTGATATCCGCATCCTCCCTGATGGATGTTTGTTAATATCTCCTTGGCTTCCCTTCCGGCGACGCATCTTAATAAGGGGCTAGAGAAGCCACGCCGGTAGAGGATGCCTTCTTGTATTGTGTAGTGGGGAACTTTCCTCAAGATCTTCTTGGCTTCGTCACGCCTGTCGGGTAGTATGCCATCTTGCAAATATTTCCGGATATGAGTCATCCAGGTTCCTTCTTCGATTGCAGTTATCAGATTCGCTTGTTCGAAACTCGGGGCTAGCTGCCTTGAGATTGCTAGTGCTCCGGAAATGGTGCTGTTCTTCATACTAGCTTGCTTTGCAAGTTCATCTGCCCCTTGGTTTTCTTCTCGAGGAATGTGTTTGATTAGATAATGGTCCAATCGATCGAGCAGCAGTCTGGTTTTCTTTAGGTATGCTGTGAGTCGTTCTCCTCGAGTCTGGAATTCTCCTAGTACCTGGTTTACGACAAGCTGAGAATCACTATGAATACATAAGGAATTGATTCCAATTTCTAGGGCCAGTTCCAATCCCGCTATTACTGCTTCATATTCAGCATCGTTGTTAGTGGCCGTGAACTCCAATCTTAATGCATAGTACAACTTTCTTCCCCTGGGGGTGATGATCACAATACCTGCCCCCGAGCCTTGTTCGTTTGATGCTCCGTCTACAAAGAGGTTCCACTTGATGTTTTTTGCTACTTCAGATTGTTCCTTGCCTTCGTTGGTAGTGAATTCGGCAATGAAATCAGCCATGGCTTGCCCTTTGATAGCGGTGCGGGGATGGTAGGTGATATCATACTGACTTAGTTCGATGCACCATTTGAGGAGTCGCCCAGAAGTGTCAGGACGATGGAGCACTTGTCTTAGTGGTGGATCGGTTAGAACCCTGATGGAGTGAGACTGGAAGTAGTGTCGCAGTTTTCGTGACGCGGTCAATAAACAATATGCTAATTTCTCAAGTTTAGGATATCTGGCTTCTGCCCCTGTAAATCTCTTACTTACAAAGTAAACCGGGCGTTGTGTGTGGTCTTCTTCTCTTACCAAGGCGGCGCTTAGAGCATGAGATGATACAGCGAGGTATAGGTATAACACTTCACCTTCATTTGGAGTTGAGAGTACTGGTGGTCTCTGAAGGTGTTCGATTAGGTTGAGGAAGGCTTTTAAGCATTCGTCGGTCCACTCGAACTTCCCTTTGTCTTTCTTGAGTGCTTCGAAGAAAGGGACACACTTGTCAGTTGCCTTGGAAATGAATCTGCTTAGGGCGGCCACCTTTCCGTTTAGGCTCTGCATTTCTTTTCGAGTGGAAGGTATCCTTATTTCTTTTAAAGCCCGGATTTGTTCAGGGTTTGCTTCGATTCCTCTGGCGTGGACGATGAATCCTAAGAATTTTCCCGATGATACTCCGAAGGAGCACTTTAGAGGATTCAGCTTCATTCCATATCGGCGAATTACCCGAAACGTATCGTCCAGATGGCTTACATGGTCGTTGGCTCTCTTGGACTTTACCAACATGTCATCCACATATACCTCCATAGTTCGTCCTATCAATTCTGCGAACATTTTGTTGATGAGGCGTTGATAGGTAGCTCCAGCATTTTTGAGTCCAAAAGGCATGACTTTGTAACAATATAATCCGCGGTCGGTGATGAAGCTAGTGTGGTCCTGATCGGGAGCGTGCATGGGAATCTGGTTATATCCGGAGTATGCATCCATAAAAGATAGGAGTTCGTGTCCGGCTGTGCTATCCACAAGTTGGTCAATTCGGGGAAGTGGGAAGCAATCTTTTGGGCAAGCGTCATTCAGATTGGAGAAGTCAATACATGTTCGCCACTTTCCATTGGCCTTTTTTACTAGCACTGGGTTAGCGATCCATTCTGGGTAGATGGCTTCCCGTATGAAGCCATTAGCAAGTAGATTCTTTATTTCCTCATCAAGGGCTGCCGATCGCTCTGCCCCCATGCTCCTCTTTTTCTGCTTTACTGGTACCTTGGTGGGGTCGATGTTCAATATGTGGCATGCTATGTCTGGGGAGATTCCTGTCATATCGGCATGGGTCCACGCAAATACATCTAAGTTGTGGCGGAGAAAGTCAATGAGTTGATCCTTCAATTCCGTTTCCAGCTGAGATCCGATTTTTAATAGTCTACTTGAATCATGCTTATCTACCGATACGAATTCCATAGCCTCTGCAGGCTCGGCGGTAGCCTCCTCCTCTTTATCCCTGGGGTCTAGTTCATTGAAGGGATCGCTTGTGTATCGAAGAGGAGGGGCTTTCTTTAGTTGCTATGCCTCCAAGCTTTTCATGCAGAGAGTAGTCTCTGCATCTTTTCCTTTATTCTTTCTGCGGTTATTGCGAAGTTCAGTTACGTAGCAGTCTCGGGCAGCATCTTGATCTCCTTCTACTTCTCCTACTCCGTTGTCTGTTGGAAATTTCATTTTCAGGCACCAGGGGGCTAATACAATCTGAAAGTCAGACAAGGCTGGTCTTCCCAAGAAAGCGTTGTAAGCCGAGTGGTTTTCTATTAGTACGAACGTTTGTTTTCGCACAACGGAGCGGGGATGACTTCCTATTTCGACGAAGAGGTCAAGTTGCCCGAGGGGCATTTTTGCATCTCCAGTGAAACCGTGCAGTGGTTTGTCACAGGGGGATACATCCTTCATTGATAACTTCATTTTGTCGAAAGCATGTTTGAACAGGATATTTACGGAGCTTCCCGTGTCTATTAGAATCCGAAAAACTTTAGCTGGACCAAACCAGGCAGAGATGACCATGGGATCCATATGTGGGTACTGTCTTCCTTCCAAATCATGCCTACTGAATACAATGTCATTGTTTTCTTTTCGTTTCGGGTGGCGTTCCTCCGTAATGGAGTTAACATATCCTTCGGCATTTCTAAGCGACTTGTCGTACCTTTCCATCTCTGCCCAACTTCTGTCGGCGATGTGTGGTCCTCCTGAGATGGTAAGGACCACTATATTCTCTTGACTAGAGCCACTGGTGTTGTGATTGTTGCGATTCCCTCCGCCTACTTCTGGGAGGGGTTGCTTTGAGTTCTCATTGGCAGGAGTTGGAGTCCTGTTCTGACCTTTCACATAACGTTCCAGTCTTCTTCTTCTAATGTGTTCTTCGATCAAGTCCCGAAGATGGTGGCATTCATTGGTGTCATGTCCGTGGGATTCGTGGAAGCGACAGAACTTTCCGGACTTGAGTGCGTTATCTGATTCTTTCTTGTGCGGGGGGCGCTTGTATCCGAGTTCGCCCTGAGTGGCTAGGTAGATGTTTTCGATTGTTTCATTCAAAGGAGTGTAGGAGTCAAATCTTGGCCCTGGTCGATATTGGCGCTTCTCAACCTTTCTGCCCCCAGCATTGTCTCTAGATTCATTTCTTCGAGCGTCCTTAGCTGCAGTGGGAACCTTGTCCTGAACTATCTTGCCTTGTTGCCCTGACTGCCTCTCCGTAGCAGCGTCTTCAAGTCTCATATACTTTCCAGCTTCATGGAAGAAATCAGGCAAGGTAGCTGGTTTTTCCTTAGTTAATCTTCTGGCAAACTTGGTGTCTGGATGTACACCACTACAGAGGGTCATTAGAGTGAGTTTTTCATCGGCATCTTGAACTGCTGCCGCTGCGGCGTTGAACCGTGTTAGATATTGTTGCAGCGTCTCTCCGGATTTCTGTTTGACATTGGATAGAGAATAAGCATCCTTGGGTTGTTCCACATGGATGCGGAACTGGCTAATAAACCTTTCCTTTAACATCCCCCATGAGCTGATGGATCCTTGGGGTAGATGGCAGAACCAGGAGGTAGCTAGATCTGATAGGAATAGCGGAAAGCATTTACATAATACTCCTTCTGTTGCTCCACTCATGAGCATATGCTGGGTGTATCTCTGCAGGTGTACGATGGGGTCGGAAGTTCCTTTGTAAGGTTCCATGGTTGGCATTTTCCATTCCCGGGGAGTGATGGCAGTTTCGATATTTCGGGTAAAGGGACTGGTGACCCTAGCGCCTATTCCCCGGTCCCTTTGCTCCCGTTGGACACATTCTCTGAATAATCGTGCCATTCGTTCGTCAGAACTTGGAGCGGACAAAAATGAGCTCGGTTCTTCCCTGCGGGATCTATCTCGTCCAGATGACCTGTAGGGATGGTACAGTCTATCACTTCTAGCATTATCCAGTGGTTGTCTTTGGCTGCTTGGATGCATGCTAGGACCAGCTACGGTTGCCCCCTGCCTTGATCTTCCCCTGTGGGGTTCTGTTTCGAGCACATCCATGGGGTCAACTTCGGGCTGGGTTCTAGCTCGGCTCCGTTCAGCGGGGTTTCTATGATTAGGTGGCATGACTGGCTCAGCTACATCCGACCCTCGCCTGGTGCCTCCCCCGCTAGGTTCGGTTCCAAGGGCTTCCTCGAGTCGGAATTCGGGCTGAGTCCGGGCGCGGCCCCTATCATCGTTGTTCCTGTTGATAGCTTGTTCGAAGAGTGAAGACCTTTGTTGCCTCCGGGATCCTCCGGATTGGGATTCACCCCATGATTCAGTGTTGCGGTTGGACTCTTCAGCATCCCTTAAGCGTGTCATGAGTTGGTCCACCAAAGTTTCTTGTTGGGATGTGAAGCGGTTAGTTACTTCAGCCACAACCCTGTCCAGATCTGCCCTAGTGATTGGTTGTTCCGTTGCGGGACCAGTTGGATTTTCCTGATTTTCATCTGGTACTGCTGTTGAAGTGGGCTGATCTGTGATTGCTGGATCTGGAAGGCTGCTAGCTGCGATGTTCTTTCCTTTGTTAACATCCCTTCTCTGTTTGGAAGGCATGATTTCTAAGCAACGAGTGATGTTGTTAGGAAGAAGGTTGAGTGGGAGAAGATGAAGCTTGAGTTCTGAAGATGAAGTCTGAGTTCAACTCTCAGTGAAAGCACCAAAAATGTTTGCACAAAAAATGGACAAACACCTCCAAGTCGTATTATTTAGTTGATTATATGTGATTTTCAATGATTTTAGATGAGTATGTAAATATGAAAGAAGTAGGGGCTGAAATGTAAAAGACACACAGATTTATAGTGGTTCGGCCAGAATGTGCCTACGTCCACTTTATATGTTATTATCTTCTTTCTTTCAGATTACAAGTACAATGCTTCGTATATCAGTATATGAAAGTAGTTTGAAAGTTCCTTCCTTGCTTGAGCTCTCAAACTTGTCTGCCATTGTTGTACCCCTGCCCCTCTATTTATAGAATGAGGTTGAGGGCAGGGGCCTTGGAAGCATATAGCTGCTGGTGGGCCCGGGCTGAAGCAATCTGGACTGGCAATCTTCTGGTTCGGCAAGGCTTCATTCGGCTATGAGCTTGGACCGGTGGTAGGTGTGCATGCGGACCGGCAGGGGAAAGGAGAGGGTTGGTTCGGTGCTTGCCTGGTCCGGTAGTAGGAGTGTGAGAATGTGGACCGGTAGTCGTTTGGTCCGGTTATGTAGGTGGTTCGGTGGCAAGGTTGGTTCGGCAGGGGAGTTGGAGTGGTGGTATAAAGGAGCCGAATGAGATGGGGCCGAATGAAGTGGGGGCCGAGTGAAGTGGAGCCGAATGAAGTGGGGGCCGAGTGTTGTGGAACCGAATGAAGTGGGGGCCGAGTGAGCTTCTTCATGGAGAATATTGGAAGGCCCTCTAGGTTAGTATTGAGCTTCTTGGCTGTTGAACGAAGTAGAGGTTGCTTGCGAGCCCGAGTGAAACTGCGGCTTCTTGGTCTTGAGGTCTTCTGGGTGAAAATTCGCCCAACAGGTCCCAAAGGACCGGGGGATGGCATACTCGTGTCAGTTGTTACCCAGTTAGGGGTAACCCGGCCTTGTGTTGGCAGAGATCCGGTTTGGTTCTCGGGGACGTGCTTCCAAAGGCGTTCTCATGTGGCAATGGGAAGTTCCTTGGCCTGACCATTCGTTGGAAATCCAAAGAAACAATACGAACTTGTACGATTTTAGTTGTAGAACCTGCTTCCTCAGGAGGTAGCTATAGTAGGCATAATATAATGGTACCTATGCTGGCTAAGATTTATATTCTACTTTCGAAATCGCTTTATACACTATGCACTAGTAATAATATCAAATGTTTCTTTTTAATGCGTATCAAGCATCTTTGACTATCATAAGGAGAAATCTCCTCCAAGTCTGCGTTTGCATTGTGTGTGTGGTGGGAGGTCTTATGGTAGTCTCATTTTTAAAAGCATTGCGAATTAACTTTAAAAATATTCCTCTACTTTGATTTAAAAGATAAATAAACTGTTTTGAGTTCTCACACCAGTCACATGACTGACTCGGAGTTTATTGTTTTCCTTCCTAAACTCTGGGTGCCCACCAATTTCCACACGGGCAGTCAAGAGTTAATGTTTATCAGGATATTCTGGAATTCAGGAGTTGCTGGAGTCAAGCTGGATGGCATGGCGTATTACTAGTATATAGTATTTCTTTTCCGCTGTTTGTTGTTGTCTGATGTTGTACACTCTGATGATGATGTAATGTAATGTAATGAGTAAAATGTAATAACTGATATAATTCTTTGTTTAAAGATTATTCATTTATTTATTATATGTTGTTCCGCTGCGATTGTGAGATTCTGATATTGTTCTGTTGTTTCTGTTCCGTTCTATTTTCTTTTCTCTCTATTTTCTATCTTTTTCTCTCTTCTTCTGTCTTTTTCTTTTTCTTAAACATTGAGAATTCGTATTTCTGTTCATCTTGAGTTGATCTATGGAGATTAGTGTATATTCAAGGAGTACGGATTTGCGGGTCCTCATAGTTCAAAAATAAACCAAACATTGCTTACTTCAACGTATTTGTGTGTCCGTGCTATATTCTCAATACAAGTGATCAATTAGGAAAATTCAAAGCAAAAGCCGATGAAGGCATATTCATGGGATACTCTTCTAGAAGCAAAGCTTATACAGTAGGCAACAAAAGGAATAAAAAAATTGTGGTGTCAATCAATGTGAAGTTTGATGAAGGCATTAATGAACAGGAAATGGTCAAAAGCAATGTTAAAGAGGAGAACGTAAAAGATGAGAATGAAAAACCAAAAGAAACTGCAACAACAAACGAAGTCCGAAGGAATCTACATCCAGAGAGATTGAAATTCAAAGCAGACCATCCTCAAGAATTGATAATAGGAAATCCTATCACAGGTGTTCAAACTCATTCCTCCTTTAGAAATTTATGCGATCTGTGTCTATATAGTGGATTTATTTCAGAAATAGAACCCAAAGACATAGATACAGCTCTTTATGATGAAAACTGGTTTATGGCTACGCAGGAAGTGCTAAATCAATTTGAGCGAAATGATGTTTAGAGTCTAGCACCTAGACCTAAGTATTATCCAGTCGTAGGAACAAAATGGATTTTCAAAAATAAATATGATGAATCTGGAAATGTGATTAGAAATAAAGCTAGATTAGTCGTTAAGGATATAATCAAATTGAAGGAGTCGACTTTGATGAAACTTTGCACCAGCAGCTAGACAAGAATCAATTAGGATATTGTTAGCTTTTGCTTGCTACAAAGGATTTAAATTAAGACAAATGGATATTAAAAGTGCCTTTCTTAACGGAATTTCAAAAGAAGATGTACTTGTTGAACAACCAGAAGGTTTTGAAAGTCATGAATATCCTAACCATGTATATAAGCTTAAAAAGGCATTTATGGATTAAAACAAGCTCCTAGAGCTTAGTATGAATGCCTTAGTACTTATCTTCTTGAAAATGGGTTCAAAAAGGGCTGTGTAGACACCACACTATTTCTGTTGCATGAAAACGATGATCTTTTGATTGTTCAAATATGTTAGTCTGTGAGATGATGGTTTTGATGACAACAACCTTTGAATAGATTATAAAATATAAATACTAACATTATAAGTTTAGATATATATGTATATGCAGGATTTAACCATGCAGGTACTAAGAATGAAGACTGTACAATATAGAGATTCAAGATATCAAGATAAAATATCAAGATAGAAGACTCATGAGTATCGAGACTATCAAGAGTTCAAGATTTCAAGGATAAGTATTTTTTATTATTATTAGGAATTTTTGTTAAAACTCGTAGAAAAGCACTGGCATCTTAAAATCCAATTTATTTGTGGAATGGAATCCACTTTGAGCCCGTTAAAGGGATGAAACCCTAAGTAGGATGGAACCTACGAAAAATCTAGTGGAACATTGTTTTGTATCCGCTCTTTTATTCAAAATGATTTTCCAAAATTATATCTTGTTTTCAAAATGTTTTCAAAACTTTCCTTTTAAAAGATTCAAAACCCTCGTTTCTGATTTTAAATAATTTTAGCCTCAAAAACATCTTCATTTTCAAAGTCAAATTACTCCTGATTTTAAATTATCTTTTTAAATAATATATTTAACTTTTAAATATTTATATTTAGATTTAAATATAAAATTATAGTTAAAAATCTATATATATTATTCTTTATATTTACTTATGAATTTTAACTATAGTCAAGTATATTTATAAAGTTTAAAATAGTTTTTATATAAGATAAAGGTTAGTTTCAAAGAAAATCAAAAACACCAAAAAATCCTTTGGGATGTTGAGATGCCTAGCATGACCATGTCGACATGGTGACAGTTTGATTCAAAAATTCAAATTTCAAAAGAAGTGTCTATTCGCCATAACTCTTCATGAATGGTCATGGCTGTCGTTCTTCTATAAATAGGGGTCAGTTTCAACGAATTTTTGATCATAATTTTTTGGTTTTCACTCCTCTTCTTCTTCCTCATTTCTTAATACATATTCTTATCATTACTCTGCCGAAATCAACATTGAATCATACTCGATTACTTCTAATTTGATTCTCTATCACTATCTCTACAAGATTCTCAGTGCTATTCAGAGTTATAGACTTCTTTGTAATCTATTAAGCGAGAAAAGGTGTGATTGTAGCCTTGGAAATCAATTAAAAAGGAAAAGGTGTGATTGTAGCCTTGGTAAATCAATTGGGTAAACTTATGGCCCGGAAATCAAGTATCTCTACCCAGAGGATCGAAATTATGGAGGGTGTACCTCGTAGCCTTGAAACCGAGGGTGTTTGGTACAATTGCTTTTGAAAGGAAATCCGTACTTGTGTTGTGGGACTGGATGTAGGGTAACTCCGAACCAGTATAAAATCCGGTGTGTTCTTTCCTTTACTGCTTTTATTTTATTTCTGCATCTGTGATTGTTTCTGTGATCATATCTGTGTCTGTATATTACATACTTTTGTGTCTAAATTAACATAAGTTAAAAAGATTTAGTAATTCTTTATTAACACTATTCACCCGCCCTTCTAGTGTTAACCTTAGCCTTAAGATCCGTAATCCGCATTTCTCACAATTGGTATCGGAGCAAGGTTTTCAAAGTTTCATAATCTGATCTTTGAAAAGTTTTTAAAATGGCTATATTCGTTAATACTAATTTAGAAGTATTCAAATCATCATTATTTCATAAGTCTGCATATAATCAATATTCAAATTCAAGTTATCTACCAAAATTATTTGATGTGCAGGAATCATGCTTTATGGGTGTTGAGGAATCAATCCACAACGGACAAATTGTGCAAATCAGAAAGAACAAATGGATACTTGATAGTGGATGTTCTAGACACATGACTGGTAATGTAGATATACCGAATGATATAATATACAAAGACGGAGGATTGGTTAACTTTGGAGACAATTCAAAAGGATATGTGATTGGCATCGGCAAAGTCGGTAATTCTGAAACTCCTACTATTACTAATATTTTGCTAATTAAGAATCTAAAACATAATCTGCTAAGTATAAGTCAACTATGTGATAAAGGTTATAAAATTAAATTTGAAAAAGATAAATGTCACAATGAAGATAATGATTCAACCATTATATTTGAGGGAGTCAGGAAAAAGAATATATATATTCTTAGTATGAAAGTTTCTAATGATAACCTGTGTCAGTTGGCAAATACAAGTGACCCTTGGATTTGGCACAAGAGATTTGGGCATTTGAATTTCAAACTCCTATCTAGACTGTCAAAACATAATCTAGTAAGAGGTCTCCCTAAAATGAATTTTAAAGCAGATAGTTTATGTGATGCTTGTCAATTAGGAAAACTTAAAAAAATTCTTTTAAGTTAAAAGATATGGTTTCAACTTCAAAACCTCTTGAATTACTTCATCTTGATTTATTTGGTCCATCTCAAATTTTGTCAATAAATCATAGTAGATACGTCTTCGTAATTGTAGATGATTATTCTAGATTTACATGGACAATATTTTTGAAACATAAAAGTGATACTTTTGAATGTTTTAAGACATTCTAAAAAAGAATTCAAAATCAGTTTTCTCTAAAAATTACAACTATTCGAAGTGATCATGGTGGTGAATTTGAAAATGAAAGGTTTGAGGAATTCTGCAATAAAAAGGGAATAACTCATAATTTTTCATTTCCAAGAATTCCACAACAAAATGGAGTAGTAGAACGTAAAAATAGGACGATTCAAGAGTGTGTGAGAACTATGCTTACAGATAGTAATTTACCAAAGAATTTTTGGGCAGAAGTAGTTGCTACCGCCTGTTATATTTTGAATAGAACTTTAATTAGACCTCTAACTGATAAGACATCTTATGAACTTCTTTATTCAAAGAAACCTAAGGTATCTTATTTCAGAATTTTTGGAAGTAAATCCTTTATTTTAAATACAAAAGATAATTTAGATAAATTTGATCCTAAATCCAACAAAGGTATCTTTATCGGATATTCTAATAGAAGTAAAGCATACAAAGTGTTTAATTTATAAACTAATACCATTGAAGAAGCAATGCATGTTTCATTTGATGTAAATTTCAAAAATTTTGAAGATACAAATGATGAAGAGGATTTAATCACTCAAAATCAAGAACCTATTGAAACTAATAATGAAATTGATCATCCTAATAAAAGGACAAAACTTTTAAAAGATCACCCTATAGAAAATATACTAGGAGATATGCAATCTGTTGTTAAAACTAGAAATCCACTAAGTCAAATGAGTAATGTAGCTTTTATATCAACTATTGAACCCAAAAATCCAATAGAAGCATCAACCGATGATTCATGGATTTTAGCTATGCAAGAAGAATTAAATCAATTTACTAGAAATGACGTTTGGGAACTTGTTCCTAGACCAGAAAATAAATCTATAATTGGAACTAAATGGGTTTATAAAAACAAAATGAATGAACAAGGAGAGGTAGTTAGAAATAAAGCTCATTTAGTCGCTCAAGGTTATTGTCAAGAAGAATAAATAGATTTTGATGAAACCTTTTCTTCTGTAGCAAGATTAGAAGCCATTAGGATTCTACTTGCTTTCGCAAATCATAATAATTTCGAATTATTTCAAAGGGATGCTAAAAGCACCTTTTTAAATGGATTTGTAAAAGAAGAAGTATATGTCGAACAACCACCACTTTTTGAAAATGATAAATTACCAAATCATGTTTACAAACTTAAAAAAGCACTATATGGTCTAAAACAAGCTCCTAGAGCCTGGTATGATAGACTAAGATCTTGTTTATTGCAATCTAATTTTGAAATTGGTAAAGTAGATAATACTCTTTTTATTAAAAGAAATAAAAATGATATTCAACTAGTACAAGTTTACGTAGATGATTTCATTTTTGGTTCAACTAATTTTGAAATGAATAAAGAATTTTCTGAAATCATGAAAAAAGAATTTGAGATGAGTCATATGGGTGAATTAAATTTCTTTTTAGGATTACAAATAAAACAATTAGATAATGATATCTTTATTAGTCAAGAAAAATATGCTAAAGACCTAATTAGTAAATTTGGTTTGACCACTGCGAGTGGAAAACCCACTCCCATGGCAACCAATGAGTACCTTAGTAAAGAAGATCTCTCGAAAGATGCAGATCAAAAATTATATAGAGGAATGATTGGCTCATTACTCTATATTACTGCTAGTAGACCTGATATCATGCATAGTGTCTGTCTCTGTGCCAGATATCAATCCCAACCTAAAGAGACTCACTTAAAAGCCGTGAAACGAATCATAAGGTATGTTAAACACAAGTCTGATTATGGTTTATTCTACCCTAAAAATGATTCTTTTGACTTAATATCTTACTGTGATGCTGACTATGCTGGTTGTAAATCAGACCGAAAAAGTACAAGTAAGACTTGTCACTTTCTGGGGCATTCTCTGATTTCTTGGCTTAGTAAAAAGTAAAACACAGTTTCTTTATCAACAACTAAAGCAGAGTATATTTCTGCTGCTTTGGCTTGTTCTCAAGTAATATATATGCAACAAACCTTAAAAAATTTTGGTTTAAATTTCTCAAAATCTCCAATTTATTGTGACAATACGAGTGCGATAAATTTATCCAAAAATACTACTCAACATGCTCGAACTAAACATATTGATATCAGACATCATTTTCTCAGAGATAATATAAGCAAGCAAGTAGTTACTCTCGATTATATCAATTCTGAAAATCAAATTGCTAATATCTTAACAAAACCTTTAAATGAATCAATATTTACTAAATTAAGAAGAGAATTGGAATTTGTTCTATAACTGGAATATAAAATACAAATAACAAGTATAATTAACAATTGGTATCAAAATAAATCAAAGAGTTAAATTTTAAAAAGACCATGTCGATATCCCCTAGGTATACATGTCGACATATAACGTTTTGATATTTTTTTTAAAATTTTCCCACCAAAATTCAAAAATTTACTTATATATTCTTCTCAATTTTGACTTTTCATTCATTCTCTCTGTTTTCTCTTCATTCTCTCTTCTAAAATTAATAAAATCATGGCTTCATCCTCAAAATCAAACATAAAATCAACTTTCCCATTTCTCTCTCCTATTCTGGTCCATTCCAATGCACTACTCTTGCTCGTATAACGAAAATAGAGGAGTCTATGATTGATGTACATCAGATGTTAACTGAAATTCAAGTAACTCATCTTTGTATGGCAAAGGAACAAGAAAGGCAAGGCAATATTCTTAGGAATCTGCAAAAATTCCTAATGAACAACCAGACCAACCCTATCTTGATCGATGAAGACTCTTCACTCAATCAAGAACAAGAGGCCAGCGACGAAGAAGAAGAAGAAGAACCCATGGAAGAAGCACACGAGGAGGATGATGACCAAGTAGTGTGTGTTGGAGAAGTGTGTTTCGACAAAAATAGGAATCTTATCGAACAACATGGAAATTTCTGTTTCCACTATCCAAACTGTTCGATTCATAGATCTCCTATGTTCAGAAACACACATTAGTTTCTTCTCTTTCCTTCTATTGTTGTTTGTGTTTTTATGTTTTCCAAACGCAAATATAAATACAACCATATACGTAATAAATAACTCATGTTCTTATATGTGTTTTTATTATAAGTATTATTGTGAATTCTTAGTTAGGATAGTTAATAGTTTAGGACTATGTTTTAGTATTAGGCTTAACTGTTGATTATTTATGATAACACTATCATTATAATCACATGTCATAGAGTAACAGTTTTAGGGGGAGTTATAAAGTTTGGAGTTATCTAGCTTAGATAAAGTTTTTGTTGATGACAAAGGGGGAGATATATAAAATATGATAGTTAGGTATAGATTAAGGGGGAGTTGTTAGTTTTAGGGGGAGTTATTAGGATAGAAATAATATTTCATAAACAAAGGTTGTCATCATCAAAAAGGGGGAGATTGTTAGTCCGTGAGATGATGGTTTTGATGACAACAACCTTAGAATAGATTATAAAATATAAATACTAACATTATAAGTTTAGATATATATGTATATGCAGAATTTAACCATGCAGGTACTAAGAATGAAGACTGTACAATATAGAGATTCAAGATATCAAGATAAAATATCAAGATAGAAGACTCATGAGTATCGAGGCTATCAAGAGTTCAAGATTTCAAGGATAAGTATTTTTATTATTAGTAGCATTTTTTGTTAAAACTCGTAGAAAAGCACTGGCATCTTAAAATCCAATTTATTCGTGGAATGGAATCCACTTCGAGCCCGTTAAAGGGATGAAACCCTAAGTAGGATGGAACCTACGAAAAATCTAGTGGATCATTGTTTTGTATCCGCTCTTTTATTCAAAATGATTTTTCAAAATTATATCCTGATTTCAAAATGTTTTCAAAACTTTCCTTTTAAAAGATTCAAAACCCTCGATCCTGATTTTAAATAATTTTATCCTCAAAAACATCTTTATTTTCAAAGTCAAATTACTCCTGATTTTAAACTATCTTTTTAAATAATATATTTAACTTTTAAATATTTATACTTAGATTTAAATATAAAATTATAGTTAAAAATCTATATATATTATTCTTTATATTTACTTATGAATTTTTACTATAGTCAAGTATATTTATAAAGTTTAAAATAGTTTTTATATAAGATAAAGGTTATTTTCAAAGAAAATCAAAAACACCAAAAAATCCTTTGGGATGTCGACATGCCTAGCATGACCATGTCGACATGGTGACAGTTTGATTCAAAAATTCAAATTTCAAAAGATGTGTCTATTCGCCATAACTCTTCATGAATGGTCATGGCTGTCGTTCTTCTATAAATAGGGGTCAGTTTCAACGAATTTTCAATCATAATTTTTTGGTTTTCACTCCTCTTCTTCTTCCTCGTTTCTTAATACATATTCTTATCATTACTCTGCCGAAATCAACATTGAATCATACTCGATTACTTCTAGTTTGATTCTCTATCACCATCTCTACAAGATTCTCAGTGCTATTCAGAGTTATAGACTTCTTTGTAATTTATTAAGCGAGAAAAGGTGTGATTGTAGCCTTGGAAATCAATCAAAAAGGAAAAGGTATGATTGTGGCCTTGGTAAATCAATTGGGTAAACTTGTGGCCCGGAAATCAAGTATCTCTACCCAGAGGATCGAAATTCTGGAGGGTGTACCTCGTGGCCTTGAAACCGAGGGTGTAATTGTACAATTGCTTTTGAAAGGAAATCCGTGCTTGTGTTGCGGGACCTGATGTAGGGTAACTCCAAACCAGTATAAAATCCGGTGTGTTCTTTCCTTTACTGCTTTTATTTTATTTCTGCATCTGTGATTGTTTCTATGATCATATCTGTGTCTGTATATTACATACTTTTGTGTCTAAATTAACATAAGTTAAAAAGATTTAGTAATTCTTTATTAACACTATTCACCCCCCCTCTAGTGTTAACCTTAGCCTTAAGATCCGTAATCCGCATTTCTCACAAAATATATGTTGATGACATCATTTATGGTGCTACTAACAACTTATTGTATGAGAAATTTGAAAAAGTTATGCAGGAAAAGTTTGAAATGAGCTTGGTTGGAGAGTTAAAATTCTTTTTAGGATTTCAAATCAAACAAAGCGATAAAGGTACTTTCATTTCTCAAACAAAATATATCAGGGAACTTATCAACAAATTTGGATTAAAAGATGCTTAACCAGCTAGAACCCCATGAGCACAACAATTAAACTTGACAATGATGAAAAAGGTAAGGCAGTTGATCAAAAGAAATATAGAGGTATGATTGGATCACTCGTTTATCTTACCGCTTCTAGACCTGACATCATGTTTTCTATCTGCTTGTGTGCACGATTTCAATCTAACCCAAAAGAATCTCATTAAAAGCCATTAAAAGAATTATAAAATATTCGTTGCACACCCCACGATTTGGTCTTTGGTATCCAACAAATGATAATTTTGAATTAAAAGGATTTTCAGATGCAAACTATGCTGGAAGTATAGTTGATAGAAAAAGTACTGGTGGTGCATGCTTTATGTTAGGACATTCATTAGTTGCATGGTCAAGTAGAAAACAGAATTGTATTGCGTTATCTACCATAGAGGCAGAGTATATTGCTCTGTATGGTTGCTCTGCTCAAATCTTATGGATGATACAAACTTTGCAAGACTATGGTCTAAATTTTAAACGTGTACCACTAATGTGTGATAGCAAAAGCGCAATTGATCTCACAAATAATCCTGTACATCACTCACGAACAAAACATATAGATGTTAGACATCATTTTATTAGAGATCATATTTCTAAGGAAAATATCTGCAGAAATTTCATTTCAACCGATTCTCAATTGGCAGACATTTTTACAAAACCCCTACTAGAAAATAGTTTTTGTAAACTACATCTTAGCTTAGGTGTTTTAGAAATTTGATTTTCTAAATATTTAACATTTGTTTTCTCCCTACTAATTATCGAAAAAGTAAATAGTAATTGAAAAAGTGATGAATGTTGATATTAATCATATATTATAACTCAAGACGGATAATTAGTAAATTTCTTTAGAAATTTAAACAAGAGTTATAAAACTTTTTGTTGGTAAAAAACCTCCATGACCATCTCAGTTTCTATCATATTTCTAACGACCATCACTCATCAAAATTCTATATAGTTTGTCGATATGTGGTACTTTAAGCAGGAATAATTCGTTTTTCATTTTATATTTTTAATATAAAAAAATAAAAGTAAAAAATATAATGTAAAATAAAATTCAAAGTATTCACTCTCATTTAAAAGTCCTTACGATTGTGCATGAGTGAATTACTTGGAATTTTTGATTATGTGCTTCATGCTCATTTAAAAGTCCTCACGGTTATGCATGTATGGAACGCATATCAAAATTGATTTATTAAATAAACAAATTGATTCTAATCCCATTTAAAAGTCTCAAGGTTATGCGTGGTTAGAAGATACTTGAATTCATTTTTTTTAGAAATAAAATTAGAATACTATTAATCTCATTTAAAAGTCCTAACGGTTATGCATGGTTGGTAGATATTCAAATTCCTGATGTAAACATATCACAAATAGACACAACTGTATGGTTTTATATGATGATATCATTCCCATCATTCTAAAAGTGGAATATGCGCCTAATAGAGTATTTATGATTTTTGTTTGATTTTTTATTGAAATTTAATATTTATATTCGATTGAGTTTTAATGTTGTATTAATATCTATCACTTTATCTCCATTTTTCTAACACTATTACTCTTTTGCTGATAACAAAAAGGGGAGAGGAAAGTTAAGATTTTGTCAAATAAAATCAAGTAAAGGTCAAATATTTTCTATTTGCATCTAGGCTTATTTGCATATTTTTATTTACATGCATATATGTAGGGGAAGCTTTGTGTAGAGAGGAAGCATTCAAATAGGGGGAGCAAATTGAATGTTCAAATACATTTAACAAATTCAAAATCTTAAATATTGTTTGTTATCATCAAAAGGGGGAGATTGTTGATTATGCGACTATATGATTTTTGTTTGATGATAATAAACATATATACATTCATTTAAATGTATTTGTTAATATACTATTTTATTTTCACAGATTAAATAAATATTTGATGAATAAAATAAATAACACAGAACTTGAATTCAAACAGATATTTTATTCAAACAAATATTTATTATAATTTTTGAATAGTACAAATTTCAAGCCCTGCCTATATATATACAATTTAAATTACAATACAAATTTGACTACATCACAATTCACATTTACATTTTCACCTCACTACATATCGCTCACACTCGTATTTATCTTCAACTTCATTCCAATGTGAATCCAGCATCTGAACAATCTGCAAAAATATACGTTGACACAATAAAATTGAAAATAAAATATTTTTGCAGTACAAAATAAAATGTGATTTTGAAAATAATATTTGCCTCAGTTATTTGGGTTGTTCGTCTTCATTTATTTTTTAATTCATCATACATGAACAGCTTGTGACATACACAGTGTATCACTAGATATGCCACAAGGTCGTGCACACCAATATATACACTTGATAAAATTACAGGGGCAGGTGAGCACAGGTCAAACCCAAAACGCCGGGTTCAACTCAAGTGCAATAAAAATAATGTCACAATATCAGCACAAGGTCAAACCCGAGCTTTAAGCTGGATCCAACTCAGGTGCAATACAAAATTGTCAAGTACAAGTGACCAACGTTCAAGTCATACGCATGAAAACTACTCAAATGAACAAAGTGCAAACCCAGACCAACATACCAATGAAGACTTGAACAAATGCAATACTCGAGTACAAATAATGAAAATATACAGGGGCAAATAGCAGCTACAACACAAAATGCCTCGATGCATACATATGGCCAAGCGATGCATCACGGAAACACGAATACATGGAGCAAATACAACTGATTCAAGTGAACAGAACAACTCAACTGCATGCAACAGTGAAACGAAGTGGACAATGCACCAATACTAAACAGAAGAATAAATGAACACAATATCCACGTGTAATGACCCACAATATTCACACAACTATGATATTGTGATTCAAACAAGTATAAAGTATTGAAGT
This sequence comes from Allium cepa, assembly GCA_030765085.1. Lineage (NCBI taxonomy): Eukaryota > Viridiplantae > Streptophyta > Magnoliopsida > Asparagales > Amaryllidaceae > Allium > Allium cepa. The sequence continues at coordinate 581,843,747 of CM060940.1, forward strand.
ATATTTGTGCACACATTTGGACTTGGGGGTAAATTTGTGATTTCCCATCTATTAAAACCCTAGCCGTGAGTGGATTATAAAAAAAAAAAAAAGAAAGATGTGGCCGCGGTTTTCATTTTAACTCTCTCGTTACAAAACAAAAATAAAATGGCCGAAGCCCTAGAAATCAGATTGGGGGAAAATTATTTTGCCGTATCAAATGGCGTTGGATTCGTGAGAAAAAGGGGAAAAGCTATGGCAATATCTAGGGGATCGACATCTCATATAGCTACGTGAGTGTTCTTAATCACGATTTGGCAATAAGACCTATCTCAGGCAGCCGTGGTTATATTTCTGTAAATTAATTTGTGTGTATGGATGCTTTGCATGCATTGATGCTTGTTAATGATTGTTTGATCTTTAGTTGCTTGCGTATTCATATATGGATGATGATTAGTTCTGATTATGTTCATATCTGTACCTGAGATGATATCTATTCACTATTATGTCACGATACACTGATTTAACACTATGTATTACTGCCAAATGAATTGTTTAAGTACACTCATACCAGACGTATCATGTCTGACCCTGTTGATTGTCTCGACAATCTCCTGGGGTGTCTCATTCAACGAGGCAGTTCGGGATGATGTTTTTACAGGTTGCTATGCACATATTGATGAGATGATGATTTAAGAGATGGAGTTAGAATGATTTATACTGCATGTAGATGATATGAAGAAAGTATTTAAGTATTTTCATTGTCACTTCATATGTATTGCTGAACTAAAATATGTATGTAATGCCTTGAACAGTGAACCATCATGTGTTAGATTGATTTGTATATAGTCTTGAAAACTGTATTGTTTTATATGTAATTGCAAGTTTGAAACTGTAACACTGGGATTATTCAGTTTGTATATATTTTCTGAAATCTGTATTTGGAGAAATAACTGGTGTCAAGGCAGTATACACAAGTGTTTACACTTGTGTATATGTGCAGACCCATAGATTTGCTGAGTTTTGTGATTTAAAGGATTTTTATGGATTTTGTTCAAGTTTCCTTTAAGAAGTTTTGGGGAAAACCTTTATAAACTTATTTTGATGGATTATTCCTATATTTATGCATAAGCATATATGGATCTGGAGTTTGATTTTTGTATGTAAGTATCATATCTGAGAATATGTAAATATATATTTATTGTTTTTGGCAAGTTGAATGCCTTGAATGTGAAAAGCAAAGATGAGGTATACATATATATATTTCTCTATGTTATGTTTTTTTTTTGAGATCAAGTTACTTATGGTTTGGGAGATTATATGGATCTGAATCCACACTTTTGAGATATGAATTTGCATCTGAGCATCTGAGTTTTAATAGATACGTGTTTTTTGATATAAGATGTTTATTCTGGAAAGAAATGAAGTTTTATGTGGAATTTGGATTTATACAAGAATTTGAAATAATTTCTGAAATGAGTTTGAGAACTTACAGCCTCATGGCTTTATAAATCTGAAATATATTTAGTGGCTTTAACAGTATGACTTACAAGTCTGAACTATATTCATATGTTTTGGCATATTTGATGCCGTAGACTTTTGAAGGAAAGATGGATTTTTAATGCTTTCAAATGCATTATGATTTTTGGGAAATGAAATTTTCTATGTTAAGTGGCTGTTGCTATTCGAATCTGTATATAGCATATAGCTAATATATGTTCATGTGATAGATTCTTGAATTATATTGAGGACTTGCCATATAAATTAAAATACGTGCATGCCCTTACTTTACATTTCTAAAATGAATAAGCACAGTTTTGAATAAGTTTTGCAAAAGAAAGTAAACTGTTTTATATTCATAAGATTTCTAGAAATGGATTACAAGTCTATGTATTATCTTGAGATTTTTATAAAAGGAACTTGTTAGTTTCCAATTGTTTGTGTTAAAAATATTTGTATGATGCAGAATAGCTTTTGTTCTTGCATCAGTGACATATTTTTGTTTTAAAGAAGGATAGTTGATGTAAATTCATCTTTTATGTCTGAATATAACTTGCATAAATGAGGAAGAGGGAACTCGATGACCTCATTTTTATATAGTTGGATTGGTGATCTTTTGTTTATACATATAATTATTAATATTTTGTTGGTGCCAAGGCTTCATTGCCTATTCATTAATATCATTGCTTGAGCTTGTGTGTTGGCGAGGCCGTGCACACATGTATTTATATGTGTGTGTACGCGCAGCCACACCTATAATTGTGTTATAGCAAGAGTTGAGTTAAGTAAAGGATCTCTATGATTTTTATGATATAATCAGGAATTCTGATGTTTCCTGTCTGCTTGTGTATCTTTTGTGCCATATTGCAAATAATTTTCATAAGAAGGAAATGGGTTTATCTTTATATTAAAATGCTATGTGTGAATGCTTTAGCTAATTTTTCTTAAACTCTGATTTAATAACTAAAGAGATTGGTATATCTTCATATATACTAATCTATGTTTTAAGAATATACCAATATTTCTATATTGGTAATAGTGGATCCTGGTTTTGGTTTTGAAGGTAGATGACCCTGTGTTTTCATTTAGCATATATTTCTTTATGCAAAAAAATTAAAAAAAAAAAAATTAGCCCATGATTTGGCCACTAGAAAAGTAGGGTCATCTCATTTTGGTATCAGAGCTATGTTGGTAGATAACATAGCAAAAATTTGATTTGTGTGAATTTGTTTGTATTGACTGCTTTGGTTGCATTGTTTGAATTGATTGCTTTGGATGATTTATTTGAATTACATCAATGTTAATGATGTTTCTCCTTTCTATTACTTTGTTTTGAAAATTGTTTAATCAATCATATAACCTGATTACAGAAATGAGTTTATGACCCAGTTTTTATAAGAAAATAATCTGATTAATTTACTGAGAAGTAGGGTATTGAATAATAATGGATTAGGCAGTATGAACAGAGAGGTTTATGCTCATGTCTAGTTCATTTAAATTTGCTATGAACAAAGAAGTATTATAAAAATTATTTAAATTTCTGAAGTGGTTATTATGGATGAGATGGATGTTTGTTTGTGCATTTCTATTTGGAGTTTTGTATGTCAGTTTTCCAAGTTAAAATGGTTTGGGCATTTTTATTACTCTATTCTTATTATTGTCAAGTATGGATTTAAATTATTTAGAACATAGGCAGCAAGATAGAAATCTGGCTCATGCTTATTTTCTAAATAATAAGATATGAGGTTTTCTGGGTTTTTGGTGAAATTTTCTTAACAAACACCTCTGTCCATATCTTTACAATAATACAGTAGAATCATGAATGCCTAAATTATTTTGGAAAGCCCACAAACCTATTGTAAATCTCTGTAGTAAGAAATTTAAAATGAGGGAATTTGAATTTATAAATGTTTTCTAATACAAGAAAAGTTGGATTAAGACACCTATGTTATATCTGATCTAAAGGATGGCTAAAATTACAGTTTTACTTCTTTGTGGACTTCATGGATGTTGCTTTGTTTCAATGTAGATGGTGTATTTATTTATTTTGATTTAAATCTGAAATCACCACTGTTACACCATAACTAATAAGTATATGTTTGAGAACTTGATAAACACAATAATGAGCTGATGCAAGTGATGTTGATATTTGGTAAAATTTCAAAAAAATAAAAAATAAATGTCAAATGCCAGTATCAATTGCAATAGGTCATTATATGAATAAACATTGAAAAAGTGAATTGTCTGATTTGGATGCATAATTGTTAAGCTGCATTTCTTGAATATGTTTGATAACTGCATATAACTTTGTGATGGAAGTTTATAAAACAGGTCCCTTAGAGGAAGATAAAATTTCTTATGAATATAACCTGGAAAAAAAATGGATTATATAATCATTACAGTCAAGTGTGATCTAAGATTGGTTAAGTACAAGGCAGTAAAAGGAGGGAAGTTCTTTTGCTTATGTCTGGTATTTAATAAGGGGATAAGAGTGCAATGGTTTGACCATGTGCTGAGCTCTAGTTGCCTAAGTATTTCCTCAAAATATATATATATATATATATATATACATATAAACATCTCTGGTCACATGTTGATTGTAATATAAAATATGAAAAACATAAGAATTTTCTGATATGCAAAATCCCTGTGCCTTACCTGCAAGTTTATATAGCCCAATGACATAAGTGAAGACGAAAGGAACACTTATAGCTACTTATGATTAGGTGTATGTTAGTTTTATATGAATGAAAATAAGTTTTGTTAACCACATATGTGTTGGATGATTTCTTTGTGGTGATATAATCTATGTGAAATGTTTGGATGCCTTGCTGGTTGTTAGATTTGGTTACTGGGAACCCCCAGTGGTATTTTATCTCCTAAAATATTTGATCTATGCTTTAGTCAAAGGCCTGTCTCTGAACAAAAATTGACTTGAAATGGTGTACAGATGTGATTAATTGATTGTTGAAATGTATGAATGGATGAATGTTTCATGGATGCATGAAAACTGTTTGCATTTACTGGTTATGTACATAAAGGTTTTGAGCATGATACAGTATAGTTGAGACCTGCACACATGAAAGGAAAACTTAGTAATTAAACTAAGAAAAATGGGTCACCTCTACCAGGTTGGGTATGAGGGAAGTGGGTATGACATAGTGGTTGGCTTGCATCAAGGATGGGGTGTGAGTTTGCACATGGCATGTTCATGTCCAAATAGCTTGTAGTGTGCTGGAAATCAAACTGATGTTCCAGGCAGTGTGCACCAGTGCAACCATGAATGTGATATTGGACCTTAAAAAAAAAAAATGATATGAAATGAACCCACAAGCAGAGGTGATTAGGCTAGGGGTATGGGGAGTTCTGGCATGCAGACTCAGTTTTGATGCCTTAGCTCAATGATGTGGGTTTTGCTTGTTCATATTTATGAGGTGCTTGTGTGATTTGAGTGATGATTGAATACATGGGTTACTGAATGGTTGATGGATGTATAAAACTGCTTGTATGCATTGATTAGGGGTACAACAGGGTGGGCATGACACTGCATAGGTAATAGGGGGTCATGGGAAAGAATTTAGTAATTAAACTCAAGGCATGGGTCACCTCTATCAGGTTGGATATGAGGGAAGGGGGTATGACATGGTAGTTGGCTTGCATCAAGGTTGGGGTGTAAGTTTGCACATGACATGTTTATGTCCAAAAGCTAGTAGTGCACTGGAAAATCAAACAGTAGCTTCCAGGCAGTGTGCACCAGTGCAACTACAAAATGTGATACTGGACTCTTAAAAAAAATGTGTTATGGATTGATAAGCAAAGATGTATATGCTAAGAGTATGGTGAGTATTGGTATGCAGACCAGTTTTGATGCTTTAGCTAAATGGTAGGAGTTTTGCTTGTTCAATGGTTATGAAATGCCTGTGTGATTTGTATGATGGCTGCTATGAATTCTTGAAATAAGAATTTCTGCTAAGGAATTGGTTTAAGCACTTATACATGCATTTAACAAATCATTCATTTCACTGTAAAGACACAACAACAATGTGTACCTGATGAAAGAGGTTAACAATTTGGGTTTTCTTTTTGGAACTGAGGAAAAATACCAGTATTAAGTGGTTGTTTGTTGTTTGTATTGATTGAGTATTATTTGTATAAACTTAATTCATACATATGTTTATAATATTTTGCTTTGATTGCCAAGAATGGGGTCTGTTTTGGATTAAAAAAAAATATATTCATTTAAATAAAGACAGATTGTATAAGGGTATTGATCTCTATTTTGATTTGCATATAGATGATATGTTTTGCCTGAAGATGGTGTGTATAGCCATGGATGAATGAACATTACATTTAAAATGACTTCAATATGAATCATGAGTAGGAATGCATTTGTAAGCAACATATAACCTGATGACAAAGTATATGAACTGTTACTGAATTAATATTTGTTTGGTTCTGGTTGAGTAAGCTTGGTGTATAAATATGTTTGAGACATTAGAATTGCTTTGAAAAGCAGAAAGTAAAATCTGTATTGATTCTAAAATTTTCTAAACCAATTTGCTAATAGGGTTTAGTTTAAAACTGAATGTGATCAATATTATGATGTATGCAATGGCACTGTTTCATGCTCTCACTTGTACACTGCCATATTTGTACATATTCACTTCATCCTGTGTGCACCCCTGAGTTACACTGTATGCATAGATTTGGTCCAAACACTGTTGCATCTGAAATCTGCTGTTGCACTTGAGATTTTAGACTTGATTTTGCTGTTTGCATGCAGTGGCAATTCCATATATATATATGTCCATGTACTTGAAACTACTAGATGCTGCACACTTGTGCTTTGCCTTGATCACTTCTGCTGTTATCATTTTGTGTTGCCTTGCATTTGCCAAGTCTATGTGTAAGTTCCCATACATCCATCTGAGGTTGCTGTTTTCAGATGCACTGAGTTGCTTGAATATGTCGCTTTCTTATTTATGTTCTGTTTGTAGGACAGTTGCAATTACCCTTGTGCTTGTCCATTTGATGATGAAACATGTTGATTGAAATTTGCTTGTGCACTCGAGTGGGCGAGGCAGTGCATGCGTGTATATTTATACACGTGTGTATTGCAGCCACTCCGCAAAATTTAATGAATATTTGGGATGCTAAAATGAGTAAGAGTGAATTGTGAGGACACAATTCCAAAAGGTGGGGTATTTGTAATGACCCAAAATATTCACACAACTATGATATTGTGATTCAAACAAGTATAAAGTATTGAAGTATATTTGTGCACACATTTGGACTTGGGGGTAAATTTGTGATTTCCCATCTATTAAAACCCTAGCCGTGAGTGGATTATAAAAAAAAAAGAAGAAAGAAGGATGTGGCCGCGGTTTTCATTTTAACTCTCTCGTTACAAAACAAAAATAAAATGGCCGAAGCCCTAGAAATCAGATTGGGGGAAAATTATTTTGCCGTATCAAATGGCGTTGGATTCGTGAGAAAAAGGGGGAAAGCTATGGCAATATCTAGGGGATCGACATCTCATATAGCTACGTGAATGTTCTTAATCACGATTTGGCAATAAGACCTATCTCAGGCAGCCGTGGTTATATTTCTGTAAATTAATTTGTGTGTATGGATGCTTTGCGTACATTGATGCTTGTTAATGATTGTTTGATCTTTAGTTACTTGCGTATTCATATATGGATGATGATTAGTTCTGATTATGTTCATATCTGTACCTGAGATGATATCTATTCACTATTATGTCACGATACACTGATTTAACACTATGTATTACTGCCAAATGAATTGTTTAAGTACACTCATACCAGACGTATCATGTCTGACCCTGTTGATTGTCTCGACAATCTCCTGGGGTGTCTCATTCAACGAGGCAGTTCGAGATGATGTTTTTACAGGTTGCTATGCACATATTGATGAGATGATGATTTAAGAGATGGAGTTAGAATGATTTATACTGCATGTAGATGATATGAAGAAAGTATTTAAGTATTTTCATTGTCACTTCATATGTATTGCTGAACTAAAATATGTATGTAATGCCCTGAACAGTGAACCATCATGTGTTAGATTGATTTGTATATAGTCTTGAAAACTGTATTGTTTTATATGTAATTGCAAGTTTGAAACTGTAACACTGGGATTATTCAGTTTGTATATATTTTCTGAAATCTGTATTTGGAGAAATAACTGGTGTCAAGGCAGTATACACAAGTGTTTACACTTGTGTATATGTGCAGACCCATAGATTTGCTGAGTTTTGTGATTTAAAGGATTTTTATGGATTTTGTTCAAGTTTCCTTTCAGAAGTTTTGGGGAAAACCTTTATAAACTTATTTTGATGGATTATTCCTATATTTACGCATAAGCATATATGGATCTGGAGTTTGATTTTTGTATGTAAGTATCATATCTGAGAATATGTAAATATATATTTATTGTTTTTGGCAAGTTGAATGCCTTGAATGTGAAAAGCAAAGATGAGGTATATATATATATATATATATATATATTTCTCAATGTTATGTTTTTTTTTTGAGATCAAGTTACTTATGGTTTGGGAGATTATATGGATCTGAATCCACACTTTTGAGATATGAATTTGCATCTGAGCATCTGAGTTTTAATAGATACGTGTTTTTTTGATATAAGATGTTTATTCTGGAAAGAAATGAAGTTTTATGTGGAATTTGGATTTATACAAGAATTTGAAATAATTTCTGAAATGAGTTTGAGAACTTACAGCCTCATGGCTTTATAAATCTGAAATATATTTAGTGGCTTTAACAGTATGACTTACAAGTCTGAACTATATTCATATGTTTTGGCATATTTGATGCCGTAGACTTTTGAAGGAAAGATGGATTTTTAATGCTTTCAAATGCATTATGATTTTTGGGAAATGAAATTTTCTATGTTAAGTGGCTGTTGCTATTCGAATCTGTATATAGCATATAGCTAATATATGTTCATGTGATAGATTCTTGAATTATATTGAGGACTTGCCATATAAATTAAAATACGTGCATGCCCTTACTTTACATTTCTAAAATGAATAAGCACAGTTTTGAATAAGTTTTGCAAAAGAAAGTAAACTGTTTTATATTCATAAGATTTCTAGAAATGGATTACAAGTCCATGTATTATCTTGAGATTTTTATAAAAGGAACTTGTTAGTTTCCAATTGTTTGTGTTAAAAATATTTGTATGATGCAGAATAGCTTTTGTTCTTGCATCAGTGACATATTTTTGTTTTAAAGAAGGATAGTTGATGTAAATTCATCTTTTATGTCTGAATATAACTTGCATAAATGAGGAAGCGGAAACTCGATGACCTCATTTTTATATAGTTGGATTGGTGATCTTTTGTTTATACATATAATTATTAATATTTTGTTGGTGCCAAGGCTTCATTGCCTATTCATTAATATCATTGCTTGAGCTTGTGTGTTGGCGAGGCCGTGCACACATGTATTTATATGTGTGTGTACGCGGAGCCACACCTATAATTGTGTTATAGCAAGAGTTGAGTTAAGTAAAGGATCTCTATGATTTTTATGATATAATCAGGAATTCTGATGTTTCCTGTCTGCTTGTATATCTTTTGTGCCATATTGCAAATAATTTTCATAAGAAGGAAATGGGTTTATCTTTATATTAAAATGCTATGTGTGAATGCTTTAGCTAATTTTTCTTAAACTCTGATTTAATAACTAAAGAGATTGGTATATCTTCATATATACTAATCTATGTTTTAAGAATATACCAATATTTCTATATTGGTAATAGTGGATCCTGGTTTTGGTTTTGAAGGTAGATGACCCTGTGTTTTCATTTAGCATATATTTCTTTATGCAAAAAAATTAAAAAAAAAAACAAATTAGCCCATGATTTGGCCACTAGAAAAGTAGGGTCATCTCACCACGGCAAACAACATGATGCAGCAACCCATATATACAGTGAACAGTGCAGTCATGATATGCAAGCATCAGGTCGAGTCAGGGAAGCAAACAAGTGTATCATATAAACCAGTGCCAACAGATCAGAGTCGAGCACAAAGGAATGCAACACTGCTTCACATACATGACAACCAGAGTACATGAAATGACAAACAACACAAGTGCATAAAGTCAGTGGTACAAACTATCCATAGAGTCCATATGCACACACCTATACACACACATAACTGTATGTATGTATACAAGTGGAAATCAATGCGAACTACTTAATCCAGAAACGATGACTGGAAACACAGAACACAATACAACATGAACCAGACTCTAGCACAGTTGAGGTTCAAGGTAAACTAGAGGTGGCAACATGAAACTTCATCAAACCAGAGAATACAAATTATGACACAAGACCACGAATCCAAACCAAGTTCAACAGTCAAAGCATCATCAACAAAGCGATACAACAGTTCAGTGAACAAGTGAAGCTTATTTGTTTATATGTGTAAATATATTTATAACAAGTTCAAGCTGCAGGTCAAAGACATAATGGACGAAGTAAGTACACAAAGGAAATGCAAAGTCGACTCAAAGCCATATGCAATGACCAGAGGAAGTTCAAAGTAATGCTGAAGTCACAATCGAAAATGAGTTCGAAAAATCATGGAACAACAGTTTCAAATCAAGACAGCGCCAAACTCAAAATATTTTCATAAAATCAACATAATCAATTCAAGTGACCGAAGTCAACAGAAATCGAAATCGTGGTGGTCACAAACGAAATCAACATCGTCAAACCAGAATCGAAACCGTGATGACCAAGAAAAACAAACAGTTCAAAATCAACACCGTGTTATTTAAGTAAATTGAAAAAGTCAGTAATCAATCTCAAGCATCCAAATGAAGATCGAATGGCCGAAGCACAGTATTGACGAAATCAAACAACTATCAGATGAACGTAAATATAGGAATTCGACTTCTATAAATCCCATTCATCATTGGCAGTTTCAAATCCATCGAGTTCAAGTATTTAAACTAGAGAGAAAAAGCATAAATTACATACCCGAATCAAAGTCGAACTCAATCAAATAGAAGCTGCCGAAAGCATCTCAAGAGACGATCAATCAACAGAGCAAGGAAATCGAAATCAATTACTCGATCGATCTGATTAAAGTGGGCGTCTTCAAATTGGTTCAAAACCCTAATTTTTAATCAGAGAGGAGCGAACGAGAACGAACAAGAAGCCACCATTTTTCACAAGGAAGTGGACCGATTAAATAAAGAGAATAATATTGGGCCGACCTTTTTTCTTTAGTGTTGGTTTATATTAAAAGGGAGATAATTAGGGTTTTTTTTGTTTAAATTGTATTTTCCATTTCAAACCGTTGTAATTTCTAGTCGTGTGACTGGGGGTCAAACTACGTGGCGTAGTTTGAGAATTCGCAACTCGGTGGCTGAGTTGTGGCAGGGTTTTGAGCGTAGAGTTAGGTTAGTCAATAGCGGGTGTCGCGAGTTTACGTGTATAAGCGTGTGACTACTTAATTTCTAGTAGAAACCTTGAGGGCAACACGTAGGTAGGTTTTTGCCGAAGCTGGGTAAATTCCATGTCGTTCTATTTCTGCATTTATTCTGCTATTATCTGTGCTATTATTTTGATATATCTGTGTTGAAATAATTTTATAAGCTTCTGCAATTTTTATAATTAATAGCATCACCCTATTCACCCCTCCTCTAGGGTGAAATCGATCCTACAGTTAATGATCGGCCTTGATTTGTGTTTTATTTTGTGAATTTCAAAAGAGAAAATGAATGAAAGGGAGGAGGGTTTAGGGAATAAATGAAGGATAATTCTCATTATGCCCTTCTCATTAATTCTTTCGCATACTATGTTCTAAATCAACCTTATTAATTGATTACTTAAGGCACGACCTATATTCATTAACAAATCTCATTCTATTTCTCACACCATATATTATTCTATTTAATCTATCTAACTAAATCTTCTGAATAAAGTTACATAAAAATTAGGGGTGTTACATATTCTGAAATCAATAAAAATCTTTAAAATATATTATATATTGAATAGTTCCTTTAGTTTATATATAAAATTTCTAAAATAAATGTTTAAATACCAATAATTCACTTCCCAAATTTCCACTTATATATATATATTTAAAAATCATCCATCTTTCAAAATTTTCCATTAATCCAAAATAATCTCAACATCCAATACAAATTCGTATCCAATATAAGAATACTCAATCAATATTCTAACGAAACATTTCAACCAAGTATTTAATTAATAAGTGAGATAATATAATAAGTAGCAAGATACAAATATCGATATAGATATAGTTTTGAATGAGAAAACTCGCTGAAACGATGATCGCACACTTAAGATACACAATAATTTAGCCTTTAATACACCATCATCAGCCACCTCCACATCACTACTCCAGGCATCACAACCATTATTAACCCTATATCAAAATCTGGCACAACTCGAGTCTAAAATTCCCAATGCCCCTATCAGCAATAGCCGTAAAGTTCGCTTCCAGTCACCAATATCCACATCTCCTCATCTTCGCCTTACTAATCAGCCATCATCTACGACTTACTTCCCTCTCATCCAAACCTAATTATCATAATCATGACTTTACCATATAGCAATACCTAAAGTCACGAACCCATTTTCGCCTGGCCCAACCTCCAATCACTTCATGCGACATCGATTTTCCATATATATTTTTTGATCACGAGTTTTCCTTAAAAAATTTCAGAATATAGGGTTTTCAAATGAAATATCTAGAGCATGGGATATATGAAAAACTAGAGAAGAGGGGTTTGGGCAAATAAAAGAAATTGGGTAGATAAATGGGTTTGAACTAGAGTTCTGTAGGCTTGCTTTCTTTTATTTTGGGCCTTAAATTCTTATTTTAGTTAACTTTAATAAATTTTCTTTCCATATCTAAACTTGATTAATGCTTTATATTATATATCAACCATTTCAATCATTTGAAAATTTATTTCCTATTTAGAAATATTTCATATTTATTAAAACATTTTATTCAATTTCAGTATATTATTTAGAGAGGGTTTATTAATTTAATTCAGTTTATTAAAACAATATCTTTTATTAACTAAACTTTAATTAAATAAATATTTACTTCCTAAAATAACAATTATAAGAAAATCGAATTCGAATATTTTTATTTTTATTAAACTTGTTTAATTTTTACGGCGTAGAAAGCAGAGTTGTTACAGACCCCCCTATGAAAATTGTGTCCTCACAATTTCTTATATGGAGATGTCAAACAATTTATACCCTGACTTTCTTTGTATCTACAATCTCCTATCAAACTCAACTACTCAATCCTCTATGTGGCTCTTCCTCAAATTCTCTTATCATATGCTACAATTTAAATAGATTAAATAACGACTTTTTGTTTTTCGCAAACGATTTTTTTTAAATATTCTAAGTATTTGATTTTTTGAAAAATTTCGACACAGTCTCCTTTATACGTAAAGCATTTCAAAAAATCAAAACACAACGTATTCATAAAATATATTTACATCACAACACGGGGCATCCCAAAACATTGGAAAATAAGATAATATCGTATCAAATATTGACTAACATAAAAGCGTATTATTTAATTAGCATTTAAGCAAGCTATTTTCTTTTACGCATGCAAAAGCGAGCAACAACACCAACTAGTAATCCAGAGAACATCTTCCGTATCTATCTTTAGTCAACTTTAAATATTTTCTTCGTATAAGGAGATATATTAAGTATACACTTATGTGATGTAAAAGAAATGCAACTTCCATATTTAACCACTTTCCAACAAGCATTTAAATGGAAAAATTGACAAATCAAGTTATGATTTCTAAAAGTAAATTTCTATTTAGTATGTTTGATTTCCAAAATATTTTTTGGATTTTAATAATATAAATTACAACTCAAGTTATGGAGGGTTTTGCCAAAGATAGGTATGGCATACTTTTTAAAATTTAAACACAGGCCCACTACTATGGTTCACATATTTAGCCTAGAAAACGATAAAATTTTGCAAAATACTGAAACAAAAATTGTAGTTTATAGTCTTAACCTTTTGGAATGAGAAAAATCGTCGAAATTGGATAAACTTTTGAAAGTTATGCCTATTTAAACACAAATCAAGTGCACATGCCTGTTTTTTTAAAATGCAAGTGCTAGTACAGAGCCATGCAACGTGGAACAGTTAAGGTTAAGCACAGGCTAACTAAAGGCAACACGATGATTTAGTGGACTGGTAAAGACAAGCAAGTGCAAGGTCAAGCTCATTAGCTTAACACAAGTGCTCAAGTGAAATAGAACCACAAAAGAAAAACATGAACATAGAAACGTGGCTGACCAAAATGCAAGTATAACACACAAACAAAGTGCACACATGCAACAAAGAAGTATTGCACAAGCACAAGTACACAATGCAGCATACAAAACCAAGTGCACAAACTAGCCATAAACATGTAGCAAAACAAGGTGATACACAAGTCAAGCAACAACCAAATCAGCAAGTTCAAAGATCAAGGCAAAGTACAAAGGTGCAACACAACAATAGATACACATAAACACAATAACTCACACACATACAACTCAACACAAACATAGTAGCTCACTCACACGCAGTAACACCTACACAGCACAACAACTCACTCACACATGGAACAACACTCACATAACACAGCAGTTCACAGACATGTAGCAACTTACACGCAACAAAACAACACACACATGAACCCACACACAAACACAAAACCCGTGCACACACAAACAGAACCTGCATAATTCAAATTAAGAGGCAGAATGTCAAACTCAAACTAGTGATATAAAAGAATGGTATACGACATGTCTCCTTAAACCTGTGAATACTAGAGAGAACCTAAAAATTGCATATCTGGAATACATCGACATTAACTTGAAAAATTAGCATGTATTTCGAATGAATACAAATCATGAATCAAGGATAACAGAAGTAGTTGCATGAATGATGGCATCTTATTCATCATAATTACTAATGCATGACAATAACAAAGATACCAATATGTATAAATATGAGCTCACCGAGTAAATCAAATATGAAATGGCAATCCCTCAACAATACAGACAAATGAATTATAAAAATGTTTTAACCAAAATAATGATATCAACAACTAATGACTATCCATAAAAATATAGCAACATGGCTAAGATCAGAATTTAACAAAGTAAAATAGGTTTCTAATAAGTTCATATTACATAAATAGTGGTCCAAGATCCATATATATACATTGAAAAACTTTTTCTAATTCAATCTTTTTTATATTTATATACACGAATCCATAAATTAATTTCAGATTTAAATAGCCAACATTGCCATGCCAAAAAACTGTTTCGCCAATTAGTCGCAATGTTGACTTACCTATGATTTTTATATCAACACTGTCTCGCCAGCGGCCTCAACTTCATACTTATATCCAATGGCTGCATACGTTGCTCAAAATATATTCAAATCTAAAAATAATCTCTAATTAATATATTATTTGACAAACAATATATATAATTCTAAGTAAATTATTTTTAATATCATTCTAAAATATCGTATCAAATTTGTATCGTTTAAGTGTTTAGGAATCCTTATCGAATATGAGTGCACCCACATCGACCATAATTCTTAAAGCACTCAATAGACGAAGAAACGCCCAAAAAAAACTACTAAAATAATTTGCAATCACTCTATAAAATTAAATTCATGTTTTTTTATCAAATCATTTGCTTACTTGAATAAAAATATTTATTTTCAGAATTATATATATATCCAATTTATCAATCATCAATAACAATTAAAATTATCACACATCATCCATGAAATCAAACAAGCATCAATACTACACTAAACATATTTTTAAACAAGCAAACTAATGCCTTCAATGAAAAACTATCTATCAGTTTTCGCTGCACTACTTTGATCATTACTGGATCCTCTTGCTCAAACTTGCCTCGTCACAATTTAGAATAGTAAAGTATTTATAATGCAAGACATGAATTAAGGTCTTTTACAGCACTCTGAATCGAGCTACTTCATTCTTATTCAAGCCACACAGAGTTTTATTCACCGCATCAATACGACACTACTAGTTGGACTACTATTCCCTACATCACTACCTCCCTTAACAACTTCTACTTCACACAAAAACAAATATATAAAAAAGAGGTTTATATAAGGAAAATATATATAGTAGAAAATAATAATAAGTACGTCCCTGGATGATTACCCCAGTAATCATCGTATATCATACTATAACTTAATTTAAACAATAATCTACCAAACATCCACGAGGACAGGGACTCTAAGTCTCATATAAGACCAAGACTCATATCTCTTATACTTTGTGTTGTTCTAAACCTTGCTATAATGTAAACACTCCCACCTTCATATCCATACTTTCCAAGAGTATTACCAAGTAGTACTATCAGATAATACAGAGAATGAGACAATATGGGGTATACATGTGAATATTCTCTTGGGCTAACACTGGTACGCATTTAAACATTGAATAAATAACTCACATATACGTACACAGTATTGGCACAAAGAAATAAACATGTGTGCCTCCAAAATTTAATAATACAAAATATACAATGAATATCAAAGAACATAGAGTCAAAAACACGACGATTATGTATAATATACAATTTACAACATATGTCCAATGTTCATCACAATAATATATACACGAGAGACTATACAATACAAGATAATATTCTATAATTACAATATCTAGTCTCCTCCATGTCCAGAATACACAAATTGGTCTTGTCGTCCTTGTACCTGAAATGCTTTAGACTAACCCCAGCATTATATAGATAATACGCGAGTTAGACTATGTCTAAATTAAGGGAATAATATAAGCAGTAACATCAAAAGTATATTCTCAAGATAATACCCACGATATCATTAAATTTCTATATAACAATTAAAGGATGGTTTATAATCGTAATATCATAAATAATTTTCAATGTATCACAGAGCATCAAATATCATGAAACTATACACACAAATGTTATCACCTATATACAAACACATCAAATCAGAAATAATAGAATTAATAACAAATGGGTGAATCATCTATAACCAAAAATCATCATCGAGAACTAGAAATCAATAAAAAGGTTTGTGCTAGCACATGTAATGCCCAAATATAATAACAATGAGTTAGCCATCCACCTGAAGAAAATAGGTCGTCTGCCTAAACTGGATAGGCCATCTACTCATCAATCATATAAAAATAAGATACGGGGATTTACTATATCATGGACATAGTCTTAGGCAGGAATAGAAATAGTCTATATCTATCTATCACACACACCAGAACCAAACGAGAGACTAACAATATGTCTGCTGACTCTAGGAGCCTCATGTATGTTCGTTTGACACTGCTCCTACAATCATCTCTTACCTTCCCTTTGGTATTATGGTAACATCCACTGCATGTCATAAACCCGCAGTAGGGCTATGATCTACATCAATCACGACCTGATACATTGCCTTTATAAGTAACCGACTACTGGCCTATTTAGTGCAAGCTTCAGTAAAGCCTCGCAAAATCCCCACTATATCTCATAGCGCTCTTCGACCGCTAGGCTTTTTCAATTTAGCGCTATTAAATAGTAAAATCTACTTTAAGCTCCACTATTTTCTGCTACACCTGCTAAGTCAAGGTTTTTAGCACCCTCTTTAACGACATTAATATATAAAGAATGATTTAACTAGTTCTTTCAAAAACCAAATCAATAAAGTTAGGATAAAGACCTAATTTTAAGGCATAAGTGCTCAATATAAGTTAGAAATCTATTGTAGTCACCACTGTATAAGTCATGATATTCTTGGTTTTGTTATATAAGATTAAAAAATATTTCCTTTTCCTACATAAATCATCCGAGAATGTGAATAAATTAACTTTAAATATTTTATTTTATATCTAATGAAGCTTTTTGCATCTTCGGTATTTTCCACTATATCACTGCTATAACCTTATGCACCTCCACCGCTATAGAACCACTAACCGCTTTAACTACATGGTTACTAGCAAAGCTGACACATAGGAAAACACACAGAGCAAAGGTATATAGCAATAAGGGTGTCATGGATCTGGGATGCGACCATTGCGATCAGACTACCAGGGTGGATACTGGCCAATCTAATTCACTCGCACAGCATAAAGGGAGTTGGACAAGATAAATAATAGACACGTAGCATCTACACTCGATATCTAACACATAGCTACTCATAAATGCCGACACATGGCACTATTTATTGCTGACACATAGCTTGATATTATAGCTGATACATGGCTCTACATAGTGCTGCCATACAACTTGATAATATTGCTGACACACGACTATATACGATTGCCGACACGTGGCAATAAACATAATTCACCGCATCGAATCTCCACATATATGCATCACAAGAGTGTCATCTACTTACAATGAATAACCGAATAAATATCAAAACAACATCCCATACCACTGTGTGATACTCAATCGTTTATTCACTACTTAAAAACTACACTCAATCTCCACAATATTCTATATAACGAGGCCAAAGAATGACTAGAGAAATATTACCAAATGCCACATCACAAATGGTATTGTCTCTTTGTTCATCAGATTTCTCATCATACAGAATTAAATATCATAAAATCCAACCGATGGATGTCATCATAGTTTGAAATCAGATCAAAAATAATTAACCAAATCAATATCAATGGTGATTCATGCATGTGAATCAATTCGATATAAAAGAAAGGAGAAATTTGAAAAGTATAATAAAACAGATTAATTGGTGTGTGTGTGTGTTTATATGTGTGTGTGTATACATGATAATTAAATTAGTATTTTAGTAATAAATCATTCAAAATATCCAATTCAACATAATAAAGATATGAATAATAGAAACACATAATAATCATATTGTAATTCAATTGGATATTTAAATAAATTTTAAATATTTAAACAGGTATTATCTTTAATCAAAATAAATATAACGATAATATACTTTTACTTAATCTTATTAATCATAAAATTTATTGTAAAATACTTAAATATTTCTTGTTTAAAACCAATCACAAATTTCTTATCAATAAATACTTTTCTTCAATAAATTTATATTCCAAAAATAATAAAATCAA
Organism: Allium cepa; assembly: GCA_030765085.1. Taxonomy (NCBI): domain Eukaryota; kingdom Viridiplantae; phylum Streptophyta; class Magnoliopsida; order Asparagales; family Amaryllidaceae; genus Allium; species Allium cepa. Next base: position 581,862,409 of record CM060940.1, read on the forward strand.
GTAAAACCTTTATATATAAAATAAGTTTGCCTCATTTATATAATTACCAAAAATAAAGATTAAAACACTATTATTTATTTTATATATATATTTTGAATTCAAAATATTTGTAACCCAAGTCATAAAATAATATCAAACATTTAAATATAAATTAGGAGACTGGTCATATTTATGAAAATATAATAAAAAAATTTAAATCAAATTTATATTCCGAAATCAATAAAAATCTTTAAAATATATTATATATTGAATAATCCCTTTACTTTATTTATAAAATTTCCAAAATAAAGATTTAGATACCCACAATTCATTTCCCAAATCTCTAGGTATATACATTTCAAAATCATCCTTCTTTCAAAAATTTCATTAATCCCAAATAATCTCAACATTTGATACAAATTCATATCTGATATCACAATAATCAATAAATATTCCAACCAAACATTTCTACCAAGCAATTAATCAATAAGCGAGATAATGTAATAAGCAGCAAGATATAAATATTGATTTAGATATAGTTGTGAGTGAGAAAACTCACCAAAACGATGATCGCACACTCAAGATACATAACACTTCAACCTTCAATATGCCATCATCGACCACCTCAATGTCGCTTCCCCAGGCATCATAACCATTATCAGCCCTAGTATCAAAATCCAGCACAACCCAAAGATAAAAATCCTAACGCTTTATCAACAACCGTCGCTAAGTTGGCCTCCAATCACCCGCATCCATATCTCCTCGTCTTCGCCTCGCTAATTAGCCAACGTCTATAGCTCGCTCCCCTCTCGTCCAAACCTTCATATCACAAACGAGACTTTACTATGTCGTGACATCCAAAGTCGCATGCACCCATTATCGCTTGGCCCAAGCTTCGATCGCTTCGTGTGGCAATCGAATTTCTATATTATTATATTATTATTATTTATTTGATCTCTTTTTTACTTCGCGAATTTTCGAGATATAGGGTTGTCAAATGAAATATTTAGAGCATGGAATATATTAAAAAATAGAGAAGAGGGGTTTGGGCAACTAAAAGAAATAGGTTGATGTATGGGTTTAGGCTTGATTTCTTTTATTTTGGGCCTTAAATTCTAGTTTTATTTAGCTTTAATAAATTTTCCTTTCATATTTAAATTTGCATACTTTATAGTATATATCAACCATTTCAATCATTCGACAAATTATTTGCTATCAAAAATATTTCATATTTATTAAAATACTTTATTCAATTTTAATATATTATCTAAATATTTATTAATTTAATTCAATTTATTAAAAGAAATCTTTCATTAACTAGACTTAAATTAAATATATATTTAATTTATAAAATAACAATTATAAAGTATTTTATTTTGATTAAACTTATTTAATTTATACATCATATAAAGTAGGGTTGTTACAATGTCCCTGAAATCTTGAAGCCCGATCTTCAAGAAAAAGCCGATTAAGTTGACTGTGTTAATACCCAAAGTATTGATTTGATGAAAAGACTATATAACTATTGTTATTAACGTTTTCCCAGATTATATAGTGCATTGTGCAGGATATCAGGAATATTTAACAGGTTTATACAGGTGATTATTGAGTAAAAGCTTAAAGAACTAATTGGTATAAATCATGAATTGGTCGAGATAGACTTGAAGACTCATGAGTTTTGAAGAACTCAAGAATAAAGGCATGAAGAGCTCAAGGCATTTGTGTCGGTATTTTATCGGGTCTTTGATTAAATTTTAAAGATCCGAATGGTATCTTCTTTTTGATTATCTTCACTTCAAAATTTAATTTTCCACTTAAAATGTTTTTATAAAAGAATAATATTTAATTTAATAAATTTTAATAGATTTTTTACAAAATCATTTTTTTTAAGTATCAAAGCGCTTTGGAAAATATACAAATTAACTTGTATATGTTGACATATCAAAAATATGTATGTTGACATATAGACCGTTGACGTGTTTTTTTAAACTTTGAAGAAGCAACTTTTGGCACTATCCTTCTACGAATGGATGCAACTCTTCAACCTTCATTTAAAAGCCTTTAATTTCGAATTAACAATAATTCCAACTGCTTTCTTTATCTCTCTCATTCTCTTTAAGATTTCAACGAAGTGCTGCTGATTATTACATAAATTGTCTTTCTATGCATTCATACAAAAGATTAGAGAAGAATCACTTCTGTTCTACACCATTAACTCTCTGATCTTCACTTTATTTTATTTAAAATCAATGATATTTCATTACTGAAGATATATAGGAAATCGTATCAACAAACTACATGGAATTGTGGTCAAAAGATTCGATTTTTTGTAGTCCACTACTACAACTTATAAAAGGGCGATCTTAACCACCGAGCGAAAGTTAAGACAAGATTGTAAAGGGAGTTATCCTGCCTCTTAAGTCAAAGATAGGATTGATATTTTTGTTACCCAAGCCAAATTCTAAAGGGTGTGCCAGTTACCTAGTCAAATTCCAATAAATGTTCTTTCTACTTGAGTCAAAGTTAAGAGGTGTAGAGGTTGTTCTTGCCACCTGCTTTAATGTCAAGGTGAGATTATTGAAGTTCCTTATGAAGTACACAATTGGATGTCGTATTGGAAATCCAAGCCAGTATAAATATCTTGGTGTTTTCTTTACCTTTATTTTTACTGCAACTATTCTTTGATTGTTCTGTAAATATATTATTTGACTGTATTTTGAATTTACCATGATAAAGTTTGAAATCCGCAAGTATATTGTTATAACATTTGAATACACTATTGTAACGACCCATAAATTTCGATAATTAAATTGGTTAATTTAATAAGATTTTTTGTAATTAAATTTAGAAAGAAATAAAAACTTTATAATTTATAATGAAGCGAATGTTAAAAATGAAATGTAGCAATGGAAATTAAAACCAACTATTAACAATTTGAGTGAAATCCCAATAATGGAATAGTGTAAATTGTTACACTTGGTTATAAAATTAAATATTAGAAAATAAAAGTAAATATTTTATTAACCAAGGAAATAATACATTGATTAATAGTAATTGAACGAGATTAGTGTTATGGAACTAATTGTAACATTTGTTCGTTAATAATAACTTATAGGTATAATTGAAAGTTGATGGTAACAATTATTGTATATTACCTATTTATTTATCCTGATATAAATTGGAAATAAATTTCAATAAATGTAATTAAATATTATGTTAATGTAAATTAAGTTAAATGAATAACTTGATTTTAGCATAACTTTTTCATACGATGGAATTTGTACTAGAAACCTATTCCATTGCGTTTAAAATATTTAAAAACATCTATTTTGATATATGGGTTGTTCTATTTTCGTTCCGGAGGCAGAACGAGCTTTACGGGCCATTTATCGTTCAACTTTCTAACCTAATCGAGCTCATTCCTTTCTATTTTGTGCTGCCTATATATATCATTATAAACCCCAGCAGCCTTTCTATTTGACATTTCTGTACGTACAGAAACTTCAGTTGCTCCTCTTCCTCAATGGCTGAAACCCTAAAACTCCTCAGTTCAATTCCAATTCAAATTTCAACTTCAAAATTTCAAACTCCACAAACTATATCGAATTATATACGAATTTGAAGTTCTCGACGAGCGCAAGTCAGATATATGATTCGTTTTTCAATTTGAGTTTCGATATGGCCGGAAATTGATGGTATACTCACGGCTGTTCATCGCACGTCGATGAACGTTGTCGGATCGTCGAATTGACTTAGGGGTTTTGTAGAGATCGTTAAGCGGAGTGCATCGGTGGTGTTCGTTTTGTGAATTGACGGCTGGATCATCATCAATTTTTGACTAGGGTTTTGCATGAATCGGCGGCCGCTGGGCTTATGAGCACGTGCGTTATCGACGAGGTGGCAGTGAGGAGCTCGGGGTGGTTGCGACTGACGTTGATGCGCCGATCGCGATCAATGGTGGTTGGCTGCGCATGCCTGCATGGCTGCAAAGGGGAGAATAGCGGCGCTTCATTCTGCGTGTGCGATTTTCCTAGGAGATGACGAGAGGGTAAGGTGACATGTACACTTATGTTGATTTATTTTATTAATTCCATTTGAAAATTTTCAAATGTTCTAATCGGCATAACTTTTACATACGAGGCCCAATTTACGCGGGTTTTCTCTGCTAGGTTCATATTGGAATTCCGGACATTTTGCCACTGGTCTGGATGGATTCTAAGACTGTTCAAATTTTGAGTTTAAATTCGATTTAAATTCAAAAGGTGAGTGTTTTAACACACTCACAACTTCTAAAATTTCTTATGTTTGTTAAATTGATTTATGATGTGATTAGAAATTTATTTATGACTGTTTGGCATATTTTTAATCATGATCTCAGTTAAATTGAATTTATTTGAATTAAATTGTTATTTAATTTATTATTGCATATAAACTATCAGCTAAATTATTATTTAATTTATTATTGAATATAAAATGCCAGTATATACCGGTTATTTATTATTTGTTCTATATTGACGTTATTGTTTGAATTGGATGATATTGTGATATATAGTTGATGATTGATATTGGATGAATGGATGTTGTATTTTATATTGTTATAAACCGCATGTTGTTATAGATTTTTATTTCATTCGGGATTACGGTTTGAAATGATATATAACCGTATTTATATTTTAAATTATGGATTGAAATGATAAATATATGTATCACTTGACGATAGGATAGAAAATTATATGCAGACGCCATGGTCTATATATATATATATATAAATATTTTGAAATGATTTCTATGGTTTTGTAAAGAAACATATGATTATAGATAAATATTGATTTTAGATATTATATAAATGTGATTTTTTCTTTGATTTTGAGCTATGAATATTTGTATTAATATAGAATAAGTTTAATAATAAGTTTGATTTTTATTGAAGATAATATAGTTAAGTATTTAAATTTTATTTTAATATAGAGTTTAAAATGATTTAAATCAAATTAAGGTTAGAAGATAGGTTTGAGATTTATTTGAAATTGAATTTATTTACGAATTAAACTCAAATAAGCTTGATGTGAAATTTATTAAATTTGAAATTTTAGAGGGTATGATTTTTATAACTTGATTTTTGGGTTGAGGTGAATTGAATGAATTTTTCAAGTATAAATAAATTGAAGGAAATATTTAGTTAATTGAAATTTGAGTTTTATTTAAATGATAATGGATTTATTATATAAAATATTTCAAAACTAAATAATAAAAATTTGAATTGTTGAACCGTAATTACCAAACTTAGTTTGAAATTGTTGAATACTTAAAGTTTGAAATATATTGAATTTGAAATGGTTTATTCTATGAATCAAATCTCTTTTGAAATCAATATAATTTGGAATAGTTTATTTGAAAACTGAATTGAATTGAAATTTATGATTTGGGATTTGATTAAATTTAAAATTTAGAAATTCGAGTTGTTTTGGAATTGATTTGTGAAATTGAAAAAAAGCTAACTTATTATATGGAGTATTTTAAATATTTAAACCATTTAAGTGGTGGAAGTTATGTTTCAAATTTATGATTTTCAAGGTATTATTATTTGAAAGTGTTATATTTCAAGTGTTTTGATTTCGATGTTATAACTTTGAAAGTGTTATGATTTTAGAAAAGAATATATTTGAAATAAAATGATATTATATTGATTTAGGTTTTATTAAAAATGATATCATACTGATTTGGTTTTATTTAAATGGAATTAATATCGTATTTATATGGTTTAGAAGTGGATATTATATTCTAGTTTTGAAGTATAAACTATTTTGAAAATGACCGCGGTGTTATAATAACGTTTGGTTGTTAAAGAGACCGGGATCGGAAGTTGTCATACTCTCTGCCAACTCCAAAAACCACTTTAACAACCGTGTACGCGGTGGAGATTCCAGAATAAAGTAGGATGGCGGCGGTGTTCCTTTGAGGTATATACGTGGTTCCGACTCCGTGAGTTGGCATAAGGTGGCTAAAACATGAGCGATTGACGGGATAAGAAGGCATCACCTTTTATTGGACACACTCCTTCGATACCATTCTATTACTTTGTGATTGATTTGGGGCCCTTTTGAATTTAGGGGTGTGGTTCGAGGTGGGCGGTAGTAGCTGCTACGCGTTACCACCGGTCTGGAAGCGTAATTGGTATATCTACCCTGGCATTGCCTAATTGTGCCGTGTCACCTACCCTAGCGTGCCTTGTACGAGTTTGGTTTTCTTCCGTAGCCCGTGGAGTATTTAGGGTAGTCTCCCGATCTGGAGATACGCTGATAGTGGATGGACTACTGGGACTATTACGTGTTAAGAGGAATATTGGGTCACTCCTTAACGCTGTTTAAAAGTAAGTTTATTTTACTATAGACAATATTATAATAGCGAAATATTACTACATAGTAAATAGTTTAACGGATCCTTAGGAGATGTGAATCCCGAGCATCTCTTAAGTTACTGCACTCACGTTAGACACTGGATAGGAGATGTCAAATCCCGTAAACATCTCTGACGCCGTTCCACTCATATTTATTTCTGTTGATTTAACTCACATAAGATCTTTTAGTTCCGACTCGAGTGTTTTGTCTTTTCAATTCGCTCGGGTCAGTCCAAACATTTCAGGATTTGAAGACTTTATTTCTGGAGGACGAAGACGAAGATTGTATTACTATTATTTATTATATCATCCCATTACATTTATACTGTTCCGCTGCATTGTTATTTATTATTCTCTGGTATGTGTAACTCTGATTCAATATTGTATTAGTATAATCAGATGTTTCATAAACAGCTTCATGAATTGTTATTTGATTATTGTATTTTGTCGTTCCGCTGCAAGATTCTGCTTTTTTCTCTTTCTTTCTCTGCTTTTCTTATTCACCCCAATAACAGTCCGCCCTTCTGTATGGTTTGAGTCTGGCGTGTGTGGTTTATCGTCGATTTAAAACGTACAAAAAGGCGGGATGTTACACTGTTCATCCTTCCTTCTAATGTAAAACAACCTTAAGCTCCACTACAATGTAATATAGATTAGGTTATCACATCTATTATCACCCTCATCCACAATTGGTATTAGAACACGATTTTCGAAAACTTATAATCTGATTTTTGATGGCACTAACACTAGTAACACACTTTTTAATATATTCGTAGAAGGCTAACCAAATACTAAGCCACCACTTTAATGGTAGTAATCATGCATACCGGTCATGTAGAATAAAAATTTATTTAAAATCCAATGTCATTGAAATTTGGAATATTACCTAATGTGAGTATAGGGAACCCAAGACTGCATATGTTTAGTGGAAAAACCAGCAAAAGGCAGAAGCACCTAGTAACTCAAAAGCTATGAATATACTATTATGTTCACTAGGTAAAATGAATTTAATAGAGTTTCTATATGTAAGTCTACTTATGGAATACGGATAACAACACAAGTTACACATGAAGACACTGGTAAGGTTAAACAAACCAAGATTTTATGTTAACTATCCAATTTCAGTTATTTAAAATGAAACCAAATGAGTTCAACATGTGTTCTATATTTCAAGGCATATTGCAAGCTTAAATTTCATTAGGAAAATAATACGCTAAAGAGGATCAAGTCCGAAGGATTCTTAATTCACTTACAAGTGAATGGGAACAGAAGACTCCGACGATAGAAAAAGCCAATGATATCATTACAACAAAAATAGAAGAATTAATAGGTAATTTAATGTCATATAAAGTTCAATTGCAGGGCAGAAAGGAAAACCAGTTAGGTGGGAAGAAAACACCGGCTTTCAATGCTACTCATGGAGATGAAGGATTAGACGACGATGAGAAAATGGCGTTTGTGATTAGGAATCCTGAATTATCGAAGAAGAAACAAATTCATTGATGGAAACTCAAACAAATCAAGGAGCGAAGATACTACCAAATGCTTTAAATGCAACAAAATTGAACACTTTCAGAGGCACTGTCCAAATCAAAAGAAATCGCAATTCTCCCCCAACATAGACTCCTTCAATAAAAAGAGGAAATGGTCTTAAAATGCAATATAGGACGATTCAAACTCCATGGCAAGCAGCAATGACTTAGAGACAGAAAATGTAGATATGTGCTTTCTAACAAAAGACGAACAAACATCAGTTGAACATAAAGCAAAAGCCACTAACACTGAGTGAAATATACGAGTAACTTAAAAACTGGTAATTTTTAATTTAATTTATTTATTAGAATTCAATAGTTAAGATAATTAGACTTCCGTAAGTAGATAATTTGTGTTTTAGATCTTATTAGTTCTTTTAGAAACTTTGTTGGAAAAAGCAAAATAGTAGTCTTTATATTTAATTCAAAATTCATATAAATTACAAAATAATTATTTCAAAATATTACATAGTATACAAATTTACAAATAATAAAATTATAAATACTCATATAAATGTATATGATTATATATTTTAAAAGAATTACCTTAAAGAATATCCTAACACACATATATATATATATATTATATATATATAATAGAAATAACTCCAAATGAAGCTTTTGAAGTTACGCGAATGAACATTCAACCAAAATCAAATATATGATGACAAATTAGTCATTTTCTTACCACGTAACCATCCACATTCTGACTGTACACACACACATAACTCCTCATCTTTTCCTCCCTAGTTGTTTTCCAAAAACAAAACCATTTAAGTTTCTGATAGAAAAATGTAAATTAATATACTTTAGGAACTGACAACCTCTCACTATTTTGCCTCTGCTCTACTTCCTTTTCTCGATGCCAAACTGAGACTGTAGAAGAATATAGATATAATTGTGGGATGATCTAAAGTTCTAATATGATGGCACTCCGAACTTTAATTCCAGTAAGTATTTAGTTGTAACAACCCTGGTTTAGAGATTACCTTTGAATATTAAATTATAATGATAATTATAATTTAATATTGTAAATTAAATTAAAATTGGAGAAATTAAATTGTTTATTTGCAATAAACAATGAATTTTGTAACTTAAAATAAGAAAATAAAATTCCAAGCTTTATTTTATTTTGTTAAGAGTGATAATAAATGGAATATGGGCTTTAAATTATGAAAATGTTTTCATTTTAGAAAAAATGCAATAATTATATTAATTATTGCCCATTTGCTTCTTTTAATAATTCTTAAAAGAAGTATGTAATTTTTAAAAGGTGGTTTATTGAAAAAAAAGTTGGAAATTGGTTTAAAAATAAGTTATGGCTAAAAATTATGTTTGGAAATGGTTTGAAATAATTTTCTAAGTGAGAAAATAAATTTTGTGGAATTTTAGAAGTTAAAAACAATGTTTTATTCATTTATTTGAGTAAATTGTGTATTTTTGTTAAGTTAAGGATTTTAATAATAAAAATATTTTAAAAATAAAAATTAATCTTTTTAAATGATAGAAATGTTTTATTTTATATGTATACAAGTTTTCACATTTTTCTTGTGTGAAACTTGAGAGAAATGCATCTTTATTTATGTGTATATGTGATATGTACACATTAATTTGTTAAGTGTGGATTTAAATCTTAAGCCATTTATTTCTTTTAACTTTTGAACCCAATTAGGCCCATATTTACTTAGCCTAGTTAGAAGGGGAAAAAAAAGAGTATATGTTCATTTTCAGTCTCTTCTTCCTCTTCCAACCTGAAAAGAGAAAAGTCAGTAAACACTTTATCAATTTCTCGAATCCAAGCAAATTTCTCAATTAAAACTCACCAAATTCAAATCTTTTTGCAAGCTAGTGATAAATCAAAGGTAATCTACTCCAAACTACTTAAATTTCATCACAAATTCTTGTTACAGTAAGAAAATTTTCAATTTTTACTGTATATTGTTTGCATGTTCTGTATTTGCTTTCTACAGGTTCTAAAGGCTTGTAATCTCAAGCAAAGCTTCTTCTTTTCATCAAAAATCCAAGCTTTCGCAACAAATCAGCAAGGTGAGTTGTATAAAATCACAAACTAGCCAAAACAAAAGTGCTAGTGCTTGAATTTGTAGAACATTTGTTTCTGTTTGCAATTTCCTATAGTAAATATTTTGCTTGTTTATATTCAGTTTCTGTTGCATCTTTGAACCCTTATATCTTATGATGCCGGCAACGATATACTGTCGGATTCCTTGCATTTGGTAGCTTACATGTTGAACTCCATCTTTGTAAATTTTGGTTGAATTTTATGGTCATTTGATATGTTAAAATCTTGCTGGAAAATTAATCGACGAGTAGGAAATCAACTAAAACTAAGTTCGTATGCTAGGTCGACTGCCACCTCTCCCTAGGTCAACCATTGTTCTCCTCTTTGGTTTCGATGTTTCCGACTTTTTTTTGCTCCATTTTCCTGTTATATTTAATAATGATTTTGATCATTTCTGAAGACCATTATATCTATCAATAGACTGGCCAAATTTTAGAGAATTTAAAATTTGAATTTTGAATTATTTTAAATTTAATTTGAATTTAAATTCGAATATCAGTTTGGGTGATTTTCCTTGTTTTTATTCGTTTTCGAGCATGGTTTTCTCTAAATCTTTTTGAAATAATTTTTAAAATTAATGGGCATGTCAAAATAATTATTATAAAATATTTTCAAGTTTTTCAAATGCAAAATCTATTTATTCTCCATGATAAGGGAAATTTTCTAATATGGTTTTTAAATTGATTTTGAAAATTTGTTTTCAAAGCTTGTTTTCCAAAGTAAATTATTTTATATACAAATTACACGTTTTTGCACATTTCGAGCAAATGAGAAGGAGGACTAAACGGTTTGGTAAAATACATGGTATAAGACACGTGCGTTTATCTTATCCATTAATTTTCGACTTGTCCGTTTGATCGCTTTGACCTTTGGGTCGAGTTTACCGATGAGATGGGGTAAACATTTTACTGGCTTGAGTGTGAAATTTACTAGCAGTTAGTAAACCTTTCAGTGCGAACGTTTGGTATAGGCACACATTAACACTGTTCGGGTTTCTATTCGAGAGTTTGTGACACATTTGTCATTGCGACGTTCCAGTACTAGACCTTCGGGTCATTGTCATTTCAGGGTTTGCCATTGTGGCATATTTGCCATTACGGCGTATTTGTCATTATGACGTTTTTCCATCGGACGAGGTACCTATTTGAGATAACAGTACTTGGCAAGGCTTCGGCCACAAGCACGTGCAACATTTTTGAGATATTGACTATTTTCCCTATTGTATTGCCCCTTTCTGAAATTGGTCCTTTGAACCATTCGATGTATATTTGTGGCGATTACCTTTTAGGAATTTGAACTCTTGGGAGTTTTATTTTTGAGATTTGAATTACATACACTGGCGTTTTTGAGATTTTCCTTTTGGTGACATTATATGGGATTTGCCTTTTGGCGTTATTTGAGATTTTATTCTCCTCTTTGGCGATATATTTTCCTTATGGGTTGTTTGAGGTGGGATCTTTTTGTGCATATTTTGGGTTTACCAAGATGGCGGGTTTAGGTTTTCCCCTAACCATATTTGATGTTTTAAGAAATGCCGATGGCATGAGGCTCGCTATAATTAGCGTTTTATGGGTTATTCTGTCTCTTTTGAGATTATATGTTGTGAAGTGATACCTTTCATCACATGAAGTAACCATACATACCATACTTATACTCATGCTTACTTAGTATTATTTCTTCTTGCTTAAGAAGAACATCACCTCTATCCTATGCTTATATTATCATTTTTTCTCTTAAACTGATTTGTTTAGCTAGATTGATCCATATATTTATACTCGGGTCAGATCGAGGTGTTTCAGGTTAGGGACATTTGGACTTAGCCTATTCTACTTCTGCATGGACTCTTTTCTGCTAGCTTTTTTTGTTATAGCTTTTTGTGTAGTCCTTTTTATTTGCTACTCTGATATGTATATTCTTTTGACTCATTTGTATATTATGGTCGCTATACCACTTGACATGTATCAGTTTGTATACTCTGTGATGTGTCTGTGTGTGTGTGTGTGTGTGTGTGTGTATGATGATCTGCTGTTCTGTGATGTGTTTTGCATTCGAGTTGTTGTATTTTGTTCTGATAGATCCTATAGTCACCTTTGGCTTTGTATTAAGTATTTATTGGATATGTCGATCCACTTGAGATAGAAAATAAAAATATAAAGCATTTATCGACGTATTCAATAGATATTTAAGATAAGGTTGTAGATGATCGCTCTTAACTAGCCCTATTCTCCACATTAGCAGGTAGTATTACCCAGCAATACTCTTTGTTAATGTGGGTCTTTCAGGTGGGGCGTCAATTAGTGGTTGTGTGTGTGCGGTGTAGGAGAACCTGTCATTTCATCATTATTATTAGCTTAATTCTTTTTTATTTTACCTAAAAAGTCGAGATATTTAAAGCATATGGTTCAACATTTATGAGAAAATGAAATATGCTACTATTCATAGGAAAAATTAGAAGATATGATGTGGTAAGGTGAATTAACGATGTGGCATGGATCCTTCAATTCAAATTGTGTCTAGTAAATTAATTAAATTATAGGTACATTGTTCTTTGAATCAATAAAGTGGCGCATGTCCAAGTTTTTCCAAAGTCACATGCAAGATTGTTGTGCATGTGCGTCATTGTTACTGATCTTTTCTAAATCACGTTCCATTTGTTATTGTGCACTATCATGACATGATTATTGAATTGCATGTCTATTTAGTTTTTTATTATGATGTCATGGTTGTTAATGTTAAACCATAGTCATGCAAACATAGGAGATCTCGGTTGGCCTCGTGACTTTTTGATAATGAAACATTTAGCTTATAATATGAATGTCCTTATTTTTGATAGAGTTTGGGCTATGCCCCAGGAGAAATTATATAATTTTTTACATATATCTAACTCAATAACCAATCTTGTTCGATATCTAAGGTATTTTCTTTCTACTATATATTTGATATAACGTGGTTGTATTAATTTGTAACGACCCAGAATTTTAATTAATTAAAATTTGAATATTTAATTAATTTTAAATATTAATAAGTGAATTTATAAGTCGAATAAATTTTATTTCGAATAATTGGATTTAATTGAATAATTAAATCAATAATTTAATATGTGAAAATACAGAAAAAATTGAAAATTGGGTTAAATATGATTGAAAATGATTTGGGAAATTTTATTTTATCATATTGAAGTTAGAATGATGTTATAGAACTTTTAAAATTGAATTTAAAGTTAATTTGTGAAAATTGAATATTTTAATATTTAATCGACTAGTGAAATTAGCCAATTTTCGAACAGTCTCAGAATAGGACGAAACTAGTTCCGTTGGATCCGTAATAGTTTGTTATTACCGGGTTTCAATTTTCGTAGCAATCGGAGTTATCGTTTGATCGTGGCAGCTCGAAACGCATCGAAATTGTTTTAATATTAATTTGGCGAGTTAAAATAGCCATTTTTCAAAAGTCACGGATTTCGACGAAACCAGTTTTATCGGATCCGTAACGTGATATTATTGTATGGTTTCAAATTTCGTGTCAATCGGATTTACCGTTTGTCCGGTGTAAGCTAAAACGCCTAGAAAATCGTTTAATCGGTTTAATTTTAAATCGAACGTTTATAGCCATAACTCGCACAGATGATCGAATTAGCTCCCGAAACCTATTCCATTGTGTCCGGAACACGGGATAAACCCTTGAAACGTCGATCACCATGCGTAAATCGGAGTTTGGAAAATCCAAAATGAATAGTGTTTCGTTCGATTTTCTATAAATAGCCCATCTCTTCACAAATTAAAAAATAATAATAATAAGCTAGGGTTTGTTTCTGCAGCCGCCACCATTTATTTCGAATGGCCGAAATCTATCCCCTTTCTCTCCTAAATCTCTTCAAATCCGTGCAACGATTCGAGAAACTTTCTAAATGAAAGATGAAGAGCACGTCCTTCTCTACAATATGAACGGCTGTGATGGGAAATGGAGCTTTGGATTGTTGCGAATTTGGGTTTGAAGTGGCCGGCTTTGGTCACGTTTTTTGAGGAAATGGGGGCACTAGGGAGGTGCAGTCTCTGGCCGAGGATGGCTCAGGCGTGGGCGCGCGTCACGGTGCTGTTTGATCGAGGCGAACGTCATCGTGGTGGTCGCGTGAATTAGGGAAGGGGGCGGCTATGGGTTGGTCGCGATTTTCATTTGCCTGGAGGTTTTCTCACGCGCGTGGAAGAAAATATGGGGACGGCCCAGATTGAAGGAGGCAGGGGTCTGCGGTCAGAAATTGATTTAGGTTAAAAATAAAAAAATTATGTTGTAAATTATATACAAAAAAAATTCGTGAAACTTGTAAAAATCATATCTTTTTCATACGAGGTCGAAAACGCGCGAAACAGGAAGCGTTGGAATCGTATGAACGAGCACTACGCTATGAAATTGGATTGGATTCGTTTGGAGTTAGTGAGAATTTCTGGTAAAATTAAACGCACGTTTAATTTTATTCGAAATAAATCGCTAAAACGAAATTGAAATCAAGATGAGAACTTCTCACTCAATCTAATCGGTTTCGATTTTTATTTTAAATAGTTAGATTTAAAATACTTGAATGCATGTTTGAATGATGATTGTTATCTATTGATTGTTAAAATAGACATTATACGCCGTTAGTAAGCGGATGTTATTTATTAAAAACATATACCGCGAATATTTCATAAACAGTGAAATTAGTATTATTTATGTACTTGGATTTGATTTCCCGCAGTATATAGCGGATGAGACCCTATTGCGCCGTCTATTAAGCGGATAATATTTTAAATCCCATATACCGCGATAATTTCGTACTGGAACGGAATTGGTATTGTGCTAATGTTTTTGGATGTAGGAAAACAGGTTGGAGGGATCCAACTGTATTCCTCAACAGTATTTATTTGATTATGGATATTTTGATATTCGTTGATTATCATATACGATATATGATGTCGTTGTAGTCGTGATTGACTATTTGGTGTGTAGCATCATTAGCCCAAATTTTGGAATTTTAAAATGATTTTAAAGTGACTTTTGAAAGTATACGTTATAAAATATTTTTGAAAATTGATTTATTTTAAATAAATAAACGTTATACTTTTAAAAGTTATAAAATTATGATTTCTAAGAAATATAGTTAAAAGTTGGTTTTTGAAAATATGAGGCTAATGATTTTATAAAATAGTTTAATCGGGATTTTTGAATTTATTATAAAAAGTTGAAAATATAGGATTTATGAAATTTGATTATTTTATAAATAAAAATGATGAAATTATAAAGGAGTTTAAAGACGTTTTAAAATAATAATATGAATTGATTTATATAAAGGATTTATAAATTGATAATTTATAAATTAAAATATTTGAATTATAAAACGAGTTTTTATAAGTGTTAGAATGAATTGTGAATGAATTTCATAAGTGAATGAAATTCATAGAATTATAAACGGTGAAGTTATAAATGGAATTTTATAAGCAGTAGGTTTATAAAATTTGTAAAGTTATTAAAGGAATAGATTTGGGTAAATAAATGAATCTTATAAGTTATAAGATTTATAATTTGGGAAGTTTAAAGAAACGATTTTTGCAAACAAATAAATTATAAGTGTTTAACTCATAATATGAACTTTTGGTTTATAAATTGAGTTATAAATTGAAATAGGTTAATAAAGGAATTTATAAAGGAAGTAGTTATAAAACAAATAGAAATGGAATTTATAAACATTGTTTTATAAATTCGCAAACGACTTATTTTGATAAGTAAATTGTTATAACTTATTTATGGAGTTATATTCACGTTTTTTGAATAGTGAATAATATGTTAAAGAAAATGTTCTGGATGTGATGTTTTAAATAGAATTAAAATGATCTAACGATGTTTTTAAAATGTGTTAAGATTCGAAACCATAGATTTCAACATTCATTGTTGAAATAGACGTTTCGAGAAATAGAAGGAAATGGTGGACTATAACACTGTTGTTATAGTAAATGATTTCCGAAAGGAAATGTTTTGTATAGTATTGGGATTTATATATCTATTTTAAATTCGAATCCCTATACTAGTGATTTTGGGTTGTCGTAACGATGTTTTACGCAACATTCGTTTTGGCCCAAATAAATATGTTTAAGAGAATGATTTCCTTAAAGAATGAAATATATACTTAATTTAGATTTAAGTATATTGAATATTTTCCGAGTGTAGAAAATAAAAAGATTTGTGAATTACTTATTAAATAAGTATGGAAATGTTTTCCAATAAAAAGTGAATATTTTGAGAATTTATCTTTTTGAAGATAAATTGAAAATGAATAATTGAAATCGTATATCAGTAGATATTGTGAAATATAAATTCACTATGGAATTTATAAAAGAAAAGGGAATTTGTTTAAAAATAAATATTGATTTATTTTTGAGGTATTGAAATTATATATCTTGTAAAGATATTTTTGGGAAATGAATAATTTGGAAAATTATTTGGAATCTGGTGATGTTGTGCATATCCATTGATAGTTCAATTACCGACTATCAATATTTACCTTCGAATGGGTATTTGTTGTGATTTGCTTGAATTGGAATGCCACACTTGTTTTTAAATTATTGCGCTCGTTATTTGGATTGCCCATTCCGAATAGTGATGCGACGTAATTGATAGCATTTGATGACCGATGTTGAAGACCTGGTATTTGCGAGAGCGATAGGATGACCTATCGATTGACTCTGCACCGAGTTGCTCCGGTATAGAGTTCTCCATATGTGATGGGGAATCCGATCAGGATTGTGGATATCCGGATTGCAAGGACTTCTTTGTAAGTGCCTTCGGTTCTGTTCGAGCCCGGAACAGACTTGTATGGATTGTATGTCTGACGTTACAAATTGAGATATAAAGCAGATTTCTTTCAAATATATTTCTGTTGGTGGCAGAGAATTTATTCTCTTAGCTTAACACTCTTCTCTGAGACGTACGAGCTCAGAGGTTATGTAGTTGATGGTTATCAGCGATATATTCCCAATTTGGTAATGTGACATGCTGAGTGTTGCTGTGAAACGATCATTGTGTTGATCATTTGTGATAGGATCATTTGTTTGATCGTTTATCTTTGTGATCATTTCTATGATCATTTGTTGACCCAAAGCACAGCTTTTGTATAAAGCGTGGCTTTGTGGACGAGACTTCGTCGGACCTCACACCCCGGAATGGTCAAAACAGGAAAGATGCGGCAAGGTTATAAGGGGTAGCTCCCTTTAGGGTATGTGCATTTCCTTCTGGAAAAGGGTGGTATCATGGTATGGAGCCCAGATGCTTACTCATGTTGAAACACTTATTATTTGGTGTGATGTTGATTACGAGCGCTCGGATAAAGGTCCCAAAGGACCGGGGGATGGCATACTCGTGTCAGTAGTTACCCAGTTAGGGGTAACCCGGCCTTGTGTTGGAAGAGATCCGGTTTGGTTCTCGGGGACGTGCTTCCAGAGACGTTCTCATGGGGCAATGGGAAGTTCCTTGGCCTGACCATTTGTTGGAAATCCAAAGAAACAATACGATCTTGTACGGTTTTAGTTGTAGAACCTGCTTCCTTAGGAGGTAGCTATAGTAGGCATAATATAATGGTACCTATGTTGGCTAAGATTTATATTCTACTTTCGAAATGATTTTCCCTACATTATGCACTAGTAATAATATCAAATGTTCTTTTTAATGCGTATCAAGCATCTTTGACTATCATAAGGAGAAATCTCCTCCGATTCTGCGTTTGCATTGTGTGTGTGTGCGGGAGGCCTTATGGTAGTCTCATTTTTAAAAGCATTGCGAATTGACTTTAAAAATATTCCTCTATTTTGATTTTTAAAGATAAATAAACTGTTTTGAGTTCTCACACCAGTCACATGACTGACTCGGAGTTTATTGTTTTCCTTCCTAAACTCTGGGTGCCCACCAATTTCCACACGGGCAGTCAAGAGTTAAGGTTTATCAGGATATTCAGGAGTTGCTGGAGGCAAGCTGGATGGCATGGCATATTATTAGTATATAGTATTTCTTTTCCGCTGTTTGTTGTTGTACACTCTGATGATATGATGTAATGAAATGTAATGTTTAAAATGTAATAACTGATATAGTTCTTTGTTTAAAGATTATTCATTTATTTATTATATGTTGTTCCGCTGCGGATTGTGAGATTCTGATATTGTTCTGTTGTTTTCTGTTCAGTTCCGTTCTATTTTCTATCTTTTTCTCTCTTCTTCTACCTTTTTCTTTTTCTTAAAACCCTAACTATTCAGTTTTTCGGCAACGAAAAATCGCATACGTTACATTTGGTATCAGAGCATATGGTTAAGCGACAGTCATGGTTCTGTTGGGTATTACTCATTAGAGATTGAGTCAGTAGTACTCTAGAATGAGTTTGAGTGTAATAATAGCTATGAGAGCGTATTTGTTAGTGAATATAAAAATTGTTTTATATTGTGATGATTGGTTTATTGAGTGGCATATGAACCTTCGTCAGCACGGTCTGGACAACTATGCCGAAGGGGTTTATAAACACTTGAATAGAACAATTCGACACGATATTGTTTTAAATTGGGTAAATGAAATAATTTTACGTTGATTATTTTATATATAAAGGATTAATTTTTCAGAATTATTAAAGTGTATATAAGTTGATTGTTTAGTTGTTTGAATAATCTAAATAAAAGAATAATTGTATAAGTAAAAAGAATTATAAGAATTGAATTATAATTAAAGTGATTTACAATTGTGAAATAAACTTATATATATAAGAAGTGAAACTATATGAATATATTTGTGAATATGAGTTGTAAATAAAAATGAATTTAAAGTTAAATGGAAATTTACTTAGAATTGGAATCTGAAATTGATTTATAAGTGGGAATTTAAGTTAAGTAAAACCAAGTGATGTATTAAATGAAGTATAACTTAAGAGATGTATAATGAAGTTGATATTGGTATCGAAGTAAATTAATAGAGTTAAGTGATAGATATGAACTTAAGTTATGTAAATGAAATTCAACTTTTGTAGTTGAATTGAATTAATGGATTGAGTGTTAATCAATTGAATGAAAATAATTGATATGAAATAATGAATATAAGTGTTAATTCATTAAAATCTAATGTTATTGGAAGTTGAATAATTGAATGAAAATCAATTTAATTAAACCAATTGAAAGTAAAGGTGTTAAACCAAATAGAATGAATATGAGCAAAGGAATTTGGTTGTAATTAATATACATTGGTTGTTATATGATTGTTAGTTGATTGTATATAATTCATTAAGTGTTAATGAAATTGAAAGCTAAAGTAATTGAAATCCAATTGGAAGTGAACCAACTTGAATATGAATTAGTGAATATAAACTAATTGAAAAAGAATGTTAGTAAAAACATCCACTGTTAATGAATCAAAGGTGATTAAATTGAAAACCATTTCATTGAATATTAATGAGAATATGAATGAATATTTATTGGTTATGGATGTTAGTTGAATGCTAGTTGGATGATAGTTGGTTGATGGTTGAATATATTGCTTTTGCTACATTTGCTATGTTGGCATATATAGTTATTATGTTGTTATATGTTGTATATCGATACTATTGTCCATATACATGTTTCTCATCTGTTTGTTGAGTGTTTAGTAGGTGCGGATCGCGTTTGCTTCGCATTTGGAGCTCGCTTTCGCGCTATATTAGCCGTATATGCTCGCTAATAAAATATAAGGTACATATCTCGGATTAAATATCGTACTTTTACACATTTTTCCCTGCGGGATGCCTTATTACTTGATGAGATGTATATTTGTGATATATATACTGTCATTTTTTTTTCGGATCGAGCCGCGCAAAGGAGACTATGGCGAATTTTTTCGAAAATTTAAGGCGTTAGAATATTTTTGAAAAAAATTGGAAAGTTTTGAAAACTATAACTTTGATTTGGAGTTGAAAGTTAAACAACAGTAGTTGATTTTGAAAAGATAACTAAGTATGATTTGAAAACTTAGTAAAGTTATTGTAAGAAGTTTAACTATGGATTTTGGGAAAGTTAATAGATTCTGTAACTTTTCTTACTTGGTAATTTCGAGGACGAAATTCTTTTAAGTGGGGAAGTATGTAACGACCCAGAATTTTAATTAATTAAAATTTGAATATTTAATTAATTTTAAATATTAATAAGTGAATTTATAAGTCGAATAAATTTTATTTCGAATAATTGGATTTAATTGAATAATTAAATCAATAATTTAATATGTGAAAATACAGAAAAAATTGAAAATTGGGTTAAATATGATTGAAAATGATTTGGAAAATTTTATTTTATCACATTGAAGTTAGAATGATGTTATAGAACTTTTAAAATTGAATTTAAAGTTAATTTGTGAAAATTGAATATTTTAATATTTAATCGACTAGTGAAATTAGCCAATTTTCGAACAGTCTTAGAATTGGACGAAACTAGTTTTGTTGGATCCGTAATAGTTTGTTATTATCAAGTTTCAATTTTCGTAGCAATCGGAGTTATCGTTTGATCGTGGCAGCTCGAAACGCATCGAAATTGTTTTAATATTAATTTGGCGAGTTAAAATAGCCATTTTTCAAAAAGTCTCGGATTTCGACGAAACCAGTTTCATCGGATCCGTAATGTGATATTATTGTATGGTTTCAAATTTCGTATCAATCGGATTTACCGTTTGTCCAGTGCAAGCTAAAACGCCTAGAAAATCGTTTAATCGGTTTAATTCTAAATCGAACGTTTATAGCCATAACTCGCACAGATGACCGAATTAGCTCCCGAAACCTATTCCATTGTGTCCGGAACGCGGGATAAACCCTAGAAACGTCGGTCACCGCGCGTAAATCGGAGTTTGGAAAATCCAAAATGAATAGTGTTTCGTTCGATTTTCTATAAATAGCCCATCTCTTCACAAATTAAAATAAAATAAAAAATAAGCTAGGGTTTGTTTCTGCAGCCGCCACCATTTATTTCGAATGGCCGAAATCTATCCCCTTTCTCTCCTCAATCTCTTCAAATCCGTGCAACGATTCGAGAAACTTTCTAAATGAAAGATGAAGAGCACGTCCTTCTCTATAATATGAACGGCTGTGATGGGAAATGGAGCTTTGGATTGTTGCGAATTTGGGTTTGAAGTGGCCGGCTTTGGTCACGTTTTTCGAGGAAATGGGGGCACTAGGGAGGTGCGGTCTCTGGCCGAGGATGGCTCAGGCGTGGGCGCGCGTCACGGTGCTGTTTGATCGAGGCGAACGTCATCGTGGTGGTCGCGTGAATTAGGGAGGGGGGGCGGCTATGGGTTGGTCGCGATTTTCATTTGCCTGGAGGTTTTCTCATGCGCGTGGAAGAAAATATGGGGACGGCCCAGATTGAAGGAGGCAGGGATCTACGGTCATAAATTGATTTAGGTTAAAAATAAAAAAATTATGTTGTAAATTATATATAAAAAAAATTCGTGAAACTTGTAAAAATCATATCTTTTTCATACGAGGTCGAAAACGTGCGAAACAGGAAGCGTTGGAATCGTATGAACGAGCACTACGCTATGAAATTGGATTGGAGTTATTTGGAGTTAGTGAGAATTTCGGGTAAAATTAAACGCACGTTTAATTTTATTCGAAATAAATCACTAAAATGAAATTGAAATAAAGGTGAGAATTTCTCACTCAATCGAATCGGTTTCGGTTTTTATTTTAAATAGTTAGATTTAAAATACTTGAATGCATGTTTGAATGATGATTGTTATCTATTGATTGTTAAAATAGACATTATACGCCGTTAGTAAGCGGATGTTATTTATTAAAAACATATACCGCGAATATTTCATAAACAGTGAAATTGGTATTATTTATGTACTTGGATTTGATTTCCCGCAGTATATAGCGGATGAGACCCTATTGCGCCGTCTATTAAGCGGATAATATTTTAAATCCCATATACCGCGATAATTTCGTACTGGAACGGAATTGGTATTGTGCTAATGTTTTTGGATGCAGGAAAACAGGTTGGAGGGATCCAACTGGATTCCTCAACAGTATTTATTTGATTATGAATATTTTGATATTCGTTGGTTATCATATACGATATATGATGTCGTTGTAGTCGTGATTGACTATTTGGTGTGTAGCATCATTGGCCCAAATTTTGGAATTTCAAAATGATTTTAAAGTGACTTTTGAAAGTATACGTTATAAAATAGTTTTGGAAATTGATTTATTTTAAATAAATAAACGTTATACTTTTAAAAGTTATAAAATTATGATTTCTGAGAAATATAGTTAAAAGTTGATTTTTGAAAATATGAGGCTAATGATTTTATAAAATAGTTTAATCGGGATTTTTGAATTTATTATAAAAAGTTGAAAATATAGGATTTATGAAATTTGATTATTTTATAAATCAAAACGATGAAATTATAAAGGAGTTTAAAGACGTTTTAAAATAATAATATGAATTGATTTATATAAAGGATTTATAAATTGATAATTTATAAATTAAAATATTTGAATTATAAAACGAGTTTTTATAAGAGTTAGAATGAATTGTGAATGAATTTCCTAAGTGAATGAAATTCATAGAATTATAAACGGTGAAGTTATAAATGGAATTTTATAAGCAGTAGGTTTATAAAATTTGTAAAGTTATTAAAGGAATAGATTTGGGTAAATAAATGAATCTTATAAGTTATAAGATTTATAATTTGGGAAGTTTAAAGAAACAATTTTTGCAAACAAATAAATTATAAGTGTTTAACTTATAATATGAACTTTTGGTTTATAAATTGAGTTATAAATTGAAATAGGTTAATAAAGGAATTTATAAAGGAAGTAGTTATAAAACAAATAGAAATGGAATTTATAAACATTGTTTTATAAATTCGCAAACGACTTATTTTGATAAGTAAATTGTTATAACTTATTTATGGAGTTATATTCACGTTTTTTGAATAGTGAATAATATGTTAAAGAAAATGTTTTGGATGTGATGTTTTAAATAGAATTAAAACGATCTAACGATGTTTTTAAAATGTGTTAAGATTCGAAACCATAGATTTCAACATTCATTGTTGAAATAGACGTTTTCGAGAAATAGAAGGAAATGGTGGACTATAACACTGTTGTTATAGTAAATGATTTCCGAAAGGAAATGTTTTGTATAGTATTGGGATTTATATATCTATTTTAAATTCGAATCCCTATACTAGTGATTTTGGATTGTCGTAACGATGTTTTACACAACATTCGTTTTGGCCCAAATAAATATGTTTAAGAGAATGATTTCCTTAAAGAATGAAATATATACTTAATTTAGATTTAAGTATATTGAATATTTTCCAAGTGTAGAAAATAAAAAGATTTGTGAATTACTTATTAAATAAGTATGGAAATGTTTTCCAATAAAAAGTGAATATTTTGAGAATTTATCTTTTTGAAGATAAATTGAAAATGAATCATTGAAATCGTATATCAGTAGATATTGTGAAATATAAATTCACTATGGAATTTATAAAAGAAAAGGGAATTTGTTTAAAAATAAATATTGATTTATTTTTTAGGTATTGAAATTATATATCTTGTAAAGATATTTTTGGGAAATAAATAATTTGGAAAATTATTTGGAATCTGGTGATGTCGTGCATATTCATTGATAGTTCAATAACCGACTATCAATATTTACCTTTGAATGGGTATTTGTTATGATTTGCTTGAATTGGAATGCCACACTTGTTTTTAAATTATTGCGCTCGTTATTCGGATTACCCATTCCGAATAGTGATACGACGTAATGGATAGCATTTGATGACCGGTGTTGAAGACCAGGTATTTGCGAGAGCGATAGGATGACCTGTCGATTGACTCTGCACCGAGTTGCTCCGGTATAGAGTTCTCCATATGTGATGGGGAATCCGATCAGGATTGTGGATATCCGGATTGCAAGGACTTCTTTGTAAGTGCCTTCGGTTCTGTTCGAGCCCGGAACAGACTTGTATGGATTGTATGTCTGACGTTACAAATTGAGATATAAAGCATATTTCTTTCAAATATATTTCTGTTGGTGGCAGAGAATTTATTCTCTTAGCTTAACACTCTTCTCTGAGACGTACGAGTTCAGAGGTTATGTAGTTGATGGTTATCAGCGATATATTCCCAATTTGGTAATGTGACATGCTGAGTGTTGCTGTGAAATGATCATTGTGTTGATCATTTGTGATAGGATCATTTGTTTGATCGTTTATCTTTGTGATCATTTCTATGATCATTTGTTGACCCAAAGCACAGCTTTTGTATAAAGCGTGGCTTTGTGGATGAGACTTCGTCGGACCTCACACCCCGGAATGGTCAAAACAGGAAAGATGCGGCAAGGTTATAAGGGGTAGCTCCCTTTAGGGTATGTGCATTTCCTTCTGGAAAAGGGTGGTATCATGGTATGGAGCCCAGATGCTTACTCATGTTGAAACACTTATTATTTGGTGTGATGTTGATTACGAGCGCTCGGATAAAGGTCCCAAAGGACCGGGGGATGGCATACTCGTGTCAGTAGTTACCCAGTTAGGGGTAACCCGGCCTTGTGTTGGAAGAGATCCGGTTTGGTTCACGGGGACGTGCTTCCAGAGGCGTTCTCATGTGGCAATGGGAAGTTCCTTAGCCTGACCATTTGTTGGAAATCCAAAGAAACAATACGATCTTGTACGGTTTTAGTTGTAGAACCTGCTTCCTCAGGAGGTAGCTATAGTAGGCATAATATAATGGTACCTATGCTGGCTAAGATTTATATTCTACTTTCGAAATGATTTTCCCTACATTATGCACTAGTAATAATATCAAATGTTCTTTTTAATGCGTATCAAGCATCTTTGACTATCATAAGGAGAAATCTCCTCCGATTCTGCGTTTGCATTGTGTGTGTGTGCGGGAGGCCTTATGGTAGTCTAATTTTTAAAAGCATTGCGAATTGACTTTAAAAATATTCCTCTATTTTGATTTTTAAAGATAAATAAACTGTTTTGAGTTCTCACACCAGTCACATGACTGACTCGGAGTTTATTGTTTTCCTTCCTAAACTCTGGGTGCCCACCAATTTCCACACGGGCAGTCAAGAGTTAAGGTTTATCAGGATATTCAGGAGTTGCTGGAGGCAAGCTGGATGGCATGGCGTATTATTAGTATATAGTATTTCTTTTCCGCTGTTTGTTGTTGTACACTCTGATGATATGATGTAATGAAATGTAATGTTTAAAATGTAATAACTGATATAGTTCTTTGTTTAAAGATTATTCATTTATTTATTATATGTTGTTCCGCTGCGGATTGTGAGATTCTGATATTGTTCTGTTGTTTTCTGTTCAGTTCCGTTCTATTTTCTTTTCTCTCTGTTTTCTATCTTTTTCTCTCTTCTTCTACCTTTTTCTTTTTCTTAAAACCCTAACTATTCGGTTTTCCGACAACGAAAAATCGCGTACGTTACATAATTGATTAATTTGATTAAAAGTATATATAATAGAAAATTCATAAATAGTATGTTTTGTGATAGTAGTTATAAAGTGTTATAACCATGAGTAATTTATCATAATAAAAATAAATACACCATTTTAAATGTTTCCAGTCAAGATGCATCAAGACTGTATATTGATGTGTCCATTGAGCCTAGAGTACGTAACGCTTTCCAAATGTTGAGTAATGTATTACTCATAGCCGCCGGAGGCACCTAGGGGTTATGTACTGATAGTTATTGAATGGCTATGTAATAACTCACTTGATAATTTTTTGCTGGTTTATATAATTAAGGTCAGACATAAAATATTGATGTGACTTATTTACACAGTTCCCTCGACTTGAGAATACCGTGGATCTTCAATGTGAAAGCCCTGCTTTGATTATAGTCAAATCATGGCATGGAGTCCATCGAGTGACCATGTTAGGTCGAGTGAAAGTATTGGAAGTGAAGCACTATTCAAGAGAGGATTCGTCTTTTCGGTTATATGTGGTTAGTATCACGGTCAACTCAAATCAACCAAAATCAAAATCTTTGACTAGAGCATTTCGTTTAATAATTATTATTATTATCGAACCGAGGACTTTATGTTTGGACTATAGTATTGAATATGGATGATATTAGAATTTGACCATTGCTAAATTCCATAAGTCTAATGTGATATAGTTTTGATGAAGAAAATTGGTGTAAATAATTATCACAACCGGGCAACGCTTAATAAAGTGAAATTGGATTTTATCGAAACTAAGTAAGCGATAAATTTGACCAAAATGTCACTCCACCTGCTAAGTAATATGTGAACGTTAACAGTCAAATAGTTCGACATTAATCGCTGACTGAATTTACACCCATGGGTTGCACGGTTAAATTGATGAAATCTTTTTAGACCAAACAATTTAATTAGTTTATATTTGTTATAAATTAATTAAATTAATCTATATTTACGAAATATTGATTATAAAATTTGTATACGATTTGAGGAACAATAGTTATTGTATATATTTGTAATAGTTACAAATATATCGATTGATATGAGATATCGATAAGGAATTAAATTGGATTTAATTAAATATATTTACTTGGGCTTAAATGGGCTATGGTGTAGGGGCGGCCAAAAATTGGGTAAAAGGGTGTGTGATTGATGGTTAAGATTTGGTGCGAAAAGATAAGTGATGTGATCAACTTTTCTCTTTGATTCAACCATTATGAAAGGAACCCTAGACCTAACTTTGTAAGGACTTTTCAGCTGTCTCCTACCACCATCACTTTGGTTGAACTACACCTCCTAAAGCTTCAACAAAACTTAAATCAAGTCAATTAAAGTTAACAACTATTTATAGTAGAGGGTCTGCGGTTCAAGGACTAGCAATCTGTCGAATCGAGAAGGTTTTAAAGAGAAGAGAACTCATCATTACAAGGTGAACAAAGGGCATTAGTTTTAGATAAGTGTTAAGTTTTATATGTGATGTGTTACCTCTGTATAATTGTATAATGTTTATATATATATATATATATTGTGATTATTATATTATTGGTTATGTGAGATCCCTATAGGTATTGATGTTGCCACATATTAATTGGATACGTGTATACGTTTATCAAATAAAAAAACAAAATTTTCATTAAGGATCTGATACACACAATTGAAACCATTATATTTTATTAATTAATATATACATATAGTAATATGTTAACTAATTTATTTTTATGACTTGTATTAAACTATATAACTGTATCACAAAAATATTTCAATTTATATTTTTCAAATGTTTATTTACATTAATTATGATATTTAGTGACCGAAAATAATTTTTTTGGTAATTACTTAATATTTTTATTATCATTTAATTATTGTACAAATTAATAAATTGATAGAAAGTAAATTATGTTTCAGAAACTCAATTTTAAATTTTCTAAAATTAATTTGTCAACATAGAAGCTCTCGGTCAAAAAATCAGATTTTTTAAACTATTTTTCATATTTTCTAGAAAATCATTTAAAAATCGATCGAAAATATACAATTAATGAAAAAAATGATTTAGAAAAATCTAATTTTTTCATAAGCTATAGAATATCATTCCTGATATTTTGAAAATTTAAAATTTTGAATTTTGAAATATTTAATATATAAACCTTTTTATCATTTATTTATTGTTATTGAACTAATTAATTCATAATATATATATAATACTAATATTATAAAATTATAATTAAACTTGGATCTGCTGTGTATGGATCAAGAAAGTTTAAGAATTTTTTTTTGTAATTTATATAACCTATACTAATTCATATTTACATTAATTTTTCTATTTATATATATATTGTTATATATATGTAATTATGTTACTTCACACACACATATATATATTTAATACAAAAATAAAATTATATCTTGCATACGCACACACACTCACACATACATATATGTGTATGTGTATATATATATATATTTGTGTTTGTATGTGTGTGTTTATTTAATACTTAACACTATAATATTTTATGTATAAATATATATATATATATATATATATATGTATGTATATAATATTTTCTCATTATATATATGTATATATTAGATATATTTACACTTGGGTTTTTATATATAATTAGTATAAATATTTACATATATTTGGACACATATAATACATATACGATAAGCTAACATGTCCATTGCGATGTAAATTTCAACATCCATATACATGCATGTTATACCTTGCATGGAATATCATGTTACACATGCACACATACACATAAGTATATGATACATATGTGTACTTATATATAAATTGAAAATAAATTTCTGTCAATAATTTATGAATTTCAATGAAATTTATGATTTTATTTAAATTAAATTTAGAAATGTTCTAAATGAATTGGACTTCAGAGGCCCAATAAAGATCCAATAGGGTAAAAAAAAATGAAAATTCACTCATAACTTCCCCACGGGCTGGCCTAGTTCCAAGTTGTTATATTTTTCTATTACTCTCCCATAAGACATTAACAATGGGTGCATGTCATTGAAGATTGCTTAGTGGTGTGTTTGGGTCACACTAGTACTATGTGTTTCTATTTTTGATTATTACCGTATTTTCTCATTTATCATTATGAAGTACATCAAGTGCCCCACTTTATTTTATCTACAACAAACATGAAATAAACTAGGAAGTCAACTAATTTGTTGTGTTATTGATCCCTTTTTCTCTTTTACAAGCAATTAAATTTATAGATTTTAGTTTGGTATATTTTAGCTAGAACATAAATATGCTTTTAAGAAGATAAAGATTATATGGAGGATAAACAAGATGAAAGGATAAGCGAGTATAGTTGATGCGGTAGCTAGGACATGACATGAGATATGCTGAACACATGTTATTATGTATCCGGAAAAATTCTATAAACCATATAAGATAATTGAAACCTTTATGAATGTGTAGTATGCATTGTTGCTTAAATATTGTAAAAGAATAGGTAAATTAGGTTGTAGATAAAGTAGGTTCTTCTCTTCGAGAATACGTTGTGGAAAAGATTTTCACTTTTCATCTTTACCTTAACATTAAAGTTATGTTTATAATTCTCATTCGGCAAGTTAGATTTTCATTCTACATTCAACAAATACCCACAGGTTGCAAGAAATGCTTCATCAAATTTTCACATACTTTTTCCTAAGAAATCAGTGCCAAAGAATAAGAAATAGATAGTATTCTTTTCCAAGTTCAACATTAATGCATATTTCAATTCCTTTTGGGGTCACACTTTTTGTACACTAATAAATTTTATATATTATGTAAAATAGGTGCATCAACTCAAATCTTTATATAATTTATTTTTTGCAAGGAACTGTAATCCAGTTGATTTTCATTAATAGCCACGAATATGGGAATTAAGAACACTTATTTAAATGCATGTTATATACATGATATCTAATGGAACAAGCCCTATGCAAGCAATTCAAAATAATTAGTGTGCATGACATACGTTCTACATATGTGAAGCAAAATGATTAAAACAATTGGTTGTTACTCCTTGAGATGATGATTTTGATGACAACAACCTTAGGACTTATTATAAAATATAAATACTAACATTATAGTTTAGATGTGTATGTATATGCAGGATATAAACATGCAGGTACCAAGAATGAAGACTGTACAGTATAGAGATTCAAGACTGAAGATCAAGGTTGAAGACTCATGAGTATCAAGATATCAAGAGTTCAAGATTTCAAGAGTACAAGATAAGTATTGATTCTAGAATTATGTTAAAACTTCTTGAAAGCACTCACATATTTATTTGAAATTTATTCGTGGAATGGAATCCACTTCGAGCCTGTTAAAGGGATGGAACCCTAGTGGGATGGAACCCACGACAATATCTAGTTGAACATATAGTGGTCCTATTTTGAAATCCACTAATTTTATGAAAATGCTTTCCAAAAATATATCTCTTATTTTAAATGTTTTCAAAACCTTCTTTACAAAAAAAATCTCTCTTGTTTGAAATATTTTAGCCTCAAAATTATCTTTATCATTTTTAATATTTTGATTTCAAAATTGTCCTTGATTTTAAACTCTCTTGTTTTAAATATTTATATACTCAGTTTTTAAATCACTTTATAGATTAAGATTATATATATTAAAAATTACTTTTGTATGTTTAAACAATATTCAAATATATTTACAAAGTTTAGAAATTGTTTTAACAAATTATAGAAACCAATTTTAATAAGAAAATCAAAACTACCAATTTTTCCTAGAGCATGTCAACATCCTTCAACCCCCCATGTCGACATGGTGCCCTTTAAATTTAAAATTCAAATTTTAAAAAGAAGTGTCCTTTCGTCGTATCCATTCACGAATAGATATGGCTGTTGATCTTCTATAAATACCTGTAGTTATAAACGAATCTTTTATCAGATTTCGCTTGTTTTCTTTACTCTTCATCTTCCACATTTATTCTAAAGAATCCTAAACTATACTCTGCCGAAATGCAAAGTGAATCAAACATAATTATCTCTTGTTTGATTCTCTACCACTCTCTCCTTAAGATCTCAGTGCTATTCAAAGTTATAGGATCTTTTGTAAATCAAACTACTGAGTAAAAGGTGCAGTCGAACCTTGAAATCAATCGGGTGTGATTGTAGCCCCAGAAATCAATTAGGTGATCTTGTAGCCTGGTTAAATCAAGTGAGTTCCCCTAAACTCGAATACCGGAGGGTGCACCTCGTAGCCTTGAAACCGAGGGTGTAATCTGGGAGATTATTTTGAAAAGAAATCCATACGCTTATATGGGACTAGATGTAGGGTAACTCCGAACCAGTGTAAATCCTGGCGTGTTTTTTCCTTTACTGCTTTTACTTAGTATTTGCATCTGCGTCTAATTCTGTGATTATATCTGTGTTTGTGAATTGCATTTGTTGGTGATTAAATTACACAAATTTCAAAAAGATTTAGAAAATCCACAAAAAACTATTCACCCCTAGTGTTATTCTAGCCTTAAGATCCGTAATCCGCATTTCTAACATTAGTATGTGCTCCATGCATAAAAGGCAAAATTAATAGATTATTAATAGCTTCTATGTTCATGGATGATGCAACAATTAGTACATGTGACAAATGATCTACACGTGCATGACAAAAATGAACAGTGCAGAATGATAAAAAAATGAAATGAAAATTGGTGCCATAATGTTACAGTTCAACATATGTAAAACTATAGATGTTGAAATTTTTGGCACCCCTTGCATCTACGCTATGCCGCACTTCATTTAGTGTAGGAGAAGCAAGACCACTGCACAAAACTCTTTTGGTGTCAACATCTTGATTGGATTTCTCTATATCCCCCTTCGAGCACCTATATTTTATGGCAACATTTATGACAACAAAAGGAATCCCTTGTTGTTATATGCTATTAATCTCATATATATGCTCATCTCTTTTAGAATATGTTGCGATGTGAGACCAATCATAATTCAAACTACACAACCACTCTAATACAATGCAAGCCACACCTAACATATCTCTACTTTGGCGAGCATTTCTCAATTCAACTTTACGTTACATAGTCCTCAAATACTTGGACAATATCGCTAGCACCTCTCAACAATTTAGATTAGGTCGCTACCACCTCTCATCAATTCGACGAAGCTGTTTTATAAAGAGTCCTCTTTTCCATGGTTGGAGCATTGCCATATTCTAATATATAACTCCACCTCGATGAGAATTCTGAGCTTAAGCCACATACTAGAGCATACTTAGGTCAACGGTGCATCATATTGGTCATATTTTTCAACATCCCTCGCATCTCCATTATGCGCGCACTTCATTTAGTGTAGAAGAGGCAAGACTACTGAACAAAACTCTCCGATGCCAGCATCAAGATTGGATATCCCTACATTCTCTTTGGAGCACATATATTTCCATGGAAACATTATTGTAACAAAAGGAATCCCTTGTTGTTACATGTTACTAATCCCATATATATGTTTACCTCCTTTAGAATATCTTGTGATGTGCAACTAATCATATTTAAATTTACGCATCCACTCTAATATAATGGAAGTCGCATATAACATTAGAAAATTTTAATTTAAACATAGTATGGTAGTAAATAATGTATCAGTTATTATTTTAACAGTTGTTTTATCATCTTATTTGATCAATCATGTAAATGCTTTTAAATAATGTTTTGATATAACATGCAATGTTAATCAAACTGTTCAACTTAACAACTATAGTTTTTTTTGTTAGACTTGGTTTCTTATATTTTTTATTATTTATTAAAGTAACTAAGTTAACTGGAAAATAACTACTAATGTAATTAAAAGTTATCTCAATATTTTCCTTTAGGTTGTGGGTCATTTGTTGTATAAAATATATATTGATTTTTTCTTTTAAATAATTAGACTTTACAAAATAATAATATGTGAAGTTATATTGCATAATTTATTACTTTTATATTATGTAAATTTACAAATATCCATAGAATTTGAAATATGTTGAATTTTTTTTGTTTATGCTTTTATTTCAAGCTTATGAGTGTAAATTTACACAATATATTTCTAACATTCAATATATACAAAGAAACAGAATTGATATCATAAATTATAACAATGACTTTTGTGCATATTTGTTTGTACTATTTCACTATAAAAAGAAGTAAGCTTACATATTTATTTATGTCAAGTATTGTCTATGAATATCTTCATTATTTCACAGTAAATAAATTTTTCTCCCATATTTCTTTACAGGCGTTCAACGAACGTGCCTAACGTATTGATTAATAATAAGATGAAACTATATTAATAAGTATTCTTAAGTCATTTATTAACAATAAGTGTTCATAAAATACTTGATTTGGTAAAAGAAATTCTATGTTAATTTCTTTTGAAATAATAAATCTATCTTTCTGGTTTTCTAATACAAATAATTAATTCAAAAATCATAAAATAATTAATTAAAATTTATAAAAATTGAAAACTTAATGAATAATATATTAACAAAAACAATAATAAATTTATTAAACTAAGAAGAAAACTAGGAATCTGCTTATTTTCTAAAATATATTATATATTTATATAGAAGTTAAAAAAATAGAATACATAATGAAAAATGGATAAATCGACATGCAATAATTTTATATTTCAACATATAGACCATTGAAACAGATTTTCCTCCTTAATTTAAATTTTAAAATTAAAAATTACATATATAACTAAACATTTTCGTCTTTAAGCTTATTTTCTCTCGTTTTTTCTCTATAAAAATTAGAAACACGCGGCATTAATGGATCCAAACACTTTCAAACATCCAATTGAAAGAAATTTGGCTTTTGCAATTTCACGTTCTCAAAACTAGGGAAATTAGACAAAGAAATGAAGTATGTCACTAACATGTTAACTGAAATACAAGTACTTCAAATTCGAATGAAGAATGATGTAACAACCCGTAAAAGTTTGATAATTTAATTTGTTAATTTAATATTGGAAGAAATAAAAAGTTGTAAGGTAATAATGAAATAATAACAAACCTGAAACGTAACAAGGTTAATTAAAGTTAACAATTAATGAACTTGAACGAAATTCCAATTAAACAAAATAATTTAAAAGTTATAACTTGATTATAAAGTGAATATAAGAAAACAAGTGTAATATTGAATCAATTAGTGGATTAGTATATAAATATTGGTAATTGGATTAAAACAGTGTTATGTAAACAATTGTAACATTGGTTTGTTAATAATAACTTATAAGTGTAATTAAAAGCTAACGTTAACAATTACTGTATGTTACCCCTCTATTTAACCCGTTAATTTAAACCGGAAATAAATTTCAATAAATGTAATTAAATATCATGTTAATGTAAATTAAGTTAATATTTGGAAGTAATGTTAATTTTAATCATAATATGATAATTGGTTAAATAAAAAGAATGAAAATCTAGATTTATAAATTTATTTGAATTTAAAAGATAGTAATTGGATTTATTGCAGATAAATGAAATTAAATATTTAAATATTATGATAATGGGAAATTAAGATGAAATTGAGAAACATTAATGTGCCAAGAGATAAACCAATGTTAGTTATACCCTTATTGTAATGAAAGACTTGAATAACAAGGTTTAAAATTTAATAAATGGATTTTGGAAATTTTAATTTATAATTTCTGAATTTAACGAAATCGAAATTAAACAATGGAATTGATGGATTAATCAACTTTAATTCGACATCTAAATTTGTTTAAATTATTGTAATTGTTTAAGAAATCAAAAAGGATAAGATGCGTAAATTATGGAATTGAAATTGAAAAAGTGATTTAATTAATTAATATTAATTTATTTAGTTAACTGGAAAATAGCCATTTTGGCCACTGACTCGGATTTCGACGAAACCACTTTCATCGGATCCATAACAGTGAATTAATGTAGGACTTCAAGTTTCGTATCGATTGGACTTGTCGTTTGATCGTACGGGCTCGAAACGCCTAGAAACCAATTTAATTGAAATCAATTGAAATCGATTTGAAATAAGCTAATTTTAACGTAACTTCTTCATATGAAAGAATTTGGACTTGAAACCTATTCCATCGATTTTAAAATATTCAAAAACATCTATTTTGATATATGGGTTGACCCATTTTCGTTTCGGAGGCAGAACGGGAACTTAGGCCGATATCGTTCAATCAAATCTGATCCATTCTTTCTATTTTCAACCCTACCTACATATATCCAGTTGTAAACGCTAGCCACTCCTTATTTTCATTTGTCTGTATGTACAATTCCTTCAGTTGCTCCTCTTTCTCAATGGCAGACAAATTCTCAATTCCAAATCAATTGCAATTCAAAATTAAATCAAAAATTAAATCTCCTCAAACTATATCAAATTATATATTGATTTGAAGCTCTCGACGAGCGCATCTCAGATCTCTAATTCATTTTCCAAATTGAATCTCTGTCAGACCAGAAATTGAAGATCAATCCTTGGTCGTTCGTTGACGCTTGATGATCTGTGGCCGATCGTCGATTCGAGGGTAGGGTTGTGTGGAGAGGACGGATGGGAGTTCATCGACATAGTTTGTTCATCGATTGGACGGCTAGATGGTGCGGTAAAATTCGAATGGTGCTAGGGTTTCAGGGGCGGCTGTCATCTTTTCTTGTTGAGATCGACGTGTGTATGAAGCCGCGATGGCCAGCAGCGTAGGTGGCGCGACACGCGGTGGGGCGTGGCGTCGGGAGGCGGCGCGATTTCGAGTGCTGGCGATGTTTCGGGTGTTGAAATGAACGCATGCTCTAGGGTTTCCTGTAGCCGCGTGAAGGATAGGGGTGATGATGTGTAAGTCTGCTATGTTTTTATTTGTTTATTTTAAATTTCATTTTGAATCGTTCTAATTATCATAACTTGTGCATACGAGGTCCGATTTAGTCGCGGTTTCTTGCATTGGGATCGTATCGAAATTCCGAGAATTTTGACTCTGGTTTGGACGGATTCTCAGACTGTTTGAATTTTGGGTTTGAATTGGATTTAAATTCAATTTAAATTTAAAAGGTGAGTGTTTTAACCCACTCACAACTTCTAAAATTTCTCATTTTTGTTAAATTGATTGATGATGTGATTAGAAATTTATTTATGACTTTTTGGTATGTCTTTAATCATCATCTCAGTTTATTTGAATTTATTTGGATAAAATAGTTATTTAATTTATTATTGAATATAAACTGCCAGTAATACCAGTTATTTATTATCTGTTCTATATTGATGTTATTGATTAAGTTGGATGATGATTGTGATGATTGATATTGGATGAATGGATGTTGTATTTTATATTGTTATAAACTGCAGGTTGTTATGGATTTTTATTTCATTCGGGATTGCGGTTTGAAATGATATATAACCGTATTTATATTTTAAATTACGGAAATGATAAATATCTGTATCACTTGACATAGGATAGAAAATTATATACAGACACCGTGGTCTATATATAAAAATATTTTGAAATGATTTCTATGGTTTTGTAAAGAAATATACGATTTTAGATAAATATTGATTTTATATATTATATAAATGTTATTTTATCCTTGATTCTAAGCTATGTATAAACTTGTTTTAATAGAGAATAAGTTTAATAATAAGTTGATATTTATTAAAGATAATGTGGTTAAATATTTATTTAAATTATATTTTAATATAGAGTCAAAATGATTTAAATAAATTAAGGTTGGAAGACAAATATGAAATTTATTTGAAATTGAATTTATTTAAGGATTAAACTCAAATAAGTTTAATGTTAAATTTATTAAATTTGAAATTTTGAGAGGTATGATTTTTATAACTTGATTTTGGTTTAAGGTGGATTAAATAAATATCTCAAGTATAAATAAATTGAACGAAACATTTAGTTATTTGTAATTTGGGTTTTATTTAAATAATAGTGGATTTATTAAGTAAATGTTTCAAAACTAAATAGTAGAAAATTGAATTTGATATATATATATATATGAAATTATCAAACTTAGTTTTGAAATTGTTGAATACCTAAGTTTGAAATATATTGAATTTGAAATGGTTTATTTTGTGGATCAAATCTGTTTTTGAAGTCAACAAAATTTGGAATGGTTTATTTGAAAACTGAGTTGAATTGAAATCTATGATTTGAGATTTGGTTAAATCTAAAATTTTGGAATTTGAGTTGTTTTTGGAATTGATTTGTGAAATTGAAGAAGCTATTTATTATATAAAGAATTTTAATATTTAAACCATTTAAGTGGAAGTTATGTTTCAAGTTATGAGTTTCAAAGTATTATTCTAACGACTCTGACTCAACCTTCGAAAATCGGCGCCGAATACGACACTCGTATTCCAATGCCGCAAATCCAAACGTCGAATCTGGTTCGTCGGAGCTTATAACACAATTAAGTACAACACAACGGAAGGAAAGAAATAAATATCATTGATATACAACATTCGATACAACAATGATACAATATGAATCAATATCAGAGATACAAGATAACAATGCTATAGCGGAATAACAATATGATATAGCAGCGGAACCAAAAAAACTCCAAATCAACAACAGCAACTCTAACTCCAAAGCACCAATCCAGAATTAGCTCAAACCACCATCTCGTTTCACCTAGATGAGGAAGGTCAGTCATCCAAGACTGAAGAAGATCCCAAAGACCGAAAGCTTCCAATCCAAACACTTCGAAGGCTATCAATCTACACCTATTACTTAATTATCTGAAAACCCAACTCTAGACTGCCCGTGTGGAAAATAGTTGGCACCCAGAGTTTAGGAAGGGAATAATAAACTCCGAGTCAGTCATGGGACTGGTATGAGCAAACAAAAACAGTTGGCCTTTTAAAACAAACGACATATGAATTTAAAACAAATCCTCAATTCTTTTAGGAAAATGAAACTACCGTAAGGCCTCCCGCCACACACACAATGCAAACGCAGACTTGGAGGAGATTTATCCTTACGATAGTCAAATATGCTTAATACGAGAAAATTTCTTTGATATTATTACTAGTGCATAGTGTAGAAAAACCATTTCGAAAGTATAATATTAATCCTAGCCAGCATAGACATTCTGAACTATGCCTATTATAGCTACCATCTAAACAGTGGTGAGCACCATAAGTAAATGGCAGGTTCTACAACTGAAACCGTACAAGGGGCGTATTGAAGAATGGATTTCCAATAAATGGTCAGGCTAAGAAACTTCCTACTGCCACATGGGTACGCCTCTGGCGGGACGTCCCGAGAGCTTAACCCGCTCTCTGCCAACACAAGGCCGGGTTACCTCTGTAACTAGGTAACTACTACACGAGCGTGTCATCCCCCGATCCTTTGGGACCTTTATCTGAGCGCTCGACACCAACAACCACAAAGTAATAGATCTGCAATATCCACATGAGTAAGTATCTAGGCTCCATACCATGATACCACCTTTTCCAGAAGGAAATGAAAAACCCTAAAGGGTGCGACCCTCATAACCTTGCCACATCTTTCCTGTTTCGACCATTTCCGGGGTGTGAGGTCCTGATGCAGTCTCGTCCACAAATCTACGCTTTTTACAAAAGCCATGCTTTGATCACAAATGATCAACAAATGATCATCAACACACAGTAGCACTTAGCATGCCACACTACCAAATTTGGGAGTATACCACTGATGAATATCAACTACATAACCTCTGAGCTCGTACGTCTTAGAGAAGGGTGTTAAGCTAAGAGAATAAATTCTCCTCCACTAAGAAGAAATGTATTTGATAGAGATCAGTTTAATATCTCAAAGTGTAGTGTCAGACATACAACCATACAAGTCTTTTTCGGGTTCGAACAGAACCGAAGGCACTTTCGAAGAAGCCCTTGCAAATCTGGGTATCCACAATTCCGATCGGACTTCCCATCACTAAGGGAGAACTCTATACCGGAGCAACTCAGTGCAGAGTCAATCGACAGGTTATCCTATCGTTCTCTAAGACACTCGGTCTTCAACACCGGTCTTCAAATGCAATCCATAACGTCGTATCACTATTCGGAATGGGTTACATGACACAAGGTCCTCTCCCGGCTAAACCGAATAGCTAGCGCAATATTTAAAAATATATGGATATGGGATTTCAGTTAAGTCACAATTTAAAACTCTCAAGCTCTTCTTTTAAATGGTTAAACAAATTACCATTTAAATCTTTTTAAATAAAAAGATTTATTTCACAAAGTTCACCCAATTTCACAAAGATCCATTCATAGATTTCAAAACAATTCCCATTCAATTTGGATTAACTCAATTAAATCTTTAAATTAAAGATTTATAACTTTCAAAACACGTTTCCAAGGATTTATCTATAACTTGGAAAACTATTTTCATTTTAGACTTGAAATCCTTTTAACACAAATTGGAAATTCGTTTCTTATGTGGAAGCTTTTATTATTTGAAAACAAACAGTTTTCGTTTCGAAAAAAATCCGATTTATACAAGTTGAAATCTTGGGTTATATTCAAATTCCAAAACATCACCTTTAAAATGGTTTAAAAACCCAAATAAACCCATTTATAAATTGAATAACCTTTTTAAATCATAGACCCCAAATCATAGACTTTAATTTCAAATATTGAATTCAAATTTAAATCAAATTATTTTAAATTTCAAAACTCAATCAAGTTATTCAAAATAACCTTTATTTTTTGAAATTCATTTTCAAAAGCTTTCAATTCTAATTCAAAAACTATTTCGGATTCAAAAATTCAATCTTTAAAGCTATTTCAAAATCTATGACTTAACCCATTTCCACGTGCAATCCATATTTGTGTATATAAGTGTGGTCTAGGGGTTTTACACAATAAAAGTGCCACATCATCAATCAGCACTGATTCAAATACAGCAACATATTTGATAAGCGGTATAAACTATAACGCTTATATTTGATAAGCGGTACAAACCAATTGTAACGCTCATCTTTCATTCACAGATCAAAGGTATATATCACAGATAATAAATTACATCAAACACAGCCCAAATCAAAACAGAACATATCAAGGTATCAAACAATTCAATCATCCAATAGAATCCAAACATTTATAAGTAAGAGCAGTTAATTATTTGACTAATTCAAATCAGATTAATTACTTATGAATTATAAATCCTAGTTAATTAACATTACAAATCATTTTGATTAATTATTCTTTAATCACTTATTAATTAACTATTAAAAATAAATTAATTAACCTTTAATTATAATTCATCAACCTTTAATTATTAAATAACTAACCCTTAC
This sequence comes from Allium cepa, assembly GCA_030765085.1. Lineage (NCBI taxonomy): Eukaryota > Viridiplantae > Streptophyta > Magnoliopsida > Asparagales > Amaryllidaceae > Allium > Allium cepa. The sequence goes on from CM060940.1 coordinate 581,902,182, forward strand.
TTATTTAAGTACCCTTTAGTTAATTATCTTTAATTAATTACATTAATTAATTAACCCTTAATTAATTACCATTTAATTAATTATCCTCAATTAATTACCATTTAATTAATTATCCTCAATTAATTACCCTTTAAATTAATTATCCCTAATTAATTAACATAAGTGATTATCCCTAATTACTTATATTAATAAACCATGATTTAATATAATTGAGTAATTATGCTTTAATCACTTGATTAATCAACTTTAAATCATTAATTAATTACTTTTAATTAGGTAATTATCTTTAAGTAATAAATTACCTTTAATTACTTACATTGGTTAATCTTAATTAATCTTTAATTAAGTAATTATTCTTAATTATCCATCTTAAGTAATTATCGTCATATAAATTATTTCAAAACCCAAATCAATAAATTTTTAAAACAATTTTAAAACATTTAACTTTAATCATTTTAACCTTTGAAACATGTTTAACAATTTGCTTGGGAACTTGGTTAATTTCTTTTATTTTTAAACTTGCATTTTCTTATTACTTTAAAACCTGCTCATGTTTCTTTTTTTTTCCTTTTCTGCTTAATACTTGTACTTTGTTTTTTTTTAAACCCGCTAACATCTTTGTTTCCAGTTTCCTTTTATAACTTGTTACCTAACACAAACCAAACCCGAGCACACACTCAACATTCCCGAACAAAACCCTGAGCTACTTCTTCCCTTCGAAAAACCTGAGAACCACTTCAAGCAAAATTCCACCTTCCCCGAATACCATAAACAATACTGACACAACATGAACCGGTGCACGTGCACCAATCATTGGAGCACTTCAGATCATCACCCAGGCACCCAACAAGTCGACGATCACTACGTCATCCTTTCCGACCTCACCATTCCACGATTCCCACAACCAATCAGAAAACAAACCCCTAGATCGAAAACTGGAAAACACAACCCATCAGAAATCCAACCCTAGCGATCGCCTCCGACCACATGAACTCGCGCCGACCCAATCAGAGTAACGTCTCGTTCCCAGCAACGATTTCTCCCAACGCGATTTAGTTCGATGCGCCATAGTCGCCGATATCACTTCGACAACCCTCCTGACAAAAAATCTATACTCAGACCCTAGTTCACCACACTCAGACCACCACGGCGAGTTATAATTCCTCCGATTATTTTTCTAATCACCATCGGTGCCCGTACCACCTTCACCATTGACCACAACATCCAATTCATCGTGAGTTGGCTAGAATTAACGAAGCACGTGCACCAATCATCGGAGCACTTCAGATCATCACCCAGGCACCCAACAAGTCGACGGTCACTATGTCATCCTTTCCGACCTCACCATTCCACGATTCCCACAACCAATCAGAAAACGAACCCCTAGATCGAAAACTGGAAAACACAACCCATCAGAAATCCAACCCTAGCGATCGCCTCCGACCACATGAACTCGCGCCGACCTAATCAGAGTAACGTCTCGTTCCCAACAACGATTTCCCCCAATCGCGATTTAGTTCGATGCGCCATAGTCGCCGATATCACTTCGGCAACTCTCCTGACAATAAACTATACTCAAACCCTAGTTCACCATACTCAGACCACCACGGCGAGTTATAATTCCTCCGATTATTTTTCTAATCACCATCGGTGCCCGTACCACCTTCACCATTGACCACAACATCCAATTCATCGTGAGTTGGCCAGAATTAACGAAAAATTTTCAGTTTAAAACCAAAATCCCACTCTAAATCGAAAACTAAAAATTCTGATTCAATTGTTAAAATTCATGATTTATGAATTTGAACCAAATAATGTAAGTGAATCAAGAAAATATAAATTTCAAATTCAACACATTTTTAAAGTTTCACCGAGAATTCTTGTTTTAGGTTAAAAATTATTTTCCAATCATTCTTAAAAGTATTTTTAAATCTTTGGTCTTTTTAATTCGTATATTTTATTTAAAGGTCACTGTCTATAAATGAATGATCTAAAGGATTTTGATTTCTTGATTTATGTTTTAACTTGTAAACTGAAATATAGGTATATACACACCTGTACATCATATCTGGTTTTCTGATATGCATATATACACAAATAGAATTATACATGCAATCATGCAAGCATAGCTACATCACACCTTCAAGTTCACAATCAACATTCAAGAGATACAACAAGTTAAAGATTTTGCTCACATTGTTGAGTTTGATGAAGAAAGATAGAGAATAGGAACAGAGGAATGAACTTGTTTTGATATCTTGCTTTCAGATTCAATTGCTCTTTAGTTTGTTTTCCTTTGAATTGATTTGCTTTCAGATTAAAAACCTTTGCATTCTTGACTTTTAAACTGCTATCTTTATCTTCTATTTTCATTCTGTTTTCCAGGCTTGAGAAGATAATTTTCATAAAACTGGAGTTGATTATGATCTGCAATTCCAGGTTGATTTGTTTCAGATCTGAATTTTTTCTGCTACCTTTGCTTTCACTTTTTATTTCAGATTTGAAGTTCAAAGACAATGAAGTGTTGCCTTGTTTTTCTTTTATGTATGTTTTTTTTAATTAAACAAACTTGTTTCTTTGATGTTTATTTATTTTACACTTGTTAATTTTTTATGTCATATAGTTTACATTTGTTAAAATTAAGGAGATTTATGTTTGAGACCTTTAGTTCAATTAATTTTAAATTTTAGTTTTAAATCCTTGCTTCATTTTATTTTACAAATCATGTTCATGCCTTCTTATTTTTTTTTAAAAGATATATATAAATATTTTAAACTTTATATTAATTCTTTTACATAAATATACACCTTATCTAGTTTTGGATCTAAATTTCAAGTTTTATTTTCAATCTATTTTACAAAACACATATTTTATTTACAATTTAACAACACATGATTTGAAATCAAATTATCAAATCCTATTCAAGTTGAACTATTATGTTTTAATGTTTTAAATACATTCACAAACCTTAATTTAAATGTATTTTTTTTAAAAGAAACAACACTAAACCTTTCATATTTATTTTTGTATCTTATACTTTTAAAATTTCCAAATAAGAAATTAAATTTCAATTCTTGTATCCCAATCTCACAATTCAATTTAAAATAATTTTCGATATATATATATATATATATCTATTATGTAAGTTTTAAAGCCTTCATTTAAAATTATATAAAATTTATAAAGGAAAATGAATGGAATTTTTTTTATAAATAATCATACATATATAATTCTTAATTAATAAAGCTTTTTTTAAATCTAATTTATTTATTAAACCATATTCCAAATACAATTTTTATTTTATCCCCAAACATTCAAATTTATTCCAAATCAATTCATAATTTAATCAAAATTTTATATTAATTTACCAAATTAATTATTAATTTAATTTAGGAATCAAATTAATTACAAATTTAAATTTGTTTAAAAACAGGAATGTTACAATTATGATTTGAAAGTGTTATATTTCAAGTGTTTTGGATTTCGAAGTGTCATAACTTTGAAAGTGCTATGATTTTTGGAAAAAGGATATATTTGAAATGAAGTGATATCGTATTGATTTGGTATTGAAAAGACAATGATATTTTGGTTTTGAAGTATAAACTATTTTGCAAATGACTGTGGTGTAATAATAACGTTGGGTTGTTGAAGAGACCGAGATCAGATATGGGCATACTCTCTGTCGATACCGAAAACCACTTTAACAACCGTGTATGCGGTGGAGATTCCAGAATGAAGTAGGATGGTGGCAACGTTCTATTGAGGTATGTACGTGGACCCGACTCCTGTAAGTTGGCATAAGGTGGCTAAAACAGGAGCGATTCCGGGCCAGTGAGGAAGCTCCTCTTATCAGACACACTTCTTCGATCCTATTCTATTACCTTATGATTGACTGAGGCCCTTTGATTTTTTTGGGGGGTGTGGCTCGAGGTGGGCGGTAGTTGCACGCTACGCGTCACCACCAGTCCAGATAGTAATTAGCATATCTACCTTGACATTGCCTAGTTGTGCCGTGTCACCTACCCTATTGCGCCTTGTACGAGTTTGGTTTCTCCCATAGCCCGTGGAGTATCCACTGGCGGCTTCCCGATCAGGAGGGACCATGATACTGGATGGACTATTGGGACTATTATTGTGTTAAGGGGGAGATTGGGTAAATCCCTAACGCTATTTTAAAGTAAGTTTATTTTACTATTAGACATTATTATAATCGCGTATATTATTACATAGTAAATAGTATAATAGATCCTTAGGAGATGTGAATCCTGAGCATCTCTTAAATTACTGCACTCACGTTAGACACTGGATAGGAGATGTCAAATTTCGTAAACATCTCTGATGCCGTTCCACTCATATTTATTTCTGTTGATTTAACTCACATAGTTCTGACTCGAGTGTTTTATCTTTTCAATTCGCTCGGGTCAGCCTGAGCATTTCAGGATCTGAAGAACTTACTTATGGAGGACGAAGACGAAGATTTTATTACTATTATTTATCATATTAGTCCATTACATTCATGCTGTTCCGCTGCATTGTTATTTATTATTCTCTGGTATGTGCAACTCTGATATGTATTATATAAGTATAATCAAATGTTTTGTAAAACAGCTTCATGAACTGTTATTTGATTATAATATTTTTTCATTCCGTTGTGAGATTCTGTTTTGTATTATTTCTTTCTCTGCTTTTCTTATTCACCCCAATAACAATCCGCTCCTTTGTATGGTATGAGTCCGAAATGTGTAGTTTATCATTGATTTAAAACGTGCAAAAAGGCGGGCTGTTACATTTGGTATCAAAGCTTTGGTTTTGCGATAAACCTTAGCTTTGTGGGGTCTGACTCTTTATTAATAGGGTAGTAATACCCTATGATGAGTCGCCGAGCATATATATATATGAGAGAGCGTATTTTTTAGTGTTATAAAAGGGTTTTGATATTGTGTTAATTTGTTCCGTTTTGTATTTATAAATTCTGGTTGGTGCATAGGACGCTATGACATCAATAAGGTTTTCTAAACACTTAATAGGACAGACCGACACAATATTTGTTTTGAAATATAGGTAAATGAAATAATTTTGCCTATTATATTTTCTGTATATGAAGTAATAAATTTTATAAAGGTTATATCTGGTTGTAATATATTGATTGTTAGGTAGTGAAAATTATAAATATTGGTTGGAAACAGGATCTAAAATAAAATAAATGAAAATTGGAATTTACAACTCAAGTTCCAGGGTATTTGAAAATTTCTTTCAAATGATTTTGGAGTATAATAATAATATTATTTAGAAGTATTTTCTGATATAAATATTTCAATATGATTTGAAAGAATTTCTTTAAAGAAATTTTGAAAAGAAATAAGTTCTGTACTCCCCTCTCTGTCGTTGGAAAATAATTTCGGCGATGAGTGCACGCATCATCGACATTCATTTTCGAGTTTCAAGGTGGGATGGCCACTGTAGTAGTTTTACTGTAGATTTATTTTGACAAACAAATATAACTTTCAAATGGTTTTAAATATAATTGGATATATAAATTGTAAGTGTATACATCTATCTATTATTTTAAAATGATTTGAAATTTAACCCGGTATTTAGTTCTTAAGTTTCAGTTAATTAATAGTCTTAATTATTGTAGGGGAATGGAATGTATCTAATTAATAATTGGAACCTCTAACTAAAATAAGAGATTAAATGCTAGGTTATAAATGAAATAACAAGGAAGTTGAAATTTATAATCTATAAAAAGCAAAGGATATGACTATTGAACATTAGATTAATTAAAAGAAACAAGATAAACTTGTGTAACTTTCAACTACATTCTTAAAGCATATATATAACTTACCAAACATTAAAAGTTGTAATGTTTAATAAGAAAATGTAATGGAAATTGTATGAGTAAATTTATGTAATGAAAGCGTTCAATAAATTGCTTTTATTAATAGGAATTGATGTTATAGTGGTTATAAACTTAAGTTATGATTGAAATGCTACTAATTTAATGTAATAGAAATGTAAGTATTATAAATAAATGATAATAAATTTAAGTAAATAGTTGAAGCTATTTATAAATAAAATAAGTAGAAAAGATGAGTGCTGTAAATATATGATTATAGACTTAAGTTAATGTATTGATATGCTAAATAATTGAATCGCACATGAATACTATAAATAAATGAATAAAAGAAATTTAGAAATGAATGTAATGCAATAAAATGAAAATTTGCAAGAAAAAAAGGTAAATTAAAAAGATAAATCAATATATGGATGAAAAGGAAATCAAACAACAAATGTATGAAATGAAATTAATAAGAATGAACTTGATCTGTTGTTTGAAATTGTTGTTTGTTTGGTTTATGGCTGTTTGGGCAAGGATACATTAAATTTGTTTGGATGTATGAATAATCTATTTAGTTTCATCTAAGACTGTTGATTAAATGGTGCACTTAGTAGTTTATTCTCCATTCTGTACAATTTAAAGTTTTTAAACCCGAACAACTATTTGTTTGTTTGATATGGATGGATAACTGAATTGTGTTGATTCTGTATGATGATTGTATACTGTGGTTGCAAGTGATTGTTGTTGTTTGACATTGATTTGTTTGTTAATGGATGAAACAAAATCAATATTTCATTCTCTATAATTATTAACTCTTTTGGATTATATAAGTGAAATACAGGTTATGGAAGCAATTGCTACTGCTTTTGGTTTCATAATTAAACGTTGATTGCCCGACAAATAGGTACGTTCTCGGATTGCGGTTTTATAGCACTATTATATTGTTTTCCCCGTATTGGTATATATTATTTTGGAAATATATGTTATATATTGTTATATTCGATATTATATTTTCTTCCGAGCCTCCCCGTACAAAGGAGACACTGCCAAAAATTTTCAAAAATTTTGGACTTAGAATTTTTTTTGAAAAATGTTGTCCAAAGTTTATTAATTTGAGTATAAAAAGATTTAATGGTTATAAATTGGTATATTTTATTTAAACTGCTTAATTTTGTAAATTTATTTGTTTATAAAGTTAATATTTTAAATAAGATGTATTGTTTACTCAATTCTTTCTTTTCCCTTCTTTTTCCTTTTCGGGGACGAAAAGTTTTGAATGGGGAGAGTGTAACAACCCGTAAATTTTTGATAATTTAATTTGTTAATTTAATGAATCTTGTTATTTATATTGGAAGAAATAAAAAGTTGTAAGGTAATAATGAAATAAGAACTAAGACGAAACGTAACATGGTTAATTAAAGTTAACAATTAATGAACTTGAATGAAATTCCAATTAAACAAAATAATTTAAAAGTTATAACTTGGTTATAAAGTGAATATAAGAAAACAAGTGTAATATTGAATCAATTGGTGGATTAATATATAATTATTGATAATTGGATAAAAACGGGTTATGTAAACAATTGTAACATTGGTTTGTTAGTAATAACTTATAAGTGTAATTAAAAGCAAACAGTAAATATGTTACCCCTCTATTTAACCCGTTAATTTAAACTAGAAATAAATTTCAATAAATGTAATTAAATATTATGTTAATGTAAATTAAGTTAAAATTTGGAAGTAATGTTAATTTTATGCATAATATGATAATTGGTTAAATAAAAAGAATGGAAATCGAGATTTATAAATTTATTTGAATTTAAAAGATAGTAATTAGATTTATTGCAGATAAATGAAATTAAATATTTAAATATTATGATAATGAGAAATTAAGATGAAATCGAGAAACATTAATGTGCCAAGAGATAAACCAATGTTAGTTATACCCTTATTGCAATGAAAGACTTGAATAACAAGGTTTAAAATTTAATAAATGGATTTTGGGAATTTTAATTTAAAATTTCTCAATTTAATGAAATTTAAATTAAGCACGGCAATTGATGGATTAATCAACTTTAATTTGACATCTAAATTTGTTTAAATTATTGTAATTGTTTAAGAAATCAAAAAGGATAAGATGTGTTAATTATGGAATTGAAATTGAAAAAGTGATTTAATTAATTAATATTAATTTATTTAATTAACTAGAAAATAGCCATTTTGGCCACTGACTCTGTAACATCCCACATTTTTGTACGCTTTAAATCGACGATAAACCACACACGTCAGATTCAAACCATATAGAAGGGCGGATTATTATTGGGGTGAATAAGAAAAGTAGAGAATGAAAAAAAACAAAACAAAATCTTGCAGCGGAATGATAAAATATAATAATCAAATAAACAGTTCATGAAGCTGTTTTACAAAACATTTGATTATACTTATACAACACAAAATCAGAGTTACACATACCAAAGAATAATAAATAACAATGCAGTGGAACAATATGATGCAGTGGAACACTATAGTAAATAATAGTAATACAATCTTCGTCTTCATCCTCAAGAAGTAAGGTCTTCAAATCCTGAAATACTCAGGCTGACCTGAGCGAATCGAAAAGACAAAAAACTCGAGTCAGAACTAAAAGATCTTATGTATGTTAAATCAACGATAAAATATGAGTGGAACGACGTCAGAGATGCTTACGGGGTTTGACATCTCCTATCCAGTGTCTAACGTGAGTGTAGTAACTTAAGAGATGTTCGGGATTTACATCTCCAAAGGATCCATTAAACTATTTACTATGTAGTAATATTTCACTATTATAATAATGTCTATAGTAAAATAAACTTGCTTGAAAATAACGTTAAAGAGTTACCCAATATCCCCCTTAACACATAACAATGCCAATAGTCTATACAGTACCGTAATACCTCCTGATCGGAAGGCTACCAGAGGACACTCTATAGGTACGACACAAATCAAACTCATACATGGCGCGCTAGGGTAGGTGACGTGGCACAACTAGGCAATGCCAGGGTAGATATACCAATAACACTTCCGGACCGGTGGTAACGCGTAGCAGCTACTACCGCGCACCTCGAGTCATACCCCAAAATCAAAAGGGCCCCAATCAATCACAAAGTAATAGAATGGTATCGAAGGAGTGTGTCCGATAAAAGGTGCTACCTTCTTAGCCCATCGATCGCTCCTGTTTTAGCCACCTTATGCCAACTCACGGGAGTCGGGTCCATATATATACCTCAACAGAACGTCGCCACCATCCTACTTCATTCTGGAATCTCCATCGTGCACACGGTTGTTAAAGTGGTTTTCGGTATCGACAAAGAGTATGCCCATATCCGATCTCGGTCTCTTTAACAACCGACCGTTATTATAACACCGCGGTCATTTCAAAATAATTTATACTTTAAAACCAGAATATAATATCCATTTCAAAACTATATTAGTACGATATCATTTCCATTTCAAAAACCAAACCAATATGATATCATTTTATTAAAACCCAAATCAATATAATATATTTTTTATTTCAAATCCTTTTCAAAAATCATAGCACTTTCAACGTTATAACACTTCGAAATCAAAACACTTGAAATATAACACTTTCAAATCATAATACTTGGAAACATAACTTCCACCACTTAAATGGTGTTTTCTGGGGAATTGTCCGGGCAACTTAGTACTCGGCCTCCCCTATCGATCGGTCAAGTTGGAGCGTTCGGCAGCACAACACGTCCGACATCCTAGAAGCACTCGACGTCCAAGCTCAGGAGGTGTATATGGAACGTTCGACATCAGTGAGCGTTCGGCACGTTAAGACCGTTTGGCAAGAGCGCATCGCTCGGCATCATAAGATTGTTCGGCATTGAATAGCGCTCGGCATCTAGGAGCGTCCGACATTGAGAAACGTTCGGTGTTGAACACCGTTCGGCTAAATAAGAGCACTCGGCATTGAACAGCGCTCGGCGTCTAGCGTCTCGTTCGGCATCCGATAGACATTCAACATGAGTCTCGTTCGGCCTCCCGAGACGTCCGGCGATCAAAGATGGTTCGACATTCTCCTCAGCACGATCGGCTTCAATTGTTGCTCGGCCTACTCTTCCCACACAACGAACGTGTCATTCGACGTAAAGAGGATGGTTCGGCATTCAACCAATCGGCCTGTTCAGTTTGGCACACAGGGCTTGTCCCATTTGGACCAAGATATTCAGATACCTGGCCCACCAGGGAAGTCCGACCCACCTTCGCCTATAAATAGAGGGGCAGGGGCACAGAAAAAGGGGGAGATTTTGAGAGAACACTGGGGAAACTCTGCCATTTTCAAGACTCATCCCAGACCTTATTTCTTTGTATCTTGCAACTATATTCAAGTACCTACAAGCAGATTGTATCTGTTGCATCAATGAAAAGAATAAAGATCAACTTCAAAGTGGACGTAGGCTACTACGCCGAACCATTATAAATTTGGTGTTCTTACTTTCTGCATTTGAATTTACATTCTGTTCTCCATTTTAATTTACTTTCTTCATTAATCTCTCTACACAATCTTTCTAAGGGTGTTAGTGACCAATTTTGGTGCTAACATTTTGGTGCTTTCACTGAGAGTTTGAATTCTCAGGCTATTAGGATCTACTTTGCAGCTACTAGATTGCATAAATCCCTCGAAGGAGATCCATAATCATTTATAAGGCATCTGTTGATTCTACTCAGAGTTACAACCAACAACTCTACCATGGGAAGACCACGAACTAGATCAGCCTCTCAAAATGCAGATGCCCTCGAAACTGCTAGTGTGCAACAACTGGGAACTAGCAATCAGCAAGTGATTCGAGGCGCAGGGACCTCCAACCAAAACCAAGCGGAAGTTGTTTCCCGAGCAGAGTTCAATGAATTAATAAGCGAGCTTAAGGAAAGTAGAAGGCAACTTGCTGAGCAAATGCAAGCCAACGCTAACCTCATAAATCAGCTTGCTTAGCAGCAGCATCAGAATGCTGGAGGTAGCCCTGTCCCTTACTCTGAAGATGATAGTTCGTCTTCAGCTGATGAACCTCCTAGGCATAGACGCCGTAAGGATAAAGATGCACAAGCGGGTGCCACTGATCGATCTACTAGAAATCAAGCCCATGAAGAGACTGGATGTCCGAATCTCCAAGACCCAAATCAGACGGGACATCAACCCGCATGGTCCCGTGGAACGGAACCCAACCTTCCATCCTCCATACAAACTCCGGACTTAACAACTATGGTCAGGCAGTTGATGAGAGAAAACAAAGGCTTGACCAATGAAGATTGGGGAGTGACTAGAATCCATACCCCCTTTACGGATGGTATCCTTCAGGCTGAGTACCCCAAGAAGTTCAATATGCCGACTATCCCAGCCTATGAGGGGAAGACCGATCCCAGACAACACGTGATGAGGTATGGATGGGTGATGGATTCTGCAAGAGCTAATGATGCGACCAAGTGTAGGTGCTTCCCAATCACTTTGTCTGGTATTGCCACCATATGGTTTACTCGACTCCCACCTCGATCTATATCCAGCTTTGACGAATTAGCAACAAAATTCATAGAATAATTTAGGATACACACCACTCGCCCGAAGGACGTGATGTCATTATCAAGCGTAATCCAATCCCCGGGAGAGTCATTAAAAGCATACTTGCAAAGGTTTCATGTTGCTGCTACCGAGGTGAGCAATCCTAACGACCATGCGATTCTGATGACAGTAATGCGTGGAGTGGATCCGGATTTTGAGTTTGGAGATTGGTTGGCGGGGAAGCCCCCAGCTACGTTGGAATATTTTTATTCGAAAGCTCATCAGTTCATAAGAAGGGAGGAAGCTCGGTGGACAAGGCGAGACAAGGCATCAGGGCCCATTCAAGAGTCTATGAAAAGTAACGTCGTCGTGAAACAAACCGGAGATAATTCTGGAAAAACTCAAGTTAACATCCAGAACAAGCCCGGGCAGTCTAAAGGATCTGGAGGTGGAAATCCCGGAAAGAAAAAAGAAACAGGGAAATGGAAATCAAGGATCCCAACATACAATGAATACACCCTGTTGAACGCATCTTTTGAAAGCATCTATCTATCAACTTGCAAAACTTTCCAATATAGAAAGTCATGTCCAAAAGAATCGATGGAAGAACAGAAGCGGACCGGGAAGTATTGTCGTTTCCACGAGTCTTATGGGCACAACACGGAGGAGTGCAGACCCCTCCATGATGCTATAGAAAAGTTGATAAGACAGAAAAAGCTGCAGGAATTTGTCAAAGACCCATAGGATGGGAGGCAAGAAACATCGTACCCCGGACGTGGGCCGGCTCCACACCAACCAGAACAACCTACTCGAACTGTGGGCAGATTGGTTATTAACACGATTGCTGGTAGGCCTCATCCTGCAGATAAGAATTGGCAGGAGATGGAGCGATATGCTAACTCTTTAAGACATGCGGAGTATGAGTGTTGTTCGAATGTGGAGGATGGGACTCTTGCAAAGCAGCAGCGCACGATGAATGATAATATCGTATTCAGGAGCCGAGATGCGGACAAAGTAGAAGCCTCTACCCTCGACCCGATGGTCATATCTGCGACAATCGGGCCGGCGTATGTGAAGAGAATTCTAATTGATTGTGGAAGTTCCGTTAACATCATCTTCAAGAAGGCATATGACCGAATGAAACTGGAAGCTAAGGATTTGAAACCATCCAATGCCAGAATCCATGGCTTTAACGGCGCAACAATGGATGCAGTGGGATATGTGGAGTTACCAGTTGAACAGGGGCAGGGCGAGCGTAGGAGGGTGCGAATCCTACCATTCATAGTGTTGGACGTTGACTCTCCATATTACGTATTTCTTGGACGTCCCGCCTTGGCAGAATTTAGGGCAGCATTGGCCCCATGGTGTTTGACATTAAAATTTCCCACAGACAGCGGTGTTGGAGTGGTGCATGGCGATCAGGCGACCGGACGTGCCAGTTATGTGGCTGAGCTGAGAGAGGCTCAGCGTAGAGAGAAAGGAAAGGTTGCAGACCGCTCCGTCTGCAGCCGAAATGCTGATGATTGACAAGTAGTGCCTGAGCCCTGGCTCGGGCAACATTCTCGGATCTATAGGGACATAGATCCGAGAGACGATGATGGGGAACCTAGGGAAACCAATGCAGCACCGGCTGAACTCACAATTGACATCCCAGTTAGCCGGAGCGACCCATCATGAGTCCTTAAAATTGGGTCGCAACTCGACCCTTTGGCCACTGAAAACCTTACTGATTTCCTCCGAGCGAATCTTGATGTTTTCGCCTAGACACATTCTGATATGTGCGGGATTTCTCCTGCGATCGCAAGTCATATGTTGAATATAAACCCGAAACATGTACCTGTGAAACAAAAAAGGAGAGGCATGGACCCGGAGAGGTCCGCGGCTCTCAAAGAGGAGGTGGACAAGCTCAAAGCCAACGGGTTCGTCCGCGATGCCCTCTACCCTAAATGGGTATCTAACCCGGTTCTAGTGAAGAAAGCGAATGGAAAATGGAGGACCTGTGTTGATTATTTTGATTTAAACAAAGCGTTCCCTAAGGATAGTTTTTCGTTGCCTAGGATTGACCAGCTGGTCGACTCAACTGCTGGACGTGAGTTATTATCATTTATGGATGCGTATTCAGGATATAATCAAATCCCAATGCACCTCCCAGATCAAGAACACACCAGTTTTGTCACGAACATGGGATTGTATTGCTATGTAGTAATGCCATTTGGATTGAAGAACACAGGAGCGACTTATCAACGCCTGGTGAATCGAATGTTCAAAGATCAGATTGGTAAAACAATGGAAGTCTATGTGGATGACATGCTCATGAAGTCACGACAGTCAAACGACCACATCCGAGACCTAGCGGAGATGTTTGACATACTCAGGCATTATGGAATGAAGATCAATCCGTTGAAGTGTTCATTCGGCGTAGGATCAGGAAAGTTTATGGGATTCATTGTGAATGCCCGGGGAATCGAGGCTAACCCAGAGAAGATCCAGGCTATCCGAGATATACAAGTACCCAGAACCATAAAGCAGGTGCAAAGCCTGAATGGAAAAGTGGCTGCGCTAAGTCGATTCATATCCAGAGCTACAGACAAGTGTATTCCCTTCTTCGACATTATAAAGAAAGGAAAGAGAAACTTCGAATGGACATCCGACTGTGAGGAAGCCTTCCAGGCTCTGGTAAGGCACTTGGAAAGTCCCCCCGTATTGTCCAAGCCGATAAAACACAAAATGTTGTATGTATACTTGGCGGTATCCCAACACGCTATCAGTACAGCCTTGGTCCGCGAGGAAGACCGGATTCAAAAGCCGGTTTACTATGTCAGTAAACGCTTGACAGGGGCGGAAAGAAATTATCCAAAGATTTTAAAACTAGCCTATTGCTTGGTGATCGTATCACGCAAGCTTTGCCCCTACTTTCAGGCACACTTAATCGGTGTCTACACTGACCAACCCTTGCGATAGGTACTCCAAAGACTGGAAACTTCTAGAAGGATGCTGAAATGGAATACTGAGTTAAGTCAGTTCGATATTACCTATTTGCCTTGGAGGGCCATACAAGGACAAGTACTAGCTGACTTCATTGCTAAATTCACCGTGTCAGATGAACCGAGCAGTCACAGTGTCATACCTCCCATTCGATGTAAGATGTACACCGATGGTGCATCTAACGACCGTCGCGTGGGGTCTGTTGTAGTCCTTGTGACTTCGGAAGACCCAATCAATTTGCTACGCTTTGAAGCCTGAGTTTGCAGCGACAAATAACGAAGCCGAGTATGAAGCATTGATTGCTGGCCTGAGACTTGTTAACGAACTGGGAGTGAAGTCAATCAAAATCTTCTGTGACTCGCAACTGGTAGTATATCAGGTGCGGGGAGACTATCAAGCGAAGGGACAGAGAGTGGCTCCCTACCTTGCCCGTGTTCAAGAGCTGCTGGCGAATCTGGAATATTATGGCATCTCGCATGTCCCGCGCGAACAAAATAGAGAAGCCGATTCGTTGGCGAAATTCGCAAGCACTGGCGATGCACAGCAAATGGAATTATTCCCTGTTGAGACCCTCCATGCCCCGAGTATAGAGATGATAGAGATAGATCTCGTTTTAGAAACCGAACCTGAGAAGGAATCATGGTTGACCCCGATCAGACAGTACTTGCTACAAGAGGATTTGCCTGAAAAGAGGAACGAAAGATGCCAAGTCCTTCGTAAGGCTTCGCGTTATGTAATACATGACGGTATATTGTATCGGAGGGGATTCTCGACCCCTTTACTCCGGTGCGTGGCCGATGATGAGATAAAACGAGTGTTAAAGGAAGTCTATGAGGGAGAGTGCGGTGACCACACTGGGGGGCAAACGTTAGCAAAGAAAATCCTCCGTTACAGATACTATTGGCCGACTGTCAATCGGGATGCTGCAGACTATATGGGAAAATGTGACAAATGCCAGATATATGAAAAAATCCCAAGAGCTCCGCCAATGGAACTCACACAAATAGTTAGTCCCTAACCATTTGCGATGTGGGGGATCGACCTAGTAGGCTCCTTACCCTTAGCCAAAGCTGGAGAGAAATATGCAATAGTGGCAGTTGACTACTTTACCAAATGGGCAGAAGCAGAGCCTCTGGCTACGATAACCGCCAAGAAGGTTATTAATTTTGTCATACGAAATATCATATGCTGTTTTAGCCTTCCACGGACCATCATCACGGACAATGGAACTCAATTCTAGAGCAAGGAGTTCAAAGAATTTTGCCAGAAATATGGCATTGAGAAGAAATTTGCAGTAGTTGCTCATCTAAAGGTGAATGGACAGGTAGAAGTCGTAAACAAAATAATCAAGTCCATATTGAAAAATTGTCTGGAAAAGGCTAGAGGCAGGTGGGTGGATGAACTTCCAACAGCACTTTGGGCCTACAGGACCACCCATAAAACCGTGATTGGCCACACTCCGTTCACATTGGCATATGGCACGGAAGCTGTCATACCCGTGGAACTTGAGGTCCCATCACATCGGTTAACTTATTACGACCCCAAGTCGAACCAGAATCTCTTATTGGAATCGTTGGACCTCATTGATGAAAAACGCGAAGAAGCCAATTTGAGAGCGGCTGCATACTGACATAGAGTCGCTAAATACTATAATGAGAAGGTCCGACCAAGAACTTTTAATGTGGGAGACCTCGTTTTGAAACGAGTTTTACCGATCCCGTCTCATATGAATCCCACATGGGAAGGTCCATATGTCATCGAATGAAAGCTTGGAGAAGGGACTTTCAAGCTAGCGACCGTCGATGGTGCGACGCTTCCCCGAGCATGGAACAATGAGCACTTGCGACATTATTATACTTAGTCTATTTCTTCCATGTATTAGTCGCACTCATTTCCAGTATGCTTTTATTTCTAATTCTTGGCAAGTAATAAGGTAATTTAGCTTGCTTTCATTAATAAAGGCTTGAAGCATCTTTTCCATGAACTACCAATGTCTCTACAAATGATGATCCTGTGACAGGCAAATAAAATTATGTTATTTCGGCTAACGTGCGAACGTGCACAGACGACTTAAAATCTCCAAGTCCCCGAAGTGCGGACTGGAGTACTCTAAGTCCCCGAATCACGGACTCGAGTATAAGCGATTTAAAATCTCCAAGTCCCCGGAGTGCGGACTGGAGTACTCTAAGTCCCCGGAGCGCGGACTCGAGTATAAACGATTTAAAATCTCCAAGTCCCCGGAGTGCGGACTGGAGTACTCTATGTCCCCGCAGCACGGACTCGAGTATAAACGATTTAAAATCTCCAAGTCCCCGGAGCGCGGACTGGAGTACTCTAAGTCCCCGGAGCAGACCCGAGTATAAACGATTTAAATCTCCAAGTCCCCGGAGTGCGGACTGGAGTACTCTAAGTCCCCGAAGTGCAGACTCGAGTATAAACGATTTAAAATCTCCAAGTCCCCGGAGTGCGGACTGGAGTACTCTAAGTCCCCGGAGCGCGGACTCGAGTATAAACGATTTAAAATCTCCAAGTCCCCGGAGTGCGGACTGGAGTACTCTAAGTCCCTGGAGCGCGGACCCGAGTATAAACGATTTAAAATCTTCAAGTCCCCGGAGTGCGGACTGGACTACTCAAAGTCCCCGGAGCGCGGACTCGAATATAAACGATTTAAATGACCAGGTCCGCTGAAGACGGACTAGATACAAATGACTTGAAGACATCGTGCCTTCAGCGTGTGTACTAGAAAATGTTCTAAGTGCTTGAAGCGCGAAAGGGGGAAATGAACAACTCTCAAGGAATCTCCGAGCCATATGAAGGCGAATCAAGAAATCCATGTTATTCACAACAGCTCAGGTTCAAATCACAATCACACAGAAAACCGAATAATAAGAATCTTTTGAAAAAACAGAAGAAGAAACTAATCTTTATTCAGGAAAAGTTTTCTGCTACAAACACTCCAAATTTCGGAGTCGACAGTCTATCTACAAAAATACAAAAAATTATTACATGACTTAGATTAACTCTCGTTGGACGGGGATAATAATCACTTCTTGTGCTTTTTCTTCTTCTTCCCAGGTGGCTCCTCCCCAGAGCGTTTAGCCTTGGAATCCTTCCTCGATGAAGGGGTTACAACTGAAGAAGTAAGGGGGACATCCATGGGCTTGGACCCGTCGGGGAGAATGATCTTCAAGGTTTGGTCAAGGGATCGCCTGGATCCACAGTTTGAGGCTCGACCTTGATCTTGGTCGTCTCTTCCTTTTCTTTCTCAAGCCTCTCCTTCATGCTCAGCTCAGATGTGTGCTCAGAGACGCCAGTAAATTCAACTTCATAACTCCCGCCGATGGGAGAAGAAGCCTCAGATTTATCTTCATCAAGCGCTCTGATCACTTGGGCGTCTGGACTGGGAGCCTCTCCAACGTGAGGGGCCTCACTAGTTTCTTTCTCCGCCTCCTTGGCGACATCGCTCCTCGGAGTGGATTCGGGATCAGAACGACCTGTACACACGAAAAGCAAGTATTAGAATGCGACAGCTTTCGGGTAAACACTTGGGATGTTAAAGCGAAAGAATTGCCTACCAGATTCCGGCTGGTTTCCAGCCGTCACGGGGGTCTCGCTCTCCGGAATGGGAGACAGAATACGGACACCAAGGCCAGGGTCCTCCGGATTGTAACCAATATGCTGCTCGAATGGATCAAGTATCGGCCGATCGGCCGACCGAATAGGCGCATGAGCTGGAGGCGTGGCCCCGGATGGACCAGTAATAACTTCTTTCCCTTTCCTTGAAGGGGAACCTTTGCCATATATAGCCTTGGCTGCAGACAAGTCCGAAGGCTCGTTTCCCTTGAGATATTATTTTATCAATTCCCCCTCATCGATATCTTCGACGCTGTGCTCGGTCTTCTTGATTTCTATCAATACCTCCCATGCCTCGGCTAGAGATTCAAGTTAACCCTCACCCAAGAAAGTCAAGTCACGATGCATTAGAACGCGGGCGTTAAATTCAGCAATTAGTGGGTTAAACATGCTCTTGACTTGCTCCCTGCCTTCTTCTCTAGCTGCCTCAAGACGCGAGTTAGTATCGATGGACGCAATCCTTTCGCCCTCTTCACGGGCCTCCCTCTTTAATGCCTCAACCCTGGAAAGATCGCCCTTAAGTTTTTCTTTCAAAAGCCGAGTGGCAACGATCTCGTCACGGTATCGTTGTGACTCCTCTTGGGAGGCCTTTTGCTCTTTGCTCTCCCTGCGAAGCTGATCCTCAAGCTCCTTGACTCGGAGGCCGAGCGTGTCCCTCTCCTTTTGAATGAAGTCCATCTCTAGAGCCAAAGCCCCACGCCGTTGAACCGCCTCGTCAAGTTCTCTCTTATGAGTTGACTCCAGACGAGTAATGGCCTCAGCAGTGTCCTTAGCTCTCTGACGGGCAACCTCGAGCTCAGACCTGTAAGTTGCAATTTCTTCGTCCTGAGCTTTAATGATATCCTTGTCGTGGATAGCCACAAGCTTCAGGCGGTCGATTTCATGCTGGCGCTCCATGGAAACTTCAGAAAGTTTTTCGGCTAGGTGGACGAACGCGTCATGTTGAACATAGACGTCGTTCATACAGGCAAGGGCGCTCTGCTTAGCATGTCCAGGAATAGGATGAATAGCCGGAAGGAATTTCAGGCCATCGAAGCAGATCTTCGGGAATTTATCTTTAAGCTCGGCCAGCCTCTAAGGCACTAACGGGTCTGTTGCAGGAGCGGGAGGAGACAGCTTTGAAAGTTCGCCCCTCCTGTAGGAATCTCGGGACTGATGAGTGGAAGAAGAATCAGAGTGTTGGTCCCGGGGAGCATCGGGTTGTTACCTCTTATGGCCGCGCTTGTCTCTGCTTTGCTCCACGTGAGAAGATATGTCCTAGTGGTATTTTGGTTGGTAATGAGTTTTCCTCCGAGACGACGAATCCCGGGAATGAAAGTCTTTGTCGCCGTCACCTTCCCTATCTCGGCGTCTTTCGGGATCCAGGTCCCATCCGGAATGATGAAGAACTGATGAACCGCGAAGGCGATCGAGTCCATGTGAACGCCCCATACCACCTGTACAGAATTCAAATAACAGCGAATTAGCAAAGAGTAATGTGACGATAAAAATCTAAGCGAAAATTGGAGTGCAAGTGTTCGTGCATGTCCTAGTGTTTCCCCCCAACAGACCAGTCGCTTTGCTAATAGGAGTTTTCTCTCCCTGACTCTGGGTCGGAACGCCCGCGTCGCCTCTGACGGGCGAATGAAGTTTGAATACCTCCGGATTATCAAAGTCGTAGTTGAGCAGATCGTCCGGAATGGAGAGGTTCGATAAGCCCTTTAAAGAACTCTCTACGTGCTGTGAAGAAGCCTCTCTCTCCTTCGGGATAAGTGTAACCTTCGAAGTTCTGCCGACCTTCTCCTTTCTGATTTTGTACGTCAATCCCTTTTTCCTCTATGAAGGAGAAGACGACGTTTCGATATCATGCACTTCAAATATAGGATCTTGGGCTGGACCCAAATTCTCACCTTGTGCTACGGGTGTTTCACCCTCCTTGATTTCCCCCTCTTCTTGTACCTCAGAGGTGTGGCGTGCTGACGATTCAGCTAATTTTTCCCCTTTACCGGAGACTGGCCTGGGCACAGTAACACCTTCGGGAAGACATACCCGGCGACCTTCTGCTAGCAACCCGAACCTCGATAGCGACTCATTTGAGATAAGAGTTCGAATGTCTCGTTCTTTGGCGGGAAGAGCTCTAATAGCTTCAACAGCCTCAGAATACCCGCGGCCATCGGGACGTGGATTGATACCTGAAAAGACGAGTCTAGAATTAGAAAAGGCATAGCCTCGATCGAAACATGACCATCATTCCAGGAGAAAGACTTACTTCCTTCAACCCATCTCCTCGCGAAACCAGGGGGCAACGCACATAGAACCATTCTTGTTTGTACAGGGAAAATTTGCTCCACGCCCCGGTGAAAATTTGGCATTTGCGGTGCGGCTCGAGGAACACAAAAGAGGGGCTATCTCTCCGTCTCTTGATCATATAAATATATCTGATGTCGTTGGGAGTTGGAGGCCTGGAAAAGACGGTCATGAAGAGAAGATATGTTCCATAAATGAATGTGTGGCCATTCAGGTGCAGTTGCGAAGGGGCAATGTCCATGTATTGCAGCACATCCCGAATAAATAAATTGAATGGAGGCACGCTGCCCACCTAGCACATAAACTTATTACAGGTGGTATATCCAACTAGGGGCAGGTGTGGGCGATCATGCCCCGACGAAACCAACACATCGACGAAAGGGATTCCATGGATAGAGCATATTCGCCGGAGCACGACTTCGTTAATCTTCGAAGCCTGTGAATCGATATGATTATCCAAAAGAATCTATGCCTCCAGGGCATCAGAGGCTAAATCATGAGCGAGGGAAGTCGACGGGTTAGGAGAATCTGTAACCCTTTGTTTAGAAGATGGCCCGGGTCTGTCAGAAAGCGCGGCGAAGCTAGATCTTTTAGACATCTCCGATAAATATTGAGTTTGGTGGAAGCACCTGTGAGAACTATACTTGAAAAATGTTCAACGTTAGAATTAACAACACAAGTATCCCTCCCCCACGAAGTGTGTGAACTAGTGCGATCAATCCTGTGTAAGCATTAAAAATTTTAGAAGTCACGAGGTTACTGATATAAAATTAAGCCTCAAATCATCGCATTCGAAGATCGTCATCGCTGACCGTCTTCGAAAGCCTGCCTTATGGCGATTATAATTCCAGATTCAGAAAACGTTAAAAGAAGTTGTCTGGTTATGTCTATTTAAGTCCGGGTTTATGTCTACTGAAGCTAGGAAGTTATTGGTCCGGATCAGTTCGATATGCTGATATGCGAGAGTCCTTGTCCTTGTCCTGTTATATGATTAGGCTAGGTAGTTTAAGTGTTTGGCCTAAGCTAGAAGATGGTTCGGCATTCAACATGGCTCGGCCTAAAGGTTGTTCGGCCAAATTATCGTCCGGCCAAAATATCGTTCGGCTTAACTGCCGTTCCACCAAGCTATCATTCGGCAAAGCTACTGTTCGGCGTAATACTTGTTCGGCAAAATTCTCATTCGACCTAACTATCGCTCGAACTAGTTAGCGCCCGGTAAAGTGACGTTCGGGCAAAATTCCATTCGATCGAGACAACACTCAGCATCCTCCCCGCTAACTCATGCTTCCACCCAAACCTTCCATCCCATCGTTCGGCACGTGGTGAGTCACGCCGAACCATAATTATGCCGAGCCTTAATGTTCGGCACTGCACTCTTGACTACAGTTCCATTCCTCTCCTCCTCCATCCACGCCGAGTCATCCCAGATCATTCCGTTCGGCATCCTAACCACCTCCAACACTTCCTCTATTCTTTCCCTTCTCCCGGTTTTCATTCGGCACGAAAGAGCTAGGCCGAACTACAACACATCACCCAACAACTCCAACGTGAGATCACCCCTGGTCATTATTCCTCACCTCACATCACTCAGCCCCAGTGATATCCTAACCAAGGTTCGCTTCCTCCATCCGCGTGACCCTCTCGGCTATGGTTCTAGTGTACAAACCTAAGCCTCTTATTGAAACTGCTTAATCATGAAAAGAATTTAGATAGAAGGGATAATACCTAGTCAGTAGATCGAAGCTGGGGTAGGATTGATTAGGTTTTTTAGTGTCTGATTAACAGGAAAGGATTGCAAGTTATTGAGGAATAACAGAAATAAAAGTGGAAAAGAGGGGAGAAGGAGGACGCTAGATTTTATAGGGAAGAATAGGAAGGTGAAGAGGCTATAACCGGTAGAGCCGGCCAAGAAGGTACCGTTCGGCATGCATAGAACGTTCAGCTCCGACCGCATCATTCAGTTTCTACTCACAAGGCCACTCGGCACACGAGAAGTGTCCGGTCTCGGCTGCATCGTTCTGCATGCACGTTACGTTCGGCATGCGCCATAATCCCGTCATGAGAAGTGAACCAAGGATCGAAGAGGAGCTCAGATGACACGTTATTCAAAGCGCATCACGTCCGATCACGCGATACACTTTGGGGGGTAAGTGTTTCCTGGGGAATTGACCGGGCAACTTAGTACTCGGCCTCCCCTATCGATCGGTCAAGTTGGAGCAATCGGCAGCACAACACATCCGACATCCTAGAAGCACTCAGCGTTCAAGCTCAGGAGGTGTATATGGAACGTTCGGCATCAATGAGCGTTCGACACGTTAAGACCGTTCGGCAGAGGCGCATCACTCGGCATCATAAGATCGTTTGGCATTGAATAGCGCTCGGCACCTAGGAGCGTCCGACATTGAGAAACGTTCGGTGTTGAGTACCGTTCGGCCAAATAAGAGCACTCGGCATTGAACAGCGCCCGGCGTCAAGCGTCTCGTTTGGCATCCGATAGACGTTCAACATGAGTCTCGTTCGGCCTCCCGAGACGTCCGGTGATCAAAGATGGTACGACATTCTCCTCAGCACGATCGGCTTCAATTGTTGCTCGGCCTACTCTTCCCACACAACGAACGTGTCGTTCGACGAAAAGAGGATGGTTCGGCATTCAACCGTTCGGCCTGTTCGGTTCGGCACACAGGGCTTGTCCCATTTAGACCAAGATATTCAGATACCTGGCCCACCAGGGAAGTCCAACCCACCTTCGCCTATAAATAAAGGGGCAGGGGCACAGAAAAAAGGGGAGATTTGAGAGAACACTGGGGAAACTCTACCATTTTCAAGACTCATTCCAGACCTTATTTCTTTGTATCTTGCAACTATATTCAAGTACTTACAAGCGGATTGTATCTGTAATCAAGCATCAATGAAAAGAATAAAGATCAACTTCAAAGTGGACGTAGGCTACTACGCCGAACCACTATAAATTTGGTGTTCTTACTTTCTGCATTTGAATTTACATTCCGTTCTCCGTTTTAATTTACTTTCTTCATTAATCTCTCTACACAATCTTTCTAAGGGTGTTAGTGACCAATTTTGGTGCTAACAAATGGTTTAAATATTAAAATATTTTATGTAATAAACTAGCTTCTTCAATTTCATAAATCAATTCCAAAACAACTCGAATTTCTAAATCTTAAATTTAACCAAATCCCAAATCATAAATTTCAATACGATTCAGTTTCCAAATAAACTATTCCAAATTTTATCGATTTCAAAACAAATTTGATCCACAGAATAAACCACTTCAAATTCAATATATTTCAAACTTTAAATATTCAAAAATTTCAAAACTAAGTTTGGTAATTACGATTCAACAATTCAATTTTCTATTATTTAGTTTTGAAAATCAATTACCATTTAAATAAAACTCAAATTACAAATGACTAAATATTTCCTTAAATTTATTTATAATTGAAATATTCATTTAATTCACCTTAAACCAAAATCAAGTTATAAAAATCATACCTTAAAGTTTCAAATTTAGTAAATTTCACATCAGGCTTATTTGAGTTTAATTCTTAAATAAATTTAATCTTCAATAAATCTCAATTTATCTTCCAACCTTAATTTTATTTAAATCGTTATAAACTCCATATAAAAATATAATTTAAATACTTAACCATATTATCTTCAATAAAATCAGACTTATTATTTAGCTTATTCTATATTACAACAAATTATCCATAGCTTAAAATCAAAGATAAAATAACATTTATATAATATCTAAAATCAGTATTTATCTAAAACCACATTTTTCTTTATAAACCATAGAAATCATTTCAAAATATTTTTATATATAGACCACGGTGTCTGTATATAATTTTCTATCATATGGTCAAGTGATACAGATATTTATCATTTCAATCCGTAATTTAAAATACAAATACGGTTGTTGTAACATTCCTGAAAATCAACCAAGATTAATTTGGCAATTAATTTAATTTTGGAATTAAATTGTGAATTTATTCATGAATTAATTAGAAAATTTCTAGAATGAATAAATAATTTTTAGATTATAAAGTAGAATTTGGTTTAAAATTTAAGGATAAGTAATTTTATAAATAAAATTGGATTTAAAAACAAAATGTATTAAAAATAAAATAGGGATTAATAGCTTTGAGATTAATAAAAGTTAATAAAAAGTCTGTTTTCTAATTTTATTTTATTTTATTAATATTTGGGAGATGTAATAAATTTCAAATTATTATTTTAAGATTTAGTTCTCTTATATAAATAAAAGTGACTATTTGTTAATATGTAATCAAAATATTTAAATCATTCTTTTTTTTTAAAAAATTGTATAAAAATAAATAATGAGAAATGTATGAATGAAAATGTATAAAATATAAGTATATAAATATGTTGAACTAAATTAAAGGATTGAATGTGGAAAAATAATTGGAATAAAATTTTATTTGTGTAAAGATGAATATAAAAGAAGATATAAACAATTTTAAAAAAATGGAGGCATATGATGTACATCAAAATATAATTACAAGAAGGATTAAACTAAAGTTTACAAAACAATTTGAATAAAGGGGGTATAGACACAATTTTCCCTACACGTAACAAGTGTACAACATGAAAAGGAAAGTTTACAAGTGGCATTCAATTTTTGAAAAAAATATATAATAAAACAAAAGAAATTTTTCATAATAACCAGGCCATTTAATAGCCTTTTCATCTCCTTCTCAAGGTCTAAGATCTGCAAAAATCAAAAAAAAAAGAGAAGAGAAACTTGGTAAACAGAGAAACAGAATCATCTTCAAACTCAAAAAAAAATTCAAAAATCCCTCTCTTCAAAAATCTGAAACCAAAGCAGACCCAATTCCAAAAGAAAGAAAAAAGAGCTTCGGTTTATAACTGAAACAAGGAAGCAAAGCCTAAAAGCTAGATCCAGATTCAAGAGCAAATGCAAGAACCAAATCTGGAAAAATATAAAAACCTGGAAATATTAAAAAGCAAGCAAATCTGGAAATTCAAAGCCTCTTTTCAATTGTAGCTCGGAAGTTATCAGATCAGGGTGAAGCAATTACAACTACAAGATCAAAACAACATCTTTAACAAATTCGAGAATCAATCTTCAAATTTCAAAAGGGATTCCTATTCTCTGTTCAAGCTTGGAAGTCAGATGAGCAACTCTCTTTAAAAAAACCCAACCTTCTATCATGATTGTGCTCAGTGATGATGAATGAAATGAAAAACGTGGTAACTTGTTTAAATGTATACATATGTGTACACAAGTGTACAGATTTGATGATGCATGTTTGTATGAAGGAATGTGTATACCTATGTTAAAACCTACATGCTCTAAAACAACTTCAAAAATAAATTCCCATTTCTTTGATTATTGTTAGGTCTAAGGATCTAAACAAAATATACTTGAAAAATCAAGATTCAAGTAGGAAAAATATTTGTACGTAAAATAAGATAAATTATTTTCTAGAATTTAGAAAGTACAGTGGGTTTTAAGAATATCAAAAAATTTGAATATCTTAATTTTAAGATCTGATTATACAACCATGATTTTCTCACGAAATGATGATTTTTGATATGAGTCTCGTGATTTTTAAGCAAGTAGGTATAGTGAAATCTCTAGATGAACGGAAAATGCTTTTCTGTCAATTGCCGTCGATCGAGGTCAAACCGGGGCTTGAGATTTATGTCAGAAGAAGCTCATAGTTCGAGGATGATGGGAAAAATACGAATTGAATTTATCAATAATCATGGTGGAGGAATGGAGAGGTTATAGGGTTTAATGAAGCATTTTGAACGAGATCGTAATTTTGGCTGCTGCGGCCTCTATAGGGTATCGGGCTCCATCGCAGGCAAGGGAATGGAAAGGTGGAGCTTCAGCGAAGTTGAGACCAGAGATCCATGATCTCTAGTGGTTGGGTTCGTCGTAGCGAGGAGGATATTGATCGGGCTTTGATGCTCCAAATTCGATCACGCAGCTCGATTCTGATTTCGAGTCCAATTCAAAGTTCTGGGCGATTATGGTGATCGAGGGAATGGTTGTTGGCATGTGGAAGCTGACGGCGTCGATCACCGTTGCTCCGATGACTCGTAGATGTGCACGCGCGTATCAGTGTATCAGGTGGATTTTGTGTTTGGGGAAGAAAGGTGGAACTCGAAGCGTGTCTCGGGAAATTTACGTGTTAGCTCGAATTTTAACTCGGAGTGGAATGTTTGGGCAAGGGGAAAAATACTTAGAAAATTTTAAGATTGAAATTTTGGGGCGCTCTTGGTTAATTTTTGGGAAAACCCAAGGCAGTGGAGCAATTTATTCGGGTTCAACTCGAAGCAGACAGGGATTTTCTCGAGTTGATTGATATTGGCCAAAAACAGTTTTGAAGTTTAAAGGAAATTCAAGTTTTTGAAAATAAATTTGTTAAATTAATTTTCTTTCAGTATTTAACGTTCCTTAAGTTTTAATATAAGTTAAGGAGGGTCTTAAATAAATTGTTTTAATTAACATAATTTTAAATGGTTTAAAATAATTTGACTTTAATTTGAAAGTTATCTTCTTAATAATATATAAAGAAGTTAATTATTATAAAGGATGTTTTAAAATGGTTAAGTAACTTTCAAAGTTTAAGTTAACATATTTGTTAAAGGGAAATTATTATTTGAAGTGAATTACTTAATGAAAGTAATTAAAGTAATTAATTAATAATTGAAGTTAATTAATCAAGTAATTAATGAATGATTAAATAAAAATAATAATCACTTAGTGAAAGTAATTAAGAGTAGATAACTAGTGATTAAAGATTGATTAATCACATGTTAAAGGTTAATTAATTTAAAGAATAATTAATTAATACGATAAATTAATTAAAGTAATTAAATTAAGAATAATTAATTAATTAAAGTGATTAAGAAATAATTATTAATTAAGGAGTAATTAATTTTTGTAATTAATTAAGGATTAATTATTAATTAAAGGGTAATTAATGATGAATTAGGAATAATTACTTAAATGTATGTAATTATTAATTAACCTTGACTAGGAATTACCCATAGGCAAATGATTCTGGTTTAGATTAATCAGACATTTTAATTGGCTTTACTTATGGATGACTATATTCTATTGAATGCTGGATTGATATATTTCATATGTGATGTGATGCTATGTAATGCTTTGTGCTGAATTTTTATATATGTGACGAATATACTGTTGTATGAATATGAAAATCCCTTGACCCGTAAAACGACATTTGAATTTCGATGCGGCAGGGAGTCGGATTCCAGTTGGTTATCCGAAACCCACATCGAATCGTAATGATGAATCTTTGTGATTGATAAATTTACTTCATCTATGAATCTGTAAATGAAGATAAGCGTTATGAGTTATACCGCTTATGAATATTGATATGATTAAATCTATGATGATTGAGGTTGTGCACTATTGTGTAAAACCCCCTGGACCACACTATACACACACAAATATGGATTTCACGTGGAAATCAGTTAAGTCACAGATTTTAAAATAGTTTTAAAATTGAATTTTTGAATCCACTGGTTTTGGAAATGGATCGAATTTAAAGTGAGCTTTTGAAAAGGAATTTCAAAGATAAAAGTTATTTTTGAATAACTTAATCTAATTTTGAAATTTGATTTAAATTTGAATTCAAAATTTGAAATTGAATTCTATGTTAAGAATTTATGATTTAAAAAGGTTATACAAGTTTATATGGTTTTAAAACATTTAGGAAGTGTTGTTTTGAGAATTTGAACTTAACCCAAAACTTTAACTTGTATAAATGAGATCGGATTTTTTCGAAATAAAAAAAACTATTTGTTTTCAAATGATAAAAGCTTTCATATAAGAAATGAATCTCCAATTTGTATTAAAGGAATTTCAAGTTTGAATCCAAAACGGTTTTCCAAGTTGTGAATTGATAATTAGAAATGGGTTTTGAAAGCTATGAGTTAAATATTTAATTCAAAGATTAAATGAATTAATCCTATTAAAATGGAAATTGTTTTGAAATCCGTGAACGGATCTTTGTGAAACTGGGTGAACTTTGTAAAATAAATCCTTTTGTTAAAGATTTGAAATGATAATTTTGTTTAAACCATTTGAAAGAAGGTTTTGAATTTTAAAGTTGTGACTTAACTGAAATCCCATATCTATATGTTTTTTAAATATTGCGCTTATTATTCGGTTTAGCCGGGAGAGGACCTTGTGTCATATAACCCATTTCGAATAATGATACGACGTTATGGATAGCATTTGAAGACCGGTGGTGAAGACCAGGTATTTGCGAGAATGATAGGATAACCTATCGATTGTCTCTGCACTGAGTAGCTACGGTATAGGGATTCCCTAAGTGATGGCAAGTCCGATCGGGATTGTGAATACCCGGATTGCAAGGGCTTCTTCGGAAGTGCCTTTGGTTCTGTTCGAACCCGAAACAAACTTGTATGGATGTGTGTGACATTACACTTTGAGATGTAAAACCAGTTTCTATCAAATACATTTCTGCTTGGTGGCGGAGAATTTATTCTCTTGGATTAACACCCTTCTCTGAGACGTACGAGCTCAGAGGTTATATAGTTGATGGTTACCAGTGATACATTCTCAATTTGGTAATATGGCATACGAAGTGCTGCTGATCATTTGTTGATCAAAGCATGGCTTTTTGAAAAAGCGTAGCTTTGTGGACGAGACCTCATCGAGCCTTACAAACCGGTAATGGTCGAAACAGGAAAGATGAGACAAGGTTTCAGGGGTAGTTCCCCTAGGGTATGACCATTCCTTCTGGAAAAGGGTGGTATCATGGTATGGAGCCCAGATACTTACTCATGTGGGCACTGTAGTATATTTATTACTGTGTGATGTTGTTGGTGTAGAGGATCTTTGGATAAAGGTCCCAAAGGACTGGGGGTGGCATATCTTAGGTTTTACTTCCCGGGAAGGGGTTAACCGGCCTTGTGTTGGCAGAGAGCCGGGTAGGTTCTCGGGGCGTCCCTACAGAGGCGTTCCCATGTGGCAATAAGAAGTTCCTTAGCCTGACTATTTTTTGAAAATCCAATCATCCAATACGTGCCTTGTACGGTTTTAGTTGTAAAACATACCATTTAAGATGGCAGCTATAGTAGGCATAGTATAATGGTACCTATGCTGGCTAGGATTAATATTATATTTTCGAAATGTTTTCCACTATGCACTAATAATAATATCGAAAAGTATTTTTGCGTAGTAAGCATGTTTGACTATCATAAGGGGAAATCTCCCCTATGTGTGCGATTGCATGGTGTGTGTGTCGGGAGGCCTTATGGTAGTTTCATTTTTCAAAAAGCATTGCGGATTTCAAATTTAAAACCTTTTGATTGTTTTAAAGACAAACCGATTTTGTTTGCTCATACCAGTCCCATGACTGACCTGGAGTTTATCGTTCCCTTCCTAAACTCTGGGTGCCCATAATTTTTCCATACGGGCAGTCTAGAGTTTGGTTTTTCAGATAGTCAGGTAGTATATATCGTTTTGGGTAGCCTTCAGCATTTTGTTTGATACATTTTGGAGTCTTTGGAGTGCACAGACTGGACCTTGCTTATCTTTGTGCAACCTTGATGGTGGATCGAGCTTGAAGTTTTGGAGCTCTAGCTTGGAGTTTTGGATTGGAGTTGTAGTGTTAGATTCTGTTGAAGACTTATCTCATATTGTGTTGTGTTCCGTTGCATTTTGTGTTGTATATTCTCTGATGCTGATGATTATCATTGTATCAAATTGATGTATCGGATATGGTATTCATGTTGTATCAGTGATATCATCTTTTATTTCCGCTGTGTTATTTATCATCTAATGTTGTTGCAAGCTCCGGCGATACGAATTTGATGTTGTTTATCGAACATCGAGTTCGGGTCGTCACATCTGATATCAAAGCTAAAGGTTGAGTAAGAACTTTATCTACGGAGTGTAGCACATTAGATGGATCATTAGAGATAGAGTGAAGTATACCCTGGAATGAGTACAACCAGTGAAACCAAAACCCAAATTTCTCTATCTATTCTCCTTATCTGTTGTTATTCTCTAAGACATTTCGTCCAAATGCCTAATCGGTTTTCTTACTATTCACAGATAGTAAGAATGAGTGGAAGAAGAGGAGGAGATTGGGGACAGGGAAGTACCACTTCAACCGGTCAAAGCCCTACAATGACAGATATTCCCATTCAGTCTCAACCAAATCTGGCTGATTTATATCGAAGCTTTTCTAAACTTGGTGGAAAGCCATTCACATGCAAGGAATCTGTTATCGAAGCACAAGCCTGGATTCGATCGTGCGAAAAGATTTTCAAGGGACTAAAATTGGAAGATGATCAAATGCGATTGATAGCTTCCTGGCAACTCCAGGAAGAGGCTTTAGCTTGGTGGGAAACAGTTACAGTGGATGAGCCGGTAGATGAATTTACTTGGAGTCGTTTCAAGGAAGTGTTCGAGCAGCGATATATGCCGTCTGTTGGTATCTCTAGAATGTACCAGGAGTTTATGGATTTGAAGCAAGGAAGCTTATCATTTGAGGAATACTTGAACAAATTCAATTAATTATCTCGGTTTGGTCCAGAATTGGTGAATACACCGCTAAAGAAGAATGAAAAGTTTATTCGGGGAATGAACAAGGAATTTCAGAAGAGGATGACTGCTCACGTAAAGGAATCATTTTATGAATTAATTGATATGGGTTATAGATATGATACTATGGATAAGCATGAAGTTCCAGAGGAGGATGGAAATACAAGTAATCTAAATTGGAGGAAAAGGAAGTTTGGCGGAAAGAAACCGAGGAAAGATAAAGGAAAGAAGAATATACAGAAGAAAAAGGTGAAAGATGTTACTTGTCTCAATTGCTTGGAGAAAGGCCATTACTCGGATAAATGTAAGAACCCATGGAAGCCAGGAATGAGAGAACCATTTATGAGGACAGATCAGGAATCTACGGGATGATATTACTGCCGCAAGCCAGGACATAGGATCAATTACTGTCCAGCTCATAAGCAAGCTCTAGTAGCAAGGGTGCATGCGATCAGAGATGACTCTTCAACTTCAAAAGCTGATAAAGGAAAGGAAATTTTATAAGGCAACCTTCTCGTTTACGATTAAATTTTTCAAGTTTGTCCGACATAAGAACTACCCATAGTTTTATTTCTCAACAACTCGTATATAAGTTAAATCTTGAATGTGAGATCGTAGTCGAATCTATTTCTGTCTATTTCATTGGGTTTCGATATATTCTACGAACGGTTAGTTATCCCTTCAAACTAACCAATGCCCTATATATTTCGTAAATCAGATAACCCAATTGTTTCTTAATTGAATGAGTTAATTTTCATATTTGTTGATATTTTGATTTAGTAAACCGAATGCAGAATAAATATTTCGATCTGATCTGATCAATCATTTCTTTATCTATCATCTATTCTTTCTCGTCTCCCTAGCAAATTTCGGGGATGAAGTTTTTTTAAGGGAGGAATCTGTAACATTCTTGAAAATCAACCAAGATTAATTTGACAATTAATTTAATTTTGGAATTAAATTGTGAATTTATTCATGAATTAATTAGAAAATTTCTAGAATGAATAAATAAATTTTAGATTATAAAGTAGAATTTTGTTTAAAATTTAAGGATAAGTAATTTTATAAATAAAATTGGATTTAAAAATAAAATGTATTAAAAATAAAATAGGTATTAATAGCTTTGAGGTTAATAAAAATTTAATAAAAAGTCTGTTTTCTAAATTTTATTTTATTTTATTAATATTTGGGAGATGTAATAAATTTCAAATTATTATTTTAAGATTTAATTCTCTTATATAAATAAAAGTGGCTATTTATTAATATTAATCAAAATATTTAAATCATTCTTTTCTTTTTAAAAGTTGTATAAAAATAAATAATGAGAAATGTATGAATGAAAATGTATAAAAAATAAGTATATAAATATGTTGAACTAAATTAAAGGATTGAATGTGGAAATATAATTGGGATAAAATTTTATTTGTGTAAAGATGAATATAAAAGAAGATATAAACAATTTTAAAAAAAATGGAGGCATATGATGTACATGAAAATATAATTATAAGAAGGATTAAAATAAAGTTTACAAAACAATTTGAATAAAGGGGGTATAGACACAATTTTCCCTACATGTAACAAGTGTACAACATGCAAAGGAAAGTTTACAAGTGGAATTCCATTTTAAAAAAAAATATAGCAAAACAAAAGAATTTTTTATAAAAAGAGAAGAGAAACTTGGTAAACAGAGAAACATACTCATCTTCAAACTCAAAAAAAAAAAAAAATCCCTCTCTTCAAAAATCTGAAACCAAAGAAGATCCAATTCCAAAAGAAAAAAAAGCTTCAGTTTACAACTGAAAACATGGAATCAAAGCTTAGAAGCTAGATTCAGATTCAAGAGCAAATGAAAGAACCAAATCTGAAAAAATATAAAAACCTGGAAATATTAAAAAGCAAGCAAATCTGGAAATTCAAAGTCTCTTTTCAATTGTAGCTTGGAAATCATCAGATCAGGGTGAAGCAATTACAACTGCAAGATCAAAACAACATCTTCAACAAATTCGGAAATCAATCTTCAAATTTCAAAAGGGATTCCTGTTCTCTGTTCAAACTTGGAAGTTAGGTGAGCAACTCTCTTTAAAAAAACCTAACCTTCTATCTTGATTGTGCTCAGTGATGATGAATGAATTGAAAAATGTGGTAACTTGTTTGAATGTATACATATGTGTACAGATTTGATGATGCAAGTTTGTATGAAGGAATGTATATACCTCTGTTAAAACCTACAGGCTCTAAAACAACTTCAAAAATAATTCCCTTTTCTCTGATTATTGTTAGGTCTAAGGATCTAAACAAAATATACTTGAAAAATCAAGATTCAAGTAGGAAAAATATTTGTAAGTAAAATAAGATAAATTATTTTCTGGAATTTAGAAAATACAATGGGTTTTAAGAATATCAAAAATTTGAATATCTTAATTTTAAGACCTGATTATATAACCATGATTGTCTCACGAAATGATGATTTTCAATACGAGTCTCGTGATTTTTAAGCAAGTAGGTATAGTGAAATCTCTAGATGAACGGAAAATGCTTTTCTGTCAATTGCCGTCGATCGTGGCCAAACTGGGGCTTGAGATTTATGTTAGAAGAAGCTCATAGTTAGAGGATGATGGGAAAAATACGAATTGAATTTATCAATAATCATGGTGGAGGAACGACGAGGTTATAGGGTTTAGTGAAGCATTTTGAACGAGATCGTAATTTTGGCTGCTGCGGCCTCTATGGGGTATCGAAATCCATCGCAGGCAGGGGAATGGAAAGGTGGAGCTTTAGCGAAGTTGAGGTCAGAGAACCATGATCTCTGGTGGTTGGGTTCGTCGTGGCGAGGAGGATATTGGTCGGGCTTTGATGCTCCAAATTCGATCATGCAACTCGATTTTGATTTCAAGTTCAATTCAACGTTTTGGGCGATTGTGGTGATTGAGGGGATGGTTGTTGGCGTGTGGAAGGTGACGGTGTAGATCATCGTTGCTCCGATGACTCGTAAATGTGCAAGCGCATATCAGTGTATCATGTGGATTTCGTGTTTGGGGAAGAAAGGTGGAACTCGAAGCATGTTTCGGGAAATTTACATGTTAGCTCGAGTTTTAACTCGAAGTGGAATGTTTGGGCGAGGGGAAAAATAAATAGAAAATTTTAAGGTTGAAATTTTGGGGCGCTCGGGTTAATTTTTGGGAAAACCCGAGGGAGTGGGGTAATTTTCTCAGGTTCAACTCGAAGCAGACAGAGATTTTCTCGAGTTGATTGATATTGGCCAAAAATATTTTTGAAGTTTAAAGGAAATTCAAGTTTTTGAAAATAAATTTATTAAATTAATTTTCTTTCAATATTTAACGTTTCCTAATTTTAAAATAATTAAGGAAGGTTTTAAATAAATTGTTTTAATTAACCTAATTTTAAATGGTTTAAAATAATTTAACTTTAATTTGATAGTTATCTTCTTAATAATATATACAGAAGTTAATTATTATAAAGGATGTTTTAAAATGGTTAAGTAACTTTCAAAGTTTAAGTTAAACATATTTGTTAAAGGGAAATTATTATTTGAAGTGAATTACTTAATGAAAGTAATTAAAGTAATTAAAATAATTAATTAATGATTCAAGTTAGTTAATCAAGTAATTAATAAATGATTAAATAAAAATAATAATCACTTAGTGAAAGTAATTAAGAGTAGATAACTAGTGATTAAAGATGGATTAATCACATGTTAAAGGTTAATTAATTTAAAGAATAATTAATTAATACGATAAATTAATTAAAGTAATTAAATTAAGAATAATTAATTAATTAAAGTGATTAAGAAATAATTATTAATTAAGGAGTAATTAATTTTTTTAATTAATTAATGATTAATTGTTAATTAAAGGGTAATTAATGATGAATTAAGGAATAATTACTTAAATGTTTGTAATTATTAATTAACCTTGACTAGGAATTACCAATAGGCAAATGATTTTGGTTTAGATTAATCAGACATTTTAATTGGCTTTACTTATGGATGACTATATTCTATTGAATGCTAGATTGATATATTTGATATGTGATGCGATGCTATGTAATGCTTTGTGCTGAGCTGTTATATCTGTGATGAATATACTGTTGTATGAATATGAAAACCCCTTGACCCGTAAAACGACATTTGAATTTCGATGCGACAGGGAGTCGAATTCCAGTTGGTTATCCGAAACCCACATCGAATCGTAATGGTGAATCTTTGTGATTGATAAATTTACTTTATCTATGAATATGAAATGAAGATAAACGTTATGAGTTATACCGCTTATCGATATTGATATGATTAAATCTGTGATGATTGAGGTTGTGCACTATTATGTAAAACCCCCTGGACCATACTATACACACAAATATGGATTTCACATGGAAATCGGTTAAGTCACAGATTTTTAAAATAGTTTTAAAATTGAATTTTTGAATCCAATGGTTTTGGAAATGGATCGGATTTAAAGTGGAAAGCTTTTGAAAAGGAATTTCAAAGATAAAGGTTATTTTTGAATAACTTAATCTAATTTTTAAATTTGATTTAAATTTTAATTAAAAATTTGAAATTGAATTCTATGTTGAGAATTTATGATTTAAAAAGGTTATACAAGTTTATATGGTTTTAAAACATTTTGGAAGTGTTGTTTTGAGAATTTGAACTTAACCCAAAACTTTAACTTGTAAAATGAGATCGGATTTTTCCAAAATGAAAAAAAACTATTTGTTTTCAAATGATAAAAGCTTTCATATAAGAAATGAATCTCCAATTTGTATTAAAGGGATTTCAAGTTTGAATTGAAAACGGTTTTCCAAGTTGTGAATGGATAATTGGAAACGGGTTTTGAAAGCTATGAGTTAAATCTTTAATTCAAAGATTAAATGAATTAATCCAATTAAAATGGAAATTGTTTTGAAATCCGTGAATGGGTCTTTGTGAAACTGGGTGAACTTTGTAAAATAAATCCTTTTGTTAAAGATATGAAATGGTAATTTTGTTTAAACCATTTGAAAGAAGGTTTTGAATTTTAAAGTTGTGACTTAACTGAAATCCCATATCCATATGTTTTTTAAATATTGCGCTCATTATTCGGTTTAGCTGGGAGAGGACCTTGTGCCATATAATCCATTCCGAATAATGATACGACGTTATGGATAGCATTTGAAGACCGGTGGTGAAGACCGGGTATTTGCGAGAACGATAGGATAACCTATCGATTGTCTCTGCACTGAGTAGCTACGGTATAGAGATTCCCTAAGTGATGGCAAGTCCGATTGGGATTGTGAATACCCGGATTGCAAGGGCTTCTTCGGAAGTGCCTTCGGTTATGTTCGAACCCGAAGCAGACTTGTATGGATGTGTGTCTGACATTACACTTTGAGATGTAAAATCGGTTTCTATCAAATACATTTCTGCTTGGTGGCGAAGAATTTATTCTCTTAGCTTAACACCCTTCTCTGAGACGTACGAGCTCAGAGGTTATGTAGTTGATGGTTACCAGTGATGCATTCCCAATTTGGTAATGTGGCATACGAAGTGCTGCTGATCATTTGTTGATCAAAGCATTGCTTTGTGAAAAAGCATAGCTTTATGGACGAGACCTCATCGAGCCTCACAAACTGGTAAAGGTCGAAACAGGAAAGATGCGGCAAGGTTTCAGGGGTAGCTCCCCTAGGGTATGACCATTCTTTCTGGAAAAGGGTGGTATCATGGTATGGAGCCCAGATACTTACTCATGTGGGCAATGTAGTATATTTATTACTGCGTGATGTTGTTGGTGTAGAGGATCCTCGGATAAATGTCCCAAAGGACCGCGGGTGGCATATCTTAGGTTTTACTTCCCGGGAAGGGGGTAACCGGCCTTGTGTTGGTAGAGAGCCGGGTAGGTTCTCGGGGCGTCCCTCCAGAGACGTTCCCATGTGGCAATAGGAAGTTCCTTAGCCTGACCATTTGTTGGAAATCTAATCATCCAATATGCTCCTTGTACGGTTTTAGTTGTAGAACCTGCCATTTAAAATGGTAGCTATAGTAGGCATAATATAATGGTACCTATGCTGGCTAGGATTAATATTATATTTTCGAAATGTTTTCCACTATGCACTAATAATAATATCAAAAAGGATTTTGGCATAGTAAGCATGTTTAACTATTATAAGGAGAAATCTCCTCCATGTGTGCGATTGCATGGTGTGTGTGCCGGGAGGTCTTATGGTAGTTTCATTTTTCAAAAAGCGTTGCGGATTTCAAATTTAAAACCTTTTGATTGTTTTTAAAGACAAACCGATTTTGTTTGCTCATATCAGTCCCATGACTGAGCTGGAGTTTATCGTTCCCTTCCTAAACTCTGGATGCCCAGTTTTTTTTCCATACGGGCAGTCTAGAGTTTGGTTTTTCAGATAGTCAGGTAGTATATATTGTTTTGGGTAGCCTTCATCTTTCTGTTTGATACATTTTGGAGTCTTTGGAATGCACAGACCGGACCTTGCTTATCTTTGTGCAACCTTGATGGTGGATCGAGCTTGAAGTTTTGGAGCTCTAGCTTGGAGTTTTGGATTGGAGTTGCGGTGTTAGATTCTGTTGAAGACTTATCTCATATTGTGTTGTGTTCCGCTGCATTTTGTGTTGTATATTCTCTGATGTTGATGATTATCATTGTATCAAATTGATGTATCAGATATTGTATTCATGTTGTATCAGTGATATCATCTTTTATTTCCGCTGTGTTATTTATCATCTAATGTTGTTGCAAGCTTCGGCGATATGAATTTGATGTAGTTTATCGGACATCGAGTTCGGGTCGTCACAGTTATATATCATTTCAAACCGCAATCCCGAATGAAATAAAAATCCATAACAACTTGTAGTTTATAACAATATAAAATACAACATCCATTCATCCAATAAATCATCAAACATTTATCACCATCATCATTTAATTCAATCAATAACATCAATATAGAACAGATAATAAATAACAGGTTTTTATTGGCAGTTTATATTCAATAATAAATTAAATAACTATTTTATCCAAATAATTTCAAATTAACTGAGATGATGATTCAAAATATGCCAAGCAGTCATAAATAAATTTCTAATTACATCATAAATCAATTTAACAAACATAAGAAATTTTAGAGGTTGTGAGTGGGTTAAAACACTCACCTTTTGAATTTAAATTGAATTTAAATCCAATTTAAACCCAAAATCTCAACAGTCTCCAAATTCGTCCAAAGCAATGTCAAAGTATCCAAAATTTCGATATGAATCTAGTGGAGAAAACCGGGCGTGGATTGGACCTCGTATGCAGAAGTTATCAAGTTTTGAAGTTATTAGATTTAAATTTAAATAAAATAAAATAATATTGGAATAGAGACACATCACCTCTGCTTCCCTGGTTCTATCGATCGAACCCTAACCCATATATCTCCGCCGTTGACTGGAGTTTGCCACCGCTCTAGGCCACTAGGGCCACCACCAATCCCACCGCCGCGCTAGTCAGGACAAGCCGATAATCTAGGGTTTTCGAACCCTAAAACGCAAATTTCGGTTTCCATGGTCGATATTAAGCGATGCGACCACCGTAGAACAACTCCAAGCGATGATCCATAGTAGTCCTACAAACCAATTTCAACAATAAGCGACAAAATCAAGAAACCCCAAATCAGACCCTAAATTCGCATTTTTCAATTTTGACCATGATTCCAGATAGACTCGAGCATCATTTACAAAAACAAACAGTTGATGTAGATACAGATCGTCGAAAGCTTCAGAATGGTATAAAATATGATCGGGTTTGGAGAAGATTGATTTTGGATTTAAATTTGATTTGCAATCTGATTTGGATTTGGGAATTGATTTGTCTTCCATTGAGAAAGAGGAGCAATAGAAGTTTCTGTACGTACAGAGATGAGAAATAAAAAGGCTGCTAGGGTTTATAACTAGATATATATAGGTAGAGTGGAGAAATAGAGGAACAGATACGATTGGTTTGGACCGTTGAACGATAAATGGCCTGAAAAGCCCGTTCTGACTCCGGAACGCAATTCGGTCAACCCGTATATCAAAATGGATGTTTTAAAATATTTTAAAACCAATGGAACATGTTTTAAGTCCAAATTCCATCGTATGAATAAGTTATGCAAAAATCAAATTATTACAAATTGATTTCAATTGATTTCAATTTCATTGATTTATAGGCGTTTCAAGCCCGTACGATCAAACGACAAGTCCGATCGCTACGAAACTTGAAATCCTACAATAGTTTACCGCTACGGATCCGATGAAGCTGGTTTCGTCGAAATCTGAGTCAGTGGCCAAAATGGCTATTTTCCAGTTAATTAAATAAATTAATAATTAATTGATTAATTACCTTTCAAATTTCAAATCTACACTATACTAATTTTATCATTGTTGACTTCTAAAGCCACTACAATAATTTAAACAACTTATATATCAATTTAAAGTTAATAAATTTACCAATTACAGTTTTAAGTTTCAATTTCATTAAATTCATTAACTATCAATTGAAATGCCAATAAATCCATTCATTTGATCTCTAAATCTAGTTACGAAATCAATTATCAACTTGCCATCTCATAGGTAATATCAACATTGGTTTAAAATCTAATACATTAATGATTTCTCATTTCATTCTAATTTCAATTAACCTAGCGTTTAATTTCATTTACCCACGCTAAATCCATTTATTACGAATTGAATTCCCATTTAAATAATTCCAAATAAACTTATTTGATTCAATTCAAATCTTTCTATTAAGTCTATTGTTACTCTATAAACTTAGTTACTATTTGTTTGTCTTTCATTACCTTAACATATCAACTTTCCATCTTTTCTTTGAATTAACTATCATATTTTCGTTTTACTACACCTTTGCCAAATTTATACATTAATTACGATTAATATTCTCAATTAATTTATTTACTTGGTTTCATTCCTTTATATTATCTTATGAATACAATATACATTTCTATTACTTTATTACATTCACACTTAACAATTACGGTTCTTACTCACATTAGTGAACGTTTATTTACGTTTAAATGTAATTGATTTCCAATTAATTTGGCACACTAAATATATAGGTAATTTGTAATAAATGTTATCATTCTTATATACCCAATCTTCATTCAATGGTCATTTATTACATATTATCTCATTTATAAATTTTAATGTTTGCGTTTGTTTTCTTACATCAATTCATAGCCAAGTATAACAATTTACATTACTTTAAATAATTGCAATTTCATTTCAATTGTTAATACTTAGTTTTAATTTCCATGGTTGCATTTCATTTCAGCATTCATTTTATCATTAAATTATAAAGTTCCTATTTCTTCTTAATTTATTTCCCAAAATCTTAATAAATCAACAAATTTCCTTATTGAAAATTTTTGGGTCGTTACAGTCTCCCCCACTCAAAACATTTCGACCCCGAAAAGGAAAAAGAAGGAAAAATGAAGAATTAAGTAAACACTACATATTAGTCAAAAAAATATTAACTTTATAAACAAATAAATTTACAAAATTAATTATTTTAAATAAAAATACCAATCTATAACCATTAAATCTTTTTATACTCAAATTAATAAAGTTTGAAAAAAAAATTCTAAGTTGAAAAAATTTCGGCAGAGTCTCCTTTGTATGGAGAGGCTCGGGAGAAAATATAATTTCAAATATAACAATATATATCACAATATCTAAAATAATATATCCCAACAACGGGAAAAACAATGTAATAACACTATAAAACCATAATCCGAAAATGTTTTGTCGGGCAAATAACGCTTAATTACGAAACCAAAAGCAGTAGCAATTGCTTCCATAACATGTATTTCACTTATATAATTCATACATAGTTAATAATTATATTAAATATAATATTTAACGTTATTTCAACCATTAAAAAACAAATCCATATAAAACAACAATCACCTGCAACCACAATATACAATCACATAAAATCAATATAATCAATCATCCAAGCAAGCAAAACAAATGGTTTTATTTGGGTTTTAGACACTTTGAATCGTACAAAATGACAAAGAAACTATTAAGTATACCATTTACTCAACAGTCTTAGATAAAACTCAGTAGATTATTCATGCATCCACCAATTAGAAGTGTCATTTCCCAAACAATTCATAAACCAAATAAATAACAGATTATGACATCATTTAAGTTTATTCTTATAAATTTCCTTTCACATGTTTGTTGTTTATCCCTTTTTCTTCATTCATTCAGTGTTTATTTCATTTATTTTCATTTATTACTTACAAAATTCATTTTCATTAATTCATATCATATTAATTTCTTTTTATCGCGTTACATTATTCATTACTTGATCTCATTTATTTACGTTCATTTATTAATAGTATTAATGTTCAAATTCAAATTTCTTAGCATATCAATTTATTAACTTA
Organism: Allium cepa; assembly: GCA_030765085.1. NCBI lineage: Eukaryota > Viridiplantae > Streptophyta > Magnoliopsida > Asparagales > Amaryllidaceae > Allium > Allium cepa. Next base: position 581,943,552 of record CM060940.1, read on the forward strand.
AGTTTATAATCATTTATTTATAATACTTACCTTTATATTATATTTAATTATTGTAACATTTCAATTATAACTTAAGTTATCACAATATACCATCAATTCTTATTTATTAAGAACTTCATTGAATACTTTCATTACTTTAAGTTTTACTTGCTTAATGTACTATTACATTTTCTTATTTAACGTTACAACTTTTAATATTTGGTAAGTTATATATATGCTTTTTAAGAATGCAATTGAAAATTATACAAGTTTATCTTATAAATTAACGTTCAATAATCATATCTTTTATTTTATAAATTACAATTTCAAATTTCTTGAAATTTCATTTAAAACCTAGCATTTAATCTCTTATTTTAATTAAAGGTTCCAATTGTTAATTAGTTACAACCCATTTCACTACAATAATTGAAACTATTAATTAACGAAAACTTAAGAACTAAATACCGAGTTAAATTCCAAATCATTTTATAATAATAGATGAATGTATATACTTATAACTTATATATATATATAATTATATTTAAAACAATTTAAAATTTGTATTTTTTTATCAATATAAATCTGCAGTAAAACTACTACAGTGGCCTTCTCACTTCGAAACTCGAAAATGAACGTCGATGATGCGTGCACTCATCATCGAAATTATTTTCCAGAGATGGAGAGGGGAGTACAGAACTTATTTCTTTCAAAAATTTCTTTAAAACAATTCTTTCAAATCATTTTGAAATATTTATATCAGAAAATACTTCTAACAATATTATTATTATATCCTAAAATTATTCGAAAGAAAGTTTCAAAACCCTGGAACTTAAGTTCTAAGTTTCCAATTTTACTTTATTTTTATTTGTAAATTTTATTTTACAACCAATATTTATAAGTTTCACTACCTAACAACCAATATATTACAACCAAATATATCCCTTTATAAAAAAATTATTTTATATATAGAAAATATAATAGGCAAAATTATTTCATTCATCCATATTCAAAACAAATATTGTGTCGGTCTGTCCTATTAAGTGTTTAGAAATCCCTATTAGTGTCATAGCATCCCATGCACCAACCAGAATTTATAAATACAAAACGGAACAAATTAACACAATATTAAAACCTTTTTATAACACTAACAAGTACGCTCTCTCATGTATATACACTCAGCGAATCATCATAAGGTATTACTACCCTATTAATAAAGAGTCAGACCTCACAAAGCTAAGGTTTATCGCTAAACCAAAGCTCTGATACCAAATGTAACATCCCGCCTTTTTGTATAGTTTAAATAGACGATAAACCACACACGTCAGACTCAAACCATACAGAAGGGCGGATTGTTATTGGGGTGAATAATAAAAGTAGAGAAAGAAAAAACAAAACAGAATCTTGCAGCGGAACGACAAAATATAATAATCAAATAAACAGTTCATGAAGCTGTTTTACAAAACATTTGATTATACTTATACGACACAAAATCAGAGTTACACATACCAAAGAATAATAAATAACAATGCAGTGGAACAATGTGATGCAGTGAACACTATAGTAAATAATAGTAATACAATCTTTGTCTTTGTCCTCCAGAAGTAAGGTCTTCAAATCCTGAAATGCTCAAGCTGACTCGAGAAAATTGAAAAGACAAAACACTCGAGTCAGAACTAAAAGATCTTATGTAAGTTAAATCAACGGTAAAATATGAGTGGAACGGCGTCAGAGATGTTTACAGGGTTTGACATCTCCAATCCAGTGTCTAAAGTGAGTGCAGTAACTTAAGAGATGTTCGGGATTTACATCTCCTAAGGATCCGTTAAACTATTTATATGTAGTAATATTTCGCTATTATAATAATGTCTATAGTAAAATAAACTTACTTGAAAATAGCGTTAAGGAGTTATCCAATATCCCCTTTGACACATAATAGTGCCAATAGTCTGTACAGTACCGTAATACCTCCTGATCGGGAGGCTACTAGAGGATACTCCATAGGTATGACACAAATCAAACTCGTACAAGGCACGCTAGGGTAGGTGACACGACACAACTAGACAATACCAGGGTAGATATACCAATTACGCTTCAAGGCTGGTGGTAACGCGTAGCAGCTACTACTGCCCACCTCGAGCCACACCCCCAAAATCAAAAGGGCCCCAATCAATCACAAAGTAATAGAATGGTATCAAAGGAGTGTGTCCGATAAAAGGTGCTACCGTCTTAGCCCGTCGATCGCTCCTGTTTTAACTACCTTATGCCAACTCACGGAAGTCGGGTCCACGTATATACCTCAATAGAACGTCACCACCATCCTACTTCATTCTGGAATCTCCAACGCATACACGATTGTTAAAGTGGTTTTCGATATCGACGGAGAGTATGCCCATATCTGATCCCGGTCTCTCTAACAACCAACCGTTATTATAACACCGTTGTCATTTCAAAATAATTTATACTTTAAAACCAGAATATAATATCCATTTCAAAAACCAAACCAGTATGATATCATTTTATCAAAACCCAAATCAATATAATATCATTTTTATTTCAAATATATCTTTTCTAAAATCATAGCACTTTCAACGTTATAACACTTTGAAATCAAAACACTTGAAATATAACACTTTCAAATCATAATACTTTGAAACATAACTTCACCACTTAAATGGTTTAAATATTAAAATACTATATAATAAACTAGCTTGTTCAATTTCACAAATCAATTCAAAAACAAATCAAATTTCTAAATTTTAAATTTAACTGAATCCTAAATCATAAATTTCAACACGATTCAGTTTCCAAATAAACTATTCCAAATATCGATTGCAAAACAGATTTGATCCACAGAATAAACCATTTCAAATTCAATATATTTCAAACTTTAAATATTCAAAAATTTCAAAACTAAGTTTGGTAATTACGATTCAACAATTCAATTTTCTATTATTTAGTTTTGAAATATTTTACATAATAAGTCCATTATCATTTAAATAAAACTCAAATTACAAATAACTAAATATTTCCTTCAATTTATTTATACTTGAAATATTCATTTAATTCACCTTAAACCAAAATCAAGTTATAAAAATCAAACCTTTATATTTCAAATTTAATAAATTTCATATCAGGCTTATTTGAGTTTAATTCTTAAATAAATTCAATTTCCAATAAATCTCAATTTATCTTCCAACCTTAATTTTATTTAAATCATTATAAACTCTATATAAAAATATAATTTAAATACTTAACCAAATTATCTTCAATAAAATCAAACTTATTATTAAGCTTATTCTATATTACAACAAATTATCCATAGCTTAAAATCAAGGATAAAATAACATTTATATAATATCTAAAATCAATATTTATCTAAAACCATATTTTTCTTTACAAACCATACAAATCATTTCAAAATATTTTTATATATAGACCACGGTGTCTGTATATAATTTTCTATCCTATGGTCAAGTGATACAGATATTTATCATTTCAATCCGTAATTTAAAATATAAATACGGTTATATGTCATTTCAAACCGCAATCCCAAACGAAACAAAAATCCACAACAACTTCAGTTTATAACAATATAAAATCCAACATCCATTCATCCAATCAATCATCAAACGTATATCACCATCATCATCCAATTCAATCAATAACATCAATATAGAACAGATAATAAATAACAGGTATTTACTAGCAGTTTATATTCAATGATAAATTAAATAACTATTTTATCCAAATAAATTCAAATTAACTGAGATGATGATTCAAAATATGCTAAGAAGTCATAAATAAATTCCTAATCACATCATAAATCAATTTAACAAACATAAGAAATTTTAGAGGTTGTGAGTGGGTTAAAACACTCACCTTTTGAATTTAAATTGAATTTAAATCCAATTTAAACCTAAAATTTCAATAGTCTCCGAATTCATCCAAAGTAGCGCCAAAGTATGCGGAATTCCGATACGAACCAAGTGGAGAAAACCGTGCATGGATTGAACCTCGTATGCAGAAGTTATTAAGTTTTGAAGTTATTAGATTTAAATTTAAATACAATAAAATAAAATAATATTGGAACAGAGACACGTCACCTCCACTTCCCAGGTTCTATCGATCGAACCCTAGCCCATATGTCGCCGCCGTTGATCGGAGGTTTCCGCCGCTCTAAGCCACTAGGGCCACCACCAATCCCACCGCCGCGCTAGTCAGGACAAGCCGATCCTGATCACCCCACTCCGATCACCTCGAGACCCTCTGCCGCCACCGCATAGTCTAGGGTTTTCGAATCCTAAAATGCAAATTCTGGTTTCCATGGTCAATATTAAGCGATGCGACCACCATAGAACGACTCCAAGCGATGATCCTTACCAGACCCACAAACCAATTTCAACAATAAGCGATAAAATCAAGAAACCCCAAATCGAACCCTAAATCCATGTTTTCCAATTTTGACCGTGATTCCAAATCGACTCGAGCATCATTTCCAAAAACAAATAGTTGATGTAGATTCGGATCGTCGAAAGCTTTAAAATGATATATAATATGATAGGGTTTGGAGAAGATTGATTTTGGATTTAAATTTGATTTGCAATCTGATTTGGAATTGGGAATTGGTTTATCTGCCATTGAGAAAGAGGAGCAACAGAAGTTTCTGTACGTACATAGATGAGAAATAGAAAGGCTGCTAGGGTTTATAACCAAATATATGTAGGTAGAGTGGAGAAATAGAGGAACGGATACGATTGGTTTGGACGTTGAACGATAAATGGCCCGAAAAGCCCGTTCTGACTCCGGAACGCAATTGGGTCAACCCATATATGAACATTGATGTTTTAAAATATTTTAAAATCAATGGAACAGGTTTCAAGTCCAAATTCCATCGCATGAAGAAGTTAAGCAAAAATCAAGTTATTACAAATTGATTTCAATTGATTTCAATTTCATTGATTTCTAGGCGTTTCAAGCCCGTACGATCAAACGACAAGTCCGATAGCTACGAAACTTGAAATCCTACAATAATTCACCGTTATGGATCTGATGAAAATAATTTCATCAAAATCCGAGTCAGTGGCCAAAATGGCTATTTTCCAGTTAATTAAATAAATTAATAATTAATTGATTAAATTACCCTTCAAATTTCAAATCTACACTAGACTAATTTTATCATTGTTGACTTCTAAAGCCACTACAATAATTTAAAAAACTTATATATCAATTTAAAGTTAATAAATTTACCAATTACAGTATTAAGTTTCAATTTCATTAAATTCATTAACTATCAATTGAAATGCCAATAAATCCATTTATTTGATCTCTAAATCTAGTTATGAAATCAATTATCAACTTATCATCTCATAGGTAATATCAACATTAGTTTAAAATCTAATACATTAATGATTTCTCATTTCATTCTAATTTCAATTAACCAAGCGTTTAATTTCATTTACCTACGCTAAATCCATTTATTATGAATTGAATTCCCATTTAAATTATTCCAAATAAACTGAATTGCTTTCTATTAAGTCTATTATTACTCTATAAACTTAGTTACTATTTGTTTGTCTTTCATTACCTTAACATATCCAATTTTCCATGTTTTCTTCGAATTAACTATCCTATTTCCGTTTTATTACACCTTTGCCAAATATATACATTAATTAGATTAGTATTCTCAATTAATTTATTTACTTGGTTTCATTCCTTTATATTATCCTATGAATACAATATACATTTCTATTACTTTATTACATTTACACTTAACAATTACGGTTCTTACTCACATTAATGAACGTTTATTTACGTTTAAATGTAATTGATTTCCAATTAATTTGGCAGATTAAATATATAAGTAATTTGCAATAAATGTTATTATTCTTATATACCCAATCTTTATTCAATGGTCATTTATTACATATTATCTTATTTATAAATTTTAATGTTTGCTTTTTTTCTTACATTAATTCATAGCCAAGTATAACAATTTACATTACTTTAAATAATTGTAATTTCATTTCAATTGTTCATACTTAATTTTAGTTTCCATGGTTGCATTTCATTTTAGCATTCATTTCATGATTAAATTATAAAGTTCTTATTTCTTCTTAATTTATTTCCCAAAATCTTAATAAATCAACAAATTTAATTATTGAAAATTTTCGGGTCGTTATAGGCTCAGATTTCGACGAAACCAGTTTCATCAGATCCGTAATGGTGAATTATTATAGGATTTCAAGTTTCGTATCGATCGGACTTGTCGTTTGATCGTACGTGCTCAAAATGTCTAGAAACCAATTTAATTGAAATCAATTGAAACCGATTTGAAATAAGCTGATTTTAACGTAACTTCTTCATACGATGGAATTTGGACTTGAAACCTGTTCCATCGATTTTAAAATATTCAAAAACATCTATTTTGATATATGGGTTGACCCATTTTCGTTTCGGAGGCAGAACGGGCTATGGGGCCGATATCGTTCAATCAAATCTAATCCGTTCTTTCTATTTTCAACCCTACCTATATATATTCAGTTATAAACCCTAGCCACTCCTTATTCTCATTTTTCTGTACGTACAATTCCTTCAGTTGCTCCTCTTTCTCAATGGCAGAAAAATTCTCAATTCCAAATCCAATGGCAATTCAAAATCAAATCAAAAATTAAATCTCCTCAAACTATATTGAATTATATATCGATTTGAAGCTCTTGACGAGCGTATCTCAGATCTGTAATTCGTTTTTCAATTTGAATCTCTGTCTGACAAGAAATTGAAGAGCAATCCTCGGCCATTCGTTGACGCTTGATGATCTGTGGCCAATCGTCTATTCGAGGGTAGGGTTGTGTGGAGACGACGAAGGGGAGTTCATCGACATAGTTTGTTCTCGATTGGTAGGCTAGATGGTGATGCAAAATTCAAATGGTGTTAGGGTTTCGGCGGAGGCTATCATCTTTTCTTGTCCATATCGACGTGGGTATGAAGCCGCGATGGCCAACGGCGTAGGTGGCGCGACACGCGGTGGCTCGTGGCAACGGGAGGCGACGCGATTTCGAGTGCCAGTAATGCTTCGGGTGTTCAAACAAACACGTGCTCTAGGGTTTCCTGTAGCAGTGTGAAGGATAGGGGTGATGATGTGTGAGTATGCTCTGTTTTTATTTGTTTATTTTAATTTTAATTTTGAATCGTTCTAATTATCATAACTTGTGCATACGAGATTCGATTTAGGTGCGGTTTCTTGCATTAGGATCGTATCAAAATTCTGAGCATTTTGACTCTGGTTTGGATGGATTCTGAGACTGTTTGAATTTTAGGTTAAATTGGATTTAAATTCAATTTAAATTAAAAGTTGAGTGTTTTAACCCACTCACAACTTCAAAAATTTCTTCTATTTGTTAAATTTATTTACGATGTGATTAGAAATTTATTTATGACTATTTGGTATGTCTCTAATCATCAGCTCAGTTTATTTGAATTTATTTGGATAAAATAGTTATTTAATTTACTATTGAATATAAACTGCCAGTAAACACTCGTTATTTATTATATGTTCTATATTGGTGTTATTGATTGAATTGGATGATGATTGTGATAAATGTTTGATGATTGATATTGGGTTGTATTTTATATTGTTATAAACTACAAGTTGTTATGGATTTTTATTTCATTCGGGATTGCGGTTTGAAATGATATATAGCCGTATTTATATTTTAAATTATGGATTGAAATCATAAATATCTGTATCACTTGACCATAGGATAGAAAATTATATACAAACATCGTATATAAAAATATTTTGAAATGATTTCTATGGTTTTGTAAAGAAATATATGGTTTTAGATAAATATTGATTTTATATATTATATAAATGTTATTTTATCCTTGATTTTAAGCTATGTATAAACTTGTTTTAATATAGAATAAATTTTGATAATAAGTTGATTTTTATTAAAGATAATATGGTTGAGTATTTATTTAAATTATATTTTAATATAGAGTTATAATGATTTAAATAAGTTAAGACTGGAAGATAAATTTGAAATTTATTTGAAATTGAATTTATTTAAGGATTAAACTCAAATAAGTTTAATGTGAAATTTATTAAATTTAAAATTTTGAGAGATATGATTTTTATAACTTGATTTTGGTTTAAGGTGGATTTAATAAATATCTCAAATATAAATAAATTGAAGGAAACATTTAGTTATTTGTAATTTGGGTTTTATTTAAATGATAATGGATTTATTAAGTAAATGTTTCAAAACTAAATAATAGAAAATTGAATTTGATATATATATATATATATATATATATATATATATGAAATTTATCAAACTTAATTTTGAAATTATAGAATACTTAAAGTTTGAAACATACTAAATTTGAAATGGTTTATTTTGTGGATCAAATCTGTTTTTGAAATCAACAAAATTTGGAATGGTTTATTTCAAAACTGTGTTGAATTGAAATTTATGATTTGAGATTTTGGTTCAATCTATTTTTTTAATTTGAGTTGTTTTGGAATTGATTTGTGAAATTGAAGAAGCTATTTATTATATAAAGAATTTTAATATTTAAACCATTTAAGTGGAAGTTATGTTTCAAGTTATGAGTTTCAAAGTATTATGATTTGAAAGTGTTATATTTCAAGTGTTTTGGATTTCGAAGCGTTATAACTTTGAAAGTGCAATGATTTTTGGAAAAGGGATATATTTGAAATGGAATGATATTGTAACAACCCTGTTTTATTACCATCGTAATAAAAATTTAAAATTGAAATTTGAAAAGAAAAATTGTGCAAACCATTTCTAAGTCAGTTGCATACCTTTTATGTGGTAGCACATTTGAAGTAAATATCAAAGTTGTGCTATATTTCATTTGCCTTCACATGCGTTAGAATATAGGCTAATGTAAATCAAAGTAGAACCTATTTGGTTGTTGTGCTGTCACATTCTTTTTTAAAGCAAGTGTGAACACAATTTGCATTGCTGTCACCGCATGTTTCAAAAGAAAAGGAACATTTACTGTCACCAATTTATAAAGCAAATATTTAAACATTCGCCGCCATCATTTAATGCAAGTGTATACCTCCTCTCCTCTGGTTCATGTTGCCTTAAATGCAATTGTACCAAAATATGGCCAGCACACTCATTTTCATTGACTTGTTCACAATTCGAAAAGAGATGTAGCTGCCTCATCATTTGGTTCATTTTTCTTCCAGTAGCCTTGTCACTTTTGTTTGTTCATTTCTTCAAATTGCTCAGCAAATGCTTTAATGGCAGTTCCAAAACTTTGCTCCAAACGTTCCTTGTTGCTAACTGGTTCGGAGGCAAATTAAAGGTGAGTGCAAACTCACATTTCTAATTTATTCTCTACTTTATTTCTGTGTGTAAACTAAGTCGCCAGGTGCTTGTGTTATTTCATTTTTGTGCAAAGATGCCAGCTTTCTTTTACAATTTATACTCGTGCATGCAAATATGACCCGAGTCATATTTTTATTCGTCACTTTATAATGTTAGGCCATGTGCGAAAACTAATTTCCAGGTCACTAGTGTTCCCTGCGTACATTTATAGTCCAGTTTGTTTCCATTTTCCTTGCGTGCATGAAATGCACAAAACAATATCATACCCCATATTGTGCACCTGTATGTTTAATTGTTGCCCAAGTTTTTGTAATTGCCTAAAAAGTGTTATGTGCCTGCATCTCATTTTATTATTGAAATAGGCATGTTTTGCAAAGTATGAATCAAGCCCAGGCTACACCTTTGATTCGTGAATATATATATTTAGATTTGCCTCGCCAAATTTCATTTACGTGCAAGTTTTATTTTTGTGCATTGCTTATATGCGTGAATGGGTGGTAAGAAAGTATGGCCAAAGTTATTACAGCATACAAATATATATGTATAGAAATCAGGTTCAAGCTATTTTGTTGTTGTTTTGTATTTTGCCGTGCATATATACTTGGTTGCCCAGGTCACCCTTTTTTGTTTTGCATTTTGGTAAATCAAGTTCCAGGCATTTTTAAAGTGGTCGCGTGCATATGAATATGAGTCCAAGTCATTTTTATCCACTTCGATAATTGCGTGCAAAGTGTGGTGTGCGTGCGTACATGAAAATATATTTCCCAGGCCAATTGCTATTTAACGTTACTGCATGTTAAAACGAATATCACGAAAATTGCATTACACTAAAATAGTATTGGCATTAAATTTTTATTTACCTCATAATTTTCGTACAATGCAGCATGCACCAAATTTCAAGTTCATACATGGCATTTTGGTCATGTATGTGTGCATGTAATGCACGAAAAATAAGTCAGGTGCATTATTTTTATTTCACTTTTACGTGCAAATGGGCAGTGCAGTATTCTATGAATATATAGTATTGCAGTCCAATGTTTAATTTGCTTTGAATCGGTGTTCGGTTTTAGAACTAATTTTGTTGCCGTTATTTTTATAACAGATTTTTACTCCAGTGCTATATTTTTGAAGCATGTTATTTTGATGACATTTTTGATGAATAAAAATTACTATTGTTTTGACTTCAGTAACCGTCAATTTTAAAGTGAATTTTCAAGCGGGTATCCCGCAACGCTGATTTGATATCCGTTTTTATGGTGTTTTGTGAAACATAATTTCTTTGTCGAAATTGCTGTAGTGTTGCTGTTTTAATCACGTGTTTTAAAAATCGTTTAAAATAAAATTGTTTCTTAAATTTTTACAGTTTACGCTTTCAAAAGAATGTGGAATCGATTTAAACGCTTCGACAAAATTAAGGACTATGAACCCTTACTTTTACTGATACGGTTAATTTCGGACTTGTCCTTTTGAGAACGTAAAATGTTATTTATATAAAATACACAATTTTACACTTTCAAGGAAACGATGAAGAGATTTAAATGATTTAGCAAAAGTGCGGAGTATGGAACCACGCTTTTACTAATTTGGTTAATTCCAGACTGGTTAATTGAAATATTTGTGGTGGATTTGTTGTTTGAAGATTTTGATGATTTTGTTGGGTTTTCGAGCCACTCTGCTAGACCTTTGGGTCATTTGTTGGACCTTCAGGTCAATTACCAGTACTGGACCTTCGGGTCATTTGTCGGGCGCCAAAAATTATGATGACAGTACTTGGTAGGCTTCGGCCATATGTTGATGCATGTGCGGCGTAGCTTAGACTCACCATATGCGGGGATCGATCCACTTTTATGTTGATTTTCTAGTTATCTATTTTTGATTTCTAGATTTTGTAAATTGCTGCTTTGAATTCAATTATGAATTTGAAAGTTGATTTTGATGGAGTTTAATGAAAATTCTTCATTTAAACTATGTTGATTACTTATGTTGAATAGTCTCATTCGAGACTATGTTTATTTTGCTTTGATGTTGGTAATGATGCATTCACTTCTAAGATTAAATTAGACTGATCCGTTTACTATTTTCTTTTAAATAATACTCGGGTCAGACCGAGTTATTTCAGAATAATCGCTATCTCTGATTCAGTTGCCGCTTCAGCTTTTGGGATTTCACTTCATCTTTTGTCTAGACTTCGAAGAGTTACTTTTGGGTGTATCGACTCTCATCTCATGTATGTTGATGTCATGTATATGTACATTTGGTTCATGTGAACTATCGATTGTTGTAGCATGTATCCAGACTTATCTTCCGCTATATATCTGATATTTTTGTTCTGATGTGATTATACTATCTGTGTTGTTGTTATTATGAGCTGTTCTGAATTTTTCTTAAGACACCATAGTTTCGTTTTAGATTTGGATTGAATATATATCTTTGGGAGTAATTCACATAACTCCTATCGATGTAATCAATACTCGTCTAAGGCATAACTTATAGATGGTCGCTTCTAACAAGCCTTATTCTTCGCAATAGCAGACGTTATTCCTTATAATAAACTTTGTTATTGTGAGCATAAAGGTGGGGCGTCACAGCTTGGTATCAAAGTCGAGGTTCAGAACAAATTATAATAAACACAGAACAGAAGTAGAATGGAACATGTGTTACAACTATTCGGGGGTTTTATTCGTGCCTTTCTAATCTATTCCTTCCACTTTAACATGTGGAGTATGTCTAGGAATAAATTTCATATTCCGTAGTATTCCATTTGTTAAATTTCTTATCAATTGTGTGTTATTTAACTAATCCTTTTCTTTTCTTGTTCTCTTAGCCTATGGCTGGAAGAGGTAGAGGGAAGCGTTCTTCTGCAGGCCCGTCCAGTGGTTCTCATCCGGACAGAGTCTATATGTCAGCTGATCAGTTTTTGGAGCTATTTCGAGGTACTCAGCCTTCTGTTGCTACTCCCGCATCTTCTACTCATAAGTCTGCCTTCGCCCACATGTGTAGTGACTATTCCTACCTTGGAGGCAAGCCTTTCAAGGGATCAGAAAGTGTATTGGAGGTTCAGACTTGGTTGCGCGCTTGTGAGCGTATATTTTCTCGGATGGATCTTTCTGATCATCATCGCGTTCTCGTGGCATCTAGTATGTTGCAAGAACGTGCGCTTGACTGATATGAGATTTTTATTACGGAAGTTGATGAGTCCTCTCTCTCGTGGATTTAGTTTAAGGAACGTTTCGAACTTAAGTTCGTTCCTGAATCAGAAAAGGCTAATCTTGCTCGTAGTTTCCTTGAGTTGAAACAAGGAAAGTCCTCTGTTTCTGATTATGTTGCATCTTTCGAGGCCTTGTCCAAATACGGAGTTGAGTTCATTAACACTCCATGTAAGAAGAATCTTCGTTTTGTTGATGGTTTTAAGAAATATTTGAAGGAAGTCCTTTTGCTTCATCTTAAGCTCTCTTTTGAGGAACTTGTTGGTTCGACACTCTGCCTTGAAGCTGTTGAAAAGGAACGTGATAGTTGTGATGAGGTTGAGGTTTCTAAGAACCCCAATAAGAAGAGGTTTCCATTTCATAGGCCTAATTCTTCTTCCAACAAGAAGAAGAAGAAGCAAGCTACCTCTAGTTCTCAGCCTAGTAGTGCACCATCTATTCAGAGGGCGTGCTATAATTGTGGTTCTTTGGATCATCTTCTTCGTAGTTGTCCTAAGCCTCGCATTTGCCGTTATTGCAAGAAAGAGGGTCATTGGAATTCTGATTGTCCTACTGCTCCTAAGGGTTTCAAATCTTGAAAGCTTAATGTTGCTAAAGCTTCAGATGATTCTTCTAAGCCCAAAGGTATTACTCCTGTTTTGGAAGGTTTTATTTTATTTCATGGCCATTCTACTAGAATTCTTTTCGATACGGGTGCATCGCATTCATTCGTGTCAAAGGAGCCTGTTGATGTTATTCCTTTGGATGTTGTTACTGTTTGCAACCCTTTGAGGATTGTAAATCCTTTTGGTGGATCCGCTTCTCTTGGTTTATTATGTGTTGATGTTGAGATTATTCTATGTGGTTTTACCTTTCATGCGAATCTGCATGTTATGGATCATCTTGGTTTTGGTATGATATTGGGTATGGATTGGCTCGTCCGTTATGAAGTTCAAATCCTATGTCCCGAAAGAACTTTATATCTCAAGCATCCCGATGCTATCGAGCAATTATCTATTATATTTCGAAGCATGGATCATACTTCAAATGCTCTCATTTCTTTCTTCGAATCGAAGGATGTCTTAGCTAGTATTTCGGTTGTTTGTGATTTTTCTGATGTCTTTGAGCCTATTTCGAGTTTGCCGCCGAAGAAGGCAATTGAGTTCCGTATTGATCTTATCTCTGGTGCTCATCCTGTTAGCCGTCCTCCCACGAGGATGTCTGCTAAGGAAAATGAGGAACTCAAGCAACAATTATCTGAATTGGAAGCCAAGCAATTTATTCGTTCTAGCTCATCTCCTTGGAGCGCCTCCGCTGTCTTTGTTAAGAAGCCAGATGGTACTCTTAGGCTTTGCATTGATTATCGCAAGATTAACGAGCTCACTATCAAAAACAGGTATCCATTACCTAGGATCGACGACATGTTCGATCAATTATGTGGCGCTAAGCTTTTCTCCCAACTCGATCTTGCTACCGGTTTTCATCAGTTACGAGTTACGAAAGATAGCATTCCTCTTACCGCATTCCGTACTCGTTAGGGCTCTTACGAATGGCTTGTTATGCCGTTCGGTTTGATGAACGCTCCAGCATATTTTTTGATCTTATGAATCAGATATTCCGGGAATATCTCGATAAGTTCGTTTTGGTTTTCATACATGATATTCTTATTTATTCCAAATCTGAACCCGATCATATTCAGCATTTGGAGATTGTTTTGAGCACTCTTCGTCAACATCAGGTTTATGCCAAATTCTCCAAGTGTCACTTCTGGAAGAATAAGGTGAAGTTTCTCGGTCATATTGTTTCTTCCGATGGAATTTCTGTCGATCCTTCCAAGATCGAATCTATTCAGAATTGGAAGGGGCCCGAGACCATTACTGAGATCCGTAGTTTCCTTGGATTGGCGGGATATTATCGCCGGTTTATTATGGACTTTTCTCATATTGCTTTACCTCTTACCACACTTACGAGAAAAGCTGTTCCTTTTATTCGGTCTGATAAGTGTGAGACTTCTTTCATGAAGTTTAAAGATCTCCTTACTCATGCTCCTATCTTAGTGGTTCCCGAAGGGAATCATGATCTTGTTGTTTATACCGATGCCAGTGGTTATGGACTCGGTTCTGTTCTCATGCAAAAGGATGGAGTAGTTGTCTATGCTTCTAGACAACTAAAGCCAAACGAGATTCGTTATGCTACTCATGATTTGGAGTTAGCCGCCATAGTCTTTGCTCTAAAGATTTGACGAAATTATTTATTGGACGAGCGTTTTGTTCTCTTCACTGATCATAAATCTCTGAAATATTTATTCACTTAGAAAGAACTTAATATGAGGCAACGACATTGGCTCGAATTTCTTACTTCATATGAGTTCGATATTCAGTATACCCCTGGTAAGGGTAATCGAGTTGCTGATGCGCTTAGTCGCAAGCAGCAAGTTGTTGTTTCTATGATGCTAACAGAGTGGAATATGTTGGAAGCTTTATCTCATTGTGATATTAGAGACCATCCTTCAGTTTCTGATTCTCCCGTGCTTTTATTTAGCATGGAAGCTCGTCCTAGTTTGTTGGATCATATTGCCGATGCCCAGAAACAAGATCCAGATCTTCTTATCTTATTCAGAGTTGTAAATCGGAATCCCAAAGTAATGATCTGAAGGATTTCGATATTGATATTCATGGTTGTATTCGGAAGAAGGAAAGATTGATCGTGCCTAATGTTCCTAATCTTAGAAATGACATTCTTGAGGACTGTCATCGTTCTAAGTATACTATTTATCCGGGCAGTAGTAAGATGTATGCTGATATAAAACGCTTATACTTTTGGGAAGGTATGAAGCGTGATGTTGCAAGTTATATAAGTCGTTGCACGACTTGTCAACTAATTAAAGCTGAACACCATCGTCCTAGTGGTCTTTTGCAGCCTCTTGAGATTCCATTATGGAATTGGGATCAAATTTCCATGGACTTAATTGATGGTCTATCTAGTTCGAGGTTGGGCCGTACTAGAATTTGGGTGGTTGTTGACAGATTGACTAAATCAACCCATTTTGTTCCTATCAAGTCCAATCGGACTGCTCCTTTGTTGGCTAAGATTTTTATTAAAGAAGTCGTTCGAATTCATGGAGTTCCTAGTTCTATTGTTAGTGACAAAGATCCGCTTTTTACTAGTGGTTTCTGGCAGAGCCTTCAGAAAGCTTTGGGTACTAAGCTCAATCTCAGTACAGTTTATCATCCACAGTCTGATGGTCAGACCGAAAGGGTGAATCAAGTCTTAAAAGATCTCCTTCGAGCTTACATTCTTGATTTTGGTGGTAGTTGGGAAGACCACTTATCTCTTATTGAATTCTCTTATAACAACAGTTTTCAATCCAGCATCGGTATGGCTCCTTTCGAAGCCCTTTTTGGAAGGCCGTGTCGATCACCATCTTGTTGGTTGGAATCGGAGGAAAAGTTAGTTCTTGGCCTCGATTATTCGTGAATCTTTGGAGAAGATTGATATTATTAGACAGAGAACGAAAGAGGCTTAGAATAGGCAGAAATCTTATGCCGATCATCGTAGGAAGCCTTTGGAATTTTCTGTTGGCGATCTTGTATTCATTCGTGTTTCCCCGATGAAGGGTGTGGTGCGTTTTAGTAGCTCTGGGAAATTGGCTCCTCGATATATTGAACAGTTTCCTATTACGGAACACATTGGCCCCGTTGCTTATCGTGTATCGCTACCTATTCAGTTTTTGAGAATTCATGACGTATTTCATGTATCCTAGCTTCGTCGATGCCTTAGAGATTCAGATTCTATTATTGATCCTCATGTGTTGCAAGATCTTGAGATCTCACCCGACTTGTCTAAGGTGAAAAATCCTATTCATGTGCTAGCTTCGGAGGTTAAACGCCTTCTAAAGAAGTCCCGCTTGTGAAAATTCAATGGTCCGTAAACCCCAAAGATTGCACTTTGGAAACCAAAGAATTCATCGAGCGTTCTTATCCCGGCTTTCTCTCCTCTTCGGGTGGGGGTGAGCATTCTTATCCATCTTTTGTTATTTTAAATCTTTGTTATGATGAATAATTTGTGTTATAAACAACTTCTAGTATGAAAATTATGGGGACGCAATTTTTATAAGGGGGGAGTTTGTAACAACCCTGTTTTATTAATGTCGCAATAAAAATTTGAAATAGAAATTTAAAATTGAAATTTGAAAAGAAAAATTGTGCAAACCATTTCTAAGTCAGTTGCGTACCTTTTATGTGGTTGCACATTTGAAGTAAATATCAAAGTTGTGCTATATTTCATTTGCCTTCACGTGCATTAGAATATAGGCTAATGTAAATCAAAGTGGAACCTATTTGGTTGTCGTGCTGTCACATTCTTTTTTAAAGCAAGTGTGAACACAATTTGCATTGCTGTCACCACATGTTTCAAAAGCAAAGTGAACATTTACTATCACCAATTTATAAAGCAAATATTTGAACATTCACCGTCATCATTTAATGCAAGTGTATACCTCCTCTCCTCTGGTGCACGTTGCCTTAAATGCAATTGTACCAAAATATGGCCAGCACACTCATTTTCATTGACTTGTTCACAATTCGAAAAGAGGTGTAGGTGCCTCATCATTTGGTTCATTTTTCTTCCAGTAGCCTTCATCAATTTTGTTTTTTCATTTCTTCAAATTGCTCAGTAAATGCTTTAATGGCAGTCCCAAAATTTTGCTCCAAACGTTCCTTGTTGCTAACTGGTTCGGAGGCAAAATAAAGGTGAGTGCAAACTCACATTTCTAATTTATTTTCTACTTTATTTCTGTGTGTAAACTAAGTCGCCAGGTGCTTGTGTTATTTCATTTTTGTGCAAAGATGCCAACTTTCTTTTGCAATTTATACTCGTGCGTGCAAATATGACCTGAGTCATATTTTTATTCGTCACTTTATAATGTTAGGCCGTTTGTGAAAACTAATTTCCAGGTCACTAGTATTCCCTGCGTACATTTATAGTCCAGTTTGTTTCCAATTTCCTTGCGTACATGAAATGCACAAAATAATAACATACCCCATATTGTGCACGTGCATGTTTAATTGTTTCCCAAGTTTTTATAATTGCCTAAAAAGTGTTATGTGCCTGCATCTCATTTTATTATTGAAATAGGCATGTTTTGCAAAGTATAAATCAAGCCTAGGCTACACCTTTGATTCGTGAATATATACATTTAGATTTGTCTGGCCAAACTTCATTTACGTGCAAGTTTAATTTTTGTGCATTGCTTATATGCGTGAATGGGTAGTAAGAAAGTATGGCCAAAGTTATTACAGCATACAAATATATATGGTATAGAAATCAGGTTCAAGCTATTTTGTTGTTGTTTTGTATTTTACCGTGCATATATACTTGGTTGCCCAGGTCACCCTTTTTTGTTTTGCATTTTGGTAAATCAAGTTCCAGGCATTTTCAAAGTGGTCGCGTGCATATGAATATGAGCCCAAGTCATTTTTTATCCACTTCAATAATTGCGTGCAAAGTGAGGTGTGCGTGCGTACATGAAAATATATTTCGCAGGCCAATTGTTATTTGACGTTACTGCATGTTAAAACGAATATCACGAAAATTGCATTACACTAAAATAGTCCTGGCATTAAATTTTTATTTACCTCATAATTTTCGTACAATGCAGCATGCACCAAATTTCAAGTTCATACATGGCATTTTGGTCATGTATGTGTGCATGTAATGCACGAAAAATAAGTCAGGTGCATTATTTTTATTTCACTTTTACGTGCAAATGGGCAGTGCAGTATTCTATGAATATATAGTATTGCAGTCCAATGTTTAATTTGCTTTGAACCGGTGTTTGGTTTTAGAACGAATTTTGTTGCCGTTATTTTTATAACGGATTTTTACTCCAGTGCTATATTTTTGAAGCGTGTTATTTTGATGACATTTTTTACGAATAAAAATTACTATTTTTTTCACTTCAGTAACAGTCAATTTTAAAGTGAATTTTCAAGCGGTTATCCCGCAACGCTGATTTGATATCCGTGTTTATGGTGTTTTGTGAAACGCAATTTCTTTTTCAAAATTGCTGTAGTGTTGCTGTTTTTATCACGTGTTTTAAAATAAAATTGTTTCCAAATTTTTTACAGTTTACGCTTTCAAAAGAATGAGGAATGGATTTAAACGCTTCAACAAAATTAAGGACTATGAACCCTTACTTTTACCGATTCGGTTAATTCCGAACTTGTCCGTTTGAGAACGTAAAATGTTATTTATATAAAATACACAATTTTGCACTTTCAAGGAAACGATGAAGAGATTTAAACGATTTAGCAAAAGTGCGGAGTATGGAACCCCGCTTTTACTTATTCGGTTAATTCCAGACTCGTTAATTGAAATATTTGTGGTGGATTTGTTGTTTGAAGATTTTGATGATTTTGTTGGGCTTTCGAGCCACTCTGCTGGACCTTCGGGTCATTTATTGGACCTTCGGGTCAATTACCAGTACCGGACCTTCGGGTCATTTGTTGGGCGCCAAAAATTAGGTTAACAGTACATGGTAGGCTTCGGTCATATGTTGATGCACGTGCGGCGTAGCTTAGACTCGCCATATGGTGGGATCGATCCACTTTTATATTGGTTTTCTAGTTATCTATTTTTGATTTCTAGATTTTGTAAATTGCTGTTTTGAATTCAATTATGAATTTGAAAGTTGATTTTGATGGAGTTTAATGAAAATTCTTCATTTAAACTATGTTGAATACTTATGTTGAATAGTCTCATTCGAGATTATGATTATTTTGCTTTGATGTTGGTTATGATGCATTCACTTCTAAGATTAAATTAGACTGATCCGTTTATTATTTTCTTTTAAATAATACTCGGGTCAGACCGAGTTATTTCAGGATAATCGCTATCTCTGATTCAGTTGCCGCTTCAGCTTTTGGGATTTCATTTCATCTTTTGTCTAGACTTCGAAGAGTTACTTTTGGATGTATCGACTCTCATCTCATGTATGTTGATGTCATGTATATGTACACTTGGTTCATGTGAACTATCGATTGTTGTAGCATGTATCCAGACTTATCTTCTGCTATATATCTGATATTTCTGTTTTGATGTGATTATACTATCTGTGTTGTTGTTATTATGAGCTGTTCTGAATTTTTCTTAAGCCACCATAGTTTCGTTTTAGATTTGGATTGAATATATATCTTTGGGAGTAATTCACATAACTCCTATCGATGTAATCAATACTCGTCTAAGGCATAATTTACGGATGTTCGCTTCTAACAAGACTTATTCTTCGCAATAGCAGACGTTATTCCTTATAATAAACTTTGTTATTGTGAGCATAGAGGTGGGGCATCACAGCTTGGTATCAAAGCCGAGGTTCAGAACAAATTATAATAAACACAGAACAGAAGCAGAATGGAACATGTGTTACAACTATTCGGGGGTTTTATTCGTGCCTTTCTAATCTATTCCTTCCACTTTAACATGTGGAGTATGTCTAGGAATAAATTTCATATTCCGTAGTATTCCATTTGTTAAATTTCTTATCAATTGTGTGTTGTTTAACTAATCCTTTTCTTCTCTTGTTCTCTTAGCCTATGGCTGGAAGAGGTAGAGGGAAGCGTTCTTCTGCAGGTCCGTCCAGTGGTTCTCATCCGGACGGAGTCTATATGTCAGTTGATCAGTTTATGGAGATATTTCTAGGTACCCAGCCTTCTGTTGCTACTTCCGCATCTTCTACTCATAAGTCTGCCTTCGCCCACATGTGTAGTGACTATTCCTACCTTGGAGGCAAGCCTTTCAAGGGATCGGAAAGTGTATTGGAGGTTCTGACTTGGTTGCGTGCTTGTGAGCGTATATTTTCTCGGATGGATCTTTCTGATCATCATCGCGTTCTCGTGGCATCTAGTATGTTGCAAGAACGTGCGCTTGACTGGTATGAGCCTTTTATTACGGAAGTTGATGAGTCCTCCCTCTCGTGGATTCAGTTTAAGGAACGTTTCGAACTTAAGTTCATTCTTGAATCAGAAAAGGCTAATCTTGCTCGTAGTTTCCTTGAGTTGAAACAAGGAAAGTCTTATGTTTATGATTATGTTGCATCTTTCGAGGCCTTGTCCAAATACGAAGTTGAGTTCATTAACACTCCACGTAAGAAACCTTATTCTTCGCAATAACAGACGTTATTCCTTATAATAACCTTTGTTATTGTGAGCATAGAAGTGGGGCGTCACAGATATCGTATTGATTTCGTATTGGAAAGACAATGATATTTTGGTTTTAAAGTATAAACTATTTTGAAAATGACCACGGTGTAATAATAATGTTAGGTTGTTGAAGACACCAGGGTCGGATATGGGCATACCCTATGTCGATACCGAAAACCACTTTAACAACCGTGTACATGGTGGAGATTCCAGAATGAAGTAGAATGGTGGCGACGTTCTATTGAGGTATGTACGTGGATCCGACTCCCGTGAGTTGGCATAAGGTGGCTAAAATAGGAGCGATATCGGGCCAGTGAGGTAGCTCCTCATATCAGACACACTCCTTCGATACCATTCTATTATCTTGTGACTGATTGGGGCCCATTGATTTTTTTTAGGGGTGTGGCTCGAGATGGAAGGTAGCTGCACGCTACGCGTCACCACCAGTCCGAATAGTAATTGGTATATCTACCCTGACATTGCCTAGTTGTGATGTGTCACCTACCCTATCGTGCTTTGTGCGAGTTTGGTTTTCTCCCATAGCCCGTGAAGTATCCTCTAGTGGCTTCCCGATCAAGAGGGACCGTGATACTGGTTGGACTACTGGGACTATTAATGTGTTAAGGGGGAGATTGGGTAACTCCTTAATGCTATTTTAAAGTAAGTTTATTTTACCATTAGACATTAATAGCGTATATTACTGCATAGTAAATAGTTTAACGGACCCTTAGGAGATGTGAATCTAGAGCATCTCTTAAGTTACTGCACTCACGTTAGACACTGGATAGGAGAAGTCAAATCCCGTAAACATCTCTGACGCCGTTCCACTCATATTTATTTCTGTTGATTTAACTCACATAAGATCTTTTAGTTCCGACTCAAGTGTTTTGTCTTTTCCGTTCGCTCGGGTCAGCCTGAGCATTTTAGGATTTGAAGACCTTGCTCCTGGAGGACGAAGACGAAGATTTTATTACTATCATTTATCATATTAGTACACTACATTCATGTTGTTTCGCTGCATTGTTATTTAGTATTCTCTGATACATGTAACTCTGATATGTTTTGTATAAGTATAATCAAATGTTTTGTAAAACAGCTTCATGGACTGTTATTTGATTATTAAATTTATCATTCCGCTGTGAGATTATGTTTTGTATTGTTTCTTTCTCTGCTTTTCTTATTCACCCCAATAACAATCTGCTCCTTTGTATGGTTTACGTCCGACGTGTGTGGTTTATCGTCGATTTAAAACGTGCAAAAAGGCGGGCTGTTATAAATGAACATGAAAGGCATGGAAGAATGCTAAGGAATCTTTAGAATCATCTTTGGACAATCAGATGGATCCAATTATAATCGATGGGGAAGAATCTAAAATTTTAGTTCACTACTAGAAAAGGCTGATATTTCGACAGAGCCTAGCACGGCTTCCGATGGGCTAAATTCCGACGACTTCCGATGGACCTTCGGCGCCGTCGGAAGCCGTCGGAAATTCGTGAATATTTGCTCATCCGAAGCCTTTAACTGTCGGAAATTCGTGAATATCTGCTCATGCCGAAGCCTTTCTTTCCCATTTGGCTGAAAGAATTTCTTCCTCCATTAATCCCCAAATCTCCCTTCTAAACTTCCAATCACCAATTTCGAGCTTTCAGATCCTCTACGGCTGCGTAATCAACGTCTATTACTCTCTAACTCAGGTCTAATCTCTTATTTTCATCAAAAATATAATTTTTATCCTAAATCTAGATTTGTATAAATTGATAAATTAGGGCTAATTAGTGATTGCAATTGTTTCAAATAGCGTAATAATGGTTTATAGCATCCCACGGTATGCATATTTCATATGTTATCATGAAATTTTAAAGAGTATGTATAATTCGTGATTGTGTGTGTATATGTAAACCATTGTATATGCGTTGTTAACTGGAAAAGACATAAGTCGTAAACATCTTGACTTGTGCAATAGTAATGAATGCACGAGTCTAAAGAAATTTGATTGTATTGGAAAATGACAACAATATTAAAGCAGCCTTATTTGATGAAATGCGCTGAACAAATGTGGTAAATTAATTTTTTTTTGAAATTGTGTAAAATTAGTAAATATATTTTCTTTTTTATAAAATACTTAAATTTACGTCCCTTAGAGAGTTTTTAGCCCCGTCTGATGGGTGTTGTACACGATCGTTATATAAATAGTCGTTTTTGACACAAAATGGTCATTTATATTCATTTGGTACAATACTTGTTGAATTTGTCCTTGTATTGGACAAGTTATAAACATAGTAAACAATTACACTTCGCACATTATTTCGTTTTAAATAAACATAGTAAACAATTACACTTCGCACATTATTTCGTTTTAAACGGTTCATAAAATTTCACTGTCACTTTTCTTTTTTGTATCCTAGGTATACGCATTTGTGTACAATGCAGGAAACAAAAGGAAAGCACTGCCGAAATTTTATTAAATCGTTTAAAATGAAATAATGTATGAAATATAAGTGTTTACTATGTTTGTAATGGGAAGTAGGATGATTGACCAGAAAAAAAGATAACCATAAACCAACATTTGTATATTGTATTCTTAAGTGGGGTAAAACTGACGTGTATAAGTTTCTGTATCAATACATTGAAAAATAAAATGTTAATTTGTAATATGACCAATGTTTATTTTGGAATTTGTGACATATCTTTTCAAATACGAAAAATGATCGATTATTTTGTTGATCGGAGGAGATGGATGTATCAAAGAAGGGGGTTGAGAGGCTCAATAAAAGCAGATTTTTATAATGGTATAAACATATTTGTTGGATTTGTTTTAAGTAATAATGAAAACAATGTAGAAATTCGTTGTCCATCTAGTAGGTGTAAACATTTGAAGTATTTGTTACCCGATATTATGGAAGTCCATTTGTGCAAAAACAGTTTCGTGCCGAAGTATTATGTCTGAGATCGTCATGGAGAAGTTGTAGCAAATACTTATGCAGAGTCTGAATTAGACATTGCTGGTAATGAAATTGTTGTGATGGACCATATAGAAAATATGGTTGAAAATGTAGTACGATCAATGTTACCTATGGTTGAAGTTGACAACGATGACGAAAACGTTGAAAAACCAAATATTGAAGCAATTTTTTTGATTTATAGAATGTTGCTAAGAAACCTCTTTAGGATGGTTGTAAAAGTGGCACCCAGCTATCAGTAACCGCAGAATACATTGTGATGAAGTCAAAATACAACATCATGTTAGTTGGATTTACTGCCGTTGTACAAGCTACAAAAAGACATATGCCGCCCGATAATTTAATGTGCGAAAATCACCATGAAGTTAAAAAACTTATGTCAGCTTTTGGTTTACCTTATCAGAAAATAGATACATGTTTAAATGGCTGCATGGATTAGAAAGTGGAAATCACTTTTAGGAAGTATAGAATATGTAATGAGGAAAGGTACAAACTAAGAAAAAATAAGTGAAAGGAAGTTCCATATAAACGTATGCATTATTTCCCCATCGCTCCTAGGCTTCAAAGATTATACCCATCTTCTGTAAGTGCATCTCGTATGAGATGACATAGTGTGAGAACAGCGGAAGAGGGTACGTTGACACATCTAGCCGATGGAGAAGCATGGAAGCATTTCGACAAAACTTATCCCAATTTTGCAGTGGAGAGTCGTAATGTTAGACTTGGATTATGTACGGATGCTTTTTCACCATTTTCTTAATTTGATGCTAAATATTCATCTTGGCCCACTACCATCACACCTTATAATTTACCTTCGTGGATGTGTATGAAAACGCAATATATGTTTCTTACTATTGTCGTTCCTGTCCCCGACGATCCAATACAAGGAATCGATGTTTATTTGCAATCGTTGATTGAGGAGTTAAAACCATTATGGAATGAAGAAGTAGAAACATACGAGGTTTCGAAGAAGAAAAAATCACATGTTTGCTTCTTCGTTGACTATAGTGATTTTCCTGCCTATGCAATGCTTTCAGGATGGAGTACATCCGGTCGTCTAGCATGTCCATATTACATGGAAGAAACACGGACATCAATGTTTTTTCCATGCCAATCATCCCTTCAGAGGAGACAAGAAATTTTTTTAGCTAATAGAGTAGAAACCAGACAACCACCAACGTTATGGTCAAGCGAAGACATATACGAACTTGTAAAGGACTATCCAAAGATATATGAAACTGGAGTGCAAACAGAAATTATAGGCAAATAAACTATTCATAATTGGTGCAAACGGTGTATTTTGGGATTTTCTTTATTAGAAACATCTTCTGCTTTTCATAATATTGATGTGATGCACAATGAGAAAAATGTCTTTCATAATGTTTTTAACATAATTTTGAATGTCAAGGGGAAGAATAAGGACGATTTGAAATCAAGATGTGAATACAAGAATTATGTAAACGTTCTGAGTTTCATATAAAACCAAATGACAGTAAAAAACCAAAAACATGTTACGAGTTAGATGATAATCAAATTAAAGGCTTGTTAAAATTGGTGAAAGAGTTAAGATTTTCTGATGGGATTTCATCAAATCTTCGTAGATATGTTGACATTAAAAACGGTAAATTGAGCGAAATGAAAAGTCATGATTGTCACATAATGATGGAAAATATATTACCCGAGGTTCTATTCAAAGAATTATTGCTGTTAAAAGTTTGGAAGGCAATAACGGAGCATAGTCTGTTTTAGAAAGAGCTTTGTTCGACTACTTTTAAAATGCAACGTTTACGTAAACTTGAAGTAGATATTTCTATATTGCTCTACAAATTAGAGAAAATATTTCCGTTAGGTTTTTTAATGTAAAGGAACATTTACCTGTTCATCTTTCATCTAAAGCAAGACTTCAAAATTATGTGCAATATGAATGAAAGTATCCATTTGAGAGCTATCTAATATGTTACTTAGTAATTTAATTACATTCAAAAGTAAAAGTTAATGTAAATTAATTTTGTATAGATACTTGAATCATTTAAGAAAAAGGTGTGGCAAAAAGCACAAGTTGAAGGTTCGATATGTAAATCTTACATCGAAGAAGAAACTTCGTTCTTTTTCTCTCACTATTTCAGTGACCATGTGAACATATTATTAGAAAGTGTTCCACGTAATGACGAAGATGACTAATAAGAGTCCTCTCAAACAATGTTATTTATTGTTAGACAACATGGTCGACCTTCTGGTAAATGTGTAGAAGTATGGCTAGACGATAGAGATCTCTATGTAGCACACATTTATATTCTTCTAAACTGTGCTAAGGTTGCACTATTTATTAGGTAATCTGAAATAATGATTAATGATTTATTCATTTCCATAACGCATGCACGTGTAGAATTTTTATTTATATATGCAGTATTTATGAAAGTGAACATCCGCACGGAGATCTCAGTAAAGAATTTTCTGGTTGGTTTTCAAACTACGTTTATGAATCAAGAAATTATGTGGTTGACGAAGGTTCGAAACCTCTTGCGTTGGGACCAAAAAGAAATGTCAAAATATATTTCGTCAATGGATATATATTTAACATCAAAGAATACGGTGCAGAAAAATTAACTAATAATACAAGTGTATTTGTTAAATGTAGTGATGATCAAGAAATCACATAAATGATTTTTATGGCGTTTTAACATAAATTTTGCAACTGACATATTTATAATGGCCCACGGAGGAGGTATTTTTGATTAGATGCAATTGGTTTAGCAATGTTCCAGGTTTTGGAATTAATGTGCAAAAGGATTATAATCTTATTGAAATAAAGCACACATCACATTATCACAAGCACGATCCATTTGTACTAGCTAAACAAGAATTGCAAGTTTATTACGTTCCTTATCCATCTCTAAAAAGAGACAAAGTAGATTGGTCGGCAGTTTTTAAAACAAAGATAAGATTTACGTTTGATGGGAAGAATATTCCAAACAAACAAGCTTATCAGGCATATCTTGAGCAAAGCAATGAAATAATAATTACAAACGATTACTAATTTTGGACCTCTGAACGATGAATCAAATATTTTGGTAGAAGCATTCGAGAGTAGAGAGGAAAATAACGTAGAATATGTGACCAAATCTGAATCAAAAGACAATGAGAATTGATGTAAATGATGTGATTTATTTTGCTAGTTTTGTAATTATGTAATTGATGTAATTATGTTGAATTCTTGGTGTATTATGAAATTGATGAGATTTATTTTGCTATTTATGGAATTTATGTCATTTAAGAAACCGAATCTGCTTATCGTCATTTACGTCTTTTGTGGCATTACCATTTTTGTCATTTATTTAGTAATTTATGTTAAAAATGCAATGTATTCTGCTTATCGTTGGAATATGAGACCCATTCTGAATCAGGTATACTTTGCACTTTATGAACTTTATATCATTTATGTTAAAATACATTTCATTATCATGTTATTGTGCTCTTTTAAAATGATGTGTCTGTGATAGGTGTCATGTCGTCCATAAGGAGGAGTTCTTCCCATTCTTCAGGAGGCGATGGCAGCGGTCCATCGCAACCGCCACAACAACCTGTTGTGACTCTAGTATCTAGAGCCGAGGGATAAGTATTAAACCTTTTTCAACATCTTAAATATTTTCTGTATGATATACTAATCAATATCATATTTAATACATGGGGTTTGAGCTACAACCATTAGCTGTGGTTCTATCTGTTTCAAGAGACGTACAAGAGTAGGATGTCGGCTTATTGACCGAAGTGGGATAATATCCCTCTCCACATCCTCGAGTGTATTTTGGTATGATTTCATTATAAGTATAATCTTCTGTTTTTCATTATTAATTTGTTTTTGTCACTTATTTATTGTTCATCTTTTATTGTTTAATTTTTGGTTGCTTGTTTATCATGAAACACAGGCTGCTGTAGACGTACGGTCAGATGACCTATAGCTGGTATGACATTACTGGATGCAGAAGATGAGGAAGAACTACAGGGTTCCACGTCGATGGTGTAACATAAAGGGCAGAAGCCAAATTGGACGGGGACGAGTGTATGAGAAGGGTGGCTGGCACATTGGGATAGTGACGAGGTAAAGGTAAATGTACTAAACTTTTATTAATTATTTGATTGATTGATACGTAAATATCAAAAAATATTTGGTAAGTAAATAATATATTAAATTTAAATGTACATGCATAGTCGGACAGAAACTCTAGAAATAGGAACAAAAACCCCGTCGCTCATCGAGGAGGGTCAAAGTAGTTCCAGCACTATCGCCAGGAGTTTGTAAATTTATTAAATGTGAATCATAAATAGTTATTGTGCTATATAATTTTGAATATATAATAACTGTACATAATAATCAATTTCACGAAGCTGAGGCGCACGGTCCTGTGTTGTATATGGATGTGTTTACCCATACACATGCCGTCGAGCATGTAAATCTGGATGGGACAGTTTCATATACATGACATGCCGATAAATCGAAAAAGAGCCATGTAAGCATATTTTAGTTTATGTGCTACTAGTAATTTTTTTAATTGTTAAATTATAATGAATTAAGATATCATGATATTAATTTTAATTGCATTTTTATTTGTTCATGTAGGCAAGGTTTATGGAACAATGCTAGAAACTCCTAGAGGATACCCGTCGAGAGCAGCTCACGATGGATGAGGAGGATATTATTTTTGAGTCGGTCATGGATCTACTATCATGGAACATGCATTACGGCTTTGGTAATCAAGTGATAATGAATAATATATTAAGATATAATAATTTAATAATCTTTTAGTTCTAAAGAACTTCACATCGCTTTAGTTTGAGTAATAAGTTTATAGATATAACAATTAACACATTATGTTGTAACTTCGATAGTAAGATTATAGACTAAAATAAATAAGTGTTGCAGACCAACAGACAGAGGCGAGCCAGCCAACCGACTAGAGCTGATATCGATGTAGTAGAGATCGAAGAGTTGAGAGCTAGGGTGGCGCAGCTGGAAGAGCAGAACCATCGCCAGACCATCGAGATGACACAACTACTAGATAAGCGGATTGCTGAGTACATGCAGCGATATGGTGGCCGCTTTCCATCTTCTACTAGTTTGGGAGGTTCTGGAGCTGACTGACAGGAGTGATAGGTATTTTTTTGTTTTGTGTCATTGTTTTGTAAGTTTGGATGATACATTGAGTTGGTGGAGTTGTATTTGAATTGTTGTGTATATTGTTTGATAATACATTTGGTGATAGTAATTCCGACATTTGAGAGATGATGGTGAGGAGTTGGTGAAGGATTGATGTATATATTGTAAAATTAGATGTATGTAAATTATGGTAGTGAAGTTTGGTTTGATTTTATATGGATTAGGTTTGATTTATTTCCTTATGATATTTGATTCTTTCTATGGTTTGATTTTATATTGAATATCTGAGTTGGATATATTATGTTGGGTTAAATATATTGTAATCATGGATTGTTGATGGAAAGCCAAATTGCAACAGAAATGTAGAAAAAAAATTCTTGGTTTTCTGACGGCTTCCGACGGCCTGTAGGCCAAAAATTACCGACCGAATCCGATGGCTCCAGACGGCATAATTCCGACGGCTTTCGATGACTACCGATGGCTTTTGGCACAAAGCATGATCGTCCACGTGTCATCCGACGGCCAGCGAAAGCCGTCGGACAGCCGTCGGAAAATCTATCGATGGATGATGTCGGGATAAATGCTCTGCTTCTTGTAGTGGTTATTTATAACCTTTTAACGTGGAAAATGAATCCAAAGAAGAAGAAGAGGAGGAGGAAGAGTAAGAAGAAGAGCATGAAGTAGAAATGAAAGTTGATGATGAAAATGAGGTTAGATGTGTTGGAGAAGTGACTTTTGATACTAATGTACATTAAGTGGAACAAAAAGATAATTTTTGTTTCCATTATCCAAATTGTAGCACTCACAAATCTCTGATCGTCAAGAAACGTTGTTAGGATCGTTGCTTATTTGTATGTATGTTTGTAACTGTATTTATCAATAATATGTAATTTCATTTGCTTTACATAATAAAATTTTAATTTGTATCATATATAACTGCTATTGTTGTGATATTGCTTTATTTATATTTAAAAGTATCACGTACTGTTAATAAATGATTAATGTACACATGAATAAGGAATATTGATTTCAACATATTAAAATTGATAATTTACTCTCTAGGAATATTAATTAATTTAAAATTATAAAACAATTAAATAAATAACCAAAATAAAATCACAACTATTAAAAAAATACAAGGGTCAAATTTCAAAAATTAAAATTTTATATATTTTAAGACAAAATGGTTATTATATTAAAATTTCACTTCTATAAACACAAAGAAATGCCCATATTTTCTTCTCTAAAATTTCTAATTTATTTTCAAAGAAAAATGGATTTAGAAAGGGAGTTTACAAAGAGAATTTGAGTGGCGATATGGAAGAGACACTACAATCTTTCAAGAAGGCTTTTCATGTAAATTTGAGAAATCACAAACATTTGGAAATGAATCAGAAGCAAATGATTCATGAACTTGAAAGGCATCTTGCATCACTTTGATGCTTCATATGCTCTGTCTTAAGGGAACAAAAAATTTGTTTTCCTAAAAATATTGTTTATAAGGAGATCGACCGAAGAAATGGATGTGGACATAGAGAAACTTAAAGACTGGAATGAAAATTCCATTGAAGGAATTTTGGTCCAAATGATGGATAGGTAAAAGTTTCATCAAAGAAACCATGATTTCGACAATATAATTGTTTTACGTATTTTTCTTTTATTGTTTTATGTTATGATGTTTTTGTTTTTATGTTTTTTAAAATAATGTACTCTAATGTCTACATATATATGTACATATGTATATATATGAATAAGAGTGGTGTTTTATTGATTTTTTGATAACTTGTTAGAATATTACTTCACTCAACAAGGATAAACTGATATCCCTTCGCATATAATCTATAATAAACATATAATGTTAAGCATTAAAAATAAAAATATTATAAATCCATATGCATTAACATAACTTAATCATCCATTTTTTTATGATAGAGGGAAGTTGTATAAAATATAGTGGGCAAAATGATAGGGGTTGTCTAACATATTAACTAAACACCATTATATTTTATAACAGAATATTTAATGGTTGTCATCATAAAAAAACGAAGATAACTAATATATGTGATATTGATTTTGATGTCGACAACCATATGAATACTATTACTAATGATTTCTCGAGTTACATAAGATATCGTGCACGATATCAGGAATATTTAACAGGTTGATACAGGTGATGCTTGAATAAAAGCTTAAAGAATCGATCTGTACAAATCAAGAGTTGATCGAGATATGTTCGTAGACTCATGAGTTCTGAAGAATTCAAGAATAAAAGCATGAAAAGCTAAAGACATTTGTGCAATGACCCGGAAATTTTGACCCCGAAAATTCGACACCAATACGTTCACTGTAGAAGTGCCGAGCAATCGAACGTCGGAAATCCCAGATTGTTAGGGTAAAGAAGAAAAGAGGTAGAAGAAGAAACAGAAAACAAAACACATAATCTCACATTTGCAGCAGATCAAATATAATATCAAAAAATATCTTTTATATAAAGAAAAGCTGTAATTGTCACTTTACAACAATATATCAGAGTACGATTCATTCACAAAAAAAAACTGGACAATTGTAACAACTTGTCCTAGTACATTATCAATACAGACTATACAGTCTCTAATACACATCGGAATATACTCCATACGTTCCTGCCATCCAGCTCGCCTCCTGAGCTCCAGAATGTTCTAACCTGAAAATCTGTAATACTCGGTCTGACCCGAGCATTACAATAAAGTTACACCCGAGTCAGGCTGGAAACCAGCGTGCGTAAACCTAAATAAATTAAAATACAAAGCTATAAAACTTCTTTGAAAATCTAGGGTAACTCGTACCTCAATACGAGATCTATCTTATTATAATCAACCACTCATTTCACAACAATATCTAAGTACCGTTACTTAGTTTAAAATGGCCAAGTTCACTTAATTTATTCCATTCCGGCCTATTAGAGTCTAAAATCAAATCTATAAAGAATTATTTTAGATTACTAATCGAAGTGGTTTCGGGTATTTGCTGATACCCGACTCCGGTCTCTTCGAATCCAATACCCATTCTAATCCAAGTTGTTTAAGTGAATACAATTCAATTTATACTTAGAGTAACATATTCACATAACGATTCCATTACAGATAGATAATCCACATTATCACAGTCCAACCCAAACATACCATATGACATAGCATCACAAATCACATCTCAGAGATATCAAATAATCCAAGGCATTCTATATTAATTAATCATTCACAAGTAAGATTAATTAGTTGTTCAATTCCTTATTAATTTAATTTAAATCACCAAATGAATTAAATTAATTATCCTTAAATCCTGCTTAATTTAACCTTAATTAATTATAAACCATGTATTTTAATTAATTAATTAATCATCCTTTAATTATTAATCATTAATTAATTAGACTTTAATTATTTCCATCAATTAATCATCCTTTAATTAATTACATTAATTAATTATTCTTTTAATTAATTACATTCAATAATTATCCTTTATTTTATTTAACATTTAATCTTATTAATAAACCTTGTGATTAATATCATTAACTAATTTACTTAGACCCCTAAATTATTTAACTTTTCTTTTTTTTAAAAACATTTTTGTCTTCTTAATTAACCACTTAATTTCATTATTAAGTTTATTAAAAACTTTTAAAAAATAAAGGCCATATATATTTAATACATTTTAAACTTAAAATAATTTATTTAAAAACCTTAAACTAATTCCAAACTTAAACAACACATATTATATCAAGGAATAAGTTTACGAAAATTTGTCAAAACTTGATTTAATTAAAATCTGTAAAACTTGCTTAATTCCAAAATTTAAAACCGTCCTAATCTGCACTTGAGACTAACCCGAGTTCACCCTCAAGCCAAACTCCATTTTCCCCGAGTCCTTCCCCATGCCATCTCTTTTGTTTTGATAAAAAAACTGTTAACTCGTTTTAACCCACGCGAACACCCAAACCAGAACTCGAGCCACAAGCTAAAATCCTCGGGTTTTCCACCCAAACCCATCTCCTCTTCTTCTCAAATTCCAAACACTGACACACCAGAATCCTCGTGCACGTGCGTAAAAGATCGACGATGATCTGGCCACCCATACCACCGTTGACAAGTCGTCGATGGCCTACCCTTCCGATCCCGACCACCCAAACTAAGAATCAAACTCGAAATCGAAATCAAGCTCAAACAAACCTAACCTGGGACGAAATGATCGTCGACAACTCCTTCATGTCGTCGCCATAGATCACCGGAGCTCATGAAATTCTGGCTACAGCCTTGCCATGAAACCTCGCATCCATTCCCCTACGACCGATCGAGTGCGGTTCTCCATCGACGACGCAAATGCTTCGCGAACCCCGTCGTCTCGATCATCTCCTAAAACCCTATATCGACGCCACGCCACCACCAAAGTGGACGATAAATCCAGTAATCAATTTTTCCGTAACCCCCGACCTCCCATCTTGCTTCAGGAATGACCTCGACCACCCAAACCTTGCCAATTATCAGAAATTGACCAAAACCCAATCCACGTTCAACTCGCAATCTCTCTCTATTTAAGAGCTTAAAAATCATGATTCCATTTTTAAAAATCTTCGATTTCGAAAACAAATCAGATGATATAATTGAAACTTGAATTCATGCAATTCGAAATTTTGATATGGTTTGTGTTTTACTGTAATTATTCTTTCAGTTAAAACAACCTTCATACTTAACTCAAAAATATATTTAAAATTTAGATCTTGATATAACAAACAGATTTTTTTATACATTAGAGTCTAAAAAAATCAAGGAAATAGATTTTGGATTTTGATCAAATTTTAAAACCTGTACAACAAGAACAGACCAAACATTTTGTATACGGACATGCACACCCATATAATCATACACACACACATACAATTCATATTAAACAATCATGCAAACACTTATCACACTTTACATCGAATATTAATTGCATGCATCTAGATTTAAAAAAGATTTAAAACTTTTAAATAAAATCGTTTACTCACTTGTTGGATAACAGAGAATAGATCTTTCAACTGGAACTGTACCGGATGATTTGATCTGCAACTTGATTGATGGTTATGAACTGAAGCTTTTGTTTTGAGATGATCTTTAAATCACTGCTTACTAATGTTTGAGATGCATTTGAATTTTCACTTTGCTTTTTATTTGATCTTTGAACTGTTTTTTTCCAACTTGAATATGAATTTGCTTTAAGCTTTGCTTTTTTTTTCTTCTGGTTTTTGATTTGAACAGATTTTGATTTTTTTCTTTCCTGGTTTGTATTTTTAGGTTTAATATCAAAGAAAATGAGAAAGGAAGGAGTAGATATGTATTTATAATCTCTTCTCAACTTTATTTATCATTTTGAAAATAAAAAGACATAAATGACACTTGTTAATTATAAATTATCATTATCTCACAAATGTCCAAAGCATGTTACTTAGCTTACAAATGTTTAAACCTTTATTTTATTCCCTACTTATGTATTTATATTAATATGTATTATGTTTTTAGATGTTTGCAAATTATACTTAGTTATGTATAATTTAAAAAGAAAGAAAATTAAACCTTTTATTAATCTTCTTTAAATGTTAAACTTAAGTTATTATACTCTTTATATATATATATATATATATATAGATATTTTATCTTGAATTAGATAGTCAAATATATTATTCATCTATCCAAAGATTTATTTTTCAATATTTATTATAGTTTCCAATCTATATATATCTATATATTTATCAGAATATTATTTTTCAACATACAAATCAGTATTTTAATAAATTTAATCTTGTTAATTTTTATTTAACAGATGCCTAAAAATCCGGGTTATCACATTCCTCCCCCTTTGAATCTTTTCGTCCTCGAAAATGAACGAAGTCAGAATCTTATTAAAATGATTATTATAAGTTAAATTACTCTTAGAACATTTTTAACTAAAAAATCTTTTTTTTTAAAAAATACTTTAAAATCTACATAATATTATCAACATAGCTTTGTAAAAATACTTTTTATAACTTGATGTCTCAACAAGTCCATTCTTGTTCTCATAGAAATTCGGTCATATGTTGATCAGGCGTAGGACTGAAAATCGATAAGTACTTGGTAAACCCATTTTCAACACCCAATGAAAATGCTTGGAAAATATTTTGGTGAAAATATAGAAAACATGTTTGAAAATATAGAAACATTTTTGGTGAGAATGCTCTGGAAATCATCACCCCTCTCCATAGTCGCAGTTAACCCGATGGTTACGTTGTCATCCCGGCAAAATCCACAGAAAACTGTATGCACTCCGCGCCCCTTGATTATGCCATGGGACCCGCCACAGATCGCAGCTACACCCAGGTTTTACGTTGCCATCACAGCAAAAAACCCATGTAACTGTAGACATCAGCGCCCTCGAATTTCGCTGCCAAATGAAACTTCACCACTCCTACATAGATCACAAACTACATCAATCGAGCGTAATATAGCATGTAGGCACTCACTGCCGCATGACTTTCGCTATGTCTTCATAGATCGTAGTCTACCGATGTTACGTTGCCATCATGGTAAAATCAAACGTAGACCGTTGGCTTTCATTGCCACACGACTTTCGCTATGGTACACAGTATATCGCAGTGACATCGAGTTACACTGTCGTCACAGCATAACCCAAATGTCCCTTTAGGCATCAACGCCCTCTACTTTTGCTACCCACACACGATCCTCAGGAACTTCAGTTTGTTCGGACTTCCTCCCAGGATCAAATTTAGAGTCCCCCCTTAGGGCTCAAGGCAGAACCACCCATGGATCTCATGTGAAGCATCTCATGGGAGCGTCTTTTTCTCCAGAGCCAATCTAAAAACATTTTATACTATACACATATAATATTCTTCAAATCATACTCTTTATGATTCACATAAATCTCTTTTACACAAAATCGATATCTCAAATCGATAGTTCCAAAATTGGCTTTTCAAATTAACAAAATTGATTTTTCCCAAAAATCAAAAGCCTTTCCGAAATCCATAGGTTCCAAAACCTTTTTCTAAAATCATTCTTGTAAAATCATTTATATATATATATATATATGATCTTGAAAAAAATCTTTAGATCACTTCATACTATATAAATTCCCATTTTATACTTTTAAATATTTTTTCAAAAATCTATTCTTCTGCCTATAGATTCAACAAGGGGAGTTTATTATATGTAACAAATATATATATATATATATATATATATAACTTTATTTATGCCAAATCAAATATTCAAGTTTGATTTTTTTTATAAAGTTATTTACTAAATTACTTACTCTTTATAAAGTGAATTTCAATCATAGAAATATCCAACTTCTATTTTTATTCATCATATATTTCTCAAAATATATTTTCCTTTTCAAAAATCATTTTTACCTTTCTTTTCAAAATTTCAATATCTATTACATTCAAGCACGTTTGATGTACATATATCATCCGTACACAACATCAAATCCGATCGCTCACTCGATCACACAATTTCATTTCTGAACTAGTATCGTCCATCCGACTTTCTAGTGCGGACTCAGATTTGGTTTCTTGATCAAAAACCGTCATTCTCCTTGCATAACCCTAACTATGATAGAGAATTTTCAAAATCAATCAAAATCCATATCCAGGGTTCGCCGTCGAAAATCGAGTGAAAAAACCCAACTCGAATTGATATACTATCTCGAAATTCTGTGCTCGAAACCGGATCAAATCACTATGAGAATAGAATAATATATATACATCCTACGTATTTATCATCATTGATTATTAGCTAAATAAAATTTCTTTTTATTCATCTTGATTTCTATTCACTTATTCACAATTGCTTCCATTTTCATATGGGTTATTACTTCACTTATTAACATTTTGCACTCTGACCACTCAAATTTAGAAAATAGATTGAAAAGTTTAAAATAGATAAGTAGTTGTAAAATAGCAGTAAAATAGTTAAGTAATTATAAATAGCTGTAAAGTAGTTAAATAGTTTGTAGAATAGTTAGGTAGTTGCCAAAAAGTTATAAAATAGTAATTATTTATAAGTAGATGTAAAATAATGATTAGTTTATAAAACAAATGTATAGTAATTAGTTTTCAAAATAATCTTAAAATAAGTATAAAATACTTTAGATTTTAAAAAGAAAGGTGACATAGTAAATAGCTTGAAAAATAGATTTAAACAGTCTACTTTAAAACAATTTATTCAAAAATAATTTCAGAATCAAACTGGTTCAATTTCCCAATCTCCATTTCCAATCAATTTCCCATCCCATTAAATTGATTCAATTTCAATTCAAGTTAAATTAACTTCGATTCCCATTCCAAATTCAAATCAATTTCCATTTGAATTTAAACTTATTCAACTTCAATCTCACTTCCAATTAATTCAAACAAATTCAATTTGAACTAATTCCAATTCCAATCTCAACTTAAACCGTCTCAAATTATATAAATTCGATTTAATTTTTTTAAATGTTGATTTAATTCTTAAATCAAATTAACCTTTGCTTTTAATCTAACAACCTAAGTTTTAAACAATTAATTTTGAGTCCAAATTTCAAAATTCCATTTCAAATTACCTTTACTTAACTTATTTCAAAGTTCAAATAAGAGTTCAAAACTTTTTAAACAATTAAATCTTCAGAATCCAATCTATTACCCAATTTTAACTTTTAACCTTGCAACCAATACATAAAAAAATTTAGTTTACAAGTTTCTTTTTATCATTTAATTCTTAAGTTCAAAGTGATTTCATTTCCTTATTTTCAAATTTTATTTCCAATTAATTTCAGTAATGGATATATATTATCTCAATCTACTTCTTAATTCATTTAAATAATCTAGTTCATAGTTCCATAACAATAGGAAGATATCAAGATAAGCCAAGGTAAATAAATATCCAAATTATCAAATTTTATTCCTAATTAATTTAATTCAATTTCAAATTTCAATTAATTCATTACAATTCCACCTTTGAATTAATTTCAATTCAATTCTCAAATAAAAAATAATTTTATATTAGATTGTACTAGCATAAAATATTCCATACATTTATAGACTACACACTAGTAGTTCAAACATTACATCCATTTATCCAAAATAAGAGTCTTACAAAGGTCATAAATCTAAATGCCTTCTCCATTACCTAGGGGTTTGGAAAAGAATAGAGCCTTAGTATTCTTACAAGAATCCTTTCTATGGACTTCCTTCCAAAGGGCAAAGCCCGAACATACACTTTTCAACAGGATGTCCCCACTTATAACATTTACCACAAAAGGTTTCTACCCTCCCATCAATCTGGATAACCTTCACGCCTCTTGTAGGACGTTCCACAACCTTATTCTTTTGTTTCTTGTGACAATTCCTAGCGATGTCTCCCTACTCCTTACAATGATAGCAAATAGTCGACTCGTTGACAGATTCTGCAGGTTTACCTTCACCTTTCTCGCTTCAGGCAATGGTTTAGGAAATGTCCTTTCTTATGACACTTAAAGCATAAGATCTCAGAGCAAAACCGTTGGAATGTACTCTTCAATTCCTCTCTTGTTTTACTGCACTTGGCTGCGTAATGACCCTTATTGAAACATCTGTAGTAGGTGACATTTTCATAAGGCCCTGGTCCAGCCCTTTCCTTAACCTGTTTCTCATACTCCTGAATTGCTTCTTCTCGATCCTTACATCCAGCTGCTCTTCGCTCTCTGCGTCTAGCCTTCCATTCTTCACTCTTAGCCATCTTCCTCTAAGACTGGATTAATGGGACTTCCTAACCTATATTAGACTTAATTAGTAGAATCCCAACCTATATTCTTATTATCCTATTCAATTTCAATAACCAACAACAGATTTCCTTAATATTTATAATAATTAGAAAAACGATTGCTTTATATCAAAATATAAGTTTATAAAAACTAATTTTAAAACCGTTTTAAAATATTTATATAAGAAAATAACAAACACGCTCTCATATACACACACACACATACACACACTCAACACTCTAGGGTACTATTGACCCTATCCTTACTGAGTAAACCCACCAAAGCCAAGGTTCTCGCTTAACCTTCCGCTCTGATACCAACTGTAACGACCCGAAAATTCGACACTAATACGTTCATCGTAGAAGTGCCGAGCAATCGAACCCCGGAAATCCTAGATCGTTAGAGTAAAGAAGAAAAGAGGTAGAAGAAGAAACATAAAACAAAACACAGAATCTCACATTCACAGCGGATCAAATATAGTATCAAATAATAGCATTTATACAAAGAAAAGCTGTAATTGTAACTTTACAACAATATATAAGAGTACAATTCATTCACAAAAAAAATGGACAGTTGTAACAACTTGTCCTAGTACATTATCAATACAGACTATATAGCCTCTAATACACAGTGGAATATACTCCATACATTCCTGCCATCCAGCTCGCCTCCTGAGTTCAAGAACGTTCTAACCTTAAAATCTGTAATACTCGGTCTGACCCGAGCACTATAATAAAGTAACACCCGGGTCAGGCTGGAAATCGACGTGAGTGAACCCATATAAATTGAAATACTAAGCTATAAAACTTCTTTGAAAACCTAGGGTAACTCATACCTCAATACAAGATCTATCTTATTATAATCAACCACACATTTCACAACAATATCTAAGTATCATTACTTAGTTTAAAATGTCCAAGTTCACTTAATTTACTCCATTCCAGCCCATTAGATTCTAAAACAAATATATAAAGAATTATTGTAGATTACTAATCAAAGTGGTTTCGGGTATTTGCTGATACCCGACTTCGGTCTCTTCGAATCCAATACCCTTTTTAATCCAAGTTGTTTAAGTGCATACAATTCAATTTATATTCGGAGTAACATATTCACATAACGATTCCATTACAGATAGATAATCCACATTATCAAAGTCCAACCCAAACAACCATATCATGTAGCATCACAAATCACATCTCAGAGATATCAAATAATCCAAGTCATTCAATATTAATTAATCATCCATAAGTAAGATTAATTAGTTGTTTAATTCCTAATTAATTTAATTTGAATCACTTAATTATTTCCATCAATTAATTATCCTTTAATTAATTACATTAATTGATTATTATTTTAATTAATTACATTCAATAATTATCCTTTATTTTAATTAACATTTATATCTTATTAATAAACCTTTTGATTAATTATCACTAACCAATTTACTTAGACTCTTAAATTAATTAACTTTTTTAAAAAAAAGCATTTTTGTCTTCTTAATTAACCACTTAATTACATTATTAAGTTTATTTAAAATAAACTTTTAAAAAATAAAGGCTATATATCTTTAATACATTTTAAACTTAAAATAATTTATTTAAAACCTTAAACTAATTCCAAACTTAAACAACACATATTATATTAAGGAATAAGTTTACGAAATTTGTTAAAATGATTTAATTAAAATCTATAAAACTTGCTTAATTCCAAAATTTTAAAACTATCCTAATCTACACTCGAGACTAACCCGAGTTCACCCTCGAGCCAAACTCCATTTTCCCCGAGTCCTTCCCCATGCCATCTTTCTTTGTTTTGATAAAAAAACTGTTAACTCGTTTTAACCCACGTGAATACCTAAACTAAAACTCGAGCCACGAGCTAAACTCCCCGAGTTTCCAACCAAACCCATCTCTTCTTCTTCTCAAATTCCAAACATTGACACACCGGAATCCTCGTGCATGTGCATAGAAGATCGCCGATGATCCAACCACCCATACCACCGTCAACAAGTCATCGCTGACCTACCCTTCGAATCTAGACTACCCAAACTAAAAATCAAACTCAAAATCAAAATCGAGCTCAAACGAACCTAACCTGGGACGAAAAGATCGTCGACAACTCATTTGTTCCGTCGCTATAGATCATCAAAGCTCACGAAATTCCGGCCATAGCCTTGCCATAAAACCTCACATCCATTCCCCCATGACCGATCGAGTCCGGTGCTCCATCGACGATGCAAATGCCTCACAATCCCCGTCATCTTGATCATTTCCTAAAACCCTATATAGACGCCACGCCGCCGCCACAGTGGACGATAAATCCAGCGATCAATTTTGCCGTAACCCACGACCTCCCATCTTGCTTCAACAATGACCTCGACCACCCAAACCTCGCCGATCATAGAAATCGACCAAAACCTAATCCACGTTCAACTCGCAATCTCTTCCAATTAAAAGCTTAAAAATCATGATTCCATTTTTAAAAATCATCGATTTTGAAAACAAATCAGATGATATAATTGAAATTTGAATTCATGCAATTTGAAATTTTGATATGATTTGTGTTTCACTGTAGTTATTCTTTCAGTTAAAACTACCCTCATATTTAACTCAAAAATATTTTTAAAATTTAGATCTTGATATAACAAATTGATTTCGTTTATACATTAGAGTCTAAAGAAAATCAAGGGAAGAGATATTGGATTTTGATCAAGGTTTAAAACCCGTACAACAAGAACAGAACAAACATTCTGTATACAGACATGCACACCCATATAATCATATATATGTATATACATACAACTCATATTAAACAATCATACAAACACTTATCACACTTTACTTCAAATATTTATTGCATGCATCTAGATTTAAAACAGATTCAAAACTTTTAAATAAAATTGTTTACTCACCTGTTGGATAACAGAGAACAGATCTTTCAACTGGAACTGTACTTGATGACCTGATCTGCAAATTGATTGATGGTTATGAACTGAAGCTTTTGTTTTGAGATGATCTCTGAATCACTGCTTACTAATGTTTGAGATGCATTTGAATTTGCACCTTGCTTTTTGTTTGATTTTTGAACGTTTTTTTTCCAACTTGAATTTGAATTTGCTTTAAGCTTTGTTTTTTTTTCTTCTGGTTTTTGATTTGAATAGATTTTGATTTTTTTTCTTTCTCGGTTTGTATTTTCAGGTGTGAATATCAAAGAAAATGAGAAAGGAAAGAGTAGATATGTATTTATAATCTCTTCTTAACTTTATTTATCATTTTGAAACTAAAAAGACACAAATGACACTTGTTAATTGCAAATCATCACTATCTCACTTTCAAAGCATGTTACTTAGCTTATGAATGTTTAAACATTTATTTTATTCAATACTTGTATATTTATATTAATATGTATTATGTTTTTAGATGTTTACAAATTATACTTAGTTATGTATAATTTAAAAAGAAAGAAGATCAAACCTTTTATTAATCTTGTTTAAATTTTGAACTTAAGTTATTATACTCTTTATATATACATATATACATACATACATATATATATATATATAGATATAGATATTTCATCTTGAATTAAATAGTGATATATATTATTCATTTATCCAGAGATTTATTTTTCAATATTTATTATAGTTTCCAATATCTATATATATATCCATATATTTATCAGAATTTTATTTGTTTGACATACAAATCAGTATTTTAATAAATTCATTCCTGTTAATTTCCAATTAACAGATGCCAAAAAACCCGGGTTATCACAATTTGTGTCAGTATTTTATCGAGTCTTAGATTGAATGCTAAAGACTGAGTATTATCATATCTTTGATTATCTTCACTCCAAAAAATATTTTTCTATTAAAAATGTTTTTATAAAAGAATAATGTTAAATTTAATAAACTTCAGTAGAGTTTTTACGAAGAAATATATTTCAAACTCAAAGTGCTTCTGTAAAAACTAATTTTATGTGTCGACATATCAAAAGTATATATATAGACAGATAGACCATTGAGGTGTTTTTTAAATTTTCAAAAGAAGCTACTTTTGG
Source organism: Allium cepa (assembly GCA_030765085.1). Taxonomy (NCBI): domain Eukaryota; kingdom Viridiplantae; phylum Streptophyta; class Magnoliopsida; order Asparagales; family Amaryllidaceae; genus Allium; species Allium cepa. Next base: position 581,986,242 of record CM060940.1, read on the forward strand.
TGCCATCCTCGCATGAATGGATGCAACTCTTCAACCTCTATTTAAAGGCCTTTGATTTATAAATATTAACAACAATTCTAACTATTTTCTTTGTCTCTCTCTTCTCTCTCATTCTCTATAGAATTTCAATGAAGTGCTGCTGATTTCTACGTCAATTGTCTTTCTCTACATTCATATAAAAGATCGAAGAAGATTCACTTATGTTATGTACTAATAACTCTTAGATCTTCACTCCATTCCACACAAAAGCAAAGACATTCCACTACTGAAGGTCTATATGGAATTGTATTAACAAACCACTTAGAATTATGATCGAAATTTTCAATTTCTTATGGTCCACTACTGCTACTTATAAAGGGGTGATCTTAACCACCCAAGTTTAAGGTAAAACGAGATTATAAAGGAAGTTATCCTACCTCTCGACTCAAAGATAGGATAGGCATTTTGGTTGCCCAAGTCAAATTCTAGAAGGAGTGTTAGTTACCTGAATCAAATTCCAGTTGGTATCCTTGCCAATCGGGTCAAAGTCAAGAGGTGTAAAGGGTGTTCTTGCTACCTGATTTAAATTCAAAACATGGTAAGTGAAATTATCTATTGGGTATAGGACTGGATGTAGGATTGAAAACCCAAACCAGTATAAAATTCTTAATGTTGTAACGACCCGGTATTTCATGCCATTTGCATCCGCACATGTTGGACTTGAATTGATCATAATTTATATTTGGCAAAACTCCGCATATACGGTAAATAGATCAATCATAGAATCACATACATAGAGTATTATAAAAACAATAAGCAGCGAAATAGATAAATAGTAGTTCATGAAGCTACAATAAAAAAACAATAGAGTTTAAATAAAATAAAACAGGATATCTCAAATATAATGCAATCTCGAACACAAATAGATGACAAATCTGAACCAACAATTGAAGAGCTGAAACTGAATAGATATAGATGGATATCCAGATGAAGCTCCAACTCCAAAGGTGAGTCTCAAATGCTGTGTCACTCAGTCTGACCCGAGTGTAAAGCAAAACACAAAACACTCGAGTTAGGATTAACATTCTTATATTAATAAATCCAACTCAAGTGAAATGTCAACTAAAATACAAGTAACTCAAAGTTTGTTTGGGATAACCATCCTTTAAGGATCCATGGAACTATCTACTATGTAGTAATATACGCTATCATAATATGTCTATAGTAAAGTAAAAGATATTAAAATAGCGTTAAGGCATTACCCATATTCCCCTTAACACTTTTTATATATTTCCATAATCTATATAAATCTGTAACTCCCCCCATAAACTGGAGGGCTATTAGAGGGCACTCCATAGGCATGATACAAAACAAATTCGTAGAATGCGTGATAGGGCATGCGACAAGGCACTCGAGGCAATGCCAGAGTAGATATACCATTTGCGTATCCAGACTGGTGGTAACACATAGCAGCTACTATCACCCACCTCATGACACACTCCCAAATCAAAGGGGGCATCCAATCAATCACAAAAGCAATAGAATGGTATCGAAGAAATGTGCCCGATCTGAGGAATGACCTCACTTGGCCCGGTGTGACTCCTGTTTTAGCCGCATCAAGCTGACTCACAGGAGTTCGGGCAATGTAAATACCATATAGAATTGTCACCAAACCATCCTACTTCATTCTGAAATCTCCACCACGTGCACAGTTGTTAAAGTGGTTTTCGGTACTAGCAGAGAGTATGACAATATCCAATTCCAGTCTCTTTAACAACCAAACGTTATTATAACATCGTGGCCATTTCAAAATAGTTTACACTTCAAAATCAAAATATCATATTCATTTCAAAACCATATCAATATGATATCATTTCCATTTCAAATATATCCATTTTCAAAAATCATAGCACTTCCAAAATTATAACACTTTCTAAAACACTTGAAATTATAACACTTTGGAAATCATAACATTTGAAACCATAGCACTTTAGAAAACCATAAAACTTTCCTTTAACAGTTTAGATATTAGTAATAGTATATATAATAAAATAGTTTATAAAATAAAATAGTTTATTTAAAAATAGTTATAAATTAAAAGAGTTTATAAATAATTAGTATATTAAAATAGTTTATATAACATAGTTTCCTCAAATTTGCAAGTCAATTCAAATCATCTTGAATTCCAAAAATTCAATTTTCATTCAAATCCTACTTTATCAATTTCAATCCAATTCAGTTTCTAGGTAAAACATTTCAAATTTTATCAATTTCAAATACAGATTTGAACCATAAAATAAACCATTTCAATTCCCATATAGTTCAAATCTTTAAATATTCAACATTTCAAAACTAAATTTGATAATTTTATATATGTCTAAATGAATTATTCACTTCATAAATCCAATGTTATTTAAATAAGACCCCAAATTACAAACAAACTAAATATTTCCTTCAATTATTTATGCTTGAAATATCCATTTAATCACTTTAAATCAAAAATCAAGTTATAAAATTATATCCCAAAAAAATCTCAGATTTAATAGGTTTCAAATCGATTTAATTAAATAATTTTTTTAATTAAATACAATTTTGAATAAATTAAATTTTATCTTTCCAACCTTAACCTGTAGAAATCATTATGAAATCTATTTTAAAATATAATTTTAAATAAATACTTAAACATATTGTATTTTACTTAAATCAAACTTTACTAAATTTAAAGCTTACTATTAAAACTATTTTAGATTAAAACTTATTCATATACATAGTTTTTTCAAATTTAAATAAAACCATATATATTTCCTTTTAAACTCATAGAAATCATTTTCAAAATATTTATATATAGACCAATGGTGTCTGTATATAATTTTCTATCCTACGATCTAGTGATACAGATATATATCATTTCAGTCTGTAATTTAAATATATATGGATATATATCATTTCAACCCGCAATCCCAAATTCAATTCAAATGAAAATCGCTAGGGTTTATCATTTCAACCCAAAATGATTTTCTCCTATTCTACAGATCGTTCAGGTATGTATAATTTCAACCTATAGGGAATTCTATACTAACAGGGAACTTGCAAAGTGATAATAGATATGATAATAATAATAACAGGCATATATCATTAATATAAATAACAGATAATGGTCTGAGATGTCACAGGTGAACAGATACAGATAACTGCATATATATAGTAATGTAAATAACTAACAACAGCATATTTCAATTGTCGTTTTGAAATCAAATTTAATAAATTTAAGAACGTTAATCGTTAGTGATTTCTCACCTTTCGAGGCTAGAGAGGATAGACAATAAAATTAAGTTACGAAAGACAAGCACGACTTCCAAAGCAAAGCAATATGGGCCCAAATTCAATGAACAAGGCTGATAAATAGAAATTGACTAAATCAAATTAGAACTGGATCGATGATGATAAATGATATAATCGAACTGATATAGATACAACATACAAAATTATACACACACACACACATACAAAATCATATTCTAATTCAAACACATATAAAAATCTTTAAATTATATACATGGAAATCAATATTAAGTTTGAAAATATTTACGTATATCCAAATAAAAAAATCTATATGTATTAAAATCAACATATATATATATATATATAGGTTATAATATAAAAATCTATAGGCAAATTTGAAATCAAATGTAACAAATCAAATCTGTATATACATATACACTATATTCTTAAAATCCATTCTTAAGTCAATGTTATATTTTAAAACACAAAAATGAAACTATATAAATATATAATTTAAACCAAGATATCTACACATATTATATTTTTAAGATCTGGGTACATTTCAGAATTGACATAACTATATATAAACAAATATAGGTGAGCTTTTTCAAACAGACTTGCGCAGACTACTTTATAAATATGCAGACAAAGTAAAAAAAAAGCCTCAATATTAAAATATAAGAGTACCCATGGATAGTAAAGCTATGTACCTTACTGTAAAACATATTATACATAAATACTATAAATATATATAACTGAACAAATTGACACAACAGTTGCTAAAAATGCAGAGAAAGTAAATATATATACTATACTGCATATATAGATGCGACTGCATGGATTCCAAGGAAAAAAAACATAATATGTGAATAGGAATATGCAGATCAAATCCACAAACTTGTATGCCGACTTTAATACATATATATTTTAATATGTATAATGTATGTAGCTACTCCAAGAATATATGTGGATTATATATATTTTATATACATGCATTTTAAAGTTAAACATCATAATATATATCATAACGATACTAATATATGTACACATGCAAACACATCATATATACCCTTTTTATTTTTAATATACATATCAAATCTCAAATATAATACATGTATACGTACCAAATATATACATAATATATATATATATATATATATGAATCAGATGTCTATATTATAACAAAGTAAGCACTTAGATATGCAATATATGATATACTTACAAAGAAAAGCAAGAGAGAGAGATGCACGTGCTAGGGAGGAACGATCGGCCCGGCAGTCGAGTGGTGGAGGAGATCACGACGTTGGGGTAAGAAGATAGTCTCGGGGTGCTAAGTCATGGGTAAAGGGAGGAGCAGCTGCGACGTGGAGGAGATGGAAGGTGGACGTAACCTAGGTGATGCGTGTGGAGGGAAGAAAGATGGTCGTTGGGTTCAAGGCTATTGCGCAGGATGATGGAGGGAGAGAGAGTGACAGGCAAAAAATTAAAATAGAAAAAAATAAAGAAAGGGAATAGACTTTGGTTTCAAAAAAAAAATATACCAGTACACACTTTGTATATATAATATATGCGAACAAAACAGGTTTCAGGCTTCACAATATTATATGCTCTAAAATATAAACTGCGTTACCACGTATTTCTTTGGAAATGAACAGGCAAATGAAGGTGGTGAAAATGAACGTTTAGATAAATATAGCTTTATGTTATAATATCAAAACCGAAAAATAGAAAAAATAGGAAAGTTACAGCAATAATGAACTGGTTTAATTGGAACCAATGGGAAAACGAAAAGTCAAAATGTTGATTTCTGAAATTTTAAAAGGCAAATGGTTATACGTATTATACGGTGGTTAACTGAAAAGATAAAGGAAATCAAAAGGTTTTGAAAATGGGTACCGATACGGTTAACCATTTCATGGTTTTGACATGTAACAGATTCTGAAATGCACAAATGAATATGCTATTGATATCAGTACGAGGAGATGATCAAAATGGTATACAGATATCAGTGGTACGATCTTCTGATCAAAAGTCGATAATCTGTACTGAAAAATGCTGCTAATTCTATCGAAAATAAGATAAATGGGCTAGAGAAGACCAAATTTGAAGAAACAAATTATGACGTCTCACTCAGAAAATGGTAAACATTTTTACTGTATAAAATATTCAGGTTGGGAAAACATTTTATTATCATCAATTTTAACTGATTTGAATTGAAATAGAATTACACAATAAAAATAAACTTCCATATTATCTGATGAAAATTTACCATTTGCTATCTCTAAATAGACGTATTCCAAATAATAAATTTTTATTTCAATATATTATTATTTAAAATTTCACCAAAATTCAATTAATTACGTTTTTAAAGCCGTTAAAATTTATGGGTCGTTATAGGTGTCTTCTTTACCATTACTTTTACTGCATTTACTTATTATTCTCTGGTTGTTCTATGTTATAGTATTTCGATGTGTTTTGAATTTACTATGGTAAAATTTTAAACCTACTAGTATATTGTTAAAAACTCTAAATATGCTATTCAACGCCCCCCTTCAAGGGTAAATTATCTTAAGATCTATTCCATTGTAGTACAGATTAAGTTATCACATCTATTATCACCCCATCCACAGATTGGAAATCACATCCATCAATTTGACGAGGTTTCCAATTGATTGGAGAGGCAAAGCTTCCTTCATGGTTAAAATATGACCAAAAACCAATCAACTAGAATAATTTCCAATCGATTGATAGTGATTCCGATTGATTGGAAATCATTTCGGTTGACTGGAAGCCTATAACTATTGCTTCATGCTTCTAATGCCCTACGACCTCCTCGTTGCATCGGCTCATCTCCATTGCTCCTCTTTTGCTGCTTTAAATGGCGCCTCTCTGCTTTGTTCTAGAAATATTGTATCATATATCCTAGCAATCTCTACATTCATATTATATTTCCATAAATGACATCCAAGCCTCATCTGCAACCTCAAGCTCCAAGCAACCTTCAATATCACCATGGAAACAAATGTCTCCAACAAGAAAGAAAATATTAACGAACCTCCAAACCACCTAATTATGCACTGTAATACCGGGGTATTTTTACTAATGGATAATATTGGATTTAATTGATAATTTAATTAATTTAAATATTGAAGGGGAAACTAGTCCTTTTTACAACTTTGGAATTTGATGACGGGACATACGCCATTACGACTGACTTATATAGAGGAGATATGTGCGAAATAAGCTTTGAGTTTTAGGTGGGCTTTAGGCTAAGTTTGAATTTTAAATTTCTAATGGACACTTCTCTTTATCTGTTAATAGACCCAGATCGATAACCATACATTCTTTTTAAGAAAATCAACTTTTCCCCTCTTCTCCTTAACTTCAATTGCCCATAACTTTCTCATTTCTTAATGAAAATTGACGAACCCGATGGAAAAACAATAGGGGACAACGAGTACTAGGATTTAGAAAAAGAATTAGGATGAAATTTGGAAGTTTGTGTAGGAAGTAGTCTGGATAGCAAGCAATTTTGGGATTTGGATGTCAACTTTAGGTGAGTGGATCATCTCTACTTGTATTTGATGTAATTAGAATATTAAAGGATTCATATGGGTTTGATTAGAGGAATAAATACTTTATACTAAGATTAAATGGAGAAATTATAATTAATATGATCATTAGAGTTAACAGTAGGAAATTTTGAAGAGAACACAAATATAAGAGTTTTAATGAAATCAGAATAAATTAAGTGATGATCTAATGTTAATATGATTGTAAAATGGCATGCAGTAAAGTAGAATTTGAGAATTAAATGAACTAAGAATAAAAAATGAAGATCAGAATGAAACTGGATGAACAAACGAATGAAAGAAGGAAGAATGACATATAGGAAAATAGGAATCGCACCCAGACCAATGCACCGGTGAGTACGTCCGGTCTGATCGGTCGACCGATGGTTTTCCACTGATGGACGAACCAAGTTGAACCAAGGCCCGGTTGGGTAGGTATAAATTGGTGACATTTTGCAGAATCGGGACTTTATGTGAAACTTTGCGCTATTTCTGAGGACACAATGCGATAAGATGGCGACATTACAAAACATATAGATGTTGTCGAATATACATGTGTCCGATGTGCATGAAATTGGATGTTTGATTTATTCTTGATGATTGGAGATCGTGTTGAGTTCATATGATTGAATAATAGGCTTGCTTGATGTGTTATTGAATGATTGCGTATGAGGCACGTATGGTGTGGGGAATAGTTGTTCTAAGAATAGTTATTGCCTTGACATTCAAAATGAAATAGTTATTCTAGGGAAATGGTTGTTCCTCGGTATCATTGTTGGTGATTCAGGAAGTAGTTATTTTGGAGAAATGGTTTTTTCCTTGGTAATATCATGTTAGTCATTTCGAGAAGATTGGCGTTCCTTTAGTAATGTGGATTTGGTAGACTCTAATTATAGATTGCGTGCGTGTGTTTGTGTGTGTGTGTATTTGTGTGTAGTGTATGTTAAGACATGGTATGACTTTAATCGAGTAGTCAACTTAGATTTAGTGTTGATATTACCCCCAGGTGCTAGTAGGCAGATTAAGATATTTATATATGGGTTAGAAGACACTAATGATGTTCACCGGTCATTTTGTAGTATATATGAGATAGATTTGTTTCACTCGCTCCAATATATGTTTGACCCATACCTATTTTTCTTTTTATTTATATCACTAGGTTGATGGACCCTAGTGATGTGCTGGATATGGTGATGAAGACTTTGTGCTATAAATATTGTATAAATTGTAAATATAACCTATGATCAGTGTATTTCTATGTGTTATAGATTGGGTTTTATTTGATCTGTGTTGAATATTTGATGGTTTATATTATATGTAGTTTTCTTCCACTGTGAGTTTAGAATGTTAATAGCTAGACTCTATTTTTTTTCTTGCTACCATAACTTAACGATTTGTCATTTTCCATTTTTTAGATGTTAACATCGGTTCAAGTGTTAAATTTAAGGATCGAAAATGATGGGTTGTAACCTACATGCGTCCAATTAAACATGCATATCATTAATGAATTATAATTGCTTGTAGTACCATAAAGGCCACCATGCAAACTTTATGGCTTTCTATTGCCGGTCTCACCTTGATTTAGATAGATTTTCTTGTCCAACTCCAATTTAAGAGCTCCCTTCTGATAGAGTTAGTGGTATGATATAGGGGCAATTCTATAATTTATTGTAAAATTTTGACTTTGTAATAAAATCTTGTTCGAAATAAAAGGCATTTTTTCTGTTAATATAGTTGTTATATTATCATATATTAATTAAATGATTACTTTGATATATTTAATAGAAAATCCTCAAACGATATGTTATGTGACAATAATTACAAGAAGTTGTAATCATGATAAAATTATCACAAAGTTAAATAACATATTATTTTAGTTATTCCTGGTCATGATGTTTCAAGAAAGGATATCGATACATCCATTGAAACTAGAACATGTAACACTCTTCAAATGTTGGGTAGCTATTCTCATGACCATTAGGGGCACCAAAAGGATACAAATTTAATAGTTATAGGATAGTTATGGAATGAATCATACGAGAGTTTCCTATTGGTTTAACAACTAGGTTAAACAGAAAATATCGAAATGGTGACATTACACTATATTCTCGATTTTAGAATACCATTGGACTTAATTGTGGAAAATCCACTTTAATTATAGTTAAATCATGGCATAACGTTCATCGAACGATTATAGTTGGGTATGAGTTAAAGCACTGAAAGTGAAACACTATTTAATAAAGATTTTGAAATACACCACCTCTATATCCATATTACCACAGAATATTACTAGGTAATATCGTCGGGTAATACAGAGAATGAGGCGATATTGGGCTAACACACATGAATATTTCTTTGCGCTAACATTGGTATGTATTTCAAAATCAAGTAAACAACTCACCTAAATGTACTCAGTATCGACACAAAGCAATAAACACATGTGTCTCCAGGATAGAATAATACACAATATATAATAGATAATAGAGAGTACATAGTCATTTATCGCAGTGATAAAGTGATGGTGTGAATACAAATATCTCAAATGACCACCATCTCAACTAATGTACAAAATATAATGTATATACATCACGGTGTCATATAAACAACATGACTATACAAAAAAAGATGATATACAACAATACAGAATAATTAGCCTCCTCTGTGCCTAGAAAACAAGCTGGTCACATCGTCCCTAAATCGAAAATGCCTCAGACTGATCCGAGTATTACATAAATAAAACATTGGTCAGACTATGTCCAAATGAAGATTTTAATATATATATATATATATATATATATATATATATATCATGGTATATGCATGGTATGATAATAATATTATAAAGAGCCTTAAAGTATCACAAAATAGCAACCACCATGAAACTATGCATCAAAACCGCCACTTATATAAAATTATATCAATTAATACATTGTAGATACAATATTAAATGGGCGAATTGTCCATGCATATAATAATCATCATCAAAGTATAAAACACATCAAGTAAGATTGGGTTAGCACACAATAATGCCTATGAGAAATATAAAATAGACATTCATGGGTCTGTAATACGCATAACAATATAAGTTATGTCAATTATCAATAATAACAATAGGTTGCCTACCCATCTGTCGCATACGATAATAATCATGAGATGTGAATATACTCTAGAAGTCTACAGATATAATCATACCTGGTATATATTAACTCACAATAAATGGTGATAGAAATTGTACGACAAACACAAGGTCTCAAGTAAAGTCATATCTCAACATATGGGTCTCCTAACCCATCTTTATACTTAGGTGAGGTGTAGATCAAGACAAGGGACTGATGGCCGTCTAACCGCTCCATAGTAACATAAATGGGTCACCTAACTTGACTATCTATACTATATTTCTATCTATCAAACAACGTAGAACTAGAAGGGAGACTGATAGGCATCTACCCCTCCAAAGTTACACACATGGGTCGTCTAACCTGACTCTACAGTCTTGGTTACCTCAACGGTTATCGTGACACATATCCATCAGTGTGCTCGTTAACGGGAGTACTCGATCACGACCTTACTTTGCCCCTACAGCTAATAAACTACTGGCTGAGGTGACACAAGGGCTAAGGGTGCCTACCTTGTAATACTAACTAACAGTGTCATGGATCTGGGGTGCGACACTGAAATCAGGTCTTTAGGATAGATGGTAGCCAATTTGGTTCTCTCTCTTTCCAATGTTGATCATAGAAGTGCATCATGATAGACAACACATATTATCAACAAATATAAGAACCTACCTTACTCAACCTCACACCGATGAGCATCTCCTCATGTAAGTACAATCTCAACATCACTAATCCCGTCACATGAATGTTATCTACTTACAATAAATAACCGAATAAATATCACAGAGCCATCACATACCACCGTGTGTTACCTAATCGTTTAGCCACTGCTCATAATCTTGACTTAGTCCACAATATTCTATATCATGAGTTGCAGTAGTAACTGGAAAAATATTATTAAATGTCCCATAAAAAATTGTATTACTATTCCGTTTACTCAGATTCCTCATAATATAGAATTTCCACCATATTATTCTAGTAGGGAGGCCAAAGAATAACCAGATAAATATCACCGAAAGCCCCATACCCGATGGTATTATAACTCCGTTTATTCAAATTTCATTGCATAAAAATAAATTTTTCCATATAATTAAAAATTAATTTGAAAAGGGATTGCAATGCTATAATAAAATATTTTAAAACAATTAAATATATATTAAATATTTCATACAATTTTATGTATTCAACACCAAATAAACATGGAATAATTCAGATATGATATACAACCTTTACTTGTATATATATACAAAGATTTCGAAATCACTTTCAAATCAAAATATAATTTACAAATGTCTTTCTTCAATTTTCCAAAATAATAGACCATTTTAAAATAAATTTATAAACTTCAATATAATTTCTTTTTATTCCAAACCATAGAGTACAACACAATATCTTCTAATTTACTTGCAAAAACATTGATAACACATGCTACAAATCACTTAATGACATTTAGGAATCATTTCATGATTTTCTTGAATTAAACAGGATGTTTAAATAGATTCGCAAATATCAAATATAAATTATCTTTCACTAAAATACATATAATTTATTTTAAAACTCTTTTCTTAAGTTTGTAAATCATGAAATATATGTTCAAACAATTTAAAATATTAATTAATTTTTTTTAGAAATTATATGATTTTTAAATAATTATTTAAAACCAAAATCAAGTTTTAGTTAAAAAATAATAACTTAAAATATATATTATTTACTAGATTTTCAATAAAAAAATTCTTCGAAATAATTTATATTTACAACAGCTCAAATATCAACTTTCAAAATTAAACTTGCCTTTAAATTTTCAAAGATGTGTGTGTGTAAATTAATATAAATTCGAAAGGCCAGTAGCCTGGAAATTTCCAAGCCGTCCACCACTGGTGCATTGGTCCAAGGGATCGGTGGACCTATCCATGGCCTAGAACAACAATGTTCTAAGCCAAGTAGTCTGATTCTAATGGCTTCGACCGTCATTTCCTCCTATACTCGAATCCAATTTCGATTATAGTCCATCCACTACACACCTCCAATCCAAAATTATAGCAATTTTCACAAATTTAATCAAAGAACTAGCAAAGAATTAAATTCTATAATAGAAAGTAACATATAATTCTCCATATACATCAAACAATAATTAATTCTGTGATTTAGACATAGATGCGAGTGTAATTAACTCACCTTAAGCTTTCCAGACTCCAAATTCATCAAAGCCCTTCTTTCTTGACTTGTTGTCTTCTTGCATACTTCCAAAGCTCCAAAACTTGATCAAAACACAAACTTCTTCATAGCTAGTGGTGTAGCATGATGTTGAGACACACACACATACATACATGCATGCATGCATGCATACAAACATACATACATACGTACATATGTACGTACGTATATATATTGGTTTTAGAATTTACAAGAATTTATTTCGATTTTTGAAGGAGGGAAGAAGAGATTTCATATCTTTGTTTTATGAAATAGAAAGTAAGAATTTTGGAAGAGAGGATTACGTGAATTTTTTGTGAATGAAATGGAGAGAATTGTTGACCAAGAATTGTCTGGATTTAGAATTCATGATGTAAAGCCTTTGGGATTAGTTAATTAGGCCTTACATAATTACTAAACTCATTTTCATTTTCTTCTCTTCTCTTATTTTCCATTCCACTAATTTTACTTAATACAGATCAATATCAAACTGCAAAATGAAAATAATACTTTCATTACTTAAGTTATTATACATCATTATGAAATTTTATAGAATTTATTTTCCATAAATTCTTTTACTTAACCATTTGTCTCAAAATATCATAGTTGGCCCACTTTAATAAAATAATTATTTATTAGCCCAAATTAACCTCAATTTCCACTCTAAAAATTATTTCCCACTAAAAGTTCTATTATTCACCCATTATATGATTTTATAAAATACTATTCCATATTTTGTCTTATATGACTTTGATTATTCCTTAATTATATTTAAACCCATTTATTAAATAAATTCCAAAACTCCTCATTTAAATAAAAGTAAATTTCCTTTTCTTTTGATAAATATTTCTAATCTCATTTACCATTAATATTAAACTTTATTGAATTATTCAATCACTTTTAATATCATCTAAAAATTAAAACATTAACGTTACTCTATTATATTTAAATTCATCATTCATTAATAAGTCATATCTTGAAAACATTTAATTTTCCAAAATAATTAATTTCATAATCTCTTTAATTAATTTTTCCAAAACAATTAGATTTAATTAATAAATAATTTATCACAAAAATTTAATGTTTCCATATAATTTCAAATTATTACTATTTTAATCTCTTAAAAATCCGTTTTAATAAATTAAATCGCCATTACAATTGATTGTTTCTCAACACCGGGCTGTTGCAGACTTCCCCCTTAAGAAAATCGCATCTTCGCAGTTTCTCCTTAGGGAAAAGCAATAACTAAGCCAATAACATTTAGCTCAACTACATTAGCTATAATTTACCCTCGAATGTAAAACAATCAACTCTTAACAACATCACACAATTTTGTATCTTTACTCCCTCCGGTTAGCATGTATAGGAATATGCATTGGCCCATTAAGTATCAAATAGAGCAGCACAAAATCAATGATTAGACCTTTCATTGGTGGCTTATCCGAAGACTCACATTTATTTTCCTTGTCGGGTATCTATGGACTTTGAGTTCAAATGAAACCATTTGTAAGATTTCAATATTTGCATAAATAACAAAAAATATTTCCATTTGTTGTAAATTTTTCGAGACTTTAAAATAATCTCTATGGAACGAAGTCTATCTCAAATATCCACAACACTCAAAGCAATATAAAAATATCATATCGATTCTTAATTAAATTATTAATGTTTATAAATATAGAACATTTCAATTATCTTTAAAATCTCAAAATACTTAACTCATAAATTACTCTTCAAGGATATTAATAAATAATAATCTATAAACCTCTCTCTACTTGAATATATTTATCAAAATTGGAAATTATTTTTGTAAAGTTACAAAATACTCCCTCTTGTATAAATCTCTTTCCAAATAGCTTTATTTTCAAATTTTCACTTTATAAATAATAAAATACTTCCCAAAAAATCAATTTCACAAAGACTCTATTTGTTTATCATTTACTAATTGAACCTTATTTGTACACATTAGTATTTTTAAAACATTCTTCAAAATTCATAATATACTTTACAAAACTTAACTTTTTCTTCAAGTCTCTTCCATGCATAAGTTAACACTAGTTTACACATACACCTTAACATTCATTATAATATAAACACCTTTTTAATTTAATTACTAAAGCTTCAAGATGTTTACATATTTCATTTTTTATCAAAATTCTTCAAATACACACACATAAAAAAAACTATAGAGGACTTCAAAATCATTTATAAAATTCAACACTTTAAAATTAAATATTATAATGCTTATCAAAATAGTCCTCTAATAAGTATCGTTATTAAATTTTACAATTTTTAAAACAGGTAAATAGGCACATGGAAGAAGTTGTAAAAAAATTTAGTCTCAGAGACAACGAGTTTGTTTTTTAGTCTGAAGGACGCTTTTTAGTGTAAACTGAAAATGATAGTTACATCTATCATTCTGTGATTTACACTAAAAAGTATCCTTCAGCCTAAAAAACAAACTTCTTGTCCCTGAAACTAAATTTTTCTCTTGCCTTTTCCTTTAGCCTAAAAACCCTTTTTAAAATATTTTATCATGATATTTATTTCATAAAGAATTTCTTTTTCATTCAAGAGAAAAATCATTCACTTTCAATCACAATTTACTTCTAATTTCTATTAAAACTATAGTTCTTCATTGATCAAGAATTGCAAAAACTTAATTTTTTAGGAATTATTGGTATATAGAAAACAAAAGAGTAAAACAACTCATCTTTACTAACAACAATTTAAATTCAATATTCTTATACCAAAATAATCACGAACTAAAACTCATTTCTCATGAATCAAATTTAAAAATCACCTTAATGAAAAATATTCACCAATACTTATCAATATATAATACACACTTTCTTTGTAAAACTCTTATTAGTTTTAAAGTATCAAATTCATAAATCATACTTTTCTAAAATATTTTGTATTCCCAAAATTTCAAAAATATTCCGAGATCTATAATTTATTCCAAATGGAAATGAATTATAATTTTATCTAATCTTCTTTTAATTAGAAACATGCACATACACACACACACACATACATATACATACATACATACATACATATATTTGAAATTGGGTTAATTTTATTGCAAAACTGGGCTATGCGGCCCAAAGCATAACAAAATCGTTCGTATCCCCAATCGAGTACAAAAAACAACTTTTAATACAAAAGCACATTCGGCCACTTTACACTACAATATTCCTAAAATATTCCACTTTAGGGCTAAGTCATTGCGGCTCCCAAATCATTGATTGAGCTAGTTTGTTCAATTCCGACAACTTCAACGTCGCCAGTAGTCATGCTTCTTGTGCTGTTAAATTGGCAAGCTTCTTCTTTGCTATCCTTCCAATTAGCAAGCTAATTTCCCGATTAATCTGTCTAGTGAGAACTATTACGTCTTGATGTTTGTTGTTGAAATCCCGGTTGTCCCGCTCTCCCCAAACGTGCCACAAGGTGGTTGTGAGATCAATTTTGCCCGTCTCCTACATCAACTTCGTAAGGTTGCACCCACAGTTCAGGTAAGCCACTTCATCTTTGAGATTCTGAGCATGGTTAGTTTGTAAACATCTAAGTTTTTGTACACACCACACACGTTTGTTGTAAGAGCATTCAAAGAACAAATGTTCATGTGTTTCCTCAGCAGAGTTGCAAAGATTGTATTTTATATCATCAAGGATGCCGATTCGTGCAGTCCGTCCTTAGTTGGCAGTCGATTAAGTAGGGCCTTATATAGAGTGTGTGCCTTTTTGGATTATTAGATTTTCTCCAGACCACCATAGTCCAATTAGCCGAAGGAAATTTCACTCTCCAGTCCTCCTAAGCATCACTGAATTTGAACTGCTTTTCCATATCTAGAAATTCTCCATGCTATCGACTTTGATGCCCTTGCACTGAATTTCCTCTTTGTAATTTGTCCTTGCACTATATATATATATATATATATATATTTCTTACTACACACTATTATAATCATATTTTAACATCCATGAAAATCTGTTCAAGTCAGACACAAACTTTCAAAAGCTTCACAAAGGGTTTAACATGACGTACACCATACACATATATGCATACAGACATAAAAGACAACAACATTGCCTTGCCATTTATTTTTAGCAACTAGAAATGTTAATTGGCTGCAATATGGGTCGCATGATCAGTTCTTCCATGCCAACGACCTCAATTGTCAACTACTGTTCAATGGCTAAAACTTTCGCTAAATATATATATATATATATATATAAGTATGTATGTATGTATATGTATATGTATGTATATGTGTGTGTAGATACACACACAATATCTTTATCATTTTCAAAACAAATATTACTATTTAAAAATAATTAATAGCTTCTCATTTCAAAAAATTCACCAAAATATCTTTGCAAATAAATATTTTCTTTCCATATAATAAGCATTTTTCCAAATTACTTTACACAATCTGCCAAAACACTATATAATTTATTTTTTTCAAAATTATAGCACATATTACTTCTTTTAAATTATATTTATCTTCAAAACATTTTTCTAAAATTTATCACTAATATTTTCAAAATTTATATTATTACTCATATCTTACTTCAACACTGAAATTTCTTTTTGAAATATAGTTTTACACACTTTCTAAAACATTATACTACTATTCAAAATATTACTTTTAATATTCAATATGTGTAATAAGTACATTAGGACATTATTGATTTAATATAAAGAACGTTTAATTCAAAATAAAAGAATTTGTTTGAAATTTAAAATGTAATGAACTAGGGTTTTATTACAGTTGTAATTAAATGTTGAAATTAATTTAATATTTAAATCTTGGATTTAACATGGAAAATTTAATGTTAAAGGATTATAAAATCCTATTTAATCAAGAATGATGGTATAAAACTTTTAATTTAGAATTTAAAAGTGAGTAAATCAGTTTAATAAAAATTCGTTTAATAACACGAAAAAATAAATATAATTTGATTTTAAAACTAACTTTTATATTAAATAGAATTAGGGTTTGAAATTAGTTTCATTGAGTTTAAAAATATTAAAAACGTATATTTCGATATATACGATGACCTGTTTTCGTTTCGTGAACAAAACGGGTTTTTCCGGCCTTTATTTTTGCTTGGCCCAATTGATATATGTTCCATCCATTCCTATCCCATCTTTATCTATACATATATATTGTTATAAAACCCTAGTATCCTTCAATTCTATTTTTCCGTACCTACTTCCAAATCTAATCTACTCCTTCCCAATGGTGAATATCCCAAACCCTAAATCCCAGTTTCAAATCTAATTCAAAAAATTCAAACTACTCAAAGCCTATCAAATTATATATCGTTGTAAAGCTATCAAAGAATGGAATTAGCTTCTGAATTCCTTTTTGCAATTGTAGCTCTGTGTGGCCAAAAATTGGTGAAACATTCTCAGCCGTTTTTCTAGGGTTTTTCGTTCAACGGTGGATCGTCAACCGTACGACGATCAGAGCTACTAGAGTGTAGAGGGAGATTAGGGGGTTGATCCATCAGCTTCAACCTTGTCATCCATGCTCAAATTTGCCAGATTAGAGCGTAGAAGACGGTGGCGGAGGCGGGAAGTTATGGCGACGTCGGTGGTTGCACGACCATGCTCAGGTGTGGCCCTTGACATGGAGCATGGTGGCGGCCTCCGGTCAAGGTGCGGCGGTGGTAAGGGATGAAGATCGGTGGTTGTAGCTGATGTTGGGTTCGATATTGAATGTTAGGGTTAGGCAAGTGACAGGTACATACGATTCTGCCCCTAGTTTATTTTAATTTTAAAATTAAAATCTTCTAACTTGCATAGCTTTTGCATACGAACTCCGATTGATGCGCGGTTTCTTTTGTCGAACTCGTACTAAAATTCTAGACAACATGAAATTTGTTTGGTTGAATTTGAAGACAATTGAGATTTCAGGCTTTTATTGGATTTTTAGTGGGCTGTAAATTAAAGGTGAGTGATTAAACCCATTTACGCAATACTAAATTTTTCGATGTTAGTTAAATCGAAATCATGAAGTGATAAAATTATATTGATTGCTGTTTGTAATTTAAATTGACACTAAGTAGAATTTGAATTTTTTATTGAATTAAATTGAAATTTAAATTAATATTGAATTTAATTGCTAGTTAAACACCGATAATTGATAACTAGTAATTGTTGTGATATCTTTCTTGATTTGGATGTTGATTACAATTGGATGCCTATTGATTGATACGTTGGATGTGTGGTGTATAATTATTGGACATATCATCGTTATTACCCTATTATTTATTTGACATCTTATAAATTGTCAATTTTAATACTCAAAATGAACTAAGAAATAGGTTGAAATGATATATACCTATGTCATTTAGAGATGGGTTGAAATGATATATATCCATCCATGAAATTAAAATTGAAATAACTAATCACTTGGCCATATGGTAGAAAATTTTATACGGATACCATATTTGGTTAAATTAGATGATTATAAATATTAAATTTGAATTGGTTTAAATGATATGGTTTTAAAGAAAATAAAATTTTGATTTATATGAATTAAATTATTTTCTAATTTGAGATTTGAAATGTTGAAATTAAAACTGTTTAGATGAAACTGTTTAAGGATTAATTTGGAATCTTAACGTTGAAATTGAGATACGATTTGAATTTATTAAAAGTGGACTATTTTAAAGGTTTAAATTTTAATTTAAACTTTGAATTTACTTTAATTAAAGTGGTTTAAATTGGTATTTCAGAATTTTGGATGTGAAATGGATTTAAACTAAATTGTTTAAAAATGAGAAATTGAATTGAAGCTTTTAGTCATTTGAATAGAACCGTTTAAATTGAATTTGAAGTAAAGTTTGAAATCGTTTTAATTGAGGCTGATTTAAATTGAATTTTGAATATGAAGGTAACTTGAATTGGAAGTCAGAAATTGAATTCGTTATGATTTGGAATTTGACCCTGAGGTCAAATCGTTGTGAAAGAAGAAACAATTTAAGTACAAACTATTTTAATATATAAATTATTTTAATTATCAAAACTATTTTCAATATTCCAACTATTTTAATTATTCCAATCTATTTTTTTGATTATCCTAACTATTTTCAATATTCAAACTGCTTTAAAGGTGGGAATTACTTAGATTTAAATCATTGATTTAAATAAGAATGTTTTGGTATAAAAGTATAACCTATTATGGATTCAAAACGATTTTTGAAGTGAATCGGATATTTTGATATGAAATATGACTTGTTTTTGAAATTTTAAAGAACCAACCGGTATGAAAAATGATGTTTAGTTGTTAAGGAGACTATGGCCGAGTATTGACATACTCTCTGTCAATACAGGAACCACTTTAACAGTTGTGTATGCGGTGGATGTTATACAGAATGTAGAGGTCTAATTGGTGACGTTTGCTGGATTGAAGAAAGAGAACGACAATGGATAGACGCCGATACTTATGTCAATTTGAAATGACTAAAACAGGAGTCATATCTGACCAATGAGGCAATCTACCTCAAGCAACATCTATTCTTCATATTTCCACCTTGATTTTTGGACTCGATTGGTGCACCTTGATTTGATTATGGGATGGATGTTCGTAGTGGGCTGTTAGGGGTTATCACCGGTTAGGAAATGCAAAATGGTAGTATTCTACCTTGGGCATCGCCTCACGTGCCTTGTCATACTTTTATTCAAATATGCGCCCACTACGATTTTGTTTTAGCATGGTACCTATAAGGGACTGACTAGCTACCGACGTTATTGGTCGTGTTATAGGACCTGCATAGACTACCTGCTTAAAAATGTGTTAAGGGGAATTGATGTAAAACCTTAACGCTATTTTAATACTTTACTTTATTGATAAACACCACACATACAATGTATCTTACTACAAATAGATAGTTTAACGGATTCTTAGGAGATGGAAAATTTCGTAACATCTCTTAAGTTATTGCACTCACGTTGTATACTTGATAAGAGATGGACAATCCCGTAAACATCTCCATAGCTATTACACTCCTATTTACTTGTTATTGATTTAACTTACATAAGAACTTTTAGTTCTGACTCGAATGTTTTATTTTTTCATTACGCTCGGGTCAGCTTGAGTATTTCAGTGTATGAAGATATTATTCCTTGAAGATGAAAATGGAGTTTGCTAAACCGTATGTACTATTATTATTCCGCTGCATTAGTTTGGTATGTTTGTTGATTGTACTTTGATTATGATGTAAAGATTGAAATCAAATGCATATTGTAATACAGCTTCATGAACTATTTATTTGATTATTATATTTTGTCATTCCGCTACGAGATTATGTGTTTTGTTTTTCTTCTTTTTTCCTATTAAACCCCATTGACAATTTACCATTTTGAATGGTTTGAGTTAGACATGTGTGGTTCATTTCCGACTTAAATTGTTCAAAAAGGTGGATCGTCATAGTTGATAACAGAGCTTTGGTTTAGAGATACCTTAGCCGGCTGGGGTAAACTCATTAGAGATAGGGTTAGTAATACCCTAGAATGAGTTTGAGTGTGTGTATGTGTGTGTGTGTATGAGAGAGTGAGAGTGTATTCGTTAGTGCTAAAAAAATGTTTTTGTATTGTGTTGATTTTTTCTATTGAGTGTTTATTAATTTCGGTCGGTACATAGGACGCTATGACATAGATAGGTTTTCAAAACACTTGAACATGGTAGATCGACACGATATTGTTTTTAAAAATAGGTAAATGAAATAATTTCACCTAGCGTTATATTTTGTATTTAAAATAATTTTTTTTCATAAATTAATTTTATTATTTTGGTGTGTTGTTTGTTTAGAAATGATAGTGTTCGATTATTGTCATTTATTGTTGATTAGTCAAGGTTCTTTAAAAAAATCTATTGACTATTGTATGTTATAAGAAATTGTAATTTTGTAAGTATGGTTTATAAATTATGGTCACCAATAAAATGAATATAAATTATAAATTTGAGAACTTAAATTTCGGTGTTTTGAAATTGGTATTCAAAGACTTTGGAAAAAATAGTAGTAGTACTATTTGAAAGTATTTCTGGATAGAAATATTTTCAATAGGATTTGTAAGAAATGTTTTCATAAGAATTTTAAAAAGGAAATAAGTTCTGTGCTCCCTTCTTCTATCGCTAGAAAATAATTTCGGTGATGATCACGGCATCATCGGCGTTCATTTTCGAGTTTCAAAGTGGAAAACCCACTATAGTAGTTTTGCTACACATTTGTTTTGATAATTTTTTTTGATTTAAATACTTTAAGTATGACTTGATATATAAAATTATATAAGTATATATTATTTCAAGGAGATTTGAAATGAACCCGTTATTTATTTCTTAAGTTTCTGGTAATTAGTGATTTTCAATTATTGTAAAAGAATGGAATATTGGACTATTTTAAAATAGTTGGAAACTTCCAAATTGAAATCAGAAATCAAAAGCTAATGTTCGACGAAAATATACAAGAGGAAGTTTTTTTAACTCTTAAACTAAAAGATAATGAAAATTAAGAAGATTTAAACTATTGAACATTTTTATTAAGTAAAATGAATAAGACTTTGGTATATGCTTCTAGGATTTAATGGAATATTACACAAGTAAAATTACTAGTAATAAAAAAATGTTTCCAAAACAAAATTATGTCTATGTATAAATCAAGAACTAAGATGTACAAGAAATGTTATAAACTTAAGCTAATGTTTTGAAATGCTTAATAATTTAATTGAACAGTAGAAAGTGAAAACTATTTAAGTAAATGATAATAACTTAAGAAAATGTTGAAATGGTTCATAAATATATTTAATAATAAACGACACTATATATGAAGGAATAAATGTGAATCAAAAAAAATATAGAAACTTAAGTATGAAATGATTCATTAATGAATATTAATATTAGATGGAAATCAAGTTATATAAGTAAATAAATGTGAATAAACTATAAAGAAACTTACGTAATACTTTAAGAATTTGAACATTGATGATTTTAAATATTGAATGAGAAATAATCTATGTAGGTAAATGAATATAAATTAATAAAAGATGATCTTGTACGAATGAATAAGAAATATAATAAATGAAAAGTAATTGATGAGAAAAGAAACTAGTAGAATAAAATAGGTAAGTAATAGAATAAAATATGTAGTATGTGCATAGATCATTTTATTTGCATAACAGTTTTGATCCAAGTTCAAATACGTGATTTGTAATTCACATCGATCTGAATAGGATTATTCGCTCATTTCTTGACGGCGAACTTTTGATACGAATTTTTGATATGAATTTGAAATTTTCTATCATAGTTTATGGCTATGCAAGGGGAATGGTGATATTTGTCGACTTATCAATATTAGTTCGAAAGTGAAATTTGTGTATTGAAGCAAGCGATTAGAATTGATATTATGAGCAAATGGTATATGTGCATTGCACAAACTTAAATAATATTTAATTCTTTGTTGTTTTTCTTATGGGAAGTTTGAGAAATGAAATTTCAAATTGCTTGAGATTGTATGAATAATCTATTGAGTAATTATCCAAGGCTGTTGAGTGTAAGGTCCACGTAGTAGTTTATTTATCACCCTTGTAAGCTAAAAAGATTCTAAACCTGAACAAACCATTAGTTTTGCTTGGTATGGATGTGTGATGGATTCTTTTGTTGCATATAATGGTTATAATGTTTTGTTTGCAAATGATTATTATATATGTTGTGTTGCTTGTGCTATTAATTGGAACAACTAACATATAGTTCTTTTACATAATTTTAACTCTTTTGGATTATGCAAGTAAGATACATGTTTATGGAAGCAATAACTTTTGGTTTCACAAATAGAGTTTTGTTTGTCTAACAAATAGATACACTTTTCGAATTGTGGATTTGTAGCATTATTTTATTGTTTTCCCATGGTTCAGGATGCTTTATTATTGAAATAAGATGTATACTGCGTAATTATTGATATTGTTATTTTTTCGGACTGCGCAACGCAAAGAGATGCTGTTGAATTTTTTTCGTAAATTTAGGATTTAGAAATTTTTCGTGGAATTTGGGTTATTTTTAAATTTATATTAAAACTAATTAAGTAAGTTTAAATTATTTATAAATTAACTATTTGAATAAAATATATCAAATCTCTTGATTCTTTCTTTTCCTTTTCGGGGATGAAAAGGTTTGAGTGGGGGAGATTGCAACAACTCTATTTTGACAATTAAAAATATTTTTGAGTAGAACGGATGTGTAGCGTGAAACTACACAGCTGATTAGAGTTAAATATTAATATAGTAATATTATGATCAACAAGCTTGATCATTGGCTGAAATAAGATTTGAAACAGCAAACATCAGTAGCAGATAACCAAATAAAGAGACATAGTACCAACCCTAACCAATATGTACATAAATCCAAGTCAGATAGAGGTATAAAAGAAGAGATACATTCGACTATCACATATGAATTCCAACCAGCCAATCATCTAGGAGATGAAGAAGGAGCGTCAATCCTGAGTATGCGGACCCATCGGCGCGGCAGAAGAAGAACTACCCGCCAACTGCGTTGGGGGAGATCTGGGTGTCCGAAGACGGAGCCTGACTGGTGCAGAGAAGCTGGAGCCTGACCAAACAGCAAAGATATTAATTAATCTATTGCAAATATACACCCTCGAACTCTCAGGTTTGTTAAAAACGCGGACGTATCTCTCTTTCCATATCACCAACAAAAAATGGCTAGAAATGAGTCAAGCCTAAGATCTGGAGCATTGTACTTCCAAAATTCAAAGAAATTAGAAATTGATGGAATGAAACCAAAAATATGAGCATTTTTTGATGCCCAAATGTAATAAGCAAAGTCACGGTAAAAAAAAGGTGATTTATGGATTCGGTTTCAAGATTGCAGAGGGGACAATACTGATCAGATAAGATATTAAGTCGGGCAAGACGGTCTTTAGTGTTGATACGAACATGGATCAAACACCATTGAAAAAATAGGATTCAGGGAGGAAGGTGGCATTTCCAGAGACGCACGAAGGAGAATAGTCTGCCAGGGTGGTTCAGGAATGAGTAGCATTGGGACACAGAGAAGCGTTTGGAGGGGGATAAAGACCATGCATAAAGATCGGAGGAAGAATGAGACAGGTTAATGGATTGAAGCAGATTGGCGGCGGCAAGGAATTCTCGGAGCAGATTATCGCCAAAGAGGGAAGCAGGACAGAGCGAATGAGGACCGATGGAGACTGCGTCAGCAACCGTGAGAAACTTCTGGGATAAGGAGGAGAAAAGGGTAGGGAATCTGCGATTTAAAGGAGAGTGACAGAACCAGGAATCAAACCAGAAAAGTCAATTGGAGCCATCGCCTAGGATCGCTTGAAAGAGAGGCTTAATACGGTTGATGGAGGATAAGACGCCAGACTAGAATGGGGAGGGTTTATTGAGGGAAGCTAGGTGAAGGACGCAAGATGGATTGTCATGGTAGTGAACTGAGAGAATCCAGTCTTTCTAGATGAAGTATCCAGGTGTCAAAGTACGCCAAAGCCATTTGGCCAAAAGAGCAAGGTTGAAAGTTCGAAGGTTGACAATACCGAGGCCACCATGATCTTTGTGTAAGAAAGCTATCCTCCAGCTGACAAGACTTTTGGCTTTTCCCCCATTCCAGAGGAAGGTTCTTCTAATGGAGTCAATTTTCTTGGATACCCAGGTAGGTAGTTTATAGAACGAGAGCCAGTAAAGGGGAATGGAGGAGAGGAATGATTTGATTAGAACCAGTCGGCCCGCAGCCAAGAGAGCGTCGGCTTTCCAGCTCGAAAGTCTGGATTCAATTTTAGTGATAAGGGGAACCCAGTCGGCACGATGAAGTTTGGTGGGACGCAATGGGATACCAAGGTAGGAGATCGGGAAGTGAGCGATGTTACAGTTGAGGATAGAAGAGACTGAGGGACCAAGGTGATCTGTGTTACTAAGCATAATGATAGAGCTTTTGTGAAAATTAATGGAAAGACCTGAAATGAGTTCAAAGACGTATAGAAGGACCTTAAGATAGTGGATATGATCAGGCGAGGGGGAGACGAAGAGAATAGTGTCATCAGCAAATTGGAGGTTGGATACAGATAAGTTGGAGTTTGGGGGACCAATACCGGCGAGACAGTTGTTCGAGATTGCCAGCTTAGACTTGCGGTTGAAGACGTCTGCCACCAGCACAAATAGAAGCGGCGAGAGAGGGTCTCCCTGTCTTAGACCATGGGAAGATTTGATAAGACCCCCCGATGAACCATTAATCTGAATAGAGGAGAGACTGGAGGTTAGAATGCATTTTATCCATTTACACCATTTCACAGGGAAGCCTCTGTGTGACAGGAGTTCAAGAAGGAAGTTCCAATTAACAGAGTCAAATGCCTTTGAGAAATCTAATTTGAGGAGGACTCCTGGAAGGCTTTTTGTGTGGCAAAAAGAGATAACTTCCTGTGTTGCCGCCACACAATCAAGGATGTTGCGACCCTGGATAAAGGCAGATTGTTCCCTGCCAATCAACTGATTCATATGGGGTTGAAGGAAGTTGGCGAGGACTTTAGTGATGAGCTTGAAAGAGGTGTTAAGGATGCTGATGGGGCGAAAGGCTGCAAGGGAGTTGGCACCTTCAGATTTCGGGATAAGGACGATACTGGCGTAGTTGAGTCGGGAAATGGTCATAGGGTTGGAATGGAATTCAGAGCACAGATCTAAGATATCTTTCCTGATAACATCCCAGAAATGTTTAAAGAAAACAGGACCAAAGCCATCAGGACATGGTGATTTGTTGTCGTCCATATCCTTGAGGGCAGCTAGGATTTCTTCTTCGGAGAAGGGAGCATCAATTGGGATGGTGGGTGGATTGGGGTAGAGGAGATTCCAATCGATGGGGGGGAGGGAGGAGGAGGGTTGGCCTAGGACGGAGCGGTAAAAATTGGTGAAGAGATTTAAAATTTCAGTCTGATCGGTGACTGGCACTTCATTGTGAATAATTTCGGGGATGAACAGGGATCTGCGACGGCCATTAGCAAGTCTGTGGAAGTAGGCCGTGTTTATGTCACCATCGGCTAACCACTTAGCCTTAGAGCGTTGTTTCCATCATCTCCTCCTGTTTCATCAGCCTTTCAAGCTCTACTTCCAAACTTCTAAGCTTGAGTGTCTCAGAATCATCAAGTGGGTGAGACTCCTCAAGGATGTTCAGCTTAAGTATTTCATCTTGAGTGGAGGAGATACGGTTCCTGAGTGAACCCCAAATGGATTTGGCCCAAGGTTTAAGAAATCTTCTCAGCGATCTGAGTTTGCCTGCTACCCGGGCAGAAGTAGAGATGGAACTGATGGGCTGGGTCCATTCCATATTGATAAAATCTTCGAAGGATGGTTCAAGGAGCCAGAGTCTTTCAAACCTGAAAGGTCGATTGCGATTGATGAGGGAGCCCGAATCGAGTACAAGAGGACAATGATCAGAGAGGACAGTTGTGAGTCCTAGGCATGTAGATAGGGGGTGGATATCATCCCATGCAGAGTTGAAGAGAAAGCAATCAAGTTTAGCCAAGGTGGGCGCCCGACGCCTATTGGACCAGGTGAAAAGGCGGTTGTTGATAGGGGGTTCGATCAATGAGCATGAGCTGATGAAAGTGTTGAAAGCATCTGAGTCAGGCGAGAAATTCCTTGAGTTTCTTTCTTCGGAATGTCTGGTTGTATTGAAGTCACCCCAAGCACCCATGGACCGTATATGTGTGTTGCAAATTCCATGCATTTTCTCCAGAGATCTGCCGGTTCTTGAATAGTTTGGGGACCATAAATGTTTGAAAAGAAGACGATAGTGTTAGTCTGCAGGTGTCTAAGAGCTACATAGAGGACATATGGCTGATGCATGATTTGGCTAAGGGACCATACAGATTCATTCGACATGGTAATTAGACCCCCCTGGAGCCAATAGCGTTTGCGTGGGTCCACCCCGAAAGCCATGGACCACCAATTTGACGAAAAAGAGCGGGAGATGGATCAAAAAGTTTAGATTCTTGGAGCAGGTGGATGTCTGTATGTAGGGGAGACAAGGACAGGAAAACTGAGTGCCTTTTTGATGGGTCCCCTAGCCCACGAATATTCCAGGAGACAATTTTCATTGGGAAAAGGAGAGACGCTCTTGTTCTAGGATTTGCATGGCAGCATAGTGTTCCTCAAGTATAGAAACTCCCATGCAACGTGCTAATTTCTTATTTAATCTAGAATTGGCAGAAGAAAAAACTACAGGTTTGTAAAAGCTACCTGTAGCTCCAGGCAAGGACGTGGATCTGGCATTCCTCGAGCTTCATCTAACTACCACAGGGGAAAGGCCTTGCAAACTAGGTTGGGCTGTAGCCGTAGGAGGAATGGAGGCTGGAGGAAAGTCCGGTGTTGGAGTTGGGTCAGGAGGCGGGACTTGGAGGAAGTAGGGTATAGAAAGGTCAAAGTCGAGGAGGGGGTCCCATCTTGGTGGAGCTGGCTCAGAATTAAGGACCATCATACGGTTAACATCATCATTAAAATTCAAGGGAGGGAAGTACAGGGCTGACTCGTGGTTCATGGCATCAAAACGATCATCAAAGTCTGGGTCGTCGGAAGGAATGTCAAGCGGATCATCAAAGCATTTAAGCTCCCTTTCGATGTCCATGCCAAGAGGGTAGGTCTCTGGTCTGAAGCGGGGGTGTGAATGGTCCCAACGTGAAATCGAGATGAGATAATCGGCGTTATTGAGACGAACCAAGTAGGAAGAGGAAGCGGGTATTCCCACCAGGAATTGCATCTTAACATGGATTTGACGGCGATCAAACTCTGACCATTCGCATCTGTCAAAATCAGTAAATCGCCCTACAAGATTTAGAGCGGTCTGGACAGCATCCCGATTGTTTCGAAGGAGTTTCGAAAAGCCCTTGATGGTTGCCCAACTGGGCGGTTCAAGCTCAATGGATGGTGGCAGTTAATAGTCTGGCCATGCCTCGAGATAAATCGAGCCACCCGCTTTGGTGAGTATCTTGGAATTGAGCACAGTGGTTTTCATCTGAATAGAGGGGCAGCAAATCAGAAATCGGTTGTTATCAAGCAACCAGATCGCCCATTCTCTGTGGTTGAAGGTGGAGGACAGGACGGTATTGAGACTCTCCACACTCCAAACGCCGTCAATGATGGTTGCAATGATGTAGAGCGAGAAGTCATCCATGGGAAAATAGAGTGAGGACAGAAAAGGATGAAGGGGAGAAGAAAGAGATTTGGTTTGAAGAGGAGAGAGGGAATTGAGTTGATTGGATGGATTGGATATAGAGGTGTTGAGTGCGGGTCCAGCTGTGGGCCGATATGATTTCTGGACACGTGGATGCCTGGTAGTGGAAACATCAGAAGGATGTTTCGGTATTCGAGAATTGTGTGCAGAGAGATAATTACTCAGAGAAACCGAAGGGTTTTTCAAGAGTCCCGATGCAGTAGGCTTAGATGGACAACAAGCATAATAATGACCAAAAAAGCCACAATAATAGCAGATCCTGGGGTCCCTACAGTTGGATGCCACGTGGCCCAGACCTGCACATTCGAAACATCTTTTTTTCGATTTCAAAAATTCAAAAGTTTGGCGGTATGAATCGAAAAATGGGAACGGGAGCCGACGGTTTAGTTTGGGGGGGGGTGGGGAGAAGCGGCTGTTGGTTAGATGAAGGAGTGGGGCAAGGTGCTGCAACTACCTGAGCATAGGTTCTTCCGTTGGATAGGTTGACCGACGGGGTGGGTTTTATAGCAGAAGTAGGAGGAGCAGTTTCAGCCATTCGAGGCGGATCTACTAGAGATTGATCTTTGGAGCCTGAAAGTGGCCCGGAGAGAGGATGAGGGGGATCAGACAAGTACTTGGGAGGGACGAAAGAAATTCCAGAGAACGAAAGAGAAGGTGAAAACGAAAAAGAAGGCTGCGAGGAGAAGGACACCATTAATGGAACTTTAGTTTTTTTAAAGCTTAAAATTTTCGACAATTAAAAATATTTAATTAAGTAAGACTTTGGAATTTAATATTATCAAAAGTTAAATTTATGATTTATAAATGTAATATATAACTTGATTTTAAATGAATTCTAAAACGACAAAGTGCAATGAGGTAAAGATGGTAATGCATATTAGAATATAATTTAATGATATTGATTTGAATATAATGAACAACTTTTTAATGTAAATTCCATCGATGGTAACAATAAATGTTAATAAGGAATGAGATAAACAACATTCTAAATATGATAGCACACAATAAGAAATCGATTATTTAGTACGAAAATTAACTAAGCTTTGTTTTAAACAATAAATTTAGAAATGTGTTTAAATTACTAAGATGTAACAATTGTTCTATTTCTCGCCTCATTATTTAATCCGTTTTGAAATTAATTTTGTAACCAATGGAAATTAAATATAATTGAAATATAGCAATTAATATAAGAGAAGATGTTAACTATAGTGTAATGAGTGAATAAAATGGAAACTTATGTTTAATAAGCACATTAGGAAATTGTTGATTTAATATAAAGAACATTTAAATCAAAATAAACGAATTCGTTTGAAATTTAAAATGTAATGAACTAGGATTTTTATTACAGTTGAAATTAAATGTTGAAATTAATTTAATATTTAAATCTTTGATTTAACAAGGAAAATTTAATTTTAAATGATTATATAATCTTATTTAATCAATAACGATGATAGAAATTTTTAATTTAAAATTTAAAAGTGATTAGATCAGTTTAATAGTAATTCGTTTAATCAAGCAAAAAAATATAATTTGATTTTAAAGCTAACTTCTACATACAATAGAATTAGCATTTGAAATTAGTTTCATTGAGTTTAAAAATATTAAAAACCTATGTTTCGATTTATAGGATGACCTATTTTCGTTTCAGGAATGAAATGGGTTTTCTGGCCATTGTTATCGCTTGGCCCAATCGATATATGTTCCATCCATTCTTGTTCCATATTTGTTTATATATATGTTTTTATGAAACCCTAGTAGCCATCAATTATATTTTTCTGTACGTACTTCCGATCTAATCTGCTCATTCCTAATAGTGAATATCCCAAACCTTAATTCAAAAAATTTAAACCGCTCAAAGCCTGTTAAATTATATATCGTCGTGAAGCTCTCAATGAATGTAATCAGCTTCTGCAATTCTTTTTTGCAATCGTGGCTCTGTTTGGCCAGAAATCGGTGAAGCATTCTTTGCCATTCATCCTAGGTGTTATCCCGCTTTTTGGCAAAGCCGTGATATCAAAAGATTGGTCGAAAACGGGAAACAGTCCGTCTTAGAGATTGGTTATAAATCACTTAGCTATGGATATCGATGAATTTTGCCCGAGTCCGGATCAGGCCACGATTGATAGGACACGACAAGAAAGGTTGTAGGAGCCATCATTTCAAGTTTCAAGTCAATCCGAGTTCGTATGCTCAAGATATGATGGGTTCAGTGTGAAGAGAAGTATTCGTTGTCTGGTTCGAAACCATGAAGTTCGAACCCATCCTATTCGAAACCATCTGTGCCCTTGCCTTCGAACCCATGGTGTTCGAACCCATCTACTTCGAACCCGTGGCTTTGAAACCATCCATTTCGAACCCACCCATTGCTTCGAACACATCACCCCCTGCTATGTTCGAACCCATCGGCCACAGTTAACTTCGAATTGATTGCGTTCGAATCCATCAGTCCATTATTAGGTTGCATCTTCGTATCGATGAGCGTCGAAACATCCACGCCGGTGCTTAGTTCGAACCGATGAACCTTCGAATCCATCGCGGAGCTTCATTTCGTATCCAGTATCGATACGAAGGAAGCTCCCTCCCCTCGGTTCGAACTAGACACACGAAAGCCATGTAGTTGGTTGATTCAAGCACACAACGGTCATCGATACGAAGTCAGCGAAATCCAGGGATTCGAAGCGGTCAACTCGGAGATAAATCTGGATCGACGCGTGGAGTGCGCGCCACGTCACTGCAGAAACACGTGCGTACATGGGTTCGAGCCCCTGGTTTCGAAATGATCGGTTCGAAACACACAGCTAACCAAGAAATCTCCATTTCGAACCGATCATATCTCCTAAACCACAAATCCAAATGCAACCAAATTTTCACAGTAGCTTCCATATGAGGTAAAGATTGTTCCTGCCAAGTTTCAGCTCGATTGGACCATTTGTTGATGGATTCGAAATCACTTCGAACCGATGTCAGATCGAGACGAAACTTGGTGGGGTCGGTCGCGTGGGCCCACTCACGTGCCAGAAGGAGTCTCACGAAGTTTCAGCAAGATCTGGGCCTCCAACGCCTATAAATAGCACCCTGAAGCCTTCAGAAAAGGGGATCTTTCCGCCATTGAATGCCAAGACTTTGCCGGATTCAAGTTTAACTATCAGAATCGCTGTTGTATTCAGATTTCAAAGCAATTGTCAGCTGTAATCCATTGTAATCGATTTAATCAAGCAAAGCAATAAAGAGAAAACCTTCAAAGTGGACGTAGGCGCGAACGCCGAACCACTATAAATCCTGTGTTTGTGATTGTTGTTCGTGAATTACTGTGATTTGTTGATTAGAGCTGAATTATATATTGATTGTTGCTGAGTTCTGTGTTAATCATTATTGATTTGAGTACGTAAACGGGTGCTTTCACGACTTTGGGTGTTTGTGACCAATTTTGGCGCAAACACTAGGGTTTGTCGTTCAATGGTGGATCGTCGACCATACGATGATCAAAGGCTACTGGAGTGTAAAGGGCGATTTGGGGAGTTGATCCATCGCCTTCGGTCTTTGTCATCCGTGTTCGAATTCGCTAGACCAGAGCATAGAGACGGCGGCGAAGGCCAGGAGTTTTGGGGCTGTCGGGCAATCGTGCGGCCATGCTCAGGTGCAGCTCTTGACATGGAGTGTGACGACCCGTCTTTCATTCCACAGAAAGACGTATCATCAATAAGAAAAGAAAGAGATAGAAATAGAAAAGATAGAAAGAAAGAACAACAACGTCAGAATCTCACAGCGGAAACAGAACAAAATATAATATATTACACATATCCATTATATAGTTTTACATATCAGAGTACACAAAATAATACGACTTCATTACATTAGACAGTTATATAGGTCTACCTAACCATTACATCCAAAGTACATTATCCCAAAAGTCACAACACAGCGGATATAGATAGACAGATATGTCTGGACTCCAGCTACCAGCTTTCAAAATATTGTCAATTCAGACCTGATCACTTGGCTACTCATAAAATTTTGAGTACCCAAAAGTTTAAGAAAACAAAATAAACTCAGGGTCAGACATGGGTCTGGTGTGAGTAAACGGTTAAGTTGTTTAACTTTAAAAATCATTTGAAAACAAAAGGTATCACGTAAGACTCCCCGCACATAAACATGGGTAGATTTTTACCTTACGCTAACCAAATCATTTGATAGGAAATCCAGTGATATTAATAGGGTCTAGGGTTTTCAATTTAAAATACAGAAATAGCTGGAATGCTTACATCTCACGTTCCAACATAGTTGGGCACAATCAAAACCGTACAGGCAATTATTGGAGATTGGATTCCATACAATGACAGGGATAATAGGGTACCGCCCGTCACAGTACGGGGCCTAGATCACCATACCGAGAATCCCTCCTGATCCCCTGCAACATAAGGCTGGAACCATCTCTTACTGGATAGTCCCGAACAAGACAACCCTGCAGTTGAGGCCAACAACTGCCCACACAGCCGAAATAAAAGGGACCTTTATATAGGGGTAAATCTCGTCCTACTTGGGTTCTACCCACTTAACCTTGCCGCACCTCCCCTGTTTTAGACATTCTCGGTTGATGAGGCTTGAGGCTACGATTACCTTTATAGAATACATCTATCTTAGAATGCTCATCGTCCACCTGACGATGTTCTGAAAGCATTCAATCCATACAAGTTCGTTCCGGGTTCGAACGTAACCGAAGGCATTATCTCGTTACACTCATTTTGGAATCACCCTCAGAGTTAACGACAATAACCCTTGCACTCTGAAACTCCATCTCGATCCTCACTTGAGATGTCACGATCTACCGTTTAACTTGGATCGATGTGGTTTTCGGATAATCAAACTTGATATCCGATCCCGGTCTCATCGAAATCCAAACGCCGTCTTAAAGGTCAAGTTGTTTAAAGATTTAAACAATTCAATTCAATTTAAAATATTGAATCCACACAGCATTATCCATAGATAATAACAAACATCTATCACAGATATATTCAATATCTCATCACAGAATATCAAAGATTATCATCCAATAGATATCAACCAAATCCGGACATTCAACTCAAAACAATCATACATAAGCAAGCGTCTTTAATCCATATTATAATTAATTTGATTAATTCAAATTAAATTAATTACTTAAGAATTAACCACTTAACCTTGCTTAACCAATCATTAATTAATTAATTAATTACAATCATTAATTAATTAATCACTTCTTAATTAACCTCATAATCAATTAATTAATCCTTAATTAATTAATTAATTACCCTTTAGCTATTAATTAATAACCTTAATTATTAATTAATAAAACTTGATTATAAATTAACCATTCCTTAATTATTAATTAATTAATCCTTAATTAATAATTAATTAATTATTACTTAACAATTAATTAATCTTAATTACTTAATTAATTATAATTAATTAACCTTAATCACTTGATTAATAAATTCCTAATCATTTAATTAATTAACTATTAATTATAAATTAATTAATGCTTAATTACTTAATTAATTAACCCTAATTACTTGATAAATAAATTCTTAATTATTAATTAATTAATCACTAATCACTTAATTAATTAATTACAAATCATTGATTAATTAGTCTTTAATTATTTTAATAATTAGCTATTAATTACAAATTAATTTATCCTTAATTACTTAATTAAATTAATAGTTAATTATCAATTTATTAATCCATAATTAATTAACTAAACCTTTATAAATTAGTTAATCCAAAATTATTAATTAATTTAACTTTAATTTCCTTATTAATTAAAGTAATCTTTAATCATAAAACTTAACTAATTTTCAAAATAAAACAATTTCATTAATTACTTAAATTAATACATGTTTAAAACATTTCATCTTTATTTAAACTTAATTACTTTCAAAAATTTAGTTTTAAAAGAATACTTAAGCATCTCAAATTTAGTTAACAAAGCATAAAATTCTTTAAATCAAATAGTTTAAACATTTATCATATAGTAGTTTAAAATAATTTAAATTTAAAGTTTAAAACTAGTTTTGAAACAAAACCCTTTTAAAACAACAACCTAACTTCGGGTTCGACCCGCTACCAACTCGAGTACTGACTCGAGTTTCCATCTTCATTCCCCCTTCTCTTTTTTTTTAAAAATTTAGTTTAGCTTCAAGTTAAAAACAAAACAGGGAAGACACACCAATGAACTCGGGTTCCAACCCGAGATACGTTTCTTCATACTCGAGCATCTACCAGAGTTGCTCACGATCCCAACCACTGACACAAAATTGATGCCGTGCACATGCACAGGCCATCAACGACACCGCTACCTCCGACGACACCACACACACGTCGCTGATCGACCTCATGCACGATCATGACCTTCGAACGAACATCGCGTAGCCTAAAACAAAATTTAGCCTTCTAGTCAAAACTGGAACTCACGACCTCATCAAATCACCTCGCCTGAGCAATTACGACCACCAGAATCACTGTGCCTTCGCCAACACCTACATCCATGTCTCAGGTACGTCCCCTCCAAACCTAGCAAGGCTCGACGCATTGATGAAACCACAATGACCCATTCTTCAATACCAGATAAAACTAGGGTTTTGAAACCAATTTGCCTATTGCTGATGCCACGACAAAAGAACACCACATCCACCATTTTTACAAACTTCAATGATCACCATGCCATCTCTAGCCAATGCCCCGACCATCAGAATCAACCCAGTCGCCTGATTTTGACCAATC
This sequence comes from Allium cepa, assembly GCA_030765085.1. Lineage (NCBI taxonomy): Eukaryota > Viridiplantae > Streptophyta > Magnoliopsida > Asparagales > Amaryllidaceae > Allium > Allium cepa. Next base: position 582,021,410 of record CM060940.1, read on the forward strand.
TTCCATTTCTGATCATCTCATAAATGCAATCCCAAAACTTAACTATAATTCGAGATTTTTGTTTTAAAAATCAAGTTTTCCAATGGCAATTCAAGTTGCATTCTTGAATCTAGAAAATAAAATGTTTGATTTTTATAAATTTTGAAGATTTTACTATCTTTTCTTAATTTTGGAGAATTACCAAATTTAAAATCCTTAACATGATTATATAACTTAGATTATGGTTACACAATCTTGATTTGCTAGAAGCTCTAAGTCTATCAGTGACTAGATAAAAATATATTGAATTTCTGGTTTAATTTCAACTCTGTAACCAAGAAACAGAGAAGAACAGGTATATTCAACATGCACAGAACAAACACATATATACACAGAGATACATACTTAAAAAAAATACACATGCAAAGCAAAATTAATCCAAGAATCACATGCACATACCTTAGTTTACTTAAGCTTTTAAATAATGTGATTACTCACCTGACTGTCTGAAGCAAAGATTTTAAAACTGGAGAGCTTTGAAAAAAAACATGAAATCTGTTGTAACTACAATGCCTGGCTTGATTTAGTTGTTGAAGGATTTGATTTGCTCTGGTGCTATGTTGAAATGATCAGATTCTTTTAAAATAAACCGAATTGCTGGGGCTTTTGAAATCAGAGAAAATGCTAGTTTGATACCAGGCTTTGAAATTGTTTGTAGATTTAGAATCTTTGAAATGAACTTGATTCTATGCTTTAATTTTTGGTTGAAAAGGTGGAAGTTGATAAACTTTTCAGATTTGTAAATTAATGCTTATTTCTTTTGCTTTTAGAAATGAGATGGGGAAAAAATGAATGAAGAAGATGAAGTAAGGCTATATAGATTTTAAATTTTTGATTTATTTAAATTAAAGAAAATAAAATAAAAATATGACACTTGTCACTAAACTCATTTAATTTCTTAACACATGTTATTAGGAGTGATTACAAGTTAACATATGTATTCTTCATGCAAAATTAGAATTTTAAAAGCTTTTAAATTAATTTTCCTATTTATAAATACATATTTAATTTATATAAATAAATCTCTTTAAAAAGAAATTAATATAAAATAATTTTATTGTAACGCCCCACCTCTATACCCACGCTAGCCAAGAACACTCCGAAGTAGTGCTGTCAACTAGCACGGAGAATAAGGCTGTTGAGGAGCGACCATCCATGTAATTGCTTATCACACGGTGGCTATAAATAATCTTCGGAAACAAACATAGAAATAATCATATCACAAATCAGTCACAGATATCCATATCACAAAAGCGGAAGAAGATATGAATATATAACTAACACATGAAAGTGTACATCAGAGTAGTGGTCAGTAAGATCCACGATAATACAAAAGAATAGCAACACGTGCTATACAAAAGAATACAACTATGAGTCTATATCTCAAGTGTATACAACAAAAAATACTAATCTAAACAGTTAGCCAAAAGTCAGAGTGATGAATCCCTGGGAAAAAGTCAAGCAGAAGCACCTGTAACATCTCGGTCTGACCCGAGTATTATTTAAGAAAATAATAAACGGATCAGTCTAGCTATAAATATCAGATGACATGAGATAACATAAAAGATATGGCATAAAAATAAACATCCATAATGACATACCGCTATAAGTATGTAAATAATGATCAACAGAAGATCAATTAATAAGAGATAATCAATATCACAAGAATCTTCTCAAAGATTCGGAAAGGGCATCATACCCCAAACTTGTACTCGTAACAAGTCAATGACATAAATTCTAGAAATCAATGCAAGAAGTCCAGAAATCATAGAAAAGAGAAAGAGGCCTATCACATGACGGTCCGAAGACCAAGGGGAGCTACCCACATGTGTGAATGGAATCACACAGATTAAGGTCCAGACTAACCAAAAAGCAAAAAGGTATGTGTGAGTGGAATCACACAAGTGGTGTCTAGTCTAACCTCGCAACAAGAGACATCGCACAGTTGCTAGTCTAAATCATCAGAATGATCGTCATGATCAACGAGAAGTGTCAATTACACTAAGCTAGTAAATATAGAAGTTTAGCTTCATGTCCCATAACCACTTGCTTAACTTAAATATTTACGAACAAACTGTAAATCTTCACTAATAAAATTGTCACAAGAGGTTCAATCGAACAAGTCCAGGAATTAACCGACGAAGTGAACGCAAGCGTTTCATACCACTTGTTTTACTAAGTCGTTTAATTAGATTTCTCATCCGAGTGAGGTAAAGGGTTGTATATACTAATAGATTGGAAAACGGTTTAAGAAAAGAGCTTTGTTATTAAAAATAGAGTTGAAATTGTTTGTTAAAAGAGTTTTGATATTTACTACTAGTATTGAAACCTTTATATTTTTAAAATGACAAATCACAGAAGAGATTGTAGAAACAATCATTACAAAGATCACATTCGGAGATGTGAATAAAATCCAAGGAAATCAGCTCAAAAGCATCAAAGTGGAAGTTCCCCAACGACCAAACGTGGCCGAGATAACCAGAGATGGTTTGTCTCGAAGAATGGTCAACTCAGCATCTCAACAAAGCAAGTTCTGTTGAATGTTTTTCAGATAAGATCGCCTACGGAGGGGGGGTCCAGGGGGGGTCCGGGGGGGTGGCAACCCCCCAAGGTGGGGGTGCGGGGGCAACGCCACCGCTTACGGGGTTCGACCTGCCCGGTCAGGTCGCGGGGGTCCAGGGGGCAGCGCCCCCGGCGGGGTGCGGGGCAGCGCCCCGACCAAAACGGTACGAGCTAGTGAAGACAAAATGAGGTGTAACGACCTAACGACTCAAGGGTCATACGACCTAACGACTCAAGGGTCATACGACCTAACGACTCAAGGGTCATACGACCTAACGACTCATGGGTCATACGACCTAACGACTCAAGGGTCATACGACCTAACGACTCAAGGGTCATACGACCTAACGACTCATGGGTCATACGACCTAACGACTCAAGGGTCATACGACCTAACGAGTTAAGTGTCCAGCGACCTATCGGGATAACTCGTAACCGACTTAAGGGTTGCGTGACTGAAGGGCTGCACGACTTAAGGGTTAACTCGTAAACGACTCACGACCTATGGATGAACGACTTAACTCCGAACGAGCTAAAAATGGCCAGAACGACCTAGGGTTAACTCGTGAACGACTCACGACCTATGGACGAACGACTTAACTCCGAACGACCTAAAAATGGCCAGAACGACTCAAGTGCAGAAAATTCAACAAAACGCTAAAAATTGGAGTTTTTCGCCAATCCAATCCAAACCAAATGCTAACATGCATGCAAAAATGATAGGGAATCATTCCCAACAGTCCAATATAGTTATAGGCTAGAATTGTGAGATAAAAATCTCACCTTTGCACCAAATATCAATGAAAATGAAGTTTTAAGCAAGCAAGAATCAATCCTTCTTCTATCTAAGCACAAGAAGCTTGAATCCAATGTCTTCTTCTTGAATTTGGAGTAGAAAGATGGATTGCAATTGAATTTGAGTTTTGGAATTTTAATTTCCCATTCCCTCCACCATTAATGCCAAAGCTTGATTAGTTAGGAAATTTATGAAGAGTGAGGGGAAGAGGGTTGGAACTTGGGCTTAATAGGCTAAACTAACCCAAAGTCCAAAGCGGGAAAAGTTAGTGAAATTTCACTAACTCCAAACCTATCGATGTTTATACTTAAAAAAGTTGTAAACGACATTTCGAACTCAATGGAAGTGGTCTCGAGTCCTAATTTGACCATCTGCAAAAAGTAGCTTTTCGGACCAAAATCCGATTAACGAGTTAATATTTAAATAAAATATTTAAATACAAACTCGATAAATATGCGGGTTGTTACATTTATGTTCTAAATAAAATCACGAAAATACATTTTAGAACCAAAGTATGGTTTAAGATATAAATAACTATCTTTTGAATTTCAATTTAAATATCCAAATTCAAATGAAATTTCGAATTCAATTTAAAAATAAATTTTGATATATACATATAATTTTAACAAACCCAATTTCCATTTGTATATAATAATTCTATATACAACACAATTATTGTTGTTGTTTAAAATAATAATTTTATCAATCTTAATTAATTTATAATGGAGATTATCACATTTAATTTTGGTTTGAAATTTCGGGAAATCACATGGAGCATGGTGGTGGCCTCTGATCAGGGTGAGGCGGCAGCAAGGGATTAAGATCGACAGCTGTAGCTGATGTTGCGTCCGATGTTGAATGTTAGGGTTGAGGAAGAGATTGGCATATTATGATTTGGCCCCTAGTTTAATTTAATTTTAAAATTTAAATCTTCTAACTTGCATAACCTTTGCATACGAACTTCGATTGTCGCCTGGTTTCTTCCATTGGATTCGTATTGAAATTCCGGATAGCATGAAACTAGTTTGGTTGAATTTGGAGACTGATGAGATTTTGGGCTTTTATTGGATTTTTAATGGGCTATGAATCAAAGGTGAGTGATTAAACCCACTCACGCAATACTAAATTTTCTGATGTTAGTTAAATTGAAATCAAAAAGTGATAAAATTTTATTGGTTGCTGTTTGGTAATTTAAATTGACACTTAAATTGAATTTAAATTATTTTTGATTGAATTAAATCGACATTTAAATAAATATAGAATTTAATTGCTAGTTAAATACCGGTAATTGATAAATGGTAACTATTGTGATATCTTATTTGATTTGGATGTTGATTGTAATTGGATGCCTATTGATTGATATGTTGGATGTATGATTATTTATTTATTGGACATATCACTGTTATTACCCTATTATTAATTTGACATCTTATAAATTGTCACTTGTAATATTCGAACTGAACTAAGAAATATGTTAAAATGATATATACCTGTGTCATTTAGAGATGTGTTGAAATGATATATATCCACCCATGAAATTAAAATTGAAATAACTAATCACTTGACCATAGGATAGAAAATTATATACGGACACTAGATTTAGTAAAAGTAAATGTTTACAAATCTTAATTTTGAATTGGTTTAAATGATATGGTTTTAAAGAAAATAAAATTTTGATTTATACGAATTGAATTGTTTTCTAATTTGAGATTTGAAATGTTGAAATTGAAATTGGTTAAATGAAATTGTTTAAGAATTAATTTGAAATCTTAAAGTTGAAATTAATATATGATTTGAATTTATTGAAAGTGAATTATCTTAAAGGTTTAAATTTTAATTTAAACTTTGGATTCATGTTAATTAAAGTGGTTTAAATTGGTATTTCAAAATTTTGGATGTGAAATGGATTTAAACTAAATTGATTAAAAATGAGAAATTAAATTGAAACTTCAATCATTTGAATAGAACCTTATAAATTGAATTTGAAGTAAAGTTTGAAATCGTTTTAATTGAGGCTAATTTAAAATGAATTTTGAATATGAGGTTGTAACGGACTGGGCTTTTTGACCCTCGAAAATCGACATTGATACGTCCACTGTATTACATGTCGGGAAATCGAATATCGAAAAAACCGATTGTTAAGGGAAAGAAGAAAGAAAGACCAATAGAAGAAAAAGAAACAATCTTACAGAATCTCACAGTCGCAGTGTAAAAATATATAATAAAAAATAACAGATATTTGTACAAAAGAAACTGTAACTGTTAATATACATACCACCATCAAAGTACAATAATCAACAAATCAATTCTAGACAGTTATAATACCTCACAAGTGCTGAGTATACAGCCTACACAAACAGTGGAATATAATCATGTGCTTGGAATACACCTGAGAATCCTCCAGCTCGTCTTCTGAGCTCCATAGCATCCTAACCTGAATCTGTAATACTCGGTCTAACCCGAGCATTATAATAGAGACAGTCTGAAAAACCAGCGTGAGAAAACACACTCCATTTGAATTATTACCGCTATCAAAATCCTTTTGAAAACAAAGGTATCTCGTATGACCACGCCACACATAAACACGACGGGTTTTTACACTACGATAACCAAACACTTTTATATAAAAAAATCATGATGTTATAATAGTGTCTAAGTACGAATACTTATTAAAATTGCTGAAATGCTTGCAATCCACATTTCAACATAGTTGGGCACAATCAAAACCGTACGGCGCCTATTGGAGAATAGATCCCATACAATGACTAGGCACTAGGGTATAACCTATCGTACTACACGTCTAGAAAATGTACCAAGATCGAACCTATCGATCTCTGCCAAAACAAGACCGGCTTGCCCCTTACTGGATAGTACCGAATTCGTTATCACCCCGCTTAATTGCAACCCTTTTGAGATCTCATGCACAACCAATCCATAAATATGTAGATGTAGGGTATCTAGAAAGGTGACAACATACCTTATGGGTGTGACCCACTTAGCCTTGCTGCATATCCCTTGATTTTCAGTCATTCCTGGTTGATGAGGCTTGAGGCTACGATTACATTTCAAGAAATTCACACTTAGAATGCTCATTGCCGCCCAATGACAATGTGCTGATAGCATTCATCCATACAAGTTGTTTGAACAAACTGAATCTCTAAAATCACTATCTTCATCATCTTCGCGATATCATAATTTGCCAGGCCAAAATATGATCGAAGTGGTTTTCAGACAATTAAATCTGATTCCAATCTCTTTAAAACGATCAACAAAATTGGTTAGATTTGATTTGATAGTCAGTTATTTAACTATCAAATCACACATGTAAGCAGTCATTAGGCCCATATAATAAATCATTCAAACATTTATTTCAAAAATGTATTTACAAAGATATATATTCAAATTTCATTCAATATTTCAATATTCAAAAACAAATTCGAATATTTAATCCATAATAGGATATTTCTAAACCATATAAACACTTAGAAATATTCCCAATTTCCACTTTGTAATCCATTACTTGCAAAAATATTTTTATATAAATTATTTCGCTGCTAAAATATCTCCAAACCTTTAATTCCAATATTTAGGAAAATATTATAAGTCTATATTTCCCAAATCATTTCTGATATCAATACATAGAAATATTCCATACTTATATGATAAATCTCCGGAATTTTATTAATTCCCTTTACAATTTTCAAAACTCATCGATGATACTTATTTATAATCCAACTAACAATTTATTACTCTAATGAATTCAGATTCATTTCCGAAGTTTCATCTAACAATTTGGAACTTTACTTTTCTCTCATTCTCTAAGTTCCTGAATTCCATTATAAGATTTTCACTTATAAAATCACATCCACTAAATAAAACCGGGTTTACAAATATCGAGAGCATTTATCAATAAATTTCAATCGCTTACTTTTAAACTATATATATATATATATATATATATATATATAATCACATCCATTAAATAAAACCGGGTTTACAAAAAGGAGAGAGAGGGATTCGAACCCTCGATAGTATCAAAATGATACCAGTTTTCAAGACCAGAGCTATCAACCACTCAGCCACCTCTCCTAGAGGTAATCTCCGTTTTGGATAGGTGGGAGGTAGCGTAGCTCTAACAAGGGAGTAATTTTCTTGTCATTTCTTCTTGTTGGTTTCATATAATAAATAATCAAAAATTATATACGTCTGATAAAAAAAGAATGCATATTTATTAGAATGCTTAACAAAAAAGAAAGGGTATTCTCCTTACATAGCCATATACTATGATAGAGAATTCCAGAATCAGCCAAAAATCCATATCCAGTGTTCGTCATCAAGAATCGAATGAAAAATCCTAACTCAGATCGATATAAATTATCCTAAAATTCTATGCTCGAATTTGGATCAAACCTTTATGTGAATAAAATAATATACGTGCAACTTATGTATTTATTTAAATTGATTCTTAGCTACACCAAATTCCTTTTATTCACATTCATTTCGTATACATTCACTTATTTACAATCACTATTCACATAGCTTAATTCACACTCATTATTTACTTAGTATATTTCTTTCAATACTAATCACCTCTTAAGAATTATCCCATCTAATTTTCTTAAGTCTATTATAAACATTTTATACAAATCTCATCTTGTTTATTACCGCTTCACTTCTTAAGCACATCCATTTTAATCAAATTCAATATTAGTTCCATTTGACTCAAACCATTTGTTTCAATTTCAATATTTCAACATATACAAATAGCTAATTAATTCAATTTGTTCCATTATTAGTTTATTTCAAATCTAAATCAAATTTACTCAAATCGCAATCAATTCCATTTCCAAAAATTATTTCATTTATCTTAGATTGAATTCCTTCCCACGATTCACTGTATTCAACTTAAGTTGGATTCCTTTCAAAATTTACTTTTCACAACATTCATAACAATAATTAAAAACATTTTTTTCTCTTATTAATTCTCGAAATTCATTATTCATAAACTTATTTTCCTATATTTTTTATTAAATGCTCAATGAAAATTCTTAGAGCTTAAACACCTTGTTCATAATGATTTCAAATCAATTTGAAATCATATACATGTATATATATACACACACAATCCCTTTTGTATCAATTCATTCATTTGAATTCCCAAAATCAAAATAAGTTTTACTAAAAAAAAATTCCATGGTAGCAATTCCTCTCTTGGAAACTCAAAAATGAACGCGATGATGCTGCAGTCATCGTCGAAATTATTTTCCAGCGACCGAAGTGAATTCGGTGTTGTCAATCCCTTTAAAATACTTTTAAATCTTTTTATCCAAAAGTATATTCCAAATAATACTATTATTATTTCCCAAAAATTTAAAAAAATTCTTCAAACCCAATGGAAATTAAATTTCCTAATTCCCAACCTTTAAATCCTTTTTATAAATCATGTTTATAAGATACTTCTGAAATTTTATTTTATTTCAATTTATAGATCACATTTTCAAGCTATAATTCCATTTTGTTATATGAAATCATTTCTTGGTTTTTAATCTTAGTTTGCATTATAATAATGAAAACTTTTATTAAAGCACAACAACAACAACAATTGATAATAATCAACATTATCATTTTCTAACAACCAAGCACACCATATATACCATAATAGTTTTTGAAAAATTATTCCTTTATATATAAAATATAGTCCAGGTAAAATTATTTCATTTACCCAGTTTCAAACAATACCATGTCAAACTGCTCTGTTCAAGCGTTTAGAGATTTCTATCAATAATGTTAATTACTCATATTGACCAGAATCCATAAACCACTCAATAAATCAACCAACACAATATAAAACATTTTTATATCACTAACAAATTCGCACTCATATGTATATATATACACACACACTCTCAAACTCATTCTAGGGTGCTACTGATCCTATCTTTAATGAGTTACCCCACCAAAGCTAAGGTTCTTGCTTAACCTTCAGCTCTGATACCAATTGTAACGTACCAGGCTTTTCGACTCTCGAAAATCAACACCGATACATCCACTGTATTACATGCTGGGAAATTGAATGTGTAAAAAACCGATTTTTAGGGGAAAGAAGAACAAAGAAAGATAGAAAAAGCAGAAACGAAAACACAGAATCTCACAATCACAACAGAAAAATATATAATAAATAATAAAAGATCTTTATACAAAAGAAACTGTAACTATTAATATACATACCATCATCAGAGTACAACAATCAACAAATCAATTTTTGACAGTTATAATAACTTGTTCTTACAAGTGCTGAATATACAACCTGTACACACAACGGAATATAATCAAGTACGTGGAATACGCCTAAGATTCCTCCAACTTGTCTCCTGAGCTCCATAGCATCCTAACCTGAATCTGTAACACTAGGTCTGACCCGAGCATTATAATAAAATAACACCCGAGTCATCAGGAAAACCAGCATGAGAAAAATACATTCCATTTGAATTATTACTGTTATAAAAATCATTTTGAAAACAAAGGTATCTCGTAAGATCACACATAAACACGATGGGTTTTTACCTTACGATAATCAAAACACTTTTATATAAAAAAACATATGATATTATAATAGTGTCTAAGACAAATACTTATTAAAATAGCTGAAATGCTTGCATCTCACATTTCAATATAGTTGGGAACAATCAAAACCATACGGTGCTTATTGGAGAATAGATTCCATACAATGACTAGGCACTGGGGAACCACCTATCACGGTACACATCTAGAAAATGTATCAAGATCGAACCTATCGATCCCTGCCAACACGAGACCTGTCTGCCCTTTACTGGATAGTATAGAACATGTTATCACCCCGTTTCTTTGCAACCTTTTGAGATCTCATGCACAAAAAGTCCATAAATATGTGGATGTAGGTATCTAGAAAGGTGATAACATACCCTAGTGGGTGCGACCTACTTAGCCTTCCACTTAGCATTGCTGCATCTTCCATGATTTTCAGTCATTCCCGGTTGATGAGGCTTAATGCTACGATTAACTTTCAAGAAATTTGCACTTAGAATGCTCATGCCCTCCAATGAAAGTGTGCTGATAGCATTCATCTATACAATTTGTTCTAGATCTAAACAAACTGAATCTCCAAAATAACCATCTTCATCATCTTCGCGATATCACAATTCGCTGGGCTCAAATTGGATCGAAGTGGTTTTCGGATAATTAAATCTGATCCTGCTCTTTTCTAAACGATCAACGAAATTGGTCAGATTTGATAGTCGGTTATTTAACTATCGAATTACACATATAAGTAGTCACTAGGCCCATGTAATAAATCTTTGCAACATTTATTTCAAAATGTATTTATAAAGATATATATTAAAATCTCATTCAATATTTCAATATTTGAAAACAAATTCGAATACTTATATCCGTAACAGGATAATTCCAAACCATATAGACACTTAGAAATATTCCCAATTTCCACTTTGTAATCCATTACTTTGAAAAATATTTTTATATAAATTATTTCGTCGCTAAAATATCTCGGAACCTTTAGTTTCAATACTTAGGAAAATATTATAAGACTATATTTCCCAAATCATTTCTGATATCAATACATAGGAATATTCCATATTTATCTCTTAAATCTTGGAATTTCATTAATTCCCTTTACAATTTGTAAAAATTATCGATTATATTTATTTATAATCCAGCTAACAATTTGTAGCTCCTTTAATGATTTTTGATTCATTTTCGAAGTTTTCGTATCTAACAATTCGAAAATTTCCTTTTCTTAAATTTCTTAAGTTCCCGAATTCCATTATAAGATTTTCACTTATAAAATCACATCTATTAAATAAAACCCGGTTCACAAATCTCGAGAGCATTTATAAATAAATTTCAATCACGTACTTTTAAACTATATATATATAATGGTAAATTTCAAAAACATGGGTAATAATTATTTAAAACATCAAAGCACTTTTAAAATAAACGTTAATAACTAATTCCAATTCATTTGTAAAATTTCTAATCGACTTTCAAAACTTGTTTATAAAACTTGGAATTCATTTCAACAAATTTAAATAACTAACTTTCTAAAATATTTTAATCCAATTAATAGTTTAGTAAATAAATAAAATCCTTTTCTAAAGCAAACCTTAACTTCTTGTGGAAAATCATTTGTTAAAATTTAACATACCCATTTTTATACTTATAAATCTCTCTCGATTTATCGCAAATCGATTCACATTTCCACTTTCATAACCTTTTTCACATTCCAAAAATAGAATCTACAATTTCTTTTTAAACGTTTACCTTATCTCATTATAAGTTCTCACCGTGAATTTATATTTCTAATTTATCAAATGGTAAACATTTCACTTTATTCCTAACATTGTTTATAAATTTCATAATCTCATTTCCAATTTACAATGGTTTCATATCACTTAAACCCATTTATAAATCTAATTCTAATTAAAATTCCTTTTATATATCTATTTCTTAAATAATCCAAACTATATTTTAAAACCATTCAAATCTTAATTTCGACTCCCATTTCGTATTTTAAGAATCTCATTTAAAAATCCATCGTTTAAAAATCCTCAATTAAAAATTCTCTATTTGAAATCATTTTATGAAATAGCTAACTAAATATCCAAAACCTAATTATTTATTTTATCTAACTCAGTTCCCTTTTAAATAATCCTAAAATTAAATATAATTTTTTTTCTTTTTCAAAATCACCTTTGAATTTTTTTAAATTCAAAAAAATTATTTATGGTATTCATAATACCAAAGTCAAGGCCAATGCTACTATAGCATTCAATAAATCAAATTAATCTAGAACAGATTATCCACACACATCATATATCGCTTTATATGAAATTAAAATCCACATTTTGAGGAATCCAGTCGGATCCCTCCAATCTATTTCTCTGCAACCACAGATGTTATATAACATAAAATGCCAATCCTACCTCGAGGCGGGATATCACGGGAATATAGGGTCATCTGCTACTATGCGGAGCACACAGTGTCTTATCCGCTCCAATTGGCGGGAAATATATCCAACTACTAATATATATACGACTATATATAATATAACATTCAAATGATAATAATTTATCAACTCAACCAATCGTCCAATAATTAATTTTTAATATTATAAAATTAAAACCAGCAATCCAAATGAGTGAGATTTACTCACCTTTATCCTTTGCTATAGTCGAAGCGCTCCGTTTCGGTACTAAAACCGAACGACGTCTGATTTTAGCCCAAATTTCCATACTCTTCAAATACGTGCAAACTGGTTCCATTGCGAAGCTCTCATCATCACAATCACAATACAAAAAGTTTCGTCCTAAACGGACCTTATATGAAGGAGATACATATTTTAGAAGTTATCGATACATTTTAAATTAAATAAAAACAAAGTCATTACAACTTTAACCTTAATTATCTAAATGCCCCTATCTTCTTCTCCCCCCCCCCCTCGATACCTGTACACGCACAGAGCACCCAAAATGACCATGCACTTTCATTGATGACACGGAGCTCCGGACCACTAATCGATATTCTGACCACGCCATCGTCTTCCTCTCGACGAAACACACCTGCACGACCCTACTGCTTTACTCGACGATTATTCCTCCCCATTACGACCTGACAGCCCAAACGAGCCTCTCCTGTATAGCTGCGATCTTCCCGAGTGATCTCTATCCCCGAATGTATCACCAAGGTGCGCTTCACCCCCACCATCACAGATCCAAGCTCCAAAATCCACATCGATGCTTACAACCCACCAAATCCTTAACCTTGGTCTTACTGCTTCCAACCCAAATCCATGAATATGCTATCGCACCCCACCATATGTATCTCAGGTCGAAGTTCAAGCTTAACGGGATTTTAAAACCAGTTTCATATTTTTTTATTGGGTAGATTTTATGAATTTTTTTGAAGATACTATCTTTCGTTTTCTTTTCTCTTCTACGCGTGCTCTAATAGCTGCAATATTTAAAAGAAAAAGGGATGATAGGGTGGCTAAACATAGGGTGGCTGGTTGGGTAAGTTTGTGGGCTGGTAAGAAGATTTAGGGTAGGAAAAAGTCAAATAATATATATATATATATATATATATATATATATATTAAATTCAAAATATCTCAATTATGGTAACTTAAAATCCCGAACCCCTATCGAGGCGTGCCGCCAGGCTTTTCTAATGTTATACCTCTATTCCGAACGTAATGGAACAAGTTTCGCGAGCTAATTCGATCTATGCATAAGATAGCTTTTTGAACCCAATTATAATATTAAATTTTTGATATTAAATTTCAATGCGTTCCAAACTCGTACGACCAAACAGAAACTCCAAACGCTATGAAATTTGAAATTCGATAATAATACACTATTACAGATCCAATGGAACATGTTTTGTCGAAATCCGAGACTGTGCCCCGGAAGGTTATATTCGCTCGTTAATTAAAACGAGATATTTTCAAAATCATAAATCTCCTTTTAATCAATTTTATACGTTTTATTACCTTCATTCTTATTAATACAAACTTAATAAGCCTCTAAACTATTTTTATCCAAATAAAAATCCAAGATTTAAATTATTTAAACGATTTCAACTATTTAATTCAACAATTAAATTGTCAATTAAATCACTATATTTTGAATTCAAGTTATTTAATTTATAAAATTAATTTTTCAATATTTAAAATTAATTAAATATCCCAATTTCAAATAACCAAAAATTCTGGGTCCTTACAATGGTAACTTGAATTGGAATTCGGAAATTGAATTCCTTGTGATTTAGAATTTGAACCTGAGGTCATATTGTTGTGAAAGAAGGAACCACTTTAATATAAACTATTTTAATATATAAGCTATTTTAATAATCAAATTGTTTTAATAAATAAATAATTTTAGTTATCAAATATTTTCAATATATAAACTATTTTAATTATCGAAACTATTTTCAACCTTCCAACTATTTTGATTTTGCCAAACTATTTTTCAATATTCAAACTATTTTATTTATCCTAACTATTTTCGATATTCAAACTATTTTAAAAGTGGGAATTACTTAGATTTAAATCACTGATTTAAATACGAATGTTTTGGTATGAAGGTATAACCTATTTTGGATTTAAAATGACTTCTGAAGTGAATTTGATATTTTGATATGAAATATAACTTGTTCTTGAAATCTAAAAGAACCAACCAGTGTGAAAAATGACGTTTGGTTGTTAAAGAGACCGGTGTCGAATATTGGCATACACTCTATCAATATCGAAACCACTTTAACAATTATGTACGTGGTGGATGTTATCCAGACTATAGCAGTTTAATTGGCGACATTTGCTAAATTGAAGAAAGAGAACGATAATGGATATACCTCGACACTTGTGTCAATTTGAAATGACTAAAACAGAAGCCATACCTGACCAATGAGGCTAGCTACCTCTAGCGACATCTGTTCTTAGTATTTCCATCTTGATTTTTGGACTCGATTGGTGCACCTTGATTTGATTATGGGATGGATGTTCGCGGTGGGCCGTTAGGGGTTACCACCAGTTAGGAAAAAAACGGTAGTATCCTACCATAGGCATCGCCTCACGTGCTTTATCATACTTTTATCCTTATATGAGACCACTGCAATTTTGTTTTAGTATGGTACCTTTAGGGGACTCACTGGCTACCGATGTTAATGGTTGTGTTACAGGACTTGCATATACTACTTGCTTAAAATTTTGTTAAGGGGGATCAATGTAAAGCCTTGATGGTATTTTAATACTTTACTTTACTGATAGACACTGTGTATACAGCGTATCTTACTACATATAGATAGTTTAATGGATCATTAGGAGATGGAAAATCTCATAACATCTCTTGAGTTATTGCACTTAAATTGTACACTTGGTAGGAGATGGACAATCCCGTAAACATCTATGAAGTTATTACACTCCTATTTACTTGTTATTGATTTGACTTACATAAGAACTTTTAGTTCTGACTTGAGTGTTTTGTCTTTTCATTACGCTTGGGTCGGCCTGAGTATTTTAGTGTTTGAAGATATTATCCTTGAAGAGTTTGCTACACCATATTTACTATTATTATTCCGCTGCATTAGTTTGGTATGTTCATTAATTTTACTCTGATTATGTTGTAAAAATTGAAATCAAATGTATATTGTAAAACAGCTTTATGGACTGTTTCTTTGATTATTATATTTTGTCATTCCACTGCGAGTTGTCGTGATTTGTTTTCCTTCTTTTCTCTTATTTTCTTATTAAACCCCATTGATAATCTGCCCTTTTAAATGGTTTGAGTTAGACATGTGTGGTTTATTATCGACTTAAATTGTTCAAAAAGGTGAGTTGTCATAGCTTCTCTCAAAAAATAATCGAATATCACATTTATATACATAAATTTACTAAAAAATATTTCTAATTAAAAATATTTGGTTACTTTTATAAAAGAACATTTTATAATATATTATGTATATGTATAAGTCAAAAGATTCTTATCTAAAACATAAGTTTGCTTACTATTAAAACATTTACATATGCTCTTTATATATATATATATATATATATATATTAAAATAACAAATCTCTTTCAACAATTCAAACATATACATATTCAAATAAACACCATACTCATTCGTCCATGGCAATAAGCAAGCATCAAATTTAAATTCATGTTACAATTTTAATTAATGTATACAAATAATATATTATTTTATAAAAAATACAATTCTCAATTTCCATGACGGTAATTTCACTATTGAAGACACCATAAGGTTTTGTTATTAATATTTGAGTAGTTTTCTAACTTTCAAATTACGATTCCTATTCAATAACATTCTTAACGATAAATTCAATACAAGCAATTATCAACCATACAAACATACATAAGAAACAAAAATTCGATGCACTCAGTAGAAAATAATTCATTAGCTTCTGTTGCACACTTTGATTAATAATAGACCGGAATATAACACTTCGATGCTAAGCCACTAAAGCTCTAACATTTAACATTAACGCCGACACTATTGGTCAAACTAACCTCTTCCATCTTTACCACAACAACCATTATGTATCTCATTTAAAGATTTATTTTCAAAAATTATATGTAATATAGATAAAAACACACACACACACATATATATGTTTGTATGTATATACATACACATATGCATATATATATATATATATGCACATATACATACATATACACACATATGTATGTATGTATGTATATACACACAAGTATACATACACACACATACACACTAACACATACATACATATATAAAAAAAATCGTCCCTAGATGATTACCCCAGTAATCATCAAATACACCTACTATCCCTTATTATAGGATAACTACCCATCACACCCTAGGGGACAAAGACTCTAAGTCTCATCTATGGTCATGACTCGTGTCTCATATATGTAATGTATTATTCTAAACCCGCTTTGATACCAAAATGAAATACCGCACCTCTATACCCAAACTTCCAGAGAGCATTACTAAGTAACATTATCCGGTGATACAGAGAATGAGGCGATATTGGGCATACACATGTGAATATTCCATTAGCCTAACACTGGTACGTATTTCAAAATCAAATAAACAACTCATTTATATGTACTCAGTATTGACACAAAGCAACTAATATGTGTGTCTCTATGATAAACAATACATAACATATAACAGATAATAGAGGACATAGTCATTTATCACAATGATAAGATATAATATGTTATATTTACAAGAGATGCTGTGGATACAGAATATCTCCAATGTCCACCGTTTCAAATAATATACAAAGTATAATCAATATGCATCATGCTACCATACATACAATAAGACGTAATATGGAATAACTAGCCTCCTCCATGCCCAAAAAACACAGGATAGTCTTATTATTCCTGAACATAAAATGTTTCTAACAGACCCGAGTATTACATAAATAACACAAGGGTCAGACTATGTCTAAATATTGATGTCAACATACACACACACGTGGATATATATATATGTATGTGTATATATATCATAGTATATGCACGGTATGATAAGGATATTATAAAATGCCTAAATAATAAACTACAGAAATTACATTAGATGTGTGAATCATCCGTACATACAATCATCATTAAAGTATATTATAATCATATTATAGAACGCATCAAGTATGATTGGGCTAGGACATAACAATGCCCATGAGAAATATAAAATAGACATTTTCGGGTCTGTCATACTCACAATAATATAAGTAACGTCAATAATCAATAATAGTAGTGTAGTAGTAATAAGGGACCTAACCATCGATCACATATAATAATAATCATGAGAGCTGGCTATACTATGGACACCTCTCACTAGTATAAACAAGTCTTAGTATATATATAAATCATAATAAATGGTGATGGAAATTGACTGTATGAAAGACACAAAGTCTTAAGTAAAGTCATATCTCAACATAGGGATCACCTAACCCATATCTATACTTAGATAAGGCATAGATGAAGACAAGAGACTGATGGGCTATCCGCTCCATAAGTTACACAAATGGGTCACCTAACCCAACTCGCTATATTATTTTTCTATCTATCAAGTAGCGTAGAACCAAAAGGGAGACTGATGGCCATCTACCCGCTCTAGAGTCACACACATAGGTCGCCTAATCCGACTCTACAATCTTATTTACCTCGGCGGTTATAATGACACATACCCATCAATGTGCTCATCAACACGAGGACTCGGTTACGACCTTTATTTTCCCTTATATGTAGCAGATCGCTGGCCGTGACACATGGACTAAGTGCACCTATCCTGTAATACTCGCTCATGGTTTCACAGATCTACAACGCGACCCCAAGATTACACCGCTAGAATGGATGCAATCCAATCCGGTTCTCTCCCTCCAATGATGATAATTTGAGCGCGTCATGATAGATAACACATAATATCAATGAATATAGGCACCTACCTTGCTCACATCTATGAGCATCACCTTATGTAAGTACAATCTCAACATCATAATTCCCATCACATGAGTATTATCTACTTACAATGAATAATCGAATATATATATATATATATATATATATATGTATATATATATATATATATATATATATCACAATGGCATCCTATACCACTGCATGTTACTTAATCATTTATTCTATGCTCATAAACTTCACTCAATCTTCACAATATTCTATATCATGAGTCATAGGAGCAACTAGAAAAATATTACTGAATGTTCCATACCAAATGGTATTATTAATTTGTTTGCTTAGATTACTCATATATATTATTCTACCATATTATTATATATAACGAGTCGAAAGAATTGCCAAAGAAATATTACTGAAAGTCGCATACTAGATAGTAGTATAACTTCATTATTCTGATTCCTCATTACGTAGAAATAAAATCATCCATATCATTCAAACTTAATTAGAAAGAGATTTTAATGATTTAATAAAACATTTTATAACAATTAAATATATATTAAATATTCCATATAATTTTATATATACAATACCAAAATAAAGGTTAAATAATTCTAATACATTACAAAATCTTTTATTATATACACATACACAAAGCTTTCAAAATCACTTTCAATCTAAATATAATTTATGGAAGTCTTTCTTCAATTTTCCATAATTATATACTATTTTAAAATAAATTTACAAACTTCAGTATAATTTCTTTGTATTCCAAACCTATAGTATAACACAAAATCTTTTACTTTATATGCAAAATCATTGATAGTGCATAATAAAAATCACTTTATTTTGGAATCATCTTCTAGAATTAAATAGGATATTTAAATAGACGCACAAATATTAATTACAAACTTTCTTCCATTAAAATACCTAGAATATATTTTAAAACTCTTTCTTGAATTTTCAAGTCATGAAATATACTTTAAACCACTTTAAAATATTAATTAGAAAACATTTCTTATTTTAAAAAATTATAAGATTTTTAAATAAGTATTTGAACCAAAATCAATTTTCAATTAATAAATAACAACTTAAAATATATATTAATTACTAAATTTTTGATAAAAAAATTTCAATTTTTTTTTTATTAATAATACATCAAATATCAACTTCCAAAATCAAATTCATTGTTAAAATGTTAAATATATATATATATATATATATATATATATATATATATAATAGAAAGCTAAATGACCGGTACACTGGCCTGGAAAATCGCCCTACCGTGAACCATCGGTGCACTGATCTAAGGTACCGGTGGACCGATCCATAGCCTGGAACAACAATATTCTAGGCCGTGTGGCTTAATTCTAACCCCAATTTCGACTACAGTCCATCCACTACACACCATCAATCCAAATCCACTTCCTTCAATACTTTAAAGAACGAGTAAAGCAAATAAATTATCGAATAGAAAGTAACACATAATTCACCATATACATCGAACAATAATTAATTATATCATTTTGACATGGATGTGAGTGTAATTAACCCACCTGAAACTTGCAAGACTCCAAATTCATTATAGCTCCTTTCTTCTTCACCTTTCCTCTTCTTTGCAAACTTCCATAGCTCCAAAAATTGAACAAAACACAAATTTCTTCATAGCCAGTAGTGTAGTATGATGTTGAGATACATATATATTGATTTGGGAATTCACAATAATTTATTTTAATTTATTTTGATTTTTGAAGAAGGAGGGGAAAAGTGTTTCATAATCTTTGTTTTATGAAGTAAAAAGTAAGAATGACGGAAAGGAGGCTTAGTGAATTGTTTGTGAATGAAACAAAGAGTTTTCTAGACCAAGAATTGTGTAGATTTAGACTTCCTGAAGCAAAAAATTTGGGCATGGTTAACTGGGCCTTACATAATTATTATACTCATTTCCATTTTCTTTCCTTCTCTTATTTTCCATTCCACTAATTTTACTTAATACCAATCAATATCAAACTCCAAAATAAAAATCATACTTTCATTACTTAAGTGATTACACATCATTATGAATTTTATAGAATTTTTTCCATAAATTCTTTTATTTCAACATTTATCTCAAAATATCAAAATTTGCCCACTTTAATAAAAGTTTATTTATTAGCCCAAATTAACCTCAATTTCCACTCTAAAAATTATTTCTCACTCAAAATACTATTTTTAATCCATTATATGATTTTATAAAATATTACTCCCATATTCTTCCTTATTTTAATTTGATTATCCCTTAACTGTATTTTAAATTCATTTATAAAATAAATTCCAAAACTCCTTATTTAAATAAAAATAAAAATCCTTTGCCTTTTGAAATATATTTCTAATCTCATTTACCATTGATATTAAATTTTGTAAAATCATTCAATAACTTTTAACATCATTTGAAATTTAAAAAATTAATATTACTCTAAACTATTTAAATTCATCATTTCTTAATGAATCGCATCCTTAAAACATTTAGTTTTCCAAAATAATATATTCCATAATCTCTTTAATTAATTTTTCCCGTAATAATTAGATTTCAATAATAGATATTTTATCATCAAATTTCAATATTTCCAAATAACTCCAAATTATTACCATTTTAATCTTTTAAAAATACATTTTAATTAATTAAATCACCATTATTAATTTTAATTATTAACCTCTCAACATTGAGTTATTACATAATCTGTCTTCTTTGTTGTATGAGGTTAGTATCACAAAGAACTATAGCTAACTCAAAGTCAAAATTTCTTGCTAGAGTAATGCAGTTAATATTGAACCAAAGACTTTATCTTTAACGACCCAGAATTTTATTCATTTGAAATTGGAATATTTAATTGATTTCAAATACCGAAATGTTAATTTTGTAGATTAAATAACTTGAATTTCAAATATAGCAATTTATTGGATAATTTAATTGTTGAGTTTAATAATTGTAATTGTTTAAATAATTGAATCTTGGGTTTTAAGCTAGATAAGAATAATTTCAAAGTTTATTTAAATTCTATTTAATAAGAATGAAGATAATAAAACTTTTAAATTGGAATTAAAAGCGATTTAACTAATTTTGAAAATAATTCGTTTTAATTAACATATAAAAATAGCCTTCCGGGGGCACTATCTCGAATTTCGACTAAACGCGTTTCATTGGATCCGTAATAGTTAGTTGTTGTATGCCAACAATTTTTGTGGCCATCGGACGTATCGTTTGGTTGTGCAAGATCGAATCACATTGAAACTAATATCAAAAATTTAATATACTAACTGGGTTTGTAAAGCTATCTTCTACATACGATCGAATTAGGCCTCGAAATGAGTTTCATTGTGTTCGAAATAGGGGTATAACATATAAAATGGCAAATGACACGCCTCATTTGGAGTTCGAGATTTTCGATACATCGAGCTAAACATTTTTCAATAATAAAATACAGAGATACATACATACACACACACAAATACACCCACACACAAACACACACACACACACACACACACACACACATATCTGTGTGTGTGTGTGTATGTATCCAAAATATTCATCGTATTTCTATGGTTCTTGCCATACATCCCCATGTTCAGGCCATCCTCATACCTCCATATTTAAAATATTCTACCCTCTTCATTTTTCCAGCAAGCTTTAGAGTTCAGAGGAGAGAAAAAAGGATTTCAAACTACAAAAAATTATAACTCTAGTTTTACTCAACGATAAAATCTAAAACAAGAATCTTTAAAATCATTGGACTGAAATCTTCAATTTGGTATGCTTTTTGAGATGAGCGGTGAGATTTTGGAGTGCTTGATTTGGAGCAACGACACTAGGGTTCGGCTTTGATGGGAGCTAAAGTCGTCGATTTGACAATTGGGGAGTGCCATTGTGTTTGTTGCATCGAAGAGCACTGGTAGGCAGGAGATGGGATGGTCCGATCGAAGCTTGGGTTTTGCGTCCCTTATACGGACGAGTGGGATGATGCTCAAGTCGCAAGAAGGAAGATGGAGACGAGTTTGAAGGCATTGGGTATGTAGCATGGAGATGTTGAGGACGATTTCGTTGGCGTCGACGGTTTCGAGTTTCATGGAGGATCGATGGAGTATGGGTGGGACATTGCATGGGTTTGTGCATATTTTCATGTACAGGATGAATGAAATATTTAAGATTATAATTTTTAATTATTTTAGTAGTTTAATAATTAAAAATTAAAAAAATAGCCGATAACTTAAATTATTAATAACTCTCTCATATGAGGTCCGATTGAGATGAAACTTTTTGCGTTACGCTCAAGATGACGAAAGCTTCACAATGGAACTAGATTGGAAGAATTTGGAGATAGTTGAAATTTGGGCTAAAATCGGATGTCGTTCGATTTAGTTCCAAACTGGAACGCCTCAGCAACAACAGAAAATTTTGATGAGTTAAACTCACCTTTTTGGTTAACTAGTATGATATATAGTTGATACAAATTATTGAATGATTGTTTGGATGAATTACTATATTTATATTATTGGTTTGGATATATTCTCGCCTCTAAAGCGGATGAGACCCCATTACGTTCCGTGTAAGAGCAGATGTCCCTTTGTATACGAATCCCACTTCAAAGCGGTTGATTTATATTATATAATTATATATCACTTGTGATACAGGGGGATAGGTTGAAGGGCTCCAACACGATTCCTTGCTAATGTTGAATTATTTCAATAATATTTCTTTATATGGATTATTGAAAAATGAACCTGAGTGTGGACATTATGGTCATAACATCGTTATTTGTTTGAAAAACTAAAACCTAATAGTGATAGAAAAATCAATGTCGATATTGGTTAAGCATTGGATAGCTATTGGCCTTAAATTGGTATTTTGAAATACAATAAATTGCCATTGAATTAGTATTAGTTTTTCAAGACGAAAAATGAATTTTAAATCTGAAATTGGTTTTCAGAAATATTTTGTTTAAAAGATTATCTATTCATATTAATATTGTTTTAAAGCTATTTACTTGTAGTAATATTTTTTTAAAGTTATTAATGTAATTGTTTTAAAGCTATTTAATTATAGTAATATTGTTTTAAAGTTATTTAATTATATTAATATTGTTTTAAAACTATGTAACTATAGTAATATTGTTTTAAAGTTATTTAATTATATTAATATTATTTTAAAGCTATTTAATTATAGTAATATTGTTTTAAAGCTATTTTATTTTAGTAATATTATTTTAAAGGTCTTTAATTATATTAATATTATTTTAAAGTTATTTAATTATATTAGTATTATTTTAAAGTTATTTAATTATAGTAACATTGTTTTAAGGTTATTTAATACTATTAGAATTGTTTTAAATTTATTTGTTTATAGTTAATATTGCTTTAAAGAATTTATCAAAATGTTAATAATTTGAAAGGCTAATTATTTCAAGAATAATTGTGGTTTGAAATTAATAATAAGGGTTTATTAATAAGATTCTGAAAATAAATTATTATTATTTATAATAAGGGTAATGGTTAAATATTATTATTTTTGAAATTATAATTATTATCTTAAGATGTTTTAAGATAGATAATTATTATTTATTATTTATAATGTTATTTTAAATAATTATTTTATACGAGAACTGTTTTAAAGCAAAGACTTTTAATTATGTATAAATATTTTCGAGATCCGTAAATAGAGTTGTAAGACTTGGATTTTATAACGCAGTTTTAAATGGTTTGAAGATTTAAGGGACGATTATTTACAAGGTGGAAGAATTTTATAAACAGTTAGATATTTGCAAAACATGTTTAAGAAATAGGTTCATAGATTTATAAGCGGATGTTTTAAATGGTACCTTACTATGCGACAAATGTTTAGTCGATGGACTTGTTTTGTTAAAAGGTGCTTTTAGGATAATATATGGTTTAGCGATTATAAAGGATTTATAAATGAATTTAGAAAATGTATAAAAATAGTTTCTAAAAGATTGAATTTTATAAAAGAGTTTAAAAATGTTTTTCAGAGATTATAGATGGTTTATAAATGGTTTTAGAGAACTTTAAGGAATTTAAATGATTTCTGAATCAAACAAAAAGAAAGTCTTTCTCAGTTTTATGAATATACTTATACTGTTGATATAAGTGTATAAATATTTTCTAAGTACCGAAATATAGGGATTTGCGAACATACCTTTGTCAAAGTATTCTTATATAAGTATTTAGAAAGTATTTTTTATTTAAGAAAGATTAATTAGGAAGGCCAGTGGTTGCTTACATGCTTAACCAATGCTGGTTTCCCTACGGAATAAATCCTTGATTGAATGTTGTTATTTGATAGTTAAATAACCAACAATCGAATTTGGATCCAAACGTAACTTTGGAAATATCTAGATGAAACACATGAGTTATGTGGCACAGTCATCTCCTATGATGCTGTACTGTATGCATAAATCTCGTTTCATTCTCTTAGGACAACGATAAGGAAATCCATCCATTAACGGTTATGAGGTGATATCTGATCTTATTGTGACTGTTTATTCCTAAAGAACCATGGTTGAGTTTACCGAAAATTATAAAAAAAGTTGTTTCGAAGAGACCAATATCGGGTATGTTACCCGAAAACCACTTCGATCCAACAAATGTGTTTCGAAGTGAAGACAACATAGAGACAGAGCTCTCAAGTGTTTCGTTCAGTTCCAAAACAAACTTGTATGGATGAATTTTGGGATTGCATTGTTGCCTGGAGGGCACTGTTAGCATTCCAAGATGGTCTGCTAGGAGGAAGGAGGTAATAACGTGACATCGCGAGCCTCACAAACTGAGAAATGACAAAAAAGGGTATGCGGTAGAGCTATGTGGTCAACTACCATTAAAAGTCGCCATCCTATTCTAGATTGTCCATATTCGAATTGTTTTGCACGCAAACACCGTGGTAGTATAAGGCCTCCATGTCAAAAAGGGATGGGGTAATCTAGCTTGTTATGTTAAAGGGGCAGCCGGCTCTGTGTAGTAGGGGTACAAGAAGTTTTTGTCAAACTCCGGTGCATTTTCTAGGGATCAACCATCAGAAGGTGGTCCTTTACCTTTCCAAAGTATGGAATCCAATCTCCAATATGTGCCTTTATGGTTTTAATTGTACAGCCTAGTGTGTTGGAATTTAATATGGTGACAATTTAAGCTACTTTTTATTATTTGAAACCATAGAAATTATTATAATATCACTAAATTTTAATATACAAATGTTTTGGTTATCATAAGGTAAAAACCCGTCCGTGTTTATGTGTGTTGTGGTCTTACGAGATACTTTTGATTTCAAGAGTTTTTCTTGTAACTTTAAATATAGTTAGGTGTGCTTTCTCACACTAATTTTTCAGATGAATCGGGTGTTATTTCAATGGATCAGACCGAGAATATTACAGATTAGTTTGGGTGCTTTGGAACTTCAGGGGACGAGTTGGAGGCCTAGAGGTATATTCACTAGATGATTATTTTTCCGACGAGTTGGAGGCTTAGAGGTATATTCACTAGATGATTATTTTCCGCTGTAATTGTTGTATCTATCAGCAATTGTAAGACATGCTTTTATAACGATCCAGGATGATATAGGTTAGTATACTCTGATTGATTTTATACATATATACATGTTGTAGTTCTCCTTTTGTGTAAAGATTGGTTGTATATTATAAATTATTCATTTCGCTGTGAGGTATGTTGTTTAGTTTTCTTCCTATCTTTTTCTCCTTTTTCGTTTCCCCTAACTTTCAGGTTTTCCGGCATTAGATTGCTTGGCATGCAATACAGTGGATGCATTAGTGTCAATTTTCAAATGTCGAAAGTCCCGGTCGTTACATTATTTATGGGCTAACCGAGTTGAATATGAGCAATATTGGCATTTTGACTAAAACCAAATTCTATAAGTCCAAAAGTGACATGGTGTTGATGAAGAGAATTAGTTTAATTAATCGTGACAAGCTACCATCTGAATTGTAAAATAAGATTTTACCTACAAGATTTGTAAGCGATTAGGTCAAATGGTCACACCACTAGCTAAGGTGATGCGTAAACATTAGTGTTTGTCCAAATATTAGTCATTGGCTAATTCACATCTATGAGTCGTACAATTGAATTTATTCAGTCTCCGAAAGGCCGGTTGATTAAATTAATTTATAATGGTTATAAATTAAATAAATTAGTTAATATTTATGAAATATTAATTATTATTTTATATATTGTATGGGATGAATTTAGTAAAATGAAGTAGCCCCTATAACTGTTCATGGTGCTGTTGGTAAATTGTTTGGTGCATCTATAAAAATTATATATGCGCGATCGGTATACGATATCGATAAGGATTTAAATTAAATAAATTACTATTGGTTTTGGGAGGGTTTTTCCATATACATCCATGCATTAGCCGGTATAAAGAGGGACATCTTATTAGGTACATTAACATACATGATATGTTTTGTATATGTGTCAGCAATATATTTATGCTTAATTATCACCATTTGCATGTGTATATTGTTACTGTTTGCACAAAAGTGGACAAACACCTCCTATCAAATTTATAGTAGTAAAGAAAATATAAAGAAATCACTAAAAAGGTAAATTACACATATGTTTATATTGATTCAGTCATAACGGGCTTACATCCACTGTTCATTTTTATTTCCTTTCTCATATTTCAGCTTTTACAAGTGCTTGATTATAAAATACAACGGTTAATTATCAAATTTTGGATTGGTTAAGCTCTATTCTGTTATTCTTGTTTGGTAGAATTTTGTTGCTCTCTAAAGATGTCCTATGGCTGTTGAATGCTTGGTATTTATAAGAGTAAAGAGGTAGCAAAGTCATCCCACAAATCAGGTAGTTTCTCTATATAACTTTTTTTTACTTATTTCCATATATAGCAGATAAGATCTAGAATTTTCTTGCATACCCAGATTTCATTCCATAAATATCCTATTTGGTTCGGTTGAAATAGCTTTGTTCAGGGGTTGTCGTTTCGACAGGTGGATGTAGATGTTCTCTTGGCCATATTCCTTCTTATCTCTGTATGGTTCGATACAGAATATCCCTTCCTTGCTCGATCTTCATGCTCGATCTTCAAATTACACCGAATAAGATATTATGTTCGGCATATATGCCATTGGACAAATTATCTTGTCCAATAATACCTTGTAGCGAACAAGAATTCTTTTCCAGTGTACCACCTACCGAACATGAGTTCCTGCTTGGTGTAGGACTACCAGACATGAATTCTAGTCAATAATATTCCTATTACCGAACAGAACAATTAAAATATAACTGGGTCGGGAATATGTCTATGCATCCACCGAGTAAAGCAAGTCCAAGGACCATCGAACCGAGTACAGGCATAAGGCACCTATTTCATTCTTCATATCCAGCCCATAAACTTAGTCTCACTTTTCTTCTCCTGTAGCTCTCTAACTTCCTTTGCCTTCGTGCTAGCCCATCTCATCATGACTAAACCTCCTGGCATAAATGCCAATAACATTTGCCCCTCAAATCTTGGTTCGTAGGCTATGGAGCGAGCTTTTTTTGGTGCCTATTTTGAGTGCTTAGCCTAACTTTGCAACCCACTAGCAATTACATGAACTTTGTCTTGCATTCGCTATAGCTTGACATACTTGGTTTGGCGCTAGCAGTGGGCTCGTTATTTTTTGGTTCGATTTTCTTAGGGGTTTGCCAAACAAAATTTCTTGTCCAGTCTTACTTATATGGTAACAAATAGATTGGCCTGCCTATATAAAGGCCTTGCCTTCCTTCAGCCGAACACCCTTGTTCATTTTCCAACTCTCCTTATCTTTTGCGCTTTCTCATCTCCCAAACCATTGCTAGTTCAAATTTCATCTCAAGCACTTTCAAGCTACCGTAATCATCATCTCCACTTGCAATTTAGTTTAGTAAGTCTTCTATCGATTTAATATTCTCTATAATTCCTTCGATTTGTTTATCATGATTCATATTAGCTTGGTAGAGCATTAAGGGATAGGGTTTCTATCTGTTCAGTCCTCGTTAGGATTTATGGGTTGTGACATAGTTTAATTTGATAAGTTTAAGCCATAAATTGTAATTTCAAAATTCTCTTGATTCAAAGAGAAATAAGATTTTTAGTTGGAGCTTGGCTTGACTACTTGCACGGTAACCGAACATAGGTAGGTGGCCGAATATGGGTCAGCGATCGAACATGGGTAACCACTTATAGGATATGATGTGTAGTTAAGCTATGAACATGAAATCTCCCTCAACACTTTTCATTGCACTATCCAAGTAAGAGGGAATTTGTTAGGCGGTTGGTCGATCATCAAACCAAAACTTTGCATAAACTAACAAGGTGGTGGATTATGTCATGCCATTTAGCCGCCAATATACTTTTGCTAGGAGTTTTATATCGATGATTTCTTATAGTTTACTATATTTCCTATTGCACATATGCAGACGTGCATGATCACGAGTGCACACACTCTTCGATGGTGCGTGAGTTAGCCTGTTGTATTAGACAGGTATGTCGACCTGTCATAAGACTCACTCATCGAGTGCTTCTGGGACCAGGCTCTTTCTTCTTTTACTTCCCCGAATGATGTGACATCAGGGCATTAGACCAATTAATCTAGTACTTCTCGCTTTCTGGTTTTTGGATATGAACCATCACAATTATTGGTGGATCGTATTGAGTCCGTAGCTTGTACTCTAACTGCAAAGCAATGAGATATTATTGCGGCTACCATGGCTTTCCTAGGGACGATATGCTTTTGCCACCTCTGGACAACATGCTCACTCTCCACCAGAGATATATGGCCTATACGAGGTATCATTGTATGGCTACGGCCCTGCCTCCTCTTTCTCAATGGATTGTGAGTTTCCTTGTGTACTTAAAAATCACTTCTTTGAAGTTGCATCCTAATGGTTATGCCATCCTAAGTAGCCTCTATGCTATCTACTGAGGGAGTTTCAAGCTCCTCCCACCTATCGATAGATCTGGTTCTTATATTTGATTTGAAGCAAGGCAGAAGGCTCTCCTTGCATCTATCTTAAAGTGGGGAGTACATTTAAAACTGTAGAATACTTGTGCTTGAAGTATAGCATGTTCAAGAGAGAGTATTTTTCATTGGTGACGACTCCCATGCTTTCACTAATTGCACTCGGGATATGAGTTTTCTTTTTTATCCATTTTCCCTTCATTTTTTTCTAAGCAACTTTAAGTAAACCATCAATTCTTTCATTCTCTGGCTTCTTCTTCAGATGAAGTGAGAGCCGCTTTAGGGGACGACTTAGAGGACACGTTGAGAAAATTGCGAAATGTTCCCATGCAATTCAGGGAGGTTCCCTGTCAGTGATAGAAGATAACTTGAAACAGCTCAAGTAATTGGTTACCGGGCATTTAATCGGGAAGGTAAGGCTCCTTCCACACATAAGCCTACAAAGAAAAAGAAAGGAATAGCCTCTATAGACGGTGATGCAAATGAAGCACCACCTTCTCAGCCCTCCATCTCTAGTGCATACCTTACTTTGCATTTGCCCGACATAGGTCCGATAGTTCATGCAGATATATTAAGGTTAAAGCTAGATTCCTATAGGATTAAGCCCCACAAGGGTAGTCAACTTATATCCATAATGGAGTGGGATGATGAAGGTGCCTAGACTAAGATGGTAGTGGGGACTAGCCCGTGTTCCCATGATAGCGATGCCATTACCTCAGAACACATTGAGGTACACTCTTCTGGGCATATTGGACTTGAGACATTCTCTAACTTGGATGTTGGGGAGGCCCCACAACGTACTTTCGAGGCCAAGGAGCAAGAAGTTATTCTCGAGAATATCATAGTGTCTGACAAGCTACAAGATCCTAAGCTAGGGATAGAATATAGGGACACCACCTTGATAGCAGAAATCCAGTGGTAATTCGAAATTCATGAGGACCCTAAGGGTTCGTTTAGACGCTATACAATTTCTTGCACACATTTTTTTATCCTGGTGGAGCACTCCTTAGTCTACTTTCTTGATGTTAGCTTGGCTCTAACTATTTGTTCCTCATGATTTTGCAGAGAGCACAAGTTCGAAAAGGGGAAAGCTGCTATCCAAGATGAAACGGTTGAAGCCAGATGCACCTCCTAAGAATGTTAAGAAAGCTGCATTGTCATTTGGCTTGAGCGGGAATGTTGGGCAGCTGGCTATAGAACTTACGATAGGAGAAGTGGTATCCTACCACCCAACTGGAGATAAGTGCAACCAAGATCCCCAGGATGTCTCTCGAAAGAGATCCCGCTTTCCTAGTAATAGATCATGATATAGGACTCACGTCCGTGCCTCCAAATCTCTTAAGGCTTCGCCTTTCCTCTTCCAGACTCAGAAATTTCCAAATAATAAGAGAGGATGGAAAAGAGATGTGCGATCATATCTTCCCCCAATAGCAAGGATTAGGGGATGAATAAGGAAGGACTAGTCAACATCACCGACCCAAGTGATTTGAACTATGATGAATTCCAACAGCCCTACCAACCAAGAGACCACATAGCTCGCATACTAGCAGATGCCCCCGTCGTTTCTTTTCCTAAAGTAATAGACCTCCTCTGGGATAGGCTTAGTGGCATGAAAGCTTTATTAGATTTTCATGCCAAAGTGATTAAAGCTGGCGAGGAAATTGGAAAAAAGAATATTGAGTAGAACTTGAAGATTTTTGAAATAAGAAAGCAAATGCATCAGAAGGTTAAAGACCATCGATCAATGCTGGATGCAATAGAACAGTCTCAGGGAAAAGAGATGGAGAAACTAAAGGCTACCCATGCCGAAGAGTTGTAAAAACTAAAAAAGGAGCACTTTCAAAATATCAAAGCTGCTAAGGAGGATTATAATACCAAGGTTGGACGATTTTTTGAAAATTATAAGAATGTCAAAGATAAATTTACAAAAAGATTAGATGAGATCCAAGCAGTGGCTATGAAAATGAAGCCCGACCTTGCTGATTTAAAGAAAAAGGTGGTGGAGTGAAAGGATGAAAGAGCTTCTACCCAAGATAGGCTTGAGGCCATGACTGTTGAGAAGTCCGTTGAAACTAGTAAAGCTAAGAAACTGCAAGCAGAATGCAATAATATAAACAGTCAGCTTGACCAGGTGAGGGAGATTTTGGACGTAATTTATTTTAGGATGTTTACCAAAAAGAACTTGGATTGATGGATGACTATCAAGAGGTCATGGTCTCCATCCACAAGTGGCTAATTAAAGGCGCGAAGGCTGCCATCGAATAGGGAGAGTCACCATTCAGTCTTGGGGCTATCGACGCTCGCTTTATGGCGGAGAAGAGGGAAGCTGTTCGCCTAAGCTATATTAAACTGGACGAGGCATTGAAAGCCCAAAAGAAGGAGGAGGAAAAGAAAATGAATGGCGGCTCAATTTCAGAGGCGACAACTCAAGGTCAAGCTCGAAACAGGTCATCTATGTCCCAATGCACAACACTGTTTTTCACATTTCTTCAAATGCATTAATTCAAAGCAAGCCTCAGGACATGCCCCCACCTCTAGACGATGCTTAGCCACATGGTGATTCTCTAGGTTCTCCTATAAGAGGTAGGATTCTTCTTTATATTCCATGGGCCACTGCTTAGTATATCCAAGCCCGTTTGGGCAAAGACCATACTTTACTGCCCTCCTCATTTCTATGCAGGTGGTACAGTTTTGGCAGATCCTTCCGAGGTTATAATCTCTTTAAAAGCCCTATTGCCAGGGATAGTGTTCTCAAGCCCATCATACCTTGCAATCAAGGAGAATCATGATGAGATGATTGAGGCTCTTCGAGATGACGTTGATGTCAAGATTGTGGGATTTGATGGTCCACTGAAGATTTTGATAGAGAGGAAATACTAAGACAGAACGTAATGGCCAACTTTCCTGGAAAGCTTGATGATTTAAGCTCAAAGTGATGGAAGAACTAAAGCTTAAGAAGAAAATACTAGCAGAGCTTGATGAGGATGATGCTACCAAGTAAGAGGAAGAGAAGAAAGAAAAAGAGCAAGGGAAATCCAAGCCTCATAGCAAGGGTCGCATGTCTAAATCTTAATCTAAGAGATGACAATAGTTTTATACCTTTTTCCTATGTTTGGAATAATCTATTTTATGCCTTTGTCTGCAATAAACATTTTAATCCATGCTCACCCAATTTTGATATTTTG
Organism: Allium cepa; assembly: GCA_030765085.1. Lineage (NCBI taxonomy): Eukaryota > Viridiplantae > Streptophyta > Magnoliopsida > Asparagales > Amaryllidaceae > Allium > Allium cepa. Next base: position 582,053,973 of record CM060940.1, read on the forward strand.
GTGAGGGTGAGTACGTATCATTTTCTAACACTTGTGGGTTTGTATTGTAAATGTTTAGATGTCTTGTGGTCTAATCTAGATGTTTATTATTCTTATGCGAATTGTTTTCCTTACAACACTCTCAGTATTCTCGTTTGTTTATAATCACATAAATATTCCATGCATACTTTAAATAATTTTGGCATAGTGTCAGTCTATCGGTAGTCCTCCTCTACAATTTCAGTGTTAACTACTTGCACTGACCCACCCGACCGAAAGTTGTGTTTTACTATAGGCAAACTTAGCTATCTACTGCCGACAAAAATCCATGGTCGATCATTAGGGGTGAACTAATTAGGGGGCGATCATGTTCGGACCATTGGTAAGTCGGATTCTCTACGGTTAGCTGCAAGTTTAGAGCCGACCGTTAATGGTGAACACTCAGTAAGAGTTACTTTGGTTAACCACTGCTGGTAAGAAGTTTTAGATGACCATCAACAGTGGACTCCCAGTTAGAATTTCTCTAGCCCACGTTGCCGGCAAAACATTTGGGGTCGATCGTCAATGGTGGACACCCGATTAGGGTCATTCTGGTCCCGACCAAATTGGGGTCTATCAATAATGGTTGACAGCCGTCTAAGGTCACTCCGGTCCGCCATTCTCGGCCAAAGCTTTGGGGTGGATCATTAATGTTGGACACTCAGTCAGGGTCACTCTAGTCCACCATTGCTGATTAAATGTTTAGGGCCAATCGTCAATGGTAGACACCAGGTTAGGGTCACTCTAGTTCGCCATTGCCGGCCAAAGGTTTAGGACTGCTCATAAACGATGGACACCCGGTTAGGGTCACTTTGGTCTGGCATTTCCGGCCAAAGGTTAGAGGGGACAAGCTCTTTATTATAGAGACACCATTTTCCCATGAGCTAAGGGTTCAACTCATCGGGCTTCTACGGTGCTTCCTCAATACAATGTTAATTCGATGTGCTTACGTTGTTTACTTCATATAATTATCTGTCACAATAAGATTCCAAGGAAAGCACATTTTATTAATATTCATCTCATGTCTGTTTTAGTTACATCGTTGTAATACAATTAGATATATAGTAGAAATTAAGTTCCCTTCCTTGAGCACTCTCAATACATCGTTATAATACAATTAGAAATATAGTAGAAATATACCATTTTCCCATGAGTTCTAGGCCTATCTGAAGATAACCATATCCACCATGCCGAGGATGAAGGCTCCATTTCCTAAGTCCTTATGGATAACATATGTTCCTTTTTAGACTGGGTCGAGTGCCCCTCGTCTAAGGAATACCCACTTTGGCATTAGGTTCCCTTCCTTGAGCGGGTAGTGCTTGACCTTCGAATTATATTTCTTGGCTATCCTTCACTTGTGTGCTTCCACCTTAAAGGCAGCTTCCTCTTACCTTTCATCAGTCAAATCCAATGACATGTTTAGTAACTCTTTATTCTCATTTGGGTCGTAATGAATCCTCCTATGTGATGGTACCGCTGTTTCCATTGATAACATTTCCTCTGACCCATAAGCTAATGAGAAAGGAGTATGCCCATTACCATCTAGAAAGAAGTGCGATAACCCCACAGTGCCAAAGGAAGTTTATACACTTATGCTCCTTTCGCCTTTTCTAGCCACTCCTTTACGAGGGTCTTTAGAACCTTATTGATCCCTTTCAGCTGTCTATTAGCCTGTGGGTATGCCATGATGCTAGAAGAAGTAGGTAAACTCCTTACTATCGGACTGTGATCCATTGTCCGAGATGATTTGGAGGGGGATTCCATACCTGAAAACCTGCATATCACATTCCTGACCAAAAAGATTAAACCTTAGCCAACGACATGTTAGTAAGTGGTTCAGGTTCGACATGTTTAGTAAAGTAGTCAACTACCACTATAGCTTACTTAGCTCCACCCCTAGCCATAGGCTCACTTATCAGGTCAAGTCCCTAAATAGTGAAAAGCCAAGGGCTAACCATATAAGTCAGTTCGATCGGAGTCAATCTTGGGATCTTCGCAAATAATTGGCATTTGTCACACCTTTTCGTATATTCCATTGCATAATGATTTAATGTCGACCAAAAATATGCATACCGCAACACCTTCTTTTCTAGAGTTTGCCCTTCGGTATATTTCGACAGCTCCCTTGATGTATGTTTTCCAACATCTCCTCATCTTCTCTCTTAGCCATGCACCTCGGCAGTGGGTTGGAAAATCCCCTCTGATATAACACGCCATCCTAAATGATAAAAGGAGGTGCCCTTTACAAGATCTTACTGGCATTATTGTTGTTGCTTTATAATACCCCCTTACTCAAATATCTTGTAGCTGGCATCATCCAGGCCCCTCGTCATTGATAGTTGCAATAGCGTTCATATCCTCGAAGCTAAGGCTATGTAGGGTCGCAATAAGTACTGATCCTAACAGAGGCCCATCTCCTAAACTTTTCAACTTTCTAGCTCATCCGCATCCTAGTTCCCCTTCCACGGAATGTGTTTGATCACGTAAAGCTCTATCTCATTAACCAAAAACTTTACCTTCCTCAAACAGGACAGCAAGCTTTTTGCCTTAGCTTGGAATTCACCAAGTACCTAGTTACGACCAACTACAAGTCACTATGCACGCACAACGACCCGATTCCTAATTTTCTCTTGCTATCTCTAGTCCTACTATTAATGCATCATACTTGGCCTCATTATTCATTAACTAGAACCCCAATCATATCACGTAGATTAACTTCTTTCCTCCTGGGATTAGCAATACAACTCCCACACCAGATTCATGCTTGTTCGAAGCTCCATCCACATACATCGGCTATTTAAGAGCTTCTTCCTCCATGGATTCCACTTCGTTATCCTTAATAGTAAATTTAGCAATAAAGTATGTCAGCGATTGTCCTTTGATCTCCGTCAGAGTATGATAGATAATTTATACCGGCTCAACTCAATACTCCACTTGGAAAGTTTTTCCTGAGGTATCAAGCTGATGTAGGACCTGCCTCAAGGACTAGTCTGCTAATATTGGATGCGATGTGACTTGAAATAGTGCCTCAAATTTTGAGATATGATTAGTAGGTAGTAAGCCAACTTTTCCAATTTAGGATGTCTAGACTCCAGTTCGATGAAGCACTTACTCACATAATATACTGGGCGTTACATCTGATCTTCCTCTCGGACCAATGTTGCACTCAAGGCATGGGATGATACTCCTCGGTACATATATAGGTCTTCTCCTTCAACTGATGTAGAAAGAACCAAAGGCTTCTATAAGTGCTTCAGTAAGTTAAGGAATGCAGCCAGGCAGTCATCCATCCAAGTAAAATTTCTTTCATCCTTCTTGAGTGCTTGAAGGAATGGAACATAATTATCAGTAGCTTTGGATATGAACCTACTCAATCTGCTACCTTGTCGTTCAACCTTTGCATCTCCTTCCGGGTTTCATGGATCTTTATATCTTTCAAAGCTTGGACTTATTCTTGGTTGGCTTCAATTCCCCTAGCTCGTATGATAAATCCCTAGAACTTTCCAAAAAAACCCTAAAAGAACACTTCAGTGGGTTCAGCTCATCCTAAACTCCCATAGGATTTGAAACATCTCATCCTAGTTTGAAATGTAATCTTCAGCCTTTTTCGACTTTACCAGCATGTCACCAACGTATACCTCTATAATATTTTTAGCCTGACTAGCAAACATCTTGTTGACTAAATGTTGGTACATTACCCCTGCATTCTTAAGTCCAAACGGAATGACCTTGTAACAGTAGAGTCCTAAGTCGGTAATAAAGCTAGCGTGTTCCTAATCCAAGACATACATAGCAATTTGATTGTACCTAGAGTATGCATCCATAAAAGGCAGATATTCATGCCCTGCGATTCCATCTACTAGCGGGTCGATTCTTGGGAGTGGGAAGCAATCCTTAGGACATGCGTCATCAAGTTGGAGAAGTCAATACACGTCCACCATTTCCCACTCACCATGTTGACCAAGACTGGGTTGTTATTCATTCGAGATATCGAGACTACCCGATGAACCCATTCGCTAAGTTTCAACCTCTTCATTAAAGGCAGCCGATCGTTTGGGACCCATACTTCTCTTTCTTTGCTTCACCGGGGGCTTCCTTGGTTCAATGTTTAAAGTGTGACATGCAATTAATGCAGAGATTCCATACATATCGGCATGGGGCCAAGTAAACACATCCCGATTATCCTGCAAAAATCCTATCAATCATATTTTTAGATCTTTCTCCGGCCTAGATCCAATTTTCATTAGCTTTTGTCGAGTCACTACCATCTACTTCCACAAACTCTACCACCGCTGGGCTCAACTGTGGCCCCTTTGCCTCCATCTCTTGGGTCAAGTTCGCTATAAGGATCATTTATAAACTCGAGTGGGGCCCTCCTTTAATTGCTATGCAATTGCATTTTTTGCATAGAGTGCAACCTCTGTGCCCTTCCCTTTCTCTCGTCGTTTATTTCTCGAAGCTATGTAAAACCCTACCTCCACACCTATAGAATACAAAGTAATATTATTAAATAATACAGAGAATATGGAGATATGGGTTACACACGTGGATATTCCTTTGAGTTAACACTGTTACGTATTTAAACATTGAATATAACTCACCATAGAACATTTTGATATCGGCATAAAGTATTAAACACGTGTACCTATAGGATAGAACAATACATAATATACAAAAAAATACCAAAGATACAGAGTCAATCGTAATGATAATATATAATATATAATACATGGAATTGCAAAGATGCAAAACATCTCAAATGAAGTCCATCTCACTATAATGTAATGCAATAAATATATAATGCAGCATCAACATATACAATGAATCAAGGTCAACTAAATGACATGTACTAATCCTAACACAAATCTCCACTAAGCCCACTAAAATATATGTTGGATACGTCGTCCATGTACCTAAAATGTCTCGTACTGACTCATGTGTTATAAAAATAACACACGGGTCAGACTATATCTAAATTAAAGGGTTATACACATTTATGTAAGTAGATAAATAAAATATGAATGAAATAATAACAACTCTATATTAAGCATTTCTAATATATGTAAGATATCAATCAAAGCATCATTAAAGATGTCATCACCCATATTGAAACACATCAAATCAGAAATCTTAGAATCAACATTAATGGGTAAATCACAAATATCTCGAAAACATCATCAAATCTAGATAACATCAATAAGTGAGATATCACCAAGTATAATCAAGCTAATATGAAGCAATCCCTAAATATATCTCTCAATCTCAATAAAAATCATTAACACAAATGAAATATGATAGGCGGCTTATCAATATAGTGAGAATCCACTATACATTGGATACGTATCACAGTTATAATCTCATTTCCTTATATAAATATATTGTATGAAAGTACCATGATGGGAAATGACTATACGACGCACACGAATTCCTAAGTGTGTGTGTGTGTGTATATAATTATATGATGTACAAGGCCCACATCAATGCTACAGTGAGGTGTATCAATCATATATACCAATTTACTATTCAATCGGAACCAGAAGGGAGACTGATAATACTAAGGAAGCTCTAGAGAAGCTAAGTCTTTATAGTCTTTACTTACCTCACAGTCATTATGTCACATATCCATGGGTGTGCTTGTCAAAGTGAGGACTCATCATCACGACACTACAAATGCCCATATAGGTAACAAATTGCTAGCCTAAGTGACACAAGGGGCAAAAATGTGCAGAAAAGTACCACAAAGGTATATAAATACAGTGTTACAGATCTGGGGTGCGACCCTACGATTACGCCGCTAGGGTGGATTCCAGCCATCTGGTCCTCTCCAACAAACATAATAGGAGCATGTCATATCAGTGGCATATTGAACCACATATAGACTGGAAGTCTCACTAACTATAGGCATATAACTATATACCACTACGTATCACCTCACACTATCCACTTTATTCTCATTTCGTGAGTGTCGTATTCTTACAATGAATAAAGGAATAAATATCTCAACAGCATCCCATACCACTGTGTGATACTCAAATGTTCAGCTTATAAATTACACTCAATCCTCATAATATTCTATATAACGAGGCTAAAGAATAACCAAAGAAATATTACAGAATTCCCCATCCCAAACGATATTATAGCTTTTATTCCAATTTCTCGCTACACACAACTAAAATAAAAAAAATCCATATAAAAATATCGCAAATCTATAGGAAAGGATATCATCACCATATCATATCCAAAATCACAAACCAAATCAATATCAACTATGAACCATTCATGATATCAAGATCAAAATGGAAAAAATGAGAAATCAGGAAAGTATGAAAAAGCCAAATAAATAAATATATATATATTATAATCAATTTTTTTAAAATAAACCATTTATAATAAAAAAATCAATGTGGAAGAAAGAAGCAATCATAAAAATATAGTAATATATCATTTTAAAAATATGTATAATAAACATCTTATACTCTTAATTATACTTATTCTTGAAAAGCAAAGAGCAATAAGCTCATTTTATTGACTTAATCAAATTACAACACACACCAACAAAACACAAAATTACAAGCAATTGCAGTACATTTTTGACAACAGACTAAACTAAATATAATCACAATACAAATACACTTTACTGAAAAGAAAAATTGACAACTAACTGTTACTACAAATGAACCATAATACAGTCATCAACATATTATACTTATCACTTACAAAATAACTAAAAATAATTAAAACACTAAATAAAAAATATTCAATAATTTATACGATCTTTAAATAATTATTTAAAACTAATTATAACTTTTTTTTGAATAGATCAATAAATTTAAACAACCTTTAAAATAATATTATTTATAATTTTCAATAAATTTCAAAAGCCTTAAATAAATTTTCCAAAACTTTTTAAAAAAAGAAATAAATAAATATCTGACTATATAAATTATGGAATAAAATTACCCCAAAAATATTTTATCAACCAATCTACATTTTAAATCTATCGTGTAACCCAAGTCAAGTTCCATCAAACTCCGATCCTCGATAAATGCATACATATCAACATACAAATAATATTAACACAATTTGCAATCGGATAGAGTTCCATTCCAAAATTAATACTTTCAATCAACACGATCATCTAACATCCAAAAAAAATCATTTTCAAACTAATATACCAATCAAACGATTCGACCAATAATTATAATTAATTCGACTGAGTTATGTGATCAATTATCGAGATGAATAGTATAAATTGTAAAAGTTGTATTTATAGTTATAAGGATAAACTCACCAATCGACGCTCAAATTATCCATTTAGCGACCCTAATCACCTCTATCCGAACGGACAATGGTTTCCATTCATCTACCTCTCTAATCATCATTAAATGTCGCTACTCCATCACCAGATCATCGGCCCTATGTCACGACCTCTAACATTGAACTCGCTCAAAAATTCATCAGTCGAACATTTTCACACCTCTGCCTTGCTCCTCCACCTTGACCTGTTACTACATACCTAGAACAACCTTCTTATAATCAATCATATCCTCCAGTTTTCCACTGTCCGTCACCACTTGCGATGTCTCAAATCCACACATAATCACACACCTAAAAACACAGTCGTGCTCGGTTTCCCCAACACGCGAGGCATCGTCGTTGGGGCTCTCGCTCAACATCATCGCATCGACGGTTCTCCAGTCCTGGTCATGCATGTTTTTTTAAAGATATCGCGAATTGAAATTCCAATTCTAGAGGAAGAGAGGGTTATTTGGATACTTGGGTTCGGGTTTCAACTGTAATGGAGTGGGAGAATTCTAGGCATGAAAGTGGCTTGGGCTAGATTTTTATTTGGGCCTTGAATTTAAATTTAATTTAGTTTTATTTGATTCCTTTCACATTTCAATTTAAAATTTTAATTCTTATCATTTTTTATAAAAATATTTCAATCGAGTTCAAATTAATATATATTTCAGTATATTGAGTATATTTCGATAGCGGCCTAATTTCATTCGATTCGATGTCTGCTTATTCAGTTAGTTTATTAAATTATTTAAAAGGAAATTATTATTTTGATTCAATTTATTAAAACAAAATATTTACTTAAATAAATTTTGAAAAGATATAATTTATTTTCAAAATAATAATTATCAAAATCGTATATTTAAATATTTTATATAATAAAACTTATTTAATTTGTAAGACATAGAAAGTAGGGTTGTTAAAACCTCTCATCTTAACAAAGTTGTGTTCTCGCAATTTCTTATAGGGAGATGTTAAATTACTCATATCCTGACTTTGTCCGAATTTAACACCCGTTTAATAAACTCAACTACTCAATCCTCTATGTGGCTCTCCTCTAATTCTCTTATCATATGCTGTAATTTAAATAGATTCAATTCATGACTTTTTATTTTTCACATATGATAAAAAATATTGTGAAATATTTCAAGTGTTGGATTTTTCGAAAAAATTCAACAGAGTCTCCATTATACGGAGAGCATTTTAAAAAGTTAAAATATAATATAATTACATGATATACATCTCTGTAGAGATATCCTAACAACGGGACATCCCAACATGGGAAAATAACAAAATGTAACATATATATATACCGATATAAATGTAAAACATACCTTATTTTTGCATTTTAAACACATTTGCTTAACTTTTATGTGAACCAAAAGTGTGCATGCTTCAAAGTCCAATCCTTAACATCTTCGTGTACCTAACTTAACTCAAATCAAAACATAAGCCACATATATAAAAATTTAAATGTGCATGTATTCACATATTGACAAATATCTTTGTGTAGTTCAACAACTTTCTGTTTGAAAGAAGAAATATGTTTCAGCTTTACCATATCGCATTAGCAATAGCAGTATGTCAAAATCAACAAATAATTCACTTTGTGAGTACAAGAATAATCATACAGTGAAATGACACTAATAAATTTCAATGTATTTGATATAGAATGCACTTCTGTAAGCACGCACAACTCACGTAAACAATTAACATGTATAGATGTACTAAAAAAGGATTAACCATAAAGAAACCACCCGTATTCACCATCTTGTAATTATCAGCAACCTGATTAACTAGCAAGTACAAAAAATAGACTGCTAATCTGATATAACATCTTAACCAAATTATCAATAGATGTAATGGAAATCACAACAAAACCATGCTCAGAGATGTTTGCTACTTTAATCTTCTGATGCTAATAATACACATGTACACCAATCTTCATCACAATACAAATGTTTGTTTGCGTATCCAACATAATAAATGGTGTGGATTTACTTAGAACATTTGCAACTTGTAAACTAACTGGCTAATTTATTGGCATCAAACGAAATTTCGTTCGCTGCCATCTTCGATGTAGGATAATAAGGAAGGGTAAATTGCCACCAATGATAACTTTGTCTTTTTTGGATTTAATGATGCCACTTCTAACATAAATAAATAACCATAACACATATTAGACAAAATTAGTGCAATGCATTACCAGGCGATGACACAAATGCGCTCATATGACAAAATTAGTGCAACGCACCACCAACAATCCTTTTTTCTTTTACGTTTTATTAATTTCCTTCCTTTAAGAAACACAAGCAAGAAAAGGTATCTTACTTTGAACATTCAATATGATTCTATGAGGTTTACTTCTATATGAGAATCAAATTCTAAAAGTATTTGGTTAATTTATATGTTTCGCTTTCATAAGGAGAGAAGGATTATGACCACAATGTAATGGTAGGCTCATTGTATTATTATTACTATTGTTTAATTATTGAAAGAATGCCTTACCTGTAAACACTCTAAAATTTGAAGATCATTTCGTCATATGATAATTAATAATAATGGGATTGGTTTATAATTGCAAATACATCATTGAATGGTAGGTAAACCCTATTTCATAATGCACACATAATGAAAGTACTATACATAGATGTTGTTTAGCTATTTGTAAGCGTGTAAACAACGGATGCATTATATTTGTTTTGTTATATATCAATATAGAAATGTTGTAATAAACATTCATAAGAAAGTTGGGTATTATTAAAATATTTGACCTCTACAATGTATTATTTCAAAATTTATTCATTTAAAGGACGACATATTTCACGTTATGAGATAGCGAGACAAACACAACAATATACTTGAAAACTTTGTAAGTTTAAAATAAGAACAAATTTTCAAAAGAGGCTGGTTTTTTAAACTATGGGCATAAATAAGCTAGTTTTCAAACTATTTGCAAGTTTAGGCTAGTTTTTTAAAAAAATATTATGGGGCGCATCTGAAATGCGTCCATACAAAATTACACTGGCGCATCTGCCAAATGCGCCAGTGTAATTTTTGGTCCAAACCTAAACATCCGGCCAAAGCAACGACAACTCCAATCTTTGCAAGCATTCTACTCCAATTGTTTTCCTTTTCTTTCTTCATGTTCATCTTTTTAATAACTTCAATAACTATTTTCTCAACTCTTTCTTTGAACTCGTCGATATCATTTGATTCCTCTTGCGATAAGACCTTCTCGTCCACTTCGACTTCCGTTCCGTCTTCAACAGACTCCGACTTGTAATCGTAATCTGCATCGTCGCCTTCGATCTGAATTTCCTGATCAACTTCTTCGTCTTGATAATGAGGGCAGTCACAGAGGAACAAAGATTGGACGTACTCTTCGACCGAGTGCAATCTGTCTTCAAACTCTTCGAGTTCGGCATCTACTGTTTCAGTTTCGGTGTTTTTGGTTGAGTTTTTGTGGAAGCTTGATTTGGTTTCGACGTCGAGGAGTTTGCGGAGGAAGGCGGCTTTGGAGTGGAGTTCTTCGATGATGGATTCGTCGTGGGTGGTCGAGTTGGACTTCATGCGATCGACGTCGGATTCAAGTTCTTCTAGTTTGGCAAGGATGCTGCTGCTTGCCGTTTAGCTTTGGACAAAAAATTACACTGGCGCATTTGGCAGATGCGCCAGTGTAATTTTGTATGGGCGCATTTCAGAAATGCGCCTCATATTTTTTTTTTAAAAAACTAGCCTAAACTTGCAAATAGTTTGAAAACTAGCCTATTTATACAAATAGTTTAAAAAACCAGCCTCTTTTGAAAATTTATCCTTAAAATAATTGTTCTTCAGACTTAGATTTATAAGAAAATACCAATAAAAGCATTGTCCAAAATATTTAAGTTTATGCAAACTACTTTCTATAAACATATATCACAGTCTTTATTATTTATAGCCAACTAGTAGTTATGTTGTCTTTATCTTAAGAACTGCTTTTGTACATCCAAGCTCATGTTGCATTACATTCTACCATATATGGTCGACATCCTCCAAAATTTAGTAACTAATATATCCTGCTATTATTATTTTTCTTTCAAAACATTATGATATTTTTCAAAAACATTGTTTTCTTCTTTGAAACGTATTATTCTTTTCTAAACATTGTGTCAAAATGCATCGCCTTGGTGTTCAGGAATCCCTATGATAACGTTGGTCACGCGCATCAACCAGAATTCTTAATGCACTCAATAGGCAAATTAACATAAATTAAATATTGAACAAATCTTCTTCTTTCTAAATATTTACAAAAATATTCCCCTCACTTTACCAAAATTCGTTTGCTTGCTTTTATTATAGTTTTTACACATGATGTTTACAAATATATTTAATTAATTTATCACTCATCAATAATAGTACAAACATTCAACGATCATCAAATCACATCATCAATCAAACAAGTAATCAGACGCCTTCAGCGGAAATCTACTTATCAGCATCCATTGCACACTCTAATTTCTACTGGATCGGGCAACTCTATATAAAGCCACATAAATGTTTATTCACCTTCACCAATGCCGACACTACTGGTCTAGCTAACCACTTTACTTCAATGCTTCCATCAACTTAAATTTCATAAGGAACAAACACATATATGTAACAGGGATAAAATTATATATATATATATATATATATATATATATATAAAATAACAAATATGATCCCAAATAATTACCCTATTAATCATTGTATACTCCTACTACCCCTTTAATATATGATAACTACCCAACACACATGGGAACATGGATTCTAAGTCTATTTATGGTCTTGAATCATGTATCTTATATATGATGTATTATTCTGAATTAGCTTTGATACTACGTTGTAAAACCCCCACCTCCATACCCATATTATCCAAGAGTATTGTAAAGTAATATTGTCGGATAATACAGAGAATAAGGTAATATGGAGTACACATTAATATTCCTTTAGGCTAACACTAGTACGTATTTAAACATGAATACAACTCATCATAGAACATAATCAGTATCGTCACAAAGCAATAAACATGTATGTCTTCAGGATAAAACAATATATAGTATATAGAAAACACCAAAGAACACAGAGTCAATCGCAGAGACCATTTGGCTGTAGTGTAATGCAATAAATATACAATGCAACATCAACATATACAATAAATCAAGGCCACCTAAATGACATGTAACAATCCTAATATAAGTCTCCACTACGTCCACTAAAATATATGCTGGTTACGTCATCCCTACGCCTGAAATGTCTCAGATTGACTCGAGCATTATACAAAAAACACACGGGTCAGATTATATCTAATCAAGGGGCTATATACATTTATATAAATAGATAAATAGAATATGCATGGAATAATAACAAATTTATATTAATGCATCTCTAATATATCCAAAACATCAACCAAAGCATCATCGAAGATGTCATCACCATATAGAAACACATATAATCAGAAATCATAGAATCAACATTAATGGATGAATCACACATATCTAGAAAACATCATCAAATCTACAAAACATAATAAGTGAGGTATCACCAAGTATAATCAGGCTAGCACGAAGCATTGCCCAAATATATCTCTCAGTCTCAATAAAAATCACCAATACATATAAAATAGGATACCTCGCCTATTAATATACTGAGAATCCACTATACACTGGATATGTATCATAGGTATAATCTCATATCCTCATATATATATACTATTCAAAAGTATTATGATGGGAAATGACTATAGATAGACACGAACTCCCAAGTATAGTCGTATATATAATTATATGCAGCACCCGACCCACATCAATGCTAGAGTGAGGTGTATCAATCATATATGCCAATCTTCTACTCCGTCGGTACTAAAAGAAAGACTGATAGCACTAAGCAAGCTCCAAAGACACTAAGTCTCCATAGTCTTTAGTTACCCCATAGTCATTGTGACACATATTCACGGCTGTGCTCTTTAACACAAGGACCCATCAGTCATGACACTACAAATTCCCCTATAGGTAACAGACTGTTGGCCTAAGTCACACAAGGAGCAAACACGTGTATAAAAGTACCATAAAGGTAAGTACCACGAAGGTATATGAATATGGTGTCACGGTTCTAGGGTGCGACCCCACGATCAGGCCAGTAGGGTGGATTCTAGCCATTTTGTCATTTCCCACAAACATAATAGGAGTACGTCATAATAGTGGCATATAGAACCAATACATATAGACCTGAAGTCTCATTAACTATAGATACAGATCCATATATCACTACGTATCACCTCACACTATTCACTTTACTCCCGTCACGTGAGTGTCATCTACTTACAGTGACTAACTGAACAAATATCACAACAGCGTCCTATACCACTGTATGATACTTAAACATTTATTCACTGCTTACAAATTACACTCAATCACTTTAATATTCTATATTATGAGTCTAAAGAATAACCAGATAAATATTACCGAAGATCCCATCCTAAACGTATTATAACTTCGTTTATTCCAATTTCTCGCTACACGGGATTAAAATAACAAAATCAATATAAATATCGAAAATTATGGAAAAGGATATCATCACCATATCATATCCAAAATCACAAATCAAATCAATATTGACGGTGAATCATTCATGACATCGAGATCAAAATGGAAAATGAGAAATTAGGAAAGTGTGAAAATGCCAAATAAATAAATAAATAATATATCATTTTAACAAATATGTATAATAAACATCTTATACTCTTAATTATACTTATCACTTATAAAATAACTTTTAAAATACTTAAAACATTAAATAAAAAATATTTTCTTATTTTCAAAAATTTATATGATCTTTAAATATTTATTTAAAATTAATAATAACATTTTTCAATATATCAATAAATTTAAATAACCTTTGTTATAAAATCTCTTTAAAATAATATTATTTATAAAATATTTTCAATAAAATTTCAAAACCCTTAAATAAATTTTCCAAAACTTTTCAAAACATCTTTTAAAATAAGAAATAAATAAATAACCGATTATAAAAATTATGGAGTAAAATTACCCCAAAAATATTTTATCAACCAATTAGCACTTTAAATCTATCATGCGACCTGAGTGGAGTTCCATCGAACTCCGATCATATGTAAATACACAAATATCGACATACAAATAATATTAACTCAATTTGCCAATGAATAGAGTTTCGTTCGCAAATAAATACTTTCAATCAACACAATCATCTAACATCCAAACAACAATTATTCTCAAACCAATATACTAATCAAACGATTGGACCAATAATCATAATCAATTCGACTAAGCTATGTAATAAATTATTGGGATGAACAATATAACTTGTAAAAATTGTAGATATAATTGTGATGATAAACTCACCAATATATTCTCAAATTATCTAATTGGCGACCACCATCACCTTTGTCTGCAAGCACGAAGGTTCCCGTTCATCTACATCTTCAGTCACCATTAGATGTCGCTGCCCCATCACCAGATCACTAACCATAGGTCATGACCTCTCATTGAACTTGCCCAGAAAATCATCAATCAACCATGTTCACACCTCTGCCTTGCTCCTCCACCTCGACATGCCACTTCCACACCCGGACCAACCTTCTCAGAATATATCGCCTCCTCCAATTTCCCATTGTCCATCACCACTCGCGATGCCTCAAATCCACACAAAGTCATGCACCTAAAAACACAGTCGTGCTTGGCACCCTCAACATGCGAGGCATCATCATCCGAGCTGTCACTCAACATCATCGCGTCTCCAGTCCTCCTATCTAGGTTGTGTGTGTGTATTTTTTTCGAAGATATCACGAATTGGATTTCAAATTTTGGAGGAAGCTAGGGTTATTTGGATACTCGGGTTTGGGTTTTCAACTGTAATGAAGCGAGAGAATTCTAGAAATGAAAGTGGCTTGGGCTAGATTTTAGTTGGGCCTTGAATTCAAATTTTAATTTAATTTTATTTGATTCCTTTCACATTTCAATTTAAATTTTTAATCCTTGTCGTTTTTTATAAAAATATTTCAATCGAGTTCAAACTAGTTTACATATTATTATTTTGTGTATATTTCGATAACTACCAAATTTCATTTGATTCGATGTCCGCTTATTTAGTTATTTATTAAATTATTTGAAAAGAATTTATTATTTTAATTCAATTTGTTAAAATTAAATCTTTAAATATATTTTTTTAAGAAAATAGAATTTAATTTCAAAATAATAATCATCAAAATAGAATTTAAATATTTTATTTTAGTTCAAGTTAATTTGTAAGACATAGAATGCAAGGTTGTCACAAGCTCCACCACATAACATTCCCTGATTGTGTCCTGATTTCCTTCTATGGTTCGCACTTCGTTAGTTGTAGGAAATTTCATGGTCAAGCACTATTGAGCCACTACCGTAAGAAAATTTGATAGGGTTGGTCGCCTTAGAAGGTATTGTACGTTGAGAATCCTTCTACTAAAATGGAAGTTTGTTTTCGTATGGCTAATAGGGGGTGGGTTCTCAGCTCCACAAACATATCCAACCTCCCTTAAGGCATCGTGCCTTCTTCTATAAAGCTATGAAGTTGTTGGTTGCGAGACATGACATCCTCCACGGACAAACCTATTTTATCAATTGCATCTTTGAATAAGATGTTAACCGAACTACCACTATCCATCAGAATCCAATGTACTTCTACCAGGCCAAACATTGCCGAAATCACCATGGAGTCGATATGCAGATACTGCTTGCCTCGTAAGTCACACTCTCTAAATATTATCTCTTCCTGCTATCGACGTGGGGTCTTGTTTTTTTCTCCTTGTCTACAATGTACACAAAAGCTTCTTCGTTCTTTAAAGACCTTGGATATCTTTCCATCTCGGCCCAACTTTTGTCAGTAGGTCCACCCGTTATGGTATTAATTACCAACCTCCCATTCTTCTCATGATTAAAACTAGATCCTTCTCCTTCATTTTCAAGTGGAATTTTCTTCGAGGCTTGATTTAAAAGAGTAGAGGGAGCATTTGGGATTTTGATATACCACTCCAACTTCTTCCTAATGTGTTCTTCCATGCGATCCCGCAGATGACGACATTCATTGGTGTTATTCTCATGGAATTCATGAAATCTAAAATACTTCGCTGTATTCATCTTAGCTTCAGTTTCTTTCTTCGGAGGAGGCCTATTGTATTTGAGTTCCGCTTGTGTAGAAAGGTAGATATTTTCTATAGTTTCATTCAAGTCCGTGTAAGTATCAAACCTTGGTCTAGATGTAACGACCGTAAATTCATCACTTATAAAAATATGAATGAATTTAAAATTTTATTTTAAATGACTAAATAATGGTTTTTAAATCAAATTTAAAAGCTCTCTTTATTTATAAATAGTAACAGAAATATTATTTTTAATTTTGTTTACAAATATATGTATAGTAAAGAAGAATGAAAATATGACTAGAAATCGAAATCGAAATCGAAATTCATAACGATTCAACGTATAAAAGCTGTAAAATGTTGTGAATTATATATGACACCTAAATGAACACACACACATCCAAGAAAACATGTGCATATGCACATGAACACTTATATATACACATATATACCAAATATATAAATATATAAAATATAAACAACTCCTTCCAACTTAAGCAACCAACCCTTCCATCACATCTATGCAAGCACATGTCGTGCTGTATCATGGCTGAGCTAAGGTGGTGGTGGAAGGAGGTAGCCATGCATAGGGTAATGATGGAAGGAGGTGGAGCATGTGGTGGCAGAGTAATAATCTGAACTAATTATCACATATTATCACCATCAAATATCAAATCAAAGAGGCACATTGTCTTGCCTCTACATGATGTGACCATGGCCATACCTAAGGGTGGCGACTAGCGCATGGTGATGGGAGCAGGGGATGGCATGGTGATGTGTGGTGATGTAAGAAGGAGATGTTTACACTCTTCCATTTGCTTATAAATATCATTTCACTTCTTCACTTCATTCATCTTCTTCTTCATTTTTCTAAAAGCTTCCTCCATATTTTAATAGCCTCTATCTAAGAAAAAAATAAAGAAAATTATGGTGATATATATAAATTTATATAGCATACATACACACACACACACATCCACTTCAAAATCCACTTAAAAATCCTATTTTCCTTCTTCAAACCCATGGTCGTACACCACAACCACCCTAGCCGAGCCTACCACCCTTACAAAGCAAGGACGTGAACCCTAACTCCTTCACAAGCAAGGCCGAGCCCTATAGGAGCTTCGGGACGAGTGTTCGTAAGCTCCGATTCGAGTTAGAGAAGCTAATCCATTTTCTAGTTAATTGTTTTATTTGAAGGTGAGAGAACTCTATTTATATGGATATATATGTGATGATGTGAAATTATTACCATGGATGCTTATTATATGTTGTTCATCAAGTATTGAATGTTGAATATTGTTGTATTTAACAAGTCATGTTAAATACACGTCGATATTACACAAGAAAATCACTTTTCGAATCAAGTTATAAAAGTAAATATGGAACCATTAAACCCCTTGAAAATGATTAGAAATGTTTTATAAATATTTTATAGTCATTTTAACTTGTCTTGATAAGCTTTAAATGAAAATTAATAATCGAGTCAAAACTAGACGCATCGCGTAACGATAGTTTGTGATTTCGCGCCGCAAAATTCGAATGAGTATATAAAGTGGAATATAGCTCGGAATTTTTCATAGTAAGAATTTTCCGAACTATTATATTCATAGTTTTCATTGAAAGAAAGAAAATCAAGTTTTCATCTTGTTGATTCCAAAACAAGTTTTAAAAAATGTCGTGGTTTTTCAGTTTAATGACCAAAGTTTAAAAATGATTTAAAAAGGATATTTTAAATGTTTAAAATTATAAAATAAATCTTATAAATCTTTTAAAATGTTTTAAAAGAGATTTGAGTTATCTATACTATATTATTATTACTGAGTTAGATTTCAAGAGCGCACAAGCCTCTTGAGTATTTTTTGAAATGAACAGTCATGCCTCCCTTTATTTTCTTTCGCAACATCTCTTCTGACATCATTTCAATTCTTCTTCCAGTGTATAATCAACTAGCTTATAAATAAAAATACATAAGATCTTCTTTTGATGGTGAAGAAAATATTCCACGATCAAAATAATTTCTACCGTTTTGGAGGGCGTCCTCAAACTCTTTTAACCCCTTATTCGCATCGCCTTGCTAGGTTTTCCTCTACAGGAAAACCTACACCATCAAGATCAGAATTTTTTTCCCTAATTTATTACATCCACTCTTTCCACTAACTATTCATCAAAATAGATGAAAATGGTGACAACGTAGTCGGATCAAAAGAAGTAATCGACACGAAGAACTTTACATAGAGTTTCGTCTAATTCTTCTTCTATACTTCAAAATCGTAATTCGTTTTATCTCTGATTAATAAATTTTTATGTTTCTTAAATTTTGGATCGAAATTTTAATTTTTTTTTATGATTTAAGGCTTTAAGGAGAAGTCATTGATTTATTCATCAAAATAAACGAAAATGGTAACAACGTAGTCAGATCAGAAGTAGTAACCAATACAAAGTATTTTGCATAGAGGTTGGCCTAATTCTTCTTCTATACTTCGAAACCCTAATTCGTTTTATCCTTGATCAATTAACTTCTATGTTTCTTCTAACTTTCGGACTGAAATTTTAAATTTTGTTTATGATTTGAGGTTTTTAGGAGAAGTCGCTGATTTTTTCCATGGATATCTTTAGCAATCATTGGTCAGATAGGTACAACGTAATTATTTTTATATTTTACATTTTTATTGCTATGTGAGAAAAATTATCAGAATGAATTAACCAAGAAAAACAATACAAAAGCTAACATTTAGTGAGCAAGACTAATATACACGAATTTGAGTGGAGATTCCTCATAAGTTAAAAAAATTAGTGTAAAGAAACAAACATTTAGAAATAATAATAGAAAATGCAATTATTGAAAATAAAATCTTGTTATCTATATATCTTACTGTGAGCCAAGGTAGTCTACATAGTAAATTTTTGCCTAATTTAACTTTGTTATGTGATGTTCTCATATCATCTATATATCTTATAGGTTACCTTAGTTATGATTTTGAGCTAAGGTGTATTCATGTCTAAATGGGCAGTTCATGTCATATCACTATATTATGTTTGAACAGATTTATTTAACAATATTTCTCACCATTACTATGTTAGGACAAATTAATCTAAGTGTTTGATAGTTCATTTCACTATATTTTTTCAGTTCTGGTACTTATGTGCAGTGTACATTTTTCGATCGGGAGTACTAAGTGGAAGACCACAACTCTACATGCCATCTTTTGTGGTAGGTACAAAATTATTTTTCTGTGTGGATATATGTAGACTATGATTTTAGTTCCTTATATAACTTGATTTATACCAAAATATACAACTATGTCGTACATAGGTTCTACAATTGCAAGGTATCTACAGTGATGGGTGTATTTGAGCATACATTCTTTGCAATAACGCTTATGTGGGGATACTATAAAAGTACATTATTATCAATATGATGATTTTGAAATAGATAATTATATGTTGTAAAAATAAACCATATAACTTTGATCCAGTTATTTAATAAAAGTATTGTAACCTTCCTCTTAAATATAGTGAATAGTGTCTTGGTCACCAAAAATATCTAATATCTTAATGCTAATTCATTAAAAAAAATTATCATTAATGCTATATTTTCTTTACATATATTCACGATTTGAGGTTGTTTTCTTTTAGTTATAGTTAATATTACGGTTGAAGAGCAATTGATAATCTAAAGTTTCAAAAATTAATATAAAGGTTTATTTGTTTTAAATGATGACAAATTCCCTTGCCACTTCCAAACATCAATGAAAATAAAGGTATAAATCTTCAACTTTACATTGTACTTTTGTTGCTCCCTTATTATTACCTTTGGTTACAAATTTGGGCTACAAATGTGAGTTTGGATATATACCTATTTTAAGAAGACCTATTTGAATTTACAATGGTTTAATGGATGTTTTGAGTGGCTTTAATTGGCTTATGCACAAGGTTTAATATTGTATTTAATCAATCGTTGTTTACCTTCACTGAAGCTGTTCGTAAAGGGTTTAATTTCATTATATCGTATTTCTATTCAAGCATTTTTTTGAAATGCCCTAGCTTCAAATATATAACGTTGGGATGATTTAATTTTTTTATTAACAGTTTGACATAGAAATGCTATCAAATATTCTTAAACACATACATATGTCACATATCATATGAGTACATTAAACTAATATAATTTTCAATGAATCTACTGTAATATAGGCTCAAAATCATTAATTATTTTTTTACAACGTTATACTCTTTCTAAGTGTATTTCACATGACTTTTGGTAAATTTATGAATTAAGTTGCCAATAAACCAGTACATCAATATTAACCTTAGTTATACTTATACCATCAAATAAGAACGATAAAAGTTAGCAATATTTTACATTAGCATCCAAGAATGGTATCAGGAAGTTTTAGGTAGGATTGGTATAAAAACGAATTTTGGGTTTTCTGTTTTTAAATATGTATGTCAACCATGAGAAGAATGAAGTACGATAGAAGTGATGGAAGGTAGATGGAGGGACGACAGAGTGGATGAAGGGACGATGGAAGAATGGATTTTTTCTCATGTTTCTATTTTTATCCAAAACACAAAAATAAGAAATTTCTATTTTGTATCTTAATTTCGTTTAGTAAACCGATTTTTTTCAATATTATACATGTGTCTTGCGCTGTTTTGTATGGACGAAAACCCAAAACTAAAATGTCAAACCAAACATGGCCTTATTTTCTAAGATATAATTTCCATTAAATGAGTAGTTTATGAAAGTGTGCCATGGATCGTGTAATATGGATATAAGATAATACAGAGTATAATGATGATAATAATACAGTAAATAGTGCGGAATAAAAAGTAGTATAGTAAAATGACACCAGAGATTTTTATACTGGTTCGGAGCACCGTCCTATATCCAGTCCCAGACTCCTTCTGCAATTTCACTAAAACAACAACCCTCACTTAACCCGAGGAACATGTTTATAAACCCCAGAGCAGCCGAACGGGGACCTGAGCAGCAGAACAGGATTTCGCCCCAACAGCCGAGGAGGACTTCACTCGCCTGAGCAGCAGAACAGGATTTCAATAAATACAAAAAATAGTTTTAACTTTTGTGTGTTCTGATAGTACGGATTTGTCACTTGAAGTATACCCTTTCTATAATCTTCTCCGTGAGTATAAATATATATATATATATATATATATATATATTTGAAGTATATGAAGAATAGAAAGGTATAGTATTTCTTTAATGCAGAATGATTGAAAGTATGATAGCAAATAAATTTCAGAAAGTTAGATCAGAGAATGAGAGAATTCGCTTGTAATTTTGTTGATTTGAAATCAAGTTGAAGTTTGTATTTATAAAGGTTAGAAAGCAGCGACTATTGGTGAAGAGTTTCGATCGAAGTGTTGTGTCCGAATCTTTTCGTTAAAGATTCGCAACTCTTTGCAAAAGTCGTGTCTTCTCGAAAATTGGCTGTTATAGAAATTCAGTCAACTGAGCCTCTGGGTCAGTCGACTGAATATTCAAAGTGATTTTTAAATTTAAAATTTGTATATTTATGTAACTATGCATGCTGTATAAAATATCCAATGTCAGTCGACTGTCTAAGGGGGTCAGTCGACTGACCTGGTTAATTTCGTGTAGTAAGCACAGTTTCCATATGTATATGAATTTCTATAATTTTAAAATACGTTTATAATTTAAATATATGCTTATATATGTATAAAATATTTAGTAAACATAATGATTAGATATATATATAAGCTAATGTAGACATAATCGAGGAGTGATTTTAAAATATTGATTTAAGACTTAAAAATAAAATACCATAGTTGATGCACCAGTTTTTAAAATCTAGTCTCCTTGCCTCTTTTTGTCGTAGCAGTCGTCAAATCTGTATGTCGTAGTCATAGCTTCGTGTCATGAATCAAAACCAAGTCTCAACATTCTCCCCCTTTTTAATTGATGACAACCTGTAAATAGATATAGATTTCGAATGTATATATATTACATAAATACTTACTCCCCCTGAATCTTTGACGCTCTATATCCTGCATTCTTATTAGTAGCAGCAATATTTCTCCCCCTTTGTCATCGACAAAAAGGAATAAGTAATATGAAATTATAATGTGTAAGATAATATGAGATAAAAACAAGAACAATCATCCACACATTTAACTTCCATAATCAAGAGTGTTCAAAATAAATAAACTAGAATGGCCATTTAGTACAAGCCATATGAATTGAAAACAAATGTTTTGGATAAAAAGAAAAACTAACATCTAACGCCATCGGTAGCTTACCCCTACCACTACCACCTTCATTTCCATCATCATCACTGCTACTCGCTTCATCGTCTTCGGAAGAGGACCATGTAAAGACGGATTGCTTACCTGGATCGCCCATAGTAGCTGTAGATGTCCCGGAAGAGCATGAGATTGCTTGCCATAATTTGATGAAAAAACCATTGACCTTATCAAGCTTCTTATCAACTTTGATGATGTTGGAATGTAGAATTTGTTGATTACGGCAAATTATATTGATGGATTCACGTGGTTAAAGACCTTCATTTGGAATCGTAATTTCTTGTTGTTGTTAACGAGTCGATCTTTGACGAGATGGTCGTTGAGATGACTCACCATGTTGTTGTGGTTGGTGTTAAGCTGTTTGCCTTTGGGTCCATTCTCAAAAGATATGATATGAGAGGGTCAGGCAACCGGTAATTACATCAAGGCTAATGTCCGAGCTTCAAACATCCAACGGTAGAAACTGGTGAATCTGGTTTCAAAACTTCACAAACTTTTAGAAGACGCATAATATATTCGCCATAGTAAATTATATTCATTCAACCGTTGTTGAAGTTTAAAAATTCATCAAGAATTAAACGGAGAAAATTTACTTTGATGTTCCCAAATATAGCATACAAAGCTTTAAAATTATTTTCGCAGACAAGTTCATAACTCCTGGTTCTAGGAGTAACAGTTTTCATTAGAGCACAATGAATAATTCGTGTCGTTGGTCGTAAAGACATCGATTTTAGTTGACACATGTCGTCTTCTAGAAACAAATAGTGTACATTGTTTCGAACAACCAAATCAACATCAATAGTAGCTAATTCTACACCATCATTTTCTGTTTGTAAAATATGAGCCATGCGGTCTAGAGAGAAAAAGACGGGTTTCCCATATACGAGACTCCATACACAGTCTTGTTGATTTGAAACGTCTTGGTGACCAAAATTTAGGTTTGCTAGAACAATTTCACCGTAATTTGGTTGATTTTGTGTTTATTATCGTCAATGTTAATTAACGACTCTAGATTGCTTCTTCGAGCTAACTCTTAGATGTGATATGGAGAAAAATTAGGGAATTTGACAAGCGAACATTTGAAAATCCTTGAGTCTTGCATTCGTCTCCACCTTTTCATCGCGGTGTCATCAAATAGCCACCTTTGAATTTGTTCATTCGATGGAGGTTGAGATGATAAGGAAGCTTGTCCCTTTCATTTAGGCGCCATTTAATTTTAATTTTGAAGAATAAAAATTGAGTTTTGGAGAGCCTAGGGTTTTGGACAATTTGGAAATCTGAAATGGTAATGAGGAGAGAAGGTAAAGTGAAAGATAAAATGAGTGAATTGGGTAGGTAGAAGTTAAAAAGTAACTCAGATCTATGGTGTAACATCCCACCTTTTTGTACGCTTTAAATCGACGATAAACCAAATACGTCAGACTTATACCATACAGAAGGGCGTTTTGTTATGTGGTAAATAAGAAAAAGCAGAGAAAGAAAAACAAAAAAAAAATAGAATCTTGCAGCGGAACGATAAAATATAATAATCAAATATACAGTTCATGAAGTTGTTTTACAAAATATTCGATTATACTTATACAATAGATATCATAGTTACACATACCATAGCATAATCAATAACAATGCAGCGGAACAGTATGACTGTAGTGGAATAATATAATAAATAATAGTAATAAAATCTTCATCTTTGTCCTCCAGAAATAAAATCTTCAAATCCGGAAATGCTCAGACTGACCCGAGCGAACTGAAAAGACAAAACACTCGATCCAGAACTAAAAGATCTTATGTAAGTTAAATCAACAGTAAATAATATGAGTGGAACAGCGTAAGAGATGCTTACGGGGTTTGACATCTCCTATCCAGTGTCTAACGTGAGTGTAGTAACTTAAGATATGTTCGGGATTCACATCTCCTAAGGATCCGTTAAACTATTTACTATTTAGTAATATTTCGCTATTATAGTAATGTCTATAGTAAAATAAACTTACTTTTAAATAGCATTAAGGAGTGACCCAATATTCCCCTTAACACGCAATAGTCCCAGTAGTCCATCCAGTATCAGCGCATCTCCAGATCGGAAGACTACCCTAAATACTCCACGGGCTACGGGAGAAAACCAAACTCGTACAAGACGCGATACGGTAGGTGACACGGCACATGAGTCAATGCCGGGGTAGATATACCGATTTCACACACGGGTTGGTCGTAACGCGTAGTGCGTAGCTACCGCCCACCTTAAGCCACACCCCCAAACCAAAAATCAAAGGTGGCCACCGAATCAATCCAAAAGTCAGAGTATAATATCGAAGGGATGTGTCCGATAAAAGGGGCTACCTCCTTGGCCCGAGATCGCTTCTGTTTTAGCCACCTTATGCCAACTCACGGGAGTCGGGTCCACGTACATACCTTAATAGAACGTCGCCACCATCCTACTTCATTCTGAAATCTCCACCGCGTACCCAGTTGTTAAAGTGGTTTTCAGAGTTGGCAGAGGTATGACAACTTCCGATCCCGGTCTCTTCAACAACCAACCGTTATTATAACGCCGCGGTCATTTTAAAATTATTATACTTCAAAACCAGAATATATTATTCATTCAAAATCATATAAATACGATATTATTTCCGTTTTAAAAACCCAAAACAATATGTTATCATTTTTATAAAACCCAAATCAATATAATATCATTTTTATTTCAAATATATTCTTTTTCCAAAATAATAGCACTTTAAAATTTATATACTTCAAAACCAAACCTTTAAAATATAATTTTTTAAAACATAATACTTCGAATTTCATAGCTTCTAAACCATAACTTACAAAACTTAAATGGTTTGGATATTCAAACAGTATATATAATAAAATAGTTTGAATTTAAATTTTTTATAAAGTAAAATAATTTCCTCGACTTTACAATTTTATTCACTTTAAATTAAATCTAAATTCATAAATTTTCAACTCACTTTCAGTTTCAATAAACCACTTCAATTTCAATATATTTCAAACTAAGAGTATTAAACGATTTCAAAACTAAGGTTGGAAATTACTATTCAACAATTCAATGTCATATTATTTAGTTTTGAAATATTTGCATAATAAATCCATAATCATTTAAATAAAACTCAAATTACCAATAACTAAATATTTCCTTCAATTTATTTTTACTAGAAATATTCATTTAATTCATCTTGAATAAAAATCCAGTTATAAATATCATACCTTTCAAAATTTCAAGTTTAATAAATTTTACATCAACTTATGGAGTTTAATTCTTAAATAAGCTCAATTTGAAATAAATTTCCAATTTACCTTCCAATCTTAATTTATTTAAATCATTATAACCTCTATATTAAAGTATGATTTAAATACTTAATCATATTTTATTTCAATAAAATAAAACTCCATTATTAAACTTATTGTTATTAAACAAATTTATACATAGCTTAAATATATGAATTTAACTATATAAAAAATATTTTTATATAATATAAAAAAGAATCAATATTTATTAAACCGTATAATTCTATCCAAAACCATAGAAATCATTTTCAGAATATATATATATATATATATATATATATATATATATATATATATATAGACCGACGGTGTTTGTATAAAATTTTCTATCCTATGGTCAAGTGATACAGATATTTATCATTTCAATCCGTAATTTAAAATAAAAAATACGGTTATATATCATTTCAAACTGCAATCCCGAATGAAATAAGGTGCATAACAATTTGCAGTTTATAACAATATAAAATACAACATCCATTCACCCAATATCAATCATCAACCATTTATCACAATCATCATCCAATTCACACAATAACTTCAATATATAACAGGTAATTACTGGTAGTTTATATTCAAAAATAAATTAATTTAACTGGCAGTTTATATGCAATAATAAATTAAATAACAGTTTAATTCAACAAATTCAATTTAACTGGAATGATGATAAAAATATACCAAGCAACAATAACTAAATTTCTAGTCACATTAAAAATAAATTTAACACACATAAGAAATTGTAGAAGTTGTGAGTGGGTTAAAACACTCATCATTTGAATTTAAATTGAATTTAAATCCAATTTAAACCAAAGTCCTTGAATCCGTCCAAACAAGCGCTAGAATGTCCGGAATTCCAATACGAACCTAGTGGAGAAAACCGCGCGTGAATTCGACCTCGTACGTAAAAGTTATTGCAGTTAGAAGATTGAAATTTTAAAATTAAATTAAATTGGAAATAAACAAACAAAGCTTACTCACGCACGCCATGTCATAACAGCTTCTTCTCTCTCACGCGTAACCCACGCACCCAGTAACCCTATCTCGCATGAGAAACTCCAGCCGCCACCACGTTTTGAACGTCGATCGCCAAGGCCGGCCTCCCCCTCGAAGCGCGCGCAGTCCCTCTCACCCCCACGCGACCATGCTGAGCACGCAAATCGAGCCCAGCCCGCAGCTGCCGCCACCGTTCCTGAAACCCTAGGCGAATTTTCCCCCTCGATCTAGCCACTGAAACGACGAACAAACAGCTCCGATTCACTACGTTCCATCTCCTCTACGCGATGGTACCCTTGATTCAATGATCAGACGAAGTTCACCAACGTGTGATGAACGGCCGAGAATAACTGAGCCAATTCCGGCTACACAGAAACCCAGATCGAAAAACAAATTATATATTTGACTTGCGCTCGTCGAGAGCTTCAAATTCATATATAATTCGATATAGTTTGAAGAAATTTAATTTGTCAATTTGATTTGTGAATTGCAATTGGATTTGGAATTGTCTGCCATTGAAATGAGAAGGTGAGAAAGAATTGTACGTACATAATAATGACATTAGAGATAGGCTAGGGTTTATAACAGTGTATATATATGGGCAGAGATGAAAAAGAATAGATGGACACGATTTGATAATGCATTGAACGATAAAATGGTCCAAAAAGCCCGTTCTGACTCCGGGGCGAAATTGGGTCAACCCATATATCAAAATAGATGTTTTTAAATATTTTAAACGCGATGGAACAGGTTTCAAGTCTAAATTCCATCGTATGAAGAAGTTATGCTAAAATCAAATTATTTTAAATTGATTTCAATTGATTTCAATTAATTGATTTCTAGGCGTTTCAAGCCCGTACGATCAAGCGACAAGCCCGATCGCTATGAAACTTGAAATCCTACAATAATTCACCGTTACGGATCTGATGAAACTTGTTTCGTCGAAATCCGAGTTTGTGGCCAAATTGGCTATTTTTACATTATTAAAATAAATTAATAATGGATTAATTAAATCAAATTTCCAATTTCAATTCTAAAATTGACAATTATTATAATTTTTATATTTCCAAATCATTCACACTAATTTAACAAATTTAGATGTCAATTTAAAGTTAATTAATTTATCAAATTTCAGTGTTAACCTCAATTTATTGAATTCAGAATTTATAAATAAAATACCCAAAATTTCCATTTAATTAAATTAATCAATAATTATTCCATTCATCATTGTCAAATAGATGGATTTAACATTGGATTCAAAACTATTACATAAATTTTCTCATATTCCATCTTCATTTCAAATAACGTAAAATTTAGATATTATAATTTCATTTAATTGCAATTAATCAATTATTGAATTTTACATTTCAATTAAATAAATAAAATCTTGATTTCCATTCTTTAAATCAACCAATCGTCATATTATAAATAGAATTAACATTAATTCCAATTATTTCCTTAATTTATACTAATATAACATTGAATTGAGATTCATTGTAATTGATTACAAATTTTGATTTAATGGACTAAATAAATGATTACTTTATAATAATTGTTGCCACCAACTCTTAATCATATTTATATAAGTTATCATATCCAAACAATTACATACAGAACGTTGATTTTACTCAATTACTATTTATTATTATTACTTCATTGATTAATTCAATATTTGCATTTGTTTTTCTTATATTAAATTTATTACCAAATATTCCTATTTACAATCAATTATAACCCTGCAATTGTTTCAATCAATTGGGATTGCATTGAATTAATTATTTATTAGCTTACATCAACATTCTTACATTTCATTCCCGTTATAAATTCATTAACGAATTACAAATTTTTATTCCTTCCAATATTAAATAACAAAATTGATTGCATAACACTGTTCTTATCCAACTATCATTAATTTTGTACTAATTCACCAATTTGTTCAATATCTACTCTTGTTTCTTTATATTCAATTCATAGTCAAGTACGACATCTAAATTATTTTAGTAAATTGGAATTTCATTGGAATCGTTAACGATCAACTTTAATTGACATTGTTACGTTTTATTTTTTTATTTCTTTTACATTCACTTCATTATAATTTATAAAGTTTTTATTTCTTTCTAAATTTAATTACAAATTTTTTATTAAAATAACCAATTTAATTATCAAAATTTACGGGTCGTTACACTCTCCCCCACTCAAAACTTTTCGCCCCCGAAAAGTTTAAAGAAGAGAAAGGAAGAATTAAGAAATCAATATATCTTACTTAAACATTAAATTTATAAAGAAATCACTTTTAAAAAATTAATTAATTTAAATAAAATATACCAATTTATAACCATTAAATCTTTTTATACTCAAATTAATAAAGTTTGAAAAACATTTTTCAAAATATTTTCTAAGTCCAAAATTTACGGAAATTTCAGCAGAGTCTCCTTTGTAAGGAGAGGCTCGGGAGAAAATATAATATCAAATATAACAATATATAACATATATTTTCCAAAATAGTATATATCCCAATGAAACTAAAAGCAGTAGTAATTGCTTCCATAACCTGCATTTCACTTATATAATCCAAAAGAGTTAATAATCATATAAAATAAAATGTTTAAAGTTGTTTCAACCATAGACAAACAAATCAATATAAACAACAATCATTCGCAGCCAACAGCATACACATCATATACAAATCGACCATTAAATCAAAACAAAACAATTGGTTGGTTCGGGTTAAGACACATTAAATCATATAGAATGACAAATAACTATGAAATATTCCATTTACTCAACAGTCTTAGATAAAACTCGATAGATTATTCATACATCTAAGCAATTTTAAAGTACACTTGCCCAAACAACCATAAACCAAACAAAAAACAATTTCAAATAGTAGATCAAATTCATACTTATTAATTTCATTTCATACATTTGTTTTTTGATTTCCTTTTCATTCATATAATGATTTATCTTTTTAATTTTACATTATTTCTTGCAAATTTTCATTTATTTATAGTATTCATGTTTAATGCAATTTCTTTGCATATTAATTCATTTACTTAATTTTATAATCTTATACTTACAATAATTACTTCCTATTACCTTTATTACAATAACATTTCAATTATACTTAAGTTACAACAATTTCAACATCAAATTCTTATTTATAAAAGAATTTCATTAAATACTTTTCATTACTTCAAATTTTACTTATAAAATTTCCTACTACATTTTCTTTTAACATTTTAACTTTTTGTAGTTGGTAAGTTATATATATGTTAAAGAATGCAATTGAAAATTATACAAGTTTATCTCATTTCTTTTAATTTAATTAAATGTTCAATAATTATATCTTTCGTTTTATAAGTTACAAATTTTAACTTTCTTGAAATTTCATTTATAACCTATCATTTAATCTCTTATTTTCATTTCAAGGTTTCAATTATTAGTTGAATTTCATTTCACTACACTAATTGAACTATTAATTAATGGAAACTTAAGAACTAAATACCGGGTTAAATTTCGAATCATTTTAAAATAACAAATTAAATGTATATACTTACAACTTTTATATATATATATATATATATAATTATATTTAAAACAATTTAAAATTTATATTTGTTTATCAGAATAAACCTACAGTAAAACTACTACAGTGGCCTTCCAACTTCGAAACTCCAAAATGAATGTCGATGATGCGTGCACTCATCACCGAAATTATTTTCCAACGACAGAGTAGGGAGTACAGAATTTATTTCTTTACTAAATTTCTTTAAAACAATTCTTTCAAATTGTATTAAAATATTTATATCAAGAAATACTTCTAACTAATATTATTATTATTATATTCCAAAATCATTCGAAAGAAATTTTCAAAACCCCAAGACTTAGATTCTAAATTTCCAATTTTCATTTATTTTATTTTCTTTAAATTTTGTTTCCAATCAATATTTATAAATTTCACTACCTAACAACCAATATATTGCAACCAAATATAACTTTTATAAAATTTATTACTTTATATGCAGAAAATATAATAGGAAAAATTATTTCATTCACCTATATTCAAAACAAATATTGTGTCGATCTTTCCTATTAAGTGTTTAGAAATCCCTATTGATGTCATAGCGTCCTATGCATCAACCAGAATTTATAAATACAAAATGGAACAAATTAACACAATATCAAACCTTTTTATAACACTAACAAATACGCTTTCTCATATATATACTCTCAATGACTCATCACAGGGTATTACTACCCTATTAGCAAAGAGTCAAACCCCACAAAGCTAAGGTTTATCGCTAAACCAAAGCTCTGATACCAGATGTAACATCCCACCTTTTTGTACGCTTTAAATCGACGATAAACCACACACGTCAGACTTAAACCATATAGAAGGGCGTATTATTATGGGGTAAATAAGAAAAAGTAGAGAAAGAAAAAAACAAAACAGAATCTTGCAGCGGAACAATAAAATATAATAATCAAATATACAGTTCATGAAGCTGTTTTACAAAATATTTGATTATACTTACAATACATATCAGAGTTACACATACCAGAGCATAATCAATAACAATGCAGCAGAACAGTATGACTGTAGTGGAATAACATAATGAATAATAGTAATAAAATATTCGTCTTTGTCCCTCAGAAATAAAGTCTTCAATGAAATACTCAGACCGAACCGAGCGAATTGAAAAGACAAAACACTCGAGTCGGAACTAAAAGATCTTATGTAAGTTAAATCAATAGTAAATAATATGAGTGGAACGACGTCAGAGATGCTTACGTGATTTG
Organism: Allium cepa; assembly: GCA_030765085.1. Classification (NCBI taxonomy): domain Eukaryota; kingdom Viridiplantae; phylum Streptophyta; class Magnoliopsida; order Asparagales; family Amaryllidaceae; genus Allium; species Allium cepa. Next base: position 582,085,849 of record CM060940.1, read on the forward strand.
ACATCTCCTATCCAGTGTCTAACGTGAGTGCAGTAACTTAAGAGATGTTCGGGATTCACATCTCCTAAGGATCCGTTAAACTATTTGCTATTTAGTAATATTTCGCTATTATAATAAGGTCTATAGTAAAATAATTTTCTTTTAAATAGCATTAAGGAATGAACCAATATTCCCCTTAACACGTAATAGTCCCAGTAGTCCATCCAGTATCAGTGCATCTCCAGATTGGGAGACTACCGTAAATACTCCACGGGCTACGGAAGAAAACCAAACTTGTACAAGGCGTGATAGGGTAGGTGACACAGCACACAAGGCAATGCCAGGGTAGATATACCAATTATGCATACGGGCTGGTGGTAACACGTAGCGCGCAGCTACCGCCCGCCTCGAGCTACCCCCCAAATCAAAAATCAAAAGTGGCCACCGAATCAATCCAAAAGTCAGAGTATAATATCAAAGGGATATGTCTGATAAGAGGGGCTACCTCCTTGGTCCGAGATCGCTCCTATTTTAGCCACCTTATGCTAATTCACGGAAGTCGGGTCCACGTAGATACCTTAATAGAACGTCGCCACCATCCTACTTCATTCTGGAATCTCCACCATGTACATAGTTGTTAAAGTGGTTTTCGGAGTTGCCAGAGAGTATGACAACTTCCGATCTCGGTCTCTTCAACAGCCAACCGTTATTATAACATCGCGGTCATTTTAAAATAATTATACTTCAAAACCAGAATATAATATCCATTCAAAACCATATAAATACGATATCATTTCCGTTTTAAAAACCCAAATCAGTATGATATCATTTTTATAAAACCCAAATCAACATAATTTCATTTTTCCAAAATCATAGCACTTTCAAATTTATATACTTCGAAACCAAACCTTTGAAATATAACTTTTCAAAACATAATACTTTGAATTTCATAGTTTCTAAACCATAACTTCCAAAACTTAAATGGTTTGGATATTCAAACAGTATATAAAATAAAATAGTTTGAATTTAAAATTTTTATAAAGTAAAATAGTTTCCTCGACTCTACAATTTTATTCACTTTAAATTAAATCTAAATTCATAATTTTTCAACTCACTTTCAGTTTCAATAAACCACTTCAATTTCAATATATTTCAAAGTTTGAGTATTAAACAATTTCAAAACTAAGGTTGGAAATTACTATTCAACAATTCAATGTCCTATTATTTAGTTTTAAAATATTTGCATAATAAATCCATAACCATTTAAATAAAACTCAAATTACCGATAACTAAATATTTCCTTTAATTTATTAATACTAGAAATATTCATTTAATTCATCTTGAATAAAAATCCAATTATAAATATCATACCTTTTAAATTTTCAAGTTTAATTTTACATCAACTTATGGAGTTTAATTCTTAAATAAGCTCAATTTGAAATAAATTTCCAATTTACCTTCTAATCTTAATTTATTTAAATCATTATAACCTCTATATTAAAGTATGATTTAAATACATAACCATATTTTATTTCAATAAAATCAAACTCCATTATTAAACTTATTGTTATTAAACAAATTTACACATAGCTTAAATACATGAATTTAACTATATATAAAATATTTTTATATAATATCAAAAAGAATCAATATTTATTAAACCGTATAATTCTATCCAAAACCATAGAAATCATTTTCAAAATATTTATTTTTATATATATAGACCGACAGTGTCTGTATAAAATTTTCTATACTATGGTCAAGTGATACAGATATTTATCATTTCAATCTGTAATTTAAAATAAAAAATACGGTTATATATCATTTCAAACCACAATCCCAAATGAAATAAGGTGCATAACAATTTGCAATTTATAACAATATAAAATACAACATCCATTCATCCAATATCAATCATCAACCATTTATCACAATCATCATCCAATTCAAACAATAACTTTAATATATATCAGGTATTTACTGGCAGTTTATATTCAAAAATTAATTAATTTAACTGGCAGTTTATATGCAATAATAAATTAAATAAGAATTTAATTCAATAAATTCAATTTAACTGGAATGATGATAAAAATATACCAAACAATAATAACTAAATTTCTAATCACATTAAAAATAAATTTAACACATATAAGAAATTTTAGAAGTTGTGCGTGTGTTAAAACACTCACCTTTTGAATTTAAATTGAATTTAAATCCAATTTAAACTCAAAATTTGAATAGTCTCAGAATCCGTCCGAACCCACGCCAAAATATCTGGAATTCCAATACGAACCTAGCGGAGAAAACCACGTGTGAATTTGACCTCGTACGTAAAAGTTATTGTAGTTAGAAGATTGAAATTTTAAAATTAAATTAAATTGGAAATAAACAAACAAAGCTTACTCACGCATGCCACATAATCACAGCTGCTTCTCTCTCACGCGTAATGCATGCACCTAGTAACCCTATCTCACACGAGAAACTTCAGCCGCCGCCACGTTTTGAACGTGGATCGCCAAGGCGGCCTCCCTCTCGAAGCGCGCGTAGTCCCTCTCACCCGCATGCGACCATGCCGAGCACGCAAATCGAGCCCAGCACACAGCCGCCGCGGCGGTTCCTGAAACCCTAGGTGAATTTTCCCCCTCGATTTAGCCATTGAAATGACGAACGAACAGCACTGATGCACTGCGCTCCATCTCCACTACGCGATGGTACCCTTGATTCAACAATCAGACGAAGTTCATCAACGTGTGATGAACGACCGAGAATAAACGAGCCAATTCCGGCTACACAGAAACCCAGATCGGAAAACGAATTATATATTTTACTTGCGCTAGTCAAGAGCTTCAAATCCATATATAATTCGATATAGTTTGAAGAGATTTAATTTTTCAATTTGATTTTTGAATTGCGATTGGATTTGGAATTGTCTACCATTGAAATGAGGAGTTGAGAAAGAATTGTACGTATAGAATAATGACATAAGAGATAGGCTAGGGTATATAACAGGGTGTATATATATAGGAAGAGTTGAAAAAGAATAGATGGACACGATTTGATAACGCGTTGAATGATAAAATGGCCCGAAAAAGCCCGTTCAGACTTCGGGATAAAATTGGGTCAACCCATATATCAAAATAGACGTTTTTAAATATTTTAAACGCGACGGAATAGGTTTCAGGTCCAAATTCTATCGTATGAAGAAGTTATGCTAAAATCAAATTATTTTAAATTGATTTCAATTAGTTGATTTCTAGGTGTTTCATCCCCGTATGATCAAACGACAAGCCCGGTCGCTATGAAACTTGAAATCCTACAATAATTCATCATTACGGATCCGATGAAACTGGTTTCGTCGAAATCCGAGTTGGTGGCCAAAATGGCTATTTTCACATTAATAAAATAAACTAATAATTGATTAATTAAATCAAGTTTCCAATTTCAATTTTAAAATTGACAATTCTTATCAATTTATATTTCCAAATTATTCACACTAATTTAACAAATTTAGATGTCAATTTGAAGTTAATTAATTTATCAAATTTCAGTGTTAACCTCAATTTATTGAATTCAGAATTTATAAATAAAATTCCCAAAATTTCCATTTAATTAAGTTAATCAATAATTATTCCATTCATTATTGTCAAATAGATGGATTTAACATTGGATTCAAAACTATTACATAAATTTTCTCATATTCCATATTCATTTCAAATAACGTAATATTTAGATATTTTGATTTCATTTAATTGCAATTAATCCAATTATTGAATTTACATTTCAATTAAATACATAAAATCTTGATTTTCATTCTTTAAATCAACCAATTATCATATTATAAATAGAGTTAACACTAATTCCAATTATTTCCTTAATTTATACTAATATAACATTGAATTGAGATTCATTCTAATAGATTATAAATTTTGATTAAATGGACTAAATAAATGATTACTTTATAATAATTGTTGCCACCAACTCTTAATCATATTTATATAAGTTATCATTTCCAAACAATTAAATACAGAACGTTGATTTTATTCAATTACAATTTATTATAATTACTTCATTGATTAATTCAATATTTGCATTTGTTTTTCTTATATTAAATTTATTACCAAATATTCCTATTTACAATTAATTATAACCCTGCAATTGTTTCAATCAATTGGGATTGCATTGAATTAATTATTTATTAGCTCATATCAACATTCATACATTTCATTCCCGTTATAAATTCATTAACGAATTACAAATTTTTACCAATATTAAATAACAAAATTGATTACATAACACTGTTCTTATCCAACTATCATTAATTTTATACTAATTCATCAATTTGTTCAATATCTACTCTTGTTTCCTTATATTCAATTCATAGTCAAGTATGACATCTAAATTATTTTAGTAAATTGGAATTTCATTGAAATCGTTAACGATCAACTTTAATTGACATTGTTACGTTTTATTTTTTTTATTTTTTTTACATTCACTTCATTATAATTTATAAAGTTTTTATTTCTTTCTAAATTTAATTACAAAATTTTTATTAAAATAACCAATTTATTTATCAAAATTTACGGGTCGTTACATATGGCTCAGTCAACTTGCTCAGGGCTTCAGTCGACTGAAGCTGAGGATTGAAATTTTTCAATCTTCTGGTCCAGTCGACTGAGGCTCTGAGACAGTCGACTGGCCATGTTATATAAATATTTATATTGCTGCGTCAGTCGACTGGCTCAAGTCTTCATTCGACTGAAGCTGAAGGTCGAAAATATTCAACCTTCTGGTCCAGTTGACTGAGGCTCTGGGACAGTCGACTGGCCATGTATATAAAAAACTTATCTTGCTGTGTCAGTCGACTGACCGTCTGAGACAATCGACTGACCTGTAAGTTTTTCTACAGTGAATTTTGTTTGAATGTTGTAAGTTAATATATTATATATGTTGCTAATTCTATTATTACAAATAGTTGTTCTTTTGATGAATGATACAGAAATAAATTTAATTTGCTATGAAATGTTAATATTTTCTATTTAATGCACCAGAAATAAATTTATTCCAAAAAGAAACACACATATTTAGAGAATTTATTCGAAAATACAACGAAAAATAGTGAAAACTATGATTATTTCGAGGGGCTAGGCGTCTTGAATTCTTTCAGTTGCTTACGACGAACATTCGATTCTTTGTTGCATCCCACAAATTCATGAGTATGGTGGTCGTGGTAGAGATAAAGTCGATGGTCGTCTGATAGGCGAAACAACATGTTCGTCTATCGGATGTGACGATTCCCCATAGAACTTCATAGCATGTACTCAATGATTCCTATCCGTCTGGAGTTTATTTTTTGTTCGTAATACATTTTTCGTTGTAGCATTAGAGATTCTTGTTGATAATGGTGGAGATCGTCGATCTTTTGTTTTGTGTTCAGAGAAATATCAATAGTCTTCTTCTCCTTTTTCTTGTCCGGAGTATATCCGATGTGATAGAGAGACGATGGTGAATTTTTATTATTCGGAGTTTTTAGAGAGTTGTTCGAGGCAATGATTTCGATAGAGTCTGTGGAGGAGTTTGAGATTGTTGGAATGTAGTTTGTTGGAATGAAGAACGAATGATAGATTTAGAGTTAAATTCAGTTTGATTTTAAGAAAATAGAGTATGTAACTATTTATAGCCTAATTCTAAGAAAAAATAGGATGGGATTTGGTGGATTATATTAATTCTAGCCAAAAAATATGGTGTAACATTAGCTTTCTATTGGCTGTGCTATTTTTTGTGAATTTAAATGTTTATAAAAATAGTTTTTATATATTAATAAAGTTAAATGTGACATATAATGCAGTATAGATTAATGTTACCATATAATAAGTGGCCATACTAGACTAGAACATAAAACATTAATAGCTCAAGTGGTTAAGACACTTGGGTGATTCACAGCAGGTCACGAGTTCGAGTCTTAGCATGGTTAGAATTTTGAATTTTTGAGTTTTTAGTTAATAAATTTTGTTATACTTTATTTATATATCTTTACTTGAAATCATACTAAGCTCATGTCACAATTTTATAAACGTATATTCTAACAATGGTTTAGTAAAGATAACGTCTAATTGATTTTCTGATGGTACGTAGTCCAGATTTATCACTTCTTTTTCTATATTATCACGTAAAAAATGATGTCTAATATCTATATATTTAGTTCTTGAGTGGTTTACAGGATTTCTTTAAATGTCTGTTGCATATAAATTACTTGTGTGCAAGCTAGTGTCGTAGAAATATATTCTGCTTCACCAGTTGATAGTGAGACACAGTTTTGTTTCTTGCTAAACCATGATATTAAGGATTTACCAATGAAGTGACACGTACCACTTGTACTTTTTCTATCTGTTCGTGATCTCCAAATTTAGCATCGATGTATGATACTAATTCAAACGAACACTCTTTCGGAATTCCGAAATTTGTAGTTTTACTAAGATAGCGTAGTACACGTTTTACAGCACGTAAATGTGATTCTTTCGAGTTAGATTGAAATCGTGCACATAAGAACACAATTATCATAATATCTGGTCTACTTGCTGTTAAATAAAGTAGTGATCCTATCATACTACGATATAGTTTTTGGTCGACACTTTTGCATTTTCCATCTTTATCAAGATGTGCTGTTGTGCTCATATGTGTTGGTTTGGCAGAAGTGTTTCCCGTTCCAAAACATTTGATAATATTATTACAGTATTTTTCTTGATTAATAAAAATTCCATTTGAAACTTGTTTTATTTGAAGTCCTAGAAAATATGATAATTCTCCCATATGGGACGTTTCAAATTCTCTAGTCATTATTTCAGAAAATTTATTACACAATTCATTGTTAGTTGAGCCAAATATAATGTCGTCGATATATATTTGAACTATTAATATATCATTTTTCGAGAGTTTTATAAACAAAGTTTGATCTACTTTTCCTATTTCAAATCCAGAATTAATTAGATAACTTTTTAGCCGTTCATGCCAAGCACACGGTGCTTGATTTAAACCATATAAAGTTTTCTTAAGTTCAAATACATGATCTAGATATTTTTCATGAATAAATAGAGGAGGTTGTTCAACATAAAAGTTTTCTTTAATATAGCCATTTAAAAAAGCACTTTTAACATCCATTTGATAAAGTTTAAAGTTATTATAGCATGCGTATGCCAATAAAATTTGTATTGCTTCTAGTCTAGCAACTAGAGAAAACGTTTCTTCGTAGTCTATTCCTTCCTCCCGGTTATATCCTTGTGCTACTAGTCTTGCTTTATTTCTAGTTATATTTTCTAATTCGTCTGCTTTATTTTTATTAACCCATTTAGTTCCTATAATAGTTTGATCGGTTGGTCTGGGTACAAGTTTCCAAACTTCATTTCGTTCAAACTGATTTAATTCTTCTTGCATAGCAATAATCCAATTTTCGTCGGATGATGCTTCCTTAGAATTTTTAGGTTCTATAGTAGAGAGAAAAGCCACATTACCCATCAAATTTAGTTGATTTCTAGTTCGAACGTTTGAATTTATTTCTCCAATTATATTTTCTGTAGGATGATTTCGTAAAACTCTTCGAGGAGATCTTATTATATTAGTATTATTTCTGTTTTCTAAATTATTACTAATGTTTTCATTATCGCTAGAGTTATAAATGATATCGTCGTCATCTTTTGAATTGTTTATTATTATATTTTTTTTATTATTATTAAGTAAGCCATTGCCACTAATTGTATTAAAAACAGGTTTAGAGTTCTCATCAAAAGATACATGGAGTGATTCTTCTATAGTATTAGTTCGTTTATTAAGAATCCGATAAGCTTTGCTTCTATTCGAATATCTAAGAAATATTACTTCGTCACATTTTGAATCAAATTTGCCAAGCTGATCTTTGGTATTTAATATAAAACATTTTGATCCAAATATTTTAAAATAAGATATATTTGGTTTTCTACCGTTAAAAAGTTCGTAAGGAGTATTTTTGGTGAGAGGTCTAATAGAAACACGATTCAAAACATAACAAGCAGTTGCAACAGCTTCAGCCTAAAATTATTTTGGTAACGTGCTTTCGTTTTGTAAAGTTATTGCACATTCTTGTAGAGTTCGATTCTTTTGTAATATAACTCTATTTTGTTGTGGAGTTCTAGAAAACAAAAAGTTATGAAATATTCCTTTCTTTTTACAATAGTTATCAAATTATATATTTTCAAATTCACCTCCGTGATCACTTCTAATATTTTTAATTTAATACCTTTTAAATTTTGAATTTGTTTAACAAATGTTTTATAATTTTCAAAGGTATCAATTTTTATTTTTCATAAAAATAGTCCATTTATATCAACAGAAATCATCAACAATTACAAATACGTATTTATTATGATTTATGGATTGAATTTTGGTAGGGCCAAATAAATCCATATGAAGTAACTCAAGTGGTTGTAATGTTGAAATTACTTTCTTAGATTTAAACGAAGATTTAGTTAATTTACCTAATTGACATGAGTCACATATATTATTAACTTTAAAATTCATATTTGGTAATCCTTTTACAAGATTATTTTTAGAAATTTTGTTTATATTTTTGAAATTGATATGACAGAATCGTTTATGCCATATCTAGAGATCATTTTCTTTACCTATTAAACACATATCCGAGTTATGATTAATTTTCATATTTAAAACGTAAATGTATTTATTTTTATTTCCTTGAAAAATAAGATTTTGATTCTGATCAAGAATACTACATTTATTTTCAGAAAATGATATTTTAAAACCTTTATCACATAATTGACTTATACTTAACAGATTATGTTTCAAATTCTTAACTAATAAAACATTTGTAATAAGAGGTAAATTAGATGTACCGTAATTTCTCACATCGCCTTTGCCGATGATATATCCCTTGGAATTATCTCCAAAAGTGACATAACCTCCATTAAGTATGTAATATTTACCAGCATATCTTTGTTTCCCATCATGTATTTTGAGCAACCACTGTCGAGTATCCATTTTCCTCTTTTCTTGAGTGGGACCTACAAAAAATATGAGATAACATTAGTCCACCTTTTTAATAGGGTCCTAAGAGTTAGGTCTTAGGAAACCAAACCCAAGTGGGTTTAGTGTCCCTTTTATAAATATAATTTTCATTATTATGAACATTTTCTATGAATGAACTAATATACTTTTTTTATTAACTTGTTATTAGTTTTAGGTACCCATATATTTATAGTTTTAGAAACTAGTTTGTTTGAAGATGTGGGTGTTTTATCATTTTTAACTTTTAAATTACTACATTGTGACTTTTTAACTTTCTTCTTATATCCTAAACCATTTCTATTACTAACAGATTGTGAATTCTCAATAATTCCAGATAAATTTTCTCTTCCTTTATTAAAATTTGAAACATTTTTAGTGATTTCATCTAGTTTGGTCTTTAGGCTTGAATTTTCTAGTTTTACCATTTTAATATTAGTTTTTAAAACATGACTTTCAGAAACATGATTGTCTTCTTTTCTTTTTGAGTTTTAATTTCTTGACTCAATAATATAAGTTAAGAATCAACATTTGAAAGAGATTCTTGAGTTTTCTCTAGTTCTTCTTCCAATATTTTCTTCTCGTCTTTAAGCATATCTCTTTCGAATTCTGCCTTATCTGATTTTCTACAGCCTCTTTATATTTTCGTTTGAGACTTTTTAAAGTATCTAATAACTCATAATTTATGTCTATCATATCATCAAAAGTAAAATCACTGACCTCATTAGCTTTATCCATAAAACATACGTTAGCTTGTTCATTATCGCTATCACTTGCACTTCCCGAAGAAGATGATATGGAATCTGAATCATCCCATGTGACTGAAAATGCTCTTCTTTTGAATTTGTCCTTCCTTTTATTTCGATATTCTTTCTTTTGATCTGGACAGTCCTTCTGCATATCCCCCTTTTTGTGGTAATTAATACATTTCGTAACTGATAAAGACGATGGTTTATTGCTGTTTGAGCTTCTTTTGCCATTATTTCTGTTTCCTTTTCTATATTTTAAGAATTTCTTGAAGTTCTTAGCAATAAAGGATCGATCGTCTTGTCTGAATCTGATTCTTCTTATTTTGCATGAAATGCTATATTCTTTTTATCTTGAGCCTGAATTCTTTTTACTTGCAAATTCACTTCATAAGACATTGGATTTCCTATTAACTCTTCTGGAGTTATTTTGAAAATATCGTCCGCTTCTTCAATAGCGAGAACTTTTCTTTCCCATTCTTCCGTTAAAGAGTTAAGGATTTTGGATACAATATCAAAGTCTGAATATTTTTCTCTTAGTCCTACTAATGAATGATAGATATCCTGAAATCTTGAGTACGTGTCATTTATAGATTCATCTTCTTTCATTCTAAAGTTTTGAAACTGACTTGTGAGCATGGATATTTTGCTTTGTTTAGCCTCGTTGGCTCCTTCGTGTGTAACTTCGAGTGTACGCCATATTTCATATGCAGTGTTGCACATGTTAACACGATTAAACTCATTTTTATCTAAAGCACAAAACAACATATTCATGGCTTTTGCATTAGCTGTGGCATCTAGTTTTTGTGTATTTGACCAAGTAGAATATTCTTCAGTAGGAATAGTTTATTCTGTCTGAATTATATTCCATGAATCAAAACTATTTGCTTGCATATATATTCTCATTCGTGTGGCCCAATAGCTATAATTCATGCCATCAAATAGTGGTGGACGTGCAGTGGATTGTCCTTCAATGAAGCTAGTGTTAATGCTTGTGTTAGTGCTAGTGTTAATGTCCATATTGGTAGATTACCAGATAACTATTTTACGGTTATATGATGACCTTGCTCTGATCCAAATGAAAGTGTGCTATGGATCATGTAATATGGATATATGATAATATAGAGTATAATGATGTCAATAATGCGGTAAATAATGCGGAATAAAAAGAAGTATAGTAAAATGACACCAGAGGTTTTTATACTGGTTCGGAGCGCTGTCCTACGTCCAGTCCCAGACTCCTTCTGGAATTTCACTAAAAAAACAACCCTCACTTAACCTGGAGGAACAGGTATATAAACCCCTGAGCAACCGAATGGGGACCTGAGCAGCAGAACAGGATTTCGCCCCAACAGCCGAAGAGGACTTCACTCGCCTGAGCAGCAGAACAGGACTTCAACAAATAACAAAAAATAGTTTTGACTTTTGTGTGTTCTGATAACACAGATTTGTCACTTGTAGTACACCCTTCCTATAATCTTCTCCTCGAGTATAAATATATATATTTGAAGTATATGAAGAATAGAAAGGTATAGTATTGCTTTAATGCAGAATAATTGGAAGTGTGATAGCAAATAGATTTCGGAAAGTTAGATCAGAGAATGAGAGAATTTTATTGTAATTTTGTTGATTTGAAATCAAGTTGAAGTTTTATTTATAAAGGTTAGAAAGCAGCGACTGTTGGTGAAGAGTTTCGATCAACGTGTTGTATCTGAATCTTTTCGTTAAAGGTTCGCAACTCTTCGCAAAAGTCGTGTCTTTTCGAAAAGTGGCTGTTGTAGAAATTCAGTCAACTGAGCCTCTGGGTAAGTCGACTGAATATTCAAAGTGATTTTCAAATTTAAAATTCGTATATTTATGTAATTGTGCATGCTGCACAAAATACCCAGTGTCAATCGATTGTCTCAGGTGGTCAGTCGATTGACCTGGTTAATTTTGTGCAGTAAGCACAGTTTCCATATGTATATGAATTTCTATAATTTTAAAACACCTTTATAATTTAAATATATGCTTATATTTGTATAAAATATTTAGTAAATATAATGATTAAATATATAAGCTAATGTAGACATAATCGAGGAGAGATTTTAACAATACCGTTCTAAGATTTAACAATAAAATAACATAGTTGATGCACCGGTTTTTAAAGTCTCGTCTCCTTGTCTCTTTTTGTCATAACAGTCGTCAAATCTGTATGTCGTAGTCATAGCTTCATGTCATGAATCAAAACCAAGTCTCAACAGTTTATTTACCATAAGTTTGGTTTTATTTATTCTCTACGTATTTCTATCTCTATTATTATACGCATTCATCATAAAATTATACACTTCATATTTGTATTATTAATTTGAAAAAACTCAAGATGCATATATGACATGTAAGTATTCATAAGGAGAAGGAATAGCAGTGTCGCTTACAGAAAATATTATGTTAATAATTAACTAATTTTTGATCCCATAGTGTTATAAATGAAAAATATTATTTTCAATCCTTGACAACCATTTATATGTTCAGTTCAGAATACCAAACTATTAGTTACACACGGAACAACTTTCATTTAGGTTAAAGGCTGGAGGATCAAATAATAAACACGAAAGTAAAAAAACGGTGTTGAAAGTTTTGGAAAGTTATAACCCATTTTAATCTATATCTACATGATGTAAACCATGGATACAGCAAATTTCACTTTCAAGGCAGCACGTCCACAACACAAAAACATCTTATCGATTACATTTCATCGATCCTTCATAAATTTCAAGCAAGAAGTACTACTTTAGAATTGATAAATAAATAGTGTAGGTGCATGAAGGAAATCCACTATGTTGCTTTTGGTAAATTAGCACATAATTGTGTTGGCTGCACTTCATACGTTATATCTTCTAATTACATGCATGAATTTATGCTAAGTATTACATGCTTGGTTTTTTTTTATGACCTCTCTTCTTTTAATAAAAAAGACAAGAAATATCAGTTAGTTTTTCTATTAATACCAAGTTACCAAAAAGAGCAACAAAATTTTAGTGGTTGAAATAGCCGTCGCATAGAGTCATTGGTTTGGTCATCATTTCCAAAGTGCAAGCAATTAGATTTTTCACGGTAACTATTCTTCGTTTTTAACCGCCTTCTTCAATTTCTTTTGTTTATTTTTATAAATATTTTATTTGAGCTCTTCTTATATAATATTGTGCACTGCCTATGATCTTGCGGTAAGTCCAAAAGTAATCTCTTGTGTAGACAAGTAGTTTTACAGGTCACAGCTAAACAATAGCAACATCATAAGTCGTTTTATACAAGAAGCGTAGTGCATTCGTTTATCAGTTATGAGAATGTTTTAAATATTACTAAAAAAGGCTACCAAAAAAGAATATATTCTCTTTACAAAATATTATTAATGCTTAAGGGAAATTTTGTTTTATGATGCCTTTGTAATATGACAATCCAATGATTAATGCAATCTAATCTTTAGAGCTGATGCTTAAGATTAAGAAAATTTTGAATCTTAAAATATTTTTAAGTGTTTTTTACTGAAAAAATGTGTTCAAATGGCTCATCTTTTGTTCTTACATTTTTTAGATAAAGAAGGATATGGAAACTAATTCACTAATAATATTTGACAACCCAGTATTTTTGTTGAGGGACAAAGAGATGCTGAGATGGAATGGAAAGTTGAGGAGCAAGAAGAAGAAGAAATGGGAGTGAAGGAAAAGCAGAAGATTAAGAGCATGGAGCTTGATGTTGAGAGACGTCATAGTTTAATAAAAAAAGAAGCTAATAATAACGTTGGAGAGTGGAAATAAAAATAAGAAAAGTCAAGATGAGTTAAGGTCTACAAGTGGAGTACATATTATTTTATGTTTAATGTGTAGCCCTTTTAGCTTAACGGCCTTAACTGCCATTGTCACCGAGAAGTACATATCACCGTTCCATGATTAGTTTATATTTGCATTCCTGAAAACCAATTAATGCTATTACAAATTGTATGTTATTTTAAATGAATGAACTTTAATTTCTGTTATTTACTGCTCTCCATTTTAGTCAACATTTCATTATGTTTTTCATATTTGTAGGTATGGGTGAGCGATTTTAATTTTATGTGAGGTTATCTTATACTATATACATACATCATGAATGTTTAAAAACTATATTATAATGCAACAACATGCGCGAATAATTATCTAAGATGTAGTTTAGCAAATACATCTTCATAATACGAGGATATATTGAAATTATCATATATATATATATATATATAAACTAGATATATGGGGAGCTATTAATATACAGACCGAATCCCCAGTCTATACACTAAATATATTTGAGTGCTTCATCTATAAACTAGGGAGAATAATTATGAAGGTATATATTTATCACTTTATTCTTTTTTTATCATGCTACTGTAATAAAGGTAGACATCTACGAGTTTAGACTATATATTTGATATAACATCTATGATAGATATATTTATTAATATTTTAATTTAGTAAACCCAATTCTGTATCAATAGTTATCAAGTATATTGACGGTGTCATATACTAATTGTTCAGTCTATATTATAAAAGCCGTTAAAAACAAAGTTAACGCAACCAAATATATATCACGTTTTCTATGTTGAATTAAAATAGGATTCAATTTAATGAACGATATACTATGTAGTGGAAACATTATTTTACGAGACGTCATGCTTTTTACTGCTTTTGTATTTGACCATAGTGCATTTGCTGCTTTTTTAATTATTACCGACGAGTCCACTTTGTCCTTTTAACTCTTTTGCCTACATATATGCTTGAGAGCATTCAGCCCTACTACTACATTGACTCAATAACGACTGTGTACTAATTTTAATACTTATATTTGATATTGTAATAATGTTTCTAATTCCTTCATGTAAATAGTATATTCTGATTATTTTTCAAAATAATTTAATTTTCTAACTGCAATAAATATGTTTTTGCCATAGCCGTGTGCGAAGCATGGGTTCGCTCTGATACCAACTGTAACGACCCGCTGTTTCGAACCATTCAAATTGACAATAAACCACCCATGTCTAACTTGAATTGTTCAAAACAATATATTATTATATAAATTTAGGGTAAATAAGAATCAATCATAGAATCACAGAGAGAGAATATTACAACATCACACAGCAGATTAGATAAACATAGTAGTTTGTGAAGCTACTACATAAACATCAGAGTCTAAAGCTATACAATAGAAATCCAAATATATAGAGGTTTGCTAATGCACAAGCAAATGAAAAATGTCTGAACAGAAATGACTGAATTAGCTAAATAGATAGATAGATCTCTAACCATTCTCCAGCTTCAAAAGATGAATCTCGAATGTTGTGATACTCAGGTTGACCTGAGCATAAAGCAAAAGAAAAACACTCAAGTCAGGATTGACATTCTTATGTAAGTAAATCAACTCAAGTGAAATGCATCCATAACTCAAAGGATACTTGGGATTTCCATCCTTTAAGGATCCGTTAAACTTTCTACATATATAATAGAATACGTTACATAAATAGTGTCCATCATAAAGTAAAGTACCAAAATTGCGTTAAGGCGTTACTTATATCCCCCTTAACACATTCTTATATAAATATCGTAGTCTATATAGTACTGTAAGCTCCACTGTAAACTGGTGGGATACTCAAGGAGCACTTCATAGGTATGACACAAACCAAAGTCGTAGTGGGCTCGATCAGGATAAATATGACAAGGTACGCGAGGCAATGCCCATGGTAGGATTCTACTATTTTGCACTCCCGGACTAGTGGTAATGCATAGCAGCTACTACCGCCCACCTCGAGACACACTCCCATAATCAAAGCTGCGCACCAATCAAATCACAAAGTAATAGATATGGTTTCGAAGAAGCATGTTTGATATGGGGAGCGACCCCACTTGGCCCAGTATAGCTTCTGCATCATTCATTTTAATTATGACCCAAAAGCCAGGGTTGTCCATCTTCATTCTTTTACTTCATTCCAGTAGCATTCTCCAAACCATCTTACTTCATTCTCGATTCTCCACCATGTGTACAGTTGTTAAAGTGGTTTCGGAATTGACAGAGAGTATGCCAATATCCAACTCTGGTCTCCTTAACAACCAAACACTTATTTCATACCGTGGTCATTTTATAAAACATTTCTATAATTTAAATCCCAATTATAATTTAATCAATAATTAAATATTTAACTTCAATTATATTTAATTTTGAAACAATTTACTTAACACTTTTAATCAAATCAGGTTATTACAATTTTAAATTATATCCTTTGAAAATGTCATAAATAAATAAGTTTAAATCACATCTTATTTGAAACAAATCTTTAAATTACAATTTAATCTTAATTATCTTTCCAAATCCTTATTTATTAAAGTTATTACAAAAATCTATTGTATTTATATTAATTTAAAATTTAAATAATTTTAAAACATATTTTATATTTTTATTAAATTAAATCTTATTTTATTAAATTTTATTAAACTAAATTTTATTTTATTAAATTAATTTTTTATTGTTTTAAATTTTATTAAGTTAAATTTTAAATTATATTTTAAAATAGTATAGTTATAAGTTAAAAATCTTATAATTTACCCTTTTGAGACTTATTATTAACTTGTAAACTTAAAACTTCTAAACATATAAATTTTTTAAAATTAAAGTTTATACATATATATTTAAAATAAATCTTTAAACTAAATTTGAAAATCAATTTATTTTAAATCAAACATATTTCAAAATTTCAAAAATTACATTAAAAATCAGCCAACGGTGTCCGTATATTGTTTTCTATCCAAGGGTCAAGTGATTTGGGTATTTATCATTTCAACCCAAAATTATTAATATTTTTCGGGTATATATCATTTCAACCCGCATCTCAAGTCAATAATTTCTTAATCTATATAATCGCTCGAGTATGTATCATTTCAATTCATAGTGATTTTCCTAACATCTAAGGGAACTTGCAATGTGATTGAAATAATAATAATAATAACATGACATATAAAAAAAGGGAACTTGAAATGTGATTTAACAAATAAAATAACGTAACAATAACCATACATGTTTCATAGTATATCACGTAGCAACAAATATCATGTCTTTTAAATCAGCATATCATATATGTGCCAAATTATATGTCAAAGAAGAACATCGTATTAATTCATATAAAAAAATTTACTAACAAAATTCCTAGCTAAAACTAACATTTCAATGACATTTCAATTGCCATCAATTCACTTATCATAACCATGTTAGTAGCGAGTGATTTATCACCTTTCGAGGCTACAAGGGTGATAACAACACATATGAATACAGATTGGAGATCACAAGCTAAACAAATCCAAATCCAAAGTACTAACAAGATCCAAAGCAATCCAAGATCTAAACAAAGCAATGATACGAACAAGCTTACAACAAATATGTTTCTTCTTCTTTTTCTAAAGAGAAGGGGAAGAGAAAAGGGAGCATAGGGTTTGGTTTATTCTTTCAAAGAGGTGTAGTGCTCGACCAAAGTGGATAGGTGGTGGTGGTCGACTTCGAATGATCGTCGATTTCACCAAAACCATGCCTGAAAATAGGTTGTCTTTAAGAAAAGATTTGGACCAGAATATTACTAAATTTGTAAAAATGACTAATTGGAATGTTCTTGAAAATTATTTTCTCTCCACTTTTAAAAAAAGAATCACTCAAAAAGCTTCTATCATGAGGATGTTATGGTCCAAACAAACGGAGGTACTTTCTAAGTTGAAAATCTGAGAACAGAAACACTTTGAAAAGATTTGAGTTTTTGGCATAGAAACTTAAGGAATTTGAAGAACTAATTTAAAAGAAATTGAAGCCACTGAAAAAATAAATGGTTTGAAAAAAGAATGGCACTTTTTCAACCAGAAATGAAGAAGTTCTGTTGTAATGAAAATGGAAAAGAAAGAGAGAGGAAAGAGGGGAGAGGAGAGGGAAAGGAGAGGAGAGAGGAGAGAAGATTGGAGTTTTAGTTAATAAATTTGGGGATTTAGGAATTTAGGTAAAGGGAGAGGAGAGAGGAAGGAGAAGAATACAGAGAAGTTTTTTAGAGAGAAGAAATGAGGATGTGAGAAAGGTTGTACGTACTTTGTTTCATTAGAAATGTTTATAGGTGAATGGGTGAGACCCTTTAGTTTCCAAGTATCCATTAGTATCCCTAGGAAGCCTAATAGTCATTAGGAAGCCCAATAGCCAAGGTGGAAAACCCAAGAGTCAATGAAAAGTGAATAACACTAGAATTACAATAGGAGATGCAATATATACATGTACAAGGGGATGCACTGTACATTTATGTGAGTTTTCTACTGTAAATTGCATATTTAAAGTTCTAGAAGTCCGACTTTGATGAAACTAAAACTGGAATCCTTCTTAGAATTAAGTCTAGAATTTTTTCCAACAATAAAATTTAAAACTTCTAAATTTTCAACTAAAATTAAAAATTTGTCTAAGTTTGATCAAAAGTTGACTTTCCACGAAATTTTCCATTTGAATGTTGGTTACACACTTGAATCAGATTTGAATAATTATATTTTCAAAACTAACATTTTATGTTTGAATATTAATGATTGTAAATTAAAAATGAAACTGAAATAAATTTCAAATTCCTCAACAAAAAATTTAGTTTGCATTACTCATAAACAAAAATGTTAAATCATTCAATTTCAGTTTAATGGTATTTAAAGTTGACTGTTACAATCACTTTGTACTAACTATTTTCGTTATTTAACATATGTAACTTTTGTTTGAATTCCAGTCTCCTATTCTTATAAAATTACACAAAACAACGTTCTTTTATTTTTTTTATCATAACTTTGTTTTGTTTTCGCTACGATGTTTAAATCTAATTTAATACAAATGGATGATGCTTATATTGTATTAATTTACCATTAATTTCTCTTTATTTTAATTAAAAGGTTTCCAATAATTTCAATTGTAATAAGTTCAATATTAAATTTCAAAATGAACACAAATAATAACCACTGTTTTCTATGCATTTTACATATTCCAACATTTATTAGTTTATTTCATAAAACAAATATACACATCAATTATCAAATAAATGTTTGTTATCAACTTCTCCCATTTAATGTTTTCTTATTAGAGGTTAACTTATCATATACAATTTAATAAGTAAATTTGGGTTTCTCCTATTAAATAGTATTTTATAATTTATTCACATTGACCTTATCATTCAGTTGCTGTTAATTATTATCTACAGATTAATACATTGAATCACATTGCAATAATTGTTACCCACTCCACATATCACAATTTGTCATTTAAGGATTCGTTTTAACTTCATATCCAATGAATTTACATTAATAGATCATTAAATTTATTTCTGCCCATCTTTATTCAAAAAATTTATTTAATTTAATAAATTCTAAAAGGTTAAAATATGGGTCGTTACAATCTCCCCCACTCAAAAAATTTCATCCCCGAAAAGGAACAAGATAATAGAATATAAGAAAACAGAAAGATAAGATCGATTTGAAATACATAGTACCAGATACAAATAATTAATTCAAAACCATATAAATTTCATTTTTTAATATTAATATTATACATTTTCATTACTTATTAACATTATTTATCATTATTATTCCAATTACTCCCTTTCAATTTAGTTTGTATTTTATTCAATTGTGTCAATTGCATT
The DNA here is from genome assembly GCA_030765085.1 of Allium cepa. Lineage (NCBI taxonomy): Eukaryota > Viridiplantae > Streptophyta > Magnoliopsida > Asparagales > Amaryllidaceae > Allium > Allium cepa. Next base: position 582,105,313 of record CM060940.1, read on the forward strand.
GCATTCATTTCGTTTACACTCAATGTATTCAATTTAAGTTCCTCGTTTTCTCTTAAATCAAAATCCATTTAACTTATTTCATAAATTCACTTCATTAGCTTTATCATTTATTCATTTCAAATAACTCTACTTAAGTTAAATTTTTACTTCATCATTTGACTTCAAACTTTCTATTCTTTTTTTTTGGCAAAGCCAGCGGGGTTGACTGGGCCCCTACCAGTTTTATTGCAACACAATAAAAGAGTACAAACAGTGAAACAAAGGGGAAATTGAAAAGAAAAAATACAAAAAAAAAGGACAGAGGACTAGAGAAAAACAATTGAAGAGACAAAAAAGGTCAAGCCCATCCAATAATCATACTGTCTGGGAAATCTCTATTGCAATTCGTCAATTGTTTATGTGTTGTAGTCTTCACTTCATTCCAGAGAACAACCATGCTCTTTCTTTGCTTATCAAATACAATCGCATTTCTTTCCTTCCATATGATTCTCATGTATATCTTCATACAAACAACAAACAGCCTAATTCTATCACATCTCCATCTCGTAGCCTTATATATGATACTCCACACCAATCTCGAGCTTCCAGAAGAAAAGTTATAACCAGTGGTGTAACTGATGCAGTTCAGCAAGAACTTAAGAGCAGGGCAATCAAAGAATAGGTGATGCACACTTTCCTCAAACATATCACAAAACACACAGGAAGAGGTGCATGGAAACCCAATGCTGTTAAGTTTACTTTTAGTAAGAAGAGCCTGATTAATCACTTTCCACATCATCAAATTTTGCGATGGAACTGAGTCATTTGTCCATATAACAGAAAACCACTTGGTGGCTGGCAGTGGATAATATGCAGAACAAAATAAGTAGACACTATGGACATTGTGATGCTTTAAATCCCAAGATACAGCATCAGGTTGATTAGTTATGCAAAAATTGGCTTGGATATCAGTCCACATGACTTTGAGCATATGATTACTAGTAGTTGGTAACTGCAACTTTCCATCATACATGAAGTCATTTACTTTGGCATCATGATGAATACCAGATTGCTGAAGCAGTTGATATTCACAAACTTTGGATAGAATGAGACCCTGTCTTGCCCATGGTTCGTGCCAGAAGCTAACTTCAGTGTTTGCATTAACTTGATATTTAATGATAGGAAGAAAAACATGTCTTAGCTTAAGTATATTCCTCCAAAACCAGCTGCTATTCTGAGGTATGTCCATACACCAGAAGTTTTTAGTCTTTATATAATGTAACTTTATCCATTTAACCCATGTTGTATCTCTATTGTTGACCATGGCATCAAAATGAGAACTAATAGCAGCTTGATTCCACTTTCTTGGGTTAATGACACCAAGACCACCATGCTTCATGGGAAATTCAATACTAGAAAATGAACATGGCAGCAACTTCCTATTATGTACACTACCAGTCCAGAAATATCTTATCATTGCTGACCTAACAAGTTGCATTAGCTTTAATGGGAGAATCATTGAACGAGCCCAGTAGACCAGAGAAGAGAATACAATAGTTTTGATAAGAACAAGTCTACCACTTTGTGATAATTGTCTGTTCACCCAAGCATTCATAACAGAAGTGATCTTATGGTATAATGGGAAACAGTCAGCATTGGAAATCCTTTTAGTAAGGAGAGGGAGACCAAGGTACCTCATGTCATTATCCATGCATGTAAAACCAGTGCAATGAAAAAGAGCATCTTTCTGCACATCACTAACCCCAACAACAAGCATGGAAGTCTTGGCTTGGTTAATTGAAAGGCCTGTCATACAATAAAATGACTGCAGAGCTTCAATTACACCAGTAAGAGAAGGTCTGTCTGGCTTAGTAAACACCATCACGTCATCCGCAAACATTATGGAATTTATTTGGAGAGAAGAGCACTTGGGATGGTACTTAATTAAATTGCAAGTGTATTTAGAGTTAAGTAAAACAGTGAATACTTCCATAACCAGAAGGAAAATGTAGGAAGAAATAGGGTCTCCCTGTCGTATTCCTTTGCTACTACTGAAAAATCCCACTGGTCTACCATTGATAACTACAGAAAAGGAAGGAGAGGAGATGCACACATATATCCAAGACACAAATGCTCTGGGGAAACCCATTTTAGCCATGATTCTAACTATTGATGTCCAGTGAATGGAATCATAAGCTTTAGAGATATCAATTTTAAGAGCAGCAGAAGGGGTAACATTACTTCTACTGTACCCTTTAAGCAATTCTTGTGCTAGGATCACATTGTCAATAATATTCCTTGTTGGGATGAATGCAGCTTGATTCTTAGAGACAACAGATGGTATAACACTAATCAGACGAGAAGCAAGAATTTTTGTGATACATTTGTATATTACATTACAACAGGAGATGGGCCTGAAAGAAGAAACACTGGTCGTTGGATTTACCTTAGGAATAAGAGCAATGTTTGTGCAGTTCACCTCACCAAGTAGCTTGCATGAAGAAAAAAAGTTGTGGATAGCTTGACAGAAGTCATTTCCAAGAACACCCCAGGTGGATATGAAGAAGTTAACGTTTAGACCATCTGGACCACCACAAGAATCTTTGTTCATTGAGAAGAGAGTATTTTTGATTTCCTCATCAGTGACAGGCTGTATAAGTGAGTTTGCTTCATGTAGGGAAATACAAGGCAAGGGAAGTGAAGAAATTTGCTCAAGATCAGGAGAGAATCCAGAGAAATTTCCAAGTAGATTAGTGTAATAGTCAACAAAAGCTTTGTCGACAGATTCAGTAGTAGAACATAGGGTTCCTTGTTCGTCCAAAATACTGTAAATGTTGTCTCTGGCATGTTTTATCTTTATTGCGTCGTGGAAAAACTTAGTATTCCTATCTCCTTCTACCAGCCACTTATTATGCAGTTGTTGCCTCTTCATGTTAGCTTCCATGGCAAGAGCATTATTGACATCATTAAATAATCTGGCTTCATCAGCAGCTGCTTGTTCATCCAAAGGGTGGTCCATCATAAAGTTTTGCTGTTCCTGCAATTGTTCCTTGAGAGTTGTTGAAAGCAAACTACCAGCTCCAAAGGTGGAAGCAGCCCACTTTTTAATCTCCAGCTTAATTCTTTTCAATTTCCTGCAAAACTTATACATAGGATTACCAAAACAGTGGAAATCAGTATTAACTTGTGTTACTAGTGTTAGAAAGTGTTCATGCTTGAGCCATGCATTAAAAAATTTGAAACTTCTTTTTTCTTTTCGAAAATGGTGACCCAGAGATAATATTAAAGGAGAATGGTCAGACAAAATTGGTTGGGGGAGGAATACAGACAATGATGGCCAGCGGGTTAAAGCTTGGATATTGCAAAAGGTATGATCAATGGTTGTGAAAGTACGAACACCACTACGACTCCTATTATTCCATGAATACTTAGCTCCAGTCTTATTAACCAAAAGAAGTTCAGAATCAGCAACTGCTAGATTGAATGGGGCAATGTCACGAGGAGATAGTGGATTACCACCAAATTTGTCAGAAAATTCAAAGCATGTATTGAAGTCACCTAAAACAATCCAGGGGTGAGATGATTGTCGAAAGGGGGGCAATGTTTTAAAGAAGGAATTGCGAGAAATGACCGAGTTATCGGCGTAGACAAAAGTGATATAGGAAGAGGATTTTGTTTGAATTTCATAGACATGAAAGTGAATAAACTGTCTAGAAATTAATATAGGGGATAGAGTTATAACTGCAGGGTCAAAAATTACAAGAATTCGACCATAAGAAGCCATATCAAGGTTATGATAGAAATTCCATTTTGGGTTTATGTAAGCAGCTGCTTTGATGGTAAATGGAAGATTGAGTTTAGTTTCAAGCAAACCAAAAAGGCATATGTCATGTGAAGAAATGATACTTTTCACCTGATCAAGTTTTGCATTGCTGTGAGCACCTCTGAGGTTCCAGGCAGCTATTTTGCTAAACATAAGATTATTGCTGAGAGGTGGAGTTTTTTCTTCTCTTAGCTGAAAGAGATCGTGTTTCAATGTTCCTGTGGTGTTGAGGAGGTGGGGAGGTGATGAGAGACTTAGAAGTGGTGGTTGTAGGGTTTTGTGAAGGAATTGATAGTGGGGTAGGGGATGTGGGTAATGGTGGCCAACCAGGCAAGTTAATGGAGAAATTGTAGTGAGATGTTTCAGGCAATTGCACACCATCATTTGGTTTATGCATTGAAGTTACTAAATGGATAATGTTGTTTTCAAGTTCTGTACACCATGTACAGTCCATGTCTGTGACATATGTATCAATATGTGCATTATCTTCAAGATTGTTCTTGCCACATCCATTACTTTTTTCACTGGAAAGAGTTTCAGTAATGCTACTGGGGTACTGAACTGAGTTGCATGATGGTTCTGGATTTAGTTCTATAATGCCAACATTTGATTTTAGTCTGGACAATATAGCATCATTACTGATAACTTCACAATTTTTATCAGTTAAGGTTTGCCTTTCCTCCCCTTCAGAGTTTTCTAGAATTATTTGCACTTCCTCTTCATTCTGCAAAATATTATATTTATTATGAGTAGCATCAATGCATTCTAGACCAATTACATTGCTCTGTACTGGAATATCATCACTTCTTACCTCACTTTCACTATGTTTAGTTACTCTTTCTGTTCCTATTAATTCCTTTGTTGTGCACTCCACTTCTTTTTTTTTCCCTCCTTTGTTCACTTTGTTCCTATTGACTTTTTGCCACATTTGCTTCATTTTATCTTGTTTATCTACATGTTTCCCTTTCCTAACCAAGTTTTGTTTGTCTTCACCACTTTCTTGTTGTTCAGTATCTTCAAAAAGTATTCCTTTTTCCTCATTTACTGTCTTCTTGCATGTTGTAACCATGTGCCCAAACTCCAAACATGTAGTACAAATTTCTGGCTTCCACAAATAATCAACTTTTACAACTTGATCAGTTCCATCAAGCAGATTAACTGTGAAACATTCTGGTAAGTCATTATTTGGTGTGACTTCAACTAAACATTTGGCATAAGTGATTCTCTCAAACTTTTCAGTTGAAGCATCCAAGCATAGGAGTTTTCCAATCCTTGCTGCTAACCAGTTAATTCCTAACAACGACCATGCAAACAAGGGAATGTTGGATAACTTAATCCATACAGGAACTGCCTTGATGCTACTACACGAATTCCCAACATTTTCATCCCAAGGTTTGACAATAAAAAGTTTGTTCCTCATAATCACAGGGTCAGATTCAGAGATTCTAACTTTGTCATCCTCATTCGAAAATTTAAAAAGGAAAAGGAAACCATCCGATTTAACGGAGATGGATCCACTTAATTTCCATGCTTTCTTAAGGTAGTACAGTACAGTTGAATAAGGTAATGGGTTATCGAGGAAAAAACCAACCAGATATTCCTTCCACATATTGTTACCTTCCTTCACAACATCTGCTGGAGGGACAATGGAGTCACCATTAAAGTCAAGTTTGATGTTGCGTGGTACATATTTCCCAGCATTTGTTGGTTTTGCTCTGAACAGAGAGTTCCAAGCAATAGGAGTTTGGGGAAGGGGAAGCAAAGGGGGGGTAGGTGGTTTCAGGGCAGCAGTGTGAGAAGAAGAAAGATTGGGAAGCGAGAGGCAGACGGTGTCAGGAGGAGGAAGGGGACAAGACTGGGTGGCTCGAGACGCAACAGCAGGTGGTACGAGAATAGGTGATGATGGACAGGGTTGCAGGGAAGAAATTGGATGGGATGGGTCAGCGGGAAGAAAGGGATTTGGGAGGGTCCCCATAATATCAAACTTTCTATTCTTAACATTCATATTCAACCAATTTTAAATTTTGTTATACTTATATTTAACAGATCCGTAAGTTCTAAAACTTTAACTTCTACGTTTTCAAACCTTTAAATCATAATATTCATACTCCATTTTTGTATTGATATTATAACTTTAAATCACAATCACTTTCATTCTTACTTTGGTTAAGATAGATTTCATTTAGCATCACAAATTCAAGTTTCGTTTTGCTTAGCCAAAATGTCGTTTTAATCAATATAGCTTTTAAAATACCTTTCGTAGCACTTTTTGCAACACTTTTTCCAATAACATTTAAATTATGATTTCAAACTTCATAATTCTTTTCCAAACTTTTTATAATAAATGAATAAGTGTTTTAAAAATGATGAAAAGGTTTTATAATTTATTTAAAAGGGTTTAAATAAATTAATTTAAATAAAAACTATTATAAGCTAATGATTTAATCTTGGCTCTAGTAGGCCGACGAGTACATTTGATTTTTCTATTTATGAAATCTGGTGAGATGCTTAAACTAAGAAGATGTTTAGGAGTAACCTGTGCCCTCGCTCATCTGGCCTCCTCTTGACGAAGGATACATAAGGTCGAAATGTTGGAAACCAAGTTAAGTATAAAAGATTACACTTTCAAATTTAGACAACTTGGATTGTATATAAATAATGTTCTTATACTTGGCGTTAAATTCTGAGGAGGGAACTCGTACTATTCGTGGAATTTTAAAGGCAATTTCACCATTATTCTTCCCATAGTACCTGTTGAATACGGAAATGAAAATTGAGTATAAGCAGTACAATTTCTATTTGGCCCTATTTTTCTCAATAATGTTTCCTAAAATAATTTATGAAAATGGTTTAGTACTTTTCATAAAGAGGTTTAATGAGTTCCATATATACTAAAAAAAGAAATGGTTTTCAAAAGAAAAAACATCTCTAAAAGATATCTTCAGATAAAAAGAAAACAAATAAATGGAATATTAATTATCCACCCACTTAACATCTTTTTATCGATGATTGGTTCGTCAAAACCGAAGTCAGATTTGGGTAATCCCTATACGCAAAACACATCGAACAAATTTAGTGAAGAAGATATATTAAAGACCATGATTTTAAGAGATAGAGGATATTCATTTCGGTAGGACTTCTTGTTGATAATCTCTGGGCAGTTCCCAAGACAAATAAATAGTAGTCATCTCTTCATTCTGAAAATCTCCGAAACACGAGGACTATTCGCTACTATCTTAAGAATCATTCCCAACTAGATGTGGTAGGAACGTGCCTTAGATTTTTCATGTTCCTGGATAACAAGTATGGACGAATATCTTACTTTGCATTTCTGAATCATATTGGTTGATCTCTATGAACGTATCATCTATTTGGTGAAGGAGAAGCCAACATTTATTAGCTTAACACCCTAACCTGACGTACGAGCTCAGGAGTTATATGTTTGTAGAAATCAGTTGTGTGATTGAGAAATGGAAAAGTGGCAGTCAAATTGGTAGATGTGCTATGTAAAAATGGCAATCATTACCTCAAGCCTCACACACAAGAATGGTAAAACAGGAGATGCTTTAAGGCTAAGTGGTTTGCAACTAATCAGGGTATGGAATCGCCTTCTAGATCTGTAAAATTTCTACCTGCTATAATGTCGGATTTAAATTATGTCGTGTATGCTCGGGATCCCGAATAGGTCGGTAATGGCCAGATGATGTAATACTCGGTGCTATTCGTATATTTTTCGAATAGACCAGTCTTAATTCGCAAGAGAACCAACATACGGGCCTCGGGTGCATTCCTCTAAAAATGCACTGTATGGGAGGTAGTCCCTTACCTCGCTATTTAGTTGGAAATCCAATCTTTAATAAGTGCCTTCGGTTTTGTTTGTAGAACCTTAAATGAATAGGTCCAGAATTTAATATGGTAATAATTTCGGCTAAGGTTCATAAGTTTACTTGCAAAATATTTTTTCTAAAAGAATTTCATTAAAAATAATATTTCAAAAATGTTCATATCAAAGGTTTTGGTTATCATAAGGTAAAAACTCATTCCGTATTTGCATGCAGCGTGGTCTTATGAAATACACTTTTTTTTTCAAAACATCCGTATTTTGAGATTCTCACACCAGTCCCATGTCTGAGCTCGAGTTTATTTTTCCTTTCCCTTAAACTTTGGGTTCCCCTTTTTCGAGCAGTCATATAGTCAGGTAGCTTGGAGCTTTTTGAAAGGAGCTCATAGTATGAAGACTAGAAGGTCCTTTGTCTATAGCTATATATTCTTATCGTGTATCATGTATTTTGTATCTATCGGCCTATTCAAGGATATGCAGTTATAAATATCCTAGGCCGGGTTATATCCTAACTCTGATGATCACTTGGACTGATTATATGTACTTTCCACATGTATAATTACATTGTTTAATATGATGTGAGATTCTATTTTTATTCTATTTTCTACCTTTATTTCTTATAAACCCCTGATTATCTGTCTTTCCGGCACTTGAATTTACAGCGCATAAATATTGTGGATGTATTTATGTCGATCTTGAAGGGTAAAAAAGCAGGTACACCTGGCTTGAAACTTTTTTGTTCCATTTTATTTTTTCTTGAATTGCTTTTATTATTATCCTTCTTCTTATCAACATAACTACCTTCGATACCTTTAACCTAGCATTTGCACTGTTAGATGCTTTTGATAGTTTGATAGTCGTTTCAGTCTATCGTCCAGTTGCAGCCTCTTCCAATCACATATGCTTTGTTGCTTCAAAGAAGAAGTCCTGCAATGTAGCTGATTTCTCCTTATTTAATCTCTAATCCATCTTCATCTTTGGATGTATACCTCTACACAACGCTATAAGAGTTAATCGTTCACCGACATTCTAGATGATGGCGGCTGCGGCATTAAAGCGAGTCAAGTATTACGGTAGCACTTCATCCTCTAGTTATTTTACATCTGACAGTGAGTACAGTTCCTTAGGCTGCTCTATATGAACCTGAAACTAATTGATAAACTTTTCCTTTGACATTTACTACGAATGGACTGAGATGGGAAAGATGACAAAATCATATAGTCGCTATGTCTAACGGGAATAGAGAAAGATCTAGCATAAATCTTCCTCCATCGCTCCACTAATTGAAATGTGCTACGTATAGCGTTACATTTGTGCTATCAGATCAGTCAGACATTGGTAGGAGTTTATAGTAGGCCTTTGGAAACTCTTAGGATTCCAAGCGTTCTCCGTCTCTATGGAAAATGGGCTATTGACCCTTACTCCAATTCTACGTTCTATTTGTTTATGACACATGCATTCACTTATGATTCGTATTATTCGATCTTCTAGTTCAGGGGATGAGTGGAGTTAGGCTGACCTCTGTAGGATCGATTTCACCCTAGAGGGGGGTGAATAGGGCGATGGTATAAATTATAAAACTTAATTGCAGAAGCTAATAAATTAATATTAACACAGAACACAGAATATTACGAGCACAGAAATAGATAGCAGAATAAAATGCAGACAGAACAACAAAGAATTTACCCAGCTTCGGCAAAACCCTGCCTACGTGCTGCCCCCAAGGTTTCTACTAGAAATTAGAAAGTCCCTCGCTTACACACGTAAACTCGCTATACCCGCTATTGACTATCCTAACTCTACGCTCAAAACCCTAGCCACAACTCAACAACCGAGTTGTGAATTCCCAAACTACACACCGTAGTTTGTCTCCTAGTCACACGACTAGAAAATTAGCAGTTTGAAATTTAGATACAAATTTAAAAACGATTTCAAAATAACTTAAAAAACAAAGCCCTATAAATATAAACTAAAACCCCTTTTTATATCAAAACCCTATACATATAAATATAAACAAAGCCGGCCCTTCTTTTCTTTATTAGTTGACCCGATACTTCTCAAATGGCAGATTTGCTTCTGAATTAGGGCTTGTGAAAAATTTGGGGCTTTCTTTCCTCTTGCTCTGGAAATTTGGGCTTGAAGTCGCCGGCTTAAATTCGATCGATCCAGTGATGTTTTGCGTGTTGCCTTGATCGATTGATTCCTCGTTCCTTACGCGGCTGCTTCGTTGATCAAATTCTCTCCTTGAATCGGTATTATTTGTTTTTTTGCTTTCTTGATTTTCGCTTTCTGGAATTCGATACACTTGCCGATGATGTGAATTTGATTTATATAGGATTTGTAAATCCTATTCTTGCATTCGTATAAAATCATTTGAATTTGTCAAATTCTTTTGATCGGCCGTTTGATTATGCTTGAACGATTGATGATCGAACTGACTTTGTCAACTTCCTATCTTTTGCGTTCCTTGGTTGACACGGTTTTGAATTTATTTTCGTGATAACCACGGCTTTGATTTCTGGCATTTTTACATTGTTGACTTGTTCTTGTATATTTACCTGAGTCACCCTGTTTCACTGTGTACTGCCTGTTCATGTATGTTTGCATCGACTTTGTTGATGTTTGGATCATTATGCTGTCTGCATTGATCTTTGAGTTGTAGTTTTGAGCTTTGTCTTCATGTAGCTTGCTATGTGCATTTATATTGGTCATTTAATTGATGCTGCAGTCTTCAAGCATTGTTGATGTTTGAAAATACTTGTGCACTTTTGGTTTGAGCCTTGTTTTATTGTATACTTGGGCATTGTGTTCTGTGATCTGCACATGTTCATGTTTGTACTGGTTTGAATACTTTGTAGTTGCTGTGCCTCTCTTGTAGCTTTCATCACTGATGCATGTACATTGCTTCATGTTGGTTTGGTTGTTTGATTTTTACTGTCCACATGTTACTGGTCTTGATCAATGCTCGGCCATGTTGCATTCATGTTGCTTGCAGTGTTGGTCTGACTTGAACTCGATTCACTTGAACTGTCACTGCTAGGTGGTCATGTGCCACTGACTGCTGAGTCTTTGGTGCTGTCTTGAATTTGAATTGTTGCATTTGTTTACCTCTGCACTTTGTTTGAGTTTCACTGCCATAAGTCGTGCATGTTTATCTGGGTTGCATTGAGTACATCCATACTTCTATGTTGTTTGTGTACTACTTTGGCTTCACTGTACATTATACTTGACTTTGGTTCTGCACCATGTTGTAGCTGTACTTTCTTGAGCTCGACATTGTTGTTTACTTGCTTTGATGCATTCACATGATGCCATACTTGTTCATGCTGCTGGACTTGATGCAGTTTGATTGTTTTGTAGTTGTTGATGTTCTTTGTAGTTTGTATCTGCATTTTGCATTGGCCATGCTTTGGTCATTGAAGTATGTTGTCACTTGTTGACTGCATGTTCATCATTTCATATTGAACTGTTTCTTGTCATGTTCACTTGTGTTGAATCCAGTTTCAAAACTCGGATTTGACCTTGTGCTCGTGTCGTATTTTTGAATTTATTGCACCTGAGTTGAACCTGTCCATATATTTGGGTTTGACCTTGTGCTCACCTGTCCCTGTAGCATTATCAAGTGTATATATCGGCGTGCACGGCCTTGTGGCATATACAGTAATACACTGTGTATGTCACAAGTTGTTCGTGTATGATGAATTCAAATTTAAATTATGACGAACAACCCAAATAACTGAGGCAAATCATATCTTCAAAAATTATCTTTTATTTTTGAATTGCAAAAATATTTCTTTTTTCAATTTTACCGCGTTAGTTTATATTTTTGCAGATTGCTCAGATGCTGGATTCAAACTGGAATGCAGTTGAAGATAAATACGAGTGTGAGTGATATGTAGTGAGGTGCTGATGTAAAATAGTGATGTAATTGAGTTTGTGTCACAGTTGTACGGTGAATAGTGAGAGCTTGAATTTGTATACTATTCAAAATTGTGATAAATAGTTGTTTGAATAAAATATTCGTTTGAATTCAAATTCCGTGTTATTTATTTTATTCAGCAAATATTTATTTAATCTGTGAAAAAATAAAATAGTATATTGTCAAATACATTTAAAAGAATGTATATATGTTTATTATCATCAAACAAAAATCATATAAGCGCATATTCAACAATCTCCCCCTTTTGATGATAACAAACATATATTTAAGATTTTGAATATGTTAAATGTATTTGATCATCGATGTATCCTAATTGCTCCCCCTATTTAAATGCTTCCTTTCTACACAAAACTCCCCCTACATATATGCATACAAATAAAAATATGCAAATGAGTCTAGATGCAAATAGAAAATTATTTGACCCTTGCTTGATTTTATTTGACAAAAGCTTAACTTTTCTCTCCCCCTTTTGTTATCAGCAAAAGAATAATAGTGTTAGAAAATAGAGATAAAGTAATTGATATTAATCCAACATTAAAACTCAATTGAATATAAATATTAAATTTCAAAAAAAAATCAAACAAAAATCATAAATATTTTGTTAGGCGCATATTCCATTTTTAGAATGATAGGAATGATATCATCATATAAAACTATACAGTTATGTCTATTTGTGGTATATTTATATCAGGAATTTGAATATCTACTAATCATGCATAACCGTTAGGACTTTTAAATGAGATTAGTAGTATTCCAATTTTATTTTTAAAAAAAATGAATTCAAGTATCTTCTAACCACGCATAACCATGAGGACTTTTAAATGGGATTAGAATCAACTTGTTTATTTAAAAAATCAACTTTTGATATGCGTTCCATACATGCATAACCGTGAGGACTTTTAAATGAGCATGGAAGCACATAACAAATTCAAAGTAATTCACCCATGCATAACCGTGAGGACTTTTAAATGAGAGTGAATACATTGGTATTTATTTATTTATTTATTATTATTATTTATTTTTTTAAAATGTGAAAATGAAAAAAAAACGAACGATTCCTGTTTAAAATACCACACATCGACAAATTATATAGAATTTTGATGAGTGATGGTCGTTAGAAATATGATAGAAATCGAGATGGTCATGGAATTTTTTACCAAAAAAAATTTATGACTATTGTTTAATTTGAAAAAATTTACTAATTATACCGTCTCGAGTCATAATATATGATAAATATCAATACTCATCAATTTTTCAATCACTATTTATTTCTTCGATGATTTGTAGGGAGAAAAAAATGTTAAATATTCAGCAAATTTCTAAAACACCTAGACTGAGTCGTAGTTTACAAAAACTATTTTCTGGTAGGGGTTTTGTAAAGATGTCTGCCAATTGAGAATCAGTTGAAATAAAATTTATGCAGATATTTTCTTTGGAAATATGATCTCTAATAAAATGATGTCTTACATCTATATGTTTTTTTCGCGAGTGATGTACAGGATTATTTGTGAGATCAATTGCGCTTTTGCTATCACACATTAGTGGTACACGTTTAAAATTTAGGCCATAGTCATGCAAAGTTTGTATCATCCATAAGATTTGAGCAGAGCAACCGCTCAAAGCAATATACTCTGCCTCTGTTGTGGATAATGCAATACAATTTTGTTTTTTACTCGACCATGCAACTAATGAGTGTCCTAACATAAAACATGCTCCACTAGTACTTTTTCTATCAACCAAATTTCCAGCATAATCAGCATCTGAAAAACCTTTCAATTCAAAATTATCGTTTGATGGATACCAAAGACCAAATCGTGGGGTGTGCAACAAATATCTTATAATTCTTTTAACAACTTTTAAATGAGATTCTTTTGGGTTAGATTGAAAACGCGCACATAAGCAGACAGAAAACATGATGTCAGGTCTAGAGGCGGTAAGATAAAGGAGTGATCCAATCATACCTCTGTACTGCTTTTGATCAACTGTCTTACCCTTTTCATCCTTGTCAAGTTTAAGTGTTGTACTCATGGGAGTTCTTGCTGGTTAAGCATCTTTCAATCCAAATTTGTTGACAAGTTCCCTAATATATTTTGTTTGAGAAATGAATGTGCCTTTATCGCTTTGTTGGATTTGAAATCCTAAAAAGAATTTTAACTCTCCAACCAAGCTCATTTCAAATTTTTCCTGCATGACTTTTTCAAATTTCTCATACAATAACTTGTTAGTAGCACCATAAATGATGTCATCAACATATATTTGAACAATCAAAAGATCATCGTTTTCATGCAACAGAAATAGTGTGGTATCTACACATCCCTTTTTGAACCCATTTTCAAGGAGATAAGAAGTAAGACATTCATACCAAGCTCCGGGAGCTTGTTTTAATCCATATAATGCCTTCTTTAGTTTGTATACATGGTTTGGGTATTCATGACTTTCAAAACCTTCTGGTTGTTCAACAAACACATCTTCTTTTAAAATTCCGTTAAGAAAAGCACTCTTAATGTCCATTTGTCTTAGTTTAAATCCTTTGTAACAAGCAAAAGCTAACAATATTCTAATTGATTCTAGTCTAGCTACAGGCGCAAAAGTTTCATCAAAGTCAACTCCTTCAATTTGATTGTATCCTTTAGCAACTAGTCTAGCTTTATTTCTAATTATATTTCCAGATTCATCATATTTATTTTTAAAAATCCATTTTGTTCCTATAACTGGATAATCCTTAGGTCTAGGTGCTAGACTCCAAACATTATTTCGTTCAAACTGATTTAGCTCTTCTTGCATGGCCATGAACCAGTTTTCATCATTAAGGGCTGAATCTATGTTATTTGGTTCTATTTCTGAAATAAATCCACCATATAAGCACAGATCACATAGATTTTTAAAGGATGAACGAGTTTGTATACCTGCTATAGGGTTTCCAATTACCAATTCTGGTGGATGGTCTGTTTTGTATTTCAGCTTTTCTGGATCCAGATTTCTTCGGACTTCTTGAGTTGTGGTAGTTTCTCTAGCATCAGCAGTTTCTTTTGGTTTTTCGAACTCATTTTTTTCTTTCTCCTCTTCAACGTTGCTTTTGGATGTATCCTGATCGTCAATGCCTTCATCAAATTTCACATTGATTGACTCTACGATTGTTTTAGTCTTTTTGTTGTAGACTCTATAAGCTTTGCTTCTCGAAGAGTAACCCATGAAGATGCCATCATCAGCCTTTGCTTCAAATTTTCCTAACTGATCACCTGTATTAAGAATATAGCAAGGACATCCAAACACTTTGAAGTAAGTGATGTTTGGTTTTTTGTTGAACCATAGCTCATAGGGGGTTTTGTTAAGAATCGGTCTAATGATAACTCTATTCATTACATAACATGTTGTATTTACTGCTTCTGCCCAGAGATGCAGAGGTAGTTCATATTCATTTAACATAGACCTAGCAAATTCTTGTAAAGTTCGATTCTTTCTCTCAACTACTCCATTTTGTTGTGGAGTACGTGGTTCAGAGAACTCATGTTTGATTCCGTTTTCATCACAGAAAGTTTCAAATTCATAATTTTCAAATTCTCCACCATGATCACTTCTTAATGAAACAATAGAGACTTCTTTTTCATTTTGCACAAATTTTGTGAATCTTGTGAAGTATGAAAAAGTTTCTGATTTTTTAGCCAAGAAATATACCCATGTATATCTTGAGTAATCATCAACTAACACAAAGCAATATTTCTTACCTCCTAAGCTAGCAATGTCATTAGGTCCAAATAGATCCATATGAACTAGTTCAAGAACTCTAGAAGTGCTTACATTGTTTTTGGCATGAAACGATGATTTTTTAAGTTTTCCCAAAGTACATGCTTTACAGATGTTTTCAGTTTCAAACTCATGTGATGGCAACCCTCTTACCAAACTTTTCCTTTTTAATTTGTTTAATAAGTTCATACTAGCATGCCCTAAACGTCTATGCCATAAATTCACTTCTATATCCTTAGCTACCAAACATTTAGAGAGGATGAGATCATCAAAAGATAGAGAATATATATTACCTTTCCTTTTTCCTGAAAATAAAATTTCTTTTGATGATTTGTCAACAATTTTGCACAAGTCAGAATCAAAGATAACATTCATACCTTTATCACATAGCTGGCTGATTGATATCAAATTGTGGTGCAGATTTTCAACATATAGTACGTCATTCAAGGTAAATGTATTGTTACCTACTTTACCTTTACCGACAATTTTACACTTGTCATTGTTCCCCATTGTGACTCTGCCACCTTTGTACTTTTCTAGGCTAAGGAACTTCGATTTATCGCCTGTCATGTGCCTGGAACAGCCAGAATCCAAGTACCATTGCTGTTGTTCCTTAGCCTGCCAGCATACCTACACGAGAAGAGAGTTTAGTGACCTATTTGTTTTTATAGGTCCATGATTGTCAGTGGCAAAATATTTAGAATGATAATTTTGTGGATACCCAAAACTATTTATAATTATTCCCTTCGGCACCCAAATTTGTTTAACTTTGAGAGATTTTATATTTGTGCCTTTTGGAACCCAAATCGGTATAGTTTTCATATGTTTGGGTCTATACCAACAATTATTGTGATTGTGTCCAAATTTTCTACAAATTGTGCACATAGAATTAACTTGATTAATATTGCTTTCAATAATTTTCGAATTATTATATCCAAGTCCTTGTCTAACCATATTAACAGTTTGCTTTCCTAATAGCATATTCAACGATTTTTCACTTTTTGAAAATTTATCTAAGGTTGTTGACAGTTTTTGGATTTGTGTTTTGAGAGATTCATTTTCGTTTAACAACTGTGTGCACTTTTTAATAGAAATCTCTCTCCTCGTATTTTCATTCTCTTTTAAAATCAGAATTTCATTTTCAAGTGATTTTATATTGATTTCCGATTTTTTAATTTCTTCTTCGAATGTTGGACACTTATCACACTTAGGGATTCTACATTGATAGTTCTTAACTAATTGATCAAGTTGTTTATTGCATTCTATCAAAGTATCCTTTTGAGATTCATGTTTAGCATAATTTTCCCTAAGTCGTTCATAACAGTCATTTACTTCATGGAAATAAATTAGTAATTCAGAATGAGTGAGTTTTGATACCTCGCTTGGCTCGTCGTCATCACTGTCTGTAACTTCACCATGAAGGCACATGTTTGCTTTTTCACTCTCACTCTCGGTGTTATCACTTTCATCTTCGTCAGTTTCATCCCAAGTAGCCGCAAAGCTTTTCTTCTTTAGTTTCTTTCCTTGATTTGATCGTTTTTGAGGACATTGTGGCTTGATATGGCCGGGTTTGTTGCATTTGTAACAGATGATTTTCTGTTCTTTTTGGTTGTCTAGTGCTTTGCCTATTCTGCTTTTCAATTCATGATTTCGAGCTGGATTTCCGTATTTGCGATTCCACCTTTTGAATTTCTTTATTAGTAGCGCCAGCTCTGCTGCTCCATCATCATCATCATCATCATTATCATCATCACTTTCAGTTGTTCCTTTGAGAGCTATTGATTTCTTTCGAGTATCTCCACCTTCACGCTCTTCCTTGAATTTCATTTCTAGCTCATAAGTGGTGAGATTTCCGATGAGTTCTTCAACTTTGAGTTGTTTTAAATCTTTCGATTCTTGAATGGCAGTTACTTTTGCTTCAAAGTTTCGTGGAAGGACTCTGAGGATTTTCCGGACTATTTCCAATTCCGTGTATGTTTTTCCGAGAGCTTTTGATTTGTATACGATATTGGAAAGTCGTCCGTACATCTCTTTGACATTTTCTTCTTTTGCCATTGTAAAGTTCTCGTATTCGCTGCTTAGCATGGCAAGGCGAGATTCTTTGACTTGAGATGTTCCTTCGTGAGTCACTTCTAGTATGTGCCATATTTCCTGCGCAGTTAGACAATGTGAGACACGATTAAATTCAAATTGATCTAATGAACAGATAATAGAATTCATAGCTTTGGCATTAGTATTCTGTAATTTATTTTCTAGTTCTGTCCATTGTTCCTTTGGTTTCTCTATTTCCTGATCATCTACAGTTATAGTTGGTATTCTATAACCTGTCTCAACAATATCCCAAGCGTCAATGGTTTTCAAAAAAAAATTCATCCTATTTTTCCAAAAAGCATATTCACCATTGAACATTGGTGGTCTAACTATGGATTGACCTTCTGCAAAAGCATTATTAAAAGAAGCCATTTTAAAAATTCAAACTTTTAAACAAAAACAGATTTTTTTTTTCAAAAAAAATAGAATTTTTAAAACAAATGTTGACTTCTATTCCTAGCTCCGATACCACTTGTAGGATCGATTTCACCCTAGAGGGGGGGTGAATAGGGTGATGGTATAAATTATAAAACTTAATTGCAGAAGCTAATAAATTAATATTAACACAGATCACAGAATATTACGAGCACAGAAATAAATAGCAGAATAAAATGCAGACAGAACAACACAGAATTTACCCAGCTTCGGCAAAACCCTGCCTACGTGCTGCCCCCAAGGTTTCTACTAGAAATTAGAAAGTCCCTCGCTTACACACGTAAACTCGCTATACCCGCTATTGACTATCCTAACTCTACACTCAAAACCCTGGCCACAACTCAACAACCGAGTTGTGAATTCCCAAACTACACACCGTAGTTTGTCTCCTAGTCACACGACTAGAAAATTAGCAGTTTGAAATTTAGATACAAATTTAAAAACAATTTCAAAATAACTTAAAAAACAAAGCCCTATAAATATAAACTAAAACCCCTTTTTATATCAAAACCCTATACATATAAATATAAACAAAGCCGGCCCTTCTTTTCTTTATTAGTTGACCCGATACTTCTCAAATGGCGGCTTTGCTTCTGAATTAGGGCTTGTGAAAAATTTAGGGCTTTCGTTCCTCTTGCTCTGGAAATTTGGGCTTGAAGTCGCCGGCTTAAATTCGATCGATCCAGTGATGTTTTGCGTGTTGCCTTGATCGATTGATTCCTCGTTCCTTACGCGGCTGCTTCGTTGATCAAATTCTCTGCTTGAATCGGTATTATTTGTTTTTTTGCTTTCTTGATTTTTGCTTTCTGGAATTCGATACACTTGCCGATGATGTGAATTTGATTTATATAGGGTTTGTAAATCCTATTCTTGCGTTCGTATAAAATCATTTGAATTTGTAAAATTCTTTTGATCAGCCGTTTGATTATGCTTGAACGATTGATGATCGAACTGACTTTGTCAACTTCGTATCTTTTGCGTTCCTTGGTTGACACGGTTTTGAATTTATTTTTGTGATAACCATGGCTTTGATTTCTGGCATTTTTACATTGTTGACTTGTTCTTGTATATTTGCCTGAGTCACCCTGTTTCACTGTGTACTTCCTGTTCATGTATGTTTGCATCGACTTTGTTGATGTTTGGATCATTATGCTGTCTGCATTGATCTTTGAGTTGTAGTTTTGAGCTCTGTCTTCATGTAGCTTGCTATGTGCATTTATATTGGTCGTTTAATTGATGCTGCAGTCTTCAAGCATTGTTGATGTTTGAAAATACTTGTGCACTTTTGGTTTGAGCCTTGTTTTATTGTATACTTGGGCATTGTGTTCTGTGATCTGCACATGTTCATGTTTGTACTGGTTTGAATACTTTGTAGTTGCTGTGCCTCTCTTGTAGCTTTCATCACTGATGCATGTACATTGCTTCATGTTGGTTTGGTTGTTTGATTTTTACTGTCCACATGTTACTGGTCTTGATCAATGCTCGGCCATGTTGCATTCATGTTGCTTGCAGTGTTGGTCTGACTTGAACTCGATTCACTTGAACTGTCACTGCTAGGTGGTCATGTGCCACTGACTGCTGAGTCTTTGGTGCTGTCTTGAATTTGAATTGTTGCATTTGTTTACCTCTGCACTTTGTTTGAGTTTCACTGCCATAAGTCGTGCATGTTTATCTGGGTTGCATTGAGTACATCCATACTTCTATGTTGTTTGTGTACTACTTTGGCTTCACTGTACATTATACTTGACTTTGGTTCTGCACCATGTTGTAGCTGTACTTTCTTGAGCTCGACATTGTTGTTTACTTGCTTTGATGCATTCACATGATGCCATACTTGTTCATGCTGCTGGACTTGATGCAGTTTGATTGTTTTGTAGTTGTTGATGTTCTTTGTAGTTTGTATCTGCATTTTGCATTGGCCATGCTTTGGTCATTGAAGTATGTTGTCACTTGTTGACTGCATGTTCATCATTTCATATTGAACTGTTTCTTGTCATGTTCACTTGTGTTGAATCCAGTTTCAAAACTCGGATTTGACCTTGTGCTCGTGTCGTATTTTTGAATTTATTGCACCTGAGTTGAACCTGTCCATATATTTGGGTTTGACCTTGTGCTCACCTGTCCCTGTAGCATTATCAAGTGTATATATCGGCGTGCACGGCCTTGTGGCATATACAGTAATACACTGTGTATGTCACAAATTGTTCGTGTATGATGAATTCAAATTTAAATTATGACGAACAACCCAAATAACTGAGGCAAATCATATATTCAAAAATTATCTTTTATTTTTGAATTGCAAAAATATTTCTTTTTTCAATTTTACTGCGTTAGTTTATATTTTTGCAGATTGCTCAGATGCTGGATTCAAACTGGAATGCAGTTGAAGATAAATACGAGTGTGAGTGATATGTAGTGAGGTGCTGATGTAAAATAGTGATGTAATTGAGTTTGTATCACAGTTGTACAGTGAATAGTGAAAGCTTGAATTTGTATACTATTCAAAATTGTGATAAATAGTTGTTTGAATAAAATATTCGTTTGAATTCAAATTCCGTGTTATTTATTTTATTCAGCAAATATTTATTTAATCTGTGAAAAAATAAAATAGTATATTGTCAAATACATTTAAACGAATGTATATATGTTTATTATCATCAAACAAAAATAATATAAGTGCATATTCAACAACCTCTCCCTCTAGGGTAAAGGACTTCTTTCACTTCCTCGATGATGAATTGCCTTACGATCTTTGCTTCGATCTTGGCTTCTAGATCGTTCACAATGGTAAGTTCACCTTCAATCGACTACCATTTCTACTAAGAAAGGGGAGCGCTACCTAGGTCAAGAAGGTTCAATCGTAGCTGGCCCTAGTCCATCACCTCTACTAGTTGGTTCAATGCCTAACCGGTCCTCGGGCGCTACTTCAGGCTATATCCTTCCCTGATCCGCTTCTTTGGCATTCACGCGCCTGCATTTTGATTTTTTTGATCGGACCCGTTGTCGAAGTATGATCTTCTATGCCTCTATGATCCCTTGGTCTAGGACCTACCTCTTACATCAGTGTTGGTGCGGCAGGTTGCATTTTTCTTAAGCATGTCATGATTCAGTCTACAATTGCTTGCCACTAGGAAGTGAAACGCATATAAAGATTCGCCCTGACTCTATCTAAGTTACCTCTGGTGATAGTGTCTAGTCCCGTATTATGATGTGCACATAAATATGAATATTTTTACCACCATATTTATTCTATTTAAATAAAATAAATGATCATATTGGGTTTTCTAACATGTTTTAACCAAAATCCATATTAATTCCAAATTATCACATATCCATCTTCATATAGGGGCAAAATGGTCATTTGTGTGCATATATTTCTTTGAGAAAAATTACTTGGAAATTTATATATATTTTTGTAGGAATTTAATCTCAAATATTAGTGGTTTTATGAAGATACATGCATGCACACCATGAATATAAAGGAATGAAGATGGAAATAATTCAACGTGAAGATCATGGAGGACCCCACCTACCCACCACCTTAATGTACAAATTAGAGGCTAATGCACATGCTTATGGAGTTTATGGCTTCATATATACTTAAATGATGATTAGTAGAAGCTAATGACTACTTGGCCTCCACACTTTCTCAAGGGTATTTTGGGCATTCCCCAAATTATGGATTAAGGTTTCATGCTTGTATAAATAACCCCTTATATTTCATGTAGCTCTCCCTCTTACTTATCCTCCTCTTTCTCTTTAGATTAGTTTTAGGCTCAAAATAAAAGAAAACTCTCATTCTCTTTTCATGGCTACTTAGCCTTTTTTTATGTAATTTTCTTTTCATTTTATGCAATGTTAATTATTGTTTCTTTTTAATTACATGTTCATTTCCTTTTATGCAAGTAGTGCAGATCTCTCTTATTTCATGCAAGTAGATTAGTTTTGTTTCTTTGCTTTGCTCTCTCTTTCCTTTTCTTTTCCTTTAATGATGCAAGCTATATTTGTTGTTTTGATAACAAATATGAGAGGCTAATCCCTTCAATTTAGGGGTAATGAAGCCTTTAATCATGTAGCTTCAACATTTTGATAATTATAGCTCTATTTTTGTGCTTAATGACAATGCTTGAAGTGGTTTTATTTGTTGTTTTTGCTTTGAATTGATAGCCTATATTATTGACACCAAATAGGCTATGCTTAAACAATCACTAACACAAATGCCTCTTCATCAAAATATTATGGCATAAGAAAGTGATTTGAAATTAAAATTTGATGGTCTATATTTCTAATTAATAATTAATAGGTCATACTTAAAATAGATTTCATTTTCAACTTTGTTGTCATTTTCATGGGAGTTAGTAAGTGATTTAAAGGTTTGGGTATAGTTTGATGGCTTATGTTAAGCTAATTAATAGCACAAGTGAGTCATACTTATGATAAACACATCGTTTAAATTCACTTATGACCAAAAAAAAGAGATCATAATTTCATAATTTGTTGAACTATATGATTTAGAGAGTGGAATTATCTCTAAATTGTCATTTAACTCTCATATTTTTGTCATTTTCTTTTGCTAGTTTTTGTTAGTTTCTTACATTTCTAGCTATTCACTCTCGACTTCGGTATAATTTGATTGAATAAAAATTTAAAATCATCAATTCCCTGTGTATCGACCCGTATTCACCGCGTGCTACATTCGTACACCGTGCTCTTGCGGTATAAATTTTATTATAAATTCTTCGACGATTTTCTAACTCGATAGAAATTCCGTCGTCGAACAAGTTTTTGGCGCCGTTGCCAGGGAGTTGCGTTGATTTTAATTTTCTATTCTTTGAATTATTTTCGCTTGATTTTTGTGTGTTTTTATTTTGTGTGTTTGCATTTTTTTAAGAAAAAATTATGTGTTTTTAGTTGTTTAATTTTGTTCTTGTGCATTTTTCTTTAGTTTTCAACTAGCATTTGCATTTCGAGTTTCTATTTAAAAAAAATCATACACAATTTCAAAAAAAACTATTTTGTTCCTTGCATTTGCATTTGCATTTACACTGTCTTCACTGTTTCAAAAAAAAAGTTTCCCTGCTTTACATTTACACTTCTGTGCACCATTGTTTACTGTGACTATGCACCCCTGTGCATCTTCAAACCGCAACTCTCTGTGAACTGTCATCAACCACTGACCACCAAAAACTGGTACGACAGTTCACTAACTCATAACATACCCCTATCATCCTCATCACTTCATTCCTGACCACCCCCTCAACCATCTCAAACCATTATACACACCAGATTTTAACATCACAGTCCTCTCTGTGCACATCATTTCTGCACACCCTATCCACATACTTACAGTCACAATTCGAATTTTCCATCCTCCCACTTCATCATATACATCCACCAAACATACAAGCTCCTCGGCATCACCACCTCCTTTGCTCACCATCCAACACTACAGTTCCCAACATTACAGTGTGCAAATTCCCACAAACCATCATTCCTTCGACATCACTGCTTTGCCCTTTGTTAAACTGCAGCATCAAACCACCCATTTCTGTTAACTGCTAACCATCATACCCATCCTCCTCTATCCACGACACTCACTTCAGTCAAGCATCGAACCCATTCCATCCATCACCCGAAGCCACTGACATCACGTCACCCAATTCCAACCGAACCCACAACCTTCAATTCAACCACGTCTTCCACATCGACAATCGCTACTTCTCAACACCACGACCAAATCGAACAACTCAACTTCCTGAACAATCTACAGCAATCGCTTATCAATCCAATTCTGCGACCTCTACCCAAACTCCAAAACCCGTAATACCTTTCACTGCTCAATACCCAATCCCCAAATAGCGACACCAACTCCACCAGTGAACAAACTCCAGCCTACTCCGGCTATCAACCCAGTCGAACCAATCGACTTCGCCTCCTCCTCTCTGCCCTAAACCGCAACCAAATCATCTCACTCGCACTCCTCAATTATCGCAATTCGAACAACTCGCCTGCACGCACCCGACACCATCGTAACAGCGAACGACGTCGATTGGAGTTTCGACTTCAGCTTTGAATTTGTGAAATTGAAAATTTGTGTGTTCTTAATTTTGTGAATTCACGAGTTCATGAATTTGTGAGTTCTCTTGTGAATTTTCTCTTCCCAGACAATTTTTTTGAATTTGTAAATTTTTGTTTGTTTGAATTCGTGTTATGCTGGGGTTGGGTAAGTTTTAATTGGGTCGGTGGACTTTATTTTGTTTGGGCTGGATGATTTTAGTTTTGTTTTTGTTAAGTTTCTCCAAAAAAAATAGTGTCAATTTTTGTGTTTTGTGTTGACTTGTTTATTTCCCTTGACAAAAAAAGTTTGAATTTATTTTCATTTGTCTTAAATTCCATCGTTACACAAAAAAAAAATCTGTGTATATATCTTGTTTTTATTTTCAGGTTGTCAGAGAAGAAAATTCCAAAGAGAAGAATAGATTGCTGGAAACTATCACCATGCTCACCAAATAAATTGCTCGCTTATAAAAAAATTGCACCCTTATTTTTTTATTTGCATTGTTGGTTGCTTGCATTTCATTTAAAAAAAATTCAAAAAAAAATTCCATTCGTAGTTGCATTGTTAATACACATTTAATTTCTGTTTTGCATTTCATCTTAGAATTTGTTAATAATAACGGTTAGATATTGATATGCTTAATTGTATATTAACAGTTTGTCTTTTTTGAACAATTTATTTTCTTGGTGTCTAGGCTACGACAGAGTAATAACCATTTATAAATTTTACGGTGATTCGTAAATATTATAGTGGTTGTTCCTCTAAAGGTACTTAAACCTTCGGCTGCATTGCTATGGTGATTCGTGGTGCACCGATAAATCATGCCCGTTACCTGGTTGAGAACTATCTTGTTGATTTAAGACAATTTGTGATTATACAATTTTGGGTTAACTTAGGATAAATCATTTGTAATTAAAACCTTGCATTCATTTAGTTGCATTAGTTCATGCATATTTAAAAAAAATATCAAATCCAAAACAAATAAAAAATTGTAAATATTTCTTACTTAGTTTTTTTCCTTTTCCTTTGAAAATTTTCAAATGAAAATTCTAGAAAATACAAAAAAATTACTTAATTTTTTTTAGAAAATCCAAAATCCAAAAATATATATAAAATCCTTTTAAAAAAACAAAAAATTGAGAAAAAAACAAAAATCAATTTTCCTTTTGAAAAATAAATTCAATTTGTAAATATTTTTCTTAATAACAAAAAAATTCTTGAAAATGTCCGAGTTTCCCCACATGCGTGAATTTTACAATAGTTGTGAAAATCAATATAATCCATACGATTTCACTTCAAATTCGTGTGGATATTTTAACGACAACCATTCCTTAAACGATTCGAATTTTGAACAACAAAGTTTTCAAAACGACGATCAACCCTCGAATCTCGAAAATAGCATTTTATCTTTACTTGAACTCTCTACACAACAAAATCAAAATATAAACGATTTGTGTAACTCATATTTGTGCAATAGTTCAAGTCAAAATAATCAAAATTTGAATTCACTTCAAAATTCAAATGATTTCGAATATAACCCATGGCAATTCAATTTCGATCTTCAAAATAAATTTCAAAATCAAGATGAAAATGTGAAGCAATTTTCAAATAATTTTGGCAATGAGAATAGTTTCAATAATGATAGGATCGAAAATTTTGGTTATCAACAAATTCAAAATGAAAATTTCAAATTAATAATCATGAATTTGATTTTATTGACCAAATGGAATAAGATAACGGGGATTTATTACTTGAAAAATACAAAAAAATTCGTGAAAATCATAATCAAATCTCAACTTGCAAAGAATCAAATAATAATCTACCGTTTATCGAAATTGACAATTCTTGTTCTCAACAAGGCCAAATCGAAAATTTTCAAGTTAATAATTACAAATTTGATTTTGTTGAACAAATGAATGAAATTTACGATGATCACACGGATTTTTTGTTTGAAACATATATGAAACAACGTGAAAAACGAAATCAAATTTCAACATGTGACGAGTCAAGTGATAATCCATCTTTTACCACAATTAATGATTTTCAAATAACAACTTTTGAAACTGAAAATGATGATCTTAATGAAGTTGTTGAAAACACGGTAATTGAGTTGGATTTCAATTCTTCTAAGGGTGTGGAGCCAAATTTAAAATTCTATCTTCCTTTTCTCGATTTCGAAAATTTGAATACAAAAACTTTGAATTTTGAACTTGAGACATGTACTAAAGTTGATGATAATCCAACAAAGGAAGACGAATTTAATGAACACGAATTTTTTGGACTTTTTGATGACGAGTTGTTAAATTCTGACGGGGAAGATGAAAATCACCATTTTGATTTTGAAATCAATAAATCTGAAAATGTTTTGAATGACAAGCTTGAATTTCAAATTGTGAAAATAAACTTGAACTTCAATCAATTGTTTTATCGACCCCAAAATCATCGAAAACAAAACAACTTGTATAATTTTCAATAAAACAACATTCGTTTTTCCAAATCAACATTAAACTTCGAAATCTTTTACGGTTTGGCTTTCTGCACTTGAGCTGTGTCTTACATACTTGGTGAGACAAATGAATCGATTCTTGGAAGACCGGTTCATTTACTCTTTAACGGCATACTTTATGATGACTTATAAATAATCATCTTTTCATTTTTATTTAAATAAAGGTTATGTTTTTATATTTTCTCCTTCCACTTGGGTTGACTGTGGGGGCACAGTCAAAATCAAGTGTGGGGGGAGACTCATCTTCATTTTTTTTCATGGTTTATTTTTACTTTAAAATCTCAAAAGAAAATTAAAAAAATCCCAAATATAAATTTTCTTTTGATTTATTTTTAAAAGAAACGCTATATGATAAATATATGGTTTTGGTTTATTAAATTGAAATTTTTGAATGTTTATTTGTCTTTAAAAAAATAAAAATGAAGTTTGATTACATACAATAATGGTTTAACTAGTATATAGGAAGATTCATACGTGTTAATTATGAAGTACATCCTAATTGAAAATCTTTGTTTTAAAAAGTGGTTGATTTAAAGTAAAGGACATAGCATTTTTTTGTCTTCTAAGTTAAACGGTGTTAAGACGATTTTGCAAAACTTTCTCTCTCTCTCTTAAAAAAAATATAAAAATAAAAAATAATAATATCGTATTCACTCTTATTTAAAAGTCCTCACAGTTATGCATGGGTGAATTACTTGAAATCTTTGATTATGTGCTTTCATACTCATTAAAAAGTCCTCAAGGTTATGCATGTATGGAACACGTGTAAAAAACATAATAAAAGCCACCTACGGTCGATAGGTGTATGCACGAAAGTGTGTGCACTCGCCATGCTCTGTACTCCCCACACATAAGCCCGAAAGGCAGTGCATGGGTGGTATATCTGGCTTATGTGAGGGGAGTACAGAGCATAGCAAGTGCACACACTTTCATGCATACACCTATCGACTGTAGGTGGTTTTTATTATGTTTTTTTTTACACGTGTTCCATACATGCATAGCCATGAGGACTTTTAAATGAGTATGAAAACACATAATCAAAGATTTCAAGTAATTCACCCATGCATAACCGTGAGGACTTTTAAATAAGAGTGAATACGATTTTTTTTTTTTTTAAGAGAGAGAGAAAGTTTTGCAAAATCATCTTAACACCATTTAACTTGGAAGACAAAACAATGTTATATCCTTTACTTTAAATCAACCACTTTTTAAAACAAAGATTTTCAATTAGGATGTACTTCATAATTAACACGTATGAATCTTCCTATATACTAGTTAAACCATTATTTTATGTAATCAAACTTCATTTTTATTTTTTTAAGACAAATAAACATTCAAAAAATTTCAATTTAATAAACCAAAACCATATATTTATCATATAGTGTTTCTTTTAAAAATAAATCAAAAGAAAATTTATTTTTGGGATTTTTTTAATTTTCTTTTGAGATTTTAAAGTAAAAATAAACCATGAAAAAAAATGAAGATGAGTCTCCCCCTACACTTGATTTTGACTGTGCCCCCACAGTCAACCCAAGTGGAAGGAGAAAATATAAAAACATAACCTTTATTTAAATAAAAATGAAAAGATGATTATTTATAAGTCATCAGAAAATATGTCGTTAAAGAGTAAATGAACCAGTCTTCCAAGAATCGATTCATTTGTCTCACCAAGTATGTAAGACACAGCTCAAGTGCAGAAAGCCAAACCATAAAAGATTTCAAAGTTGAATGTTGATTTGGAAAAACGAGTGTTGTTCTATTGAAAATTATACAAGTTGTTTTGTTTTCGATGATTTTTGGGGTCGATAAAACAATTGATTGAAGTTCAAGTTTATTTTCACCAATTTGAAATTCAAGCTTATCATTCAAAACATTTTCAGATTTATTGATTTCAAAATCAAAATGGTGATTTTCATCTTCCCCGTCGGAATTTAACAACTCGTCATCCAAAAGTCCAAAAAATTCGTGTTCATTAAATTCGTCTTCCTTTGTTGGATTTTCTACAACTTTATTACATGTCTCATATTACTAGATGAATAGTTATCTTAATTGGCAGCTATTCAGTTAACGTTCCTGTTGGTAGCACCATTCTTGCTCGTGGATTTAGGAGGCACGCTAAGAATCAGGCTCTTAGTGAAAGTACCAAAAATGTTTGCACAAAAAGTGGAAAACCCTCCTATCAAGTTTATAGTAGTAAAGAAAATAGAAAGAAAGTGTCGAAAAAGTAAAATATGCACAGGTTTATAGTGTTTTGGTCATAACCGACCTACATCCACTATTTATTTTTATTTCCTTTGTATTATTTCAGCTTTTATAACAATTTGAATATAGAATATAATGGTTTGTTATCTGATATTGGATTTTATTAGCTCTGTTCGGTTATTCTTTTTTGGTAGAGTCTTTTTGCTCCCAAAAGTTGTCTCCATGGCTATTGAATGCTTGGGTATTTATAGTAGTGATAAGGTAGGGAGGTCATCCCGACAAATTAGGTAGTTTCCCTATATAACTCATTCCACTTGGTTATTTCCATGTATAGAAGATACAATCCATAATTTCCTTACATACCTAGATTTCAATCCATAAATATCCTATTTGGCTCGACTGAAATGACTCTATTCTGGGGTAATCAGTTCGACGGGCGGATGTAGATGTCCTCCTGGCTAAGTTCCTTCTTACCTCTCATTATTCCGATATAACCTCCCCCTTTTTTGCTAGATCATCAAATTACATTGGATAAGATATTATGTTTGGTGTATACACCACTGGACAAAATTTCTTATTCAGTAATACCTTGCACCAAACAAGGATTCTTGTCCGGTGTACCACTTACCAAACGTGAATTCATGTTCGATAGTGGGACTATCAAAAAGGAATTCTTGCTTGGTATACTCCTATTACCGGATAGAACAACTAAAATATAATCAAACCGAGCATATGCCTATGCATCCACCAGGCGAAGCCCAAGGACCGTCAGATCAAGTAGGGCATAAGGCATCTATTTCATTCTTCTTATCCACTTCATCAACATAGTCTCACTTTGCTTCTCCTAGAGCTCTCTGACTTCCCTTGCATTCGTGCTAGCCCGTCCCATCATTACTAAACCTCGTGGGTGCAAATTCTCATTGGATAGTTAATCATTATTTTTATTGAATCTTTTGCAGTAATTAAATATTATATAATTTTATATGTATCAAATACATTCCGCCTATATGTATTAAATTATATTTATATATAAATGAATTTAAATAAAAATAAAAACAATGTTTCAAATTAATGCATACTTTAAATTAGTTTGATTAATGTAAACCAATATATTTCATAGCCTTTTTATTTTTGGCGGCAAAAAAATGTATTATTTTATAATTATTTTTAAACATTTTAATAATATTATGTAACTTGTTTTGATTTAAATTTAATTATACATATTTAATATAATATATTCATATATATATATATATATATATTCAATAATATGTCTTTTGATTTTAAAATATGAAAAAAAAATTAGTCGCAGTGATTTTTTTAGCAAGACCTTTTATAGTAGGTCGTCCACTTTTATTACCACAAATCAATAGTTAATGCAGGAGCAACGCAATATGCCTCAACTACTATAAAGGAAAATACAAAGCAGGAGTTAGGCAAAAGTTGCCTAAGCTACTACTAATGCTAGTCATTCTCAAAAGAGGATGATCCACTTTCGTTATCCGAAGAGTCTAGACCTATCACATGCACGAAGCCCATGAAAAGAGATACAATATTCAGAATATAACCAAAGTAAACCATGCAATATATAAATTTCCTATCCCAACTGTCATCAACAAGAACATCCATATTCCTTGCACTACGGGCACCAGCAACTAAAAGTATAAGACCTTCCCCATCAACAGTGTGGTGTAGTTGCCTGGATTCACCGTGAAATTCATTAACAAACATATGGAAATCATGTCAAATAGGGTCATATCTCATTTAAACGGCTCATGTATCCATGCTTTCTTAGAAGTATCCCACTGAATAGCATCAACCTGGGTAGCACTAGATGCCACAGGATCCACATTGCACCAGAAGGAGAGATCATAGGGGAGGTGATACCCTCAGCAGAAGGTGAGACAGGACGAGACATTTTCATAGGAGGAACAAATATCGATTCAATAATAGGTGCAAACATCTGATGGGCAGTGATCCATAGACTCAGAAGAGTTGTTCCTAACCTTAGGAACCTACCTACGGATAGGGGTTGAGGAAGTGGAACCTTGGGTGGAAAAGCCAAGGACGATTCTCGAAGAGTGCAAAAGTCGAAAATGTGGCCAAATGAATGATAAGCAGTACATATGTTAATCACCCAATGATATCTAAGACGAACTTCAACTATATGGCCAACAACATTTGAACTCTAATCGAAGAAGGTAGTGGCTTATCAGGTGTTACTTCAATAAGTGCCTTGGCATGAACCAATCTATCACGGGCCCCGTATTAGAGTCAAAACATTTCAATTTATCAATTGTGCTTGCTAAACAATTCAAGCCCATCAATGACTAAAAAAATAGAAGAAATGTGTGTAGTATGTCCAAACAGGAATAAATAATACCTAATCCCTAGCACTTGCCACAGAAGGAGTCCAATTGGTGATAATGAATGGTTCCCCTTAATAATGGATGGATTAGCTTCGGGAACATGTTAATAATCCTTATTGCAAGAAAATTTGAGTAAATACATTGGGTCAACATAGATAACACAAAGTCCCCCACAAAGCTTTCATATACGACGACAAAGACTTCTGGTGTCATAAATCTTTTGGTTGGGATCTGTTATCTCGCCTTTTGGCTAAGCCGTAAACAGACGGATTTAACTAAATTGACTACTCGTTTGTCAAGATTGGAATGCGGTATGTTTGAGTCGACTAGATGGATAGGTAACGCAACACATTTGGAAGTCTCCCGGCATGGGCATGGAAGTCGGTCGGCGTGGAAGCCGGTCGGTGTGGAAACCGGTCGGCGTGGAAGCCGCTCGGCATGGAATTCGTTCGCATGGAAGTCGCTATAGGAAGTCTTTGCAGGAAGTCGCTCGTACTATGATGAAGGATGTTGGCTCGGCTATGGCCCTAATGGGTCCGGACTACTAAGGAAGCCCAGTAACTCGAGATTTGCCTATAAATACAGCATGAGGAGGTTCAGCAAGGAGATCTTCTTTCGGCTCTCTGACTTTCTATTTTCTAAGGCTGGGGCTACTTTACCATCTTGTAACCGTAATAGATTGTTACAACAATAAAAAAGAAACTTCTAAAGTGGACGTAGGCCGGAGTCAGCCGAACCATTATAAATTCTGTGTTTTTACTATTTTCTATATAATTTTGTCTGTTCTTCACATTATTACTCTCTACATATACTCTATATGTTATCTGTGACTGTTAGTTGGTGCTTTCATTTACATTTGGGTGTTAGTGACCAATTTTGGCACCAACATTTTAGTGCTTTCACTGAGAATGCAAGCATTTGGGGATTTTGGAGGAGGAACTTGAATTCTAGAAGGCAATGGCTGGGCCATCAACGAGGAAGCAAGTGACGACAAGAAGCAATCAGGAGGGAAGTCAAGAGGACTCCTTTGGAGCTGGAGTACGACAAGCATCCATCTATATCACTATGGACGAGATGGAGACGATGCTGAAAAAGCAGGAAGACATGATACAGAACCTGCTTCGACATGTTGGTCATGTTGGAGCACAAAGTCAAGGGAATGGACCAACCGCGGCTGTTGGCATTGCAGAAAAGGGAACCAGAGCTGTAGAAGTTTCTGGAGGTCAATACCAGAACCATGCTGGAGGGATTAAAGGAAATCAGCAAAGGCTCGGGGGCAGACCTCCAGGATGAGCGGTGAATGAAGCTCAGCAAGAAGAGACCAACGTGAACGTAAATGGCCAACATGAAGAGTACTACCCGGAGTACCCTCTAAGACATGAGGGGCAAGGTAGAGATGCAAACAGGGGACTACCCCCGGATGGAGATGAGTGGATGACTGGATTAATAAGAAGGATTATGAGAGGAGGATTGTCAAGCGGAGGCTTAGAGGAAGTTATTTGGAGTCCGTTCACTCTGAATATCAGAAATACAAGGAATCCTCCAAAGTTCAAGTTACCCACGTTGGATCCTTATGATGGGAAATCAGACCCAACCATGCATATTATCGTATATATCACGTATATGGAAGTGCTAGGTGCATCCGAGGAAGTGATGGCACGATGCTTCCCTCTATATCTAACAGACTTGGCTGCACTTTGGTTCAGGCAGCTAGAGAATGGATCAATCAGAATATGGGGTGAGCTAGTGGAATGCTTCATGAGACAGTTTAAGGTCCATATGACGCGATCCAAGATTGTGATGACCTTAGCTTCAATGAAGCAGAGGACCGGAGAGTCCATATGAGATTTTCTGTTACGATTCAATGCAACGGTGGCTTCAGTAGATCTCCCGGATTTATCGATGATTTTGATAGGGGCGGTAGCAGGGGTTGTGGAAGGCACCGAGTTTAAGGATTCTTTGGCAAGAGATCCATCACAAGACCTTGGAGAATTCTATCATGAAGCTAAAAGGTTCATTCGGATAGAGGATTCACGCACCGAAAGGCGAGAAACAAACACCATGCACGGCGAAGGAACCTCCAAAGAACAGACCGGAATAGACATGGGAAAGTGAAACAGGATGACAGATACGATGGTCCTAAAAAACGGAAGAAATTCCGACAACCCAGATTCAAACAATACGCTAGCTTGACGGCAAGCCTGGAACGGATTTATACTGAAACTCAGGGGCACCTTCCCTATCGAAAACCACCCAGTAGAGATCCCACGGAACGGGAATGTAGAAATGGAAAGTATTGCCTATTCCATGAGCTGGAAGGGCATGCTACTGACGAATGTCACCATTAAAGGATGAGGTGGAAGAGCATGTTAGAAATGGTAGATTTCCACAATACGTGAGAAATCGGACAGTAGCCGTAGGACCTGAGCAACTACCGCCTCCACCTAACAGAACTAATCCCGAATCGGGATTACGACTCATCATTAATTAATCATGATGGAACAGGCCAAGTTCAGGACTTGAACTTAGGTCGATCATTTATATTTCTTAGATTTAATTTCAAAATGGCTATTCCACTTATACATATACGGGAACCGGAGAGATCCCCGGGCATGTTCTGAGATGGTAATGGACTGCTCTGCCCGGAGAGGTAGTATCTAGGTTTTTCCTTTGTTGATGATTGGGCATTTAGAATTTGAATTTAATAAATGAACTTTAATTTCATAAAACAAACCTTTGACCAGAGAGTTAAAGGATGAATATTGGAAGTCAATTTGAAATTAATCGCTTTATGACCTTACCGGAGAGACGGGGTCCGGAGTGCAAGAAGTGAGTTGCTTCGCCGGAGAGCGACAGGATCAACTCACTTAACGACGTTCCTCATTCACCGGTGAGTGATTGGATCGGGGTTCGATAAGAGCCTGGAGTGGCTGTAATCGGCCTAGGATTTAGGCCATGACATCTCTTAATGTTCAGGGGCACCGAACCAGAGTGCAGGGAGTGATGCTGCTTCGCCAGAGGCGACAGGATCGGCTCACTCAACGTTGTTTCCCCTTCACCGGAAATTGACAGAATGGGATCCAGTAAGAGCCCAGAGAGGCTGACATCGGTCCAGGAGGATCATGACATTGCTTAATATTCAGGGACACTGAACTGGAGTGCATAGAGTGACGCCGCTTCGCCAGATAGCGATAGGATCGGCTCACTCAACGTTGCTTCCCCTTCACTAAAGAGTGACAGAATGGGATCCAGTAAGAGCCCAGAGAGGCTGACATCGGTCCAGGAGGACCAAGGCATCGCTTAACATTCAGGGACACTGAACCGGAGTGCAGGGAGTGATGGTGCTTAGCGGGAGAACGACGGGATCGGCTCACTCAACGATGTTTCCCCTTCACCGGAGAGTGACATGATGAGATCCGGTAAGAGCCCGGAGAGGCTATGATCGGTCTAGGATGACCAAGACATCGTTATATACCCTTGCTGGGGTCAGAATGTAAGAGATAGAAAGCAATGTCAGAGCGCAACAGGATCATTCTATTCGACCGTCGAATTTGGAATGGACTTGGCAAGGGTCCGAAGTGACCATCGGTAGTATGGAGAGGCTGCAGAATTTAATTCCTGACATCCACAAGTGAAAATGAATATCGATTCAGCTTCGAACAGTCACGAACTTAATCAAGTACACTATAGATATTAATAAAATAGGGACTCACGATATTGTATTCGAAGCTATTAAAAACACACCTTTTAGTAGAAAGGCATGTTTTAGGGGGCAAAGTGTTATCCCACCTTTTGGCAAAGCCGTAAACATGCGGATTTAACTAAATTGACTACTCGTTTGTCAAGACTGGAATGCGGTAGGTTTGAGTCGACTAGATGGATAGGTAACGCAACACGTTTGGAATTCGCTCGGCATGGGCATGGAAGTCGCTCGGCATGGAAGTCGTCGGCATGGAAGTCGTTCGGCATGGAAGTCGGTCGACATGGAAGTCGCTCGGCATGGAAGAAGCTCGGCATGGAAGTCGGTCGACATGGAAGTCGGTCGGCATGGAAGTCGCTCGGCATGGAAGTCGCTCGGCATGGAAGTCGCTCGGCATGGAAGTCGCTACAGGAAGTCGTTACAGGAAGTCGTTCGTACCATGATGAAGGACGTTGGCTCGGCTATGGCTCTAATGGACCCAGACTGCTAAGGAAGCCCAGTAACTCGGGATTTGCCTATAAATACAGCATGAGGGGGTTCAGAAAGGGGATCTTCTTCCGGCTCTCTGACTTTCTATTTTCTAAGGCTGAGGCTAATTTACCATCTTGTAACTATAATCGATTGTTACAGCAATAAAAAAGAAACTCTGAATTGGACGTAGGCCGGAGTCGGTCGAACCACTATAAATTCTGTGTTTTTACTACTTTCTTTTTAATTTTGACTGTTCTTCACATTATTACTCTCTACATATACTCTATTTATTATCTGTGACTGTTAGTTGGTGCTTTCATTTACATTTGGGTGTTAGTGACGAATTTCGACGCTAACAGGATCCAAAGAAAAACAACCAAGAATCCCAGCCAATAATCAGGCCTTGCGCGCAAAACAGAAGGAGGAGGCATCATAATTCCATTGAACTCCTCAATCACAAAGTCTATGGGCGTATAGACACCAACATTGTGAGGCAGGGAGCGAAAAAGGGAAGGCTTGGCACAAGCAGGAACAGACTCATAGGACGGGGCAGCCTTATGATGCTAAACAAGCAAGCCAATATCCAAAGTGACATTTGATCGAACATGGTCGGGGCAAGAGCCTACATCAGCCAGGATCGAAATTATGGGCTCAAAAATACCAGCCAAAGTACTATCGCTATCCAAAACCTGTTTAACCACAATGTTAACCTTGCTACCAAGCATAGACGATTCAATTGTAGAGGAAACAATGTTTGGTAGATCATCCACGGAGAGAGGATCAATGAGGTTATCAGGGCAACATGCGAATGTCAGACATCAGCGCAAGGATTCGGAAATACACTGGCAAACCTAACAATGGCCTGGGAGGAGACAAAGATCTGGAAGGTTGGATCAGAACATGAAAGGCAGGACCAGATCTAGTCAAGCTTGAGGGGCGGAGTCAGGAAAAGGAGAAAACTTTCGATGCTTCTTAGGCATGGATAGACAGAGTTGAAAGAAGCGGGAGAGATGGAATCAAAAGGAGGAGGAAGGCGCGGACGTGGAAACGAGATGAAGAAGCAGTGAAATGGTCGCCATCGTTGATGTCTATGAAATGATTTTATATACACATGTATATTATAATATTTAGAAACTTATAAAATAATTTTAACATTGAATATATTGTATATTTATTATTATAATAATTTTTGTCACACACACACATATATATATATAAATATATAAATTTGTATATTTTTATTATAATAATAATAAATGAAGTCGTCATTGAGATTCTATCATGGATCTAGTTTCAAATTCAATTATGCTTACTTATTCAAATTAGATATTTAACATGATATTAAAATTTAAAGTTTTAATGTATTCAAAATTTATAATATAATTTTTAAATGGTAAATTATATCTTAAAATTATAATTTTTATTATATATATGTTATATGTGTGTCTGTATTATATACAAAAGTACAACTTTGGCAAATGAAACGCACACGCACAATGCCAAGTATACGCACAATAGATGTAAATCCTTGCATCTGTCTATGTATATACTTAAACCATGTGCATCCTATGTTATATTGCACATGCACATTTTACATATATGAGCATATATTACGGTTATAAATTATATAAATCACATTTAATTAAATCACTAATACATTAAATCGAAAATATTAAATAAAATATGATTCTATTTAAAATAATCAGATTGGATCTAGTACCAACCTTTAGACTTCATAGGCCCAACATGATCAAAATAGGATTTTTTTTTTTAAATGCACCTATTTCACTCTCTTCGACTGACTCGGTTCTAATAATAGTATCAAAGCACAAATGGTTTATATTGTCTAAATTAGCAGCTTTAAGGCCAACTAATAAAGCCTACCTGTCATTTAGGTGTCACGAATAGTAGTTTCTAGATTTAAAGGTTAGATAATCAAGTATTATCCCCTTTTTGGCTACCAGCCTAGCTCAATGGTGGAGTAAGTCCAAAAGGTTGACTTCATTATAAAGGCAGAAATTGATTGGGCGTTTGGCTAATTTTAAAATTTTAGTTTGAAAATTTAAAAATTAAATCTAAAATATAAAATAAATATTAGAAAATAAATTTTATAAAATATTTTCAAAAATTATTTTTGAAATAAATCAATATTTTCAAATTATTTAGTTATTTAATTAACTAGATTAATTAAACAAATAATTAATTAAAAATTAAACGATTAACAATAAACACACACATATATATTGATAAATGTATGTGTATATATCTTTATAATGCTATAGTTAAATATATAATATTTATCTTAAATAATTTAAGGTAAACTATAAAAAAATATTTTGATATTATGAATTGATTAATAAAAAATATTAATTATTAAGTAAATTGTTTAATTGTACATATATTATGATGTATATGTATATAAAGCTATTAAGTGTTATAGATAATATTCACCTTAAATTATTTAGCATGCAAAATAAAATTTTGAAATTTAAAATAATTTAATTGAGTAATAAGTTAAATTAATTAAATATGATTTAATTAATAATATACGTAAGAATATTATATAAGTTAATTGAATTATAAATAGTTATAAATAAATGAAACTTATATAATATGAACATATATAAATTATGTAGAACGGTAAGACACCCAACTTAGATTTAAGGAATGGGTACATACATATTATACATATACTATGATTTCAGATGTGTTTGACACTTTGATCATGGGTGTATGTCATCAAAAATACATTGTTCCCTAAATTGACATCACTTAGTGTGTGTGTGTGTGTGTATTAAATACTATGAATCCCTAATATATAAGTTGTCCTCCACTATTTATATATTACTATACATTTACATACTATTTATTTTATTTTTTTGAGTTTCCTCAAGCTAGATATGTCATGTGTAGTACTATTAACATATTGGTTAAATGAGGTAAGATACATGCGTGTATTTATTGAGTTTTCTTAAGGTACATACACTATACTTAGGCAGTAGCGGAATGGTGGGTACGAATGGATAATCTCTTCCAATTTGTTGAGTTTCCTTAAGGTAATTATGAGATTATGATAAATGCCATGTGTTATATGATACAACCAATAAGGTGTTATCAATCACATGCATGCCTATGATTTATTGAGTTTTCTCAAGTTTAGAATCCAAAGGCAGGCAAGTTGTAACACTACTAGAAATCGAAAGAGTTCTATGTTTTCGCTTAGGTTTTTGATAAACATTAAAGTCTAGTGGGAGATTATTAGATAAATGAATTGTTACATTGAACTTACCTAATAATATAAGAATAATTGTTATCTATAAATTGTTCTAATCTGCTTAAATTAAATTTTTGCAACATGACTAACCTAATACTATTTTCAAACAATGACAAGCTCGAAGGACCAAACTATATTGACTGGCTAAGGGCAATTAAGATAGAACTTACATACATATGTTTATGGTCGTTTATAATTGAATCCTTAGGAGAGAAACCCATTGAGGGTGTTGACCCTAAGGCAGTAAAAGCATATAACACTTGGGTAGCTCATTGTGAAATTGCTCAGGTTCTGTGTTGTTTGCATTAAACAAGCTATTGTAAAGGAAATAAGAAAACATGTATGTCCATAAAATTTTCGAAAGCCTAAAGGCTACGTTGGGGAGAAATCCCATTCAGCAAGGTATTAAATTACTAAAATATTGTTCAATACGAAGATGACTAAAGGTATTCACATTGAGGATTTTGTCTTGACCATGAAAAGCTATATTGATAAACTTTCCAAGCTAGATGTTAAAACAAGCGGTGAACTGGAAGTGTATTTGATCTTAGAATCAGTGGCTCTATAGTTTGAGTGTTCAGATTGAACTATAATATGAACTAGTTAAGGGTAACCACATCGAGCAACTCGATATGTTGAGGTCGGTTGAGGGATCATTCTAAGATCAGAACATAGTGTCGGTTGTAAAGGGTAAAGCCATATTTTCGAAAGGTTAAAAGAAATGAAAGTGGGGCTCTAAAATGGGTAATAAGGATACTCCTACTAAAAAAGGTGAATGTCATCATTGGCATGAGAAGAGGCATTGGAGATGTAATTGTCTGCCCTATTTGAAAATGGTCAAAGAAAAGAAGTGAGGTGTTTCTTCCACTCCTAGAGGTATGTTAATGATTCATAACTATATTGCAACCAATTTTATCTTGGGTTTTGGATACTGAATCTGGGACTCATATCTATAATTCATTATAGGGACTTAGGGGCAGACGACACATGGCAAAGGGTGAAATGAGGCTTTAATTTGTTGGATCTATAGCAGATGCAACTGCAGCTGGAGACTATCACTTGATGTTGCTAAATTGATTTGATTTGCTTTATATAATTTTTTTATGTTAAAAAATTTATTTCACTGTTTAGATTGTTTAAGACTCAATATTGTTTTTGTGTGATAACATGGTTATAAACATTTTGTTTGATGGAAATAAAATTTGCAATGGTGTTTTACTTAATGACATATATGCACTTAATTTTTTATCACATCTGTTTTGTTAATAAACCTTCTGTAGACATTAATAATAGTTACTTATGGCACTGTAGATTAGGTCATATTAGCGTCAAAAGTCCACATAAAATGAAATCTGAAGGTTTTCTACCATCATTTGATTATGAATCATTTGACACATGTTAGTCACGTTGTAAAGGGAAAATAACCAAGCATCAATTCACTAGGAGCAACATAGGAGTTGATGTACTCTTGGGCCTCGTATATACTGATGTATGTAGCCGAATGGCTATAGTGACCAAGGACAATTTAGCATACATTAATGATTTCTCAAGATTAGGATATGCATATCTTATGAAAAATAAATCTGATGTTTGTGAGTTAAAGATTATAATGACGAAGCTAAAAATCCGCTGAACCGTAAAATTAAAATACTTCAATCAGATTGAGGTGGTGAGTATTTTGGATAAGAGCTCCAACGATACTTAAAAGATAATGGGATTACCACTTTGATTACTCCACCCTATACTTTGCGACACAATGATGTTTCAGAAACAGGGAATGAAATCCTGCTAGATATGGTTTATTCCATGATGAGTAAGGTTAAGTTAATTATTTCCAATCTAGGATATGCACTAGAAACTGCAATGCATATGTTGAATATGATGCCTACTAAATCTGTGCCTAATAAGCCATATGAGATGTTGCATGGGAAGAAACCCTATTTTAAAATGAAATGCATATGTTGAATATGATGCCTACTAAATCTGTGCCTAATAAACCATATGAGATGTAACATAAGAAGAAACCACATCTCAATTATTCGAAGGTATTGGGTTGTTTGGCCTACGTTAAGAATGTTGACCCCAATAAACTAAGGAAAGATCGAGTCTAAGTAAATTTATAGGATATCCCAAGAATTCAATGTGATATATATTTTGTAACACTAAGTATATTTTTTTACTGTTTCTAAACATGTTGTCCTTTTTAAAAAGGAATTACTATCAAAAGAAATTAATAACAAAGTTATTGCGACGCCCCACCTCTATACCCACGCTAGCCAAGAACACTACGAAGTAATGCTGTCAACTAGCACGGAGAATAAGGCTGTTGAGGAGCGACCATCCGTGTAATTTCTTTGTGCGAGCATCGATGTGTCATATAGTAAAAATATAACTTTTCATCTCTAGAGGAAATCCGACATACAGATACAAACTCAAAGCTATCACACAGTGGCTATATAAAATCTTCGGAAACAAATATAGAAATAAACATAACACAAATCAGTCACAGACAATTCATATCACAAAGGCGGAAATAGATATGAACATTACACATAAAAGTGTATATCAGAGTAGTGATCAAATAAGATCCACGACATCCCAAAAGAATAGATACAAGTGCTAGACAAAAGAATACATCTATGAGTCTATATCTCAAGTGTACACAACAAAATAAACTACTAATCTAAGTAGTTAGCCAAAAGTCAGAGTAATGATCCTGGATGAGAAGTCAAGCAGAAGCACCTCTGAAATCTCAGTCTGACCCGAGTATTATTTAAGAAGAAAATAATAAACGGATCAGTCTACCTATAAATATCAGATGAAATGATACAGAATAAGAGATATGACTAAACGCATAATAATCACAATGCAAAGCTGTGATATATAAGTAATTGAAAAATCAACAAGAGATTAATCAATATCTCAAAGATCTACTCAAGATAAAAAGGAATGTCATACTCCTAATTTCATTAACCAAGCCACAATAATTGATAAATCAAATCAATAGAAATCACGAAAATAGGTGAAGCATAAATTCCAGAATTCAACACACGAAATCCAGATATCACAAGAAAAGGATGGCCAATCCATAAAAATGAGCCAGAG
Organism: Allium cepa; assembly: GCA_030765085.1. Taxonomy (NCBI): domain Eukaryota; kingdom Viridiplantae; phylum Streptophyta; class Magnoliopsida; order Asparagales; family Amaryllidaceae; genus Allium; species Allium cepa. The sequence continues at coordinate 582,146,851 of CM060940.1, forward strand.
CACCTCCAGACAGGGTATAGTCCCCATTGCGGACTTTGAGCCGAAGCTCCTCCTGGTGAGTCAAAAACTCCTCCTGACAGGGTATGGTCCCCCATTGCGGACTTTGAGCCGAAGCTCCTCCTGGTGAGTTAAAACTCCTCCTGATAGGGTATGGTCCCCCATTGCAGACTTTGAGCCGAAGCTCCTCCTGGTGAACCGAAGTTCCTCATGACAGGGTATAGTCCCCCATTGCGGACATTGAGCCGAAGCTCCTCATGGTGAGCCGAAGCTCAATAAAAACGATGTACAGTCCTCCACGTGGACAAAGAGACATCGCACAATGCTAGTCTAAACCATAAAATGATCGTCATGATCAAAGAGAAGTGTCGATTACAGTAAGCTAGTAAATATATGAGCTTAGCTTCATGTCCCATAACCACTAGCTTAACTTAAATATTTACGAACAAATTGTAGATCTCTACTAGAAAATTGTCACAAGAGATTCAATCGAACAAGTCCAAGAATTAACCAACGAAGTAAACGCAAGCGTTTCATACCACTCGTTTTACTAGGTCGTTTAATTAGATTCCTCATACGAGTGAGGCAAAGGCTTGTATATACTAATAGATTGGAAAACGGTTTAAGAAAACGAGCCTTGTAATAAAATAGTGTTGAAATCATTTGAAGAAAGATTTTTGATATTTACTACTAGTATAGAAAGCCTTTATATTTTTAAAGTGACGAATCACAAAGAAGATTGTAGGAACAATCAATCACTAAGATTCACATTCGAAAACGTGAATAAAATCCAAAGAAATCGATACCGAATCCATCGAAATGGATATTCCAAGAATTCCCAAAGAAAATAAGTCATCAAAGTCAATAACAAATGATAACAACAAAATGGAAACAACACGAATCGATTAAAGTTGGAAATTCAGACAACTAGGCAAAATAGGCATAGCTGGCAAATAATAGCAGGTCGGTCGACCGGACTCCCTGAGTCGGTTGACCGAACCAGGGGTTGGAAGTGCCCGGGCACCAGGTCGGTCGACCGGCCCAGGGGCTCGGTCGGCCGAAGCCTGTAACCGGCACTTCCAAACAGAGGCAGGAAGTGCCTGGGTAGCAGGTCGGTCGACCTGCCCAGGGGCTCGGTCGGCCGAACCTGTTGCCAGCACTCCCCTTCCCTATTTTGGATGAGGTGCAAAATCTCGATCAAATTGCATTCGCACGAGCAACGGCGCTAAGGGTTTATGCCAATCGACTACCCGGCCCTATATGCTCTTCGATGCATCACCAAAAACATGTTCAAACATCAAAGTTAGGATTTTTAACGAATTGAACTCAAAACACCAAAAATTGGAATATTCACCAAATCAATCCAAACGCACACGAGTAAGTGTTAGGAATTCATACCTAACATTCGAAGATAAATATAAGCATAGATGTGAGATAAAAATCTCACCTTTGAACCCAAAAACAATGAATGAGAAGCTTGAAGACAAGGGAAGATCAACCACACTTCAATCTCAACACTAGAAGCTTGAATCTAAGCTTAAAAGAAGAACATTCCCTAAGTTAGGTTTAGGAAATTTCTGAAATCAAAGGGAGAATGAGTTGGGGAAGAAGGAGAGAAGCTTACCAATGGGTTCTCTTTGATTTTGGAGCAAGAACTTGAGCTAGCAAGAGGAACTAGGGCTTGGAGTTTCTAATTCCCATTCTCTCCCACCATTTTTGCTAAAGCTTGAATGTATTAGGAAAATAAGAATGAAGTGAAGAGGGGAGGGGGGTTGGGACTGAGTTAGTAAGTGGCTAATGGGTTCAGCCCAAACCAAAGCCCTAAGTGAAAAAGGTCAAAATTCGACTTACTCCAAACATATCGAAGCTTATACTCAAAAAGGTCGCAAACGTCATTTTGAACTCAATGGGGGTGGTCTCGAGTACCAATTCGACTGTTTGCAAAAAGTAGCTTTCGGACCAAAATCCGACGAACGATAAAATATTTAAATAAAATATTTAAATATAGAATCGATAAATATGCGGGTTGTTACAGACTTCCCTCCTTAAAGAAATTGCGTCCTCGCAATACTTAAGAAGAAAATAAAGAGTAACAACCATAAAAGCATATCAGCACAAAAGAAAATTGAAATAAGAAGTTCACCATAAAGAGCACGAAAGAGTTAGCACGAACGGGATCGCTCGATGAATTCTCTAGATTCCCAAGAGTAATCCCTAGGATTTGAGAACCATTGAACTCTCACAAGAAGAACATCTTTATTTCGAAGTCGTTTGAGCTCCGAAGCAATAATTCGAATAGGATGTTGCTCAAAAATCAAATCTGGTGAAACTTCAATTTCCACAATATCACCGGCTCAAGAATAAAAACCGGAATCCCTAAGGCATTTCCGTAGATAAAAGACGTGGAGAATGTCAAGAATAGCAGAAAATTGAGCCGGTGTAACGGCGTAGTACAAAAACGGTAGGCCCAATGAACCAAAGCCCGAATAATTTCGAAACACCGACGTAGTACAAAAACGGTACGTCCAATGAACCGATAAACCGGAACAACGATGTAGTAAAATAATGGTACATCCATTGATCCAGATAAGATGGAACATCGATGTATTATAATAACAATACCTCCGATGAACCGAACACCATAAAAGAACATCGGACACTAGTCCATAAAAGGAATGAGATAAAGCTCAATAAAACAAAGTATATCAAAACGTCCGACGAACTTGATAAAAAGATAATTCCATTCAGACATCATCAAAGAATCAACACTTGTTGCCTATGACAAAACGTAATGGCAACATGATTTCCCCTTCGGGAATAGAAAGAATATCAAGATCATAAGATGTCAGGAACTCGAGTCAACATGAAGTTCCTTATGAGAAAATAAATATTCCAAAGATTTATGATCAAGGTGGAGAACAAATTTCTTATCCAAATATGATGATGCCAAATTCCAAAAGTAAAACAATAGCCGCGAGCACTAGATCATGGGTGGCATATCTAGTCTCGATAAGCTATAATGATTTAGAAGCACAAGTGATAGCACGTTCTCCTTTGCAAGAGAATGGCATCCAAACCAATACGACTAGTATCGGTACAAATAGCAAAGTCTTGGTTCCCCTTCAGGAATCACAAGAATAAGAGTATCGAAAAGAAGGAATCTCTTTTAAATAATCTCCTTTCCTGAAAAGTTAAAACTTTCAAAATTACATTTATCTTTATGTAATAATCTTTCTACAAAAATTTACATTTTTATAAGTCAATACATCGTGTCTGACTGTCTCATCAAAGCGTTTAGGAGATTCCTATCGATAACGTTGATCAAGCGCATCGACCAGAATTCTTAAAACACTCAACAGGCAATACAATCACAAAATCATCTTCTATATGATAAACATGTTTCTAAAAACTTTTAAGAATATTCTTTGTTCATTTTAAGAACAAAAATCAAATTGTACTTATAAATAAATCTTATGAAAAAGATTTTCAAAATTTTAAATTACTATTTTCATCCAAAATCAATATATACAAGAATGGTCTCATCGAAATATTCATAGAATATTCGATTTATAAAATGTATGAAATAAGCTAGACGAATCGAATGACATAATAAGTCATTCATAAGAATCATAACGAGTGCGGAATGCGGTAAGTGGAATGCTAATTTCCGCAACTCGTAGCAAACGAAAACCGGTGGTAAAGTCAAACTGGAAAGACCTTAGCACCACAAAAAAATATTGCTTGGGTGATGATCCTAAGACAAGCTCAAAATACCGGAAAATTTTTCACAAATTATTTAGGTAAGAGAAATAATACTTTCCTCCCCATAAGGGCTTAAAGAATAAAATGATGCCATCAAATTGGAATCAAAATCACAAAGGAAAAGCAGAAATCTGCTTAACGGATAGAAAATTGTCGAAGATGAAGAGTCCGCTCAGAAAATAGGATATGGTCTTCATAAGGATTAAGCCAATCGTATCGCACAAATCAATTCCGGAGCCTAAGCAAAAATATTGGCTTGGAAAGAAAAATCACATGAAATAATTTCGACATCAATAGAAAGCAAATTGAGTGTTGCGGACCTACCATCCGGATTCGCAATTCTCAAGGAAGACATCAAGCCCAAAAATGTTTAAAGGAAAAGAATCAACAAGTTCTTTTGATATAAAAATAATGAGATGAAACCCATATCAAAGAGAACTTGAATAAGAAGACCACGAAATAAAACAATGCCATCAAGGATTGAGTGAAAAATACCTTGACCAAGAGAAGTGTCACTAGGAGTTTGCACAATATTCAGCTCTCCCTCTCTCCTACTTTGAAGAATGGGACATGTAGATATAAGATGACCCGAGCCTTTGCAATAGCGGCAATAGAGGGGTTTCGGGCACTTAATTACATAATGGTCCGTGGAACCACAATTGTAGCATTGTTTACGACTTGGGGTAGGAGTCTTGGCTACCGAAGTTTCTTGTTCCACCCTCATCTTGCTTTGAAGTCTGGGACAGACAGAAATATGATGACCTGTATCTTTGCAATAGCGACAAAAGAGTGGCTCCGGACACTCCTTTGCATAGTGGTCCTTAGAATTACAATTGTAGCATCCTCCACGATTAGGGATTGGAGTCTCTGCTACAAAAGTAGTTTGCTTCACTCTCTTATTGGGATTAAGGCTCTTGAACTTAATATGTCTCTTCTTGGAAGTCCCAATATCACAAACACTTCCTTTACCAACCTCTCCATGAAGAAGAGTAACATCCACAAGCTGACTGAAAGAAACTTCAAGTTTCAAAGGTAGAACCATTTTGGGGTTCTTACTCAACGCACAGATAAACTCTTGATTCTTTACGAGATCCAAAATTGTTGGGCAGACATGAATGCGCCATCCAGAGAAGGGCTACTGGATTGACCAGCGCTAGGACTGCTAGAACTAACCATTTCTCTTCCTTTAGAAAGAAATAAAGAAGAAGAAAAAGGTTATTCTCCAAATGAATATCAAGCAATCTTGAAAGATAAAACAAGGAATCATAAAGAAAATAGGATGAATCGGTACGAAGACTCGAATAAAACCCTAAAGCACGACTCCTAAGAAGGACTTAGGACGATGATCCTTGTTATAATATTCCATATTGTTCCGAAGTTTGGCTCCGATACCAAGCTGTGACGCCCCACCTCTATACCCACGCTAGCCAAGAACACTACGAAGTAATGCTGTCAACTAGCACGGAGAATAAGGCTGTTGAGGAGCGACCATCCGTGTAATTTCTTTGTGCGAGCATCGATATGTCAGATAGTAAAAATATAACTTTTCATCTCAAGAGAAAATCCGACATACAGATACAAACTCAAAGCTATCACACAGTGGCTATATAAAATCTTCGGAAACAAATATAGAAATAAACATAACACAAATCAGTCACAGACAATTCATATCACAAAGGCGGAAATAGATATGAACATTACACATAAAAGTGTATATCAGAGTAGTGGTCAAATAAGATCCACGACATCACAAAAGAATAGATACAAGTGCTAGAAAAAGAATACATCTATGAGTCTATATCTCAAGTGTATACAACAAAATAAACTACTAATCTAAGTAGTTAGCCAAAAGTCAGAGTAATGATCCTGGATGAGAAGTCAGGCAGAAGCACCTGTGAAATCTCAGTCGGACCCGAGTATTATTTAAGAAGAAAATAATAAACGGATCAGTCTAGCTATAAATATCATATGAAATGATACAGAATAAGAGATATGACTAAACGCATAATAATCACAATGCAAAGCTGTGATATATAAGTAATTGAAAAATCAACAAGAGATTAATCAATATCACAAAGATCTACTCAAGATAAAAAGGAACGTCATACTCCTAATTTCATTAACCAAGCCACAATAATTGACAAATCAAATCAATAGAAATCACGAAAATAGGTGAAGCATAAATTCCAGGATTCAACACACGAAATCCAGATATCACAAGAAAAGGATGGCCAATCAATAAAAATGAGCCAGAGCTCCTCCAGACAGGGTATAGTCCCCCATTGCGGACTTTGAGCCGAAGCTCCTCCTGGTGAGTCAAAAACTCCTCCTGACAGGGTATGGTCCCCCATTGCGGACTTTGAGCCGAAGCTCCTCCTGGTGAGTCAAAACTCCTCCTGACAGGGTATGGTCCCCCATTGCGGACTTTGAGCCGAAGCTCCTCCTGGTGAACCGAAGTTCCTCATGACAAGGTATAGTCCCCCATTGGGACATTAAGCCGAAGCTCCTCCTGGTGAGCCGAAGCTCAATAAAAACGACGTACAGTCCTCCACATGGACAAAGAGACATCGCACAATGCTAGTCTAAACCATAAAATGATCGTCATGATCAAAGAGAAGTGTCGATTACAGTAAGCTAGTAAATATATGAGCTTAGCTTCATGTCCCATAACCACTAGCTTAACTTAAATATTTACGAACAAATTGTAGATCTCCACTAGAAAATTGTCACAAGAGATTCAATCGAACAAGTCCAAGAATTAACCAACGAAGTAAACGCAAGCGTTTCATACCACTCGTTTTACTAGGTCGTTTAATTAGATTCCTCATACGAGTGAGGCAAAGGCTTGTATATACTAATAGATTGGAAAACGGTTTAAGAAAACGAGCCTTGTAATAAAATAGTGTTGAAATCATTTGAAGAAAGATTTTTGATATTTACTACTAGTATAGAAAGCCTTTATATTTTTAAAGTGACGAATCACAAAGAAGATTGTAGGAACAATCAATCACTAAGATTCACATTCGAAAACGTGAATAAAATCCAAAGAAATCGATACCGAATCCATCGAAATGGATATTCCAAGAATTCCCAAAGAAAATAAGTCATCAAAGTCAATAACAAATGATAACAACAAAATGGAAACAACACGAATCGATTAAAGTTGGAAATTCAGACAACTAGGCAAAATAGGCATAGCTGGCAAATAGCAGCAGGTCGGTCGACCAGACTCCCTGAGTCGGTTGACCGAACCAGGGGTTGGAAGTGCCCGGGCACCAGGTCGGTCGACCGGCCTAGGGGCTCGGTCGGCCGAAGCCTGTAACCGGCACTTCCAAACAGAGGCAGGAAGTGCCTGGGTAGCAGGTCGGTCGACCGGCCCAGGGGCTCGGTCGGCCAAACCTGTTGCCAGCACTCCCCTTCCCTATTTTGGATGAGGTGCAAAATCTCGATCAAATTGCATTCGCACGAGCAACGGCGCTAAGGGTTTATGCCAATCGACTACCCGGCCCTATATGCTCCTCGATGCATCACCAAAAATATGTTCAAACATCAAAGTTAGGATTTTTAACGAATTGAACTCAAAACACCAAAAATTGGAATATTCACCAAATCAATCCAAACCAAAAGCAAATGCACACGAATAAGTGTTAGGAATTCATACCTAACATTCGAAGATAAATATAAGCATAGATGTGAGATAAAAATCTCACCTTTGAACCCAAAAACAATGAATGAGAAGCTTGAAGACAAGGGAAGATCAACCACACTTCAATCTCAACACTAGAAGCTTGAATCTAAGCTTAAAAGAAGAACATTCCCTAAGTTAGGTTTAGGAAATTTCTGAAATCAAAGAGAGAATGAGTTGGGGAAGAAGGAGAGAAGCTTACCAAAGGGTTCTCTTTGATTTTGGAGCAAGAACTTGAGCTAGCAAGAGGAACTAGGGCTTGGAGTTTCTATTTCCCATTCTCTCCCACCATTTTTGCTAAAGCTTGAATGTATTAGGAAAATAAGAATGAGGTGAAGAGGAGAGGGGGGTTGGGACTGAGTTAGTAAGTGGCTAATGGGTTCAGCCCAAACCAAAGCCCTAAGTGAAAAAGGTCAAAATTCGACTTACTCCAAACATATCGAAGCTTATACTCAAAAAGGCCGCAAACGTCATTTTGAACTCAATGGGGGTGGTCTCGAGTCCCAATTCGACTGTTTGCAAAAAGTAGTTTTTCGGACCAAAATCCGACGAACGATAAAATATTTAAATAAAATATTTAAATATAGAATCGATAAATATGCGGGTTGTTACAGTTATAGACTTGAATGAGAACTGAGAAGTAAACATGGAGGATGAACCGGTAAAAGAATCAAATTACCATTATACTTGTATATGAAAACAAGCAACTTACTAGAAGGTCTAGCAAGGAATCTCGCCTGCAAGAGAGATACTACGGATTTCTTGTGGATGGCAAGAAAGAGGACCTCATTAGAAAAGGACACCCTCCCTTATTCCAACAAGCAATGCGGAGTAAAGACTCTGTACTTTGGCACGAAGCTATGAAACCCGATATGAATTTCATGTATGATGACAAAGTATGGACTTTGGATGATACACCTGATAGGACATAACCCATCGGCTACAAATGGATTTTTACGAAAAAGTTGAATGCAGATGAAGAGGTAAAGACCTGTAAGATAAGGTTAGTTGTGAAAGGTTTTTTTTGGATTCAAGGCATTGAGTATGGCTAAATGTTTTCGCGTTTAATCATGCGTAAGTCCGCATGGATAATTGCTGCTATCACCATGTTCTATGACTATGAATATGAAAGATGGATGTGAAAATGATGTTTCTAAATAGTGATTTAGAGGAAAATGTTTGCATATCATAGCCTGACACTACAAAGGAAAACTCTTTTAATAACGTTTGAAAAATTCTATCATCTGTGTAGGATCGATTTCACCCTAGAGGGGGGTGAATAGGGTGATGCTGTTAATTATAAAAATTATTGCGGAAGCTTATAAAATTATTTCAACACAGATATATCGAAATTATAGCAGCACAAATAATAGCAGAATAATAAATGCAGAAATAGAACGATACAGAATTTACCCAGTTTCGGCAAAACCCTGCCTATGTGCTGCCCCAAGGTTTCTACTAGAAATTAAGTAGTCACACGCTTACACACGTAAACTCGCGACACCCATTACTGACTAACCTAACTCTACGCTCAAAACCCTGCCACAACTCAGCCACTGAGTTGCTAATTCTCAAACTACGCCGTGTAGTTTGTCCCCTAATCACACAACTAGAAATTACAACGGTTTAAAATTGAAAATACAAATTTAAAACAATTTAAAAAACAAAACTAAACCCTAATTTAACTAGAGCCTTGTTAATAACTTTAAACCCAAAAATTAAAATAAAGGCCGACCCCTTTTTCCTTCTTTTATATTCTTTGGCCCGATCCTTTTATATGATAATGGCGTCTCTTGATTCGTTCGATCCTCTTCCTTCAAAAATTAAGGCTTTCTTAAATTCGAAGATGCTGACTTTGTATGATCGATTGAATAGATGGTTCAGCGTTTCTTTTCTGTCAATCGATGGTCTCTGTTAACTACTTCGACTGCTTCGAATTTTGATCGAGCTCGAGATGGCTTCGATATGTAATATTTTCGTCTTTTTCTTTTCTGGTTGTATGCTTGAACTCGATTGCCTTGCCGATGATGATTTGTGGGTTTATATATGGATTCGACCTCCTAGATTTCCGTTCGTCTGATTTTTTCAATATTATGCTTCGGCCATTAGATTATTGTTGGATGTTGATGATTTCTCTGACTTTTTCAATTTACTTGACTAACACGGTTTTGAACTCTGACTTGGTTCGATTCCTTGATTGCTTGGTTATCACAACACTGTTTGATTTCGTTCTTGTTGTCCTCGGCTTTGATGATTTCTATGACTATTTTGGCTTTAACTTGTACTTGACCTTGCCAGACTTTGACTTGATTTTTTTCACTTGACTTCGAGTTTTGTAACTCTGTTGCTTCTGGCTTCAATGAATCTTTACTGACTTGTACATTTGAGTCTATACTTATGTAAGAATAGTTGTTCATGTTTTAGACAGTTTGCATTGCATCACCACTGATTGCTGACACTCTTTGTGTATGTATGCAGTGTTGTTTTGATATTGACTCGGTTATTTTGAAACCGTTGCATGGTGTTTGGTTTCAATGTTTAGTTGAGTCTTGCATTTGAATGTGCAGTTTGGTCGACACTTGAATTTTGTTTGTTCATTGACATATACACCACTTTGATTGCCTTTGTGGTCTGGTTCCTTGTTGTTCCATTTTTACTATTGTATCACCATATATGTATATTCATGTTCTAAGACTGCCATCATCTCTAGCTGTTTACTGGTCTAGTCTGTGTAGCATTAAGTTTGATCACCCTGTATCATATTTTGATAGAATCATTTTTGCTGTAGCTGTCTTGGTTCCTGTGCATCACTGAACTACTTTGTTCCTATACAAACTACTGTTAATTGCATACATGTGTGATTGTGCATTCATGTTGTCCAGACCTGTAGCATGCATTGTCACTCTGGTTATTGTAATTTGATTTGGGTCGATTAGTTGCTTCGAGTTACTGCAGCTTCATTGTAGCTGTCTTGACCATTTCAGGCAGTTTGGATATTTGTTTCATGTAGTACTTGTAGTCTGTTTCACATGTGCACTGCCTATATATGTGTTCATGTATGTTTGCATCGACTTGTACTTCGAGTCATGTTGAACTCTGTAGTTTGACTTAGAATTCACTTGAACTTGCTCTGTGCCTTGTCTGGTTCATCTTGTAGTCTTATTCATTGTTTCATTTGGTACTATGTCACTGTGTTGGTTTCATGTATTCAGTGAGAAGTTCAAGTTGCATGTATGCTTGCTGCCTGGTTTTGCTTGGTGGTCTTGTAAATTTGGATTTTTGGTCGAGGCTTGTTTTGGTTGTCTTGACCATTTTCATGAACTTGCACCTATGTTGAATCCATCTTATAGCTCGGATTTGACCTTGTACTGAAAGTTGTGACATTATTTTATTGCACTTGAGTTGAACCCGGCGTTTTGGGTTTGACCTGTGCTCACCTGTCCCTGTAAATTTATCAAGTGTATATATCGGTGTGCATAGCCTTGTGGCATATACAGTGATACACTGTGTATGTCACAAGTTGTTCGTGTATGATGAATTGAAAATTAAATGATGACGAACAACCCAAATAACTGAGGCAAATATTATTTTCAAAATTCACATTTTGTTTTATACTGTAAAAATATTTCCTTTTCAATTTTACTGCGTCAATATTTATTTTTGCAGATTGCTCAGATGTTGGATTCAATTTGGAATAAAGTTGAAGATAAATACAAGTGTGAGTGATATGTAGTGAGGTCAACTGTAAATGTAAAATTATGATGTAATCAAAGTTGTACTGTAATTGAAATTGAATATATATATATATATATATATATATATATATATAGTGAGAGCTTGAACTTTTTACTATTTAAAGATTGTAATAAATATTTGTTTGAATAAAAATTCTTTTTGAATTCGAATTCTATGTTATTTATTTTTATTCAGCAAATATTTATTTAATCTATGAAAAATAAAATAGTACATTAACAAATACATTTACACGAATATTTATGTTTATTATCATCAAACAAAAATCATATAATCGCATATTCAACAATCTGTACTTATAGAGAATTAAAAAAGCTGCATAACTACAAGCTTGTTGACGCCAAAAATGGCACTAACACCTAAATATCAGATAAAAGCATGATTTTTGATAAAATAAAGGTAAAAGAAGAAAAGGAGAAATAATTTTTATAGTGGTTCAGCTAATTCTTAAACCAATATTGTCGGACAGCTAAATTTATATTGAGTTAGAAAATAGCCGAATGAATTTAGAAATAAAATTAACCGCAAACGCACGACATACTATTGTAGTACGTAGCGAGCACGGGTCGATCCACATGGAATTGTAAGATTTTAAATCTCTATTCAATCAAACTAACCAAAGTTGAAAGTTTGATTAACTAAAAATGTATAACACTAACAAATTAAAAATTGATAAGAAAAATATGAGAGTGTTAAGACAATTTAGACGCAATTTCCACTCCCTTGATCACATAAATCAACAAAATGAAGTTATGATCTCTTTTTTGGTCATTAGTGAAACTAGTTGATGTGCTTATCATGAGTATGGTATATTTGTGCTATTAATTAGTCCAATATAAATCATCAAACTATAACACAACCACTAATACACATTTAACTCTCATGAAATATGATAACAAAGTTGAAAGCAAAATCTATTTTAAGCATGACCTATTAACTATTGTTTAGAAATATAAGACATCAAATTTTAATTTCAACATTCACTTCTTTGCCATAATCATATTTAGATGAAGAGGCAATTTGTGTTTTGTGATTGTTTAAGCATAGCCTATTTGGTATCAACAATACAGGCTATCAAATTCAAAGCAAAAGCCAACAAGTTAAACCACTTCATGCATTCTCATTAAGCATAAAAAGAGATCAATAATTATCAAAATGTTGAAGCTACATGATTAGAGGCTTCATTACCCCTAAATTGAAGGGATTATCCTCTCATTTGTGTTATCATATCAACACAAGTAGCATGCAACATGAAACAAAAAAAGAAGAAGATGAAAGCAAAGTAAAGGAAGAGCTAAGTAAAAAGAAATGAACACTAATCTACTTGCATGAAAAGTAAACTAAGCTACTAACAAAATAAGAAAGAGAGCATGTAAATGTAAAAGAATATTAACCAACATTGTATAAAAAGAAAAATTACATGGAAAAAAATGGCTAAGTTGCTATGAAAAAAAGAAAGAAGTGCTTTATTTATTTTTGTTCCTAAACTAAAACTAGCTAAGAGAGCCCAAAGAAGAGGAGAGTTACATGAAACATAAGAGGTAATTATACAAGTTTAAAACTCTAATTCACTTTTTTGGGAACTACCTAAAGTACCCTATTAGGAAGTGTGGTGGCCAAGTTATCATTGACTTCAAATAATCAGCCATTATGTGTGCATGAAGATTTAATGGCCTTTTAGCATGTGCATTAGCTCCTAAGTGTACATTAAGGTAGGGGGTAAGCGGGGTCCTCCATGACTATCACTTTGAATTATTTCCATCTTCATTCCTTTGTATCTTCTTTGAGCATGCATATTCCTTCATGAAACCACTTGCAATCGAGTTTAAATTCCTACAGAATAATAAAGAAATTTCCAATTGAATTTTCTCAAATTAATTTATGCACAAAAATGACCATTTTGCCCCTATATGAAGATGAATATGTGACAATTTGAAAATAATTTTAATTTTGTGACAATTTGAAAATAATTTAAATTTTGGTTTAAATAAGTTAAAAAACCAAATATGATCGTTTATTTAATTTAAATAGATTAAACATGGTGGTAAAAATATGCACATTTACTTGCACATCAAATATTCCCACACTTGTCTTCTTATTCGTCCTCGAATAAAGAAAAAATAAGATAAATCCGTTTTCGTAGAGCGCACGATTGCATTGAGCGTATGCAACAAACCGTTAAACCTCTGGGTGTCCCCAATAGGACAAGCGTTGTCTTCGTGAAGGTTTTCAGCGGATACTACCCACAAAATCCAAATGCAAGATGAAAATATTTACAAAATGCAATATTTACAAAGAGATGAATGTGAGTTTTTGGAAATATTTACAGATGAAATATTTACTTCTAAATAGACACAAATAAGTTAAATATGAGTTTTGGTCATTATCTTGAAATTTTAAGTCTTACTCGCTAAAATTTCCAACAAAAATCAAGTTATCATAATAAACAGACAATAGTTTAACTCGTTGTTTTAGTCAATAATAAAGTGTAACCATAAAATAGATCCTTAGTTGATTATCAAAGTTTATCAAAGTGGTATTTTTATTTCTTTTCAATAACAAGTTAAATCAAATAAGTAAAAATAGTGCTAGGATTTCAATTTCTTACTCCCTCTTATTTGAAAATTTTATTAATATTAATAATATTTACATATTCCTAACTCAGATAAACTGAGGCCAAATTATTACCCATGCACTGCCTTGCGGACTTATGTGAGGGAAATACAGAGCGTGGCGAGTGAACACACAAGTGTGAACACTAATCGACTGTAGACGTTTTTAATAAAAGAATTATTTTTACACGCACACACCCAACTCAGATAAATTGAGGCTAGATATACCGATTGTGCTTTCGGGCTTACGTGAAAAGGGTATAGAGCATGGCGAGTGAACACACGAGTGTGAACACATAACTCTAGGTGTTTATTATTAAAAAAATACATATATACAAGAATTTTTTTTGTTTTCTATTTCCTTTTTTTTTAAGAGAGAGTTTTGCAAAATCACCATAACACCATTTAACTTAAAAGACAAAAAAAAGTTATATCCTTTACTTTAAATCAACTACTTTTTGAAACAAAGATTTTTAATTAGGATTTATTTCATAATTATCACGTATGAGCCTTCCCATATACTAGTTAAACTATCATTATTTGTAATCAAACTCCATTTTTATTTTTGTTAAGACAAATAAGTTTTCAAAATTTTTAATTTAATTAACCAAAACCATATATTTATCTTATAGCATTTCTTTAAAAATAAATCAAAATGGTTAAAAAAAAATTGTTTGTTTTTCTAAGTTTTGGAAAGAAAATGTAAAAACAAACCATGAAAAGTCGAAAATGATGATGAGTCTCTCCCGACTCTTGATTTTTGACTGTGTCCCCATAGTCAATCCAAGTGGAAGGAGAAAAATAAAATAAAACTAAAAATATGACCTATATTTACAAGAAAATGAAAAGATTATTTACACGATATCAGAACGTAAATCGTCAAAAAGTAAATGAAATGGTTTTCCAAAAACTGATTCATTTGTCTTGCCAATTATGCGAGACACAGCTTAAGTGCATAAAACCAAATCGTAATAGATTTTCGAATCGAATGTTGATTTGGAAAAACGAATGTCGTTTTATTGAAAATCGTATGAGTTGTTTTATTTTTGATGATTTTCGGGGTTGATAAAACAATTGATTGAAATTCAAGTTTATTTTCACCAAATTGTAAGTTAAGCTCATCATCAACATACTTTTCAAAATTATTGATTTCAAAATTGAAATGGTGATTCAAATCTTCCCCTTCAGAATTTAACAATTCATTTTCTAAAAGTTTAAAGAAATTATGTTCATTGAATTCGTCTTCCTTTATTGAATTATCAACAACTTTATTACATTTGTCAAGTTTAAAATCCAAAGTTGTTCAAAATTTCAAAATCGAGAAAGGGAAGATCAAATCTTAAATCGAGTTTCTCACCCTTAGAAGAAACAACTTCATTAAGATCGTCATTTTCAGTTTCGTTTTTAGTTTCGAAAGTTGTTTGAAAATCATCGTTTTGGGTAAAAGATGGATTATCATTTGACTCGTCACATGTTGATTTGGTTTTGTTTCTCATGTTTTTTCATATATGTTTCGAACAACTAATCCATGTGATCATAGTAGGTTTCATCCATTTTTTCAACAAAATCCAATTTATAGTTATTAACTTGAGAATTTTCGATTTGGATTTGTTGAGAATAAATTTTTTCACTCATATCATAGTCGAGGTTATTACCATTGCCAATATTATTTGAAAAGTGGATCACATTTTCGTTTTGATTTTGAAATTCGTTTTGGAGTTCAAAATTGAATTGGCATGGGTTATACTCGAAATCGTTTGCATTTTGAAGTGAATTCAAATCTTGAGTACTTTGAAAATTTTGACTTGAGTTATCGCACAAATAAGAATTACACAAATCATTTATCATTTATTTTGTTTTGTAGAGATTTCAAGTAAAGAGGAAATGTTATTTTCATGATTTGAAGGTTGGTCATCGTTTTGAATTTTGCAGTTCAAAATTTGAATTGTTTAAACAATAGTTGTTGTTGAAATATCCATTAGAATTTGGTGTGAAATTATATGGATTATAATAATTTTCTGTTGTAAAATTCTTTAGAATATGGAAATTAAGTCATTTTCAAGAAAATTTCTAGTTTCTTTAATAAAGAAAAATATTTACAAAAACATATTATTTTTCAAAAAGGAAATTGATTTTTTTTTCAATTTGTTTTTGTTTTTTAAAATATTTTATAATTTTTTTTATTTTTTTGTTTTTCTAAATTTTTTTGGATTTTTGAAATTTCAAAGGAAAAGGATTTATAAATTTCAAAGAAAAAGAAAAGGAATATTTACAATTTTTTATTTTTGGATTTTTGAAGTTTTTTATTAAATATGCATGAACTAATGCAACTAAATGAATGCAAGGGTCTAATTACAAGTTATTTATCCTAAGTTAACCTAAAATTGTATAGTCACACTCTGTCTTAATCAACAAGATAGTTCTTAGCCAGGTAATGGACAGAAGTTATCGGTGCACCACGAATCACCCTAGCAATGCAGCCGATGGTTTAAGTACCTTTATAGGAACAACCACTATAATATTTACGAATCACCATAATATTTATAAATGATTACTACTCTACTATAGCCTAGACACCAAGAAAGTAAATCGTTCAAAGAAGACAAACTGTCAATTTACAATTAAGCGTTATCGATGTTTATCGTTATTATTAATCAAAATCTAAGATAAAATGCAGTACTGAAATTAAATGTGTATTAAAAATTCAACTACGATGAATTTATGATTTTTTATTTTTATTTTTTTTAAATGCAAGTAATCAACAATGCAAAGTAAATAAAACAATAGATAAGGGTGCAAAAATTTTATTAGAAGCAAGCAATTTATTTTTGGCAGCAGTTCTTCTTCTTCTGAAATTCTGTTTTGGCAACCTGAAATATAAAACAAGCTATATACAAATTTTTTATATCAACGAAAAGCTAAAACAAATGACAAACCACAAAAAACAAAACTAAAACGAATGAAAACTAAAACTTATTTGTTTGCCCCTTTTTTAATTCAGAAAGAACTTAAAACGATACCAAAAATTCTTCCTTTTCTCTCTTTCAAGGATAAAACAAAACTATACTTAAAACAAATTAAAATAAAACAAACAAAGACAACCAAACAAATTTATTTAATCAAAGAAGAAGTAAAACAAACCAAAACAAAACAATTTGAAACCTTTTTTTCTAAGAAAAAGAAAAAAAATTAAAGCTTTAAATAAAAAGAAGAAAAAGGATAAACAAAAGAAAGCAAACACAACCCAGCCCATTTAAGACTATCGCTACTTCAACTTGTTCGTTCAGTTAATTTACACGAATAATCTTCTCCCTTCTTATCAAATCAACTACGAATCCTCAAAAACTCTTCCTTGTTATCAAATTAACTTTGAATCTCCCTTCAAATTCAAGTTTCTTAATTCAAAATTTCTGCTATTCGAGGGTGGCTGCGGATGATTCAATCACGGTGGCGATTTGAGGAGTTTGTGGTGGAATTGGGAATGGTGGCAGAGTCGCGGTCGAGGCTGTGGGGGTCACGGCGACTTGGTTATGGAGGTTGAAAGAAGTGGTTGGTTTCATGTTTGGGAAGTTCGATGCTATTTCGTGGGTCAGCAATTTATTTGGAGTTTGATGTTGCACAGTTTTGGCAGAGGGATAAGTGCAGTTGTGGCAGTGAGGTGGTAGTGATAGTGTAATTGATGGAGAGTAGTTGATGTTGCTTGGTGAAGTGGTTTGGTTTTGTGGCGATGTTAATGGTAGTGATGTGCATTGAAGTGCACGGTTGGAATTTGATGAATTGTTTTGGTATGCAAAAGGAAGTATGGATGATATGGCAATGGTGATGTAAATGTTTATATTGAAGGTATATCTATGAAAGCAATTGGCAGCAAGAGTTTGAAGTGTTGTACAAGCAAATGGTGGTTGAATTTGTTAGCAAATATACAGTAGAAATGGAAGTAAACCGTTTCAAACAGTGTTGCAGAACTATAAACAGAAACGTTGATGTTGTTCTATACACAATTGCAACAGCAGCAAAGCGTTGCAATACGTATGCAATGGAATAACAGGAAGATGGTGTGAATAAAACAGATGTACCGATTAGAATGTCCGAGTCCAGCGTAGAACCGTTGGCTTGAAACGAAATTGCTCCCGCTACGGCGCTTTCGGTTGTAGAGCAATCGCTTCCCAAACCTGAAACGGACCTCTCTGCGATGCAGCGCAGCAATCACAGAGAACGACGAACGCAAGAAGACTGTAAATATTTCAGAACAGAGGAGGAAGAAGAAGAGCAGGAAAAAAACTGTTGTCTTTTTCGTTTTCTGTGTGCCTCTATATATATACTGGGGAGAAGTGTCTGTTGGAAAGGTTGCGACCCTTTGAACCAACAGACCCGCGCGCGGGCCCGAATTTCAAGTTCGAAAATAAACGGTTCAGCGCAGCGAGCCAGAGTGCAGCCTGGAGGCCCATTCAATCACAAGACCCCAAGAGCCCCAAGGCCCAAGGCCCTTATCTTTGACCTATATATATATATATATATATATATATATATATATATGAAAGCCTTCATGCATGATCCATTCCTTCTCCTCATTTTCTTTTGATATCACTTACCAAGCCTTAGTATATACGGTGGGATTGGGATGTGTATTCCCCGATGTGGGACATTGTTTCCCTCACTTTAGCCACTTATTCATTTCTAACAATCCCCCACATGAATGAGTGGTTATTTAATATGTTCTGAAATATTGCGAAACACTGATCATATCGGTGAAAGTAGCACAATGGCCTTGAACTTTTCCTAGTGTTTTATCGTTATAATTTACTGGCGAATCAGTGGACTAGATTGTCTTTGAACTGTAAGCCTTTTGTGTAAGTTGTATAAAGATAACACATGATAAGTGTTCGTTATAACTCCTTGGTTCTCTGTTTGTGATCGTTTTTGCCATGAACACCAGTTTGGTCTCATGAGTGCTTGAAGAATTTGACCTTACAATTCTTCCTGAAGCGGTGCCTTCGCACTCACGTAGGTGATTCTATAAAGAGTATCCCGTAATACTCCACTTGTTTCTTTATAACACCACAGTATAGACATCATTAAAAGCTAAGCTTATCCTACTCTCCGACGGGTTGTGCACTGACTTATCTTAGGAATGGTTAATGTTTCTTGCAATGCTACTAAGTTATATCATCAATTTAGTTGTCCCTTTGAACCTAGATCTTGGGATCTCCAGTCAGCTAGGTAGGGTTTCTATTAAAGAAAAAACTTTTCAGTTTATAGGTCTTAAACCCATTCCCATCGATAAGGTTTGAACTTTCTCTCTAGTCAAGCCTTTAGTTAGTGGATCCGCGATGTTATCTTTTGACCTTACATAGTCTATAGTGATAACTCCATTAGAGAGAAGTTGCCTTATGGTTTTATGTCTACGACGAATATGCCTAGATTTACCATTATACAGTTTACTATTAGCTCTTCCAATAGCAGATTGACTATCACAATGTATACATATTGGAGGTACTGGTTTTTCCCAATTTGGAATATCTTCCAAAAATCTTCGAAGCCAATCTGCTTCTTCTGCGGCTTTATCCAGAGCAATAAACTCGGATTCCATTGTTGACCTTGCTATGCAAGTTTGTTTGGACGATTTCCATGAAATTGCTCCATTTCCTAATGTAAACACCTATCCGCTTGTGGATTTTGTGTCTTTTGACCCAGTTATCCAATTTGCATCACTATATCCTTCTATTACAGAAGGATATTTTTCATAATGCAGCATATAGTTTTGTGTATACTTTAGATATCCTAGAACTCTGATTATTGCTTTCCAGTGATATTTACCAGGATTGTTTGTATATCTGCGAAGCTTGCTTATAGCGTATGCAATATCAGGCCTAGTGTAGTTCATGGCATACATAATACTTCCCAGTATACGGGAGTATTCAAGCTGATATATACCATCACCAGTGTTCTTTACCCAATTTTGGTTCATATCTACTGGTGATTTTGCAATAGTTATATTATGCTGCTTGAATCTTTCAAGTATTTTGGCAATGTAATTTGACTGAGATAACGCATATCCTTGTGATGTTTTTATAACTTTTACACCCAAGATTACATCAGCCACTCCTAGGTCTTTCATGTCAAATCTAGAGGATAACATATTCTTTGTAGATTTTATTATGGCCTTATTATTTCCTAGGATTAACAAATCATCAACATAAAGACAAACAATGACATATCCAATATCTGTGTGTTTTATATAAACACACTTATCTGATTCATTTATTTTGAATCCATTTGATAATATGGTTTCATCAAATTTCTCGTGTCATTGTTTTGATGCTTGTTTAAGGCCATAAAGTGATTTTACTAACTTACACACCTTATTTTCATTTCCTGGGCTTAGAAACCCTTCAGGTTGCTGCATATATATTTCTTCTTCTAGTTCACCATTTAAAAATGCAGTTTTCACATCCATTTGGTGTATTTCCAAATTCAGTATGGATGCTATTTCTATAAGCATCCTAATTGATGTGATTCTAGTTACTGGTGAGTATGTATCAAAGTAATCTAGATCTTCCTTTTGTCTAAATCCTTTTATTACAAATCTTGCTTTATACTTGTCGATTGAGCCGTCAGCCTTTAGTTTTTTCTTGAATATCCATTTATAACCTAGTGGTTTTGATCCTTTAGGTAGATCCACTAGTTCCCATGTATGGTTTTGTAAAATAGATTCTATTTCACTGTTGATGGCCTCCTTCCAGTAAGGAGCATCGGAAGATGAAATTGCTTGCTGATAAGTTAGAGGTTCATTTTCTATCATATATGCATAGAAATCCGGTCCAAAGGTTTTAGAGGTCCTTTGTTGTTTGCTCCTTCTTGGTTCCTCTATCTCTGATTCAACATTCCTTTCAAACGTGGTTTGATCAATATTATCCTCAGGAGTATCAGTATCTCTCGATCTCTTTTGAACAATAGTTTCAATCTAGTTTTTAAGAGGAAAAACATGTTCAAAAAATCTGGCATTTCGAGACTCGATAATGGTGTTTTCATGAATGTCATCAATTTCAGATTTGTACACCAAAAATCGATATGCACTACTATTATGAGCATATCCAATGAATATGCAATATATAGTTTTGGGTCCAATTTTGACCTTTTTCAGTTTTGGTATTTCTACTTTGGCCAGACATCCCCACACTTTCAAGTATTTATAGGATGGTGGTCTATTTTTCCAAAGTTCGTGGGGAGATTTGGATATTTTCTTTCTAGGTATTTTATTTAAAATATGATTTGCCGAAAGAATAGCTTCTCCCCAGAAATTATTTGGCAGGTCAGACCTAATTAGTAAGGCATTCATCATTTCTTTAAGTGTTCTATTTTTCCGTTCGGCTATGCCGTTGGATTGAGGCGAATACAGGGCTGTAGCTTGGTGTATAATTCCATGCTCAGCACAGAATTCCTCAAATGGGGACTCGTGCTCTCCTCCTCTATCACTTCTCAAAGCTTTTATTTTCTTTTTGAGTTGATTCTCAACTTCCGCCTTATACTGTTTAAACATATCGAATGCTTCATTTTTGCATCTAAGGAGGTATACATGACAGTACCTGGTACAGTCATCAATAAAGGTAATAAAGTACCTTTTCCACCTCTAGTTTGACACATTTTCAAATCGCACACGTCTGTATGTATTAGGTCTAGAGGTTCAGTTTCTCGTTCAACATGATGAAACGAGGTTCTTGTTATTTTTTCTTCTGCACAGACTTGACACTTATAGTTAGGGTCTATGTTGCATTTTGGTATAAAATCTAGTTTAATTAGTTTTCGCAATGTATCAAAGTTTACATGCCCTAATCTAGAATGCCATATGTTAGAAGAGTCAATAATATAAGCAGAAGATTCACTTTTATTTATATCACTGTTTGGTACAACGGTGGTTACATTGGCTTTAAATAAACCATCACACACATAACCTCTTCCTACATACACTCTGTTCTTTGACATTACAAACTTGTCGGCAACAAAGGTTAGTTTGAAGCCATGTTTGCTAAGTAACGATCCTGAAATCAGGTTCTTGCGGATTTCTGGAACGTGGAGAACGTCACTTAATGTAAGTTCCTTTCCAGAAGTTAATTTCAGTACAACCTTTCCCTTACCTTCAACCCTTGATGCAGATGAGTTGCCCATGAATAGTTGCTCATTATCAGTGGCAGGTTTGTAGGTTGTAAACATCCACTTATTGGCACATATATGACGAGTGGTTCCTGTGTCTAAAAACCGCTCTTTGTTATTACCAACAAGGTTGCATTCAGAAACAACTGCACATAAATCCATATCAGTGACACCATCTGAATTTTCTGCCACATTCGCTTCTTGTTTCTTCTTTTTGGGTGCGCGACACATGGCTACTTTATGACCTTTCTTTCCACAATTATGGCAATTTCCTTGAAACTTCTTTTGTTTCTTTGCCTTAGGATTATTTTCGCGTTTCCTTTTATTAGTCTTTTCATCCTCAACAACATTTGCCTTTGCCTGTATTGAATTGGTTGCCTTTTTCTCCGACCTTCTATTGTCCTCTTCAATTCGTAGATGAACAACCAGATCCTCCATAGTCATTTCCTTGCGCTTGTGCTTCAAATAGTTCTTGAAATCCTTCCATGATGGAGGCAACTTTTCTATAGCGGCAGCAACTTGGAATGACTCATTCAACTCCATCTTTTCGTCGTGAATCTCGTGAATGATCACTTGGAGTTCCTGAATCTGACTGACGACTGTTTTGGAATCCACCATCTTGAAGTCAAGAAACTTCCCTACAATGAACTTTTTCATTCCACCGTCTTCAGTCTTGTATTTCTTTTCTAGTGACAACCAGAGGATTTTTGCAGTCTGGACGGTGCAATATACATTGTATAAACCGTTTTCCAGTCCATTGAGAATGTAGTTCTTACAGATGAAATCAAAATTTTTCCATGCTGTAAGTGCCTCGACCTTGGTGGCGTCAGGTTCAAGTTCATCAACATGTGGTGGATCCTCGGAAAGGTATTTGGCTAGACCCAATGTTGTTAAGTAGAACAGCATTTTCTGTTGCCAACGTTTAAAGTCTTTCCCATTAAATTTTTTCGGTTGCTCGCCGTGTGTGTACGTGACAGGTTGTGGAACCGGAGGCGTAGACGGTTGCACACTCGTTGTTGGTGCACATTTGTTGTTGTTATCTTGCGACATTTTTGTCTGTAAATACAAACAACAAGCCAATTTCATTTCAAGATTGTTAGCAAATATACAGTAGAGACGGCAGCAAACCGTTTCAAACAGTGTTGCAGAACTATAAACAGAAACGTTGATGATGTTCTATACACAATTGCAACAGCAGCAAAGCGTTCATCGTTCTCTGTGATTGCTGTGCTGCATCGCAGAGAGGTCCGTTTCAGGTTTGGGAAGCGATTGCTCTACAACCGAAAGCGCCGTAGCGGGAGCAATTTCGTTTCAAGCCAACAGTTCTACGCTGGAACTTAAATACTTCACAGCGGAATTAAGGGTAATTTAGAAATACAAAAAGAAAAGGATATTGAAAAATCTAGGGTTTTCTTCTACCATGGGAGATAACAATCTCTCTATCAAATCCAAATCTAATCCCTCTCTCTCTTGTCCTTCTCCTCAAGATAGGCCACCTGAAACCCTTTTTAGAAAGCCGAATAATGTCATCAACGATAATGAGGGCTTCCAATTGGTTCAAACAAGATCGCAAAGGAGAAATCAGCCCAGAATTGGTCAGACTCGATCTTAGATCAGTAGTAATCAGAGAAGGAAAGAGGATCAGAAGATCAATTCTTTCAGGGACAGGACCAAGCAGACGCAAAGTGAAAAACCACCAACAAAGTTCTCTCTAAATAGAGAACTAGGGCAGAAATCTTGGGCTGATATTGTCTCAGAGCAATCTAATGAACCAAAGGATGAAGATTGCAGTCTTGAAACCATTTCGCCTATCCAAATCAATAACAAGAAATATGGTGTAGTAAAAGAGGCAGTTTGTAAAAGAGCTATGGAGTGTTGGAATAATTCCGTCTTGGTATATGTTGTTAGTAGTAAACCATATTTCGTGTTTTTCAAAGAATATATTAAAAGAGTTTGGAAACCAAAAGGTGAGTTTGAAATCTTTTCTAGAGAAAATGGTTTCTTTCTGATTAAATTCTATGATTCACAAGACTACAACTCCATAATTCAGAATGGTCCATATTTCTATAACGGCAAACTCATCATTATGAGAAGGTGGACGGAATCATTGAAGATGGATAGAGATCTTCTGTCAACTATGCCGGTATGGATTAGATTACCCAGCGTAAACCTCAAATTATGGGATAGAGAGGCGTTTAGCATCATGGCAAGTATTATCGGAAAACCCATTAAAATGGACGCAGCAACCACCATGAAGACGAGATTGAATTATGCTCGAATTCTTGTGGAAGTTTCTGCAATGGATGAACTTCCAGATGAAATTTTTTTAAATCTTTATAATGGGGAAAACATTATACAAAAGGTTGAGTATGAATGAGTTCCACCGAAGTGTAGCATCTGTAAATGCTTCGGTCACACGAAGGAGTGCAACCAGAAGCAGTTGTGGATTCCCAAAAAGAATGATAAAAATTTTGTAAGTATTCAAGAAAATAGATCCGAAACAGTTCAAGAAATTAATGTCAGTGAAGGTACAATATCTCAGTCAAAATCTCAAGAAGATGTAGATCGAATCTATCAAGATGAAATCATTTTCGATCAAGAAAGCAATTCTAAAGAGCTCACTGATCAAAACAATCAGATCATGGCGATGGAAGTTCAACTGCAAAGCGAAAAAACTTCAAATGATCAAGATCCGATAAACATAAAGGAGGGTAAATATAAACAGGTCTTTAACTCCGAAACCCCCATATTTCAGAGTCATGTTTAATTATAGGCCAGAATAATACAAGATTAGTCAACAAAATTCATCAGAATTCTAATCTGAATCAAGAATCAAAGGCTGAGAAGGGATCTTCCTCTACACTTGCTGCAGATGTTGAGAGAAATGGTTGCTCAACATTGCCTCGCAAGGGTGATCAACCTCCAGAGCAGGCTGCAATGTCTGATTGTAATGAATCAGAATTGCCTCGCACAGCTTCTTTTGATATATCTTTAATCAAGATTCCAGAATCTGCACAAATGGAAGAAGATAAATCTGAGGAAAAAGACAGTGTTGAAGATTTTGACATATCAGAATTACATATTAGTAAAACAAAATCATCTGGTAAGTTAAAGGGAAGTAAAGATAAAAAAGCTTTCAAACAAAAATATATATCAATTAACGCAGAGTGGGATCAAATGTCCACCAGATTGAAGGCCAAAAAGGAGAGGTAAAAGTACAATGGTGTCAGGCACAATTTAAATCTCTTATTTTAATATCATATATATGTCTATTTTTGCATGGAATGTTAGGGGGATGAATACCCCTGTTAAACAATCCGATATCCTTCATATGATTAATATATATAATGCTACTATTATTGCCCTTATTGAGAATAAATTGAATGATGAAAACTTTGATAGATTCTGTATTAAAATGTCCAGTAATTGGAAAGCTATTCATAATAATGATTGTGGCTGTAAAGGTAGAATTATTGTTATCTAGGACTCTAATGTCTGGAATAATACAAACATAAATAAAGACAGTCAATTTATAGATTGTAATTTCAGAAATATTGGTGGTTTTTATTTACAAGTTACTGCTGTATATGGTAGTAACTTTGAAATTAAAAGAAATGTTTTGTGGCAAAAATTGAAATCTCTAAATTACATATATAATTTCCCTTGCATTGTATTATGGGACTTTAATACTGTTTTTCATGTTAATGAAAAGTTTGGTGGGATTAAAATCCCTCAGAATAAGCTTGATAAAGTCAATAAATTTCTTTTAGAATGTGGTCTTATTGAGCCAATTATTAGTGGTAGTAAATATACTTGGAAATCTGGTTTAGCTAAAAATATTCACTGCAAATTAGATAGAATTTTGTATAATAAAGACTTCTTAAATAAATTTCCTGATAGTACCTGTTCTACTTTGGAACAGAACTTAAGTGATCACACTCCTCTTCTGGTTAACCTTGTAGTTAATAGTGTTGCTAATACTAAAGCACACCCATTTAGATTCAAAAACAGTTGGGTTCTGGAAGAAGATTACAAAATTTTAATGGAAAATTGTCGTAGTTTTTCCTGTAATGGATCCAAACAATTTCAGTTTGTATGTTTTTGAAATTCACTAAGAATATTCTTAAAAACTAGAATAAAAATAAATATTTTTATAAAAGTAGGATTGCTGAATTTTGAAATGAAGGTAAAATGTTACAAATGAATGCTGATAATAAGCCTGGTGATTTGAATGAAATTAATAAAAAATTTCTGAATCAAAGAGAGCTGTCTAATGAGATGTATAAAGAATCTGTAGATGCTAGACAAAAAGCTAAGACTGATTGGCTTACTTTAGGGGATGATTGTACCAAGTTTTTTTATGCAAAGATGAGTAATAGAAAACACCTTAATAACATTGGTTGCATATTTGATAGAGATGGCAATTTAGCTAATTCATATGAGAAAGTTTCTGCTGAAGCTGTTAAGTTTTATAAGGAGCTTTATTTTTCTGCATCTATTGAAAGGGAGTTTCCAGATATAACTTGTAAAAATATCTTAAATAATAATGCTGCAGAAATCTTACTGGCTCCTGTGGATATTGATGAAATAAAATTTATTGTTCTAAATGCTGGGGACAACAAAAGTCCTGGCCCTGATGGCTTCAATGCTAAATTTTTTAAAAATAATTAGGAGTTTATAAAACAACAAGTGACTGACGTGGTCAATGAATTTATGAACAATGGTAAAATTCTCAAAAGTATTAATCATACATTCATTACCCTTATTCCAAAAAATAAAAACCCCATTGACATAGGTGATTACAGACCCATTTCATGTTGCAATTTTATTTACAAAATTATTGCTATGTGCTTAGTAATAGAATTAATGTGTTTCTGCCTTTTCTTATTGCTGAAAACCAGAGTGCTTTTGTTCCTGGTAGGCTTATATATGAAAACTCCCTTTTAGCTCATGAAATGGTCAGAAAATTTAATACAAAACAGGGTGATAATGTGTGTATTAAGATTGATCTGCAAAAAGCATATGATAAGGTTAACAGAAACTTTATTCGTCACATTATGATATGTATGGGTTTTCCTATAAAATTTTGTGATTTGATATTTGAGTTTATTAACACCCCCATATTTTCTATTCTTATTCAAGGTAAGGCTGAAGGGTTTATAAAGTCTAATAGGGGGCTAAGACAAGGAGATCCCTTGTCTCCTTATCTTTTTGCTATAGTGATGGAATATTTTTCTTTCCTTATTGAAATAGAAAGTATTAAAGGTAAAATTCATCCTATAAATAGAATTCAGCCATGTGTAAATCACCTGATCTATGCTGATGATCTTATGGTTTTTATTAAAGCTAATAAAGATAATGCAGAATCTATTAAATACATTTTTGATAAATTAAAAATTCATGTTGGGCTTCAGCTTAATGTTAATAAGTGTAAAGCCTATTTCAATAAAGCCTGTAAGTTCAAAAATGAATTTTTAAACATTTTACAAATAGAAAAGGGTTTTCTTCCTATCAAATATTTAGGTTTGCCTCTTTCTACTAATATGATTAAGAATTCAGATTGCTCAATTCTTATTGATAAAATTCAAGAGAGAATGGAAACATGGTCTTGCAAATTACTCTCCATTACTGGTAGACTAGAGCTTATTAATACAGTGGTTTATGCTATTATCCTATACTGGTTACAAACATTTCAAATCCCTGCTACAACAATTAAAATATTGCAAAACAGATGTGCAGATTTTCTGTGGAAAGGCAAATACCACAAAATTAGTTGGATTAATGTGTGTAGACCAAAAAATGAGGGGGGTTTTGGTATTGGAAATTTTAAAGATTTGAGTACTACTTGGCATTTAAAATTATTTTGGAGATTCATTAGTTCAGATTCTTTGTGAGCTAGATGGATGAGATCCAAGTACTTGAAACAGGAAAATTTATGGATTACTGTTCATAAAAATAATCAATCAAATACTTGGAAACATATTTTAGATTGTAGGGAAATTGGTAAATCTCTTATTGATAGAAAATTTAAAGATGGAAAAAACACCAGTTTGTGGTTTGATCCTTGGTTCAATAATGAAACATTTATAAATAGGGTTGGGTGAAACAGTCTTGTTTTATGTGGTAACCCTAATGATAAAGTTTCTGATATTATAGTTAATAATCAGTGGCACCCACAGATTCATCCCAATACTAACCCCCATAAAAATGATATTTGCAATATTCAGTTTGATAAATATGCAGAGAATGATTACTGAGAGTGGAGAGCTAACAACAGAGGGAAGTTTTCTTGTAAAGAAACTTGGAATTTTATCAGAATTAAATATCCTACTGAAGTGTGGTATCAGTGCATCTGGAATAGAGTAACTTATGGCCAAAACAATTTCAGGTTTTTATTTTTATCAACCCTGTAGTTTATTGTCAGGTCAGCAACAAACAAACATGATTTCGACCATTCAAACCTCAAAATTAGGCAAAACACAAAAAATAAAAGTTATAGGCTACAGAATAAGCTTTCTAGAACATCAAGAAAATCTTAATTCTGATTTAAGATGAATGAGATATGCCTAATTTACTAACAGAAATACACTAATTATAATTTCAGCTAGCATATATTACCTCTTTTCCAAGCAATGAAAAGAAGATCAAAGAGTTTCACAATCTAAATGCACAAAAAAAAGAGGATTACAAAATAATTTCAGAAATTAAGAGATGCTTATACATAGATTAGGAGAGGGTTTACCTAGTATTCCTCTCAAGCAAGAGAACAAACATCTATATGGCACTAACCAAAGCTAAGAGATGATGATCAAGGGGCTAGAAAAATACCAAAACACATAAAAACAAGAGTTACAACATGATTTCCAGAAATTAAAGAGAGTTAGAAACGGATTACAAGAGGGTTTTTGCATTACCTTCCCTTACTTTAACTAGCTTAAGCCAATATAAGAGAGGATGGAGCTTTCCTAAGCATGGAGGCCATTTTTTAGATTTAGGGTTTTAGGAATTTTTTTTTGATTAGGGTTGGAATGAATGAGGGTTAGGAGTTTGAGATGATTTATAGAATGGTAAGTGGGTTTGGGTTTGGCTAATGGACCCCTTAAGAGAGAGTGGCCCTAAACATGTATAAGAAAATTGTTTAAGTGTTAACATAGCCATGAAAACCCATACTTAACCAAATCCCCTTCTTAAATTTCCCATTAACTTTTAATTGTTCCAAAATAATACTTCGCCTCATTTTTTAAAAACTCATTTATTTAAAATGTCCATATTTTTAAATAAATTATCCTTATCCCAAAAATTCATTTGCTCCATTTAAATAAAATCTTAAAAAAAATTCGGTAATGCAAATCCCGGGTTGTTACATTGAATGGCAATAAGGTGTTGTCGTGGAATAGCAGCGTTGTGAAGTGGTTGCAATGAAATGATGAAGGGGAAAGTAGCTGTGAGGCGGTATTGTAAATTAATGTGGTGAACAGGGAATGGGAGGTAGAGAAAGAACTGTAGAGGCTATGCGCAGAAACAAAAAATAGTGTAGGCAATGTAAATGCAAAAACTGTCAAAAGCAAATTGAAATGGTAAACGTAAATGCAAATTTGTGAAGAAAAATGAATTTTTTTTGTATTGAAATTGTATTTTTTTTTTTATATTTTTTCTAAAAGCATTGCAAATGCAAAACAAATAGAAAACAAGAATCACACAAACAATAATGAAAACAAAAAATCAAACATCATAGACAACACACTATTTTTTTATGCAAACACGCACAAACAAATACACAATATAATCACAAAAAATAATTCGAAGAATAGAAAATTGAAATCAGAATAAACTCCCCGGCAACGGCGCCAAAAACTTGTTCGGACTTTTTTGTGAGGTTTTACGATGTTTTGTGGAGTTCGAAAGGATTTTGCACAGTGTGTTGTAGTTTGAGTTGCACTGGAGGAAAGGATTTTATGAGATTTTAAGGGTGTTACAGTTTGAGTTGCACTGTGGTGAAAGGAATGAAGTCGCTGGTGATTTCGGGTCGAGGCAGTGATTCTGTTGCACATGGTGACAGTAGCAACTGTGGTGTAGAAAAGTTTATGACCGTTTTAAGTGAATGGTAAGATTATGACTGTGGGGAAGGAGGATGATGGAAGTATGGTATAGTTTGGGTGGTCAGGGTGCTATCAGAGGCTGGTGAAGGAGAGTGTTTGGGTGTCAGGGAGTAGTAGTGAATATAGCAGTCGAATGGTCAGCAAAGTGCTTTACAGTAATGTTGGAGGTACAGTTGAATTTGTAAGTGGCAGTTATATGTTTGAGCAGTGTACAGGCTTTGGGTGTTTTTTTTTGAAATGGTACTTAGATACAATATTTCACTGGGACAACATAACACTAATCATATGTCAATATATGTTCGAATCACGCTACGCAAGTTTCGAATTTCTAACTTCTCGCACCAAATTCGAATCACTAAACCACTGGGACAATGGTGTTTGTCCCAGGCTTCGGGTGTTGATGTATACGTTGTGAAATGGTAGAGGGGTGAATGATATATGTAACTGTTGAATCGAATGATATATGCTTGTGTCTGTGATGTGGCACTACTATGTATGGTGGAGGAGAATTATTAGAGTTGGAGATATGAAAGTGCAGAGAGGTTTCAATGGAATGATGTTATGATAGTTTAGTTTGATGAAGTGTGGGTTGTGTAGATTGTTGTCAATGTTGCAGCAGCGGAAAGTGTAGGTAGTGAGACATGCGAAGACAAAGATGGATTTGCCTGGATGTTACGGCAATACGGTGGAGTGGGGTTGCAGTTGAATCAGACAGCTGCTTACAGTGTACAGTGGGTAGAAGTATAGGTAGGAGCAGTTGTGGTCGAGGCAGTTGAGTTGTCAGTTGACTGATGTAGGAGGTGACATTGGGGGTGTTGGACTGCACAGTGATGTGCACGTTGAATAGAAAATGCATTGTGTAGTTTATAAATGTATGTATAAAAAAAAGGAAAGATGTAAGTGTAAAACTTAAAATGCAAATGTGAACACATTTTTTTAGAAATTATGTGTATTTTTTCTTTTTAAATATGGAAATGCAAACAAACAAAACAACTAGAACAACATGCAAAGAAACAAATGCAAACAAAAATCACATAAACACATAATTTTTTTTAAATGCACAGACACAAAAAACAAAAACACCAAAAAATCAAACAAACTAATTCGAAGAATAGAAAATCAAAATCAAAACTATTCTTTGGCAGCGGCATAAAATACTTGTTCGGACGGCTAAATGTTTATCGATTTAGAAAATAGCAGAACTAATTTTGAAATTAAAATTACCGCAAGCGCACAATGTAAAAAAGTAAGAACATAGCGAGTACAGATCGATCCGCAGGAAATTGTTGATTTTAAATCTCCTTCAATCAAATTAACAATGATTTGAGATGTTTAAGCTAACAACTAAAAATTGCAAAAACCAACAACTACAAAGATTAATGAAAACTATGAGAATAAATGACAATTTAGAGATAATACCACTCTCTAGATCATATAGTTCAACCAAATATGAAATTATGATCTCTCTTTTGGTCATTATTGAAAATAATTGTTGTGTTTATTATAAGTATGTCACATTTGGGCTATTAATTAGCCCAATATAAACCATCAAATTAAAACATAACCACTAATACACTTTTAAATCTCATGAAATATGACAATAAAGTTGAGAGCAAAATTTATTTTAAGCATGGCCTATCAATTATTAATTAGAAATATATGCCATTAAATTTTAATTTCAACAATCACTTCTTTGCTATAATCATATTTGATGAAGAGACAATTTGTATTTTGTGATTGTTTAAGCATAGCCTATTTGGTGTCAACAATATAGACTATCAAATTCAAAGCAAAAGTAACAAGTTAAAGCTACAAGCACAAAAAGAGAGCGATAATTATCAAAATGTTGAAGCTACATGATTAAAGGTTTCATTACCTCTAGATTGAAGGGATTAGCCTCTCATCTGTGTTATCATATCAACACAAGTAGCATGCAACATGAAACGCAAAAAATAAGAAGATGAAAGCAAAGTAAAGGAAGAGCTAAGTAAAAAGAAATGAACACTAATCCACTTGCATTAAAAGTAAACCAAGCTACTAACAAAATAAGAAAGAGAGCATGTAAATGTAAAAGAACATTAACTAACATTGCATAAAAAGAAAAATTACATGAAATAAAAAAAATGACTAAGTAGCCATGAAAAAGAAAAGAGAAGAGTTTTGTTTATTTTTATTCCTAAACTAAAAAGCCCAAAGAAAATGAGAGTTACATGAAACATAATGGGTATTTATACAAGTTTAAAACCCCAATTCACTTTTTTGGAAACTACCCAAAATACCCTCTTAGGAAGTGTGGTGGTCAAGTTATCATGAACTTCAAATAATCATCCATTAAGTGTGCATGAAGATTTAATGGTCTTTTAGCATGTGCATTAGCTTATAAGTTTACATTAAGGTAGATGGATAAGTGGGGTCCTCCATGATCATCACTTTGAATTATTTCCATCTTCGTTCCTTTGTATCTTCTTTATGCATGCATATTCCTTCATGAAACCACTTGTAGTTGAGTTTAAATTCCTACAAAATAATATTGAAATTTCCAATTGAATTTTTTCAAATTAATTTATGCACAATAATAACCATTTTGCCCCTATATGAAGATGAATATGTGATAATTTTAAAATAATTTGAATTTTCGTTTAAACAAGTTAAAACACCCACTATGATCATTTATTTAATTTAAATAGATTAAATATGGTGGTAAAAATATGCACATTTACGTGCACATCATACATCCACTTTAATCTTTTTTTTATTAGTCATTTTCTCTCCGATTTCAACTGAATTTATCATATCCGACCATAATCTAATAGATCTCAAATTTACAATGGAGTTTCTAAAGTTTATTTGAGGAAGGAGATAAGAGTAATGAAGATGCAGATTGAAGTTGAAGAAGCTTACCCTTTAGTTGCAGTAGGGCTGGTACTTATGGAGAAACAACTGCATAGGCTTAGGAGCCCACTTGCGTTGAAGTCTAAAGACTAGTTCAAGAAGTCATCACCGAGCATGCTTTCCCAATCAGTGATAAAACCTCTCGGTGCCGTGAGGTTCTTTTCGGTGTCGTGAGGTTCCTCTAGGTGCTGAGGGGTTTACTTAGTTGGAAATCATCAACTTTCCATTGCCTCGCTCCCTTATCTTCAATTCGATGCTTTCCAAACTCTTTGCTATAGACTTTGGGTTGTTTCCGATGATTCTTTTGATAATACTTGATCTATTTGGCTTCTTCTCATCAATCTTCAAGGTTGCTTGTCTATTCTTCGAGAAAAGTACTTGACAGTGATAGGTTGATGTACTGTATCAAGTAAGTGGAGTTGTAGAAGGCATAGATGGTAGAAAAACCTCTCGGTGCCGAGAGGTTTCTCTAAGTATTAAGTGCTTTATTTAGCTTGATTTCAACTTGCAACTTTATTGAGATACATCTTCTAGCCTTTCTAAGCATGTTTCCAAGCTTGTGATTCATCTCTTCTTCATTTTGGCCTTCTAATTCTAGTTGAAATCTGCCTTTCGAATGTAAAGTGTGCTTTGCTCAAAAACAAGTTCCATCAGTAGTTAGTCTTCGATAGTTGAGCTCTATTACTGTCCATTGATCTCGATCTTGGTGAATCTTCCAATTCCTTTAGATTCTCTTATAGGCCAAAGGTCGTTCTAGACCTATCATAGCTTTGGAATCCAGTCCTTGCTTAAGTGTAGCCACAAATCAATCAATCCATCTCTTATCTAGAGGTATCATTTTTTTATATCAAAGTCATCCTATGTTCGCCCTAGATTTATCCATTTTGTTCTGGTTACAAGGCATTCAGCTTCTTTTATCAAATCAACATCCATTTAAGGGTTCGATCTCTCCAAATCGCTTAGCATCCAATTTAGGATTTTACCTTACTGGATCTAGCGCTCAATCTCTTTGGACCGTTCGTCTTCCAATCTAGGGTACAATCTTTTTGGACCATTCATCTTCCAATTTAGGGTTCGATCTCTCCGGACCGTTTATCATCCAATCAGTTTGATCTCTCCTGATCCTTTATAAGTCAAATCCGCTCGCTCTTCAGCGAGGGGACTCAACGACTTAGCAAGCGCATTGGCTTACTCTACAGTAAGTGGACTTACTTTGGATCTCTCCATATCTTTGTTGAGCCAAATCCACTCGCTTTCCGACGAGGGCACTCAATGACAAGCAAGTCCATCCGCTTATTCTCCGGCAAGAGGACTTACTTCTTACGGTTACCTCCCTATCTCTCTAGATGGGACTAGCATGAGTAATATCAGTCATCATGTTCAAGTAAAATTTTCAAAAATCAAATATTCAAATCAAAGCTAACGAGAAAAATCCTAATTCTTCATCTCAAACATCCAACTTAGAGCATGCCTAGAGACCAATCGAGGTCTCGAGCAAGTGTAAGCAGTTCGAGGTTATTATTATCCTAATTATTCATCTTAGATATCCAACTCAGATTATACATGGAGACCAATCGAGGTCTTGTACATGTGTAAGTGGTCCGAGGTTATTATTGTCTTATGTAAAGTAAAAAAGCAAAGCATGGGAAATGAACCAAGCTCATATCCATCCCGATCATGGGATCATCAGTCTCGATCCAAATCCTTGGTCGTGTCTTAAAGAATTCATTGTATATGATGGTTACTCCGGCTACACCATCGCAATTCAGTTTCTTATATACTATTGCATTTGGTTTCTTCGAACCAGTTCTTTTATCAGATCATGAAAGTTTCGGTACTCATTTGTTTCAGGTCCATCCAGCTCATGGAAGATACAAAACTTTCTCATCCTTCTCCGTGGGTTCTCCCTTAGCTAAAGTTCGATATAGGATTGTCCCATAGTATCTAGGTATATCCTCTATGGGGTTTCAGTTAGGTTAGTATAAAAAGAGAACTTTGATTCCCTTATTTGCTGCTTTGGTCCCTTAAAGTCGTTATCAGCTTTTCGTTTCCCATTGTCTTTTCCATATCCTGCTCTGGACAGCCTTCTATCATCCACAACATTAATATCATCATTATCAAACTCAGCATCCTCTTGACATAGATATCTTTCAACTTCATGATAAAACTCTATGATATTCGTTGGTGGATTCCTTTCCAATGCAATTTTGAAGTCGGTTTTGCTTGCAACACTGTAACCACTAGGATTATCAATAGGTCTGGCTTATTGACTGCGATGGTTGCTGCATTGAATCTTATTAAATAGGGTCTTAAGGTCTCTTCGGGTCTTTGCTTTACACTTTATAGCGTCAAGAGAAATATGAACTCAGAACTGTCTCAAGAACCTATTCACTAACTCGGTGGACCTGCTTATGGACCCATTCTTCGGCTGCCTAAACTATATTGCTACCAAATTTGTCAAATATAATGGGAA
This sequence comes from Allium cepa, assembly GCA_030765085.1. Classification (NCBI taxonomy): domain Eukaryota; kingdom Viridiplantae; phylum Streptophyta; class Magnoliopsida; order Asparagales; family Amaryllidaceae; genus Allium; species Allium cepa. The sequence continues at coordinate 582,182,275 of CM060940.1, forward strand.
GCACCATCCCATCACCTCCTCAAAAGCGCCCAATACTTTCATGTGTCAGTTGTATCTCATTAGATGAACCGTCGGATCCATCTGCTCATCGTATATTTCCAACGTCGAAAGTTTGAAATCGAGAGGATTTCTCGCATTAAGGATGTTAGAAGTTAATAGATTCCTGTTTACGTCCTCCAAGCTTTGGTATGGAAGTGCACCTCTCACTATCTTTTTGATAAACTCAGCTGTTCGGGTGTCGCTGTCCAATAAAGGTATTTGATCAATAGCCGCATTCTACCTCCCGCTTCTATGGGGGAACTCCAACACATACTCCTCTAGTCGTGCACTTGCATTCTGATATGCACCTCTGGTTATATTCTACCCCTCATTGAGGAAACTCCAGTACATACTTCTTCATTCACTGCCGAATTTGCATTCTGATTTGTTGTTCTGGCTCTAGTAACATTCACTCTCGATGTTCCAGCTCGTCCCAGGTTCGAATCTAGATTACCCCCAAATAGAATCCACACGGTACCAAGACGATTGTGGTCGGTACTGATTGGTCCTACTTGTGGGGGAAGTGTTCCAACTTGCTCCATACCGACCCTAGATGCTTCTGCATTAGTTCATGGTCCTTGGTTCTGAATTCCAGTAGTTTCGGCTATTCCTTGTTGTCTATATAACCTTTGGAAAAGTCCATCTAGCATCCCAATTGTCGAGCCATTATCTTATCTTGCATTTCTTTCATCATTCTCTCTAACTCCTCTTTGGTCATATGGATGGATTGATTAGAATTTTAGGACGCCTCTTGGTTGCTCCAATGCTTTGGTTGACTTCCTCCAATTATAGATCTAGTGTTAGGCCTCTTTATCTTCTTCAAACTTTAGATTCAAGCTTTTGGTAGTGAAATCTAGCTCTTTCTCAGTGAAAGCACCAAATGTTGACGCGAAAAATGGCACCAACATCCAAATATCATATGAAAACACTAGTTCTAATAATATAAAGATAAAAGAAGAAAAGGAGACATAATTTTTATAGTGATTCGGCTAATTCTCTTGCCTACATACACTTTAATATTTTTTATTAGTTGTTTCTCTTTGGATTACAACTAATTTTATCAGATTAGACCACAATCTAGTATATCTCAGATTTATAATGGAGTTTCTAGAGTATATTTGAGGAATGAGATAAGTGAAGAAGATGAAGAGTGTAGATGGAGAAGCTTCTCCTTTAATTGCAGTAGGGTTGCTACTTATAGAGAAACGACTGCATAGGTTCAGGTGCCCGCTTGCGTTGAAATCCAAAGACTAATCCAGAAGTCACCACCGAGCACACTGACCCAATTGGCCATAAAAACCCTCGATCCCGAGAGGTTTACTTAATTTAAAATCCTTAACTTTCCATTGCCTTGCTCTCCTATATTTAATTTGATTCTTTCCAAGTTTTTTCCATAGGTTTTGGGTTGATTTCAATGATTCTCTCGATAATACTTGATCTATCATGCTTTCTTTGCTTTTTTCTCATCAATCTTCAAGGTTGCTTATCTATTCTTTGAGAAAAGCACTTGATGATGATAGGTTGGAGTAGTATTAGGTAAATGGAGTTGTAGAAAGCATAGGTGAAAGAAAAACCTCTCCATACTGAGTGCTTTACTTAGCTTGATTTCAATTTGCAACTTTCTTAGAGTCATCTTCTAGCCTTTCTATGCATATTTCCACTTGTGATTTATCTTGTCTTTAAATTGGTCTTCTAATTCTAGTTGAAATCTGCTTGGTTAAAAAGCGGGTTAACAACAATATAATAGACCTAAGACATACTATAGAATTTTTCAAAATGTTACTATATTATCATTTAAGATTTTCATACTAAGAATATAAATATTTTTCTTCCTAGTTCCTTCAAATATAATATTTGAATTATTATCTTCAATGTGACACTCATCTTTTTCAAATTTAATTTTGTATCCTTTATCGCAAAGTTAACTAATGCTAAGCAGATTGTGTTTCAGATTCGTAACTAATAAAACATTAGAAATAGTAGGAGTTTTAGAGTTACCGACATTGCCGATGCCAATCATCCTTTTGAGTTATCTCCACAATTAACCAATCCTCCATCTTTACAAACAATATCATTCGGTATATCTGGATTACCAGTCATGTGTCTTGAACATCCATTATCAAGTATCCACTTATTCTTCTTGATTTGCACAATTTGTCCATTGAGTGTTGATTCTACAAAGGCCATATAACATTTTTCTTTCTGCACAAAATACAAACTCGGTAGATAACTCGATTTTCTATAATAACTATATGCATAGTTATGAGACAATAATGATTTGAACAGTTTTAAACTAATGTTCACAAAATCCCCAAAAATAGTCATTTTAAAAAACTTTTTCAAAATTTAGATTGAAAACTTTAAAAATCAATGCTCTGATACTAAATGTGAGAAAGGCGGATTACGGATCTTAAGGCTGGAATAACCCTAAAGGAGGGGGGAGGGGTGAATAGTGTTTTATGGTTTTTCTAAATCTTTTTGAAACTTATGTAATTTAGTCACCAACAAATGCAATTCACAAATAAAGATATAATCCTAGAATCAGACATAGATGCAAATACTAAATAAAAGCAGTAAAGGAAAGAACACACTAGGATTTCATACTGATTCGGAGTTACCCTACATCCAGTCCCGTACAATCGTACGGATTTCTTATCAAAATAATCTCCCAGATTACACCCTCGGTTTTAAAGCTATGAGGTACACCCTCCTATATTTGAGTCAAGGGCAAACTCTCTTGATTTAACCAGGCTACAAGATCACCTAATTGATTTCCGAGGCTACAATCACACCCAATTGATTTCAAGGCTCAACCACACCTTTTACTTAACAGTTTGATTTACAAAAGATCCTATAACTCTAAATAGCACTGAGATCTTATGGAGAGAGTGGCAGAGAATCAAACAAGAGATATTCAAGTTTGACTCACTTGGTATTTTGGCAGAGTATAGTTTACGGTTCTTTAGAATAAATGTGGAAGATGAAGAGGAGAGAACACAAGTGAAATTATGATTAAAATTCGTTCAAAACAACAGGTATATATAGTAGAGCAACTGTCATATCTCATCATGAAAGGTTATGACGAATAGGCACTTCTTTTGAAAATTTGAATTTTGAATTTAATAGACACCATGTCCACATAGGGGGTTGAGGGATGTCGACATGCTCAAGGCAAAAATTGATGTTTTGATTTTCTTGTTAAAATTGGTTTCTATAATTTGTCAAAACAATTTCTAAATTTTGTACATATATTTGAATATAGTTTAAACATATAAAAGAGTTTAGAAACTAATTTTTAATATATATAATCTTAATTTATAAAGTGATTCAAAATTTGAGTATATAAATATTTTAAAGCTAAATATTTAAAACAAGAGATGGTTTTAAAACAAGTACAATTTTGAAATTAAAATATTAAAAATGATAAAAATAGTTTTAAGGCTAAAATAAATAAAACCAAGAGAGCTGTCTTTTCGAAAAGAAAGTTTTGAAAATATTTTTTAAAAACAAGAGATATACTTTTGAAAATCAATTTTATAAAATTAGTGGATATCAAAATAGGACCACTATATGTTCCACTAGATATTGTCGTGGGTTCCATCCCACTAGGGTTCCATCCCTTTAACAGGTCAAAGTGGATTCTTTTCCACGAATAAATTTTGAATAAAGATGTAAGTGCTTTCAAGAAGTCTTAACATAATTCTAGACTCAATACTTATCTTGTATTCTTGAATTCTTGAACTCTTGATACTATTGAGTCTTCAATCTTGATATCTTCAGTCTTGAATCTCTATACTGTACAATCTTCATTCTTGTTACCTGCATGTTTATATCCTACATATACATATATATATATATATATATATCTAAATATAATGTTAGTATTTATATTTTATAACAAATCCTAAAGTTGTTGTTATCAAAACCATCATCTCAAGGACTAACAAAATTGAATGTGCTATTTACGTGAGATGAGTCCAGTATCCTGAACAGTGCGAACGAACCATCTAGTGTAGATAGCCTGCTTGCATTTGAGAAACAATTTGCATTGTCCTTTGAAATTATCTTCCTATACATACCCATCATCAATCAACGATCAGTAATGGACCAGTTGTCCAAAGCGACATGGAATGTCTTGCTTTCAGGATAATTGGAGTATAACGACAGGAAGATGATGATAAGGAACAACCTAGCATGTCTAAACTCAGATCGAATTGTCACATTGAGATTTTTTGTGTGGTAAAGGCTTAACCAATTTCATAGTTAAGACAACTAAAGCTGGGCAACTAAGTTCAATGTGAAAGCATATGTGTTCCATTCAAGTAAAATCTACGTTCAATCTCGAATGTGCACACCACGACTTGACTGTCCTATATCGAGCTTAAATCGGATAAGATCTCTACCAACTCATCCACCATCATCACCATAGAACTAATGCAACCCACCTTTTATATGATGTAAAATAGATCTATCATAGGTTTTGGAGAATTTGGATTCTAAAACCATGGGCAGTGAACTCCACGGCAATGACTGTCTTAGGAGGTAGTGAGATGCCAGAGGAGGCGGTGGTGGCTGGTAGTTCAGTAGCAGCTAGTCGATGGCAAAGTCGATGGCAAAGTCAAAGTGGCAACAAAAATCAATTCAGAACTTGGTGGATCTCGTCTAGGGTTTAATAAATTCGTTAGGAAGCAATAGATGTGAGCAAGTGGTTTGGAAGGCAGGCTAATGAAAGCTTATAAAGGAAAATTCAAAAAAAATTCTAAGTATGCATATCGACACCAACATGTCATATCTTATCCGAACATGTTCAAAATTTTAACACTAATCTTATTCATCTATACAAAGTTGCATATAAATTTCGATATCAAAATTGTATAGAAAACATGCAGGATAGAAATTCTGGTTTAAGACAAAGTGAACAATGAACAGAAATCGATCAGTTAGAGTAAAAAAAAGCGACATCTCGAGATGGCACTTAAACAGTCAACTGGAATCCATGGGATAGTACTTCAAAATTTATCTCGTTCTAGAGCATACTCTAAAATTTCCCGCAAAAGAATAATCCGTGGGGCAAATTTTAACTCGGTTTTCAACTAGGCAAAAATCAATAGGAGCTAGAATGTCGAGACGAAGATGAAACAACTTAAAATCTTGGAAACACACTTAGATTGGGAGTAGAAATAACTCAAAGAAATTTCTATATAATTGGAGTTAAGGGGAGAACTTGGCGCCGAGTTCATCATGTCGGTGGAGACATCCCATACTTCCATATTTCTCACTCAAACCTCGTAGAGGCTCTTCCTTACCTATTTCGTGTGCCTAAGCAATATCAAAGGATTATGATCAGCTGAATAATAAGATTGAAGATTTAGCAGTTAGAACGATAGAATAAACCAAGTGATGAAGGAACCATCACCAATATCAACCAAATATCCAAATAAACTACATGGAACATCTCAAAATCAAGTAGCAGGACAAGTGCAAAGGAGTTTGACCTCCTGGAGTTAACCATAGAGGTTGGTACTGACATGAAAAGTCGGTACCGTAATCCAAATGAGGTTGCGAGTTTTCACACTCTTCTGGGCTGATTTCTATACTCTGCTCCAACCCTCCATTTGGCCACGACTGCTATCATAATAAATACATTTCATAGAGCTACTAAAGAGGGATCTGGTTTCTGCTATCACTACGTGGGGTCTCCATCTATTCTTCAACTCTTATCTCTACATTACAGTCACCAAAGCAGCAGCTATGGACTTTTCTAGGACGTAGAACTTGCCTAGCCCCTGTACTTGTGACTAATTCTCTCTATCTCTTTGTAATTATGCTCAATCAAGATTAAAAGAATAATTAGAGTTATAAAATGGACATAGGCTTAGTTTACAGCCGAACCACTATAAAAATCTCTGTGTCTTATTTACTTTTCGGCTATTTTCTATTATGTTTGCTCTGTTCGAATAGGGCTAGTGCTTTACATCATACTCTAAGGTATTGATCCATTTTTTATGTTAACAAGTACTGATCTGAATCGATCCACTGTTGGGTAACAATGCCAGGGATAATGATGAATCGTTAGCTATTAAGGTCCAAGGACATAGTAATTTGTCATTAAATAGTTGAGAATAAATATCTACAAGATAGAAAACACCAAAGGCTCAAGAGGACTTATTTATTTTCTTCTGTATTTATTGGTGTTCTATGAGTTACTTTATTAGCAATATGTCATATATAACTAGAGAAACATACAGAGGTCAAGTGAGTTCATAAACACCATGGACATGGATTTCTCATAATAGATTAAATTTGGAAGAATTCATAGTTAAAATTCATTTCTTTTAAAAAATGTCATATATATATAATAAGATTTCATGATATAGTGCTATATTACTAAGGCAATGATTGATGTACCTAAATTTAGTTTATTTAACAAAGCATTGGTTTCTAAATTACCCAACCCCCTTATTATAAATTGAAATTAAGCCTCTTAAACAATCAAAAGTAGGAGCCTTTTTTTTATAGACAATATTATAATTTGACAGACACTAAGACAAGTCTCGAAGATAAAAAAAACAGTAGTTAATTCTACTTATCCAAGCTAAAAATAAAATTCTCTTGAATGAAGTTGATGAGGCGTTGCAAAAGAAATTATAATAGTTAAAAAAAAGTATGACATGAATTAAACATGCCAAAACTAAAATAAAAGGAAATTTGTTTCACTAAATCATGTAAGCGGGTACCCATTATACAAGGGCTAAAACGCAACATTGAGCTGCATGCAAGATACAAAATATGAAAACTTGACAATCATTCGAAGGCACTAGAAGACAAGGAGAGGTAGCTTCCTTTAATATATTTATTTCTTTTATTTCCATGACTTCGTTACAATAATGTTAATTAGTTACAACTTTATTAAGGTACCACTATATAATGACTCTTATCACTAGGGCACTCTATGAATTGTAACAACCTATTCTGTAATGGAAAGGTTGAGGCATTGTTGCATGATATGAAAACCTGTTAATTATTCTCTCTACTCTTAAATCTTATCATTCCATCGAATTTTCTTCCCCCTATTCTTTTTGTTACGTGTTGTGCATTTCTATGGTGATTCGAACGAGTGGGTCAGGTGCTTCATTTGGTGCTTTCACCCATTTTACTCCCTACCATCACCAGGACCAAGCTTGATGAAGCTATCCAAATCCTCAACAACCATCGATTCCATCCTCACCACTCAAAATTCCCATTTCTCCATGCTTCAAACATAATAAATCAACATTATCCAAATGAAATCCTCACTACAACAAATTTAGCAATCCCAATCCGAGCTTCTCTCTAGACATACCAACCCAAATTTGACCCCCCATCAAACTCCGACTTCACCACTTCACACATCAACACCCCTATCAAACTCGACTATTAACAAACCTAAATAACTCATTCACTCAATCCCTTAAGTGTGACCAAACAAACTTTTATGGTTCAAACCCTTTCAATTGGTTTTCCAAGCCGTGTTGTTTTTCACATATCATTCCACCCCCATAATCAATGAGTATACCTTGCAAGCTTTCACATTCCAATGAATGCATCGAAACCACCAAATCTCCTCATGACAAGTACTCATTAAGGCCATGGAACAATGTTTTGGTCCTCCAACCCTCATTAACCCCTAAATTCGAACTTAAATAAACTTCCTCCATTGAAAAATACCAATCCCTATTCAAAACCATAAGCAATAGAATCATACCCTTCCCTCGGATGCTATATTAAATCATTTCATTTCTAGCCTAAAACATCAAATCAAAAGTAAACTCCAACTCTTTCATTCCTTGTCCATATCTGATGCGATGGACCGGGCCAAAGTCATCGAAACCTAACTTTCCAAAGCCAAATCTTTCTACACCTAACCAAATTTTGATCACAGCCAAGCACCACCACTGCGTACCCTACCACCAATATCATCTCCAAGTCAAAACACAATCAAAACTACCTAATAAAGTACCCAACCTAATTGAAAATGTAATAGTGCCGAGCACAAGGACTTTGTTATAATTGCAATGAAAAATATCATCTAGGTCACAAATATAAAGCTTGACGACTCCTCCTACTCATACCTGAAGGTAAAGATGAACTAGATCAACACATAATCGATGCCTTCAATCTACATATACAAGACACACCATAAATTTTGTTTCAAACATTCCTCAGATCCTTTCCCCCAACATCGATTCGTCTTTGGGAGATCATCAATTATTACCTTAATTCGATATTGGTGGGTTCATGTAGCACTCATAACTTCCTCCATTTGAAAGCTACTTGATTTTTAGGACTAGACCATCGATGATTATTCTCCGTGGTGGTTGGCAACGACAAGCGCCTGAGATGCGAAGAAGTTTGCAAAAACGTGCCTATCTAAATCGATGGTAATAATTTCATTATCGATTTCTACCTGTTGAATTTCTCTAGATCTGATGTCATTCTAGGATTCAATGGCTCAGAACATTGAGACCATCCATAACTAATTATACTCAACACATAAGCCAATGTACTCTCAACTAGAAAACCATCTTGTTGATAAGCCTCACTCCATAAAAAAGACTAACTCCAATTTCCTTTAACCAGGTAAGAAGGATATGGTTCATTTCTTATATTAGCCAATTAATACTTCCATCTTCAATAAGATCTTACAAACACACAAGGCCCAAATAGCCCACCAAATCCACCTGAAACCATGCATCCACAAATCAGCCCCATCCTAAATAAATTACATATTCGACAAACCATCACCACTTCCACCTCATAGAGACTTTGATCACCGCATTAACCTCTAACAAAATTCATAACCCATCAATGTTTAACCATATTGAGATCCTCTTTAAAAAAAAGATTGAAAGTTAAGAATGTGACATGCTACACTCTAATCTCATATGACCTTCTATAGGTCCTATCTCCTCCCCTGTTCTACTTGTTAAAAAAATGGTTCATGGAGATTTTGTGTGGACTATAAGGCACCTAATTCCTTTACCATGAAAGAGCACTTTCTCATTCCAACTGTCATCGACTTATTGGATGAATTGCATGGATCATATTATTTTTCAAAGCTCGATTTGCAAAGCGGTATTTCCAAATCCATATACATTCTTCTAGCATACAAAATAGCTTTCCACACTACGAATTCCTCATTATGCCCATTGGACACACTGTGAACCTTCAACCTCCCAAGCTACTATAAATAACATTTTTAAAGCACACCTTCACAAATTCATTTTGGTCTTCTTCGATGATATTTTAATCTATTGTCCTTAATGGGCTTCTCGTTTACTTTACCTAGAATCTAACTTAGAAATGTTAGCATATCATTTCCTCTGAAGGTGTTTTTGTCATTCCCAACAAAATTGAAGCAGCCCTTAATTGGCCATTCCCTCTTCAACAGTAGCAGTGTGTAGATCCTTAGGTCTTACAGGATATTATCTTCGCTTTATACAAAAATACACACATATAGCTAAACTGCTTTTAGATTTGCTGAAAAAGAAGATATGACTTTTAAAAGGACTGACAAGGCCCAACAAGCCTTTACTACATTGCAATGGCAGTAACCTAGGCTCCAGTTCTTTCTCTCCTCAATTTTGCATCTCACTTTCAAATTGATGTCGATGCTTAAGGCATAGCCACTGGCACTATCCTTTCTCAGATCAACCATCTTATTGCATTCCATAGCTAATGCTTGTGTCCATCCCTTCACACTAAACTGATTATGACTGCCACACACAAATGGAGAAACTACCTTCTAGGGTAGCGAAAATTGCTGATGTAGACCACCTAGACAGTAGAACAACAAAAATGGTTGACGAACCTTATGGGTTTCAATTTCACAAAACCAATACAAGCCAGGGTCAGAGAATCGAGTTGTAGACAACCTATCGTGGTGGACCTCAAAAGCTCTATCATTGGGATTCTCAACTCCTCAGTTCTAGCCAACTACTGAGATTCTCCGAGCTGTAGCAAAAAATGGAGAGGCTCAAAATCTGATTCATCACATTCAGTTTACTCCCTTATCGGCAACAACTTATTTTTATCGAGATGGACCGATTTTTAGGGGTAAGCAAACCTATGTCCCTAGTGATAGTGAGCTGCAGCAAAAAATATTTACGGCCTATTACTACTCTAACTCCGAGGGACACTCGATCATCAAGGAAACATTAGCTCGTATTTCAGATAATTTTTATTAGCCTAAAATCTTTCATTTAATTAAAAAAAATTGTGTAACAATGTTCCATTTATTTATAAACAAAGTCAAAAACACAAAAAGGACTCCTCCAACCCACACCTATCCCAAATCAAAGTTTGGGAAGATATTTCCATGGATTTTATCGCCCATCTCCCACTATCTTCAAGGAAAACCTCTATTTGGGTCATTTCCGGCCATCTATTTAAATATGACCATTTTTGTGCACTTCCATCCATAGTAACCGCTGTACAAATTGCATCTCATTTTCTACAAGAATATGTCGAGTTACATGGCTTTCCCCATTCAATCATTTTCGATCGAGATCAACTATTTATTGGTCATATTTGGAAAGATCTCTTCTGATTACATGGAATATAATGAAGGATGAATAGTGCTTACCATCCTCAGCCAAGGGTTAAATGAAGGCAGTCAATCATTGGATAGAAACTTATTTTAGAGCAGTAGTTGGTGATTTCCCAAATAAATGGATAAAATACTTATTTTGGGATGAATGATAGTATAATATATGCAAGCATTCTTCTATTTGAATGTCATAATTTTAAGCGGTTTATGGTCATGCACATCTGGTTATCTTCGACTGCATTTTGGAAGCACCAAATTGCATAATGTTAAAGAGCAGGCAACCATAAGAGATCAAATCTTGCACACCATCAAAACTAATATCTAAAGAGCCTAAGTTTGCATGAAAAACCAAGCTGATTTTGATGACCGCCCTATGCCTTCGATACCCAATATACTTGTATAATGCACCGTGGAGGTAACCGGCCGATATAGGACGATAATCAGTAGTAAAAAAATAAAAATCCAAATACAGAACCTAGAGAACATCTTATAGCGCAAAACCTAAATATATTATGATAACATAGATGTAAAACAGACGAGACAGTGATATAATCAAATGAATAATTAATAAGAACATCAAAGTGCAAATGGTTCATGGATTATAAAAAATCTAAATAGTAGAGTTTATACATCCCAAATCACCAAAATAAATCTTATAATTATCTCTAAGCAATACAATTACTGGTATAGCTCCATAGTACTGCACAACGGAATATAAGCGATAATAAGTTCCAAGTATAGATATATGAAAGCTTAGCCTCCTGCTCGTACTCTGTACAGGTCCATGCACTGTCCAGATCTGTTATCCCTAATTTACTCATCTAAGAATACCGAAGATAATAAAAAGCAAAGCATAAAACCTCGGGTCAGACAACAATCTGTTGTGAGTGATACATCATCTAAAAAATACTATAAAAATCATATATAGTAAATAAGGGCATATGGTATGAAGAACCATACCTGACCTGTCCCTGCATCCAAAAAGTTAGTCCATAAACATAGTATATGTTAAACTACTACTGCAAGTGGAAATATGGAGCACATGAGGCTCATGACAAACATAACATCCATCACATAGCCTTACATCTCTCACTCAAGTGCTTCCGATATATGATAACTCTTATAGATGCTCAACTTGTTGCCCGTGTAGATAGCTATGGACTGGACACACACAGACGTCCAAACATATGGGTACATGCAGACTACCCTAGGTACACGTAGAAAACCCCAGCCCAACAATGAGCATCTTAACCTTAGAGCTATCCATTGATCCCCTAGCACACGTTAGTAGAACTACCTTACGAATACTCAGCTCTTTCCCACATAAATGGCTAGGGACAGGACACGCGTAGCTGTCCAACAATATGGGTACACGCAGACTACCCTATCCCTTTGATGAGCATCACAACCACATGTGTTAATGCACGAGCTATCACGTAGAACTCATCCTCTCGGTCCATCACTAGATGCTATAGTCACTTGCCACATCAACTGATTGAAATTGCCATACTTCATTGGTTTTAATCTTAAAGTCATCTTGAGATATCCTTGAGTCATCCATCCTTACTCCAAACCGGCTCCCAAAACCACCAAACGAATCCTAAGTCCTTCCCCGAAGTACTCATTGCCAAACTAGAGTCTTACCACAATAATCCAAAAGCAGCACCCACTAAACCCAACATCTCATATAGTGCTTTAAATCTCAAAGCCACCTCCTTGATCGGCACTCGAACTAGGAACCGCCAGACCAAGTAACTAATAGAAAGGATTTTATGTCCGATCTTTCATCGTATAACCCAAGCCCTACTATAACAACCCGCCCTGAAATGGACCTAAATTCCAACCCAAAAAAGATCCCATCAAAACTTAGACTCATCCCAAAGCTAGCTATTGGTTGGTAAAAAGAACAATACATAGCTATTTATCTATGCATTTAGAATCTCATAGGGGAAGGACGAAATATAATAATAATGATAGTACCCATTTTATTCAAACTTCAAAGTGTTATTGGAAACTATAACAAAATATCCATAACCACAATTACATATACATGGTACATCATAGGTACATTAGAAACTATAGAAAATAACAAGTAAATAAATAGACAACTGGCACAAGTTCCATCAATGTCATCGCCTTTAGCATCGTACTCCTTAACTTGAGTCGTAATGAGGAGGGAGTCAAAATGACATATGTCTGGTGAATAAAAATCTCAAGGCTTGCTACATTAGTACTTAGGCAATATAATTTAAATAGGAATATATCTTACGTATTTTACCTACATCATAAGTCTTTTCAAATATAAGCCCAAAGGTTTTTCCCAAACATAAATAAAAAGGCTTTCCAAATATAAGCTAATAACCAACTTGCTATCAACCCAATAACCCATATCTATCGTCCATAATGTCCTATCAATGTAAGAGATAGTGCTCAATTCAATTGCTAACTATTAATGGGAATTAGGCAGAATTTTACTATTTAATACCTTATTTAAGCTAGATCTACGCCATTTACTACCTATCCTAAGATGGACTCCTCACTAGTTACTGTTCAGCTGATATTGGATGGAATCTCTTTTACCACTTAATACTTCCAATTAAACTGGGTCGTTTCCTGAGATATCCTCTACCATTTATAATCTATAATCCTGACTATTTACTACTTCCTACTTAGAGAAGAGGCAGGCCCTTACACAACCACTTAATAACTCCAACCTTTGAAGCATGTCCTGTGTATTATGACCCGTATTCTATGGTGACATCTCATATTAGGCTGACTATTCATAGGTACTAGTAGTCAGATTAGCTAGGCAAATTTACCCTATAGAATTTGAGACTTACCTCACATCATCATAGTTACTTATGATAGATAATGTCTTATATTAGCCCAAAGTCACACTGCGGGTAGCCATGTTATCTAGACAGACTTCTGTGTGCTTTTGACTAACCTCGTATCCTTATAACTTAGTCTTAATCTATATCACACTCTACATGTATTATACACATGTCGTTGTTTCCATATTCGAGGCCTTATAAGAAACCTTTCTTATTTCGCTTTAACATTAATTACTTCACTAAGGGGGATTAATAACCTATTAACTACATCGGTATATGTTATAACGTATTACAATTATATATATATATATATATATAGATACATGCATAGCAATTTCTAAACATGCAGAATTTACGTCCTAAATTAACATTATATGCCAACATTTTCAACAATTATATATACAAGTCTCATTCTATATTATCAACAATACCAAAATTCCAACATTCATATCTAAAATTTTAATCAATGGACTTGTATATCATTAAATTCAAACTCAACTTATTACATCAAAATAATGGAATTTATTGATAATCGAAATTTAGAATTTCAGTTTATGATCTATTCACATAAAAATTAACATGAGATTTTCTATTTAATTTATGGAAATAAGAGGTGCAAATTACGTATAAAATTCGTACCTTACACATTATTCCCAAATCAACTCTTTAATCAAATTCAAAAAAAGGGAGTTGGAATAGAAGATAAAAGTATCAAAATTGAAAATCTACATAATTTCCATTATTTTGATATGAACAACTAAAAATTTCAACCTAGAGTTTGACATTTTGCATTGGAGGAGTTTTAGGGGTAACCAAAATTCCCTAAGGCATATTCAAACCAAACTATACTAATCAACTACTAAAATAAAAAAGCTAAGATTTCCACTCACACTATATCTTTAGCTTTGCTGTAATGACCCAGTTTTCAGTCATTCGAATTTATAATATTTAATTGAATTTAAATAATCAAAAGTTAATTTTATAAGTTGAATAACTTATATTTCAAATATAGTGATTTATTTGGATAATTAAATTATTAACTTAATATTCCAAATTGCAGAAATAATTGAAATTTGAATTTTGTGTGAATGAAAATAATTTATATAGTTGTTTTAAATTTTATTTGATTTAGAACAAAGATAGCAAACTTTTAAAATTGAATTAAAAGTAAATTTATAGAAATTGGAAATTTTAAGATTTAATTAACGTGCAAAAATAGCCATTCTCACACTATTTTGGATTTCGACGAAACTGGTTTCATTGGATCCATAATAGTATATCATTATAGGATTTCAAATTTCATGTCAATTGGACTTACGGTTTGTCGTGCGAAGCCAAAACACGTAGAAATATATACAAGTAATTTTAGTTTAAAATATTTCGATTCGAAAATGAGTCTTCCTGATACGATGGAATTGGCCTCTGATATATATTCCACTGTGTTCGAAATAAGGGTAAAACATTATAAACGCCAGGTGGCACGCTTCGTTTGGAGCTTGAATTTTTTTTGGATAAATAGTGTCACGAAGTTTTCTATAAAAGGCCCCACTTTTTCCTTTTTGCACAAAACCTAGGTTTAGAAACCTAGCCGCCACTTTGAAATAAAAGGACAGAAAATGCCGACTTTATCCCCTAATTATCTTACGATCTATCAAGAATTAGCGAAAATCACTAACTAGAAAATCGTAGAGGTTGTCAAGAGCTTCAAATCTATATGGTGGTGTTCGAATATTGTGGCCGTGTTTGTCAGATGGGGCTCATGAATTCAGAACGTTTGTGCACATATTGCATGGAGATGGTGGGTCGAGTTCATCATTATCGAGGGTGGAGGTGTATGGCTTGATGCTCATCGTATTGGCATTGTGCAATCGTCGTGTAAACGAACGTGGTGGGTGCAACAACGAGAGGAAGGAGGCGGCTACATAGGTTGTTGTGCAACGTATATGGTCTGGAGAATGAACATGATGGAGGAAATAAGAAGGGGATGGCCTGTATCTGATTTTGGGGGAATGTACGGTGGAGATTAAATTTGGATATTAAAATAAATAAAATTTGTAAATTAGTTTGTAAAAAAAAAAATTGTAATCTTATAAATTTCATAACTTATTCATACGAGGTCGGATTTGCAGGAACCAAGTTGCGTTGGGCACTTATTCGCGAACGCTACACGATGAAGCTGGTTTGGATTGATTTGGAGCCGCTAAGAATTTTTGGTAAAATTAAACGTCCGTTTAATTTTATTAGAAATAAAAATTTGCAACGATTATTGGAACTAAGTGAGTACAACTTACTCTTTCCGACTCGCTTATATCTTTATATAAGTGAGAATAAATTTTATTTATGATGATTGATGATTGTTTGGATGATATTATATATTGATTGGATTGGATATATTCCCACATATTTTAGCGGATGAGACCCTATACGTTTCCGTGTACGAGCGGATGACCCTTTGTATGCACTTTTGCCTCGAAGTAGACATTGTACATATTTTCTCATATGTATATTTACTGCAGGTGACAGGTTGGAGGGATCCAACTGGATTCCTCACCAGTGTTGATTTTATTTACAGATATTGTGATATATGCTGTTATCATGTGATATATAATATTTGGACGTCATGATTGATATGATTGATGTTAATCCCTTTATCTAGTACTTTAGCAGCATTAAGCCACATTTTGAAAATTTAAAAATATTAAAATGATGATTTCAATTAAAAAAGGATTTCAAAGTGATTATGAAAATATATACGTTTTAATAAATTTTGAATTACAAAAGAAAAGGATTATTTTAAAAAATAAAAGTTATAATTTTTATGTTGCAAATTTATGGCTTTATGAAATATAATCAGAATATGATTTTTGAAATATGGAGTTAACTATTTTGTAAAATAAGTTAAATTGAGGATTTGAACTTATTATAAATGGTTTATATATAAGATTTATAAAATTGATATTTTACAAATAAAAATAGTGGAATTATAAACGATGTTTTATAAATATAAGAAAATGGATCTATAATCAAATTTGTATATGGATTTGTAATTGAAATTTAGAAATGAATCTATAATGGATTTTATAAATAATAAGATTTGAAAGTGATGAATTTGTAAATAAGAGATTTATAAGTAAATTAACTTATAATTGGATTTTGACTTATAAATGGGATATAAATGGAATTTGTTAGTAAAGGAATTTTGTAATGAAAGTTTATAAAATATATATGGATTTGTAAACACTGTTTTATAAATGCGAAATCAATTTAATTTGATAAGTTAAATATGCAAGTTTATTAAAGGAATTATATTCATGATTTTGGACAGTGAATAATCCTTTAAATTAAATGTATAGAAGTGTGAATTTGGTAAGAGAATTATATTCACGATTTTGGACAAAGAATAAATCTTTATATTAAAAGTGTATAAGTAATGAATTAGATAAAGAAGTTATGTTCATGATTTTGGATAGTGAATAATCCTTAAAATTAAATGGATATTTTGGAAAGTGATATTATAAAATGGAGTTTAAATGGTTTGAAAATAAAGTAAGTTGTAAATTTACTTATTATTAAAATAAGTACATGACAATGTTTTCCAACTATCCAATAAGTGAAATGGTTTTGAATATTATCGTTTAAAAAATATTTTGAAGTGAATAATTGGGAAATGATTTGATTTATAAACGATTAATAAAAATCAGGCCCAGTAACAACTTGTGTGCTAGATTTTGTTTGTTGCTTTTATAGGTAAATAACCTACTATCAAAATTGGCCATTTTAGTTCCTCAACTTGATGGGGAAACTAATTAGTCGTACTCTTAGTATGCAACTGTCTGTATAGGCTTCATTATCGTTTGTGTTGTGTAGTGCGGAGTGATTACTACAATCTATCAAGCTTCCTTGTTGGATGAAGGATAAAAAACTGAAAGTTAGAGATGTGATAAGTCTATGAGACCGTGACATCCTGGAATTTTGACCCTATTATTATAATAAGTTTTTAATTAAATTTAAATAAAATATAGTTTTCCATTTACCAATAAATAAGATTTTGGATATTATTAGTTGTATATGTGTTATAAAGGAAATTTATAATTTTAAATATAAAATAGACTCTTTTAACAATAACATTTACAATAACATAATTCTATTCATATTAAATATAAATATAAATTACATTAACGCAAATATAGGTTACAATTCAAATATTAGAAAGATTTAACTTTAAATAAAAATAAGATCAAGAAGTGTTTCTAACAACAACTTTTATAATTAAAATAAAATAAGCTTATAAATATTTAGCATAAGTATAACATAAAAATATGGATATTAACATAGGTATGAAGACATAAGAAAACCATAATATATAAACATAAGTGTAAAAATATGATATGAATAAGATATAAATAGAAATGTTAACTATGTAAATACAAACATATAGAATCAGACAAGTAAGAGTAAGCTGTAACATTTATTTGTACAATGTCAATTCTTTAATAAAGACTATAATGGTTGCTGTAAAGTTTTGTATGCATAAGAATACATGACATATAGGGTTATTCATGCAATAAAGACAATATGAAAACCTGCAAGCAAACTTTATATGCATAGGTAAGATAAATATTCACATCAAAAATAAGACAAAACATCTTAGTTCAAACACAAAATCTGCAAATATCTTTATACATATTGTAGTGTCAGCCAATACTAATTAGTGTATACAAATACAAAGACATAAACATTTAATTAGCACACCTTTCTGTCTGAAACAATCTTCCAGCCGAAATATTCATATCATCTCAGGTTTTAGTACATAATAAAATAAAGCAAAATATTATATCAAGGTAAAGCTTGTTCCAGAAGACATCTTTGTTCAAAGTTATATATATATATATATATATATATATATATGTATGTATGTATGTATGTATGTATGTATGTATATTCATCATTCTATTGGTTCATATCCTTTAGTTCGATCTATAACTTCAAAAACAAACCCGAGAAAAGCAAAGAAATATAAATAAACATCATACTTACAAGCTTAATCAAATTCAAGCAAAAGAGGAGTCACAGGAATTCAAAACTTCAAACAGCTGTCTTCTTTCACCATCAACAACCAGCCTCTGTTTCAACAGTATATTGGGTGAGTAAACTAATTCTTTTTTTGAAATTTAGTTATTAATAATTGATGCATAGAAATATTATGTTGATATAACACAGTTTGGTGATGTTTGTAATTATTGGATGAACTGTATTTTGAGGTTCTTCAAGTTTTTTTGAATCTGAGGAAAGAAACAGAGGATGATTAGGCCTCTCATATAAACAATTTAAACTCAAAATTTAATCTATTAAGTGGTATAAGCAAAGCATAAGGATCTGGAAATTTTTTTTATAACAACAGAGTTACTGTAAATTACAGTGTAGAGTAAAACAAGGATCAAAATTCGAATTTCTTGAATTGTAGATTTGAATTTGTATATTGAAACTACATACGAAAGTATGATTTTTAAGACAAAATTTATAATTTTTAGACAACTATTCATAGAGCAGTTTGTTAGTGAACCAAAAATGCTTTTGTATGAATATCTGATAATTCATCCAATTATTGATGATGAAATTTAACATGAAGCTAGAATATTGATGTGAGAACAACAGAAAAATGTTAAAAAAATATCGAATGCGAGATTTGTGGGAAATGATTGAAATTAGGGTTTATGGGTTCAATGTTTTAGGGTTCGGTTCGTTGATGCTCGCGACGCCGTTGCTCAACCGAGTGCCATGGAATTTTGGGAAGTGTTCGAGTGTGTTGTCGGCAAGGTACAGCCAAAGCCATGTCGTTTCAGGTGGTCGCGATCGTGAGAACGTGGCGAATTCGTCCATCGTGTTTGAGTTGATGTTTGAACTTTTCACGCATATTTTGATTTCAAGGGTATCGTGTATTTCTGGGCTGTGATTTCGAGTGAGGGGAAGCCGTGTGGTTTTTTGGTGGCGTCGTGTGGCGCTGGAGCGGTGGCGAACCGCCGTGCACGTGCACGGCGGCGGAGAGATGCTGGTTAGTGTCGACTCGAGTGAAACTCTAGTTTGTTTGCTAGTTACTTCGGGTTTTTGCTCTGGGTCGTATGTGAGTTTGCTTACTGTAGTTTAGAACTTAAACCCTCTTAAAAAAAACAATAAACAGAAGAGAAAAGAGCTGTAGAAGGAGAAGAGGGGGTAGAAGATTGACACGGGAGAGTTCAGGATTCACTCGAGATTTGCACGAGCTTTGTGCGTTGGTTTCTTGGGTTTTAATTTTTTCCAGGGGATTAGCATAATAAAATATTAAGTTGAAGGGTTAAACAAGTTGGATACTAATTAAGTTATCGATGGCAGTGGGGTTTTAAGGCTAAACTTGATTCAAATTTATCAAGAAATGTTTTCAAACATAAGGTAATTAATTCAAATCGAAGTTAATTAAGAATATAATAAATTTTATAATTAAGATTTAATAAGTAGTATAAAATTTAATTAGTAATTAAAGATTTAATAATGATCTTGTGTAAACCCATTTGTAATTAAAGAATTTAATTAAGCATTGGAAGTTAATAATTTAACGAATCATAGTTAACTGATTAAATAATTAATTAAGGGTTAAACGATTAAGTTAATTATTAGTTAACGATTGATTAAATAATGATTAATACTTAAATAAGTAAATAAGTTTTATAAATCAATAATTAAGGTTATTGATTAATAATTAAGAATTAATTAATTAAGTGAATAACTAATAAGTAATTAATAAATTGAAATAAGTTAATTAATTAGTAATTAACTAAGAAAGAATAAAATATAGTTTATTCTTAAGCAAGTAATTAAATTTAAAATAAATCTAAATGTTGATATGAATCGATGATTCAATTTGATTGACTCTGATATTTATTTATATCCCGTGATGTTCTATGATATTCTGGATATATCTGTGATGATTGTGTATGATTTATCTGAGATAAATTGATATTTGAATTCAATTGTTAAATTTAAACTGTATAAGTTAATTAGACAACTTGGCCTTTAAAATGGCGTTTGGATTTCGATGAGACCGGGATCGGGTATCGATTTGATAGTCCGAAAACCATATCGATCCAAATAAAACGTTAGGTCGTGTAATCTCAAGTGAAGATCGTGATGGTGTTTTCAGAATGCAAGGGTTATCGTCATTAACTCTGAGGGTGATTCCAAAACGAGTGTAACGAGATAATGCCTTCGGTTTCGTTCGAACCCGAAACGAACTCGTATGGATTGAATGCTGTCAGCACATCGTGAAGCGGACGATGAGCATTCTAAGAGATATGTTCTATAAAGGTAAACGCAGCCTCAAGCCTCATCAACCGGGAATGGCTAAAACAGGGGATGTGCAGCAAGGTTAGGTGGGTCATGCCCAAGCAGGACGAGGTATACCCCTGTCTAGATGTCCCTTTTTATTCGGCTGTGTGGGCGGTTGGTCTGCAGCCAACTGCGGGGTTATCTTGTTCGGGACTGTTCAGTAAGGAATGGTTCCGGCCTTGTGTTGCAGGGGAGTTAGGGTGGCTCCTCGCTACGGTGATCTAGGCCACGTACTATGACGGGCGGTACCCCAGTAGCCCTCCCATTGTATGGGATCCAATTTCCAATAAGAGCCGTACGTTTTGATTGTGCCCAACTACGTTGGAATGTGAGATGTAAGCATTTCAGCTATTTTTGTATTTTACTTGAAAATCCTAGACGCTGTTATAATATCATTGAATTTCCTATAAAATGTTTTGGTTAGCGTACGGTAAAAACTTACCCGTATATATGTGTGGGAAGTCTTACGTGATACCTTTATTTCAAATGATTTTCAAAGTTAAACAACTTTAACCCGTTTACTCATACCAGACCCATGTCTGACCTGAAGTTTATATTTTGTTCTCATAAACTCTTGGGTACTCAAATTTTTATGAGTAGCCAAGTGATAGGTAATCGGAGTATAGAGTTTTCTGGAGGAGTTGGATCAAAAGACCAGACGTATGTATCTATCTATATAGTCGCTGTGTTAGTTAGTTTATGATATTGGGATGTATGTATGGACAAACATGTATATGACAGTCATGTTGTATGATATTGTATAACTCTGATGTATATATAACTATGTAATAGTTATGTTGATGTATTATATTTTGTTCCATTCCGTTGTGAGGTTCTGATGTTGTTATTCTTTCTTTCTATTCTTTTCTATTTCTATCCCTTTCTTTCTTATTGATGGCACGTCTTTCTGGAGTTAGAAAGTCGGGTCGTTACAGCTGGTATCAGAGCGCTAGGTTGAGCGAGTACCTAGGCTCTGAAGTAATATTTATCTTGAGAGTGCGTATTTGTATTTTCATATAATTATATACCTATCTAAATTTGTTGAGTTGCATGTTCAGGTGGCCAACATGAGTTCTGGAAGAAGAGGCAGAGTTAGGGCCAGTACTTCGATTGATAATGGTCGAAGTCAAATTGCTAAAGAGGCTGTAAATCCAGTACCGCCTCAAGTTAGTTTTGCAGCCTTATGTAAAGATTTCATCGATCTCGGAGGCCAACCATTTAAAGGTTCAAAATCGGTAATTGAAGTTCAAGCCTGGTTACGTTCTTGTGAGCGCATTTTTAAGAGTATGAGATTGTCGGATGATCAGAAGAGGGAAATGGCATCGTGGCAATTGCAGGGAGGTGCGGCAGCATGGTGGGATGCAATAAGTGCAAATATTCATGAGAAAGATATTTCATGGGAAAGATTTAAGGAGTTATTTGAGGAGAAGTTTATACTGACCGCAGGAAAAACTCAATTGTACCAGAATTTTCTGAATTTGAAGCAGGAAAGCATGACTGTTTCTGAGCATGAGACCAAATTCAACGAACTTTCGTGTTATGGATCAAGATCTTTTGGAGAAGGGTTTGATTAGACCCAGTTTTTCTTGTTGGGGCTCTGCTGTGGTGTTTGTCACCAAATCGGATGGTTCGCTAAGGTTCTGTGTTGATTATAGAGAATTGAACAAAGTGACCATTCGAAATAAATATCCTTTTCCTCGCATTGATGATCTCTTTGACCAGTTGCATGGAGCTTCTATCTTTTCTCAACTGGATCTAGCTTCAGGTTTCCATCAATTGAGAGTAGCTGAAGATAGTATTCCCTTGACAGCATTTAGGGGACCGAATTGTTTTTATGAGTGGTTGGTTATGCCTTACGGGTTAACCAACGCTCCTGCCTATTTTTTTGACCTCATGAACCGTGTCTTTGGAGATGTGTTGAATAAGTTCGTGCTAGTATTCATTGATGACATCTTGGTCTACTCTAAATCTGAAGAAGAGCACAGACAGCATTTGAGGATTGTATTGGAGACTCTGAGGAAGCATGTGTTGAAGGCAAAGTTTTCAAAGTGCCATTTCTGGAAATCAGAAGTTAAATTTTTAGGGCACATTGTTTCTGGTGAAGGCATTTCTGTAGATCCAGCAAAGGTTGAAACTATTTTGGAATGGAAACAGCCGGAGACACCGACTGAGGTCTGCAGTTTTCTGGGTTTGGCTGGCTACTACAGAAAATTTATTAAGGATTATTCCAAAATTTCTTCACATCTGACTAAGCTGACTAGGAAAGGAACCAAATTCAAGTGGACACCTCAGTGTGAAGAAGTTTTCAGGAATTGAAGACAAGGCTAACCAGTGCACCAGTGCTTGCTATTCCGGATGGGAAGAGCAAATTTGAAGTATATACGGATGCATGCTTAGTTGGACTGGGAGCAGTTCTGATGAAAAATGGCAGAGTAATTGCGTATGCTAGCCGGCAATTGAAGTCACATGAGAAAAACTATGCTACGCATGATTTAGAACTGTTAGCTATTGTTTTTGCTTTGAAAATCTAGAGACGTTATCTTTTGGGAGAAAAATTTGAGTTATTCACGGATTACAAACCGTTGAGATATATTTTCTCTCAAAAAGATTTTAATTTGAGACAGCATAGATGGGTCGAATTTTTGGCATCTTATGATCTGGATATTTTGTATACTCCGGGGAAAGCGAATGTCGTGGCTGATGCTCTTAGTAGAAATGCGGTCTTATCTCTTTTGGAAGTAGTTCCATCTCTCCAAGAAAGAATCGTTAGTAAGAAAATGGAGGATAAATCTTTTGAGGAAATAACTCTTAGTACTAAGGACGGGCGATATTCGGATTTCAAGGTGGACGATCAAGGTGCTTTAAGGATAATGGTCGTTTGTGTGTGCCTAATATTGATGGACTGAGGCAAGAAGTCTTAGCTGAGTGTCATCGCTCCAAATTGAATATTCCCCCGGGAATCTCGAAGATGTATAAAGATATGAGGAGAGTTTTCTGGTGGCCAAGTATGAAAAAGGATGTAGCTGCTTTCGTAAATAGTTGTGTCATCTGCCAACAAGTGAAGGGAGATCAACAGAAGTCTGCCGGACTATTGCAGCCTTTGGAAATTCCAGATTGGAAGTGGGAGATGATCTCGATGGACTTTATCGACGGAATGCCTAGAACCAGGAAAGGAAATGAAGGAATATGGTATATTGTGGATCGTTTAACGAAGAGTGCCCATTTTATACCGGTTAAGGCAACTCGTACTGCAGTTTCCCTGGCAGAAATTTTCTTGAAGGAGATAGTCAGATTGCATGGTGTTCCTGTCAGCATAGTAAGTGACCGTGATCCTATTTTCACTAGTAAATTCTGGGAAGCTCTACAATCAGCAATGGGAACAAGGTTGAGATTAAGTACGGCCTATCATCCTTAGACGGATGGACAAACGGAAAGGCTTAATCGTATCCTGGAAGATATGCTGCGAGCTTGTGTATTGGATTTTGGTGGATCATGGGAAGACCATCTTCATTTAGTGGAATTTTCTTATAATAACAGTTACCAAGACAGTATTAAGATGGCTCCTTATGAAGCTCTGTATGGAAGACCGTGTAGATCCCCATCTTGTTGGATTGAATCGAATGATCGACTTGTACTCGGACCCGATCTAATTCGTGAAGCTTCTGCGAAGGTTGAGCTTATCAAGAAAAGGATGAAAGCTGCTCAAGATCGTCAGAAGAAATATGCAGATAAGAGACGAAGACCATTGGAATTTGAGATCGGATATTTAGTTTTTATCAAGGTTTCCCCGATCAAAGGTGCTATAAGATTCGGAAAAACGGGAAAACTTGTTCCGAGATATATTGGTCCATTCCGAATACTTGAAAGAATTGGAACTGTAGCCTACAGGATTGAATTGCCAGAACGAATGTCTGGGATTCACAATGTATTTCATGTGTCTCATTTAAGGAAATTTATTCATGACCCATCATTGGTGGTAGAACCAGTTGTTCAGGAAGATTTAGAAGTTGAACCCAACCTGATCGTGGTTAGAAATCCTGTTCAAATTGTAGATCAAGACGAAAAGCAACTCAGGAACCAAGTGGTGAAACTCGTCAAGGTGCAATGGAATGAGGATCCCAAAGATTGTACCTCGGAAACTCTTGATAGTTTTAGAAAAGCTTATCCAAATTTATGTCCGGATAACTAGTAATGTAGTTAGAATAGACTGTTTGATTGTTTGTTTTTGTATGGATGATATGTATGTTTGGAGTGTTAATATTAAGCTTTGGAATTAACTGTTGTTTAAATTTCGGCGACCAAATTCTTTTAAGGGGGAAGGAATGTGACATCCCGGAATTTTGACCCTATTATTATAATAAGTTTTTAATTAAATTGCGACGACCCGACTTTCCACTCCCGGAAAATCACATCATCTTTAAGAAAGAAAGGGATAGAAAAGAGAATAGAAAGAAGAGAAGAAAGAAACAACACATCAGAATCTAACAGCGGAACGAATAAATTATATTAATAACATAAATATTACATAGTTTACAACCATTATCAGAGTAAACAGATATACAACACATACTAGACAGTTATAAACACCTGTCTAGTTATACAACTCAATACAACAACTCAGAGAACACACAGCGGAATACTATATATCTACACGCGGAAGCCTCCGGCTCCATTGCTCCTCCACAAGTTAAAGCAAACCTGAATCCTAACCTGAAATCCCTTGGCTACTCGTAAAAATTTGAGTACCCAAGTGTTTATGAAAAACAAAAATAAACTCCGGGTCAGACATGGGTCTGGTGTGAGTAACAGGTTAAAGTTGCTTAACTTTTCAAAATCTTTTGAAAGAAAGGTATCACGTAAGACTTCCCACACATAAACATGGAAATGTTTTTACCTTACGCTAACAAAACATTTGATAGGAAATCTGATGATATTATAATAGGTCTAGGGTTTTCAAATAAAGATGAAATAGCCGAAATTATTACATCTATTAAATTCCAGCTACTAGCCACAAAACTGGGTAATACAATCAAAACCGTTGGCACTTATTGGATTTTGGATTCCATACAATGGCAGGGCTACTGGGGTACCGCCCGTCACAGTACGTGGCCTAGATCACCATACCGAGGAGTACTCCCACTCCTCTGCAACACAAAGCTGGACACATTCCTTATTGAATAGTTCCGAACAAGATAACCCCGACAGTTGGAGCTCAACAACTGTCCACGGTGCCGAAATAAAAAGGGACCTCTAGACAGGGGTAAATCTCGCTCTCCAGTGGGTGCGACCCACGAAGCCTTGCTGCACCTCCCCTGTTTTAGCCATTCCCGGTTGATGAGGCTTGAGGTTACGATTACCTTTATAGGACATATCATCTTAGAATGCTCATCGTCCGCCTGACGATGTTCTGAAAGCATTCAATTCATACAAGTTCGTTCCGGGTTCGAACAAAACCGAAGGCATTATCTCGTTACACTCGTTTTGGAATCACCCTCAGAGTCAACGACAATAACCCTTGCACTCTAAACCATCATCTCGAATCTATAAGTACTATTCTACGGAATCACCCACAGAGTTATACTGACGTATAGCTCTTACACCTCGAGTCTTCACAATGCTCCATTTTTGATACACGACCTAACGTTATTTGGATCGATGTGGTTTTCGTATATCCAAATATGGAAACCCGATCCCGGTCTCATCGAAATCCAAAGCGTGTCTTTTTAGGTCCAAGTTGTTTTAACGGTTTAAACCAATTTAATACAGTATCTATATACACAGATAGATAATTCATAAATCATAACTGATAATCAACATTATCACATAACAGGTAACCCACATTATCAATATCAAATAGATATTCCATATATCATCATCACAATAGATAACCTATGTTATCATCACAATACAATAAAACATCCATACCACACAATATCATTTATCTCGTTACTGAGATCTCAAAGCATCCAAGTCAATCAATGACATTCATTCATACATAAGCAAAGATTCATT
This sequence comes from Allium cepa, assembly GCA_030765085.1. Taxonomy (NCBI): domain Eukaryota; kingdom Viridiplantae; phylum Streptophyta; class Magnoliopsida; order Asparagales; family Amaryllidaceae; genus Allium; species Allium cepa. The sequence goes on from CM060940.1 coordinate 582,209,107, forward strand.
CATACCACAATATAATTAATTTAAAATGAATTAAATTAACTATCTCTAATTAGTTTAAAATGAATTAAATTAATTACTTAATCTATAATTAATTTAGAATAAATTAAATTAATTACTTCACCAATATAAATCTTGCTTTCTCAACCATTTAATTGATAGAATCAATTAATCAATCATAAATTATCTTAATTAATCATTCTTGATTAATTTCTCTTAATTACATTCATGTAATTATCCTTAATTAATCTCACAAATTAATTATTCTCCAATCAAACAGTACTTAACCTTTAATTACTTCAATTAATTAATTAATCATAATTATTACATTTATCCTTAATTAATTACATTAATTAATTACCTTAATTACTTATTATTGATTAATTATTCTTAATTAATCAACTTTAATTACATCATTAATTAAAATAATTAATGATCTTTAATTATTTCTTAAATTAATTACTCTAAGTAATTAACTAACTTTATTACTATATTAAACCAAATTAATTATTCTTTAATTAATTTCTCAATTAATTATTTGATTAATTACTAAATAATTAATCCAAATTACTCATTCTTTAACATTTCCTTAATTACAATCATGTAATTATTAATAAATTACTTAACTAAGTAAATTCCCAAATCATTAATTACATAAAGTAATTATTTATAAATCCCAAGTGTTTAAAATTAATTAAAATTAATTAATTAATTTAAACAATCTATTAAACTAAATTAATTACAAATTTAATTATCTTGAATCATCTATAATTTAAAGTCTAATTATTAAAATAAATTAACCTTGATTAAAACTAAATTACTTAATTAATAATTTATTAATCATTAATTAAAAATCTAATTAATGATCTAAATTTCAAATTGATTAACCCATAAATCAATATGCATTAAAACTTAATAATTAATTAAATTAATTAATTAATTATTTCTTAATTACCTTTTTAATAATTTAATTTTAAAACATTAATTCTTAACTTAACTTTAAAATAAAACAATTCTAAATTATGTTTAAAAATAAATTTTATTTAAAACAAAGTGCTTTGAACTTGCTTCCAAATTTCATTTCAAATACAAGTTTAAAATGAAAATAATTTAAACTTATCAAAGTTTAAACAATTTATAACTTTAGCATTTCAATGTCTCAATTTATATTTAGTTTAAATCTTTCAACTTCAAACTTTCTTTTAATTTCAAAAACTGAAATTCATATTCCACTTTGATTCCAGATTTAAACTTAGGATTTAAACTTCTCTTACATTTTAAAAATTCAACCACTTAAACATTTTTTTTCGAACTAAGATTCAAATTATCTTTGAATCCAGATTTAAATTTAAATTTTAAACTCTGTTTAAACCTTAAACTTCAGATTTTAAAACATTTTATAAGAAACTTTATCAAATTCAAAGTTGTTAAAAACCTTCTATTTTTACAAAACTTATATATTTTTAAATTTATAATTCAAACTCATTTTGAATTAAGATTTTAAACTTGTTTTAAAGCTTTGTTTGAAACTTGCTCTACACTTTAAAAATTCAGTTTAAATTTTAAAAACTTAAATACTTTCAGGTTTGTAAAACAATATTTGACAAACAGGTTCAGGTTTATTAAAACCTGTGAAATTTTTTTTTCCTTTAAACTTTATTTTATTTAAACTAGGGTGTTGAATTAATCTTGAATTCAAATAAATTCAAACATGAATTCAAATATGATTTAAATTTTCTTAATCATTTAAAAGATTCAGGTTTTTTTTTTAAAAAAACCCAGAGGTTACAGGTTTATAAAACCTGTAAAACAAAAACCCCCACAAATTACTTCGAGTTTGCAACACCACATCCCCGAGTCAAACACACTACTGCTTCGGGCAACTCACCATAATTACTCGAGCAAACCAACACAGGCCAACCCACGAAAGAATTTCCCCTGAATTCAACTGCACGGTGCACGTGCACCGTGGCTCCGCCCATCACCGGCCATCCTCCAACACCGCATCTCAACAGAGACAATCACCAAACTCGAACACGAACTCCAGTATCCACCACAGTAGCTCAAATCACAGTTGAGCTATAAACCCAAGCCTGGAAACAGCAAACCAAGATTTCCCAAAACCTGTCAACGCCTATATCTCGCCGCTCCGACCACCTGAGAGTCGACCCCTCCGGCCTCGACTTCATCCCCGACCAAACTATCGAAACCCAAAATATCTCAACGCTCGATCAATTGTAGTCACCGCAATGATCGATTCTAGTGTAACAGTAAAAACTAGGGTTCTAAAAGGAAAACCACCACCGCTACTTCTCTGATGAATACCATCACCGTCCACTATTTTTCTAAGCAACTCCTAACTCTCCTCCATCAACATGAATAATCTCAGGGCCTCAAAATACACATATCACCAGAGAAACCAAATAGTTTATATTCAGTTCAAAACAAAACTGCTTCTTCATTACTTTTATAAAAACAATGATTCTTGATTAAAAATCATGTTATAGCTAATTCTTTGGATTTATAACGCTGAATTACTAAATTTACTTGCTTGGATTTTTGGTTAAAATTAATATGCAGTGCTATTTTTTTATGTTTCCTGTTAAATCTTATTTCCAGAGGCAACAGACTCTGTTTAGTTTGATTTAAATTTTTTTTTCTAATCTATGATAAGCAACTTATTTGGTTAAAAAAAAACAGAACTATCACCATTTAAATCAAGTGTTGAGGTTTTTAAATGGAAAAATGGATTTGTGAACAAACAGAGCACATAACAACATGCACAAACATATTTACAACAGACTTTATAAATACACAACAATACTTATTTCTATCAAAACATTTTAGCATGCAACCTAAATAAAATTTTAGATTTTAGAGTTACTCACCTTTTATTGAATGCGGACCCCTGTTGTTTTTTTTATGAATTTTGCAGAGAATGGTGCAGGCTTGACCCCTTTTGATGTTGAAATCTGAGTTTTGAATTGATATGCAGTTTGCTTAAGTTTTCTGACCCAAATGTTGGCATGCAGATATAGTTGATGCAGTTGCTAACTCCCCAAATACATGCAGAAGCTAGTTGTAATTACTCATTCCTCAAATGCATGCTAATGCTTTCATTCAACCCAGGTTCAAAACAGAGTGCAGAGAAAAGAAAATAGTGCAGGCTTGATGCTTTGATTTTTAGATGAAGGTGGGTTAGATTTTGAAGAAGTGGGGTATGTAGATGTTTGAACATGGTTTAGATTATGCAGATTTGAATTTTAGGTGTGCAGATTTAAATTTTGAAGATGAGTTTATGATTTCTCCTTTGATTAAGGAAAAATGAAGATGCAAGCTTAAACAAATGTATTTTCAGATTTTAATAAAAGCAAAGAAAAATAAAAACTAAAATTTTAACACTTGTCAAACTTAACAACACTTGTCAAATTGAATGTATATGAATTTAACACTTGTTTTCTCTTTTAAAAGTAATTTTTTTTTAAATTTTCAAAGTAATGCATGTGTTTAGTTTAATATAACTTGTTAGTTTATATTAGATATGTGCATGAATTAATAAATGAAAACAAACCATGTTTCAAGACTTACACTCATAAAAATTAAAACAATTTAAAATTTAAACCTTTGAATTTAAATTCAAACTAAATTCAAGAATAAATTAATTTCAAATCAATTTATAAATGTAAATTCAATTTGAAATAAAAATTATAAATCTTATTCAAAATTTATTTATAAAGACAATACAATATTGTTTTTATAAATCTCTTTAAATTAAAATCATTTTAAAAGAAATTATATTTTTATAAACAAAATATCCATTTTATTAAGCCATAAAACCATTTTGTTAAATTATTCTAAATTTAAAACTAAATCCAATTTAATTTAAAACATTTAATATTTTTCTTATCAATTTAAAAATCATATATATATTTATGAAATAAATATTAAAACTCAATACCAGTTTAAAACAAAATTTTCCAAATCAAAATGTATATATATTAGAATTTTAAAACATGATTCAATTATAAATTTAAATCAAAATTATTTATTTGACTTTGAAAAGCTTAAATATTAAAGAAAACAAATTTTCCAAAATTACTACAAATAATAAAACTAGAAAAATATGCTTTATTTATTGAAATTAAAACAAAACCAATCTATTTAAAATATAAACCATATATTTATATTGTAGATGGAAATCAATTTATTACTTAAAAGATAAAATAACCAATTTAAATATTTATTGAAGAAGATTATTAAATTTATTTTGAATAATTATCATCAGAATATCTATATCAATTTAATTTTAACCACAGATTATTAAATTGAAATTGTTAAAAATTCCGAGATATTACATAAATTTAAATAAAATACAAGTTTTTCATTTACCAATAAATAAGATTTTGGATATTATTAGTTGTATATGTGTTATAAAGGAAATTTATAATTTTAAAATATAAAATAGACTCTTTTAACAATAACATTTACAATAAGATAATTCTATTCATATTAAATATAAATATAAATTACATTAATGCAAATATAGGTTACAGTTCAAATATTAGAAAGATTTAACTTTAAATAAAAATAAGATCAAGAAGTGTTTCTAACAACAACTTTTATAATTAAAATAAAATAAGCTTATAAATATTTAGCATAAGTATAACATAAAAATATGGATATTAACACAAGTGTGAAGAAGAAAACCATAATATATAAACATAAGTGTAAAAATATGATATGAATAAGATATAAATAGAAATGTTAACTATGTAAATACAAACATATAGAATCAGACAAGTAAGAGTAACCTGTAACATTTATTTGTACAATGTCAATTCTTTAATAAAGACTATAATGGTTGCTGTAAAGTTTTGTATGCATAAGAATACATGACATATAGGGTTATTCATGCAATAAAGACAATATGAAAACCCGCAAGCAAACTTTATATGCTTAGGTAAGATAAATATTCACATCAAAAATAAGACAAAACATCTTAGTTTAAACACAAAATCTGCAAATATCTTTATACATATTGTAGTGTCAGCCAATACTAATTAGTGTATACAAATACAAAGACATAAACATTTAATTAGCACACCTTTCTGTCTGAAACAATCTTCCAGCCGAAATATTCATATCATCTCAGGTTTTAGTACATAAAAAAAATAAAGCAAAATATTATATCATGGTAAAGCTTGTTCCAGAAGACATCTTTGTTCAAAGTTAAATATATATATATATATATATATATATATATATACGAGTATATATGCACGTCCAGATGGACCTGCATCTAATCACAATGTGTATGCATTAATCCAACAACATGCTTCTAATCAAAATATTTACTTAATTTTATATATTTATTAAAAATTTAAATACTGAAAATGAGATTACACTTAAAAATCAGTTTCTATATGGGTGTATAATCAACTATTAGTGAAATTTCTCACTATTTAACATGTTCACGTTTTGTCTTGGTCTTACATAATTTAAGTGCTCATACATTTTTTCTGGTTACATAGTTTAAATGCTCATATATGTTCCCAATAATACAATGCTATATGAGTGTATAATTAACTATTTCAAATTTAACAGTACATTTTGTACATTCACTTTTTAGTGACAACTTTCTAAACATCCCATTCTGTTTGACTTCCCATGCTTTTTGAAACTGTCTAGCCTATTGTAGTGCAATTCAGAATTAAGGATTAAAAACAATGTTTTGAGTTAAAGAATATTCGACTAAAAAGTCTCTTCTATCATTATATTATGAACAAACCCCTTGATGGAGTATAAATTAGATGTTCAATAATGAAGTCCACAAATTTGAAATATTACCTTTTGCTAAAATGTAAGCTTTTTTAGCTTAGAATTCATATGAGAGCTGTTAACTTTGTTTCTCTTCCATTTACATTATTGATTTAAGCTAGCATTCAAGCTTTCTATTTTGCAAAAGAAGAATACAGTGAGATGGAGAGGTGAATAAATTGTGGACAAAACATAAATTTGTATTTTGATCAAAATATACCCACTTTTAAGCTACACAATGCTATTCAAATGTTTGCAAAGTTATACAAATAAGCAATAAAAGAAACTCTTTATTTTATTATAGTTCAAAAGTAGTTTTGGATTTCAAAGAACTTAGTTGCCATTATTATATATATATATATAACATTATTTTATATATTTTGTACCACTTGTAATTGACCAACGTAATATACATTTTTTACAACTTAATATATATGCTTTTATAACTATATATATATATATATATATATATATATATATATATATGTCTATATGTATATATCTATATGGACAATGATCGGCTACACCTCAATTTGACTACACTTTTTACCCTTCTTGATTTTCACAACACATTTTGATATAAATAATATAATCGGTGGAAAAAGAGAGAAAGTAGTATTATTTAATTTGGAATGTGTGGTGGAAATCAGGAGTATAGAGGTGTAACCGATCCTTGCCTTAGGCACGCGCATACATACATATATTGCTTAAGGGTTAATTAAAATAATTAGTTGTTTTTGCATACACCGATATTTTCTATAAGCTATCAAGTTCCAAATATGCTAAAGAAGGTTAAGAAAAAATTATTTAGAAAAATTATTTACAGTATGTTACACTTGATATAGGATGGCATGTTCGAACCCACTAAGAAAACATTAAAAATCATTATAACGATAAATTAACCTCAACTGCCGTAGAAAAATACTTACGAATGAGACCTAAACCTGGTGAATATTTCTATCCATTGTCAGGATGGAGCTATTCAAGGTAACCCGAAATAGTGTAGAAATTTGATGGGAAGGACCTAGTGGGGTGTTACATATGCCATTTTCAGATTTTTGTTGATATGGTGAAGCAGGTCTTGCTAGATTTTTTTCGTAAACAAACCGAATTTCGAATCTGAGGCATTTACCTTGAATGTGTGCGTGTAAATTTTCACTTTTGGTTGGGCCTTAGGCTTCCAAAACGCTGGGCCCTAATTACCAAACACATTTCCCCCAAATAAAAGCTTATGAATTTAAGTGCAAAGTGACAGTCAACATGAGGTATCATTTCAGCTTCTCAATTATTTCAATTATACTTGCAGTAAAAAACATCTACTCATGGCTGTGATTTTTTTCAAACAACATTACTCTGTCAAAAAACGAAAGGTATTGTTTTTTTATAACATACTTAAAGGCACGTGCAAGAACCATGAATTGACATTAAATAAGCTATATTTACATTAAGAGTTAAATCAAATATTGTTCCAATGAACTTGACAGTTGATAAGGGAATCAGTCACACAAAGGGTTGCTAATTCTGTATGAGTTACTGACCAAATGTACTTTGATTCAATTAAATCTGAAGAAGGGCTGAAATCCTGCAGTTGCAATTGTTCATGATATTCCCCTTGTTCAAAGATATAGCAGGACAGCTTGTAGATGTGGCTATTTTGTATTGCAAAATCTATCAAAACCTTAACTCAGTATGACAACAAAACCTTAACTAACTCACATCAAAACCATTAAAAATCATTATAACATTAAATTAACTCACATCAAAACCTCAATTAACTCACACCGAAACCTCAATTGACTTTTGTTGCTTGTTTAGTAATGCAACTTTCTGCTGAACCTCTGATACTCGATTTCCATTTGCCTTACTCACTTGCATAAATATTGCCATGTAAGGTAACTGTGCAGATATAACAGGAAATATGGTAAAAATATTTACCTTAACCTCTTCATACAACTTCTTTTCCTAAGAAAATATCTTATCAAGAATCACATCATAAGTTTCTGATTGGTTATTATTAATATCCTCGTTCGTTTATTTTATTTCAGCTGCTTAATTGACCAATTCACGTGACAACAGATATGACAGAATAATTAAGTTGCCCTGTAAAATAATAAAATTTTACAACATCAATGTATGCAAATGACACTTGAAATATTCGGCCTAAACAAAAATTGAACCAATAATTTCTATTCGTACCTAAAGAACTTGAAAATCAAGTTCAGCAGACAGTAGTGTCACTTATATTGTCAAGTGTAAAACTTGAAAGCCAAGTTCAACGGTGGTACATCAGCTACTATATTGGCAAGTGTAAGTTGCATTCCATAAATTGGCACATAAATGCATCTCAATACCTATGTAACCAAATGGTCCAAACCCAAACACATCCAAAGGCCAAATCATAACCTGCTAAAATTTTCCAACCGTCGGTTCACTGACGATTACATGGTTGGACACTTTCATGTTGTTTCAAACAAGTTTTCTAATAAAAATACATGCAGGTAAATCTGGTTAATTTTATTTGGATTTTCATTATGTTTGTTTTTTCCAATTACTATGCTCATCTGTTTAACTTTGAATGATACATTCATAATACATGAAATTCAGATGCCAAGAGGGCACAAAGCTTAACAATACTCTAGACCCTGAATTGCAGAACAATAATTGCTTCAGTATTGCAACTTGTAAGCTTTCCAGTAAAAAAATGATAGGAAGAAATCCTTTTATGTCAATTAAATAATTCAAGTGCATAATAATTAAGGTTGATGAATTATGGCCACCATGTTATCTACGAATAATTAGCTGTTAGTAATTTCTTTATTTGGAAGTTGGAACTGATAGTTTTAATCTCCCTATAACAAAGACCCAACACTAATGGTTGACAATGGTATTTAAAAGCATGGCATGTTATTTAGGAAACCGGAAGGCATATTATGTTACCACAATAAAACATCAATGCCAAGGATGGAAAAATTGGTTCATATGCCTATTTGCAGTGTTATTGTGGGGATTTTTTTTTCAAAATGGCTTATATGAACATTTTCTTACTGTAAACAAATGCTTGTTGAGCAAATGCAAGCAAGAAATTTTTTCGACAAAGACACCAAGTTTAAAACTAATTTATACCTAACAACTGAATAGTCTAACATTATGATTTCCATTAACATATTTTGGCAGTTTAGCGAGTTCAAGATAGATCTCATAACCATGAATGTTAATATTTACAGGTAAACTAAAAACTTCTTCTAAAATAATTTTGATCCCATGAAAATTTATGCTGAAACAAAATTTATTTTTCACCAATTAAAAAATATACGTGAGCTTCTAAGTGAGAATGGACTCGTCGCAAAGAAAACACAATATCAATATCTATCGGATTGGATTCAGAAATGATAAATAAAACTTGTGCCAACTTTGAGTTACTGCAGTAAGTGTTTTGAAACATTTTGATTTTTTCACAGCTAGCAGTTTTAAGTTTTGTAGTCTAGACTCGCTAAAAAAATAGAAGTAAATGCAAAGAAATATAAATAAAAAATAGAAATATATATGTATATTCATCATTCTATTGGTTCATATCCTTTAGTTCGGTCTACAAATTCAAAAACAAACCTGAGAAAAGCAAAGAAATATAAATAAACATCATACTTACAAGCTTAATCAAATTCAAGCAAAAGAGGAATCACATGAATTCAAAACTTCAAACAGCTGTCTTCTTTCACCATCAACAACCAGCCTCTGTTTCAACAGTATATTGGGTGAGTAAACTAATTCTTTTTTTTGAAATTTAGTTATTAATAATTGATGCATAGAAATATTATGTTGATATAACACAGTTTGGTGATGTTTGTAATTATTGGATGAACTGTATTATGAGGTTCTTCAAGTTTTTTTGAATTTGAGGCAAAGAAACAGAGGATGATTAGGCCTCTCATATAAACAATTTAAACTCAAAGTTTAACCTATTAAGTGCTATAAGAAAAGCATAAGGATCTGGAATTTTTTTTTAATAACAACAGAGTTACTGTAAATTACAGTATAGAGTAAAACAAGGATCAAAATTCGAATGACTTGAATTGTAGATTTGAATTTGTATATTGAAACTACATACGAAAGTATGATTTTTAAGACAAAATTTATAATTTTTAGACAACTATTCATAGAGCAGTTTGTTAGTGAACCAAAAATGCTTTTATATGAATATCTGATAATTCATCCGATCATTGATGATGAAATTTGACATGAAGCTAGAATATTGATGTGAGAACAACAGAAAAATGTTAAAAAAAATTCGAATGCGATATTTGTGGGAAATGATTGAAAGTAGGGTTTATGGGTTCAATGTTTTTGGGTTCAGTTCGTTGATGCTCGCGACGCCGTTACTCAACCGAGTGCCATGGAATTTTGGGAAGTGTTAGAGTGTGTTGTCGGCAAGGTATAGCCGAAGCCATGTCGTTTCAGGTGGTCGCGATCGTGAGAACGTGGCGAATTCGTCCATCGTGTTTGAGTTGCTGTTTGAACTTTTCACGCATATTTTGATTTCAAGGGTATCGTGTATTTCTGGGCTGTGATTTCGAGTGAGGGGAAGCCGTGTGGTTTGTTGGTGGCGTCGTGTGGCGCTGGAGCGGTGGCGAACCGCCGTGCACGTGCACGGCGGCGGGGAGATGCTGGTTAGTGTCGACTCGAGTGAAACTCGAGTTTGTTTGCTAGTTACTTCGGGTTTTTTCTCTGGGTCGTATGTGAGTTTGCTTACTGTAGTTTAGAACTTAAACCCTTTTAAAAAAAACAATAAAGAGAAGAGAAAAGAGCCGTAGAAGGAGAAGAGGGGGTAGAAGATTGACGTGGGAGAGTTCAGGGTTCACTCGAGATTTGCACGAGCTTTGTGCGTTGGTTTCTCGGGTTTTAATTTTTTCCAGGGGATTAGCATAATAAAATATTAAGTTGAAGGGTTAAACAAGTTGGATACTAATTAAGTTATCGATGGCAATGGGGTTTTAAGGCTAAACTTGATTTAAATTTATCAAGAAATGTTTTCAAACATAAGGTAATTAATTTAAATCGAAGTTAATTAAGAATATAATAGATTTTATAATTAAGATTTAATAAGTAGTATAAAATTTAATTAGTAATTAAAGATTTAATAATGATCTTGTGTAAACCCATTTGTAATTAAAGAATTTAATTAAGCATTGGAAGTTAATAATTTAACGAATCATAGTTAATTGATTAAATAATTAATTAAGGGTTAAACGATTAAGTTAATTATTAGTTAACGGTTGATTAAATAATGATTAATACTTAAATAAGTAAATAAGTTTTATAAATCAATAATTAAGGTTATTGATTAATAATTAAGAATTAATTAACTAATTAAGTGAATAATTAATAAGTAATTAATAAATTGAAATAAGTTAATTAATTAGTAATTAACTAAGCAAGAATAAAATATAGTTTATTCTTAAGCAAGTAATTAAATTTAAAATAAATCTAAATGTTGATATGAATCGATGATTTTATTTGATTGACTCTAATATTTATTTATCTCCTGTGATGTTCTATGATATTCTGGATATATCTGTGATGATTGTGTATGATTTATCTGAGATAAATTGATATTTGAATTCAATTATTGAATTTAAACTGTATAAGTTAATTAGACAACTTGGCCTTTAAAATGGCGTTTGGATTTCGATGAGACCGGGATCGGGTATCGATTTGATAGTCCGAAAACCTCATCGATCCAAATAAAACGTTAGGTCGTGTAATCTCAAGTGAAAAACGTGATGGTGTTTTCAGAATGCAAGGGTTATCGTCGTTAACTCTTAGGGTGATTCCAAAACGAGTGTAACGAGATAATGCCTTCGGTTTCGTTCGAACCCGGAACGAACTTGTATGGATTGAATGCTGTCAGCACATCGTCAGGCGGACGATGGGCATTCTAAGAGATATGTTCTATAAAGGTAAACGCAGCCTCAAGCCTCATCAACCGGGAATGGCTAAAACAGGGGATGTGCAGCAAGGTTAGGTGGGTCATGCCCAAGCAGGACGAGGTATACCCCTGTCTAGATGTCCCTTTTTATTCGGCTGTGTGGGCGGTTGGTCTGCAGCCAACTGCGGGGTTATCTTATTCGGGACTGTTCAGTAAGGAATGGTTCCGGCCTTGTGTTGCAGGGGAGTTAAGGTGGCTCCTCGGTACGGTGATCTAGGCCACGTACTGTGACGGGCGGTACCCCAGTAGCCCTGCCATTGTATGGGATCCAATTTCCAATAAGAGCCGTACGTTTTGATTGTGCCCAACTACGTTGGAATGTGAGATGTAAGCTGTAACGACCCGAAAATTTCCGTCAGTTAAATTTCGTCATTTTTAATAAGATTAGATAATTTAACTTTAGAAAGAAGTAAAGATTTATAATTTATAATGAAGCATATGTTGAAAAGGAAATGAAACCATAGGAATTTAAGCTAAGTATTATCGGTTGATATAAAATGACGAATAAATTGAAATGATGTAAATGGTTATACTAGGCTAAGAAGAGAATATAGGAAAACAAAGGGTAAGTTGTGAATTTATTTAATGGATTAATAATATTAGTTAGTACATTGAATTAAATCAATGTCCTGTAGAGGTTGGAGTATGGTTAGTAATAAAAGCTTTTAAAGGAAAAACCTTTAATTTATAAATGAAAATCAATGCATTAAATTAGGTGTAACTGAATGCATGTAAATAATTTTGTAAGAATAAGTTAATAAACAATTTATTTGTGCATACCAGATTTAATTGAAATAACAGAAAAGACAAGAACTTGATTTGCCTAGGTATATATATATTGATAAACTACAACTAAATAGAAAGTATGGTAGTAAATAGGATATAAGAAGACAAAGGAAACTAGTAAATTAATAAATGAATTCATAATAATAAGTAGTAATTAATGCATATATATTTGGCATTAGTGATAATTACAAAACTTTACCCATTTATCTAATTTATTTAATTAAACCTAAATCTATGGCAACATTGTTGTAATGATGGTTGTAAGTGAATTTGAATGTAAAAGGGTAACAATTATTTAGGTTAACCATTTTGAGTATGTTAAGTTAAGAATGGCAATCGATTGAAATAAATCTAAATTAATTATTTTGTTTTGGCTAATGTGTTCTAGTTAATAAAGGGGAATTTATATGAATTGAAGCATGCACTAATGAAATGTATTATAATTCAAATGTTATTTATACCCATAAAATGTCTATTTACTGAATAGAAAGATTTTAAATCAATAAGCGAATTCATTGAGGTTCCAATTTATAATTTATAACATTTAATGTAGACTCAATTACAATTAATTGACTTAAATCGTGCAGTTAGCGTAGATTTGTTTTGTAATTGGAGTAGTTAATTCTATAATATGAAGTTAATGCTAAATCTATTTATAATTGGACCATTTGTTGATATAGATTATAGAAAGCAAGATTTATAATTTAATTAAAGTATCAAAATTCAACAATTGTAGTTTTTGAAAATTAAAAATGGAATTTGAGGATAATAAGGTGAAACCATGAACAAATGTTAGTGCATCCTTATTACTGGTAAAAGATGAGAATATAAAAGTTTGAAAATCAAAAAAATAGGTTTTTGAAAACTTAATTTATAATTTCTAAATATAAGGAAGTGGAGAAATTAACACTGCAATGGATAGACTTATCAGCTTTTAATTTACATCTAAATTTGTTTAGATCAAATTGGAAATTAATAAAATTGTGGATATATTTTGAAACGTAAACGAAACGTCTAGATTTACATTTGTAAATATGTTTAAAATAAAATGTAAATGATAAGGAATTTTTTTATTTCCTAAATCTGTAACGTGTGTAATTAATATTATTTATCTTTTGGGACCACTTCCGTTTGCACGTTAAAATTCGTGCACACCTATTCTTTTGCGATCTATCTATAAATAGACGATTATAAACCCTAGCCTTCATTTTCTATCATTTGTCTGTACGTTCTTTTCTTCAACTCCTTCTCTTCCTCAATGGATGCATTCTAGATCCAATTTCAATTACAAATCAAAGCTAAAATTTCAACCACCTCAGAAAATTTTCGAAAAAATATATGTCATAGTTCTCGATGAACGTTATCTGCTGGAGTGATTCGTTTCTCGATTCAGTTCTTCGTTTGTCCAGAAATTAATGATTTTGTACGGGCCGTTCATCACGTCGTCACAAAAACTTGTCGGATCGCAAAACCCTTTCTGGGTTTTGCAGAGGGGACCAAGGGGAGGCGATCTATGTGGTTAGTTTGGTGGATCGACGGTTGGATCGTTGTAGAAAGTCGATTAGGGTTTCGAGAACCCTAATTTCTGTGGCGGCAGCGGCCACTTCAGGCCACTAGGAGGGCGCGCACTAGGGGGGATGGAGGCGGCTCGGTAAGGGAAGGCTAACGGCATCGACGGCGTGGCGAATGGTGGCCGATAGCTAATGGTTGCAGTGGTCAAAGGTGTGGCCGCGTGCGTCTGTATGGGTTTGTTTTTGAGGAGATCAGTCAGCTCGCGTGAAGGAGGGGGGTCAACGCTGACGTGGATGGAGTGAAGTAAGATTTGTGTTCTTTTTCATTTATTTTAAATTGTGTTTCCAATCGAATTTTTGATACAACTTTTTCATACGTTACCCATTTCACGCGAAATTTCTTTTGTTAGGATCGTAATTAAATTCCGGATTTGATGACGCTGGTTTGGATAGATTTGGAGACCGTTGGAATTTTGGGTTTAAATCGGATTTAAATTCGATTTAAATTCAAAAGGTGAGTGTTTTAACCCACTCACAACTTCTAAAAACTTCTTATGTCTGTTAAACTAATTTTAGATATGAGTAGAAATATATTTATGACTGTTTGGCATGTTTTATTCATTATCTCTGTTAAATTGCATTTATTTAATTTAACTGTTAATTTATTTTATTTATTGCATAAATTTGACAGTTAGAATTTATTTATTTGCATATTAACTGCCAGTCATAGTTATGTTAGATTTTTTATTTCATATTAACTGCCAGTTAAATTTAAGTTTATTTTTGCATATAAACTGCCAATTAACAGTTATTAAATTTATTTTGAGTATAAACTGATAATTGGTACCATTATTTATCACCTGTTATATATTGATGATTGTTTGGAATTGGATGATGGCTGTGATAAATGGATGTATGATTTGATGGATGAATGGATGATTTTTTTGCAAGTTGCTATGCATTTTTTATTTCATTCGGGATTGCGGTTTGAAATGATATATAACCGCATTTTTTTCATTTTAAATTGCGGATTGAAATGATAAACATCCGTATCACTTGACCATAGGATAGAAAATTATATACGGCACCGCGGTAAATATATAAAATTATTTTTGAAATGTTTTTCTATGGTTTTTGCAAAGCTATATATATATATGGTTTATGGGTTTTTGATTTGGTTATTAATAAAGGTTTTTATATATAGTAATTTCCGGTTTTAAGCTTTGTATAAATTGTTTTGAAGTATAAAATAAAGTTGATTTTTAAGATCAAATACAATTAAGCATTTATTTAAATTTAAGTTCTGGAGTTTTATTGACTTAAATGAGAATAAGGTCGGAAGATGAATATTGAGTAAAATTTGGAATTAAATAAAAAGGTTATTAATTTTTTAAGGGTATGATTTTTATAACTTGATTTTTGTGTAGAGTGATTTAAATGAATATATCAAGTTTAATAAATTGAAAGATTATCCAGTTATGTGAAGTTAAAGGTTTTACTTAAATTATATTGAATTCATTAAGTAAACATTTCAAGTCTAAATAAGAAGTAATTGAATTTGATACATATGGATTTGTCAAATGAGTTGTTTCTTTTGAAATGGTGAAATATTTAAAGCCTTTAAACATAAGAATTGAAATGGTATTTGGAAGTGTAAATCGATATTTGAAATTGATTTGTGAAATCTAAAGAAGCTATTTCGTTTTAAAGAAGTGGTTTAATATTTAACCATTTAAGAGATGGAAATTTGTTTCAAAGCTATGTTTTTCAAGGTAGTATGATTTGAAAATATTATGTTCAAGAGTTTGTTTTCTAAATATTTTACTTTGGAAACCCTATGATTTTGGAAAGAATATATATTAGAAAATAAATGATATCGTATTGATTTGGGGTTTTAAAAATATAAATGATACCGTATTTATATGGGTTTAAAATGGATATTTTATTCTGGTTTTAAAGTATAAACTATTTTGAAAAGACCGCGGTGTTATAATAACGGTTGGTTGGCAAAGAGACCGGGATCGGATATGGACATACTCTCTGTCGATACCGAAAACCACTTTGACTAACCGTGTACGCGGTGGAGATTCCAGAATGAAGTAGGTTGGTGGCGGCGTTGCCTGTAAGGTAAATACGTGGACCCAACTCCCATGAGTTGGCATAAGGTGGCTAAAACAGGAGCGATCGGTGGGTTAATAAGGTAGCACCTTTGATCGGACACATCCCTTCGATATTATACTTTGACTCTTGGATTGATTCGGTGGCCACTTTTGATTTCTTTGATTTGGGGGTGTGGCTCGAGATGGGCGGTAGCTGCGGCTATGCGTTACCACCGACCCGGAAGCGTAATTGGTATATCTACCCTGGCATTGCCTAGTTGTGCCGTGTCACGTACCCTAGCGCGCCTTATACGATTTTGGTTTTGTACCATACCTATGGAGTGCCCTCTGACGACGCCCAGTACGGGGGAGATTACGGTACCGTATAGACTATGGGAATATATAACTGTGTTAAGGTGAAAAATGTAAAGCCTTAACACTATTTTAAAGTAAGTTTATTTTACAAATAGACACTATTATAATAGCGCAATATACTACATAGTAAATAGTTTAACGGATCCTTAGGAGATGTAAATCCCGAGCATCTCTTGAGTTACTACACTCATATTTATTTCTGTTAATTTAACTCACATAAGATCTTTTAGTTCTGACTCGAGTGTTTTGTCTTTTCAATTCGCTCGGGTCAGTCCGAGCGTTTCAGGATTTGAAGTTTTAGCTCTGGAGGACGATAACGAAGATTTGTGGTATTACTATTATTATCTATACTAGTGCACTACACACTGTTCTGCTGCATTGTTATTGGTATGTGTAACTCTGATATGTATTATATAAATGTTTGTAAACAGTTTTATAAACTGTATATTTTATTATTATATTTTATCCTTCCGCTGTGAGATCCTATTTTGTTTATTTCTTCTCTGTTTTTCTTATTTACCCCATAACAATCCGCCCTTCCGTATGGTTTAAATCGGCATGTGTGTCTATTTGAAGCGTGCGAAAAGGCTGGACGTTACATCTGGTATCAGAGCCAGGTTTAGCGATAAACCTTATCTTTGTGGGGTTTGACTCTTTATTAATAGGGTAGTAATACCCTATGGGAGTCACTGAGGGTATATACGAGAGAGCGTATTTGTTAGTGCTATAAAAAGGTTTTAATATTGTGTTAGTTTGTTCCGTTTTATGTTTAAAAATTCTGGTTGGTGCATGGGAAGCTGTGACATCAATAGGGATTTCTAAACACTTAGTAGGACAGACCGACATAATATTTGTTTTTAATATAGGTGAATGAAATAAATTCGCCTATTATATTTTCTATATATAAAATATTTTATTAAGGTATTATATATATATATATATATTGTTGGTTGCAATAGATTGGTTGTTAGGAATAAAATTTTAAATAATAGGTAAAATGAGATTGAAATTAAAATCAATGAAATTTGGAAATTTTAGGACTTAAGTCCGGGATTTTGAAAATTTTCTTTCAAAGGATTTTGAAATATAATAATATTGTTTATAAATATTTTCCGATATAAATATTTCATTATAATTCGGAAGAATTGTTTTAAAGAAGATTTTGGAGAAAATAAGTTATGTACTTTCCTCTCAGTCGCTGGAAAATAATTTCGGTGATGGCGGCCGCATCATCGACTTCTATTTTCGAGTTTCGAAGGGGAAAGGCCACTGTAGTAATTCTACTGCAGCTTTATTTTGAAAATATCTAAATTTTTAATTGTTTTAAATAAAACTAGAGGTATATAAGTTATAAGAATATATTTATCTATTAAAATTTAAACCGGTATTTAATTCTTAATTTCCATTAACTAATTGTTTCAATTATGGTAGTGAAACAGAAATTAATTAATAATTGAAACCCTAAATAAAATAAGAGACTTAAATGCTAAGTTATAAAGGAAGTTAAAATTTTAACTTATAAGAAAATGGTAAAGATCTATTGAACAATGAATGAATTAAAGAATTGACATAACTTGTATAAGTTCAATTGCATTTTCTTTAACATATATAACTTACCAAATATGAAAAGTTGAAATGTTAAATAAGAAGATTGGAATAGAATATTATACAAGTAGAAATTTTGAAAATAATGAAGTATTCAATGAATTGCTATTATAAATAAGAATTTAATGGTATAAACTTAAGTTCTAATTGAAATTTTACTAAAATTAAAGGTAAGTATTATAAATAGGTGATTTTAAACTTAAGTAAATAAAATGAAATTCTTTAATAAATAAGGATTGATGTGTATGGTTATAAACTCAAGTATGATTTAAATGCTACTAGCTGAGTATAATGGAAAGTAGGTAATTTACATAAATGACTGCAAACCATAGTTAATGAATAAATAAAATCCTTTACTTATAAGAATGAATGTTATAAGGTTAAGAATTTAAGTGTAATAAAAAGGATTACCATAATTAAATATAATAAAAATGTAAGCATTAAATAAATGATTGAAAGTGAGAAGTGCATTAAATATAATACAAATAAAAGAAACTTACTGACCTAAATAAGCAAAAATGAATAATTGTAAGTAATAAGTAGAAATGAAAGAAACAACCACTGAATGAGAAGATAAAATTTGAAGTTTGTTAGAAATAAATGTAAATTATAAGAAAGGAAATCAAACAAATAAAGTATGTAATGAATTTATATAAGTTAATTTGATTTGTTGGTTTGAATTGTAATTGTTTGATTTAGGGTTGGTTGGGTAGGGAAATTTGAAGTTGTTGGATGAATAAATAATCTATTTTTGTCCCATCTAAGACTGTTGAGTAAATGGTGCACTGGATAGTTATTTTTCATTCCGTACCATTTGAAGTTTTGAACCCGAACAACTATTTGCTTGTTTGATTGAATGGTTGTTTTGTTTTGTTGTGTATGCTGTTTGTCAAATTGATGATTGTGTATTTATTGTTGTTAGTAGTTGAAACCATGAAAATATTTCACTTTATATAAATAGTTAACCTTTTTAGATTATATAAGTGAAATGCAGGTATGGAAGCAATTGCTACTGCTTTTGGTTCCATAAATTAAGCGTAAATTGCCCGACAAATAGGTACGTTTCGGTTTCGGTTTATAGCGCTATTTTGTATATTTTTCCCGTGTTGGGATATACTATTTTGGATATTCTATATGATATTTTGTGATATTTTAATATTATATTTTCTTCCGAACCTCTCCATACAAAGGAGACTCTGCCAAAAATTTTCGTAAATTTTGGACTTACAATTATGTTGAAAATGTTTTCCAAAATTTAATTATTTAAGTTTAAAAGGATATAATGATTATAAAACGGGTATATTTATTTAAGGTAATAAATTTAGTAAATTATTGTTTATAAGTTAATAGTTAAAATAAGATGTACTGTTTATTAAATTCTTCCTTCCCTTTTCTATTTCCTTTTCGGGGACGAAAAGTTTTGAGTGGGGGAGAGCGTAACGACCCAAAAATTTCCGTCAGTTAAATTTCGTCATTTTTAATAAGATTAGATAATTTAACTTTAGAAAGAAGTAAAGATTTATAATTTATAATGAAGCATATGTTGAAAAGGAAATGAATCCATAGGAATTTAAGCTAAGTATTATCGGTTGATATAAAATGACGAATAAATTGAAATGATGTAAATGGTTATACTAGGCTAAGAAGAGAATATAGGAAAACAAAGAGTAAGTTGTGAATTTATTTAATGGATTAATAATATTAGTTAGTACATTGAATTAAATCAATGTCCTGTAGAGGTTGGAGTATGGTTAGTAATAAAAGCTTTTAAAGGAAAAACCTTTAATTTATAAATGAAAATCAATGCATTAAATTAGGTGTAACTGAATGCACGTAAATAATTTTGTAAGAATAAGTTAATAAACAATTTATTTGTGCATACCCGATTTAATTGAAATAACAGAAAAGACAAGAACTTGATTTGCCTAGGTATATATATATTGATAAACTACAACTAAATAGAAAGTTTGGTAGTAAATAGGATATAAGAAGACAAAGGCAACTAGTAAATTAATAAATAAATTCATAATAATAAGTAGTAATGAATGCATATATATTTGGCATTAGTGATAATTACAAAACTTTACCCATTTATCTAATTTATTTAATTAAATCTAAATCTATGGCAACATTGTTGTAATGATGGTTGTAAGTGAATTTGAATGTAAAAGGGTAACAATTATTTAGGTTAACCATTTTGAGTATGTTAAGTTAAGAATGCAATCGATTGAAATAAATCTAAATTAATTATTTTGTTTTAGCTAATGTGTTCTAGTTAATAAAAGGGAATTTATATGAATTGAAGCATGCACTAATGAAATGTATTATAATTCAAATGTTATTTATACCCATAAAATGTCTATTTACTGAATAGAAAGATTTTAAATCAATAAGCGAATTCATTGAGGTTCCAATTTATAATTTATAACATTTAATGTAGACTCAATTACAATTAATTGACTTAAATCGTGCAGTTAGCGTAGATTTGTTTTGTAATTAGAGTAGTTAATTCTATAATATGAAGTTAATGCTAATTCTATTTATAATTGGACCATTTGTTGATATAGATTATAGAAAGCAAGATTTATAATTTAATTAAAGTATCAAAATTCAACAATTGTAATTTTTGAAAATTAAAAATGGAATTTGAGGATAATAAGGTGAAACCATGAACAAATGTTAGTGCATCCTTATTACTGGTAAAAGATGAGAATATAAAAGTTTGAAAATCAAAAAAATAGGTTTTTGAAAACTTAATTTATAATTTCTAAATATAAGGAAGTGGAGAAATTAACACTGCAATGGATAGACTTATCAGCTTTTAATTTACATCTAATTTGTTTAGATCAATTTGGAAATTAATAAAATGGTGGATATATTTTGAAACGTAAACGAAACGTCTAGATTTACATTTGTAAATATGTTTAAAATAAAATGTAAATGATAAGGAATTTTTTTATTTCCTAAATCCGTAACGTGTGTAATTAATATTATTTATCTTTTGGGACCACTTCCGTTTGCACGTTAAAATTCGTGCACACCTATTCTTTTGCGATCTATCTATAAATAGACGATTATAAACCCTAGCCTCCATTTTCTATCATTTGTCTGTACATTCTTTTCTTCAACTCCTTCTCTTCCTCAATGGATGCATTCTAAATCCAATTTCAATTACAAATCAAAGCTAAAATTTCAACCACCTCAGAAAATTTTCGAAAAAATATATGTCATAGTTCTCGATGAACGTTATCTGCTGGAGTGATTCGTTTCTCGATTCAGTTCTTCGTTTGTCCAGAAATTAATGATTTTGTATGGGTCGTTCATCACGTCGTCATAAAAACTTGTCGGATCGCAAAACCCTTTCTGGGTTTTGCAGAGGGGACCAAGGGGAGGCGATCTATGAATATTGAGTAAAATTTGGAATTAAATAAAAAGTTTATTAATTTTTTAAGGGTATGATTTTTATAACTTGATTTTTGTGTAGAGTGAATTAAATGAATATATCAAGTTTAATAAATTGAAAGATTATCCAGTTATGTGAAGTTAAAGGTTTTACTTAAATTATATTGAATTCATTAAGTAAACATTTCAAGTCTAAATAAGAAGTAATTGAATTTGATACATATGGATTTGTCAAATGAGTTGTTTCTTTTGAAATGGTGAAATATTTAAAGCCTTGAAACATAAGAATTGAAATGGTATTTGGAAGTGTAAATCGATATTTGAAATTGATTTGTGAAATCTAAAGAAGCTATTTTGTTTTATAGAAGTAGTTTAATATTTAACCATTTAAGAGATGGAAATTTGTTTCAAAGCTATGTTTTTCAAGGTAGTATAATTTGAAAATATTATGTTCAAGAGTTTGATTTCTAAATATTTTACTTTGGAAACCCTATGTTTTGGAAAGAATATATATTGGAAAATAAATGATATCGTATTGATTTGGGTTTTAAAAATATAAATGATATCATATTTATATGGGTTTAAAATGGATATTTTATTCTGGTTTTAAAGTATAAACTATTTTGAAAAGACCGCGGTGTTAAAATAACGATTGGTTGGCAAAGAGACCGGGATCGGATATGGGCATACTCTCTGTCGACACCGAAAACCACTTTGACTAACCGTGTACGCGGTGGAGATTCCAGAATGAAGTAGGTTGGTGGCGGCGTTGCCTGTAAGGTAAATACATGGACCCAACTCCCGTGAGTTGGCATAAGGTGGCTAAAACAGGAGCGATCGACGGGTTAATAAGGTAGCACCTTTGATCGGACACATCCCTTCGATATTATACTTTGACTCTTAGATTGATTCGGTGGCCACTTTTGATTTCTTTGATTTGGGGGTGTGGCTCGAGGTGGGCGGTAGCTGCGGCTATGCGTTACCACCGACCCGGAAGCGTGATTGGTATATCTACCCTAGCATTGCCTAGTTGTGTCGTGTCACCTACCCTAGCGCGCCTTATACGATTTTGGTTTTGTACCATACCTATGGAGTGCCTCTGACGACGCCCAGTACGGGGGAGATTACGGTACTGTATAGACTATGGGAATATATAACTGTGTTAAGGTGGAAAATGTAAAGCCTTAACGCTATTTAAAAGTAAGTATATTTTACAAATAGACACTATTATAATAGCGCAATATACTACATAGTAAATAGTTTAACGGATCCTTAGGAGATGTAAATCCCGAGCATCTCTTGAGTTACTACACTCATATTTATTTCTGTTAATTTAACTCACATAATATCTTTTAATTCTGACTCGAGTGTTTTGTCTTTTCAATTCGCTCGGGTCAGTCCGAGCGTTTCAAGATTTGAAGTTTTAGCTTTGGAGGACGATGACGAAGATTTGTAGTATTACTATTATTATCTATACTAGTGCACTACACACTGTTCCGCTGCATTGTTATTGGTATGTGTAACTCTGATATGTATTATATAAATGTTTGTAAACAGTTTTATAAACTGTATATTTTATTATTATATTTTATCCTTCCGCTGTGAGATTCTATTTTGTTTATTTCTTCTCTGTTTTTCTTATTTACCCCATAACAATCCGCCCTTCCGTATGGTTTAAATCGGCATGTGTGTCTATTTGAAGCATGCGAAAAGGCGGGACGTTACATAAGCATTTCAGCTATTTCTGTATTTTACATGAAACCCTAGACACTATTATAATATCATTGAATTTCATGTAAAATGTTTTGGTTAGCGTAAGGTAAAAACTTACCCGTATTTATGTGTGGGAAGTCTTACGTGATACCTTTATTTCAAATGATTTTCAAAGTTAAACAACTTTAACCCGTTTACTCATACCAGACCCATGTCTGACCCGGAGTTTATATTTTGTTTTCATAAACTCTTGAGTACTCAAATTTTTATGAGTAGCCAAGTGATAGGTAATCGGAGTATAGAGTTTTCTGGAGGAGTTGGAGCAGAAGACCAGACGTATGTATCTATCTATATAGTTCCGTTGTGTTAGTTAGTTTATGATATTTGGGATGTATGTATGGACAGATATGTATATGACAGTCATGTTGTATGATATTGTATAACTCTGATGTATATATAACTATGTAATAGTTATGTTGATGTATTATATTTTGTTCCATTCCGTTGTGAGATTCTGATGTTGTTATTCTTTCTTTCTATTCTTTTCTATTTCTATCCCTTTCTTTCTTATTGATGGCACGTCTTTCTGGAGTTAGAAAGTCGGGTCGTTACAGAGACTTAGTTTCTATGTAAGGTTGAGAAACGCTTTTGCATTGTTGGTGCGAAGAGATCGGGATCAGATTTATCTAAAAACCACTTCAAACCAACATTTATGCGACGATTATGCAAGTTGGTCATATATAGGTTTTTCATTGTGAAGGACTGCTTGATCATTTGGGGTTAAAATCCCAATATACATATAGCAGCAGCAGTCTCTTCGTTATGAAACATCCATTACAAGGACTATTTGCTACTAATCCTAGGGATTTCCCAATAGGATGTGGTAGAAATTTACCTTCAGTTTGTCCTGTTTATGGACAATTTGTACGGACGAGTGCCTGACATTGCATTTCTAAGATTACATACATTGGTTTTTACAAACGTACATCATATGGTGGTGGAGAAGGCGACTTCTCTTTGCATAACACCCTTCTTGAGACGTATGAGCTCAAGGGTTGTATTTTTGTGAAAGGCAATTAGTAGTCAACGGAAATGGAAATGTGGCATTCAAATTTGATGTGATTTGTGATATGTGATATGTGAAAGGTAATCGATACTTCTTGGGCCTCACTCCCTGGAAAATGACTGAAACTTGGATAGAAGCAGCAAGGCTAAAATGGGTCGCTCCCATTAGGAGATGTCGTCACTTTTCTAGATATATCTTTACATGTTATGATGTTATGTATATGATTATTGTTGTGTATGCTTGTGGCTATGGATTTTAGGTCGGTACGACTGGAGTGATGACGTATTCGATACTATCCAAAAAGGGGTAGACCGGTCTTTTGTTGGTTTAGGCACCCAATATCTGGACCCTAGGTACATCCCTCTTGAGGTGTACCGTATTTCAAAAAGGTAGTCCCTTTACCTAGTCATTTGTATGGAAATCCAAAATCCCATACGTGCCTTCCATTTTGTTTGTAAACCTATTACGCTAGAATTCAACAATGTAAAATTTTTAGCTATTTAATTTATTATATGTGCAATAAACACTATTATAATATAAGAGGATTTGATATGAAATGTTTTGGTTATTGTAAAGTAAAAACCTTGTCGGTATTTATTTGTGACTCGGCCTTACGAAATATCTTTTGTTTTGATAACGGAAAAGTTTTGATAACTTTATAAATTCAGCTGAGATGTGTTTTTCTCACGCTGTTTTACCAGATAGATATGGGCATTCTTCCCTTTCAATGCTTAGGTCAGACCGAATTTATTTACAGGTTCATATTTGGTGCTTTTGGAGGTTCAACAGGTGAATTGGGGATCTTTATATCTTATACACGTATCTGTTTATTATTCTGCTTCATTGCGGTGTTTTTGTTGTTAGTTATCAACATCTATGAGGATAGGTTGTTATAACTATTCAAGCCGATGGTTACCTATTGTGTACTCTGATATTGACTTATGTATATTACAGCTTCTCTTTGTAAAGATTATTGATCTATATTATATGTTATTCCGCTGCAATGTGAGATTCTATATTATTTTGGTTCTTCTTTTCTCCTTTTCTTCTCTTCTCTTCTTCTTTCTTCTCTCTTTCTTCTCACCCTCTCTTTTCTTTCTCATGATCATCTGCAATTGGTACACTCTAGGTCGAACGTGTGTGGTTTGGTGTCGGATTTTAAGGGTGCCGAGTGCGGGTCATCATATTTGCCTCCTTTGGATTTGACACGCCTTCAACAATCTCCACCAGATCTCTTACTTTTGATACACACACACACACACACAAACACACAATAAAGGATTTGTATATATACACTAGATTTATAAAATTAGAGAAAAATAGTTTGGGAAAATAAATAGAAAAAAAGATATATAAGATTTCTTACTTAAAATCCCAATGGAGGTTTTCTGAATCTATGAAGAGACGAACCGATGGAGCTTTGTTAGAGTCCCGAAATATTTGTGAATAAAAATGAGGGAACTAAACTCTTATATATAGCGGTTGAAATACACCAGAACTATCGGATTTATATCGGTTTAATATTATATAATCTGATATGTTGATTGTGCAAAAACCCTAGCCGCCATCATCTATAACCGATCGATCGTCGCCTCCAACTGGTCGACCGCTAGCGAACGACTAGGGCAAGGGGAGCGGTCGACTGGTATGTGCTATTTTGGGAAGATTTCTTTTGCGATTGATTTTTAATTATTTTATTCATTAATTACATTTTAATGTTAACGTTGATTTTAACGTTTACTTAACCCGCAAGTCTAATTACTGTTATCTTTTGAATTTCAAATTTTAAAATTATTTATTTGTTTGAATTTTAATTCTATTTAAATTATTTAAATTCAAAAACTTCAGACACTTATAAATTCTTCGTTTGACCTCCGTTTTCAGCATATTGTATATGGAAATTGATTGGAATTTCACCACGAATGCAATGGCATAACTATTTGGTCAAATTCCAAATTTTACGAAACTTCTATTTTTACCCCTATCTTATTGAATATAATTTATCCAATTTACTTATTACTGTTGATTTTACAGGGTGTTACATTCTTTCCCCCATTAAAAAGGATTTCAACCTCGAAATCTTTCCAAAGGATGAGCAACATAACACGCAATCAACATTCATGTTATACAACCAAATTATCTATACAACCATCTATCAACCAAAAGTGCAATGTGATTATGTACTATAGACATACTATAAGCGAGCTTAATCCTAGAGTGTGTGTATGATCATGACAGATAAGTATATATGCAAACACCCTAAACATGCAAAAAGTGTTCTATATGAGTGCAAAAATGTTAGTAAAAGTTATCAGCCATATCCTATCATCCAATCTAGCAACGATGATTTACTAAAACGTAACTTTGAAAAAAAAAAGTTTTCCAATGAAAAGCTTAGGACAAGAAGTCCTCATACTTTCCGTCGGATTTTCTCTTCATTTTACTCGAACCAACCTAATTTCTTTGTTGCGAAGCTTCCTAGTTCCATGCTTCACAATGCATGGGGTGACACAGGATGATATCGACTTCGTCTAATTATCCCCTAATAGATTATACTCTACCATAATGGCTTTGTCATGAATGCATTTCCTCAAATGTGAAATGCGAAAAATGTCATGGACTCCTACTAATTAATCTGGTAACTCCACACAATACACAAGTTTTCCTATATTTTCAAAATTGGGAAAGGCCCAATAAATCTTGGTGCCAACTTTCCTGACTTTCCAAAGCATACAACCTTCACATACTTCCTAATCAACTCTATCTTCTTGAAGTCTCACGAATTAAATTTGGTCCGAGAAGGATTTTGTTGGTGGTTTCCCATTAATAATTTGGTGATTTGCATAGCCTCCCATAAAGTGCTTTGAAGGGTATCATACAAATTGTCTATTAGTGACAATTATTAAACATTTACTAATGTACATGCTACTCCCAGTGTCCTCCAAATCCATGATGCAAGCTATTTAACAAATCCATCAAGATCCTGTTCGCTTCTTCATTTTGTCCATCGGTCTGCGGTTAGTAAGCAGTGCTAAGATTCAACGAAGTTATTGAAGCTGTCTTCAAACTCCTCCAAAATTCAGTAGTAAATAAGGGGTCTCTATCACTAACGATGGTAACCTGAACTCCATGAAGTTGAACCACTTCCTTAATATAAATCTATGCTAGAGATGTTGCAGTCCTATTGCTCTCGACGGATTTTTTGCGGACCTAATTTTCCTTATTAACTTTCAATCTTACCTATAGTTCATCGCTAGTTAAATGTCCATATATGATTTCTTTATTTTCGCTGCTTCTCAACATGCATATATTTATCAAGCGGTTTAATGCCATTCCTAAAATCAACATAGTGATAAAAAAGGGACATATCTTATACCATATTTTATGCTTTTCCAATAACTAAGGGATACAACTAGCGATTACATTCCAAAAACTCTAAAAGAAATTTTTGTTGGAAATTGTCGTTTATCATCAACTAGTGTAAATGGTGTTGAGATCTTAAAACTCCTTGCTAAATTAAAATGGCCCATTCCACTATCGCCCACTTTCCTTAATTTTCCCTTTTGGTTTCTAATAATTACGGTATATCCATTACTTTAGTTAATATGTCCGTAATAATTGATTAGTAATTTCAAAATTGGTCCATCTCTATTTAGTCCTCTTTTAATCCCTTTAATGTTTTACAAATTTCAAAATCCATCCATGATCCCGATTCAGTTCTTCCATAAATGTCATATTAAACTATCCTTAACTAGTCCCCTTTTTTATTCCTTTTTAACTCTCGTAAATTAAAAATTTATTGTCCATTAAATTTGTAATCAATATCCATAAATCTTAATCTGTTAATTACTACCAAATACATATATAATCATAAATTGTGCTATTTATATATATTTTTTATTTTTATTCTTTAAGTGCGGTTATGAATGAATGTATATTTCTAACTACTAATTTTTAAAATAAAGCGCTTATTTCTACAATTTTAATTTATTAGATCTATTCTAAAAAGGATTACTATTATAATTTCCTACAAATTAACCATAAATGAAAATTTTGCTTTGTCTGGTTTTATTCTCTATAAGGTTTCTAGTATTATTGATAGGCTCTCATTGAAGAAGGTTTTTCTCTCTATAAGGTCTTCGGTTTTATTGATAGTCTCTCATTTGAAATTACAAAAAATTATTTATTTTCTTCTATTGAGATAGATAGTATAAACTACGAAAAGGATATCCATATCTTGCACGCCTCTTTACCTTTTTGATACATCCATTGTTAATTCAAACAATGTGCTTTTATACATATTTTGGAATATGATAATTTATGGAAATTACACGGAAACCTTTCCAAATAAATTAAAACAAAAAAGTTTACATCCAAGTCATCTGGGACAACCAAATTTACAACCCAATTATAGATCTAGAATATTTTTACAACTTTACCAACTACTACAAATAAACGTTTAGGACTGATTTCAAAATTTCAAATCAGGTTGTACATAATATTCCTATTTTATTCATATTCTGAAACTTTTATCACGCCTTACTTAAGTAGTGATCCCTGTCTACTCTACAAAAATTTGGTTTTCACTATTCTTTATAAGATACAAAATAATTTTGAATAAATTGTTTCTATATAAATAAACCTATTACATTAAATTCAGAATCAGCATTTATTACCCTATATCATGGCCTATACTTATGAAAAGTTCATTGGCTACTATTTTAAGGATATATTATTATTATTCCAAATTTAACTCTTTTTAAATCAATTACAAAGTTTATAACTTCAATATTATTCTAAACTAACAAATTTTCCACTATTAGTCATTCATTTTTTTCAAAGATATTTCACATGCATGACAAATTTCTAATTTCAAGTTGTTATATTATTCTAAAGATATACATCAACTCCTATTGTTTTATTTGTCAGAATGTGCTATCACTTAACCAAATACTTTTTATAACTCTGTTTTGAAACTCCTATAATCTTTTGCAATCATTTTCTTATCAATACCAATTTATTTATCTTGTATTATCATTTTAAATTCAATAATATTCTTATTCAAACAAGTTCTAAATACAAATAGAAAATTGTGTGTATAAAATTATCATCTTTACATAAATGTTTTTCCTTATATACAAAATTATCCTAGCTCATTTATTAATCATCATTTAATTCCATTCAATTGCCAAAAATATCTTCTATAACTTTAAATGATGGAAAAAATGGAGTAGACAAGGATAACTTCTATATTATTAATTTTCTACCTTATTCCAATTTACTTTTCTCCTATATTATTTATTACTAGATTAAAATTTCCAATGCTATTACTATCTAAATTTCAGCTATTATTCTCCGCATTTCCTTATATAGGAATGTTCCTCCTACCTACCTTATTGGACATCCATACCCTTCTATTTTCTATTTTACCATTTCAATCGAGTGTAATTTCCATTTATAGACCCTTTAAAAATAATTTTAAAGAAAACAACTTCCAAATTTATGTGATAGGAAAAATCATTGATTCCAACACGCGTCCCATTTTACATTTATTTCACAAAAAATAAAGAATCCGAAAATTGGAAACTTTTTAACTACATTTTTTTTAAATCAAGAATTTCAAACAGGAAAATCTTTTTACCTAAAACTTTTGACATAGCAAGTTTTCAAATTATGAATTTTCAAATCTCCTTTTTTTTCAAAACAACAATTTACCCATTCAAACATTTCAAGGAATTTTCCAAAAATCTTTTATCAAATTCTTTCATGTAGGGTTGGGTTTAGAAATTAATTTTAATTGTTCATTCTTTTGAACTTTCCTACTTAACCTTTAAAAATTTGATTATCTCTCTGAGGTGATTAATGTATACCTTCTTATGGAAACTTGTTCATTCATTTTTTTTACATCTAAATTTTGAATATTTACAGATATCTTGTCTTATAGTATTTAGTTACGATCTAACATGTTTATTTTCTATCTCTATAAATGTCATCTTGTCCATAATAAATGATTGTTATCCCAACCAGACATTTCTAAAGGCATTTGTTTGTTCATACTAATTTTTACCCATTATTCCTGTGAGAAATGCGGATTACGGATCTTAAGGCTAAGATTAACACTAGAGGGGGGTGAATAGTGTTAATAAAGAATTACTAAATCTTTTTAACTTATGTTAATTTAGACACAAAAGTATGCAATATACAGACACAGATATGATCACAAAAACAATCACAGATGCAGAAATAAAATAAAATAAAAGCAATAAAGGAAAGAACACACCGGATTTTATACTGGTTCGGAGTTACCCTACATCCAGTCCCGCAACACAAGTACGGATTTCATTTCAAAAGCAATTGTACAATTACACCCTCGGTTTCAAGGCTACGAGGTACACCCTCCAGAATTTCGATCCTCTGGGTAGAGATAGTTATTTTCGGACCACAAGTTTACCCAATTGATTTACCAAGGCTACAATCACACCTTTTCCCTTTTTGTTGATTTCCAAGGCTACAATCACACCTTTTCTCACTTAATAGATTACAAAAAAGTCTATAGCTCTGAATAGCACTGAGAATCTTGTAGAGATAGTGATAGAGAATCAAACTAGAAGTAATCGAGTATGATTCAATGTTGATTTCGGCATGGCAATGATAAGAATATGTATTAAGAAATGAGGAAGAAGAAGATGAGTGAAAACCAGAAAATTGTGATTGAAAATTCGTTGAAACTGACCCTTATTTATAGAAGAACAACAGCCATGACCGTTCATGAAGAGTTATGGCGAATAGACACTTCTTTTGAAATTTGAATTTTTGAATCAAACTGTCACCATGTCGACATGGTCATGCTAGGCATGTCGACATCCTAAAGGATTTTTTGGTGTTTTTGATTTTCTTTGAAAATAACCTTTATCTTATATAAAAACTATTTTAAACTTTATAAATATACTTGACTATAGTTAAATTCATATGTAAATATAAAAAATAATATACATAGATTTAACTATAATTTTATATTTAAATCTAAGTATAAATATATAAAAGTTAAATGTATTATTTAAAAAGATAGTTTAAAATTAGGAGTAATTTGACTTTGAAAATAAAGATGTTTTTTAGGCTAAAATTATTTAAAATCAGGATCGAGGGTTTTGAATCTTTTAAAAGGAAAGTTTTAAAAACATTTTGAAAACATGATATAATTTTGAAAAATCATTTTGAATAAAAGTTAGCGGATACAAAACAATGTTCCACTAGATTTTTCGTAGGTTCCATCCTACTTAGGGTTCCGTCCCTTTAACGGGCACGAAGTTGATTCCATTCCACGAATAAATTGGATTTTAAGAAGCCAATGCTTTTCTATGAGTTTTAACAAAAATTCCTAATAATAATAAAAAATACTTATCCTTGAAATCTTGAACTCTTGATAGTCTCGATACTCATGAGTCTTCTATCTTGATATTTTATCTTGATATCTTGAATCTCTATACTGTACAGTCTTCATTCTTAGTACCTACATGGTTAAATCCTACATATCTAAACTTATAATGATAGTATTTATATTTTATAATCTATTCTAAGGCTGTTGTCATCAAAACCATCATCTTATGGACTATAATCTCCCCCTTTTTGATGATGACAACCTTTGTTTATAAAATATTATTTCTATCCTAATAACTCCCCCTAAAACTAACAACTTTCCCTTAATCTGTACCTAACTATCCTATTTTATATTTCTCCCCCTTTGTCATCAACAAAAACTTTATCTAAACTAGATAACTTCAAACTATATAACTCCCCCTAAAACTATTACTCTATGACATGTGATTATAATGATAGTGTTATCATAAATAATCAACACTTAAGTCTAATACTAAAACATAGTCCTAAACTATCAACTATCCTAACTAAGAATTCGCAATAATACTTATAATAAAAACACATATAAGAGCACGAGTTATTTATTACGTATATGGTTGTATTTACATTTGCGTTTGGAAAACATAAAAACACAAACAACAATGGAAGGAAAGAGAAGAAACTAATGTGTGTTTCTGCACATAGGAGATCTATGAATCGAACAGTTTGGATAGTGGGAACAAAAATTTCCACGTTGTTTAACAAGATTCTCATTTTTGTCGAAACACACTTCTCCAACACACACTACTTGTTCATCATCCTCCTCGTGTGCTTCTTCCATGGGTTCTTCTTCTTCTTTTTCTTCTTCTTCGTCGCTGGCCTCTTGTTCTTGATTGAGTGAAGAGTCTTCATGGATCAAGATAGGGTTCGCCTGGTTGTTCATTAGGAATTTTTGCAAATTCCTAAGAATCTTGCCTTGCCTTTCCTGTTCCTTTTCCATACGAAGTTGAGTTACTTGAATTTCAGTTAACATCTGAAGTACATCAATCATTGACTCCTCTATTTTCATTACATGAGCAAGAGTAGTGCATTGGAATGGACCAGAAGTAGGAGAGGGAATTGAGAAAGTTGATTTTATGTTTGATTTTGAGGATGAAGCCATGATTTTATTTATTTCAGAAGAGAGAATGAAGAGAAAACAGAGAGAATGAATGAAAAGTCAAAATTGAGAAGAATATATAACTAAATTTTTGAATTTTGGTGGGAAAATTTAAAAAAAAAATCAAAAACGTTATATGTCGACATGTATACTTAAGGGATGTCGACATGGTCTTTTTAAAATTTAACTCTTTGATTTATTTTGATACCAATTGTTAATTATACTTGTTATTTATATTTTATATTTCAGTTATAGAACAAATTCCTAATTCTCTTCTTAATTTAGTAAATATTGATTCATTTAAAGGTTTTGTTAAGATATCGGCAATTGGATTTTCAGAATTGATATAATCGAGAGTAACTACTTCCTTGCTTATATTATCGCTGAGAAAATAATGTCTGATATCAATATGTTTAGTTCGAGCATGTTGAGTAGTATTTTTGGAAAAATTTATCGCACTCGTATTGTCACAATAAATTGGAGATTTTGAGAAATTTAAACCAAAATCTTTTAAGGTTTGTTGCATATATATTACTTGAGAACAAGCCAAAGCAGCAGAAATATACTCTGCTTCGGTTGTTGATAAATAAACTGTTTTGCTTTTTACTAAGCCAAGAAATCAGAGAATGCCCCAAAAAGTGACAAGTCCCACTTATACTTTCTCGGTCTGATTTACAACCAGCATAGTCAGCATCACAGTAAGATATTAAGTCAACCGAATCATTTTTAGGGTAGAATAAACCATAATCAGACGTGTGTTTAACATATTTTATGATTCGTTTCACGGCTTTTAAGTGAGTCTCTTTAGGTTGGGATTGATATCTGGCACAGAGACAGACACTATGCATGATATCAGGTCTACTAGCAGTAATATAGAGTAATGAGCCAATCATTCCTCTATATAATTTTTGATCTACATCTTTCGAGAGATCTTCTTTACTAAGGTACTCATTGGTTGCCATGGGAGTGGGTTTTACACTCGCAGTGGTCAAACCAAATTTACTAATTAGGTCTTTAGCATATTTTTCTTGACTAATAAAGATACCATTATCTAATTGTTTTATTTTTAATCCTAAAAAGAAATTTAATTCATCCATATGACTCATCTCAAATTCTTTTTTCATTATTTCAGAAAATTCTTTATTCATTTCAAAATTAGTTGAACCAAAAATGATATCATCTACGTAAACTTGTGCTAGTTGAATATCATTTTTATTTCTTTTAATAATAAGAGTATTATCTACTTTACCAATTTTAAAATTAGATTGCAACAAATAAGATCTTAGTCTATCGTACCAGGCTCTAGGAGCTTGTTTTAGACCATATAGTGCCTTTTTAAGTTTGTAAACATGATTTGGTAATTTATCATTTTCAAAACGTGGTGGTTGTTCGACATATACTTCTTCTTTTACAAATCCATTTAAAAAGACGCTTTTAACTTCCATTTGAAATTATTATGATTTGTGAAAGCAAGTAGAATCCTAATGGCTTCTAATCTTGCTACGGGAGCAAAGGTTTCATCAAAATCTATGCCTTCTTCTTGACAATAACCTTGAGCGACTAAACGAGCTTTATTTCTAACTACCTCTCCTTGTTCATTCATTTTATTTTTATAAACCCATTTAGTTTCAATTATAGTTTTATTTTCCGGTCTAGGAACAAGTTCCCAAATGTCATTTCTAGTAAATTGATTTAATTCTTCATGCATAGCCAAAATCCATGAATCATCAGTTGATGCTTCTATTGGATTTTTGGGTTCAATAGTTGATATAAAAGCTACTTTACTCATTTGACTTAGTTGATTTCTAGTTTTAACAACAGATTTCATATCTCCCATTATATTTTCTATAAGGTGATCTTTAAAAGTTTTGTCCTTTTATTAGGATGGTCAATTTCATTATTAGTTTCAATAGGTTCTTGATTTTGAGTGATTAAATCCTCTTCATCATTTGTATCTTCAAAATTTTTGAAATTTTCATCAAATGAAACATGCATTGTTTCTTCAATGGTATTATTTTTTAAATTAAACACTCCGTACGCTTTACTTCTATTAGAATATCCGATAAAGATACCTTTGTCGGATTTAGGATCAAATTTATCTAAATTATCTTTTGTATTTAAAATAAAGCATTTACTTCCAAAAATTATGAAATAAGATACCTTAGGTTTCTTTGAATAAAGAAGTTCACAAGATGTCTTATCCGTTAGAGGTCTAATTAAAGTTCTATTCAAAATATAACAGGCGGTAGCAATTGCTTCTGCCCAAAAATTCTTTGGTAAATTACTATCTGTAAGCATAGTTGTCGCACACTCTTGAATCTTCCTATTTTTACGTTCTACTACTCCATTTTGTTGTGGAGTTCTCGAAAATGAAAAATTGTGAGTTATTCCCTTTTTACTGCAGAATTCCTCAAACCTTTCATTTTCAAATTCATCACCGTGATCACTTCGAATAGTTATAATTTCTAGAGAAATTGATTTTGAATTCTTTTTGAGAATGTCTTAAAACATTCAAAAGTATCACTTTTATGTTTCAAAAATATTGTCCATGTAAATCTAGAATAATCATCTACAATTACAAAGACATATCTACTATGATTTATTGATAAAATTTGAGATGGACCAAATAAATCAAGATGAAGTAATTCAAGAGGTTTTGAAGTTGAAATCATATCTTTTAACTTAAAAGAATTTTTCCTAAGTTTTCCTAATTGACAAGCATCACATAAACTATCTACTTTAAAATTCATTCTAGGGAGACCTCTTACTAGATCATGTTTTGACAGTCTAGATAGGAGTTTGAAACTCAAATGCCCAAATCTCTTGTGTCAAATCCAAAGGTCACTTGTATTTGCCAACTGACACAGGTTATCATTTGAAACTTTCATACTAAGAATATATATTCTTTTTCCTGACTCCCTCAAATATAATGGTTGAATTATTATCTTCAATGTGACATTTATCTTTTTCAAATTTAATTTTTAACCTTTATCACATAGTTGACTTATACTTAGCAGATTATGTTTCGGATTCTTAACTAGCAAAACATTAGTAATAGTAGGAGTTTCAGAATTACCGACTTTGCCGATGCCAATCACATATCCTTTTGAATTGTCTCCAAAGTTAACCAATCCTCCGTCTTTGTATATTATATCATTCAGTATATCTGGATTGCCAGTCATGTGTCTAGAACATCCACTATCAAGTATCCATTTGTTCTTTCTGATCTGCACAATTTTTCCGTGGTGGATTGATTCCTCAACACCCATAAATCATGATTCATGCACATCAAACAATTTTGGTAGATAACTTGAATTTGAATATTGATGATATGCAGACTTATGAAACAATGATGATTTGAATACTTCTAAATTAGTATTAACGAATATAGCCATTTTAAAAACTTTTAAAAAATCAGATTATGAAACTTTGAAAACCTTGCTCTGATACCAATTGTGAGAAATGCGGATTACGGATCTTAAGGCTAAGATTAACACTAGAGGGGGGGTAAATAGTGTTAATAAAGAATTACTAAATCTTTTTAACTTATGTTAATTTAGACACAAAATGTAACGACCCAGAATTCCTGTCATTTGAAATTCGTATATTTAATTGATTTTAAATATTAATAAGTAAAACTTGTAAGTCCAATAAATTTTATTTCGAATATCTAGATTTAATTGGATCATTAAATCGATAATTTAATATTTGAAATTACAGAAATAATTGGAAATTGGGTTTAATGTGATTAAAATTGATTTGTAAATTTGTATTAAATCATATAAGAGTTAGAATGATGTTATAGAACTTTTAAAATAGAATTTAAAGTTAATTCGCAGAAATTGAATATTTTAATATTTAATTGACGAGTAAAAATAGTCATTTTTCAAACAGTCTCGGATTTCGACGAAACTAGTTTCATCGGATCCGTAATGTTATGTTTTTGTGAGATTTCAAATTTCGTGTCAATCCGTAATCTATTTTGATGAAAGCAACGGTCGAGATAGTTAAGGTTTTAAAAAGAAAATAATAATAATAGAAATTAGTTATATTTAAAATTGTGTAATGTTTAAAATGTTATAACTTGTTCATACGAGGTCGAAAATTTACGAAACAACTTGCGTTGGGTTCGTGTGGACAAACACTACGCGATGGAGCTGGATTGGAATTGATTGGAGCTAGTGACAATTTTGGGTAAAATTATTCGAAATAAAACACTGCAACTGTTATTGAAAGCAAGGTGAGAACTTCTCACTCAATCGAATTTGTTTCGATTTAAATTTTAAATAGTTAGATTTAAAATTGCTTGATTGTGTGATTGAATCCATGTGGTAATGGAAAGTTCCTTGGCCATACCATTTGTTGGAAATCCAAACTCCAATACGCACCTTGTATGGTTTTAGTTGTAGAACCTGCCATTTACTTATGGTGGTCATCACTGTTTAGATGGTAGCTATAGTAGGCATAGTTCGAAATGTCTATGTTGGCTAAGATTTATATCATACTTTCGAAATGTTTTCCTACACTTTGCACTTATAGTAATAATATCAAAGAAATCTTCTGCGTATCAAGCATGTTTGACTATCATAAGGAGAAATCTCATCTGATTCTGCGTTTGCATTGTGTGTGTGCGTGTGCGGAAGGCCTTATGGTAGTTATATTTTCTAAAAGCATTGCGGATCTATTTTGAAAAATATTTGTTTGTTTGTTTTTTTAAGATAAACTGTTGTAAGTTCTCCAGTCACATTACTGACCTGGAGTTTATTGTTCCCTTCCTAAACTCTGGGTGCCCATCATTTTCCACACGGGCAGCCTAGAGTCAGGTTATCATGTTATTCTGGAATTCAGGAGTTGTTGTGGAGATCAGGAACAAGCTGGATGGCATGGCGTATCAACTAGTATATAGTATTTCTTTTCCGCTGTTTGTTGTTGTAAACTCTGATAATGTAATATAATGTGATGTAATGTAATAACTGATATAGTTCTTTTGATTTAAAGATTATTCATTTATCTATTATATGTTATTCCGCTGCAATTGTGAGATTCTGATATTGTTTCTGTTGCTTTTCTTTCTTTCTCCTTCTATCTCTTCTTCTTAAACCCTAAAGGTTCGGTTTTTGCCATTCGATTTTTGGCAGTTGATATGGTGGACGTATAAATGTCGACTTTCGGAAGTCGAAGAATCGGGTCTTTACAAAGTGGTATCAGAGCATATGGTTAAGCAACAACCTTGGCTCTGTTCGGTGTTACTCATTAGAGATAGAGTTAGCAGTACTCTAGAATGAGTTTGAGTGTAATAATAGATATGAGCGTGTATTTGTTAGTGAATATAAAATTTGTTTTATATTTTGTTGATTGGTTTGTTGTGTGGTATATGGAATATGGTCAATACGAGTAATTAACATCATTGATAGGAATCTCTAAACACTTGTACAGAACAAATTCGACACGATATAGTTTTAAAATAGGGTAAATGAAATAATTTTACCTAAATTATTTTCGTATATAAAAGAGAAGAATTTTCTATGAATTATTATAATATATGATTGCTTGGTTGCTAGAAAGTGATGATATTTAATTATTATCATTAAAGTTGAAAAAGAAATTGAAATCGTAACTCCAAAGTTAAGAAATAAATTCACATACAAATAGAATTGGAGAATATAAATTGTAAATGTGATTTGTAATTTGAAGTAACATTCCAGAGGAATATTTGGAAATATTTTGAAAGGGTTTGCAATTTGGAAAAGATTAAATTCCTTTTTGAGTTCGAAAATGGTTTTCAAGGGTTTGGAAAAATGTTTTTGGAGGGATAAAAGCTCTAAACTCTTTTCGGTCGCTAGAAAATAACTTCGGTGATGACTGCAACATCATCGGCGTTAATTTTCGGGTTTTCAAAAGAGGGATTGCAGCCAAGTTGTTTTAAATAGAAGTCGTTTGGAAAATTTGGGTTTGGATTTTGAAATTCAAAGGATAATTTGAATTGGTTTCAAAAATGGTTTTGAAATGTTGGAAAGACTCTGGAATCTGATAAAAATAGTCATGGAATAAAATTTATTAAGTTGAAAAATAAATTTGGGGTTGAAACAAATGAATTGAAATTGAGTTTGAATTATGGAAATAAATTTATGAATGAATGAATTTACAATTGCAAGTAAATTGAAAATTTGTCAAGTTGGATCAAATGAAGCTAAGTATTAAAATAAAATTAGTAAGTAAAACTAATTGAAGAAATGACAAATTTAATATGGGTTGAAATGAATTGAATTCAACATTTACAAATAAAGGGTAAATAAAATTCATATGGAATTTGAAATCCAGTTTAAATATAAGTGGTTATAAACCAAAACAGTGAATTGAATTTTGTTCGGAACGAACAAAGGAACAAAAAGAAACTGAAATTGAAAACTGAATATCGAAACCAATTTGAATTGTGCGAGATGAAATGAGTTAGAACTTGTAATGAATTAGTAAAAGAAAGTAATTTAAAATAGCAAGATGAATCAGTTGAGAATGAAAAATATTTGATAAAATTCAATATTCAAAAGGTAAATTGAATCCAAATAGAATTGAAATTGATAATGTGAGACTGAATAAAAATGGATATTATGGTTAGCAGGATATACAGGTGGATTAAAGGAAAATTGGGATTTTGATTTCGAAGATAAAAAAATTGAATTGCTCGACAAAATTTATGTATTTGAATTTCAGTATGAAATTTGATGATTTTCTTGTCCAGCCACTTGGCTTTTTCTTTTCTTTTTGAAATCTGGGGGCCGTGGTGCCATTTGTTGTAGTCGTACCGAGCTTGCCGCGCAAAGGAGATGCTGGTGAAATTTTTCGAAAATTTAAGGCGTTAGAATATTTTTGAGAAAATTAAAAATTTTTGAAAACTATAACTTTGATTTTTGGAGAAAAAATTAAACTATATAGTTGATTTTGAAAGGATAACTAAGTATGATTTGAAAACTTAGTTAAGTTATTGTAAGAAGTTTAACTATGGATTTTGGAAAGGTTAAAATGTTTAAATGAATTTGAAATTTAAGTTGAACAAATGGTTTTGAAAAGTTAATGGAATTCAAGACTTTTTCTTACTTGGTAATTTCGAGGATGAAATTCTTTTAAAGGGGGAAGTTTGTAACGACCCAGAATTTCTGTCATTTGAAATTCGTGTATTTAATTGATTTTAAATATTAATAAGTAAAATTTGTAAGTCGAATAAATTTTATTCCGAATATCTAGATTTAATTGGATAATTAAATCGATAATTTAATATTTGAAATTACAGAAATAATTGGAAATTGGGTTTAATGTGATTACAATTGATTTATAAAGTTATATTAAATCATATCGGAGTTAGAATGATGTTATAGAACTTTTAAAATAAAATTTAAAGTTAATTCGCAGAAATTGAATATTTTAATATTTAATTGACGAGTAAAAATAGTCATTTTTCAAATAGTCTCGGATTTCGACGAAACCAGTTTCATCGGATCCGTAATGTTATGTTATTATAAGATTTCATATTCCGTATCAATCGGATTTACGGTTTGTCCGGGGCAAGCTAAAACGCACTGAAATAGGTTTAAGTGAATTTTAAATTTAAATTAGTCGATTTGAAAACTTATCTTTCAAATATGATCGAATTGGCACTCGATATATATTCCATTGCATTCGGAATGGGGTTAAAACATTATAAACGTCAGGCAGCACGCTTCGTTTGGAGTTCAGAAAAATTTCGGGTGAATAGTGTCGCGTAATTTTCTATATAAGGACCTCATTTCTTTTATTTTTCAAAACCCTAAGCAACCTAGGTCACGGCGGCCAGAAACACTTTACTGGCCGAAAACTCATCTCGTTTCTCCTCTAATATCTCATGATCCATCGACAATTAGCTAATAGCTTCAACTACAAAGTTGTAGAGCTTGGCAAGATCCATCGATTCAACGGCTATGATCGTAAATTTCGTCACGAATCAACGGCAATCATCATTTGAACATAAACCGTTCACACACATGCAGCCGAGTTTAACAAGGTTGCAGGCGTAGGTCGAGCTCGTGACGAGCTTCCATTCGGCGGTCCCTGATCAACTTCTCGACGTCGTTGGTGGGTGCGGTTTGCAAATTTCGAACGGCAGCAATGGGTTTGGGGTCGCGCGCATATTCACCTAGAAGAAGATAGAAGGGAGCATCATGCGGCCAGGATCTATTTTGATGAAAGCAACGGCTGAGATGGTTAAGGTTTTAAAAAGAAAATAATAATAATAGAAATTAGTTATATTTAAAATTGTGTAATGTTTAAAATGCTATAACTTGTTCATACGAGGGCGAAAATTTACGAAACAACTTGCGTTGGGTTCGTATGGAAGAACACTACGCAATGGAGATGGATTGGAATCGATTGGAGCTAGTGATAATTTTGGGTAAAATTAAACGCGCGTTTAATTTTATTCGAAATAAAACACTTCAACTGTTATTGAAAGTAAGGTGAGAAATTCTCACTCAATCGAATTTGTTTCGATTTAAATTTTAAATAGTTAGATTTAAAATTGCTTGATTGTGTGATGAATGATAAATTGCTACCTGTTGTATTGAAATAGACCTTATACGCCGTATATTAAGCGGATGTTATTTATTAAACACATATACCGTGATATTTCACCTTAAAGTGGAATTGGTATTATATATGTACTTGGAGTTGAATTTCCCGCATTATATAGCGGATGAGACCCTATTGCGCCGCATAATAGCGGATAATATTTTATATAACCCATGTACCACAATATTCCATCTTAAAACGAGATTGGTATTGTGCTAACATGTATGGATGCAGAGAAACAGGTTGGAGGGATCCAACTAGATTCCTCAACGGTATTGATTTATTTA
The DNA here is from genome assembly GCA_030765085.1 of Allium cepa. NCBI lineage: Eukaryota > Viridiplantae > Streptophyta > Magnoliopsida > Asparagales > Amaryllidaceae > Allium > Allium cepa. Next base: position 582,250,861 of record CM060940.1, read on the forward strand.
CAGATATTTGCGATACATTCTGTTATCATATTGATATATGATATTTGGATGCCGTGGTTGATGTATTTGTGCTGTTGCAGCATTGGGCCTATTTTTGGAGTTTTAAAAATGTTAAAGTAATGATTTCGAATTTAAAAGGATTTTCTAGTGATTTTTGAAAGTATACATTTTATTGAATTTTGGAATTGATTCATTTTAAATAAATAAATGTTATAATTTTTATGTTATAAAAATTTTGATTTTTGTGAAATATGACCGAAATGTGATTTTTGAAATAAGTAGTTGAATTTTTTACAAAAAATGGTTTAAATTGGGATTTTTGAATTATTATAAATAGTTTATATAAAAGATTTATAAAATTGATATTTATAAACTAAAATATTGGAATTATAAAACGAGTTTTTTTTAAGTGTTAAACTGAAGTATAAATGGATTTCATAAGTGAATGAAATTTATAGATTTATAAATTGTGAAGTTATAAAATGAATATATTTTGTAAAAGATTTATAAGTAATTAACTAATAAATTGGATTTTGGCATTTAAATGAGATATAAATAGAATTTGTTAATTAAGGGATTTTATAAGTTGAAGTTTTTGTAAAATTATGTAGATGTGAATTTATAAACGTTGTTTTATAAATTCGTAATCAATTGAATTTGATAAGTAAATATGAAAGCCTTTAATTAAATATGTAGAAGTGTTGAATTTGGTAAACGATTTATATCTACGATTTTGGACAGTGGATAATCCTTTAAATTAAATATGTAGAAGTGTTGAATTTGGTAAACAATTTATATTCACGATTTGGGACGGTGAATGATATGTTAAAGAAATGTTTTAGGAAGTGATATTTTAAATAGAATTAAAATGATTTGAAGTTGTTTTAAAATGTGTTAAGGATCGAAACCATAGATTTCAACATTCATTGTTGAAATAGACATTTTCGAGAAATAAGGAAAAGATGGACTATAACACTGTTGTTATAGTAAATGATTTTCAAAAAGAAATGTTTTATATAGTATTGGGATTTATATATCTATCTTAATTTCAAATCCCTATACTAGTGATTTTGGGTTGTCGTAACGATGTTTTACGCAACATTTGTTTTGACTCAAATGAATGTGTTTAAGAGAATGTTTTCCTTAAAGAATAAAATATATACTTAATTGTGGTTTAAGTATATTGAATATTTTCCAAATGTTGAAAATAAATAGATTTGTGAATTACTTATTATTAAATAAGTATGGAAATTTTTTCCAATATGAAGTGAAATGTTTAGAGAATATATCTTTTTAAAGATAAATTGAAGTGAATATTTGGCAAGTTATTTAATTTATGGAAGATTAATAAAAGGGCCTAGTGATTGTTATGGTGCTGAATATTTGTTTGTTTGCTTTGATAGTTAAATAACCGACTATCAATATTTACCTTTGAATGGGTATTTGTTGTGATTTGCTTGAATTTGAATGCTACACTTCTTTTTAAATAAGCGCTTGTTATTCGGTTTAGCCGGGAGAGGACCTTTGGGTCATAAATCCCATTCCGAATAGTGATACGTCGTAATGGATTGCATTTGAAGACCAGTGTTGAAGACCGGATATTTTCAAAAATGGAAGGATTACCGTCAAATATCTCTACATCGGCTGATCTCCGATATAGAGATTTTATCACCCTTTGTGATGGGAAGTCCGGTCGTGATTAGTGAATATCCGGATTGCAAGGGCTTCTTTGGAAGTGCCTTCGGTTTTGTTCGAACCCAGAACGGACTTGTATGGATGTGTGTCTGACGTTACAGTTTGAGATGTAAAGCTAGTTTCTATCAAATACATTTCTGTTGGTGGTGGAGAATTTATTCTCTTAGCTTAACACCATTCTCTGAGACTTACGAGCTCAGAGGTTATGTAGTTGATGCTTACTAGTGATATATTCCCAATTTGGTAACATGGCATGCTGAGTGCTGCTGATCATTTGTTGATCAAAGCGTGGCTTTTATGAAAAGCGTAGCTTTGTGGACGAGACTTCGTCGAACCTCACACCCCGGAAATGGTCAAAACAGGAAAGATGCGGCAAGGTTATTTGGGGATAGCGCCCCCATAGGGTATGTTCATTTCCTTCTGGATAGAGGTGGTATTATGGTATGGAGCCCTGATACTTAACATATGTGGTTGCTGCAAATTTATTTCTTTGTGGTTGTTGGTGAATCCTGAGATTTAGGTCGGTTACGACCGGGGGATGGCATACTCGTGTCAGTAGTTACCTAGCTAGAGGTAACTCGGCTTTGTGTTGGCAGAGATCCGTTTAGATTCTCGGGGCGTCCTTCCAGAGGCGTACCCATGTGGCAATGGAAAGTTCCTTGGCCTGACCATTTGTTGGAAATCCAAACTCCAATACGCACCTTATACGGTTTTAGTTGTAGAACCTGCCATTTACTTATGGTGGTCACCACTGTTTAGATGGTAGCTATAGTAGGCATAGTACGATATGTCTATGTTGGCTTAGATTTATATCATACTTTCGAAATGTTATCCTACACTTTGCACTTATAGTAATAATATCAAAGAAATCTTCTGCGTATCAAGCATGTTTGACTATCATAAGGAGAAATCTCCTCCGATTCTGCGTTTGCATTGTGTGTGTGCGCGGGAGGCCTTATGATAGTTACATTTTCTAAAAGCATTGCGGATCTATTTTGAAAAATATTTTTTTGTTTGTTTTTTAAGATAAACTGTTGTAAGTTCTCACACCAGTCTCATGACTGACCTGGAGTTTATTGTTCCCTTCCTAAACTCTGGGTGCCCATCATTTCCACATGGGTTGCCTAGAGTCAGGTTATCAGGTCATTCTAGAATTCAGGAATTGCTGTGGAGATCAGGAGCAAGCTGGATGGCATGGCGTATCAACTAGTATATAGTATTTCTTTTCCACTGTTTGTTGTTGTAAACTCTGATAATGTAATATAATGTGATGTAATGTAACAACTGATATAGTTCTTTTGATTTAAAGATTATTCATTTATCTATTATATGTTGTTCCGCTGCGATTGTGAGATTCTGATATTGTTTTTGTTTCTTTTTTTCTTTCTCCTTCTACCTCTTCTTCTTAAACCCTAAGGGTTCGGTTTTCCGGCATTCGATTGTTCGGAAGTTGATATAGTGGACGTATAAATGTCGACTTTCAAAAGTCGAAGAATTAGGTCTTTACACAAAAGTATGCAATATACAGACACAGATATGATCGCAGAAACAATCACATATGCAGAAATAAAATAAAAGCAGTAAAGGAAAGAACACACCGGATTTTATACTGGTTCGGATTTACCCTACATCCAGTCCTGCAACACAAGTACGGATTTCCTTTCAAAAGCAATTGTACAATTACACCCTCGGTTTCAAGGCTACGAGGTACACCCTCCAGAATTTCGATCCTCTGGGTAGAGATACTTGATTTTCGGGCCACAAGTTTACCCAATTGATTTACCAAGGCTACAATCACACCTTTTCCCTTTTTGTTGATTTCCAAGGTTACAATCACACCTTTTCTCACTTAATAGATTACAAAAAAGTCTATAACTCTGAATAACACTGAAAATCTTGTAGAGATAGTGATAGAGAATCAAACTAGAAGTAATCAAGTATGATTCAATGTTGATTTCGACATGGCAATGATAAGAATATGTATTAAGAAATGAGGAAGAAGAAGAGGAGTGAAAACCAGAAAATTGTGATTGAAAATTCGTTGAAACTGACCCTTATTTATAGAAGAACAACAGCCATGACCGTTCATGAAGAGTTATGGCGAATAGACACTTCTTTTGAAATTTGAATTTTTGAATCAAACTGTCACCATGTCGACATGGTCATGCTAGGCATGTCGACATCCCAAAGGATATTTTAGTGTTTTTGATTTTCTTTGAAAATAACCTTTATCTTATATAAAAACTATTTTAAACTTTATAAATATACTTGACTATAGTTAAAATTCATAAGTAAATATAAAGAATAATATATATAGATTTTAACTATAATTTTATATTTAAATCTAAGTATAAATATATAAAAGTTAAATATATTATTTAAAAAAATAGTTTAAAATCAGGAGTAATTTGACTTTGACAATAAAGATGTTTTTGAGGCTAAAATTATTTAAAATCAGGATCGAGGGTTTTTAATCTTTTAAAAGGAAAGTTTTGAAAACATTTTGAAAATAGGATATAATTTTGAAAAATTATTTTGAATAAAAGTTAGCGGATACAAAACAATGTTCCACTAGATTTTTCGTAGGTTTCATCCTACTTAGGGTTTCATTCCTTTAACGGGCTCGAAGTGGATTCCATTCCATGAATAAATTGGATTTTAAGATGCCGGTGCTTTTCTATGAGTTTTAACAAAAATTCCTAATAATAATAAAAAATACTTATCCTTGAAATCTTGAACTCTTTAAAGTATCGATACTCATGAGTCATCTATCTTTATATTTTATCTTGATATCTTGAATCTCTATACTGTACATTCTTCATTCTTAGTACCTGCATGGTTAAATCCTGCATATACATACATATATATATATATAAACTTATAATGTTAGTATTTATATTTTATAATCTATTCTAAGGTTGTTGTCATCAAAACCATCATCTCATGGACTGACAATTCCTTCCTTATCTCTCATAATTATCTTATTATCCTCTTTAATCAGTCCATTTATATCCTTATTAAATTCTTGTAACTTTATATTTATTCCACATTTATTGCTTTAGAGTTATAATCTTTACCATCCTCAATTTCTATCCCCATTTCTTATTACGCTTATAAAGTCAATAATTATAAGGAAGTCTAGGTCCAACAAAAGAGTCAAGTACCATACAGCTTTTAGGGAGCTTATGTACATCACGCTCATGCTCTTCTTAGTCCACTCCTTATGATATGTCCTCCGCCCCATGGATAATCGAGGTAGAAGTATAAATTTAACTATATTTGTTTTTCCAACTCATAGTCGCTTCGCCTATCCTTTCGAAATATGGCCGCAACTACCTCTATGGTTGAAATTTGTAGAGTTAGGTCTATATTCAAAATAATATATATATTTATATATAGGTTTTTTTTGAGAAATACTTTTAAAAATAACAAGTATGCTTCTCATACGTAAAACTATTGTCGTTGATCGGGTAATCTGGCTCTGATACCAGATGTAACAACCTGCTCTAAAATGGACCTAAATTCCGATCCAGAAAAGGCTCATTGAAACTTAGAGCCATCTAAAAATTGATTGTTGATTGGTTAAAAGAACAATATAGAGCTATTTATCTATGCATTTAGAATCTCATAGCGGAAGGATAAAATATAACACTAACAACAGTACCCAGTTTATTCAAATTTCAAATGTCATTGAAAACCATAAAAAAATCGATAATCATTGTTACATATCCATGGCACAACATCCAAAATCACAACATCATTTTTATTTCACGGGTACATCAAAAACTACAGAAAATAACAAGTAAATAAATAGACTACTACTATAAGTCTCATCAAACTCTCCGCCTTCAGCATCACCCTTCTTAAGCTGTTTTGTAATGAGGAGGGTGTCAGAACAAAATATATTTGGTGCATAAAAATCCCGAGCCTTGCTATATTAGCACTTGGAGAGTATAATTTAAATAGGAACATTCTTACGTATTCTACCTATATTATAAGTCTTTTTAAATATAAGCCTATAGCCAACTTCCTATCAACCCAACAACCCATATCTATCGTCTATAACGTCCTATCAATTTAAGAGATGATACTCGAGTCACTTAATAACTTTTAGTGGGAATTATGCAAACTCCAACTATTTAATACCTTATTTAAGGTAGGTCTATGTCATTTACTACCTATCCCGAGGCGGAGTCCTCACTAGCAACTATCTAGTTGACATCCCATTAAATCTCCTCATCCACTTAATACTTCCTATTGAAGCGAGCCCTTTCGAGATATTCTCTACCATGCCTAACCCATAATCCCGACTATTTACTACTTCCTACATAGAGAATAGGCAGGTTCTCACACAACCATTTAATACCTTCAATCTCTAAAGTAGGTCCTTCATATTATGACCCGTATCCCACGGTGATGTCTCATATTATTCCGACTATTCATAGGTATTGGTAGCCAGATTACCAGTGCGATTTACCCCAGGGACTTACCTCATTTCATTGTAGTTACTTATCATGGGGGATGTCTTACATCAGCCCAAAGTCACACTACTGGTAGACAAATTAGCTGGACAGACTTTCAAGTGCTTTTGACCGACTTTGCATCCCTATTACATTATCATAGTCTATATTGCACTCAACATATGTTGTATATATCTCATCGTTTCCATAATTAAGGCCTTACAAGAAATCTTTCTTATTACCCCTTTAACATTAAGTACTTTCCTAAAAGAGATTTAATAAAATTAGTAACCTATTTAACTACGTCATTATAGGTTATAATTATACATTAATTACGCTATTATATAGATATATAGTGTAACGCCCCGGGAATTTTCGACTTTCGAAAATTCAACATCGATACTCAATTTATCGACTGCCGAGAAATCGAAGGCCGGAAACCCGAAATGTTATGGGTTTTGAAAAGAATTTAAGAAAAGAGAAGAGAAAAAGACAGAAGAAGGGAGAGAAGGATAGAAGATGGAGAGGAAAGAAAATAGAAAATAGAACAGAAAGAAAATAGAACGGAGAACGGAACAGAAAACAACAGAACTACATCAGAATCTCACAATCGCAGCGGAACAACATATAATAATAAATGAATAATCTTTAAACAAAGAACTATATCAGTTATTACATTTTATACATTTCATTACATCATATCATCAGAGTGTACAACATCATACAACAACAAACAGTGCAGCGGAAAAACAAATACTATATACTAGTGATACGCCATGCCATCCAGCTTGCCTCCAGCAACTCCTGAATATCCAGAATATCCTGATAAACCTTAACTCTTGACTGCCCGTGTGGAAATTGGTGGGCACCCAGAGTTTAGGAAGAAAAACAATAAACTCCAAGTCAGTCATGTGACTGGTGTGGGAACTCAAAACAGTTTATTTATCTTTAAAATCAAAGTAGAGGAATATTTTTAAAGTCAATTCGCAATGCTTTTAAAAATGAGACTACCATAAGGCCTCCCGCACACACACACAATGCAAACGCAGAATCGGAGGAGATTTCTCCTTATGATAGTCAAAGATGCTTGATACGCATTTAAAATAACATTTGATATTATTACTAGTGCATAGTGTAGAAAAAATTTATTTCGAAAGTAGAATATAAATCTTAGCCAACATAGACATTCCGAACTATGCCTACTATAGCTACCATCCAAACAGTGGGGCGCCACCATAAGTGAATGATAGGTTCTACAACTAATACCGTACAAGATCGTATTGTTTCTTTGGATTTCCAACGAATGATCAGGCCAAGGAACTTCCCATTGCCACATGAGAATGCCTCTGGATGGACATCCCCGAGAACCAAACCGGATCTCTACCAACACAAGGCCGGGTTACCCCTAACTGAATAACAACTGACCGAATATGCCATCCCCCGGTCCTTTGGGACCTTTCACCGAGCGCTCGTAATCAATTCACACAATCATAACAAAGTGTTTTCAACATGAATAAGCATCTGGGCTCCATACCATGATACCACCCTTTTCCAGAAGGAAATGCACATATCCTAAAGGGCGCTACCCCTCATAACCTTGCCGCATCTTTCCTGTTTTGACCATTCCGGGGTGTGAGGCTCGACGAAGTCACGTCCACAAAAACATACTTTATACAAAAGCCATGCTTTGGGTCAACAAATGATCATAGAAATGATCACCAGGATAGACGATCAAATAAATGATCCTATCACAAATAATCAACACAATGATCATTTACAGCAACACTCAGCATGTCACATTACCAAATTGGGAATATATCGCTGATAACCTTCAACTACATAACCTCTGAGCTCGTACGTCTCAGAGAAGGGTGTTAAGCTAAAAGAATAAATTCTCCGCCACCAACAGAAATATATTTGAATGAAATCGGCTTTATATCTCAATTTGTAATGTCAGACATACAATCCATACAAGTCTGTTCCGGGCTCGAACAAAACCGAAGGCACTTACAAAGAAGTCCTTGCAATCCGGATATTCACAATCCTGATCGGATTTCCCATCACTTAGGGAGAACTCAATACCGGAGCAACTCGGTGCAGAGTCAATCGACAGGTCATCCTATCGCTCTCGCAAATACCGGGTCTTCAACACCGATCTTCAAATGCAATTCATTACGTCGTATCACATATTCGGAATGGGTTATACGACCCCATGGTCCTTTCCCGGTTAACCCGAATAGTGAGCGCTTATTCAAAAATAAGTGTGGCATTCAAATTCAAACAAATCACATCAATTACCCATTCAAAGGGAAATATTGATAGTCGGTTATTGAACTATCAATGGATATGCACACATCACCAGTTTCCAAATAATTTTCCAAATTATTTATTTTCCAAAAATATCTTTACTAGATATATAATTTCACACTTCAAAAATAAATCAACATTTATTTTTAAACAAATTCCACTTTCTTTTATAAATTCCTTAGTGAATTTATATTTCACAATATCCATGCATATTCGATTTCAATTATTCATTTCAATTTATCTTCAAAAAGATAAATTCTCAAAATATTCACTTTATATTGGAAAACATTTCCATACTTATTAAATAAGTAATTCACGAACCTATTTATTTTCAACACTTGGAAAATATTCAATATACTTAAATCGAGATTTAGTATATATTTCATTCTTTAAGGAAATCATGCTCTTAAACATATTTATTTGGGCCAAAACGAATGTTGCGTAAAACATCGTTACGACAACCCAAAATCACTAGTATAGGGATTCGAAATTAAAATAGATATATAAATCCCAATACTATACAAAACATTTCCTTTCGGAAATCATTTACTATAACAACAGTGCTATAGTCCACCATTTCCTTCTATTTCTCGAAAACGTCTATTTCAACAATGAATGTTGAAATCTATGGTTTCGAATCTCAACATATTTTAAAACATCGTTAGATCGTTTTAATTCTATTTAAAACATCACATTCAAAACAATTTCTTCAACATATTATTCACTATTCAAAAACGTGAATATACTATGTTAACAAATTTCATCCTTTTATTCATTTTATTTCAAAGGATTATTCACAGTCAAAAATGTGAATATAACTCCATTAATAGGTTTCAACAATTAACTTATCGAAATAAGTCGTTTGCGAATTTATAAAACAACGTTTATAAATTCCATTTCTATCTATTTTATAACAACTTTTTATAAATCTCCTTTATTAATCTATTCAATTTATAACTCAATTATAAACCAAAAGTTCACCTTTGAACTTCATAATTATAAATCTTATAACTTATAAGATTCAATTATTTATCCAAAACCATTCTTTTAAAAACTTCACGAAATTTATAAATCTTACTATTTATAAATTTCATTTATAACTACACCATTTATAATTTTATAAATTCCATTCACTTATGCAATCCATTTTCACTTCATTCAAACACTTATAAAAACTCGTTTTATAATTCCAACATTTTAATTTATAAATCTTTTAATATAAATCAATTTATATTACTATTTTAAAAATGCCTTTAAACTCCTTTATAATTTCCTCATTTTGATTTATAAAATAATCAAATTTTATAAATCCTATATTTAAACTTTTTATAATAAATTCAAAAATCCCGATTAAACTCTTTTATAAAATCATTAATCCCATATTTTCAAAAATCAATCTTTAACCGTATTTCTCAAAATCATAATTTTTATAACTTTAAAAATTATATCGTTTATTTATTTAAAATGAATCAATTTCCAAACATATAGTATATTTTCAAAAATCACTTTAAAAATCATTTTAAAATTCCAAATTTGGTCCAATGATGCTACACACCAAATAGTCAATCACGACTACAACGATATCATATATCGATATGATAATCCATCAAATATCAAAATATCTGAAATCAAATAAATACTATTGAGGAATCCAGTTGGGTCCTTCCAACCTGTTTTCCTGCATCCACAAACATTAGCACAATACCAATTTCGCTCCAGTACGAAATTATCGCGGTATATGGGATTTAAAATATTATCCGCTTAATAGACGGCGCAATAGGGTCTCATCCGCTATACAAATAAATGCGAAAAATCAATAACTCCAATATATACATATGCCAATATATATATATATATATTGCTATTATATATAATACCAATTTCACTATTTATGAAATATTCGCGGTATATGTTTTTTTAATAAATAACATCCGCTTGCTAACGGCGCATAATGTCTATTTTAACAATCAATAGATAACAATCATCATTCAAACATGCATTCAAATATTTTAAATCTAACTATTTAAAATAAAATCGAAACTGATTCGATTGAGTGAGAAGTTCTCACCTTGATTTTAAATTCCGTTTTAGCGATTTATTTCGAATAAAATTAAACGGACGTTTAATTTTACACGAAATTTTCACTAACTCCAAACGACTCCAATCCAACTCCATCGCGTAGTGCTCGTCCATACGATTCCAACGCAACTGGTTTCGCGCGTTTTCGACCTCGTATGAAAAGGATATGCATTTTATAAGTTTACACGATTTTTATATAATAATTTCAACATAAATTCAATTTTTCTTAACCTACATAAATATTGGCCGTTAGATTCAAGCCCCCCCTCATCTCAGCCGTGTGCACCATCATCTCTCCCACGCAACATCTCCAGGTCGCAACACACACACATGAACCCATTATCAAAATTTTAGGGTTTGAATTCGAGCCTCCTCCTTCCATCTTCACGCCGATCAAGCACCTCCACTTCAAAGCCCCACACGCAAGCTACCACCACCAAGAAGAGCACGAAGCTCGGCCACCATATGCTCATCAATTTGCATGCGCAAGCTGTCACGGTCGGCCTCCCCTAGCTCCCTCCACGCGACACCATATTCGATCATAACCGTTGAAATTATAGAGCTTGGCACGCTCTATCCTTTTGTAGTTGAAACTTTTGTGTGGATGTTGACGGATTGAAAGATAAATGAAGGAGAAGTTGGGACATTTCTGGCCATTGGAGCTTGAACTGGCGGCTAGGGTTTTAGATTAGGTTATTTTTTTTTAATTTTATGAAGGGTAGGGGGCTATTTATAAGAAAAAATCGAACACTATTCATCCCGGAAATTCCGAACTCCGATTTACGCGCCGAAACTGACGTTCCTAGGGTTTATCCCGCGTTTCGGACACAATGGAACAGGTTTCGAAAGCTAATTTGGACATCTGTGCGAGTTATGGCAACAAACGTTCAATTTAAATTAAACCGATTTAAATCGATTTCTAGGCGTTTTAATTTGTACCGGACAAACGGTAATTCCGATTGACACGAAATTTGAAACCTTACAATAATATCACATTACGGATCCGATGAAACTAGTTTCGTCGAAATCCGAGACTTTTTGAAAAATGGCTATTTTAACTCGCCAAATTAAAATTAAAAATAATTCGATGCGTTTCGAGCTGCCACGATCAAACGATAACTCCGATTGACACGAAATTTGAAATCCGGTAATAACTAACTATTATAGATCCAATGGAACTGGTCTCGTCCAATTCTAAGACTGTTCAAAAATTGACTATTTTCACTAGTCGATTTAAATATTAAAATATTCAATTTTCACAAATTAACTTTTAATTCGATTTTAAAAGTTCTAAAATATCGTTCTAACTTCAATATGATAAAATAAAATTTTACAAATCATTTTCAATCATATTTAACTCAATTTTCAATTATTTCCATAATTTAACATATTAAATTATTGATTTAATTATTCAATTAAATCCAATTATTCGAAATAAAATTTATTCGACTTATAAATTCACTCATTAATATTTAAAATTAATTAAATATTCAAATTTTAATTATCAAAAATTCTGGGTCGTTACAATCTTCCCCCCTTAAAAGAATTTCGTCCTCGAAATTATTAAGTAAGAAAAGTTACAGAATCTATTAATTTTCCAAAATCCATAGTTAAACTTCTTATAATACTTTACTAAGTTTTCAAATCATACTTAGTTATCTTTTCAAAAACAACTACTATTGTTTAACTTTCAATTCCAAAACAAAGTTAAAGTTTTCAAAATTTTCCAAATTTTCTCAAATTTTTTTTCTAACGCCTTATATTTTCGGAAAAATTCGCCATAGTCTCCTTTGCGCGGCTCGATCCGGAAAAAAAATGACAGTATATATATCACAAATATACATCTCATCAAGTAATGAGGCATCCCGCAGGGAAAAAGTATAAAAGTACGGTATGTAATCCGAGATATGTACCTTATATTTTATTAGCAAGCATATACGGCTAATATAGCGCGAAAGCGAGCTCCAAATGCGAAGCAAACGCGATCCGCACCTACTAAACACTCAACAAACAACATAAGAACATGCATTCATGACAATAGTATCAATATACAACATATAGCAACATAATAACTATACATGCCAACATAGCAATTGAAACAAAAGCAACAAATGCAAACATCAACCAACTATCATCCATCTAACATCCATAACCAATAGATATTCATTCATATTCTCATTAATATTCAATGAATTGGTTTTTTTCAATTTAATCACTTTTGATTTATTAACAGTGGATGTTTTTACTAACATTCATTTTCAATTAGTTTATATTCGCTAATTCATACTCAAGTTGGTTCACTTCTTATATATATAAGTTTATTTCACAATTGTAAATTACTTTAATTATAATTCCATTCTTATAATTCTTTTGCTTATACAATTATTCTTCAATTTAGATTATTCAAACATCTAAACAATCAACTTATATACACTTTAATAATTTTGAAAAATTATTTCTTCATATATAAAATATACTCAAGGTAAAATTATTTTATTTACCCAATTTTAAAATCAATATTGTGCCGAATTGTTCTATTCAAGTGTTTAGAAACCCCTTCGGCATAGTCTTGCGGACCACGCTGACGAAAGTTCATATGCCACTCAATAAACCAATCATCACAACATAAAACAATTTTATATTCACTAACAAATACGCTCTCATAGCTATTATTACACTCAAAATCATTCTAGAGCACTACTGACTCTATCTCTAATGAGTAATACCCAACAGAACCATGGTTGTCGCTTAACCATATGCTCTGATACCAAATGTAACGCCCCGGGAATTTTCGACTTTCGAAAATTCAACATCGATACTCAATTTATCGACTGCCGAGAAATCGAAGGCCGGAAACCCGAAATGTTATGGGTTTTGAAAAGAATTTAAGAAAAGAGAAGAGAAAACGACAGAAGAAGGGAGAGAAGGATAGAAGATGGAGAGGAAAGAAAATAGAAAATAGAACAGAAAGAAAATAGAACGGAGAACGGAACAGAAAACAACAGAACTACATCAGAATCTCACAATCGCAGCGGAACAACATATAATAATAAATGAATAATCTTTAAACAAAGAACTATATCAGTTATTACATTTTATACATTTCATTACATCATATCATCAGAGTGTACAACATCATACAACAACAAACAGTGCAGCGGAAAAACAAATACTATATACTAGTGATACGCCATGCCATCCAGCTTGCCTCCAGCAACTCCTGAATATCCAGAATATCCTGATAAACCTTAACTCTTGACTGCCCGTGTGGAAATTGGTGGGCACCCAGAGTTTAGGAAGGAAAACAATAAACTCCAAGTCAGTCATGTGACTGGTGTGGGAACTCAAAACAGTTTATTTATCTTTAAAATCAAAGTAGAGGAATATTTTTAAAGTCAATTCGCAATGCTTTTAAAAATGAGACTACCATAAGGCCTCCCGCACACACACACAATGCAAACGCAGAATCGGAGGAGATTTCTCCTTATGATAGTCAAAGATTCTTGATACGCATTTAAAATAACATTTGATATTATTACTAGTGCATAGTGTAGAAAAAATTTATTTAAAAAGTAGAATATAAATCTTAGCCAACATAGACATTCCGAACAATGCCTACTATAGCTACCATCCAAACAGTGGGGCGCCACCATAAGTGAATGATAGGTTCTACAACTAATACCGTACAAGATCGTATTGTTTCTTTGGATTTCCAACGAATGATCAGGCCAAGGAACTTCCCATTGCCACATGAGAATGCCTCTGGATGGACATCCCCGAGAACCAAACCGGATCTCTACCAACACAAGGCCGGGTTACCCCTAACTGAGTAACAACTGACCGAATATGCCATCCCCCGGTCCTTTGGGACCTTTCACCGAGCGCTCGTAATCAATTCACACAATCATAACAAAGTGTTTTCAACATGAGTAAGCATCTGGGCTCCATACCATGATACCACCCTTTTCCAGAAGGAAATGCACATATCCTAAAGGGCGCTACCCCTCATAACCTTGCCGCATCTTTCCTGTTTTGACCATTCCGGGGTGTGAGGCTCGACGAAGTCACGTCCACAAAAACATACTTTATACAAAAGCCATGCCTTGGGTCAACAAATGATCATAGAAATGATCACCAGGATAGACGATCAAATAAATGATCCTATCACAAATAATCAACACAATGATCATTTACAGCAACACTCAGCATGTCACATTACCAAATTGGGAATATATCGCTGATAACCTTCAACTACATAACCTCTGAGCTCGTACGTCTCAGAGAAGGGTGTTAAGCTAAAAGAATAAATTCTCCGCCACCAACAGAAATATATTTGAATGAAATCGGCTTTATATCTCAATTTGTAATGTCAGACATACAATCCATACAAGTCTGTTCCGGGCTCGAACAAAACCGAAGGCACTTACAAAGAAGTCCTTGCAATCCGGATATTCACAATCCTGATCGAATTTCCCATCACTTAGGGAGAACTCAATACCGGAGCAACTCGGTGCAGAGTCAATCGACAGGTCATCCTATCGCTCTCGCAAATACCGGGTCTTCAACACCGATCTTCAAATGCAATTCATTACGTCGTATCACATATTCGGAATGGGTTATACGACCCCATGGTCCTTTCCCGGTTAACCCGAATAGTGAGCGCTTATTCAAAAATAAGTGTGGCATTCAAATTCAAACAAATCACATCAATTACCCATTCAAAGGGAAATATTGATAGTCGGTTATTGAACTATCAATGGATATGCACACATCACCAGTTTCCAAATAATTTTCCAAATTATTTATTTTCCAAAAATATCTTTACTAGATATATAATTTCACACTTCAAAAATAAATCAACATTTATTTTTAAACAAATTCCACTTTCTTTTATAAATTCCTTAGTGAATTTATATTTCACAATATCCATGCATATTCGATTTCAATTATTCATTTCAATTTATCTTCAAAAAGATAAATTCTCAAAATATTCACTTTATATTGGAAAAAATTTCCATACTTATTAAATAAGTAATTCACGAACCTATTTATTTTCAACACTTGGAAAATATTCAATATACTTAAATCGAGATTTAGTATATATTTCATTCTTTAAGGAAATCATGCTCTTAAACATATTTATTTGGGCCAAAACGAATGTTGCGTAAAACATCGTTACGACAACCCAAAATCACTAGTATAGGGATTCGAAATTAAAATAGATATATAAATCCCAATACTATACAAAACATTTCCTTTCGGAAATCATTTACTATAACAACAGTGCTATAGTCCACCATTTCCTTCTATTTCTCGAAAACGTCTATTTCAACAATGAATGTTGAAATCTATGGTTTCGAATCTCAACATATTTTAAAACATCGTTAGATCGTTTTAATTCTATTTAAAACATCACATTCAAAACAATTTCTTCAACATATTATTCACTATTCAAAAAACGTGAATATACTATGTTAACAAATTTCATCCTTTTATTCATTTTATTTCAAAGGATTATTCACAGTCAAAAATGTGAATATAACTCCATTAATAGGTTTCAACAATTAACTTATCGAAATAAGTCGTTTGCGAATTTATAAAACAACGTTTATAAATTCCATTTCTATCTATTTTATAACAACTTTTTATAAATCTCCTTTATTAATCTATTCAATTTATAACTCAATTATAAACCAAAAGTTCACATTATAAGTTAAACACTTATCATTTATTTGTTTGAAAAATCGTTCCTTTGAACTTCATAATTATAAATCTTATAACTTATAAGATTCAATTATTTATCCAAAACCATTCTTTTAATAACTTCACGAAATTTATAAATCTTACTATTTATAAATTTCATTTATAACTACACAATTTATAATTTTATAAATTCCATTCACTTATGCAATCCATTTTCACTTCATTCAAACACTTATAAAAACTCGTTTTATAATTCCAACATTTTAATTTATAAATATCAATTTATAAATCTTTTAATATAAATCAATTTATATTACTATTTTAAAAATGCCTTTAAACTCCTTTATAATTTCCTCATTTTGATTTATAAAATAATCAAATTTTATAAATCCTATATTTAAACTTTTTATAATAAATTCAAAAATCCCGATTAAACTCTTTTATAAAATCATTAATCCCATATTTTCAAAAATCAATCTTTAACCGTATTTCTCAAAATCATAATTTTTATAACTTTAAAAATTATAACGTTTATTTATTTAAAATGAATCAATTTCCAAACATATAGTATATTTTCAAAAATCACTTTAAAAATCATTTTAAAATTCCAAATTTGGTCCAATGATGCTACACACCAAATAGTCAATCACGACTACAACGATATCATATATCGATATGATAATCCATCAAATATCAAAATATCTGAAATCAAATAAATACTATTGAGGAATCCAGTTGGATCCTTCCAACCTGTTTTCCTGCATCCACAAACATTAGCACAATACCAATTTCGCTCCAGTACGAAATTATCGCGGTATATGGGATTTAAAATATTATCCGCTGAATAGACGGCGCAATAGGGTCTCATCCGCTATACAAATAAATGCGGGAAATCAATAACTCCAATATATACATATGCCAATATATATATATTGCTATTATATATAAAACCAATTTCACTATTTATGAAATATTCGCGGTATATGTTTTTTTAATAAATAACATCCGCTTGCTAACGGCGCATAATGTCTATTTTAACAATCAATAGATAACAATCATCATTCAAACATGCATTCAAATATTTTAAATCTAACTATTTAAAATAAAATCGAAACTGATTCGATTGAGTGAGAAGTTCTCACCTTGATTTTAAATTCCGTTTTAGCGATTTATTTCGAATAAAATTAAACGGACGTTTAATTTTACACGAAATTTTCACTAACTCCAAACGACTCCAATCCAACTCCATCGCGTAGTGCTCGTCCATACGATTCCAACGCAACTGGTTTCGCGCGTTTTCGACCTCGTATGAAAAGGATATGCATTTTATAAGTTTACACGATTTTTATATAATATTTCAACATAAATTCAATTTTTCTTAACCTACATAAATATTGGCCGTTAGATTCAAGCCCCCCCTCATCTCAGCCGTGCGCACCATCATCTCTCCCACGCAACATCTCCAGGTCGCAACACACACACATGAACCCATTATCAAAATTTTAGGGTTTGAATTCGAGCCTCCTCCTTCCATCTTCACGCCGATCAAGCACCTCCACTTCAAAGCCCCACACGCAAGCTACCACCACCAAGAAGAGCACGAAGCTCGGCCACCATATGCACATCAATTTGCGTGTGCAAGCTGTCACGGTCGGCCTCCCCTAGCTCCCTCCACGCGACACCATATTCGATCATAACCGTTGAAATTATAGAGCTTGACACGCTCTATCCTTTTGTAGTTGAAACTTTTGTGTGGATGTTGACGGATTGAAAGATAAATGAAGGAGAAGTTGGGACATTTCTGGCCATTGGAGCTTGAACCGGCGGCTAGGGTTTTAGATTAGGTTTTTTTTTTTAAATTTTATGAAGGGTAGGGGGCTATTTATAAGAAAAAATCGAACACTATTCATCCCGGAAATTCCGAACTCCGATTTACGCGCCGAAACTGACGTTCCTAGGGTTTATCCCGCGTTCCGGACACAATGGAACAGGTTTCGAAAGCTAATTCGGACATCTGTGCGAGTTATGGCAATAAACGTTCAATTTAAATTAAACCGATTTAAATCGATTTCTAGGCGTTTTAATTTGTACCGGACAAACGGTAATTCCGATTGACACGAAATTTGAAACCTTACAATAATATCACATTACGGATCCGATGAAACTAGTTTCGTCGAAATCCGAGACTTTTTGAAAAATGGCTATTTTAACTCGCCAAATTAAAATTAAAAATAATTCGATGCGTTTCGAGCTGCCACGATCAAACGATAACTCCGATTGACACGAAATTTGAAATCCGGTAATAACTAACTATTACAGATCCAATGGAACTGGTCTCGTCCAATTCTAAGACTGTTCAAAAATTGACTATTTTCACTAGTCGATTTAAATATTAAAATATTCAATTTTCACAAATTAACTTTTAATTCGATTTTAAAAGTTCTAAAATATCGTTCTAACTTCAATATGCTAAAATAAAATTTTACAAATCATTTTCAATCATATTTAACTCAATTTTCAATTATTTCCATAATTTAACATATTAAATTATTGATTTAATTATTCAATTAAATCCAATTATTCGAAATAAAATTTATTCGACTTATAAATTCACTTATTAATATTTAAAATTAATTAAATATTCAAATTTTAATTATCAAAAATTCTGGGTCGTTACAATCTTCCCCCCTTAAAAGAATTTCGTCCTCGAAATTATTAAGTAAGAAAAGTTACAGAATCTATTAATTTTCCAAAATCCATAGTTAAACTTCTTATAATACTTTACTAAGTTTTCAAATCATACTTAGTTATCTTTTCAAAAACAACTACTATTGTTTAACTTTCAATTCCAAAACAAAGTTAAAGTTTTCAAAATTTTCCAAATTTTCTCAAATTTTTTTTCTAACGCCTTATATTTTCGGAAAAATTCGCCATAGTCTCCTTTGCGCGGCTCGATCCGGAAAAAAAATGACAGTATATATATCACAAATATACATCTCATCAAGTAATGAGGCATCCCGCAGGGAAAAGGTATAAAAGTACGGTATGTAATCCGAGATATGTACCTTATATTTTATTAGCAAGCATATACGGCTAATATAGCGCGAAAGCGAGCTCCAAATGCGAAGCAAACGCGATCCGCACCTACTAAACACTCAACAAACAACATAAGAACATGCATTCATGACAATAGTATCAATATACAACATATAGCAACATAATAACTATACATGCCAACATAGCAATTGAAACAAAAGCAACAAATGCAAACATCAACCAACTATCATCCATCTAACATCCATAACCAATAGATATTCATTCATATTCTCATTAATATTCAATGAATTGGTTTTTTTCAATTTAATCACTTTTGATTTATTAACAGTGGATGTTTTTACTAACATTCATTTTCAATTAGTTTATATTCGCTAATTCATACTCAAGTTGGTTCACTTCTTATATATATAAGTTTATTTCACAATTGTAAATTACTTTAATTATAATTCCATTCTTATAATTCTTTTGCTTATACAATTATTCTTCAATTTAGATTATTCAAACATCAAAACAATCAACTTATATACACTTTAATAATTTTGAAAAATTATTTCTTCATATATAAAATATACTCAAGGTAAAATTATTTTATTTACCCAATTTTAAAATCAATATTGTGCCGAATTGTTCTATTCAAGTGTTTAGAAACCCCTTCGGCATAGTCTTGCGGACCACGCTGACGAAAGTTCATATGCCACTCAATAAACCAATCATCACAACATAAAACAATTTTATATTCACTAACAAATACGCTCTCATAGCTATTATTACACTCAAAATCATTCTAGAGCACTACTGACTCTATCTCTAATGAGTAATACCCAACAGAACCATGGTTGTCGCTTAACCATATGCTCTGATACCAAATGTAACGCCCCGGGAATTTTCGACTTTCGAAAATTCAACATCGATACTCAATTTATCGACTGCCGAGAAATCGAAGGCCGGAAACCCGAAATGTTATGGGTTTTGAAAAGAATTTAAGAAAAGAGAAGAGAAAACGACAAAAGAAGGGAGAGAAGGATAGAAGATGGAGAGGAAAGAATATAGAAAATAGAACAGAAAGAAAATAGAACGGAGAACGGAACAGAAAACAACAGAACTACATCAGAATCTCACAATCGCAGCGGAACAACATATAATAATAAATGAATAATCTTTAAACAAAGAACTATATCAGTTATTACATTTTATACATTTCATTACATCATATCATCAGAGTGTACAACATCATACAACAACAAACGGTGCAGCGGAAAAACAAATACTATATACTAGTGATACGCCATGCCATCCAGCTTGCCTCCAGCAACTCCTGAATATCCAGAATATCCTGATAAACCTTAACTCTTGACTGCCCGTGTGGAAATTGGTGGACACCCAGAGTTTAGGAAGGAAAACAATAAACTCCAAGTCAGTCATGTGACTGGTGTGGGAACTCAAAACAGTTTATTTATCGTTAAAATCAAAGTAGAGGAATATTTTTAAAGTCAATTCGCAATGCTTTTAAAAATGAGACTACCATAAGGCCTCCCGCACACACACACAATGCAAACGCAGAATCGGAGGAGATTTCTCCTTATGATAGTCAAAGATTCTTGATACGCATTTAAAATAACATTTGATATTATTACTAGTGCATAGTGTAGAAAAAATTTATTTCGAAAGTAGAATATAAATCTTAGCCAACATAGACATTCCGAACAATGCCTACTATAGCTACCATCCAAACAGTGGGGCGCCACCATAAGTGAATGATAGGTTCTACAACTAATACCGTACAAGATCGTATTGTTTCTTTGGATTTCCAACGAATGATCAGGCCAAGGAACTTCCCATTGCCACATGAGAATGCCTCTGGATGGACATCCCCAAGAACCAAACCGGATCTCTACCAACACAAGGCCGGGTTACCCCTAACTGAGTAACAACTGACCGAATATGCCATCCCCCGGTCCTTTGGGACCTTTCACCGAGCGCTCGTAATCAATTCACACAATCATAACAAAGTGTTTTCAACATGAGTAAGCATCTGGGCTCCATACCATGATACCACCCTTTTCCAGAAGGAAATGCACATATCCTAAAGGGCGCTACCCCTCATAACCTTGCCGCATCTTTCCTGTTTTGACCATTCCGGGGTGTGAGGCTCGACGAAGTCACGTCCACAAAAACATACTTTATACAAAAGCCATGCCTTGGGTCAACAAATGATCATAGAAATGATCACCAGGATAGACGATCAAATAAATGATCCTATCACAAATAATCAACACAATGATCATTTACAGCAACACTCAGCATGTCACATTACCAAATTGGGAATATATCGCTGATAACCTTCAACTACATAACCTCTGAGCTCGTACGTCTCAGAGAAGGGTGTTAAGCTAAAAGAATAAATTCTCCGCCACCAACAGAAATATATTTGAATGAAATCGGCTTTATATCTCAATTTGTAATGTCAGACATACAATCCATACAAGTCTGTTCCGGGCTCGAACAAAACCGAAGGCACTTACAAAGAAGTCCTTGCAATCCGGATATTCACAATCCTGGTCGGATTTCCCATCACTTAGGGAGAACTCAATACCGGAGCAACTCGGTGCAGAGTCAATCGACAGGTCATCCTATCGCTCTCGCAAATACCGGGTCTTCAACACCGATCTTCAAATGCAATTCATTACGTCGTATCACATATTCGGAATGGGTTATACGACCCCATGGTCCTTTCCCGGTTAACCTGAATAGTGAGCGCTTATTCAAAAATAAGTGTGGCATTCAAATTCAAACAAATCACATCAATTACCCATTCAAAGGGAAATATTGATAGTCGGTTATTGAACTATCAATGGATATGCACACATCACCAGTTTCCAAATAATTTTCCAAATTATTTATTTTCCAAAAATATCTTTACTAGATATATAATTTCACACTTCAAAAATAAATCAACATTTATTTTTAAACAAATTCCACTTTCTTTTATAAATTCCTTAGTGAATTTATATTTCACAATATCCATGCATATTCGATTTCAATTATTCATTTCAATTTATCTTCAAAAAGATAAATTCTCAAAATATTCACTTTATATTGGAAAACATTTCCATACTTATTAAATAAGTAATTCACGAACCTACTTATTTTCAACACTTGGAAAATATTCAATATACTTAAATCGAGATTTAGTATATATATATATCATTCTTTAAGGAAATCATGCTCTTAAACATATTTATTTGGGCCAAAACGAATGTTGCGTAAAACATCGTTACGACAACCCAAAATCACTAGTATAGGGATTCGAAATTAAAATAGATATATAAATCCCAATACTATACAAAACATTTCCTTTCGGAAATCATTTACTATAACAACAGTGTTATAGTCCACCATTTCCTTCTATTTCTCGAAAACGTCTATTTCAACAATGAATGTTGAAATCTATGGTTTCGAATCTCAACATATTTTAAAACATCGTTAGATCGTTTTAATTCTATTTAAAACATCACATTCAAAACAATTTCTTCAACATATTATTCACTATTCAAAAACGTGAATATACTATGTTAACAAATTTCATCCTTTTATTCATTTTATTTCAAAGGATTATTCACAGTCAAAAATGTGAATATAACTCCATTAATAGGTTTCAACAATTAACTTATCGAAATAAGTCGTTTGCGAATTTATAAAACAACGTTTATAAATTCCATTTCTATCTATTTTATAACAACTTTTTATAAATCTCCTTTATTAATCTATTCAATTTATAACTCAATTATAAACCAAAAGTTCACATTATAAGTTAAACACTTATCATTTATTTGTTTGAAAAATCGTTCCTTTGAACTTCATAATTATAAATCTTATAACTTATAAGATTCAATTATTCATCCAAAACCATTCTTTTAATAACTTCATGAAATTTATAAATCTTACTATTTATAAATTTCATTTATAACTTCGCCATTTATAATTTTATAAATTCCATTCACTTATGCAATCCATTTTCACTTCATTCAAACACTTATAAAAACTCGTTTTATAATTCCAACATTTTAATTTATAAATATCAATTTATAAATCTTTTAATATAAATCAATTTATATTACTATTTTAAAAATGCCTTTAAACTCCTTTATAATTTCCTCATTTTGATTTATAAAATAATCAAATTTTATAAATCCTATATTTAAACTTTTTATAATAAATTCAAAAATCCCGATTAAACTCTTTTATAAAATCATTAATCCCATATTTTCAAAAATCAATCTTTAACCGTATTTCTCAAAATCATAATTTTTATAACTTTAAAAATTATAACGTTTATTTATTTAAAATGAATCAATTTCCAAACATATAGTATATTTTCAAAAATCACTTTAAAAATCATTTTAAAATTCCAAATTTGGTCCAATGATGCTACACACCAAATAGTCAATCACGACTACAACGATATCATATATCGATATGATAATCCATCAAATATAAAAATATCTGAAATCAAATAAATACTGTTGAGGAATCCAGTGGGATCCCTCCAACCCGTTTTCCTGCATCCACAAACATTAGCACAATACCAATTTCGCTCCAGTACGAAATTATCGCGGTATATGGGATTTAAAATATTATCCGCTTAATAGACGGCGCAGTAGGGTCTCATCCGCTATACAAATAAATGCGGGAAATCAATAACTCCAATATATACATATGCCAATATATATATATTGCTATTATATATAATACCAATTTCACTGTTTATGAAATATTCGCGGTATATGTTTTTTTAATAAATAACATCCGCTTACTAACGGCGCTTAATGTCTATTTTAACAATCAATAGATAACAATCATCATTCAAACATGCATTCAAATATTTTAAATCTAACTATTTAAAATAAAATCGAAACTGATTCGATTGAGTGAGAAGTTCTCACCTTGATTTTAAATTCCGTTTTAGCGATTTATTTCGAATAAAATTAAACGGACGTTTAATTTTACACGAAATTTTCACTAACTCCAAACGACTCCAATCCAACTCCATCGCGTAGTGCTCGTCCATACGATTCCAACGCAACTATTTTCGCGCGTTTTCGACCTCGTATGAAAAAGATATGCATTTTATAAGTTTACACGATTTTTATATAATAATTTCAACATAAATTCAATTTTTCTTAACCTACATAAATATTGGCCGTTAGATTCAAGCCCCCCCCCCCCCTCATCTCAGCCGTGCACACCATCATCTCTCCCACGCAACATCTCCAGGTCGCAACACACACACATGAACCCATTATCAAAATTTTAGGGTTTGAATTCGAGCCTCCTCCTTCCATCTTCACGCCGATCAAGCACCTCCACTTCAAAGCCCCACACGCAAGCTACCACCACCAAGAAGAGCACGAAGCTCGGCCACCATATGCACATCAATTTGCGTGCGCAAGCTGTCACGGTCGGCCTCCCCTAGCTCCCTCCACGCGACACCATATTCGATCATAACCGTTGAAATTATAGAGCTTGACACGCTCTATCCTTTTGTAGTTGAAACTTTTGTGTGGATGTTGACGGATTGAAAGATAAATGAAGGAGAAGTTGGGACATTTCTGGCCATTGGAGCTTGAACTGGAGGCTAGGGTTTTAGATTAGGTTATTTTTTTTTTAAATTTTATGAAGGGTAGGGGGCTATTTATAAGAAAAAATCGAACACTATTCATCCCGAAAATTCCGAACTCCGATTTACGCGTCGAAACTGACGTTCCTAGGGTTTATCCCGCGTTCCGGACACAATGGAACAGGTTTCGAAAGCTAATTCGGACATCTGTGCGAGTTATGGCAACAAACGTTCAATTTAAATTAAACCGATTTAAATCGATTTCTAGGCGTTTTAATTTGTACCGGACAAACGGTAATTCCGATTGACACGAAATTTGAAACCTTACAATAATATCACATTACGGATCCGATGAAACTGGTTTCGTCGAAATCCGAGACTTTTTGAAAAATGGCTATTTTAACTCGCCAAATTAAAATTAAAAATAATTCGATGCGTTTCGAGCTGCCACGATCAAACGATAACTCCGATTGACACGAAATTTGAAATCCGGTAATAACTAACTATTACAGATCCAATGGAACTGGTCTCGTCCAATTCTAAGACTGTTCAAAAATTGACTATTTTCACTAGTCGATTTAAATATTAAAATATTCAATTTTCACAAATTAACTTTTAATTCGATTTTAAAAGTTCTAAAATATCGTTCTAACTTCAATATGATAAAATAAAATTTTACAAATCATTTTCAATCATATTTGACTCAATTTTCAATTATTTCCATAATTTAACATATTAAATTATTGATTTAATTATTCAATTAAATCCAATTATTCGAAATAAAATTTATTCGACTTATAAATTCACTTATTAATATTTAAAATTAATTAAATATTCAAATTTTAATTATCAAAAATTCTGGGTCGTTACATATAGATATGTGCACCTAGAAATTTCTAAGCATGTGGAATTTACATGCTAAACTAGCATTTAAATGTCAACTCTTTTAACAATTATAGAAGTTTCATTCCATATTATCAACAGTGCTAAACTTTCAATATTCATGTCCAAAAATTTCAATCAACGGACTTGTATACCATTAAAATTTAAACTCAACTTATTACACCAAAATAATGGAATCTATTGATGATAGAAACTTACAATTTCAATTTTAAGCTCCGTTCAACTTATTTTTTCGTGTAAAAACAAACAAGAGAATTTCTTTTTAATTTATGTAATTAAGCGGTGCAAACTACAAATAAAATTCATACCTTACACATTATTCTTAAATCAAAACCCTTTAATCAAAGTCAAAGAAAAAGAAAAAGAAGTGGAATAAAAGATAAAATTATCAAAACCGCAAGTCTATACAATTCCCATTATTTTGCTATAAACAGTTGAGATTTCAACCTAGAATTGAAAATTTGCACTAGAGGAGTGAGTTTAAGGGTTTATGATATGATGTTTTTGCAAACCAAAACTCCTAAAGGTATATTCAAGCCCAAACTATACTAACTAACTACTAAAATAGGAAAAAGTAAGATTTCCACTAACAGTATGTCCTTAGCGTTGCCTCCTTTAGATTTGACACATCTTTAACAATCTCTACCGAATCTCTTCTTTTTGAGACACACAAACACCCAACAAGGGATTTGAATATATATGTTAGATTTGAAAATTTTGAGAAGAATATGTTAGGAAAATAAATAAAAAAACAAAATAGATATATAGGATTTCTTACCTGAAACTCAAATGAAGTTTTTCTGAATCTATGAAGAGACGAACTGATGGAGCTTCGCCAGAGTCCCAAAATATTTTGTGAATAAAAGTGAGGGGGTTATGCACCTATTTATAGTGGTTGAAATGCACCAAAACTATCGAATTTAAGTCAGTTTAATAATATATAATCTACTATGTTCATTGTGCAAAAACCCTAACCGCCATTGTTTACAACCGGTCGTTCGCCGCCATTCGTCGATCGACCGCTAGCGGTGGACGCAGCCAAAGGGAGCGGTCGACTGGTATGTGCTATTTTAGAAAGATTTTTTTCTGTTGATTTTTTATTTTTTTATTTCATAATTATTTTTCAACGCTAAAATTGATTTCAACATTTATTTAACCCTTAAGTCTAATTATTGTTAATTTTTGAGTTTTAAAATTTTAAATAATTATTTATTCAAATTTGAATTCTATTTAAATTATTTTAAACTTAAAAACTTTAAATATTTATAACTTCTTTATTTGAGCTCCGTTTTCAACATATTATATATGGAAATTGATCGGAATTTCGCCACGAATGCAAGATATAACTTTCGAGATCAAATTCTAACTTTTACAAAACTTCTATTTTTATCCCTATCTTATTAGATTTGATTTATCCAATTTATTTATTTATGGTTGATTTTACAAGGTGTTACAACTACCGGAAAGGATTTCATATCCGATCTTCTGTTGCCGAGCCAACATAGATCCAAACCATCATTTTTCCTTCCTGAAGCCAACCACCGAACAATGCCATCATTGGACCCTAACTACCACCGAACAGCCTTTGTCGAACCAAAACTTGTTGGTCCTTCAACACACCATCTTCGTGCCGATTCCATCGCTATACTCAATACTTTAATTGTAACGACCCGTAAATTCTCGATAATTAAAATAGCTAATTTAATAAGATTTCGTGATTTAATGTTAGAAAAAAAATTTGTAATTCGTTTGGAATAATAATAATTGGAATGAATTGCGACAATAATTATCCAAGTAATGAAAAATAAAAGCTACTTAGTGAATGTCTTTGCAATCAAAAGCTGAATAGGATAATAAATGTTGAATTCATTGGGTATAAT
This sequence comes from Allium cepa, assembly GCA_030765085.1. Classification (NCBI taxonomy): domain Eukaryota; kingdom Viridiplantae; phylum Streptophyta; class Magnoliopsida; order Asparagales; family Amaryllidaceae; genus Allium; species Allium cepa. The sequence continues at coordinate 582,278,562 of CM060940.1, forward strand.
AGAGTAATTGATTGATAAGTAAAAAAAAATTAAAATCAAATATTGAATATTGAACAGGTAAATTGTTTAAATTTAATATTTAAAACTTATTGAATAATTGAATAATGGGAATTATTGAATAATTTAATAATGGGAATTGAATAACCGTATAATGGAAATAGTTTTTCTATAATTTTAATTCATTTCAAAAGTTAAATTTTTAAGTTCGTTTTGAATATCTCAAAAGATAGTGATTTAAGAATAATAAAATTTGTTTAAATTTAATATTACGAATGTTTGAATAATTAAATTCCGAATTTGATATGATTAATTTGATATTGAAATTTAATATAGGAAAATAGAGTGAATAATTGAAATTTGATTTAATATGATTCAAATTGGATTCCAAAGTGAATGTAAGTTATATTGGGATTATAATAGAGTTAATAAGGTTTTAAAATTGGAATTTATTGGATAATTGAATAACGGGTTTAATATGATTAAAAATGATTTGTAAAATTTTATTTTATCATATTAAAGTAAGAATGATGTTGTAGAACTTATAAAATTTGAATTAAAAGTAAATTGTGAAAATTCAATATTTTAATATTTAATTATCAACTGAAAAATAGCCAGTTTTCGAACATTCTCAGAATTGGGCGAAACTAGTTCCATTGGATCCGTAATAGTTTATTATAATCGGATTTCAATTTTCGTAGCAATCGGAGTTTTCGTTTGACCGTGGCAGCTCGAAATGCATTGAAATTGTTTTAATATTTAATTGACGAGTTAAAATACTCATTTTTCAAACAGTCTTGGATTTCGACGAAACCAGTTTCATCGGATCCGTAATGTGATATTATTGTAAGATTTCAAATTTCGTGTCAATCGGATTTACCGTTTGTCCGGGGCGAGCCAAAACGCATAGAAATTCGTTTAATCGGTTTAATTTAAATTTGATCGTTTATTGCCATAACTCGCACAGACAATCGAAGTAGCTTCCGAAACTTGTTCCATTGTGTCCAGAACGCGGGATAAATCCTAGGAACGCTGGTCACTGCGCGAGATTTGGAGTTCGAAAATTTGGGTATGAATAGTGTTCGTCAGTTTCTATAAAAGGACCCTTAATTCATTTCATTTGGTCCAAAACCCTAGTCTATCATTAGCCGCCGCCTCCATATAAACTAACGGCCAGAAACGCACCCCATTCATCCCCTCCGATCTCCCAATCCGTCGACATTCACGCGAAACCTTCAACATGGAAGTTGTAGAGCACGTTGAGATCTTCGATCTCAACGGTGGAGATCGTCGTAGGCGAAGTAAATCAACGGGAAATCGCTAGTGAAGGCCGGCCGTTCGCACGCAAATCGAGGGGCCTAGGGACAGCCGAGCTTCACTACCTCCTGGCCGATGGTGGCTCGCGAGGAGGGCTTCGATTTGGCGGTAGTGTGATGGAGTTTCGTGTAGCGTGGTGGTTGCGGCATTCAACCCTAAATATCGACAATGGGTTGTGCGTGCGTGTATCAACTGGGAAGGAACATGATTTTCACGTTTGGAAGAGGAAGCAGGGAACGGCTAGATTGTGATTGGATTAGAAAATTTAATTAAAGTTGTATAATTATTTATATTCGAATCTGCATAAACTTTGAAATAACGTAACTTTTTGATGCGAGGTCCGTTTCGGACGAATCAAATTGCGTTGGAATCGTTTTGACGAGCACTACGCATGGAATTGGATTGGAGTCGTTTGACGTTAGTGAAAATTTCGGGTAAAATTAAACGCTCGTTTAATTTTATTCGAAATAAAACGCTAGAACAACGGAAAAATCAAGGTGAGTGTTTTATAACGCTCACAACGTACTGAATATCTTTATGCTAGTTAAATTTAATATTATGAAGTGATGAATTTTATTTTTCGCTGTTTGATAAAAATTAATTGTCATATAGATTGCCATTCGAATTAATCGTTGAAAATTAAATTGACAGTTAAATTGAAATTAAAATTTAATTGCGATTAAATTACCTGACATTGATAACTATGAAATTGCCATGAATTATATTGTCTATTGGATGATTTATTTCGATGGATGCTATTGGTGATATTTAAATGTTTGGATGTTTATTTGCTTATATATAACCTGTTATGCATACATATGACACCATGATAGATTTAAGTGATATATATTCATCCCTGACGTTTAATTGGAATAAATAATTACTTGGCCATAGGATAGAAAATTATATACGGACACCGAATTGGCTAAATTAATAGTTTTTAAAATCATCGATTTGAAATTTATTTAAATGTTTTGATTTAAAAGTTAAAAATAGAAATCAAATTATAGAAATCAAATTTATCGAAAAATTGAGTTTGGAATGTTGAAATAAATTTTGGTTAAAAGAAACTGTTAAATAATTAAAGTGGAGACTTTGGAATTTAAAAATCGAGATATGATTGAATTTCGTAAATTGATTTGTTTAAAGATTTAACCTAAATTCGAGCTTCGAATATTACTAAGTAAAAGTGATATAAAAATGGTATTTTGAAATTGAGCTTGAAATTTAATCATATTTGTAGTTGGGATTTAAATTTAAATATTGAAGGATAATTTTGTTAAGTGTTAAAAATTGATATTTTGAAAAATCAAGCTAAAAATCGATATAAATTGAAATCAAATAAATTGAAGGTGAATGTAAAAATTGAAATAAATTTGAAGTCAAGGTTGACATTGATTTGAAATGAAATCGAAATTGAATCGGTGGAATGGAAATTGAAATTGATTTGAATTGGGAAGTTATAGTTGAAATGGTTTGGTTTTGAAGCTGTTTTATTTTGTTTTCCAAATTACTCAATTATATAAACCACTTTTGAATACTTAAACTATTTTAATCTATTTTAAATCTACTTAACCCAATTTAAATTATTTTAAACTAATTTATCTATTCCAAGCCCCTTTTTAGATTTTAAGTATTTTAACTATTTTAATTATTTAAAACCACTTTTAAAACTACTTAAAACTATTTTCTAAAATCCCAAACTGGTTAATAAGGTGAAATGTTTATGTTTAAATCTTGAATTTGAATACGAATTGGATTAAATGAAGTTGCAACCTAAATTAAAATTTGAAATGATTTTGAAATCGAAATGAGATATTGATGCGAAAATTGATTTTTGAAACGAAATCTTACATTTGAATAGATACGATGATATTTGAAATGGATTTGATTTTTGAAGCGAATATGATATTTTGATATAAATTATGGATCGATTTGAAATGTAAAAGAGCCAATGGTGTAATAATACGTAGTTATTAAAGAGACCGGGATCGGATATGGACATACTCTCTATCGATACCGAAAATCACTTCAATAACTATTATACGCGGAGTGTTGATCCAGAATGAAGTGGATGGTTTGGTGAATGCGTTTATTGAAGAAAGAGAACGATTATTGGATGACCCCTGATATGACTAAAACAGGAGGCGCGCCGGGCCATTAAGGTTCGCCACCTCTAGCGGACACACTTCTTCGATACCATATCTATTACATTTGTGATGCGATTTGGGTGCACCACATGATTTGGGTGCACCCCATGATTTGGGAGTGTTGTTTTGCGTTGTTGGGGTAGCTGCTGGCTATGCTCAACATCAGTCCGGATCACGCAACTACTAGTATCCTAGTTGGTATCGCCTCATGTACCTTGTCATACTGATTATCCTATTCGCGACCACTACGTTTTGTTTTGTGTTTTACCTATGGGGTACCCTCTGATAACCACCAGTTTACGGTGGGGCTTACGGTGCTGTATAGACTATGGCATTATAAAAATGTGTTAAGGGGGATTATGGTAACGCCTTAACGCTATTTTGATACTTTATATTACTGATAGGCATTATCTACTTAGCGTACATTACTACATAGTAGATAGTTTAACGGATCCTTAAGAGATGGAAAATCCCGTAACATTTCTTGAGTTATTGCACGCACGTTGACACTGGATATGAGATGTCAAACCCCGTAAACATCTCTGACGCCGTTACACTCATATTTATTTACGATTGATTTAACTTTCATAGGGATATTTTAGTCCTGACTCGAGTGTTTTGTCTTTTCATTACGCTCGGGTCAGTCCTGAGTTTTTCAGATTTTTGAAGATCTATTCTGGAGGATGAAGACGAAGATTTGGTATACTATTACTATTATTACCCTTGCATCATGCTATCTGCTGCATTATTTTAATTGTTCTGTTGTATATGTATAACTCTGATAAATGTTGTATAAATAATGATCAAAGTATAGTAAACAACTTCATGAACTGTTTATTTGATTATTATATTTTATCGTTCCGCTACAAGATTCTGTGTTGTTTCCTTTCTTTTATTTCTCTTTCCTCTTCTTTTCTTATTTACCCCAATAACCATCTACCCCTTTGAATGGTTTGGAATCGACATGTGTATTTGATCGTCAGTTTAAACTGTCCAAAAAGGCGGGTCGTTACTGTAGGTATCAGAGTTTTGGTTTAGCGATAACCTTAGCTTTGTGGGGTCTGACTCTTTATAAATAGGGTAGTTATACCCTATGATGAGTCGCTGAGTGTATATATATGAGAGAGCGTATTTGTTAGTGATATAAAATGTTTTATATTGTGTCGGTTGATTTGTTGAGTGGCTTATGGATTCTGGTCAATACGAGTAATTAACGTCATTGATAGGGATCTCTAAACACTTAAACAGAACAATTCGACATAGTATTGTTTTGAAATTGGGTAAATGAAATAATTTTGCTCTAATTATATTTTTTATATAAAGAAAACTTTAAAAAATTATTGTGATCTATCTAGCTTATTTGGTTGTTAGAAATGATATATTGGTTATTATCATTAATTGGATATTGTAATTTAATAAATAAGGTGAATTACAAAATAAACAATGATAAAACACTTGTGGAATGTTTTAAGAAAGAAAATCCTATAAGAATATTTTATAAAGGTGACTTATAAATTAAAACAAATTTAAATTGGAAAATATTGAATTCAAGACCCGAGGACTTTTAAAATGGTTTTCTAAGCTTTGAAGAAAATATATTATGATGTTAGTTGGAAAATATTTATAGGAAATATTTTGAAAGGATTTTTAAGAAGGAATGAATTAAGAACTCCTCTCTTCTGTCGCTGGAAAATAATTTCAGTGATGACTGCGCAGCATCATCGACGTTCATTTTCGAGTCTCAAAGTGGGGGAGACTTCTAAGAAGCTTTGTTTTATCGAAATTATTTTGGGTAAATGGGTTTTGGTTTAAACTCCAAAGGTATGATTTGATATATTTAAAAGGATATAAGTATATATGTTTATTTCAAATGATTTGAAAAGAACCGGGCATTTAAATTTCTAAGTTCTGTTAATTAATAATTTTCAAATTATTTGAATGAAATGTGAATAACCAGAATTTATAAAATAAAAGGATTAAGATATCTAAGCAATTGTTTGGGAAAACTTTAAAGTCAAAAGGTAAAGAGGATTTAAATAAATTAAATTTATGAACATTCTAAATTAGTAAAATAAAATTCTATAAATTTGTACAATACCAAATTTGCATTCTAATAACATATAATATGACTTACCAAATATTAAGAAGTTAAAATGATGTTTTGGATATGTAATGAGATGTTGTACAAATAAACAGAACCTGAAAATAATTGAAGCATACAAGTAAGGAAAACTCAAAGGAATTAGAATGTATATAAATGAAAATTTGGTTGTGATAAAAATGTTATAAACTTAAATATAGCATGAAATGATGAATGGATTAATGGAACAAGTTAGTAAACTTAAGAAAGAAGATAAATGAATCATATTATATCTTTGTAAATTGGTTATAAAAAATAAAATATAAATTGCATAGAAAAATTATGAATTTGTAACTTTGAGATAACCGTAAACTAAGAAAAGTCATATGTTCCATAAATAAATTAAAGTGATGATTAATAAAATGTTCCATAAATAAATTTGTTATTAACTAAAATTATGAAATTGAAGTAAATGTAAACAGAAGAATCTGGTATATCTAAGAATCAATTGGAAAATGAAATTGAATTAAATTAAATTATACAGAATGTTTGAAATGAACTTGAGTAAGCAAATTCTTCGATACGATGTTTAAGAAAAGATAATGTTAAAGAATATGCTACGTAAAGAAATGAATATACTAACTGAATAATGGATTTGTGAGTAATTAAGTGGAAAAAAATATATAAAAGTCAATAAAATAATTTAGTATAGATAAATTGGATAGAAATCCATTGGAAGGTAATACGTGAGATTGTACGTATATTATTTTATTCGCATAATGATTTGATCCAAATTCGAGCATAAAATTTCGAGATGATTTATATCTATCCAAGTTAGGATTTTTCACTCGATTTTCGACGGCGAACCCTAGATATGGATTTTTAATTTGATTATGGAATTCTCTATCATAGTATATGGCTATGCAAGGAGAGTAACAGTTTCCAATCAAGGAACCAAATCTGAGTCCGCACTAAAGAGTCGGGTGAACGATACTAGTTTGGAAGTGAAATTGTGTGATCGAATAAGCGATTAGATTGATATTGCTCACGAATGATATATGTACGGCTTACGGACTTAACTAAAGTTAATATTGGAAATTTAAGATGCCAAATATAAAATGATTCTTTTAAAATTATATAACAGGATATATATATATAAAAGAGATAAACCAAATTGAATGTAAAATTTATAATTTGGTTATGTTGGGTATGATTTTGGTTGTTATATGATTGTTAGTTGATTGTATATAATTCATTAAGTGTTAATGAAATTGAAAGGTATAAATTATTGAAATCAAATTGGAAGCTAAATGAATTTAAATAGAATTTAATTTGATTCAAATTGGAAGTGAACTAATGTAAATATAAATTAGTGAATGTTAACTAATTGAATTAAGAATGAATATTAGTAAAATCCAACGTTAATGAATCAACTGTGATTTAAATTGAAAACCAAGTCGATAAATATTAATGAAATGTGAATTTATATTGATTGGTTATGGATTTGTTGGACGATAGTTGGATGATAGTTGATTGATGGTTGCATATGTTGTTTTGTTGCATTTGCTATGTTGGTACATGTAGTTGTTATGTTGCTATTTGATGTATATTGATATTATTTTCATATATGCATGTTTCTCATGGGTTGTTGAGTGTTTAGTAGGTGCGGATTACGCTTGCTTCGCATTTGGAGCTCGCTTTCGCGCTATATTAGCCGTATATGCTCGCTAATAATATATAAGGTACATATCTCGGATTACATACCGTACTTTTACACTTTTTTCCCTGCGGGATGACTCATCACTTGATGAGATGTATATTTGTGATATATATATTGTCATTTTTTTTTCCGATCGAGCCGCGCAAAGGAGACTCTGCCAAAATTTTCCGTAAATCCGTGTGTTAGAAAATTTTTCAAGTTTTAAATTTTTTTTTTATATAACTTGTTTTGATAACTAACTTTTAAAGTTGGAAAGCCGTTCGGAGTAACTTAGTGGAAGCGTAGTTATGACTTTATAAATGGAATTTCATTGTTTTATAAGTAGGTAACTTTGAATAAAATATATCTAATGTCGGATTCTATACTTAGTTCCTTTTCCCTCCTTTTTCGTTTTCGGGGACGAAAAGTTTTGAGTGGGGGAGAGTGTAACGACCCGTAAATTCTCGATAATTAAAATAGCTAATTTAATAAGATTTCGTGATTTAATGTTAGAAAAAAAATTTATAATTCGTTTGGAATAATAATAATTGGAATGAATTGCGATAATAATTATCCAAGTAATGAAAAATAAAAGCTACTTAGTGAATGCCTTTGCAATCAAAAGTTGAATAGGATAATAAATGTTGAATTCATTGGGTATAATAGAGTAATTGATTGATAAGTAAAAAAATTTTAAAATCAAATATTGAATATCGGACAGGTAAATTGTTTAAATTTAATATTTAAAACTTATTGAATAATTGAATAACTATAAAATAAAAATAGTGTTCTAAATTGTGAATTGGTTTTAAAAGTTGATTCTTATAAGTTCAATTTCAATATTTCAAAAGATAATGAATTATTGGATAATCGAAATTGTTTAAATTAAATATTTGGAAATTATTGAATAATTTAATAATGGGAATTGAATAACCGTATAATGGAAATAGTTGTTCTATAATTTTAATTCATTTCAAAAGTTAAATTTTTAAGTTCGTTTTGAATATCTCAAAAGATAGTGATTTAAGAATAATAAAATTTGTTTAAATTTAATATTACGAATGTTTGAATAATTAAATTCCGAATTTGATATGATGTGACGACCCGAAATTTTTGAGCTTTGGAATTGGAATATTTAATTGATTTTAAATATTTCAAAGTTAATTTTAACTCGAATTCAAATTTCACAATTTATTTGATAATTAAATTATTAAATTAAATAATCTGAAGCTGAGTAAAATGTTGAATCGGGAATTTTAAGTCTGTTAAAAATGATTTGAAGACTTGTAATATTTATATTCATAATACTGAAGAGAATAGAAGTGATGAAATCAAAAAAAATTTTAAAAAAAAGAAAACAAAATAAAATAAAAATAAAAATGATAATAATAATAATAACAAGAATAATAAAGAAATAATAGGAGAAGCTTCAAGGAGAAGCTTTAAATCACGTAAAAAAAAAAGGCAACTCAATAGGGCCGAACCCCTTTTTCTTCTTTCCACCCCGAAACCTCAGTGATATTAAAAAAAAAAAAATTTGCCGAAACCTTAAATTTCCCAAATCAAACCAACAGCTAAAAGAAGGAGGGAATCGAGCTTTAAAATCAACTCGCGATTCGATTCGCTAATGGAAATTTGGGTTTGGGCGTCGCGTTTTGGGATTCGAAGGTCGTGACGTCGCATAGGGTCTCGTGACTCGTTTGGGCGAAGAATTCGAGCTCGGCTGGAGCGTGGTGAAGCAGTGGTAACGGCGGCGACGCGCGAGGGGTACTAGGTGATGGAGTTGGTGGTTTAGGAAGGCGAGTTGTTCAATAGAGGAGTCGAAGCAGGGTTCGACTCAACGGTAGGCTGAGAGGGAGCTCGCGAGTGGGGATGGTCACTGTTAGATAGTGGAGTGTCGCGATAGGTTCGAGTGGTGGGTTCGCTTGGTGGCGGAACAGGCTCGAGGAGGGTAGCTACATGCGTGTGCCGCTGTGGAGCGTTGCAGTGAGGTATAGACAATTTCTTTGTTTTTAAATTATTTATAGTAATAGATAAGATTGCTTGTTTGCAGTAAAGAAAGGAAAAAAAATTTAATTATATTTTTAGAATTCAAAATAAAAATACAAGTACATCCACATTTTCATATGTACTATAAACAGAAATTTGTGTATATGTAGGATTTTCGTAAAAATAGGAATATTATAATATTGAAGAGTTTATTATAAAATTGGATTCTTAAAATCTATATAGGGTATTTGGGTTTCAAATTGAATTTTTTTATATATATTATTGAGGTAAATTTGTTTAATAAACTTAAAATTTATTTAATTAGTTTGGTTGCTAAAAATAATTTATTAAAAGGGAAATTTGTTTAAAATCAAATTATTAGCTAATCCAAATTCTTAGTTAATTAAATTAGTAAATGGAAATTTAATTGTGTAAATTGATTCGAATATTAATAAAATCCTATAATGCGTATTCAAGGTTTAAAATCAAGGAAACAAGTCGATTTGGAATGGATTGCGAACAGCAAAGCAAAGGTGAGTTAATCTCACTCAGCATAATTTAAATTTAAATGATTAAATTTAAATAATTGCTTGAATGGTTGAATTGATTGATGTGCTTTAGTCTGGTATATTTTAGAATGGATATTATGTTGTGCTGACATCTGTGGATGCACGGAAACAGGTTGGAGGGATCCAACTGGACCCCTCACATTTATTTAAATTATTCAATAATCTCTGTTGTGATTATTTGATATCTGATGATGAGTTATATTAAAATATTGAATATTATGGTTTGATTGGATATTTGGGTATAATGAATTACCAAGATATATGCATTGTATTGTTGAAAAGAAATTAAAAGGAAGTAAATTTGTAAGCGAAATAATTATAGAAAGTTTGAATAAATTAAGAATGAATTGAAAAGAAATAGAAGTAATATGAAAATAATAATAAATAACTTCGAGTATGAAGAGAAATGGAATTTTGAATAAAATGAAATTGATGAATTGTAAACTTAAGTTATATCAATTAAAGAAATAAAGAATTATTTAAAATTTAAAGTTTAAATTTATTTGAAGGCACGAAGAAGTAATTGAGAAATCTAAAAAATTGAAATCAAGAAATGAGATCTGAAATTAATAAATTCTGAATTTAAAGGGAATAAATTGGAAATCAATTTGGGAAATTGATTTAAGTGATTGAAGCTAGGATTTTACTCTGGATAACCAAGAACATGTTTAAAGTAAATTCTTAAATAAATTTGAAGGTTTAACGTTGTTGTAAAAAAAAAAGTTTTAGAAAATTTATTATTTCTAATATTTAAATTCAATAGTAAGTATTTTCCTAAATCTATTATAGTAGTAATTACTTAAAAAGTGACCTAGTATTTTGTTTTCAAAAGTGAAAATCTAGTTTTATATTCTATTAAGTAACTTTATTTTCAAATACTCATATAGTATGCAATTTTACAAAATATTGAAGTAATTTAACTTAAATGTTTAAAAGTATACATTTTCAAAGTAAAGTGTTTTAAATTATTTTTTAAAAAAAAATCTAGTTTTGTGCTTGGTGATTTCAGAGGAGATAGAAAATACTTGGGAAAGTTTATACTGGAAAGAAAGAATGATGGTTTGAAAACTGTGTTCAAAGGGTTGAAAATAGAAATATATCCTGTGAAGGTATTTTGAGATAAATAAATAATTTGGGAAATTATTTATTGTTTGATGGATGTTTGTGAACATTAATTGATAGTTAAATCACCGACTATCAATATTGGACAAATGCGTTGATCGTTTCGAAGAGACCGGGATCGAGATTTATTTCTCGAAAACCACTTCGATCCGGTTTGTACGTTTCGTGCGAAAAACGTGTACGGCGACGAAAATGGAGCAGTGAAGTGCAAGGGCTAGTCGCTACTAATCCTGAGGATATTTCCAAAATGGATGTAGTAGGAGTAGTGCCTTCGGTTCCGTTCGAACCCGGGACGGACTTGTATGGATGAATGCTTGCGAAACATCGTCAGGTGGACGATGGGCATTCTAAGTAAAAGCGTTCTAAAGGTAACGTTTAGCCTCAAGCCTCATCAAATGGGAATGACTGAAAATCAGGGGATATGCAGCAAGGTTAGGTGGGTCATGCCCAAGCAGGACAAGGTAATTCCCCTGTCTAGATGTCCCTTATATATATTTCGGCTTAGTGGGTGGTTGGTCGCGCCAACCACGGGATTTATCTTGTTTGGGACTTTTCCGTAAGGAATGGTTCCGGCCTTGTGTTGCAGGGGATGAAGGGAATAATCCTCGGTACGGTGATCTAGGCCCCATACTGTGACAGGTGGTACCCCAGTGCCTAGTCATTGTTGGAAATCCATTCTTCCTACGAGCCTTGTACGAGTTTTGTTTGTATTACCCACTTTTGTGGCTAGTAGCTGGAATTTAATAGATGTAACAATTTCGGCTATTTTATACGTATTTGTATATAGACCCTATTATAATATCAGAGGATTTCTATAAAAAAAAATTAGCTATCGTAAGGTAAAAACCCGACATGTTTATTTGTGGCGTGGTCTTACGAGATGCTTTTATTTTCAAAGAATTTTTGAAACTTTAATAATCAATTGGGTGTGATTTTCTCACGCTGGTATTCCAGACTGACTCGGGTGTTATTTAACTGTAATGCTCGGGTCAGACCGAGTATTATAGAATACTGGATATGATGCTGTGGAGCTCAGGAGACGAGCTGGATGACGATACGTATGGTCGTACTTGTTATATATATATTCCGTTGTTTGAGTTGTTTTGTACCCATTGTATGTTATTGATGTGAGCTGTGACTGTTGTACTCTGACGATGTAATATATGTAAACAGAAATATTTGATGTTGAGTAAAGTTTATAATTATCTATTATATTTTATTCCGCTGCGATGGTTAGATTCTGATATTGATTTTTGTTTTCTCTTCTTCTACCTCTTCTTCTTAAACCCAAATGGTTCGTATTTCTGTACAACTTGAGTTGATTGTTGTAGAATAGTGTTAACTCAAGGGGTACGGATTTGCGAGCCGTTACACTTGATATTGGAGCTTAGGTTGGTGATAACCTTGGCCCTGGTGGGAATTACTCATTTAAATTAGAGTCTGAAGTACTCTAAAATGAGTTTGAGCGTATAAATAGATATGAGTACGTATTTGTTAGTGAATATAAATTGTTTTAATATCGTGTAGATTGGTTTATTGAGTGGCATATGAACTTTCGTCGACACAGTCTGCGCAACTGTATCGAAGGGGTTTCTAAACACTTGAATAGAACAATTGACATGGTATTGTTTTAAATGTGGGTAAATGAAATAATTTTACCCAAAATATATTTTGATATAAGTAAAAGTTTTTATAAACTATTGTAGCTAATATATGGTTGCTTGGATGTTAGAAATAAGGATATTTAAATTATTATCCTTATTGTATGGAAAATTTAACTAGAAATTTAAAACGTAACCAAAAGTTAAGGAAATAAATTCATTATAAATGGAAGTTACAAATATGAATTATAAATGAAATTTATAAATTGAAATATAATCAAATGAGAATTTATATGAGCATAAGCTATGCAAATGAATTATAGTTAAAATTGATTTCAGCAGGATTTGGAAATTTAAATCCCGGAGATTTTGGAAGTGTTTTGAAGATAAATAATAGCACAAATTGTTTTGGAGATATTTCTGAAAGGAAATTGTTTTAAAGAGATTTTGGAAATGATATAGCATTGAAATCACTTGGATTATTGGAAAATAATTCTGGTGATGACGGCCGCATCATCAGTATTCATTTTCGAATTTCTAAGTGACGGATTGCTACCAAATTGATTTATTCAGAAAGCTAGTTGTTTTTGAAAATTTCAAAGGAAATTTGTTGGGGTAAAAACCAAGATTGGTTTAAATTTTTGAGAAGTGTGATTTTGGGATGTGGGAGATTTCAAAATGTTTTGAAACCAAAGCCGGAAGTTTAAAAATCCTGATGAGATAAATTGTAAGCTTATAAATGGAGATGATTTTTAAATCAGGAAGGAAATATAAGCTTTGAATGTTGAAATTTGAATTTAAGGTGAAAGGTTAAAAATGAAATTTACTTGGATTGGAAAATAAAATTTCACTGGGTTGAAATAAATTGAATAGGCCGAACATAATATCCAGTTGTATTCGAATTAAGTTGAAATCGAATTGAGTTATATAGATCTGGGTTAAAATAAAATTGATTGGAATAAAAAAAATTCAATTGAATTAATGAATGAAATTAAATTCTTACCTGAATAAATGGAAATAAGTGGGATAAGGATTGGAATTGGAATAAATAAATCAAAATAATTTATAAAAGAATTAAAAATGCATGGAATAAAAATATGCTTGGGTTATAAATAAGCATAAGGCTTGAGTGAAAAATAAAAGAAGAACATATTCAAGCCTATAATGAATGGAAATGTATAAAATAAAAGTTGTGACTTGTAAAATTGAAATGGAATACAAAGCCTAAAATTAATATTTTGATGAATTGGAAATTGGAAAGAAAATCCAAACTTGACTTATTAAACTAAATTGAATTAAGAAAATTAAATGTAGTGATATTTGGAATTAAAATTCAAGTGTTGGATTATAGATAAGGAAAGAACAAATTGATAATAAATTAGGTAATAAAATGTGTAAATGGGAATGTAATGTTGTTTAATTAAATCTGAACTGTGAGTTTATGATGAAGTTTGGAAATAAACTCAAGTTATAAATTGAATTCAACTTGAATTGTCAATATGGTAAATGAAATTGAATTGTGAGTTCATGAACTTTGGGGGGATAAATTAAAAATGGATAGTGGATTCCAAACTTGAGTTATAAATTTAAAATTTAATTTGAAGTGTTAACAACTGATATATAATTGGAAATGTCCCAATTAAAAATGTAAATGGATTAAAATAGTGATGGTTTGAATTGCGAATAAAATCCAGATATGTGGAAATAAATTGGAAATGGCATTGTAATAAATTGAATGAGTTAAATCTGAAAAGTTAAATTTTATAATAACTAATCAAATAAGTTTGAAATGAGATTGGATTGAGATAGAATCAAATTAAATTAAAAGGAGAAATTTATGAGTTGAATTGCATTCAGCTTAAAATTTAGGTTAATAATAGTAGATTGGATTTAAACCAAGTAAAAACAAATTTTAATTGAAATAAAATTCGATGTGTTGCCGGTAATATGTAATGGAATGAAAATGTTTAAATAAATAATTGTAACCATTTGCAATTATTAAGGAATTGAAATAACTTGAGTCAATAAGGAAAATAGAATGTTTCGAGTTATTAGAGTGGTTTAAGTGAATATGGATAAACTAATTATATCGAATAAACAAATATGGAATGAAATGTAAATAAATGAATTGTAAATAAAATTTAAATGGAATGTGTCGAGTTAAATAAATGATTGCGAATGGATTAAAATAAAAGGCAAGTTTAATTGGTAAATTAGATAAACCTAAATTGTTAATGATTTTGAATGGAACTTGTTTGAATAATGGAACTGGTTGGGTTAATAATGTAATACAAGTGAATGTATTCAAATCTGAAATGGAAGCGAGGATAATTGGATTGTGAATAAATTTGGAAATGGAATGGAATTAAGAATAAAATTGAATGAAATCAATTTAAATTGGTTATAAGACATAAATACTTATTTATTCACATAAATCTCGTCAAATTGCATGGAATAAATTGTTGTTTGTTGTAAATGGGGTAATTAAACATTCTATGAGTGAGAGTAGTAAAATAAATTGATTTTAAAAGCAATTGAATTAAATATGAGCTCAGTTTGCTTAAAAATAAATTCAATGTAAGTGGTTGAGATTAAAACCCTTTAAAATTGATGAGGTTGTATACGAATGGATTGAAAACCATTCAAATTGCATACAAATAGTTTATAAATAAATTGGAACAGTTGAATTAACATGGAAATTGTAGAAGTTGCTTATGGAAAAATGTTTGGTGTGGATTTCTTTTAGAATTCATATGTTTTAACTATTGCAAGTAAGTGAAATGTGTTAAACTTCTTATATTCGAAACTTACATGTTTAAATTGAGTAAGTACAGGTACCTGGAAGCCGTGTGGCTGGATTTGGTTGTGCTATTTGCTAAACATAATAAGCCGCTTGCTTAAAATGCTAAATAAGGTACGCCTGCGCAATAAAAATAGGAAATATGAACTGTTTTTGGTTTTTCCGACCGTGTGGGTCGATGTATATATATTTATCTCTTTTGTCAAATTGCAAAAGCTCCTCCGTACAAAGGGGACTCTGCCAAAAAAATTCAGAAATTTTGGGAGTTAGAAAATTTTTGAAAATTTTGGAAAATTTTGTTAATGACAAAACTATTTAGAATTGAAAACTAAAATAAGTTAGTAAATGAAACTAATTAAAGTAGTGACATGAATTTGTAATAAACAACAAATAAAATTTATATATTCAGAGTTAAAGATAAATTGAATTCATATGGAAATGGAAGAATCGATTTGAATAGAAATAAATATAACTAAAGTCGGAGTGAAATAAATATAAGAAACACATAAAATACTTATACTAACTTAAGTATGAAATGGTGCATTCTTAATTGGAAATAGAATATTACAAATACATTGTAAGTTGATATTTGGATTAATAAATATTGACATTGGTAAGAAAGTTGATATAATGTTTGGGAATATTGTGATTGGATATTAGTGCTAAGCAGGATATGCAGGTATTATAAAAGGGAAAGGAAATTGGATTTGATTTCAAGAGATAAATTTGAATTGCCCGACAAAAGGTACGCATTTAAATTTGGTATGAAAATTAATTGGGATTTGGATTTGGATTGAGCCACTTGGCTTTTTGTTTTCTTTTTGGACTTGGGAGGCCGTAGAGCCCTTTTGTAGTTGTACCGAGCTAGCCGCGCAAAGGAGACGCTGGCGAAATTTTTTGGGAATTTAGAGAGTTATCAAAATTTTGAGAAAATTTTGATAATTCAAAATTGGTTTTAAGATTTAAACTGGAATGGTTGAGAAAATAGGATCGTTTGCAAACCAGGGAAAGGCTTGGAAAGTTAATAGGAATAAGAATGGGTCTTTTATAAGGAGATAGTTGGTAAGTTGTTGAATTGTTAGAAACCATTGGTCTCGGAGAAAAGTCAACGGGTATTGGACCATTCTTCCTAAGTAGTAATTTCGGGGACGAAATTCTTTTAAGGGGGGAGGAATGTGACGACCCGAAATTTTTGAGCTTTGGAATTGGAATATTTAATTGATTTTAAATATTTCAAAGTTAATTTTAACTCGAATTCAAATTTCACAATTTATTTGATAATTAAATTATTAAATTAAATAATCTGAAGCTGAGTAAAATGTTGAATCGGGAATTTTAAGTCTGTTAAAAATGATTTGAAGACTTGTAATATTTATATTCATAATACTGAAGAGAATAGAAGTGATGAAATCAAATTTTTTTTTAAAAAAAGAAAACAAAATAAAATAAAAATAAAAATGATAATAATAATAATAACAAGAATAATTAAGAAATAATAGGAGAAGCTTCAAGGAGAAGCTTTAAATCACGTAAAAAAAAAAGGCAACTCAATAGGGCCGAACCCCTTTTTCTTCTTTCCACCCCTAAACCTCAGTGATATTAAAAAAAAAAAAAATTGCCGAAACCTTAAATTTCCCAAATCAAACCAACATCTAAAAGAAGGAGGGAATCGAGCTTTAAAATCAACTCGCGATTCGATTCGCTAATGGAAATTTGGGTTTGGGCGTCGCGTTTTGGGATTCGAAGGTCGTGACGTCGCATAGGGTCTCGCGACTCGTTTGGCGAAGAATTCGAGCTCGGCTGGAGCGTGGTGAAGCAGTGGTAACGACGGCGACGCGCGAGGGGTACTAGTTGATGGAGTTTGTGGTTTAGGAAGGCGAGTTGTTCAATAGAGGAGTCGAAGCAGGGTTCGACTCAACGGTAGGCTGAGAGGGAGCTCGCGAGTGGGGATGGTCGCTGTTAGATAGTGGAGTGTCGCGATAGGTTCGAGTGGTGGGTTCGCTTGGTGGCGGAACAGGCTCGAGGAGGGTAGCTACATGCATGTGCCGCTGTGGAGCGTTGCAGTGAGGTATAGACAATTTCTTTGTTTTTAAATTATTTATAGTAATAGATAAGATTGCTTGTTTGCAGTAAAGAAAGGAAAAAAAAATTAATTATATTTTTAGAATTCAAAATAAAAATACAAGTACATCCACATTTTCATATGTACTATAAACAGAAATTTGTGTATATGTAGGATTTTGGTAAAAATAGGAATATTATAATATTGAAGAGTTTATTATAAAATTGGATTCTTAAAATCTATATAGGGTATTTGGGTTTCAAATTGAATTTTTTTATATATATTATTGAGGTAAATTTGTTTAATAAACTTAAAATTTATTTAATTAGTTTGGTTGCTTAAAATAATTTATTAAAAGGGAAATTTGTTTAAAATCAAATTATTAGCTAATCTAAATTCTTAGTTAATTAAATTAGTAAATGGAAATTTAATTGTGTAAATTGATTCGAATATTAATAAAATCCTATAATGCGTATTCAAGGTTTAAAATCAAGGAAACAAGTCGATTTGGAATGGATTGCGAACAGCAAAGCAAAGGTGAGTTAATCTCACTCAGTATAATTTAAATTTAAATGATTAAATTTAAATAATTGCTTGAATGGTTGAATTGATTGATGTGCGTTAGTCTGGTATATTTTAGAATGGATATTATGTTGTGCTGACATCTGTGGATGCAGGGAAACAGGTTGGAGGGATCCAACTGGACCCCTCACATTTATTTAAATTATTCAATAATCTCTGTTGTGATTATTTGATATCTGATGATGAGTTATATTAAAATATTGAATATTATGGTTTGATTGGATATTTGGGTATAATGAATTACCAAGATATATGCATTGTATTGTTGAAAAGAAATTAAAAGGAAGTAAATTTGTAAGCGAAATAATTATAGAAAGTTTGAATAAATTAAGAATGAATTGAAAAGAAATAGAAGTAATATGAAAATAATAATAAATAACTTCGAGTATGAAGAGAAATGGAATTTTGAATAAAATGAAATTGATGAATTGTAAACTTAAGTTATATCAATTAAAGAAATAAAGAATTATTTAAAATTTAAATTTTAAATTTATTTGAAGGCACGAAGAAGTAATTGAGAAATCTAAAAAATTGGAATCAAGAAATGAGATCTGAAATTAATAAATTCTGAATTTAAAGGGAATAAATTGGAAATCAATTTGGGAAATTGATTTAAGTGATTGAAGCTAGGATTTTACTCTGGATAACCAAGAACATGTTTAAAGTAAATTCTTAAATAAATTTGAAGGTTTAACGTTGTTGTAAAAAAAAAGTTTTAGAAAATTTATTATTTCTAATATTTAAATTCAATAGTAAGTATTTTCCTAAATCTATTATAGTAGTAATTACTTAAAAAGTGACCTAGTATTTTGTTTTCAAAAGTGAAAATCTAGTTTTATATTCTATTAAGTAACTTTATTTTCAAATACTCATATAGTATGTATTTTTACAAAATATTGAAGTAATTTAACTTAAATGTTTAAAAGTATACATTTTCAAAGTATAGTGTTTTAAATTATTTTAAAAAAAAAATCTAGTTTTGTGCTTGGTGATTTCAAAGGAGATAGAAAATACTTGGGAAAGTTTATACTGGAAAGAAAGAATGATGGTTCGAAAACTGTGTTCAAAGGGTTGAAAATAGAAATATATCCTGTGAAGGTATTTTGAGATAAATAAATAATTTGGGAAATTATTTATTGTTTGATGGATGTTTGTGAACATTAATTGATAGTTAAATCACCGACTATCAATATTGGAAAAATGCATTGATCGTTTCGAAGAGACCGGGATCGAGATTTATTTCTCGAAAACCACTTCGATCCGGTTTGTACGTTTCGTGCGAAAAACGTGTATGGAGACGAAAATGGAGCAGTGAAGTGCAAGGGCTAGTCGCTACTAATCCTGAGGATATTTCCAAAATGGATGTAGTAGGAGTAGTGCCTTCGGTTCCGTTCGAACCCGGGACGGACTTGTATGGATGAATGCTTGCGAAACATCGTCAGGTGGACGATGGGCATTCTAAGTAAAAACGTTCTAAAGGTAACGTTTAGCCTCAAGCCTCATCAAATGGGAATGACTGAAAATCAGGGGATATGCAGCAAGGTTAGGTGGGTCATGCCCAAGCAGGACAAGGTAATTCCCCTATCTAGATGTCCCTTATATATATTTCGGCTTAGTGGGTGGTTGGTCGCGCCAACCACGGGGTTTATCTTGTTCGGGACTGTTCAGTAAGGAATGGTTCCGGCCTTGTGTTGCAGGGGATGAAGGGAGTAATCTTGGTACGGTGATCTAGGCCCCGTACTGTGACAGGTGGTACCCCGGTGCCTAGTCATTGTTGGAAATCCATTCTCCCTACGAGCCTTGTACGAGTTTTGTTTGTATTACCCACTTTTGTGGCTAGTAGCTGGAATTTAATAGATGTAACAATTTCGGCTATTTTATAAGTATTTGTATATAGACCCTATTATAATATCGATTTCTATAAAAATTGTTTTAGCTATCGTAAGGTAAAAACCCGACATGTTTATTTGTGGCGTGGTCTTACGAGATGCTTTTATTTTCAAAGAATTTTTGAAACTTTAATAATCAATTGGGTGTGATTTTCTCACTCTGGTATTCCAGACTGACTCGGGTGTTATTTAACTGTAATGCTCCGGTCAGACCGAGTATTATAGAATACAGGATATGATGCTGTGGAGCTCAGGAGACGAGCTGGATGACGATATGTATAGTCGTACTTGTTATATATATATTCCGCTGTTTGAGTTGTTGTGTACCCATTGTATGTTATTGATGTGAGCTGTGACTGTTGTACTCTGATGATGTAATATATGTAAACAGAAATATTTGATGTTGAGTAAATTTTATATATTATCTATTATATTTTATTCCGCTGCGATGGTTAGATTCTGATGTTGATTTTTGTTTTCTCTTCTTCTACCTCTTCTTCTTAAACCCAAATGGTTCGTATTTCTGTACAACTTGAGTTGATTGTTGTAGAATAGTGTTAACTCAAGGGGTACGGATTTGCGGGCCGTTACATATGATTAATTTGATATTGAAATTTAATATAGGAAAATAGAGTGAATAATTGAAATTTGATTTAATACGATTCAAATTGGTTTCCAAAGTGAATGTAAGTTATATTGGGATTATAATAGAGTTAATAAGGTTTTAAAATTGGAATTTATTGGATAATTGAATAACGGGTTTAATATGATTAAAACTGATTTGTAAAATTTTATTTTATCATATTAAAGTGAGAATGATGTTGTAGAACTTTTAAAATTTGAATTAAAAGTAAATTGTGAAAATTGAATATTTTAATATTTAATTATCGACTGAAAAATAGCCAATTTTCGAACAGTCTCAAAATTGGGCGAAACTAGTTCCATTGGATCCGTAATAGTTTGTTATTATCGGATTTCAATTTTCGTAGCAATCGGAGTTTTCGTTTAACCGTGGCAGCTCGAAACGCATCGAAATTGTTTTAATATTTAATTGACGAGTTAAAATACTCATTTTTCAAACAGTCTCGGATTTTGACAAAACCAGTTTCATCGGATCCGTAATGTGATATTATTGTAAGATTTCAAATTTCGTGTCAATCGGATTTACCGTTTGTCCGGGGCCAGCCAAAACGCATAGAAATTCGTTTAATCGGTTTAATTTAAATTTGATCGTTTATTGCCATAACTCGCACAGATGATCGAATTAGCTTCCTAAACCTGTTCCATTGTGTCCGGAACATGGGATAAACCCTAGCAACGCCAGTCACTGCGCGAGATTTGGAGTTTGAAAAATTGGGTATGGATAGTGTTCGTCGGTTTCTATAAAAGGACCCTTCATTCATTTCATTTGGTCCAAAACCCTAGTCTATCATCAGCCGCCGCCTCCATATAAACTAACGGCCAGAAACGCACCCCATTCATCCCCTCCGATCTCCCAATCCGTCGACATTCACGCGAAACCTTCAACATGGAAGTTGTAGAGCACGTTGAGATATTCGATCTCAACGGTGGAGATCGTCATAGGCGAAGTAAATCAACGAGAAATCGCTCGTGAAGGTCGGCCGTTCGCATGCAAATCGAGGGGCCTAGGGACAGCCGAGCTTCACTATCTCCTGGCCGATGGTGGCTCGCAAGGAGGGCTTCGATTTGGCGGTAGTGTGATGGAGTTTCGTGTAGCGTGGTGGTTGCGGCATTCAACCCTAAATATCGACAATGGGTTGTGCGTGCGTGTATCAACTGGGAAGGAATGTGATTTTCACGTTTGGAAGAGGAGGCAGGGAACGGCTAGATTGTGATAGGGTTAGAAAATTTAATTAAAGTTGTATAATTATTTATATTCGAATCTGTATAAACTTTGAAATAACGTAACTTTTTGATGCGAGGTCCGTTTCGGACGAATCAAATTGCATTGGAATCGTTTTGACAAGCACTACGCAATGAAATTGGATTGGATTCGTTTGGAGCTAGTGAAAATTTTGGGTAAAATTAAACGCTCGTTTAATTTTATTCGAAATAAAACGCTGGAACAACGGAAAAATCAAGGTGAGTGTTTTATAACGCTCACAACGTACTGAATATCTTTATGCTAGTTAAATTTAATATTATGAAGTGATATGAATTTTATTTGTCGTTGTTTGATAAAAATTAATTGTCATATAGATTGTCATTCGAATTAATCGTTGAAAATTAAATTGACAGTTAAATTGAAATTAAAATTTAATTGCGATTAAATTACCTGACATTGATAACTATGAAATTGTCATGAATTGTATTGTCAATTGGATGATTTATTTCGATGGATGCTATTGGTTGATATTTAAATGTTTGGATGTTTATTTGCTTATATATAACCTAATATGCATACATATGACACTATGATAGATTTAAGTGATATATATTCATCCCTGACGTTTAATTGAAATAAATAATTACTTGGCCATAGGATAGAAAATTATATACGGACACCGAATTGGCTAAATTAATAGTTTTTAAAATCGTCGATTTGAAATTTATTTAAATGTTTTGATTTAAAAGTTAAAAATAAAAATCAAATTATAGAAATCAAACTTATCGAAAAATTGAGTTTGGAATGTTGAAATAAATTTTGGTTAAAAAAATTGTTAAATAATTAAAGTGGAGACTTTGGAATTTAAAAATCGAGATATGATTGAATTTCGTAAATTGATTTGTTTAAAGATTTAACCTAAATTCGAGCTTCGAATATTACTAAGTAAAAGTGATATAAAAATGATATTTTGAAATTGAGATTGAAATTTAATCATATTTGTAATTGGGATTTAAATTTGAATATTGAAGGATAATTTTGTTAAGTGTTAAAAATTGATATTTTGAAAAATCAAGCTAAAAATCGATATAAATCGAAGGTGAATGTAAAAATTGAAATAAATTTGAAGTCAAGGTTGACATTGATTTGAATTGAAATCGAAATTGAATCGGTAGAATGGAAATTGAAATTGATTTGAATTGGGAAGTTATAATTGAAATGGTTTGGTTTTGAAGCTGTTTTATTTTGTTTTCCAAATTACTCAGTTATATAAACCACTTTTGAATACATAAACTATTTTAATCTATTTTAAATCTGCTTAACCCAATTTAAATTATTTTAAACTAATTTATCTATTCCAAACCCATTTTTAGATTTTAAGTATTTTAACTATTTTAATTATTTAAAACCACTTTTAAAACTACTTAAAACTATTTTCTAAAATCCCAAACTGGTTAATAAGGTGAAATGTTTATGTTTAAATCTTGAATTTGAATACGAATTGGATTAAATGAATTTGCAACCTAAATTAAAATTCAGATTGATTTTGAAATCGAAATGAGACATTGATGCGAAAATTGATTTTTGAAACGAAATCTTACATTTGAATAGATACGATGATATTTGAAATGGATTTGATTTTTGAAGCGAATATGATATTTTGATATAAATTATGAATCGATTTGAAATGTAAAAGAGCCAACGGTGTAATAATACGTAGTTATTAAAGAGACCGGGATCGGATATGGACATACTCTCTGTCGATACCGAAAACCACTTTAATAACTATTATACGCGGAGTGTTGATCCAGAATGAAGTGGATGGTATGGTGAACGCGTTGACTGAAGAAAGAGAACGGTTATTGGATGACCCCTGACATGACTAAAACAGGAGTCGCGCTGGGCCATTGAGGTTCGCCGCCTCTAGCGGACACACTTCTTCGATACATATCTATTACATTTGTGATGCGATTTGGGTGCACCCCTTGATTTTGGAGTGTTGTTTCGCGGTATTGGGGTAGCTGCTGGCTATGCTCAACATCAGTCCGGATCACGCAACTACTAGCATCCTAGTTGGTATCGCCTCATGTACCTTGTCATACTGATTATCCTATTCGCGACCACTACGTTTTGTTTTGTGTTATACTTATGGGGTACCCTCTGATAACCACCAGTTTACGGTGGGGCTTACGGTGCTGTATAGACTATGGCATTATAAAAATTGTTAAGGGGGATTATGGTAACGCCTTAACGCTATTTTGATACTTTATATTACTGATAGGCATTATCTACTTAGCGTACATTACTACATAGTAGATAGTTTAACGGATCCTTAAGAGATGGAAAATCCCGTAACCTCTCTTGAGTTATTGCACGCACGTTGACACTGGATATGAGATGTCAAACCCCGTAAACATCTCTGACGCCGTTACACTCATATTTATTTACGATTGATTTAACTTTCATAGGGATATTTTAGTCCTGACCCGAGTGTTTTGTCTTTTCATTACGCTCGGGTCAGTCCTGAGTTTTTTAGATTTTTGAAGATCTATTCTGGAGGATGAAGACGAAGATTTAGTATACTATTACTATTATTACCCTTGCATCATGCTATCTGCTGCATTATTTTAATTGTTCTGTTGTATATGTATAACTCTGATAAATGTTGTATAAATAATGATCAAAGTATAGTAAACAACTTCATGAACTGTTTATTTGATTATTATTGTTTGCGTAAAAAATGGCCGCAAACACCCAAAGACATATGAGTTGGTTGATTTTATGTTGTTTTTAGTGATTTGGGTGATTTATGCAAATATATAAAAAGCAGGGACTAAACTGTAAAAGACACACAGATTTATAGTGGTTCGGCCAGAACGTGCCTACGTCCACTTTATATGTTATTCTCCTTTTTCCTTCAGATTACAAGTACAAAGCTTTGGTTACAAGTATCTAAAGTTGTTTGAGAGTTCCTTCCAGGCTTGAGCTCTCAAACTTGTCTCAAAACTTGTCCTCCATTGTTGTACCCCTGCCCCTCTATTTATAGAGTGAGGCTGGGGGTAGGGGTCTTGGATGCTTATAGCTGTTGGTGGGCCTGGGCTGATGCAGTTTGGACTGGCAACTTTCTGGTTCGGCGAGGCTTCATTCGGCATGGAGCTTGGAGAGAAGGATGGTTGGACCGGTGGTTGGTTGGTCCGGTGGAGCATGGGTTGAGTGGAGTTCGTTCGGTGATAGGAGTATGATCCGGTGGTAGTATGTTAGTGGATGGAGTGTTGGTTCGGTGTAGGATGAGTGGGCCGGTGGATTGGTCCGGTGATGGAGGAGGCAGGTTGGTTCGGTATTGAGGTGGAGAGGCTTGGTTCGGCATTGCTTGGGCCGGTATGCCGAATGGAGTTGTGTTGGGAACGCCGGATGGGAACGCCGAATGAGACGACTAGGAATGCCGAACGAGCTTTAGGCCTTAGTGCCGAATGACTCGTATACTTGCATAGCCGAATGAACATGAGGGTATGAGGCCGAATGGACTTGGTATTCGGGAACTCTGGACTTAGGTACGCTTGCTGGTTGCTCCTTCTTAGCTCGATCGTGGTGGAGACGCGCTCGACATGGATATCCTAGTTTTGACCAAAAAATGGGATAACAATTATATTTTATCGTTCCGCTGTAAGATTCTGTGTTATTTCCTTTCTTTTATTTCTCTTTCCTCTTCTTTTCTTATTTACCCCAATAACCATCTGCCCCTTTGAATGGTTTGGAATCGACATGTGTATTTGATCGTCGGTTTAAACTTGTTGGTCCTTCAACACACCATCTTCGTGCCGATTCCATCGCTATACTCAATACTTTAATCCTCATGCATCGCTTATGCAACGATACGACTAAAAATGCTGCAGAGCCTATCCATCAAAGTTTTGTTTCGTGATTTCTACCTCTAAATCGCTCTGAAGAGCATTTTCAACCATTTAAGTATATATATGCAAAACACTATACACACATCATTCAACATCCAAACATATAAATACACGACAATACATTGCAAATCATCCTATAATGTTTCTTTGATATAGCCTAACACACATTAAGGCATCCAAACATTAAATTAACATGATTAGAACACTTTCTAACATTCTAAATTCATTTTAATTTCAGTTTTATTTTAAAGTAATCTCATAATATGATTTTGACTTTAAAAATGAGTTTAAAATATGCCAAAACCCATAAATACATATATAATAAGGTGAGAGATGATAAATCGCTCATTAAAAGCTCCAAAATCAAAGTTTTGCACGTAAACCGAAGAAAATCCAAAACTAACAGTCAAGCCCTAATTTATTTCCCCAAAAATGTAGATATGAATATCTCCAACTAATCCCCCAGCTAGTCTTCCCTTAATTTAAAATTTAGACTTTTTTGAAGGAGAAAAGTGAAGGTTTTGAGTTAAGAATGAGTTAATAGAGGCTTAGATCTATTTGGAAGATGGTAAAAATTATTTAGAGATGTTTGTTTCAGTCAATATAGCATCTAAACCCGACAAGGGTTTTTGGCCCTCTCCCTAAACTCACTAGTTACCATTAAGCTACTTCAAAAACTATCAAACTTCAAACTGCCATATCTCTTAGTCAAAAAGTCCAAATCACCATTACGACCATTCTATGGAAAGGAAAACTATCAAATCTTTCCAGTGGAAGTGGTTTTGAATGCTAATTCAGCTTCTATCAAAAGTTATAGCCATCATAAGTTTTTAAGGATAAAATCGTCCAAAAAAAATTTATGGAGGTCAAAATGACGCCGCTCAACATTACCCAAGATTGTAGTCATACGATCTCACATGAATTTAAAAATATTATTTTAGATCCTTTGATACATAAAACACGGGTCATTGCACTCTCTTCCTTTTAGGAATTTCACTCCTCGAATCCCCAACACAAACAAGATAAATCAAACATAGCTACCCCGTATGCCTAATGTCCTGAGCAAACATATCAAACATCAAACATGCACACATAAGCAAGAAATGATATTTATACCTAACCTGTCTTATAGGATACTAAACAGCTCTATATGATGTCGAAAGTGAAAGTAAATGCAATAAATAGAAAATCTCACCATATAAAGAGCTAAGGATAAGTGGGCTCATGCTCTCCTCGTCTCCTAAGTACAATCATCTTCGATCTCACTCCATCGAACCTTCACCTGCTCTACCATCTTTCTTCTATGCTGCTTCGTATCACGTCTGATGATACGAATAGGCCTAAGAGATCTCGAAGCTTCCGGTACAATCCCGATATCATCAAGCTGATGCAGTTCAACTATCAAGTATAAGCCATTGCACAAACTTCCACAAGTGAGAGACGTGGAACACATTGTTCATGCCCACCATCTTCTGAGATAAGTCGACTCTATAAGTTAGGTTCCCAATCCTCTTAAGTATCATAAAAGGACGAACAGATCTCGATGTCAACTTCCCTTTTGTATTAAATCAAAAAACATTCTTCAGTAGAGAGATCTCGGTACACACCATATCGTCGATAGAAAACTCTAAGTCACGTCTTCACCTATCAGCATAGCTCTTCTTTCTATCCTAAGCAACTTTCATTCATTGCCAAATGATTTCGATCTTCTGCGAAGTCTACTTAATTGTGTATAGCCCAAGTATCATCTTCTCGCCTATTTCCCACCAACATATAGGAGTGTTGTACGTTCGACCATATAATGCCTCAAATGGTGCCATACAAACGCCAAACTAATAGTTTTTATTGTATGTGAACTTAATTAAGTGTAAACCATCGTCCAGGAGTCACTGAAATTGAGAATGCAAGCTCGCAAGAGACCCTTCAAGGTATGATTCAGCTTCTCAGTCTTCCCATCAGTTTGTGGGTGATAAGCTATAATGAGATGTAACTTCATCCCCAACGCCTCTTATAAGCTCTTCCAAAACCTACTAGTGAACAAAGTGTCTTAATTGCTCACAGTGTTCTTCGATACACTATGGAATCGCACGACCCACTTCACATACAACTCGGCTAATATGGATGTCATTCTACTAGAATTTATGGATATAAATCTAGTGCTCTTCGTCAACCTTTCAACTATGACCCATATTCTACCATACCCTCCTCTAGTCCACGGTAATCCATTAACGAAGTCCATCGAAACATGTTCACATTTCCACTCGGGAATCTCGAGCAGATGTAGCAAACCACTTGGCCTTTTTCGCTTTATCTTTCCCAACTGACAGCTCAGCACTCTGAGATGAATGCCCTATCATCCATCTTCATCCCATCCTAATAAAATGTTGCCTCATATCATAGTACATTTTATTGCTTCCAGATGTATATTCAATCTCGAATGATGGCATTCTTTTAACACCTCGTCCCTTAACCTATCGACATCAAGAATGAATAATCTTCCATACTTTTGGAGCCAACCATCATGGTTAAGCCCGAACTGTTCATCTCATCGGACTCTACTCCTCCCTCTATCTTCACCTAGATCTCTTCTATTCTAGTGTCTTATATTTGACTAGTACCAATCCGCTCAGTCAATGCTGGTCTGATCATCAAGCTAGCCAACACTTATGGCTCTAGCTCATACCAAGGTCTAAAATCGTAACCAACAATGAACTCCAACTATTTTCGCTCTAGGAACACCGCTCCTAAGTTAGAATGTCTCCTACTCAAAGCATCAACGACTGCATTTTTCTTACTTGGCATATAGGAAGTGTCAAAGTTGTAGGAGGTTAGGAAGTCTAAGCATCACCATTGACGAAGATTATGATCCTTCTAGGAGAAGAGATACTTCAATGTTTTGTGGTCCATGTAAACTCGAACCTCTCCCCAAGGAAATAATGCCGTTATATCTTCAAAGCAAATATTACTATTGCCAACTCCAATTCGTGAGTTGGATACTTCTTCTCATGTGGTTTCAGCTGTCGGTTAGCCTATACGACAACCCTCCCTTCTGCATCAACACCGCACCTAGTCCAGTACCACAAGCGTCTGTGTATATTATCAGCTTCTCATTTCCTCTCAAACTGACTAATACCAGTGCGCTCTTCAACCTCTCTTTCAGACTCATGAATGTGTGTTTGCACCTTACATCTTAAATAAAAGTCTGATTCTTTTT
Organism: Allium cepa; assembly: GCA_030765085.1. Lineage (NCBI taxonomy): Eukaryota > Viridiplantae > Streptophyta > Magnoliopsida > Asparagales > Amaryllidaceae > Allium > Allium cepa. Next base: position 582,307,390 of record CM060940.1, read on the forward strand.
TGCCAATTTAGTTAATGATACCGCTACCATAGAGAAGTCCTTGATAAAACGTCTATAGTATCCCGCCAATCTAAGGAAACCTCTAACATCTGTAGTGGTCTCAGGTCGATCCTAGTCCTATACTACTGCCACCTTCGTAGGGTCTATAGCTATACTTTGCTCAGAAACAAACCCAAAAATCGCACTTCCCTCCTTTAGAAGTGACACTTCGAAAACTTCACCTTCAATAGGTGCTTCCTCAACACATAAAGCACAATCCTTAAATTCTCCTTAAGTTCTTCCAACGTCCTTGACTTAACAAGGATATCATCCATGAACACAAGTTTAAACTTATTTAGCTGATCCATGAAAGCACGGTTCATAAGATCAACAAAGTATGCTGGTGTATAAGTTAGGCCGAACGGCAAAACCAACGTCTCATAAAATCCAGATGGCATACGAAACACTATGATCAACACACTCTCATTTGCCACTCTCAGTTGATGAAACCTTATCGCAGGTCCAACTGAGAGAACACCCTAGCACCATTATGCTGATTGAATAAGTCCTCAATATACGGGAGTGGATACTTATTCTTCCTCGTCACCTTATTCCAGCTCATGGTAATCTACACTCAATCTAAAAGTACCATCTACCTTAGTAGCGAACACTAAAGTTGTTCCCCACTTAGATATACTCCATTGAATAAACCCATGTTGCAATATGTCATTCACTTGCACCTCTAGTTCCGTTTACTTTCGGTGTCATACGCCGTAATAGCATAACGACCGGTCTGGCATCCTTCACCAAAACTATACATAATTCGATCTCCTTATGTGGTGGTAATCCGATCACCTCCTCAAATATGTCCAGATACTCGCTATCCATAGACAGATGATAACTCGTCATGCAGGATCTCAAGCGAGCATAGAAAGCTAACCATCACCTCATACTTAGGTAGGCATCCTATCTCCAACCTATGTCCATAATCCATCTTTATCATTACCAACGACCACTCACAATCCACCACCACTCCATAATTCTACAGCCAGTCCATCCCCAAAATAATACCGAACCCCACGAAACCCAAAACAAAGCAATCACGAGCAAACAAAAACCTATGACCCAATAAGGCTTGTCTTGCACCATACAAAGGCTAGTCAATCTTACAACAGGGTTTATAATAGTCAAAGGTCGATCAAATATCTTGGGTTCTAGTTCCAATTTGTCTACCAAATCACTGGATACGAAGGAATGTGACGCCCATGTATCAAATAAAACACATATTGGTGTATCAAAAAATAAAACATACCCTGTATAACGATGATCTTCCCTTTCTCCTTCGTCGATGGAGCAACCGACGAAGCTGAAACAATGTTCAAAGCATAAGCAGACACAATTTGATTATTCTTCAATGGCTTATCGTAGTTAGAACACCATTTCTTCTCGTTTATGCTATCTTTACTAAGATGGCCCTTCTCTTCACAATTGTAACAAGTAAGCTCCCACTTGCCCTACTTTTGGCCACCCTTATAAAGCTGCTTCTTTTTGTTATTGTTCCGCTTCCTTTTGCCTCCGCCACCAGCTTGTGGCTTTGGCCCATCCTTGGGGTTAACAACTAGCTTAAGCTTAGGATACAGACTCTCATGTTGAAGAGCCTTCTCCATCAGCCTCTCAAACTACTCATCAATATGTTCCACTAGCTTTTCTTCAAGGTAATTGTCCAATCCGAAAATAAACTTCTCATTTTTCTTGAGCGGAGTATCGATAAAAGATTGACCATACTTCAACATCATGTCGAACTCGACCATGCACTCTATCACAGACATATCCCCCTGTCTCAAGTCAACAAACTTTCAGAAGATCACCGACTTCTATGCAGCCTGTATGTACTTCTTTTCAAACCTCACCTTAAACTGCTTTTAAATAATATGATCCTCAGGAGTAGTAATATTGATGGAATTTCTCCACCCCATAGCTTGTCCCTAAAGCTGTCTAGAGGTCGACTTCCTCTTCATCACATCCTCTAACTCCATATCCTTAAGATGTGTTTGCAGGTGTCTCAAAATCTTGCATTTTGAGGGCGATTTTGTTTTGAGGAACGGTTTTCCCTCCAGAGCAGAGTAATCCTTATTTAGTTCGGCAAAGTCAACCCTCGGCGCTTGCACTGGAGCACCACCACCTCAATCATAGAGGAGCAACTTGGGAATTTTGAACCATATTTCCCATCATGTCAGTTAACATGTTGTATAAGTCAGGGTTAGCAGCCCCCTCCTTAACTCCAGAAATGGAATTCCTAGTAATATTACTTGTTAGCTGGCTTATTCATATAAGATGCAATAAGAATGACCAATCTCTCTTAAAAAGAATAAACGGGGTCATGAATGCAATGTAGCTTATATGTTATATATACACTCATACACACACCATTATATAATTTTGAAAAACAAAATATAATAAATACGCTCTCTCATATATCGCTCGATCCATTTTGAGGCGATAGCTCCTTCTTTATCTTTAATGGATCCAACTATCAACTTAGGTCATCTATGCAACCTGGCTCTGGTACCAAATGCGATGACCGCTCTACACCTTCGGTGCCCAATATACTTGTACAATACACTTTGGAGATACTCGACCGATGTAGGACGATGGCTAAGGATGAAATGAAATAAAAATCCAAACACATAACCTGTAGATCATTTCACAATGCATAAACAAAATATAATATAATAACATAAAACAGGCGAGACAATGATATAATCAAATGAATCGTAAATGAAAACATCAGAGTGCAACATGTTCATAAATTATACAAAAACTAAAATAATAGGGTTTATACATCATAATCCTCCAAAATAAACTCTATAACTGTCTCTAAGGTAATACAAATATTGATATAGCTCTATAGTACTGCACAACGGAAGATTAGCAATAGTAAGCTTCAAGATTAGATATATAAAAGCAAAGTCTCCTGCTCATACTCCGTACAGCTCCATGTGCTATCCAAACCTTTTATCTCTAATATACTCATTTATGAGTACCTAAGATAATAAAAGCAAAGCATTAAACCTCGGGTTAGACAAAAGTCTGGTGTGAGCGATACATCATCTCAAAAATACTATAAAAATCATATGTAGTAAATAGGGGCATAGGGTATGAAGAACCATACCTGACATGTTCTTACATCCAAGGAGTTAGCACACAAACATAGTATATGCTAAACTATAATCGCAAGTGGAAAATATAGAGTATAGGGTTATCTCACGGCATATCAAGCACACATCCATCACACAAGCTTTCATCTCTTACTCAAGTGCTTCATGTATACGATAATCTTCACATGCTCAGCTCATTATGCAAACGGCTAGGAACTAAATACATGTAGACATCCAAAAATATGGTACACACAGACTACCCTATCCCTACTATGAGCATCGTAACCTCAAAGTTATCCATTAATCCCTTTGCATATGCACCGATAGCAATGCTACCTCATAGATACTCAACTCATGCCTACGCACATGGCGATGGACTGGACACATGCAAAAACATCCAATAATATGGGTACACGCAGACTACCCTGGGTGTACATAGACTACCATGTCCCACTAACAAGCATCACAACCTCATGTGCCACTCCATGTGCTATCATGCAAAAATCGTCCTCTCGGTCCATCATCGGGTGCTATAGTCACTCGCCACCTCGAGTCGTCAAAGTCACCGCACTTTATTGGTTATAATCCCAAAGTCATCTTGAGACATTACTTCATTCGTTTTACTTTAGGTTTTATTTCAAAATAGTCCTAAAACATGATTTTGACTTTAAAAATTAGTTTAAAACATGTCAAAGCCTGTAGATACATATATAATAAGATGAGAAATGATAAATCACTTACCCAAAGCTCCAAAATCCAAGTTTGGCATGCAAATCGAGGCAAATACAAAAACCAACAACCAAGCTGCAATTTGTCTTCCTAAAATATATAGATATTAAGATCTCTAATTAATCTATCATTATCCCACGATTTAGACTTGATTTGGAGGAGACAATTGGTTTTGTAGAAGAATGAGTTAATGAAGGCTTAGATCTATTTGGAGATGATAAATATGATTGGGGATTTTATTTAGCCAATATAGCTTCTAACCCAAAGTAGGTTGTTAACCTGTCCCTAAACCCACTAATTACCCATTAAGCTACTTCAAAACTGTCAAACTTCAAACAGCCATATCTCATAGTCAGAAAGTCAAATTATGTCCACTCTATGGAAAGGGAAACCATGATATCTTTCTAATGGAAGTGGTTTCGGATGTTAGTTCGATTTCTATCAAAAGTTATAGCTATTATAAGTTTTCAGGAATAAAATCTTTTGATAAAATTTATCGAGGTCCAATATTGTCCACAGTTATAGAGTCATAAGACCTCGTATGAATTTAAAAATAATATTTTACGATCATTTGATATATAAAATAGAGTTGTTACAACGATAAACATGGACAAGACAAGGATGCGAATTAAGATCATGGGCTTTTGTTAAACTCCACCCATACCGCAAAAACTCTCTTCACTCCCTTTAAAACAAACTTTTCCAAAAGTATTAATTATCGAACGAATTGAACCCATGGCATATCGCTTCCTACTACAACCGAAAGGCCGGATGCACCCCATTTTCTATATTTCCATGCTCAAATATTTCCCCAACCCTCAAGCTTCTATCCAGCTCTTCTATCCAAGGATATCACTACACATGCAACCTTGAGAAAAAGGTTGAACTTTAAGAGGGGTAATCATAGGAGTGCACTATAATACAACGATCAAAATACAACATTGTACCGCCTACAAGATACAAAATATGAAAACCTGGCAGTCATTTGATGACACTAGAAGAAAAGGAGTGGAAGCTTCTTTTGTTATCTTTATTACTTTTATTTTCATGAATTTGTTATAAAAATGTTAATTATTTACAACTTTATTAAGGTACCACATGTGATGACACTTGGCACTAGGGCAGCCTATGAATTGTAACAGTCTATTCTATAATGGGAAGGCTAAGGCATTGTTACATGATTTGAAAAATTGGTAACATTCTCTCTACACTTAAACCTTCTTCTTCCTTCTAATTTTCTTCCTCCCATTCTTCTTGTTACGTGTTGTGCATTTCTACAGTGATTCAAACTAGTGGGATAAGTGCTTTTAGTCCCTTATGCAATGTAAGTAAATATAGTTGATAAAATATGTATAAAAGAAAAAAGGAAATTCAAATAACTTGAGCCATTTAGTTTGAAGGGTTAATTGAATCTCCCAGTTTCTTACTCGCTCTATGTTAGAATCTAGTTTTAGTTTCGTGTCTTGATTGTCCTATGCAATTTTCTTAGCATAATCGTCAAATCTTAGAAAAACATGCAATCTTAATCATACCTACATTATTCGTAAGCATATATTGGCACAAATGCATTGGCATGTTTTAATGGGAAACTGACCATGTAAGCCCTACATACAGGGATGCTAATCTTTTCCAATTACATGTCTTACAGTGTAGTTAAATTCAAGTATAAAAAATATAAAATGATAACCACTAATAAGGTTTAAGGATAGTTATAGTGGCCTCATCACATGAGAAAGAATCATGATTACTTGATGAAGAGAGTGCTTTAGAAAAATCTTTTTTTTACTGCAATCCCAAGCAGCTTAGGAAGAGGCAGAGAACTAATCTCACTATTGAACATTTGTACTACAAAGGACATCGATTGCCTAACTTTTGGTTGTTTTTGTACTCATAATGAACCAAGTTTTATACTATCTATAACTCCATTATTCAAGTATGAGTCAGTAATTGAATCATCGAGCAATTGAAGATTTAGACATATTTTTTTAATAGGGATTTGAACTAGATTTCCTGTAAATATATAAGATTCACATTTAATAAATTATAAAGAGATAAATCAATGATTAAGATCCAAGAAAATATATCAAAATTTACATACCTATATTCTAATCAAGTAAGATCCACACTAGTCATAATAGTAGAATAAAAAGTAATCGGTTAATTAATTGGAAAAAATGGACGTAAAACAAAGTACATAAAAGAAAAACATTGTAAAACTTATAACTTTGCAAATTTATTATCTAGAAATGATTTTTTAACTTTCATACATCAAATAATCATAACAAATGAATTCATTAAGTAACCAGTGACATCTATTCAGGTAGTAGCAGGAACCATCAAACAAACACACAAAATAACAAATAAAATAGCTGAATAACCGTAGTGCAACAAGAGGAGAAATAATACATAAACTCGTAAAGATAATGAGACAAATTGTGGGTTTAGGGTTTGAGGTACATGAAAATGTACATGGATTTATGGTTCAAAGACATGAAAATTGAGTCTAGTTTAGCATGCAACAGAAATTTTCAAAGAGATTTGACAGAGACTTTAATATTTTTAGAATTATGGAGATTTCAGGAACTTAGGGTGGGTTTCTAAAGTATTATTTTTTCTCAGGTTCTAAGAGAACGAAGGAGAGAAGAGTGGAATTTTTTGACACAATCTAGAATTATCCTTTCGAAGAAGAATGCTTCTCATACTAATGAGGGGGAATGTATAAATAGATATTGTACGCATCTGTAATCGGTTCCGTCATGTACGTTATGCCATGTAATAGACTAGACGTTGCTTATGCATTAGAATGTATAAGCCGATATTAGTCTAATACAAAAAAACAAGGGACGGTAATAAAATGTATTTATAAATATTTAAAAAAAATACTAAAGACTTATTCCGTGTATATGAGAATGAAGCCCCCTTATGAAGGGGTATAAAGATCCTAGATTTTAGAGTGGTATTGATGATAGTAAATTAATGTCTAGTTATGTTTTCGCATTAAATGATAGTGCGATCAATTGAAAAATTAAACCAGGAGATAGTAGCTGATTCAATGATGAGGGTATAGTACATCAACCCCAAAGAAGTAATAAAAGAAGTGGTCTGGATGCATAAGTTTATGACAGAGTATGGGTGTTTTCAAATGTTAAGAAACCTATAACATTGTTATGTGGTAATGGTGCAACGATGCAAATCACAAAGGAGTCTAGATCTCACAAGAGATCAATACACATTCTTCTAAAGTTCCACCTTATTAGAGAGTTCGTCGCTAATAAAGAAGTTATGATAGAATGAGTAGATTCTAAGGACAATGTAACGACCCACCTTTTGAGACGGTTTAAATCGATAATAAACCACACATGTTAAGGGTAAATAAGAAAATAAGAGAAAAGAAGGGAAAACAAAATACAGAATCTCATAGGTTAATGATAAAATATAATAATCAAATAAACAGTTCATGATGCTGTTTTACAAATAACAATTGATTACATTTTTTCAATACAAATCAGAGTAATACATATAGCAGGTATAATAGGATAATGTAGCGGAACAACATGATATATTGGAATAATAATAATAATAATATAATACTAAACTCCATCTTCATCCTCTAGATAGAGTCTTCAATGCTGAAGTGCTCAGGATGACCCGAGCGTGATGAAAAGGCAAAACATTCGAGTTAGAACTAAAAGATCTTATGCAAGTTAAATCAACAGTAAATAAATATGAGTGTAATGGCGCCAGAGATGTTTACGAGATTTTACATCTCTTATCCAGTGTATAACGTGCGTGCAATAACTTAAGAGATGTTCGAGATTTCCATCTCCAAAGGATCCGTTGAACTATTTATATGTAGTAATATACGCTACATATGCAGTGTTTATCAGTAAAGTAAAGTATTAAAATAGCATTAAGGCGTTACCCATATCCTCCTTAAGACATTTTATAAATGTCGTAGTCTATACAGTACTATAAACTTCACCAAACCGATGGGCTATCAGCGAGCACTCCATAGGTACGACACAAACCTAAATCGTAGTGGGCTTGATAAGGCATATGACAAGGCACGCGAGGGAATGCTCAGGGTAGGATTCTACCGTTTTGCACTCTCGAACTGGTGGTAACGCGTAGCAGTTACTACCGCCCACCTTAGAAACACTCTCGTAATCAAATCAAAGGGAGACAACTAAATCAATCACAAAGTAACAGATATGGTACCGAAGAAATGTGCCCGATCGGAGGATGACCTCACTTGGCCTCGTATAGCTCCTGTTTTAGCCATATCAAGCTGACCCGGGGGGGAGGGGGTTAGGGCTGCGTTTATACCTCATACAGTAGCATTCGCCAAACAATCCTATTTCGTTCTAGATTCTCCACCACGTGCACAGTTGTTAAAGTGGTTTCGAAATTTGCAGAAAGTATGACAATTTCTGACCTCGGTCTCTTTAATAACCAATCGTTATATTTTTCACACCGTAGTCATTTAAAACATTTTTTAATAAAAAAATATAGAAAACAGTTTATACTTTCATATGAAGATATCCATATACTTATTCCAAAAGTATAAATATATTCATAAACACCGAGAAAGAGTTCTTACAATCAATTTCGGATTTTTTTTTAAAATATCTTCTAAACCATTTATAAACTGTTTATATGCTTTAAAACCATTTATAAAGCTATTTATAAAGTCCCAAAACAATTTACAACTCTTTTCTTCATCACAAACTTTTACACAAATTTCTCTATACACTTCTAAATCCCTTTATACAAGTTCTTTTATAAAAACCCTTTTATAAAATCCTTCAAAACCTCTATAAACTTCTTTGTAAAATCATTATAAAATCTTTTATAAGAATCTTTTATAAAATCCTTTTATAAAAATCAGTTATAAAATCTCTTACAAAACTTTTATAAATTCCTTACAAAACCCCTTACATATTTATTTATTAAGTTATTATAAAATCTATTTTTATTATATTAAATCAAAACTATACTTATTATATCATATTAAATATAAAATATATATGTTAAAAATAATATTAAATATTTTATTAAATTAAATTTTAAACTATTTCAACGTATATTTTAAAACTAAATAAAATTACAAGTTAAAATCTCAAATTTACATTTAAAACCATATATTAACTTATAAATTTGAAGCTTTAAAACATGTAAAATAAATTATTTTCCAAATATAAATTTTTAAATAAAATTATTAAATAAAATTTTAAAAATCCAATTTATAAATCAAACATACTTTATTATTTCGAAAATAATTTAAAACCGACCAACAATGTTCGTATATAATTTTCTACCCTAGGTCAAGTGATAGGGTATGTATCATTTCAACCCCAATTAGTTAAATTTTCTAGGTATATATTATTTCAACTCGTATCCTGAATCGATAATTTCCAAATCAATAAAATCGCTCGGGTTTATCATTTCAATCCATAACGATTTTTCCTAATTTATAAGATCGTTCAGGTATGTATCATTTCAACCCATAGTGATATCAAGGATACAAACATCCAATCATCCAAAATATCAATAAATAAACATCCATCACAATCAATATCAAAATCAGCCGATAAATCATAACAATTGACCGGCTATCAATTTAAGGTATTTAACTATCAATTTAATTTCAATATTAATTTAAATGAAAATTTAATTCAATATTAATTCAAATTAAATTAAAATGTCAAATTAAACTACCAAACAGCAACCAATAATATTATTATCACATCATAAAATTAATTTAATTAACATAAGAAGGTTTGGTATTTGTGAGTGGGTTAAATCACTCACATTTTGATTTTTAGCCCATTTAAAATCGAAATCAAGGCCCAAATTTAAATAGTCTCCAAATGTAGCCAAACTAGTTCCATGTTGTCCGAAATTTCAATACAAGTCCAATGAAAGAAATCGCGCATCAGGAGTTCGTATCAAAAGTTATTAAGGTTAGAAGTTTCAGGGTCAAATTTGCAAATATAAAAATTGTAGGGACATTTTGCAAATTACCCTCTGGCTAGATCTGGTCAACACCGAGACCACCTTCGCCCAGTCAATTTTGACCGCGATTCCCGTTACCTTAGAGCTCCGTTTGCCATGAGACCACTTGCATCTGAAAGCTATCGACCTCCTCTATGCAATTGAACCATCGACATCTCATATAGACACTTCAATTGCCACCAATCAACGGTAAAAGTTGCAGCGATGATCAACTTTCAAGTTAGATCTCGGCCATACCGTTGCTCCGTTCTTAAAATCGAAACTAGATCTAAAATCTACTATAGAGCTCTATAATACCCAGAAGTCGATTTCGCCAATTGATGCACCGATCAAATACCCCAAAATTGGCCCCTTTTGACTTTGTCGCCAGCGCATTTGACTGCGATTTTTGGTTGATATGAGCAATGTTTCCAAAAATGAACATCACATGCTGACTCCATTCGCAGAGAGCTTCGAAATGTTATATTATATGATATGATTTAAAGAGTTTGAATTTTCAATTTGATTTTGAATTTGGGAATTAGAGTTTGGGTTGACGACCATTGGGAATGAGGAGAAAGCAGTTAATTTGAAAAGGTATGTACAGAAATGGAAATAGACAGCAAGGGTTTTAGGAGAAAAAATCTATATATATAGATAGATGGATAAGAATGAATGGACAGATCGAACTGGATCGAAACGATAATGACCCAAAAAAATTTCGTCCCCGAAACGAAAGTAAGTCGTCCTATATATCAAAATATATGTTTTCGAAAATTTTAAACTCAACAAAACAAGTTTCAAACCCTAATTCCATTGTATACAAAAGTTAACTTTCAAAATAAAATAATATTCTTTTAAATTCTTTTAATTGACTTCTACGCATTTCGAGCTCGCACTATCAAATGATAAGTCTGATCGTTAGGAAACCTAAAATCTTACAATAATTCACTGTTACGGAATTCGATGAAACTGGTTCTATTGAAACACAAGATAGTGGCCAAAAAAGCTAAATTTCACGTTAAATAAATAAATTATTGTATTAAAATCAATTTAATCACTTTTAAATTCAAAGTTTTTAAAATTTTCATCATTTCTGATTACATAGAAATTAATAATCTTTTACAATACAGTATCCATGTTAAATTTAATATTTAAATATTACATAAATTTTAGCGTTAAATTACAGTAGGAATAAAACCTATTTTATTATAGTTTAAATTCCAATAAATTCTTTTATTTTGATTTCCACTCTTTTTATTCGATCAACTATCACCTTATGAATATAATTAACATTAGTTTACATCTTATTATACTAGTATTCTACAGTTATCATGTTTTCCATATTAATTATAATATTTCAATTTCATTAGTTCGCTTAATTACCAATTTGATTCCTTATTTACAATTATAAGCAAATTAATTTTACAATTATTTCAATTGATTGAAATTACATTGAAATAATAGTTGTCAATAACATTCAAACAACATTATTAAATCATATTCTAATTATTTTTATCATTAATAAATCATAAATTTTAATTTCTCATAATATTATATTTCAAAATCTTATTTAATTTAATATTTTTAATTATCAAAATTAAGGGTCGTTACAGACAACATAGCAGAACCATTCACGAAGGGGATAACTCGACCAGTACTAAGCAAAATGACCGAAGGGATGTGATTGAAATTCCATAAGTGGCCCTAAGTCAAAGTGGGAGATTCATAGAGTTATGGTTATACCATATGGGAAAGTCTTTAATTTATTATAAATTATTAACTTTTTATAAAATCTTATTCAAAATAAAAGGCGTTTGTTCTCTGTTGATATGTATGTTATGCTTTTATATATTAATTAAATAATTAAACTATGTACATTTGACAGAAAATCCTCAAATGATATGTTATGTGACAATAATTATAAGGAGTTGTGATCATGATAAAATTATCAGAAAATTAAATAACATATTATTTTAATTATTTTTGGTCAAGATATTTTAAGAAAGGATATTGATACATTCGTTTAGACAGGAGTATGTAAGCTATCCAAATGTTGGGCAGTGTATTACTCATGGCTGTTGGGGGCACCGAGAGGATACATTTTGATGGTTACAGTATAACTGTGGAGTGACTTTTCAGAGAGTTTCCTTTTGGTTATTAATAACTAAGTCAAATGGGAAATATTGAAATGACGACATTGCATTGTTCTCTCGATCTGGCAATACTTGTTGAACTTAAAATGTGGAAACTCTACTTCGATTATAGTTAAAATGTGGCATGCATCCATCGATCAACTATAGTTGGGGTGTGAGTTGAAGCGGTAGAAGTGAACACTGTTCAATATGGAATTTATCACTTTAGTTTTATGAAGTTAGTATCACGGTTTGCTATAGTTAGCTCAAAGTCAAATCTTTGGCTAGAGTAGCATAGTTAATAATAAATGTTATTATTAAACCAGTGACTTTGTTTATGGGCTAACCGAGTTGATTATGGATGGTAATTGAATTTCGACCAAGACCAAATTTTCTAAATCCCAAAGTGACATAGTATTGATGAGGAGAGTTGGTATAATTAAATGTTATTAAAAGATACCTCTTAAATTGTAAAAAATTGATTTTTACCGATGAGATTTGTATGCCATGAATCATGTTAAACTATCACGCCATTAGCTAAGTGGCATGCTAATAGTAATTGAAATGATTGAGCATTAATTGCTGGCTAAATTTATACCTACGAGTCGCACAATCGAATCTATTTAGTTACCGAAACGCTGCTTGATTTAATTGATTTATAACAGTTGCAAAATTAACTAAATTAATTAATATTTATGAAATTTTAATTATTATTTTGTTTACTATATGGGGTGTATTTAGTAGAATGAAGCAGCATGTACAATTGTTTAAGGTGTTTGTTAGTAATTTGTTTGGTGCATATATAAAAGTTATATATACGCATATCGGTATACAATATCGATAAGGATTTGAATTGAATAAATTACCGTTGGGTTTGGTAGTGTTATAACCAAATTTTCTACAGTCTTCAAACGGACTTAAACGAGCCAATTGGATGAAAAACGATGAAGAAATAGCCCAAGGACTTTGCAGACATCATAAAAAGAAAGATGATATGAAGAAAATTAAAGAAATTTCAAAAGGATTGGATCAATGGAAATCACTCGTTACCAAGCACTTCCTCTTGGTACGAAGCACTTTTTTCTTCATATAGGCTCCCCAAAACTCTTGTACATAGAGCACTGGCCAAGCGATTGTCATGGAGTGCATTTCTCAAGGAATAGAAGAACAACCCTGAAGATTTTCCAAATAAAAGAAGACAAGTACAAGCGGAATCAGAACCTCTCAGAAATAACCCATTCTCAAAGAAAAATGTTTTGAACACAATATATCAAAAATAGAAGGCCAGTGGAAATAAGGAGGGGAGGTTTCCCCCTCGAAGAAACTACTCGGTACTCATCAAAACCACTTGGTACCAAGTGTTTTTTATTGGTAATTTGGCCTAACTACTTACTTTAGCATATTCGAATCTGGATTTGGACTTGATATTTCTTGGACTTTCAGTTCCGCAGACGGTTTCCCTATAAATATGGACCCTAAGACAACTGGAAAAGGACTTTTTTGGAAATTGGATTTCTCTTCTATCTTCTTCTTCCCCAAATACTCTAAACACTCCCAAATTTGGATCTACTTGATGGTGGTCGTATTTGAGTTATAATCATAGTATTCCAGAGAGAATCGATCAACAACAAAGATTAAAGTGGACATACGGCGGAGTATTTGTCGAACCACTATAAAAATTATATCTTTTCTACTTATCTTTTTTTCATCACACCTTTACATTTTTAGTGCTTTCAATTGCTTTTGGGATGTTTATGCCATTTTTGGTACAAACATTTTTGGTGCTTTCACTAAGAAAGAGGGAGAGAACTGGTTTGACAACCTAAAGGTTGGATCTAAAGTTTGGAGGATACGAAGATGCCTAATACTAGATCTATGATTGAAGGAAGTCAATCAGTGCATGAGCAACTAGGATGCATCTTCAAGTCCTCACCAACTCATCAGCGTGACCATAGAGAAAATGGAGAGAATGATGAAAGAGATGCAATATAGAATAATGGCTCGACTATAGAAGATGCTAGATTATTCTTCAGATGGATGATCAATAGAAAACAGCAGGAGCAGTTGGAATTCAGAACCAAAGACAAGAAACTAATGCAGGAGCATCTGGAGTTGGACCAGAGCAAATTGGAGTAATTCCACCACGATCAGCATCGATCGGTACAGACCTGAATTAGGTTGGTATCGATATGAATTTACTCGAGGGAAATGTTGGTTTAAACGTAGGGCGGGTTAGAATGCCGGGAGCGAACAATGATGGGCTAGAAATGCAAATCAGAATGTGGATGCACAATAACCAAAGGAGTATGCGCCAGAGTTCCCTCAAAGGAATAAGGGGAAGAACGAAGCTATGAGTGAGGATTAGAATGTAGATGTTCAAACGGAGGAGTATGTGCCAGAGCTTCCCTATAGGAACGGAGGGCAAAATGCAGTTATTGATCAAAGACTTCCATTAGACGATGATAAGAAAATAGCTGATATGGTCAGAAGAATAGTGAGAGGTGGACACCCAAACTAGAGTTTGGAGGACATAAACATGAATCCATTTACCCTGACATCCAGTATATGAGGAATCCTTCCGATTTCAAGCATTATGCATTGAAAATGTACGATGGAAAGACAGATCCAGCAGTTCAAGTAATGAGGTACATCCGATATATGGAGGTCTTAGGTGCTTTGAGGAGGTGATGAGATGGTGCTTCCCATTATATTTAACAGATTTTGCAGTAATGTGGTTCGGACAACTGAAGAATGGGCCTATAAGTGTGTGCATCGAGTTAGTGAATAAGTTCATGAGAAAATTCAGGGCTTATATTTCACAACCAAGAATTTGATGACGCTTTCGAGCATGAAGAAAAGGACCAGAGAGATCCTTAGGAGTTACTTGACCATGTGTAACATGGTTGTCGTTGTAGTTCATAATCTGGATCCATCGGTTTATTCTGATGGTGTCATTTTAGGAGTTGCAAGTAAGACAGACTTTAAAATTGCTTTGGAAAGGGATCCACCAATGGATATTATAGAGTTCTATCACGATGCAGAAAGGTACTTGTGTTAGAAGGACGATGAAGCAAAGAATGCTGAAATAAATGCTTTGAAGCATGGAGGACAGTTCGGAGCTGGATATGGTGAAGACAAAGCAAAGAAAAAAGCCGAGGATGGCTTCAGAGGACCAAAGCGGTAGAGGAGGGAATCAAAATTATCATCTTATACTAACCTAACTAAAACCCAAGAGAGGATTTACTTTGATACTAAGGGGTAGATCCTATACCGTAAGCCAGCTAAGGGAGAGCTAATGGATCGAAGAAAAGGTCCGGAAGATTTTGCATTTTCCATGAGATGGATGGACATGAAATGAACGAGTGTAGACACCTTTATGTTTTGATAGAAGAGTTGGTTTTGAAGTAACTAACTACAAAAGTACGTAAGGAACTAAATTTCAATGGTGTAACCGAAGCAGCCACCATCTACAGCGAATGCATCAAGACACAACTAAGGATCTGGATCAAGATCGTTAATCCCATGATCGGAAAGGATAGGAATTAGGTTCGTTTCCCACGTTTTACATTTTGTTTTAAATAGATAAGACAATAATAACCTCAGATCGCTTACATGTATACGAGACCTTGATTGGTCTCTAGGCACACCCTGGGTTAGATGCATGAGATGAATGCTTAGGTGTTTGCTTGATTGTTTAATTTGAGTATTTGATTTTTGAAAACCACTTGATGGCTAATATTGATTAAACATGGTAGTCCTGTCCAAAGAGACGGGGCAACGACCATAAGGTGCAAGTTCCCCTATCGGAGACCGAGTGGATGGACTTGTGCAGAAAAGCAAGTTCTTACCAAAGAGTAAGCCGGTGGACTTGCTTGGACGTTGAGTCCCCTCGTCAAAGAGCGAGCGGGTTGAACTCAGCGTGGATCCTAAAAGATCGAATCATATATTGGATGTTAACATTCCGAAGAGATCGAACCCTAGATTGGGTGTTAAACGATCCGGAGAGGTCGAACCTTAGATTGGATGTTAAACGATCCGGAGAGATCGAACACTACATTGGTTGTTAAATGATATAGAAAGAAAATCCTATATTGGATGTTAAATCATCTAGAGAGATGAAACCCTATATTAACCTTAGTTTGGGTGATCAGCAATCCAACAGGATTGAACCCTAGAGTGGACGTTTACTGTTAGGAACTAAGATGTTGGTTTTGATGACAACAACCTTTTTAACTTATCTTATTATAAAATATACGCTAACATTGTTGTCTAGATAGATATGTATATGCAGGATATATATATGTGTGTGTGTGTGTGTGTGTGTGTGTGCAGGTATTGATTACTGAAGACTGAACACTATAAAGACTCAAGACTCAAGATTGAAGACTCTAGAGTATCGAGTCAAGATTTCAAGATATGTGTCTAGATTTTGTTAAAACTTCATAATAGCATGGAAATCTTCATTTCGAATTTCATTTGGGATGGAACCCATTTCTACCTTCTTAGTGGCTTACAAAGCCACGACAAGTAACTTACAAATCTACGACAAGTGGCTTACAAACTAACAAACATCCTGGTTTTATACAAGTTCTCGAGTCCTGATATGATGAGATATTCTACAGGAAGAAGCTTGCAAAACTACTTCGGAATGGTTTTTCAAAAAGGATTTTCAAAACTGCTTTTCAAAAGATTTTAGCCTTAAAATTATCTTTTCAAAGAATTTTCATAAAGATGTTTTGGCCTTAACATATTATTTGTTTATGTTTTAAAATAAACTCTTGTTTTAAACTTTATTTTCAAAAACATAGGGATGTCGACATCATGGGATGCCCCATGTCGACAAGGTGGCCGTTGAATTCAAAAGTTTCAATTTTCAAAAGAAGTGCCTATTTGTTTTAATCTTTTCATGAATGGTTATGACCGTTGGTGCTTTATAAATAGGCTTCACAAATTTTTTTTTTGATCATCTATTTTCATATTTTCTTCACTTCTTCTTCTCCACAAATCCATATTCTATGATTTTCAAAATTTTAAGATCATGCCAAAGTTCTCCAAATTCTTAAGTGGATCAAATTAAAATCTCATTCTTATTTGATTCTATGCCCTCTCTCAAAAATCAAAGTGCTATTCAGAGTTATAGGATCAATTTGTAATCAAAAGTTTATCGAGTTTCTCTATAAGGTGTGGCTGTGCCTAGAAATTAATTGGGTAATCTTGTGGCCCGTAAATTAAGAGAGTTTTCCCCGGACTCGTGAGACAGGAGGGTACCTCAAGGCCTTTAGAAATTAAGGAATGTAATCTCGACATTGGTATAATAAAAATCTGTATGAGATAGTTTGCCTTGTTACAGGACTGGATGTAGGGCGACTCCAAACCAGTATAAAATCTGGTGTGTTCATTCCCTTAACTGTTTTTTATTTACTTTCTGAATCTATGTTTGATTTTGTAATTGTTCTGTGATTAAGTTTTGCATTTGTTTGTGTCATAATTTTAAGTTAGTCCATATAAGTCTTAAAATCCATTAAACACTATTCACCCTCCTCTAGTGTTAAATTAGCCTTAAGATCCTTAATCCGCAGTCCCTTTCAATTGGTATCAGAGCATTGGTTTTCATAGTTTTCATAATCTGAAACTTGAAAATTGTTTTAATGGCTACCATCATTGGTAATGTCAACTCTAGCACTAGTTTTGTTATCACTAACACAAGTTCATTTGTAGAAGGTCAGCGGACTGTCAGAACACCATTTTTCAATGGCAGCAATTATGCATATTGGGCTTGTATAATGAAAATTTATTTACAATCTATAGGATTAGACACTTGGAACATCACATAAACTGAGTATATTGAACCATCTACCAATTTTTCCCTATGGGCTGCTGAGCAAAAGGGTGTTGCACAAAATAACTCAAAGGCCATGAATATATTATTTTGTTCACTAGATAGGAATGAGTTTAATAAAATGTTTGTTTGTAAGTCTGCATTTGAAATCTGGAAAACTTTGCAAGTTACTCATGAAGGAACAAGCAAAGTTAAACAGACTAAAATTTCTATATTAACTAATCAATTTCAATTGTTTAAAATGCATGCAAATGAGTCCATTTTCGACATGTATTTTCGATTTCAAGATATTGTTCATTCACTAATTTCACTGGGAAAAAGCTTATCGGAGGAAGACCAAGTTAGAAAATTTCTAAATTCACTCACTCCAAAATGGGATCAAAAGACACTTGCAATTGAAGAAGCAAATGATTCCGTCTCATGAAAATAGAAGAATTGATTGAGAATCTGATGTCTTGTGAAGTTCAACTGCAAGGAAGAAGAGAAAACAATGCCATAGAAAAGAAGTCATTAGCATTCAATGCAACAACCGAAGATTCGAAACCAGATAGTGATGAGGAGATTGGCTTCATGACAAGAAACTTCCGAAAATTCCTAAAATATAGAAAAATGAATAATTACAAAAGAAATGATCAAAGGCATTTCAGAAATAATACAGAGAACGTCAACAGTGGTAGATGCTACAGTTGCAATAAGGTCAGGCATTATAGAAAAGATTTTCTGTATCTAGATAAACAGTTATTCCCTCCAAACAATAACTCATCAAGGAAAAGAAAGAAAGCATTCACAGCAACTCTTGATGACTCAGATTCATCATCCAGTGACGATGAAAAGAAGACAGATAATTCAAATCTGTGTTTCATTGTTATTCATGAATCCGATGAGGATAGCAGTATGGATCTAAAAATAGGTACTCATTTACATTATTTTTTATTTTTCTTGTTTGAATGGATGCTTGTTTGCTTGCTTGATTGTTTTAAAATTCCTTGAATTTTTAAATTCAAATTATCCCTTGAGATTTGAATTTAAAATTCAAAAATAATATTATTTTAATATTATTTATAATATTAATTTATTAATATTTAAGTATTATTATATTTAATGTTATCATAAGAATAAAAATTAAAATACACAGTCATGGCTTTTAAATTTTTTTAATGGCTTCTATTCCCTCCCTCTCCCCACTAACCGTACATTCTACCATACCTTCAACTGTTCACACCTTGTCCTTCCCCGTACCTCCCGACCTCCTCCCCACTGATCCAGCCATATCTCTTCTCCCTGATCCATCCCCTTGTCAGCTACCCCCTCCATCCCCTCCTGCTTCCGTTTGCCCATCTCTACCTTCTCTTCAAGTTCATCCTGTCCCCTTGCCATCTGTCCTCTCACAAAATCCCCTTACTTCTCAGTCTACTCTTTCTGTTCATTGGAGTAGTCTTTTCAAAGATAAACCGCGTAATGCTGGTCACCATACCCCTATTTCAATGCCTCTGGTTTATGAAGGTGAAGCACTGGTTCCGCCTGAAATGATCATTCAGGCTGGCAATGAGGTTTGGGGTGACTACTTGGTTGGTTTTTTTCTGGACAAACTGCTTTCCTATCTATCTGTTATAGCCCACCTTAAACGCGTTTGGAGATTAAAGGGATCAATTAAAGTTAAATCTGATGGATTTCGGTTCTTATTCAATCTATCTTGTGATGAAGATAGAAGGAGAATAATTGCGTCTGACCCAATTATCATGAGGAACAAATTATTCATTATAAAACAATGGGATTTGAATGTTGGTAACTGCTGTAGTACGATAAGATCTGTGCCTGTGTGGATTAAGCTATCCAATATTCCGCTATATGCATGGTCTCACCTGGGAATTAATTGGCTTGCCTCGAGAATTGGCTCATTCATGTGTATGGATGAGCAAACAGAAATGTTGGATAGAATTGGTTATGCTAAATGTATGGTGGAAATTTCACCAACGATAGAATTGTTAGATGAATTTGCTGTGAAGCTTCTGGATGGTTCAGTGCAGTTTGTCAAAGTTGAATATTTGTGGAAGCCAGATATTTGCATATGCTGTAATGAGTTTGGGCATAAAACTGAAAAGTTTATGAAAATGAAAAGTCAGAATGAAGAAAAGGCAAGACCACAGGAAGAATTAGGTAAGGCAAGCAGAGCAAAGGAAGTGGAGTGTCAAAAAGTAACAATGGTCGTGAATAAAAGGCAGGAATGGAGAAAGGTTGAAAATAGAGGAGTTAAAATGAGAAGAGAAAAGGAAAAAAATTGGCAAAGTGTTAACATATCTAATAAAGCAGGAAATCTGGTAGAAGAAGTCACAAATGCAAAGTGGCATGAACCTCATGCTTGTTCTCAGGAAAAAAATAAACTTGCAAAAATAAATTTTGGAAACAGTAGTGAAAGCAACAGATTTAATGTTTTGATGGAGCATGATGAGTCAAACCAATGTAAGGAAAACTACAGTTCAGAACCAAGCAATGTGATATGTAATATTGAAGAGATAGAGGAGGAAGGAGAATTCATAGGCAAAATGCAATCTACTAGTATGGAAAATGATAAACAAGTGCCAACAATCTTAATAGTGCAAAATGGAGTAAATGGAAAATAAAATAGTAATCAAAAGGGATCAACACCGTACAGTGATACAACAATGCACACTGAAAAACTTTCTGTTGTAACTACTAGCCTTAATGGAGGATCCCCACAAGCAGTTAGTGATAACCTGGAAAATAATGAAAAATATGGTAGAACAAATCCTATCTCTCTACAGGAGGAAACTCATTTCAGAGAATCCCTTGAAAATGAAATATATTGCACGTGCATATCTGTGCATAATGATAATAATGTTCACACGGCTAACTTCTACTCTTTCTCTGGTACTCTGCCTGGTTGATCCTCCCTGCCATCATTACCTAGAAGCTCACCAACATTTCCATTTGAAGATTACAAGAGTGAAAAACGTAAAAGCAGTAGAAAATATGACTTAGTTGACAATACAACCAGTAATAGGGGATCTCCTGCAACTAGGAGCATGAAAAATGTTGTACATCAATCCTTGAAGTATACCAAATGAAGCAAACCTTTGCAATATGGAATATTAGGGGAGCACATTCCTTAACCAAACAAGACCAAGTCAAGTATCTCATCAACCATCATAAGTTAGCTCTTTTTGCAATTCTTGAAACAAAACCGAATGAAACTCTTACTAACAAAGCTGCTAGGCACATAAATCCATCCTGGACCCTTAACCACAACTTGTCTAATGCATCTTATGGTCGAATCATGGTCATTCATGACCCCATTGTTCTAACTCTTACCACTGTCCTTAGTACTGATCAACTTATGCACTTCCATGCCAAACTCACGGCTTCCTCCAAGTCCTTTTACCTAACTATAATTTATGCTCACAATTCTTCAATCTCTAGGCAAACTCTTCTTGATCTTCTTCCTGCTTTCAGGCAAGACACCCATCCCTGGCTTGTCTTTGGGGATTTTAACTGTTGTCTTTCCCTGCATGATAAGCAAGGAGGCACCCCCTTCTTCCTAAAGACATTATCCCTCTTAACAAGGCAATTGATGAATCAAGTTTGCTTCACATTCCAACAGCTGGTGCAAAATTCACTTGGAATAACAGGAGTCGATCTGGTGTTAGAACCTTTACCACCATCGACCATTCCGTTGCTAACCTCAAAGTCTTAACCTCTTGGCCAACTATGACTTCTTTTATCCCCCTTCATGTCCTGTCTGACCATTCACCTATCATTTTCACTTCGGGAAAGAAGTTGTTAAAGGAAAATAAAAGTTTCAAATTTTATAATACTTGGGTCCTTGAACCTGAGTATACTAGTATTATAAATAAAGCATGGTCTGAAATTTTTTATGGAAACCCTATGTATATTTTTTGCAGGAAACTTCGATCAACTAAGTATGCACTAAGAGAATGGGCTAGGAACAAATATGGTGATGGAACATTGTTATCAACTTTGCTGAGAAAGAAGATCAAGGAAGCCCAAGTACTTATGATGAGAAATCCGGACAATGTTACTGCTGCTGATTTGGAAAGAAAACTTTTTGATGATTTAGATAAATCTTTACAAACTGAAGGAAATATGAAGAGTTAACAATTGAGGCAAAAATGGGCGGCTGAAGGGGACAAAAATACTGCTTACTTCCATGCTGCCATAAAAGTTAAACATGCTAAGGAGAATATCACTACTATTTATGATGAGTATGGAGTGATTCACACTGACCCTACTGTAGTGGATAATGCCCTTCTCAGTTATTTTTCCAGTTTGTTGGGTAACAGTACTGGCTTCAACCCTCTTCTTGATGATCTATCGCAACTACAGTTACCTAAAATTCAAGATGAGGAAGCTTCCTCTCTTGTCTTTAGGGTTACTGATAAAGAAATTAAGGATACCCTTTTTTCCATGAACAGACTTTCGAGTGGTGGACCAGATGGCTTTAATGTGCAATTCTTCATTCACAGTTGGGATATCATTGAGAAGGATTTCTACAAAGCTGTTCATAACTTTTTCTCCAGTTTCAAAATGCTAAATGAAGTAAATTCTACTAATCTTGTTCTTATACCTAAAGTCCATCCTCCCTCATCTGTTACATCATTTAGGCCTATCTCGTGTTGCAATGTAATGTATAAGTGTATATCGGAGATTTTGGCCTCTAGACTTGTTGTTGTGCTTAGCAGAATCATTTCCAGGAATCAAACTGCCTTCCTTCCCAAGAGGAATATCCTTGATAACATCCTCTTAACTCATGAATTGCTTAAGGGCTATGGTCGTGTATATGCTACTCAGAATGCCATGCTTAAGTTGGACTTAATGAAGGCTTATGATAGTATTCACTGGACATCAATTGTGAGAATTATGGCACTCATGGGATTTCCAAAAGTTTATGTGGCATGGATCTACAGCTGTATTTCCTCCCCCACATTCTCTGTCAAATATAATGGATTCTCATCTGGTTTCTTCAAGAGAAAACAGGGGATCAGGAAAGGTGATCCAATATCTTCATATCTATTTATTATGGTTATGGAAGTATTTACTACAATGCTGAACAAGAAATATGTGCAAAAGGATATTTTGTTCCATTCAAAATGCAAGTCCCCTCAAATCACATCCCTTCTGTTTGCTGATGACATTATGATTTTTACTAAGCCTGACCAGGGTTCCATTCAACATATCTTAGCAACTCTTCATAATTTCTACCTACTGGTTTAAATTTGAATACAACCAAATCTCATATTCTAACATCAGGAATCTCCAATGATGAAACTCAGAGGTTGATTGATATTTCTGGCATGCAAACAATGGAAACTAGCATGAATTATTTGGGACTTCCTCTTTGCTCATCTAGAATAACTACTACTGATTGCTTGCCTTTGTACTCTAAAATATGTGGCATTATGAACTATTGGGCTAATAGATTCTTGTCCCAGGCAGGAAGATTAGTGCTGATCAAATCTGTCATATCATCTATGATGGTGTATTGGTCCAGGGTGTTTATTATTCCCTACAAACTTGTCAATATGATCAGGAGTGCTATGTTGAAATATTTCTGGACTAGGTCTATTCACACAAGGAAAATCATCCCTTGCTCCTTTGTCAGGATGGAGAAACCAAAAATCAAAGGTGGTCTTGGTATTTTTAACTTGTTAACATGGAATAAGGCTGCCTTCAGTGTTCATTTTAATGCACTGCTATGTAATGCTGATTCTCTGTGGGTTTCATGGACCAAAAGGCATAATCTTGGAAGTAGAAACTTCTGGACTATGTCTGTTCCCCAGAATTCTAGCTGGACATGGAGGAAGATGCTTGGCTTAAGAACTTCTTTCTTACCATTTTTAAAATATTCTCTATCACATAACAGTTCAAATAGCTTCTGGAATGAACCATGGATGTCTGAAGGTTTGTTGCTTGGTAGGACCTTTTCCCATCTCCAGATAGAGCAGACAGGAATTAATAGGGATGCTCTAGCAAAGGATTTTTTGTCTGATGGTTTGCTTTTGTTACCTTATACCAGTAACCAAGAAATAAATGTTGTATGGAAAAAGTATCAAACTACCAAGTATCCTACTGCAACTGAAGACTTTCTACTTTGGTGTGGTAAGTCTCACTCAATATCTGTAGCATATGATTTGCTTGTTAATGTTACTGAAAGTGATAGTTTAGTTTGGCATAAGATTTTATGGTTTAGAATCTCTCCTGCTAGGGAAAACTTACTGATGTGGAAGGTTATAGTTAATGCTCTTCTGACTAAGAGTAAACTATTGAGTTTTGGTATGTATGTTGACCCTCTCTGTGTGTTTGCAAGCTACAGAATGAATCTCTTGAGCATTTATTCTTTGAATGCTCTGATTTATTAGTTTTGTGGAAAAGAGTGGTTGCAAAAATAAACAAAAAACATGTTCATGGGATGTCTACTATCGAGTGGGATCTGATATGCAAATCTATTAGGTGGAAGAAGCATGATAGAAATATATATTTCTTTTGCCTGAAAAAATACTTGAACTTGGTATGGAATGAAAGAAATCAACGATGTTTTGAGGACAAGAGCAGGAGTATTGACCAACTTTGGAATCATCTTCAGCAAGTTATCACTGTTGGTATGAGGGATAGTCAGTATGATTTCTCCTGTCACATGTTTGATTGATTGCATTTGCTCTTGCTTGTGTGCTTGTTTCTTGTTTGTCTTTCTTCTTGTATTTGTTTTTCCTTAGTGTGGGTGTTAGTTTTTACTTTGCTTGCCTTTGTGTGGTTTTGCAGTGTTTTTGTTCGGTTTTATTGGTGATAATGAGCATGTTCATTATCATTTCTCTTTTTTTCTTATATCAATAAACCGTTAGGGGACCAGTTAACCCCGCTTGCCTTGCAAAAAAAATGTTATCATAGGAATTATATAATTAGAATATAGAATATTATATATATATATATATATTATGATTAAGAATAGAAACTTGTCCTTTGATTCAATAGGCACATGTCGACATACCCGGATACCCCATGTCGACATGTCCCTCGGAATTTGATTTCAAGATTTGAATTCAAACTTTCGAATTTCCCTCCACCTTTTCACCAACTTCGATGCTCTGGAAAGATGTCTCTTGACCAAAGAACATGTCTATAGAATCACTATTTATCTCACTCTCTTTATCATCACTTTTCACTTTTATTTCAAATTTCAAACTTATCTTCATTATCTCAACTTCTCTCCGACTTCTTCAATGGCTCTTCAAGCACTCCTAACAGAATTAGGCTTCCAAATTCTGTCAAAAACTTTCTTTTTAATGACTCGGAAGCTATCAAAGCTTACATCAACTATGTAAACTTTGGTAAAATTAATATGGGAAAATTTGCTGTTTTTGAAGATTTTCCTTCTCATGAAATTGAAAATATTTTTCAACAATGTTCTATTCTTAGTTTAGTTTATAACAAACAAAATGATTTTGTGTTATCCAAATCTTGTTGAGATGTTTTATGCGAATTTGAATCATGGTTTTTATGATGGGGAAGAAGGACAAATTTGGAGTAGTGTTAAAGGAACACAAATTATTTTGGATTGCAAAATTTTGGGAAATATTTTGGGATGTAAGTATACCGAAATGAATCTCTCGGAATTTCAAGTCAATGAAAATGATCGAGAGACATTTCATCGGATGACAATTTCGAATTCAAAAATCATTATTTTCGTCCAAAAGCAAGAATCGTTAATCTTCTTATCCAACACACTCTTATACCAAGATCGGGAAACTACAACAACCCGACTTTAAAAGTTTTCAAAGAACTTTTTGCAATTTTTGAAAATTATGATATTAATTGGGCTCAAGTTATTTTGGGATGAGCTAAGGCTGAAGAATTTTACTATGGGTGAAAACACATTATATCATGGAATTTATCTCACCCGGATTTTTAATTACTTTGGAGTTAATTTCAAAAGGGAAGAATTTATAACTTGAAAAGTGTTCAACCATGGAAACATTTCCCTTATGCAAATTCCATTAGTGTTTAAACCATATGAAACACTTACGGAAAAGGAAGAAAGACTTGCTTATGAAGAAATGGAAGAAATGGAGGAAGAAGAAGAGGAAGAGGAAGAGGAAGAGGAAGAGGAAGAAGAAGGAATGGAAATTGAAGAGGAGGAAGAGGAAGATCAAGAAACCTCCTTAGAAAATATTGAATATCCTACTACTCCCGCTAATCCATCCAACAAGACCATTCTCAATAATCAAAGAATTATATTGGAAAATCAAAAGACACTTAAAAGACTAATGGGTAAGAAAATGTACAAGATTTCCACTAAAATCGACAAGTTCTTCGGGAAAATTAGTAGAAAGCTTGGACTATCATCTTCTTCTTCTTCATCTAACTAGACTTAGTTCATGTTATCCTAAGTTCTATCTTTGTATTTCCTTTATTTTAGTTAATATTATATTATGTAATGTTGACTAGAATTATTAATGGAATCTTTCATTTTATATTATTCAACTTCACTTGTCTCTATAATTGCTTATTTTTATATTATACAAATTTTAGTTTAATAGATTTGTTCATAGTATTCAAAACAAAGAAAAATGTCATTTTAAGCAGAGGCATGTCGACATACACCATCCCCCCATGTCGACATCCAACGGGCAAAAAATAGTTACACTTTCAAAATTTATTTTCATGTAACTAACTTGTATCTATTCATTTCAAACGACTTTCTACCCCTATTTACATATGTTTCTTCCAGAATAAATTGTCAACTTCATCTCTAATCACTCTAAAATTTCATAGTTCTTCCTATTTCTTGAATTATGGCTTCTTCGATTAAGAATCTAAGTGATAATCTTGAAGAAACTCTCACTTCGTTCAAGAATAATCTTACATTCATACTTCGTAATCAACGTCACTTAGAATTGATTCAAATACAGATGATCAAGGAGAAAGAGAGACATTTCGACACCCTTCATTGGATGATCTTAGCCCTTAACAAGGACGATCTCAAAGGAAATCCACAGTTACTCTCGGCAAAGATAAAGAAAAATGGGATGCCATCAAAGCAAACCCTATCTTTGGAGAAGATGGATGGGTGAAAGTACCAAGAAATGTCTAGTCATTCTGTATGTTATTTGTTTGATTTGATTAGTGTGTTTTAAACTTGATTGACTTAACTTATTTGGTATGGTTTGTATACCTATTTGGATTGAATAATTATGTAAATATGATCGGTTGATGATTAATTCACTTTTTGGATTACACTTATGATCACATTAGCACTTATTACACTTATATATGGTTTACCCTATTTTATTATGGTTGATTATCTTATAACAAGTTCAGGGATTTTTAAAAATAGTTTTTGTTGATGACAAAGGGGGAGAAATTATAAAATAAAAGTTGGCTTGGAGTAAGGGGGAGTTATGGAGTAAGTGGGAATTATGATAGGAGTTATTGTATGAGAAGTATATTTTATAAATATAGGTTGTCATCATTAAAAAAAGGGAGATTGTTAGGAACTGATATGTTGGTTTTGATGACAACAACCTTTTTAACTTATCTTATTATAAAATATATACTAACATTGTTGTCCAGATACATATGTATATGCTGGATATACATACATACATACATACATACATACATACATACATACATATATATATATATGCAGGTATTGATTATTGAAGACTGATCAGTATAAAGACTCAAGACTCAAGATTGAAGACTCTAGAGTATTGAGATCAAGATTTCAAGACGTGTGTCTAGTTTTTGTTTAAACTTCAAAATAGCATGGAAATCTTCATTCCGAATTTCATTTGGGATGGAATCCATTTCTACCTTCTTAGTGGCTTACAAACCCATGATAAGTAGCTTACAAACCTACGACAAGTGGCTTACAAACCCACGAACATCCTGGTTTTGTACAAGTTCTTGAGTCCTGATATAATGAGATATTCTGCAGGAAGAAGCTTGCAAAACTACTTCAAAATGGTTTTTCAAAACTGCTTTTCAAAATATTTCAGCCTTAAAATTATATTTTCAAAAGATTTTTCAAAAAGATGTTTAGCCCTAAAATATTATTTGTTTTTGTTTTAAAATAAACTCTTATTTTAAACTTCATTTCAAAAAAAATTACATTGTTTTTTACATAGGGATATCAACATCATGGGATACCCCATGTCGACATGGTGGCCGTTGAATTCAAAAGTTTCAATTTTCAAAAGAAGTGTCTATTCGTTTAAATCTCTTCACGAATGGTTATGACAGTTTGTGCTTTATAAATAGATTTCACAAACAAATTTTTTAATCATCTATTTTCACATTTTCTTCACTTCTTCTTCTCCACAAATCCATATTCTATAATTTTCACATTTTTAAGATCATGCCCAAATTCTACCAAATTCTTAAGTGAATCAAATTAGAATATCATTCTTGTTTGATTCTCTACCCTCCCATGAAGATCAAAGTGCTATTCTACCAAATTCTTAAGTGAATCAAATTAGAATCTCATTCTTGTTTGATTCTCTACCCTCCCATGAAGATCAAAGTGCTATTCAGAGTTATTGAATCAATTTGTAATCAAAAGTTTATCGAGTCTCTCTACAAGGTGTGGTTATGCCTAGAAATCAATTAGGTAATATTGTGGCCTGTAAGTCAAGAGAGTTTTCCCTGGACTCGTGAGATAGGAGGGTACCTCAAGGCCTTTAGAAAGTGAGGAATGTAATCTCGAAATTGGTATAATAAAAATCTGTATGAGGTGGTTTGCCTTGGTATAGGACTGGATGCAGGGTAACTCCAAATCAGTATAAAATCCGGTGTGTTCTTTCCCTTTACTGTTTATTATTTGCTTACTGACTCTGCATTTGATTCTGTAATTGTTATGTGATTGAGTTTTGCATTTGTTTGTGTCATAATTTAATTTAGTTCATATAAGTATTAAAATCTATTAAACACTATTCAACCCCCCTATAGTGTTAAATTAACCTTAAGATCCTTAATCCGCACTCCCTTTCATTTAATTGACCTTAGGATTTGAACGCCTTGTAATCAAACTAAAACATATAAATTCCATATGAACACGAGACAAATTTGATATACGATGCAATAACTCCGGGTGAAAATGGATTGATTATGATCTATGGCTAACACTTAAGCAAGGACTAGAGTCCTTAGCTATATTGGTTTGGAATGGCCATGGATTTGCAGGAGAATCCAAAGGAACTAATTGATTAACCATACTTGAATCGATGGATAGCTAGAAAGTTTGACTGTCAGAACTCAACTATTGCAGAAACTTATTCTTGAGCAAAGCACACCTTATATTCATATGGTGTAATTTTGGGGAAAGTAGTATAACCAAATTTTCCGCACTCTTCGAATGGACTTAAGCAGGCGAATTAGTCAAAAAAGCGATGAAATTATCTAAGGACTTTGAAGACATCATAAAAAGAATGATGATACTAAGCAAGTTAAGAAATTTCAAAGGATTCCAGCAAAGGAAACCACTCGGTACCAAGCACTTCCTCTCAGTACCAAGCACTTTTTCTCTATGTGGCCCCTAAAACTCTTGTAAATGGAGCAATAACGGAATGATTGTCATGGAATGCTTTTCTCAAGAAATAGAAAAACAACTCTAAGGATTTTCCAAAGAAAAGTAGACAAGTATAAGCGGTATCAAAACCTCTCAGAAACACTCCAATCTCAAGGGTAAAGTGTTCGAAACACAACGGATCCTGAGATAGAAGACCAATGGAAAGAAGAAGGGGAGGTTTCCTCATGGAAAAACCAGTTAGTGTCGATGAAAACCACTCAGTACCGAGTGGTTTTTATGAGTAACTGGGCTCGGTTATTTACTCCAGCATACTTGGATCTAGATCTAGACTTGTTATTTCGCGGGCCTCGGGTTCTACTAGACATTTTCCCCGTAAATATGGACCCTGAAGCAATTGTTAAAGGATTTTTTTTGGCACTTGGATTTCTCTTCTATCTTCTTCTTCCCCAAATACTCTAAACACTACCAAATCTGAGATCTATTAGATAGTGGTTGGATTTGAATTGTAATCATGGTATTCTATAGAAAATCAATTAATAACAAGATTAAAGTAGACTTAGGCCAGAATTTTTTGCCGAATCATTATAAAAACTATGTCATTTCTACTGCTTTTATTTTTATTTCATTAGATCTTACATTTTTGCTGATTTCAATTGCTTCTAGGGTGTTTGTGTCATTTTTGATGCAAACCGATAGGGTTGTTAGTCCATTATTGATCCATATTTTCTACCGACTTAAAGCGGGACAAGAAGGGGTCTTGAGGATATGAATTATTAAAAGAGAAATATATGGATATTTTGTCTCTAACTTCTAATTTGCGTTCAAAACAAAAGGCTCCTCTTACGTTTTCTTTTCTCCTCAACAAGCCTTGGATGAAAATTAAATACCACAAACCTATCTCCATTTCTACTTCATGCAACTTCAATCAATATTTATTAAATATATCCTATGTTTGCACCCTATTCCCTTGTAATATTGGGTGCAGATTCTAGAGATCGAAGGAGACTACTTGGATCAAAGTGTGAATTATAAGCCATATTATATTAGGATCATTTTTATTACTATTTAATATATATGATATATTTTGTATATGACGTTGATGATATATTTGTTCTTAACTATCACTATTTTTATAAGTATGTCGTTGCTATAAAAAATATGTATTGTTTGGGTATGAATAGTTAAGTATTTATTCATCGAATCTATTACAATAAGTAAAAAAAATTGTATGCACTAAATTCGTTCGGCCTATATGTATCAAATTATATTTATATATAAATGAATTTAAATTGCAAAAAATATTTCAAACATTATTTTTAGCTAACACACACACACACACACATTTTAAATTGAGTTAACTAATATAAATAATAATATACATATATTATATGGGCTTTGAATGAAAGGTCTATATTTTTGACTTTGCAACAAGAAAAGTACCTGTAGAAATAAGTATGTAAATTAGGTCCCTGTTTTTTCTAAATTAAAAAGTGAAAATTAACTTGCGCTTTTTAAAATTTTCAAAAATTTTAGAAAAATTTCAAAATCAGAAAGCGCAAACTAATTTGCGCTCTCCTGATAGAAAGCGCAAGTAACCTTGCACTTTTCAAAATTTCAAAAAAAAATTCAAAATTAGAAAGTGCAAACTAGCTTGTACTTTCCTGATAGAAAGTGCAAGATAACTTGCGCTTTTCAAAATTTAGAAAATTTCGAAAAAGATTTTGGAAACAGAAAGATAAATGCAATGCAACTTGTGTTTTTTATGTTTCAAAAATAGAGACCAAATTTACATATTCATTTTTGTAGGAACTTTTCTCATAACAACATCAAAAACAGAGACCTCTGACTCTTTTCTTGTATATTATATAAGGGGACATAGAATAGTAACACAATTGATGGCACGACGAATCTCAACCATTGGATTGTCTCCTTATTTCAAGCCCAAATATAAATGCAACGAGATCCAACAGTCTAGATTTATTATGTTACCAATTGTGTTTTTATTTTTTATTCAATGGCATGCCTCATTATATAACCTTTTTATTTTTAATAAAATTTTGTGTTATTTAATAATTGTTTTCAAATATTTTAATAATATTATATAACTAGTTTTATATTAAAATATAATATATATATATATAACAAAGATGGTTTTAGATTTTAAAATATAAAAAGTATTATTTTTGACCGTAATGAATTTATATATGTATATTTAATGTTGGACATACATTATTATCATTAAAAATTTTGATATATATATATATGCGTGTTTATTATAATAAATAAAGTCAACATTAAGATATTTAAAAAACCTATAAATATGGGTTATGAATCAAGTTACAAATTGAATTATTCTTACTTGTTCATATTAGATATTTAATTGAAAATTCAAATTTGAAATTTAAGCTTGTTCAAAATTTATAAGATATTTTCTAAATGATATAAATCTTAAATTTATATTTTCAAATTTTATATATGTGTTATTATATACAAAATTATAATTTTGACAAATGACACACTAACACACATGCAAATATATATGTGTGTGTGTGTGTGTGTGTGTGTGTGTGTTTTATTGTGTGTATACAATGCCAAGTAAATACCTAATAGATATAAATCCTAGCATCTATCTGTGCAACTATGTTGCACGTGCACATTTTTACACATATGAGCATATACTGATATGCTTATTGTTATCCCGCCTTTTAGCAAGGCCGTGACACAAAGGAATTGACTATAAACCAAAGATAGTTTATCCCGAAGATCGGTTATACACAAGTTCCCTATGGATGTCAATAAATATTATCCGAGTCCAGATCAAGCTACAATTGATAAGACGAGACAAGCAAAGCTATGAAAGTCAACATTCCAAGTTTCAAGTCAATCCGAGTTCGTATGCTCAAGATATGATCGATGCAATTCAAGCAATCATATTGTTCATATCCATCAAGTAGCCAGATAAAGTCCTTCTTCATATTGATCTGGTTCGAATCCATCAGATGCATACGGTTTCGCATCGATCAAGTGGGCAGTGTTCTTCATATCCATTCTTCTTTGTACCGCTTCACATCGATCATTTCATCTCTTGTTCGTATCGATCAATCAGCATCCACTTTGTATCCATCCATGACTGTCTATTTCGTTTCCATTGGTAAACAACACGGGAGCCTATTTCATATTGATCTTTTTCAACATAATTCGCATCAATCGGCCACTGGTCGATACTGAATCAATATTTACCATCGATACGAAATAAACATCTCCCATCGATACGAAGTGGAGCGCACACAATTAATACGAAGTGAGATGACAATCGATCGATACGAACAATGCTTAGACAATCGATATGAACAGAGCAGTAATGATCGATACGAACGGAGCGGTAATGATCAATACGAACAAAACAATATATCAATGCGAACAAGGCTAACCCATATCGATATGAACAAGGCGCGTCCATAGGAAAGATTTGATCGTTCAACATGAAATGTGGATCGATCCTAAAAGCAAGCGCCAGTCAACTGGCGTCACGTGCGGATTCATCGATGCAAAGTTATCGATATGAACAATATCGATACAAAGAAAACGGCAGTTGAAAAGCTAAACTTGCATCGATCATAACTCACAATTTACAAGTCAAAATGCCACCAAATTTTCACAGGAGCGTACGTACGCCCTAAAGAGTGTTCATGCTAAATTTCGACTCGAGCGGATCAAATCTTGATCAATACGAAATCCGTTTGTATCGATCGCGGACCGAGTGCAGATGACATGGAATCAATCGTGTAGGCCCACTCACGTGCCATAAGAGGTCTTCCGAGATCTGAGTGAGATATTTACATCACGGAGTCTAAAGAAAAGGGACTTTTTAGCTCTCCTACGTCCAGACTTTGCCGAAACCATTTTTGTACTCAAAGATCACTATTGTACTCGAAATCTACTGTTGTAATCCGCCATAACCAGTTGTAATTAGCAAACAAACATCAATAAAATCATCAATTCCATTGTGGACATAGGCAATGCGCCGAACCACTCTATAATGCTGTGTTTCTGCATGTTTTTCTTATCTATTTCTGAGGTGTTTGTTAGATAATACTCCTTTTACATTTAATTTCTTCATTTTATCTCTTTAAATACTTCCAAAGAGTGTTGTGTCCAATTTTGGTATGAACACTTTGGTGCTTTCATTGAGAGAACACAGTTTTTCTCCTGCTCGTTGGATCTACTATCAATATCGGATTGCATAATTCTAAGGAAAAGATCCAGATCTCAAGTTCAAAGTTCTTCCATCCTATTTAGATTTGCATCGATAGGGTTTTGCTATTCACCATGGTAAACACAAGGACCACTTCTACCACTGCAGATCCAAAAGGACAAGATCGACAGAATCCTGTACAACCACCTCCGACTGATCAGAATGCTGCCTGACCATTAGATCCGCATGGCCCTATCACCAGGGAAGAGTTTCAGATGCTACTGCAAGAGCTAACATAGAGTCGTTAGTAACTTACTCAATAGCTGCGTGCCAATGCAGAATCGACCAATCAGGTGAATCGTCAAAGGCATAGGATATCCAGGAGGGATTGGACTTCCTATTCATCCACTGAGAGTTCAGCTTCTTCAGACTATTATCACAGATCCACGCGCCCACGGCTGGGTGGGAATTATACCCAAGCTATTAGACATCAGCACGCACTTAGTCTTGGGAAACCAAGAGTTGGCCCATCCACCAGCCATCTAACTGGACCCTCCTTCGAGGAGGTACTGTTCCGTATCATGTTATAGACAAGCGCACTACCGCCACTGCTACTGAACCAGGAGCTGATGCCCGAAATCGGACAGATCTGATCCAACGTCAACATACTCCTGAACCTTATATCCCTAAAGACTTAGAATCAAGGAGGAGAGACCTGGACCGTTGACCACGTCCAACCTAGCTTCGCATTGTGGAACCCGATCACACCTTGGCCTAGCGCTCAAAAGTCTAGATGTCAGATATACCGACAATGATCCGTCAAATGATCCGTGAAAGTCAGGGTCTTACGAATAATGACTAGGGAATCTCCAGAAGTCATACCCCATTCACTGATGACATACTCTATGCTGAACTACCTCAACGATTTAGGATGCCAACTCAACCCGTCTATGAAGGAAGCTCAGATCCCAGTCAGCATATTTTGAAGTACGAATGGTTAATGAATGCTGCATGAGATGACGATGCAGTTAAATGCCGGATTTTTCCGATCTCTCTTGGAGGCATAACTGCCATGTGGTTTATCCGTCTACCACCTTGATCTATCTCGTGTTTTGATCAGTTGGCGACAAAGTTTGTTGAGCAGTTCCGGATGCATCTAACAAGACCGAAGGATGTTAAAACTTTGTCTACTGTCACTCGAGATCCTGGAGGGACACTAAGGTGTTATCTAGAAAGATTTCATGCTACGTGTGCTAAGATTAGCAATCCCAATGATAACTCTATTCTAATGGCACTAACTAAGGGAATTGATCTCGATTTAGAATAAGGCAGCTGGCCGGCCAGAAAACCCCTGCGTCATTGGACCATTTCTATTCTAAGGCAGCCCAATTCTTGAGAAGGGAGGATGCGAAATAGTCTAGGAAAAAGGATGACGCAAGGCCCAGTGTCGAAGGAATCTAGAGTAATGTTGTTATTTAACAATCCGGGGAGAGCTCCTGAAAAGTTCAATTGAATGTTCACAATAAACAGAATCAATAGAGGAGTAATGGAGATCGAAATAAGAAACGGAAGCATAATCGTGGTCCACGATGTAGGGCTCCCATTTTTGATAATTGCACTCCTTTGAATATGTCATTGGAGAATGCGTACTTACAGACTTGTAATACCAATCAATATAAGAAACTTGCCCTAAGACCATCATTAGAGAAGCAAATCCAAACGGGAAAGTTTTGTAGATTCCACGATAGCTACGGCCATAACACAAATGAGTGCCGCCACTTGCAGGATCTCATTGAAAAGTTGATAAGAGAAAGAAAGTTAGAGCAGTTTGTTCGAGGGCCGCGGTCTGGAGGTGCGGGCCTATCAAATCAGAATCGTGTATCTTATCAGGCAAGATAGGAGGAACCTGCTCGTACCGGCGAGAGGTTAATGATAAACACTGTTATTGGTGGTCCTCATCCAGCAGACCGAAGCTGGAAGGTAATGGAGTCGTATGCTAGTTCTATTAGACATGCGGACTTCGAATGTTGTAGTAGTTTGGAAGATGGGGCTCTGGCCAAACAACAGAAGACGATACCTGACGACATCATGTTCCGAGATAGAGATGTTGAAAGGGTCGAAGCCTCCACTATTGATCCACTTGTCATATCATCTCAAGTAGGTCCTGTTTGGATGAAGAGGATCTTAGCCGACAGTGGAAGTTCTGTAAATATATTGTTTAAGTAAGCCTATGACCAAATGAAGATGGAGGCTAAAAATTTGAAGCATTGCCAATCCCTTATTCATGGCTTCAATGGGAGTGAAGCTATACTAACTGGAGTGGTGGAATTGCCAGTGGAGTTAGGAACCGAGAAAATCGGAGAGTCCGAATATTGCAATTTGTTGTATTGGACATAGACTCGCCCTGCATTGCTTTCTTGGGCCGACCAGCCCTACCTGAGTTCACGGCCGCCATTCTACATGGTATTTGAATCTAAAGTTCCCCACCGATCGTGGAGTTGGGGTCGTTCAAGGAGATCAGGCTGCTGGGAGAGCCTGTTATGTTGCTGAGCTACGCGAGACGTAGCGAAAGGGCGTAGAGGAATCTTCCTGCGTCCGTTTTATTGAAAATTGAAAATTGGTGCCTGGGCCTAGGCCTGGGCACCCCAACCAATTCCAAAGAGATCTTGACTCAAGAGATAACGAAAGTGTAGTCAAACTTCTCCGACCAAACCGACGATCGATGTCCCGATCGATGATAGCGGCGATTCTAGAATGATAAAGATTGGATCTCAGTTAAGCCAACAAATGCAAGAGGAATTTGTTGAATTTCTTTGGGAAAACCTTGACGTGTTTGCCTGAACATATTCTAACATGTGTGGAATCTCCTCGAACATAGCAAGCCACACATTGAATATTGACCCGCGATACGTCCCGGTGAAACAAAAAAGGCGCGGTATGGATCCAGAGAGATCTGCTGCCCTTAAGGGAGAGGTAGATAAGCTTAAATTGAATAGATTTATTCAAGATGCATGATACCCAAAATGGGTATCCAACCCTGTACTCATCCGAAAGCCAAATGGGAAATGGAGAATTTGTGTCGACTATTTAGACTTGAATAAAGCTTGCCCCAAAGACAGTTTTCCACTTCCTCGAATAGATCAGCTTGTAGATTCAAAAGCTCGATATGAACTTCTATCCTTCATGGACGCGCATTTAGGCTACAACCGGATACCCATGCACTTGCTCGACCAGGAGCATATCAGCTTCGTGACCGATCTGGGACTCTATTGCTACAAAGTCATGCATTTTGGACTCAAGAACGCCGGTGCAACTTACCAACGATTGGTTAATCAGATGTTCGCCAACCAGATTGGGAAAACCATGGAGGTATACGTGGATGACATGTTGGTGAAATCACAATTCTCCACTGATCATATTAAAGACCTGGAATCGATATTTAATATCCTCCGAGAATACAAACTCCGTTGAAATGTCCCTTTGGGATCGCATCCGGAAAATTCCTAGGGTTTATCGTTAATGCTTGAGGAATTGAAGCCAATCTCGAAAATATCTAGGCGATCAGAAACCTTGAGACTCCAAAAACTATAAAGAAAGTCCAGAGCCTCAACGGGAAAGTAACAGCGTTGAGCAAGTTCATTTCAAAATCCACCGACAAATACATTCCCTTCTTCAATTTGATCCAAAAAGGGAAAGAGAACTTTGAATGCACCATAGAATGTGAGGGCGCAATACGAGCACTAATTCAGCACCTCTCACACCATCTATTTTGTCAAAGCCTATCGATCACGAGAAATTGTACCTTTACTTAGCGGTATCATAAAACGCAATCAGTGCTGCCCTAATTTGGGAAGAAGACCGAGTGCAAAAACGCGTCTATTATATTAGTAAACGACTAACCGGAGCTGAGAGAAATTATCCAAAGCTAGAGAAGTTGGCTTATTGCCTTGTTATTGCCTCAAGGAAGCTCCATCTGTATTTTCATGCTCATCCTGTCACTATTTACACCACTAGCCATTATGACAGGTCCTTACGCAGCCAGAGACATCTGATAGGTTACTCAAGTGGAATATCGAGCTGTCAGTTTGATATTGCCTACACTCCAAGGCGATCCATTCAAGGCCAAGTCTTAGCAGATTTTATAGCTGAATTTACCATCCTAGAGGACTTGCCTAAAACCAGTGAATCTCCCAAATATATCTGGAAGCTGCATACTAATGGTGCCTCAAATGACCTTGCTCAGGTGCTAGGGTTGTACTTGAAACTCCTGAAGGTCGATCTATATGCTATGCTTCGAAGTTTGATTTTTGTGCGACCAACAATGAAGCTAAGCATGAAGCCTTAATTGTCGGATTGAGATTGTCCCGAGATATAAAAGTTATTGCTGTGGAGATTTATTGTGTTCGCAACTGGTCGTATGTCAAGTTTGGAGGGAGTACCAGGCCAAAGATCGAAGATTGGCTGCTTCCCTAGCTCAGGTCTAGGAGATACTGAATCAGTTCGATTATTATGCTATCTATTGCATCCCCCGAGAGCGCAATCAAAAAGTTGATTCATTGGCAAAACTAGCCAACGTAGGTGAAGCACAACGAATGGGACTCGTTCCTAAGGAAACATTGTCTTCCCCAAGCATAGATCGAATAGAGACTGATTGGGTATTTGAGGTCGTTCCCGATAAGGAGTCATGGATGACTCCGTTCGAAAATTATCTCGAGCATGGAACACTGCCAGAGCGTAGAAGTGAAAAAAGATAAGTTCTTCGAAAAACCTCACGGATCACTATTCAGAATGGAGTCATGTATAGAAGAGGATACGCTATTCCTTTACTCCTGTGCATCGCTCACGATGAAACTAAACGAGTATTGCATGATGTGCATGAAGGAGAATGTGGCGATCACAGCGAGGGGCAAGCTCTAGCTAATAATGCACTCCAATATGGACACTATTGGCCGATAGTGAATCATGATGCGTCGGACTACGCCAGAAAATGTGATAGATGTCAAAATCACGCTCGAATTCCTAGAGCCTCTCTTACCGAAATAACCCAGATGTTCAGTCCATGGCCATTTGTAGTTTGGGGCATTGATATTATTGGTTCTCTACCTCTGGCTAAAGGTGGTGCGAAGTACGCCATCATCACAATTGATTACTTTACCAAGTGGGTTGTGGCTGAACCCCTTGCTACAATCATGACGAATAAAGTGATCAACTTTGTGGTATGCAACATTATCTGTCGTTTTGGTCTCCCACATACCATCATCACCGACAACGGATCCCAATTCGACAGCGTTGAGTTCAAGGATTTCTGTCAACGATTTCACATATAAAAGAAATTCTTTGCAGTTGCACACCCTCAAGCGAATGGACAGGTTAAGCTGTTAATAAATTTATAAATTTTATTCTAAAGAAGCGACTAGAAAAGGCCGGGTGCAAGTGGGTCGATGAACTTACTATGGCTCTATGGGCTTACCGAATAACCCACAAGTCTACGACCAGACACACTCCATTCTCTCTTTCTTATGGTTCAGAACCCGTTATTCCAATCGAGATGGAAGTACTTCTCATCGTGTGACGTACTATGATCCGAAGAAAAATGCTATATTACTTGCTGAATCCCTGGATTTATTGGATAAGAAGCAAGAAGAGGCTAATTTGAGGGCAGCCACATACCGAAGTTGAGTCGCCCGATTATACAATGCTAAGGTCCGACCCCGAACCTTCAAACTCGGCGATTTCGTCCTCAAAAGAATCTACCCGGTTCCTTCTTACATGAAACCAATGTGGGAAGGGTCGTATGTGATTGAACGAAAGCTCAAAGATGGCACATTTATATTGTCGATCGTTGACGGTCTTACTTTGCCAAGAGCCTGGAACAACGAGTGTCTTCTTCGCTACTATACATGACAGACTCTATTTATTTAGTTTACTTTTTATTTGCAATTTGTTTCTGCATTTCGAAATTTGAATTTGTAATAAGGCAATTGAATTTACCATATTTTCTTATATCAGCAATAAAATGCAATCTCTTCGAGATAGAGCTGTGATTTATCGAATGTTTCATACAACCATCACGATGCACAAAGAGCTAAGTTCCATTACATGGTGGGATTTATTCAAATATGGAGTAACTGTGATATGATCAGTTACTCACTA
The DNA here is from genome assembly GCA_030765085.1 of Allium cepa. Taxonomy (NCBI): domain Eukaryota; kingdom Viridiplantae; phylum Streptophyta; class Magnoliopsida; order Asparagales; family Amaryllidaceae; genus Allium; species Allium cepa. Next base: position 582,347,135 of record CM060940.1, read on the forward strand.
AGTGAAACCCGAACTCGGGGGCAAGTCACCACACTAAAGCTAAAAAAGGATTGATACATGACAATCCTTTAACTAACTTTAGTCTCCCAAAGTGCGGGCTGGAGTATAAACTTATAAATGCGGTTTCGAAGAGGGTGGATCCATCCACCTAACGACTTCACTTGTATCTTGACCAAGTTTGAGGAGGATGGACCCGATCATCTAATGGCCTTGCTTGTTAACTCGGGGTGGATGTGAATGGACCATCCACGATCCTGATAAATCCATCGTTCCCAGAGTGCGAACGAAATTCAAATGCCTAAACAAACGTGACTGACCATTTGTCGCTAACTCCAAATTCCCAAAGTGCGAATTGGAGTATAAACATCAACTTCAAACTCCCTGAGTGTGAATTGGAGTATAAACAATAACTCCAAATTCCCAGAGTGCAAATTGGATATAAACACAACTCCAAGCTCTCAGAGTGCGAACTAGAGTATAAACATCAACTAACTTCGAATTCCCAAAGTGTGAACCGGAGTGTCAATATCAACTAACTTCAGGTCCCCGGAGTGTAAACTGGAGTACGAATGTCGACTAACTTCAGATTCCCAGAGAGTGGATTAGAGCTTAAATACAAACTGGATATGAATCAATCATCCGTAACCCAACTCTGAGTCCCTAGAGAGCGGTCAGAGTATAAACGCAACTCGGGTGTGACTGACCACCCGCAAACTTCTAAGCCTCAAGAGTGCGGACGAAATGCTAAGTATCAAGCGAGTGTGATTGACCACCCATATAATAACTTGAGTCCCCGGAGCGTGGACATATCTAAGCATGTGTGATTGACTACCAACGTACAAACAAAATCCTTGGAGTGTGGATGCAACCTCCGATAGAAGAACGAGTTGATTCGATCGCTCGAACTGTCATTGTTCCAACATCGATTCAGCGACGCTAAGCTCAATGTGTTGAAAGCGGAATGCAATCGCTAGCCGATATTTACAACTCATTCCTGAAATTGAGAGCAGAACTTAAATGTCGATCCTTGGCTGAAGCAGTGCAACATCGGAGTTCAGCTTAGTGTCCGGTCTTGACTCGCAGCCGTGATTCCAGGACTTAACAAATATACTCAAAAACCCGATTCAAAGGTCAAAAAATTCACAATTTTACTGGACAAGAATTCAAACGTTGGAACATTAAAGCAAATAAGCGATAATTGAGTTGAAGACAAAATAGAATTTCATTTCAATTATTTATGGAAGAAATTTATGTACAAGTTATTTCCAAAAATCCTACTAGCAGGGGCTGAACACACATCTATACACAGCCAACTAAATCCAAAGAATTCCTATCTACACAAAAATGATCCGAAGAAGTATATCTACTCTTTCTTCTTTCTTGGTTTCTTATTCGACGTAGACCTGTTAGAGCTGCCACTAAGTTTCCTCTTTGAGCCTTTGCCCTTCGACGGTTGATCTCCTTTGGGGGGAATTACATCGATTTTCTCCTCCGAACTCAAGTGTATAGGAATACTTCCAGCAGGCAGAGTCGAAGTGGTCAGGTCCACTATAGGAGGCAGAATAAGCATGCTGGTGTTGACAATAGTGCCACCAGGAGATATCATTTGTAATGGGGATGGATCAGGACCCACCATTCCACCTCCGAAGCTACTGGCCCGAGCAGCTGCTTCCATTTCTACGTTAATCTCAGCTATAATTTCTTCCTTGTGAATTGTTTGTGCATCGTCAGAAACGCTTGTTGTTGGGACAAAGGAGCTGGTCGCTGGCGCTACTCCACTCATGAGAAAAGGCAAGTTATAAAGAGTCACTATGATGACTGAGAAGTTCCACCATCATATGTTCATCGAATGAAAGTGTGCTCCCTTGTATATCATATGTAGGTGCAGTGGCCAATGTCGTGATCGCTTCTATAATAATCGCCTCATGCACATGATGTGACTCTTGAGTTGCAGGAGGCATGACTGATGTGGCTCCAATCACTGGAAAGAGATAAAAGAAAAGCTATTAATAATCACTTCAAATGAATCTCCTGATCAGGAACAAGCATATGAAATGTTCAGAGTACCTTCCTCAGTTCGACTCATTGGAAGTTGAACGACCTTAGGAATTTTCTCACTAGCTTGAGATATCTACGACTGATCTGGGTTGTAAGAAGGAACGAATTGAGAATCAACCATTGAAGTCGGCTCAGGCTGAGTTGGCATAAGAGTTTCGGGACTTGTGTCACGGTGCTCGATACCAGAACCTACTCCGACCTCTGAGTGATGAGCGCCAAGCTTCTTCTTCTCATATGAAATCATGGCATCATGGAGAAGTTTCCTTACATCTTCATTCAGCACTCGGTTCTCAAGCTCGAATTCATCGATTTATTCACCTTGATGGACAGCCTTCTCATCTTCTACTAATCGGTCCCAGGCATTGTATAGATATGTCGGATAATTATCGAGCCAGGCTAGGTTCCTATGCTTCAAGACGTTAGCATTGTAAGTAATAAGGAGATCTTCAATGTCAGGCTCTAGCCTGGACTCCGCCATTTGAACTTTCTCCTCGACCTCAGTCTCCACCTCCCGGATCTTAGCCGTTGCTGCATCCCATTCGCCCCGAAGCACTACGGCCTGTTCACCTGCCTCTTGGGCTATACTATTTGCATCATCCCTTTCCTTTATGATTTTGGAAAATTTGGCTTTGAGCTCGTTAAGTTCTTTAAGAGCAGCATCCCTTTTGGCTGTGAAAGTGGTGTTTCGTTGGCCCATGTCCTCCACCAAGGCAAAATGTGTTTGCCGCATCCTCTCCATCGCTAGGTTTGCCTCGTCGGCCTTCTGGGTGAGATCTATTTTTGATTTCCGAGAAGATTTGGCCTCTTCGTTAAGCACTTGAATAATCTAATTCTTTTGAGCAAGCTCGTTTTGTAATTTCTCAATGGTAATCGCCTGCTCAAAGGCCACCTTCGATGCTTTCTTTACAGCTTTCCCCCACTCCTTGTACTAGCTATAGATATCATGAATATAATCATGCATTGTATTCTCTGCCTCCGATGGAATTCTCTTTAAATAGAGGGGAAGACCAAGCCGTCAAATCATATATTTGGAAAATCTTTCTTCAATTAGGCAATTCTAATAGCCCCTTCCCCAATAGGCTCAGTGATAGCTTGTTCAGCAACATTGGGAGTTTGAGTCTCATGTCTGCGATGTTGTGATTCAAGCCTAGAAGTTTGAGAAGATGATTTTTGGTGAGGAGGCTCCATCGATTATTTTCCATGGCCCGAAGGTTGTATGGGGCCTCGAGGAGGAGAATGCGATCAGGATCGATATCTATAATCCCTATCCCTCTCTCTCTCTCTCTCGTGACGTTCTTGGCTTGAATAACGGCGATCGTGGTTTTTGTCCTTCCTCGGACATGACTCTTAATACAAGCTGGATGCTTGTCGCGCAGAGTAGAGACTTCTCAACATAGAATCTCATATATTCATTGAATCTGTAAAGAAGAAAGAAGAGCAGAGTTAGTGATCTCTAGAAGTGAATAGATCGAGACTAGAAATCGTGTAATGCCGTGAAGTGTATATGTATGTGCAACCCCCCGACCAACCAGAAATGTTGGCCATGCTTGTGGGAAGGGACTCACTTAAGTCTAAAGCACTCTGAAGCTCTTCCAATTCGGCGTCATGATGAAGTGACACATAATCCGAGATCGGGATATCAGCAAGCCCTTCGAAAAGGTTCTCCACTTGCGAGGGAGGAGCGTCCGAAATTCTAATAACGGGTGTAGGCAAAGATACGATTACAGATTTCCATCTTGAAGATTCGTGACGCTTATGGGCTACAGCCTTGCCTTTTCTCTTTCCCTCAAGACTTTGAAAGCTGTCAGAAGGCCCGGCTACGGGCTCGTCATCGGTGGAGTATATTCTTCCTCACCCTCTTCTGTTACTACGATCCCGGGAACTCTACGTTTAGCCCATTTCACCGAAGCCGCCCTTAGCATTCCTTCAAGTCTTATACTCTGATTTCGCTTAATTAGCACGATGGTCCTCAAGTTTCGGTCTGTTAGCACCGAGTCTATGTCCCTCATTTCACTTGGCACTTCTTAAAGGACCTGTACCATTTCTTTGAAATGTGCGCCTTTAGGTCATGGAATTTTGGCTGTAAAAGGAAAGAAGATATGAAATTCAACTTCGGTTACAACAAATTCATGAATTACCAAAGAAACTTATGTCACTTACGTCTGGCTCACCATCGATTGGTGAATCCTTGAGGGCATCAGACATAGAACCATTCTGTTGTAAAATAGCCGAGCCTGGTCCAAGAGCCCGTCGCCAATTGACAGTTCCTAACTGCCTCCAAGAATGTTAACGAAGGACTATCTCTCCGACTCTTAACATTAAATAGGTATCTAATTTCGATCGAAGTCGGGGGTCGGAAAAGATGCTCCATGAATACAATGAACAAACAGTTCAGCAATGCATATCTGATTGGGTGTAATTGTGATGGGGTAATTCCGAAGAAGGCTAGCACTTCTCTAATGTATTGTTGAAGGGAGGAAGCATCCCAGCTGTGCATGAATGCCTGTTGAAAGCAGTAAACCCTTCCGGGGGAGCATGTGGTCTACCGTTCGGCCCTGGTAATAAGACATCGTCCAACGACAAACCAATTCTTAGGCATATCCATCCCAGTATATCTTCGAAAACGTTGGACAGCATAGAATATTATGGGTTTGCAATAAAAGTTGCTTCTAGCAACTTGTCCAGAGCTGGATCGATGACCTCGACCGCGATGGTCGACAACTCTATTATTGGAAGAGATGAACTTCGGTTTTCCTGTTGTTGAGAACTTGTGGATTCCATAGCTAATCAACTTATCAAAAACCATCATTAGACGATAATTAGCCTATGTGTTCCCCAGTGTGAAGTGCGTGAATGTGTTGTGCAGTGTAGTGCTACATATTACTTAAGGACTTCTATGGAGTTTGAGAAAATATTCAAACGATGAGGCGTCGAAATTAAACTGGAGTGACCGTCATCGCTGACCGTCACAACTATGCCATTCAGGTTTGAAGACCGGTTTGAGTTAAAATTTGTTGAGATTTCATTAAGTTATAGTTCCATCGACGAGCATCGAAAGGCAGTCAAGTATGCAGTGAAAAAATTAAGTTCAGTAATGTAAGACAGAAGCTCGTCGGAGTCGAGTGTTCAAGTGGGTAAAAAAAATTTGTATCCAACAAGGCGCAACTTTAGATCGATCACCAAGAGTTTCGTTCGTATCAATCTCTAAGGGAAAGGCTTGGTATCGATTGCCTTAGAACCAGTTCGTATCGATCTCAATCCTACATCATCGTATCGATTGGTAGAGCCGATGCTTCATATCGATCGCATACTATTTTCGTATCGATCACTTTGGATCGATGCGAACTCCAACCATCACCCATCGATATGAAACTGCTACATTCCTCTATGTTAAACTCTATTAATAACCAATCAATATGGACTTTGATTGTTTCCCAAGACGACATGAAGCACATTTCCTCAATAGATACGAACGAGACCTCCTTATCCAACTACTCTCCTTCTTCTTCAAACAACATTGAGCCCACTCCGACCTTCCTAAACCTCGCTTCAATACATCTCCGGCTTCTTCATTAACAGAATCGGCCGTGGATTTGAATGGTTTAGAAATTAAACTCGAGTCTCGTCATTTCTGGTGTATAGTTGTTAACCAATTACTTAATTTATGGGTTTGATCGAGGGATTAAATGACTGTGTTAATTTGGGGTTGAAGGCAGTTTTTTCCTCTATTGATTTGAAAGCCAGTACAAAAGCGAAGGCAGATGAAAAATTGGCTCAGTCCTGAAAATATTTATATGGGTAAGTAACAAAGTGGAAACAATTCGTCTCCCTATTATGTCAACCAGTTAACAGAAGTCGCCCATACCATCGATACGAAGAAGCTTATTCGTATCCATCAATCTAGATCGATTCAAAGTATAGCTCTTCATATTCATCGGCGATCGATCTCCAACTCCATCGATGCGAAATGATAATTTGTATCCATCCACTTGAAGATCATGAGAATTCGTGCTTATCGATGCGAAATGTTTTAAAAGACAAATGAGCTCGTATCGCTGACCATTAATAGGAAAGAAAATATTCAACTCCGCGAACCAATCCAGGAGAGGATCGATATAAAATAAAATTACTTAAAACAACCATCAAGCATTGTCACCAGTCGAATTTCATATTGACTCAGGAGAGGGTCAATACAGAATTCGATAAAAAAAAACTGACAACAGCTCATGTACGTGCGAACGTTAACGGAAGTCAGGTTAGTGTACATACAAGCATATCTATTGAACTAACATCCAATTTTTAAAAGTCACAGGAATGGAACACTCTTCTGGTGACGATTACAACAACAAACAACAACTCATTATCATACAACATTTAGTTACCACAGTACATGGTTTGGCAGTCAACAGTTCATATTACTAAAAATCGATCAAAGGTTGCATCTTTCGACGAAAAGACAACAACAGTTTAGATAGGCCAAATAACACTATTTAGGATGAAGATTGCAAATTTTCAAACCACATCATGTTCCCACAAGACGTACTTTGGGGGGAAAATGTTATCCCGCCTTTTGGCAAGGTCATGACACCAAAGAATTGACTATAAGCTAAAGTCAGTTTGTCCCAAAGATCGGTTATACACAGGTTCCCTATGGATGTTGATAAATTTTATTCGAGTCCAGATCAAGCTACAATTGATAAGACGAGACAAGCAAAGCTATGAAAATCAACGTTTCAAGTTTCAAGTCAATCCGAGTTCATATGCTCAAGATATGATCGATGCAATTCAAGCAATCATCTTGTTCATATCCTTCAAGCAGCCATAGAAAGTCCTTCTTCGTATCGATCTGGTTCAAATCCATCAGATGTACATGGTTGCATATCGATCAAGAGGGCAGTGCTCTTCGTATCCATCCTTCTTCATACCACTTCGCATCGATCATTTCATCTCTTGTTTGTATCGATCAATCAATGTCCACTTTGTATCCATCCGCGACTGTCTATTTTGTATCCATCGATAAACAACACGGGAGCCTATTTCGTATCGACCTGTGTTCAACATAATTCGCATCTATCGACCACAGGTCGATACTAAATCAATATTTCCCATCGATACGAAATAAACATCTCCCATCGATATGAAGTGGAGCGCAAACAATTAATACGAAGTGAGACGCAATCGATCAATATGAACAAAGCTCAGACAATCGATACGAACAAAGCAGTAATAATTGATACGAAAAAAAAGTAGATCGATGTGAACAAGGCTAACCCATATCGATATGAATAAGGCACGTCCATAGGAAAGAATCAATCATTTAACATGAAATGTGTATCGATCTTAAAAGCAAGCGCCACATCAACTAGCGTCATGTGAAGATTCATCGATGCAAAGTTATCGATACGAACAACATCGATATGAAGGAAATGGCAGTCGAAAAGCTCAAACTTGCATCGATCATAACTCATAATTTGCAAGTTCAAATGCAACCAAATTTTCACAGGAGCTTACGTACGACCTGAAGAATGTTCATGCTAAATTTCGACTCGATTGGATCAAATCTCGATCGATACAAAATTAGTTTGTATCGATCACGGACCAAGTGCAGATGACATGGGATCGATCATATAGGCCCACTCACGTGCCAGAAGAGGTATTCCGAGTTCTGAGCGAGATACTTGCATCCTACGCCTATAAATAGCATCCTAGAGTCTACAGAAAAGGGACTTTTTAGCTCTCTTACGTCCAGACTCTGCCAAAACCATTTATCTACTCAAAGATCACTATTGTACTCGAAATATACTGCTGTAATCCGCTGTAACCAGTTGTAATCAGCAAACAAACATCAATAAAATCATCAATTCCATAGTGGACATAGGCAATACGCCGAACCACTCTAAATCTCTATGTTTCTATATGTTTTTCTTATATGTTTTTTGAAGTGTCTATTAAATAATCCTCTTTTTACATTTACTTTCTTCATTTTATCTCTTCAAATACTTACAAAGAGTGTTGTGTCCAATTTTGATACAAACACTTATAAACTACATAAATTACATTTAATTAAATTCACTAATTAATTAAATCAAAATATTAAATAAATATGATTTTATTTAAAATAATTAGATTGGATCTAATACCAACCTTTAGACTTCATAGGCCTAGTATGGTACAAAATCGAATTTTATTTTTTAAATCTTCATATTTCACCCGCTTCCGACTGGCTCGGTTCCAACACCTTTTTTCTTCATCGTTTTCCAAGCAATATGTTTATGCTACCATTTACCGTTTTGTGCACATCTCCCTATTATCATTTCAAACCCTTGTGACTCCACCACAAGTCAAAAAATTGCAGTCTTTTTCTTCCAACTATCATACTAAAACAAGATTCTTCTTAATTTCTAAGATATGTCTAACTCTTGTAAGCTTCACCACCCTTTCATCATACATCTTCGGTCTAACCGAGCCTATGCCTTTAACATGCAAGTCTTCACCATTAGCAGATCCCATTTTAACATTTGCTCTTCATAATAAAAAAACAGTTCCTTTTGATTACATCCATGGAAACAAACACCTGAATCAAACACCTAATCTTTGCTTTTACCTTTATCCACATATAGAAATTCTCATCAAATTCCTCACTAAAATGCACCTCGCTATCACTATTATCTTTTTTCCTTTTACTTCTTCCAATGCCTTCATCCGCTCCTTATCTCTTTTAAGCTTACTGCAAAATTTCAGCTGATAGCCTGGCTTTTCATAGCAATAGCAGATGAAATTCCTTTCCATGATTGATCTATTTGATGGATTTTTCAAATTCAGGTGGTTACTGCTTCTTGCAAGACACATCCCTTTGATTAGATTTCTATGTTCTTTTTCTTATCCTTTCCTTCCATTAGGTTAATCCTCTACATCTTCTAATTAAGCAGACTGCTAACCACCAAACTCACTGAAACTACTTCATTCGAATTTGTTTTTTTAATGCCACCACAAGTATGATGACTAGAATATCATTAACGAACTTAAGAAAAAATTTATTGAGCCGATCCTTGAAAATACGGTTCATGCGATCAACAAAGCATGATGATGCATTGATTATCCTAAATGGCATAACTAATCATCACTCATAGAATGCAGATGGCGTTCAAAACATGGTAATCGACACATTCGCTTTAGATATTCTATAACACCCCATAAATTTATGAAATGAAATAATTATATTAAAGTGGTAAATCGTAATTTTACATAAAGGGTAGAATAGTAAATTTTTACAAGGGTAGGAATTAGGCTTAGCGATCAATTCCACTATGTCCGGAGTGCCATTTATAGTAGAAAACATAACTTACTGAATTTGGTTTAACGAGCTAAAATGGTGGTCATTATTCTGCTCTGTCCGAATTTCGAGGAAGAAATTATTATAAAGGGAGATTGTAATATTCTATATTCTGGAGAGCCATAATATATGGATTTAATAAATAAAAAGAATTTATTGAATAATAATTAAATAAATTTAACTAAAGGAATAAGAAATTAATGTATGATACACTACAAGAAAATCGTAAGTTGCTTATTGGCACAAGTGCAACTAATATTATTTTAGGCTGGTTTGTTTAGTATATTTTATTTGAATGGTGCTACAGTGACCGAAAAGAGTGAGTTAAATTATACGGATCTGATTTCAAACGGTGGAAATTAAAGGGTCGGTACAAATCTTGTGGTTGATATTAGTTTCGCAGAAAATGACGTAGTGAATTTCGGGCACAGTAGAATTGTGGATTTTATTTTATTTAACGTTGCCGCCCGCGCCACCACCACCAATAGTAAAACAATTAAGTTTCCTTTATCTTATTTTCCTCTTTACTTCAGAAAATTTCTTTTCGCTCAAGCTTTCCTCCAACATTGCGCTACTCCTCCCCGTCAATGTACTTCTCTCTACATTCTCGATCCACTCCTCCAATCTACAATTGTTTGCTACAGTTTACTTGCTTGAGATTTCTGCACAAGCCCTAGATCGATGTCCAGAACAAATTGAGGTTTATCGCAAAATGATACCTTATCACATGAACCTTAATTTTTGTATTATGTTATATTCGATGCTTTTATAATCATTGATCCACTCCTCCACCAATATATTTCTTTACTAATTGTTGTTACTTATCACAAGATTTTTGTCATTAAATTTTAGGATAAAAAATTAATTCTTTGTCTTCGCAACATAGGGATTTAGAAACTACTGCATCGCTTGAGTTTGCTATGAATGACATTGATGTGAATATTTAAATATTCATTTCATACACTATAAAGAGATTATTGGCTCACAGAGTTATTTTGACAGGGTGGTGAACACCTTGAAAGATTATACGGTAGAGGCTCTTGTCAACAACATCGATCATTTAGGTTCTGTGTCATCTAAAGTGAATGGTTTTGTTGGTGAAAAAGTGGATGAAGCTCTAGCTTCGAAGTTAGAGTATCTTGTATTGAACAGATAACCTTGTTCACGCTTATCCTAGATGTACTGTGCCTTACTTTTGGTAGTAATATTTTTCTAAGTATGGTTGCCATCGCTAGTTTTTGGCTATATAATAGTTTTTGTACATTTCTAGGCCACTTTATCCAACTTATAACACATATTTGTGAAACATAACACAAAATCTAATCATTTATTAAACTTTAATTCACTCTAGTGTATTTATGATTTTATTTCTGTTTTTACACAAGCACAATGTCAAACTACATCGGTGTATTATTGTTAAGATGTCCACCGTACGGTTCATATTTGCAATTAATTTTTAGACAAGTTTACTTTGGTAGCTAGTTTATTATAGTGTTTCATATGAAGAAAGAATCCCTTAAACAGTTTGCTATGAATATAACTAAATTCTAATTTGCTATGTTCTGCAATAAAGGATTCGGACATGCCAAGAGTTTATAGACAAAGAAGGGCTTTCTCAATAGTCTCTTGTAATCACAACACCCAGATATCATAAGACATATATAATACCGGGTAATTTTACTTCTCCATCCATCCTTATTTAATAGTTAATTCTATTTAGACACATGAATTTACTTAGTAGCCCACCTCTAAATTTTAAAAACTCTTTGACAAAATTGCCCTTTTTCATTAATCCATCTTTTTATCTCGCATCATATTTTCGTTCTTTTCTTCCTCTTATCAAATAAAGCTTAATAATTGAATTTTAGGTAAATTCTCAATTTTTTGTTTAAATTGATGGATGGTGGTGATGGTGATAATGACACGAACCTAATGGAATCAGAAGATGTAAAATTTGAATTTTATGTTGATTTCTTTTTAAATTTGAACATGTCTAGTTCGTAGAAGAGATGAAACTTGAATTTTATGTTGTTGCTCGATTTTGTTGGAGTGATTTTTCTATGGTGAAATTATTTTGCTAGATCAATTTATTATATCTTGAAATTATTTTACGGACTCATTTTTAATAGATAAGGGTAAAAGGAAAATATTTAACGATAAGATGGGTATACTCAGCAAAAACATAGGTATATTGGTTTTTCAATTTTCTGGGGGCAACTCAGCAACTTTTGAGGTTTAAATTAAATTAGCCTTTTTAATATCATCTGTGTAATATGGAATGTTTAAGCAGGATTTATTCCATGAGTATCTTAGGCCCTCGTCTACTACATCCAATTTTGAAAATTTTGGCATAGATATTTAACTAGTATGAAGATTTAAGGTTTTTTGTGGAGAATTTAAAGAGAATCCTTACTAGCAGCTTGGTTCCTCTCTTTACACCTAGAATTAATGGAAGGCCCCTAGACTTAGGTCTTGCCACTAGCCAGAAATGTGAATAGTTTTGCAGGATTGAAATTGAACCCTACATTTTCTTGAGGTGTAGTATGTAGTGTTTGATTATTAAAATACCATGCATATTCATTATAAATAGGACCGATTATCCATAATCTTGAATAAGACCATTGCTCTGTTATGGATATACATAGAATTTATAATATGGTGACTAACGTAGATATGTTGATTGCTTTGTTTTGAACATTTCTAGCTTAAATTTCTTAACCTGATATATGTTTCTGTCATTCTACATAGACCGATCCACTCTTTTATGTCCTTAGTAGTCCTTTGCTTGATTCGACCACGACAAGAGCATATTTCACATTCTTCATGTTCAAATGAAAAATAAATACATATGTATGCATGTTTATATCCTCTTCCCCCACCCACCCATGCCTCTACCCCTAAAAAATTTTATTATACATTCAGGATGAGGGGATTTAAGGCTCTTCTTGGAAGATCCTAAGTTTCTCGTAAGAGATCCTAATTTTTTTTGGAAGGAATGCCTGACCAATACATCTCATCAATTGCTGCTACCTATTGTTACGAAAATCATGTCATCTTAGAGCTTCCTTTGCTACTTTCTGCTGCACTTGTATATTTGTTGAGAGTTCACCCAGCACTTGCTGATCATGTTGGATATCTTGGCTATGTTCCAAAGCTGGTGTCAGCCATGGCATATAAAGGAAGTAGAGAAGCAATGGCGACCGAGGGATCAAAATCCATTGCCCTTTCTGATGATGAACTCAATGCAAATAAAAATAAGGAGACGCACAACCAGATGGCACAAGAGCATGTTCGTCTTAGTTATCTGCATGTCCTATGTCAGTTGGCATCAAGTACTACAATTGCTGAAGCTATGGAAATCACAAGTGCAGGTAATCGGGCAGTGGAATTTGAGTAACTAAATAATTCTATACTGTTGTTTTGGTTATTAAGCTTCTTTTTTTATTGTTAAAATCCGATTATATGATTCTTTTTAAATTCAATTTTAATTCCTTTCATCTTAACGTTCTATAGAGTTGCCATTATACATGTAGTCTTTAATGTTTGAAAATAATTTATTTATGTGGTCATGTGTGGATGGAACTAGTGTGTTTTAGATATTATCCACAATGGCTTATTCGTAAAATCTGTTTGTTTATTTATTTATTTATTTATTTATTTATTTTCAGAGTGATATTATAAAAATACAGTGAAGTTAAATCATCATTTGGATGTGAGTTTGTTCTTGGGCGTCAAGTACATTGACATGTATTAAAATTGCAGTAACCAAGAACTTGCATGGAAAAAATTGATTAATCCTTTCATACTTGATTCTTTCGTAGGTTATATGATATTGCATTTTCACAAGATTCTAATCTCTTTCCAACAATTTGTACCTTTGCTCATGAAAGAAATTGGGTGGCAAGGTGGCTGTATTTTAGCTTTGAAAACACTAAAACATGTTGCTGGAAACAGAGTAAGAGATGCTCTGGTTGCACAAGGTTTGAAGTAAGTTGATAAAATGTTGCACTGATTGCGCACTTTTAATATCATAATTATTATAATGCGGGAATTCCTTATGTCTTTTGTAGGCTCAATAAATTTTTACTTTTATGTCATACGCAGAAAATCACAATATTGACAGTTTTACTAGTACTAGGGAGTAAAAGTAAATAATAAAATTGCTCAACTTCTAAGGTAACTGATTCTGTCTGTTTATACTATCATAATTTTGCAGTAAGAAATAAAGTATGAAGCGGTATAAAGGGGGCTGTTAATAATACACTCAATACTGTATATTATGGTAATATGGGTAATGGATGATATGGCCCAATAGCCCAAAAGCATTATATCCACTTAATTTATATGTTTCAGTTTGTATTAGAAAAGTGTGCATCAAAAACCGCAAAATTAAAAATCAATACAATATTTCTCTGTTTCAAAAACAATAAACTTCTTGAATCAAATCATGTATCAATTCTTACATGGTAACGGAGCATTACAAAGCTTAACAGCATTCGATTCTCATCAGCAAAAAGTTCAAAGAAAAACTGATCACTCATCAGAGTAACTTTATCATTTGGAAATAAGTTTACCCGTAATACACAAAATCATCATTTGGACAGTAAGGAATTTGAGTTAAGAAACTGCTACCTCGCCAAGAAAATTATTGGCTGCAACAAGTATCAGATTCAGAGGAAATTCGAACTTGCAAAAATCAGAAAACAATCAAAAATCAAGAAATTCATCAAATCAGGAAGAGAGTAAGTGCCTTACTAGAAGTCTATCAGAATTATATCATCATTTAGACCTGGTTGCAACATAATTGGTCACTGCAAGGAGGAACTTCTTGATTTTAATAGTGAATTCTAATTTTACAAGTCTTTTCTTGATTCAAGAAGTGTCATCGTGGCTGAATACAGTTCAACAACTTCTAACAATGCTTCAAAACCACCTAGCAAACTTTCGCAACAGTAGAAAATCTCATCAAAACCATTATCAGTCCTTAAACACAGCTTACCACAACACATTTAGAAGAAGACAATTATCTTCTTTTGAAAGTTCAAGTTCAAACTGCAGCCAAAGGATATAGTCTTGAAGGATTCATTCTTGGTACACTTGTCATTCCACCTAGGTTTGTTACCGATCAGGAAAACAAAACTATGAGTAATGAAGAATTTGTAAAGTATGAAAGACAAGATAGCTAGATAAGTTCTTGGTTGCTTTCATTAATAAGTGTAAAATCATTGCCATCAGTAGTTGGATGCAAGACAGCAAATGAAATTTGGACAACAGTTGAGAGGATATTCAATACACAATCTGCAGCTAAAGTCATGCATTACAAAAGACAACTACAAAATGTAAGAAAAGACAATCAATCAATGAGAATATCTAGCAAAGATCAAGACTACATGTGATTTACTTGAAGTAATAGGCCATAAATCCTCAAAAACTGAGCAAGTACTAAGAGTGGTTTAAATGACGAATATGAAGCTGTTGTAGCGGTCATATCATTATAAGAAACTTTACCATCCCTAGAATATGTTCACTCTACCCTCCTAACATATGAAGGAAGACTTGATTTCAAGAAACCCATTGATTCTGACATGTCAATCAATTTTTCAGCAAGCAACAAAACTAAAAATCAAAACTATGCTAGGGCAGATCAACAATACCAGAAAGGAAATCAATCAGTCAGAGGAAGGCATATAGGGAGATGGAGTGGTGGCAATAAACCAAAATGTCAAATATATGAGAGAGTGTGTCACACTACTCCAAAGTGCTGCTTCAGGTTTAATGCAAGTTATGTACAAGGACGAGGTTCAAATAATCAAGAATGTGGTATTTTCAGTGTAAACTTAGCACAAGTGCAACAAGAACCAAACAATCAATCTATTGGCAAAAAGAATTAGCACCTGACTGAAATCACTAAGCCTGAACACATTCAAGATGAAGCATGGTACCCAGATTCAGGAGCAACCAATCACTTAACAAGCAATCTTGACAACTTCAACCTATGCAGTAAGGAATACAGAGGTAAACAATGTATTTTCATGGGAAATGGTAAGTCTGTTGAGATCATACACACTGGTAATTCCTATTTCAAAGATGAAAGGCAATAATATCTTAATAATTTATTAAGAGTAACAAGGATAAAGATTTTTCTTTAAGTGTTTCTCAGTTTCATGACAATAATGTTTATTTTGAATTTTATCCTAAGCATGTTTAGTTCAAGACATACTAACTAAAGAAACACTTTTGCAAGGTGACGCAGTGAATGAGCTTTACAAGTTTATTTTGATTAATTGTAGAAATCCTACAAAGAAAGTAAAGAGTTGTAACAATACTGAAATATCATCAAATGAAAGTGACAAAAATATCTTTGATCTATGGCATTACAAGTTAAGTCATCCTAATGCAAGTGTTGTGAAGCAGGTTCTTATAGAAAATAAAAAAAATTTCCTTTGATAATTTTACATTACCATATGTTTGCACTTATTGTCAAGTGGGCAAAAGCCATAAACTGGCTTTTGCAGATTCTTCAACTGAGTACAAGATGCCTTTAGAATTGGTTGCAGCGGATCTCTGAGGTCCTGCACCCATTAATTCAAACTATGGCTACAAGTATTATGTATCATTTGTTGATGCACATACTGGACACACATGGATATATTTCTTGAAAACTAAGGCAGAAGCCTATAATGCTGTTATATATTTTATAGCACAAGCCAAAAAGTAAACAAATCACAAGGTTAAAATCATTCAACATGATGATGGTGCTGAAGACAAATCACTTAGCAAGTTTTCCTTAGACAAGGGTATAAGTAATAGAACAACATGTCCATATACTTCTGAGAGAAATGGTCTAGTTGAAAGAAAATATAGACAAACAGTTGAAACTGGTCTCACTTTACTTGCACAAGCATCATTACCTTTAAAATTTTGGCCAGATTCTTTTAGTACTGCAACAACAGATTAACAATAAAAGTACTAAAAGGAATAAGTCTAATTGAAAACTCTTTGGAACAAAACCCGACTATCAAATTTTAAGAATATTTGGATGTCTATGTTTTTCCTATTTAAGACCATATAATAATCACAAACTAGATTTTAGATCTCTACCATTTACCTTTCTAGGTTATGCAACTACACAGAAAGTGTACGAGTGTCTTGATAACACTAGGAAAATAATTATAAGTAGACATGTGGTTTTTAATGAAAAAGTATTTCCATTTTCCTACAGAAATGTTAAAACAATACAGAAAATGTACTATCCAGGAGTATCCATACCTACTATACCTGTGCACTAAAGTGTATGGAATCAATTAGAGATCGAGAAGGAAACAAGAGCTCCTGAACCACAACATACAGTGTTATCTAAACTAGGTCATGGTATAAGAAAGCAACCTGATACACACACTCAGTCACCTACAAGATCAAATGATCAAAATAAGGCATCAGTGAATACATTTAACAAGGTCAATCAATGGAGAATACCGATCAGGCCAGCGATTCAGTATCATTACATACTAAATTACAAGCTAGAACAGGTCATCATATGATAACTAGATAAAAGAGTGGAATGTTTAAGACACATTTGAGTAAGCTATTAAAGATAAAAAACGAAAAGCAACAATGGATCAAGTGTACAGACACTCATGAAAAATAAATCATGGAATCTAGTGTATCCACCAACAAATTAGAACATAATAAGGCGTAAATGGATATACAAATTTAAGAAAAATCCAGATGGAACAATATCAATATATAAAGCAAGGCTTGTTACTAAGGGATATACTCAACAATATGGATTTGACATCAGTAAGACATTTTCAACAGTGGTGAAGTCAACAACTATTATGATTGTTCTCACAATTGCATTGAACAAAAACTAGAATATAAGACAATTAGATGTTAATAATTCTTTTCTGAATGGTATATTGCAGGAAGAAATTTATATGGAGCAGACACAGAGTACAAGCAAGATATGCATTATGTAAGCAAGCTAAATAAAGCCATATATAGACTGAAAAAGAGAGTATGATTTGATAGACTGAAAGCCACTTTGGTTAATTTAGGATATCGGTCCACCAAATCAGATAACTCATTATTTATCAAAATCAATAGCAATTCTACCATTTATATTCTAATATATGTTGACGATCTAATTGTAACATGTGATAATGAAGATGAGATCAGCAACATGATTCAGTATCTTAACAAACAATTCTCAATCAAGGATCATGGCAACCTGAATTACTTCTTGGGTATAGAAGTAAAACAGAAAATCAGATTCAGAAGTGATGTTGAGCCAAAAGAAATACATCAAAGAGTAACTAGTCAAGTCAAAGATGGATGAAGCTAAACCACAACTAACTCTCATGATCAGTCATAAGTAACTTTCCAAAAACAGGAGAGAACCAATATTAAATATCAAACAATATAGAAGTATTATAGGAGCTCTATAATACACTACTATAACTAGACCATATATCCCGTTCAATGTTAACAAGGTATCATAATTCATGCAGGAACCTCATGATGAACATTGAAAAGCCGTTAAAAGAGTTCTAAGGTATCTCAAAGGGACAACAAACTATGGACTTACTCTAAAGAAATGCAACAATTTAAACATCGCAGCATATGCAGATGCAGACTCGGCAATAAATATAAATGATAGAAAATCAGTAACCGGTTACTACATTTACATTGGAAACAACCCAATATCATGGTGTTCAAAGAAAGAAACAACCATCTCTAGATTTAGCACTGAAGCTGAATAGTGTTGCAAGTGCAACTGCAGAAATAATTTGGATATAGTCATTACTAAGAGAGTTAAAGATCAAGACAGAAACCAAACCGATATTATGGTGCGATAATCAAAATACAGTGTATACGACAGCAAATCCAACACTTCATTGCAGAACAACATATCGAGATCGATCTATACTTTGTTCGAGAGAAAATTCAAAAAAGAAAATTGCAAGTGAGTCACATACCTTCCACTTACCAACGAGCAGATGTTCTTACCAAAGCATTGTTAGCAAGAATTTTTTTGATATTTAGAGCAGACCTAAAAGTGGAACAAAGCGAAGACATGCAGATCTAACATCAAATAGAGAAATAGAAGTCCAACTCTAATCGCTTCAAAGATCAATGAAGCAACTTCAGTTAATCTAAGCATATGAACATTCCAAAGTGATTAATGAAGACATTGAAGAAGAGAAATGTAAATCAGTCGCATCGCAACCGAAGCACCAATATAATTTGAGAAACCCTAACCCTAATATCGGTTTGAGGGGAGTAACAAATGAAGTATGAAGTGGTATAAAGGAGCCACTGTTAATAATATAGTATATTAGTGTAATATGGGTAGTGGGTATTATGGCCCAGTAGCCCAAAAGCATTATATCCACTTGTATTTATATGTTCCGGTTTGTGTCATGTATCAGAGAGTACAAAATTCAAAATCAATACAATATTTCTCTCTTTGAAAAACAATAAACTTTTTGAATCAAATCATCTATTAATTATTTCATTTGCAATAAATAAAACTACAATGCCACGTTTCATTTCTATCTTCAAATATGAAATGATTTTCAAATGCTATGTGGATATTCAGTTTGTCACTAGTATCGATATTAATAATCACTACTATTCATCTTCCTCATTACCATTACATCAAATCCATGACCATTATATACTTTAAATAATTATTGAGAATACTTATCTAACGATGTCACTAATTTGAACTTGTAGTAAATACGGAAACGATTTGCCACTCTTGTTGACTATTATATATTTATGGTATTCCGTTTATATTTAGGCTGTAAACCACTCATGGTTATATTATTAAGCTTCTTTACATTCAGGAATATACTTTATTTTCCCTTGTACATGAATTACATCTATAGCGAGGAATAACAAAAAAATAGGCACGGTGTCTCATTAATTCTCCAATCCTTAATTTTCCTTTGTACATGAATTATATCTACGGTGAGACATAATAAACAATAGGCATAGTGTCATGGCAAGGTTGAACAATGGTGAAAGTGTATCTGAGATTAAGTTTTCATAGTATATGTATTTTTTAAATAAATAAAAAAGGAATATCTTTCCCTGCAATTATCTAATTTTATGTAATTTATCGAACATGTGATACCACTTTTCATATCAAAAGAGTAAATATGAAACTCTTGTCAGAATGACTTAACCTTAGTATTACCATTATTAGTACGGGTTATCAATACTGGAATCTCTTATCTGTTCATGAATGAATAATTATGAAGATTTAAATAAAATAAACCTTTATAGGAATCATGTTTCACACATAGCACTGGTATCAGGTGTATGTTTAACATGGTCATTTCTGTTTATACAGGCTACTGATTTCAATGTTGTTGCTACCGTGCAGGGTATTATTTATACCGATGAAGTGGATAAAATTACGAAAAAGGTTATTCATTTCGCACTTTTATGAGCACTGGATCAAGAATGCCACTTGTTTAAAATGTTTCTTTCTTTACTGATAATTTTTTGGACAGGCTGAGAGTCTCAGTATCAGTAGAGATGTGTCTAGTGAAGGTGTACAACAACCATTGTTAAAAAAAGCTGGAAGGTACGGTGAGCCCTGCAAGTTTTATAAACATTTTACCATCCTTTTTCAAGCATAGAAGATATATTCTGGTTCATATATGTATTGCCAATTTTAATAGTGTGTAAACTAAATAATAATATATTACACCAAATATTATTAGAGCACTTACGATTCACTGAGAGTTTAGTTTGTTTTGTTCCTTGTATATAAGTTATACACTAATACGAATTTATCATTCATATGGAACAATGTCCTGCAGTTCATTTCCACTTGTTTTGGAAATTTCATATCCTGGTTGTAAAAAATTTGACCCACACTTGGAGTCTGATATTTGATGCTTATCAATATTATTAAATCAGAAAATAAATTACATACTCTTGTAATCTACATATTTTTGACACATCAGTTCTACCTACAGTCCTTTTACAAACACTTCCATGAAAGCCATGTAATCAAATGCATCTAAATGTCTTTCCAGATGCAATAAACCATAGGCCTTTCTTACATGCCCGAACTAATCCTAATTAATTGCATACTTATCATTCCATAAAACCTAGGGAAAATAAATGGAAGCATGTAGATATTTCAAAATTATTTGTACTTCTAATTTTAATGTACCAAAACCCATCAAATGAGAATTTTAATTAAACTCATCAAATTTGTTATACACCGTATCATCAACTCACAGTCTTTTTCAAGAGCAAATATATCCTTTTTATATAATTACGTTGTTAATGTCCTTGAGAAAGGAGCTCGTAAGCATCCATGCGGTGACAGTATTCAGGTACATTTTCTTAGACCAACAATTAGGTTTAACGCATTTACTAGTTTATCTTATTTGGAAGGGAAAGGGATAAGGAAAGGAGAGGGGAGAGGGGAGAGGGGAGATGGGAGAGGGAGAGGAGGGGGAGGGGAGGGGGAGGGAGGGAGGTCGGGAAGTATTCAGGTAATGCTATCATTTTATAATCCTAGTCTGACTTTATTCGCAACTTCAAAAGAAGGAAAAGGAAGAAGCTATTTCTAATGCAATGCTGTCATTTTAGCACGAAAGTAATAAATAATTCTGACAATAATCTTTCTTTACAGACACTAACGAGCATATAGCAAGCATATATTGTACTCTTAGACTTATTGGCTTTGAATATGCTAACCTTTCAACACGATAGAAGATTAATTATTGATGAATAGTTAGTGAGATTACGCACAGTTTTCTTCTGGCATGCTAAGATGGTCCATTTCTCAGAGTTTTCTTCTGGCATGCTAAGCCGCATATACACACACAAAAACTTGCATTATGTTACAAATTGATATAAAGAATCCTGTGGAGGTGCCTTTCTTGACTTAGAAAAGACAATCTGAAAAACCTTATTTCTGCATTCTGCATGTCTTTATGCAAATTATTTTTATCACTCATCATTTAATTATAAATTATTCAATCAGAAGACAAGAATCTTCAATCTTTTTCTAAGCACTTTGTAGGAGTGAATTTACACAAATGATTGCAAATCAACCCTAATACATGCGGAAAAATAAGATCGTGTCGTACTACGACAAAACAAACAGAATTTGAGAATAAAACAACAAATCAACAAGTCCACAAGAAAGTAAATAAAGAGTTCACACACGAATTTATGGTGGTTCCACTATCACAAGGTAATGTACATCCACTTGGGGGGAGGAAATTTTATTACTTTTAGAGAGAAGAATTACAAGATTGATAATGGAGACTAACAAGAACATAAAGAAATACAATAGAGAAGATAATTCGTTTCTGATACTTCTATTCATTATAATCCCTATCTTTATACAGGGATTATTACTTGAGGTTGAAGTAATTGATTTATGATCACCTAATCAATTCTTAAAATCATACAAGAAACATTTACTCTTTAATTTTTCCAGTTTTGTATGCGTCTGATAAGATTCATTCTTTAATCATGTAATTAGAGAATTAATTAATTACTTCACTCTTTTTCAAATATTTCTTTCTCTTATGTAGCTAATTCATTGTCCTCTTTAATGCATATAAAAAAGACAATATATTTGAGCAATTATCTCAAATATATTGCAAATTTTCCTAAGTATGGAAATATTGTATCAAATCTAAGAATCTCCACCTTGATACTATATTTTCCCGCAAGCCTACCAACTTCACATACATTCTTTTACTCCAAGCAGCTCTCGGACAAGGCATCACATATACTTTTCCAATGAGCTTCGGCATGGCCATCACACATTCCATTTTGTCAACGAACTCCGACAAAGGCACCGCCCCAGCAAAGTGTTGAAATTAACCCCCTTCATGTAGGACCCATCAATCTCCAAAATAAACATCTCCGTATGCTAACTCACTCTCCCCCTTGTACCATCAAGTGACACCTAACAATTTAGCAAGCAAATTAAGTTCAAGCAATGCTCGAACTTTGCAAAAGGCAAGGACTTAGTGAACATGCCTGCTGCATTCTCCTCGGTGTGAATTTTCTAAAGATGCACCTGCTTTTCTTCATTCATATAGACAAAGAAAGACTCTCTTACCTCTATGTGCTTTGTTCTCAAACTAAACGTCAAATTTTCAACCAGATATATTGCACCTTGATTATTGCAATTTACTACTATACTCCCATGAACAAAACCTAAATTACACATCAGCCGCTTCAGATATATTGCACCTTGATTTAGCTGCTTCAACAGCGGCTAACAACTATGTCTCTGTAGTAGACAAGACAACTATAGTTTGTAACATCGCTCTCTAACTGATAACTTTCTTTCCAAGTGTAAAAACGTAACCTAAGGTTGACTTTCTTCGATCTCGGTCTCCGGTAAAATCAGAATCACAATATCCGACCAAGCTAAAATCTTTCTCCTTGCGGTAAAAAACAAGCCCATAATCTATTGTTCCTCTAGGATACCTCAAAATGTACTTTACTGCTTCCCATTGCATTTTTTCTAGATTAGCCATGTAGCGACTAACCAAACCAACTGCCTGTGCAATATTCGGTCTCGTGCATATCATAACATACATCAAGTTTCTAACTGCACTAGCATACGGTACATTCTCCATATTAACTTTGTCTCTATCTGAGATCGGAGTGTTCTTTTCTGAAAGCTGAACGTGCAAAGTCATGGGAGTACTAATTGCCTTTGCCTTCTCCATGCTAAACCGAGCAAGCACTTTCTGAATATTTCTCTCTGTGTCAATCTCAAACCTTCAGCTTTCTTTCTCTCTGGATTTCCATTCTTCTTTGTTTCTCCGAGGTTTTTCATCTCGACTTCAGCTTTTAGCTTTAATTTTAACAAATCAATTTCAGCTTTGTCCTTGAAAGCAATTAGCATATCGTCCACATATAAGAGTAAATATATCTAATTACCATTATCCATATGCTTAAAATAAACGCAAACGTCTTTAACGCTTCTATCAAAATCAACGGTAAGCATAAAGGAATCAAATCTCTTATACCATTGCCTAAGCAACTATTTCAAACCATATAAAGACTTTTCAGCTTCCGAACCCATTCCTTCTTCCCATCCACTACAAATCCTTCTGGTTGCTTCATATAGATGGTCTCTTCTAAGTCTCCATGCAAAAAGACGGTCTTTACGTCTAATTGTTCCAACTCCATGTCATGAGTTGCAACTATAGCTAGCAATACTCAGATAAAAGTATGTCTAACAACCGGAGCAAACACCTCATCACACTCCATCCCCTTTGTAACGACCTTGATTTTTAGTCGTTGATTTTGGACATTTAATTTATTTTAAATGTTGAATTTGGAATGTAAGTGGAATTTTAATATGAAGTTTATCGATCAAATAAGTGGAATAAAACTTAAGTTCCAAAAATATAGAGATTTATTTGATAAAAAAAATTAGTTGTTGAATTAATAATTGAAAATTGTTTAAATAACTTGATTTGATTTGGATATGAATTGTAAATGACTTCTAATGTTGATATAAATTCTATTTGAATTAGAATTTGAGTCAATAAGTTCTAAACCTGAAATTTCGAATGGTTCCGACAATTTTTGAAATCGCCGATTTAATCGAAGCGTTAAAATAGCGATCCGATAGTCTCTAAATTTGACGAAACTAGTTTCATTAGATCTATAATAGTGTATTATTATCGGATTTCAAGTTTTGTAGTGTTTGGATTTAATGTTTGGTCGTATGATTTGAAAACGCCTAGAAATAATTTAATTGAATTTAATTTAAATATTCGATTTAAAAAGCTATCTTCTCCATACAATCGAATTAGAGCTCGAGGCTTGTTCCATTGGGTCCAAAATAGCGGTATAATATTAGAAATATCTGGCGGCACGCCTCAATAGAGGTTCAGAATTTTGAGTTATGCAAAGCGGCATATTTTGAATATTTATAAAATAAAATGAAAAGATCAAACCCTGTCCTTTCTCACAGCCATCCTACGTCTAAATCTTGTGAATCACGCCACCCTTCAATTTAAAGGACGCGATATTTCCCTCTCCTCTCAGTTAGTTCGAATGATTGTATATAAAAAAACTGACTCGTATCAAATAAAAAAGGGTAATCGATCGAGCTTCCCCAGTTTTTGATCGCGATCATGCAACTCATTCGCGTGCAATGCTATCAAGAAGAATGAAGGCGAGGGCCGAAGGTGGAGACGACAGCTATTTCTAATAAAAATCTTGAATTTATAAAAAAACAAAATCAAAATCGCGATGTTGTCGCACTGCCTATTCGAACTCGAGCAAGGGAAATCGAAGTAGGGCTTGGGTCGCGTGGCCGATTGGAAGGCGCAAAGTGGAAGGCTGCTACGTGGTGGTTGTTGTAGGGTTGATTTAGGTTTTGCGGCATCTAGAAGTGCGACCTCGATCTTGAAAGTTGGGCGTGGTGATGGTTGCAGGCAATGTCGGAGAGGGATGGTCGAGTTAGTGGGCGTATGCGATTGTGGGAGTTTCGTGATTAATTTTGAGTCACGTATGTGTTCACGGACGCGACTGGGACACGTCGCGATGGGTTCAGGGAATGGAGGCGTATTCATCGTGGGAAATCGCGTTCTGGAGCGTAGAGGCAGCGTAGGATGGGAGCAGCAAGGCAGTGGAGGTGATGGGTTTGGCAAGTCCGCATTCGAGGACGAAGGGAAGACGAGCGTGTGGTGGTTCATGAAGTCAGGCAAGTGATAGGTTTGTTAATTTAAATTTAAATTAAGTATTTTAAATATGGTTTTAATTATTTCAAATGTTAAAAAATTCGTAATTTATTTATACGAAGTCTAAAAATCGTGAAAACAAGTCGAGATTGGAATGGTTTGCAAATAGGCCTGTCAACAGATACTTTCGGATGCGGATAGTGCCATATGCGCATCTGCATCCAAAATGATTTTCGGATATCGGATATCCACATCCGCGGATACGGACGAATATCGGATAATTATCCTATCCGCTAACGACTGATAAATCAAGAAATATAAATATAAATTTTAAGTTTAACATACATTTTTTCAATCCAATTGATTATAAAATGTTAAATATGATGGCGATAATAAATAGTTTTGAGCAGTTAATAAGCATTAAGTGCATATAATTTAAACTACTAACTTAATAAAACAATAAATAAATATCTTTCATTATACTAAAATACACATAATTTATAGTATAATCTCGACAAAGACCGGACGGATAATTTCCGGATGCGGATGTCTTCGTATCCACATCCGCATCCGTTTTTTCGGATATCGAATATTATCCGCTTTTTGGATACGGATGCCGATGGATTTTAGATTTTTCGAGTATCCATTGACCGCCCTATTTGCAAATAAAATTCAAGGTGAGAAAGTCTCACTCATTTGGATTGTCGAATTTAATTTTAATAGTTAAAATTGATTATTGGACGCCTGGTTGAATTTATAAAATTATTATCTGTTGAATGATATGATATTATATATATATATATATATATATATATATATATATATATATATATATATTAGCAGTTGGATTGATGTACCTGCATATTTTAGCGGATGAGACCATATGCTCCCCGCATAATAGCGGATGACCCGATATACCACGATATCCCCCTCAATGTGGGATTGGTATTTTTATATTGTATTAACATCGATGGATACAGGGAAACAGGTTGGAGGGATCCAACTGGATTCCTCAAAATATATATATATATATATATATATATATATATATATATATATATATATAGACACACACACACATATCGATTGTTTTCATATATAGTAATATATGATGTGTTAGAATAATCTGTTATAGATTATTACTGTGATATAAATTATTGGATGCTATAGTAGCACCGGCTTGAATTTTGATATTTTAAATACCATAAATATTATTTTTGAAATTGAGGAAATTAAAAGGAGATTTTGAATATAAAATATGTATATCGAAGTTTGGAATATTTTAAAGGAAATTGATTTGGATAAACGATAAATTAATTTTTGGATTGTATTTAACTATTCGTACAAATATTTTAAATAGATATTTTTTTTTAAAATAATTTATATAAAGGATTTTTATATGACGGACTTTTAAGCGATTTTTCTGGAAAGTATGAAATAAAGTTGAAATCGATATTTAAAATAGATTGGCAGAAATGAATAGAATTTATAAGGAATTGAATTTATAAAATGGAATTTTATAAATGAGATTATTTCTTTTAAAAAAGTAAAACTCAAAGAAGTTATATATTTATAAATGATGTTTATAAATAAACGAAATCGGTAACAGATAAAATTTGAAAATATAAAATTCCACAGTATGAATTTATATCAAGATATGAAAATAGGGTTAGAAACAAATACAGTGGTCTCTATTTGAAAAGTGAAAATGGTTCGAAGTCGGGATCGGATCGAAGTGTTGTGAATCATGAGGGATTCATAAGTTAAACTGGTTATTAGGATTTTTGAAGAAAAATGTATTTTTATTAAGAAACTAAGTTTTGTTTTAAAAGGAAATTTTATTTATTAAACTATACAATTAAAAGCTAGTTATTATTGGAATATTTCAGAAGTGCATTTTTCAAATACCAAATATTAATTGAAATAAAATTCAAAATTTTAAAATCAGTTTTGCAGACCGATTAGTTTATATTAAAATAAGGTAGAAATGAGTTTTGATGATTTATTTAAAATGTTTTTAATTTTTATATAAATTACTTATTGAAATAAATTACTATTCTTTTAAAAATACTTATTATATATATAAAAAGTTTTGAAAATGATTTAATTTGTTTATAGACTCCCTCGAGATGTGAAAAACAAGTATGACTTTAGAAGTTGCAAATGGATAGATAAGATTTTAAGTAAGTATAATCGACTTGCAAAATGTAAAAAGGTATTAATATAAATTCCAAAAATGTAGGAGATAGGATAAGAAAACTCCTAAGTATTGATATTAGAATTGATTTCGGGAAATGGGCTTGGAATATTTTCCTATATGATGAATTGGAAGGTTTTTGAAAATATTTAGAGATGAAGGATTTATATCGAGATATTATCCGAGTAATAGATTATAAACCAAAGTTGGAAATATTTTACTAAGTGTTGAGATGGTTTGGAAATATCCTGTCATGATTTAAGTATTTGAAATTGTTTTCATATATTGGAAGGGATTTGAATATATATCCTATAAAGATATCTTGAAAGTAAATATTTTGGAAAAATTTATAATAAGGTCTAGTGACTGCTTATGAATGTTTATTGATACTTTAATAACCGACTATCAATATTGACCAATTTCCTTAATTGTTTCGAAGAGACCAGGATCGGATTTAATTATCCAAAAACCACTTCGATCCTGTTTGAGTGTTACGAATGGATATCGTGAAGATAGTGACGATGGTGATTCGGCTTGTCTAGACCCAGAACAAATTATATGGATGAATGCTATCAGAACATTGTCATTGGAGAACAACAAGCATTCTAAGTGAAATTGTTCGTGAAAGGTAATTGTAGCCTCAAGCCTCATCAATCAGAATGATCGAAAATCAGGGGATATGGAGCAAGGCTATGTGGGTCGCACCCAATTATGGTATGTTATCACCTTTCTACATACCCTCAGATATATTATTAGTTATGGATATGATGGTGCATGCAAAAGAGCTCTAAATAAGGGTGGGAACACCCAGGGTAATAACATGTTTGGTTTAATTCTGGTTAGGGATAGGGCCGGTCTTATGTTGTAGGTGATCCTGGCTAGGTCCTCGGTACATTTTTTTTTAAAATGTACCGTGATAGGTGGTACCCCAATGCCTAGTCATTGTATAGAATCCATTCTCTAATAAGTTGTAACGACCCACAAATCCGTACCACTTGAGTCAACACTATACTACATCAATCAATTCAAGATGAACAGAAATACCAACCATTTGAGTTAAATAAGAAGAGTTAGAAGAAGAAAATAGAAACAACATCAGAATCTAACCATCATAGCGGAATGAAATATAATAGATAATAAATGATCTTTACACAAAAACAAATATATATGTTTATACATTACATCATTAGAGTACATCAATCACATAACACGCAATTAGACAGTAATCATAACCTGTCCTCACACAACTGAATACACAGCGGAATATAAATCAAGTATGAAAGTACATATCGTCATCCAGCTCGTCTCCTGAGCTCCACAGCGTCTTTTCCTGTATTCTATGATACTCGGTCTAACCCGAGTATTACAGTTAAATAACACCCAAGTCAGTCTGGAATACCAGCGTGAGAAATCACACTCAAATTGATTATTAAAGTTTCAAAATTCTTTTGAAAAAAAAAGCATCTCGTAAGACCACGCCACAAATAAACATGTCGGGTTTTTACCTTACGATAGCTAAAACACTTTTTATTAAAATTTTATGATATTATAATAGGGTCTAAAGAAAGTAAAATAGAATCTAGCTGAAATGCTTGCATCTCACATTTCAGCAATAGTTGGGCACAATCAAAACCGTACGGGCGCGTAGGGAAAATGGATTTCCAACTAATGACTAGGCACTGGGGTACCAACTGTCACGGTACCTGGTCTAGATCAGCATACCGAGGATCACTCCTGACCCCCTGCAACACAAGACTCGGACTATCCCTTACTGGATAATCCTGAGTAAGATCACCCCACGGTTGGGATCAGCAATCGCACCACTAAGCCAAAAAAAGGGACATCTAGACAGGGATGACCTCACCGGAAATGGGTGCTACCCACCAAGCCTTGCTGTATAACCCCTGATTTTCAGTCATTCCCTGTTGATGAGGCTTGAGGCTAAGCGTTACCCTTTAGATCGTTTCACTTAGAATGCCCATCGTCCACCTGACGATGTTCTGAAAGCATTCATCCATACAAGTCCGTTCCGGGTTGGAACGGAAGCGAAGGCACTATTCCTACTACATCCATTTTGGAATTATCCTCAGGATTAGTAGCGACCTGCCCTTGCACTTCATTGCACCATCTTCGACTCTGAACTCGTTTTTCCACGAAAACGTACAAACCGGATCGAAGTGGTTTTCGAAAAATTAATCCCGATCCCGGTCTCTTCGAAACGATCAACGTATTGTCCAATATTGATAGTCGGTTATTTAACTATCAATTAACATACATAACATCCATCATCATAAATTATTTTACCAAATTATTTATTAACCTCAAAATATCTTTGCAAGATATATTTCCATTTTCAACCCTTTTGAAAACAGTTTTTAAACCATCTCCCTTTTATAGAATAAAATTTTCAAATACTTATTTCCACTAAAAATACCAAGTACAAAGCTTTAGTATTTTTAAAAATAATTTAAAACTCTTTATCATAAAATCCTTTAAAATAAAAATTACTTTAATATTTGTTCAAAATATATATTTTAATAATATTAAAAATGAAACTACTTCAATACTTTATTAAAAATATATACTATAGGAATATTTTAAAATGTGGTTACTTTATAAAATATAAAACTAGATTTTCTCCTTTTAAACAAATACCAAGTCACCTTTAAATAATTACTACAATAATAGATTTGAAAAATACTTACTTCAGAATTTAAACATTTAGAAATAATAAATTTCCTAAAATATGCTTTTTAAAACAACATTAAAGCCCTTTAACTTATATTTAAAAATTTACTTTGAAACCGTACTTGGCTATTCAGGGAAATATACTTCGCTTCAAATCCTTTAAAAATGAATCACTATTTATTTTTAAACAAATTTTCCATTCCTTTAATAAATCTCCATCGTGGATTTATTTCTCCAAATATCCACTGATATATTACTTTACTTTTATAAACCCAGTTTATAAATTCCAAAGTCCCACTCCTCTTTTAAAGTTCCAACTTCAACCACTTAAATCAATTTTCAAATTGATTTCCAATTTACTCCATTAATTATAGACTTTATTTTTATTTTTTCGTTTTGATTTTAAATCTTTTAACTGAAACATAGCAATTTCAGATTTTCGCAAATTTCTTCTCTATTCTTTTCAAAAATTTAAATCTTAAATTTAAAATAAATGCTTTGTTCTTTTAGATAATAACACTGTAGTTTAAAATTCATTATCTTCCTGTTTATTCAAAATTTCCTTTTCTTATACGGAATTTATTTATTAGAATTTTAAAACCACTAATATTCTTATCCGGTTCATTCTTAATTTATTTAAATTCTCTATAGTTATTTCACTTACAAATTCTCTTCTTTTAATTTCTTCTCTAAAAATCCAATTCTATATATTTTGATAACTCAGTGTACCGAAATATACTCAAGTAAACTATAGCATTCAATATTCCAATTATCCATAATATTCATCACAGAATATCGAATATTCATAACAGAGAATACTAAACAGTATAAATAATTTTGAGGAATCCAGTTGGATCCCTCCATTCTGTTTCCCTGCATCCACAGATGATTAGCACAATATAAAATACCAATTCCACTTCGAGGTGGAATATCGCGGTATATGGGATTTAAATATAATATCATCCGCTATTATGCGGCGCATAGGGTCTCATCCGCTATATGATGCGGGAAATCAATCATTCCAAGATATATTATATACTATAATATAGCACATCAAATCAATTCAACCATTCAACCAATTATTTAAATTTAACTATTAAAATTTAACTTAAAACCAGATGAGTGAGATTAACTCACCTTTATTTTTTGAATTTGCTGATCGATCCAACTCGACTCTATTGCACACAATTTGCTCGGTTTAACCTTATATAAGCAAATTTTAAGCGTATAAGTTAACGACTTCAACTAAATTATAAAATTAACTCAATACATCTTTTTTCTCTTTTTTCGATATTTAAATTGAAGCGTAAATTCAATTTTCGAAAAAAAGAAACAAATCCTATACCAAACAGAACGAGCCCGGCCCACTTGCTCTATCTTCTTCCCAGAACGAACTGCCTGCTCCTCCCTCAATACCCGCTCGGCCTTGCGCGTGCACGTTTAAACCTTCCTCCCCATCATCGACCTGAAAACCCGACCTCGAGCTCATCGATGTCGACATCCCTCCACACGATTCCAGATCCCCGCCTCCTCCTCGAATTCGCGATTGCCAACCCTTGACTTCGAGCACACAAAATCGCGACTGAAAAAACAATATGCGGATTCGTTTGCTTTTTTTTCTCTTTCTTTTGAACGAACGAATTCGTATGAAGAAGGGAAAAGGGGAAGTAGGGTTTTCGATTTCGTGGAATTGGAAGGGGGAAAGAATATGATTTCAATTTTTAGGCTTCGGCCATAACCTTGGATTTGAACGAGAAGAGAGAGGTTTCAGTTTTTCTCTAAACGAAGAAAAATATCTGCTTTTTATTTTATTTATTAAACGAAGAAGCGTATTAAAGAAGGTAACGCGAGTTTTTAGATCTCTATACGTGATGCTAGCTACAGTATTCAATGCAATTTCATTATCCATCTTTAAATTTAAATTCAAATTCAAAATTAAATTGTTGAGAAAACGAAGCCAAAAATCCCGATCACCAATCAAGGCATGCCGCTAGGCGTTTATAATGTTATATCCCTATCCCGAACACAATGGAAAATGATTCGAGTTCAAATTCGATCGTATGGAGAAGATAGCTTTTTGGACTCAGTTATTTTATTAAATTTTCGATATAAATTCAGCGTGTTTATATATCGTATGCTCACTTAACAACTCCAAACGCTATAAAATTTGAAATCCGGTAATAATATAATATTACGGATCCAATGGAACTGATTTCGTCAAATCCGAGACTGTGCCTCGAAAGGCTATTTTTAAATATCGATTTAAACGTAATATTTTCCAAACTGAACAAATCACTGTTATATTCAATTTTAACTATTCTATTATCTTCAGTATCATCATTATAAATTTTATAAGCCTTCAAATCATTTTTAACAAGCTCGAAACTCCAGATTTTATATTTTACCCAATTCCCAATGATTAAATTAAATAGTTATGTCCTTCAACTAACCGCTATATTAAATTCTGAATCTATTTTATTGAATAAAAACCAAACATTTCATATTCAAGATCAATTTATAATCCAAACTAAATATTTAAACCCATTTGAATATTCCAAACTCAATGATGAAAAATCCGGGTCGTTACATATGTGACGTACGGTTTTGATTGTGCCCAAGTATGCTGAAACGTGAGATGTAAGCATTTCAACCATTTTCTATTTACTTTGTTTAGACACTATTATAATATCAGACGATTTTGATTAAAATGTTTTGGTTATCGTAAAGGAGAAACCCATAGTGTTTATCCGTGACATGGTTTTACGAGATACCTTTGTTTCTCAAAGGATTTTTATAACTTTAAATAATTCAAACTACATGTGTTTTCTCACGCTGGTTTTTCAGACTGACTTGGATGTTATTTTATTATAATGCTCGGGTCAGACCGAGTATATAGATTCAGGGTAGGATGCTATGAAGCTCAGGAGACGAGTTGGATGACAAAGACGTATCTCCGTACTTGATTTATATTCCGCTGTATGAGGACAAGTTATTATAACTGTCCAGATTGAAGTATTGATTGTTATACTATGATGATTATAAGTATAAAACAGTTACAGTTCTTGTATTTAAAATTTGTTATTATATATTATATTTTGTTCCACTGTGTTTGTGAGATTCTGTGTTGTTGTTATATTTTATTCTATCTCTTTATTCTTCTTTACCCTAGTTATTCACTCTTTCGTATAATTTGGGTTGAACAAGAGTGAATTATTATCAACTCAAAGGGTACAGAACAGTGAGTCGCTACACCCTTCTGTTAGTCCATGAGATGATGGTTTTGATGACAACAACCTTAGAATAGGACTATAAAATATAAATACTAACATTATAGTTTAGAAATATATGTATATGCAGGATTTAACCATGCTGGTATCAAGAATGAAGACTGTACAGTATAGAGATTCATGATATCAAGATTGAAGACTCATGAGTATCAAGATTATCAAGAGTTCAAGATTTCAATTAATTTATTTTTTAATTAGGAATTTTGTTAAAAATCCTAGAAAAGCACCGACATCTCAAAATTCAATTTATTCGTGGAATGGAATCCACTTTGAGCCCGTTAAAGGGATCGAACCCTAAGTAGGATGGAACCTAAAAAAAATCTAGTGGAACATTGTTTTGTATCCGCTAACTTTTATTCAAAATGATTTTACAAAATTATATCTTGTTTTCAAAATGTTTTCAAAACCTTCCTTTTAAAAGAATCAAAATCATCTATCCTGGTTTTAAATACTTTTAGCCTCAAAATAATCTTTAATTTCAAAATCAAATTATCCTTAGTTTTAAACTATCTTTTAAATATTATATTTAACTTTTAATATTCATACTTAGATTTAAATATAAAATTATAGTAAAATTTTATATATACCAAAATATTATTCTCTAAATTTATTTATGTATTTTAACTATAGTTAAGTATATTTATAAAAGTTTAAAATAGTTTTAATATAAGATAAAAGTTATTTTCAAAGAAAAACAAAACACCAAAATTTCTTTTGGGATGTCGACATGCTCAATACACCCATGTCGACATAGTGTCAGTTAATTTCAAAATTTAAATTTCAAAAGAAGTGTCTATTCGTCATATCTCTTCTCGAATGGATATGGCTGTTGTTCTTCTATAAATAAGGGTTGTTTTCAATGAATTTTTGATCGTATTTTCTGGTTTTCATTTCTCTTCTTTTTCCACATTTCTTTATATATATTCCTACCATTACTTTACCGAAATCAACATTGAATCTAACTAGATTATCTCTGGTTTGATTCTCTATCACTATCTCAACAAGATCCTAGTGCTATTCAGAGTTATAGGCTTCTTTGTAATCAATTAGATGAGAAAAGGTGTTATCGTGGCCTTGGAAATCAATCAAGTGAGAAAAGGTGTGATTGTAGCCTTGGAAATAAATTGGGTGAACTTGCTGCCCGTGAAATCAAGTGTCTCTTCCCAGAGGATTGTGGATCTGGAGGGTGTACCTCGTAGCATTGAAATCGAGGGTGTAATTATACAATTGCTTTTGAAATGAAATCCATACTTGTGTGCGGGACTAGATGTAGGGTAACTCCGTACCAGTATAAAATCCGATGTGTTCTTTCCTTTACTGCTTTTACTTTATTTTTGCATCTGTGTTTGATTCTGTGATCATATCTGTGTCTGAATATTGCATACATTTGTGTTCAAATTAACAAAAACTCAAAAAGATTTACTAATTCCTTAAAACACTATTCACCCCCTATAGTGTTTATCATAGCCTTAAGATCCCTAATCCGCATTTCTCACACCTTCCTTTGTGAAAACTCCTTTGCAACATGTTTAGCCTTGTATCTTCCATCTTCCTTCATCTTATATAGCCACTTGCATCCTATGGCTTGGCTTTTTTGACGAGGTGGTACCAACTCCCAAGTCTGATTCTTCTTCAATGAATCCATCTCCTCTTCCATAACATGCATCCATTTCGAGCTGGCACTCGAATTCATAGCTTCTTCAAGGTCGAAAGGCTCATCTTGCACTATATGCAATGCAAAATCAAAATGATCCTCAAGGCTAAGGTTTACATAATTCCAGTATCCATACTTATTTGGTGGCCTTCTAATTCTTGAGCTAGCCCTAATAGGTGTAACTTCGCCTAAACTCCTATCAACTCCACCTTGAGCTGAATCATATCTAGCTTCACGACCATTGCTATTATTGCTAGAGGAATTTTGTGGACCTTCTTGTGATGTATCAACAACTGCAATTACTCTATCTCCTTTTACATCTCTACTCTACTACTAGGCTGATATATGGGAATAGTTTCCATCTAATTTGGCTTTTTAGCTTCTGAATCTACTGAACAAAGTGGATTCTCCTTGGGCTTGAACCTAGAAGACTCATCAAATGTGACATGTCTCGAGTGTACTACTTTCCTATCAATAGGGTTCCAAATGCGATACCCTTTGATACCTTCTCTATAGCCCAAAAATATGCCTTGATAGGCTCTAGCCTCCAGCTTGTCATTACCTGTATGGTCAACATACATGGGGCTACCAAATATACGAAAATAATTGATATGTATAGATGTACCTTCCCACCTTTTCTTAGGAATCCTCCCATCAATGGTTGAGCACGGAATCCGATTGATAATATATGCTGCAGTTGATAAAGCTTCATCCCAAAAGCCCCTAAACAAGCCCACCGTCAATCTCAAGTGACGGGCCTACTCCAATAGAGTTTTGTTCATCCTTTTAGCAACTCTGTTTGATTGCGGATCACCGGTTGTAGTAAAATGTCTCCTAATTCCATGCTGTCTATAGAAATTTGTAAACCCCTAAGAAACAAACCCACCGCCAATGTCGGATCTTAGCACATTCATCATCCTTCCTACTTCATTCTCTACCAGTGCTTTCCAAGTTTTAAAATTTTCAAATGACTCCAACTTAGCTTTCATCATATAGAACCAAATCTTTCGAGAGTAGTCATCGATAAAAGAGATAAAATACTTAGCTCTTCCAATAGAAGCTGCAGCTACTGGTACCCAAACATTCGTATGGACATATTCTAGTACTCCTTTGGACTCATGTCTACAAAGACCGAAAGAAACTTCTGTCTAAACTTCCCTAACACACACTCCAAGCAGAATTCCAAACAGTTGAAGCTTTCATCCTTGATCGTCTTCCTTCTTCAAAATAGCTCCAAACTCTTCTTTGAAACATGACCTAATCTGAGATGCTAGAGTCTGGTGGTATCCAAAGCTCATGAACTTTCAACTCCAATGCATGTCTCTCTAAGAACTGTAGATCCTTTCAACAGATAAAGATTCCGGACCATCATTCCTTTCATCAATGCAAGAGCACCATGTGTCGCCTTCAAGACATCCGACTCTATCGTAATCTTGCACCCCAAAGACGCTAGCTGACCCAAGGATTGAAGAGATTTTCTTAAACCTGGAACATAGCAGACTTCAGTGATAGTGTGCACCACACCATCATGCATGCGAATATGCACTGATCCTTCTCCCAATCACTTGCAAATAGCATCATTCCTCATTAATATGGCACTTCCCTCCTTTTCTTCACAAGAACATAAATCCTCCTTCGTAGGCGTTATATGGAAAGATGCCCCTGAATCTAACACCCTATGGTCTGACACATCAAAAACTGATGCAGTCAACACATCATCAGAAACAACATTCTCTACTGCAATAGATGAAGAACCATCCGCTTCATTTCTCTTCCTCAAATCTGGAAAATCTTTCTTCCAGTGGTCATGTTTCTTACAATTGATGACACTTATTGTCTCTAGACTTACTTCTCCAACAACTTCCAGGCTTTCTTGATTTGGAACGCCCTCTAAAATTGTTCTCCTTCTTCTCCTTTCTTCCTTTCTCCACAAACAGCCACTGACTACTACTAGCTTCTCCACTTTCGCTCATATTCTTCATCTAATCCCTCATTTCTTCATTTAGAAGTCTCGTCTTCACATCTTCTAATGACAACGTGCTTCTGCTATAAATCAAGCTATTATCTAAAACCATATATCGCTGAGGATGAGAACACAATACCACCATAGCCTTTTGCTCCTCATCCACATTCAAGTCAACAGCTTTCATCTTCATCATCAAATCATCGAAGAAGTTCAGATGTGCTTTTAATGACGTACCTTCCTGCATCTTATATGTGACAAAATTTTTCAATAGAATCAGCCTATTTGTGAGCGACTTCTTCATGTAGAGAACCTCCAATTTCTTCCATAAGCCTCTAGCAGCAGTTTCACCATTAATCTCTGGAATGAAAATTTCACCCATGGAAATTGGAGGATAGTAAAGGCTCATTCTTCCATCTCCTTTCTTTCCAATTTTGAGATATCTGCTGGCAACGATTCTATGTCAAATACAACCTGATGAACACGATTTCTTCTCAACGCTGCCTTCATCTTCCACCGCCACTTCTCAAAATCATTATCTCTGTTACACCTCTCCATAGCCAACTACGAACCTAATGCTGCATATGCACCCCTAATGTAGGGTGCATATTCCTGAGTA
The DNA here is from genome assembly GCA_030765085.1 of Allium cepa. Classification (NCBI taxonomy): domain Eukaryota; kingdom Viridiplantae; phylum Streptophyta; class Magnoliopsida; order Asparagales; family Amaryllidaceae; genus Allium; species Allium cepa. Next base: position 582,384,635 of record CM060940.1, read on the forward strand.
TGTCTAACCTCCTCATTTCCAGGTCCTGCCATTTTATTGAACACATTCTAGCCCTAGGCTTCAACAATAACCTTCAAAGCTCTGATACCAAACTGTAAGGGTGAATTTACACAAATGATTGCAAATCAACCATAATACATGTAGAAACAATAAGATTGTGTTATAGTGCGACAAAACAAACAGAACTTGAGAGTAAATCAGCAAATCAGCAAATCACGCAAAAAAGTAAATAGAGAGTTCAAACACGAATTTATAACGATTCCACTATCGCAAGATAGTGTACATCCACTTGGGGAGAAGATTTTATTACTTTCAAAGAGAAGAATTACAAGATTGATAATGGAGACTAAGAATAATATGTAGTAATACAAAAGAGAAGATAATTCATTTCTAATACTTCTATTCGTTCTAATCCCTATCTTTATATGGGGATTATTACTTGAATTGGATGTAACTGATTTATGGTCATATATCAATACCTAATCGATTCTCCAAATCATATGGAAATCATTTACCCTTTTATTTTTCCATTTTTCCACAATTTATATGTGTCTAATAAGATTCCTTTTTTAATCATCTAATTAGAGAATTAATTAATTAATTCTCTTGTTTTCAAATATTTCTTCCTCTTATATAGCTAACCCATTACCCTCTTTAATGCATATAAAAGAGGCAATATATTTGAGCAATTATCTCAAATATCTTCCAAATCTTTTTAAGTATGGAAATATTGTATCAAATCTAACACACCTATGCATACTACCATGAGGAGCGATGATCTAACAAGTGCCATTGTAACTTCTTTCTTGTTAGAGTTGGTAAGTTAAAACTATAATTTTCATACCAACTCATGTTGTCTCACCAATAATTTTGCTGTGAGTTTGAAAATTTTGTACACAACAACTTTGATTATGCCTAGGTTGAAAGCGGTGACCCTACTGCATATGGTGTAATACCAGAATTTGTTGGGAGGTTCTTGATTCTCGTCGGTCTTTTCGTCCTAACGAAGGATCAACTTGTGGAGGTATATTTGAGTAATGTCATTACATGATCATGATACATCAAACAAACATTTAGATCATGTGCTTGATTACATAGTTTGAGTGATGTTCACATTTTATGATTTTCTTCCATTTGTTATCATTAGGTTCTTATAGAGCTAAAAAAAGCACTTGGCAAACAGTATAAAAAGTTGTTTCTCATGAATGATGTAAATAATTGGGAAACTTTATACAATGTATGTGAATATTTGTATGCTTTCTTTCTTGACAATCAATGGCTTAGTTGATTATGCTAGGTCAAACTGCATTTCACCGAGATGTCTCTATAGTTGGTTTTGAAGAGGACTATTACTAAAACACTGAAGCTCAAGGTCTGAAAGCAATATTCATGAAAACTTTGATAGTAGCAATGTATGATCTAAAGTTTGATGAAAGGTTATTTTGTGGAAACTTTTCTAAACTGTTACTCTAAAAATAATGCACTCTTTTAAAAGATGCTTAGCTTCTGTTTTGCTTGGTGTTTAGCATATTCCAACAACTTATTAACTATTGTTTTCTCTATATAGTGAAACTCTCTAGTGTTTCTTCTAAATGTTTTATTTTCAGAGTTAGTAATATCTACTGGGTTGGCTAAGCATCCTTGTTACTTCATAGAGTAAACAATGTACCGATGTTAGATATTATTATGCATAACCATAGAAGATTGATACATACAAGACAATGCAAAGCATTATCTATTTATAATATACCTTGTTGCACTTGATTCAAAACATGTCTCATTAAACTTGCAGAAGTTATAACATATGTAAGCATACCTCAATCATGAACAATTCATGATATTCTTAAACATATAGATACTAGAAAGCAAGGCTGATATTTCTGTGTACTTACGAGAAACTAGGAAAATCAATGGCTAACTTATGGTTTCTTAGTATGAAGCAGTCATAAAGAAGAAAGAAAATGATACCATTAAAGAAAATATTTGCCCAGTCCATAGAAAATAAAACGAGACTATTGGCTGACATCATTATTTCCTCCTGATGTAAGTTCAGTATCAAATCTTAGTGTTACTACACCTGATGTCAGCAAATGAATTAATAAGCAATGTTTAGTACCGAGAACCAAAGTTAAGATCTAGTACATTCAAAGTTCATTAGTTAAATGGATATGTTACACACATATGCACACTAGTGTATATAACACACATACACGAGTTGTTAAATATTGTGAAAGTTTAAGAGTATTCATGCAGCTTTAACCACAGTTGAAATAACGGTACATTTTAAGCTCTATATTATCAATCCTCTTTATTATTAATATTAATATATGTGTAGTGAATATTGCTTGTAATGTAGATTAGGTTGGTTAGATTTCAACTGTGTAGCCAGTGGAGCATATGGCAGCCACGGGAGTGTTCTAATTGATGCAGCTAGTTTCTTTTCTATTCATCATGTTAAAATAATTTTGTTATAATCTTTTTCATGGGTTTTAATATAACCTTTCCAGTTTTGTTGAGATTTCCACGTTTGAATGCAAATGGATTCTTTTATGATATGTAATTTGTAACATCTTATAGCGAAAATAAGTAAACTAATTGAATAACAAAATAAGATGAAACAAACCACTTAAGAATTAATTAAGTTTATAACAACAACAACAACAATAATAAATTAACTAAGTCAACTAAATTTTATAATTATTAATAACAACAACAACTGAGTTTATAAAAATTAATGAAGTTAACTAAGTTTTATAAAATTAATTAAGTTTATAAAAATTAACAAAGTTATAATAATAATATTAAATTAACTAAGTTTAAAATAATAACAATAAATTAGCTAAGTTTATGAAAAATTTATAAGTTTGAGATATTATAAAAATTAACTAAGTTAATAAATGTTAAGTTTGAGATAATTTATAAGTTTAAGTTAATTAAAATGTAAGTTATGATATTTTAAGTTTTAGCAATTGAGATAATTTATAAGTTTCAGTTAATATAAATAAAGTTATAAATAAGTTAATCGAGCTTTATAAAAATTTAACTAATTTTTATAACCAAGTTTGTAGAAATTAACTAAGTTTGATATAATTTAATTAAGTTTTATAAAAATTAAATAAATTTATACAAATTAATTTAGTTTTATTATAATTTAACTATGTTTTATAAAATTAAATAAGATGATTATAAAAATTAATCAGGATTCATAAAATTTTAATTAAGTTAGCTAAGTTTTATAAAAAGTATTTAAATTTAATAAAAGTTTAACTAAGCATAATTGACATACCTTAAATAAGTAAAGCACTTTCATAATCATTTGTTGATTGTTATACTTGTCTACATATAATTAGCTTTTTCGGAGTAACAACCAGTTGCAGCAAAGAATTGTGGATAACTAAGTAATGAACATATCTCCAATTGTTATGTGAATTTGTGGATTTTATGTGAATTTTCTCATTCCATCAAAAAATTATTATCAAAATGGTTGTGGATATCATATTTTATTATGTGGTTATGTGTTTTTTCAATTGTTTAAATATGATGATTATGTGATTCATTGCTGATTTGAACACGACGATTATGTGATTGATTGCTAGTTTTAATATGATTATTGTGTAAGTGTGTTGGAAATGATACAAGCCATTAACAGGAAATGGAAGCATGCAAAGTATGTTACAGTACAGTAAATAACTTTCGGTAGCGTTTTAAAAATGCTATGGAAATAAATGTAAGCCACAACAATATACAGTAATGTACAAACGCTACAAAAAATTTGTAGTAGCAAAAAAATCGCTACAGAAAGCCAAAGAAGAATGTAAGTAAAAATGCTACTCAAAATGTTTACTTTGCTAGTAGATGACAAGCGTAACAGAAACAAACGTTTGTAGCGTTTCTAAACACTTCAATATGTCAAGTTTTGATAGCATTTTCTACAATGCTACAAAAAGTTTGGGACTTTTTAGTGGCATGTCATGTCTATCGAAACGGTACTAAACTTTTTGTGCGCTTTTTCAATGCTACGAAAAGCCTTTTCTGATGTAGTTTGAGGAGATTAAGAGATTAATAAGACTAAGCTAGAAAGGGATTTTAGTCCGAGCCTAAATTATTATATCTTAACTATTCCGTCCCCACATTCATTTTCTCGCTAATGTGTAAAAACGCTAAAGCCAGCCTTCATTATCAAGGAAAAGGAAGGAAAAACAAATTAAAAGGAAACCATAAGCTTTCATCTAAAAAAAAGATTGAATCAAGTTTTCAAGTTTAGGTAAGTATGAATTACATGCCTTTTTTATTCTTAGAATGTTGATGAACATGTCCTAAGGATAATATAAAGATTCCATTCATGTTTGGGAATCAAATGATAATAATTTCGACATGCTTTAGAGTAAAACATAAATTAGACCTTTTACAAAGGCTCTGAAATTTTGAGATGTTGTCTAAAGAGTTAATTTCGAAAAGGGTTTATAAACTCATAATTTTTCAAATTTTTCGGATTTTATATGAATTTTCTAAGTTGAAAAAATTGATTAATTTAGGGTTTAAATTTTTTTAAAATGAAAATAATTGTTTTTTCCTTGTAATTTTTATACTCTTTAATATGTATTAAATCTGAATTTTAGGGATTTTTTCATGCGTTTTCAAATTGTATGATTTATTGGGTGAAGGGGAAACTAATTACAAATGGTAATTAAATAATTAATTATGGTATTAATCGATATTTTTAGGTATAAGAGAGATTTTCGATGATTTTTTCTGAAAAGATTTCTTCAAAGATTTAGAATAACCAAAAAATTTGGCATACCGTATAACTTAGTGAAAATTAAGTGCTTTCAAAAGGACATAAATCAATTTTAATGGTAATTACAAAAATGCCATTTTATGCTTATAGCCATGACCGCGATAGATATGGTTTACTATAGCATTTATTCGCGATAGTAATGATATACAATTGTTATGTTTTATGGTAGCCATGTTTTACGATAGTTATATTTTATGATAGCCATGTGTTTCATATTTGCGATAGCTAGCAACTCATTATTTACGATAGTTTTGTATTCTGTATTTACGATAACTATTTTATAAGTGAAATAGCACATTGATTTTATGCTCATGATAGTTATTTTGAAGGAACGATGGCATATGAGTTTTTGTACTTACGATTTCCTAAGTATATTAATGGTGCAATAGCACTAAATATTTAAGGAGAGTGATAGCCTTGTTTTATATTCGCGATGGCACTTAATTGAAACTGGGTTAGGCTTTTCCTAACAACAAAATATGGAGTTTGTTATATTATAAATTTTGGGTAGCATTTTGAGGCTAGATTCCTCGTTATTTAATTTGAGTTTCACAGGGATGAAATTTAATAATAAGTTAGAAATATAATAACTTATTAAAGAATAAGGAAAGGTGCTAAGCTTCAGGAAGTTAAGAATTGATGCGTGCATCATTAAAAAGAAAGGAAAAAAATAAAAATTTTAAATATGACAATGTATTTGAAAACGTGATGTGTGGCCTAAATGGCAACCCAATGTCTAAATACAACATTGTATTCGAAAACGTAGTGTGAGGCTTAAGTGGCATCCCAATGTCTAGGACATTGTATTCTGACATGTGATGTAAAGCCTAAGTGGCAAGCCAATGTTTAAAATGACATAGTAGTTTGAAACGTGCCGTAAGGCCTATGTGGCAACCCAATGTCCAAAATATGACATCGTATTTAGAAGTGTTGATGTAAGGCCCTAATGGAAATTCATGACATTATACAAAAGCGATGGTATAAGGCCTGGGTGACAACCTAAAACATAAAAACTCGACATCGAATAGAAGTACCGAGGTAACTGTCTTAGATTCAAAATTATGGAAATGACTATAAAACCTAGTCCTGATATAGTAGCAAGTGCAGGGCACACTTTTGTATGAAAGAACGACTTGTAATTATGATTCATGTCCGATGATCATTCTATTAGTTGGAATTGATGTTGTCAGAATAGTGAGGGAAATCCTTTCCGCTAGAAGGCGTGGCCTCACTTTGTTTTGTATTGGGGTAAGTAATTACTCATACCAGGCGTTATGTGACCTATTTTTATTATCTTCCATAAACTCACATGTGCTTATGAAAGTAGGCTAAGTTTATGGTTTATGCATGTTTGCTAGAAGAAGAAAAATGATTCTGAAGATGAAACGGGACTAAGTAGTTAATAAAAATTTGCTTTTAAAATTCCATTATTGTAAAACCAAACTCCATAACTGGTTAAGTTTTTGTCGGCACCATTATATGTTGAGCACGACACTATTAATTATGTTTTATAATATTTAACCCTTATGCAGGCACGTTTTAGGAAATGTAAATGTAACAACAATTTATGTAATGGAAACTTATTTTAGCTGTTATGTTTACTTAATCGTGTTGGTAAAAAACTGATCTTATTCTGTCGCTTGAATATAATTTTGGTGAAGACTACAGTGTCATCGACGTCAATTTTCGGGTCTCGAAATGGATATGTTGCACTATGCTAAGTAAAACATTGTATTTTTTTGAGAATAAGTGTGGTTCTTTATTCGAGTAGAGAACTCATTTTGATATCTCGAGAGATCGAACCAAAACCTCTAAAACCTTAATCTAGAGTGTCTTACCACATGCCATTTGTTCTATTAGTGTTAGCTGTGCAGTTAACGCCCTGTTATAACCTTGCTGTATCTCATAGCGGATTTCTACCGCTACGATTTTTCATATAGCCCCAAATATAGCCTTTCCGCTTTATGCCTCGCTATTCCCGCTATATCCAGTTATTTCCGCTATATCTTATTTAAAAGAAATTAATTGAAAAATAACATTTGTACATTATAAAAATTATGAAAGTAATTTATCTAGTTGAATTTCTAATATATCTTTAGAAATTAAATTACTCTAATACTCTACTAAATTCAATTATGTTATCTAATAGTTTTACGTTTATTTATAGTATATTCGCACATGTGTTTTTTTAAAATATTTATGTATTAATTATAATTCAACTGAATGTTAACTTTTCATTTAATTACCATTTATATATTTTTAGAAACATTAAATACGAGTTTTATATGCTACTTTAGAGTCATCCGCTATATCCCCCTATATCCTCGCTGTATCCCCGCTATGACTTTTTGGACCTCCACCGCATTGAATCTACCGAGCGCTTTAACTGCATAGAGTATTAGACATAAACGATCAATTTAGTGGTACCATTTGTTCGATTTTGTTTCATTTCTTTTATTTGATACAATCCCCTATTAACTTTGGAAACCTTGTTGTGTTATAAGATAATAATTTTCAAAATGTGATTTGACTTATCAATGGTTGGTTTTTGACCATTGAGTTTGACTTTTGACTTAGGATGATATAAAAAGGATGCAGTTTTATATGGTTTGGAAATCTCTTGATGAGGCTTTACCATTAATATAAAATATCTTTCCCTTTAAGTGCAATGTGTTTGGAAACATCTTCATGAGACTCTACCATATATAGAGCTAGCAATTAGAACTACGACCTAAACACCTGACCTAAACGGACCGGAGAACAATTGAAGTTGACTCGAACCTAATGGGTCCACTTACATAAGAAATTGAGAAGGACGATAGTGTAGTTGAGTGAAACGTTTCCTAAAACATTGAATAATAGAAGACTGGTTGTATGAGATAGTCATGATAGAGGATGACTATGCTTGTCTATGTAAATTGTTTTTGGAATACAGCGACGTACATAAGGGTTGTCTAGCTGTATGTTGTTTTATAGGACTTCACAAGCATGTTGAGTTAATATTATTTTAGAGGTATATGCTGTTGTATGATATCAAGACATGAGGTAAATTTCTTAAATTGCATGTGCTAAGATACAAAAGCGATTTTAAGGAAGGCGAGATTTGGCAATTTGGAAGAAAATTAACTGGGAGGTAAGATTAGTTTTTTCCCAATCATCGTTTGGATTGAAAGATTTACCTTATGAAGTCAATTTTACGAAATAATAACCTTTGTGCATAAATTATTTACTAGCGAATACAAGTGAAAAATAAGTGAAAAATGCAAAAAATTAGTTTATGAGTTCGTTATAGTAATATTATGTTCGTCAAAAATAAGGCTTCATCCATTTGTGAGAGCTAAAATTAAATGATGATGGAGTGTGGGTCTCTTAAGTATCCTAAGTACTAGTCCACTTAGAGGGGGGACATCATCCATTGTCACGTGGCAGTGCCTATAGACTTAAATAATGAGTTTGGTGTGGTATGTCAAAGGATATGAAGAAGGTTTTCTACTAGTCAAGGATGAAGAAGCTGTGAGAAACGCGGATTACAGATCTTAAGGGTAGGATTAACACTAGAGGGGGGGATGAATAGTGTTAATAAAGAATTACTAAATCTTTTTGAGTTTATGTTAATTTAAAGACTGATGTATGCAACATACAGACACAGATATGATCACAGAAATAAACACAGATGCAGAAATAAAATAAAAGCAGTAAAGGAAAGAACACATCGGATTTTATACTGGTTCGGAGTTACCCTACATCCAATTCGGCAACACAAGTACGGATTTCCTTTCAAAAGCAATTATACAATTACACCCAAGGTACACCCTCCATAATTACTATCCTCTGGGTAGAGATACTTGATTTCGGGCCACAAGTTTACCCAATTGATTTACCAAGGCTACAATCACACTTTTTCTCTCTTGAATGATTTCCAAGGCTACAATCACACCTTTTCTCGCTTAATAGATTACAAAGAAGTCTATAACTCTGAATAGCACTGAGAACCTTGTAGAGATAGTGATAGAGAATCAAACTAGAAGTAATCGAGTTCGATTCAATGTTGATTTCGGCAGAGTAATGCTAAGAATATGTATTAAGAAATGTGGATGAAGAAGAGGAGTGAAAAACCAGAAAATCTGATCTAAAATTCGTTGAAACTAACCCCTATTTATAGAAGAACAACAGCCATGTCCATTCATGAAGAGTAATGGCGAATAGACACTTCTTTTGAAATTTAAATTTTGATTTCAACTGACACCATGTCAACATGGTTACCCTAGGCATGTCGACATCCCAAACCAATTTTTGGTGATTTGATTTTCTTTGAAAATAACCTTTATCTTATATTAAAACTATTTTAAACTTTACAAATATACTTGACTATAGTTAAAATTCATAAGTAAATATAGAGAATAATATATATAGATTTTAACTATAATTTTATATTTAAATCTAAGTATAAATATTTAAAAGTTAAATATATTATATTAAAAGATAGTTTAAAATCAGGAGTAATTTGACTTTGAAATTAAAGATAATTTTGAGGCTAAAATTATTTAAAATCAGGATAGAGAGTTTTGACGTTTTTAAAAGGAAAGTTTTGAAATCATTTTGAAAACAAGATAATTTTGTAAAATCATTTGAATTAAAATTAGTGGATACAAAACAATGTTCCACTAGATTTTCGTAGGTTTCATCCTACTTAGGGTTCCATCCCTTCAACAGGCTCGAAGTGGATTCCATTCCATGAATAAATTGGATTTTAAGATGCCAGTGCTTTTCTACGAGTTTTAACAAAAATTCCTAATAAAAATACTTATGCTTGAAGTCTTGATACTCATGAGTCTTCTATCTCGATATCTTGAATCTCTATACTGTACAGTCTTCATTCTTGGTACCTGCATGGTTAAATCCTGCATATACATGTATATCTAAACTTATAATGTTAGTATTTATATTTTATAATCTATTCTAAGGTTGTCATCATCAAAACTATCATCTCACGGACTAACAATCTCCCCCTTTTTGATGACGACAACCTTTGTTTATAAATTATTACTTCTATCCTAATAACTCCCCCTAAAATTATCCTAATAACCCACCTAAAACTAATAACTCCCCCTTAATTAATGCCTAACTAACCTATTTTATATTTCTCCCCCTTTGTCATCAACAAAAAAACTCACTCCAAACTATATAACTCCCCCTAAAACTAACACTCTATGATATGTGATTATAATGGTAGTGTTATCATAAGTAATCATCACTTAAATCTAATACTAAAACATAGTCCTATACTATTAACTATCCTAACTAAGAATTCACGACAGTACTTATAATTAAAACTCATATAAGAACACGAGTTATTTGTTACGTATGAAGTTGTATATACATGAGCATTTAAAAAACATAAAGAAACACAAACAACAATGGAGAAGAAAGAAAAGAAACTATTATGTGTATTTAAACATAGGAGATCTATGAATCAAACAGTTTGGATAGTGTAAACAGAAATTTCCACGTTGTTCGACAAGATTCCCACTATTGTCAAAACACACTTCTCCAACACACACGACTTGGTCATCATCTTACGCTTGCGCTTCTTCTTCCATGGGTTCTTCTTCTTCTTCTTCTTCTTCTTCTTCGCTGGCCTCTGGTTCTTGATTGAGTGAAGAGTCTTCATCAATCAAGATAGGATTGGCCTGGATATCCATTAGGAATTTTTGCAAATTCCTAAGAATCTTGCCTTGCCTCTTTTGTTCCTTTGCCATATGAAGTTGAGTCACTTGAATTTCAATCATCATCTGAAGTGCATCCTTCAGAGAGTCCTCTATTTTAGTCACACGAGCGAGAGTAGTACGTTGAAATGGACCAGACGTAGGAGAGGGGAATGAAAAGGTTGATTTTATGTTTGATTTGGAAGAGGAGGCCATTGATTATTTGATTTCAGAGAGAAGAACAGAGAGATAACAGAAAGGATGAATAAAATTTCGAAAATGTGAAGAATTTATAACCAATTATTTTGAATTTTGGTGGGAAAAATTTCAAAATTTAAAAACGTTGCATGTCGACATGGGTATATGGGGGATGTCGACATGGTCTTTTATATTTTAACTCTTTGAATTATTTTAATATTAATTATTGATTATACTTGTTATTTATATTTTATATTTCAGTTATAGAACAAATACATAATTCTCTTCTTAATTTTGTAAATATTGATTTATTTAAGGGTTTTGTTAAGATATCAGCAATTTGATTCTCAGAATTGATATAATCGAGAGTAACTACTTCCTTACTTATATTATCTCTAAGAAAATGATGTCTGATATCAATATGTTTAGTTCGAGCATGTTGTAACGACCCGTATATTTAGCTGGTTTTAATAACGTTATTAGCTGAAATTTTATGGAATTTAAACGATAAAATTTTGAAATATAAATTTGATATTTGGAATACGTCTAGTTAAACATAACAACTGGTAAATTTTTGTCCGGAAATATGTAAGTTTATTTCGTGCGTAAATCTACTTCAATTTAATCAGTTAAAAAGCGATGAAAATAAAACGTTTTCGAAACCTAAATATTTTGACACAGAAAAATTCTAAATCATCTTCTGAGCAAGACGTCATTTTCCCTTTTTTCAAATTCGGACTTCTTTTGGTCCGTCGATCTTATTTTTCTACGTTTTTACTTCATTTTACGCTAGTAGAAAATTCAAATTTTTATAAATTAAATCGTATCACTGATATCAATATACCGTTTTGATCGTCTCGTCGTGCTGATCTCAACGGTGTACTCATTTCTATCTTTCGAACCATGATACGTCGCGAAATCGTTAAACGGTTGACCATTGCGGTTCGTTATTGTGCCTTTTGGTTTGTGACTTTCTATATCCTCACCGTGTATTACACAACGGTCATTGAATTTATTATTTTTTTTAAATTCGAATCGTGCCTGACGTTGTAATCTTACCAATTAATTTTGTTAAGTGTGGATTCCTTTATTATTGGTTCGTTCCATATTCTTCCAGTTCACTAATTCTCTGCTTCATTTTCTCCATCTGCTTTATCTTCTTCCCACTTTAACTTTACAGAGCTATATTTTTTTCTCTTCCAAAGCTTTTCTTTTGCAACTTGCACATGCCTGTAGCCACCACACAACCCCACGCAAACCCATGCGTTCCAACCTCAACCGCCACTCGCGCCTCCACCCACACCCAATCACAACATCGCGCGTTACTTTCCGACAACAACCCACACCCTCTTCTCCCTCCACTCTTACCTCTCAGCCGCGTGCCACACCACCTCTCCTCTCCCAGACCCGCCGCGGCCTTCGCCCAAACCCAGAACCGCCTTTCCTCCAGCCTCCGCCCGCCCACGTACCCTCTTCTTGGCCGAGCTTCGCTCTCTTCCCTTCCTCTTGGTGCACAGCCTGCATAGGTGAGTAGTTATATATACAAACAACAACTTAGTTTATATTCACATTACATATGTATGTTTTGGATATGAAATTATATACATTAGCTTATAATTCATACGTAAATTTTCATTTTATTTATACTTTAATTTATTATATATAAATATGCGTTGATGTTGGGGATTGGTTGTGGTAGTATTGTTATGGCTTCATGCGTAAGGTTATATGTTAATATATGCCAGCTGTTTATTTCCTTTTGTACATATATAATATATATGCGACTTATATATATAGTTATATGGTATAAAATATAGTGCAATTTTATTACTTCAAAATCGTGGTGTTGTATTATAAGCTCTGTTCGTATGCAACAAGGTCTATGCTATTTTAGTTAAGTTTATAATATTTCAATTTTTTTTGTAACGCATATGTATAAATATACTCCGTTGATAAAGTAATATATTTTTCAGAACTTTATGTATGTAGTATAGCCGCATGTATCAACTTATACATTATTTCATATACCTATATAATTTTATATATGAGTTCATTAAATTGTTGCTCATGTATTTGATAAGAAATATATCTATGCTACGAAGCAATGATTTTAAATATGGCTGTGATGATATTTTGGGTTAATATGGGTTAAAATAAAAACATTGATATGTACAAGTTAAATATGTTTAGGAATAAATTTTGGATATAAATTATATACATACTTTTATAAAAGTTATACAAGTAGGCGTTGGCGTACTGTATTTTAATACATATACATGAATTTGATTAAGTTATATATTTTTGGTTACAAAAAGTACAAAACCTAATGTTTGAAATATTATGTCAGTTATATCTTACATATATAGATTGTATATGGTTTGCCTTGCTCTGTTTCAATTTTTATCCTAGCCTAGTTTGCATGTATGGTTATTAACACATATTATTATATGTTGCTTTTATATATATCAGCTTATTTTAGTATATTTCAAGGTATATACATACATACACATATTTTACATTTAAAGAATTTCAATTTTGAATGTTACAGTAAAAGTATGGTACTTAATATAAAGATAGTATGTTAGGTCGAAATGAATATAATGTATTACTACTGATTTTATATATATGTTGAGTCTAATTAAAAAGCAAGGATTTTGAAATGTGTATATGTATTAAGTTTAGAATGTGATTGCATTTAGAATATGTCTATATATATAGTTATATGCAGTTATATATTTATATTCACTTATACCAATTACCTTCGTCAATCCAGTTCATCGTGCTTTACTCTTGTCTCGCCAATGTCCAATTTGGTCGCAGCACCTTTTGATTTGCTCGTGTCCGTATCAGGGTGCATATCCGTGTCATCTTCTATAATCTCTCTAGCCTCTAAATGTGAGCAATCACTCATGATTAATATTATTTTATTTATTAAATTTAATTTCAATTGAAACGACAATTGAAATATGCTACTTTCAATTGAAACGACAATTGAAATATTCAACTGTTAGTTAATTACACTGTTATATATGCTATTACCTATATCAGTTCACCTGTGACATCTGACACCATTATCTGTTAATTATACGATGATAATCCTGTTTGGTTAATAATTGATTGATTGTTGTTGTTTATATTGGACGTTAAATTGTAATGTATAAAGCGAGAAATATTATGCAATTGAGTTTGAGTAGGATAGTTAACAATTTGAAATTGATATATGTTGAATTTGATTAGTTAAATTTGTACAATATGACCCCTTTGAATGATAAATAAATTTACACGTAGAAATAGTGTTAACGACACCTTGAACCATTTAAATATATGTTGTATAAAATGATGTAGTTTGAAATTGAATAATAGATATCAAATTGAAGAACCGTATAAATATTAGTGTAATAATATTTAATCTACATGAAATGATAGTGCAGATTCTAGAAATAATTATATTAATTTGCACAAACAACAATGTGAATTAATACGATTATTTCGGGGTTATTTGAATTAATTATTGGATTGTTATTGATTGTTGTTATTGCTTGTTTATTTACTTTGACACCATCCCAGTTATCACACTGCAAGTTCCCTTTGCCATGCTTTGATTTTTGAATTGAAATGGAATCGGGTTGAAATGATAAATACCCAAAATAAAACTTGACCTAGGATAGAGAATTAAATAAAAACCGATTAGTCAATGAATTGATTTAAAAATAAAATAAGAGTTTATTTGAATAAATAATAAGATTTTGAAATGAAGTTGGAATTTGAATTTTAATGAAAGGAAAATGTTAATATTTAAAAATCTGAAGCAAAAATATTAACATAGTAGTTATTGAAAGAACGTCGTTTTAAAATAAATTATTTGACAATAAAATTGGGAATTATTCATTGAATTAAGTTTGAAATGATTTGATAATTAAGTTTGAATTTATAATTAAGTTTGAAATTATTAAGTTTTGAAATTATTTAATAATTGAGTTTTGAAATTATTTAATAACTTAATAAAATTGAATTATTTGAGAATTAAATAAAACTTTGAGTTCTCTGATAAGAGAAATTGAACTTTTGAATAAGTGAATTTGAACTTCGTTAATAAATGAAATTAGGTTTCTTTATTTGTTAAGTTTTGGAAAATTATTTAAGTAAGTTAATAAGTGAAATTGAACTTCTTGAATATGTGAACCAAGTTTCTTTATTGACCGAATTTTGAAATTTGTAACTAAGTAAAAAAATAAGTGAAATTGAATTTCTTTAACAAGGAATTATGTGATTTATTGAATTAATGTTAGACTTGTAATTTAAAGAATTGGTTTTACAAATTTAAGTTAATTCAATTTGTAAGTTTTGATATAATGAAGGAAAACTTAAATTGATTTAATGAATGGGAATTTAAATTGAATTGTTTTAAATGATAAATTTACTTAGCGAATATTTAATGAAATCGTTAAATGAATTTAAATTGATTTGAATGTTAAATTAAATGACTTCGGAATGAAACTTATATACAAACTTGAATCAATATTTGTACTGTACTAAATTAAAATTAAAATTGAATTATAAGATTTTGAAAAAGTAAGTTGAAGTTTTGAAACGTAAATTACGGAAATTGATTAAGAAAGCCAAATGAAATGTTGATTTACCAATTCTAATTGAAATTGAATTTGATTTGGTTTTGGAATTTATTAAATGACCAATCGGTGTAATAATTACGAAAGTTATTAAAGAAACCGGAATCGGTTATGGACATACTCTCTGTCTAAACCGAAAACCACTTTAATAACTATACGCGGAGTGTGATCCAGAATGAAGTAGTTGGAATGGTGTACGTGATGACTAAAGAAAGAGAACGATAATGGATAGCCTTGACACTTGTGTCAAATTGGAAATGACTAAAATAGGAGCCGTGCCGGGCCAAATGGGGTTAGCCACCTCGAGCGAACACACTTTTCCGTAAACTACTCATTACTTGTTATTGGTTGGTGCACCCTCGTACTTTTGGGAGTGTTGTTTCGCAGTGTTGCGATCGTTGCGGCGATGCGTTTTCACCAGTCCGGATCAGGCAAATGGTAGTTTCACTACCTTGGGTATTGCTTCATGTGCCTTGTCATACTTGTTTCCCTATATACGCGACCACTACGAATTTGTTTTGTGTTATACCTATTGAGTACTCCCTGATATCCCACTAGTTTAAGGTGGAGTTTACAGTGCTGTATAGACTATGACATTTATATAAAATGTGTTAAGGGGGATAACGGTAACACCTTAACACTATTTTGATACTTTATATTACTGATAGACATTATCTATTAAGCGTATATTACTACATAGTAGATAGTTTAACGGATCCTTAAAGGATGGTTATTCCAACGTCCTTTGAGTTATTGTATTTCAATTGCTATTTCACTTGAGTTGGATTTATTGATATAAGAATGTTAATCCTGACTCGAGTGTTTTGTGTTTTGCTTTACGCTCGGGTCAGACTGAGTGGTTCAGCTTTCGAGACTCACCTTTAGATTTGGAGCTTCGCTTGGAGATCCAGCTATCTGCCCAGCTTTCAGATATTCAGTTAATTTCAGTGATGTACTCTGATTCTTGAATTTGACTATTGTATTCGAGACTTCTGTTGTACTTATTTAACTCTATTATATATATAGTAGCTTCATGAACTACTATCTTTTGCTTCCGCTGCATATTATTACTCTGTGTCTGTGATTCTGTGATTATTTATTTACTGTGTATGTTCAGTTTTGCTAAATTTAAATTAACAATTCGGTATTTTGAATTATTCAAGTCCGAAATGTGCGGACGCGAATAATCCAAAATAGCGGGTCGTTATAGTTGGTATCAGAGCTTTGGTAGCTCTAGGCAAAACTTAGTATATATGATAAATGTATTTACAGAATCACTCTCATTTGAGTTTCAATCTCTTCCTTTTGACTCAATTTCTTTGGATTTTGAAACGTCCCCTCGGTTTCGAAATTCATTCGTGTCCCTCACTACTCGTCTTCTTTTAATTCTAGAGTATTTCATAACTCCACTTCGAATGATCTTTATAATGAATCGACGGTCTCGCCAATCTTCGAATTATTTGTAAATGGGTGAAGCTCCTTTACAATATCATTGATTTACCGGAGATGTCTGTATCCTCGGTTTACGATGCTATCTATCTCCTGCTATGTCTGAATTCTATTTCTCGAGAACAAATGTCGATTTGCCTCGGAATTCTACATCAATCTTATTCTTGAAGTCACAGTCGATCCGGTTAAGGTTGCCCGTGAATTAAATAAGCTTATCCATCTCCCGATTCTGTTAATTGAATCATCTTATCTTTTCTTTCGAACTTGTATTCGAATCAAAATTCTCTTTGATTCGATTTCCATCAAATTTGAATCTCTATACTTATTTTGAAATCCATCCTTGAATCGTCGAGAGAAGGAGTGTATTTGTTTTTATACTAAAATGTTTTATATATATTGTGTTGTTTGAGTTGTTGAGGTTGATTTAAATTTTCGATCGACTCGTCTGATCAACGCTATTGATAGAATTTCTAAAACACTTGAACAGAACAAACCGACACAACATTGTTTTCAAAATTTAGTAAATAAAATAATAATTGAATGATTTTATTATATATAAGTATAATTTTTTTTCTGAAATTAAAATTGTTAATGAATCTATTGTCCGAAATGATAATATTTAATTTTCATTTATTGTTTTATAAACCATTGACTATTTCATAATATAAATAAATGAAAATATAAAATTGGTTTATAATTTGATTTGGAGTTTGAAATGAATTTAAATCAAGAAATTGAGAATTTAATTTCCAATGATTTCAAACTTTGGGTTTAAATTTTAAATGCATATTATATAAAGTAATTTCGAATAGAAATCATTTTCGAAGAATTTAAATGTTTAAATCAGTGCTCTCCTATTTTGTCACTGGAGAATAATTTCGGTGATGACGGCCGCATCATCAACATTCATTTTCGAGTTTCGAAAGGAAGAGACCAATTCGTAGTTTTGCTACAGTTTTGTTTTGGAAATTAAATCGATTTAAATTTCTGAGGTATGATTTGATTTATATATATATATAGGTATATTATTTTAAATTTAATTTGATTTGATATATATTGTATGTGTATAATCATATCTAAATTGTTTAAAGTTAATCGAAAATTTAATTCTTAAAATTTGGGTAAAAGATGATTTCAACTATAAATGAAACTAAAATTTTGAATTAATATTTAAACTTAGAGAGAATTAAATTAGAAAATTTTACTTGTTTGATGCTCAATTGCATTACAATATAACTTACCTAAATTACTCAAAAGTTTACTATGTAATTGGATATTATACAGTATAAAATGATGTTAAAAGAATTTTAAATAAATTTGAGTAGTTATAATTAGTGTAAATATACTTAATATATATATGATAAGATATATTAAGTAGAATAAATTTAATAATAATTTGGAATAAAGAAGAATTAAATTTGTCGAATAAAGTATGATTATAATAAATGACTATTCAAATTTATGATCTTTGAAATTGTTAAATTAAGAAATTTGGATAATATACAATATAAGTTGTCTTTATAAATAAAATGTGAGTGCGTATAATAAATGTTATTCACTTAAATTTTAATTATAAAATGTTTATGGGGATAAATAGAATAATAAGTTAAACGAATAATGGGTGTGATTAATATAATAAATTTTTTGTTTTGAAAGTTAATAAATTAAAATTAAATCAACTTAATTAGATATCTTGAATTAATTGAATTTAAATTGAATTTCATTTGAAAGAAACCTTTTGTACCTAACATTTATAAATGAGAAATCAAATCAATTTAATGGAAACCTTGATTTTAAAAAACAAATTGTTGAATATAAGTTTATTTAAATTGAATTTATATGGTTTGAACCAATTGATTTTTTTTTCATTCTATTTTCTTCCGGTTGTTTCTATTCTCCTACCTCCTTCCTTTTCGGGGACGAAAAGTTTTGAGTGAGGGGGAGTGTAACGACCCATACATTTACCTGGTTTTAATAACGTTATTAACTGAAATTTTGTGGAATTTAAACGATAAAATTTTGAAATATAAATTTGATATTTGAAATGCGTCTAGTTAAACATAGAAACTGGTAAATTTTCATCCGGAAATATGGAAGTTTATTTCGTGCGTAAATTTACTTCAATTTAATCAGTTAAAAAGCGATGAAAATAAAACGTTTTCGAAACCTAAATAATTTTACATAGAAAAATTCTAAATCATCTTTTGAGAAAGACGTCATTTTCCGTTTTTCCTATTTCGGACTTCTTTGGCTCTGTTGATCTTATTTTTCTGCGTTTTTACTGCATTTTTCGCTAGTAGAAAATTCAAATTTTTATAAATTAAATCGTATCACTGATATCAATATACCATTTTGATCGTCTCTTCGTGTTGATCTCAATGGTGTACTCATTTCTGTCTGTCGAACCACGGTACGTCGCGAAATCGATAAACGGTTGACCATTGCGGTTCGTTATTGTGCCTTTTGGTTTGTGACTTTCAATATCCTCACAGTGTATTACACAACGATTATTGATTTTTTTTTTTTGAAATTCGAATCGTGCCTGACGTTGTAATCGTACCATTTAATTTTGGTAAGTGTGGATTCCTTTATTATTGGTTCGTTCCATATTCTTCCAGTTCACTAATTCTCTGCTTCATTTTCTCCATCTGCTTTATCTTCTTCCCACTTTAACTTTACAGAGCTATATTTTTTTCTCTTCCAAAGCTTTTCTTTTGCAACTTGCACATGCCTGTAGCCACCACACAACCCCACGCAAACCCATGCGTTCCAACCTCAACCGCCACTCGCGCCTCCACCCACACACATTCACAACATCGCGCGTTACTTTCCGACAAGAGCCCACACCCTCTTCTCCCTCCACTCTCACCTCTCAGCCGCGTGCCACACCACCTCTCCTCTCTCAGGCCCGCCGCAGCCTTCGTCCAAACCCAGAACCGCCTTTCCTCCAGCCTCGGCCCGCCTACGTACCCTCTTCTTGGCCGAGCTTCACTCTCTTCCCTTCCTCTTGGTGCACAGCCTGCATAGGTGAGTAGTTATATATGCAAAGCAACAACTTAGTTTATATTCACAATACATATGTATGTTTTGGATATGAAATTATATATATTAGCTTATAATTCATATATGTATTTTCATTTTATTTATACTTTAATTTATTATATATAAATATGTGTTGATGTTGGGTATTGGTTGTGGTAGTATTGTTATGGATTCATGCGTAAGGTTATATGTTAATATATGTTAGCTGTTTATTTCCTTTTGTACATATATAATATATATGCGACTTATATATATAGTTATATGGTATAAAATATAGTACAATTTTATTATTTCAAAATCGTGGTGTTGTATTATAAGCTCTGTTCGTATGCATATAGGTTTATGCTATTTTATTTAAGTTTATAATATTTCATTTTTTTGTAACGCATGTGTATAAAAATACTCTGTTGATAAAGTAATATATTTTTCAGAACTTTATGTATGTAGTATAGCCGTATGTATCAACTTATACATTATTTCATATACCTATATAATTTTATATATGAGTTCATTAAATTGTTGCTCATGTATTTGATAAGAAATATATCTATGCTACGAAGCAATGATTTTAAATATGGCTGTGATGATATTTTGGGTTGATATGGGTTAAAATGAAAACATTGATATGTACAAGTTGAATATGTTTAGGAATAAATTTTGGTAATAAATTATATATATACTTTTATAAAAGTTATAGAAGTAGGCGTTGGCGTACTGTATTTTAATACATATACATGAAATTTGATTAAGTAAGTTATATATTTTTGTTACAAAAAGTACAAAACCTAATGTTTGAAATATTATGTCAGTTATATCTTACATATATAGATTGTATATGGTCTGCCTTGCTCTGTTTAAATTTTTTTCCTAGCCTGGTTTGCATGTATGGTTATTAACACATATTATTATATGTTGCTTTTATATATATCAGCTTATTTTAGTATATTTCAAGGTATGTTAGGTCGAAATGGATATAATGTATTACTACTGGTTTTATATATATGTTGAGTCTAATTTAAAAGCAAGGATTTTGAAATGTGTATATGTATTAAGTTTAAAATGTGATTGCATTTAGAATATGTCTACATATATAGTTATATGCAGTTATATATTTATATTCACTTATACCAATTACCTTCGTCAATCCAGTTCATCGTGCTTTACTCTTGTCTCGCCAATGTCCAATTTGGTCGCAGCACCTTTTGATTTGCTCGTGTCCGTATCAGGGTGCATATCCGTGTCATCTTTTGTAATCTCTCTAGCCTCTAAAAGTGATCAATCACTTATGATTAATATTCTTTTATTTATTAAATTTAAATTCAATTGAAACAACAATTAAAATATGCTACTATTAGTTAATTACACTGTTATATATGCTATTACCTGTATCAGTTCACCTGTGACATCTGATACCATTATCTGTTAATTATACGATGATAATCCTGTTTGGTTAATAATTGATTGATTGTTGTTGTTTATATTGGATGTTAAATTGTAATGTATAAAGTGATAAATATTATGCAATTGAGTATGACGTAGGATAGTTAACAATTTGAAATTGATATGTGTTGAATTTGATTAGTTAAATTTGTACAATATGACCCCTTTGAATGATAAATAAATTTACACGTAGAAATAGTGTTAACGACACCTTGAACCATTTAAATGTATGTTGTATAAATTGATGTAGTTTGAAATTGAATAATAGATATCAAGTTGAAGAACCGTATAAATATTAGTGTAATAATCTTTAATCTACATGAAATGATAGTGTAGATTCTAGAAATAATTATATTAATTTGCATAAACAACAATGTGAATTAATACGATTATTTCAGGGTTATTTGAATTAATTATTGAATTGTTATTTATTGTTGTTATTGCTTGTTTATTTACTTTGACACCATCCCAGTTATCACACTGCAAGTTCCCTTTGCTATGCTTTGATTTTTGAATTGAAATGGAATCGGGTTGAAATGATAAATACCCAAAATAAAACTTGACCTAGGATAGAGAATTAAATAAAAATCGATTAGTTAATGAATTGATTTAAAAATAAAATAAGATTTTATTTGAATAAATAATAAGATTTTGAAATGAAAGTTGGAATTTGAATTTTAATGAAAGAAAAATGTTAATATTTAAAAATCTGAAACAAAAATATTAACATAGTAGTTATTGAAAGAACGTCGTTTTAAAATAAATTATTTGACAATAAAATTGGGAATTATTCATTGAATTAAGTTTGAAATGATTTGATAATTAAGTTTGAATTTATAATTAAGTTTGAAATTATTAAGTGTTGAAATTATTTAATAATTGAGTTTTGAAATTATTTAATAACTGAATAAAATTGAATTATTTGAGAATTAAATAAAAATTTGAATTCTCTGATAAGAGAAATTGAACTTTTGAATAAGTGAATTTGAACTTCGTTAATAAATGAAATTAGGTTTCTTTATTTGTTAAATTTTGGAAAATTATTTATGTAAGTTAATAAGTGAAATTGAACTTCTTGAATATGTGAACCAAGTTTCTTTATTGACCGAGTTTTGAAATTTATAACTAAGTAAAAAAATAAGTGAAATTGAATTTCTTTAACAAGGAATTAATGTGATTTATTGAATTAATGTTAGACGTGTAATTTAAAGAATTGGTTTGACGAACTTAAGTTCATTCAATTTGTAAGTTTTGATATAATGAAGGAAAACTTAAATTGATTTAATGAATGAAAATTTAAATTGAATTGTTTTAAATGATAAATTTACTTAGCGAATATTTAATGAAATCGTTAAATGAATTTAAATTGATTTGAATGTTAAATTAAATGACTTCGGAATGAAACTTATATACAAACTTGAATCAATATTTGTATTGTACTAAATAAAAATAAAAATTGAATTATAAGATTTTGAAACAGTAAGTTAAAATTTTGAAACGTAAATTACGGAAATTGATTAAGAAAGTCAAATGAAATGCCGATTTACAAATTCTAATTGAAATTGAATTTGATTTGGCTTTGGAATTTATTAAATGATCAATCGGTGTAATAATTATGAAAGTTATTAAAGAAAACGGAATTAGTTATGGACATACTCTCTGTCTAAACCGAAAACCACTTTAATAACTATACGCGGAGTGTGATCCAGAATGAAGTGGTTGGAATGGTGTACATGATGACTGAAGAAAGAGAACGATAATGGATAGCCTTGACACTTGTGTCAAATTGGAAATGACTAAAACAGGAGCCGTACCGGGCCAAATGGGGTTAGCCACCTCGAGCGAACACACTTCTCCGTAAACTACTCATTACTTGTTATTGATTGGTGCATCCTCGTACTTTTGGGAGTGTTGTTTCGCGGTGTAGCGATCGTTGCGGCGATGCATTTTCATCAGTCCGGATCAGGCAAATGGTAGTTTCACTACCTTGGGTATGCCTCATGTGGCTTGTCATACTTGTATCCTTATATACGCGACCACTACGAATTTGTTTGGGTTATACCTATGGAGTACTCCATGATATCCCACTAGTTTACGGTGGAGTTTACAGTGCTGTATAGACTATGACATTTATATAAAATGTGTTAAAGGGGATAAGGGTAACGCCCTAACACTATTTTGATACTTTATATTACTAATAGACATTATCTATTTAGCGTATATTACTACATAGTAGATAGTTTAACGGATCCTTAAAGGATGGTTATTCCAACGTCCTTTGAGTTATTGTATTTCAATTGCTATTTTACTTGAGTTGGATTTATTGATATAAGAATGTTAATCCTGACTCGAGTGTTTTCTGTTTTGCTTTACGCTCGGGTCAGACTGAGTGGTTCAGCTTTTGAGACTCACCTTTAGATTTGGAGCTTCGCTTGGAGATCCAGCTATCTGCCCAGCTTTCAGATATTCAGTTAATTTCAGTGATGTACTCTGATTCTTGCATTTGACTATTGTATTCGAGATTTCTGTTGTACTTATTTAACTCTTTTATATATATAGGAGCTTCATGAACTACTATCTTTTGCTTCCGCTGCATATTATTACTCTGTGTCTGTGATTCTATGATTATTTATTTACTGTATATGTTCAGTTTTGTCAAATTTAAATTAACAATTCGGTATTTTGAATTATTCAAGTCCGACATGTGCGGATGCGAATAGTCCAAAATAGTGGGTCGTTACACATGTTGAGTAGTATTTTTGGATAAATTTATCGCACTCGTATTGTCACAATAAATTGGTGATTTTGAAATTTTAAACCAAAATCTTTTAAGGTTTGTTGCATATATATTACTTGAGAACAAGCCAAAGCAGCAGAAATATATTCTGTTTCAATTGTTGATAAAGAAACTGTATTTTGCTTTTTACTAAGCCAAGAAATCAGAGAATGCCCCAAAAAGTGACAAGTCTCACTTGTACTTTTTCGATCTGATTTACAACCAGCATAGTCAGCATCACCGTAAGATATTAAGTCAAAAGAATCATTTTTAGGGTAGAATAAACCATAATCAGATGTGTGTTTAACATATTTTATGATTCGTTTTACGGCTTTTAAGTGGGTCTCTTTAGGTTGGGATTGATATCTGGCACAGAGACAAACACTATGCATGATATCAGGTCTACTGGTAGTAATATAGAGTAGTGATCCAATCATTCCTCTATATAGTTTTTGATCTACATCTTTCGAGAGATCTTCTTTACTAAGGTACTCATTGGTTGCCATGGGAGTGGGTTTTCCACTCGCAGTAGTCAAACCAAATTTACTAATTAGGTCTTTAGCATATTTTTCTTGACTAATAAAGATATCATTATCTAATTGTTTTATTTATAATCCTAAAAAGAAATTTAGTTCACCCATATGACTCATCTCAAACTCTTTTGTCATTATTTCAGAAAATTCTTTATTCATTTCAAAATTAGTTGAACCAAAAATGATATCATCTACGTGAACTTATACTAGTTGATATCATTTTTATTTCTTTTAATAAAAAGAGTATTATCTACTTTACCAATTTCAAAATTAGATTGCAATAAATAAGATCTTAGTCTATCATACCAGGCTCTAGGAGCTTGTTTTAGACCATATAATGCTTTTTTAAGTTTGTAAACATGATTTGGTAATTTATCATTTTCAAAAAGTGGTGGTTGTTCAACATATACTTCTTCTTTTACAAATCCATCTAAAAGGCACTTTTAACATCCATTTGAAATAATTTGAAATTATTATGATTTGTGAAAGCAAGTAGAATCCTAATGGCTTCTAATCTTGCTACGGGAGCAAAGGTTTCATCAAAATCTATTAATTCTTCTTGACAATAACCTTGAGCGACTAATCGAGCTTTATTTCTAACTACCTCTCCTTGTTCATTCATTTTATTTTTATAAACCCATTTAGTTCCAATTATAGTTTTATTTTCTGGTCTAGGAACAAGTTTTCAAACATCATTTCTAGTAAATTGATTTAATTCTTCTTGCATAGCCAAAATCCATGAATCATCAGTTGATACTTCTTTTGGATTTTTGGTTTCAATAGTTGATATAAAAGCTACATTACCCATTTGACTTAGTTGATTTCTAGTTTTAACAACAGATTGCATATCTCCCAGTATATTTTCTATAGGATGATCTTTTAAAAGTTTAGTCCTTTTATTATGATGATTAATTTCATTATTAGTTTCAATTGATTCTTGATTTTGAGTGATTAAATCCTCTTCATCATTTGTATCTTCAAAAATTTTGAAATTTTCATCAAATGAAACATGCATTGTTTCTTCAATGGAATTGGTTTTTAAATTAAACACTCTGTACGCTTTACTTCTATTAGAATATCCGATAAAGATACCTTTGCCGGATTTAGGATCAAATTTATCTAAATTATCTTTTGTAATTAAAATAAAGCATTTACTTCCAAAAATTATGAAATAAGATACCTTAGGTTTCTTTGAATAAAGAAGTTCATAAGATGTCTTATCAGTTAAATGTCTAAATAAAATTCTATTTAAAATATAACAGGCGGCAGCAACTGCTTCTGCCCAAAAATTCTTTGGTAAATTACTATCTGTATGCATAGTTCTCGCACACTCTTGAATCGTCCTATTTTTATGTTCTACTACTCCATTTTATTGTGGAGTTCTCGGAAATGAAAATTTGTGAGTTATTCCCTTTTTATTGCAGAATTCCTCAAACTTTTCATTTTCAAATTCACCACCATGATCACTTCGAATAGTTATAATTTTTAGTGAAAATTGATTTTGAATTCTTTTTGAAAATGTCTTAAAACATTCAAAAGTATCACTTTTATGTTTCAAAAATATTGTCCATGTAAATCTAGAATAATCATCTACAATTACAAAGACATATTTACTATGATTTATTGATAGAATTTAAGATGGACCAAATAAATCAAGATGAAGTAATTTAAGAGGTTTTGAAGTTGAAATCATATCTTTAAACTTAAAGGAACTTTTTCTAAGTTTTTCTAATTGACAAGCATCGCATAAACTATCTACTTTAAAATTCATTTTGGGGAGATCTCTTACTAGATTATGTTTTGACAGTCTAGATAAGAGTTTGAAATTCAAATGCCCAAATCTCTTATGCCAAATCCAAGGGTCACTTGTATTTGCCAACAGACACAGGCTATCATTTGAAACTATCATACTAAGAATATAAATATTCTTTTCCCAGACTCCCTCAAATATAATGGTTGAATTATTATCTTCTATATGACACTTATCTTTTTCAAATTTAATTTTATATCCTTTATCACATAGTTAACTTATACTTAGCAGATTATGTTTCAGATTCTTAACTAGCAAAACATTAGTAATAGTAGGAGTTTTAGAATTACCGACTTTGCCGATGCCAATCACATATGCTTTTGAATTATCTCCAAAGTTAACCAGTCCTCCTTTTTTGTATATTAGATCATTCAGTATATTTGGATTTCCAGTCATGTGTTTAGAACACCCACTATCAAGTATCCATTTGTTCTTTCCGATCTACACAATTTGTCCATTGTGGATTGATTCCTCAACACCCATAAAGCATGATTCCTGTACATCAAACAATCTTGGTAGACAACTTGAATTTGAGTATTGATTATATGCAGACTCAAGAAACAATGACGGTTTGAATACTTCGAAATTAGTATTAACAAATATAGCCATTTTAAAAAAAAATTCAAAAATCAGATTATGAAACTTTGAAAACCTTGCTCTGATACCAATTGTAAGAAATGCGGATTACGGATCTTAAGGCTAGGATTAACACTAGAGGGGGGTGAATAGTGTTAATAAAGAATTACTAAATCTTTTTGAGTTTATGTTAATTCACCGATGTATGCAATATACAGACATAGATATGATCACAGAAACAAACACATGTGCAGAAATAAAATAAAAGCAGTAAAGGAAAGAACACACCGGATTTTATATTGGTTCGGAGTTACCCTACATCCAGTCCCGCAACACAACTATAGATTTCCTTTCAAAAGCAATTGTACAATTACACCCTCGGTTTCAAGGCTATGAGGTACACCCTCCAGAATTTCTATCCTCTGGGTAGAGATACTTGATTTTCGAGCCACAATTTACCCAATTGATTTACCAAGGCTACAATCACAACTTTTCTCTCTTGATTGATTTCCAAGGCTACAATCACACCTTTTCTCGCTTAATAGATTACACAAAAGTCTATAACTCTGAATAGCATTGAGTACCTTGTAGAGATATTGATAGAGAATCAAACTAGAAGTAATCGAGTTCGATTCAATGTTGATTTCAGCAGAGTAATGGTAAGAATATGTATTAAGAAATGTGGAAGAAGAAGAGGAGTGGAAAACCAGAAAATCTGATCTAAAATTCGTTGAAACTAACCCCTATTTATAGAAGAACAACAGCCATGTCCATTCATGAAGAGTTATGGCGAATAGACACTTCTTTTGAAATTTAAATTTTGATTTCGACTGACACCATGTCGACATGGTTACCCTAGGCATGTCGACATCCCAAAGCAATTTTTGGTGATTTGATTTTCTTTGAAAATAACCTTTATCTTATATTAAAACTATTTTAAACTTTACAAATATACTTGACTATAGTTAAGATTCATAAGTAAATATAGAGAATAATATATATAGATTTTAACTATAATTTTATATTTAAATCTAAGTATAAATATTTAAAAGTTAAATATATTATATTAAAAGATAGTTTAAAATCAGGAGTAATTTGACTTTGAAATTAAAGATAATTTTGAGGCTAAAATTATTTAAAATCGAGATAGAGAGTTTTGATGTTTTTAAAAGGAAAGTTTTGAAATCATTTTGAAAACAAGATAATTTTGTAAAATCATTTGAATTAAAATTAGTGGATACAAAACAATGTTTCACTAGATTTTCGTAGGTTCCATCATATGTAGGGTTCCATCCCTTTAACAGGCTCGAAGTGGATTCCATTCCACGAATAAATTAAATTTTAAGATGCAAGCGCTTTTCTACGAGTTTTAACAAAAATTCCTAATAAAAATACTTATGCTTGAAATCTTGAACTCTTGATAATCTTGATACTCATGAGTCTTCTATCTCGATATCTTGAATCTCTATACTGCACAGGCTTCATTCTTGGTACCTTCATGGTTAAATCCTGCACACACATATATACCTAAACTTATAATGTCAGTAATTATATTTTATAATCTATTATTCTAAGGTTGTTGTCATCAAAACCATCATCTCACGGACTAACGGAAGCAATTGGCAGAGTATGTTACAAGGTATTTGTAAATGGAGATATGCCTGTAGTGAACTCTCTATGAATTGAAGTTATACTTAGATATTATAGATTAGAGACACCTTATTGGAAGTTTAAGTGATACGTAAAGGAATGGAAACCGCATAGGGTAGGTATGCATAGAGAGTTCGTAGTGGATGATATGGTATATGTGAAGGACTCGCTATTGAGATATGTTATGTGGGAAAGCTAGCGCCATAAGTTGTTAGGACTTTCCCGATTGTATATGGAGTAGGGCAGTTAGTAAGTTGGAGTGGGCTTCTTGAAAAATTGGAGGGTCTTCACATACATTTTTTATCCCATTTGCGAACATACATTGATGATTTAACAGCTATGGTAGAGCCTGGGTAGCTTATGAGGTGAATGTAGAGATGGAGCCTAGAATACTTTATGGGCATATTCTCATCTTAGAGATTGATGTGATACGAGTTTAGAATGGAAAAAATGAAATTGGTCTAAGTAAACCAGGGGAAAAGTTTGGATGGGATATGTGGGAGCTCAAGGAGAGAATCCAAGTTTTCCATCACGAGCTCTCTTAGAATAAGTTCATCTTTTAGTTAGTCTGTAGGTTAGTTGGCTCATCAGGTCATTTTTTGTTTGCATGGTTACTTTAGCTTGCTAGTTGACATATATATGGATGATAGGATTGATTGCATGTAGTCCTTATGACATATTTTAGTTATTATTGTTGTTTTGTTTGAGTTATACCAGTTTAGTTTATGCCGTGTTGGTTTCTATGTTTATATATTCCTACCTAGGATAGATACCTATATTTAGGTATCCTAATTTATGTAGATGATTATGTATATACTTTTTATTGTTCCTTTAAATATGTATATATGTATGTGTGTGTGTATGTTTGTGTGTGTGCGAGGGTGCATGTGCATCTGTTTGTTTATTGGTTGTTTATGGATGTGGATTTTTACTTTCTTTTCGATATGATTATTGCATATGAGTGAATTGATGTGCACACATATAGAATTACATACACACTAGGATGTTTCCGTACATTATTGGTTGTCGCAACATATGCATTCATATAGGAGGCCGATTTAGCTGCATTTGCACTCATACCACATCATATCATTCTATTTTTATCTATGATATGTATTACACACCATTGGTTGTGTTTTTACTTGTCTTGTATGATGGATGTTATATGTATGTAGCTAGTTTGTTTTATATGTTTGTAAGGTGTAAAGGGAGTTGCATTTTCCATCTCATGGAATTACAAGGATGAAATTCATTTAAAATGGGAGAATGTAGCATCCCATAATTTTATTAAATTAAATGATTAAATTAAAATGGTCAAGCCGTAATTATACGTAAATGAAAAAATAGTACATTTTGATAAGAGTTGGAATTTAGCTTCAGAACCTCTTCCATCGTGTTCAAAATGATGTTTACAGTTAGAAACGTATATATAACTGGCCGATTTAGTCATTTCCGTAGTATATTGATTACGAAATTTCAGCCTCGATATTTCTTTTAAGCTTGTAAATAGATCATTAACCCTGTTTCTTTTGCTTAAAAGTCTTGCCCCCACCTATAAAATCCTAATCCTTAAATCAATTCCAAATCCTCCAAAAAAATTCCAAATTAATAACTAATATATTAGATTGGTCATCACGAAGAGGGTCACATAAATAAATCAAAGCCATCACAAGAATTGGCATTTTAAAGACGAGGAATTTCTATACATTAAATCGGAGAAGATGCATGACTAGTCGGTGAGTAAGATTCATCATATTTGGGTATATATTAGTAAGATATGGTTATTCATCCCTTGTCGTCGTAAATTATATTACAAATGTTGTAATCGAAAATTAAAAAGTGTTTTTTCTATAAACATGATTATGGTATAGTATGCCATGATTAGATGATTAAAAAAGTCAATTTTTACTAACCGTAATTAGTCAAAATTAATCACTCACTAATTAAAAAGTACAACCATAAAGTCGTTTTAATATATATAAATTATAGTTCATGGTGACATAAATATACTAGTGTTGTTTAATCATCAATTGGATGTGCGAATTGGTCAGGAAACGCATTGGAAGTTTCAACGAACATGGAGCTTCCATTTTGATCCAATGGTGAAACAGTCACGATTTGACGATCGAGGAGCACATATGTGAAGAGGTTGAGTAGATAGTCATGGTGGGGTCTGATCGACCACTTGACGTTGGAGTTGGCATAGATCTAGCTTGGAAATTGGTGGCGGCGGTTGAACTATAGGCCTTCGGAGTTGGCCATGTTGGTTCCATCTGACAGGCATGGCGAGTGCCGGCCGTTAGTGCAATCAAATTGGGGTGGTAGGCTGTGTAGCGACAATGGTGGCAAAATGAAGTCGATAGCTGATTACTAAGGAATTATGGTCATGAATTTTGGGATATTATATATACGCAAAAGGATGCAAACAAAAATAATAATTAATTAAATATAAGATTGTGCACAGATTAATTAAATAATATCATATGCTTCAAACACTTATAACTCCTGCATACGATCTTTGTTTCATGTGTCGTTTATGACATCGTGATCGTGGCAAGAAGAGGAATGCTTTGGTTTGTTGTTTGTTGTGTTTTGGAAATGCTTTAGTAAGTGTCTTGTTTGGGTAGGTTTGTTATATCTAGTAGTGAGGAATATGGTAGGCATTATAGTGCATTTTTCAAAGAAAATGAGTTCTTCATTGTAACGATGACGTCTAACGATGACGACTGCAAGGATAGGCATTACAGTACATTTTTTAAGAGGAAATGAGTTCTTTGGTATAACCGTTGACGTCTAACAGTGGCAATTTCAAAGATAGGCATTACCACATATTTTTTTAGAGGAAATGAGTTCTTCGGTATAACTGGTGACGCCCAAAGATGGCGATTATAAGCACAGGCTTTACAGTACTTTTTTAGAGGAAATATGTTCTTTGGTGTAACTAATAATGCCTATCGGCAACATTGTGGTGCATTTTTCAAAGGAGCTAATTTCTTAGTGCACGTTTGATGATGAGGGTTATGGTACACTTTTTAAAGGAAACTGAGTTCTTTAGCGTGTCGGTGATGTATAATGGCAGCGATTTCGATAGTGTATGCATTGTGGTACACTTTTCAGAGGAAATGAGTTCTTACTATGCCAATGACTTCTAGTTATAGCAGGTCAAGACATGTAGCTGTTCAGTTGTGAGTCACATATGATTTGATGGTACAGTACATTTAGAGTTATCGAGTTCTCTGCATATGATTTAGGCATAATGGGCTGAGACAAATAGATCCTTAGTATTGAGTTGCATATGTTTACGACATGGAGATGGGATTTTGGCCTAATCGTGTGCATATAATTAGTAATATGATATATTTTAGTGAGACCTTAGCAGTCGATGTCCCAATATTATTATATTGTTCTTGGCGGAATTATTGGTGCAGGTGACACATGTTAAGGTGTCATTTTTAACATAAGTGTCGTTTTACTAGTTTATTAGAATTATACACTTATATAACGTATTTCACTCACCAAATGTATATCTTTCGCCCTCTATCATTTTCTTCTTTTTAGTTGTACTGTGATAAGTCGTAGAGAGTACCAGTGGTGACTTAGAGGCATGATAGTATAATGAAGATGTGCATTTCTTGATATACTAGCTATCTATGATTTATTTCATATTAATCACTCCTAGACATTAGACTACTTTTCATTGACGACGTAAAAGATGCATTTGGAGTTTATTTGATACTGCATTGTTTTATTTGTCTAAGACTGTATTATCAATTAATACATTTTATTCCTTCCATCGTGAGTATAAAAAAGTGCATAATATTTTAGATAGCTAGCTCTATGATCTGCTTTATATATTTTACTTCAAAAAAATGATCCTCAATCAACGCATCTGCGATGTCATTGCTACATTCAAACATGGATCACGACATCATAGATAACGGGTTGTTTCATTAAGTAGAATGATTATGTCCATAAGACCCATAAGGAATTGAATAGAAGGGATCATGTTTGAGATGCTAGTGGTTCGTGATGGGTTCAGGAGACCAGGAGGAAGAAACTGGGTCAGGTCGCATTAGGTAAATAGGGTAAATTCAAAAAAAAAAAAAATCCTCTATTGGGCTTACATAGTTACACAATTTTATTGCAAGCAATCTAATTAATTTAAATAAAATCGTATTTTATTTAGTTTTCAAATTAATTAATTGATGAATTTGATTAAAGATGTATTATATAGTTTACGAACATATCAATATATGATGCACAACGTTCAAGTGTAATATAGTATAAGGTGTGCACGGTTTAAACGTATACAAAGATAAATTTTGGGATTTACATTAACCATGTATATACTTAGCATTTACATATATGTTAGTTGCCGGGAAATTTGTTTAGTGTAAATATATATATATATATATGTTCATGTCTATATTAAAAATATAAATTACTTTATTAATAGATGGTTATAAAATAAAAATGTCTAGTTATTAATTTTAAATTTAAATATCCAAATTAGAATTGGCAAATAAGATCCAAATTTAAATCTAGCTCTAACATTAGAAATTCAAATATATTTACATACACACACATACATTTACATACATACATGCATATATATAGATATATAAATTTTGAAAATGTAAATTAATTATATTAATAGATAGTTGTAAAATAAAAAGACTAAGTTTTAATTTTAAATTTTAATTATTTAAATTTGACATAGTAAATAGGATCCAAATTTAAAGCTAGATCTGACAATTAAAATTCAAATTTAAGTATCGTAATTTGGCTTTGCAATATGTTAAACAATATATATGTGTGTGTATATATACCTAAATGATTCAAATTAAAAAATATATCTATGTATGTATGTATATGTCTATGTATGTATGAGTATCATATAAAGCATTCACTCAAACCTTATGTTTATTTAATGAAGTGTGTATGTGTAACGATCCGCCTTCCTTACTCCGAAAGATGAGTCGTGGGTAAAAGAAAAAGATGGATAAGAAGAAAATTTGACAATTACTAAATCTCACATCGGAAAGGAACAACATATAATATATAACGTAGAATTATACATAGTCACTACTATCATAATACATCAGAGTCATAATAGTACAAGCTCCACACTAGGACAGTTATAACTACATGTCCTTACATCACAAGTCCAAAATACATATATATACATAAACAGTGGAAATAGATACTAGCTAGCTATTGGTGAAACCATGTACTCCAGCTCCTTCAAAATGCAATCACGAGAAACCTGGATCACTTGGCTACTCATAAAAATTTGAGTACCCAAGAGTTTTAGGGAATGAAGATAAAACTCTAGATCAGACATGGGTATGGTGTGAGTAAATTCAAAACAATTGAAAATTTTATTTTAAAACACTTTAAAAATCAAGGGTATCTCGTAAGGCCACGCCGAACATAAACACGGATGGGTTTTTACCTTATGATAACCTAATAGTGTCTAGGGTTTTCAAGTAAATATATAAATAGCCGAAATTGTTACATTAAATAAATTCTAGCATAATAGGTATATAAATAAAGCCGAAGGCACTTATTGGAAATTGGGTTCCGTACATGGCAAGGTAAGGAGCTACCTTTCGAAGAGTGCACCTCTTGATAAAATGCACTCGGGTTTGCACGAACATCTTGTACCCCTGCTGCATAGAACCGTCCTACCACTTGACTAGTAGTACCGAATATATCACCACCATAGTTATGATCAGAATTGTATCGGATCATACCAAAATGGGATAAATATCAAGTCTTCATCCAATGATGACATACCCTAATGGGAGCGGCCCACATAGCCCTGCTGCATACCCTATTTTAGCCATTCCCAGTCTAAGTGATGACACGATGTCAGCATTTATCCATACAAGGTGATCAGGTGATGAACGAAGTGAAAGCGCTATTACATTACACCCATTTTGGAATCATCCACAAGGTTAGTAGCAAATAGCCCTTTCACTTCATAATCTTCATCTTGGGTCATAACTTCAAACCTTTCAAAAGCATGCTTACGTCGGTTCGAAGTGGTTTCCAGATAACCATTGCGATCCGATCCCGGTCTCTTCGAGCCAGCATTCAATAATAGTTAACGGTCAAGTTTACTATAGCGAGCAATTCCACAATTAAGGTGTAAAGATTTACATATAGAAATAGATTCCATATGTTTAATTATCATGACCTGCTTATCGAAATTAACTCCCTTGTATTCATTATGTTCCCAAAATGCAGTATTTGTGATAAGTACAAGTCAACTTATTTCCAATAAAACATGTCAACGTTTTTATTCTAACTGCTTTAATTTGTTTGGCTACTTAATGGTTTGGACAAGAGATCCTTAGTTTAAAACAATCCACTTAAAAAGGAACATTGAAAATAAATAACTAAAGTGGTAAAATAACCTTTAGAAATAAATCTCCATTAAATAATAATTAAAGCTTAATTTCAATAATTAAATCATAATTAAACCTTAATTTATTTTAAAATAAATTAAACTTTAATCAAATAACCTTTATTTATAATTAACCTCTAATTAATTAAATAATCAACCTTTAAATAAATAATAATAAATAAAATTAAAAATTCAAATAATTAACCTTGATTCACTAATAATTAATTACCTTTAAACTTAATTAACTATGAATTAACTCCTTAATTAATAGATAATTAACTTACTTAATTAGTATTAATTAATGCTAATTACTTCACCTTAATTACGAATTAATTATTAATTATATAAAAAAATACTTAATTAAGTTATAATCAACTTAAGTGTCGATAATTTAGTCTGTAAAAGTTTTTCAAAACACTTTGAAAGAAAAATACATACTTCGAAAATTTAAATTCCAAAATACATCCATAGCGACTATTGCTATGGAAGCAATAACCTAGAATTTCTTTTATAAGTTATCATCCAAAATTTTGGCTTTCCATTCTAGTTTACTCATACACATAGAGGAATAATTTTTTTTAAAAAAACTTTAGAAAAGTTAGGAAACAAATTGAAGAAACAACCACTCTTTAAGGAACCGAAACAAGCAAACGATTTTGTTTTCAATCGGATCTCAAGACCATTCAACATCCAAAGAACCAATTTCCATATCCATTTCAATCATAATCCAAACACATAGAATACCAAACCGATACCTTACCTAAACACTTTAAATATCATCTTTACAACCAACCATAATACTAACTTACCAATTTCAAACCATTCGCTAAACCACATACACAAACACATCCAATTCATTCCAAAATCCAACACCGCATTATATATGCTTATACATAACCAAATCAAACCAACATAAGCACATATTTTAATTCTTTCCAAAAACTAGAATTTACTCACCGAAAACTCGATGAACTAATGTATTTTCTCTTCCAAACTCGAGTACGACCTAGACCTTTATACTTTCTTCGAAAAATGAAGTCTTCACATGCTATTAACCCTCAAGAGGGTTTGGCTCTGATGAAATAAGGTTCGGCCTTGGAAGTTTCTGGAGGAAGAGTTGTTGAATTTGAAGAAAGAAGCGAAGATGTTGATTTTTTGGAGTTTAAACAAGCTTTGAAGTGAATTTAAAGTGAAATATTCTTTTTTTCTATTTCTTTTTAGGAAGCAATGAAAAATATTTTAAAAGCTTTAGGAGATAGGAAATGGAAGAGAGAAAATGAGGAAAATGAAAAAGAAATTGAAAAAAGTGGTTTTATAATATGTTAACAAGTGTAATTACCAAAATGCCCTTCGTACTATACCCCTCTCTCTTCTTTTTCCATCTCACCCCCTTTCTTTTCCATCAAAAATCTACCCTCTCCCTAGCCACCAAGCTATCTTGTCAAAGGAAACATGTTATGACACCATTTGTACTAAATGATGGAAGAAGCATCTTATATTATATATTTTTAACTTTTTTTTGAAACAAATCTTATCATATATATATATATATGTATGTATGTATGTATGTATGTATGTATGTATGTATATAAAGGCATTCTTAAATGTACATACATGTATATAACTATTAAAACATGACTAAAATGATATATAAATGTGTGTATGTGTGTTAAAAAGTGTTACGACATTTTTGATAACTTCTAGACGATGAAAAATTGATATTTCTGAAAATGAATTCCGGTCACATTTTCAATCTTTCTTCGAACTGATTATCTTTGTAAATTTTTTTTAAAATGATTTCACCATCAATTATTATTAATAAAAAAGAGTTTATTTTAGTATAAAATCCCTAATTTAATTATATAAAAATATATTTAAATATCCATAATTTAAGTTATCAAATTGCGGGTCGTTACATTCCTCTCCCCTTAATAAAATTTCGTCCTGAAATTAGAAAGCACGAAGACAACTCAAGACATACAAAAGTCATATATTTATATCAGGAAGCACATACAAAATTCATACGCTAAGTACCCATAGCAACAAGACATACACTATACATAAAACAAGCAATAACCATCTATCTTAACATCAACTCTGGATAAGCTTCTCTCATGCAATCCAAAGTCTCCCAAGTGCAATCCCTGGGATCCTCACTCCACTGGACCTTAACCAACTTCACCACCTTTTCCGAAGTCTCTTCTCATCCCGATCTATAATATTCACTAGATGTCTAACCATTGTCAAGTTCGGTTCGATTTCCAAATCCTCCTGAACTGATGGCTCCACGATCAATGACGGGTCATGAACATACTTCCTTAAGTGGGATACGTGGAACACATTATGGACACCTGCCATTCTTTTCGGCAACTCAACCTTATAAGCAAGGGACCCAATCTTTTCAAGAATACAAAAAGGTCAGACATACCATGGAGATAGCTTCCCCGCTTTTTAAATCTAACTGCTCCTATAATTGGCGAAATCTTCACGAATACAAGGTCTCCTATAGAAAATTCAAAATCCCTTCATCTTCTGTTAGCATAACTCTTTTGGCGGTCTTAAGCTTCCTTCATTATTTTCTTAAACCTTTCAATCTTATCTGAATCCTCTCGAATCATATCCCGACCAAGGACTAAACGATCTTTAGACTCCACCCAACAAGCTGGCGACTTTCTCAGCCTTCCATGGAGGGCTTCATAAGATGCCATGCCTATGCTTGCTTGATAACTATTATTATAGGATAATTCCACTAAGTGTAGATGATCCTCCCATGATCCACCAATATCCAGAATACACGCTCTCACAAGATCTTCTAAAATTCGATTTACTCACTCTGTCTATCCATCCATTTGGGGATGGCAAGCTATGCTCAAGCTTAGCTTGGTTTCCAAGGCTTCTTGTAGTGCTTTCCAAATTTGCTGGTAAAGATAGGATCTCAATCACTTATTATACTTGCTAGAACCCATGTAGACGAACCATCTCCCTCATAAAAATCTCTACCAATGAAGCTGCGGTTCTAGTTGGCTTGACCAGAATAAATCGGCCACTCTTAGTTAACCGGTCCATAATGACCCATACTCCTTCATATCCCTTCCTGGTTCTAAGTAATCCATCAATAAAATCCATTGATATCATCTCCCACTTCCACTTTGGAATTTCCAAAGGTTGAAGTGATCCAACTATCCTTTGGTGGTCCCCTTTCACTTGCTAACAGGTTGAACACCTGCTAACAAATATTGAGATATCCCTCTTCATCCTTTTCCACCAGAATACCCGCTTATTTATGCATCTTAGAGACACCTGGCTGGATACTCAATTTTGATCGATGACATTCTAAAATACTTCTTGTCGAAGACCATTGAAATTTGGTACACATATCCATCCATTCATCCTCAAGACTCCTTGGCTATCAATCTCAAAACTAGAATATTGCTCTTCCTCGATCCCCTTGATGAATGCCAAAGCTCCTATCCATTCTTTGCTTTCTTGCTATCCTTTCTAGAGGAGTCGGTGTAACCTCCAAATGAGTCAAGACTGCATTCCTGCTTAAAGCATCCACCACCACATTAGCCTTTCCTAGCATATAGAGGATATCCAAGTCATAGGACGCCAAGAACTCTAACCACCTTTGTTGCCTTAAGTTTAGATCCTTTTAAGTGAAGAGGTACTTCCGGGGCTTATGATAAGTGAAAAGCTTGAATTATTCACCTAGTTATAGAAAGAAAACTAACTTACTAAAAACTCTAAATATTTTAGAAAGAACTAAAAGGAATAGAAGGATCTTTACCTAACAAGTAATGTCTCCACATTTTCAATGTAAAGACAACAGCTAACAACTTCAAGTCATGCGTAGCATAATTCTTCTCACGAGACTTCAACTGCCTACTAGCTTACGCAATCACCCTTCCATTCTGCATCAGTAATGCACCCCATCCCACACCACATGCATTGGTATAAACAGTGAATCCACTATTCCCATCTGGAATAGCCAACACCGGTGCACTAGTAAGTCTCTTCTTCAATTCCAAAAATGCTTCTTCACACTTCGGAGTCCATACAAATTTCTCACTCTTCTTAGTTAGTTTAGTCAAATGAGAAGAAATATTGGAATATCTTGTATGAACCTTCTATAGTACCCTGCTAAACCTAAGAAACTATGAACTTCGATAGGAGTCCACGGTTGCTTCCACTCTTGCAAAGCTTCCACTTTCACTGGGTCTACAGAAATTCCCTTCCTTGGCACAATATGGCCAAAGAATCTTATCTCTGACTGCCAAAAATGGTACTTAGAGCACTTTGCCTTCAGAACATGCCTCCGTAAAGTCTTTAATACCACTTCCAAATGGTGTCTATGCTTCTCTTCAGACTTAAAATATATGAGAATGTCATCGATGAAAACCAACACAAACTTACTAAGGACATCTCTTAAAACACGTTTCATCAGGTCTAAACAGTATGCAGGTGCATTAGTTAACCCGAAAGGTACAACCACATAAAGAAAAAGTTTGGACCCTTAAATGCTATTAAGGGTATACTACCTTCAACAACCCTCAACTGATGGAATATAGTAGCTAGATACATCTGAGAAAGTACCATAGCCTAACGGAGTGGATCAAAGAGGTCGTCGATGCGAGGTAAGAGGTACTTGTATCTAAGGGTCAGCTTATTCAATTCCTTATAATGCACACATTGTCTTAAAGATCCATCAGATTTAGCCACAAAAACTACTATGGAACCCCAACTCGAATGATTGGGTCTAATCAATCCTCTTTGCAATAAATCTTTGCTTTAATTTACTAACTCCTATCTCT
This sequence comes from Allium cepa, assembly GCA_030765085.1. Taxonomy (NCBI): domain Eukaryota; kingdom Viridiplantae; phylum Streptophyta; class Magnoliopsida; order Asparagales; family Amaryllidaceae; genus Allium; species Allium cepa. The sequence continues at coordinate 582,424,463 of CM060940.1, forward strand.
CCCTCGGGGCCATCCTTTGATTTGGTTGAATCACAGGCCTTGCACCAGGAACTAAATGAATTCAGAATTCTATTTCTCGATGAGGGGGTAAGCTTTTAACATCTTTAAACACATCGAAAAATTTCCTAACAACTTCAATAGACCCTAAATTTTCTTGAGCTGTTTCAAGGGCATAAAGGAAACTACACATATGGATACCAGGTTTCTTACATGATACCTTAGTCCTTGTCCCTACAATGGTTACTAAAGATACAGTTCTCTTATCACATTTTAAGACAGCCTCATACTTGGATAACTAATCCATACCAAAAGTAATGTCAAATCCTTTAAAGTCTTAGACATACGGGTTTTAAGAAAAGTTATGGGAAAGGTAGGAAATTGTCACATTCTTACATATCATATTCAAGTGGGTTACCCCACCTATGGGGTTAGATGCGCACATAAGGTTTTCTACAATAGTAGGAATAAGGTAAAACTTGTCTACTGATTCTAAGGAAATAAAGATATGAGAGGCACCGGTATTAAACAATACAAACATAAATGCCATTAATAAGTAAGGTACCTTCAAGGACGCCTTTCCTTTTCATGTCTACTGAAGTCGATTGGCTCATCCTTTATAGCATACACCTTGGGCTGCTTCACTTTCTTCATGAGTAGACAGTCTTTTACCATATGCTCAGGTTGATGACAGCTGAAATAGAGGGTCTTCTAGACCATTGAAGAGATAGGACCATTTTCTTATTGCTACTGCTGCGATTGAACTTCAGAATTCCTATAAAACTTCACGATGTGGCCCTTCTATTGGCACTTGTGGCAAATAAAATCCTTGAAACGATTCCTATAAGTCTCTGCCCAGCTTCCCTTTTCCTTGATTCTTCCAATTAGGGTTGAAATTCCTTTTGTTGGAATTGTTCCCGCTTTCATTTCCACTAGGCACTACTGGAGTAGGCTTCTTCTTTTCCAAGGCCTCGTATCTTAGAGCCATATCAACTACATCTACAAAAGAACTTTTAACATGGGCAGTCATCTTTCATGGTATTCCTCTCTTATTCCCAAGATAAACATCTCACTCTTCTTCAATGGGGTGTTGATCAATTCCGGACCAAAAAAAGATAGCTTATTGAATTTGGTCTCATATTCATCTACAGATAAATCCCTCTGATTCAGGCCCATAAAGTTTCTATACATCCTCGTCTTCCCTACCCTTGGCAAGAAGTGGTCTTCGAAAAGTTCTTTAAATCGGGTCCACGAGATCTCCACTTCTGAAACATTCATTGTAAGGGAGTCCCACCAATCTGCTGCCCCTTCTTGTGGTTGCCATGCTGCTAAGAACCTTTTTTGTTCATCTGATAAGTCGAGACCCTTAAAAATCTTCTAGCAAGATTGCAACTAGGCTTGCACTTCCTGTGACGTTTCGTATTTTGCCCGCTCGAAAATCGACATTCATACTTCATATCGTATTCGAATGCCATAGATTCGACCGTTCAAATCCGATTCGCCGGAGGTTATAACAATCATTAAGTAAACAACACAACGGAATAAAAGAATAATACATTGATATACAACTTTGATACAATATCTGATACAACAGATGATCCAATAGATATCAATATACGTCAGAGATATGATACAATAAAATAGCAGCGGAAAGAAAATAGATAACATCTAGCAGCGGAACAAATAACTCTAAAATAGTCTTCAAGGAAGAACTCCAAAAATAACTGCAACTCCATTTCCAAGAATCAATCCAGCAATAGCTCGAACCCCCAATAACGATGCACCTAGCATAAGCAAGACTAGTGCGATCCAAAGACTGAACTAACTCTAGATAATCTACTAAACCTGACTATCTGAAAAACCCAACTCTAGACTGCTCGTGTAGAAAATAATGAGCATCCAGAGTTTAGGAAAGAAACAATAAACTCCGGATCAGTCGTGGGACTGGTGTGAGCAACAAAAACAGTTTATCTTTTAAAACATTCAACAAAGATTTCAAAGTCAATTCGCAATGCTTTTAAAAATGAGACTACCATAAGGCCTCCCGCACACACACACAATGCAAACGCAGAATCGGAGGAGATTTCTCCTTATGGTAGTCAAAGATGCTTGATACGCATTAAAAAGAAACATTTGATATTATTACTAGTGCATAGTGTAGGAAAAATTTATTTCGAAAATAAAGATATAAATCTTAGCCAGCATAGACATTTTGAACTATGCCTACTATAGCTACCGTCTAAACAGTGGTGACCACCATAAGTAAATGGCAGGTTCTACAACTAAAACTGTACAGGGTTTCGTATTGGGAATTGGATTTCCAACAAATGATCAGGCCAAGGAACTTCCCATTGCCACATGAGAATGCCTCTGGATGGACATCCCCGAGAACCAAACCGGATCTCTGCCAACACAAGGCCGGGTTACCCCTAACTGAGTAACAACTGACCGAATATGCCATCCCCCGGTCCTTTGGGACCTTTCAACCGAGCGCTCGTAATCAATTCACACAATCATAAAGTGTTTTCAACATGAGTAAGCATCTGGGCTCCATACCATGATACCACCCTTTTCCAGAAGGAAATGCACATATCCTAAAGGGCGCTACCCCTCATAACCTTGCCGCATCTTTCCTGTTTTGACCATTTCCGGGGTATGAGGCTCGACGAAGTCTAGTCCACAAAAACATACTTTATACAAAAGCCATGCTTTGGGTCAACAAATGATCATAGAAATGATCACCAGGATAGACGATCAAATAAATGATCCTATCACAAATAATCAACACAATGATCATTTCACAGCAACACTCAGCATGTCACATTACCAAATTGGGAATATATCGCTGATAACCTTCAACTACATAACCTCTGAGCTCGTACGTCTCAGAGAAGGGTGTTAAGCTAAGAGAATAAATTCTCCGCCACCAACAGAAATATATTTGAAAGAAATCGGCTTTATATCTCAATTTGTAATGTCAGACATACAATCCATACAAGTCTGTTCCGGGATCGAACAGAACCGAAGGCACTTACAAAGAAGTCCTTGCAATCCGGATATTCACAATCCCGATTGGATTTCCCATCACTTAGGGAGTTTCTATACCGGCGCGACTCGGTGCAGAAACAATCGATAGGTCATCCTATCGCTTTCGCAAATACCCGGTCTTCATCACCGGTCTTCAAATGCTATCCACAACGTCGAATCACATATTCGAAATGGGTTATACGACACAAAGGTCCTTTCCCGGCTAAACCGAATAGTGAGCACAATATTTAAAACATATGGATATGGGATTTCAATTAAGTCACAACTTAATAATTCAAGACTTTCTTCAAATGGCTTAACAAATTACCATTTTAAATCTTTAAACAAAAAGATTCATTTTCACAACCTTTAACGGTTTAAACAATTTTCACATTTTAATCTTTTAAACAAAAGATTCATTCACAGATTTTCCAAATCAACTCTCATTTCAATTTGATTAACTCGTTAAATCTTTAAATCAAAGATTTAACTTATAGCCTTCAAAACAATTTCATTTCAATTTGATTTAAACAAATCATCAATTTAAATCTGTTAAAAATAAACAGATTTAATTCATAGCTTTCAAAAAGAATTCATTCATAACTTAGGAAAATCATTTCTCTATTCAATCTTGAAATTCCCCTAATTGACTGGAATCTCAGTTCCTATCTAAAAGTGTTTATTATTTGAAAACAACAGTTTTCATTTTGGAAATCTGATTCATTTATATGAGTTGAAATCCTTGGGTTAAATTCAAATTCCCAAAACCATACCTTTAAAATGGTTTAAATTCATACAACATGTTTATAATATCTTTAACCAAAATTTCCAATCATCGAATTCAATTCCAAATATCGAATTCAAATTCAAATTGAACTATTTAAATTGGAGATTTTACCGAGTTATTCAAAATAGCTTTTATCTGTGAAAACCTTTTTCAAAAGCTTTACCGTTTAACCCAAATCCATTTTCAAAATCAATTTGAAATTAAAACTTCAATTTCAAAAACATTAAATTTAAATTATCTATGACTTAATCGATTTCCTCGTGAAATCCATATTGGTGTGTGTATAAGTGTGGTCAAAGGGTTTAACACAATAGTGCAACATCATTCAATCATCATAGATCAAAACACAGAAATATAGTTGATAAGTGATATAAACTATAACACCTATCGGTTATATACAGATCACAGATATATATGTCACAGATAGTAAATTTCAGATCACCACATAAATCAGGATGTATCACAAAGCATCATATATTAGGGATATCAACCAATCAAGTCATCCAATAGAATCCAAATATTCGTAAGTAAAATCAGTTAATTATCTGATTAATTTAAATCAAATTAATTTCTTATGATTATAAGTCCTGGTTAATTAACATTGATAATTTACAAATCATTTTGATTAATTATTCTTTAATCTTTTACTAATTATCCATTAATAATAAATTAATTAACCTTTTATTATCAACCTTTAATTATTAAACAATAAATCTTTAATTATCTAATTCACCATTTAATTAATTATCTTTAATTAATTACTCTAATTAATTTTTCCTTGATTAATTATCATTCCTTAATCAACTTCATTAAATTAAATTTAACCTTTAATTAATTAATCTTAAATTAATTACCATTTTGAATTAATCACATTATGCTTTGTATTAAATATTGATTAATCACTTGATTAAATCAATTTTTATCATTTATTAATATTTAATTAAATAATTATCCTTTAATTATTCATCATTAATAAATTAGCTCTTAACAAATTAATTAATTTTTTATCAGTACTTAATTAACCTTTAATTAATTAATCTTTTATTATTAAACAATTAATTTATTCAATTACATAAATTAAATCTTTAATAAATTAACCCTTTTAATTAAATCTTTAATTAAAACTTAATTTAATTGAAATAATTTACTTTTAAACCTTAAACCGATCCCATACTTAAATAAAACAATTATTTAAAAGAATGAGTTAAAATTGTTTAAAACTTGAATTTTGTTTTTAAAATTTTGAAAACTGTTTTTATACCACCTGGGCCCTGCTTCGAGCCAAACCTCGTTCTACCCGAAGACGACTTCGAGTCTTTCCCCAAACTTACCCGAGCTTTATAAATTTCAAATTTTTGTTTAAGTGTTAAAAATTGACCCGGTCCTTTGTCATTTTGCTTCGTGTCCAACACGTCAAAACCTCGAGCAAACCACCAACCTACTTCGAGTCAAACTCATACGTACTCGAGTCATCCCCTGAAACACTTCAGCTTCCCAAACAACAAAATCACCCTGACAACAAGCAGTGCACCGTGCACATGCACGGTGACGCCGCACCTCCTTGATCATCACTGATGATCTTCTCCAGTCATCAATCATCATCTCACCAGCATCCCATCTACAAATCGCCACAAAAATCTCGGATCTGGATTTGAGATTTCAATTCCAAATATTGAACAAAAATGCAGTAAAACACCAAAGCCTGGAAAACGCAACCGGCTTCACCATCAACCTGGGAATCATCGTCGTTCTCGAAATCCCGTCCACTAGAGAGCCTCAAACTTCGACCCTCTACTCGTCCACGTTCCCTCCATCATCACCCCAAAACTCGCCGCACTCGATCGCACGACGAGGACGAGCCAATCGAAACACTCGACCCAGTCAAAATTAGGTTTAGAAATTTAAAACGTTCACCGCCGCCACCACGACCACCTACCGACCATCTCCCTATTTTTCCTAGCAGCGTCGTAGACTCCTTCACCTCCACGCATGATCTTGACCTCTACAACTCAGAGGATCATCAGGAATCATGAAAACAAAGAAATTCTTTTAACCCCGAACTGCTCTTAAACCTTTGATTGAAAAATTATAATTTTTGCTTTGAAAATCATATTATAGCATACGAATTCAGACTGCATACCTGAATTCGAAATTTAAAAAGTTTAAATTTTGACTTATTGGAAGTTGTATTCGAATTTCTTGCTTCCCAGAGAAAATCCTAAGTTGATTCAACTTAAATAAAATTTAAATCTTGAATATACACTATAACAATTAATTCTTGTACTAACATTAAACCCAAGCATCAAGTAGATTAGGTGAAAATGAATTTTTAATCAAAAACTGGTATCTTACAATCTTAGAACAGAAAACCTGTATAACAATAACTTGTACTTCCGGTTTTCAAATGTATTCAAAGGGTTTACATGTATGTAGAAACAGACATATATATGTAACAAATTAAACTTTTAATTAAATAAATAAAACACATATGTTACTCACCTTCCAAATCATTGTTTAAATCCAGGAGTTTACAAGTTGGAGTTTGGTTTATCTGAAGCTTTTCTTTGCTTCCAAACTGTCAGGCTTTGATTGATTTGAAAAATGTTTTATGTTGAATGATTGTTTGAGTTTGAAATGATATAATTTTTTTTTCCTTCAAGTGCTACTCAGTTTCATGGTTGAACTGAGATAAAGATTGATACTTATATAAAAAAAGGTTTGCAGGATGATATGGTTGTACATGTGATATCTTTGTTTATAATAAGGTAATGTTACTTTGCACTATATCAGGTCATGGCTGAACATATTGTATGTATTTAGAGATGTTTTGTTTGTACTTGTTTGCTTTTACTTTATGTTTCTATACTTAAACATATACCTGCTGTCCTTATTTTTGCATTTCTTTGTATTGACTTCGGCTGATACATTCTTTACTTTGGTGGTTGCAGGGAATTAGTTTTATTCTTTGTATTTTATTACCATGTTTATTGTTTTTGTTATGATGATAGTTTAAACTGTCGAGTTGTTTTTCAGGTTGAGGCTTCTTGTTTTGTTTGTACTTTAATAATATTTTGCTTATTTAACTTCTCTACATACTTTATTTTATTTGCCTGGCATACTTACTTCTTGTGTTGCATTTCTTTATTACTCTAAAATGTAAACAATTCCTGCTATTAATATGTTGTTTACATTTATAGTTTATGATTTATCTTATATATTTATTTCTACTCCTAATTTAAATGTTTATTTTGTTTTGTTTATGTTTGCCTACATTTTTATTTGTTTATCTTGTACTTTGCTTTATTACTTATGTAAATTATTATTATCTTCTTTTGCTTTTTATTTATTCTATAACTTTGTTTGTACATAGATGTTTAATATGTTTGTTTGGTTCCATATTTAACTTTTATTTATCTCTATTTATAACTCAAATATTTATTTTACTTCTATTTTTAGTTTAAATATTTATCATGAATTTTACTTTAATAATTATTGTTTTATATTTTTCTATATACACATACATATATAGTATTTAAATTCAAATCAAATATATACATATATATATATATATAATTTTAAATTTACTCATATATGCTCAAATACATATATATATATATATATATATTCTCATATATATACATATATGCAAATTTTCAAATCAATTTGACTTAATATATTTTCTATTTGAATCGAGGAAACTCGCTTCCATTTATAATTAATTCTACAAATTTTTATTCAAAAATTCATTTAAATTATCAATTTAAATTAAATTAAAATCTAGGGTCGTTACAAACTTCCCCCCTTAAAAGAATTTCGTCCTCGAAATTGTACAGCTCGTCTCTCGAATTATACACACACAAAATAGACTAACGGTAATTCAAATTATACTAGTAACACATGGATATTTTCAGGCCATTCATAATATATTTTATATTAAACACTACTCAAAATATTAGTACATGAGTTATAGTCATATATAACCCACTAACATCCAACCTTTACTACGATCTCAAGTCCAAAATACCTATATAAATACCCCAAAATAAGTCAAACCGACCAACTACCAATCCTCACTGTCAGAACCCTCCCTCTCAGGCCCTGACAGGTCCATCACTTCAACCTCATCGTCTGTCTCAATAATCTCCTCCGGATCAGATTCTTCCAGAATAAGATACCCACCATTTAACTCCTCGTCCTCAATGGGATCATCATCATCCACGGCATTATCCAAATCCCAATGAATTGCTTCGTCACCTTCGGACTCTTCCTCCACTTCAGGTTCTTCTTCCGCCTTAACCTCTTCCTCGAATTCCTCCTCAACTTCTTCTTCGAATTCTTCCTCGAACTCTTCTTCGAATTCCTCCACTTCTTCTTCTTCGAATTCTTCCTCGAACTCTTCTTCTTCTTCTACTGGTGGTTGGGGTTGCACTATAGGCTCCACTGGGAATTCCCTATGAACTGATGACTCACCTTCATCATCTCGTACCCTACTGGATGAAGCATAATCACCCACTCTCCTGACCTTTCCTCCTCGGTTAATGCTATTTGTTCTCTACAATTAAAATCAAAATCCAAATATTAAGATCTTAAGTTTAGAATTTTATAGGTTGAGAAATACATCAAAGTTTATATTTCATATTTTATTCTACCCAAGAAGTTATAACAGAAATTCAAAATTTGTTCTCAACCAAAATCGTTTTATCAATACAATTCAAAGTTAGCTTCATATCCTATTAATCAAGTTAACTCAATTTTTAAAACTTCCAGTTTATTCAAAATTTTCTAATTCATTAAAGTTTAAATCAAAAACTGAAAAGAAATCGATGAAGATACGAATTAAAAATTTCCTACAACGATTCGTAGGGCCATCATCGCATCGAAACTTCTTCATGTAACTGCCACGAAGCAATCAAAAGAAATTTGAAAACGAATCAAAGGAGATTGATAGAGAAAGATGTTTCCACTGTTGTTACAGAGTATCGACCATTTATAGCCGTATTTCCCTGTCCCCTATCTCGTCCTCGTCTTGCACTCATACTCACTATCACTGGATAGTAAGAGAATTTACTGAGGCATTCAAACGGATATCTTAGGGATTACTCATTCTAGGGTTTACTTCACCCTATCTCGAATGAGCTACTTAATGTGTTATACTCCTGAGCTAAAGTTCAACCCTTAGCTCTGATACCAAATGTGACGTTTCGTATTTTGCCCGCTCGAAAATCGACATTCATACTTCATATCGTATTCGAATGTCATAGATTCGACCGTTCAAATCCGATTCGCCGGAGCTTATAACAATCATTAAGTAAACAACACAGCGAAATAAAAGAATAATACATTGATATACAGCTTTGATACAATATCTGATACAACAGATGATCCAATAGATATCAATATACATCAGAGATATGATACAATAAAATAGCAGCGGAAAGAAAATAGATAACATCTAGCAGCGGAACAAATAACTCTAAAATACTCTTCAAGGAAGAACTCCAAAAATAACAGCAACTCCATTTCCAAGAATCAATCCAGCAATAGCTCGAACCCCCAATAACGATGCACCTAGCATAAGCAAGACTGGTGCGATCCAAAGACTGAACTAACTCTAGATAATCTACTAAACCCGACTATCTGAAAAACCCAACTCTAGACTGCTCGTGTAGAAAATAATGAGCATCCAGAGTTTAGGAAAGAAACAATAAACTCCGGATCAGTCGTGGGACTGGTGTGAGCAACAAAAACAGTTTATCTTTTAAAACATTCAACAAAGATTTCAAAGTCAATTCGCAATGCTTTTTAAAAATGAGACTACCATAAGGCCTCCCGCACACACACACACAATGCAAACGCAGAATCGGAGGAGATTTCTCCTTATGGTAGTCAAAGATGCTTGATACGCATTAAAAAGAAACATTTGATATTATTACTAGTGCATAGTGTAGGAAAAAATTATTTCGAAAATAAAGATATAAATCTTAGCCAGCATAGACATTTCGAACTATGCCTACTATAGCTACCATCTAAACAGTGGTGACCACCATAAGTAAATGGCAGGTTCTACAACTAAAACTGTACAGGGTTTCGTATTGGGAATTGGATTTCCAACAAATGGTCAGGCCAAGGAACTTCCCATTGCCACATGAGAATGCCTCTGGATGGACATCCCCGAGAACCAAACCGGATCTCTGCCAACACAAGGCCGGGTTACCCCTAACTGAGTAACAACTGACCGAATATGCCATCCCCCGGTCCTTTGGGACCTTTCAACCGAGCGCTCGTAATCAATTCACACAATCATAAAGTGTTTTCAACATGAGTAAGCATCTGGGCTCCATACCATGATACCACCCTTTTCCAGAAGGAAATGCACATATCCTAAAGTGCGCTACCCCTCATAACCTTGCCGCATCTTTCCTGTTTTGACCATTTCCGGGATGTGAGGCTCGACGAAGTCTCGTCCACAAAAACATACTTTATACAAAAGCCATGCTTTGGGTCAACAAATGATCATAGAAATGATCACCAGGATAGACGATCAAATAAATGATCCTATCACAAATAATCAACACAATGATCATTTCACAGCAACACTCAGCATGTCACATTACCAAATTGGGAATATATCGCTGATAACCTTCAACTACATAACCTCTGAGCTCGTACGTCTCAAAGAAGGGTGTTAAGCTAAGAGAATAAATTCTCCGCCACCAACAGAAATATATTTGAAAGAAATCGGCTTTATATCTCAATTTGTAATGTCAGACATACAATCCATACAAGTCTGTTCCGGGATCGAACAGAACCGAAGGCACTTACAAAGAAGTCCTTGCAATCCGGATATTCACAATCCCGATCGGATTTCCCATCACTTAGGGAGTTTCTATACCGGCGCGATTCGGTGCAGAAACAATCGATAGGTCATCCTATCGCTTTCGCAAATACCCGGTCTTCATCACCGGTCTTCAAATGCTATCCACAACGTCGAATCACATATTCGAAATGGGTTATACGACACAAAGGTCCTTTCCCGGCTAAACCGAACAGTGAGCGCAATATTTAAAACATATGGATATGGGATTTCAATTAAGTCACAACTTAATAATTCAAGACTTTCTTCAAATGGCTTAACAAATTACCATTTTAAATCTTTAAACAAAAAGATTCATTTTCACAACCTTTAACGGTTTAAACAATTTTCACATTTTAATCTTTTAAACAAAAGATTCATTCACAGATTTTCCAAATCAATTCTCATTTCAATTTGATTAACTCGTTAAATCTTTAAATCAAAGATTTAACTTATAGCCTTCAAAACAATTTCATTTCAATTTGATTTAAACAAATCATCAATTTAAATCTGTTAAAAATAAACAGATTTAATTCATAGCTTTCAAAAAGAATTCATTCATAACTTAGGAAAATCATTTCTCTATTCAATCTTGAAATTCCCCTAATTGACTGGAATCTCAGTTCTTATCTAAAAGTGTTTATCATTTGAAAACAACAGTTTTCATTTTGGAAATCTGATTCATTTATACGAGTTGAAATCCTTGGGTTAAATTCAAATTCCCAAAACCATACCTTTAAAATGGTTTAAATTCATACAACATGTTTATAATATCTTTAACCAAAATTTCCAATCATCGAATTCAATTCCAAATATCGAATTCAAATTCAAATTGAACTATTTAAATTGGAGATTTTACCGAGTTATTCAAAATAGCTTTTATCTGTGAAAACCTTTTTCAAAAGCTTTAACGTTTAACCCAAATCCATTTTCAAAATCAATTTGAAATTAAAACTTCAATTTCAAAAACATTAAATTTAAATTATCTGTGACTTAATCGATTTCCTCGTGAAATCCATATTGGTGTGTGTATAAGTGTGGTCAAAGGGTTTAACACAATAGTGCAACATCATTCAATCATCATAGATCAAAACACAGAAATATAGTTGATAAGCGATATAAACTATAACGCCTATCGGTTATATACAGATCACAGATATATATGTCACAGATAGTAAATTTCAGATCACCACATAAGTCAGGATGTATCACAAAGCATCATATATTAGGGATATCAACCAATCAAGTCATCCAATAGAATCCAAATATTCGTAAGTAAAATCAGTTAATTATCTGATTAATTTAAATCAAATTAATTTCTTATGAATTATAAGTCCTGGTTAATTAACATTGATAATTTACAAATCATTTTGATTAATTATTCTTTAATCTTTTACTAATTATCCATTAATAATAAATTAATTAACCTTTTTATTATCAACCTCTAATTATTAAACAATAAATCTTTAAATATCTAATTCACCATTTAATTAATTATCTTTAATTAATTACTCTAATTAATTTTTCCTTGATTAATTATCATTCCTTAATCAACTTCATTAAATTAAATTTAACCTTTAATTAATTAATCTCAAATTAATTACCATTTTGAATTAATCACATTATGCTTTGTATTAAATATTGATTAATCACTTGATTAAATCAATTTTTATCATTTATTAATATTTAATTAAATAATTATTCATCATTAATAAATTAGCTCTTAACAAATTAATTAATTTTTTATCAGTACTTAATTAACCTTTAATTAATTAATCTTTTATTATTAAACAATTAATTTATTCAATTACATAAATTAAGTCTTTAATAAATTAACCCTTTTAATTAAATCTTTAATTAAAACTTAATTTAATTGAAATAATTTACTTTTAAACCTTAAACCGATCCCATACTTAAATAAAACAATTATTTAAAAGAATAAGTTAAAATTGTTTAAAACTTGAATTTTGTTTTTAAAATTTTGAAAACTGTTTTTATACCACCCGGGCCCTGCTTCAAGCCAAACCTCGTTCTACCCGAAGACGACTTCGAGTCTTTCCCCAAACTTACCCGAGCTTTATAAATTTCAGATTTTTGTTTAAGTGTTAAAAATTGACCCGGTCCTTTGTCATTTTGCTTCGAGTCCAACACGTCAAAACCTTGAGCAAACCACCAACCTACTTCGAGTCAAACTCATACGTACTCGAGTCATCCCCTGAAACACTTCAGCTTCCCAAACAACAAAATCACCCTGACAACAAGCAGTGCACCGTGCACATGCACGGTGACGTCGCACCTCCTTGATCATCACTGATGATCTTCTCCAGTCATCAATCATCTTCTCACCAGCATCCCATCTACAAATCGCCACAAAAATCTCGGATCTGGATTTGAGATTTCAATTCCAAATATTGAACAAAAATGCAGTAAAACACCAAAGCCTGGAAAACGCAACCGGCTTCACCATCAACCTGGGAATCATCGTCGTTCTCGAAATCCCGTCCACTAGAGAGCCTCAAACTTCGACCCTCTACTCGTCCACGTTCCCTCCATCATCACCCCAAAACTCGCCGCACTCGATCGCACGACGAGGACGAGCCAATCGAAACACTCGACCCAGTCAAAATTAGGTTTAGAAATTTAAAACGTTCACCGCCGCCACCACGACCACCTACCGACCATCTCCCTATTTTTCCTAGCAGCGTCGTAGACTCCTTCACCTCCACGCATGATCTTGACCTCTACAACTCAGAGGATCATCAGGAATCATGAAAACAAAGAAATTCTTTTAACCCCGAACTGCTCTTAAACCTTTGATCGAAAAATTATAATTTTTGCTTTGAAATTCATATTGTAGCATACGAATTCAGACTGCATACCTGAATTCGAAATTTAAAAAGTTTAAATTTTGACTTATTGGAAGTTGTATTCGAATTTCTTGCTTCCCAGAGAAAATCCTAAGTTGATTCAACTTAAATAAAATTTAAATCTTGAATATACACTATAACAATTAATTCTTGTATTAACATTAAACCCAAGCATCAAGTAGATTAGGTGAAAATGAATTTTTAATCAAAAACTGGTATCTTACAATCTTAGAACAGAAAACCTGTATAACAATAACTTGTACTTCCAGTTTTCAAATGTATTCAAAGGGTTTATATGTATGTAGAAACAGACATATATATGTAACAAATTCAACTTTTAAATAAATAAATAAAACACATATGTTACTCACCTTCCAAATCATTGTTTAAATCCAGGAGTTTACAAGTTGGAGTTTGGTTTATCTGAAGCTTTTCTTTGCTTCCAAACTGTCAGGCTTTGATTGATTTGAAAAATGTTTTATGTTGAATGATTGTTTGAGTTTGAAATGATATAATTTTTTTTTCCTTCAAGTGCTACTCAGTTTCATGGTTGAACTGAGATAAAGATTGATACTTATATAAAAAAAGGTTTGCAGGATGATATGGTTGTACAGGTGATATCTTTGTTTATAATAAGGTAATGTTACTTTGCACTATATCAGGTCACGGCTGAACATATTGTATGTACTTAGAGATGTTTCGTTTGTACTTGTTTGCTTTTACTTTATGTTTCTATACTTAAACATATACTTGCTGTCCTTATTTTTGCATTTCTTTGTATTGACTTCGGCTGATACATTCTTTACTTTGGTGGTTGCAGGGAATTAGTTTTATTCTTTGTATTTTATTACCATGTTTATTGTTTTTGTTACGATGATAGTTTAAACTGTCGATTTGTTTTTCAGGTTGAGGCTTCTTGTTTTGTTTGTACTTTAATAATATTTTGCTTATTTAACTTCTCTACATACTTTATTTTATTTGCCTGGCATACTTACTTCTTGTGTTGCATTTCTTTATTACTCTAAAATGTAAACAATTCCTGCTATTAATATGTTGTTTACATTTATAGTTTATGATTTATCTTATATATTTATTTCTACTCCTAATTTAAATGTTTATTTTGTTTTGTTTATGTTTGCCTACATTTTTATTTGTTTATCTTGTACTTTGCTTTATTACTTATGTAAATTATTATTATCTTCTTTTGCTTTTTATTTATTCTATAACTTTGTTTGTACATAGATGTTTAATATGTTTGTTTGGTTCCGTACTTAACTTTTATTTATCTCTATTTATAACTCAAATATTTATTTTACTTCTAATTTTAGTTTAAATATTTATCATGAATTTTACTTTAATAATTATTGTTTTATATTTTTCTATATACACATACATATATAGTATTTAAATTCAAATCAAATATATATATATATATATAATTTTAAATTTACTCATATATGCTCAAATACATACATATATATATATTCTCATATATATACATATATGCAAATTTTCAAATCAATTTGACTTAATATATTTTCTATTTGAATCGAGGAAACTCGCTTCCATTTATAATTAATTCTACAAATTTTTATTCAAAAATTCATTTAAATTATCAATTTAAATTAAATTAAAATCTAGGGTCGTTACACTTCCACAAGGCTCTGTTCCTTTAAACGGTTTTCCTTCCAGATTAATGTAGTTTTTGCAAAAGGTTGCAAAGTTCACCCTTAGCTGCACTGTTACTCTTCTTCAACAATCCCAACTCTTCTTGGATTTGGGGTTAGACCATTTGTAGTCGTAGTGCTACTTGCTCCCCTACCTCGTCTGCCTCTATCGCTTATTTCTTACTACCTTGACATAGTAAGATAACACTTAGAGTACTTAGATGAGATAATTCCATAAAGATGGCACTAATCAACTCTACCAAGCAGATATTTAATTATCAGTAATATATATATATACAAATACGAATAAAAATTACAAACATGCTCTCTCAAAGTTGACTCCAACCCAAAGTCTAGGTATTCACTCAACCTAAGCTCTGATACCAACTGTAACAAACCGCTTCCCGTACTTCCAAAGACGAGTCAATATGGGTAAAAGAAAAAGAAAGATAAGAAAAAATTTGACAAAAAGGAGCGACATATAATATATAACATAGAATTATACATAGTCGATGCTATCATAATACATCAGAGTCGTAATAGTACAAGCTCCGCACTAGGACAATTATAACTACTTGTCCTTACATCACAAGTCCAAATTACATATGTATACATACATAACAGAAATAGATACTTGTTAGCTATTGGTGAAGCCACCTGCTTTAACGTCTAGACAATGTTTGAAATTAATTAAAAAATGCGATATAATTATTTATTATTTAAAATACTAGCCTAAAGAATTTATATATTTACACAAATTTTTAATATATAAAACTAAGTTATAATAATGATAAAAACATAAAAACAAATTGTTAAATTTAATAATGATACAAAGTTAACAGGCTGTAACATATATGAAAAAGGTGATGTATATATAATAGATATGATATATATATATATATATATATCCGAATAAGTCAATGAAATATACCTTAGAAGATAGGGTCATCGTAAAACACATTGGTCCAAACAGACTCTTTAGATCTCTCAGATCTGGACCCACTACTAAAAAAAAAATAGTGCCAACACTTTTTTACTAATATTTCCCATTTATGGCGTGATTGAACATTGAAACAAAGGGGATGAAGAGATGTATTTGCGACCACGATAGAGGAGGAAAACAAGCAAGAGTGCAACCAAAAGTGGAGGTAGCAAGTTTGAATTTAAGGTATGGTTTGGAATAAATATCACCATATTTATCTCATACCAATTCAAGCCTCAAAGCCCCCATATCCTCTTTTAATTAGTTTGGCCGTACACAGGTCTAAAGTAGACAAAAATGCCACTTAATTCTTAGTAATTTATACAGTTTAAATACAATTTAAATATAATTTGATATTGTGTATCAATAAGTGCATATATAACTTTTATATACACACCCAATAAATTACTAATAACATCATGAACAATTCTATAGGCTACTTCATATTATTAAGCACACCCTATATAATAAATATAAAAATAATAATTAAGATTTCACAAATATTATAATTATTATAAATAAATTAAATCAAGCAGTGTTTCAGAGGTTGAATAGATTTGGTTGTGTAACTCATAGGTACGAATTTAGCCAGCAATTATTCGAACAATTCAAATATTAAGGTTTATGTATCACCTTAGTCGATGGTGTGATGATTTCACTCACCGCTTACAAAACACTTTGGTAAAATCCAATTTTATAATATTCAACCAGTATCATTTAGTAACGATTATTTATGCCAATTCTCTCCATCAGCACTATATCGCATTAGGACTTATGAAATTTGGTTTTGGTCAAAATTCCAAAATTGTCCACATTCAACTTAGTTATTTCATAAATATAGTCCTTAGTTCAACAATAACACTTATCATTAACCATATACTTTGTCTAGAGATTTTGACTTTGAGCTGACTAGAGTTGACTGTGATACTAACTACATACATCGAGGAAATAAATTCTTCATTGAATATTGTTTAACTTTCAATACTTCAACCCAGACCTAACAATAGTAGTTTAATGGATGTCCCGTGATTTAACTATAATCAAACCGAAGTCTCCACATTAAAGTTCGCTCAAATCGAGAGAATTGTGTAACATCATTACTCGAGATTTCTTATTTAACCTAGTTGTTATTAACCAACATGGAACTCTCGGATGAGTCATTTCATAGTTACCAAATAACTATCAGTATGTAACATCTTGGTGCCTGTAGTAGCTATGAGTAATGCACTACCCAGTATTAGGAGTGCGTTATATACTCTGGTCTCAACGATGTATTAGTATCCTTTCTTAAAACATTTTGACCAGGAATATTTAAATAAATATGTTATTCTATATTTTGATAATTTTATCATGATTATAACTCTTTGTAACAATTATCACATAGCACATTATATAAGGATTTTCTAATTAATATAATTTAAATTAATTACTTAGTTAATTATATCACTATATAAAAAAGTATACATTAAAAATCAAATATATTTACTATGAACAAGATTGATTATCGAGTCAGATATATGTGAAAAATTATGTGATTTCCCTTAGGGCATTTCCCTAACTCTAATGAATCTCCCACTTGCACTTGAGGTCGATTATGGAATCTTATTTCCATTTCTTCGATCAATTTTCTCAAAACCGATTAAGCTAGTCCTTAGTGAATAGATATGCTATATTGTCTTAACTTTCTACTCTATCAATCAACTCTCTCCAATGCTGGTAAACTACGTTTTATCATATGAAACTTTTCAAAGTATTTTCTCAAATTCTAGTGAGCCCTATGTTTTTTATGAATTACATCGCAACATTATTATCGTATAACATTATTGTAAGGTTCTCAACATTGGAAACCCCTAGCTCAATTTATAAATTTATGCATTAGTTTTGTCATGACCCGTCTTCCACCTACCAGAAAGACGCATCATGATTTAAGAAAGAAAGGGAAAGAAGAAGAAAAGATAGAAAAGAAGAAACTCAACAACAATAGATTCTCACAGCGGAACGAATGAAATATAATATATCACATAAAATATTACATAGTATCATATACATCAGAGTTACACAATCTATAAAACAAATATTAGACAGTTATAAACATCTGTCTATCATATAACTCAGGTACCACAAAGATACAGACACAACATAAACGCAGCGGAACCATTATATATCTACACGCTGAAGCCTCCTGCTCCAAATCTCCTCTAGAATTCGTCAAAGCTAACCCGAATCCCTCGACTACTCATACATAATATGAGTACCTAAAAGTTTAATAAAACAAAAAATAAACACTTGGGTCAGACAGGGGTATGGTGTGAGTAAACGGGTTAAAGTTGCTTAACTTAAAAAAAACTTTGAAAAGAAAGGTATCACGTAAGACTTCCCACACATAAACATGGAAAAGTTTTTACCTTACGCTAACCAAAACATTTTATAGGAAATCCAGTGATATTATAATAGTGTTTAGGGTTTTCAAGTAAATAAGAAATAGCCGAAATTGTTACATTCATTAAATTCCAGCTACTAGCCACAAAAGTGGGTAATACAAATCAAAACCGTAGGGTCTCGTAGGAAGAATGAGTTTCCATCAATGGCAGGGCTACTGGGGTACCGCCTGTCACAGTACGGGTCCTAGATCACCATACCGAGGATTACTCCCAATCCCCTGCAACACAAGGCCGGAACCATCCCTTACTGGACAGTCCCGAACAAGACCACCCCGTGGTTGGCACGACCAACCACACACTAAGCCGAAATAGAAAGGGACCTCTAGACAGGGGTAAATCTCATCCTACTTGGGCATGACCCACTTAACCTTGCTGCACCTCCCCTGTTTTAGCCATTCCCGGTTGATGAGGCTTGAGGCTGCGATTACCTTTATAGAACACATCTATCTTAGAATGCTCATCGTCCACCTGACGATGTTCTGAAAGCATTCAATCCATACAAGTTTTTCGGGTTCGAACGAAACCGAATGCACTATCTCGTTGCACTCATTTTGGAATCACCCTTAGAGTCAACGACCATAGCCCTTGCACTCTGAATCATCATCTCGAACCTGAAAGTACTATCTCCGTCAAACTCATTTCGGAATCACCCTCAGAGTTATACTGATGAATAGTTCTTACACTTCGAGTCTTCACTAAGCTCTTCTCTTGGATTCATGACCTAACGTTTAATTTGGATCGATGTGGTTTTCGAATATCCAAATATGGAAACCCGATCCCAGTCTCACCGAAATCCAAACGCCATTTTAATGTCTAAGTTGTTTAAAGGTTTAAACAATTAAGCTTACATTCAGAATAACATAAATAGATAGATGAATCACATTATCACAATAGATAATTCAAATTATCCAATCATCTCACAAGCAGCATATATCCCATATCAGAGATATCACATCCAAATCATCAATATCATTCAATCATCGAATATTAATCATCCAATATTAATCAATCATCTATAAGCAGGTTTGATTCTTTCTTAATCAATTGGATTACCTTAATCCTGCATACTTAACATTAATTAATTACCAATTAATTAATTAATCACCTCTTAATGATCTTCCTTAATTAATCTCCCTTGATTAATTATCCTTTAATTACATTCAAGTAATTATCCTCAAATTAATTATCCTTAACCATATACAACAATTAACCTTTAATTACTTCATTAATTACAATAATTAATGATCCTCCATTTATTTTCATTAATTAATTAACTATAATTAATTGCATTATTACAATTAATTAATCATACTTTAATTAATCACTTTCATTAATCAACCTTGATTAATTTCATTAAGTATATTAACTAATGATCCTTATTAATTAATTAACCCTTTAATTAATTAAATAATTAATTTGTAATTAACCATCTCATTAATTAGTCTTAATTAATCATAAACAATAATTAACAAACTTGTAATTACTTATCTTAATTAATTAACTTCTTAATTAATTATATTAATCTCTGATTAATTATACTAATTAATTAATCTTTAATCACTTTATTACAAAATCATTAATTAATTACATTAATTAATAATCCTTAATTAGTTACATTATTAATTAATCACATTTTTAATTAATTACACTTAGTAATTAATTTTAAATTAATCGCATTCATTAATTAATTAGTCATATTAATTAATTAACCAAAATTAACTAAGTAATTAACCCTTAATATTTCCATAAGTAATTATCCTCTAATTACTTTCATTAGTTAATACTCTATTAATTAATTATCTTAACAAGTAATTAATCCCCTTATTAATTAACCTTAATTATTTAATTAATTAATCACTCTTTAATTAATTAACTTTCAAATCAATTATACAAATTAATCCTTTAATTAATATCATCGAGTGATTATCCCTTAATCACTTCCACTTAATTACTTCCATAAGTAATTATACACTAATTACTTCCATAAGTAATTTCTCTTTTCTTAATCACATTTAGTAATTATACATTAATTACTTCACTAAGTAACTACTCAATTAATTAATAAGTGATCGTCATTAATTAATTAGACTAATTAATTAACCTAAACTTAATTACATTAATTAATTATCCAATTAATAAATCACTTAATCCCTAATTAATTCATTAACCATCCACTAATTACTTCCATATGTAATTATTCTTAATTACCAATAAGTAATTAAGCTTAAATTTATTTTATTAATTAATTATTCTTAATTAATCTCTACTTAACTAATTAAGAATAACCTTTGCATTTATTAAATATTTTCTCAAATCATTTACTTCATTAAAACCAATTTAGAAATAGGGTTTATTTTTAACAAAACAATTCAAACAATTTATTTTAATATACTTGAAATCTTTGAATATCCTTTCAAACATATTAAATTAGATTAAATAATTATTTAACTTTGAAATTTCAAATTTTCATATCCTTTAAACTTATTCATTTTAAATAAATTTTAAAATCTAATTTAGACATTCCTTTATAATTACCTTGGATATATCTTTATTCTTATTTCAAACTCATTTGAACTTTCTTAATCTTGAACTAATATTTAAATTGAAAATATCTTGAATTATAATTCAAAATAAATTTGGTTAATTACTTTTGAAATCGACTATATTAAACATTTCAAATCTTGACACATATTTAATTAAATATTTTCAAAATCTTGGTTTCTATTCATTAGAAAAACTTGTTTTATAATTTAAAACTTGATTTTTTTTCCAAAATTTGTTTTTACTTTACTAAATCTGATTAACCTTAACAACTAAAAACTTGAGTTCGAACACTAATAACCACGGGCCTGCCCCGAATCTTCCATCTACTCAAAAAGCTTCGAGTCGACATCGGAAAATCACGAGCATCACTCTGAGTCGACCCTCATCTTCCCCAAACTCCATTATTCCCAGTGCACAAACATACACGCGTGTACGTGCACGTCACATCCACACTCCTCCGACCATCTTTCCAATCGTCGACCAATCACACAAGGCCTCGACAACCTTACACCAACCCAGAATCCAAAATCCAAACAGCGAATCGAAATTTCGATCATTGATCGAAATCTGGAACCAAACTCGACCCACAAAATCTGTCAACGCCGTCGATCACGTTGACCGAAATCTCCAGTTCTCCTTTCAAAGCACGTCCATATCACCACGCCCCCATCCCTCATCTCGCGATCGCACCCGGCCCATCACCCACGTCGAAATTGCCTCGACAACCAAGACGAACGAAACACAAACTTAAACCCTAGTTCGCACCAGTACGACCACCACGGTCCTCGAGAAAATCAACCAGAATTTTCCTATACTCGCCATCATTCGTACCACCTCCAGACCAAAAATCGAATAACTCCGCCATGCCGTTCATCGGCAATTGCCTAAAACTCCAAATTCGAACAACCCCAAAATTCTCATGAATCATCAAACTAAAAATCATGAGATGCATATCAAAATTCATGATTTTCAATCACGAATTCATTTCTATAATTCAAATTTGAAATTAAAAAAGTTGATTTTTACATAAAATTTGGGTTTCACTGTTATTTATAAAATTTCGAAATGAATATTTATTATAAATACCTAGAATGATTTTTGGTAGTGATGTTTCACGATTTCAATCACTTTTTATTTGCAAATCAAAGGCTAACAATGATTAAAGAATGAGATATTAAATTTAGAGAGAAAACCCAAATCTGTTAAAACAACAGAGCCTATATATTTTCATTTACACAGGCATTCAATACTTATTACATACATGCATTCATTTAATCCAAGCATTTCAGGCAAACATCTTGATTTTTATACATCAGCCAAAGTGAAATCAAGATTTAAATCTGTTTTTTTTTAAACTATGTTTACTCACCAATTAATGGAACAGAGAACATATTTTCATGTCCAGGCTTTTAATTTTGGTCTGGAAAGTGCTTTTGAATTTCTTTGCTGTTGAAATCCTTTGCATGATTGTTAATTGATGATTTAAGTGTTGAAACTTGCTGTTAAACTTCAACTTGGCTTGAAATCCCTTAGGTTGAAGTTTTAATTTGTTGCATTGTTGTTTTCCAGATTTGAAAATGGGTTACGGGATTTGGGAAAATTTGAAATGGGTGAAAAGTTTTTACAAGATTTTAGTTTGAAATTCTTTTTGCTTCAGCTGAAAATAGGAAAAAGAATTTGAAGAAGAATGTATGCTTTTATGAACTAAATTATGAAAAATCAAAGAAAATAAAAATTTAAGAAATGACACTTGTTTTTAAAACTTACATTTGTCCTCTAAATCACTTAATTGTTCAACACATGTTACTAAGATGTGCTAATATGTTTACACGTGTTCCTAAGTATTTTTAAATAAATTTTCATTTAATTTAAATGCTAATATAAAGCTTACATACTTAATTTACTTAATTAATAAATACTTATATATGTATATATAAATTACTTTTAAAGAAAATATTATAAAACCAATTATAATACAAATAAATTCTTATACATGTATTTTTAAATCTAAAACATTTATCTTTATTGTTTAAGAGATATAAACTAAATTTCCAAATATCCTTTGAAAAGTATTATTTTAAATTACACTCTCCAAATTACAATATATATATATATATATATTAAAATTTGAAAGTTCTTTTATTAAATTCAAACCAAACTTCACTATATACAAATATGCATACATTTCAAGTAGAAAATATTTTTAACATATATTTTGAGAATTATTATATTAAATTTCAAAACAACTTCAAATTATAACATATACTTACATATATATATATATATATATATATATATATTACAATTTGAAAATTCATCTTTTATTTAAAAGAAAAGATTTTCTATTCACAGTATATATACAAAATATATATATTATAAATAGAATAAAATTTTATTAGTTTTGAAAGATAATTCTTATCAATTTTAAATATATTGATCAATATTGCCAGATTAAATATTTATTAACCTTTAAAAGATTAAATTTACCAATTTAAATTAAAATTATAAGGGAAAATTATCAAATCAATTTAATTATCAATATAGATTATTAAATTGATATTGCCTAAAATTCCGGGTCATCACATTCCTCCCCCCTTAAAATAATTTCGTCCCCGAAATTTAAAAGCAAAGATAATTTAATAACCCAGCAAAGATTTTAATTTTCAACAGCAAAGCATACCTATTATCCAGTTACTAACAACCATAGTAATAAGTCAAACAAACAAACCTAACTAATTATCCTGACACAAATCAGGATAGATCTTCATAACACTATCTAGAGTTTCCCAAGTATAAATCACTGGGAGACTCGCTCTACAGAAGCTCAACTAACTACACCACCATAATCCAGAGCTCCTCTCATCTGTAGATCCACCAATCTGAACAGAACATCAGACTATACTCAAGTCTAGCTCAACTTCCAAAATCCAACTGAAATGCAGGTTTTATAATCAACAATGAATCATACGCGTACTCCCTCAGAGATACGTGAAATACAATGAATCCCAGTCATGGCAATTCAATCCTATAGACAAAAGAACTTAACCTATCAAAAACACAGATAAGAAATCCTAAATACCTCGAAGTTAGCCTTCCAATCTTATCCAATTACTGCTTTCTCAACCAGAGAAACCTTAACAACAATGAAGTCTCCAACTTCGAATTCCAAACTCCTTATCTCCTATCTGCATAACTCAACAGACACTCCTGGGCTGCCAATCTTCTTCCTGATCACCTCAACCTATGCAATGCTTCTAGAAACAACTAGACCAAAACAAACTAGTTTCTGGATCCTACCCAACAAAATGGTCTTCCAAGATTCGCTGATATCCAGAACACAAGCTCTACTTCCCAAGCATTAAAAGAAACTGAACTTGTTTCCTTCCTCGCACAGCTGCTACCTCGCTTCTGCTGCACAACTCTGATTCTGAAATAAATGAGAATGCTATTGATGAACACGAGTACAAACTTATCCAATATATCTGGGAAACATAGTTTATGAGATTCATAAAATCTTAGTGACCCATCTGACTCAGTCACACAACCTTATAGCAGAATTCAACTCAAAAACTAGATCTGACCAATCCAAATTCCAAAAATTTCTGAGCTGCTACACCAACTCTTCTTTCTCCTAGAACCACCCTACTACCAGGCTAACCACCAGTATCGCTTCTGGAACCAATTCAATATGGAACTCAACTCCAGATGCAGGCAAACTTCTGATTACTTCAGTAGCTCCTACTTCTACATCAGAACCCTCAGTCTCAAACAAAAGATTGCCAAGATAAATTCCCAAATTAATCGCAAGTCACTTTTGCGATCCTATCTAGTTTGGATTCCAAAGAAACTGTTCTCTCTTTACCAACTAGAACAACCTTAAGCTTCTCCAAACAAGGTTAACTCTTCAAGAAAACCTTCACTATCTGCCTGGACTGCTGATAGAAGAACCACTAAGATTCCTGAACCATCGGGGAAATGGGCCACACTTTTTCTTCCAAACTCTACCTCGATGATACTACAAAGCCAATAGACCTTCTTGTCGGCACACAAACACCTCCGAGCTGAAACTGCTACCACAGCTAACCAAAGACTTCTAATCCAAAGGCTCCTCGAATCCCAAAACCATCAACAAACTACGCAAAAGACCCTTCGAGATGGCAGACAACCTCTCAAGAAACTCAGGCTCCAAACCAAGTATCAACATCTCGACCTCCTTAAGGGTGACGATGAGACCATGCCAAAACGAAGCAACTTATAGACCTTAATCTCATATTCCAAAACTGTAACAACCCATAAATTTTTAAACAGTTTTTAATAACGTATTTAATTGAATTTTTGAGAAATTTTAAATAATAATATTTTGAAATAAAAATTTAATGTTTGGATTACGTATAATTAAATATAAGTAGTGAATAACTAGGAAAACATATAAATTTAGATTACGTTATTTGTTAATTAATTTGGGGTATGTTTGTTTTAATTATTGCATCTATTGT
Source organism: Allium cepa (assembly GCA_030765085.1). Taxonomy (NCBI): domain Eukaryota; kingdom Viridiplantae; phylum Streptophyta; class Magnoliopsida; order Asparagales; family Amaryllidaceae; genus Allium; species Allium cepa. The sequence continues at coordinate 582,450,124 of CM060940.1, forward strand.
ACGCACTCTTTGATTTCATATCTTAGCTGTTAAAAATCAAATCAGCACGTGCTTTTTTTCTTAAAAAAAAAAGAATTAAAACCCTGCCTCCAATTTATGTGTAAAACTTTCCACTTTCATTTGCGCCTCCGTAGGAATAAAAATCTTTGATATCTTTGATTTCCTGACCGTTTCAAAATCTCTTCCCATCTTCAATTTTTGCAACGCAGTTCAGATCTGAAAAAAAAGGTAATGGGTAACGATCCGAAATTTTAGACCAATTTAAAATTCTATTTTTTTTAAAATATTGAATAAAATTTGGTAGAAACAAAAATGATGGGAATAATAATAGTTTATATGAGATTTACAATTTGAATTAAAAATAACAAATGTTAAGAATTTAATAATAATTGTTAATTGTAAATATTGATCTATTGAATAAAATTAAAGAGGAAACAATAGTTTAATTGTATTGTTGTAATTCAAATAAGTTAACCTCTAACAAATGAACTAAAATTGCTAATGGATATGTTGAGTTATGTGAAATTATTAAATAATGTTTGATTTATTGTTAATAAAAAGAAGTAGTTGAATTAGATTTTTATTTGATTTTAATACGAAATTAATATTTGTATTTGTTGAAATCTTTCCATTAAGGAAAGAGAATGTATTAAAATGAACATTTAGTTTGGTAGTTAACATAATAATATTTTATTTATAAGTTTTAAAAGAGAAAATTATTTCAAAATGTTTTCCAAATATAATAATTATTATAAGAAAGATATTTTGAAACAAAAGTAACAGGTTGTATTCTGTGAATTTACAATTTTTTTTATTTACTATGAAGCAGTAAATAGTTGTTATTATTTTATATGTTAATTTAATAATTTAAAAGTTAATATGGTTTCAATTGGGAATAATATTTATTTTGACGTTAAATAATAAATTTATCTATAGCCTTGCATTCCAAGTGGGAAAGAAATCATTTCCCTAGACGTTCAATTTCTTTTAAATCTAGTTTTGATAAGTTACGTGTAAATTTCTACGCTTCCCTTTTTCCTCATTTTTATAATAGGAATAAAAATTCGCATAGCAGTTTCAAGCAAAATTTATTTCTCTTTAGAAGTTCAAAATCCATTTCAAGATCGTTTGAAATTCACGTGTATAAGTGTCTCTTCTTTTCCATTTACTCCTTTGCAATTAATAGGAACAAAATCTTTGATTTTCCTTACCATTCAAACGAAATTCTTTTATTTCCTTAATGTTCCTATACCATTAATTAGTACGTTTCTTTATTTAATCTATCCAACGCAATTATCTCCTGAATCAAATATCACGCGCAAATTCCTCTTGACAGGAATTTATTTCCTACCGTTTCTCCAAGCAATCAATACTAGTTTCATTTAAATACTCAACATTGTATGCAAATAATTTTCACCACCTTTCCATTTTTATATATTTCTTGCGCTTTAATCAACGCATTTACTTCCTAATAAATTTTAAACGTGTACAAAATGTTTGCCAAAGATTTCTTGCAGTTTCCTTTTGCTAAATTCACGCAATCAATACCACTGTAAATATTCGCTCAAGTCTTTCTTGCCTATATTCTCTCACCTCAATCAATGTAATCGTTTATAATTTATTTAAATTTATTTCTTGCCTATATTCTCTCACTTCAATCAATGTAATCGTGTATAAATATAAGCCTCGTACACAAATAGTTTTCAATTGCATCTCAACATTTTCTTCATTTCTTCTTGCGTGCGTGAGCTCTGAAGGTATGACCTCCATTTTCTTCTTTTTATTATATATATATATATATATATATATATATATATATATATATATTTCCATTCTTTGCTTCTCCCCTCCCTGTCCTCTACTTCCAATATATTTGACAAATCCATCTTTATATTTCAACTCGCGTTCACAAATTTTCACATTATAACAGTCTCCATTTAATTGGTATTTTAGCATAAAACTATATCTACATATTTTTTATGTTTAATGCTTATGTAAATTTTAAGCCAAGCTTTCCAGAGACGTATATATACGTTAGTCTTATATCTTATTTGTTATTATAAAATATTAGTAATATACATATTTTTAAAATATAATTAGATTTTTATTCCTGTTCGAATATAACATATATTAGTATGGCAGCTGAGTGTTGTAAAAGCAATAGTGATTTATGTTGTAAAACTAAAAATTTAAATGTATAATTTTTATCTCGATTCTAGTGTATATATATATAAAGTATGTTTTGGTTTTTTTCTCTTTTCTTAGTGCTTTCATAATGTATGGTCTATATATATAGATTGATTTTCTCAGTATATGCTTTGAATTTTGAGTAAACTATATATAAATATGTTATTTTAAAATGCATGTTTTAAATAAGTGATGTTTTTTATATATATTATGCCTATATTTTATTTTTTGTGTGTGTTTAAATGTAATATTGATTCAAGAGGAAAAATATTTATGTGTTTAAATTTAAGTATTGATTTTTCAATAATATGATGATGTTTTTTTAATATGTATTTTAAATTTAATATCAGTTTCAAACAATGTGAATATTTTATTTGAATATCCGTCTTAAATTAAATTTATTGAGATTTTAAGGAAATTTAAATAACACACATAATATATACTCTGTTTATATCAAACCGATTGATTTTTTTCGTCGATTTCTATCTATCAGCTTTGTCATCAAATTCTTGCCAATTTTGCTTTGCTTCAAAGTTCGTATTAGGATCCACAAATGACCTTATTATCGTTCTTCTCTAGCCTCGAAAGGTGAGCAATCACTCACGATTAACGTTCTTGTATTTTATTAAATTTGATTTCAATTGAAACGACAATTGAAATATGATGTTGTAGTCATTTAAATTTTTATATATATGCTATTTTCTGTAACTATTCACCAGTGGGATATGACACCATATCCTGTTGTTTATATTATATTTTTATTGATGATACATGCCTGTTATTTTATTGTATTATCTGTTATCACTCTGCAAGTTCCCTGTAGTTTAGAATTCACTATGGGTTGAAATGATACATACCCGAACGGATTTTTGGATAGGAGAATTTCGTTATGGGTTGAAATGATAAACCCAAGCGATTTTCAATTAAATTGAATTTGGGATTGTGGGTCAAAGTGATATCTACCCGTATATTTAAATTTCGGATTGAAATGATAAATATCTGTATCCCTTGAACATAGCGTAGGAAATTATATATAGACATCGTTGGTCCATATATATATATATTTATGTTTTGAAAATAATATCTATGGTTTGGGAAAGAAAAATATAGTTTTAATAAAGGCTGATTCTCAGAATATTATATGTATAAAAATGAAAATTTTATGTATGGACCTAATAATAATATTTAATCTAATTGAGATTGATTTAATACATATAATATGTTTAAGGATTCATTTAAATTTATATTTCAAATTAGATTTGGTAAAATTTTGAATAAGCTAGAGCTGAGAAGATAAAGTTGAATTAATTGGAAATGGTATATAATTAAGAATTATATTCAATTAAATCGATTTGAAACTATTGAATTCTAGATTTAAAATATGATTTTATATTTGGTTTTGGTAAAAGGGATTAAATGGATATTTGAAGTTTAAATAAATTTATGGAAATATTCTGTAAAATTAAATCTAAGGCTATTTAAATGATATTGAACTTGTTAAGTGGATATTTCCTGACTAAATAATAATGATGAAGCTAAATCAAGATCTATATGAAACTGTTAGATTTAACTTTAAAATATTGAATATTAAAGCTTTGAATATAACGAAAGTTTAAATGGTTATTGAGAGCTGAATTGAATTAATGAATTGAGCTTTGAATAAATGGGAATTTGAAACTTGAGTTGATTAGAATCAATTTGTGTAGTTGAGGAAATTTCAAATACTTTACTTTATAAATTATTTAATATATATACTATCTTGGAAAATAGATATATTTGAAAGGGAAATGATGTTTTGATTTGAAGTCTAAATAAAATTGAATGACCACGGTGTTATAGTGTATATTTCGACCTTGTAGATAGTTCCATGGACCCTTAGAGGATGGTTATCCCAAACATCCTTAAGTTATTTGTATTTCAGTTGATATTTCACTTGAGTTGGATTTATTGATATAAGAATGTTAATCCTGACTCGAGTGTTTTGTGTTTTTGCTTTACGCTCGGGTCAGACTAAGCGATACAGCATTTGAGACTCGCCTTTGGAGTTTGGAGCTTCGTTTGAGGATCCAACTATTGATTCACTTTCAGCTCTTTCAGTTGATTCGTTCGGAGAAGTCATCTGTTCGTACTGGAGACTTCACTGTATTTGAGATATTCTGTTGTATTTTATTTCTTACTCTGGTATTTATATAGTAGCTTCATGAACTACTATTTATCTATTCCGCTGCATTTTTTATATTAATCTGTGTCTGTGATTCCGTGGTTTATTTATTTACTGTATATGCTGAGTTTTGCCAAATTTTAATTAACAATTTAGTAGTTTGAATCATTCAAGTCGGACATGTATAGTTTTATTGTCGATTTGAATGGTCCAAAATAGCGGGTCGTTACAGTTGGTATCAGAGCTTTGGCTCTAGGCAAAACTTAGCATATATGGTAAATTTATTTACAGAATCACTTTCGTTCGAGTTGAATCTCTTCCTTTTGACTCGATTTCCTTTGAACTTTGGAACGTTTCCTGTGGTTCAAAAATTCATTCTTGTCTCTCTCTATTTATATTTTTTGATTCTGGAGTATCCAATGACTCCACTGAATGATTTGTAAAGGGGGTGAAACTCCTTTACAATTGGCATTGATTCACCGGAGATTTATGTATCCCCCGGTTTAGATGCTATTCTCTCTTGTTATTCCGAATTATATCTCTGGCGATCGAATGTCGAATTGCCTCAGAATTCTACACCGATCTAATTTTGGAATCACGGTTGACCGGTAAAGGTCGCCCGCGATTTATAGAAGTATATCGATCTTCTATTTTGTAATTTAATTATCTCATCTTTGATCGAGTCTATCTTCGAATCAGGATTCTATTGATTGGAGTTCCTCTAAATTAAATCTCTATCTTTGTTTTAAAATCCATTCTTGAATCATCCTTTGAAAATCGGGTTTTGTTTGTATTTTAAAATTGTTTTATATGCCGAAATTTTTATTTGGGTAACTATGATTTTATTCTATATATAAAAGAGAAAATGTTTTCGATAAGGATTATATACCTTTAAAAAAACAAGAATTTGAAGTTTCAAAAAGATTTGAAATTTTGAAAATATTATAAGAAAATTTATTTATATAAAAATGATTTATATCTAAAAGGTTTTGAATTTGAAATTCGAGAGATTGGACTCCGGTATATTTGGAAATTGGTTTAAGATTTTGAAATATATAATACCAAGATTTGAAAGTATTTTTTGAATAAGAAATGTTTCAAATGAGTTCCAAGGATTTTGAAAAAAATTCAAAGAAGTTTTCAAGAAAATAGAAGTCCAGAACTCACTTATGTCGCTGGAAAATAATTTCGGTGAAGAGTGCACGCATCATCGACATTGATTTTCGAATTTCAGAGTGGGGAGAGGCCACTTTAATAGCTTTGTTATGCGAGTGACTTTGTGAAACCAATTTTGATTTCAAATTCCGAAGTATGAATTTGATATTCGAAAGATATAGGTATATATATTTGAAATAATTTAAAGTAAGTCGGTGTTCAATCCTCAAGTTTTTGATTTGATTTAGTATAACTCTATTTATAAAAAATAAATTGATTTACTGATTTGTTGCTGATTCCAACTCTTGGATTTGAAATTTGATTTCACCGACTATTTTGAAGGCTCGAGCACTTCCAAATCAAGGTTTAAAATTTTAAAACTTAGAAATTTCGAAGAGTATGAAATATTTGATAACGAATATAAGTTTAGTTTTGTATGTTTAAAGTATGAAGAGTATGACTTAAGTAAATTTGAAACTTTTGTTAAATAAATAATTTGAAAAAGGAAAATTGGATTTTTCGTATAGAAATAAATAGTTTAAAGGTTTTAAAGGGATAATTATAAATTTAGAAACCATTTTGAGTATAATTGATTTAGAGAAGAATATTTGGTTTTGAAATTAGATTGGAATTAAAACCAGTACTTATATGGTGATTTTGGAAATGAATTTGTTTGACCTAAATTTTGTTGATTTGGAAATTTGGATTATTTTCTAAACCTATTATTTAAGAAACTTTGAAACTGAATATATTTAATTTGGAAGAAAATGTGGTGAAATCATATATGATCTTGAAACTGAATGTTATTGAAATGAGAAAAAAATTTGAGAACCTTGATTTACTAAATACTTGATTTGGGAGTTATCGAACTTATATAAAACTGATTTGTATAGTACGAAATTGATTTGAAACCTATTGATTTGAAAGGTACTCAATTTGGAAAGAGAAATTTTATATAATCGAAGTCTATATAAGTGTGATTTGATATACTATTGACTAGGAAAGTATTCGATTGAAAATGGAATCCTATATATAATGGACTTTATATAAGTATGATATTTGAAAGTGATTTGAAAAGGTACTATATGATACATATTTTCGAAGTAAAGATATGGAAAGTGCCTTCTGCTTGATATCCGCTTTTTGGCCACATTCTGGATTCATTCTATCGATATTATTCTCTCTGATTTTTGGTTTTTCGGATGTGATACTCGATTGTCCCACCGTGGCGTAACCCATGGTTTTTTTTCTCGTGACTGCATAGCACAAATGCCTGGCTGAGACGACCTAGGGGTACAGATTGTTTCCTGGGGGATCTAGGCGTAACTATTGTGTATCCTACAATCTATGTAGGTCGCATTAGTAGCGAAACTGCCTGGCTGAGACAACCTAGGGGTACGAATTGTTTCCTGGGGGATCCAGGCGTAACCATTGTGTATCCTGCACCCTACTGGTCATCATGGCGTAACTCGCAAGGCTGAGAAAGCTTATGGATACGGATTGTTTCCTGGGGGATGCAGGCGTAACCATTGTGTATCTGCGAACCATGGTTAGACAAAGGTTTTGCTTTGGTTATTTTGTTTGGATTGTACTTTCCATATCTGTTTTTAAAGGTTTTTCAAGTATTTTCACTGGTTGTTGAAACAGGTCTACTAAGTACTTGAAGAATTCTAGCTTTGCGCCTGATCAACGCATGGCCAGAGTCTGCAAGAACGAGGACAAACTTGTTGAAACATCGAGTTATAGAAGTATTTTCGAAAGGAAAATTGATTTCGACATAAAAGTTTTTTTTTTGAAAAGGTATTTTATTATAAAATTATTTCCAACAAGAAATTTTGTATTAATCTTTGAAATTGAAATTCTTTTGGTTTGAAATTAACTATTCATGCCCGATACTATACTTTTGAATCTACCTTATCTGCTCAGCTTTAGTTATTCACCTTGATTCTGTTTTTCGAATCTACCTTCTTTCCTTGTTGGATATATCCTTTTTAAATATCGTTTATTTATATACTACATGGTATAATAGAAAATTTTTAGTGTTTAAGAAGTTATTAATTATAACATATTTAAAGAGAATGATTATTAATTTATCAATAATGTTGGAAGTATCTTGAGATAAATAATTTTTTTTTATAAATTTTGGATTTAATATTTTCAATAGCTTCTTTGTAAATATAAGTAATAATGTAAATAATTGTTTTCAAAGGAGTTTTGAAAAGTATTAAAGTATTAAAGAAAATAAAATTTCAAATGAAGTTTTTAAATGAATATTTCAAGTAAAATTTGTATAGTTTTAAATTAATTGTTTATCTTGTACTTCAATCTATTTTTTCTTTCTGTTTGTTGCTATTCCCCTACCTCCTTCCTTTTCGGGGACGAAAAGTTTTGAGTGGGGGAGAGTGTAACAACCCATAAATTTTTAAACGGTTTTTAATAACGTATTTAATTGAATTTTTGAGAAATTTTAAATAATAATATTTTGAAATAAAAATATAATATTTGGATTACGTATAATTAAATATAAGTAGTGAATAAATAAGAAAACATATAAATTTAGATTATGTTACTTGTTATTTAATTTGGGCGTATGTTCGTTTTAATTATTGCATCTATTGTATGCACTCTTTGATTTCATATCTTAGCTGTTAAAAATCAAATCAGCACGTGCAGTTTTTTTATAAAAAAAGAATTCAAACCCTGCCTCCAATTCACGTGTTAAACTTTCCACTTTCATTTGCATCTCCGTATTTAATAGGAATAAAAATCTTTGATTTCCTGACCGTTTCAAAATCTCTTCCCATCTTCATTTTTTGCAACGCAGTTCAGATCTGGAAAAAAAAAAGGGTAATGGGTAACGATCCGAAATTTTAGACCAATTTAAAATTCTAATTTTTTTTAAAATATTGAATAAAATTTGATAGAAACAAAAACGATGGGAATAATAATAGTTTTACGATATTTACAATTTGAATTAAAAACAACAAATGTTAAGAATTTAATAATAATTGTTAATTGTAAATATTGATCTATTGAATAAAATTAAAGTGGAAACAATAGTTTAATTGTATTGTTGTAATTCAAATAAGTTAACATCTAACAAATGAACTAAAATTGGTAACTAATGGATATGTTGAGTTATGTGAAATTATTAAATAATGTTTGATTTATTGTTAATAAAAAGAAGTAGTTGAATTAGATTTTTATTTGATTTTAATACGAAATTAATATTTGTATTTGTTGAAATCTTTCCATTAAGGAAAGAAAATGTATTAAAATGAACATTTAATTTGGTAGTTAACATAATAATATTTTATTTATAAGTTTTAAAAGAGAAAATTATTTCAAAATGTTTTCCAAATATAATAATTATTATAAGAAAGATATTTTGAAATAAAAGTAACAGGTTGTATTCTGTGAATTTACAATTTTTTATTTACTATAAAGCAGTAGATAGTTGTTATTATTTTATATGTTAATTTAATGATTTAAAAGTTAATATGGTTTCAATAGGGAATAATATTTATTTTGATGTTAAATAATAAATTTATCTGTAGCCTTGCATTCCAAGTGGGAAAGAAATCATTTTCCTAGACGTTCAATTTCTTTCAAATCTAGTTTTGATAATTTATGTGTAAATTTCTACGCTTCCCTTTTTCCTCATTTTTATAATAGGAAAAAAAATTCACGTAGCAGTTTCAAGAAAATTTATTTCTCTTTAGAAGTTCAAAATCCATTTCAAGATCGTTTGAAATTCACGTGTATAAGTGTCTCTTCTTTTCCATTTACTCCTTTGCAATTAATAGGAACAAAATCTTTAATTTTCCTTACCATTCAAACGAAACTCTTTTATTTCCTTAATGTTCCTATACCATTAATTAGTATGTTTCTTTATTTAATCTATCCAACGCAATTATCTCCTAAATCAAATATCACGCGCAAATTCCTCCTGACAGGAATTTATTTCATGCCGTTTCTCCAAGCAATCAATACTAGTTTCATTTAAATACTCAACCTTGTACGCAAATAATTTTCACCACCTTCCCATTTTTATATATTTCTTGCGTGTTAATCAACGCATTTACTTTCTAATAAATTTTAAACGTGTACAAAATGTTTGCCAAAGATTTCTTGCAGTTTCCTTTTGCTAAATTCACTCGATCAATACCACTGTAAATATTCGCTCAAATCTTTCTTGCCTATAATCTCTCACCTCAATCAATGCAATCGTGTATAATTGATTTAAATTTATTTCTTGCCTATATTCTCTCACTTCAATCAATGCAATCGTGTATAAATATAAGCCTCGTACACAAATAGTTTTCAATTGCATCTCAACATTTTCTTCATTTCTTCTTGCGTGCCTGAGCTCTGAAGGTATGGCCTCCATTTTCTTCTTTTTATTTTATATATATATATTTTTCCCATGCTTTGCTTTTCCCCTCCTTGTCCTCTTCTTCCAATATATTTGACAAATCCATCTTTATATTTCAACTCGCGTTCACAAATTTTCACATTATAACAGTCTCCATTTAATTGATATTTTAGCATAAAAATATATCTACATATTTTTTTATGTTAATGCTTATGTGAATTTTAAGCCAAGCTTTTTAGAGACGTATATATACGTTAGTCTTATATCTTATTTGTTATTATAAAATATTAGCAATATACATATTTTGAAAATATAATTAGATTTTTATTCCTGTTAGAATATAACATATATTAGTATGGCAGCTGAGTGTTGTAAAAGCATTAGTGATTTATGTTGTAAAACTAAAAATTAAATGTATAATTTTCATCTCGATTCTAGTGTGTGTATATATATAGTATGTTTTGGTTTTTTTCTCTTTTCTGTAGTGCTTTCATAATATGTATTTTTCAATAATATGATGATGTTTTTTTAATATGTATTTTAAATTTAATATCAGTTTCAAACAATGTGAGTATTTTATTTGAATATCTGTCTTAAATTAAATTTATTGAGATTTTAAGGAAATTTAAATAACACATATAATATATACTCTGTTTATATCAAACCGATTGATTTTTTTTTCATCGATTTCTATCTATCAGCTTTGTCATCAAATTCTTGCCAATTTTGCTTTGCTTCAAAGTTCGTATTGGGATCCATAACTGACCTCATTATCGTTCTTCTCTAGCCTCGAAAGGTGAGTAATCACTCATGATTAACGTTCTTTTATTTTATTAAATTTGATTTCAATTGAAACGACAATTGAAATATGATGCTGTAGTCATTTAAATTGTTATATATATGCTATTTTCTGTAACTATTCACCTGTGGGATATGACACCATATCCTGTTGTTTATATTATATTTTTATTGATGATATATGCCTGTTATTTTATTGTATTTTCTGTTATCACTCTGCAAGTTCCCTGTAGTTTAGAATTCACTATGGGTTGAAATGATACATACCCGAACGGACTTTTGGATAGGAGAATTTCGTTATGGGTTGAAATGATAAACCCAAGCGATTTTCAATTAAATTGAATTTGGGATTATGGGTCGAAGTGATATCTACCCGTATATTTAAATTTCGGATTGAAATGATAAATATCTGTATCCCTTGACCATAGCGTAGGAAATTATATACAGACATCGTTGGTCCATATATATATAAATGTTTTGAAAATAATTTCTATGGTTTGGAAAAGAAAAATATTGTTTTAATAAAGACTGATTCTTAGAATATTATATGTATAAAAATGAAAATTTTATGTATAGACCTAATAATAATATTTAATCTAATTGAGATTGATTTAATACATATAATATGTTTAAGGATTCATTTAAATTTATATTTCAAATTAGATTTGGTAAAATTTCGAATAAGCTAGAGTTGAGAAGATAAAGTTGAATTAATTGGAAATGGTATTTTATTAAAAATTATATTCAATTAAATCGATTTGAAACTACTGAATTCGGGATTTAATATATGATTTTATAACTTGGTTTTGGTAAAAGGGATTAAATGGATATTTGAAGTTTAAATAAATTTATGGAAATATTCTGTAAAATGAAATCTAAGGCTATTTAAATGATATTGAACTTGTTAAGTGGATATTTCCTGACCAAATAATAATGATGAAGCTAAATCAAGATCTATATGAAACTGTTATATTTAACTTTAAAATATTGAATATTAAAGCTTTGAATATAACGAAAGTTTAAATGGTTATTGGGATCTGAATTAAATTAATGAATTAAGCTTTGAATAAATGGGAATTTGGAACTTGAGTTGATTAGAATCAATTTGTGTAGTTGAGGAAATTTCAAATACTTTACTTTATAAATTATTTAATATTTATATACTATCTTGGGAAATAGATATATTTGAAAGGAAAATGATGTTTTGATTTTGAAGTCTAAATAAAATTGAATGACCACGGTGTTATAGTGTATATTTCTACCTTGTAGATAGTTCCATGGACCCTTAGAGGATGGTTATCCCAAACATCCTTAAGTTATTTGTATTTCCGTTGATATTTCACTTGAGTTGGATTTATTGAAATAAGAATGTTAATCCTGACTCGAGTGTTTTGTGTTTTTGCTTTACGCTCGGGTCAGACTAAGCGATACAGCATTTGAGACTCGCCTTTAGAGTTTGGAGCTTCGTTTGAGGATCCAACTATTGATTCACTTTCAGCTCTTTCAGTCGATTCGTTCGGAGAGGTCATCTGTTCATACTGGAGACTTCACTGTATTTGAGATATTCTGTTGTATTTTATTTCTAACTCTGGTATTTATATAGTAGCTTCATGAACTACTATTTATCTATTCCGCTGCATTATTTTATATTACTCTGTGTCTGTGATTCTGTGGTTGATTTATTTACTGTATATGCTGAGTTTTGCTAAATTTTAATTAACAATTCTGTATTTTGAATTATTCAAGTCGGACATGTATGGTTTTATTGTCAATTTGAATGGTCCAAAATAGCGGGTCGTTATAAAAACAGCCAACCTCCTTGCTAAAGATCCAGATAACTTCTACACAGACGAGTCTTCCCTGCGGCAGGTAAAGACTGCTCCATAACCACTTCTAAAACTGCTGCAAGAGAATACATCTTCGGAAATACCCATGGATACTGCATCTCACCACGCAGCTGTCAAGATACCATCACTTGCTTCTGCACTTTCGACAGATCCAAACTTTATAAAATCCTCTCACCCGAGCGCAACAAATTTTACACTTCAAAATGGACTCCAAATCTTTTAAAAGATTTCCTTCGAAGATCAAAGAAATCCTTACTTCATGCTGCAAAGCTCACTCGAGACGGTATTGGGTCTACAGTCTCGACAAATACACTTCCAACCTCAAACATATGAGCCTCTTTCATTAGTGGTAGTCGTGTTATACACACACCACTTCTCCATCTAGCTCTAGAACTTATGTTGGAAAACCCGAACAGGTAACCCAACAAATCAGGTAGAATAGATATATATAGTTATTCATAAAATTACAAGTACACTTTCTCAAGAAAGACACCACTCCAAAGCCTAGGTATTCGGTCAACCTATGCTCTGATACCAACTGTCACGACCCGTCTTCCACCTAACAAAAAGACGCATCATGATTTAAGAAAGAAAGGGATAGAAGAAGAAAAGATAGAAAAGAAGAAACTCAACAACAATAGATTCTCACAGAGGAACGAATGAAATATAATATATCACATAAAATATTACATAGTATCATATACATCAGAGTTACACAACCTATACAACACATATTAGACAGTTATAAACATGTGTCTATCATATAACTCAAGGTACCACAAAGATACAGACACAAAATAAACACAGCGGAACCATTATACATCTACACGCTGAAGCCTCCTGCTCCAAATCTCCTCCAGAATTCATCAATGCTAACCTGAATCCCACGACTACTCATACATAATATAAGTACCCAAGAGTTTAATAAAATAGAAAATAAACACATGGGTCAGACAGGGGTTTGGTGTGAGTAAATGGGTTAAAGTTGCTTAACTTAAAAAAAACTTTGAAAAGAAAGGTATCACGACTTCCCACACATAAACATGGAAAAGTTTTTACCTTACGCTAACCAAAACATTTGATAAGAAATCCAGTGATATTATAATAGTGACTAGGGATTTCAAGTAAATAAGAAATAGCCGAAATTGTTACATTCATTAAATTCCAGCTACTAGCCACAAAAGTGGGTAATACAAATCAAAACCGTAGGGTCTCGTAGGAAGAATGGGTTTCCAACAGGGCTACTGGGGTACTGCCCGTCACAGTACGGGGCCTAGATCACCATACCAAGGATTACTCCCAATCCCCTACAACACAAGGCCGGAACCATCCCTTACTGGACAGTCCCGAACAAGACCACCCCGTGGTTGGCGCAACCAACCACACACTAAGCCGAAATAGAAAGGGACCTCTAGACAGTGGTAAATCTCGTCCTACTTGGGCATGAACCACTTAACCTTGCTGCACCTTCCCTGTTTTATCCATTCCCGGTTGATGAGGCTTGAGGCTGTGATTACCTTTATAGAACACATCTATCTTAGAATGCTCATCGTCCACCTGACGATGTTCTGAAAGCATTCAATCCATACAAGTTCATTCCGGGTTCGAACGAAACCGAAGACACTATCTCGTTGCACTCATTTTGGAATCACCCTCAGAGTCAACGACCATAGCCCATGCACTCTGAATCACCTTCTCGAACCTGAAAGTACTATCTCCATCAAACTCATTTCAGAATCACCCTCAGAGTTATACTGACGAATAGTTCTTACACTTCGAGTCTTCACTAAGCTCTTCTCTTGAATTCACGACCTAACGTTTAATTTGGATCGATGTGGTTTTCGAATATCCAAATAAGGAAACCCGATCCCGGTCTCACCGAAATCCAAACGCCATTTTAATGTCCAAGTTGTTTAAAGGTTTAAACAATTAAACTTATATTCAGAATAACATAAACAGATAGATGAATCACATTATCACAATAGATAATTCAAATTATCCAATCATCTCACAAGCAGCATATATCCCATATCAGATATATCACATCCAAATCATCCAGTATCATTCAATCATCCAATATTAATCAATCATCTATAAGCAGGTTTGATTCTTTCTTAATCAATTGGATTACCTTAATCCTGCATACTTAACATTAATTAATTACCAATTAATTAATTAACTTAATGATCTTCCTTAAATAATCTCCCTTGATTAATTATCCTTTAATTACATTCAAGTAATTAGCCTTTAATTAATTACACAAATTAATTATCCTTAACCATATACAGTAATTAACCTTTAATTACTTCATTAATTACAATAATTAATGATCCTCCATTTATTTTCATTAATTAATTAACTATAATTAATTGCAGTAATTACAATTAATTAATCATACTTTAATTAATCACTTTCATTAATCAACCTTGATTAATTTCATTAATTATATTAACTAATGATCCTTATTAACTAATTAACCCTTTAATTAATTAAATAATTAATTTGTAATTAACCATCTCATTAATTAGTCTTAATTAATAATAAACAGTAATTAATAAACTTGTAATTACTTATCTTAATTAATTAATTTCTTAATTAATTATATTGATCTCTGATTAATTACACTAACTAATTAATCTTTAATCACTTTATTACAAAATCATTAATTAATTACATTAATTAATAATCCTTAATTAATTAATTTATTAATTAATCACATTTTTAATTAATTACACTTAGTATTAGGTATAATTAATCACATTCATTAATTAATTAGTCATATTAATTAATTAACCAAAATTAACTAAGTAATTAACCCTTAATTATTTCCATAAGTAATTATCCTCTAATTACTTTCATTAGTTAATACTCTATTAATTAATTATCTTAACAAGTAATTAATCCCATCATTAGTTAACCTTAATTCTTTAATTAATTAATCACTCTTTAATTAATTAACTTTCAAATCAATTTTATTAATTAATCCTTTAATTAATATCATCGAGTGATTATCGCTTAATCACTTCCAATTAATTACTTCCATAAGTAATTATACACTAATTACTTCCATAAGTAATTTCTCTTTTTTTAATCATATTTAGTAATTATACATTAATTACTTCACTAAGTAATTACTCAATTAATTAATAAGTGATCATCATTAATTAATTAAACTAATTAATTAACCTAAACTTAATTACATTAATTAATTATCCAATTAATAAATCACTTAATCCCTAATTAATTCATTAACCATCCACTAATTACTTCCATAAGTAATTATTCTTAATTACCAATAAGTAATTAAGCTAAAATTTATTTTATTAATTAATTATTCTAAATTAATCTCTACTTAACTAATTAAGAATAAGCTTTGCATTTATCAAATATTTTCTCAAATCATTTACTTCATTAAAACCAATTTAAAATCAATTTGAAATAGGGTTTATTTTTAACAAAACAATTCAAACAATTAATTTTAATATACTTGAAATCTTTGAATATCCTTTCAAACATTTTAAATTAGATCAAATAATTATTTAACTTTGAAAATCCAAATTTTCATATCCTTTAAACTTATTCATTTTAAATAAATTTTAAAATCTAATTTAAACCTTCCTTTACAATTACCTTGGATATATTTTTATTCTTATTTCAAACTCATTTGAACTTTCTTAATCTTGAACTGATATTTAAATTGAAAATATCTTGAATTATAATTCAAAATAAATTGGGTTAATTACTTTTGAAATCGACAATTTTAAACATTTCAAATCTTAACACATATTTAATTAAATATTTTCAAAATCTTGGTTTCTATTCATTAGAAAAACTTGTTTTATAATTTAAAACTTGATTTTTTTTCAAAATTTGTTTTTACTTTACTAAATCAGTTTAACCTTAACACCTAAAAACTTGAGTTCGAACACTAATCAACACGAGCCTGCCCCGAGTCTTCCACCTACTCAAAAAGCTTCGAGTCGACATCAGAAAATCACGAGCATCACTCCGAGTCGACCCTCATCTTCCCCAAACTCCATTATTCTCAGTGCACAAACATACACGCGTGTACGTGCACGTCACATCCACCCTCCTCCGACCATCTTTTTGATCGTCGACCAATCACACAAGGCCTCGACAACCTTACACCAACCCAGAATCCAAAATCCAAACAGCGAATCGAAATTTCGATCATTGATCGAAATCTGGAACCAAACTCGACCCACAAAATCTCTCAACGCCGTCGATCACGTTGACCGAAATCTCCAGTTCTCCTTTCAGAGCACCGCCATATCACCACGCCCCCATCCCTCATCTCGCGATCGCACCCGGTCCATCACCCACGTCGAAATTGCCTCGACAACCAAGACGAACGAAACACAAACTTAAACCCTAGTTCGCACCGAGTACGACCACCACGACCCTCGAGAAAATCAACCAGAATTTTCCTATACTCACCATCATTCTTACCACCTCCAGACCAAAAATCGAACAACTCCGCCATGTCGTTCATCGGCAATCGCCCAAAACTCCAAATTCGAACAACCCCAAAATTCTCATGAATCATCAAACTAAAAATCATGAGATGCATATCAAAATTCATGATTTTCAATCACGAATTCATTCCTATGATTCAAATTTGAAATTAAGAAAGTTGATTTTTACATAAAATTTGGGTTTCACTGTTATTTATAAAATTTCGAAATGAATATTTATTATAAATACCTAGAATGATTTTTGGTAGTGATGTTTCACGATTTCAATCACTTTTTATTTGCAAATCAAAGGTAACAATGATTAAAGAATGAGATATTAAATTTAGATAGAAAACCCAAATCTGTTAAAACAATAGAGCCTATATATTTTCATTTACACAGGCATTCAATACTTATTACATACATGCATTCATTTAATCCAAGCATTTCAAGAAAACATCTTGATTTTTATACATCGGCCAAAGTGAAATCAAGATTTAAATCTGTTTTTTTTTAAAACTATGTTTACTCACCAATTAATGGAACAGAGAACATATTTTCATGTCCAGGCTTTAAATTTTGATCTGGAAAGTGCTTTTGAATTTCTTTGTTGTTGAAATCCTTTGCACGCTTGTTAATTGATGATTTAAGTGTTGAAACTTGCTGTTAAAATTCAACTTGGCTTGAAATCCCTCAGGTTGAAGTTTTAATTTGTTGCATTGTTGTTTTCCAGATTTGAAAATGGGTTACAGGATTTGGGAAAATTTGAAATGGGCGAAAAGTTTTTACAAGATTTTAGTTTGAAATTCTTTTTGCTTCAGCTGAAAATAGGAAAAAGAATTTGAAGAAGAATGTATGCTTTTATGAACTAAATTATGAAAAATCAAAGAAAATAAAAATTTAAGAAATGACACTTGTTTTTAAAACTTACATTTGTCCTCTAAATCACTTAATTGTTCAACACATGTTACTAAGATGTGCTAATATGTTTACATATGTTCCTAAGTATTTTAATAAATTTTCATTTAATTTAAATGCTAATATAAAGCTTACATACTTAATTTACTTAATTAATAAATACTTATATATGTATATACAAATTACTTTTAAAGAAAATATTATAAAACCAATTATAATACGAATAAATTCTTATACATGTATTTTTAAATCTAAAACATTTATCTTTATTGTTTAAGAGATATAAATTAAATTTTCAAATATCCTTTGAAAAGTATTATTTTAAATTATACTCTCCAAATTACAATTTATATATATATATATATATATATATATATATTGAAATTTGAAAGTTCTTTTATTAAATTCAAACCAAACTTCACTATATACAAATATGCATACATTTCAAGTAGAAACTATTTTTAACATATATTTTGAGAATTATTATATTAAATTTCAAAACAACTTCAAATTATAACATATACTTACATATATATATATATATTACAATTTGAAAATTCATCTTTTATTTAAAAGAAAAGATTTTCTATTCACAATATATATACCAAATATATGTATTATAAATAGAATAAAATTTTATTAGTTTTGAAAGATAATTCTTATCAATTTTAAATTGTTAAAAAGATATTGATCAATATTGCCAGATTAAATATCTATTAACCTTTAAAAGATTAAATTTACCTATTTAAATTAAAATTATAAAGGAAAATTATCAAATCAATTTAATTATTAATATAGATTATTAAATTGATATTGCCTAAAATTTCGGGTCGTCACAAGTTTATACTTCTTTGTTATAATGCTAATTAGGGTAATGTACTTACCCCTTTGGACATTCAAACATTACTTATTATTTGGATTCCAATTCAAAGTTTTTAACTTAAGATTGAACATGATTTTAGGATTGACATACTATGCTCGATATCACTTATGAAGTTTGAGTCCGAGCACTCCTACATAAGGAGTACGTTGTTGCTACAAACAATTCTCTACCATTTCATAAATACTAGAGAACACTCTAAATTATCATGTATTGATCTTAATTTGGATTTGATACTCTCTCAGTGTACTAAGTATATTATTGAAATTATGTGATGATTCCTGTTGCCTATGCATAAGGAATCCATCTCACATTCTCCATATAAACTTTTAATATGGTTTCTATGTGTAGTACATGAGACTATCCTACCATCCTTTAATATTAACTATAAAAGATGTCATTTCCAAATCCAATATCAAGAATTAAACAACCAAAACTAAAATGAATATAAAATGAGTCCATCATTAACAATCATAAGTTTGTTGTTAACTTATAGTTTAGGAAATATATTAGTATTTTCATAGTTCTTTCTTATAGAAACTCACTTCCTCTGCACTTTGTACAAAAGTCAAACTATTTGATACTTGTATCAAAATACTTGTTAAACTCTAATGCTTATCGACTGATACTTCGATATATGTTCTTAGATCATATCCAAACCCAGTAATCATTGTATTGCTTCCTACTAAATTTGAGATACTTTGATAGCTGTTTGAAACCATTATTTAGAATTTTCTATTCCAGTCTATAAGTACCGAAACTCAAAATTATATCAGTAATAATTTTGGAAGTAAAATTTGACTTTACTTAAACACGTAGAACATGAATATGTTATGTTGATTTCAACAACTGAAATTTACGATGTTATCCTTATCGATGTTGCTTACTATATTCCAACTGCATTTCTCTTCTTGAAAACACATTTGTGGCCGATGGATCATATCCCTTTGGGTACAACTATCAAAATCATATTTTGATATTGTTCTTCGAATCTATTCAGGACTTGAGCATCCTTGATAGAGTCAATACCCTTAATGGCATTACTTCCAAGTGAGGATATTTTATGTAACGATCTCCTTTTCGACCTTCGAGCATCGACATTAATACATCCATCGTATTCATGTGTCGAGCATCCAAGTGCTGGAAAGATAGAACGTTCGGGTAAAAGAAAACGATGAGAAGAAAAAGAACAAGAAAGTAGACGACAATAACATCATAATCTCACAGCAGAATGATAACCTATAATATCTCAATAGATATTTACAAAAAGAACTTTTTAATATCTATACAATAATCAAAGAAAACTAACCTACAATCAATCTAGACGGTTATAACCGTCTATCCTTACAATTGCTGATAAATATAAACAAAATTCTATAGCGGAAAAAGAAAAACAATGGTAGGTAATCATCTAACTCCTCTCTAAGAGCTCCAATGAACATAAATGAAATCTGGAAATATATACAGGGCCGACACGAACATTATAAAAAAAACATCTAGATTAATTTGGTAAACCAGCATGAGAAAATCAAGTTATTTGAATTAATTAATGTTATAATACCTTTTAAAATAAAAGAATCTCGTACAACATACCGCAAATAAACACGGATGGGTTTTTATCTTATGATAACCAAATCATTTCTATCAGAAACTCCAGTGATATTATAATAATGTCTAGTGTGTTCAATAAAAATATATATACATAGATGAAATTGTTACATTGATTACATTTAACAGCATATTTCGGTATACAAACAAAACTACTAAGGTATGTTTGCATAAATGGATTTTCCACGGAGACCTCATCAGTAAACTGAGACCGATCACCTATGACAAAGATCAAAAAATACCTTCCAAGCGTCATATATCTCTAGATAAAATGTACCATAAGGTAAACCCAACTGGTCCACGCCTGAATGAGCAAATCCGAACCACATGGAACCTAAGCATCATTACTCTTGTCAGCCAATATATTGATAAGAATGCTATAGATAATGGAGTTGAGGCACCCCTCTGGGTTCGCAAAACCCATGGATTGTGCATCCTACTTTGTCTTTAGTCATTTCCTAATGTCGAGGTTACGTTCGTCATCTTTAAACGAGTCTTCAACACTTAAACAAAGAATGAATCCAATATGGATTCCAAAATATCAATAGATTTTGGAACCACACATGGACTCCATCATTTCACCTCTAAAACATAGAACCCGTATCTCAGTTTTGAAGTGATTTTCGATAAGTAGAACACTTACCGATCCCAGTCTCTCTAAGATTGAATCGATGAATTTGGTCTTATTCAACAATAATATGATTTATCACGTGAGGGAACTGATTCCCGTTTTCTTTCCATAAGCAAGTAAACTACAAGCACTTTCAATTCATGCAAAGCATGATCAAGTCACATAAACGACTTTTAATCCCCTTTTAATTAACTTATCTTTTATTACTTAAAAAAAAATTTATTTGTAAAATACCTTTTTATCTAATAATACTTTTCTAATTAATCAAAATTTCCTTTATTAATTAATACTCCTTTATTAATTAAAACTTCTTTATGTACTTGTATATATGTATATGTATATAATTTCTCTTTCTAAAAGATATAAACTTATTTTCTAGTATTTCAATATTTACTTGTACACTTTTTAATACTTTAAAAAGTACTCATATACTTATCTCAACAGTATAGGTATATTCACAAATCATTTAACAAGTTTTACTTTCTTTAAAATATAATCAAAGGGGTTAAAAAAATGTTACTAAAATATTGTTACTATAAACTCCTTCTCTTTTATAGATTAAATATGTAACATTTTCAATCATTTTATGAAAGATTTCAATAATTGTAATTATCTTTTACTTTCCATTTTCTAAGTTCTAACTACATTTATAACATTTTTCCACTTTAAAATATAATTCAATGGTTTAAAAACAAATGTTACTACAACGTTATTTACAACAACCTAAAACATTTCACTCTTAACCATTTCCTTTAAAACTTGTCTTTAAGGATTTAATTACATTTAAGAGTTAAAGATAATTGTAACTCAACATTAGTCATATCAAACCCCAATCTATTTCATGTTTTAAAAACATTTGCTTTCAAACTCCCTTTTAAAAGATTTAACTATATGCAAGTGTTTAAGACAATTGTTATTTAAAACATTATCATAACAAACCCAATACCATTTACTTATAGTTATCTATTAAATATTCATTAGTAGATATCTAGTTATAATCCTAAGTATAGATAATAATAGGGGCTAAAAAATTGTTACTAAAATAATGTTTACTACAACCCAAAATCATTTATATACTTATCGTTAACTTAAAACATATATTTTAAAGACCAAAGCATGTTCACGCTCATTAGTTAAGATAATACACTTTTAGTTAATCTCACAAAACCATTTATTTTAATTTACAAGTTAAAATCGAAACTACCTTTATTAAATTTATTAAATACTTAATTTAATATTTAAAACTTGTATTTAATATAGAAATACTTTTAAAATATTTATTGACACGTTAAAACCACTTTTAAAACTACCTAAAATATATGATAATTGTTGAAATAGGATATTATGTTATATAAAGTTCTATTTACTTTAATAAAATATTTAACTAATTTTCTAAAAACTATATGTTAACCCGCCTTTCGGTAAGGCCACATATAGGTGGATTTAACTAAATCGGCTTCTTGTTTATCGAGGCTGGAATATGATGGATTCGGTTGGAAAGGTTTGAGGTCACTTGGATATGTCGATCGGTCAAGAAGTGGAAAAGTTACATGGCTCGGTATGGAAGTTGTAGGTCGTTCGACATGGTCGGCTCGGTTTGGATGCTCTGGGTCGCTTGGCATTGGTAGGTTTGTTCGCATCGTACGGCGCTCGGCATTGAACCTCGCTCGGCATCGTACGTCGCTCGGCATCGTACCTCGCTCGGCATCGTACCTCGCTCGGCATTCGTACCTTGCTCGACATTAAACGTTGCTCAGCATCATGGTGAAGTAAGGAAATGGCTCGACAAATGCCGCTCAGCATACGGCAGTGGTTCGGCAAATGCTGCTTGGCATACGGTGGTGGTTCGGCAGGTGCCGCTCCACATAAGGTGGCAGATTGGTATTGTGGCTCGGCAAGATGACTCGACAAGGTCGCTCGGCATTGTGGCTCGGCATAGGTCATTCGACATGGTGGCGGTCATAGTGAAAAGTGTGGCTCGGCTATGGCCTTGATGGGCTCGGACTACTCAGGAAGCCCAATAACTCGGCATTTGCCTATAAATATAGCATGGGGGTTCAGAAAAGGGATCTTCTTCCGGCTCTCTGACTTTCTATTTTCTAAGGTTAAGGCTACTCTACAAGTTTGTAACAGCAATTGATTCTAACATCAATCAAAAGGAAACTTTTGGAGTGGACGTAGGCCGAAGTCAGCCGAACCACTATAAATTCTATGTCTTTACTTCTTTCTCTTTAATTTTTACTGTTCTACACATTTATACTCGCTACACATATTATATCTGTGAGTTGTGAGTGGTATTTGGTGCTTCCGCTTTGATTTAGGTGTTAGTGACCAATTTTGGTGCTAACATTTTGGTGCTTTAACTAAGAAGGAAAGCACTCAGGAATTTTGAAGCTAAGAACTTGGATTCTGGGAAGCAATGGTTAGGCCATCAGCAAGGAAGCAAGTGATAGAAAGGAGCAATCAAGAAGGAAGTCAAGATGCTTCCTCTAGAGATAGAGTAGGTGGATCATCCATCTACATCACCATAGAGGATTAGAAGCGATAATGAAACGGCAAGAGGAGATGATGCAGGCTCTTCTTAGGAAATTCGGACAATCGGGAACTGCAGGTGCTCAAGATCTTGGAGCTGGACCAGAGGAACTCAACCAGCAGACAGATGGAGTGATTCAGCAGGGGGTAGCTCCCAATCAACAAACAACTAACAATCTGGATGGAACTAGGCTCAGGGGCATACCACCATGAAATGCTGGACCAATCCATGGAGGGATACCAGATGACGCTGTGCAACCTGACACCGACAGGAGTGCAAGAGTACGAGATGAGGAGTATGTGCCATAATTCCCTCGTGAACTCGGGGGGAAGATCGGAGGCAATGGACAAGGATTACAGCTTAGGGACAACGACAGATTAGCGGAGATGGTCAGACGGGCTGTAAGAGGTGGATTGGTAAAAAAAGACTTAGAGGATGTGAATAGGAGTCCCTTTACTCCTGCTATCAGGAATAGAAACCCATCGGACTTTAAGCTACCAACGTTGGATACGTATGATGGGAGAATGGATCCTACCGTTCACCTGACGAGGTACATGCGGCATATGGAGGTACTGAGGGAATCGGATGAGGTCATTGCTCGATGCTTCCCATTGTATTTGAAGGATATCGCAGCTATGTGATTCAGATAGCCAAAAAGTGGTTCTATCGGCACATGGACAGAGCTAGTTGAAAATTTTATGAGACGGTTTCGGGTCCATATAGTCAGACCCAAGAACGTAATGACCTTGACATCGATGAAGCAATGGAAGGGAGAGTCACTCAGGAACTTCTTAACGAGATTCAACGTGGCGGTAACCTTAGTAGATCGACCTGACCCGTCAATGGTTTTAATGGCAGCAGTCTCAGGAATCGCGGATAATTTGGATTTCAAGATATCATTGGAACGATACCCACCGAGGGATCTCGGGGAGTTCTACCATGAGGCGGAAAGGTCCTAAGAAAGGAGGATGCACAGGCTAAGAGAGTAGGGAGAGAGGCTAAAGCTTATGCAGTGAGGGATAGAGGCCCACCCAGGGGGGATCCAAGTAAAGACGATAAAGGAAAAAGGAAAAAAGGGCAACGGTGGCACTTCGAAGAGGCCTTGAAGGGAGTCAAAGGTTTCTTCTTACACAGATTTAACTGAGACTCCTGAAAGGATTTACTTGGATACTCGAGGGCGCATCCAGTACCAAAAGCTGGTAAGGAGGGAACCTTCTGAATACGAGTGGGCATCGGGAAGGCATTGCCTATTCCATGAGCTGGATGGGAACAACACAAACGATTGTAGGCATTTGAAAGATATCGTAGAGGAGCATGTGAGGAATGGTCACCTCCAACAGCACATAAGGAATCGAGCTGTAGCAATGGAACGGTAGCGGCCACTGCCTACCTCTAGCAATAGGGCACTGGATCTGGTCAATGCCGGCTTGTTATAAACTGAATGGTTTGATATTTCTGAATAAGTAATAGTACCCAAAGTTATATGGCTAGGTCACTTACATGCGTACACGATTGAGGACGGTCCTTAGGCATGCTCTGAGATGACGAAAAATCGTACTGCTCAGGTCTATGAAATCCTGTTTTCTTTCTGTTTTTCTGCAAAATTTGGTTCTCTTTGGTACTTTAGACATTTACTTTTCTTTGGTATGGTTTTGGAATTTGGGTTGAACTCTCAGTTTGGTTGGTTTTTTGGCTTGTCATTTTGGTTTGGATGTTTGATTTTTGATATGGATTTCTAGTTTTCTGATTGGATTCAGATCAATGTATTAAAAAATTCAAGTTTTGCGATTACAATCCCGACCAGAGAGACGGGGAAGTGATCGCAAGTTACGAGTCCCTTTGCCGGAGAGCGATGGAATGGACTCGAACTGAATATAAAAGTCCTTGGCCGGAGAGCCGAGGTCGATGAATATTAAAGTCCTTGACCAGAGAGACGAGGTCGGTGAATATAAAGGTCCTTGGCCGGAGAGCCGAGGCCGGTGAATATAAAGGTCCTTGGCCGAAGAGCCGAGGCCAGTGAATATAAAAGTCCTTGGCCGGAGTGCCGAGGCCAAAGAATATAAAAGTCCTTGGCCGGAGTGCCAAGACCGGTGAATATAAAGGTCCTTGGCCAGAGAGCCGAGGCCGGTGAATATAAAGGTCCTTGGCCGGAGAGCCGAGGCCGGTGAATATAAAAGTCCTTGGCTGGAGAGCCGAGGCCGGTGAATATAAAAGTCCTTGGCCGGAGAGCCGATGCCAGTTAATATAAAAGTCCTTGGCCGGAGAGCCGAGGCCGGTTAATATAAAATTCCTTGGCTTGAGAGCCGAGACTGATGAATATAAAAGTCCTTGGTTGGAGAGCCGACGCCGTAGAACATACAAGCCCTTGATAGGAGAGTCGAGGCAGGAATAGGATAACGCGACCCGACGAGGTCTATGGATTCAAAGAATAGACCCGGTGAGGTCATGTATTTGGCTATTGGATATGGATGGATTAGAGCTCGGCTGTCGAGTTCAGGCGGATATGGATTTGGCTAAGGATTTGGTTACTGGATTCAGAATTGGATGTCGACTCAAAGTAGTCGTAGACTTGGATAAGAATACGGCGACGGCATTTGGATAGAATGGATTAGAGTATGAATCGGAAAGTATGGATGTGACTAACATACATACTTCGGATAATGGACTTGAGGTTATTTAAAACACACCTTCCAACAGCAAGGCATGTTTGGAGGGCAAATGTTAACCCGCCTTTCGATAAGGCCATAGACAGGTAGATTTAACTATATCGAGGCTAGAATATGATGGATTCAGTTTGAAAGGTTGGAGGTCAATTAGATATGTCGGTCGGTCGAGAAGTGGAAAAGTTACGCGGCTCGTTCTGGAAGTTGAGGTCGTTCGGCATGGACGGTTCGGTCTGGATGCTCTGGGTCGCTCGGCATTAGTGGGTTGGTTTGGCATCGTACGACGCTCGGCATCGTACCTCGCTCGGCATCGTACCTCGCTCGGCGTCGTACCACGCTCGGCATTGAACGTCGCTCAGCATTGTGGTAAGGAAGGAAATGGCTCGGCAAATGCCGCTCGGCATAAGGTAGCGGTTCGGCAGATGCCGCTCGGCATAAGGTGGTGGTTCGTCAGGTGCCGCTCGGCATAAGGTGGCAGATAGGCATTGTGGCTCAGCATGGTGGCTTGGCAAGATCGCTCGACATTGTGGCTCGGCATAAGCCATTTGGCATGGTGGCGGTCAGAGTGAAAAGTGTAGCTCGACTATGGCCTTGATGGACCCGGACTACTCAGGAAGCCCAGTAACTTGCGATTTGCCTATGAATACAGCATGAGGGGGTTCAGAAAATGGATCTTCTTTCGGCTCTCTGACTTTCTATTTTCTAAGGCTAAGGCTACTCTACCAGTTTGTAGCTGTAATTGATTATAACATCAATAAAAAGAAAACTTCTGGAGTGGACATATTCCGGAGTCATCCAAACCGCTATAGATTATGTGTCTTTACTGATTTCTCTTCAATTTTTACTGTTCTTCACATTTATGCTCTCTATATATATTCAATCTGTGAGTTGTGACTGATGTTTGGTGCTTTCGCTTGGATTTGGATGTTAGTGACCAATTTTGGCGCTAACATTATATATACTTACTATTACTTTAAAAACTGTTATATACTTTGAAATAAATTAAAAACTATTTCATACTTAGAAATACTTTTAAAATTATTATATTAAATATCACTTAAAAATACTTATTTCATACGTTATTTGAAATCCATAAAAACATGTTTTATAATATAAAATCCTTTATTTTGAAATTCAAAAATAATTATAAAACATTTTTAATCTTCTAAACTTCTTTTAAAAAGATAAAGGAAAATATCCAAAATCAAAACCCTTTATTCTTTACTAAGATAAAGATTTCCAACACCCCTTTTGTTCTCCAATACATATAACTTTCCAAACAATGAATTTACGTGCAACATGCCGAAAGGCATGTAAAATAATCCAATATATATATTTCCTCAATATATCACAATTTATCCAATTTAATTACATTTCAATTATCAGGGATTTCAATGCACGTTTATAAAGACTACAATGCTTTATACATTCACAATATAATTTTCAATTTAATAAAATAGCAATACCAAACATGTAAACAAGCTTGGACCGCAATCATGTGATAGAGGATTTAAAAGAGAAATTACACAACAAATATTGTTGTCATTTGCTTTTATAAGTAACGAGGGGTATAAAAATAATAACTTGCATTATTATCTATTTTAATTATATTATTCACTGCAAACAATTATCACAATAATAAACAGATAACTGGTGATAAAATCTCACCCAAGTTTTGGCTAATGCTTCCACGTTTCGAAATAGTTTAAAATTGAACGCCAAATTCCAACTAGCTCCGAACTCAACGAACCTAACTCTTATGCTCAGATATCATCGCTACGAGTCCAGCACAAAAGACAACATCCCAATCTAACCTCGTATGGACAAGATACCAATTAGGGAACATTTTGAAATTAATTAAATTATAATTAACTTTAATTAATTAGTTTTATACGTTAATTATCTTCCTCAAATTGATTTTCCCCCATTTTCGTTTTCCATGGCCTATATCCATGCATCACCGTTCACATGTACATTGCATCCGCCATCCCATCGACAAATCCAACAACTCCAGCAAGTTCCTCTTGCCTTGCTCATCATACTGGCATCACCGCTACCTCCCCTCGTGTGCCAATAAAAATCCATTCGTTCATCACCTAATACCAAAACTTGTCAGTTCGCGTTTAAACCCCCCATCATGGCCATCTTGTCCACCTAGGGTGCACATCGCCTCCGCCACTTTGATCGTTACCAAAAACCCAACTTCGCCTTAAACCATGGCCAACCCGTAGCACCACATCGCCGCCGTGACCCCAATTTTGAATGCAAAATACATAGCAGCCCAAAACCCTAATTGACCTTGTCCAAGCTCCTTCGACCATCGGTGGCTCCGCAACTACTTCCAACACCTCCGCCTCGCCACAACCTTCCTCTAGCACACTCCGTTAACCTCTTAGCCCATCTAGTCATCGAACAATGCAAGATGAATGGAATTTCTTCATCCGCCTCCCTATATCGATCCCCTTCACTAAAAATCACAAAACCGTCTCTAAAAATCATGATTTGATGCTACGAACACATCCATGGCTTTAAATCTTTATCTTTTGATTGTCAAAAAGCGATAATTTCTTGACTACTACTGTAATTGATCGATTCCTACCCCTACACTCGCCTAAACAATGAGCTATCATTTTTTAATATAAATAAAGGTTGTATGAGCAATTTTCATGTTGGAGGATTGAGCAAATTATTGTCGGATTTGGAGATATTGATTTTTTGAAGTGTGGTGGATGGTTTACTCATTTTACAGTAAAATGAAGAAGAAGAAGAAGTGAAAGTGTATGTAGTTGTTTGCTTTTTGTCTATGTGAATTCCCTCAAAATATGTGTGTTTGCCTGTGTATATATAGGCAAAATAAAATGGAAACAAGATCAACTTTTTTTAGCCAAAAATGAAGGCATGGATCAAGCAAAGTGATGGGAAGGAAAATCAAAGCATGGAAAGGACAAAAGTTAATGGAGAACATGCGTGAGTGAATATGGCAAAGGGATGGTGTTGTGTACGTGACTTATATATTTGTTTTTAAAGAATGCTGGATTTGCGATACCCCATCACACAATAACACGTTTGTGAACGAGTCACAATCGACAGAAATAAAAATATAATCACGTACAATAATGTGACACGATCATAAAACCGTAATAAAATACACATGTCAATTTATTGTATGAGTTTCAAAAATGCCAACGTTTAATGTAAAATATGTCAAACGAAAATTTAATTATTTCTCAAATTAAAAATTATGGAAAAAACATATAAATTGGATTAAAAATACATCATTAAAAATCAGGTCTTAATTTGAAACATATAATTTATTATATTTTAATTTCAAATTTGAAGACTCAGAATTTACGGGTCGTTACATTCTTCCCCCTTTAGAAGAATTTCAACCACAAAATTCTAAGGGCGAAAAAATATAACGAAAGCCAAACAAACCTAGCATATGAATATACTAAATCCCGTACGATGTACATGTGTCATCTGTATGCAATATCAATCTAACCACTTGTTCGATCGATCTAGATTCCACTTTCAAACTAATATATCTCAGTTGACCTCTCTAGTGCGGATTTTGATCTGATTCCTTGATTAAACACTTCAGTCCTCCTTACATAGTCATATAGTATGATGGAAAAATTCAGAATCATATCAAAATCTGTATCAAATGTTCTCCGTCAAAAATTCTAGTGAAAAATCCTTGTTTAGATCAGTGTATAATACCTCGAAATCATGCACTCGAACACTAGATCAGGAACAGTCATGTGAATAAAATGATCTACGCACAACTTACATACTTTTCTATTGGTTTCTTAACTACACCAATTTCTTCCAAATTCCCATTTATTTGCACAAAATCATTTCTTATATAATACGGAAATCATTTATGCAACATTACTTAAATTTGTAAACATTTCATAAAGACTTATCTTTACTTATATAACATTTTATCAAAATAAAATTTCGTTTGAAAACATCTCAAGACTTAAGTTCATTACTTGTATAATACTCTACTATATCCTAAGAGTATATACAAAACATTCTTTTACATTTTCACTTTCTAAAATTTCAACGAAGGTCCAAATTAAATTTGGATCTTATAATCGAATCAACCTTATTGTGACAACCTGAAATTTATGGATATTTGAAATTGGAATATTTAATTAATTTTAAATATTTGAAAGTTAGTTTAACCTGAATTTCAAATATCACTATTTATTTGACATTTAAATTATTGAATTTAATAATCTGAAATTGGTTTAAATAGTGAATCTTGGATTTTAAGCTGGATAAAAATATTTCAAAGGCTTGTAAAATTTATATTAATAATACTGAATATAGCAGAAGTGTTAAAATTGAATTTGGAAGTGATTTCTCCAGTTTTGAAAATATATTGTTTAAATCAATATTTAAAAAAATAGCCTTCCGGGACACAGTCTCGGAATTCGAACGAAACCAGTTTCATTGGATCCGTAATATTGTATTATTATCAGATTTCAATTTTCATAGTGTTTGGAGTTGTCGTGTGATCGTACGATAAGTAAACGCGCTGAATTTTTATCGAAAATCTAATATAATAACTAGGTTCAAAAAGCTATCTTCTCCATACAATTGAAATAGGACTCGAAACCTCTTCCATTGCGTTCGGAATATGGGTTTAACGTTATAAACGCATAGCGGCATGCCTCGATTGGAGATCGAGATTTTGAGCTGCGAAAATCAAGACGATTTGATTTGAATTTAAATTCAAACATAAATAATAAATTACATGCAACGCTGTAGCTTTCTTTCCACGCATCTTCTCTTACTTGAACGTGTCAACTCTTATCTACGCGTTCTTTTTTTAAATAATAGAAGAAATAAATCGATAATGAAACGATGAAAGAAAAAGGGGTTTCTTCATTGTGGATCGAACAAATTTGTTTGACAGTTATAAAATTAAAATATATCGAACCAAATTCCTTTTTCAACCTAAATCAAATTTCCCTTTTTTCCCTTTGTTGATTCAAAATTTAAATAAAATCGAACAAAGCGTTCGAGGTTCGAAGCAATATGTGTGCTAAGGAGTGCGATCGAACCACGTAGCTCGCGAGAGCGCGCTCGGCGATGGTTGGTGGTTAAGCGAAGCATTCGAAGTTGCTGCGGCATTCACGAGAGATGCTTGCTTTTCACGAAAGACAGTGATGGGTCGATCATCTCTAGGCAAAGCGGCGAGTGGTTCAGTATGTCGCTTGGGTTCGTTGACGGCGATGGTTGTCAAGGGCAGCTAGAGGTGAAGTGTGTGTCGCGAGGTAGATGGGTGAGTGTGTGAGCAAGGCGTCAGGAGGCAGTTCAGGATCGATGGAATTAGAGTAATAGTTTGCGTGGTATGTGGAAGGGCCGAAGATTATCGGCGACAGTGACGTGCTATTTGGGGATTTGTGCTTACGTGAGGATCTGTTCGTCGGAGGTCCTGATTTAGGTAAGTTAGCATATATTTTTAATCTCTGTATTTTCATGATTAATTCACAGTAAACATATACATTCAAACAATATTTAAAAAAAAAAATAGAATTGTAAAAGAGGTTATATACTATTTATTTAATCAGGTTAAACTGGATATATATATATATATATATATATATATATATGCAAGGAAAAATATGTATAAGTGTTCAATTTTAAAGTATGTTATAAAAATATACTTTTACATGTCTATTTTAAATTAACTATGTATAAGTATATAGAAATTTTAAAGGTAGTATAGATTGTTTTATAGATATATATTTATAGAGATTATGCAATTTATATTGACTATTTTCATCAGGATATGTGTTTTCTAAATAATAAAATAAATATATATACTTATTTTAAACTTATTAGTTTATTTCTAGATATTGTATTATATTGATTAATTTATTAAATAAAATTATTTAATTATTTATCTTCTAAAAGAGCTTCAAAGGAAAATAATTGGTTTAAAAGAAATCATTAGTTTAAATTAAAATTATTAAATGGGAAATTAATTGTTCAATTAATTTGAATATTAATAAATCATCTAATGTTTATATAAGGTCAAAATCTGAAAGAAGCAAACCGGATTGGAAATGGGTTGCATGGTAGTCAAAGATGAGTTAATCTCACTCATTTGGATTATTATTTAAATTTAAATCGTTAAATTTAAATATTTGGTCGAATGATTGAATTAATTGGATATGGTGTATTATATAGTAGTATATGGTATATATTGGAGTAATTAATTTCCTGCATTATACAGCGGATGAGACCCTATGCGCCACATAATAGCGATGAGATGATATAACCTTATATACCGCGATATACCACCTCGAAGTGGAATTGGTATTTTATATTGTGCTAACATCTGTGGATGTAGGGA
The DNA here is from genome assembly GCA_030765085.1 of Allium cepa. NCBI lineage: Eukaryota > Viridiplantae > Streptophyta > Magnoliopsida > Asparagales > Amaryllidaceae > Allium > Allium cepa. Next base: position 582,482,728 of record CM060940.1, read on the forward strand.
AACAGGTTGGAGGGATCCAATTGGATTCCTCAAAATTATTTAGATTGTTAAATATTATGTGATATAATTTATTTGATAATCTGTGATAGATTATATTGGTAAATTGCAAATATTGGATTCTATGGTTTGATTGAATATATTTAGGTATACTGAGTTATCAAAAAGATATATAGATTGGATTTTTGAAGGAAAATAAACGGAGAATTTTTAAGTAAATAATTATAGAGGTTTGGATTAATAAATTGGGAATGGATAAAAGTTGATTTTTAAATTCTAATAAATAAATTCCGAGTATGGATGGAGATTTTGAATAAAAAAAGGGAAATAATGAATTTTAAAACCTAAGTGATATTATTTAAAGGAATAAAGGATTTATTTTAAAATTCAAGGTTAAATTTATTGGAAAAGATAAAGAAGGAATTTGGAAAATTATGAAATTGGTATTTTTAGTTAAATAAGATTTTAAATCATAATTAAGAAGTAAAATATGAAGTTAATGGGTTTTGAAATAAATTGAGTAAGTAAAGGAATTTATTTTAAAATCGAGTACATTTTGAAATTAATTTGGAAATTGATTTAGTGTGAAAACTGTGTTTAAAAGAAGGATGAAACCATGGGATTTATAAACGAGGTTTATTAACCGAAGTGAGTTATCAGTGGATATTTGGAAGTATAAATTCATGGTGGGAATTTATAAAGGAATGGGCAATTTGTTTTAAAAATAAATAGTGGTTTACTTTTAAAGGTATGGAAATGGGAAGTTTATTTCCCTGGAAAGCCAAGTATATTTTTTTAAGGAGACTTTTTATGTATATGTCAAAGGCTTTAAAATTTTGTTTTAAAGAAATGTTTTAGAAAATTTATTATTTTTAAAGTTTTAGATTTAAAGTAAATATTATTTAGATTTATTTTAGTAGTAATTATTTAAAAGTTAATTGGTATTATGTTTTTAAAAAAAGACAATTATTAATATTTATATTTTATAAAATAGATTTATTTTAAAAATAGTTTGGTTAAAATTTTATAGAATTTCGTAACTCTTATTTTAAAAATTTAGTTTGGGTTAACTTTTATGTTAAAAATTAGTTTTATATTTTATAAAATAGTTTTTATTTAAAATATTTTTAAAGTATATATTTTTGAATATAGTGTTCAAGTAATTTCAATTTAAATGTTTTAAAGTATATTTTAGAATAATATGATTTAAATTATTTTTAAAATCTTAATTATTAAGGACTTGGTGGTTTTCAGTGGAAATAAAACAATTTGGTGGAAATTTATTTCCACGAGAGAGAGAGAAAAGTGATTTGAAAACTATTTTCAAAGGATTGAAATGGAGGAAATATCTTTTGAAGATATTTTAGAATAAATAATTTAGGAGAAATTATTATGGCTTGATGATTGTTTGTGAATGTTATTTGATAGTTAGATAACCGACTATCAATATTAGCTAATTCGCTGATCGTTTCAAAGAGACCGGGACCAGAATTAATTTTCCGAAAACCGCTTCGATCCGGTTTGATGTTTTCGTAAAGAAGACAAGAGTTTGGAGTCAAAGATGGAGCAGTGAAGTGTAAGGGATAATCGTTACTAATCTTGAGGGTGATTCTAAAATGAATGTATTATAGTGCCTTCAGTTCCGTTCGAATTCGGAACAGACTTGTATGGACGAATGCTTCCAAAACATCATCGGAGGACGATGAGCATTTTAAGTGAGTATGTGCTAAAAATGTAACGCATAGCCTCGAGCCTCATCAACCGAAAATGGCTAAAACACAAGAGGTGTACACAAGGCTAAGTGGCTAGCAACCAATTAGGGTAAGGTCACCCCTATCTAGATGTCCCTTTATTTCGGTTGTGTGGGCGGTTGCTGATCCCAACCGCGGGGTGAACTTATTCGGAATATCTAGTAAGGGGTACCTCCGATCTTGTGATGTAGAGGATCAGGCTGGATCCACGGTACGGTGATCCAGACCAAGTACTACGACGGGTGCTACCCCAGTAGCCCTGCTATTGATGGAAATCCATTCTCCCTACGTGCTTTTACGGTTTTTGTTTGTAGAACCCACTTTGTGGCTAGTAGATGGAATTTAATAATGTAACAATTTCAGCTATTTGAATAAGTATTTGTATATAGACACTATTATAATATCAGAGGATTTTATAAGAAATGTTTTGGTTATCGTAAGGTAAAAGCCCGACATGTTTATTTGTAGCGTGGTCTTACGAGATACCTTTGCTTTCAAATGATTTTGGAAACTTTAATAATACAATTGAGTGTGTTTCCTCATACTGGTTTCCCTGACTAACTCGGGTGTTATTCAACTATAATGCTTAGGTCAGACCAAGTATTATAGATACAGGATAGGATGCTGTGAAGCTTAGGAGAAGAGCTGGATGGCGAGACATAATATATGTACTTGATGTATAATTCTGCTGTGTTGTAAGTTGTATTGCCAGTTTGGTGAGGACATGTTAATATAACTATCCGGTTGTGTGTTATAGATGTTGTTGAACACCGATGTTGTATTCTGATGATGTATGCATAAAACAAATATAGTTTCTTTTGTGTAAAGATCAGTTATTAACTATTATATTTTACTCCGCTGCGTTGGTAAGATTCTGATATTGTTTATATTTCTTCTTCTACCTCCTTCTTCTTTAACTCTAATGGTTAGGTTTTCCGGCATTCGATTGTTCGGCATTCGATACAATGAACGTATTGATGTCGATTTTGGGCGTCGAAAAAATCGGGTCATTATTACTTGGTATCAAAGCTGAAGGTTAAGCGAGAACCTTGACTCTGGTGGGGATCACTCATTAGAATAGAGTCCGTAGTACCCTAAAATGAGTTTGAGTGTATTGATAGTATGAGCGCGTATTTGTTAGTGAATATAAAAATTGTTTTTATATTGTGTTGACTTATTGGTTGAGTGCTTATGAATTCTGGTCGATATGTAGATCGCCATGTCATGATAGGAGCTACTAAACTCTTAATCAAGATAAACCGACACGGTATTATTTTAAATAGGGTAAATGAAATAATTTTACCCAAATTATTTTTGTATATAAAAGAAATAATTTTACGTCAATTATCATAGTTATATATATGGTTGCTTGATTGTTAGAAAGTGATAATATTAAATTATTATCATTGTTGTGTAAAAATTAAATAAGAAATTGAAATCATAACTTAAAGCAAAGAAATAAAATTCATATACAAATGAGATTTGTAAATGTAAATTGTAAATATGATTTATAATTTGAAATAGAATTCCATAGAAATATTTGAAAATAAATTGAAAGAATTTGGAATTTGGAATTTTGGGTAAAGTTTAAATTCCTTTGAATTTAAAATGGTTTTCAAAAGTTTTAGAGAAATAACAATGGCATTATTTAGAAAATATTTTTGAATTGGATTCGAAATCTGGTGAGATTTGGAATTTAAAAATATTTGGAGGAAAAGAGGTAAAAGCACTAAACTCTTTTCGGTCACTGGAAAATAACTTCGGTGATGACTACAGCATCATCGATGTTCATTTTCGAGTTTCTAAGAGAGGAATTGCTACCAAATTGTTTTAAATTAGAGTTGTTTGCAAAAAAAAACTGGGTTTGGTTTTCAGATTCAAGGAAATAGTTGATTTCAAAAGTGATTTTGAAATGTTGTGAAATTGTTTAAATTTCTGGAAGTAAATTGGGAATGTTTATGGAATTATAAATGGGTTTGATAACTTATAAATTGGAATCTGTTGTAAATTTAACTTGAAGAAGAGTTAAAAATTTAAAGTGAATGTGAAAACAAAATAAGCTGAAAGGTAAGCCAATTAATAGAAGTGAATTAAAAAAAAGTTGCCAATAGAAGGTAAATAAATTGGAGAACTTATAGAAGACTGAAAGCTGAATTAAATTAGAATGTAACTAAACCAAGTTAAATAAAGAGTGAATGTTGAGGAGATAAATCTAAGTAGGCTAAATAAAATAAGTTATTGAAGTATAAAATTTATTAGTTGGAAATAAATTTGTGAATGAACAAATGAATTTGCATTTGTATGTAAATAGAATTTGAAACTGAATATTGGGAATTAATTTGAATTGTGTGTAATGGAAGTTAGTCAAGATTTGACCAAATAAAATAAAGGACTGAAATAAAATTAGTGGGTAAACTAACTGATTTAAGTAGGTAAGAAAATGATTTGGAATGAGATTTGATTTGAATCTTATTGTATAAAATGAAGTATTAAAATTGTTTGGGAATAAATGGGTGGAAGGAAGGAAAATTTAATTCAAGTGGAATTGAAAATGGAAATTTGAATAAAAGTATTAAGATTTGGAAATTTATTTGGTTGTAACTGAATAAAATTGAGAATTGAATACTAAAATTTAATTGAGTTGAGTGAAGTTGTAGAATTAGCTCTAAGTGAACTAAAATAATATAAGTTTGGAAGTAAAAATGGCTTGAGATAGGAATAAATTAGTAAGTGGAACTAATTAGAGAAATGGTTAATTAAGTAGGGGTTGAGACAATTACATAGAATTCAATATTTAAAATGAAAGGGAAATTGAATTCAAATGAATTTGAAAATGAAAATTTGAGTAAAAGTATAGATAAGCAAAAGTGGTGAAGTAAAAATAGTTATAAGAGGTATATAAAACATTTATATTATACTTAAGAAGGAATGGTGAAATTCTTAAGTAAAGTTGGTATTGGGAAAAATATTCTAAGTGGATAATTGAATGAAGATTAAGTGAAGTTGTGAAATGGGGCAATTGTGAATAAGTGAATAGAAATCAAAATAAATGTGAAAAAAAGAATTGATATAGCTAATAATCAATTAAGATAAATACGTAGGATGTACGTATATTATTTTATTCGCATAGCGATTTGATCCAGATTCGAGCACAGAATTTCAAGATAGTTATATCGATCCGAGTTGGAATTTTTCACTCGATTTTGACAGCGAACCCTGGATATGGATTTTGAATGATTCTTGAAATTCTCTATTGTAGTTTAGGGCTATGCAAGGAGAATGACGGTTTCTGATCAAGAAAATAGATCTGAGTCCGCACTAGGAAGTCGGGTGGACGGTACTAGTTTGGAAGTGGAATTGTATGATTGAGCGAGCGATCGAATTTGATATTGTGTACGAATGGTATATGTACATCGTACGAGCTTGAATGAAATAAATATTGAAACTATTGTAGAGAAAGGTATAAAATGATTTTGAAATATGTAATTGGATATTATTGCTAAGTAGAATATACATGTATCTATAGGCAAAGGATAAATGGATGTTTTGATTTTCGAAGATAAATTTGAATTGTCCACCAAAGAGGTATGTTTTTTAATTTCTGTATGAAACTTGATGATTTTCTTGTCTAGACACATGGCTTTTTATTTTCTTTTTGAAATTTGGGATCCCGTAGATGCATTTTTTAGTTGTACCGAGCTAGCCATGCAAAGGAGGCGCTGGCAAAAAATTTCGAATATTTAGGGAGTCAGAAAATTTTGTGAAATTTTAAAATTTAAATTTTGGATTTAAATTGAAATTTGAAATGGTTGAATGAGTAATATTGTTTGGAAATTTTGGATAGGTTTGAAAAGTTAGTAAGTATGATAGTGTGTCCTTAATAAAAAGATTGTGTTGGGAAAGTTGTTTGAAACTGTTTGATTTTGGGAAAAGTTAACGGGTTGTGGAACATTCTTCTTAACTAGTAATTTCGGGGACGAAATTCTTTTAAGGGGGAGGAATGTGACGACCCGAAATTTCTGGACATTTGAAATTGGAAAATTTAATTAATTTTAAATATTTGAAAGTTAGTTTAACTTGAATTTCTAATAGCACTATTTATTTGACATTTAAATTATTGAATTTAATAATCTGAAATTGGTTTAAATAGTGAATCTTGGATTTTAAGCCGGATAAAAATATTTCAAAGGCTTGTAAAATTTATATTGATAATAGTGAAGATAGCAGAAGTGTTAAGATTGAATTTGAAATTGAATTGTTCAGTTTTGAAAATATATTGTTTAAATCAATGTATAAAAAAATAGCCTTCCGAGGCACAATCTAGGAATTCGACGAAAGCAGTTCCATTGGATCCGTAATATTGTATTATTATCGGATTTCAATTTTCGTAGTGTTTGGAGTTGTCGTGTGATCGTACGGTAAGTAAACGCGCTGAATTTTTATTGAAAATCTAATGTAATAACTGGGTTCGAAAAGCTATCTTCTCCATACGATTGAATTAGGATTTAGAACCTCTTCCATTGCGTTTAGAATAGGGGTTTAACATTCTAGACACCTAGCGGCATGCCTCGATTGGAGATCGAGATTGTGAATTGCGAAAATCGAGACGATTTGAATTTAAATTCAAATATAAATAATAAATTGCATGGAATACTGTAGCTTTCTTGCCATTCATCTTCTCTTACTTGAACGTGTCAACTTTTATCCACGCGTTCGTTTTTTTAAATAATAGAAGAAATAAATCGATAATGAAACGATAAAAGAAAAAGAGGTTTCTTCAGAGTGGATCGAACAATTTCGTTCGACATTTATAAAATTAAAATATATCGAATCAAATTCCTTTTCAACCTAAATCAAAATTCCCTTTTTTCCCTCTATCGATTCGAAATTAAAATAAAATCGAACAAAGCGTTCGAGGCACGAGGCAATATGTGCGGCTAGGGAGTGCGATCGAACCACGTAGCCCGCGAGAGCGTGCTCGGCGATGGATTGGTGGGTGAGCAAAGCGTTCGAGATTGCGACGGCATTCGCGAGAGATGCTTGTTTTGCACGAAAGACGGCGATGGGTCGATCATCTCTGGGCGAAGCGGCGAGTGGTTCAGTACGTCGCTTGGGTTCGCTGACGGGTGTCAAGGGCAGCTAGAGGTGAAGTGTGTATCGCGAGGAAGATCGGTAAGCGTGTGAGCGAGGCGTCAGGAGGCAGTTCTGGATCGATGGGATGAGAGTAGTAGTTTGCGTGGTTTGTGGAAGGGCGGAAGATCATCGACGACAGCGACATGCTATTTAGGGACTTGTGCTCGCGTGAGGGTCTGTTCGTCGGAGGTCCTAATTTAGGTGAGTTAGCATATATTTTTAATATCCGTATTTGCATGATTAATTCACAGTAAACATATACATTCAGACAATATTAAAAAAATAGAATTTTAAAAGAGGTTATATACTGTTTATTTAATCAGGTTAAATTGGATATATATATATGGAAGGAAAAATATGTATAACCGTTCAATTTTAAAGTATGTTATAAAAATATACTTTCATATGTCTATTTTAAATAAATTATGTATAAGTATATAGAAATTTTTAAAGGTAGTATAGATTGTTTTATAGATATATATTTATAGAGATTATGGAATTTATATGGACTATTTTCATAAGGATATGTGTTTTCTAAATAATAAAATAAATATATATACGTATTTTAAACTTATTAGTTTATTTCTAGATAATTTATTATATTGATTAATTTATTAAATAAACATATTTAATTATTTTGCTTCTAAAAGAGTTTCAAAGGAAAATAATTGGTTTAAAAGAAATCATTAATTTAAATTAAAATTATTAAATGTTAAATTAATTGTTTGATTAGTTCAAATATTAATAAATCATTTAATGCTTATACGAGGTCAAAATCTGAAAGAAGCAAGCCGGATTGGAAATGGGTTGCATGCGTAGTCAAAGGTGAGTTAATCTCACTCATCTAGATTGTTATTTAAATTTAAATAGTTAAATCTAAATATTTGGTTGAATGATCGAATTGGTTGGATGTGATATATTATATTATAGTATGTAGTATATATTGGAGTGATTGATTTCTCGCATTATATAGCGGATGAGACCCTATGTGCCGCATAATAGCGGATGGGATGATATAACTCCATATACCATGATATTCCACCTAAAAGAGGAATTGATATTTTATATTGTGCTAACATCTATGGATGCAAGAAAACAGGTTGGAGGGATCCAACTGGATTCCTCAAAATTATTTAGATGGTTAAATATTCTGTGGTATAATTCATTTGATAATCTGTGATAGATTATATTGGTAAATTGCAAATATTGGATGCTATGGTTTGATTGAATATATTTAGGTATACCGAGTTATCAAAAAGATATATAGATTGGATTTTTGAAGGGAAATAAAGGGAGAATTTTTAAGTAAATAATTATAGAGGTTTGGATAAATAAATTAAAAAAGGATAAAAGTTGTTTTTCAAATTCTAATAAATAAATTTCGAGTATGGAAGGAGATTTTGAACAAAAAAGGGGAAATAATGAATTTTAAAACCTAAGTGATATTATTTAAAGGAATAAAGGATTTATTTTAAAATTCAAGGTTAAATTTATTTGAAAAGCTAAAGAAGGAATTTGGAAAAGTATGAAATTGGTATTCTCAGTTAAATAAGATTTTAAATCATAATTAAGAAGTAAAATCTGAAGTTAATGGGTTTTGAAATAAATTGAGTAAGTAAAGTAATTTATTTTAAAATGGAGTACACTTTGAAATTAATTTGGAAATTGATTTAGTGTGAAAACTGTGTTTAAAAGAAGGATGAAACCATGGGATTTATAAACGAGGTTTATTAACTGAAGTGAGTTATCAGTGGATATTTGGAAGTATAAATTCATGGTGGGAATTTATAAAGGAATGGGCAATTTGTTTTAAAAATAAATAGTGGTTTACTTTTAAAGGTATGGAAATGGGAAGTTTATTTCCCTGGAAAGCCAAGTATATTTTTTTAAGGAAACTTTTTATGTATAAGTCAAATGCTTTAAAACTTTGTTTTAAAGAAATGTTTTAGAAAATTTATTATTTTTAAAGTTTTAAATTTAAAGTAAATATTATTTAGATTTATTTTAGTAGTAATTATTTAAAAGTTAATTGGTATTATGTTTTTAAAAAAAGACAATTATTAATATTTATATTTTATAAAATAGATTTATTTTAAAAATAGTTTGGTTAAAATTTTATAGAATTTCATAACTCTTATTTTAAAAATTTATTTTGGCTTAACTTTTATGTTAAAAATTAGTTTTATATTTTATAAAATAGTTTTTATTTTAAATATTTTTAAAGTATATATTTTTGAATAAAGTGTTCAAGTAATTTTAATTTAAATGTTTTAAAATATATTTTAGAATAAAATAATTTAAATTATTTTTTAAATCTGGAGTATTTAGGACTTGGTGGTTTTTAGTGGAAATAAAACAATTGGTTGTAAAATTATTTCCACGAGAGAGAGAAAAGTGATTTGAAAACTATTTTCAAAGGATTGAAATGTAGGAAAATATGTTATGAAGATATTTTAAAATAAATAATTTGGGAGAAATTATTATGGCTTTATGATTGTTTGTGAATGTTATTTGATAGTAAAATAACCGACACGTTGATCGTTTTGAAGAGGCCGGCATCGGGATTAATTTCCCAAAAACCACTTCGATCCGGTTTGAACGTTTTCGTGAAGAGGACAAGAGTTTGGAGTCGAAGACGGAGTAGTGAAGTGCAAGGGCTAATCGCTTCTAATCCTGAGGGTGATTTCAAAATGGATGTAGTAGGAATAGTGCATTCGGTTCCGTTCGAACCCGAAACGGACTTGTATAGACGAATGCTTTCAAAACATCGTCAGGAGGACGATAAGCATTCTTAGTGAATGTGTGCTAAAAAGGTAACGCATAGCCTCGAGCCTCTTCAACCAGAAATGGCTAAAACAGGGGAGGTGCACATAAGGCTAAGTGGCTATCAACCAATTAGGGTAAGGTCAACCCTGTCTAGATGTCCCTTTATTTCAGCTGTGTGGGCGGTTGCTGATCCCAACCACATGGTGAACTTATTCAGACTATCTAGTAAGGGGTAGCTCCGGTCTTTTGATGTAGGGGATTAGGGTGGGTCCTCGGTACGGTGATCTGGACCATGTACTATGACGGGCGGTACCCCAGTAGCCCTGCCAATGATGGAAATCCATTCTCCCTACATGCCTTTACGGTTTTGTTTGTAGAACCCACTTTGTGGCTAGTAGCTATAATTTAATAATGTAACAATTTAGGCTATTTGAATAAGTATTTGTATATAGACACTATTATAATATCATAGGATTTTATAAGAAATGCTTTTGTTATCGTAAGGTAAAAACCCGACATGTTTATTTGTGGCGTGGTCTTACGAGATACCTTTGATTTCAAATGATTTTGGAAACTTTAATAATCCAATTGAGTGTGTTTCCTCACGCTGGTTTTTCAAAGTGACTCGGGTGTTATTTAACTATAATGCCCAGGTCAGACCGAGTATTATAGATACAAGAAAGGATGCTGTGAAGCTTAAGAGACGAGATGGATGGCAAGACGTAGTATACGTACTTGATGTATAATTCCGCTGTGTTGTAAGTTGTATTGTCAGTTTGGTGAGGACAGGTTAATATAACTGTCAAATTGTGTGTTATAGATGTTGTTGAAAACTGACGTTGTATTCTGATGATGTATCTATAAAACAGATATAGTTTCTTTTGTGTAAAGATCGGTTATTAACTATTATATTTTATTCCGCTGCGTTGGTAAGATTCTAATATTGTTTCTATTTATTCTTCTACGTCCTTCTTCTTTAACCCTAATGGTTTGGTTTTTGGGCATTCGATTTTTCGGCATTTGATATAGTGAATGTATTAATGTCGATTTTCAGGCATCGAAAAAATCGGGTCGTTACACTTATAGACTTCTTTATCCATCAGGCTAGGCAAGTAGCTATGTAGAATAGGACTCTAACATCCAAAATCATGACTAGAGTCTATTCCCTTAGACAATCCCAAAGTAAAGACGTATATTAGTTAGCCCAGTAACATCGAATATTCAACTTAACAAATATGTTTTACAAATTAAAGCTTGTTTTACTTATTGTCCTTTTGAATTAATGGTTATAAAAATTCAAATTTTGTAATTTTGAAAAATTACTTAGTTTCAATTCTTATATTAATTCAGAAGTTTCCAACTGTCCAAAATTGCCGAAAATTCTATTTTTATTTGAATAAAACTATCAATCAACAGTTCAAATAAAATGTACAACCAAACTACCCAAATGCATATAATACATGCGTTCATAATATATCTTAACCAAAAACTTAAGAACAAAATATCGAGTTTCATTTAAAATTATTTTGAAATAATATACACTTATAACTTTTGTATATCAATGACATGCGTCCGTTTTGTATATCAAATAAATTCTGGTTGGTATATGGGATGTCATAGTATCGATCGGTATAGTAGCATCCCTCACTTTGAAACTCAAAAATAAATGTCAATGATGTTGCGGTCGCCACCAAAATTATTTTCCAGCAACAAAAGTGAGTTCAGTACTTCCAACTCATGCCATTCAGACTTAACCACAATCATTTCCAAAATAGTATCAAATACTTCATAAATGTTACTAAGTATATGTGATGTCCCAGAAATTTGAGCAATACTTATTTAATAATTTCATTAATAATTATTTTAAAATGTGAAATATTGATTTAATAATCTAATTCAAACAAAAAAATTCTTTTGAAGATTAATAATTATTTAATTTGTCAAATGATATTCTTTTCAAAATTTATAATAATGATAATTTAATATTTGGGAATTTTATTATTTTCAAAGGTTAAAAATATTTAAATGATAAAATTATCTTTCTAAGCTTATTTAATAGATATTTTATTTATAATGTATATATGTGTATACATTGTAAATAGGAGTTTTGATTTTAATTTTAATTTAAATTTTATAAGAATATTTTCAAATTATATATATATATGTGTGTGTGTGTGTGTGTATGTGTATGTATAAATTATGAATTGGTTAATTTGATTTAAATTAGTATTGAAACTTTTCATAAGTTTGTTTTAAAAATCTATCTTATACTTTTAAAAGAAATATAAGTAAATATTTATTTTGTTTAAAAATATAAAAGTTTAAATTGTATTTTATTATAAAAGTTCATTTTGTTTTATTTTAAAATTTTGTTTTGAAATAGACTTAGTTCTCATATATATTAAAGATCAATATTTTAGTTAGAACTTTGAAAATAAGGTATAATTCAACATTCTTTTCTTTTTAAAATTTCCTCTTTTGAAAATTTAGTTTTTAAAATATTATTTTTAGAATATTCAAATAAACATTGAGATAGGTAATTTTATAAAGAAGGTTTTTATGTAATTATTTAAAGGCTAAATGTAATTAAACATTTGAAACATGTTAAATTAAATTAGAAATTGTTTTAGAAATGAATTTTAAAACATTTATAAATTAAGAAATTTCTTTTAATGTTAAAATGCACATGTGTTAAGCTTTTAACCCATGGAGAAGACACTTGTAATTACTTTACAAACTTAAGTAACAAGTGGCATATTAATTTATTTTTGAAATAATTATTATAGATAAGAAAACTTTGAAATTTATTTAGAATCAAACCATTATCTTCAATTGAATCTGAAATCAGATTTTAGAAGAAATCTACAAAACCAAAATTCAATCAAAAATCTGCAAACAAACTTCAAACCCAAATACAATTCTGTTTAAAATCTACAAACAAAATTCAATCTGCAAATTTGAAATCTGTAATCTGTAATCAATTGAAGTTCAATTCAAATCTAAGCACATGAAGATGGAGTTCAGCTGCATGATCAAAATCAACCTCACCAAGCAAATGCAGTTTTAATTCAACATCAACAAGCAGATTAAAAACCCAGATTCAACATGCAGATTCAATTTGCAGTTTCAGGAATATGATATTGCATCTGAGTTGCTTCTCTGCTTCTTCAATTTATTAGGTGAGTAAATTTCTATTTGAAAAACAGTTCTTACTCTCTAAAAATCAAAGCTAAACAAAATTCCCAGAACTCAAGTTCTAGTTTACAGAAATCAAAAACTGTTATGGATGAAACTGCTCTGTTTTTTTTATTAAAAAAGTGAGTAACCTCACCATGCAAAAAGCTTAAGTTATCTGTGCATGTGAATTGGTAGAAATGAGTATGTTGTGGGATTGCATTGTGATGAATGTTCTGTGTATACATATATAAATATGTATATATGTTGTTGTTGCCTGGTATCTGCATACCAATTTTGTTTTTAAACTAAGATTTTCTTTAATAGAAATTTTTTATCACTTGAATTTGATTTCAGTTAGAAATTAATGTGTAAACAAAAGATGTTTGTTTAGTAAGAGATTATGTTTATAAATCAAAATTTAGTTATATTAAAAACCTGTTATCTCTGAAACAAATATAACTGTCATTATTTTCAATTAAGCAAATCTAAAACATCTTAAATTATTGAAACAAGTTCATAACCTAAATGTATGTATAAAATCATGAATTTTAAAACAGAAATCACAATTTTTAATTAACTATTGGATGAGCATTACTGGATGGAATAGAAGAGTGATTTTTGGTTTTGTCTGGTGATCTAGTGATTGTGGGATGTTGTGATTCTTCTTGGAGGTGGAGGGCAGATGGATGAGTAAGGGAAAAATTTCAGATGGATTGTCAGTGGTGGTTGGCGATAGTGGTGGCCGATTACAGGTTCTAACCCTAGTTTCTGGAGGTAGGGGTTTTTGTAGCTTCTTGTTTTCTCTGTTGCATCGAGTGATGCAAGACTCTGGGATTGGGCAGAGGAGATGTAGATGAAGAGATGGCCGGGGTTGTAGGTGGCCAGATGATCGGAGGTGGGTTTGCGAGATGATGACAGGTTTGGAAATGATGCAGTAGTGAGGTTTCCAGGTTGCATTGGTTAACTGGATTTTGTTTTCGAGCTGCAATGGAATATCTGATGGTCGCAATCACGTTGGAGGTTGATCGGCGACGTGGTGAAGGGAATTAGGGTGGCTGGAAATGGCCTGAGCACCGGTGCATATGCACCGTGCATATAAGTGCTGATGAACTATTGTGGGGTTGGTGCAGTGTTGTCTCGAGTTATACTCGGGTGAATCGAGATGCTTTCCCGAAGAAGTTACAGTGTGAACTCGAAGATATTGTTAGTTGGTCTCGGGTATGGTTGTGTTTCAGGTTTATAAACCTGACATGTGCAGTTGTTAAAATTTAATGAAATTTAAAATTAAGGCAGGGATTTAAATAGGAATTTAAATTCCAAGTTTTAAATGAATTGAATTCAAGTGAACTTTTGAATTCAAAGTTTTTAAAAATGAAAATTTTAAAATCAAGTCTAAATATAGTTCAAGTTTACTATGAATTTGAATCTTGGATTTGAAACAGTTTTGTAAATTGTAAAATGTTGAACATAATGTTTTAAAGTAAATTTTAAAAATGAGTTGTTTTCAAATAAGTTTTAAACTTGATAAAAATTCTTTTCTTTAATATTTGAATTAAAGTTATGAAATGTTTAACTTTAATTTGAAAGTTAAAATAATTAATATATTTTAAAGCTTGATTTCCTAAATAAAATTAAGTAATTCTGCTTTAAAACTTTTCTTATATAAGTAATGATTGTTCTCCACTTTTATTTTAAGGAATAAATTTATTTAAATCTGGATTAATGTTTAAATAGTTAAACATTTTGAATCTTAAATTTTTAAATGGAATTTTAATTTTAATTTAGAAATGTATTGTTTTAAATACATTTGAATGTTAATAAAGTCATTAATAAGTAAATGAATTATTTTGGAAATAATTAAGACAATTAAGAACTTACTATTTATTTGATTTTAAATAATGATTTAGATTAATTTTTAATTAGAGATGATTAATAAGGATTAATCTAATATAATTCTTCTCAAATGAGTAATTAAAGAAAATGTTGTTAATTAATAAAGATAATTATCTTAGGATAATTAAGTAATTAATTAATGTGATTTATTTTGATAATTTATTAGATTAATTAATTGAAGATAATCAATTGTAATTTATTAAGTATAATTACTTGATAAAAGTAATTAAGGGATTAATTACTTATTGTAATTAATTTTGATAATGTGATTTGTTTAAATTAATTAATTTAGTTTGATTAATTTAAGATAATCATTTGATGATTTAATGGGAGTAATTACTTAATGTAATTAATGGAGCACGATTACATAGGGAAGTAATAAATGATAGTTATTGGAATGTAATTAATAAGAGATGATTTATTTTTAGTGAAGTAATTTGGATAATTACTTTTGTAATTAATCAAGGGATTAATTAATGAAGATAATTAATTCTGGGATAATTAATTTATTATGAGTAATTAATGGGAGTTAATTACTGATTTGAATATTAATCAAGGGTGATTAATAATTGTATTTTAAATTTTAGATTAATTACTAAATGTAATTAATTTTATTAAGTAATTAATTTAAATATAAATTAGAGATCGTTAATTAATATAATTAATGATGTAATTAAGAATTGTTTAATTTAGGAATAATTAATTAATTAAGCGATTAATTAATGTAATTAATTAAGGATAAATGTAATTAATTGTAATTAATTAATAAATTAAGTAATTAAATGTTAATTACTTATGATTAAGGTTAATTAATTTGTGAAATTAATTAAAGACTAATTACTTATTGTAATTAGAGAATGATTAATCAAATGTGTTTAATCAAGATGAATACTTAGAGAATGATTAATTAACTAGGTTAATTAACTAGTGGATATATAAGGAGGATTTATAGAGGTGGTAATTAATTTAATTTATTTTAAATTAATTAGAGAGAGAGGTTATTAATTTAATTCATTTTAAATTAATTATAACTGTTGGTTAATAAATCATTGCTTATTGATGATATTGATATTTCTATGAATGGTTGTGATCTCAGTAATGAGATGAGTAGTATCTATATGATATGGATGCCTAGTTAAAGTATGATAATATGGATTATCTGGTTGTGATGATTATCTGTTGTGATGATGATACGGGTTATCTGTTTATGATGAGAATGTGATTATCTATTGTGATATGTGAGTTATCTATCTGTGTGTAATAGATAATGATGAATTGAATTAATCGTTCAAACTAAATTCACTTGGACATTAAGATGGCGTTTGGATTTCGATGAGATCGGGATCGGGTTTCCAAATTTAGAATTTCGAAAACCACATCGATCCAAATTAAACGTTAGGTCGTGAATCTCAAGTGAAGAGTGAAGACTCGAGGTGTAAGAACTATTCGTCAGTATAACTCTGAGGGTGATTTCGTGATGAGTTTGACGGAATAATACTTTCAGGTTCGAGATGGTGATTCAGAGTGCAAGGGTTATCGTCGTTAACTCTGAGGGTGATTCCAAAACGAGTGTAACGAGATAATGCCTTCGGTTTCGTTCGAACCCGGAACGAACTTGTATGGATTGAATGCTTTCAGCACATCGTCAGGTGGACGATGAGCATTCTAAGATTGATGTGTCCTATAAAGGTAATCGTAGCCTCAAGCCTCATCAACCGGGAATGGCTATAAAAGGGGAGGTGCAGCATGGCCAAGTGGGTCATGCCAAAGTAGGACGAGATTTACCCCTGTCTAGAGGTCCCTTTTTCTTTCGGTTGTGTGGCAGTTGGCGACGGCCAATCTGCGAGGTGGTCTTGTTCGGGACTGTTCAGTAAGGAATGGTCCCGGCCTTGTGTTGTAGGGGAGTTAGGGTGGCTCCTCGGTACGGTGATCTAGGCCACGTACTGTGATGGGAGGTACCCCGGTAGCCCTGCCATTGATGGAAACCCATTCTTCCTACGAGACCCTATGGTTTTGATTGTATTACCCACTTTTGTGGCTAGTAGCTAGAATTTAATGAATGTAACAATTTCGGCTATTTCTTGTTTACTTGAAAACCCTAGACACTATTATAATATCACTGGATTTCCTATCAAATGTTTTGGTTAGCGTAAGGTAAAAACTTTTCCATGTTTATGTGTGGGAAGTCTTACATGATACCTTTTCTTTTCAAAAGATTTTTCAAAGTTAAGCAACTTTAAACCCATTTACTCACACCAGACCCATGTCTGATCCGAGTGTTTATTTTCTGTTTTATTAAACTCTTGGGTACTCATATTACGTATGAGTAGTCAAGTGATTCAGGATTTATTTGACGAACTCTGGAGGAGATATGGAGCAGGAGGCTTCAGCGTGTAGATATATATATAGTGGTTCCGCTATGTTTGAGTTGTATCTGTTTTTCTCTGATGTACTTGAATTGTAATAACTGGATATGTGTTTATAACTGTCTAGTTGGTGTTGTATTAGCTGTATGACTCTGATGTATATGATACTATGTAATGTTTTATGTGATATAATATAATTTATTCGTTCCGCTGTGAGATTCTGATGTTGTTTGTTTCTTTCTTTTCTCTTTTCTATCCCTTTCTTTCTTCTTAATGATGCGTCTTTCTATGGAATAAAAGGCGGGTCGTTACATTGTGGTATCAGAGCGCTAGGTTGAGCGAATACCTAGACTCTGGAGTGGTGTCCTTCTTGAGAGAGCGTATTTGTAATTTTGAATATATATATATATATATATATATATATATATATATATATATATATATATATATATATATATTTCTACCTATTTGATTGGGTTACCTGTTCGGGTTTTCCAATATAAGTTCTAAAGGTAGATAGGGAAGTGGTGTGTGTAACACAACTACCAATGGTTGGAGTCTGAGTGCTTGAGGTCGGAAGTAAATCTGCTAGGGCAGTATTGGGCTTCTTGAGTAGTTTTGCAGTTGGTGTGAAGGATTTCACCGATCTTTGAAGGAAATCTTTTTAAGGTTCGGAGTTTATCTTTGGTATGTAACTTGGTTGCTCTCGTGCAAGTGGATTTTCTTGAGTTTGGATCGGTCGGAAGTGCTGAAGCCAGCAATGGTATCTTGGCAAACGTAAGAAGGAGTTCTGTCTGTATTTGAGTTTGAGACTCAGTTTGGCAGAGTGTTTTGTGCTTGGTTTGAGATCAAGTTTCCTGAGGGATATCTGTTTACTGAAGGCTCTATTGTGGAAGTGGCTGATGTAGCTTTGTGATTTGATGAGCTTTTGGATAAGAAAGCCATTGGCAACAGTAGCAGCAGTGAGGACTGTTTCTTCGATGGTTCAGAAGTCTCTGTGATTCTTTTGTCGGTAGGCCAGGCAGATGGTGAAGCTTGTCCATTTCTTTTGGAAGCTCGGCTGGCTGTGATGATTGTGGTTGGAGGTGGACCACTAGTTTCTTCTTTTTTGTTAAAAGGCTTTAGCTGTTCTGATTGGTGAAGAGAGAACGATTTCTTGGAATCTGAACTGAGTGGAATAGCAAAAGTGACTTGCGATGGTTCGAAAGTTCCATGAGTAATCTTTGTTTGGATTGAAGCATCTCTAGGGGATGTTTGATTTATCGAAGTGGTTTGGTATTTTTCTGGATATCTTCGAAGGAGTTAAGGTTTGCATCCGCATCGAGAGATTGAGTTCTGTTTCGACTTGGTTCTTGGAGTTTTACCGATGGTTCAGCATAGTAGGAGGGCTCTTTGAGAGAGAGGTCTATTTAAGCTGGCAGGATTGATCGGATCTAGAATTCTGGTTGAATTTTTGCTGTGGTGTTTGTGACCGAATCGGATAGGTCACTGAGATTTTACGGAATTTGATGAACAATGTTTCCGGAGTGGATTGATCAAGTTTGTACTTGTGTCCATCAACAGCATTCTCAAATCAGAGTTGCGCAGTGGAAGCATGGTGGCAGCTGTTCCAGAATAGAAGCAACATCGATCCATTGGGAATTTGAGTTTTATCTTGGATCAGAGAATTTCTATAGGGAATTCATTTTGGATCTGGAGGCTTGGTTGTCTTGTGCATCTGTTCTGTTTTCCGAATAGGAGTAGTATGTTTGAAGTCTTCTGATATTTGTGTAGTGGAGTTTGTGTGGTGGATTTTGATGGATTTTGGGAGAACCATTTTGTTGAGTAGGATCTGGAGATCATTTATTTCTTTGTCCAGATTTGTTCCGTGTAGCATCTGCGGAGATTTGATTGATCTAGAAGTTGAAGGCAGCCCAGGATCGATAAGAGAGATTTATGGATAAGAGTATTGGATATTTCTGTTTTCTCTTAAGGGTTAAGTGTTTGGTCTACAGGATTGAATTTCCAGTTCGGACGGCTGGAATTCGTTATATTTTTCACGTATCTCTGAGGGAGTACGTGTATGGTCTATCACTGATTTTAGAATCAGTAGTTCTGGGAGATTTGGAAGTTGATCTGGACTTGTCCGTGGTCCAGTATCCTGTTTAGATTTGTAGATCTAGATACATAGGAGCTCTAGATCTGAGTGGTGTAGCCAGTTTAGATTCTGTAGGGCGAGTGTCCCGGTGTTTGTACCTGGGAAACTCTAGGGAATCCTATCGAGAATTTTTGTCTGGATAGTTAGAATTGTTTGTTTGAATTGGTTGCTATAATTGCTAGTATTTGGTTGATAGCATATGGTTGCTATTTTAAAATTTAAAATATGTATGGGATTATTAAATTACCTTTGCTTTTAAATTTCGGGGACGAAATTCTTTTAAGGGGGGAGGAATGTGATGTCCCGGAAATTTGAGCAATACTTATTTAATAATTTCATTAATAATTATTTTAAAATGTCAAATATTGATTTAATAATATAATTGAAACAAAAAATTTCTTTTGAAGATTAATAATTATTTAATTTGTCAAATGATATTCTTTTCAAAATTTATAATAATGATAATTTAATATTTTGGAATTTTATTATTTTCAAAGGTTAAAAATATTTAAATGATAAAATTATCTTTCTAAGTTTATTTAATAGATATTTTATTTATAATGTATATATGTGTATACATTGTAAATAGGAGTTTTGATTTTGATTTAAATTTAAATTTTGTAAGAATATTTTCAAATTATATATATATAAATGTATAAATTATGAATTGGTTAATTTGATTTAAATTAGTATTGAAACTTTTCATAAGTTTGTTTTAAAAATCTATCTTATACTTTTAAAAGAAATATAAGTAAATATTTATTTTTTTTAAAAATATAAAAGTTTAAATTGTATTTTATTATAAAAGTTTATTTTATTTTTTATTTTAAAATTTTGTTTTGAAATAGACTTAGTTCTCATATATATTAAAGATCAATATTTTAGTCAGAACTTTGAAAATGAGGGATAATTCAACATTCTTTTCTTTTTAAAATTTCCTCTTTTGAAAATTTAGTTTTTAAAATATTATTTTTAAAATATTCAAATAAACATTGAGATAGGTAATTTTATAAAGAAGGTTTTTATGTAATTATTTAAAGGCTAAATGTAATTAAACATTTGAAACATGTTAAATTAAATTAGAAATTGTTTTAGAAATGAATTTAAAAACATTTGTAAATTAAGAAATTTCTTTTAATGTTAAAATGCACATGTGTTAAGCTTTTAACCCATGGAGAAGACACTTGTAATTACTTTACAAACTTAAGTAACAAGTGGCATGTTAATTTATTTTTGAAATAATTATTATAGATAAGAAAACTTAGAAATTTATTTAGAATCAAACCATTATCTTCAACTAAATCTGAAAATCTGATTTTAGAAGAAATCTACAAAACCAAAATTCAATCAAAAATCTGCAAACAAACTTCAAACCCAAATACAATTCTGTTTAAAATCTGCAAACAAAATTCAATCTGCAAATTTGAAATCTGTAATCTATAATCAATTGAAGTTCAATTCAAATCTAAGCACATGAAGATGGAGTTCAGCTGCATGATCAAAATCAACCTCACCAAGCAAATGCAGTTTTAATTCAACATCAACAAGCAGATTAAAAACCCAGATTCAACATGCAGATTCAATTTGCAGCTTCAGGAATATGATATTGCATCTGAGTTGCTTCTCTGCTTCTTCAATTTATTAGGTGAGTAAATTTTTATTTTAAAAACAGTTCTTACTCTCTAAAAATCAAAGCTAAACAAAATTCCCAGAACTCAAGTTCTAATTTACAGAAATCAAAAACTGTTATGGATGAAACTGCTATGTTTTTTTATTTTAAAAAGTGAGTAACCTCACCATGCAAAAAGCTTAAGTTATCTGTGCATGTGAATTGGTAGAAATGAGTATGTTGTGGGATTGCATTGTGATGAATGTTCTGTATACATATATAAATATGTATATATGTAGCTGTTGCCTGGTATCTGCATACCTATTTTGTTTTTAAACTAAGATTTTCTTTAATAAAAATCCTTTATCACTTAAATTTGATTTCAGTTAGAAATTAATGTGTAAACAAAAGATGTTTGTTTAGTAAGAGATTATGTTTATAAATCAAAATTTAGTTATATTAAAAACCTGTTGTCTCTGAAACAAATATAACTGTCATTATTTTCAATTAAGCAAATCTAAAACATCTTAAATTATTGAAACAAGTTCATAACCTAAATGTATGTATAAAATCATGAATTTTAAAACAGAAATCACAATTTTTAATTAACTATTGGATGAGCATTGCTGGATGGAATAGAATAGTGATTTTTGGTTTTATCCGGTGATCTAGTTATTGTGGGATGTTGTGATTCTTCTTGGAGGTGGAGGGCAGATGGATGAGTAAGGGAAAATTTTCAGATGGATTGTCAGTGGTGGTTGGCGACAGTGGTGGCCGATTACGGGTTCTAACCCTAGTTTTTGGAGGTAGTGGTTTTTGTAGCTTCTTGTTTTCTCTGTTGCATCGGGTGATGCAAGACTCTGGGATTGGGCAGAGGAGATGTAAATGAAGAGATGGCCGGGGTTGTAGGTGGCCAGATGATCGGAGGTGGGTTTGTGAGATGATGACAGGTTTGGAAATGATGCAGTAGTGAGGTTTATAGGTTGCATTGGTTAACTTGATTTTGTTTTCGAGCTGCAATGGGATATCTGATGGTCACAATCATGTTGGAGGTTGATCGACGACGTAGTGAAGGGAATTAGGGTGGCTGGAAATGGCCTTAGCACCGGTGCATATGCACCGTGCATATAAGTTCTGATGAACTATTGTGGGGTTAGTGCAGTGTGGTGTCTCGAGTTATACTCGGGTGAATCGAGCTGTTTTCTCAAAGAAGTTAGGGTGTGAACTCGAAGATATTGTTAGTTGGTCTCGGGTATGGTTGTGTTTCAGGTTTATAAACCTGACATGTGCAGTTGTCAAAATTTAATGAAATTTAAAATTAAGGCAGGGATTTAAACAGGAATTTAAATTCCAAGTTTTAGATGAATTGAATTCAAGTGAACTTTTGAATTCAAAGTTTTTCAAAATGAAAATTTTAAATTTAAGCAAGATTTAAATTAAAATTTTAAAATCAAGTCTAAATATAGTTCAAGTTTACTATGAATTTGAATCTTGGATTTGAAACAGTTTTGTAAATTTTAAAATGTGGAACATAATGTTTTAAAGTAAATTTTAAAAATGAGTTGTTTTCAAATAAGTTTTAAACTTGATAAAAATTCTTTTCTTTAATATTTGAATTAAAGTTATGAAATGTTTAACTTTAATTTGAAAGTTAAAATAATCAATATATTTTAAAGCTTGATTTCCTAAATAAAATTAAGTAATTTTGTTTTAAAACTTTTCTTATATAAGTAATGATTGTTCTCCACTTTTATTTTAAGGAATAAATTTATTTAAATCTGGATTAATGTTTAAATAGTTAAACATTTTGAATCTTAAATTTTTAAATGGAATTTTAATTTTAATTTAGAAATGTATTGTTTTAAATACATTTGAATGTTAATAAATTCATTAATAAGTAAATGAATTATTTTGGAAATAATTAAGATAATTAAGAACTTACTTATTTATTTGATTTTAAATAATGATTTAGATTAATTTTTAATTAGAGATGATTAATAAGGATTAATCTAAGATAATTCTTCTCAAATGAGTAATTAAAGAAAATGTTGTTAATTAATAAAGATAATTATCTTAGGATAATTAAGTAATTAATTAATATGATTTATTTTGATAATTTATTAGATTAATTAATTAAAGATATTCAATTGTAATTTATTAAGTATAATTACTTGATAAAAGTCACTAAGGGATTAATTACTTATTGTAATTAATTTTGATAATGTGATTTGTTTAAATTAATTAGTTTAGTTTAATTAATTTAAGATAATCATTTGATGATTTAATGAGAGTAATTACTTGATGTAATTAATGGAGCATGATTACTTAGGGAAGTAATAAATGATAGTTACTGGAATGTAATTAATAAGAGATGATTTATTTTTAATGAAGAAATTTGGATAATTACTTTTGTAATTAATCAAGGGATTAATTAATGAAGATAATTAATTCTGGGATAATTAATTTGTTATGAGTAATTAAGGGGCGTTAATTACTGATTTAAATATTAATCAAGGGTGATTAATAATTGTATTTTAAATTTTAGATTAATTACTAAATGTAATTAATTTTATTAAGTAATTAATTTAAATATAAATTAGAGATCATTAATTAATATAATTAATGATGTAATTAAGAATTGTTTAATTTAGGAATAATTAATTAATTAAGCGATTAATTAATGTAATTAATTAAGGATAAACGTAATTAATTATAATTAATTAATAAATTAAGTAATTAAATGTTAATTACTTATGATTAAGGTTAATTAGTTTGTGAAATTAATTAAAGACTAATTACTTATTGTAATTAGAGAATGATTAATCAATGTGTTTAATCAAGATGAATACTTAGAGAATGATTAATTAACTAGGTTAATTAATTAGTGGATATATAAGCAGGATTTATAGAGGTGGTAATTAATTTAATTTATTTTAAATTAATTAGAGATAGAGGTAATTAATATAATTCATTTTAAATTAATTATATATGTTGGTTAATAAATCATTGCTTATGGATGATATTGATATTTCTATGAATGGTTGTGATCTCAGTAATGAGATGAGTAGTATCTATATGATATGGATGCCTAGTTAAAGTATGATAATATGGATTATCTGGTTGTGATGATTATCTGTTGTGATGATGATACGGTTATCTATTTATGATGAGAATGTGATTATTTATTGTGATATGTGAGTTATCTATCTGTGTGTAATAGATAATGATGAATTGAATTAATCGTTCAAACTAAATTCACTTGGACATTAAGATGGCGTTTGAATTTCGATGAGACCGGGATCGGGTTTCCAAATTTGGAATTCTGAAAACCACATCGATCCAAATTAAACGTTAGGTCGTGAATCTCAAGTGAAGAGTGAAGACTCGAGGTGTAAGAACTATTCGTCAGTATAACTCTGAGGGTGATTCCGTGATGAGTTTGACGGAATAGTACTTTCAGGTTCGTGATGGTGATTCAGAGTGCAAGGGTTATCATCGTTAACTCTGAGGGTGATTCCAAAACGATTGTAACGAGATAATGCCTTCGGTTTCGTTCGAACCTGGAACGAACTTGTATGGATTGAATGCTTTCAGCACATCGTCAGGTGGACGATGAGCATTCTAAGATTGATGTGTCCTATAAAGGTAATCGTAGCCTCAAGCCTCATCAACGGGGAATGGCTAAAACATGGGAGGTGCAGCAAGGCTAAGTGGGTCTTGCCCAAGTAGGACGAGATTTACCCCTGTTTAGAGGTCCCTTTTTCTTTCGGTTGTGTGGCAGTTGGCGACGGCCAATCTGCGGGGTGGTCTTGTTCGGGACTGTTCAGTAAGGAATGGTCCCAGCCTTGTGTTGCAGGAGAGTTAGGGTGGCTCCTCGGTATGGTGATCTAGGCCATGTACTGTGACGGGAGGTACCCCGGTAGCCCTGCCATTGATGGAAACCCATTCTTCCTACGAGACCCTACGGTTTTGATTGCATTACCCACTTTTGTGGCTAGTAGCTGGAATTTAATGAATGTAACAATTTCGGCTTTTTCTTATTTACTTGAAAACCCTAGACACTATTATAATATCACTGGATTTCCTATCAAATGTTTTGGTTAGCGTAAGGTAAAAACTTTTCCATGTTTATGTGTGGGAAGTCTTACGTGATACCTTTTCTTTTCAAAAGATTTTCAAAGTTAAGCAACTTTAAACCCGTTTACTCACACCAGACCTATGTCTGACCCGAGTGTTTATTTTCTGTTTTATTAAACTCTTGGGTACTCATATTACGTATGAGTAGTCAAGTGATTCAGGATTTCTTCAACGAACTCTGGAGGAGATATGGAGCAGGAGGCTTCAGCGTGTAGATATATATATATATAGTGGTTCCGCTGTGTTTGAGTTGTATCTGTTTTTCTCTGATGTACTTGAATTGTAATAACTGGACAGGTGTTTATAACTGTCTAGTTGGTGTTGTATTAGCTGTATGACTCTGATGTATATGATACTATGTAATGTTTTATGTGATATAATATAATTTATTCGTTCCGCTGAGATTCTGATGTTGTTTCTTTCTTTCTTTTCTATCTTTTCTCTTTTCTATCCCTTTCTTTCTTCTTAATGATGCGTCTTTCTATGGAATGAAAGGTGGGTCGTTACAGTATCATGATATCAATTTCATACACCAGTTCCTAAATATTTTACTTCCAAATAATACTAGTATTATTTTCCAAAATCTTAGAAAACCAATTTGAAAAACACCAGGATTTAAGTTCTCAAATTATCAGTTTAAATCATTTTTACATTTGTAAAGTTTACTTTATAAACCATACTGACATAAGTCACTTTCTTATAGAAATATATTCCACAAGTGTTTATCTTAAAATATCTTACTATTCCTTGAGATTATAATAAACAACTTCTAATTAAATTAAATTTTTAACCAGCATCTTCACCCACTGCCTTATAGTTAAATTGTGAAATTTAACTCACAAGATGTTCGTTTCAATGTTTCCCTAAATTACAATCTACCCATCCCATGTTGTATAAGGTAAATTACTTATAAACTGGTTAAACACAATTCAAAAATCAACAACCAATAGTCAATGCTCATAAACTGGCCGAGCATAACTAATCAAACAACAAATTATAATGATTGAATATTATCATTTTCTAACAATCAAACACATCATAAATTACTATATTAGTTTATTAAAAGTTATTCTTTTATGCATGAAATATAATCCTGGACAAAATTATTTCAGCTACCAATTTCGAAAGCATTACTATGTCCGTTTGTCCTGTTTAAATATTTAGACATCTCTATCGATACTATGGCACCCCATATACCGACCAGAATTTATAGATCACTTAATAAGCCAATATATACAATATAAAATATTTTTATAGCACTAACAAATACGCTGTTATATATGTAATACAATCAAATCATAATAAGGCATTCCATTGCCCTATCTCTTAATAAGTTATACCCTACAAAGCCAAGGTTCTCGCTTAACCTTCGGCTCCAATACCATAATGTAACGATTCTCCCTTTTGGAGGTGACTACAAATGGTACCTCATTCCTAATTTAATGGCCAGCCTATCAACTTTCTCAACCAACTCTTAAAGGGACATGTAGGGGTAAAATACAAAGCTTCATCACACGTTCACCAGTGTGAGAACCCCCTATCACGCGTACCCAGGCACTCACTAGGAACAATAACATATAATATCTCAATAGATTTTTACAAAAAGAACATTTAAATATCTATACAATAATAAGAGAAAACTAACCCATTATCAGCCAGGATAGTTACAACTGCATGTCCTTTCAATTGTGACTAATATAAACAAAATAATACAGCGGAAATAGAAAACTATGGTAGGTAATCATCCAATTCCTCCTAACGAGCTCCAATGAACATCAATGAAATCTGGAAATATCATGGGGTTGATAAGAGCATTATAAAAAAACAACATCTGGATTAGTATGGTAAACCAGCCTTAGAAACTTAAGTCATTTTAATTAATCAATGTTATAAAACCTTTTAAAATAAAAGTATCTCGTAGGACACACCGCAAATGAAAATGGATGGGTTTTTACCTTACGATAACCAAACCATTTCTATTAGAAACTCCAATGATATTATAATAATGTCTAGGGTGTTCAATATAAATATGTACATTGCTAAAATGGTTACAGTTGTTGCATTTAACAGCATATTTAGGTATACAACTGAAACTGCTAAGGCATGTTCGTATAAATGGATTTTCCATGGAGGAATCCTTAGTAAATTGAGACCGATCACCTATGAAAAGGATCAGAAAATACCTTTCAAGCGCTGTATATCTCTAAATAAAATATACCATAAGGTAAACACAAATGGCCCATGCCTGAACGAGCGAACCTGAACCACGTGGAACCAAAACATCACAATTCCTACCGGCCAATATATCGATAAGAATACTTGTAATGACACACCTTTTTGGACGGTTTAAATCGACAATAAACCATACATGTCAAATCCAAACCATTCAAAAGGAGGATTGTTATGGGATAAATAAGAAAAGAAGGGAAAAGAAAGAAAAACAAAACACAGAATCTCACAGTGGAATGACAAAATATAATAATTAAATAAACAGTTCATGAAGCTGTTATACAAATACATTTGATTATACTTTACAATGCAATTAGAGTTATACATACAGCAGGAATAAATAAATAATGCATGCGGAACAACATGATGCAGTGGAATAAATAAATAAAATAGTAAACTAATCTCCATCTTTATCCTCCAAATAAAATGGTCTTCAATACACTGAAAAGATCAGACTAACCCTCGCGTAATTAAAAGACAAAACATTCGAGTCAGAACTAAAAGATCTTATTTAAGTTAAATCAACGATAAATGAATATGAGTGTAACAACTTTAGATATGTTTACGGTATTTTACATCTCCTATCCAGTATCTAACATGCATGCAATAACATAAGAATTGTTCGAGATTCCATATCATAAGGATCCGTTAAACTATCTACATACATAGTACAATACACTATTATAATATGTCTACAGTAAAGTAAAGTATCAAAATAACGTTAAGTTGTTACCCTATCCCCCTTAACACATTTTTATATAAATGCCGCAGTCTGTATAATACTGTAAACCCTACCGTAAACTGGTGGGCTATCAGGGAGCAATCCATAGGTTTAACACAATCCGAACTCGTAGTGTGCGCGATAAGGCATATGACAAGGCACGCGAGACAATGCTCAAGGTAGGATACTATCGTCTTGCGGATCCGAACTAGTGGTAATGCACAGCAGCTACTACCGCCCACCTTGAAACACACTCCCTTAATCAATCGAGGGGTGGCCACCAAATCAATCACAAACTAATAAATATGGTATCGAAGAAGCATGTCCTACCAAAGGTGCAGCCTCACTTGGCCCAGCGTGACTACTGTTTTAGTCATATCAAGCTGACCCGAGGGGGTCGGGGCTGTGTTCATACCTCATACAATAATGTTCACTAAACCATCCTACATCATTTTGGATTCTCCACCATATGCACAGTTGTTAAAGTGGTTTTCGATATTGGCAGAGATTATGAGAATATCCGATTTCGATCTCTTTAACAACCAAATGCTTATTTCACATCGGTTGGTTCTTTTACATTTTCAAAACCGAATCATAATTGATATCAAAATATAATATTCACTTCAAAATCACATCACTTTTGAAAACATATCCACTTTCGAAATCATTATTCACTTTCAAAATCATTATTCACTTTAAATCATATTCGTTTTCAAAATCATAACCATAAAATAAAATATCATATTTAATTCAAAATATTCCTCATTTTAAAACCATCATATTTACTCAAAATATGTTATTTCACCAAAAAATATCATTTCAAATTCCGACGTAGGTTACAACATCATTAAACCATGTTCACCTTTAAATCTATGGTTTAAATATAAACAATTCAACCTTGCACGGTTTGAAATTTTGAAAATAGTTTGGATAGCCATAAATAGTTTAATAGTTTAAAATAGTTTAAAATAGCCTAATAGTTTAAAATACTTCAAAATAGCTTTAAAATAGTTTAATAGTATAAATAGTTTAAAATAGCTTTAAAATAGTTTAAAATGGTTTAATAGTTCAAAATAAATTTAAAATAGTCTAAAACAGCTTTAATATAGTTTAAATATAAAATGGTTTGATTATTGGAAATGGTTTATACAGTAAATAGTTTTGAAAATATAAATAATCTGAAGTTTAACATAATAATTTTTTTTACAGTTTATATTAAAATAATTAATTTGAAAATAATATCAAATCTAATTGTTTCTTCCATTTCAACAATCTGTACCATATCCAGATTTCAACTTAACAAAACTCAAATTTAATCTTTCAATTCAAATTCTCATTAAAATTATTTCAATTTATATCAATTTCAAATCCATGTTTGGACTACAAATTTAAACCACTTCAAATTTAGTAGATTTCAAAGTTTAAATATTCAACGTTAATAACTCAATTTTGATAAATTTCATTTATATTTCAAAATTCAACTTTAAAATTTCAATTTAAGTTCTTTAAACAATTCATTTAAATCAATCTCAATTTCAAAATTTAAAAGCTTGGAATTTGAAAATAATTTAGTTTATATAAATCTAACACTATATCAAAATATCATTTAACTAGATTCAAAATTTTAAGGGTTTAAAATCATTTAATTTAACCAATCCGGTGTCCACATATAATTTTCTACCCTATGGTTAAGTGATACTGATATATATCATTTCAATCCGTAATAATTTAAATTTATGGGTATGTATCATTTCAACTCGCAATCCCGAGTTAAAATTCTAATCTATAAATTCATTCGAGATTATCATTTCAACCCATAACGGTTTTTCCCTAATCCATAAGACCATTTGGGTATGCATCATTTCAACCCATAGTTATTTTCCTAAAAATAACTAAGGGAACTTACAGTGTGATAACGAAATATAAATAAATATAATATCCAATTATCCAAATATCGACAATTAAAAATCCATCATAATCATCA
Source organism: Allium cepa (assembly GCA_030765085.1). Classification (NCBI taxonomy): domain Eukaryota; kingdom Viridiplantae; phylum Streptophyta; class Magnoliopsida; order Asparagales; family Amaryllidaceae; genus Allium; species Allium cepa. The sequence goes on from CM060940.1 coordinate 582,512,628, forward strand.
TTCAAATCACACAATCAATCATAAAAATTAACTGGTTCTCAATCAGGTATTTAACAAACAATTTAAAATTCCAATATTAATTTAAAATGGCAATTAAATTCCAATAATGAGTTAAATGGCAATAAAATTAAATATAAATTCAAATTTAACTGGAATGACAATTTAAATACACCAAACTGCAATCAATAAATTTCTAATCACATCATAAATTTAATTTAACTAACATAAGATAGTTTAATAGATGTGAGTGAGTTAAAACACTCATCTTTGATTTTTAGTCGATTTAAAATCAAAATAAAGGCCAAATTTTAACAGCCTCAGAATGCCTCCATACTAGTTGCATAATGTCTGAAATTTCGATGCGATCGCAATGGAAAAAACTGCGTCCAAATCCGAGCTCGTATGAAAAAGTTATTCGAGTTAGAATGTTTAAATTTTAAAATCAAATTAAAAATAAACAAAGCGTCACATACCTACCACATCATCATCTCAAGAAACCCTAACCCATGTAAATTGCTCGACGTCTCATTCAACTCACTGATGTCATCTTTCATCATGCTACTGCACCTCCTCTACATGCCTACGACCAGATCGAGTAACGCCGCAAGCCTCCCTGCCTCAGGCCGCCTATTCCCTAGCCAATGCGACCCCCAACGACGCCTCCGCCTACTAATGGGCGCCACTGCTTTAAACAATGTTTTAGGCGAACTTTGGCCCCCTTAGAAAAATGAATACCATCTCGAAACTTGCACAACTCCCTTTTCCAAAAGCCGCTTCCCGATCGTCAAAAGGTCGACGATCCACCGTTGGATCGAAAACCCTAGAAATGGACGGCCGACGTTCTTCGTCAATTTTCGATCAAATTGGGATTCGATTGCAAAAATGAATTATAGATCTAGATTGCGCTCTTCGAGAGCTTTCCAACGATATATAATACGACATAGTTTGGCGAGTCTGAAATTTTGGAATTGATTTTGATTTGAAAATGAAATTGGAAAATAGGGTTTGGATGTTTCTGACGAAAGGAGGAACAAATAAAATAATAATTGGTACAGAAATAAGAAAGGCTGCTATGGTGAGAGAAACAAAATCTATTTGTATGGACAAGGATCGATAAGAATGAATAACATATCGAATTTGGTCGAAACGATAACGACGAACAGAAAAGCCCGTTCCGTTTCCAAAACGAAAGTAGGTCATCTCATATATCAAAATAGATGTTTTCGATAATTTTCAACTTAATGGAACTAGTTTCAAATCCGAATTCCGTTGTATATAGAAATTAGCTTTTAAAATTATCTTATTTTAGTTGAATTCATTAAATTGATTTTTACGCGTTTCGAGCTACCAATTGGGTCGAAACGATAAAGACGACCCCAAAAGCCCGTTCCGTTCCGAAACGAAAGTAGGTCAGTCTATATATCAAAATAGATGTTTTCGATATTTTTATACTCAATGGAACTAGTTTCAAATCCAAATTCCATTGTATATAGAAGTTATCTTTTAAAATCAGCTTATTTTAATTGAATTCATTAAATTGATTTCAACGCATTACGAGCTCGCACGATCAGACGACAAGTCCGATCGCTACAAAACTTCACTGTTATGGATCCGATGAAAATGGTTTCTAGAAATCTAAGACAGTGGCTAAAATGGAAAATTTTCATGTTAATGAAATAAATTATTATTAAATTAATTTAATCACCTTTAAATTTAAATTTAATAGTTAACAGTTTTCATCATTTCTGATTACACAGAAATTAATACTCCTTTAAAATAAATTTCCCATGTTAAATCCAATATTTAAATATTGCACTAATTACAGCGTTAAATGGCAATTTCAATAAATTCATTTATTGAAATTTAAATTCCAATAAACTCATTTATTTTTATTTACATCTTATTATTCAATCAACTATCATCTTATGGACATAATTAACATTGATTTACAATTTATTACATCAAAATTCTACGGTTATCATCTTAATTCATATTAAATGTAATATTTAATTAGATTAATTTCAATTGATTTACATTTTATTTCAAATAGATTAAATAATAAGTTGATAAATAACAATTACTACACATTAATAATTCAAACACATTTCTACGTTTATTGTCAACAAACAAAGCTAATAAATTCACATAAAGATTAATTATTCTATATTAACCAATTTCAATTAATTACAGACAATTTCACCATTAAACACAACATTTAATTTATTCCTTTATTTACAATTTATAACCAATTTACTTTACAATTATTTTAATTGCTTGAAATTACATTAAAATAGTAATCAATTAAATTAAATCAACATTATTAAATTACATTCTAGTTATTTTCTCAATAATAAATCACAAATCTAAATTTCTTCCAATATTAAATTCTAAAATATTATTTAATTTAATATTTCTAATTATCAGAAAAAAATGTGGGTCGTTACACTTTAACTACATAATTAAGTATTTAAAATAAAATATATCAATTTGTAAAAAATTAAATCCTTCATATTCAAGTTAAATAAAAGTTTGAAAATATTACTTTCACAAAAAAAATTCAAGTCTTAAATTCACAAAAAAATTCCGCAGAGTCTTCTTTGTACGGATAGGTCCGAGAAAAATAATAATATCAATAATTACAATATATATCATATTTCAATAATAAAATATCTCAAACTACTGGAAAATAATATAATATCATTTCAAAAATCGTAATCCGAAAACACACCTATTTGTCGGGCAAACAAACTTTATTTATGAAACCAAAAGCAGTAGCTATTGCTTCCATAAACCTGTATTTCACTTATATAATCTAAAAAAGTGAGAATTCTATATAAGGGAAATATTGAGTTGTCTTAATTAGTAACAAAAGCAAAGCAACACAGAACATATGCAAACAAACAACACGACTATCATATGCAATCAAAGTATCCATCATACATCCATAGCAACCAAAATCATTGGTTTGTTCAGGTTCAGAAACTTTTAATCGTACAAGGTGATAAATAAATGCTAAGTATACCTTACGCTCAAGAGCCTTTGGTAATTTCTTAATAATTATTCATACAACCTTATACAATTAGCAGTATAATTTTCCAAACATCCCATAAACCAAACAACACAACATTTAAATATTGTTTTTAAATTTATTTAGTTGGTTTCTTTTCACATTTACTTTCCATTTATTTTAATTTTTTATTCATTCATACAAAATCATCATTTATATATTTACATTCATTTACTTACATATGTTATTTTTCATTCAATTATCTAGAACATCAATAAATCAATTCTTAGAATATTATATAAGTTTCTTTGCAAATTTAATTTCCAGTTATTATTTACTTTAATTTCCATTGAATACCAATATGCATTTTTGAATCAACTCATACTTAAATTTTTAACTCTTTTTCATTTTCACATATATTTCTTTCATATATAGTATTATTGAATATTAAATCTATTTTTGAATCATGTCAACATTTTCTGAAGTTATAATCATTTACTTAATATAGTACTCATTTTTACTATTCACTTTAATTATAAATAACTTCAAACATTAACTTAAGTTTATAATCATTTTCTTAAGTAATATTCAATTTTATGTTCAACCTAATTATTATCATTTCAAGACATTAACTTATGCTTATAACATTTCTTGAACATCAAAACTCTTATTTATAGATATAATCCCATTTGAACCCTTTCATTACTTAAGTTTTACTTATATAATATTCTATTACACATTCCGATTTAACATTATAACTTTTTTAACATTTCTGGCAAGTTATATATGTTTTTAAGAGTGTAATTGAATGTTGCATAAGTTTATTTTATTCATTTTAGTTAACAAAATGTTCAATAACTACATCTTCTAAAATTTCATATCTTTTGATTTACACGTTACAAATTTCCAATTTCTTTATATTTCATTAATCACTTACATCTGATTTCTTATTTTCATTTTAGAAGTTTCCCATTACTAAAATTTCATTTTACTTCTAAACTGGAAATCATTAGTTTAACAAAACTTAAGAACTAAATTACAGGGTTCATTTTAAATCATTTTAGAATAATATACATACATATATATATATACTCATAGCTTCTATATACCCCATCATATTTAGAAATTAAAAACTAAGATTTGTTTATCAAAACAAATGTGTAGTAAAGCTACTATGGCGGCCTTCCCACTCTGAAACTCGAAAATGAACGTTGATGATGCTGCGCAGCCATCACCGAAATCATTTTCCAGCGATAAGAGAGGGGAATACAAAACTTATTTCCTTTCAAAATTCCTTTAAAACTTTTCTTTCAAATAACATTGAAAGCATATTTATCTGAAAATATTTCCAAACACTAGTGATATTATATCCCAAAATCTTTGAAACCAATTTCAATTTCAAAGTCATGGAACTTAAGTTCTCAAATTTCCAATTAAATTCATTTATTTATAAATCATATTCGCAATCAATATTTATAAAATTTTATTTCTAACAAACAACATAACACATACGACCATATCCATTTATAAAAAATATCCTTTTATATATAAAATACAATATTAGGTAAAATTATTTCATTTACCTATATTTCGAAATAATATTGTGCTGGTCTACCCTATTCAGTGTTTAGAAATTCCTATTGATGCCATAGTGTCTTGTGTACCAACCACAATTTATAATACTAAATGAAACAAATTAACACAATATGAAAGCATTTTATAATACTAACAAGTATGCTCTCTCATATATATGCATGCAAACAACTCATTCTAGGGTATTACTGCCCCATCTCTAAGGAGTCGTACCCAACGAAGCTAAGGTTATCACTAAACCAAAGCTCTAATACCAAATGTAATGACCTGCCTTTTTGGATGGTTTAAATCGATAGTAAACCATACATGTTGAATCCAAACCATTCAAAGGGAGGATTGTTATGGGGTAAATAAGAAAAGAAGAGAAAAGAAAGAAAAACAAGGCACATAATCTCACAGCAGAATCACAAAATATAATAATCAAATAAATACATCATGTAACTGCTATACAAATATATTTGATTACACTTTACAATATAACCAGAGTTATACATACATCAGGAATAGATATATAATGCAGCGGAATAACATGATGCGGTAGAATAAATATAACAAATAGTAGACTAATCTCTGTCTTCATCCACTAAATAAAATGGCCTTCAACACATTGAAAATCTCAAACAGACCTAAGCGTAATGAAAAGACAAAACACTCAAGTCAAAACTAAAAGATCTTATGTAAGTCAAATCAACAGTAAATAAATATGAGTGTAACGACTTTAGAGATGTTTACAGGATTTTACATCTCCTATCCAGTATCTAACTTGCGTGCAATAACTTAAGAGATGTTCGGGATTCCATCTCCTAAGGATCCGTTAAACTATTTGCATACATAGTAAAATACACTATTATAATATGTCAATAGTAAAGTAAAGTATCAAAATAGCGTTAAGGCGTTGCCTATATCCCCCTTAACGCATTTTTATATAAATGAGTCTATACATTATTGTAAACCCCACCATAAACTAGAAGACAACCAGGGAGCACTCCATAGGTACGACACAAACTAAACTCGTAATCGGCGCGATAAGGCATATGATAAGGCACGCGAGGCAATGCCCACCCATTTTGCGGATCCGGACTGGTGGTAATGCATAGCAACTACTACCGCCCACATCGGAACACACTCAAATTATCAAATCGAGGGGTTTCCACCAAATCAATCATAAAGTAATGAATATGGTATCGAAGAAGCATGCCCTATTGGAGGTGCGACCTCACTTCGCCCGTCGTGGCTCCTGTTTTAGTCATATCAAGCTGACTCGAGGGGGTTGGGGCTGCGTTCATACCTCATACAGTAACGTCCACCAAACCATCCTACTTCATTCTGGTTCTCCATCACGTGCATAATTGTTAAAGTGGTTTTCGGTATTGGTAGAGAGTATGATAATATCCGATCTCGGTCTCTTTAACAACCAATTGCTTGTTTCACACCAGTTGGTTCTTTTACATTTTCAAAACCGAATCATAATTGATATCAAAATATCATATTCACTGCAAATCATATCACTTTCAAAAATATATTCAATTTCGAAATCATTATTCACTTTAAATCATATTCATTTTCAAAATCATAACCACAAAATAGGTTAAACCATCATATCAAAATATCATATTGAATTCAAAATACTCCACATTTCAAAACCATCATATTTAGTCAAAATATGCCATTTCACCAGAAAATATCATTTCAAATTCCATCGTAGGTTATAACATCATTTATCCATATTCGCATTTAAATCAAGGGTTTAAATATAAACAATTCAACCTTGCATAGATTGAAATTTTGAAAATATTTTGGATAGTCATAAATAGTTTAATAATTTAAAATAGTTTAAATAGTTTAAAAATAGCTTAATAGTTTAAAATAGCTTTAAAATGGTTTAAAATGGTTTAATAATTTAAAATAGATTTAAAAATATGAATATAATCTCATTCTCGTTCTACTAAATGGCAACTTTCCTTCTGGATCGTATCCCATTCTGTTAATTGTCTTCACGCCATCCTTTGCTCCACCTCACTCCCCTTCCCTCCACCTTGCCCTCCCCTATGTTCCCCTTTTGTCCTTCCTTTGCTTTGAACCCTATTTCCTGTGCCTCGTTAACCAGATCTGGTCTCGTTTGACGTTCAAACTATGTCGCCCTTCCTCTAATATTTCGACTTCCCTTCCCAGATCGCCTCTAAGTCTAGTATACTTTCTGCATCTATATCCCCTGAACCCATTATTGTATCTCCGAGTGCCAATCCTTTAGCTGCTTTGCGGGATTCGCACGACTATCTACTCTCTGAAGGATCCAATGTTGGGTTGTCTAAGGCCGGTAATGAGTCTGTTGTTGGGGTCTGTGACGAAGGTGATGTGTGCGATTGTATTGATAGTGTTCCTCAGGCAATTGTATCTGGTTTTGGTTTATGCTCTGGTGGTGTCTGTGCTAATGCCAAGGAAAACTCTGATGTGAACAATGTAGGCATTTGTTTGGGCGCTAGTGATATTGGTGACTCTACAGGCTTATCATCTTCTTATCTTAATAATGTTAATTTTTCACAACCGTTACCTACTGCGCAGAATCAGCTTTCTGCTGTCCCAGCATTGACGTGCTCTAAACCTTGGTCGTCCCTTTTCTCTTCTCTTCCCCGTAATGCAGGTGACTATAAACTCATTGAATTTGAAATCGTTGAGGAAAATGGAGTTATGATTCCTCCTCCTATTGTGATGCAAGCTGGTTCGGAATATTGGTCAGATTATTTGGTTAGATTCATTTTGGATCCTAATCATCTGTTTCATGATGCAACTAATGTTTGTTATAGGACTTGGAAGCTCCATGGTGAATTTTGTGTTTTGTTGGTTGACTCCATGTATTTTCTTAAATTTTCCACCTTCGAGGAGCGGAGGCTTGTTCTTGAGGCCAAGCCTTCTTTTTTTGATGGTAAACCCTTTATTGTTACTCCATGGACCCCAACAGTAGCTAGTGCTCATGAATAGGTTTTTCTATTCCAATATGGGTATTCCTTCTGCGTTACAGCTATTGCTTGGTTTGAATTGGCTTGCTTGTAATGCAGGAAAATTGAAATGTTTTGACTCTGATACGATAGCACGTGAAAAATTGGTATATGCTAAGGCCATAATTAAGATTACCCCAGATAAGCCTCTCCCTTCCTCTATTAGTGTTCAGCTTATTGTTGGGCATGTTGTGGATGTCCGAGTTCGTTATAGTTGGGTTCCTAACATTTGTATTGCTTGTCACTCCTTTGGCCACCTTGCCGGTACTTGCAAGCACTCTGTAGTCTCCGCGGCGGCTCCTAAAGTTCTTCTGCCTCGTCCTCCGCTTCGAAAATGGGTTCCTAAGGCTTTTTCCTTTGCTACATAGACTGTCAAACTTCCAGAAGTGCCTTTTCCTACTAAGATACCACCTTCTTGTCCTGATGGTAGGCCTTCCTCTCCTTCAGTCTTTAATCTCGTGGATCCTTCTGCCTATTCTATCTTCCTATTACTGCTCCTGTTTTTGGGCTTTCGAGGTTGTCTATTGTTTGGGATGAATCCAAAAGGTGTTGGATTGATCTCAAATTTGATATGAGATATAATCCCATGGATGATTCCGTCTTAGGTTTGTTTCCGATGATCATCCGGACTTCAGATGCCTTTGTTACGGTATATCTGGAGACTCTTTAGTGCTCGCTTTGGATGGTCATCTTGCAAATAGGAATGTTGACATGTTAGCTGATGCTGCTTGGGACCGATCTTTTACATACACTCCTGATTCTATGGATTATGACCCTTGTCTTGCTATGCTCTTTCACCCTTTTGCTTGTATTGTTGGGACTGTCCTTGAGGTTTCTACCCAGGTTATTGCGGACGATGGTGCTTCTTCGTCTTCCAAAGAGACCTAGTCGTCAGGTTGTTTATAGTAGTTATGGCGCCTCTGTCACATTCCTGTGCTATAATTTCTCTTTTTTAGTAGTTAAGGTATTCTACCTTACTCCTATTTTTAAACGTTTTATTATTTTCGTAATAAAAAGTGAAAGGTCCACTATAAAATCAGCTGGCCTTGCCAAAAAAGAGAGTTTAAAATAGCTTTAATATATTTTAAATATAACATGCTTTTATTATTGGAAATTGTTTATATAATAAATAGTTTTGAAAATCTAAATAATCTAAATTTTAAAATAATACATTTTTTACAGTTTATATTAAAATAATTAATTTGAAAATAATATGAAATCTAATTGTTTCTTCCATTTCAACAAATCTAGACCATATCCAAATTTCAAATCAACAAAACTCAAATTTAATCTTTCAATTCAAATTATCATTAAAATTATTTCAATTTATATCGATTTCAAATCCATGCTTGGACTACAAATTTAAACCACTTCAAATTCAGAAGATTTCAAAGTTTAAATATTCAGTGTTAACAATAACTCAATTTTGATACATTTCATTTATATTTCAAAATTCAACTTTAAAATTTCAATTTAAATTCTTTAAACAATTCATTTAAACCAATTTCATTTTCAACATTTAAAAGCTTGGAATTTGAAAATAATTCAGTTTATATAAATCTAATTTTATTTCAAAACATCATTTAACTGGATTCAATATTTTAAGGGTTTAAAATCATTTAATTTATCCAATCCGGTGTCCGTATATAATTTTCTACCTTATGGTCAAGTGATATTGATATATAAAATTTTCGTAATAATTTAAATTTTTGGGTTTATATCATTTCACATCGCAATCCCGAGTTAAAATTCTAATCCATAAAATCATTCGAGATTATTATTTCAATCCATAATGATTTTTCCCTAATCTATAAGTCCGTTCGGGTATGTATCGTTTCAACCCATAGTGATTTTCTTAACAAAACTAGGAACTTGCAGTATGATAATGACATATAAATAAATATTATGTCCAATAATCCAAATATCAACAATTAAAATCCATAACAGTCATCATTCAAATCATATAACCAATCACAACAATTAACTGTTTATTAATCAAGTATTTAACGAACAATTTGAAATTACAATATTAATTTAAAATGGCAATTAAATTCCAATAATGAGTTAAATTGCAATTGAATTATTTATAAATTCAAATTTAACTAGAATGACAATTCAAATATACCAAACAGCAATCATTCAATTTCTAACCATATCATAAATTTAATTTAACCAGCATAAGTGTAACAGCCCGCAAATCCGTACCCCTTGAGTCAACACTATTCTACAACAATCAACTCAAGTTGCACAGAAATACGAACCATTTGGGTTTAAGAAGAAGAGATAGAAGAAGAGAAAACAAAATCAACATCAGAATCTAACCATCGCAGCGGAACAAAATATAATAGATAAATAAAAATCTTTACTCAAAATCAAATATATCAGTTTACATATATTACCTCATCAGAGTACATCAGTCACAGCTCACATCAATAACATACAATGGGTATACAACAACTCAACACAGCGAATATATATATATATACAAGTACGAGAATACGTATCGTCATCCAGCTCGTCTCCTGAGCTCCACAGCATCATATCCTGTATCCTATAATACTCGGTCTGACCCGAGCATTACAGTTAAGTAATACCCGAGTCAGTCTGGAATACCAGCGTGAGAAAATCACACCTAATTGATTATTAAAGTTTCAAAATCCTTTGAAAACAAAAGCATCTCGTAAGACCACGCCACAAATAAACATGTCGGGTTTTTACCTTACGATAGCTAAAACAATTTTTATAGAAATCCTTTGATATTATAATAGGGTCTATATACAAATACTTATAAAATAGCCGAAATTGTTACATGATTAAATTCCAGCTACTAGCCACCGAAGTGGGTAATACAAACAAAACTCGTACAAGGCTCGTAGGGAAAATGGATTTCCAACAATGATTAGGCACTGGGGTACCACCTGTCACAGTACGGGGCCTAGATCACCGTACCGAGGATTACTCCCTTCATCCCCTGCAACACAAGGCCGGAACCATTCTGTAACAACCCGATATTCGTGTCGAATTATAATCGACAATTTAAACGATTAATATTGACACAAATTTCCAATTGAAGTTTTTAAATTTGGATTTAAAATTCTTTTACAAATTTTAAGTAAAATTTTATCGGGCTTTAAAATAAATTCTCGGCCCACATTTAAATGTTTGAAGCCGTGGAAAATAATTTGCAAAAAAATAAAAGAAACCCGTTCTCCTTTCCCCTTTTTATTTTCACTTTTCATTCCTTCGGCCCGTCCCCTTTTCTTTTGCTTGTGAAAAATGGCGGCCTCTCTTTGTCGAATTAGGGCTTCGGCTTCTTTCTGGAATTAGGGTTTCGATTCCGATGGTTGCTCGTCTCGCGTGGCTGCTGCGGTGTGCTTGGCCTCAATTCGTCGACTAGGTGAGTACTTCTCACATCTAATTCATCCTTAAGTCCGTGATTAGGTCGTTCGACTTTATTTTTGATGTTACTGATTTTTCTTGCCTTGATTCGATGTTGTTTTATCTTGGCAATTTTGTATTCGTTCGATGATGGTAATCGATGTTGTATGTGAATTTCTTTGTGCCTGTGTCGTTCGACTTCGATGTTGTCGATGATAATTTTAGTGTTTTCGGTAGTTTGATTTTCACGACACTGTTTAATTTTTGGTGTAAAGTAAAACTTGGGGAATTTTGATTTGTTGAGATTTTTGGTGTAAGCAGAGTAATTTCTGATCTCTCAACAAAATTTGCCTTCAACAATAAATGGTTGTCAGACAATCCTACTTGTTGAACCTGCTTTCGACACAATTATTTCTTTCCTTTTCTTATTCTTCTTCGTCTCTCTTTCATGTTTCCTTGGGAATTTCCACCAGCTGCCTCGCAGTTTTAGTTATTCAATGGCTGCACTTGGTACCTGCTATTCAGCAGGTTTCCATACTACCACCCCATTGACGTGGGCCAGAAAGTATTTTCAGAAAAAAGTATAAGGCCTTGTTTGGTTTGCGGTTTTCAGTTTTGGATTTTGTAACAACCGCAATGTATTCAGTTAATTATTTCTGAAAGTTTTGAAGCTTGTTTGGTTTTGACCTTTATGGGCTTGGTGCATTGGTTAATTGCTAAGTTCGAACTTGTTTTGGTTGACTTATCTGTATATATATGCATACATACATTCGTATGTGTGTATGCATATATTGTTGACCATGGTTCGGGTTTTGTGTTGTATTTGCACTGGTATATATATATGCAGATACTTGAGCATATTTCATTGTTTCACTGCCATGCTATACTTCTGGTTCATATCTTCCAGTGTTGCCACTGTGTTCCATTTGCATAGCTGAACTTGTGTTGTCTTTGATGTTTTTCTCATTGCATATGAACTTGGTCTACTTGATGCTGTAGCTTTCAAGTATTTTTGCATGTGCATTACTTGTCTTCATATGTGTTCATACATAACTTTGTATGTGTGTATGCATGTGTTGTTAAATTGCACTGCAGTTATTTTTGGGACTTGGTTTGCATACTTGATTCAGTAGTATGCTTCATTTTGCATCACTGTATGTTATTCTCTGAGGTGCCTGCATTGTCATGATGTATACTCTCTGTATACATACTTGAGACTTGTTCCATGCATTACTGTATATTCATACTGTTGGCATTCATATGTTTACAAGTACATTTCATATACTTGTAGTCATTCATGCAAAATTCTGTTGCCTTCTTCTGGTTCATTTCATTTTGGAACCATTGCTTTGGGACTCTCTTTCAACTATTGTCCCCTGTTGCATTTCTGTGCATCATTTCTGTGCATCCTTCCTGTTGCACCCCTGTGCATTCATTTGATTATGCTGGTTGACGTTCTGATGCCTTTGGTTGTTGCAGTATGTTACTGCATTTGGTCTGAGTCACTGTGTATCATGCTTGATCTCTGTTACATGCTTGCTGTTGCATGCTTGTAATATTCAAGTTCTTGCAGTCTTCATTTTCGACATGTTTCACTGCACCTTGTCTTGTATGAACTTGTTTCAGTAGTTAGCTAGAATTGTTGCTGTTCCCTGGACATGAACTTGATTGTTACGCATCTTCAAATCGACACTTGGTCTTGTGATATTCACGGCGACGCTTGTGAATATTCATTGGGTACATCATTACTGTCGTGGCAAGGCAGTGCACGCAAGCGTGAACTGCAGCCACACGGTATTGAGTTTTTGGGCACGACATCACTAAAGTGGCAAGGCAGTGCACGCAAGCGTGAACTGCAGCCACACGGTATGGCGTGTATGATATTCTTTTTGTTTTGACTTATGGATCTTTTTGCGTATTCCATATTCTGTAGTGGCGAGGCAGTGCACGCGTGCGTGTACTGCAGCCCTACTTGAATTAATGTTTTAATTGATATTTCAATGGTTTGAACTGTTTGTTCATTTCAATTCAATATTCTGAATTGCATTCTGATTTGGTTTAATTACTGTCGTCTATTCATTATTTAATTATTATTGCTTCTGTGCACTAATAACTGAGTTTGAATTAGACTGACCCGAGTATTATTTTCTTTTGAATCTAATACTCGGGTCAGACCGAGTATTTACAGGTTGTAGATATTCTGCTTTGGGTTGCTGCTAGAGCTATGAAGTTCTTTCATATCTTTTGAAGTAGTCGTCTTTTGTAGTAGTCTATATTATTGTATAGGAAGATATGTATTCATGTATAATATATACGTTAATGTACTTGTATATGTAACTTCCTGAGTTGACTATTGCAGTTGTATCACATGTACCGTGTAAATGTATTGTAACTGACATCAGTTATTATATATGTATATGAGATTTTTTGTTTTTATCTGTGTTCCGCATTTATATTTATCTGTGTTATTAGTTTATATTTGTCCTAGACTATTATAGCCACCGCGTGGTAGCTTTGAGTTTGCATCGGCATGTCGGATTTCCTCCTAAAATAGATTGCACGTTTTTACTATCTGACATATCGGTGTTCGCACAAAGCAATTACACGGATGGTCGCTCCTCAACAGCCTTATTCTCCATGCTAGTTGACAGCACTACACCGTAGTGTTCTTGGCTAGCGTGGGTATAGAGGTGGGGCGTCACAGCTTGGTATCGGAGCCTGGGGTTTAGAACAAATATAAAACATAACTTAGATAGTACATGTGTTACAACTATTTGTCGATGTTTTATTTCACATCTTTGTCTTAAGATCATCTTTGATTGTTAGGAATGAATTCCTAACGCTTATTCGTGAGCATTGCTGCTATTCTCTATCGCACTTGCTCACTTGAGTTTACACTTCTAAGTATCAGTGTATATATGCTCTACCAAGTTGCATATTGCTGCAACTAGTACCCACTTCGATTTGAACTCGCATTGTTTATTCGAACTGCTATATATATGCATTCTTATCTCTGATTCGTGTACTTAATGCAGTTTCCATACAATTGGGTTTTGGGTATCAATCTTTGAGACAAATTGCATTCCAATTGTCGACTCTGTCTGTTTATCCATGGTTTGTTGGTTTTCATGTGCCTCTCTCTGATAGTTTTAAAATTTCTTTGGTATAAAAGAAATTGTCTTGGTCTTTGCCTTGTCGATATCGACGTTGACTTGACTTTTACTTTTGCTAAAGTCATTCAAGCATTTATACTCGTTCTGCTTTGTTTTTCCAATTGTTGATCGGTTCTTCTTTTCCGGTTAGTTGTTATCACCTTTGTCGACTTTGATAACTTCTATTTCAGGAATTTTGGGTATTCCTACTTTGATGGATTTGGAATCGAATTCTTTGTATTTTATTCACGTCTTCGAATGTGAATCTTAGTGAATTGATTTGGTTTTCGAATTTAATCGATTCTTGATTATTTCCCGATTTGTTGCTATCATTTATTAGCAACTTTGATGACCTTTTCTTCGGGATTTTTGTGAACATACCTTTCGATGAATTCGGTATCGATTTCTTTGGATTCTATTCACGTCTTCGTATGTGAATTCTTGTGATTGATTGTTTCTACAATCATTTTTGTGATTTGTCACTTTAAAAATATAAAGGTTTCAATACTAGTAGTAAATATCAAAAACTCTTTTATCAAAATGTTTTCAACTCTATTTTCAATACCAAACTCGTTTTTGAAACTGTTTTCCAATCTATTAGTATATACAAATCTTTATTTCACTCGTATGAGAAATCTAATTAAACGGCTTAGTAAAACAAGTGGTATGAAACGCTTGCGTTTACTTCGTCGGTTAATTGTTGGACTTGTTCGATTGAACCTCTAGTGACAAATTTTATTAGTGAAGATTTACAGTTTGTTCGTAAATATTTAAGTTAAGTAAGTGGTTATGGGACATGATGCTAAACTTTTACATTTACTGACTTAGTGTAATTGACACTTCTCGTTGATCATGACGATCATTTTTACGGTTAGACTAGGCCTCATCGGTGTGATTTCGTCTCACACATATCTCTTGGGCTTTGAGGATTGTCTAGACACCACTTGTGTGATTTCATTCACACATACTTTTCTTTTGATTGTGAGGTTAGACTAGACACCACTTGTGTGATTCCACTCACACATACCTCTTTTGATTTTTTTTGGTTAGTCTGGACCTCAATCTGTGTGATTTCGACTCACACATGTGGGGTAGCGCCCCACGGTCTTCGGGCCATTCGTGTGTCAAAATTAATGGCTTGCAACCATGAGATAGCGTCTCGTTATGCGTTGCACGTGTTGATGATTTTTCATGCTCGCGGGTAGGTGAGATTCCGTGCTCCCGTTCTCGCTTTGTGTTGCACGTGTTGATGATTTTTCATGCTCGCGTGTAGGTGAGATTCCGTGCTCCCGTTCTCGCTTTGCGTTGCCCGTGTTGGTGATTTTCATGCTCACGTGTAGGTGAGATTCCGTGCTCCCGTTCTCGCTTTGCATTGCACGTGTTGGTGAGTTTTCATGCTCGCATGTAGGTGAGTTTTCGTGCTCCCGTTCTCGTTATGCGTTACATGTGTTGATGAATTTTCATGCTCGCGTGTTGGTGAGTTTTCATACTCCGTTCGAGTTTTCATACTCCGTTTGAGTTTTCATACTCCGTTCGAGTTTTCATACTCCGTTCGAGTTTTCATACTCCGTTCGAGTTTTCATACTCCGTTCGAGTTTTCATACTCCGTTTGAGTTTTCATACTCCGTTTGAGTTTCCATACTCTCCTTCGAGTTTTCATACTCCGTTTGAGTTTCCATACTCTCCTTCGAGTTTTCATACTCCGTTCGAGTTTTCATACTCGCGTTCGAGTTTTCATACTCCGGTTCGAGTTTTCATACTCGCGTTCGAGTTTTCATACTCCGGTTCGAGTTTTCATACTCGCGTTCGAGTTCTCATACTCTTAGCTTGTGTTTTCTGGATTTCTTGTGAGGATTTCTAGAATTTGTGCTTCACCAATTTTCGTGATTTCTATTGATAAGTTTTATCAATTCTTGTGCATTGGTGAATTCGTGTGTTATTGACTTGTTACGAATACAAGTTTAGGGTATGATACCCCTTTCTATCTTTGAGAAGATTCTTGTGACTCTTTGGATGAATGAAAATCCACTTATCGAAGTTGCTTCTGATGTCGTTGTTTTAATCACATATTTTAAAAATTGTTTCAAAATATAAATCAAAATTGTTTTCAAAATTTTACGATTTGCGCTTTCAAAAGAATGAGGAAGCGAATTAAACGTTTCAGTAAAATCGAGGACTATGATCCCTTTCTTTTGCTGATTCGCTTAATTCCGGACTTGTTCGTTTGAGAATGTAAATTGTAATTTTATAAATAAAAATGGTTTTCAAATTTTTTTTTTTTACGCTTTACGCTTTCAAAAGAATGTGGAAGCGATGTAAACGTTTCAGAAAAATCGAGGACTATGACCCCTTTCTTTTACTGATTCGCTTAATTCCGGACTTGTCCGTTTGAGAACGTAAAATGTTATTTATTTAAAATACACAATTTAACACTTTCAAGGAAACGATGAAGTGAATTAAACGATTTAGTAAAACTCGTGGTTATGAGTCATGTGCGTTTGCTATTTCGGTTAATTTCGGACTCGTTAATTGAAAAATTTGTAATTTGAAATTTGATTACCGTTGTGGTAATTTCTGATTATCGTTTTGATAATTGGATGTTTATGATTTCTGATTTATCGTTTTTGATAATCAGATATTTATTGTTTCTAATTATCTATTGATAATTAGATATTTGAGATTTAATTGTCGTTTGTGATAATTAAATATTTGTGATTTAAGATTGATTTTCGATTTTGATAATCGAATACTTGTTGATTTGATTATCGTTTTTGATAATCGAATATTTGTGATTTGAGATCTCTGAATTATCTATTGATAATTAGATTTTGTTGATAATTTGTGAATTTCCTTTATGAAATTAAAAGATTTCTTTGGCGTTTATATTGTACTACGCCAGTGTACCGGCTCAATTTTCTGCTATTCATGACATTTTCCACGTCTTCCAATTACGGAAATGCCTTTGGGATTTCCGATCTTTATTCTTGAGCCCGGTATTATTGAAGAAATTGAAGTTTCACTAGATTTGACTTTGAGCAAACACGTTCTGGCTTGCTCCTTCATGCTCTTTATGGTGAACTTCATATTTCGAATTTCTTCATCTTGTGATGATATGCTCTTTTGGTTGTTACCTTTTGTCCATATATTCCTTAAGATTGCGAGGACGCAATTTCTTTAAGGAGGGGAGTCTGTAACAACCCGATATTCGTGTCGAATTATAATCGACAATTTAAACGATTAATATTGACACAAATTTCCAATTGAAGTTTTTAAATTTGGATTTAAAATTCTTTTACAAATTTTAAGTAAAATTTTATCGGGCTTTAAAATAAATTCTCGGCCCATATTTAAATGTTTGAAGCCGTGGAAAATAATTTGCAAAAAAATAAAAGAAACTCGTTCTCCTTTCCCCTTTTTATTTTCACTTTTCATTCCTTCGGCCCGTCCCCTTTTCTTTTGCTTGTGAAAAATGGCGGCCTCTCTTTGTCGAATTAGGGCTTCGGCTTCTTTCTGGAATTAGGGTTTCGATTCCGATGGTTGCTCGTCTCGCGTGGCTGCTGCGGTGTGCTTGGCCTCAATTCGTCGACTAGGTGAGTACTTCTCACATCTAATTCATCCTCAAGTCCGTGATTAGGTCGTTCGACTTTATTTTTGATGTTACTGATTTTTCTTGCCTTGATTCGATGTTGTTTTATCTTGGCAATTTTGTATTCGTTCGATGATGGTAATCGATGTTGTATGTGAATTTCTTTGTGCCTGTGTCGTTCGACTTCGATGTTGTCGATGATAATTTTAGTGTTTTCGGTAGTTTGATTTTCACGACACTGTTTAATTTTTGGTGTAAAGTAAAACTTGGGGAATTTTGATTTGTTGAGATTTTTGGTGTAAGCAGAGTAATTTCTGATCTCTCAACAAAATTTGCCTTCAACAATAAATGGTTGTCAGACAATCCTACTTGTTGAACCTGCTTTCGACACAATTATTTCTTTCCTTTTCTTATTCTTCTTCGTCTCTCTTTCATGTTTCCTTGGGAATTTCCACCAGCTGCCTCGCAGTTTTAGTTATTCAATGGCTGCACTTGGTACCTGCTATTCAGCAGGTTTCCATACTACCACCCCATTGACGTGGGCCAGAAAGTATTTTCAGAAAAAAGTATAAGGCCTTGTTTGGTTTGCGGTTTTCAGTTTTGGATTTTGTAACAACCGCAATGTATTCAGTTAATTATTTCTGAAAGTTTTGAAGCTTCTTTGGTTTTGACCTTTATGGGCTTGGTGCATTGGTTAATTGCTAAGTTCGAACTTGTTTTGGTTGACTTATCTGTATATATATGCATACATACATTCGTATGTGTGTATGCATATATTGTTGACCATGGTTCGGGTTTTGTGTTGTATTTGCACTGGTATATATATATGCAGATACTTGAGCATATTTCATTGTTTCACTGCCATGCTATACTTCTGGTTCATATCTTCCAGTGTTGCCACTGTGTTCCATTTGCATAGCTGAACTTGTGTTGTCTTTGATGTTTTTCTCATTGCATATGAACTTGGTCTACTTGATGCTGTAGCTTTCAAGTATTTTTGCATGTGCATTACTTGTCTTCATATGTGTTCATACATAACTTTGTATGTGTGTATGCATGTGTTGTTAAATTGCACTGCAGTTATTTTTGGGACTTGGTTTGCATACTTGATTCAGTAGTATGCTTCATTTTGCATCACTGTATGTTATTCTCTGAGGTGCCTGCATTGTCATGATGTATACTCTCTGTATACATACTTGAGACTTGTTCCATGCATTACTGTATATTCATACTGTTGGCATTCATATGTTTACAAGTACATTTCATATACTTGTAGTCATTCATGCAAAATTCTGTTGCCTTCTTCTGGTTCATTTCATTTTGGAACCATTGCTTTGGGACTCTCTTTCAACTATTGTCCCCTGTTGCATTTCTGTGCATCATTTCTGTGCATCCTTCCTGTTGCACCCCTGTGCATTCAGTTGATTATGCTGGTTGACGTTCTGATGCCTTTGGTTGTTGCAGTATGTTACTGCATTTGGTCTGAGTCACTGTGTATAGTGCTTGATCTCTGTTACATGCTTGCTGTTGCATGCTTGTAATATTCAAGTTCTTGCAGTCTTCATTTTCGACATGTTTCACTGCACCTTGTCTTGTATGAACTTGTTTCAGTAGTTAGCTAGAATTGTTGCTGTTCCCTGGACATGAACTTGATTGTTACACATCTTCAAATCGACACTTGGTCTTGTGATATTCACGGAGACGCTTGTGAATATTCATTGGGTACATCATTACTGTCGTGGCAAGGCAGTGCACGCAAGCGTGAACTGCAGCCACACGGTATTGAGTTTTTGGGCACGACATCACTAAAGTGGCAAGGCAGTGCACGCAAGCGTGAACTGCAGCCACACGGTATGGCGTGTATGATATTCTTTTTGTTTTGACTTATGGATCTTTTTGCGTATTCCATATTCTGTAGTTGCGAGGCAGTGCACGCGTGCGTGTACTGCAGCCCTACTTGAATTAATATTTTAATTGATATTTCAATGGTTTGAACTGTTTGTTCATTTCAATTCAATATTCTGAATTGCATTCTGATTTGGTTTAATTACTGTCGTCTATTCATTATTTAATTATTATTGCTTCTGTGCACTAATAACTGAGTTTGAATTAGACTGACCCGAGTATTATTTTCTTTTGAATCTAATACTCGGGTCAGACCGAGTATTTACAGGTTGTAGATATTCTGCTTTGGGTTGCTGCTAGAGCTATGAAGTTCTTTCATATCTTTTGGAGTAGTCGTCTTTTGTAGTAGTCTATATTATTGTATAGGAAGATATGTATTCATGTATAATATATACGTTAATGTACTTGTATATGTAACTTCCTGAGTTGACTATTGCAGTTGTATCACATGTACCGTGTAAATGTATTGTAACTGACATCAGTTATTATATATGTATATGAGATTTTCTGTTTTTATCTGTGTTCCGCATTTATATTTATCTGTGTTATTAGTTTATATATGTCCTAGACTATTATAGCCACCGCGTGGTAGCTTTGAGTTTGCATCGGCATGTCGGATTTCCTCCTAAAATAGATTGCACGTTTTTACTATCTGACATATCGGTGTTCGCACAAAGCAATTACACGGATGGTCGCTCCTCAACAGCCTTATTCTCCGTGCTAGTTGACAGCACTACACCGTAGTGTTCTTGGCTAGCGTGGGTATAGAGGTGGGGCGTCACACGTTCCTTACTGAACAGTCCCGAACAAGATAAACCCCGTGGTTGGCGCGACCAACCACCCACTAAGCCGAAATATATAAGGGACATCTAGACAGGGAAATTATCTTGTCCTGCTTGGGCATGACCCACCTAACCTTGCTGCATATCCCCTGATTTTCATTCATTCCCATTTGATGAGGCTTGAGGCTAAGTGTTACCTTTTAGAACATTTCACTTAGAATGCCCATTGCCCACCTGACGATGTTTCGCAAGCATTCGTTCATACAAGTCCGTCCCGGGTTCGAACGGAACCGAAGGCACTAGTCCTACTACATCCATTTTGGAAATATCCTCAGGATTAGTAGCGACTAGCCCTTGCATTTCACTGCTCCATCTTCGACTCCGAACACGTTTCACAAAACGTACAAACCGGATCGAAGTGGTTTTCGAGAAATTAATCTCGATCCCGGTCTCTTCGAAACGATCAATGCATTTGGCCAATATTGATAGTCGGTTATTTAACTATCAATCAATATTCACAAACAATCATCCAAAAATAAATAATTTTCCAATTTATTTATTTATCTCAAAAAGATATCTTCACAGGATATAATTTCACCTTTCAAACTCCTTTTGAAAACAGTTTCAACATATTCCTTTCCCGGAATAATTCCCAATATTTATTTCCACTGAAACGCCAAGTATGAAATACTTTTAGCTTTAAAATAATTTTAAAAGCACTTAGTTATAAAGTATACATCATAACCTCCAAAAATTTGAAACTACTTTAATACTTAATTAAAATATGTACTTTAGAAATATTTAATAACTAATAAGGCTACTTTCATAAAATATAAACTAGATCTTTCTTTAAAAACAAATACCAAGTCATTCAATAATTACTACGATAATAGTTTTTTTTTTTTGAAAAATATGTACTTTAGAATTTAAACATTTAAAAATAATAAATTTTATAAAATATGCTTTTTAAAACAACATTGAAAACCTTTAACTTATACTTAAGATTGCTTGAAAATCGTACTTGGCTATCCAGAGAAAATTCCAACTTTAATTACTTAAATCAATTTCCTCAAATTGATTTCCAATTTATATTATTTATTCAAAAATCCTTTAATTTCAGATTTTATTCCTTAATTATGATATAAAATATTTTTAATTGAAATTCCAATTTAGATTCCTCAATTTGCTTCTTATTCCTTTAGATAATTTAAAACCTTCAGTTTTAAAATAATTCTTTATTCATTTAAATTAATATCACATACATTTACAATTCATTAATTACGGTTTATTCAGACCTTTTCTTCCCATATTCGAAGTTCTTTATTAGTATTTACAATACTTCCATTTCTTTCTCAATTCATTTTAAATTTATTAATTCCTCTAAAATTATTTTGTTTACCAATTTACTTCCTTTATTTTCTTTCCAAAATCCAATTTATATATTTTTGATAATTCATTATACCCAATATATATTCAATCAAATCACATCATTCAACATTCCAATATAGTCAACATTGAATATCAATTAATCACATCAGTGAATATTAAATAATAAATAAATGCTGAGGGATCCAGTTGGACCCCTCCAACCTGTTTTTTTCCTGCATCCACAGACGTTAGCACAATATAATATGACAATTTCAACCATATCATACTATCTCACATCAAACAACTGCAAACATTCAAACAATTATTTAAATTTAATCATTTAAATTTAAGTTTAAAATCAGCTGAGTGAGATTAACTCACCTTTCCCTTTACACTTGCAATCCACTTCTTTCTCGATTTGATTTCACGATTTCAAACCTTGTAAAAACATTAGATAATTTTATTAACATTCGAATAAATCGACCATTAAATTTCCGTATATAAATTTAATTATCAATGCTTTTATCCCAGACTACTAATTTACTTTTAAGCTGATTTTCTCTTTATAAAATATTTTTAGTACCTAAGAGAATTTAATGAAGTTAATATCTTCATCATATATTAATAATAATAACTAGTTAGTAACGATATTTGTATATATATTTTTAAATAGCTATGTTTTCATATATATATATATACACACACACACACTTTTAACTCATTCACTTAAAACTCGTTTATATAAATCTAAATTTTAATTTATATAACTTCTTTTCAGTATTCAAAATTCCTATCTGTTATCCAATTTATCTATATCCTGTTTCCTATAGGTATAAGTATTTAATTAATTAATTTTTTTTAAAAAAAAAACAAAAACAATACCTTACTGACGAAACCCGAGCATACACCCCACCACTTGGCTTCGAACACACGAGAAGCCGCCGCAAACCCTAGATGATACACGCAGACCATCCTAGATATCGAATATCGCGCTTCCCACAACTCATCATGACCACGCTGCCGCCAAACACGCTCCCAAACCCCACGAAATACATGCCCTAATTCGAGCTTCGACCCCCAGTCACCAGCGACGAACACCTCGTCCCCCCCCCCAGCACTCGCGATTCGATTCTCCCTTAAATTCGTGGGGTACGCCGTGCTCGAAAGCTACAACCCACAGTGAAACTCGATTCAAGGAGGTGAAAGTCGCGCGTCCTATGATCGAATTCCTAAACGAATCGCTGCCATTTTAAATTTTTTTTTTTAGCTTCGATCGGCCATGGCAAAACTGCAGATGCATATGATTTCGAATTGAGAGAGAAAGTGGAGGAAATGATTTGGAAATAACGATTTTTTTTTAAAAGATAGGCTTCAAACAGAAGAAAGAAAACCACGTTTATAACTCTCGTTCATAAGCTTCTGAAAGAAGACGAGGGTAGCGTGCTTGAAACGAGTGAAGGATGGCGTATAAGAAAAGCTTGACTGAATAAATTATTATTAATTAAGTTTTTTTTTCCAGCGCGTTATTATATCGTACACTCACACACTAGCTCGAATCAATACGAAATTTGAAATCCAGTAATAATTCAATATTACGGACCCAATGGAACAGGTTTCATCGAATTCCGAGACAGTGCCTCGGAAGGCTATTTTTAAATTCAATTTAAACTATAAAGTTTTAAAACTGAACAAACAACTTCCAAATTCAATTTTAACACTTTTACTATCTTCAGTATTGTCAATATAAATTTTACAAGCCTTCAAATTATTTTTAACAGGCTTAAAATTCTAGATTCAACAATTTACCCAATTTCTAATTATTAAATTCTATTATTTAATTATCAATAAATAGCGATATTCGTATTTCAAGTTAAGATTGCTCTATCGAATATTTAAATCAATTAAATATCCTGATTTTAAATGCCTGAAAATGTCGGGTCGTCACAATAAGATAGTTTAGTAGTTGTGAGTGGGTTAAAAAACTCACTTTGATTTTTAGTCGATTTAAAATCCAAATAAAAGACCAAATTTTAACAGTCTTAGAATGCATCCAAACCAGTTTCATAATGTTTGGAATTTCGATACGACCGCAACGGAGAAAACCGCGTCCAAATCCGAGCTCGTATGAAAAAATTATTCGAGTTAAAACTTTAAATTTTAAAATTAAATTAAAAATAAACAAGGTGTCACTTACCTACCACATCAGCATCTTAAGAAACCCTAACCCACATGAATTGCTCGACATCTGGTTCAACTCACTACCGCCAACGTTCATCGTGCAACCGCGCCTCCTATACGCGCCTACAACCAGATCAAGTCGCGCTGCAAGCCTCCCCACCTCAGACCGCCTATTCCCTGGCCAGCGTGACCCCTAACGGCGCCTTCGCCGCAAGTGGCTACCGCTGCTTTAAACGCCGTTTCAGGCGAACTTCGGCCCCATTCGATAAAACTAATACCATCCTCGAGACCTGCTCGACTCTCTCTTCCAAATGCCGCTTCACGATCGTCAAACGGTCAACGATCCACCATTGAATCAGAAACCCTTGAAATGGACGGCTGATGTTCTTCATCAATTTCTGGTCAAATTTTGATTCAACTGCAAAAACGAATTACAGATCTAGATTGCACTCTTCGAGAGATTTCTGACGATATATACTATGACATAGTTTGGAGACTTTGAAATTTTGGAATTGATTTTAATTTGAAAATGAAATTGGGAAATAAGGTTTCGATATTTCTGACGTAAGAAGGAACACATAGAATAATAGTACGTATAGAAATAAGAAAAACTGCTAGGGTTAGAGAAACAAAATCTATTTATATGGACATGGATCGATAAGAATGAATAACATATTGAATTGGGTCAGAACAATAACGATGACCTGAAAAGCCCGTTCCATTCGGAAACAAAAGTAGGTCATCCCATATATCAAAATAGATGTTTTCGTTATTTTTAAACTCAATGGAACTGGTTTCAAATCCAAATTCCATTGTATACAGAAGTTTTCTTTTAAAATCAGCATATTTTAATTCAATTCATTTAATTGATTTCTACACATTTCGAGCTCGCACGATCAAACGACAAGTTCGATCGCTACGAAACTTGAAATCCTAAAAAATTTAACTGTTACAGATCGATGAAATTGATTTCCTAAAAATCCAAGACAATGGCCAAAATGGCAAATTTTCATGTTAATGAATAAATTATTATTAAATTAATATAATCGTCTTTAAATTTAAATTTAATAGCTAACAATTTTCATCGTTTCTGATTACACAAAAGTTAATAATCCTTTAAATAAATTTTTCTTGTCAAATTAAATATTTAAATATTGCAATAATTACAGCATTAAATGGCTATTGCAATAAATTCATTAATTTAAATTTAAATTCCAATAAATTCATTTATTTTGATTTACATCTTATTGTTCAATAAACTATCACCTAATGGATATAATTAACATTGGTTTATATTTATTACATCAAAATTCTACAGTTATCATCTTAATTCATATTAATGCAATATTTAATTAGATTAATTTCAATTGATTTACAATTTATTCCAAACAGATTAAATAATAAGGTGATAAATAACAATTACTGCACATTAATAATTCAAATACGTTTCTATGTTTATTGTTAACAAACAAAGCTAATAAATTCACATACTAATTATATAATAACATATTTCAGTTAATTACATTAATTTCACCATTAAACACAATATTGAATTTATTTCCTTATTTACAATTTACAACCAAATTACTTTACAATTATTTCAATTGCTTGAAATTAAATTAAAATAGTTATCAATTAAATTAAATCAACATTATTAAATTACATTCTAGTTATTTTATGAATAATAAATCACAAATCTTAATTCCTTCTAACATTAAATTCCAAAATCTTATTTAATTTAATTTTTTTAATTATCAGAAAAAATGCAGGTCGTTACACTCTCCTCCACTCAGAACTTTCCATCCTCGAAAAGAAGAAAAGGCGGAATTAAGATACTAATATATTTTTATTCAAATATCAATTTATAACACTTTAAACTACAAAATTAATTATTTAAAATAAAATATATCAATTTATAAACGATTAAATCTTTCATATTCAAGTTAAATAAAAGTTTGAAAGTATTTCCACTTTCATAAAAAAATTCTAAGTCTTAAATTCACGAAAAATTTCGGCAGACTCTCCTTTGTATGGATAGGTCGGGGAATATATATCATATTTTAATAATAAAATATCCCAAACCACAGGAAAATAATATAATATCATTCCAAATATTGTAATTCGAAAACGTACCTATTTGTCAAAAAAAACTTTATTTATGAAACCAAAAGCAGTAGCTATTGCTTCCATAAACCTGTATTTCACTTACATAATCCAAAAGAGTGAGAATTATGTACAAGATAAATATTTAGTTGTCTTATTTAGTAAAAAAAGAAAATCAACACAAACATATGCAAAAACAACACGACAATCATATGCAATCAAAGTTTCCATCATACATCCATAGCAACCAAAACCATTGGTCTATTCAGGTTCAGAAACTTTTAATCGTACCATGTGATAAATAACTACTAAGTATACCTTATGCTCAACGGCCTTTGGTAAATTCTTAATAGATTATTCATACAACCTCAAACAATTAGTAGCATCCTTTCCCAAACATCCCATAAGCCAAACAAACAACATTTACATATTGTTTTTAAATTTATTCTGCTGGTTTCTTTTCACATTATTTATTTCCCATTTATTTTAATTTTTTATTCATTCATACAAAATAATCATTTATATATTTACATTCATTTACTTACATATGTTATTCTTCATTCAATTATATAGAACATCAATAAATCAATTCTTAAAATATTATATAAGTTTCTTTGAAATAATTTCCAATTATTATTTACTTTGATTTCCTTTTAATATCAATATACATTTGTGAGTCAACTCATACTTAAAATATTAACTCCTTTTATTTTTCACATTTATTTCTTTCATATATAGTATTATTGAATATTTCATCTATTTTTGTATCATTTCAACCTTTTCTGAAGTTATAATCATTTACTTAATATAGTATTCACTTTTACTATTCACTTTAATAATAAATAACTTCAAACATTAACTTAAGTTTATAATCATTTTCTTAAGTAATACTCACCTTTATGTTCAACCTAATTATTAGCATTCCAAGACATTAACTTATGCTTATAACATTTCTTGTATGTCAAAACTCTTATTTATAGAAATAATTCCATTTTAACACTTTCATTACTTAAGTTTTACTTGTATAATATTCTATTACATATTCCTATTTAATATTACAACTTTTTTAACATTCTAGTAAGTTATATATGTTTTTAAGAATGTAATTGAATATTACACAAGTTTATCTAATTCATTTTAGTTAACAAAATGTTCAACAATTACATCTTCTAAATTTTCATATCTTTTGATTTACAAGTTACAAATTTTCAATTTTTTATATATTCATTAATCACTTAACATCTAATTCGTTATTATCATTTTAGAAGTTTTCCCAATATTAAAATTTCATTTTATTTCTAAACTAAAAAATCATTAGTTTGACAGAAATTTAAGAACTAAATTACAGGGTTCATTTCAAATCATCTTAAAAAAAATATGTATGTGTGTATTCATGCTTTTATATATCCCATCGTATATAGAAATTAAAAATTAATATTTTTTAATCAAAACAAATGTGTAGTAAAGCTACTATGGTGGTCTTCGCACTTTGAAACTCAAAAATGAATGTCGATGCTGCGCAGCCATCACCGAAATTATTTTCCAGCGAAGAGAGGGGTGTACAAAACTTATTTCCTTTCAAAACTCCTTTAAAACATTTCTTTCAAATAACATTGAAAGTATATTTATCTGAAAAAACTTCCAAATACTACTGATGTTATATCCCAAAACCTTTGAAATCAATTTCAAATCTTGGAACTTAAGTTCTCAAATTTCCAATTAAATTCATTTATTTATAATTCATATTTGCAATCAATATTTATCAGATTTTATTTCCTAACAAACAACATAACACATATAACCATATCCATTTATAAAAATTATCCTTTTATATACAAAATACAATACTAGGTAAAATTATTTCATTTACCTATATTTCAAAATAATTATTTCATTTACCTATTTAGTATTTAAAAATCCCTATTGATGTCATAGCGTCCTATGTACTGACTAGAATTTATAAATACTAAACAGAACAAGTTAACACAATATAAAAACATTTTATAACACTAGCAAGTACGCTCTTTCACATATGTACACTCAAACAATTCATTCTAGGATACTACCAACCTATCCTTAATGTGTCGAACTCCACGAAGCTAAGGTTATCGCTCAACCAAAGCTCTAATACCAAATGTAACGACCCGACTTTTTGGACGATTTAAATCAACAATAAACCACACTTGTCGAATCCAAACCACTCAAAGGGAGGATTATTATAGGGTAAACAAGAAAAGAAGAGAAAAGAAAGGAAAAAAACAGAATTTTACAGTGGAATGAGAAAATATAATAATCAAATAAACAATTCATGAAGCTGTTATACAAATACATTTGATTACACTTTACTATACAATCAGAGTTATACATACAGTAGGAATAAATAAATAATGCAGCGAAACAACATGATGCAATGGAATAAATATAATAAATAGTATACTAATCTTCGTCTTCATCCTCCAATTAAAATGGTCTTTAATACACTGAAAAGCTCAGACTGACCCAAGCGTAATGAAAAGACAAAGCATTTGAATCAGAACTAAAAGATCTTATGTAAGTTCAGTCAACAGTAAATGAATATGAGTGTAACGGCTTCAAAAGATTTTACGGGATTTTACATTTCCTACCCAGTATCTAACATTCCTGCAATGACTTGAGAGATGTTCGAGATTCCATCTCCTAAGGATCCGTTAAACTATCTGCATACATAGTACAATACGCTATTATAATATGTTTGTAGTAAAGTAAAGTATCAAAATAGCATTAAGGCGTTGCTCATATCCCCCTTAACACATTTTTATATAAATTCCATAGTCTATACAGTACTGTAAACCTCATCATAAACTGGTGGGCTATTAGGGAGCATTCTATAGGTATGACTCAAACCAAACTCGTAGTGGGCGCGATAAGGAATATGACAAGGCACGCGAGGTAATTCCCAGGATAGAATACTACCGTTTTGCGGATACAGACTGGTGGTAACGCATGGTAGCAACTACCGCCCACCTCAGAACACACTTCCATAATCAAATCGAGGGGTGCCTACCAAATAAATCACAAAGTAATGAATATGGTATCGAAGAAGCAGGTCCTATCGAAGGTGCGAATACACTTGGCCCGACGTGGCTTCTGTTTTAGTCATATCAAGCCGATCCGAAGGGGTCAGGGGTGCGTTCATACCTCATACAGAAACGTTCGCCAAACCATCCTACTTCATCCTTGATTCTCCACAATGTACACATTGTTAAAGTGGTTTTCAGTATTGGCAGAGAGTATGACAATATCTGATCCCAGTCTCTTTAATAACAAAACGCTTATTTTACACCGGTTGGTTCTTTTACATTTTCAAAACCGAATCATAATTGAGATCAAAATATAATATTTACTTCAAAATCATATCACTTTAGAATCATATTCACTTTCAAAATCATTTTTCACTTTAAATCATATTCATTTTCAAAATCATAACCACAAAATAGGTTAAACCATCATATTAAAATATCATATTGAATTCAAAATATTCCTCATTTCAAAACCATCATATTTACTCAAATATGCCATTTGACCAGAAAATATCATTTCAAATTCCAACGTAGGTTATAGCATCATTTAACCACAATCGCTTTTCAATCAAGGGTTTAAATATAAATAATTCAACCTTGCACAGTTTGCAATTTTAAAATAGTTTGGATCGTAATAAATAGTTTAATAGTCTAAAATGGTTTAAATAGTTTAAAAATAGCTTAATATTTTAAAATAGCTTTAAAATAGTTTAAAATAGCTTTAAAATGGTTTAAAATAGCTTAATAGTTTAAAATAGATTCAAAATAGTTTAAAATAGTTTTAATATATTTTAAATATAAAATGGTTTGATTATTGGAAATGGTTTATATAATAAATTGTTTTGAAAATCTAAATGATTTGAATTTTAAAATAATAGATTTTTACAGTTAATATTAAAATAATTAATTTGAAAATAATATCAAATCTAATTGTTTCTTCCATTTCAACAAATCTAGACCATATCCAGATTTCTAATCAACAAAACTCAAATTTAATCTTTCAATTCAAATTCTCATTAAAATTATTTCAATTTATATCGATTTCAAATCCATGTTTGGACTACAAATTTAAACCACTTCAAATTCAGAAGATTTCAAAGTTTAAATATTCAACATTAACAATAACTCAATTTTGATAAATTTCATTTATACTTCAAAATTCAACATCAAAATTTCAATTTAAATTCTTTAAACAATTATTTAAACCAATTTAAATGTCAACATTTAAAATCTTGGAATTTGAAAATAATATAGTTTATATAAATCTAATTTTATTTCAAAATATCGTTTAACTGGATTCAAAATTTTAAGGATTTAAAATCATTTAAGTTAACCAATCCGGTATCCGTATATAATTTTCTACCATATGGTCAAGTGATACGGATATATATATCATTTCAATCTGCAGTAATTTAAATTTATGGGTATATATCATTTCAACCCGCAATCCCGAGTTAAAATTCTAATCCATAAAATCGCTCAAGTTTATCATTTCAACCTATAACGATTTTTCCCTAATCTATAAAACCATTCGGGTATGTATCATTTCAACTCATAGTGATTTTCCTAACAATAACTAATGGAACTTACATTGTGATGACGACATATAAATAAATATAACATCCAAATATCAACAATTAAATGTCCATCACAATCATCATTCAAATCATACAATCAATCACAACAGTTAACTAGTTATCATTCAGGTATCTAACAAATAATTTAAAATTCCAATATTAATTTAAAATGGCAATTAAATTCAAATAATGAGTTATAGGGCAATTAAATTAAATATAAATTCAAATTTAACTGGAATGACAATTTAAATATACCAAACAACAAGCAATAGATTTCTAATCATATCATAAATTTAATTTAATTAATATAAGATAGTTTAGTAGTTGTGAATGGGTTAAAACACTCATCTTTGATTCCTTATCGATTTAAAATCCAAATGAAGGTCCAAATTCAAATAGTCTCGTAATGCATCCAAACCAGTTCCATTATGTCCAAAATTTCGATACAATCAAAATGGAGAAAACCGCGTCCAAACCCGAGCTCGTATGAAAAAGTTATTCGAGTTAGAACGTCTAAATTTTATAATTAAATTAAAAATAAACAAAGTGTCACATACCTACCACGTCATCATCTCAAGAAACCCTAACCCACGTGAATTGCTCGATATCTTCTTCAACTCATAGTCGTTATCGTTCATCGTAAGCCTCCTCACCTCAGGCCGCCTATTCCCTGGCCACGCGACCCCCAACTACGCCTCCGCCTGCAAGTGGCCACCGCTGCTTTAAACGCCATTTCAGATGAACTTTGGCTCCCTTCGACAAAATGAATACCATCCCCGAGACCTGCTCGACTCCTTCTTCCAAACACCACTTCTCGTTCGTCAAACGGTCGTTGATCCACCGTTGGATCGAAAACCCTAAAAATGGATGACCGAGGTTCTTCGTTGATTTCTGGTCAAACTGTGATTCGATTACAAAAACAAATTATTAATCTAGATTGCGCTCTTCGAGAGATTTCCAACGATATATGATATGACATAGTTTGGAGAGTTTTAAATTCTAGAATTGATTTTGATTTGAAGATGAAATTGGGAAATAAGGTTTGATGTTTCTGACGTAAGGAGGAACGGGTAGAATAATAATACGTACAGAAATAAGAAAGGCTGCTAGGGTTAGAAAAACAAAATCTATTTATATGAACAAGGATCGATAAGAATGAATAACATGTCGAATTGGGTCGAAACGATAACGACGACCCAAAAAGCCCGTTCCGTTTCCGAAACGAAAGTTGGTCATCCCATATATCAAAATAGATATTTTCGATATTTTTAAACTCAATGGAACCGATTTCAAATCCAAATTTCATTGTACACAAAAGTTAGATTTTAAAATCAGCTTATTTTAATTGAATTCATTAAATTAATATCTATGCGTTTCGAGCTCGCACGATCAAACGACAAGTCCGATCACTATGAAACTTGAAATCCTACAAAAATTCACTATTGCAGATCCGACGAAATTAGTTTCGTCGAAATCCGAGATAGTGGCCAAAATGAAAAATTTTCACGTTAACGAAATAAATTATTATTAAATTAATTTAATCACCTTTAAATTTAAATTTAATAGTTAACAATTTTCATTGTTTCTGACTACACAGAAATTAATAATCCTTTAAAATAAATTTCTCATGTTAAATCCAATATTTAAATATTGCGCTAATTATAGTGTTAAATGGAAATTGCAATAAATTCATTAATTAAAATTTCAATTCCTATAAATTCATTTATTTTGATTTACATCTTATTATTCAATCGACTATCACCTTATGGATATAATTAACCCTGGTTTACATCTTATTCCATCAAAATTCTACAGTTATCATCTTAATTCAAATTAACTGCAATATTTAATTAGATTAATTTCAATTGATTTACAATTTATTTCAAACAGATTAAATAATAAGGTGATAAATAATAATTACTACACATTAATAATTCAAACACATTTCTATGTTTATTGTTAACAAACAAAGCTAATAATTCACATACTGATTAATTATTCTATATTAACTAATTTCAATTAATTACATACAATTTCACTATTAAACACAACATTTAATCTATTTCCTTATTTGCAATTTATAACCAAATTACTTTACAATTATTTCAATTGCTTGAAATTACATTAAAATAGTTATCAATTAATTAAACCAACATTATTAAATTACATTCTAGTTATTTTCTCAATAAAAATCACAAATTTTAATTTCTTCCAATATTAAATTCCAAAATCTTATTAATTTAATATTTTTAATTATCACAAAAAAATGCAGGTCGTTATAGTACTCTAGATAATGGAGTTAAGACACCCCTCTGGGTTAGCAAAACCCCTAGATTGTGCTTCCTACTCTGTCTTTATTCATTTTACCGATGTCGAGGTTACGTTCGACATCTTCAAACGAGGCTTCAACACTCGAACAAAGAAAGAATCTTATATGGATTCCATGATCCCAATAAATTTCGAAACCACACACGGACTCTATCATTCCACTTCTAAAACATAGAACCTGTATCTCATACTTGAATTGGTTTTCGATAAGTACAACACTCGCCAATCCCAGTCCCTCCATGAATGAATCGATGAATTTGATCTTATTTAACAATAATGTGAATGATCACATGAGGCAACTAAAAACCATATGCTTTCCATAAGCAAATAGACATACAAGCACTATCAATTCATCCAAAGCATGATTAAGTCAAATAAATGACTTCTAATCCCTTTTAATTAATTTATCTGTTATTAATTAAAAACCCTTTTTATTAATAAAACACCTCTTTTATCTAATAAAACTTCTCTAGTTAATAAAAAGTTCTTTTATTAATTAATACTCTTTATTAATTAAAACTTCTTTTATATACTTGTATATATGTATATGTATATAATTTCTCTTTCTAAAAGATATAAACTTATTTTCTACTATTTTAGTATTTACTTATACTCTTTTCAATACTTGAAAAGTATTCATGTACTTATCTCAATAGTATAGGTATATTCACAAATGAATTAACAAGTTTAACGTATAATCAAATGAGTTAAAAACAAATGTTATTAAAATATTGTTACTATAAACTCCTTCTCTTTTATAAATTAAACACATAATATTTTCTATCTTTTTACAAAAGATTTCAATACTTGTTATTATCTTTATAGGTTCCATTATTTAAGTTCTAATTATATTTATAGTATTTTTTCACTTTAAAATATAATTCAATGGTTAAAAAAATAAATGTTACTAAAACATTATTTACAACAACCCAAAAAATTTCACTCTTAACCATTTTTTTTAAAACTTGCCTTTAAGGATTTAATTACATTTAAGAGTTAAAGACAATTGTAACTCAACATTTGTCACAAAAAACACAAATCTATTTCATGTTTTAAAAACATTTCTCTTTCAAACTTCCTTTTTAAAGATTCAATTATACGTAATGGTTTATGACAATTGTTGTTTAAAACATTATCATAACAAACCCAAACCTATTTAATTATGGTTATCTACAAAATATTCATTAGTAGATATCTTATTATAATCCTAAGTATGAATAATAATAAAGGTTAAAAAACAATTGTTACTAAAATAATGTTTACTACAACCCAAAACCATTTGTGTACTTATCCTTATTAAAAAGTATATTTTAAAGACCAAAGCATGTCCACTCATTAGTTAAGATAATACACTTTTAGTTAATTTCACAAAACCATTTATTTTAACTTAAAGGTTAAAACCCAAACTCTTTTATTAATTTATTAAATATTTAAAACTTATATATAATACAAAAATGCTTTTAAAATATTTATTGACATGTTAAAATACTTTTAAAACTACTTAAAATATACGATAATTATGTATATAGGATATTATGTTATATAAACTTCTATTTACTTTAATGAAGTATTTAACTAATTTTCCAAAAAACTATATATACATACTACTACTTTAAAAAGCTATTATATTCTTTGAAATACTTTAAAAACTATTTTATACTTAGAAATACTTTTATTATATTAAATATTATTTAAAAATATTTATTTCAAAACTTATTTAACATCCATAAAAACATGTATTATAATATAAAATTCTTTATTCTGAAATTTAGATATTTACAAGACATTTTTACACTTTGAAACTTCTTTTAAAAAGATTTAGGAAAATATTCAAAAACAAAGCCCTTTATTCTTTACTAAAATAAAGATTTCCAACATCTCTTTCTTCTCCAATATATTCATTACTTTCCAAAACTATCCATTTATGTCAAACATGCAAAAACGCGTATAAAACAACCTAGTTCATATATTTCCTCAATATATATCGATTTATCCAATTTAATTACATATCAATTATCAGGGATCCAACGCACGTTTATAATGATTAAAATGCTTCAAACATTCACAATATAGTTCGCAATCGAATCAAATTGCAATATCAAACATGTAAACAATTTTAGGCCACGATACACATTGTAGAGGATTTAAAAGAGTGATAACACTACCAATATTGTTGTCATTTGTATTATAAGCAATGAGGGGTCAAAATTAATAACTTACAGTCTATTTTAATTATATTTTTCACAACAAACAAATATCACAACAGTAAACAAATAACCGTTGAGAAAATCTCACCTAAGCTCTAACTAACGCTTCCGCATTTTCCATATAGTTCAAAACTGAACGCGTTTGATTTTGACTAAAGTTCCAACTAACTCCAAACTCGACCAATCCAACTCCTACGCATAGATATATCGCTATGAATCCAATACAAAAGTCAGCGTCCCAATCCAACATCATATGGACAAGATATGAATTAGTAAACATTTTAAAATTAATTAAATTATAATTAACTTTAATTAATTAGGTTTATATTTTAATTACCTTCCTCAAATTGATTTTCCCCTGTATCCATTTTCCATGGCTTATATTACAAAACGTGCATCGCCGTGCACATGTAAATTGCGTCTGCCACTCCATCATCAATCCAACTATGCCAGCAAGTCCCTCTTGCCTTGCTCATCATAACGGCATCACCACCGCCTCCCCTCGCACGCCAATCAAAATCCATTTGTTCATCACCCAATACCAATAATCGCCAGTTCGCGTTTAAACCCTCATCACTGCCGACTAGGTCACCTAGGGCCCACGCCTCTTATGCCACTTTTGATCGTCACCCAAAAACCCAACTTTGCCCAAATCTTGGACAACCCGTAGCATCAGGTCGCCCCCGTGAACCCCAATTTCGAACGCAAAATACATAGCAACCCGAAACCCTAATCGAACTTGCCCAAGCTTCTCTGACCACCAAAGGCTCCACCACCACTGAAGGCTCCCTACTACTTCCAATACCTCCGCCTCGCCACAACTTTCCTCCAACACCCTCCATTGACCTCCTAGCCTACCTAGTCATCGAAAAATGCAAGATGAGCGGAATTTGTTCATCCACCTCCCCACATCCATTCCCTTCACTAAAAATCACAAAACCATCTCCAAAAATCATGATTCAGTGCTATGAACACATTCATGCCCTTATATCTCCATCTTGCGATCGTCAAAAAACGATTATTTCTCGACCATAGCTGTAATTGGCCGATTCCTGCCACCACACTCATCTAAACAATAAGCTACCATTTTTAAAAATAACTAGAGGCTATAATGAGCAACTTTCATATTGGAGGATTGAGAAAATTATTGTTGGATTTGGAGATATTGATTTTTTGAAGTGTGGTGGATGGTTTATTTCATTTTACAGTAAAATAAAGAAGAAGAAGTGAAAGTGTATATAGCTGTGTTCATTTTGTCTGTATGATTTCCTCTAAATATATGTGTTTGCCTATGTATATATAGGCAAAATAAAATGGAAACCAGATCCACATTTTTAGCCAAAAATGAAGGCATGAATCAAGCAAAGTGATGGGAAGGGAAATCAAAGCATGGCAAGGACAAAAGATAATGGGGAACGTGTGTGGGTGAATATGGCAATGGGATGGTGTTGTGTACGTGACTTATATATTTGTTTTTAAAGGAGGTTAGATTTGCGGTACCCCGCCACATAATGACATGTTCGCGAACGAATCGTGAGACAGAGATAAAAATACAATCGCGTACAATAATGTGACATGATCATAAAATTGTAATAAAATACACATGTTATTTTATTGTATGAAGTTTCAAAAATGCTGATGTTTAACGTAAAATACGTCAAACAAAAATTTGATTTTTTTTCAAATTAAAAATTATGAAAAAATCATATAAATTAAATTAAAAATAAGTCAGCAAAAATCAGGTTTTAATTTCAAACATATAATTTATTATATTTTAAATTCAAATTCGAATATTTAAATAAACTAAATATTCAAATTTGAAGAGTCAAAACTTACGAGTCATTACATTCTACTTTTGACATTGATAATAAACTCACAGCTTCTCTTTAATGTGTGAGAATGTTTATTAGACATTACAATGTGTTGTGTTCGTTTAACTTTGGTTAATTTCGATTCAGCCCCTGTACTTAGTTTTATCTTTGACCTATATTCAAATCTCTTTTTCTACCAATAATTTTAAAAAAAAATTCCTTTGCTAGGAAGTTGGTGTTTCTTGAAATAACATTGTTTCTCAATGCAATGAAATAAGCAAGCACTAATATTTTATGAATTTCTTTATATGTATAACACTGATTCGGCTTCAGTTTATGTAAATTATGTTCAAAACATGAATTGATCAATTAATATGATTGGTCCCAAACTCCATTAGGGTGGTCCATACAAGATCCCTCACAAACAGTTATGACTCATAATTTTTTGACTTGAACAACCTGTCAATTCCTTGATCTAGGATATGTAGGGGTTTCTTATAGACTCTTGTCTTACATCATATCGTAAAATATGCATTAGATGAACATAATTTTAATTTTATGGCCTACTCTAAAGTACACGAAATTATAGAAAAAAGTTAAATAACTTCACTCATTATTAGTCGTTGCTTTGTCCAAAAAAGTTCGATTATTGCTTATCGATACATCTTTGTGCATCATAGAGAGGATTGACTTTTAGGGTTGAATCTTATTCATTTTTTATTATTTTTGAACCCTTTCCAATATACTCACCTATTTGATCAAATCAAATTTTATTTTCTTTGCATGTTATGTCTTTACTTCCTTTTATATTCTATGAACTTAACGTAGACATAATACGTGTGTATCAAATACACATGTTCATGTTTGTAATAACTCATTAATGAATTTAACGAAGTGTATGGGACCGTTTTGGTATCATTAGACTTACAGTTGCATACATCTACATGCATCAATCCTAAGAGTTCATTAACTCTTTTACTCTCTTACTGAGTGGGTGCTTCGCCTCTAATCTTCTGGGATAATATTCATCAATAACATATGATTCATAACCATAGGGTTATTGGATTATTTTCTCAAAATTGTAGCTTAGTCCATAATTTCAATGTAATCGTAATGGTTTTATATACTCCTGTATTTTCTAATGCATCACTTTAATTATGAGAAAATACCATTATTATAGTTTTATCCTATAATAAATATTCATAGCATTCTTTTAGAAATAAAAGAATGTATTACAGTGGTTCTAAAATCTAAACACTCAAATAACTAGAAATTTTATTTCTCTAGGAAGAATATTTCCAATTTATGTCACATATTGAAATTGGAACTAAATTCATTGCTAACTGTAACGACCCACAATTTCGTACGATTTAAGTTGACAACAGACCCCACATGTCCAACCCAATTTGAATGAAAAGCGAAAAGTTAGGTTGAAAGAAAATAAAGATAGAAACAGAGTAGAAAACATAATACCACATGAATGGAATAACAAATATTATTAATCACAAAATCTTTTACAGTAGAAATTTTATATACATATATCAAATTCTAACCTACATTCAGCCTGGATATTCTTTGTCCTTATAATTGTTGAAAACAACAAAACAAATGCAGCGGAAAATAGAATACGTCCATACGTTAATGAAGATCTCCAGCTCTACTCTATAAACCCCAAGCATCTTCAGTTAAACTTGAAACTACTCAGATCTGACTAGAGTATTAAAAATACCTAGATCAGGCTTGATAAACCAACGTGAGAAAACTCAAATTATAAATGTATAGATTAATTAATGTCAATCAGAACCTTTAGAAAAGAAGGGTATTTTGTAAGACTACACCGCTCGCAAACGCGGATGGGTTTTTACCTTATGGTATCCAAAATACTTTATACCAAAACAAATTTGATATCATTAATGACATTGGTTTGAAAACACTTTCCAAATAAATATATAAAGAAGGTACCAATACCTGGACAATCTCAAAGGGTGTATATGATAACAAAGGGTTAGCTGAAATGTTTGCAAAGCATTACAACAATTTTGGAGATACAACCGTAAAACTCGTATTGGAATTGGATTTTCAACATGACAGGGAACTAGTGACCATTTCTCCAATAGAAAATCCATGCATAACAATTCTCGGTGACTATTCACTTATCTCAAGCAAGCCTCCGCATAACATTGTCACACTACTATGGATAGCGCATTTCGATGGCTTTGCTCTTTCTCAGTCGAGCCTCCAATACTTAACCATAATGAAACAAATGCCCTTTCCTCAATAAAATCGATAAACCAAATATCCAACTGACAATATAGTATCCCATATCATTCTTGGAATGCGAGGCTCGTGAGGCTACGCTCTTCTTTCCACAAAGCCATACTTTTTTTTTACGAAGCCACGCTTTGCTCATAACGTGTTTTACTTTGAATGCCATATTTCCATTTCTAACAACACACTATTGATTTTCACTAATGTACAACCCCTGTGCTCGTACGTCTTGGAGAAGGATGTTAAGTATAAGAGAGTTACCTCTTACACCACCAAACAGATGTACTTTTGTAGAGATCAATGTACGTGGTTTTAGAAATGCAATGTCAAGCACTTATCCATACAAGTTATCTATGAACATGACAAACTGAAGGTACTCTCCTATTACATCCTGTCGGAAATCACCTCTAGGATTAGCAGCGAGCAGTCCTTACATCAAAGATTTTCATAATAGAACACCACTGCCACCATATATATAGTATGAAATGGGCTAGTGGCAAGCAACCCTTCATTATGAAGATCTTCGTCTTCAAAATAATTGTTTTCAACATGTATTCACTTCCGAACGCATATATTAGTTCGAAGTGGTTTCAGATAGGAATCGTCCAAATCCGACTCCAATTTCTCCGAACCAATCATTGATAAAAGATTTCAAATATATAGGTAATTATCAATATCAAACATCATCCAATTATTAACCTTTCCTTTCATTCAATTATCTTTCAGAGATATATTCTTTTCAAATATTACATTTACCTTCTCAAGGGTATATGGAATCATTAAGCATCATTTATCAAATTCTTTAGTTAATTAAACTATTTTAATCTTGGAATAATTTCCAAATCATTTTACCTTTTACTTAGAAGAAATATTTCCAGATTATTCATTCAAATCCTAACAAAGATTTCTTAATTTCATATCATAACATTTAAACAGGTCAAGAAAAATGTTATTTAAGACATCGTTTACTACAAACCTAAACCAATTAGTACTGAGTAGAAAAGGATCCATAGAAATTATATTAATTCTACTATATATCAATTTCCATATTCAACCTTTACTATCCGTTGAATAATGGTGAAATCACCTTTTAAATTTGCATGGAGAGTATGTGTTCCCTTCTCGGAATTTAATACCAAGCATGAGTAGATTATTTCTATACAATCCAAGTTGTATGAAATTAAATTGTAAATTCGAATCCTTTATACTTATTTCGTTTGCCACATTTGACCTTATCTATTCCTCATGCAGGAAAGAGGCCAAGTGAGCCACGGCACTGGTGGCTCTTGAACATCTCCTTAGTTTTAGCACCTCATGTCCAGATCTCACAAATAGAAAAATCCAGTCTACTCATCGGCTTTTAGAGCCAAAATTAAATCACTTGGCTGTAACAGTTTTTCTTTAAATCATTTATTTAACCTCTTTAAAATAAATTACAAAACCTCCACATCATCATTAAAATACTTAATTATATATTTGAAAACATTTATAAAAGATTTGGAAAATAATACTTAAGTTAAAACCGTATTTCAAAAGTTTTTAAAAAGTGCTACGATTAGTGCTGTAAAAAGTGCTACGATTAGTGCTGCGAATAGTGCTTTTAAGGCTTATTTGATCAAAACAACTTTTCGATCATTTAGAAATTCATTTAATAAATGAAATCTCTTTTTAAATATTTTAAAATATTGATAGAATTTATTTCATAGTTTCAAAGAATTAAAAACATCCATTTTAAAGAATTTATTGCTTTTGTTTCCGAACTGCCAAACCGCGACTATTTTGAAAAACCGCGACTATTTTGAAAACTTGATTTGCTCATATTTCAAAATCTACTAAACAAAATATTGATCTATTTATTTTATATGAAAACTATGATTATGAGAGTTCGGAAAATTCTTATTCCAAAGAATTCCTACTCCGATTCCATTCTATAAATGAATTTAAACTTTTATAGCGTGAAATCGCGAACTGTCGTTACACGACGTGCTTATTTTTGACTCAATTTTCATAACTTGTCAAAACTTCACCAAATTGGGATTTAGAGTTTATAAACCATTTTAAACCATTTCAACTAATATTTTTCATATTAAATCTCATATTCACTTTTAAACAATTTCATAATATTATATTATTATAATATTCATTTTCAACCTTTTTAGATATTCAAAACCATTAAGAGGCTTACCAACTCATATACACATATTAGTATGGATTAAATTTTCATGAAATTACTATGGTTAATTAACTAACCATTTTCATTATGATTTCTCATAACTTATCACAACCAGGTTATCAACCATATAACCAACCATATAATTAACCATATAATCATCAAACATTCGTATAAATCATCCAAAAATTTAAATGGTCGTATTATCATACTTGAAATAGTTATATATTATTATTTAATAATTTAAATGTCGAGTACTCACGATTTATATCCACTCCACCACACTTTTCCATAGCTTTCTAAATCGAACTAGCAATACTTCGGTAGCACTTTCTTTTCTTTTCCTTGCTCCGGAGCTTCCCGGATCTTGCTCTATGCCTCTAATAGGTTCGGCCTTGACCTCGGAGTGATAGTGCTTGGCCATGATGATGGAATTAGGGTGTGTTGTGAGTTATAGGACGGTAGGGGAGCTGACTGCACTTGGTTTTGAGGAGTTTTGATCTCTTTTGTGTATATGTATAATTTTATTTGTTTTTCGAGATATTTTGGAATAAATTTGCCATGGTTAGGAAGCTATTAAAATAGCTTAGAATAAAGAAGAAGTAGAAGAATGTGTGAGAATATGAGAGAGTAAATGCAAGTATTTATAGGATTAAAGTTTGTAATATATCATGATATTTTCATATTCTTTCACATCACAGTTTTCGACCTCCTCTCCTCCATCATTTCACACGCTACCCCCTTTCTCTATGTGCTTGTCCTCTCTAGGTGTGTCATGGTGTGTGAGGAGTTGATGGATGAGAGTAAGTTGACTTTAGGATGCTTAAGGATGAAGTTTTGAGAAATATCTTAAATATTTTCATATATGTATATACATGTTATATGTATGTATGTGTCTACATGTGACATGTATGTGCGCAAGAGAAGAAACAAAGTTGCGATCATTTTGAACAACTTCCGTTTGTTAAACTGTTGAAAATCTGAAAGCAGACTCTCGGCCACATATTAATTAAATTACATATAAATGTAAACAAAATTTCGAATAGAAGAAAGCAGTCGAACATCTGGAAACAGAAACTACAAGACATACAGTCGGAATTGCAAAGGAACACCAACAATGATAGCTTGGCCTCCCTTGAATCTACAATAGCTAAGCAGTACCAGCTTGAACTTTAGAAGGAGGTATCCATGATAAAGCAAAAGGCGCACACTCGTTGGAATGAAGAAGGCGATCTGAACACTGCATATTTCCATGCTTCTCTCAAAGCGAAACAGAATCGCGACAACATACACAGAATAGTTGACATGGATGGTCAGAACAAACTGACAGCCCGGCCATCGAAAAAGCTTTCATTGATTTTTTCAGTAAGCTCCTTGGTAATGCCGAAGACTTCAGCCCTTGCATTAACGAGATAGATCCCACGATTCTGCCTAAGCTTAATCAACAAGACCGTGCATTTCTCTGCAACATAGTCTTTGAAGTTGAAATTAAAGAAGCAACGTTCTCTCTTAACTCAAACTCGTGCAGTGGTCCGGATGGCCTCAACTCCTATTTATTCACTTCTTGCTGGAGCATTGTTAGCTTTGACGTGTGCAGTGCAATTCTTTCAGTTTTTAAAAACTCTAGGATGTTATATTCATTCAACAACACTAATATCGCTCTCATTCCAA
This sequence comes from Allium cepa, assembly GCA_030765085.1. Classification (NCBI taxonomy): domain Eukaryota; kingdom Viridiplantae; phylum Streptophyta; class Magnoliopsida; order Asparagales; family Amaryllidaceae; genus Allium; species Allium cepa. Next base: position 582,555,767 of record CM060940.1, read on the forward strand.
AATCTATCTCCGCTGAATCTGTGGTCGACTTTAGGCCGATCTCCTGCTGTAATGCGATATATAAATGTGTCGTGAAGATAATAGCCTCTCGCTTGAAGGCTGTTCTCCCAAACATTATATCCCCTAACCAATCCGCTTTCCTCCCGGGTAGAAGTATTTTAGACAATGTTTTACTCTCCCACGAACTCCTTAGAGGGTACAGGAGCAAAATCTTGTCTCCTAGAGCGATGATGAAGTTTGATATCAAAAAGGCCTTTGATTCACTTCAGTGGGATTCGCTTGTCTGTATCCTTGGGTATATGAACTTTCCGCCTCACTTTATTGCCTGGATACACTCTTGCATATCCACAGTCAACTACTCCATCATTATTAATTGCTCAGCAAAAGGATACTTCAGAGGTAAACAGGGCGTTCGTCAAGGTGACCCGATGTTCGCATATCTTTTTATTACAGTTATGGAATTTCTCGCTCGTATGTTTGACAAATTAGTTTCCTCTGGTTTGCTCCACTTACACCCAAGAGTAGTAACCCCCGCATAACCTCCCTCATGTTTGCTGATGATCTAGTTGTCTTCTGCAAGCCTGATCCTACATCCATTCACTCCATCATGCATGCCTTAGATGCTTTCTATCGTCAAACTGGATTGAAACTAACCTTGGTAAATCTGAGATAATGATAGCTGGCCTTACCAACGGCCAAACCCTTCTAATCCTCAATTTCACACGTCTCCACCCGAACTTTAATACGGTGACTTATCTTGGTATCCCTCTTGCAACATCTCGGATAACAGCTGGTCAATGCTCTCCTCTATTTGCAAAAATTGTGTCGAAACTACATTGTTGGACCTCCAGAACTTTAAGTCAAGCAGGCCGTACTACGCTCGTCAAATCTATGTTATTTGCTATGCAAGTATACTGGGCGCATACCTTCATTTTACCGCTTAAACTAATCAATATGATCAGAACAACTGCTATTTTCATCTGGAAAGGCACCATACATGGTTGTTTCACTGCCCTTGTATCATTCAAGCTGGTTGAGAGACCCCTGTGCAAGGGTGGTCTTGGTATCTATAATGTTGCTGTCTGGAATAGAGTAGCGCTTATCAAACATTTTGATAACTTCATAAACAATAGAAACAGTCCTTGGGTCCAGTGGTCGAAAAACAAAGTAATTAAAAGGAGGGATTTCTGGAGCATGAAAGCCCCTCATAACAGTAGCTGGACTTGGCGATCTCTCTTAAACTTGCATGACTGCATCCTCTCTCTTGTCCAATACGGATTATCAAGAAACGTCCAATTCTGGAATGACCTGTGGTTATCCCATGGATGTATTCTTCGTACTAAGCTTACCCATAGTGACATATCCCAAACTGGCATTCGCCCGCAATCTATGGTCACAGACGTGATTAACAATGGTGTTTTTGTGCTACCTAACACATCAAATCAGGCTGTTTGTCTGATATGGAACCAGATCAAAGCCTCAGAGATATCCCTGAACCGCAGCCACATCACTAACTGGAAAGGTATAGGTAGCATCTTCAAAATCAAGCCAATGTACAATTACCTGTCTGGTCATGACAACCTGGAGGAGTGCAAATGGCACAAAAGAGTCTGGAGTAGGGATAACAATGCAAGAGAAAATTTCACGTTTTAGAAAGTAATAAACAATGCTTTACACACGCGTGTTAAGCTCTTTAGTCGTGGGATGCAAGTGCCGATCCATTGCATTTTCTACAGCTCTGAACCTGAAACGAGAGACCACATCTTCTTCGACTGTGGCTTCGTCTTACGACTATGGACTAAACTGATAAACAAGTTAGGCTTCTTGGATGCACAGTTGTGGAATGGTGATATTTGGAGTACTCTACTCAAAATTACTGATATGTCTGTTAGTAGAAATAGGATTCTTTCATCGTTTTAAAGAAATTCCTATCTGTCATATGGACGGAAAGAAATCAGTGTATCTTCCAGCCAGAGAGTTTGCGGAATGAAGAGCTTATCCTCTGTCATGTCTCCTATGATATAAAAGCAGGACTAATCAACGCAAACTTTGTATTTGAACCGGGGATCCTTGCCGTTATCTGATTGGGCTGCGTTTTCCTCTTCTTCCTTTCTGTGCTTTCTTACACGGTTGCTTGTTTTTTGTTTTCGTTGCTTCTCTATTCTTTGCATTGGTGCACTTTGTTGCCTCTCTACTTGCTTAGTTGCTCGTCCGTGTGTGTGTGGTCTGTTCATTTTTGTATGTTTTTTCTCTATGGTGCATTAATAAAGTGGTAGGGGTCCATCCAACCCCGTCGACTATGCCAAAAAAAAATTTGGAAAGTAATTTCACTTCATTATTAATTAATTGCAATAATAACATTTAAATTATAAAACAATAAAAATCCATATTAAATAATTGTTTACAAAAAGTGCCGTTTTATCGATAAAGCAATATAAATTTTCTTATATTTCTAAATCAAGTATATATCTTTTACCCAGCTATTATAAATGATTTATTTTCACTACATAACTAATTAAAATGAATTATTATCTTTTTAAAACAATTATTTGGGCAATTATAATCATTATTAAATTATTAAATCTCAATTTAAATTCATTAGTTAATTATTAAATATGATGACATTATTGATGTTGTCATAAATATATTTTATTTCCAAAAATAAAATATATTATTTTATTTTATATTCTTTCATATATGAATAAATAAGTGTATATATCCAGCTCCATGCACGACTTTTATTGATTATAGAGCTGTTTATCGACAAAATGATTTTCGATTATTTTATCGATATTTTTCTAAAGTATATATTTTTATAAATACTTATTCAAAATAAGTTTAACATTCTTATTTATTGTTTAAAGCATTTTGTTTAAAAAACATATATTTGAATATTTTAAAATAAATATAATTTATCAAATTGATAAATTGGCGGCTCGTTACAGACATTCCCCTTAAAAGAATTTCGTCCTCGAAATCATAATGCAAAGCCCAAAAGTGTTTGTTCGGAATATTTTTTTTAAACTTACATCGTACGATGTATATAGATCTCTGTACGCAATATTCGATTCGATTTACTATTCGAACCCACAACTTTACTTCCGAAATAGTATTGATCCCTCGATCCTCTAATGCGGACTTTGATCAGGTTTTTCAATCAAAACTTTTGTTTTACTTGCGTCGCTCTCAACCATGATAGAAAATTTAAGTACCCAACCACGAACCCTCACCAATGTTCGCCGTCACAAAATCGAGCGATAAATCCTTTTTCGAAGCGGTGTAAACACCTTAATGTTCTGTAATCGAATCTTAGATTAAAATTGTGCGACAAAATGATCTATGTATAACATCTTTACCTCAATTAGCTTTTCAAATCTTTATGAAAGCATTTCATAAAACTTTTATCTTTTGGTGTAAATACTTTTATAAACCCTTTATTTCTTTAAAATATTTTTCACGAAAATATTATATCTCTTTTCCAAAAGAAATCAGTTATCCTTTATTTGGAATAATACCATTATAATTCTTATTTCAAAATTATTTTGAAATCTCTTTGTTAATAAATCTCGTTATAAATTTAATTCCAAAAGTTACTTTTTCCCTTTATCATTTTAAATTTTTACAAAACAATGGATATGAGTTCTAAAAAATCCCATTTTATTAAACATATATTTCAAATCCATCTTTTACAAAAGTCATATTATTTTTATAAATTTCATTTTGTCTTATAAAATATGTTCTCGAATAAATTTCTTGATTTAAATATCTTATTTTCAAATATCTTATTTAAATAAATCTAATATATGATAGAAGAAATGCATAGAGAGAATAATCCAAAATGAGGTTTATTAATTAACATCATATTTGTACACACATTCCTAACCCTAGCATGTATTACAAACTTTTAAAAATAACTCCTAGGGATTACTGTCTATCATACACCATCAAATATATATATATATATATATATATATATATATATATATATATTACACCATTCTTGAACTCCTTCTAAAGTAGACGGTCCTTTATCCTTGGTACCTAAGTCAACCAAACTTATCTTTGGACAGTCCTTTATTAAATGTCTCCCTTTGTAGCAGCAAATGCAAGTCCGTTTGGTACAATCTTTGGCTATATGTCCTAGTTCATTACTACGATAGCAACCCTTTTCCTTTTCTGGTCGTTTGGTACAATCTTTGGCTATATGTACTAGTTCATTACTACGATAGCAACCCTTTTCCTTTTCTGGTCGAATTCTGGGTTTCTTCTCTGTTTTAGGGCACCCATGTAGAAAATGTCCTTGCCTTTTACATTTGAGACATAATGTCATCCGTAAAGGATTCTTCTTTCTTCTTTTCCTTTATTTTCTTCTTCTCCTTTTTCTTTGTTTTTTATCCTTACATCGAAGTGCATAATGCTCACATCTGTAAAATTAGATGCCAACATAAGATTCTACCCTTGCATTTTCTTCTGCTTCTTTTTGTGCACGCATTCTTCATTCCTGCTTTGGATTCTCCCACACTATCACTTGGCATATAAAAAGCCATCCTGCCCTTCAGTGATATACCAAGATATCATTAGAAATTTTATAACATCCATTTTCAAAATTTTTTTAATCCAAATAACTTATTCAACTTGTTTGGATTTGAACTTGCCTGGATCCTTCAATGATAAAGAGAATAATATACTAAGTGTACAATACCGTTTTCCTAAGCTAACATATGAATGATACATAGAAGATTATTTCAATCATCAAAAAATAGATCAAGACCTTATTTCTTGAACTTTCTAAAGGGAATGTATAAAATATACTCCTTTTAAAACAGTATGTTGATTTGCCTTGTTTAAGTATTTTGAAATCCCTATTGATCGACTAGAATTCATAAACCACTCAACAGATTAATCACCGCAAAACATCTTTATATCAAAAAACAATTATGTGCTCATTCATACACACACACACACACTCTTAAACTCATTCTAGAGTGTTCCTAACCCTATCTCTCATGAGTCACTCATTCTAGGGTATTACTAATCCTATCTATAATGAGTTTTATCCAACCAAAGCCTAGGCGTTCGCTCAACCTAAGCTCTGATACCAATTGTAACATCCCACAATTCTGTACATTTTAAGTTGACAACAAACCACACATGTCCAACCCAATTTGAGCAAAAAAGCGGATAGTTAGGGGAAAAGAAAAGAAAGATAGAAACAAAGTAGAAAACAGAATCTCACATGAATGGAATAACATATATTATTAATCACAAAATCTTTTTTAGTGGAAATTTTATATACATATTCAGAGTCTAACCTATATTCAGCGTGGGCGGTTATAATCTAAGTCCGTACAATTGCTAAAAACAACAAAACAAATTTAGTGGAAAATAGAATATGTCCATACATTGATGATGATCTTCAACTCTCCTTTGAAAACCCCATGCGTCTTTAGCTAAACCTGAAACTACTCGATCTGACCTAAGTATTAAAAATACTCGGATTAGGCTTGATAAACAAGTGTGAGAAAACTTGAATTATAAATGTATAGATCAGATTGATGACAGTCAAAACTTTTAAAAAAATGGTGTCTCCTAAGACCACACTGCTCATAAAAGTGGATGGGTTTTTACCTTATGATAACCATAATACTTTATACCAAAAAAATTGATATTATCATTAATGACATTGGTTTGAAAACACCTTTCAAATAAATATATAAAGTATGTATCAATACCCGGACAAGTTCAAATGATGTATATGATAACAAATGGGTAGATGAAATGTTTGCAAAGCATTACAGCTATTTTGTGAATACAACCAAAACCGTAGAGCTCGTATTGGAATTGGATTCCCAACATGATAGAGAACTAGTGGCCATTTCTTCGATAGGAAATCCATGCATAACAATTCCCGGTGACTATTCACTTATCTCAAGCAAGCGCTCCTTATAACATTGTCACTACTATGGATAGCGTATTTCGATGGCATTGCTCTTTCTCAACCGAGCTTCCAATACATGCCCATATGACAACAGATGCCTTTTCCTCAATAAAACCGATAGCGTGAAATATTTAACTGACCACATAGTATCCCGTATCATTCTAGGGATGTGAGGCTCATGCTACGCTCTTCTTTCCATAAAGTCACGCTTTGCATTTTACAAAGCCACACGTTGCTCGTAATAGGTTCCACTTTGAATGATACATTATCATTTCTAACAATACGCTATTAGTTTCCATGAATGTACAACCTCTGAGCTCGTACTTCTCAGAGAAGGATGTTAAGTATAAGAGAGTTACCTCATACATCACCAAATAGATTTACATTTGTAGAGACCAATGTACGTTGTTTTAGAAATACAATGTCAGGCACTCATCCACACAAGTTGTCTGGAAATAGGACAAATCTAAGGTACTCTCCTATTACATCCTATCGGGAATCATTTCTAGGATAAGTAGCGAGTAGTCATTGCATCGAAAAATTTTATAACAGAGAACTACTGCCATCATATATATATATATATATATATATAATATGAAATCGTGGGGATAGTGGCAAGCAGCCCTTCAACATGAAGATCTCCATCTTCAAAATCATTGTCTTCACATGTCTTCACTTCTGAACATATACATTGATTTGTAGTAGCTTTCAGATAGGAATTACCCCAATCCGACTTCAATTTCTCTGAACCAATCATCGATAAAAAGATGTCAAGTATATAGATGATTATCAAACACCATCCAATTAATTAACCTTTCCATTCATTTAATTATCTTTTGGAGATATATTCTTTTCACTATACCATTTATTCTGTATTCAACCTTTATTATCCATCGAATAACGGTGAAATCGCATTTTAAATTCACACGGATAGGATGAGTTCCCTCCTTAGAATTTAATACCAAGTATAAGAAAATTATTTCTGTACAATCCAAGTTGTATGAAATTAAATTTGGAAATTTGAATCTTTTATACTTGTCTCGTTTCCGACATTTCGATCTTATCTATTCCTCGTCCAGGAAAGAGGCCAGGTGAGCCATGGCACTGGTTACTCCTGAACATCTCCTTAGTTTAAGCACCCCGCATCTGGATCTTACAAATAAAAAATCCAATCTACTCATCGGCTTTTTGAGCCAAAATTAAATCACTTGATTACAACAGCTTTTCCTTAAATCATTTATTTAAACTCTTTTAAAATAATTATGAAACCTCCAAATCATCTTCTAAATACATAATTATTTACTTGAAAAAATTCATAAAAGATTTGGGAATGAATATTTAGGTTTAAAGTTATATTTCAGAAGTATTAAAAGTGCTGCAAAAAATGCTGCGGGTGGTGCTTTTAAGGCTTATTTGCTCAAAACAACTTTTCTATCATTTAGAAATTCATTTTTATAACTCAAATCTATTTTAAAATTTTTTAAAATATTTATAGAATTTATTCCATATTTTTAAGGAATTAAAAATATCTATTTTAAAGAGTTTATCGCTATGGTTTTAGAATTGTCAAATCGCGATTATGTTGAAAACTTGATTTGCTTATATTTTAAAATCTACTAAATGAAATGTAATGACCTATTATTTCAGTCATCCGAATTTAGAACATTTAATTGATTTTAAATATTGAAAAGTTAGATTTATATGTTAAATAACTTATATTTCAAATATAGTGATTTTATATGATAATTTAATTGTTAAATTTAATATTTGAAATTGTTTAAATAATTGAATCTTGAATTTAAAATGAATGAAAAATGATTCCAAACTTGACTTAAAATCTATTTGAATAAGAATGGAGTTAGTAAACTTTTAATTTGGATTTAAAAGTGAACAAAGTGAAATTGGAAATTACGCGTTTTAATTAACATGTAAAATCAATCATTTTTGGCAGTTTCTCAGATTTCGACGAAACCAGTTTCATTGGATCCGCAATAGTGAATTATTATATGCTGTCGAATTTCGCGACGATTGGACGTATCATTTGGTTATGCGTGCGAGTTCGGAACGTGTAGAAATTAATTAAAGGAATTAAAATTAAAATAAATCGATTTGAAAAGCTATCTTTTGAATATGATGGAATTGGCTTCCGATATATATTTCATTATGCTCAAAAAAGGGGTATAACATATAGAACGTCAGGTGGCATATTTTGTTTGGAGTTTAGAATTTTCACGGATGAATAGTGCCATGCGAAATTTTCTATAAATGGCCCCCAACCATCTACATTTTGCAAAACCTAACCTTAAAGATATCTCAGCCACCATTAAACATTTTCATCTGACGGCCATCATCGATCGGAGCCACTGGGAGCTGAATTGGCCTTCGACTTCAACTAGAGGAATGTAGAGCACTTGATACGAAGCTAACATGCCATAGGATTGAGCTATCGTCGACCGAGGTGGCCGAAATCGTGCTCCGTTCGTTAGTGTTTTTGAGTTCGGCGATCGAATTCATCGTGCATGGAGGCTGGGCGAGGGTGGCGGCAGGTCGGCGCTGGTGGCACGTGCATGGGTGCAGGCAACGACATCGTTCATGGAGGTCGGGTGCGTAATTTATTTCGTTCTTGATTTAAAAAAAAAGGAGATGTGTGTGGGCCTGTGCTTAGGAAGCAAACGAGAACGGAAGGGATGAAGTTTAAATTTAAAGTTAATTAAGTAATTAAAATTTAATGTTATCGAATGTTTATAAATTCAAAACTTGTTCGTACGAGGTCCATTTCGAGTGTGACAAGTTGCATTGCGTTTATATCGGTGAGCATAATGCTAGGGAGTTAGAATGGATGAATTCGAAGCTAGCTAGAATTTTGAGTTAAATTAAATGACCGTTCAATTTTAATTCAAATTGAAGCGCTTAGGCGATTACCGGCATTTCTGTGTGTAAACTCACCTGTTTGGCCTGCTTATATTTTTATACAAGTGGGAATAATTTTATTTACGATGCTTGTTGCTTATTTGGAAGATATAGTATATATATTAATTGGTTTGGATATATTCCTGTCTATTGGAGCGGATGAGACCCTATGACGTTCCCGTGTAAGAGTGGATGACCATTTGTATACGAATCCCGCCTCGAAGCGGTTGATTTTATTTTTATAATTATATGTTGTCTGTGATGTAGGGGGACATGTTAGAGGGATCCAACAGGATTCCTTACCACTTTGATTTACTTTTCATATAAATGCTAAGATATGATGTTTTGGATGCCATGTTGATGTCTTTGATATGATTTGACTTATTTAGTGTTATGGTAGCACTGGGCCTTATTTTTGATATTTTGAAATATTGAAATGATGATTTTGATTTGAAAATGATTTAGAAGAAACTTTAAAAGCATATATGTTTTAATGATTTTTAAATAATTAAAAGAAAGGAATTTTTTTTATAGGAATAAAGAGTTATGATTTTTCATGTTATAAAAATATAGTCTTGAGAAAATTTTTGAAAATAGATTTTTGAATAAGTTATAAAAAGGATTTATAAAGGTGATATTTGTATATATATATAAAGAAATATAATCGAAATTTATAAATATTGTGTAAATGATTTTGAAGTTGATTTAGTAAATGGATTTTATAAATAAATTTGACTTTTATAGAAATGGATTTATAAGTAGATTTTGATAAAATTATTTTTTATAAAAGAATGGATTTATAAATAGAATTTTATAAATAAAGGAATTTTAATAAATAGAAACTTTATAAGATCAAAAGGAGATTTATAAAAATAGTTTTTATAAATACAAATTTTTATTTAAAGGAATGTTTGAATGATATATTTGATGAAGTCATGGTTTTAGAAGAAATTTATCTTTTAAAAGCAATGTATTGGAAAGTAATAATTTTAAATAGAATTTAAATGGTTTTGGAAATGATTTAAAATGTGATAAGTAACGAAAACACAGATTTCAACATTTATTTAATAGACATTTTCGAAGAAGTATGGAAGGCATAGACTATAACTCTGTTGTTATAGTAAATGATTTCGGAAAGGAAATGTTTTATATAGTATATGGGATTTATCTATATATATTATTTTATCGAATCCCTATACTAATGTTTTTGGGTTGTCATAATGATGTTTTACGCAACATTCGTTTTGATCTAATAAAATATGTTTTGACCTTCAATCGTGAAATACACGAATCGGTTCTTATGATCGTACTAATGGCTTGGTGGTGTGAAAGCATTGCTTCCTATGCTTAACACCCATCTAGAGGCGTATGAACTCTGGAGTTGTACGATTATAGAACTCTATTTGGCGTATCTTCAAATGGTAGTGTTATTGAATATACTTATACTATTGAGATAAGTATACGAAAATGTTTTCTAAGTGTTGAAAATGAAATGATTAGTGAATATGCTTATACTGTTGATATCAGTATATGAAAATGTTATCCAATATCGATATATTGAAATGGTTTTGAGAATATACATTTTAAAAGATAATTTGAAGTAAATATTTGGATATTGATTTAATTAATAAAAGGATAATTAAATGGGCCTAGTGACTGCTTATGTACTAGATATTGTTTGTTTGCTTTGATAGTTAAATAACCGACTATCAAATAATTTAGCCTCTTTATCGTGGTTGATGTAGAGAGATCAGGGTCGGATTTATTCGAGAACCACTTCAGACCAACGTATATGTGTTTGAATGTGCAGGTTTGGAAGACATGATATTTAGGAGTTTTGTAATGAAGGACTGTTTGTTGATCATTTGGGATAAACTCCCAATATACACATAGTAGCACTGGTCTCTTCGTTATGAAATATCCAATTCACAGACTAATGCTACTACTGCTAGGAGTTATTCTCGATAGGATGTGGTAGGAGAGTACCTTCGGTTTTCTCTATTCCTGAACAACTTGTATGAATGGATGTCGACATTGCATTTTTGAGTTTACTTCGTCGGCTTTAATAAACGTATATCTGTTTGGTGGCAGAGAAGGCAATTTCTCTTAGCTTAACACCCTTCTTTGAGACAGTACGAGCTTAGAGGTTGTATGTTTGTGAAAATCAATAGTGATCGAAGGAATAGCAGTGTGGCATTCAAAGAGGAAAGTGATATGTGCTATGTGAAAGGTAATCATAATGTTTGGCCTCACACCTGGAAATGACCGAAACATGGTAGATGCGGTAAGGCTATGTGGTTTGCAACCATTAGGATACGATCCTCCCCCTCTAAATATATTTCTACCCGCTACGACGTTCGGGTTTAAAATATTGTGGATGCATGCTGTGAGGGCCATCAGATAGGTATGTAACGACCAGGGTGATGACATATTCGGTACTATCTAGTGAGAAAGGTAGGCCGATTTTGCGTTGGTAAAGGTGTAGATGTTTCGTTGACCTCGATACATTCCTCTAGAGATGTACTACCGAAAGATAGTCCCTTCACCTGGTCATTTGTATGGAATCCATTCGCCACTACGTGCCTACCATTTTGTTTGTAGAGCCTAGTATGCTGGAATTTAATAATGACAACAATTTCGGCTATTTGAATTATTATTTGTATACTAGACACTAGTATAATATAACAAAATTTGATATGAAATGTTTTGGTTATCGTAAGATAAAAACCCATCCATATTTATGTGTGGGCATTGCCTTACGAGATACCTTTGTTTTGATAATGAAAAGTTTTATAACTTTAAAATAAATTTAGTTGAGATGTGTTTTCTCATGCTGGTTTACCAGACTGATCCAGGCTTTCTTTCATTTCAATACTCAGTTCAGACTGAGTATATTTACAGGTTCATAGTTGATGCTATTATAGCTTCAATAGATGAGCTGGAGGTCTTTTGGTTGTATTTCACGTATATGTTTATTTTTCACTGCATTGTTTTTTTAGAGAGAAATGTGTGATCCTTTAAAGTAGAGCAGAGCACACATATACAAATATAATATATATATATATATCACCAATAGTAAAGGAGCAGCCAACACGCCTGGCAGGTAGCATAAGATCCCTCGCACAAAAAGAAAAAATAAAACTCTCCCAAAAACCTATGAAACTAAAGACTCACCCTAAACAAACTACACTAACAAGAAACTAAAACCCGAAACAACTCCAAGAAAAGAGCAGCCTTCTACCTCAACCTCAACGACCATACCTGATAAACCTTCAAATAACATACCGCAACTGCTCTAGTCACATGCAGTCATCAAAACAACGGTCACCATAATAACTCTCCCAAAACGCCATCAACCCTTAAGCATAAATAAAGAGGCTTTGAGTCTCAATCGAGGACTTCTTCTAATATTTACCGTTGACATACTTCCACTAATTCTTTTACCAGCTTTGGGTATAAAAGTAGAATCGCAAGCATGGATAGTAGACGGTAAAGATCTTCTTAGAGATGCAAGGCAACAGTACAATATAAATCCAAAACCCCCAGTATTATAGAAACAGACCTATCAATATAGCAATCTCTATTGTTAACTAATAATATACTTGATGCACGTTGATAATAATTCACTTCCGTATTATCTCCCTCTGAGTTATCAACGCCATCACTTTCTTTGTAAGTATCATTCACATTATCATCGTTATTTTTTACAATATCAGTCACTTCCCTGACTAAAAGAGCACCATAACTACTCTTAATCTCTCCCTCATTTTCCCTAACTATGCCACATAAACTATCACTACTAAAAACCAAAATTTGAGCATATAGTGCATTAATACTATTTTTAATACCATCATCCAATGCGCATACAGTTGAAGTAACATCCACTATATTTGAATCAAACACGCACACAGTGACATCCTTATAATGTTCAAATGGAAACACGGAAGTCCTTGCATCAACCAAACCTGCCAATTCTCTTTTCATTAAAGCAACATAACCGATGAAATCTCCAACAATAACCTAATCCACCTTGACCCTGTTACCATGCACAACCTCTCCATTTAGCTTCCCATCCAATAGAGCATCATTAACAGAAACATCAAAATAAGACACTCACAACCAACCTATGCAAGCATGAAATTCACCATAGCAACAGACTGACCTTCCTTGTGAACAACATTAATACAATTTTTAACTCCTACCAACATAGCACCTACGAACAATCCATCTCCTTCCAACAAAAATTCAGGTCCTATCAAACCATTCACTCCATTCTATCTTCATTAACCCCGTGCATATCCATGTGCACATCAATACCCTTGTGCACATCCACACATGAGTCACTGCACTCACAAAGTAAATTAATATTCTCCAAATAGTTAGATGCACTATTCCAATCATTATAACTATGGATAATCGAGCTTTGATACAATCCATCATTAATATAACTATCAGAAACTCCTTTATCATTCTCTTATTACCGTCTCCACCCTCAACATCTTCATGTAACTATCAGTGGCTATATTGTATTCAAGAATCCTATTCACAAAACTATCCTTAATTACCAATGGTACAAAAGATGAAGGAAAATCAACAATGTCGTCGTCTTTACATTGGGAATTCACGTCTAGACATTCAAAAATATCAGATATCTCTCTAGAATATTCCAAAGATTTCAGACAATCAAAACGGTTAGCAATTTCAAGCTCATAACTCACCACTTTACATGATTTAGCTCTAGGTCTTTTACAATAAGCATGAATGAAATCATTATTCTGTTCTCACAAAAGAAAAGAAGAATCTATATCCCTCTTTGGATAGTCAGCATGTCTATAACATAAACAAAATCTTTGATTTCCAGTGAAAGAGAATCTAATGAACAATGCAAAGCAGCGAGATCTAATAACAACGGATTAAAAAAATTAAAGTCTCCCTTTGAACTGCAATAGAAAAATCTGAAACTACCTTAACATCTACAAAAGTTTTTGAATCACCATTAATCCCAATAGAAACTGGCAAAAACTCGATAGCCGAATCTTCATCAACCAAAGGAGAAGCATATTTTCCAAATTCAGGATCTCCAAACTTCTTTCTATAATATATACCATGTTGCCCGCTTATTATAAAAAGATGAAATTTTGTTTAAAAGTAAGTTTTGATATAAAATTGAGGTTAAAATGGTGTTTTGTATTTTATTACACAAGAAAATAATTTTTATGTAACTTTTGGGGTTAAAATGTTATTTTTATGTAAATATTTGTGTAAGTTGTGTATTTCTTCAAAAATAAGAGTTTTTAATAATAAAAATATTTTTATGACTAAATTTATATTTTTATTGGTAGTAAAATGTTTTGTTAAACATGAAAATATGTTTGTACGGGGGATGTATCAGTGTATAACTATGATGTGTTGTACATTTCGTTGTTGTAGTCGCATCGAAATGTATGAATAACTCCTCTAAGAAATCGATTCCTACCTCTCTCTGGCTCCATAAATGGTCCAAAATAATTCTCTTGAGTTTATACATTTTTCAGACGAAGAGAAAATCATGATCTGAGATAGAAAGATCCTTATCCAAATGAGCATGATTACTATGACTGAAAAAATTAGATTCGAATTTCATTGAACATTCGAACATTTTATGCCCAAATAAATTACACCCAAAACATCTTATAGAATTGTGACATTCCTTAGCCAAATGTGAAAAATCACCACATCAAAAACAAATTTTCTTCCCTCTTCTGGAATCAACGCATTTCTTGAATTAGGTTTCCTGATAGAAGACTTAAGGAGCAGAAAAAGAATCCTTAACTATGCGAGCTTAAGAACAATAAGATGGAGGATTATGACCGATAAAAGAATGAGAATTGGGAAATTTAGTAGCAAAAAGAATGCGAAAAAGATGAGAAGAAATCGAATTCGTTGAAGACGCTGCCACCATTTTTTGTTATTCAAATATATTTTCGGCTGCATTATTATTTAAATTATTAGAAATTGTAAGGACAGGTTATTATAACTGTCCAAGCTGATGATTAGTGATTGGAAGTTATACTCTGATAGTTGTATGTATATTATATTATAATTTCTGTTTTGTAAAGATCATTAATATGATATTATATGTTTTTTCGCTGCGTATGTGAGATTCTGTAATTGTTTTAGTTTCTTCTATTTTGTCTCCTCTTTCTTGTTTTTCTTTCTCCCTCTTCTCTTCTTTTGTCTTCTTTCTTTCTCATCAAGATCTGGTTATCCCTTTCGTTTAGGCTGGACATGTATGGTTTATTGTCAACCTTAATTTTTGAGTCCTTGCAGCTGGTATCAGAGCTTAGGATTGTGTAAACACCTAGGCTTTGGTATGGGTACTCATTATAGATAGGGTCCGTAGCATCCTAAATTGAGTTTGATTGTATATATATATGAGAGCGTATTTGTTAGTGATATAAAAATGTTTTATATTGTGTTAATTTATCTATTGAAGTGGCTTATGAATTCCAATCGATATGTGAAATGCCATGTTATGGATAGGGGTTTCTAAATGCTTGAATAAGGTAAACCCATACAGTATTGTTTTAGAAGTGAGTAAATAGAATACTTTTACCTAAAATATATTTTATGTACAAAGGAATAATTTTTTCCTTCAGAAATTACTATAGATATATATGGATTGTTGGTTGTTAGTGAATGATAATATTTGATTATTATCATTTGTTGTTTGTATTATATTATAAAGTTATTATTATAATTAGAAAAAGATAAGCAAATAAGAAATGGTATTATATAACCAAAGTGAAATAAGTAAAATTATATATAAGTATAATTTATAAAAGAGAATTTAAAAGAAATAAATAACACTAAACTCACTTTAGTCGCTGGAAAATAATTCAGGTGGTGACTACATCATCATCAATATTCATTTTCGAGTTTCTAAGTGATGAATTGCTACCTTAATAATTTTCTATTGAAGATTTTTTTGATTAAACAAGTTTGATTTTAAAATTCCAAATATGATTTGATAAATATATGAAAATAGTTTTTGAACTTATAAAATAAAATAGTATAGATAAGAAATAAGTTTTGAACTTATGAATTTGAACAGGGAAGTAAATACAAATTTTAAAATGGTTGAATATTTTGGTTAAGCTAACAAAAGTAAGTTTGGATTTGAAATATGAAAAAAATAACTAACTTAAGAAAAGTTGATTAAAGATGATTTGAATTTTAAATGAATTAGATAAAATAATGAAATTATTACACACTTAAGTCGTAAAGTGATTTATAACCCTAAATTGTAAATAAAGTATGTGAATAAACTTAAGTTAAATAGAATGAATTTTGGAATGAAATTTAACTCAACTTAAGTAAAGTGGGATGAAATGAGTTAAATAAATTAGAAATAGAATTTTGAAAAGAAAATGAACTTAAGTTACAAAATGCATTTCAGTTTGAGTTGTAAAAGAATTGAAGATGGTTTAGAATGTCATTTGGTAAAATTAAATATGAACTGAAGTAAATAATTTTATGGAATGGTTGTTAAGTGTTGTTAGTATTAAAGGAAATATATTAAATAAATTGTATATGGAATGAAATGTTGTTAAACATGAATTGAATTTTAAAGTGAAGATTGTTATCCTGCCTTTTGGCAAGGCCGTGACATCAAGAAATTGACTAGAAATCAAACACAGTTCATCTCAAATAGCAGTTATACATAGGCTCACTATGATGCTGGTAAATTTTCCCGAGTTCATGTCGAGCTACAATTAACATGACACGACAATCAAACCTATAAAAGCCAACGTTTCAAATTTCAAGTTAATCGGAGTTCGTATGCTCAAGTTATGGATCGATCCAATTCTGTGAGAGGCACGTCCTGTTCGTATCCATCTATTTCGTATCGATCCATTTCGTATCCATCATCTTGCAACCATCATATTCGTATCCATCAGCCCATAAGCATCAGTTCATATCCCTCAATCAAGGCCCTTCAGTTTGTCTCCATCATGCATAAGCGGCATGTTTCATATCGATCACTCACTTGATCAATATGAAGAAAAGAGCCAAAGATCGGTACGAAAGAGCATACGCACGTATGGGTACGAAGAGCAATCCCTAGGTTCGATACGAAGAAACCAATACCCAACATCGATACGAAGCAGCCTCCAACCATCGATACGAAGTTACCTACGAGCATCGATACGAACAAGAACCTAACATAATCGATATGAAGAAGGCATAGTCGAGTGAAGGAAGCAGTCGCTCGGCATGAAAAGTGGATCGATCCTAAGAGTTAGCACCACATCATTGGTTAGCATGTGCTTGGAAGCGATGCAAACAGAAGCATGCGAACAGAAACAATGTGAATGTGGCAGCATTCAACAAATTCAAACTTGCATCGATCATAACACGAGATCTGCAAGTCCAAATGCCACCAAATTTTCACAAGAGCTTGCATGCATCCTCAGGAATGTTCATGATCGATCTTGACTCAATTGGGCTAAATCTTGATCGACACAAATTTCATTCGTATCGATCACAGATCGAGTCCAAATGACCGGGGATCAATCATGTGGGCCCACCTACATGAGAGAATGGGTCTTTCGAGATCTAGGCGAGATATTTGCTACCTATGCCTATAAATAGCAGCCTAGGACCTACTGAAAGTGGACTTTTGGCTCTTCTACGTCAAGACTCTGCTGAAAATATTATTGTACTTGGATTATACTACTGTAACTCTTTGTAACCAGCAAGCAAAAATCAATAAAAGTTAGCCATTATATAGTGCACGTAGGCCATATGTGGAACCACTCTAAATCTGTGTGTTTCTATGTATTTTTCTGTTTATCGATTGGTGTGTTTGTTAGATTTTCCTTATTTTCCATTTATATTCTTTATTTTATCTCTTCAAACGCATCCAAAGAGTGTTGTGACCAATTTTGGTACAAATATTTTGGTGCTTTCAATAAGGAAACCCAGTTTTTCTCCTGCTCATTGGATCTACTATCGATATCGGATTGCAAGAATCTAAGGAGAAGATCTAGATTTCAAATTCAAAAGTTCTTCCATCCTATTCAGATTTGTACCAAGTCTAGGAGAGAGCTTCGCTACCCACCATGGTCAACACTAGGACTACTTCAACATCTGTAGATCTAGAAGGATAGGGTAGATAGAACCCCACACACTTCCTTCTACTGATCAGAATGTTGTCGAACCCTCAGATTTGTAAGGCACTATCACCAGGGAAGAGTTCCAACTGTTAGTGCAAGAGCCGACTCAAAGTCGCCAGTAGCTTACTCAGGAACTCCATGCCAATGCGGAATTGACCAATCAACTGAATCATCAAAGATGAAGGAGATCCAAAAGGGATCGGTCTTCCTATTCATCCATTGAAAGTTCATCCTCTTTTGACATTAATCACATATCCACACGCCCATGGCTGGATGGAAGCTGTACATAGGCTACTGGACATCAGCGCACCTTGAATCTTGGGCAACCAAGAGTTGGCTCATTGTCTAGCCATCAGACCAGACCCTCCTCTCGAGGAGGTTCTACTCCTTATCATACTATTGAAAACCGTGTTGCTACCGCCGCTATTGAGCTGGAAGTTGATGCTCGAAACCGAATGGATCAGACCCACTGTCAACGCAATCACACTCCTAAGCCTTATGTTCTTGAGAACCTAGAGCCAAGCAGGCGAGATATGGACCGTCGACCACAACTGGCCCATCCTTGGATTGTGGAACCCGATCACACCTTGGCTCAACATTCCCAAACATTCAGTTGATGGATATCTTGACAATGTCCCATCAGATGATCCGCGAAAGTCAGAGCCTCACCGGTGATGACTAAGGAATCTCCCGAAGTCATACCCATTTCACTAATGATATACTCTACGCTGAACCACCCCGGCGATTTAGAATTCCAACTCTACCCATTTATGAATGGAGCTCTGATCCTAACCAACACATCCTAAAGTAGGAATAGTTAATGAATGTTGCACGAGCCGATGATGCAGTTAAGTGCCAAAGTTTCCCGATCTACCTAAGGGGCATAGCGACTATGTGGTTTACTCGTCTACTACCTCGATCTATCTCATGTTTTGACCAGTTTGCAACAAAGTTTATTGAACAGTTTTGCATGCACTTCACAAGGCCAAAAGATGTCAACACCTTGTCTGGTGTCACTCAAGCTCCTGAAGGGACACTTGGACGTTATCTGGAGAGGTTTCATGCTGCATGTGCTAAGATTAGTAATCCCAATGAAAACTCAATTCTGATGGCGCTAACTAAAGGTATCGATCCCATTCTAAATTAGCAACTGGTTGGTCGGAAAACCCCCACATCATTGGACCATTTCTATTCCAAGGCACCCCAGTTCTTGAGAAGGGAGGATGCGAAACAGTCTAGGAAAAAGGATGACGCGAGGCCCAGTATGGAAGGAATCTAAATTAATACCGCTGTTAAAAAAATCTGGGAGAGTTCCAGAAAGGTGCAATTGAACATACAAAATAAGCAGAATCAACAGAAAGACAAGGGAAATAAAAATAGGAAACGGGATCAGAATCGTGGGCTACGACGTAGGGATCCTATGTTTGACAATTATACTCCTTTAAATACATCACTAGAAAATGTGTACTTGTAAACTGCAATACTATCCAATATAAGAAACGCACTGCAAATCAATCGTCAGAAAACAGATTCGAACGGGGAGTTTTGTAGATTTCACGATAGCTATTACCATAATACAAATGAGTGTCGTCATTTATAGGATACTATTGAGAAGTTGATACGAGAGAGAAAGTTGAAGCAATTTGTGCAGGTGCCGAAGTCAGTAGTTGTGGGCCCATCAAATCAGAACAATATACCAAGTTAGGCCGGACTGGAGGAACCCGCTCGTACTGATGGAAGGTTGGTGATTCATACTGTTAGTGGCGGTCCTCATCCATCCGATCAAAGTTGGAAGGAAATGGAGTCATATGCCAGCTCTATTAGGCATGCGAGCTTCGAATGTTGTAGTAATTTGGAAGATGGGGCTTTGGCCAAGCAACGGAAAATGATGACTAATGACATGATATTTCGAGACAAGGATGCCGACAGAGTCGATGCCGAACCATTGATCCACTTGTCATTTTAGCTAAGATAGGTCCTACTTGGATGAAGAGGATCATAATGGACAATGGAAGTTCAGTGAACATATTGTTTAAGCGAGTCTATGATCAGATGAAGATGGAAGAAAAGGACTTGAAGCATTGTTTATCTCGCATTCACGGCTTTAATGGAAGTGCGACTATACATGCTGGGATGGTAGAGCTACCAGTGGAATTGGGAATTGGAGAATGCTAAAGAGTCCGAATATTATAGTTTGTTGTATTGGACATAGACTCGTCATACAATGCTTTCTTGGGCCGACCAGTCCTAGTTGAGTTCAGGGCTGCCATTTCCCCTTGTTGTCTGACTTTGAAATTCCCTACTGACAATGGAGTTCGAGTCGTTCAGGGAGACCAGGCTACTGGACGAGCCTGTTATGTTGTCGAGATGCGGGAGACGCATCGAAAAGAAAAACAGTAGGGCGTAGAGGAATCTTTCAGCATCCTCTTTGTAGAAAATTGACATCTAATGCCTGAGTCTAGGCCTGGGCACCACAACCAATTCCTAAGGGATCATAACCCGAGAGATACCGAAAGTGAAGATGAAAGTAAAGGTGTTCAAGCTTCCCTGGCCAAGCTGACGATCAATGTTCCGATTGACGATAATGACGATCCTAAAATGATAAAGATTGGATCTCAGCTAAGCCAACAGATGCAGGAGGAATTGGTTGAATTTCTTCTGGAAAACCTCGACCTGTTTTCCTGGGCGCATTTTGACATTTGTGGAATCTCGCTAGACATCGCGAGCCACACATTGAATATTGACCCGTGGCATGCCCTGGTCAAGCAAAAAAGGCGTAGTATGGATCCAGAGAGATCTGCCGCCCTTAAGGAAGAGGTAGATAAACTCAAGTTGAACGGGGTTATCCGAGATGCATTATATCCAGAATGGGTGTCCAATCTTGTACTTGTCAGAAAGCCTAACGGAAAATGGAGAACATGCATTGATTAATCAGACTTGAATAAAGCTTGCCCTAAAGACAGTTTTCCACTTCCTCGAATCGATTAGCTCGTAGACTCAACGGTTGGACATGAACTCTTATCCTTCATGGTTGCGTATTCTAGCTACAACCGGATACCCATGCACTTGCCTTATCAGGAACATACCAGCTTCGTCGCCGATCTGAGATTTTATTGCTACAAAGTCATGCCCTTTGAACTCAAGAAGGTTGGGGCAACCTACCAATGACTAGTTAATCGAATGTTTGCTAACCAGATCGAAAAAACCATGGAGGCATATGTGGAAGACATGATTATGAAGTCACGATTCTCCATTGATTATATCAAAGACCTAGAATCAATGTTCAACATCCTCTGAGAGTACATAATGAAATTCAGCCCATTGAAATGTCACTTTGGGGTCACGTTTGGAAAATTCCTTAGATTTATCGTCAATGCTCGAGGAATTGAAGCCAATCCTAAGAAGATCTATGCAATTAGAAATCATGAGGCTCCAAAGACTATAAAGCAAGTCCAGAGCCTTAACAGGAAAGTAGTAGCACTAAGCAGGTTCGTTTCGAAATCCAAATATGTTCCCTTCTTTGATCTGATCGGAAAAGGAAAAACGGAATTTCGAATGGACTACAGAATGTGAGGGAACATTTTGAGCACTGGTTCAACACATGTCCACACCACTCATTCTATCAAAGCCTATTGATCACGAGAGATTGTACATCTACTTGGCGGTGTTAGAAAACACAATCAATGCTGCCCTAATTCAGGAGGAAGACTGGATACAACGGCCAGTATATTGCATTAGTAAACGACTAACTGGAGCATGGAGAAATTATCCAAAGTTGAGAAATATGGCTTATTGTCCTATCCTTCCCTCAAGGAAACTCTACTCGTATTTTCAAGCTCACCCTATCACCGTTTACATCGACCAGTAGTTACGATAGATCCTTACGCGGCCTGAGACATCTGGTAGGTTACTCAAGTGGAATATCGAGATGAGTCAGTTCGACATCACTTACACACCAAGGTGAGTCATTCAAGGACAAGTCCTAGCAACAACGAGGCCGAATAAGAAGTCCTGCTCGTTGGATTAAGGCTTGCCTGAGATTTAAGAATTATTGCTGTAGAGATTTACTGTTATTCATAATTGGTCACGTGTCAAGTTCGGAAAGAGTACCAGGCAAAAGACCGATACTGGTTGCTTATCTTCCTCGAGTTCAGGAAATGTTGGACCAATTCGATTATTATACAATTTATTGCATACCTCGGGAATGCAATCAGAAGGCCGATTTCTTAGCAAAGTTAGGCGGTACAGATGAGGTATAACAAATGGGAATTGTTCCCGTAGAGACATTCTCTTCCCCTAGCATCGAACAGATGGAAATAGACTGGGTATTTGAAGTCATTCCCAATAAGGAGTCATGGATGACTCCGTTCAAAATCTATCATAAGCATGCTGCCGGGGAGCAAGAGTGGAAAAAGACAAGTTCTTCAAAAGGCTTCGCGGTTCAATATTCAAAATAGAGTCATGTATAGAAGAGGGTACTCTGTCCCTTTACTTTGGTGTATCTCCCACGATGAAATCAAACGAATATTGCATGATGTACATGAAGGAGAACGTGGCGATCACACCGAGGGGAAACTCTTGCCAAGAAAGTGCTTGATATGGATATTGTTGGCCGGCTATAAATCACGATGCATCGGATTACGCCATAAAATGTGACAGATGTCAAAAACACGCTCGAATTCCAAGATCCCCACCTACTGAAATAACCTAGATGGTCAGTCCATGGCCATTTGCAGTATGGGGCATTAACGTTATCGGTTCTCTACCTCTAGCCAAAGGTGGTGCGAAGTACACCATCATTACAGTTGATTACTTTACCAAGCGCGCGGAAGCTGAGCCCCTTAATACTATAAAAACGAAGAAAGTAATCAACTTTGTGGTACGTAACATTATCTGTCAATTTAGCCTCCCATATAACATCATCATTGACAATGGAGCATAATTCGACAGTGTTTAATTTAAGAATTTCTGTCAATGATTCCACATTCAGAAGAAGTTCTCCGCAGTTGCACCCCCAAGCGAATGGACAGGTTGAAGCTGTTAATAAAATTATAAAATCCATTCTGAAGAAACGACTGGAAAAGGCCAGAGGCAAATGGGTCGATGAACTTCTTATGGCTTTATGGGTTTATTAGACAACCCACAAATCCATGACCGACCATGCTCCATTCTCTCTTTCCTATGGTTCAAAAGACGTCATTCTAGTCGACATGGAAGTATCTTCTCATTATGTGACATATTATGATCCGAAAACGAATGCTATATTATTTGCCGAATCCCTTGACTTATTAGATGAGAAGCGTGAAGAGGTTGATTTGAGGGAAGCCGCATACCAAAGTCGAGTCACCCGATTATACAATGCTAAGGTTTGACCCCAAACCTTCAAACTCGGCGATCTCATCCTTAAGAGAATTTATCTGATTCCTTCACATATGCCAATGTGGGAAGGACCGTATGCCATCGAACAAAAGCTCAGAGATGGCACATTTAAATTATCGACCGTTGATGGTGTTACTCAACCGAGAGCCTGGAACAGCAAGAGTCTTCGTTGCTACTACACATAACAGGCTTTATTTTCTCATTCGGTCTACTTTCCATTTGCAATTTGTTTATGCGATTCGAAATCTGAATTTGTAATAAGGCAGCTGACTTTTCCGTATTTTCTAGTTTCAGCAATAAAATGCAATCTCTTCGAGCCAGAATAGTGATTTTTAAAATGCGTCATACGACCATCACAATGCACAAAGAGCTAAGTTCTACCCTATGGTGGGATTTATTCAAATAGAGAGTGACTTTGATACGACCGATCACTTGCTAAGTGAAACCCGAGCTCGGGGTCAAGTCATCACACTTAAGCCCAAAAAAGGATTGATACACGACAATCCTCTAACTAACTCCAGATTCCAAGAGTGCGAACTGGAGTACAAACTCATTAATACGGGCTTGAAGAGGGTGGATCCGTCCACCTAACGGCTTCGTCCTTATTTGAACCAAGTTCGAGGAGGATGGACCCATCCATCTAACGACCTCGCTTGTTAACTCAGGGTGGTTGTGATCCGACCATCACTATCCAGATACATTCGTCGTTCCCGGAGTGCGAATGAAATTCTGAAACTCACAACAAATGTGATTGACCATTTGTTAACTAATTCTAGAATCCCAGAGTGTGAACTAGAGTATAAACATCAACTAAATCTAAGTCCTTAGAGCGTGGAATGGAGTATAAACATCGACTAACTCTAAATCCCCAAAGTGCGGATTGGAGTTTAAACACAAAGTAGGTGTGAATCAATCACCCGTAGGACGATTCCGAGCCCTTGGAGTGCAGGCCGAGGTATAAGCGCAAAGTGGGTGTGACTTACCACTCATAAAATAACTAAAGTCCTCGGAGCGCGACATATCTCAGAACCTTAAGCGTGCGTGACCGACCGCCGATGTATAAGTGCAATCCCAAGAGTGTGGATGCAATCATCAATTGATTAGCGAGTGTCATTCAACCACCCGGACTTGTCTTATTTCAGCTTCATTTCACAAAATTAAGATCGATGTGTTGAAAGCGAAAAGTGATTGCTGAGAAATCTTTTCAATTTATCCTTGAAAATAGGGGCAGAACTTGAGTACCAGCTACTGACTGAGATAGTGCAGCATCGGAATTTGGCTTAACGCTCGACCGTGACCTGAAGCCATGGCTTCGGAACTTAGCGACCAAACCCAGATCTAATTCGAAGGCTAAGATTCCACAAGTACATTGAATGGAAGTTTGAACACTGAGAAACACTTAAGCAAAATAAACACAGACTATGCTGGAGACAAAATGGAATTTTATTTCAACTATACTTTGGAAGAGAAGGATAAGTATAAAATTATTCCAAAAAATCGTACTAGCAAGGGCCGAACCCCATCTATACACGACCTACCAAAAACAAAAGGAAATTCCTATCTATCTACCAAAAATGATCCGAGAAGACATGTCTATTCTCTCTTCTTCTTCTTCGATGTCGACCCATTGGAACCGCCGCTTGGATGCCTCTTTGAGCCCTTACCTTTTGGCGGTTGATCTCCAGTCGGGGGCATTACGGTAACCTCCTCCTTCAAACTCACATGGATTGGAATAATTTCTGAAGGCGGAGTCGAAGGGACCAAACCGATGTTAGAAGGTGGGAGAGGCACACTGGTGTCGACGACCGTGCCTCCAGGAGAAATCATTCGCAGAGGAGCTAGACTAGGGCCCGCCATCCCACGTCCAACGCCACTGGCTCGTGTAGTCGTTTCTATTTCAGCGTTGATTTCAGCAATTATCTCCTCTTCATGCATTATTTAGGCATCTCCAAGGACACTAGCGGTTGGGCCCGAAGAGATGATCGCAGATGCGTCTCCTCCCATGACAAATGGCACATATCCAAAAAGGTTGCTTTAGTTGCAAAGAAGCTCCTCCATCATCTGCTCATCAAAATTAAGCGTGCTTCCCTGTGCCCCGTCAGTTGGCGCAGAGGCCATTGTCATGGTCACTTCTGTTATGATGGCCTCCTGCTTGTGATGCGGCTATGTAGTTGTAGAAGGCGTGGCAGATGTAGCTCCTATCACTGAATAGAGACAAAGGAAAAGATTTAGCGATTACTTCAATCAACGTTTTTGGCTTTGAATGAGCACAATAAATGTTCAGAATACCTTCCTCGATATGACTTGCAGGCAAAGATGGAGCAGCTTCGGTGGCATGCTCGCGAGTTGGAGATAACTACGGTTCGTCAGGATTATATGCAGGAACAGACTGAGGATCAACTGCAGATGTAGATTCGAGCAGTGTTAGCACAAAAGTTTCAGAACCCACATCATGGTGCTAACACCAGAACCCTCTCCAGCCTCCGAACGCTGAGTACTAAGTTTCTCCTTTTCATATGTGATCGTGATGTCGTGGAGAACTTTTCTCTCATCTTCACTCAGCACCCGGTTCTCTAGTTCAAATTCATCGACTGATTCAGCTTGGTGTTCTGCCTTTTCATCTTCCACCAAGCGACCCCAAGCATTTTACAAGTGTGATGGATAGTTATCGAGCCAGGTTAGGTATTGGTGCTTCAAGACATTAGCATTGTACATGATACGAAGATCTTCGATATCAGCCTCTAACATGATCTCTGTCATTTTCACTTCATTCTTAACCCTGGCCTTGGCTTCCTAAATTTTATGCGTTGCCACATCCCTCTCTTTCCTAAGCACCACAGACTGTTCACATGCTTCATGGGTAGCTTTGTGTGCATCGTCTTTCTCTTTAATGGTTTCAGCAAATTTTGCCTTTAGCTCTTCAAGCTCTTTAAGCGCCCAGTTGCGTTTGACCATGACTGTGGTGGTCCGATGCCCCATCTCCTCAACCAGGGTTAAGTGAGTCCACCTCATCTCTTCCATTCATCAAGTAGCCTCATCAGCCCTTGTGTTAGCCTCTGTCTCTGAGTTTCTGGCGGACTTGCTCTCATCATGGAGTACTTGAATTATGCGGTACTTTTGAGCGAGATCAGTTTTTAATTTCTCAATTTTTTTCGCCCACTCAAAGCCTCCGTCGATGCTTTGTCTACGGTCTTCATCCATTCTCGGTATTGGCTATAAACATCATGGATATAGTCATGCATCGTTTGTTCAGCCTCAACTTAAATTCTCTTTAAATGCGAAGGAAAGATGTAGCCATCAAAATAGATGTTTGGAAAATCTTTTTTCAGTTGGGCGATTCTAATCGCTCCCTCCCCAATGGGCTCGGTGACAACTTTCTTAGTGACAGTGGGAGTTTCGATTTCAGTCCTTCGGCATTGTGAATCGGACCTTAGTACTTGAGAAGGCGGTCTTTGGCATGAAGGTTCCAAGGGTTGTTTTCCATGGCCGGAAGGTTGTGTTTGAGCTCGCGGTGGCAAAGAATGTGAATGGGAGCGATCCCTATATTCTCTATCTCTCTCTATCCCTCTCCCTTTCATAATGCACCTAACTAGAGTAGCCGCGATCGCGATCCTTATCGGCTTCTCGTATGTGAGACTCATGATACAAACTAGATGAGTGAAGTGCTGAGCGAAGGCTTCCAAGTAGATTCCCGCCTCATCATCATATTTATAAAATAGAAAGAGAAACAAAGTTAATAATCTCTAGAAATGAATAACTTATGATTGGAAATCGTGCGGTGCCATGAAAGTGTATATATGCATGTGCAAAACCTCCTCCTCCTTGACCAACCGTTTGTGTCGGCCATACTCATAGAAAGTGACTCACCTAAATCTCAAGCGCTGTGGAGCCCTTCCAATCCGGTGTCTTGTTGGAACGACACATAGTCCGAAATTAGGACATCAGCGAGTCCATCGAAGGGATTCTCCATTTGTGGGGGAGGATCCTTTGAGATAATAACACCGGTGGCTGGCAGAGACATGACCATGGATTTCCATCTTGAAGACTTAAGAAGTTTATGAGAAACTGCCTTGCCTTTCCCCTTCCCCTCTATATGTCGAGGACTATCTAAGGTCCCGACTTTGGGTTCATCTTCGATGGGCATATCCTCTTCACCACCCGGCTCGACGATCACAATCTCGGGTGCCCTACGCCTCACTCATCTCGCCGGGGCTGTCTTAAGCGATACTTCAAGCCTTATGCTCTGATCTTGGTCAATTAGCCCAACGTCCCTTGAATTTTCGTCCATAAGCACTGAGTCAATCTCTCTCATCACACCGAGCACCTCTTGAAGAATCCACACTATTTCTTCAAAGTGGGCACCTTCGGTTCGTGGGATTGCAGCTGTAAAAGAAAGAAAATATTATACTCAACGTCGATTACAACTATCTCATTTGTCATAAGAGAAATTGAGGCACTTACGTCTAACTAACCACCGTCTAGCAAATCTTGGCGGGCACTGCACATAGAACCACTCGGTCTTAAAATAGCTAAGTCTGGTCTAGGCTTCAGTCATAAATTAGCATTTCCTAACGCCTCTAAGAATGTGAATGAGGGGTTATCTCCCCGACTCTTGACGTTGAACAAGAATCTGACTTCTTCTGGAGTTAGGGGCCGTAGGAGATGATCCATAAAAACAATAAATAAGCTGTTCAACAATGCATATCCATTCATATGCAACTGTGACGGAGCAATCCCTAAGAAAGCTAATACTTCTTGAATATATTGGTTAAATGGAGGAAGCATTCCAGTTGTGCATGAATTTCTTCTAAAAGCGGTGAATCCATCTGAGGGAGAGTGGGGCCTGTCATTTGGTCTTGGCAGCAGAACATCATCTAGCGGTAGATCATGTCTTAAGCAGATTCTCCCCAACATATCTTCGAAGACATTAGATGGTACAGAATCTTGAGGATTCCCGATAAATCTTACCCCCGGTAACTCATCCGGAGCTAGACTTATAACTTTGGCCGCAATGGGCGGCATCTCTATTATCGAAGAAAGTGGACTTTGAACCCCTTGCTGCTGTGAACTCTCGGGTTCCATAGCTAATCAACTCGGTAAAAACCGTCATTGGATGAAAATAATCTCGTGTGTGCCCCGGAATGTAGTGCGTGAATGTGTTGTGTGATGCAATATTATACAGTACATAAGAAAGTTCTACAAAGATACAGAAAAGTGTTTGAATGACGAGACTTTGAAATCCAATCGAGATGACCGTTATCGCTAACCGTCACAACCATTCCATTCAGACATAAGAGATTGACCCAAGTTAAAGTCCGCTAAATTTTTCAACAGTCAAATATGCAGTTACATTATGCAAAGTTGAAGCACAGCGGAGTCAAATGTTCGATTATGTGAGATTTCGTATCCATTAAAGTCTGAACTTGGATCGATCACCAGAAGTGCAATTTGTATCGATGGCGGAAGACAACATCTCGTATCAATCACAAGAAGGTCAATGCGTATTGACCCAGTACCCTCAACTTCGTATCGATCAAAAGCAGCGTCTTCGTATCGATCCTGGATCTGAATCTTCGTGTCAATCACTCTGGATTGATACGAACTTCCATCAACAGTCGATACGAACTACTTGCTTCATCAATACGAAGATCTACTATACCTGATCGGTATGAACTCACTCTCTATCCACAATCTTTGTGAGCATGTCCTTCATCCATCATCGATACGAGTGATTCCATCGTATCCCTCTACACTTCTTCTTCTCCAAACAACATAAGCACCATTTCGACCTTCCTCGACCTTTCTCCAGTCTAATTCCAACCTCAACACCACCAGAATCGTCCACGAATGTGAATGGGTTGGCAGTCAAACACGAGTCTCATCGTTTTGATGTGGATTTATGGATTAATTACCTAATTAGAGCAATTGATTCAAGAGAATAGCAAATTTAATGGCTCATAGACGAAGACAACTTCTTTTTCTTTCTTCCCGATCGATATGAAAGCGGTATGCGAGAGTGAAAGCAAGTGGAAATTTTCTTAGTCTTAAGCGTATTTATATGGACTTGAACTCAAAAGGAAAAATGATTCGTATCCAAGTGGCAAGAACCAGTTGAAATGTTCAGAGTTCAATCAGTACGAAAGGCGCCATGCAAGCCTACCTGGAACCTTCATATCCATCGATACGAAGATGTTGCTTTGTATCCATCAGACCACTAATACGAATGATACTTTAAGAACCAATTGGACTATTCTTATCCATCATTTTGGAGATCGCCGGTGGTCACATCCATCAATACAAAATGTCTTATTCGTGTCCATCAACCTACCCATAGAAATTCGTACCCATATGCCAGTTTCATATTCCTTTATTCAAAGTGAAAAGAAGTGCAGATTAAGGATCTTAAGGCTAATTTAACACTAGAGGTGGGGCGAATAGTGTTTAATAGATTCTAAGGCTTATATGGACTGAATTAAAATTATGACACAAAAAAATGCAGAACTTAATCACAGAACAATCACAGAATCAAACACAGATGCAGAAAGTAAATAAAAAGCAGTAAAAGGAAAGAACACACCGAATTTTATACTGGTTCGGAGTTACCCTACGTCCAGTTCTACTCCAAGGCAAACAACTCGTATAGATTTTTATTATACCGATTTCGAGGTTACAATCCTCAATTTCTAAAGGCCTTGAGGTACCCTCCTGTCTTCGAGTCTGGGGAAAACTCTCCTGATTTAGGGGACACAAGATCACCAAATTAATTTCCAAGCCCAGCCACACTTTATAGAGAGACTCGATAAACTTTTGATTACAAATTGATCCTATAACTATGAATAGCATTTTGATCTTCGAGAGAGGGCATAGAATCAAAAAAGAATGAGATTCTAATTTGATTCACTTGAGAATTCGGCAAAATTTTGGCAGGATCTTAAAAATATGAAAATTTTATAATATGGATTGTGGAGAAGAAGGAGTGAAGAAAATAAGAAAATAGTTAGTTAAAAATTCGTTTGTGAAGGCTATTTATAGACCAGTAACGGTCATAACCATTCATGAAGAGATTTAAACGAATAGACGCTGCTTTTGAAAATTGAAACTTTTGAATTTAACGGGCACCATGTCGACATAGGGTATCCCATGATGTCGACATCCCTTAGTTAAAATGTAATTTTTTTTTGAAAACAGTACTGAAAGGAAAACAAGATGAAATGATTCTGAAGTTAAATAAACTAATTTTCCTATTTTTAAAATAAAGAAGAGTAGAAATATTTTTTTTTAATGTATATTTATACTTGATTTTAAATCTCAAGTGTGTGTGTTTGTATATATATACTATAAAAGAATTTAAAAAAGGAAGATAGTTTAAAAACAAACGAAGTTTAAAACAAGAGTTTATTTAAAAACAAAAACAATGAATATTTTAAGGCTAAAACATCCTTTTGAAAATCATTTTAAAAGATAATTTTTTAAAGCTAAATCATTTTTAAAAAACGGTTTTAAAATAACGGTTTTGAAAATCATTTTAAAAACCCATTTTGAAGTAATATTGCAAGCTTCTTTCTGCAGAACATTTCATCACATCAGGACTCAAGAACTTGTACAAAACCAGGATATTCATGGGTTTGTAAGCCACTTGTCGTAGGTTTATAAGCTACTTATCGTGGGTTTGTAAGCCATTAAGAAGGTGGAAATGGGTTCCATCCCAAATGAAATTTGGAATGAAATTTTTTATGCTATTATGAAGTTTTAACAAAACTAGACACTTATCTTGAAATCTTGATCTTGATACCCATGAGTCATCAAACTTGATTTCTTCATTCTTGATCTTTATACTATACAGTCTTCAATAATCAGTACCTGCCTTATATATATATCCTGTGTAATAACGTTCATATATACCTAGACAATAGTGTTAGTATATAAGTTATAATAAAATAAGTTACAAAGGTTATTGTCATCAAAACCACTATCTCCAGTTCCCAACAATCTCCCCTCTTTTGATGACGACAACCTTATGAAATATGCTTACCACTTCGATCATACCATAACTCCCCCTTACACCAACAAATCGCCCTTACTCCAAGCCTACTATTTTATATGACTTCTCCCCCTTTGTCATCAACAAAAAATAACCTATAAACCTTGAACTTGATAGAAAATGAGAGAAACAAACATATGACATAAGAATAATAACTATGTATGAGTGAAATATAGCATTCTAAGCTAAATGGAATTCAAGATTTTGTACACCAAAGAATGTTTTTGGAAGAATATTAATTAAGATTATACTTATATACAAAATAACAAACCAATATACAATCAAGAAAGAGAAAAACAAAAAACGCTTAACGAGGACCCTTAACTATTGGTGATTTATGGACCGAACAATTTGGATAGTGGAGACAAAAGTTCCCAAGTTGTTCGACGAAGTTCCCATTAGTGTCAAAAAGGATCTCTCCAATGCATATCACGCCATTGTCTTCGTCTAGCTAAACATCTGGATTCAGTAGAGGATGTTCTTCTTCTTGATCCTCTTGTGATTCATCTAGAGGCTCTTCTTCTTCAGAATCCATGGCTTTTGATGATTCTTCAATGATAATGGGATTGTCATGGTTATCCATAAGGAAGTTTTGTAAATTCCTAAGGATTCTGCCTTGCCTATCTTGTTCTCTAGCCATTCGCAGTTGACTCGCTTGAATTTCCATCATCATTTGAAGCAAATCTTTCATATTCTCTTGTAATTTGATGACATATACGTGTATGGAACGTTGAAAAGGACCAGAATGAGGAGAAGTAGGTGAAGAAGGTTTATTATTAGAAGAGGACGCCATTAAGTTACGGTTTTAGAAGTTTATTACAGAGAATAGAACAGAGAAAAGGAGTAAAAGTCGAAATATATAAATATATAACCAAATAACTTCTTTTAGAGGGAAATTTAAATTTGAAAATCTCGGCTTGTTTGTCAACATAGGGGGATGGGTCATGTCGACATGCCCAGTTCAATTTTTGAGAAATTTTTATTTATATTAATTATTAACTATACTTGTATTATCTATAATTTATATTTCAGTTAATAAATCCTAATTCTCTTCTAAATTTAGTAAAGTTTTGTTCATTTAATGGTTTGGTTAATATATCAACAAATTTTTTCTAGTATTAATATATTCAAGAGTTATGACTTCTTTACTTATGTTATCTCTAAGAAAATGATGTCTAATATCAATATATTTTGTTCTAGCATGATGAGTTAGATTTTTAGATAGGTTTATTGCACTTGTATCAGCACAATAAATTGGTGATTTAGTTATACTTAATCCAAAATCTTTTAAAGTTTGTTGCATATATATAATTAAAGCAGTAGATATATATTCTGCTTCAGTTGATGATAAGGATACAGTGTTTTGCTTCTTACTAAACCAGGAAACCAGAGAATGTCCTAGAAAGTGACAAGTTCCACTTGTACTTTTTCGATCTGATTTATAACAAGCGTAATCAGTATCACGATATGAAATTAAATCAAATACACGTATTTAGGGTAAAATAAACCATAATCTAAAGTATGTTTTACATATCTTAAAATTCTTTTAACAGCTTTTAAGTGAGTTTCTTTAGGTTGAGATTGATTTCTTACACAGAGACAGACACTATGCATGATGTAAGGATGACTTGCTATTATATAAAGCAGTGAACCAATCATTCCCCTATATAATTTTTGATCAACATCTTTTGCTTTGTCTTCTTTACTTAAAGCTACATTAATTGTCATTGGAGTTGGTTTCCCACTAGAAGTGGTCAATCCAAATTTATTAATTAATGCCTTAGTGTATTTTTCTTGACTAATGAAAATTCCTTTATATAATTGTTTGATTTGAAGTCCCAAGAAGAAACTTAGTTCTCCCATATGACTCATTTCAAATTCTTTTAGTCATTATATCTAAAAATCTTTATTCATTATGTTATTAGTTGACCCAAATATTATATCATCTACATATATTTATACTAATTGAATATCATTTTTGTTTCTTTTAATAAAAAGAATGGTATCTATTTTACCAATTTCAAAACCAAATTGTAATAAATAAAATCTTAATCTTTCATACCAGGCTCTTGGAGCTTGTTTCAGACTATACAAAGCTTTCTTTAATTTATATATACATGATTTGGAAATCTTCAAAAAGTGGAGGTTGTTCAACATAAACATCTTCTTTTACAAAACCATTTAGAAAAGCACTTTTAACATCCATTTGATATAACTTGAAATTATTGTAGCTTGCAAAAGCAAGTAGAATCCCGATAGTTTCTAGTCTTGCTACGGATGCAAAGGTTTCGTCATAATCAATTCCTTCTTCTTGACAATAACCTTGCACGACTAAACAAGCTTTATTTATCACGACCTCACCAAGTTCATTCATTTTATTTTTATAAACCCATTTTGTTCAATTATACTTTTATCCTCAGGTCTAGGAACAAGTTCCCAAACATCATTTCTGGTGAACCGATTCAAAGGTTCTTGCATAGCAAGAATCCATGAATCATCAGATGATGCTTTCTTTGAATTTTTAAGATTCAATAGTTGATATAAAAGTTACATTACTCATACTATTTAGTTGATTTCTTATTTTAACTATAGATTCAATATTTCCTAGTATATATTCTACAACATGATCTTTTAATAACCTATTTTTTATTAGGTTGAATGGTTTCACAATTAGTTTCATTAGGTTCATTATTTAAAGTTACAAAATCTTCTTCATCTTCTATTTGTACAGTGTCTTTAAAATTTTCATCAAAAGATACATGCATTGTTTCTTCAATAGTGTTAGTTCTTAAATTATAAACTCTAAATGCTTTACTTCTATTAGAATATCCAATAAAGATACCTTTGTCCGTATTTAGGTTCAAATTTATCTAAATTATCCTTTGTATTAAGAATAAAACACTTACTATCAAAAACTTTAAAATAAGCTACTATGGGTTTCTTATTGTAAAGTAATTCATATGGTGTTTTATTAGTTAATATTCTAATTAAAATCCTATTTAAAATATAACAAGCTGTAGCGACTGCTTCAACCCAAATTTTTTTAGGTAAGTTACTATAAGAAAGCATTGTTCTAGCACATTCTTGAATCATTCTATTCTTATGTTCTACTACTCCGTTTTGTTGTGGAGTTCTTGGAAAAGAGAAATTATGAGTAATTCCTTTTTTATTACAGAAATTCTCAAAATTTTCATTTTCAAATTCTCCACCGTGATCACTACGAATAGTTTTTATTTTTAAAGAAAGTTGATTTTGAATTCTTTTAGCAAAATTTTTAAATAATTCAAAAGCATAACTTTTAAGTTTAAGAAAAATTGTCCAAGTATATCTAGAATAATCATCTACAATTTACAAAATCATATATATTGCGATTAATTGATTGAACTTGAGATGGACCAAATAAATCTAAATGAAGTAACTCTAGAGGTTTAGAAGTGGAAATCATATCTTTTAATTTAAATGAACTTTTTTTAAGTTTTCCTAATTGGCAAGCATCACATATACTATCTACTTTAAAGTTTAACTTAGGAAGACCTCTAACTAAGTCAAGTTTTTATAACCTAGATAACAGCTTGAAATTTAAATGACTAAATCTTTTATGCCAAATTCAAAGGTCACTTGTATTAGCCAAAAGAATAAGTTATCATTCGAAACTTTCATAAGGATGTAATATTTTTCTTTGAATTCCTTTAAAGATAATATTTGACTGATTATCTTCGAAGTGATACTTATCTTTTCCAAATTTAATTTTAAATCCTTTATCACGTAGTTGACTTATACTAAGCAAATTATGTTTTAAATTCCTAACTAGCGAAACATCAGAAATAAGAGGAGTTTTAGAATTACTGACATTGCCGATGCCAATTACATATCCTTTTGAGTTATCTCCAAAGTTGATCAATCAACCATCTTGATATATAATGTCATCGAGTATCTCGGGATTTCCAGTCATATGCCTTGAACAACCACTATCAAATATCCATTTATCTCTCTCAATTTGCGCAGTTTATCTATTGGTTGTTAATTCTTCAAATGCCATGTAACATGTCTGTTCCTGCATAACAAACCAATTCGATAGATAACTTGATTTTTCATAAAAACTATATGCAGACTTATGATACTTTAATGAAAAACATATATTCAAACTAATATTAATAAAATTTCCTAAAAATGCCATTTTTAATCTTTCAAGTTTCAAATTATGAAAACTATGAAAATCTATGCTCCGATACCAATTGAAATGGAGTGTGGATTAAGGATCTTACGGCTAATTTAACACTTTCGATTGGGGGAGAACAGTGTTCAATGGATTCTAAGACTTTTATGGACTAAATTAAAATTATGACACAAACAAATGTAGAACTTAATCACAAAACAATCATAGAATCAAACACAGATGCAGAAAGTAAATAAAAAACAGTAAAAGGAAAGAACACACTGATTTTATACTGGTTCGGAGTCACCCTGCTCCCAGTCCTGCACCAAGCAAACACCTCGTACGAATTTTTACTGTACCAATATCGAAATTACAATCCTCAATTTCTAAAGGCCTTGAGGTACCCTCCTGTCTTCGAGTCCGAGGCAAACTCTAATGATCTACGGGTCAGAAGATCACCCAATTGATTTCTAAGCACAACCACACATTATAGAAAGACTCGATAAACTTTTGATTACATATTGATCCTATAACTCTGAATAGCACTTTGATCTTCAATAGAGGGCACATAATCAAACAAGACTGAGATTCCAATTTGATTCACTTGAGAATTCGGTAGAATCTTGGCACAATCTTAATAATGAAAATTTTAGAGTATGGATTTGTGGAGAAGAAGGAGTGAAGAAAATAAGAAAATAGTTAGTTAAAAAATACGTTTGTGAAGGTTATTTATAGACCAGTAATGATCATAACCATCCGTGAAGAGATTTAAACGAATGAACACTTCTTTTGAAAATTGAAACTTTTGAATTTAACGGCCACCATGTCGGCATGGGGTATCCTATGATGTTGACATCCCTTAGTTAAAAACTATGTAAAAATATTTTTGAAAATGGTATTGAAAGAAAAACAAGATGAAATGATTCTGAAGTTAAATGAACTAATTTTCCTATGTTTTAAAATAAAGAAGAGTAGGAATATATATTTTTAGAATGTATATATATAAATTTGATTTTAAATCTCAAGTGTGTATATATATGTATTATAAAAGTATTTTTAAAAATAGAAAAATAGTTTAAAAACAAATGAAGTTTAAAACAAGTGTTTATTTAAAAACAAAAACAAAGAATATTTTAAGTCTAAAACATCTTTTTGAAAATAATTTGGAAAGATAATTTTTTAAAGCTAAAACATTTTTAAAAGAATAGTTTTGAAAACAATTTTAAAGTACCATTTTGAAGTAGTTTTCAAGCTTTTTCCAGCAGAATATTTCATCACATCAGGACTCGAGAACTTGTACAAACCAGGATGTTCGTGGGTTTGTAAGCCACTTGTTCTAGGTTTGTAAGCTACTTATCGTGGGTTTGTAAGCCACTAAGAAGGTAGAAATGGGTTCCATCTCAAATGAAATTTGGAATGAAGATTTCCATGCTATTACGAAGCTTTAACAAAACTACACTTATCTTGAAATCTTGATCTTGATACGCATGAGTCTTCAAACTTGATTTCTTCATTCTTGATCTTTATATCGTACAGTCTTCAATAATCAGTACCTGCCTTATATATATCCTGCATAATAACATTCATATATATCTAGACAATAGTGTTAGTATATAAGTTATAGTAAAATAAGTTACAAAGGTTGTTGTCATCAAAACCACTATCTCCAGTTCCTAACACAAAGACCCTAAGGCTTGTATACATAAAAAAAAAACTACATCGAGACTCCAACCAAATTCGTGTTAATCACCACCGATGTGAAGAAGATTTTTCATCTTCTCAAAGTCGATCTACGAGAGGATCGATACGAGGAGGTACTCCAAAACGACCATCAAACGTTGTTATAACTCGAATTTCACATCGATTCAGGAAAGGATCGATACGAGACTCGATACAAAAAAGGAACCGACAACGACCCGTGAACGTGTGAATGTTAACAGGAGTCAATTAACATACGTGCAAATATGATGGACTAACATCAATTTTCAAAACCCGTGAGGAGTTGAGTGCTCAACTGATGGCGATTACATCGAACAACAGATTATTATCATTTAACACTCGGTTACAACAGTACACAGTATCAACAATTCGTTTTTTGTATTACAGAAGATCAATCAAATGTTATATCTTTCGACGAGAAGGCAACAAACATTCAAGAAGTCAGATAGAACTTTTAGGAATGAGGATTGTAGCTTTTCAAAGCACATCATGTTCTCACAAGACGTACTTTGGGGGGCAAATTTTATCCCGCCTTTTGGCAAGGCCGTGACACCAAGAAATTCACCGAAAATCAAAGATAGTTCATCTCGAAAAATGGTTATACATAGGTTCGCTATGGATGCTGGTAAATTTTACCCAAGTCCAGATCGAGCTATAATTAACATGATGCGACAATCAAAGCTATGAAAGCCAACATTTCAAATTTCAATTCGATTGGAGTTCGTATGCTCAAGTTATAGATCGATCAAATTCTGCGAGAAGCACGTCTTGTTCGTATCCATCTATTTCGTATCGATCCATTTCGTATCCATCATCTTGCAACCATCACATTCGTATCCATCGGCCCACAAGCATCAATTCATATCCATCCATCATGCATAAGCGGCATGTTTCGTATCGATCACTCATTTGATCGATATGAAGGAAAGAGCCAAAGATCGGCATGAAAGAGCATACGCACACGTGGGTACAAAGAGCAATCCCCAAGGTCGATACGAAGAAACCATCAACTAGCATCGATATAAAGCTGTAATGACCCGAAATTTTCGAACCCGAAAATTCCAGATAGTTATGAAAAGAAGAAAGAGATAGAAGAAGAAGAAGAACAGAACACCAAACATCTCACATTCGCAGCGGATAAAATATAATAATAAATAATAACAGTTTACAAAAGGATACTATATCTGTCGATTACATTTAGTATACATCAGAGTTTCATAGATATATAGTCACTGAATATATACAATTATCATGTACTCAGATTAACAATAATATATGTACAGCGGGAATACTCTATACGCTATTGCCATCTAGCTCGCTTCCTGAGCTCCAGAACGTCCTTACCTGAAAATCTGTAATACTCGGTCTGACCCGAGCATTACATCAAAGTAACACCCGGGTCAGACTGGAAACCAGCGTGAGTAAACCCATATAACAAGGAATACAAAAGTATACAACTCATATAAAACCCGGGTAACTCGAATCAATTCACAAGCTCATAATCTGTTATGGACATCACTTATTTCACACATAAGTTTTCTAATTTCCGAATTCAAATTAATAGCCCAATTCACTTAAATCATTTCATTCCAGCCAAAAGAATTTACATGTCAATCTATAAACTTTCGAAGTGGTTTCAGGTATTTTCTAATACCCGACCCCGGTCTCTTCGAGTCTCGGGTCATCCTAACTCATGTTATCCAAATGAAATACATAACATTTCATATCAAAGATATCAACTCATTCATAGCATCCAATACTATTCAATCATTCATAAGCAAAGCTGAATCCCATACAAATCAATTCAATTGATTCTGATTGAATTTCGAACCTCAATCACTTAGATTAATTCCAATTCAATTAATTAATCAATCAATCCTAATTTATCTCAATTAATCACCCTGGATTAATTATCTTTCAATTATATTTAAGTAATTATATTTAATTAATTTCACGATATTAATTATTCTTAAGCAAATCAATAAGTAATCTTAATTACTTATAAATTAATTAACTATATTAATTACATTAATCGTTAATTATTTATATTAATTAATTTCTCATAAGTCATTTATTATTGATTAATTAATCTTAATCAGTCAGACTTTAATCACATCATTGATTATACAATTAATGATTTCTAATTACATTTCAATTTATCCTAATCTAAATTAATTTCATTAAATAATTAATCATTAATTAAACCGCAAATATTAATCACTCTTGATTTACCTCATCCTGTACTTATCTACCCTTTTTATTTACTTCATTAAATTAATTAATTACAACAAGTAATTTTCCTTGTATCAATTTCATCCAGAAATTTATCCATTAATTACTTTACTAAGTAATTACACTTATCAATCTCATTAGGTAATTATACTTAATCAATTACCAAGCGACTATCTTTAATCTATTTATAACCGGGTAGATCATCCCTAAATTATTCTATAAACCAATTAATTAATAAACCTTAATTACCAATTAATCTTCTTCAATACAAGGTAATCAATCCTTAATTACTTTTATAATTAATTAATTTACCTTTAATTAACTGATAAATTATCCATTATCTATTGATTAATAACCTTAATTATTAATCGATATTTCATAATACAAATTAATAAGTTCATAATCACTTTTATAATAGTTCAACCAAATTTTAATTTAAATTTTCAAACTAGCTTTCATAAAACCCTTTTAAAACGTTCCTATCCTTGCTTCGGGTTTAGCCCGTTACTGACTCGAGCATTGACATGAGTTTCTCTTCATCATCCTTCCTTATTATTATTTCATCTTTATTTAAGTTAAGTTAAGTTTTAGGTAAAAACAAAACAGGGAAGGTTGCACTCACACGAACTCGGGTTCCAACCCGACATACCCTTCTTCCAACTCAAGAAACCCCTCACGTTGCTCTCGAAAACAAAAACCCAAGCACGAAGCTACACCGTACACGTGCACAATCCATCAACAGCACTGCCACCTTCGGCGACTCGCTCAACCTCACGACGTCGAATCCCCCTGATCAATTCCGATACTTGAACGGCTGTCGCAAAATCCAAAATGGAAACGAGTCTTCCAGTTGAAAACTGGAAACTCACCACCATCGTAAAAACTCCTCGATCCACCACCGTCGATCACCGAGCCCTCCGAGACTTTGCCAACAACCTCACAAGACTCTACGCCAGCTCTTTCCCAATCCATGTGCAACTCGATGCATCATAGGGAACACAGCGACAAATTTTCCCACGCTCGACAGGACTAGGGTTAAAATCTCAACTTGCCAATCGCCGACGCCACGGCAACCATTTCCGCCTCCGACCATTTTTCCCAACCTCGTCGTACCTTCCCTTATCTCCAGACCAAACCCTGACCACACACCAACAGTCGATCACCAAAAACACTCAAAAACTCACATTCCAGTAAACACTGAATTTCACTCTCAAAACCTATTTAAAAAAATTTGATCTTTATTTTAAAATTCCTCATTTTCGATATGGATTCAAGTTATAAACCTGAATCAAAAATCCATGATGATGGATTTCATCATACTTTTAAACTTTCTTCTGTTCTAACTTGTTCCATGTATATTTCCAACTTATTTTGCTTGAAACAAAAAATTTAGGCTTTAGATTAGGAATAAACAAAACATAAGTCGTTTGAATCTCC
Source organism: Allium cepa (assembly GCA_030765085.1). Lineage (NCBI taxonomy): Eukaryota > Viridiplantae > Streptophyta > Magnoliopsida > Asparagales > Amaryllidaceae > Allium > Allium cepa. The sequence continues at coordinate 582,596,737 of CM060940.1, forward strand.
AGTCCTAATAAAGATCAGTGGAGTAGGTTGGGCTTTTGATCAAAATTTTAAATTTGCAGAACCATGAACAAACATGATTCAATATAATAGACATACCCACTCACCAGTATTCATATCACAGAGATACTCATATATATGCACAACCAAGTATTATTCCCTTTAATTTCACAGATAAACAGAATTTTTTTTACTTAGATATAAAAAAAAATAAAAAATGTTTGCTCACCTGCTTATGAAAGGAACAGAGAGCTTTTTGGAAACCGTTTTTTTTTTAAGATTAAAGACTTGAATAGCTTGAATTTGAAACTGGAAAACTTCGGTTGCTTTAAAACTGGAAATACTAGATCTAGTTGAATTGAATCCATATACTAGTTTGCTTGTTGATCGGCTTGCTTCTAGGCTTCCAGGTTTCAAAATTTGAACAGAGTATTGTTTTGACAAAATAGGCTGCTTGTTTTTGCTTAATCCTCCTGACTTGAGTTGTGTTTGGTTTTATTTTAGTTTGTAAAATGGAAGAAGTGTTTATTTCGTTTTACTTACTTAGCTTTCAAATGGATCCAATAAAAGAAGGTAGTGGAGGTATATAAGAAAGTGGGTTGCATTGTAGTACACAGCAAGCTTGTTCTTTTGATTTTTGATCAGAGATTTTTTTTTGTTTCAATGTCGTCTTGATACAGACTTTGCATACTGACTTGATTTCATATTTTGTATGCAAGGCCTAAAACTTGTCTCCTCTTTTGTTTACATACATTTATGTGAACTGATGTATGTATGCATATCCATTTGTGTTGTTTGTATATAACGTCTTTCCATATCTATCACTTGTGTACATATATATATATATATATATATATATATATTTTGTAACATACATACAAATATTATCACTTACTTATATTTGTCCTCATGTTCTTGTATTTACATTCATACACATTGCTTTACTTTATATATTTATTCACGTTCATACCACTTTCCTATATTTGTATATTTATACACTTATGCTTTATTTTATTCTATACTTTGTTCTTACAATTTTCCAGTTTATGTTGCAAGCATACACTAACAACTTAATTCTTGCTTTGATTTATATTCCTATTTATATTTTAACTGTCAATATTTAAATTAGATTCATGATTTTACTTATTAAAGTAATATCGTCAAAATTCTGGGTCATCACATTCCTCCCCCCTTTGAATCTTTTCGTCCCCGAAAAGGTACGAAGCCAGAACGTATTAAATACTTAAAATCAGATAAATTTTCTTTGATCAATTTTAAACTACTTCAAATTAATTCGCCTCATAACTTAAGTTCACCTTGATAATCCGATTCCAATTAAAACTTTGATTTAATTTTCATTCAATCAGACTTCATCCATTTATTATTTAATTCAATTAACCCATTTATTCACCCCATTTTAGATTTTGAATTCATCTACTTAATTCATTTCCAAATTTATTTTATTTATACAAAACCATTCTCATTTTATTTCTACTCACCTGGGTTTTGTTTGCAACTCATACCATTCCTATTATTATTCACTTTCATTTTATATGACAACACTTCTCTTATATCCAATTTACATGCAAATTACTTTATATATTACTTATAATACACTTGAATTTTATTTGTAATTCAATCCATCACTATTTCGATCCAACTCTATTTTATTTCTACAACCTCTCTTCTTATTTAATTCATTAGCAAATCCAAGTCGAATTCTATTTATAAATTCGAGTTCATTTCCAAACTCCATTATTAACTTTGTAACGACCCGGAATTTTGGACAATATAAATTTAATAATTTGGATTTAAATTTATATTGAATTGATAATTTTGTTAATAGATTTGATATTTATTTAAATAATCTCCTTTATTTAATTATTTAATTTGTGAAATTATTTTAGATAAGATTATAAATTGTTTTCTATTTAATAATGTATATGTATTTATATATATTTTAAATAGACAATTTGTTTTAGTTAAATTAGTATAGTATAGTTTTATTATGTTTTAAAAATAGAAATGGTGATTTATTTGTAATTTGAGCTTTTCAAAAATATTTAATTAAATAACTATATGATTTTAAAAATGAGATAAATGTTTTAATTAGTTTCAAATTCATTTTAATTCAAGTTGTATATTAAAATATTTTACAAACTCTTTTATAAATTTGTTTTAAAAGTTTCTTTTCAAAATGAATAACTTGTATATCATTCTATTTATAATAATAATGCTTTGCTTTTTCCTTAGAGAATTATTTAATACATAATTTTGTATAGGAATTAAGTAAGTAGGCTTAATGCTTATTCACTTTAATTAAACATTAATTTAAAGCTTAAAAGACAAGTGTCTACTTTTAAATGACATGTGTCCATTTCATTTTCATTTTTCTTTTAACTCATTTTCTGAAAATATACATTCATTTAGTTTCTTCATTCATATGCATTTTCTCATTCCATAATCAAGTTGCAATACCTCAAAACTCAAGTATAATTGCATCTGGAAATAGGGAGATCTGCATACATTTGCATTCAACTTCTCACAACCTAAATTCAATTCTGCATTCCCCAAATTACAAATCTGCATTTTCATTAAAGCCTGTAGCTCCTCTTTCCAATATACAAACCTACATGCAACTCCTCTTTTCAAACTCCTCGTTACAAAATTCAAGCAAAGACCTTCATGCATCAATTACAATCTGCATTCCCCATGGTCCAGCCTGCATGTTCTTGCATCTGAACAAAAGCTCTGTTCAATCAAAGAACCTGCATTTCAATAGGAGAACAAAGCTCTGCATGTTCTTGCATTTGAAAAACCCTGGAACATGCATGTATAAATCAAAAAGCTAGAAATGAGGTCTGCATTCAAGAAGCCTGTCTGCACTTCAAAATCTGGGAGCAATTCACCTGCATGCATCATTTAAGCAAGAAAAGGGGGTCTGCATTTCTCTGCAAATTGATGTGCTCTGCATGCTAAAATTTGTGCTCTGCATTTTGAATACAGGTGAGTAACTTTATTTTATAAATTTAAGGATTAAAACTGTTACATGCTAAGATAAATAATGTTCATATAATCCATGCCTACTGTCTGATGTATGAAGTACATCTGTATATATGCATGCTGTCTTCAATACTATGATCTGTGTTGTTTTCTATTTCTAGTTCCTAATTAAATTATTATATCATCAATTTGTCTTTGTTAGACTTTAGAATTTAACTATGATGGTAGGGCAGTTTTATAGTTTGGATCCTAGAATTTTATTAAGGTAAAATTCCAATTTAATTTACTGGAAAGAAAATACAGAGCATAGGAAATTTTGTAAGTGAAATTATAAAACATTACAAATCAATGTTTTAGGGGTAGGATTCAAACATCATGAAGGATTAGGATTTTTTTTTTTTTAAAAAAAAAAGTAATATGACTGTATAGTACTGTTAAATATATACAGTATCAAATGTATGTATTTTACATTTTGCCAAGTTCCATTAAAGCTTGCAATTGTTTTGATTGAAATTGACTCTGGTGATAGTTATCTATCAGTGAACATGAAAAAAAAATTATTTAATTGAGTTGAAGTTGGGTGTGGTGTTGAAATTTGGAGGGTTTCTGATATGAACCCTAGTTCCACTAAGTTGCTGTAATTGCTCGAGTATGAACTCAAGGATTGATCGAGTTCAAAGATCCTTGGGGTGTGAATTGATGTTGTGTTGAAGGAGTTACTGCTGGAGTTTGGTCGATGATGGTGGTCGGAGATGGGGGGTATCGGCGTTGACAGGGTTGGATGGTATGGGGTATAAGTTGTTCCAGGTTTGGGGTAGGTTCTGTGTTGCAGGATTTTTGCCTCGGGTTAGTGTCGGGGAAATAAGGGAATAACTCGAAGCATGTACGCTTCTGACCCGAAGTAAAATAGGGAGTTCAGTGTATTTTTTTTTGGTTTCAGTTTTATTACAAACAGAACTGTTCTGTTTTAAGTAAATTTGTGAGTTAAGTTTAAATTTAAACTAAATGTTAGCTTAGGATTTAAATTTGAATCTGAAGATGAATTCAAAATATTTGAATTCAGATGTTGAAATAATTTAATTGCAGAATTCAAATTTGGTTTTAAAATAAAAAAATAAAAGAAGAAGAACAGGGAATTGTTTCCAGTTTTAAAATTTGATTTCAAACTTAAAATGTCAACTTGGATTTTAAACTGAATTTAATGATGAATTTAAATAAGTTTAAATTCTGTTTTTTTTAAATAGTTTAAATTCTGAAAAAGAAAATTTCAAAGTTTAAGTTTTTAATAAAACAGAAAACTGTTTTCTGTTTTATATAAAAGGTAAGTTTAAATTTTTTAAGTGGAGATTTAAAACTGAGTTTTTAAATCTGAATTTAAAATTTAAACTTCAGTTTTTAAATAAAGTTTAAATTTAAATTTTTTTCAAATGGTTTGCATTTGAATTAAAGGTGTAAATTATAGAAGAGTTTGAAAGAATTTAAAACTAAATTGAGAATGGAAGTTATATTTCAATTTTGAAATTTAAAGATGTTTTTAATTTGATTTGAATTTGATTTGAATGGAAATTTAAATTCTTTTTAAACTTATAATTAATTAGATGTTTCTTGTAAACATATAAGATTAAGTTTTGTATTGTTTAAAATCTTATTTAAGACAAATTTGGATTTAATGTAAATTTAGAAACATTTTATTTTAAATGCTTAGTTTAAATAAGAAATGTTTATCTAAAAGATAAATAAAAGTTTAATGATTGGATTCATTAATTATTAAGGTAATTAAGATGAATGTTAATTATTTAATTAATTAATAATGTGGATGTTTAATTAAATAATTAATGATTTTTAATTTAATTTGAGATTGGTTAATTAGGTTTAATTAATATATAATTAAGGATGGTTAACTAAATTTTAATTTTAGATTAAGATTTATTTAATCAAGTGATTAATGATTAATTAAGACTTTAATTAACACTTAGTTAATTAATAATTAGAGATTAATTAAATAGTAATTAAATATTAATTACTTAATAACTAATGATGATTAATTTAAGTTAATTTCTTAATTAAGTAATTAAGAAATGTTAATGAAGTCATTAACAATTAATTAATATGATTAATTTTTGTAAATTAATTAGATTAATTTATTAATAATCAATGGTTTAAGTTTAATTACTTAATGAAAGTAATTAAAGAATTAATTACTTAATGTAATTAATTAAAGTTAATGTGATTTGCTTAGATTAATTAATTAAGTTAATTGATTTAAACATTTGAGGATTGTTTGATAATTACTTTATGTAATTTAGAAATTTGTAATTACTTAAGGAAGTAATTAATTAATAATTACAGGATGTAATTAAAGATATTTGATATGGAAGTAATTTGGATTTAAATTACTTTGAAATTAATCAAGGGGATTAATTTAGATAATTAATTAAGAATAATTAATTGGATTGAGTAATTAATGTAGTTAATTACTGAATGGTTATTAATCAAGGGTGATTAATATATATGTAGGGTTTAATACAATTAACTTGTGTGATTAATATTAAATGCTAATTACTTATTGTAATTAGAGATAGTTAATCAGTAATGATTAATGAGATGATTATTTATAAATTGATTTGAAATCAATAGATGATTAAGTTAAGCAGATTTTGATGATGAAGTAATTAATTTAATTCATTTTAAATTAATTAGAGATTGAGTAATTAATTTAATTCATTTTAAATTAATTATAAAAGGTGTGATCATTAGATCATTTGCTTATGTTTGATGATTGGTATTGGTTGATTGGTTTGGATTGTAATCTCAGTTATGAGATGAGTAGTGATTGTGATATGGATGCATTGGTTGCTTTTGGATGATAATATGGATTATCTGATTTTGATATAATTATCTGTTGATAATGATAAGATTGATTATCTATTGTGTTGTGAATTATCTATCTGTGTATATTTAGATAATGAATTGAATTGTTTTAAACTTAAAACAACTTGGACATAAAAGACACGCTTTGGATTTCGATGAGACCGGGATCGGGTTTCCATATTTGGACATCCGAAAACCACATCGATTCCAAATAACGTTAGGTCGTTAATCCAAGTGGAGCGAGTGAAGACTCGAGGTGTAAGGGCTATACGTCAGTATAACTCTGTGGGTGATTCCGTAATGAGTTTGACGGAATAGATCTTATAGATTCGAGATGGTGAATCAGAGTGCAAGGGTTATTGTCGTTAACTCTGAGGGTGATTCCAAAATGAGTGTAACGAGATAATGCCTTCGGTTTCGTTCGAACCCGGAACGAACTTGTATGGATTGAATGCTTTCAGAACATCGTCAGGTGGACGATGAGCATTCTAAGAGATGTGTTCTCTAAAGGTAATCGTAACCTCAAGCCTCATCAACCGGGAATGGCTAAAACAGGGGAGGTGCAGCAAAGCTTCGTGGGTAGCCCCCACTGGAGAGCAAGATTTATCCCTGTCTAGAGGTCCCTTTATATTTCGGCTGTGTGGGCGGTTGGAACCTAGGCCAACTGCGGGGTTGTCTTGTTCGGAACTATTCAGTAAGGAATGGGTCCAGCTTTGTGTTGCAGGGGATGAAGGGAGTAATCCTCGGTACGGTGATCTAGGCCACGTACTGTGACGGGCGGTACCCCAGTAGCCCTGCCATTGTATGGAATCCATAATCCAATAAGTGCCAACGGTTTTGATTGTATTACCCACTTTTGTGGCTAGTAGCTGGAATTTAATAGATGTAACAATTTCGGCTATTTCTTATTTATTTGAAAACCCTAGACACTATTATAATATCACAGAATTTCCTATCAAATGTTTTGGTTAGCGTAAGGTAAAAACTTTTCCATGTTTATGTGTGGGAAGTCTTACGTGATACCTTTCTTTCAAAAGGTTTTGAAAGTTAAGCAATTTTAACCTGTTACTCACACCAGACCCATGTCTGACCCGGAGTTATTTCTGTTTTCTATAACTCTTGGGTACTCAAATTTTTATGAGTAGCCAAGGGAATTCAGGTTAGGTTTCAGGATTAGCTTTGACGAATTGTGGAGGAGCATATGGAGCAGGAGGCTTCTGCGTAAAGCTATATAGTTCCGCTGTGTTTTGTATCTCTGAGTGTTCTGTTTTGTACTGAGTTGTAATAGCTAGACTGGTGTTTATAACTGTCTAGTATGTGTTGTATATGTCAGTGTAACTCTGATATTTGATGTATACTATGTAATACTTTGTTATTAATATAATTTATTCGTTCCGCTGTGTTAGATTCTGATGTTGTTCTTTCTTCTCTTCTTTCTTTTCTCTTTTCTATCCCTTTCTTTCTTCAAGATAACGCGATTTTCTGGTGGTGGAAAGTCGGGTCGTCTCATTTGGTATCAGAGCGTTAGGTTGAGTGAATACCTAGGCTCTGAAGTGTATCTTTCTTTAGGGAGCGTTAGGTTGAGTGAATACCTAGGCTCTGTAGTGGTGGCTTTCTTGAGAGAGCGTATTTGTATTTTTAGTATATATATATAATTGGTTCTACCTATTTGTTGGATTACCTGTTCAGGTTTATCCGATATAAGTTATAAAGGTGGATGAGGTAGAAGTGTGTGTAACACGACTACCATTGGTTGAAGTTTGTTGGATGAGGTTGGAAGTGTATTTGTCGAGACTGTAGACCTAATACCGTCTCGAGTAAGTTCTGTTGTGATGAAGTACTTCATCGATCTCTGAAGGTAACCTGTAAAGGTTCGGAGTTTATCTTTGAAGTGCAGAATTTAGTTTCGATCTGTCGGTTGGGCAGAAGCAAGTAAGTGATGATATCTTGATACCTCAGGAAGTTGTAGCTGCGTGATGAGATGCAGTGACTATGGATATTTCTGAAGATGTTTCTTTGGAACAAGAATAAGAAGTGAATCTGCCGGTAATGTGGCTAAGTTTAGCAGAGTGTTCTGAGTGATTGGGAGTCTTCTGGCTGGATAGTTTCTCTGAAGTGGAGTTCAGAAGCAACAGAGTGGATCTTTTCTCTGGTAAGTTGGCTAAGCTAGCATAAGCTGTTCTGTTTGGTTGAGAGAGAGCAGTTTTCTTTGGATGTAGGCTGAGTTGATCGCAAAAGTGACTTGCGGTAGTTGAGTTTTCTTTTGGATTTGTTGGAGATTGTCTAGATGTCTTCTGGAAGTCAGAGTTTGTCTGCATCTGGAGATCGAGTTTTCTTTCCAGGAAATGGAGCTGGTGGTTCAGTTAGTAGATGGGTGGTTCCTTGAGATAAAAGTTGGTGAAGCAACTCAGGTTAGGAAGGAACATCTGAGTTTTCTTTATGGATCTTTGGAACCATATTTCTGTGCTGGGTTGTCTGGTCTGTGCTTGTGTTCTTCTGCATTTTCTTCTATTTCGGATCAGAGTTGTGCAGCGGAAGCAGTTTTGGGAATGTTTCTGTTTTCTTTTCTGGATGTGAAGAAGAAGTTATTCTGTCTTCTATTGTTGAGAAGCAGGGTTTGTATTCTTGGTTTTGAGTGATCTTGAGGAGATCATTGGATTGTTTTGCTTCAGTCTGTTTCTGATGGAATCAGCAAGAGTTGAGCTGATCAAGATGGATGTTGATAGCCCAGGATCGTCCGAAGAATTTTTATGGATAAGAGGCAGAGAAATTTGGATTCTGGAATTGGAGATCTGATTTTGGTTAAGTTTTTCTCTGATACAAGGAGCTGTAAGTTGGGAAGCTAGCTCCGAAGTGTTTTGGTTTCTTCAGTGTTTGGTTAGATCAGTGTTTGATATTCCTGGTTGTGGAACCAGCAGTTTAGGATGGTTTGTTTGCTGAGTCAGACTCGTCTGTAGTATGATATTCTGTATAGAATGGTTGTTAGGAGCTCTATAGTTTAGCAGTATTGGTTGATTGTATTCTATAGAGCGAGTATCCCGATATATATATACCGGGGAAACTCGTAAAGGTTTTATCCAAAATTCTTTTGGATAATTAGATTTGTTCTGATTGTGTGAATTGGTTGCTTTGGTTGTTGGCATATGATTAACATATGCTGTGTTTTAAAATAAAATCTGTAAATAGATTATTAAATTGCCTTTGTTTTAAATTTCGGGGACGAAATTCTTTTAAGGGGGAAGGATTGTAACGACCCGGAATTTTGGACAATATAAATTTAATAATTTGGATTTAAATTTATATTGAATTGATAATTTTGTTAATAGATTTGATATTTATTTAAATAATCTCCTTTATTTAATTATTTAATTTGTGAAATTATTTTAGATAAGATTATAAATTGTTTTCTATTTAATAATGTATATGTATTTATATATATTTTAAATAGACAATTTGTTTTAGTTAAATTAGTATAGTATAGTTTTATTATGTTTTAAAAATAGAAATGGTGATTTATTTGTAATTTGAGCTTTTCAAAAATATTTAATTAAATAACTATATGATTTTAAAAATGAGATAAATGTTTTAATTAGTTTCAAATTCATTTTAATTCAAGTTGTATATTAAAATATTTTACAAACTCTTTTATAAATTTGTTTTAAAAGTTTCTTTTCAAAATGAATAACTTGTATATCATTCTATTTATAATAATAATGCTTTGCTTTTTCCTTAGAGAATTATTTAATACATAATTTTGTATAGGAATTAAGTAAGTAGGCTTAATGCTTATTCACTTTAATTAAACATTAATTTAAAGCTTAAAAGACAAGTGTCTACTTTTAAATGACATGTGTCCATTTCATTTTCATTTTTCTTTTAACTCATTTTCTGAAAATATACATTCATTTAGTTTCTTCATTCATATGCATTTTCTCATTCCATAATCAAGTTGCAATACCTCAAAACTCAAGTATAATTGCATCTGGAAATAGGGAGATCTGCATACATTTGCATTCAACTTCTCACAACCTAAATTCAATTCTGCATTCCCCAAATTACAAATCTGCATTTTCATTAAAGCCTGTAGCTCCTCTTTCCAATATACAAACCTACATGCAACTCCTCTTTTCAAACTCCTCGTTACAAAATTCAAGCAAAGACCTTCATGCATCAATTACAATCTGCATTCCCCATGGTCCAGCCTGCATGTTCTTGCATCTGAACAAAAGCTCTGTTCAATCAAAGAACCTGCATTTCAATAGGAGAACAAAGCTCTGCATGTTCTTGCATTTGAAAAACCCTGGAACATGCATGTATAAATCAAAAAGCTAGAAATGAGGTCTGCATTCAAGAAGCCTGTCTGCACTTCAAAATCTGGGAGCAATTCACCTGCATGCATCATTTAAGCAAGAAAAGGGGGTCTGCATTTCTCTGCAAATTGATGTGCTCTGCATGCTAAAATTTGTGCTCTGCATTTTGAATACAGGTGAGTAACTTTATTTTATAAATTTAAGGATTAAAACTGTTACATGCTAAGATAAATAATGTTCATATAATCCATGCCTACTGTCTGATGTATGAAGTACATCTGTATATATGCATGCTGTCTTCAATACTATGATCTGTGTTGTTTTCTATTTCTAGTTCCTAATTAAATTATTATATCATCAATTTGTCTTTGTTAGACTTTAGAATTTAACTATGATGGTAGGGCAGTTTTATAGTTTGGATCCTAGAATTTTATTAAGGTAAAATTCCAATTTAATTTACTGGAAAGAAAATACAGAGCATAGGAAATTTTGTAAGTGAAATTATAAAACATTACAAATCAATGTTTTAGGGGTAGGATTCAAACATCATGAAGGATTAGGATTTTTTTTTTTAAAAAAAAAAAAGTAATATGACTGTATAGTACTGTTAAATATATACAGTATCAAATGTATGTATTTTACATTTTGCCAAGTTCCATTAAAGCTTGCAATTGTTTTGATTGAAATTGACTCTGGTGATAGTTATCTATCAGTGAACATGAAAAAAAAATTATTTAATTGAGTTGAAGTTGGGTGTGGTGTTGAAATTTGGAGGGTTTCTGATATGAACCCTAGTTCCACTAAGTTGCTGTAATTGCTCGAGTATGAACTCAAGGATTGATCGAGTTCAAAGATCCTTGGGGTGTGAATTGATGTTGTGTTGAAGGAGTTACTGCTGGAGTTTGGTCGATGATGGTGGTCGGAGATGGGGGGTATCGGCGTTGACAGGGTTGGATGGTATGGGGTATAGGTTGTTCCAGGTTTGGGGTAGGTTCTGTGTTGCAGGATTTTTGCCTCGGGTTAGTGTCGGGGAAATAAGGGAATAACTCGAAGCATGTACGCTTCTGACCCGAAGTAAAATAGGGAGTTCAGTGTATTTTTTTTTGGTTTCAGTTTTATTACAAACAGAACTGTTCTGTTTTAAGTAAATTTGTGAGTTAAGTTTAAATTTAAACTAAATGTTAGCTTAGGATTTAAATTTGAATCTGAAGATGAATTCAAAATATTTGAATTCAGATGTTGAAATAATTTAATTGCAGAATTCAAATTTGGTTTTAAAATAAAAAAATAAAAGAAGAAGAACAGGGAATTGTTTCCAGTTTTAAAATTTGATTTCAAACTTAAAATGTCAACTTGGATTTTAAACTGAATTTAATGATGAATTTAAATAAGTTTAAATTCTGTTTTTTTTAAATAGTTTAAATTCTGAAAAAGAAAATTTCAAAGTTTAAGTTTTTAATAAAACAGAAAACTGTTTTCTGTTTTATATAAAAGGTAAGTTTAAATTTTTTAAGTGGAGATTTAAAACTGAGTTTTTAAATCTGAATTTAAAATTTAAACTTCAGTTTTTAAATAAAGTTTAAATTTAAATTTTTTTCAAATGGTTTGCATTTGAATTAAAGGTGTAAATTATAGAAGAGTTTGAAAGAATTTAAAACTAAATTGAGAATGGAAGTTATATTTCAATTTTGAAATTTAAAGATGTTTTTAATTTGATTTGAATTTGATTTGAATGGAAATTTAAATTCTTTTTAAACTTATAATTAATTAGATGTTTCTTGTAAACATATAAGATTAAGTTTTGTATTGTTTAAAATCTTATTTAAGACAAATTTGGATTTAATGTAAATTTAGAAACATTTTATTTTAAATGCTTAGTTTAAATAAGAAATGTTTATCTAAAAGATAAATAAAAGTTTAATGATTGGATTCATTAATTATTAAGGTAATTAAGATGAATGTTAATTATTTAATTAATTAATAATGTGGATGTTTAATTAAATAATTAATGATTTTTAATTTAATTTGAGATTGGTTAATTAGGTTTAATTAATATATAATTAAGGATGGTTAACTAAATTTTAATTTTAGATTAAGATTTATTTAATCAAGTGATTAATGATTAATTAAGACTTTAATTAACACTTAGTTAATTAATAATTAGAGATTAATTAAATAGTAATTAAATATTAATTACTTAATAACTAATGATGATTAATTTAAGTTAATTTCTTAATTAAGTAATTAAGAAATGTTAATGAAGTCATTAACAATTAATTAATATGATTAATTTTTGTAAATTAATTAGATTAATTTATTAATAATCAATGGTTTAAGTTTAATTACTTAATGAAAGTAATTAAAGAATTAATTACTTAATGTAATTAATTAAAGTTAATGTGATTTGCTTAGATTAATTAATTAAGTTAATTGATTTAAACATTTGAGGATTGTTTGATAATTACTTTATGTAATTTAGAAATTTGTAATTACTTAAGGAAGTAATTAATTAATAATTACAGGATGTAATTAAAGATATTTGATATGGAAGTAATTTGGATTTAAATTACTTTGAAATTAATCAAGGGGATTAATTTAGATAATTAATTAAGAATAATTAATTGGATTGAGTAATTAATGTAGTTAATTACTGAATGGTTATTAATCAAGGGTGATTAATATATATGTAGGGTTTAATACAATTAACTTGTGTGATTAATATTAAATGCTAATTACTTATTGTAATTAGAGATAGTTAATCAGTAATGATTAATGAGATGATTATTTATAAATTGATTTGAAATCAATAGATGATTAAGTTAAGCAGATTTTGATGATGAAGTAATTAATTTAATTCATTTTAAATTAATTAGAGATTGAGTAATTAATTTAATTCATTTTAAATTAATTATAAAAGGTGTGATCATTAGATCATTTGCTTATGTTTGATGATTGGTATTGGTTGATTGGTTTGGATTGTAATCTCAGTTATGAGATGAGTAGTGATTGTGATATGGATGCATTGGTTGCTTTTGGATGATAATATGGATTATCTGATTTTGATATAATTATCTGTTGATAATGATAAGATTGATTATCTATTGTGTTGTGAATTATCTATCTGTGTATATTTAGATAATGAATTGAATTGTTTTAAACTTAAAACAACTTGGACATAAAAGACACGCTTTGGATTTCGATGAGACCGGGATCGGGTTTCCATATTTGGACATCCGAAAACCACATCGATTCCAAATAACGTTAGGTCGTTAATCCAAGTGGAGCGAGTGAAGACTCGAGGTGTAAGGGCTATACGTCAGTATAACTCTGTGGGTGATTCCGTAATGAGTTTGACGGAATAGATCTTATAGATTCGAGATGGTGAATCAGAGTGCAAGGGTTATTGTCGTTAACTCTGAGGGTGATTCCAAAATGAGTGTAACGAGATAATGCCTTCGGTTTCGTTCGAACCCGGAACGAACTTGTATGGATTGAATGCTTTCAGAACATCGTCAGGTGGACGATGAGCATTCTAAGAGATGTGTTCTCTAAAGGTAATCGTAACCTCAAGCCTCATCAACCGGGAATGGCTAAAACAGGGGAGGTGCAGCAAAGCTTCGTGGGTAGCCCCCACTGGAGAGCAAGATTTATCCCTGTCTAGAGGTCCCTTTATATTTCGGCTGTGTGGGCGGTTGGAACCTAGGCCAACTGCGGGGTTGTCTTGTTCGGAACTATTCAGTAAGGAATGGGTCCAGCTTTGTGTTGCAGGGGATGAAGGGAGTAATCCTCGGTACGGTGATCTAGGCCACGTACTGTGACGGGCGGTACCCCAGTAGCCCTGCCATTGTATGGAATCCATAATCCAATAAGTGCCAACGGTTTTGATTGTATTACCCACTTTTGTGGCTAGTAGCTGGAATTTAATAGATGTAACAATTTCGGCTATTTCTTATTTATTTGAAAACCCTAGACACTATTATAATATCACAGAATTTCCTATCAAATGTTTTGGTTAGCGTAAGGTAAAAACTTTTCCATGTTTATGTGTGGGAAGTCTTACGTGATACCTTTCTTTCAAAAGGTTTTGAAAGTTAAGCAATTTTAACCTGTTACTCACACCAGACCCATGTCTGACCCGGAGTTATTTCTGTTTTCTATAACTCTTGGGTACTCAAATTTTTATGAGTAGCCAAGGGAATTCAGGTTAGGTTTCAGGATTAGCTTTGACGAATTGTGGAGGAGCATATGGAGCAGGAGGCTTCTGCGTATAGCTATATAGTTCCGCTGTGTTTTGTATCTCTGAGTGTTCTGTTTTGTACTGAGTTGTAATAGCTAGACTGGTGTTTATAACTGTCTAGTATGTGTTGTATATGTCAGTGTAACTCTGATATTTGATGTATACTATGTAATACTTTGTTATTAATATAATTTATTCGTTCCGCTGTGTTAGATTCTGATGTTGTTCTTTCTTCTCTTCTTTCTTTTCTCTTTTCTATCCCTTTCTTTCTTCAAGATAACGCGATTTTCTGGTGGTGGAAAGTCGGGTCGTCTCAAACTTGCAATCCATTTATTTAACCGGGTTAAATTTTATTAACATACTCCATCAAATAATTATTTATTTGCTTTCTTCCAACTTTTATTACAAAGAAAATTACTTCATTAAATTTTTCCTGAGTTCAAATTTGTTTTTATAATTCCAGTTTGGATTCCCCTTTATTTTAAAATTTAGAAACGCCTTTAAATTCAGATAATACAATTAAAATATCTTTTTATAAAAATATTTCTTATAAGTCGATGTCTCAACCAGTCCATCCTTGTTCTCACAGAAATTCAGTCATACGTTGATCAGGCGTAGAACTGAAAATCTATAAGTATTTAGCAGACCCATTTTCAACATCTAGTGAAAATACTTGGAAAATAATTTCATTGAAAATATAGAAAATAGCTTTTGAAAATAGAGGAAATATCTTTGGTGAGAATGCTCTGGAAATCATCACCCCCATCCATGGTCACAGTTACATCCAGGGTTACGTTGCCATCGCAGCAAAATTCCATGTAACTGCAGGCTCTCCGCGGCCTCTCAATTACGCCATGGATCCCACACAACAGATCACAGTTACATTCCAGGGTTACGTTGCCGTCACAGCAAAAGTCCATGTAACTGTAGGCTCTCCGCGGCCTCTGATTTCGCTATCGAAATGAAACCTCTCCACTCCTACATAGGTCGCAGTCTACCGATATAAAATCAAACGTAGACTGTTGGCTCTCAGCGGCACACACGACTTCTGTTATGTTATACCATAGGTCGCAGTCTACTGATATAAAATCAAATGCAGACTGTTGGCTCTCAGCGGAACACACGACTTCCGCTATGGTATACACTACTCATAATCCCTAGGAACTAGTTTTGTCCGGACTCCTCACAGGATCAACTTTAGAACCCCTCTTGGGCTCAAGGCAGCACCACCCGGTGGCACTCCTGAGAAGTTCATTTCAAGGGAGCGCCTTTTTCCCCAGAGCCATCATCAAAACATTTTATACTATACATATAGTATCTTCAAATCATACACCTAGTATGATATCGTACAAAGCTCCTTTACACAAAATCAATTATCCCAAAATCGATAATTCTCAAACTAAGCTTTCCAAATAAATATTGATTTTACCCAAAAACCAAAAGCCTTTCCAAATCCAACGGTTCTCAAAACCTTTTCCAAATTCCTCATAAGGTCCTTTATATATATTCACAAATATATACAATTTTTAAAACTTTAGATCATTTCAAACTTGTATAAAATCCCTTTATACTTCAAAGATTTCAAAACATTTTTCTTCCAGAAATAAATTCAACAAGGGAAGATTTATCCTATACAACAAAGATATACAACTTTATTTATTCAAAACCAAATATCACAATTTGATTACTCTTTTCAATATCAATTTCATCTAAATCCATACGATGCACATTTATCATCCGTACGCTATACCAATCTGATCGCTCACTCGATCACACAATTTCACTTCCGAACTAGTATCGTCCATCCGACTTCCTAGTGCGGACACAGATCTGGTTTTTTGATCAGAAACCGTCATTCTCCTTTCATAGCCGTAACTATGATAGAAAATATCCAGAACCAATCAACAATCCATATACAGGTTCGCCGTCGAAAATCGAGGGAAAAATCCTGACTCGGATCGATATAACTATCTCGAAATTCTATGCTCGAATCTGGATCAAATCACTATGTGTATAGAATAATATACGTACAACTTACGTATTTAACTTCATTGATTATTACCCAAATCAATTTCTTTTCCATTCACATCCACTTTAATTTTCATTCGCTTATTTACAATTGCCTTAATTCCCATTTGGATTATCACTTCAATCCTTATCTCAGTTGGGTATTAAATCAATAACAGTTTGAACTCCAACTAGTTTATATTTAGAAAATATCTTGAAAATTTAAAAATAGATAAGTAGTTGAAAAATAATTAATAGTTTGCAAAATAGCTGTAAAATAGTTGGAAAACAGTTAAATGGTTTCAAAACTTTTAAATAATTGCAAAATAGTTGTAAATTAGTAATTAATTTGTAACATAGTTGAAAAATAGTAATTAGTTTAGAAACAGTTGAAAAAAGGGTGAAATAGCTTCAAAGTAATTATTACACAAGTATAAAATAGTTTGGATTTAAGAAAGAAAGGTTGTATATATTTAACAGCTTGGAAAAATGAGTTTATATCCAAGACAATTTATATTGAAAATAGTCCAGAGTCAAAACTGTTCACTTCCCCAACATTTCAATTCAAATTTCCACTCCCATTTAAATTGGCCCAATTCCAATTTAAATAACTCCAATTTCCATTGGACTTGATTTCGTCCCAATTCAAGTTGAATTAATTCTCACTTTCTTTCCAGTTTCATATCAAATTCCACTTGATTTTAAACCAATTCCGCTTAAATTACAATTCCAAATTATTCCGATCAATTTGGACTAATATCAATTGAACCCACTTCAATATCAAATCATTTCAATTTAATCCAATTTTCCATTTAAATTTTTGAACTTATACACCTTCAATTCAAAATCTAGTCAATTCAAATCAAATTCAATTTGAACTAATTCAATTTCAATCTCAATTTTAAACCATCTCGAATTATATAAATTCGAGTTGAATTCTCTAAGGTTGTTTTAACCCTTTAAACTAAGTTAACCTTTATTAAAAGCTTTTAAACAATTTAATTTCTGAGCTCAATTCTAGAATTCCATTTTAAATTATCTTTACTTATGCATTTCAAGGTTCAAATAAGCGTTCAATACAATTTTAATTTATTACCCAATTTTATCTTCTAGTTTGAAATCAATTCTTAAACAAGTTTAATTTACAAATTTAACTATTTAAATTTCAACTCAAAATGATCCCTTATCCTTAATTTCAAATTAACATTTGATTTTTCTTTTATCTCAATAATGGATATATTACCACACTTTATTTCTCATTCTTTTAAACCAATCCGATTTGCGTTTAAAGATTTTTAACAATAATAGGATGCTATCATCTAATTCCTTTAAAAACATCCATCCATTTTCAATTTCTAGGTCTCAGACTCATTTTACAAACTTCCAATTCCAATCAATTCATTTAAATTCCCAAGTTAAATTCCAATTTCATCTTAAAAATTTAATTCAAGTTGTTCATTCAAACTTATTTAACTTCTCCCAAGTTAAATTCAATTTACTTAATCCAGCCAACCTTACCCAAATTTGAATTCCCAATAAATTTTTGAACTTCACATTAATAATCTTCCCACTTATTAAGTTCAAAAACTTATCACTTTGGGTATCACATCACATTCCAAATTTTTAACTCAACATTTAGAGTTTATTCAAACTATTTTTGATTTATGTATATTCCCCATATATACATATTATCTCCTTTACACACTAAGTCATCCTTAAATTTTAAACCACCCTTGGTTTTAAATTCAAACAAATTCTTTTAAAATTTCAAACAATACTTGTTCGAAATGTGACCCCTTAATTTAAATACATTTTTTTTCTTTTTTTCTTCTAATCACTTTAAAACAAATTTCAATTTATGGACCTAGATTTAAAATTTCACAATTTGGGTATTTTCAATTTTATAGGTCATACTTTACTTAAATGTTTACTTCTTTAGAACATTTCATTAATACACATCTTATTATTAAACACACAACAATCATTTATGATAATAACCAAGATCATCATATCTAAAACCATTCATTATCATCTTATTCTGAAATACTTCTCTAATTCAAGATTCCAATTTTTGTTTGAATCCATTTCGAACTTAGCTTTATTTAATTTCAGTTTGGTTGTATCATATTACTTCTTGATTTAATTCTAATAATTTAACAACCAATTACCTTAATATTTATTAGAAAGAAATATTGCTTTATATATCAAAATATATACTTTATATAAAATCATTTAAAATCTTTATATAAGAAATAACAAGTACGCGCCAATTCACTTAAATCATTTCATTCCAGCCAAAAGAATTTACATGTCAATCTATAAACTTTCGAAGTGGTTTCAGGTATTTACTAATACCCGACCCCGGTCTCTTCGAGTCTCAGGTCATCCTAACCCATGTTATCCAAATGAAATACATAACATTTCATATCAGAGATATCAACTCATTCATAGCATCCAATACCATTCAATCATTCATAAGCAAAGCTTAATCCCATACAAATCAATTCAATTGATTCTAATTGAATTTCGAACCTCAATCACCTAGATTAATTCCAATTCAATTAATTAATCAATCAATCCTAATTTATCTCAATTAATCATCCTGGATTAATTATCTTTCAATTATATTTAAGTAATTATCTTTAATTAATTTCACGATATTAATTATTCTTTCACGATATTAATTATTCTTAACCAAATCAATAAGTAATCTTAATTACTTATAAATTAATTAACTATATTAATTACATTAATCCTTAATTATTTATATTAATTAATTTCTCATAAGTCGTTTATTATTGATTAATTAATCTTAATCAGTCAGACTTTAATCACATCATTGATTATACAATTAATGATTTCTAATTACATTTCAATTTATCCTATCTAAATTAATTTCATTAAATAATTAATCATTAATTAAACCGCAAATATTAATCACTCTTGATTTACCTCATCCTGTACTTATCTACCCTTTTTATTTACTTCATTAAATTAATTAGTTACATCAAGTAATTTTCCTTGTATCAATTCCATCCAGAAATTTATCCATTAATTACTTTACTAAGTAATCACACTTATCAATCTCATTAGGTAATTATACTTAATCAATTACCAAGCGACTATCTTTAATCTATTTATAACCGGGTATTTCATCCCTAAATTATTCTATAAACCAATTAATTAATAAACCTTAATTACCAATTAATCTTCTTCAATACAAGGTAATCAATCCTTAATTACTTTTATAATTAATTAATTTACCTTTAATTAACTGATAAATTATCCATTATCTATTGATTAATAACCTTAATTATTAATCGATATTTCATAATACAAATTACTAAGTTCATAATCACTTTTATAATAGTTCAACAAAATTTAAATTTAAATTTTAAAACTAGCTTTCATAAAACCTTTCTAAAACGTTCCTATCCTTGCTTCGGGTTTAGCCCGTTACTGACTCGAGCATTGACATGAGTTTCTCTTCATCATCCTTCCTTATTATTATTTCATCTTTATTTAAGTTAAATTAAGTTTTAGGTAAAAACAAAACAGGGAAGGTTGCACTCACATGAACTCGGGTTCCAACCCGACATACTCTTCTTCCAACTCAAGAAACCCCTCACGTTGCTCTCGAAAACAAAAACCCAAACACGAAGCTACACCGTACACGTGCACAATCCATCAACGGCACTGCCACCTTCGGCGACTCGCTCAACCTCACGACGTCGAATCCCCCTGATCAATTCCGATACTTGAACGGTTGTCGCAAAACCCAAAATGGAAACGAGTCTTCCAGTTGAAAACTGGAAACTCACCACCATCGTCAAAAACTCCTCGATCCACCACCGCCGATCACCGGGCCCTCCGAGACTTTGCCAACAGCCCCACAAGACTCCACGCCAGCTCTTTCCTAATCCATGTGCAACTCGATGCATCATAGGGAACACAACGACAAATTTTCCCAGCCTCGACAGGACTAGGGTTAAAATCTCAACTTGCCAATCGCCGACGCCACGGCAACCATTTCCGCCTCCGACCATTTTTCCCAACCTCGCCGTACCTTCCCCTATCTCCAGACCAAACCCTGACCACACAGCAACAGTCGATCACCAAAAACACTCAAAAACTCACATTCCAGTAAACACTGAATTTCACTCTCAAAACCCATTTTAAAAAAAATTGATTTTTATTTTAAAATTCCTCATTTTAGATATGGATTCAAGTTATAAACCTGAATCAAAAATCCATGATGATGGATTTCATCATACTTTTAAACTTTCTTCTGTTCTAACTTGTTCCATGTATATTTCCAACTTATTTTGCTTGAAACAAAATTTAGGCTTTAGATTAGGAATAAACAAAACATAAGTCGTTTGAACTCCAGTCCTAATAAATATTAGTGGAGTAGGTTGGGCTTTTGATCAAAATTTTAAATTTGCAGAACCATGAACATACATGATTCAATATAATAGACATACCCACTCACCAGTATTCATATCACAGAGATACTCATATATATGCACAACCAAGTATTATTCCCTTTAACTTCACAGACAAACAGAATTTTTTTTACTTAGATTTAAAAAAAAAATTAAAAATTGTTTGCTCACCTGCTTATGAAGGGAACGTAGAGCTTTTTGGAAACCGTTTTTTTTGTTTTAAGATTGAAGACTTGAATAGCTTGAATTTGAAACTGGAAAACTTCGGTTGCTTTAAAACTGGAACTACTCGATCTAGTTGAATTGAATCCATATACTAGTTTGCTTGTTGATCGGCTTGCTTCTGGGCTTCCAAGTTTCAAAATTTGAACAGAGTATTGTTTTGACAAAATAGGCTGCTTGTTTTTGCTTAATCCTCCTAACTTGAGTTGTGTTTGGTTTTTTTTTAGTTTGTAAAATGGAAGAAGTGTTTATTTCGTTTTACTTACTTAGCTTTCAAATGGATCCAATAAAAGAAGGTAGTAGAGGTATATAAGAAAGTGGGTTGCATTGTAGTACACAACAAGCTTGTTTTTTTGATTTTTGATCAGAGATTTTTTTTTTCAATGTCGGCTTGATATAGACTTTGCATGCTAACTTGATTTCATATTTTGTATGCAAGGCCTAAAACTTGTCTCCTCTTTTGTTTACATACATTTATGTGAATTGATGTATGCATGCATATCCATTTGTGTTGTTTGTATATAACATCTTTCCATATCTATCACTTGTGTACACATTTATATATATATATATATATATATATATATATATTTGTAACATACATACAAATATTATTACTTACTTATATTTGTCCTCATGTTCTTGTATTTACATTCATACACATTGCTTTACTTTATATATTTATTCACATTCATACCACTTTCCTATATTTGTATATTTATACACTTATGCTTTATTTTATTCTATACTTTGTTCTTACAATTTTCCAGTTTATGTTGCAAGCATACACTAACAACTTAATTCTTGCTTTGATTTATATTCCTATTTGTATTTTAACAATCAATATTTAAATTAGATTCATGAGTTTACTTATTAAAGTAATATCGTCAAAATTCCAGGTCATCACAAAAGCGGCCTACGGCATACGAAGTGGCCTCCATCCATTGATATGAAGATTTGTGAGCATCGATACGAACAAGAGTCTTACATAACCGATACTAAGAAGGCATAGTCGAATGAAAGAAGCGCTCACTCGGCATGAAAAGTGGAACAATCCTAAAAATTAGCGCCATGTCAATTGTTAGCACGTGCTTGGAAGCGATGCGAACTCGATAGCCATCAACAAATTCAAACTTGCCTCGATCATAACTCGAGTTCTACAAGTCCAAATGCCACCAAATTTTCACAGGAGCTTGCATGCAACCTCAGGAATGTTCGTGATCGATCTCGACTCGAGTGGACTAAATCTTGATCGATATGAATTTCATTCGTATCAATCATAGGTCGAGTCCAAACCACCAAGGATCGATTACGTGGGCCCACCCACGTGAGAGAAGAGGTCTTCCGAGACGTGGACGAGATATTTGCTGCCTATGCCTATAAATAGTAGCCCAAGACCTACTAAAAAGGGACTTTTGGCTCTTCTACGTCCAGACTCTGTCGAAAATATAATTGTACTCGGATTATAATGATGTAACTCCTTGTAACGAGCAAGCAAAAATCAATAAAAGTCAGCCATTTCATAGTGGACGCAGACCATACGCCTAACCACTCTAAATCTGTGTGTTTATGTGCATTTTCCTGTTTATCGATTGGTATGTTGGTTAAATTTTCCTTAATTTCCATTTACATTCTTCATTGTATCTCTTCAAACACATCCGAAAAGTGTTGTGCCCAATTTTGGTACAAACAAAGATAAATAAGTGGACGATAATAATTGAATGTAAGTGAAATTAATATGAACAATTGAATTTGATTTACATTGAATGCGGATCAAATGAATATGAAAAATGGAAGTAAATGAATGAGTAAATAAAGCAATTTTAATAATGATTATGAATAAACGAATGTAAATAAAAGAATCGTGAATAAGAATGGGACATAATAAGAAGCCAATTAGAATAAATACGTAAGTTGTACGTATATTGTTTTATTCACAAAACTGTTTGATCCAGATTCGAATATACGATTTCGAGGTGATTTACACTTATCCGAGTTAGGATTTTTCACTCGCTTTCTTGATGACAAATCCTGGATGTGGATTTTTGAATGATTCTAATATTTTCTATCATAATATATGGCTATGTAAGGATAATGGCCGTTTTCTAATCAAGAAACCAGATTTAAGTCTGCACCAGAGTGGTCGTGTGAACGATACTAGCTCGAAAGTGAAATTGTGTGATCGAGCAAGCGATCAGGTATGGTTTTGCATACGGATGATATAGGTATATCGTACGGGCTTTAGTGAATTAAATGTTGATTTTGGAAAATGTAAATTGATAGATTATGAATTAATTGGATGAATATTAATTGTTGATGGTTTCTCTTGTTGCTTTTGGTGCATTTTCTATATTTGCACATAATAGTTATATTAGTCTATGCTATATATTGATACTAGTTTCTATATATGTGTTCTCATTGGGTGTTGAGTGTTTAGTAGGTGCAGATGGCATGTGTTTCGCATTTGGAGCTCGTTTTCATATTTTATTCGTTGTATATGCTCGCTAATATAATAAATAGTACATATCTCATATTAAATATCGTACTTTTCTATTATTCCCCTACGAGATGCCTAATCCTCGAAGATGAGATGTATATTTGCGATTACATATATAAGTAATGTGATTTTACTACGATTGAACCATGCAAAAGAGACGCTGGCAAAATTTTCCGTAAATTTAAGGCGTTAGAAAATTTTTGAGATTTTTTGGGAAATAGTTTTTCGATAACTAAAATTTTGATTTTGAGTTATAAATTGAAATAATATTAGTTGACTTTTGGAATAGTATTATTTAATAACTATGTATGAATTGAAAGACTTAGAAAAAGTTTTTATAAGAAATTTAAATAATTGATTTTGAAAAGTTAAAGGTTTAGATGTATTTGGTAATCTATTTCAACTAATTGTTTTTAAAAAGTTAATGGGTTTTGTGGCATTTTTCTTGCTTGATAATTTCGAGGATGAAATCCATTTAAGGAGAGGAGAATGTAACAACCAAGAATTTAAGTCATTCGAATTTAGAATATTTAATTGATTTTAAATATTGAAAAGTTAATTTTATAAGTTAAATAACTCATATTTCAAATATAGTGATTTATTAGATAATCAAATTATTAAATTTAATATTTGAAATTGTTTAAATAATTGAATCTTGAATTTAAAATGAATGAAAATGATTTTGAAAGTTGATTTAAAATCTATTTGAATAAGAAAGGAGTTAGTAATCTTTTAATTTGGATTTAAAACTGAATAAACTGAAACTGGAAATTACTCGTTTTAGTTAACGTGTAAAAATTGTCATTTTTGGCATTGTCTCGGATTGCGATGAAATTAGTTTCATTGGATTCGTAATAGGGAATTATTATATGCTTTAAATTTCATGGCAATTGGATGTATCATTTGATCGTGCAAGTTCGAAACACATAGAAATTAATTGAAGAAATTTAAATTAAAATAATTCGATTTGAAAAGTTATCTTATGAATATGATGGAGCTGGCTCCCGATACATATTCCATTGTGTTCGAAATAGGGGTATAGTATATAGAATGTCAGACGGCACACTTCGTTTGGAGTTAGGTATTTTCACGGACGAATATTACCATGCGAAATTTTTCATAAATAGCCCCCAACCTTTTTCGTTTTGCAAAACCTAGCCCTAAAAGATATCTTAGCTGTCATTAAACATTACCATCTGATGGCAATCATCGATTGGAGCCACACGGAGCCGAATTTTCTTTCGACTTAAAGTAGAGAAATGTAGAGCATGTTGATAAGAAGCTAACGTACAGTTGGATCGAGCTATCGTAGACTGAGGCGGCCAAAATCGTGCTCCATTCGTTAGTGTTTTTTGGGTTCGACGATCGATTTTGTTGTGCGAATGAGCACGTGGAGGCTAGCAAGGGCAGCGGTAGGTCGGCGTTGCTGGAGCGCGCATGGGTGCAGGCGGTGGCGTCGTTCATGGAGGCTGGGCACGCGATTTCATTCGTGGTTTGAAAAAAAAACAAAAGGAGACGCGCACGGGCCTGTTCCCTGGAAGCAAATGAGAACGGAAGGAGTAAGGTTTAACTTCAAAGTTAATTAAGTAATTAAAATTTTAATTTTAGTGAATGCTTATAAATTCATAACTTGTTCGTACAAGGTCCGTTTCGAGCGCGACAAGTTGCGTTGCATCATATCAGTGAACGCTACGCTATGGAGTTGGATTGGATAAATTTGGAGCTAGTTGGAATTTTGAGTTAAATTGAATGACCGTTCAGTTTTAATTCAAACTGGAGCACTTAGGCTATTTCGAGCATTTTTGTGAGTAAACTTACTTCCCTGGCCTGTTTATATACATACATACATACACACATATATATATATATAAGTGGGAATGATTTTACTTATGATGATTGTTGCTTGTTTGGTGATATAGTGTGCGTGTGTGTGCGTGTGTATATTAGTTGGTTTGGATGTATTCCCGCCTATTGGAGCGGATGAGACCCTATGACGTTCCCGTGTAAGAGAGGATGTCCAATTGTATACGAATCTAGCCTCGAAGCATTTGATTTAATTTTTATAATTATATGCTGTCGTGATGTAGGAGGACAAGTTGGAGGGATCCAACTTGTTTTCTCACGACTGTTGATTTACTTTTCATATACATGCTGATATATGATGTTTTGGATGCAATGTTGAGTCTTTGATGTGATTTTTAGTGCGATAGTGTCACTGAGCCTTATTTTCGATGTTTTGTAATACTAAAATGATGATTTTGATTTGAAGAGGATTTGAAGAAATTTTAACAGCATATACGTTTTAATAATTTTTAAATTATTAAAAGAAAGGAATTTGTTTTTTTAGGAACAAAAAGTTATGATTTTTGATGTTATAAAAATATAATTTTGAGAAATTCTTTGAAAATAGATTTTTAAATAAGTTATAAAAAGGATTTATAAAGGTGATATTTTTTTATGTACAAAATAAATAAATTTATAATATAAATTTACATATATTGTGTCAATGATTTTGAAGTTGAATTAGTAAATGGATTTTATAACTAAATTTGATTTTTAAAGAAATAGATTTATAAGTGGATTTTGATAGTAAAATTAGTTTTTATAAAAGAATGGATTTATATATAGAATTTTATAAATAAAGGAATTTTAATAAA
This sequence comes from Allium cepa, assembly GCA_030765085.1. Taxonomy (NCBI): domain Eukaryota; kingdom Viridiplantae; phylum Streptophyta; class Magnoliopsida; order Asparagales; family Amaryllidaceae; genus Allium; species Allium cepa. The sequence goes on from CM060940.1 coordinate 582,622,983, forward strand.
TAGAAATTATATAAAATCAAAAGGAGATTTATAAATATAGTGTTTATAAATATGGATTTTAATTTAAAGGAATGTTTGATAGAAATATTTGATGAAGTAATGGTTTTAAAAGAAATTTATCTATTAAAGGCAATGTTTTGAAAAGTAATAATTTTAAATGGAATTCAAATGGTTCTGAAATGATTTAAAATATGATAAGTAACGAAAACATAGATTTTAATATTTATTGTTGTAATAGACGTTTTCGAAGAAGCATGGAAGGCATGAACTATAAATTTGTTGTTATAGTAAATGATTTCCGAAAGGAAATATTTTATTTAGTATATGAGATTTATCTGTATATTAATTTATCGGATCCCTACACTAATATTTTGGGTTGTCATAAAGATGTTTTACGCAACATTTGTTTTGACCCAATAAATTATGTTTTGACCTTCCATCGTGAAATACACGAATCAGTTCTTATGATCGTTCTAAAGGCTTGGTGGCGTGGGAGCATTGCTTCCTATACTTAACACCTGTCTGGAGGCATACGAACTCTGGAGTTGTACATTTATAGAAATCTTTTTGGCGTGTCTCCAAATGGTAGCGTTATTGAATATATTTATACCGTTGAGATAAGTATATGGAAATATTTTCTAAGTGTTGAAAATGAAATGATTTGTGAATATGCTTATATTATTGATATAAGTATATGGAAATGTTTTCCAATATCTATATTTTGAAATGGTTTTTAAAATATATCTTTTAAAAGATAATTAAATGAATATTTTGAGATTGATTTAATTAACAAAAAATTAATTAAATGGACCTTGTGACTGCTTATGTACTGGATATTTTTTGTGTGATTTAATAGTTAAATAACTGACTATCAAATAACTTGGCCTCTTTATCGTTGTTAATCTGGAGAGACCAGGGTCAGATTTATTCGAGAACCACTTCGGACAAACGTATATGCGTTCGAATGTGCAGGTTTGGAAGACATGATATTTGGGAGTTTCGTAACGAAGGACTGCTTGTTGATCATTTGGGGATAAACTTCCAATATATATATAGTAAAATGGTCTCTTCGTTATGAAATATCCAACGCAAGGACTAATCGCTACTGATCCTAGGAGAAATTCTCGATAGGATGTGGTAGCAGAGTGCCTTCGGTTTGTCCTGTTCCTGGACAAACTATATGGATGGATGTCTGACATTGCATTTTTGAGATTACATCGTTGACTTTTATAAATGTACATCTGTTTGATGGCGGAGAAGGAAACTTCTCTTAGCTTAACACCCTTCTTTAAGACAATACGAGCTTAAAGGTTGTATGTTTGTGAAAGTCAATAGTGATTAAAGGAATAAAAATGTGGCATACAAATAGGAAAATGATATGTACTATGTGAAAGGTAATCGTGACCTTTGGACTCACGCCTAGAAATGACTGAAACAGGGTAGATGCAGGAAGGACATGTGGTTCGCGACCGTTAGGATATGATCATCCCCTTCTAGATATATTTCTACCCGCTGTGATGTTCGGGTTTAAATTATTGTGGATGTCTGCTATGAGGACCCTCAGATAGGTCGGTAATGACCGGGGTGATGACATATTCGGTGTTATCTAATGACAAAGATAGGTCAGTTTTGTGTTGGTAGAGATGCAGATGTTCTGTTGACCTCGGTACATTGCTCTAGAGATAACTGCCAGAAGGTACTCCCTTCACCTGGTCATTTGTATGAAAATCCATTCTCCACTATGTTCCTGCAATTTTGTTTGTAGAGCCTAGTATGCTAGAATTTAATAATGGTAACAATTTCGGCTATTTGGATTATTAGTTGTTTACTAGACGCTGATATAATATAACAGGATTTGATATGAAATGTTTTGGTTATCGTAAGGTAAAAACCCGTTCATGTTTATATGTGGACGTGGTCCTACGAGATACCTTTGTTTTGATAAAAAAAAAATTTGTAACTTTAAAATAAATTCAGTTGAGATGTGTTTTCTCATGCTGGTCTACCAAATTAATACGGATGTTCTTCCCTTTCAATGCTCGAGTCAGACCAAGTATATTTGTAGTTCATATTTAATGCTATTGGAGCTTCAGTAGACGAGATGGAGGTCTTTTGGTCGTATTCCACGTATATGTTTATTTTATGCTGCATTTTTGTTTAAATTATCAGCAATTGTAAGGACATGTTATTATAACTGTCCAATTTGATGATTAGTGATTGATTGTTGTATTCTGATGGATGTATGTATATTATATTACAGTTTTTGTTTTGTAAAGATCATTGATACGATATTATATGTTTTTCCGCTGCGTATGTGAGATTCTGTAATTTTTTTAGTTTCTTCTATTTTGCCTTATCTTTCTTCTTTTTCTTTCTCTCTCTCTTCTCTTCTTCTCTCTTCTTTCTTTCTCATCAAGATCCGGTTATCCCTTCCGTTTGGGCTGGATATGTGTGGTTTATTATCTGCTCTAAATGGGTCGGATTTGCAGGCCTTAACATGAAATCACAATCTATTTCTTTTGTTTGAAAACCACAATTTAAGAATGTGGAAAATTCTTATTCCAAAGAATGCCGACTCTGATTCCGTTCTATAAATGGACTTCAACTTTACGGCGTGAAACCGCGAATTGCCGTTACGCGACGCGTCTATTTTCAACTCAATTATTATAACTTATCAAAACTTCACCAAATTGAGTGTTAGCGTTTATAAAATATTTATGCACCATTTTAAACCATCTCAACTAATATTTTCCATACTAAATCCCATGTTCACTTTTAAACAATTTCATAATATTATATTATTGTAATATTCATTTTCAACCTTTTTAGATATTCAAAACCATTATGTGGCTTACCAACTCGTATACACCAATTGATGCGGATTAAATTTCCTTGAATTTACTATGGTCAATTAACTAACCATTTTATTATGATTTCTCATAATTTATCACAACTAAGTTTTCATCCATATAACCAACCATATATTCAACTATATAATCATCCAAGATTTTAAATAGTCATATTGTCATACTTGAAATAGTTATAGATGATTATTTAATAATTTTTAATGATAAGTACTCACAATATATATCCACTCCACCAAACTTTTCTATATCTTTCTAAATCGAACCGGCGGCACTTTAGCAGCACTTCCTTTCCTTTTCCTTACTCCGAAGCTTCCTGGGTCTTTCGCTGTGCCTCTAATAGAATAGGGCTTGACCTTGGAGTGATGGTGCTTATCCTTGATGGTGGAACTAGGGTGGGGAGTGAGTTATAGGAGGGTAGGGGAGGTGATTGCACTTGGTTTTGAGGAGTTTTGATCACTTTTCTGTATGTATATAATTTTATTTCTTTTTGGAGATATTTGGCGTAAATTTTCCATGACTTAGGAAACCCTTAAAATATCTTAGAATGAAGAAGAAAAAGGTAGATAATGTGTGAAAATATGAGAGAGTATGTGCATGTATTTATAGGCTTAAGGTTTGGAAAATATCTTGATATTTTCATATGCTTTCACATCACTGCTTTCCACCACCTCTCCTCCATCATAACAGACGTTACCCCCCCTCCCCTCCTCCATGTGCACCTGCAAGTTCTAATCCTCTCTTGTTGTGTCATGGGGTGTAAAGAGTTGATGGGCGAGGGTAAGTTGACTTTAGGATGCTTAAGGATGTAGTTTTGAGAAAATATCTTAGATGTATATTTTCCATACGTGTATATATATTTATATGTATGTATATGTGTGCATGTATATGTATGTGCATAGGAGAACAAACATAGTTGCGAACACTTTGAACAAATTTTGTTCTTTAAATCGTTCAAAATCTAAAAGCAGATTCCGGGTCACATTTTCAGTTGTTAATTAATTTACATATAAATGTAAAAAAATTGAAAACGAATTTCTCCTCATTATTAGTTATTTAATATAATAACATTTGAATTATAAAATCATAAAAATCCATATAAATAATTATTTACAAAATGTGATGTTATATCGATAAAGCGATACAAATTTTCTTATATTTTTAAATCAAGCATGTATCTTTTACCCAACTATTATAAATGATATATTATCACCATATAACTAATTAAAATGAATTGTTATCATTTTAAATCATTATTTGGATAATTATAATAATTACTAAATTATTAAATCTCAATTTAAATTCATTAATTAATTATTAAATATGATGTCATTGTTGATGATGTTATAAATACATTTTACTTCAAAAAATAAAATAAATAATTTTATTTCATATTCTTATATATATGGATAAGTAAGTGTATGTATCTAGTCTCATGCACGACTTATGTTGATTATAAAGCTGTTTATCGATAAAACAATTTTCGGTTATTTTATCAATATTTTTCTAAAGTGTATATTTTTGTAAATACTTTTTCAAAATAAGTTTACCGTTCTTATTTAATGTTCAAAACATTATGTTAAATAAATTTATATTTGAATATTTTAAAAATAAATATAGTTTATCAAATCGATAAATTTGCGGGTCGTTACACTAACTCGGGCGACAAGACCTCTTTTTGGAACGAACCTTGGATTTCTTCTATTACATTGAAACATGAGCTTCTTTATCTCTTTATGATGTCTAAAAATAAAAATAATCTTATTAGAAAAGTTTATAGAGCTCGATTGCCTTTTCGATGGAGCATCTCTTTTAACAAAATTTTGATAGGGAACACTATTACTCATTACCTAAAACTAATCAACGTAATCGAAAACTATAACATCAAAGACTATCCTGATCGCCTGGTTTAGTATTGGAATAAAAAAGAAATATATACCCCTAAATCGATGTATAATTTCTTAACCTTTTAAGAAACAAAGGTTTTAGTTACTTCAAACCCATTCGGAGAATCAGGGCTCCTATCAAAGTTAAACTTCACATGTAGATTATTTTACATGACAAATTAAATATTATTACTAAGCTCATTTCATTAATTAACACAAATAATAATATGTATCCATGCTACTTATGCAATCAGATGCCTGAGACTATTAGCCTTTTTTTATTGAATGTCCCTTCTAATATATCATCGATAAGATTTTAGGAGCTTTTGACATAAATATTGCACTTATTGTACCCTCACTTAATGTTTACTGGAATAAATTTAGATTAAACTTTACCCTACCAACCAGGAAAACTTTAGACTAAATATACTCAATCACATGTTAGAGTTTATGGATTGGACGTAACCAACATATATTTGACAATATATATAACAACTCCAACTCTATAATTTTTCCATTGCTTGGTACAATTCATTTTAGATTGATCGAGATTGACGACCCACAAACATATGAACACGTTTTATAGGATCGACTTTTCTGCTTATGACATGTCTCGGTCTCTAATGGCCTAACCTTAAAGTTAGTTTCACTTTTCGAATTTTATTTGCTTTCTATTCTATCAATCAAATTATTTCATAAAAGATAACCTTCTCCTGATCTTTAAGGGTCAAACCCTTTTTTAATTAATCACATATCACTTATACGTTTAGAAATAATTTGAATAAAAGCACAAATATAATACTTACAAGTATATATAACATATAAATGTACATTATTAAATAAATATATATATATATATTACACATTCTCTCATATATATACACTATATATATATATATATACATGTATGCATATCTGTACGTGTGTATAGATATAGAGGTACATGTTTAGGTAAATGCATGTATAGATATAAGTACAAGCATATAAATATATATAGACATACACACAAACACATTTAATATAATCATAAATAATTACATATACCAATAATTACATATACATATCTATACATACACACACATACATACATACACACACACACACACACACACACACATATATATAAGTAAATAAATACATGCGCGCGCGCACACACACACATACACACACATACACACACATATATAAATACATACATACATATGGATTAGCGTGGGCATGATCATTACGACCTTATGCAAAGCTTTAACTAACATCAACACGGAGCTTTTTCAATTATTATTTTTAAACCATGAACTCATATCTTTGTATATTCGTTTATGCATATAGTCACACACACACACACTCTTACTCACTTATACATACAAGCACATACATTTGGGGTTTGATAAGTGTGATTTTCCCTTAAGCTAAATACATAGACACCTATAAGCAAAATACATTAGGCTTATATACACGTTCATATACTTTCTCATAACTCCTAAATTGCCTATATCTATAATCATACCCTTTCTCAATTGTGTCACATCTCTAGTAATATGTATATATGTGTATATACATATAAATATATACACCATAGTTTTTTCTATTAGAATATAGGCACCTCAGATTTAGGAGCAATGCATCTCACACTGTCATCATCAATCAAACAGCTTTAGGTTGCCAGCAACCTCAATCAGCTTACTCCCTCTCCATCAAATAGGCTCACCAGCTCTTAGCTAGCACATTACATCTTTGACCGCCTTGCAGCATCCATTCTCCCTATCTCCACTTCAGTGTGCAAACAATAGTGTCTAACTTACACCAACCTTCAACATGCAACTTCAACATACCATCGTAGCACAATTACACCTATATCTCTTTGCATTTGCTACTATTATGCCATGCTGTCCCCAGGCTTGCTTGGACATATAATGTATTACTGCTAGTTCGCTATAGCTCTGAAGAGCTTCTTATTAGCTTTTGTACTCATCATGCACCTACAGCAAGCTGTAGCTCCTATTACCCTTACTGCGCCATTTGGAATACAACAATAGCATTTAAAACTACCCTTCTTATCCCAGCTCATGATCTCTTTTTAGATACATCGCATGGCTAGGCACATCCACATGACTATTCTACCATGACGTGCAAGGCTCTTCCGTACACTTGCTATTTTACTGTAATAATATTAGTTGGCTAATGTTGTCAACTCAAATAGATGTAATCATATTCTTATGTTCACTTCTACCTTTTCATATTTAGTTGATCATCACAGTGATGAGCTACAACATTTGTAATAGCTAATACCTAATAAACTTTTGTATGGACTTTGGTTATTGTTCAATAAAATATGAGTGCTCTCCTCTTAAGAGGACCACTCTTTCATTAAAGAGGAAATAAAAGCACGTCTACCTTGAGTCAACACTGAGAAACCATTATTATTTCACTAATAATATTTAGTGCATTTACGAAAATAGTTTTTGTAACTCGATGCATCCACCTAGAAGCTTTAGTATCATCGCTTGTTCTACCACTACTATAATAACATGTGAACTGTGAAGCTCTATTCAATCACTTAATATGTAATTTTATTTCATATATTGTAATTAGTTTATAGTCAAGAGTTTAAGATCAAATATCTTAAACTCAAAGAATAAATTTCATACAAAACAATTTTCTGTTTGTAAATATGTTTAGAATATAAATCATATTTCTCATTCCATATTAAGTATCTTTTAGTATTTTATATAATTCTCATTTCTAACGTCTCTTTATGAAGCAGAAGTGACCATTCACTCTCTTCATCCCAGCCGTGCCTTAAGTTACATCTACTCTCGCATATTCATTTTCCTTTCAGATGGTCGAATCATTCAAAACAAATACGAACTACAGGAACATACTAATATATTTACAAAAGTGTATTTTGGACATCCTTAACATTTAAGTATATCAAATAAGCCGCACTTTATGTAAAGTAATCAAATTGGCATTTCGGTGGTCAAATTCTTAGATCTATCTTGTAGCATGTAGTCTTGTGTTACATCTAACACAAAAAATCCATAATGTAATCAATCATATTGAATACACTATCTCATATTATGGTTTTTCTTGCTTATTTCAAATGGACTAATTTCATCGAGGTTTTGTACATTATGAATTGTGATCGTTTACCACATGATATTTATATGTGATTGAACATGGTTCGTATCCGTATTATCGTATTATTTTAGAGTTCAAAACTCACAGAAGATAAAACATAGTCTTAGGAAAATAAACACGTAAGTGACCAAGTTACGGACATAGTTAGTAGTGGTATAGTTAGGCGCTTGCATGGGTCTTGAATAGATAACATGCAAAATGATTTATTGGTAGGTTTATTTTATATATTTCTATGTCAATCTTAGTTCTGTTCACTTGTATATTTTAATTAACAAAAATTTCATTAATTATATTAACTATAGAAATTTCTCGCAGAGGATTAGTTTGTCTTATATAGAATATATTCTTATAATATTAGGAAGGTTAAATGTATTCATTTCACTTTTCTAACATGGCTCCCGTTAGAATTTTGTATTTCTCAAAACCCAAGATGAAACATATAAATCTTTTGATTTATCTAGTGGGTGTTAGGACTTTGATGCATTGGGATTGTGACCTTGAGAAAAGCTTAACAAATCATAGGCTTGCTTGCGATGGATAACACCATATCATTTGCATCATATGCAACTCCTAACATATGGACTTCATCCTTATCTCATATTAACCTTGTGGAAAGCTCAAAAACTCAAGAGATATTATTCACACTTATTTACTATTTCCCGATGGCCTAATTTCAATGCACGTACTTTAAAGAAATCACAGCAAATACGTTCATGTATCTTATCTTATCCAGTCAATATATTAACAGTATTGCATATAGGGTCTCTAGCTTGAGGATAGTTCAACAACTAAAGAGCATATAAGTAATCTATTAATATACAGATGATACATAACAACATTTATATTAAAGATTTATAATCTTTTACATATTTAATTGACTAATATCGACTTATGGAATAATGTATTTCTCATAAAATATCATAGTGATTCGAGTGTCAAACATATTTGAAATCATGGTATACGTACTATACGTATGTTTTTATTTCTTAAATGTACTTTGAATTTCTTACAGTTCGACTCTACTAAATCATATTTATTTTAATTTTAATTTTATTAGTTATATGATATTTAATTAATTTAATTATTTATTTAATTAACAGTTTTTTAATTTAATTTTATTCATTTTAAACATTAAAATTGAATATATTTACACACTATAACATTTATAGTAATATACATATAACACTATTCATATATATTGTTTATTGATTAACATTTTATTATTTAATTAATTAAAATAATTTCAATTAAAGTAGTTGATTTCAAAAATTTGTTATTATTTACCTTAGATGTTTTAAAATAAATATAAATATATGTGCATACATACATGCATATATATATATATGTATATGTATGTGTGTGTGTTTGTGTGTTTTAATTCAATTAACTATCTTTCAAATAATTATATATTCAATTTATCCAATTAACTTAAAAAAATTCAAAACTAAGTAATTAATTTTCAAAATAATTTTGAAAAATATTTTAGAACATCGATAAAATTTCATTTTATATTTTAAACTATATTTAAAATATTATTTAAATTTTCGAGTAGATTTTGAAAATTAGCCCAATGCCTAAAATCAATCTAGGTCTTTATATTAAGATAACTTTAGGCTTACTTCGTATTTCGTGCCAAGCCAATAGGCAGGTAGGGTAGAGTGCTTGATTACCAAAACTCAACCTTAGACACTACATTTCTATACACTCTACTAAATAGGCAAGCTTTAATAAGTTAGCCTTAATTTCGCTAATTTAGACCATATAGGTTGTTCGGCTCTAACGCCATTGAAAGATTAGGTCGAGTCACAATGGGTAAATAAGGTTGATTTCAAAATGACTTATTGGGCCTATAAAGTATAAGGGTTTATTAGATCCAACTAAATTAATTTAAATAAAATTATATTTTATTTAATTTTCAGATTTAATTAATTGATGAATTCGCTTAAAAATATATTGTATAGTTCATGAGCATATCAATATTTACTTATGTGTGAACAACATGCATGTGCAATATAGCATAAGGTGTACATGGTTTAAATGTATACATAGATAAAAGTTAGGATTTGCATTCACTATGTATATACATAGCTTTTACATATATGTTAATTACCTAAACAAAAGGATATGTGTGTGTGTGTGTATGTATCAAAAATATGAATTAATTCGATTGATAAATAATTATCAGATAAAAATAATTAAGTATTAATTTTGAATTTTGAATTTTGCATTTAAAATATCTAGATTAGACATAGCAAACAAGAACCAACACTTGAAATTCAAATTCATATATATATATATAATATTTATTTTATTAATATAATTATAAACTAAAAATGACCAAGTTTTAATTTTAAATTTTAAATTTTAAATATCTAATTTAACTTAGTAAACAAGATCCAAATTTAAAGCTAAATTTAACATTTGAAATTCAAATTTAAATATCTTAATTTGACTTTGTAATATGTTAAATAGAATTTATTTATTTACACACACTGAATGATTTAAATTTGAAAATAAATACATATGTGTATATGAAATAAAGCATTCATTTAAAACCTTATGTTTATTTAATGAAGTGCGTTTATATATATAAGTAAATATTTAAATATATAAATAAATATATGATATGTATACTAAATATAAATATATAAAATATATGTGCTTATATATATGTAATACCTTGTAAATTGAACGATAATTAACTTAAAAAATAAATAAATTAATAATTGTTAGAACCAAAAATGGAATTTTCACAAACGTCTGAATTTGACTATGAGATATGCACTGTTGTGTTCATGGCAATTTTCTGATCAATTTTCATATATAAAGTTTTACGATCGAGGTTCAAACAGAGAAGTTATCAACTTTTGAAGATTTTGAATTAGAAATAATTATATATGTAATTAAGGAAATAAAAATAATTAGTTAACGTTAATTAATGTTATAAATACTTAACGTGTAACGACCCGTACTTTTGACTATTATAAGTTATTAAATTTAATATAATGAACTTATTAGATAAATATGGGTAAAAATAGAATATATTGATTTGTTAATATTAATTTATTGGTTAATTTAATTTGTTTAAATTTAGTACATGAGGTTATTGGAATAATTGAATTATAGATTTCATATGATTAAAATGTTATCAGAAGTTGATTCAAATTTTATATAAATATGAATAAAGATCATTTATTTTCAAAAATTGATTTAAATGTTAGTAACTAGAATTTGGAAATTTTATATATTAATTAACAAGTAAAAATAGCCATTTTGGCCACCGTCTTAGATTTTAACGAAACCAGTTTCATCGGATCTGTAATAGTGTATTATTATAGGATTTCAAGTTTCATAGCGTTCGGACTTGTCATTTGGCCGTGCGAGCTTGAAACGCGTAGACACTAATTTCTAAATTTAATTTTAATAATTGATTTTGAAAAGCTATCTTCTACATATGATCAAATTAGGCCTCAAGACTAGTTCCATTATGTTTAGAATGAAGGTAAAACATTATGCACACCAGGCGAAAAGCTTCGTTTGGAGTATGAGATTTCGCAGTCATTTGGTGAGATATTTACGAATTAAATAATAGATATTTTTTTCCAACTACATCTCGTACAAAGTGTCGTATCTCTCTCCCTCTCCCCTATTTCAATTCAAACCAGCCAAAACCAAAAAAAAAATTCTCCAAATCCCAAAAAAAGGCGACAACTCGATTTTGAAGAATTATTAACGAACGAACGAAGTTGTGATGGAGGGGCCACTGGAGCCGTAGGCGGAGCTAGGGAGTTGGCTTGAGATTTCGAAGGTATTTGGGTTCAAATCGTGTGCTTCATCTAGGCGTGGCTGTGCGATAGAGCAAGCAATACGAAGGAGGTACGCTCATGAGTAAAAAAATAGCGATGGAAATGGCAAAAGCAATGTTGAACGGGGAAGGAAGAAGGTGGCTAGCGTGAGAGGCTAAGAATTGTTTTTTCTACTATTTCTTTTATTTTTTATGTTAGTTAATTATACCGTATATTAATTTTAGCGTAATTTTTGTATACGATGTCCGTTTCAAACGAAACGAATTGCTATGGATTCAAATCGATGTCGTTAAGGAAATGAGATTGAAGTGGAATTTATTTGGAGTTGAAATAATTTCAATTTCGAATAAATATGAGTGATTTTATGCTCATGTTTGATTATTATATTTTATGTTAGTAAAATTTGTATCGTGAAGTAATTTGAATTTATTGATGATTGTTGGATAAATTTAAATTGTCGTATAAATTAAATGAATTGATAGAATTTGAATTGATAGTTAAATTCAATTAGAATTTGCTGTAAGTAAAAAAATCCTGATTTTTGATAATTTGTTAATTGTTGTGAATTATTGACTGTTTGGATGATTGTTTGTGATGGATGCTATTGGTTGACATTTGGATGTTTATTTATATTTGATATATCATGTTATTATCCTGTATATTATTTACAGTATATAAAAACTATAAATTAAATTAATTCGAATAAATTAAGAAATATGTTGAAATGATATATATATATATAGCTATAGCATTTATTTTGGATTGAAATGATATATATCCATTCTTGGAATTAAATTGAAATAATCGATTCACTTGGCTATAGGATTGAGATTTTATACGGACACTAGATTGGTTAAATTAAGTGATTTTAAGATTTTAATTTGAAATTATTTAAACAATTTGGTTTTAAGAAAAAATTGAATTTAAGGAAATCGAATTATTTTTGAATTGGAACTCGGAATGTTGAAATTTAAATTTGAAATAAGAATGTTTTAAATAATCAAATATGAGATTTTTAAGTTATAATCGAAATATGATGTGAATTTCAGAAAATTGGTTTATTTTAAAAATTGGACTTTTATTCGAACTTTGAATATTTCTAAGTAAAACGTGATATAAAATGATATTTCGAAATTGACTCAGAACTTAATCATATTTGAAGATTTGGAAATTAAATTAATTTGGAATTATAATTTTAAATTAAATTTGAATTTCAAACTAATTTGGAATAGGAGTTGAAATTAATTTGGAATTGGAGCTGAAATTAATTTGGAATTGGAATTGAAATCAATTTGTAATCGAAGAAAAATTCGACTTGAAATCGGAATTGAATCGATCAAATCGAAATGGAAATTGGAACTGATTTGAATTAGAAAATTTGGAAAGTGAACCGGCTTGACTTTGAAACTATTTTTAAATGAATTATTTTAGTATAAACGGTTTAAAATCTATGTTCTTTAGATATTCAAATTATTATGATTTTCCAAACTATTTTGCAATATAAACCATTTTTAATACTCAAACTATTTTCTATTGCGCTATTTTAATTATTTAATTGTTTTTAAATCTATTTAAACCATTCTCTAAAAATTCAAATTGGTCAAAAAGGTGGACGGTTTATATTTAAATCTTGGACTTAAATGCGAATTGGGTTAAAGTGAAGTTGTAACCTAAATTAAAAAAATGAAGTGAAATCGATATATCGAACTGAATTGACATTTAAAGCAAATTATGGTTTTGAAGTGAATATGATGATTTCAAAATGGATTTGTTTCTGAAATATGAAATTTTGATATCAAATACGAGTTGTTTTCGAAATGTAAAAGTACCAACTAGTGTGTAAAATGACGGTTGGTTGTTAAAGAGACCAGGGCCTCTTATTGGCATACTCTCTGTCAATATTGGAACCACTTTGACAACCGTGTACGTGGTGGATGATATCCATAATAAGTGATTGAAATGGTGAACGATTATTAGAATGAAGTAAGAGAACGATGATGATAGCCTTGATGCTTGTGTATATAATTAAAATGACTAAAATAGGAGCCTGTGTCTTGTCAATGAGGTTAGCTACTTTGATTACTCATATTACTATCGTGATTGTGTACTCGATGGTTGTACCCTTTTGTTTGGATTGATTGTCGCGATTGGCCATGGATGGATTACGATAAGCCAAGATGGGTTAACTTGTAGAATTCTACCTTGGGCATTGCCTCATGTGCCTTGTCATATTTATCCTTATATAAGCTCATTACGACTTTGGTTTAGAACTGTAAAAATGTGTTAAGGGGGATAATGTAAAGTCTTAATGCTATTTTGATATTTATTTTATTGATAGACATTATCTATTATAGCGTATACTATTATATATAAATAGTTTAACCAATCCTTAGGAGATAGAAAAACCTGTAACATCTCTTAAGTTATTGCACTCATATTTTGTGATATTGATTTGACTTACATAAGAATATTTTAGGCCCGACTCGAGTGTTTTGTTTTCCATTACGCTTTGGTCAGCCCTGAGTTTTTTCAGCGTATTGAAGATTATTCTCTATAGGAAGTAGATAGAGATTTGGTATATTACTATTATTATTATCCCCCATATCATGCTATTCTGCTGTACCATTTATTTATCCTTGATCTACAAATATAACTCTGATAAATGTGTATAGATTATAATTAAATATATGATATAAACAGCTTCATGAACTGTTATTTGATTATTATATTTTATCATTTCCGCTGTGAGATTCTATGTTTGTTTTCTTCTTCTTTTCTTATTCTTCTTATTTAACCCCATTGATTATCTACGTTCTAGGTTGTTTAACTTGGACATGTGTGGATTATAGTCGATTTAAACCTTCCGCAATATGGATCGTCACATAACATCTAAGAAACATTAACGTAAATCAATGTTAAATCGAATAAGTCAAAATGGTATAAAATAAGTTGTAAGAAGAAAAAATTAACGTTTAGCATAATCGAAAATCGATCGACCCCTTATTGCGACTGGTGGTAGTATAGCGGTCGATTGCTTATAGGCTGTCGGTTGTATATTGAACCTGGGCCAAATGGCTTGGATTTAGTATAATCTAAATCTAAAGGTTAGCATTAATTTGAACCCCTATAAATATTGGCCTAAACCTTCACTTCTCTTCTCATATTTTCTAAAGTAACGGTGAAGATCTGTCATTTCCTTTTCTCTACAAATTCTAAAATCTATACAAATTATAATCTATTTATATATAAGTGGAGAACGACAAATAATAATAGAGAATAAGAGTAGGATCGAATTGAATCGCCCAAGCCAAGGTAAATCATAAATCTAAATCTCTTTTCAGATCTAAATTTCTAATATATATATATATATATATATATATGCTTGTAACATCTTGTAAAATGAAACATAAAGAAATAAAGCAAATTGAATTAAATGTGATAAGGTAGAAAATAGAAATTCTATAAAAGTTGGAATTTGACCATGAAAATTATACCGTTGTGTTCGTGATGAAATTCAGATTATTTTCTATATATAATATGCTAAAAATGGAGCTCGAGCGAAGAAGTTATGAGCATTTAAAATGTTTAGATTTAAAATAATTTGAATAGGATTCAAATAAATAATTAATTCCCTAATTTGAAAATAATTATAATTAGACTTAGGGGTTAAGTAACATTAAGAATTAGCAAGTTAAAAATTAATTAGG
Organism: Allium cepa; assembly: GCA_030765085.1. NCBI lineage: Eukaryota > Viridiplantae > Streptophyta > Magnoliopsida > Asparagales > Amaryllidaceae > Allium > Allium cepa. Next base: position 582,638,387 of record CM060940.1, read on the forward strand.
GTATGAAATCAATAAATAACCAAGCAACTGTAAAATAAAATAAACACCTTCCCAAATAAGGGATGAAGTCAACCCAACACCTCAACGGGTCGACCTAGAGGTCAACCATAAGGGTCGACTGTAGGGATCGACCGCTTGGAGCATGGGGGATGACCGCTTCCTTGTTGTGGAGCTTATTTTGAGAGTTATACAGTCGAAATTTATCTGTTTTCACCCTGTTCTAATTCAATGATTCTGGTGCATTTGCAACCACTATAAACTAGACCTTAACCTTACACTTTTATTCATAAATATTTTTAATAACAATAGTGAAACTCTATCATTGTTATCTCTCCAAATTAGATTCAGAAACTCCTTAAAGAATTAAGATAAGAATTCAACCTATTTTCTATATATTTCTTCTTCCTTCAACTTATTCTTATTCTATTCTCACCCAACTATTCTGAATCTAAAAAATATGTATACCACTTCTCTATTGTGTGTGTGTATCAAAAGAGAGCGATTCTGAAAGAGATTATGAGGCACGCAAATCCAAGGAAGGCAAAGCTAAGGCTACTCTGTGAGTGAAAACCTTAGTTCTTTTCAGTAATTGTTTAGTGTGTTTCTTTTTGGATTTGAATATGCCTCAGGGGATTTGGGATTTCAAAAATATGATAGATAAAACCCCCCAAGATTCCTATTTCGATATGTCAATTCTATGTTGTGATTCCCAATTATTTTCATTAACTTGATGGAATTTGTTTCGCTTATTCATTTTTTGATAACTTCATAGTCTATTCCATTTTTCCTTCTTCGTTGGGTAAAATTATGATTCTTTAATAAAACAAGGGGTTTAGATTACAAATTCTATTTGTAGTTTACACCACTTATTTTTTTCTATATCTTTGTAAAAGAGGAGTTGAATAGAATATGGGTTTTGATTGCAATTCTTATCGTTTAAGATATTATATTGAATTGGTGTAATAAATTGAGTTTCTATTTTATTTACAAGTCCGTTATTTTAGTTTTGGTTATGAATATTTATTCCCTTTTTTGGATATTAGAATCCCATGAAATCTTGGGAATTTGAAGAAAAAGGACTTGTGGTAATAATTGGTTAGAAATTTACATTTAACGCTAGTTTAGAGCCTAAAATCCATGTGTTTAAAACTTATTAGGCACAAATATTTATTTATCTCTATTTTACGTAATTAAATATAATTATTGCGTATATGGCATGGTTAACTAGACATTTATTTACATTTATTTCCTCTATTGGAAGGTAATTGATTGTGAAGCGAAAATAAGAGGAAACTCTTGTACATCCTAATTATTATTTTAAGGCACATTAAGGAAGATTTCTTATAAGGCCTTATATTTGAAACGGTGAGACGAGTGTGTGTGTGTATGTGTGTGTAGAGTAATTGATTTGTGCCTAAGTCATAGGGATGCGAGATCAATATACTTACATGATGGAAGTATGCCCTTTACTTTGAATCTATGGGCAGTTGTGTACACTTTTATTGATTTAAGATACCCTTATGATAAATATTTTTAATAACGCAGGGTTGGTCCCAAATTCTATAGGGAAAATCTACTCAGATAATCTGGCTACTAGTTCGAACGAATATCGGACTAATATGAGACATCATTATGAGTATAGACCATTAGACGAAGGGTCTACTTCGAGGTTTTGAGGTATTAAGTGACTAGACCCACCACTTTTCCCCATATGAAGTATTAAATGGCAAAGGGACACGTTAGGTGGTATCTCCATAGGGGTCCACTTCTAGAACTAGGTCTTAAATAATGGGATCTGCCTTAATTACGGTATTAAACGCCAGAGTCTGCCTATTTTCCATTTGGAAGTATATGAGATTCCATATGATGTTAGCTAGATAGCACCATTGAGGAGTACGCCTTTGGAAATAGGTATTAAATGATAGGGTCTGCCATAATTAAATATTAAATGACCAGAGTCTACTATTTTGTAATAAAAGATATTAAGTGGCTTGGGCACCGTTTCTCACGTTATTAGCTATTTATGACGTATAGTTGGTATATGGGATTTTAGAAGCCTGCTTTTGGAATGGAAGGCATTAAGTGGTTGGACCCACCTCCTTTCCTTATAAAGAAGTATTAAATGATTTTAACGATTTTATGTTCGTAGACATATTCTTATTTTGAAATATATTGCCCAAGTACTGAAAAGGTAAGACTCGAGGTATTTATTCACCAAACACTTGTTGTTCTGACTCCCCCTTTATTATAGCACAGGTTAAGGACAGAGTGATGGCAGTAACGATGCTTAGAGATGGAGAAGCTTGGCTTGTGGCGGTACGTGCTATTATTACTTACCTATATGTGCACGTATATATTTAGACAATTGTTGTAACAGATATTATGTTACGGTTCTTGTGGGATTTTGTGTTATGACATTTTTATGGTTTTGAAATAAATGGGTACCCTTTTCTATTATATATTTGTTCCATCTGCTGTGTGTTTTGAAAGTTTAGTTATGGCTTTGCAATATTATTTCCTTTTACTACCAACAGCTTACCTTAGAATGGATCGAAGTTTCGATGAGCCTTTTCTGGTTTGACATTTAGGCCTCCTCCGAGGTGGGTTGTCACAGTTCTTTTAGTACATATTTCGGTAGGAAGAAAAGAATTTAAGAAGGAATAACAGGATTTGGATCTAGATATTAGGAAGCTTAGAGATGAGTAAGAAATTATATATTTTTATACAATATTGGATTTATATCTTTATAAGTCTATTCCTTATATGCCTGAATTAATTTTGGAGTTGTAGGCTTAAACATATACACAACATAAAATGAATTTGAGGACCATGCCAACATATTTTGTGAATTGTTAACATTGATTACATATTGCATGTACTTTAATCTGGAAAGAAAGGTTGAAAGTAATCCCTAAATTAATAATATTGTATAATAATTCTAGGTTTTTTGGTTGAGTAATATATGTTAGTTAACGTGAATTGGAAGTTATTATAATGAGGATTGAGATTCAAGTAGTACTTTAGTAAATTGGAATGAAGGGTGTTGTAATGCAAATTTCTATAAATTATCCAATATTATAATTATGAAATAAAAGTGCATCATTTGAAACAACAAGAAATATGTCTAAAAAAAGAGATGTACAAAATAAGGATGTTTACAGTATTTTGTACCATCTATTTCAATAACAATAAAAAAGATAATTCCCTATAATTCCAAACATAACACAAGTCCTCTTTTACATAATTTATAGAATTACATTATTAACGTTTTCCTTGAAAAGATGTAATTCCACCCCATTAAAATATCAAAATTCCTAGTATAAACCAAAGTATGTTAAGTAGGGATAATAACAAAGTTTAACTGTAATCTAACATAAGCAATTAAGATAAGTTAGAAAAGAAATAATGACCAATGTAGCACAAGTAAAGCAATGAAATAAGTAACAGAGAATTTATAGCAATAAAAGAAAGACGGTTATGTTTAAAAAGGGAACAACGGATGTTATCCCACCTTTTGACCAAGTAGTATACCAAAGATTTGGTTAAACGAATTTCATGATCATCAAGGCAGGAAGCCTGGAGAGATGATTATCAAGTTTGGAAACGAGTTATAAACAAGGTTGTGGATGATTGTCAAGTAGATTCAAACGGCTGACATCCAGAATGGTTAAGTTTGGATTGGTACTTCCCCTAGGTAGGGGATCAGATCAAATTACTGTGGATGTAGACACTTAAATCAGTAGCTCAACTCAATGGAAATCGATCGATATCTTCAAATTTCACTTAAGGAACTACAAAAACAACTCAAGAAACCAGAAGAAGGCATGAAGAGGGACCCACTTTAGGGATCATCGACTACAATGCTCATCAGCACCGATCCCTTATAGGGATCGAGGTCAATCCCTCAGGGAGGCTCCGATGGGCCCTATTTTTGGAAGGGGTCGGCATGGCCTTGGTCTTCTGCATGTGGATTTTCAGCTGGATATTTATTCGCCTTCTCCTATAAATACAACGGGTATGACACTCATTTCTGAATCTTCTTTCTAGTTCTCTTCTTCCACCATTATTATTTTAAGGCTTTTATCCGGACTATAATTGTAATCTACAACATAAATAAAAGGAAAATCTTTAGCATGGACATAGACCGAAGTAAGCCGAACCGTTATAAAGCATCTTGCGTTCATTTCTTATTGTTTGAATTTTCTATTCTTTATTATTTGTTTCATTCTGTTTGGAATTGGTTATTGAATTTGTGGTGCTTTCATATTATTTGGAGGTTGGTGACCATTTTTGATGCTAACATTTTAGTGCTTTTACTAAGAGGACATGCACCCATGGATTTGGATGTAAGGATCTTGGATTGGAAGGTTGGATACTTGGATCTAGGATGTAATGGCTAGATAATCAACAAGAAGATCATTGGTAGATAGGAGTCACCATGGATGGAGTCAAAGGAATCCTTCAAAACTGGAGCTAATGAACCCTTCGTCTACATCATTAGGAACGAGATCAAGACTATGATGGAGGCGATGAAGAGGGATGATGAAGAGACAAAAGGAAATAATGTAGAATTTCCTCAAGCAAATCGGACAGGCTGGAGCATGAGCTACTGGAAATCATGATCAAGGAGTTAGAGTGGCAGGAGTTGTAGGAAATTAGAATAAAGAGCATGGAAATAGAGATAACCGGTAGGAGAATGGAATGGAGCAACCGGGAGCGAATCCTAGGCTAGTAAGAGGGATCGGCACCGATCCCCTAGCCTTAGGAAGCACACCCTCGGGTAAGGCTGGATCGAATGTAGATAGGCTATTGGTCAGTGCTGTGCAGTTTGATGCGCATCGAAATGCAGATGCACGTCCGGAGGAGTACGTTTGGAATATCCTTGTGGAGTTGGGGAGCAGGCTGGTACTATGGATTGGAGGCCACCAATGGATGAGAATGAAAGGATGGTTGAGTTGATATGATGAATAATGAGAGGTGGATTGCCCAACAGGAGTTTGGAAGATGTTAATCGAAGTCTGTTCACTTCGAATATCAGGCAATCTAGGAAGCCACCGGAGTTCAAATTACCAAAACTGGAGGTGTATTACGGATGGTTGGACCCTAAAGCACACTTGATGAGGTATAGCCAGCATATGGAAATGCTGGGGGCATCAACGGAAGTCATGGCAAGATGTTTGCCACTTTATTTGATGGAGTTAGTTGCGCTCTGGTTTAGGCAGTTGGAGAATGGTTCAATAAGAACATAGATCGAGTTGGTAGATTGGTTCATGTGGTAGTTTAGGGTCCACATTTCAAGACCCAAGATTGTAATAATGTTGGCAATGCTAAAGCAAAGGACCAGAGAATCCCTGAGGAGTTTCTTAACATGGTTTAATGCGGCAGTTGCTTTAGTGGATCTGTCGGATCTATTCAATGGTCTTAATGGCGATGGTTTTTAGGATTTCCAACGATATGAAATTTAAGATTTTATTGGAGCGGGATCCACCAATGGATCTTGGGGAATTTTTCCATGAAGCCGAAAGCTTCCTACGGCAGGAGGACGCATGAATCAACAAATAGGAAGTAAATGCTGCGTGAAGTGAAGACCATCTGGAGAAGGGTCCAAGAAGGATAAGGGAAAAAGGAAGCTAGATGATGGTTATGATGAATCAAAAAGGCAAAGGAAGGAACGAGGATCAAAGTTCTCCACTTATTTCGATTTGACGGAAAGCATGGAACAAATTTATCTGGACATAGGGGTGTAACTCCCCTATTGAAAACCATCGAGGAAGGATTCTACGGAGCAAGAACGTAGGTCTGGAAAGTATTGTCTATTCCATAAACTAGATGGGCATACTACAGATGAATGCAGGCACTTACGTGACATGGTTAAGGTACAAGTCAGGGATGGCAGGCCGCCACAGTAGGTTAGGATTCGGGTTACGGTAGTGGAATAGGAGGGGCTACCGTTCGCATCCAATGGAAATGGCCTTGGATCGAGCTCATAGATCGTCATCTCTTGATCAGGATGGCTTGAACTAAATAAATAAGAAACTCCACAATAAATGGCTAAGTCACTTACACATGTATGAGATCGAGGTCGGTCCTTAGGCATGCTCTGAGATGATGTGAACCATCTTCCCAGAGAAGTAGTGTTTGGTTTTCCTTGTTTTTTGGTTTTATGTCTGTAAGAACCTAAATTTAATAATTTAATCTAAACCTGCATTATTGTGATGAACAAAACAGGCCGCGGTCTTCCTGACCGAAGAGACAGGATAATAACCGCAAGGTGCCAGTCCTTCACCAAAGAGCGACATGATGGATTCATACGTCATGGATTAATCCCTCGACTGGAAAGTCGAGATCGGAGAAAGTAAGTCAGTATGAAATTGATCGCGTTATGTACTTGGCTGGAGAGTCAGGGACCGGAGTGCAAGAAGTGAGTCGCTTCACCAGAGAGTAACAGGATCGACTTACTTAACATTGTTCCCTTTTTCGCTGGAGAGTGATTGTATAAGGTCTAGTAAGGGTCTAGAGAGACCATGATTGACCTGAGAAGTCTAGGACATTGCATTAAGTTCAGGAAAATTGAACTAGAGTGCAGGAAGTAATGCCTCTTCACTGAAGAGTGACAGGATCGGCTTACTTATTGTTGTTCCTCCTTCATAGAGGAGTAACAGAATGGGGTCTAGTAAGAGCTCGGAGAGGCTATGATCAGTCCAAGAGGACCGGGACATCGCTATATGCCCCAAAAGGGCCAAAGTGCAAAGGGTAGGTTACTTCATCGTAGGGCGATAGGATTGACCTACTCGATATTAAGTTTGGATTAGACTTAGCAAGGGTTCGAAGAGACCATAAAGGATGACGATCTGAAGAGATCATGGGTTGGCTTACTAACTTCCAGGATTCAAACATTTATGGATTTGGATCCAGAGAGGTCATGAATTTGGATAACAATCCAAAGAGATTGAGGATTTGGTACAATGATCCAGTGAGATCATGGATTCGGTTACCGGCTTGGAATCGATATGGATGAATGGATTCGGAATCGACTATCGACTTGGAATAGTTATGGATTTAATTAACAATCCAAAGAGATTGAGGATTCAACATACAAATACTAACTCTTGGGCGAACAAATGATGGCTAATGGCGATTTATTTTGGCACAGGAATGGATTCTAGGTTGGAACATTCGGCATTCAATGGGTTTCAAACTTTGGACTTATGGCAATTCAAAACACACCTTCCTATCACAAGAAACATCTTAGGAGGCAAATGTTATCCCGCCTTTTAATAAGGCAGCTTACCACAGATTTGCCTAAACAGATTTTGTGATCACTAAGGCAAGAAGCCCGAAGGGATGACTATTAGGTTCGAAAATCAGTTATTAATAAGGCTATAGATGATAGTCAAGCGGATTTAGACGAATGGCATCCAAGAATTGGTTACGTATGGATTGGCACTTCCCCTGGGAAGAGGATCAGATTAGATCACTATAGATATGGAAACTTACTTAGCAACTCAACTCAACAGAAATTGATTGATATCTCCTAATTTCACTTAGGGAACTACACGAATAACTAAAAAGACCAAAAGAAGGCATGGAGCGGGACCCATCCTAGGGATCACCGACCCTAGTGCTCAAGCATTGGGGATTGATGTTGATCCCTCAGGGAGGCTCAGATGTGTCCTATTTGTTCCGAAGGGGGTCGGCGTGGTCTTGGTCTGTTACACATGGATTTTCAGCTGGATATTTGTTCGTCTTCCTTTATAAATACAACGTCATGACACTCATTTCTTGGTATTCATTCAAGCTCTCTTCTTCCTCCATTATAATTTTAAGGATATTATCTATAACTATAATGTACAACCTAAATAAAAGGAAAATCGTTGGAGTGGACGTAGGCCAAAGTACGCCGAACCACTGTAAAACATCTTGCGTTCATTTCTTATTGTTTTAATTTTCTGTTCTTCATAGTTTGTTCTCTACTTTATTCTATTTGGAATTGGTTATTAGATTTGTAGTGCTTTCGTATTATTTGGCTGTTGGTGTCTAATTTTGACGCTAACAATAGAGCATACTTAATAGAAGTAAGCAGAAGTCAAACAGTAATGGATATTTAATCTATTAAATTAGAAGTGAGCGGTAATTTCCATTAACGGTGTTAATGAAATAAGAATAAGTTATGTAAAAATAACTGAACATTAGAAGTTGAACATAGGAGGCATTATAGTTAAATAAAATTCATATAGCCTCAAGAACGCATTTATGATGGGTGTGAATTATTGAATCCAGTTAATAACTTAGACTAATTAAAAATGACAGTCATTAGTATAGGTTGAAATGCGAAGTTGGTTATGTTGCACAACAGAAGTCTGCCCTTTAAAAGGGTCTACCAGCAGTTGTGTATACATTAAACTAATGTGGGACTTCTCCAACTATTGGTCCAGTAGGATTATATGTTCACGTATAGGTGAAAGGAATATACCAAAGTGATTTTGCCTCAGCTTGATGTGTAAAGGGCCAAATAAGGTCTGCTTCAGTCCTTTATGGGTACATGTTAAGTAACCAAGTGGCATTTCCTTGATTAGAAGGCAATCTAAAAAGGATGGTGAGCATAGGCTTTGCGCTATTTTAGCAAGGTTGGTAGCATAAGGAGTAAGGATGTACACATAGGTCGAGAGCGTCATCAGTTCGAAAAGCAGTCGGTAGAAATACTAGGGTTATGCCTAAACGGGCAATACTTCCTACTAGTGTAGATCATGTTTGGGACATGCACTGCCTCGTAGTTGTTTATTGCTAGAAGCAAGTCTAGATAACCCTTAGTTGAGGTCTTTCAAGCAAATAGGATATTCAAAGGAACCGAATCCTCAATTTTCCATAGAGCTGTGTCCATAGTCTGAGGAATGGGGTACTCAATACGAAGCGGCTAGATGATTCTTTAAAACAAGTAGAATACAGCTAATAATTGTAAGGCCATTGTTAGCCACTACCGAGGAGATCCTCAGTGTATGTGGACAATTTGGTCTAGATACGAATGGTGGATACCTAGCATGTGTGAAGAGTTACAGATACCAACGGGGAATGTTTCCTTGTCCAAAGAGGGACTGAGGTACATATATGTATACAAACACACATACATATATACGCAGTTTGATAATGTATACCTTGAGTATGTGGGGTGTATCGTATGCGTACATGAAATCAAGACGACTAAGTTTAAAAAGTAGACATAACATGTAATGGAAGCAACCGGCATAAACTAGTGTTATGTATAAAGTATGTAGTTTACCAATCATCGGAACATTGTTCTAACCCCCCTCTCATTATAATCCACATGATAGACTTAGAGGGACATGTATTGGTATAAGATGGGAAAAGTGGAAGGATAGATTTCCTTATGCATGCACAACTGACAAGGGTATTAGATACTAGAGGTATCAGCCATGGTTAGTAATTATATGTTTTATTATACTTTACTATTCCTATGTGAGTTTATATCGATTGTTTACTAATATGCTTTTGTTATTTACAGGATACCAACACCAACAATTTATAACCTAGTGGACTTGGGTTTTCTATTTAGCAAAAAAATGGATCCATTAGAGTGCGGGTTGTTACATTTGGTATTAGAGCTTAGGTTAATCGATCATAGGAATTTAAATTATGCCAAGTGAACTTATTTGTATTTTTTACCTTTATATATATATATGTAATAAATCAAACTTTATAAATTCTGACTATAGCAGTAGTTGAAACCATATTTTTAAAAGATGAATAAATATATGAATTGAAAAAGTAGATAAAGTTAAAAATATACACCTATCTTGATCATCCCATGAGAGATAAGTCATACCGAAAAGGCATTGACTTAAGAAGAGTATGAATGTGATAAATAGAAGGGTCCCTAAAGTTGGATAGTACTTGACTCCCTTGATGGGTCTGGATTGCCCAATGGTTGTAGATTCCTGAACAATTACCGGTTAATGATGTACATTAGATCCAGATAAGAGGAAAGTAAGTGTCTATATGTTGTTGATATCTAGAAGTAAGGATTAAATAAGATCTCGAAGGAAGATGTGAAAAAATCACTCCAAGATGATAAAAAAATTAATATTCTAGGAGAAGATAGATAACACAGTAGGTAGAAAAGAAGAAAAGTCTAGAGGAAGAGACAAATAAAAATCCACTTTGGGTCTGACCTTATATGAAAGAATTTAATAAAAAGGGTTGAAAAATATATATAAATAAAATATTTGAGATGACTTTTCAAAGGATTTATTTGAAAATGGAAAATTCTATTTTTAAAATCAGTTAAAAATAGGTTTTAATAAAGAGAATATTTCTTATGAAAAAAATAGAGAGCGTATGTATAGCTCGTCAATTTTTATAACAGGAAAATTATTAAGTCTTAAAATTCTTTTTGGGTTGGACAATAGGAAATGGTGTCAATTTTAAAGGGTTTTAAAAGAATAGGAAAGTAGACAAATCGTAAATAGAGCGGTATGCAAGTGTACACTATGGATAGATAGGAATTTTTTAGAACAATCAGCACAAAGATAAAGAAGACGGAGGCAGAATGAAACAATGTTGGTTATAATTAACATTTATGATTCGACTCGGCCAAAAAGAGCCCGGGTTCAACTTAGCCCAAATAAGCTAGGAGCGGTCAACCCCTTAGGATCAACCAGTCGACATGTAAAGGTTGATCAACCCAAGATAAGCGGTCGATCGGTTATGGGTTTCAATTGTATCCCGAACCTCGAATGCGACATAAAGTCATGTCCAGGTTGAGCCGCCACTTTATTTCTCAAGCTCTCCTTCCTCTTCAATTGCGACTGCACCTACTCCTCCCTAAAATAGCCGACGGGGACGACTCCACGGCCATAAAAACTAGCAGCACTTCATCCGCTCGGCCCCAAATGCAAATCTAAAAGCCCCACCAAACCAAATCATGGTCCCACCATGAAGCAACATCTTTTTTCGTCACCCAAATCTGATCCCGTAAGTAATCGCTTGGCTCCAAAATGATGAAGAGAAAGTAAAACGATATGAAGCAGCATCGAATTTTGTGTTTCTCCAGAAGGGATCGGTAAAGTTTGGAAACTTCACTGCTTATGATTTAGAGGGCTTATTTGCATATACAGGATTACCACCGATCCTTAATCATGATATGTTTGTACGTCTGTTTGACACTAATCTAGAGTATTCTTTCGACGATTTAAGGCAATAGCTTCACATCCGAAGTGAAAGGAGTAGAGATTCGGATGATCGATGAGTAGTTTGGAGGTGTTCTACACATCTCCATAGAAAAAAGGATTTGAAGGATATTGAGACCTTCGATCCAGCTATTCTTTAACAGATATTCCATAAGAGAGTAGGTATCTGGCGGACATACAACATACAGGACCAAGCCCGTTGGGTCGCCCGCATCAGTCAGCATAACATCATCCCCATGATGGGAGTTTCGACTAGATCTTCCCACTGGTGTAGAAGGCCACCTACGCCACATTTTTTGTATTCAGGTGAATTGGGCTAAGGCCATCATGTGCAATTATGTAGGTCAAGGAGTTGGGATGCGTAGGAGCTATCCTTCATCATTTTTAAACTCTCATCTTTCGATAGTATGAAGTTAGCTTCTGATAAAAGCAAGTGCAAACAAAGGCACTTTCATCATTGGATAGATCCTCCCTTAGGAGGATGAGGATTAGGGAGGCATCTGTAGAGTTTAGAGCATAGGAGAAAGCATGACAGGCACAAATAGATTGGGCTTTATGGCCAGATCGGGAGGTTGCAGAGCCACAGTCACATGTCCTTGAGTATGTAGTGATCCAAGATTCCCAGATCAAGCCGAGCTGCAACAGATATGGGCGGAGTAGTAGTGCCAGGGTCGCGAGCTTGGATGCATATCTTCCATGCTCTGATCATTTAGGGGTTGCGGCAACGGTTCATGCTCTCATGGAGGAGCAAGGCCATCCCACAGCCCATAGGTAGTAATAGGATTAGGAGTAGTAGTTGCTGCTTTTCTTCCATCATTTGTTTTCATTTAGGATTGGGTTGCAAGCATTAGTTGTTTCTATTTTTATAAAATGCGTACGATGTTATGAGAAATATTCCTTTTTATTTGTTTCTAGATTGACGGCTATTTTTATTGGAAAACAATAGAAATAAGAAAATCTCATAAAGGACACTTAACTAATGTAAAAGAAAAGAATATATATATATATATATATAGCTGGAATTTTATAAAATAAATTAGAAAATTTATTTAATTAGCTACTAAATGAAAAGTAAAGTCAAGTCCCAAAAAGTTCTAACACTTTGAAAAATAAATTTTAGCAAGTGAAGGACAGAAAAAGGTTGTTATTAAACTACGGGTCACTATCCTAACATGTTAAAAATTGAAATTTACAAATGAACTTGTTTATTGATTGTTTTTCCAAAATAAAAGAATTTTTTTTAGAAATTTAAGAATTACTGTGTAGTAGAAAAAAGTCAATCATGGACGTTAACCCATTGATTACATCCCAACTACATAGGATGTTGCTTGATTTGTTTTGAAAAATAAAAAACAAACACTTTTGAAATTTTTTGTCCAAAAATCTTTATTTTAAAAAAATTTGTGAAAGTTTTAAAAAATGAATTTTATTTTTTAAAAATTTTCAACTATTTTTGAAATTTAGGCGAAAAAGATTTTTTAATGAAAAAGAAGATTTTAATTTTTAAATTGCCATATGCTTAGCGTAGGAAAACTGATGCGTTCGCAAATATGAATTTTATCGTTTGGAACGATATGAAGAAAAAAAGTATAGTTGATGATGAGAGAAAAAACTATTTTAGCTTTGGACTTTCTTTTTCTATACCTTGTTAAGAAAGGAATAAACTTGTTTTGAAATAACTCTATTTTAAGAATTTATAGTCTAACAACAAAATTTTGTTTATGCGGACTATACTTAGGAAAGTTGAAAAGAGAATTTGAGAAAAAGAGAAGGTTTCAAAGTACAGTAGAATGGGTACACAAGAGAACGATAGAAGTATGGATTTCTCCATCTAAAATCTTTTCATGCATAAGAATGTAAGTTTAGAAAATTGGATTTTCAAAAAATTTGGGTGTTAGAAATGGTGTGTTAGGTTTGGATAGCAGGGATTGAATGAAAATCAGTTGAATCATACTTCTATTCATAGAAGTGTGGGAAAATTTGGATGCAAAAAGAAATATTTTGATTTTCAAAACTAGCATACATTTGGGACTGCCTGTAACGACCTGAAATTTTCGACTCCGAAAATCCCAGATTGTTAAAGAAAGAAGAAAGATGAAAGAAGGAAAATAGAAAACAACAACATCTCTCATTCGCAGCGGATAAAATGTAATAACAAATAATAGCATTTTCATAAAGAAGGCTGTAATTGTTACTTTACATACAATTCATCAGAGTACAATCACTTATGCATAAACTGGACAGTTATACAACTTGTTCCAGACTACAACCATACAGACTACACAGTCTCATATATCAACGGAAAACATCATACATTCCTGCCATCTAGCTCGCCTCCTAAGCTCCAAAACGTCCTAAACTGAAAATCTGTAATACTCGGTCTGACCCGAGCATTACATCAAAGTAACACCCGGGTCAGGCTGGAAACCTGCGTGAGTAAACCCATCTAACAATGAAATTCTAATGCATAAAATTTATTTAAACCCAGGGTAACTCGTACCTAACTATGAGTTCTTAACTTATCATAGTCAAAAATACAACTTACAATCATATCTACGTATTTTTACTTAGATTAAATGACCAAGTCCACATTATTTATTCCGCTCCATCCTATTTATTCCAATATCAAATCCATAAAAATTATCGTAGATAACAAATCGAAGTGGTTTTGGGTATTTAATGATACCCAACCCCTGTCTCTTCAATCCAATGTTATCTTAAAAACAAAGCTGTTTAAATTTTAAACAATTCCATTTATATCAAAAAATTGCATATTTACATAGCCGTTCATCACAGATAGACAAACCATATTATCACAGTTCAACCCAAACATAATCATTATCACATAGCATCACCAATCACTTATCAGAAATATCAAATAATCCAATGCATACAATATCATTCAATCATTCATAAGCAAGATTAATTGGTCACACCATTTCTATTTTATTTAAATAAATTAAATTAATTTCTTCAATCACCTTTTAATCCTGCTTTCATAACATTAATTAATTTCAAACCATTAATTAAACATCCCTTAATCTCCTCTTTAGTTACATTAAGAAATTAGCCTTTAATTAATAACATAAATTAATTAACCTTTAACCATTCACATTAATTAACCTCTAAGTATTCTCATTATTTAATTAATTACATTGATCCTAAATTAATTACTTAAATTACTTATCCTATAATCACTTACTTTGATTAATTATCTTTTAATTAATCCCATTCACTGACCAACCCTTAATCAATTTCCTTAATTAATCAATCCTTCAATTAATTACACTAAGTAATTAATCCTTAATTACTTTCGTTAAATAATTTACCTTTCAATACTTTCATCAAGTAATTATCCCATTGGTTAATTATCCATAATTAGTTAACCTTGATCATTAATTAATTTAACCTTTAATTTCTAATTAAATTAATTAACCCTTACGGGTTAATCCTTTAATTACTTACATTAAGTAATTATTATTTAAGCAATTAATCTCTAATTAATTAACCCATAATTAATTAAATTAATTAACTACCCTTAAAATCATTAATTAATTAAATAAATAAATTACTCTTAATTACTTTATTAATTTAATTAATCCTCAATCATTCAAGATCTTAGTTAACTTTAAGATAAACCATTTATCTTTATTAATTACTCAATTATCATTAACATATAAATTTAAAACATTTTATCCTTATAGTTAACTTTCTTAATGAAATCATTTAATTAAGTTTAAAAATAAAATAAACATTTAACGAATTTAAAGTTAACAAATCATAACTTCCTTTAATCAATAATTTAAACATTTATCAACTAATAGTTTAAACTAATTTCGATTTAAAATTAAAATCTTGCTTTTATAAAACCTTTCAAAAAAACTTTTTAAAAAAACTATTTTTAAACATTCTTCGGGACCAACTCGAATCCCACCCGAGAACTACCCCGAGAACTTCCCTTTCAAACTTTGTTAGTTTAAAATTGTAAAACTGGAACATGATTTCACTTCACATTTCTACACGAGTTCCTACTCGAGTTCCCAACCCAAACACCCCAGTGTCTCTTCGAGTCAATATCCCTACCCAAACAACTGACAACATCAGACACCTGTGCACCTGCACAGATGATCATGACGACGATGACCACCGCCGACACCTTCAACCCATCGACGATCACCAAATACTTCAATCTCGACCCACAAATCACTAGCACAAGCCCACAATCATGATCGAGCAATCTCAGTCGAAACTGGAACCAAAACCCAATGCCAAAACCCCTTACGAACCCATGTCTCCGACCACCAGACATCGCGCAACCACGTCCTCAACTTCGCCAGACATCCATGCAACCAATGCCTCAGGTCCGATGTTACTCTATTCACCGAAGACACTGCAGTAAACCAAACCCTGACCTCGTTCCATTTATAGCTTTAAACCCTCGATGATTGATTGTCGATGCCACAGTGGTCCATAAGACTAGCCACCATTTTTCCCAAGCTTTTCTACCTCCTAGCCACCTCCAGAAGTGATCCTGACCATCTATATCACTTTGATCATCCCCAATAGCTCAAAACTTACTTTCTGATCCAACCCCAAATGCTCACTCAATACAAATCTAAAAATTGTGATTTCACTTTTAAAAATCCTAATTTTCAAAGAAGATTCAAGTTATAAACATGAATCACCAAACCATGATGATGGATTTTAACACGTTCGTATGTTTTCTACTGTTCTTTCTATTTTCCAGAAAATTTTCAAACTGAATTTGCTTAAAAATATTTTTAAACTTAAATTGTTCTTAAACAAAGATATTTTGTTTAAATCCTTCATCCTATAAAAGATTGTAGGAAGAGATTTTAAATTTTTATTTTTAAACTCAGAAGTTAAGAAACAAGGATATACCCAGTTATACAAACATGCACTCTTTAATACATACAAATATACAGAGATCACACTTATATATACACATGCAAAACACAATTTAATCTAGGAATCACATGCACATATTTTAATTTACTTAAGTCCTTTAAATAATATGTTTACTCATCTGTTTAAAAGAGAGATAGCTTGAAAAATTGGATTTGAAAACTTGAGTTGCCTCTAGATTTTGAAAAATGAAATGCTTTGAAACGAGAAACTTTGAAATCTAAAGCTTTGATTGGTTTTAAACTTGAAAATACTTGATGGTCTGAAGCTAATTATTGTTGTAAAAGTTTAATTTGAAACAGAGATGATGTTCTTTTGATTACAGGTTGAATGTTGCTGTAGATTATATGAGGTAATTGAATAAGTTGTTTTTGTTCTTTAATTCTCAGGTTTGTAGATTTAATTACAGGCTTGAGTACTTGCTTTTGAAATGAGAAGATAAGAAAAGAATAAGGAAAAGAGGAGATAGGAGTTTAATGTAGAGTTAATTAGGATTTATTAAAAATTAAAAAAATTAAAACAAATTTGTGACACTTGTTAATTTCCTTAACATTTGTCATTAGCATGCATTATTTTACTTACATTTGTTAAATTGTACTTATTTAGCTTACATGTGTGATCATGCAATTTTTAAATATTTTTTTATTTGTTAATATAAAGCTTTTGTATTAAATTTCCTAATCAATAAATACCTTTCTTAATTTATATAAGTAAGATTCTTTAAAGAAAGTATTATAAAACAAATTATATACTAATAAAAAATCTTATACATTCATTATTAAACCCAAAATATTTTAAAATAATTATCTTTTAGATTTCAAAGTTAAATCCAAATTCAAATTCAATTTCAATTTAAAATCCAATTTGAAATCAGCTCAAATATATGTATATATTTAAACAACACAAATTAAATTTGTAAATAATAATTCAATTTTAAAATCTATTTATATCTATATTTAAAAACATCACATTATCATTATTGTTTGAAAATAACAATTTTGCCAATTTTAAATAATTTATAAAGGAGATTATCACATTTATTTGTTTAATCTATAAATCAGTATATTAAATTAGATAATAATCCAATTATCTGATGATCGAAAATTCGGGTTATCACATTCCTCCCCCCTTTGAATCTTTTCGTCCTCGAAAAGGAAAGAAACCAGAATTTATTATATACCAAAAATCAGATAAGTTATTCTTTGATCAATTTTAAAACACTTTTAAAAATCCACATAACATTATAAAATAGTTTTATAAAAATATTTTTTTATAACTTGATGTCTCACCCAATCCATCTATGTTCTCACAGAAATTTGGCCATACGTTGATCAAGTGTAGGACAGAAAATCTATAAGTACTTAGCAGACTCATTTTCGACAGCCAGTGAAAATACGTGGAAAACATTTTCGAAAACTTTGTGAAAATATAGAAAACATTTTTGAAATAGAGAAAACATCTTTGGTGAGAATGCTCTGGAAATCATCACCCCCTCCATGGCCGCAGTTAACCCGATGGTTACGTTGCCATCCTCGCAAAATCCATAGATAACTGTAGGAACTCCGCATCCCTCGATTATGCCATGGAACCCGCTATAGATCGCAGTTACATCTGGGTTTACTTTGCTATCACAACAAAAAACCATATAACTGTAGGCATCAGCGCCCTCGAATTTCGCTGCCAAAAAAATGAAAATTCTCCACTCCACCATAGATCGCAGTCTACTGATGTTATGTTGCCTTCCCGACAAAATCAAACATAGACCGTTGACACTCACCTCCACATGATTTCCGCTATGGTCCACAGTAGATCGCAGCGACATCGAATTACACTATCTTCACAGCACAACCCAAATGCCTCTGTATGCATCAGCCCCCTCGACTTTCGCTACCCAATAATCCTCAGGAACTTCATTTTGTCCGGACTTCCTTACAAGATCAACTTTAGAACCCCCCTTAGGGCTCAAGGTAGTACCACCCCATGACACTCTTGAGAAGTTCATTCTATGGGAGCGCCTTTTTCCCCAAAGCCATTCTCAAAACACTTTATACTATACACATATAGTATCTTTCAAATCATACCCTTTGTATGAATCACATATATATCTCCTCTACACAAAATCGATTATCCCAAAATCGATAATTCTCAAACTCGGCTTTCCATATCTCCGAAATTGATTTTTCCCAAAAATCAAAAGCCTTTCAACATCCATAGGTTCCAAAAACTTTTTCCAAAATCATTCCCATAAGATCCTTTATATATATATATATATATATATATAATATCTTGAAAATCTTTGGATCACTTCATACTTGTATAAATTCCCTTTTTATACTTCAAATACTTTCAAAAACCTTTCTTCTGGCTATAGATTCAACAAGGGGAATTTATTATGTATAACAAAGATATATAACTTTGTTTATTCCAAATCAAATATTCCAATTTGATTACTCTTTTATAAAGTTATTAACCATATTATTTTTCTATAAAATGTGTTCTAATCATAGAAATATCCAACTCCTATTTTATTTCATCATTCATTTTTCAAAATATGCCCTTCCATTTCAAAATTCATTTTACAGTTCTTATCACAAATTCTCAATATCAATTTCATTCAAACCCGTACAATGTACACATTCAACCGTACGCAATATCAAATCTGATCGCTCACTCGATCACACAATTTCACTTCCGAACTAGTATCGTCCATACGAGTTCGTAGTACAGACTCGGATCTGGTTTCTTGATCAGAAACCATCATTCTCCTTGCATAGTCATAACTATGACAGAGAATTCTCAGAATCAACCAAAAATCCATATCTAGGGTTCGTCGTCGAAAATCGAGTGAAAAATCCCAACTCGGATCGGTATACTATCTCGAAATTCTTTGCTCGAATCCAGATCAAATGACTATGTGAATAGAATAATATACGTACATCCTACGTCTTTATATTCCTTTATCATTAGCTAAAATCAATTCTCTTTTCTATTCATCTTCATTTTTGATTCTATTCACTCGTCCATAAATGCCTCCAATTTCCATTTGGGTTAACACTCCATTCCTAATCTCGATTGGTACTCAACTATAGACAGTTTACACTCTGACCAACTTAAATTTAGAAAATAGCTTAAAAGGTTAAAAATAGATAAGTAGTCGAAAAATAATTATTAGTTGTAAAATAGCTGTAAAATAGTTAAGTAGCATTAAGATAGTTGTAAAATAGTTAGATAATTGCAAAATAGTTATAAAATAGTAATTATTTCATAAAACAATTGTGAAATAGTTCCAAAGGTAGTAAAAGATAGTTTTGGGTTTTAAAAAGAAAAGTTGTATAGTAGATAGCTAGGAAAAATAGATTTAAAAACAGTTATATTAAAATAATTTTATTTGAAGAAAGAAATATAGTTCAGAGCCAAACTGTCCAATTCCCAATCTCCATTTCCAAACAATTTCCAATTCCACATCTATTAAAATTGATTCAATTTCAATTCAATCTAAATTATCTTCAATTCCTATCCCAAATTCAAATTAATTTCTATTTGTGAATTTTATACTTATCCGTCTTCAATCATAATTCCAATTAATTTAAATAAAATAAAATTTTGAACTAATTCAATTTAATCTCAACTTTAAACCATCACGAATTATATAAATTCGAGTTAAATTTTTATATTGATTTAATCCCTTAAATCAAATTAACCGTTACTTTTAAGTCAAATCAACTTTATTTTTAATTTAATCACTTAAATCTCTAAACCATTTAATTCTGAGTCCAAACTCCAAAATTCCATTTCAAATTATCTTTACTTAACTTATTTCAAAGTTCAAACAAGAATTCATAAACAGTTTAATCTTCAGATTCTAATTTATTATCCATTTTTAACTTCAAAACCATTCTCAGTTTCATAAATTATTTATAACGATATAATGATATCAGGATAAATAAACATCCAAATTTATCCAAACACCAATTAACAACATCCATTTTCAATTTCCAGATCTCAAACCCATTTTGAGATCACTCATAACTCCCATTTTAAATCAACCATTTAACTTTCCAAGTTAAATTTCAATTTCATCTTAAAGTTTCCAATTCAGGTTGTTTGTTCTAGAATTATTTAACTTCCCCTAAGTTAAATTCACTTTAATTTAATCCAGACAACTTTACCCAAATTTGAATTCCCATTTCAAATTTTAAAGTTCATATTAACAATCTTCCCACTTAAGTTTAAAAACTTATTTCACTTTGGGTTTTCACATCACATTCCAAGGAAAAATTTAAAACTCAGCACTTAGAGTTTATTTCAAATCATCTTTGATATTATGTATATCCCTCATATATACATATTTATTTCCTTTGCATACCAAGTTATCCTTAAATTTTAAACCACCTTTGGTTTTAGTTCAAAACAAATTCCTTTAAATTTTCAAACAACTCTTGTTTGAAACTGGACCCTTTTATTCAAATATATTAAATAATATTACTTATTATTTCTTTATCACTTTGAAACAATTTCCAAATTCTAGACTTAGATTTTAAAATATCATAATTTAGATCATCTTCATTACCAATTTATAAGTCATACTCACCTAAATGTTTACTTCCTTAAAACATTTCATTATTAAATACAACAACCATTTATGATAATAACCAAGATTATCACATCTGGAAACCAATTCATTATTATCTTATTCTGAAAACACTTCTACAAATTAGGAATATAACTTCAGTTTGGATCCATTTCAAACTTATCTTCATTTAATTTCAATTTGGTTGTACTAATATTTCCACTTAATTCTCATTATTTTATTTGATTCCAATAATCAACAACCAATTTCTTTAACATATTTAAAGTTAGAAAAATTATTTCTTTATATATCATAAGATAAACTTATATGAAAATCATTTTTAAAATCATTTTATAAGAAAATAACAAATGCGCCCTCATATATACTATACTCAACTGATTCTACGGTACTATTGACCCTATCCTTAATGAGTAAACCCACCAGAGCCAAGGTTCTCGCTTAACCTTATGCTCTGATCCCAAAATGTAGCGACACGAAATTTTCAACTCTGAAAATCCCATATTGTTAAAGAAGAAGAAAGAAGGAAAATAGAAAACAACAATATCTCACATTCGCAGCGGATAAACTATAATAACAAATAACATTTTTATAAAAAAAGCTGTAATTGTTACTTTACATACAATTCATCAAAGTATAATCACTTATACATAAACTGGATAGTATACAACTTGTT
Organism: Allium cepa; assembly: GCA_030765085.1. Classification (NCBI taxonomy): domain Eukaryota; kingdom Viridiplantae; phylum Streptophyta; class Magnoliopsida; order Asparagales; family Amaryllidaceae; genus Allium; species Allium cepa. The sequence continues at coordinate 582,659,781 of CM060940.1, forward strand.
CCAGACTACATCCATACAGACTAGATAGTCTCATATATACAGCGGAAAACTCCATACGTTCCTACCATCCAGCTCGCCTTCTGAGCTCCAGAACGTCCTAACCTAGAAATCTATAATACTCGGTCTGGCCCGAGCATTACATCAAAGTAACACCCGGGTCAGGCTAGAAACCAGCGTGAGTAAGCCCGTCTAACAACGAAATTCTAATGCATAAAATTTATTTAAACCTGAGGTAACTCATAACTACGAGTTCTTAACTTACCATAGTCAAAAACACATCTTATAATCATATTTAAGTATTTTTACTTAGATTAAATGACCAAGTCCACATCATTTATTCCGCTCCAGCCTATTTATTACAAATCAAATCCATAAAGAATTATTGTAGATTAGAAATCAAAGTGGTTTCGGGTATTTACTGATACCTGACCCCGGTCTCTTCGAATCCAATATTATCTTAAAAACAAAGCTGTTTAAATTTTAAACAATTCCATTTATATCAAAAAATTGCATATTTACATAGCCATTCGTCATCGATAGACAAACCATATTATCACAGTTCAGCCCAAACATATCATTATCACATAGCATCACCAATCACTTATCATAAATATCAAATAATCCAATGCATACAATATCAATCAATCATTCATAAGCAAGATTAATTGGTCACACCATTTCTAATTTATTTAAATAAATTAAATTAATTTCTTCAATCACCTTTTAATCCTGCTTTCACAACATTAATTAATTACAAACCATTAATTAATCATCCCTTAATCTCCTCTTTAATTACATTAAGAAATTAGCCTTTAATTGATAACACAAATTAATTAACCTTTAACAATTCACATTAATTAACCTTTAAGTATTCTCATTAGTTAATTAATTACATTGATCCCAAATTAATTACTTAAATTACTTATCCTATAAAAACTTACTTTGATTAATTATCTTTTAATTAATCCCATTCACTGACCAACCCTTAATCAATTTCCTTAATTAATCAATCCTTTAATTAATTACACTAAGTAATTAATCCTTAATTACTTCCCTTAAGTAGTTTACCTTTAAATACTTTCATCAAGTAATTATCCCACTGGTTAATTATCCACAATTAATTAACCTTGATCGTTAATTAATTTAACCTTTAATTTCTAATTAAATTAATTAACCCGTAATGGGTTAATCATTTAATCACTTACATTAAGTAATTATTATTTAAGCACTTAATCTCTAATTAATTAACTCATAATTAATTAAATTAATTGACTACCCTTAAAATCATTAATTAATTAATTAATTAAATTACTCTTAAATTACTTTATTAATTTAATTAATCCTCAATCATTCAAGATCTTAATTAACTTTAAGATAAACCATTTATCTTTATTAATTACTCAATATCATTAACATATAAATTTAAAATATCTTATCCTTAGTTAACTCCTTAATTAAATCATTTAATTAAGTTTAAAACTAAAATAAACATTTAACTTAACAAATTTAAAGTTAACAAATCATAACTTCCTTTAATCAAATAACTTAGACACTTATCAAGTAGTAGTTTAAACTAATTTCGATTTAAATTTAAAATCTTGCTTTTATAAAACCTTTCTAAAAAAACTTTTTTTTAACAAACTGCTTTTAAACATGCTTCGGGTCCAACCCGAATCCCTCCCGAGATCTACCCCGAGCACTTCCCTTTCTTTTTTTTCAAAACTTTGTTAGTTTAAAATTGTAAAACTGGAACATGATTTCACTTCACGTTTCTACACGAGTTCCAACTCGAGTTCCCAACCCAAACACCCCTGTCTCTCTTCGATTCAATATCCCTACCTAAACCACTGACAACATCAGACAACAGTGCACCTGCACAGATGTTCGTGATGACGATGACCACCGCCGACACCTTCAACCCATCGACAATCACCAAATCCTTCGATCCCGACCCCCAAATCACTAGCACAAGCCCATGATCATGATCGAGCAATCTCAGTCGAAAATGGAACCAAAACCCATCGCCAAAACCCCTCGCGAACCCACGTCTCTGACCACCAGACATCGCGCAGCCACGTCCTCAACTTCGCCAGACATCCACGCAACCAATGCCCCAGGTGCGATGTCACTCGATTCAACGGAGACACTGCAGTAAACCGAACCCCGACCTCGTTCCATTTACAGTTTTAAACCCTACGATGATCGATTGCCGATGCCATAGTGGTCAACATGACCAGCCACCATTTTTCCCAAGCTCGTCTACCTCCTCGCCACCTCCAAGAGTGATCCCGACCCTCTATATCACTTTGATCATCCGCAATAGCTCAGAACTTACTTTCTGATCAAACCCCAAATAGTTACTCAATACAAATCTAAAAATTGTGATTTCACTTTTAAAAATCCTAATTTTCAAAGAAGATTCTGGTTATAAACATGAATCAGCAAACCATGATGATGGATTTTAACATGTTTTTATGTTTTCTACTATTCTTCCTGTTTTCTAGAAAATTTCCAAATTGAATTTGCTTAAAAATATTTTTAAAACTTTGATTGTGCTTAAAAAAAGATATCTTGTTTAAATTCTTCATCCTATAAAAGATTGTAGGAAGAGATTTTAAAATTTTGATTTATTTTTAAACTCTGAAGTTAAGAAACAAGGATATACCCAGTTATACAAACATGCACTCTTCAACATATATAAATATACAGAGATCACACTTATACATATACACATGAAGAACACAATTTAATCCAGGAATCACATGCACAGATTTTAGTTTACTTAAGTCCTGTAAATAATATGTTTACACACCTGTTTAAAAGACAGAGAGCTTGAAAAATGGGATTTGAAACCTTGAAATGCCTATAGATTTTGAAAACTGAAATGCTTTGGAACTGGAAACTTTGAAATCTTAAGCTTTGACTGGTTTTAAACTTGAAAATACTTGATGATCCGAAGCTAGTTGTTGTCGAGAAAGTTTAATTTGAAACAGAGATGATCTTCTTTTGATTACAGGTTAAATGTTGCTGTAGATTATTTGAGGTAGTTGAATAAGTTGTTTTTGTTCTTTAATTCTCAGGTTTGTAGATTTAATTACAGGCTTGAGTTTACTTGCTTTTGAAATCAGAAGATAGGAAAAGAATATGGAAAAGAGGAGATAGGAGTTTAATGTAGAGTTAATTATGATTTAATAAAAATTGAAGAAAATAAAAACAAATTTGTGACACTTGTTAATTTCCTTAACATTTGTCATTAGCAAGCATTATTTTACTTACATTTGTTAAATTGTACTTATTTAGCTTACATGTGTAATTATGCAATTTTTAAATATTTTTTATTTGTTAATATAAAGCTTTTGTATTAAATTTACTAATCAATAAAAACCTTTCTTAATTTATATAACTAAGATTCTTTAAAGAAAGTATTAACAAATTATATACTAATAAAAAATCTTATACATTCATTTTTAAACCCAAAATATTTTAAAATAATTATCTTTTAGATTTCAAAGTTAAATCCAAATTCAAATTCAATTTCAATTTAAAATCTAATTTGAAATCAACTCAAATATATTTTTATATTTAAACAACACAAATTAAATTTGTAAATAACAATTCTATTTTAAAATCTATTTATATCTATATTTAAAAACATCACATTATTATTATTGTTTGAAAATAACAATTTTACCAATTTTAAATAATTTATAAAGGAGATTATCACATTTATTTGTTCAATCTATAAATAGTATAATAGTTAAATCAGATAATAATCTAATTATCTGATGCCCAAAAATCCGGATTATCACATTTCACCCCCTTTGAATCTTTTTGTCCTCGAAAAGGGACGAAACCAGAATTTATTCTATACCAATAATCAAATAAATTATTCTTTGATCAATTTTAAAGCACTTTTAAAAATCCACATAACATTATAAAATAGTTTTATAAAAATATTTTTTTATAACTCGATGTCTCAACCAGTCCATCATTGTTCTCACAGAAATTCGATCATACTTGATCAAGCGTAGGACTGAAAATCTATAAGTACTTAGCAGACCCATTTCCAACACCCAGTGAAAATACATGGAAAACATTTTCGAAAACTTTGTGAAAATATAGAAAACATTTTTGAAATAGAGGAAACATCTTTGGTGAGAATGCTCTAGAAATCATCACCCCTTCCATGGTTGCAGTTAACCCGATGGTTACGTTGCCATCCTGGCAAAATCCGTAGATAACTGTAGGCACTCCGCGTCCCTCAATTACTCCATGGAACCCGCTATAGATCGCAGCTACATTTGGGGTTACATTGCTATCACAGCAAAAACCCATATAACTGTAGGCATCAGTGCCCTCGAATTTCGCTGCCAAAAGAATAAAACTTCTCCACTCCACCATAGATTGCAGTCTACCGATGTTACGTTGCCTTCCCGGCAAAATCAAACATAGACCGTTGACACTCACCTCCACACGATTTCCGCTATGGTCCACAGTAGATCGCAGCGACATCAAATTACACTATCGTTACAGCATAACTCAAATGCCTCTATAAGCATCGACGGCCACGACTTTCGCTACCCAATAATTCTCAGGAACTTCAGTTTGTCCGAATTTCCTCACAGGATCAATTTTAAAAACCTCCCCTTAGGGCTCAAGGCAGTACCACCCCGTGGCACTCCTGAGAATCATTCCATGGGAGCGCCTTTTTCCCCAAAGCCATTCTCAATACACTTTATTCTATACACATATAGTATCTTCCAAATCATACCCTTTGTATGAATCACATATATATCTCCTCTACACAAAATCGATTATCCCAAAATCGATAATTCTCAAACTCAGCCTTCTAAATCTCCAAAATTGATTTTTCCCAAAAATCAAAAGCCTTTCAACGTCCATAGGTTCCAAAAAACTTTTCCCAAAATCATTCTCACAAGATCCTTTATATATATATATATATATATATATATATATATATATATATATATGAAATAAAATCTTGAAAATCTTTGGATCACTTCATACTTGTATAAATTCCCTTTTTATACTTCAAATACTTTCAAAAACCTTTCTTCTGGCTATAGATTCAACAAGGGGAATTTATCATGTATAAAAAAGATATATAACTTTGTTTATTCCAAATCAAATATTCCAATTTGATTACTCTTTTATAAAGTTATCAACCATATTACTTTTGTGACGACCTGACCTTCTACGCCCAGAAAGACGTATCGTCTTTAAGAAAGAAAGGGATGAGAAAATAGAAAAGATAGAGAAGAAAGAACAACAACATCAGAATCTCACAGCGGAACGAATAGATTATAATAATCACATAAGTATTTACATAATATATAACATCAATCAGAGTTATACAGATAATACATCACATACTAGAGAATTATAAACACCTGTCTAGTTAATACAATACAATACAACACAAGCAAATAACTCAGAGATACCATCACAGCTGAACTACATGTATATCTACAACGCTGAAGCCTCCTGCTCCATTGCTCCTCCAGAATTCGTTAAAGCTAACCTGAATCCCTTGGCTACCCGTAGAAATTTGGGTACCCGAGAGTTTATGAAAAATAAAAACAAACTCCGGGTCAGACATGGGTCTGGTATGAGTAACAGGTTAAAGTTGCTTAACTTTGAAAATCTTTTGAAAACAAAAGGTATCACGTAAGACTCCCCACAAATAAACATGGGTAAGTTTTTACCTTACGCTAACCAAATCATTTGATAGGAAATTCAGTGATATTATAATAGGTCTAGGGTTTTCAAGTAAATAGAAAATAGCCGAAATTGTTACATCTATTAAATTCCAGCTACTAGCCACAAAAGTGGGTAATACAATCAAAACCGTTGGCACTTATTGGATTGTGGATTCCATACAATGCAGGACTACTGGGGTACCGCCCGTCACAGTACGTGGCCTAGATCAACGTACCGAGGATCACTCCCGACCCCCTGCAACACAAGACTGGAACCATTCCTTACTGAACAGTCCCGAACAAGATAAACCCCGCAGTTGTTTGCAACCAACTGCCCACACAGCCGAAAATAAAGGGACATCTAGACAGGGGAATATCGTTGTCCTGCTTGGGCATGACCCACCTAACCTTGCTGCACCTCCCCTGTTTTAGCCATTCCCGGTTGATGAGGCTTGAGGCTACGATTACCTTTAGAGAACATATTTTCTTAGAATGCTCATCGCCCACCTGACGATGTGTTGAAAGCATTCAATCCATACAAGTTCGTTCCGGGTTCGAACGAAACCGAAGGCATTATCTCGTTACACTCATTTTGGAATCACTCTCAGAGTTAACGACGATAACCCTTGCATTCTGAATCTTCATCTTCACTTCAGATTCATGACCTATCGTTAATTTGGAATCGATGTGGTTTTCGGATGTTCCAAATGTGGAAACCCGATCCCGGTCTCATCGAAATCCAAAACGTGTCTTTTAAGGCCAAATTGTCTATTTAGTCTTAACAGTTTAATTCAATATAATCAACATACACACGGATGGATAATTTATAATATCACAATAGATAATCAAAGATAATCTCATAAACAGATAATCAATATTATCATCCAAACAGATAACTAAAAATTACCATATTTAAACCAAGCATCCATATCAGATAAATATTATTCATGTCAGATCTGAATTCACAATCAATCAAATGAGATATCAATATCATACATCCATAAGCAATGATTTATAATCATATCATTTGTAATTAATTTAAAATGAATTAAATTAACTACTCTTATCTCTAATTAATTTAAAATAAATTAAATTAATTACTTCATCTTTAAATCCTGCTTATACAACCATTAATTAATTATAAATCAAATTAATTATTCTCTAAATGTTTATCTTGATTAAACAGCCTTGGTTAATCATTCACTAATTACAATAGGTAATTATTCTTTATTTAATTCCCTAAATTAATTATCCTAAATTATTTATAGTAATTAACATTTAATTACTTCATTTATAATTGATTACATTTATTCTTAATTAATTACATCAATTAACCACCACATTATTAAGTATTCCTTAATTAACCAATTCTTAATTTACATCATTAGTTATATTAATAAATGATCTCTAATTTAGATTCAAATTAAATTATTTTGGTTAAATTAGTTACATTAAGTAATTAATCTTTAATTAAACACAATTATTAGTCGCCTTCGATTAATATCAACCAGTAATTACCTACCCTTAATTACTCATATTAATAAATTAATTAACCCATAATTAATTATCTTCATTTATTAATCCCTTGATTAATTACAAAAGTAATTATCCAAATTACTTCATTATCACATCATCTTTCAATAATTACATTCAGTAATTAACATTAATTACTTCCTTAAGTAATTGTGCTCCATTGCATATACTAAGTAATTACACTTATTAATTTATCAAATGATTTTCTTAAATTAATTAAACTTAATTAATTAATTTAAATTAATCATTATATCAAAATTTATTTACAATAAGTCATTAATCTCTTAATTACTTTTATCAAGTAATTACACTTAACCATTTACAATAGATTATCTAATTAATCTGATTAATTATCAAAATTAATCACATTAATTAATTAATTAGTAATCTTCAGTTAAGTATCTTTATTGACCGATATCATCTCTTAATCTACTTCTTAATTTATTTTTATTTATAAATTAATCTAAATTATTAATTTATAAATAAAATAAATACACCATTCTTTTATTATCTTATTAATTAAATCATTTAATGCCTTAATTATTCTTAAGATAATTTATTTCTTATTTAATAACTTAATTAATATAAATGTATATTAGAACATTATATTTTTTTAAATTTAGATTCAAATTCCATTTTGAATTCAAGATTCAAAAAGATTATTTATCAAACATTATTCAAATCTAAATTCAATTTATAATCTTTAAATAAATGTAAATAACATTTATTATTTATATATGAACTTATATAAGAAAAGCCTTTAAATTCAAAAACATTACTTTTAAACTTACGAATCTTAGTGTTCCAAAACATAGGTTTAAAATAACAATTCCTATTTATTTAAAATCCATTGTAAAGATATTACATTATTATTATTGTTTAAATAAAACTCATTATTAAATTGAAAATAAATTTTCAAAAGAAACTATCTCTTTAAAATATAAATACTTATTTATCAAGCTATATTTAAAAAAAACAAAACAAAACCTTTTTATTTAATTTAAACTCTAGGCTAAACCATTTTAAACAAATTAAACTTTATCTTGAGTATTTTTAAAATCATATTATTATTTATTCAATATTAGATTTCCAAATTATCAAAAATAGTAGAATTAGAAAACATAACTTTATTTATTAATTTAAAACAGAGCTTATCTATGTATAATATATACAATTATATACATATATACATTATAAATAGAAACAATTTAAATTAGCTTTTAAAAGATAAATTATCAGTTAAATATTTGTTTAAAGGAAGATTATTAAATCAATTCAAATATTATTAACAAATATTATCAAATCAATTTAATTTTTAATGTAGATTATTAAATTGATATTGCTCCAAATTTCCGGGATGTCACAACTTTTCTATAAAATGTGTTCTAATCATAGAAATATCCAACTCCCATTTTATTTCATCATTCATTTTTCAAAATATGCTCTTCCATTTCAAAATTCATTTTACAGTTCTTATCACAAATTCTCAATATCAATTTCATTCAAACCCGTACGATGTAGACATTCAACCGTATGCAATATCAAATCTGATCGCTCACTCGATCACACAATTTTACTTCCGAACTAGTATCGTCCATCCGACTTCCTAGTACGGACTCAGATCTGGTTTCTTGATCAGAAACCATCATTCTCCATGCATAGTCATAACTATGATAGAGAATTCCCAGAATCAACCAAAAATCCATATCCAGGGTTCACCGTCGAAAATCGAGTAAAAAGTCCCAACTCGGATCGATATACTATCTCGAAATTTTGTGCTCGAATCCGGATCAAATCACTATGCGAATAGAATAATATACGTACACCCTACGTATTTATCTTCCTTTATCATTATCTAAAATCAATTCTCTTTTCTATTCATCTTCATTTTTAATTCTATTCACTCATCCATTAATGCCCCCAATTTCCATTTGGGTTAACCCTTCATTTCTTATCTTGATTGTTACTCAACCATAGACAGTTTGCACTTTGACCAGCTTAAATTTAGAAAATATCTTGAAAGGTTAAAAATTGACAAGTAGTCGCAAAATAATTAATAGTTGTAAAACAGCTGTAAAATAGTCAAGTAGTTTTAAGATAGTTCTAAAATAGTTAGATAATTGCAAAATAGTTATAAACTAGTAATTAGTTTATAAAACAGTTGAGAAATTGTTGTCAAATAGTTCCAAAGGTAGTAAAAGATAGTTTTGGGTTTTAAAAAAAAGTTGTATAGTAGATAGCTAGGAAAAATAGATTTAAAAACAGTTATATTAAAACAATTTTATTTGAAAAAAGAAATACAGTTCAGAGCCAAACTGTCCAATTCCCAATTTCCATTTCTAAACAATTTCCAATTCCACTTCTATTTAAATTGATTCAATTTCAATTCAATTTAAATTATCTTCAATTCCTATGCCAAATTCAATTCAATTTCCATTTGAATTTTATACTTATCCATCTTCAATCATTATTCCAATTAATTTAAATCAAATTAAATTTTGAACTAATTCAATTTAAATCTCAACTTTAAACCATCTCGAACTATATAAATTCGAGTTAAATTTTTAATATTGATTTAATCCCTTAAATCAAATTCACCCTTACTTTTAAATCAAATCAACCTTTATTTTTAATTTAACCACTTAAATCTTTAAACCATTTAATTCTGAGTCCAAATTCCAAAATTCCATTTTAAATTATCTTTACTTAACTTATTTCAAAGTTCAAATAAGAATTCAAAAACAATTTAATCTTCAAATTCTAATTTATTATCCATTTTTAACTTCAAAACCAATTCTCAGTTTCATAAATCATTTATAACAGTATAGTGATATCAGGATAAATAAACATCCAAATACCAACTAACAGCATCCATTTTCAATTTCCAGATCTCAAACCCATTTTGAGATCATTCATACCTCCATTTAACTTCCCAAGTTAAATTTCAATTTCATCTTGAAGTGTCCAATTCAGGTTGTTTGTTCTAGACTTATTTAACTTCCCCTAAGTTAAATTCACTTCAATTTAATCCAAACAACTTTACCCAAATTTGAATTCCCATTTCAAATTTTAAACTTCATATTAATAATCTTCCCACTTAAGTTTAAAAACTTATTTCACTTTGGATTTTAACATCAAATTCCAAGGAAAAATTTAAAACTCAGCACTTAGAATTTATTTCAAATCATCTTTGATACTATGTATATTCCTCATATATACATATTATTTCCTTTGCATACCAAGTTATCCTTAAATTTTAAACCACCTTTGGTTTTAATCCAAAACAAATTTCTTTAAATTTTCAAACAACTCTTGTTTGAAACAGGGCCCTTTTATTTAAATATATTAAATAATATTACTTATTATTTCTTTATCACTTTGAAACAATTTCCAAATTCTAGACTTAGATTTTAAAATATCATAATTTAGATCATCTTCATTACCAATTTATAAGTCATACTCACCTAAATGTTTACTTCCTTAAAACATTTCATTATTAAATACAACAACCACTTATGATAATAACCAAGATTATCATATCTGGAAACCAATTCATTATTATCTTATTCAGAAAACACTTCTACAAATTTAGGATTTTAACTTCATTTTGGATCCATTTCAAACTTATCTTCATTTAATTTCAATTTGGTTGTACTACTATTTCCACATAATTCTCATTATTTTATTTAATTCCAATAATCAACAACCAGTTTCTTTAACATATTTAATAATTAGAAAAATTATTTCTTTATATATCAAAAGATAAACTTATATGAAAATCATTTTTAAAATCACTTTATAAGAAAATAACAAATAGGCCCTCATATATACTACACTCAACTCATTCTAGGGTATTATTGAACCTATCCTAAATGAGTAAACCCACCAGAGCCAAGGTTCTCGCTTAACCTTATGCTCTGATACCAAAATGTAACGACTCGAAATTTTCAACTCCGAAAATCCCACATTGTTAATAAAAGAAGAAAGAAGAAAGAAGGAAAATAGAAAACAACAACATCTCTCATTCGTAGAGGATAAAATATAATAACAAATAATAACATTTTTATAAAGAAAGCTGTAATTGTTACTTTACATACAATTCATCATAGTACAATCACTTGTACATAAACTGGATAGTATACAACTTGTTCCAGACTACATCCATACAGACTAGATAGTCTCATATATACAGCGGAAAACTCCATACGTTCCTACCATACAGCTCGCCTTCTGAGCTCCAGAACGTCCTAACCTAGAAATCTATAATACTCGGTCTGGCCCGAGCATTACATCAAAGTAACACCCGGGTCAGGCTGCAAACCAGCGTGAGTAAGCCCGTCTAACAACGAAATTCTAATGCATAAAATTTATTTAAACCTGAGGTAACTCATAACTACGAGTTCTTAACTTACCATAGTCAAAAACACATCTTATAATCATATTTAAGTATTTTTACTTAGATTAAATGACCAAGTCCACATCATTTATTCCGCTCCAGCCTATTTATTACAAATCAAATCCATAAAGAATTATTGTAGATTAGAAATCAAAGTGGTTTCGGGTATTTACTGATACCCGACCCCGGTCTCTTCGAATCCAATATTATCTTAAAAACAAAGTTGTTTAAATTTTAAACAATTCCATTTATATCAAAAAATTGCATATTTACATAGCCATTCGTCATCGATAGACAAACCATATTATCACAGTTCAGCCCAAACATATCATTATCACATAGCATCACCAATCACTTATCAGAAATATCAAATAATCCAATGCATACAATATCATTCAATCATTCATAAGCAAGATTAATTGGTCACACCATTTCTAATTTATTTAAATAAATTAAATTAAATTCTTCAATCACCTTTTAATCCTGCTTTCACAACATTAATTAATTACAAACCATTAATTAATCATCCCTTAATCTCCTCTTTAATTACATTAAGAAATAGCCATTAGTTAATAACACAAATTAATTAACCTTTAACTATTCACATAAATTAACCTTCAAGTATTCTCATTAGTTAATTAATTATATTGTTCCCAAAATAATTACTTAAATTACTTATCTTATAATCACTTGCTTTGATAAATTATCTTTTAATTAATCCCATTCACTGATCAACCCTTAATCAATTTCCTTAATTAATCAATCCTTTAATTAATTACACTAAGTAATTAATCCTTAATTACTTTCCTTAAGTGATTTACCTTTAATTACTTTCATCAAGTAATTATCCCATTGGTTAATTATCCTCAATTAATTAATTTTGATCATTAATTAATTTAACCTTTAATTTCCAATTAAATTAATTAACCTTTAACAGATTAATCCTTTAATTACTTACATTAAGTAATTATTATTTAAGCAATTAATCTCTAATTAATTAACTCGTAATTAATTAAATTAATTAACTACCCTTAAAATCATTAATTAATTAATTAAATAAATAAATTCCTCTTTGATTACTTTATTAATTTAATTAATCCTTAATATTTTAAGATCTTAGTTAACTTTAAGATAAACCATTTATCTTTATCAATTACTCAATTATCTAAACATATAAATTTAAAACGTTTTATCCTTATACTTAACTTTCTTAATTAAATCATTTAATTAAGTTTAAAAATAAAATAAACATTTAACTTAACAAATTTAAAGTTAACAAATCATAACATCCTTTAATCAAATAACTTAAACATTTATCAAGTAATAGTTTAAAATAATTTAAATTTAAAATTAAAAACTTGCTTTTATAAAACCTTTTAGAAAAAACTTTTTTTAAAAAAACTGTTTTTAAACATGCTTCGGGTCCAACCCGAATCCCACCCGAGATCTACCCCGAGCACTTCCCTTTCTTTTTTTGTCAAAACTTTGTTAGTTTAAAATTTTTAAACTGGAACATGATTTCACTTCACGTTTCAACACGAGTTCCTACTCGAGTTCCCAACCCAAACACCCCAGTCTCTCTTTAAGTCAATACCCCTACCCAAACCACTGACAACATCAGACACCTTTGCACCTGCACATACGATCGTGACGACGATGACCACCGCCGAACCTTCAACCCATCAACGATCACCAAATCCTTTGATCCTAACCCCCAAATCACTAGCACAAGCCCATGATCATAATCGAGCAATCTCAGTTGAAAATGGAACCAAAACCCATTTCCAAAACCCCTCTTGAACCCATGTCTTCGACCACCAGACATCGCGCAACCACATCCTCAACTTTGCCAGACATCCACGCAACCAATGCCCTAGGTCCGATGCCACTCGATTCACCAGAGACACTGTAGTAAACCAAGCCCCGACCTCGTTCCATTTAGAGTTTTAAACCCTACGATGATCGATTACCGATGCCACGGTGGTCAATAAGACCAGCCACCATTTTTCCCAAGCTCATCTACCTCCTCGCCACCTCCAAAAGTGGTCCTGACCCTCCACATCACTTTGATCATCTACAGTAGCTCAAAACTTACTTTCGGATCAAACCCCAAATTCTCACACAATAAAATCTAAAAATTGTGATTTCGCTTTTAAGAATCCTAATTTTCAAAGAAGATTCAGGTTATAAACATGAATCAGCAAACCATGATGATGGATTTTAACATGTTCTTAAGTTTTCTACTAATCTTCTTGTTTTCCAGAAAATTTTCAAACTGAATTTGCTTAAAAATACTTTTAAAACTTTGGTTATGCTTAAACAAAGATATCTTGTTTAAATTCTTCGTCCTATAAAAGATTGTAGGAAGAGATTTTAAATTTTGATTTATTTTTACTCTGAAGTTAAGAAACAGGGATATACCCAGTTATACAAACATGCACTCTTCAACACATACAAATATATAGAGATAACACTTATATATATACACATGCAAAACATAATTTAATCTAGGAATCACATGCACAGATTTTAATTTATTAAGTCCTTTAAATAATATGTTTATTCACCTGTTTAAAAGACAGAGAGCTTAAAAACTGGGATTTGAAAACTTGAACGGCCTCTAGATTTTGAAAATTGAAATGATTTGAAACTGGAGACTTTAAAATCTAAAGCTTTGATTGGTTTTAATCTTGAAAATACTTGATGATCAGAAGCTAGTTGTTGTTGAGAAAGTTTAATTTGAAACAGAGATGATCGTCTTTTAATTACAAATTGAATGTTGCAGTAGATTATTTGAGGTAGTTGAATAAGTTGTTTTTGTTCTTTAATTCTCAGGGTTGCAGATTTAATTACAGGCTTGAGTTTACTTGCATTTGAAATGAGAAGGTAGGAAAAGAATATGGAAAAGAGGAGATAGGAGTTTATATAGAGTTAATTAGGATTTATTAGAAATTAAAGAAAATAAAAACAAATTTGTGACACTTGTTAATTTCCTTAACATTTGTCATTAGCATGTATTATTTTACTTGCATTTGTTAAACTATACTGATTTAGCTTACATGTGTAATTATGCAATTTTTAAATATTTTTTTATTTATTAATATAAAGCTTTTGTATTAAATTTCCTAATTAATAAATACCTTTCTTAATTTATATAAATAAGATTCTTTAAAGAAAGTATTATAAAACAAATTATATACTAATAAAAAATCTTATACATTTATTTTTGAACCCAAAATATTTTAAAATAATTATCTTTAAGATTTCAAATTTAAATCCAAATTCAAATTCAAATTCAATTTAAAATCCAATTTGAAATCAACTCAACTATATGTATATATTTAAACAACACAAATTAAATTTGTAAATAACAATTTTATTTTAAAATCTATTTATATCTATGTTTAAAAACACCACATTATTATTATTGTTTGAATATAACAATTTTGCCAATTTAAATAATTTATAAAGGAGATTATCGCATTTATTTGTTCAATCTACAAATTAGTGTGATAGTTAAATCAGATAATTATCCAATTATCTGATGCCCGAAAATCTGTGTTATCACACTGCCGGTATATATACATTTTTTGCACCATATATTCAAAATTGTTTAAATAATGCATTCATATGGGAGGCACCGATTTAGTATTATTTACCATGCATATCAAATATATTTTGACACATCATGCAGTTATACACGATTGACTACAAAATTGGTTGCACATTAATTGGTTGGATAGCTAAGAATAGTTGCACATTATGTTACATGATTCAGTCCTTGAGAAATTTCAAGGATGAAATTCTTTTAATGGGGGAAAATGTAACACCCTTTAAATTAAACGATAATTTATCAAAAAGAGAAATTAATTAATAATTATTAGAGACGAAAATAAAATTTTCACAAATGTCATAATTTGACTATAAAACCTACACCATTGTGTTCATGGTGATTTTCTGATCAACTTTCATATATAAAGGTTTATGATTGGAGTTCAAATAGAGAAGTTTTAATGTTTGAAGATTTCATATCGGAAATAATTATATATTTATTTAAGAAAATAAATATAATTAACGTTAACAAATACTAAACGTCTAAGAAAATTTATCGTTAATCAATGTTAACTCAGATCGGTCAAAATGGTAAAAAATTGGGATATCCCGAAATTTTAGACAATATCAATTTAATAATCTTTATATAAAATTAAATTGATATTGATAATATTGACTAATAAAATATATTTTGGTTTAATAATCAGATTTAATAAATTTGTGATTGTCTTTTAAACGCTAAAATAAATGTTTAAATTATAATGTACATATATATTTGTATATATATTATAGTTTATCTTTGTTTTGAAATGAAATTAATAAATGAAGTTTGTTTTTAAATTTTAAATAAAATATTGAGTAATTAAGAAATTATGTTTTAATTAATATTAAGTTTTTAAAAATCTATTTAATTAATAACTATAGGGTTTGATAATAAAGGAAATTGTTTAAAATTTGTCTTAGTTTAATTTTTAAATTTAATTAAAAAATTGATTTTTATTTCTTTTTAAAATATTATTTGATTAAATATGATTTGAGTATATTTTATATAAGTTTAAAATATAAGATAACATATGATTTAAATTCATTTAAAAATAAAAGTGATTTATAATTTCTTTATAAATTATATAAAATTGTAAACTGTTATTTTAAACTATATTAATAAATATTCTATTTTTCTTAAATATAAAGAAGGATTAAGATAAGGAATTAGAATCTTCATTTTTAAATTGAATAAATAGAATTAATTTGATTTGGAATTTTATTTTGAAATTCAAATTAATTGGTTCTTTAAAATATTTGTGTAAGTTTTTAATTTATTAATTGTTTTATTTACATTTACTTTTAATAAATTCATTTGTATTTACATAAACATAAAACAAATTAAGAAAACCCTTTATACACATTTAAATATATAGCTAAATTTAATTTAAAACAAATGTTATCAAATTAGCAATCTAAAATACAAGTGTTTGCTTACAAATGCAACAACATGACAAGTGTCATTTGATCTTCTCTTTATTTTAATTAAAACATTTTCAGCCTTAACCATTTTTACTATTCTTTCATTCATCCTCTTTTCTAAATCTAAGAAAAACACTTCATTCAAAAATCTTAAACCCCTCAAAAACATATTGGCAAATTCATTTCAAAAGAAATTCTAACATCTGAAACTCCTCATACAAAAATAAGATCTATAACTCCTCAAAATATCAACCTGCATTTCCCTCAATTCTGCTTTGAAAAGCAAGCAACCTGTAGTTCAGTTTAATAAGGCAATTATTTGCATTTTCAAAAAAAAAACTCAAAGTAAATCAATCTCCTGCATTTTCATCTTTGGAATTTGAGCACAATATACTGGCCTGCATGCATATAGATTGGGATAAGAAGCAGTATCACTTCATTTCCATTGGCATATCACTGCTGCATTTAAAAGACAGGATTTAAAAGCTTTTCTTGAATCATGATGGCTCTGTCTTTCTGAAAAATTGTGAGTAACTTCTAAACTTCTTTAATAAAATATGGTTGCTTGTTATTATACCTGAATTGAATTGATTTGCATGATAAAATCTGCAGAAAATTTGTTTTTATATGGATTTTTGGGAGTGACCTTATACTGATATGGATATGTATGCTTTGATAGTATCAGTAATTGTTGATGTACCTGACTTAGGCCTAAAATTTCAAATTTTAGTAGTTTCATAACTTAATCATCATTGTGAAATGATTTACAAACAAATCTGTTTGTCAAAAATAAATATGAAGCATAAGAATTTTAAATAAGGTAAATTAAGATCAAAACTTCACTGGAAATCAAAATAACTGAAACAATGATTTGTTTAGGAACTAAAATTTCTTAATTTAGTAAGTTAAGATTTGTAATTTGAAAACACATTTGAAACATGATTTAATTTTAAAAAAAAACAGAACACAATATTTAGCATGGATTTGGAATGTGGTTATGTGATGAACTAAAAATTTGTTCTGGAAATTCTGATTTATTTTAGAATTTTGATAACTTGAGACTTCTTCTCTACGTAGTATAATGATCAGAGAAGTCAGGAAAATTATCAGATTTGTGAATTTAACTTTGATTTAGCAGCACTGAATAAATTTGTTCTGTAACCCTAAAGTTGAGTCAGTTAGCAAAAAGAACCGTTCTCATTCAATATTTGATCGAGAGTTTAGTGTTTTGGAAGGTTGGGAGTTGGGTCCAAGTGGAGATAGTAGCCGAAGTTTTAACTTGAACGATGGCCGGAGGGAGGAGAAATTGATGTTGACAGGTTTGAGAAGTTTTGGGTGAAGGGTGTTCCAGGTTTTTAAAAATAAGAACTGCTCAGCTTGAATTTGGGAAATGGGGATTCTATGATGCTTAGGTGTTCAGGCGGACTCAAGGGAGGTTGGTGAATTGGATGATCATCTCTGATGATCGGGAAGATGGCCATGGCAATGTGCATGTGCACAGTGGCCATAGAGGGGAGATTGAGTTTTGGATTATGGAGATGTAGTGGTGCTCGGGTATTTTTTTGTTTTTACTCGAAGTTAAAGTGGGGCTGACTCGAAGCAGGAGGGAGTTGAACTCGGGTTGTTTTTGTTTTCAGGTTGATTGTTCCTGAAACCTGATCTGTTTCAGGTTTTTGAAATTTTAACTAAATAAAAAAAATAAGGCAAGTTTAAATTTAAACTTTAAACAAGATTAAACCATGAATTCAAATAGATTTTGAATTTCAGGTTTTGAAATAATCAAGATCTGCAGAAATAAAATATTTATTTATTTTTTGAAAACCTACACAGTTTTGACATTGAGTGATTTTTAAATATGAAAGTAAGTTTCTAAAACAAGATTTAAATTCTGTGTTAAATCTGAATTTAGAATTTTGGATTCAAACTTGAATTTGAATCTGAAGTTTCAAAAGAAAATAGATTGAAAAATTCAAATGATATATTTAGTTTGAGCATTTTATAAGATTTGAAATGAAATTTTAACAGGGTTTTCAAATTTTAATCTTTGTATTTAAATCTGAAAGCATGGTTTAAATTTTGAGTTGTAACTTAAATAAGATTTGAATTTATATGTTCGGTATCACTTGAATTATTTAAGGCATTTTAAATTTGTTTAAATTGAATATGGGCTAAGTAAAACTATTCTTTTAGAATTTGCTTTAAGAGGTAAGTGATTCTTAAAATAAGAACAAAAGAGTTTTTTTTATATTTAAAATCTTGTTTAAGTTTAAATTTAATTTCATTTTAATTTAAAATGGAATTTATAAATTTTTTAAAAGCAAACTTGTTTTTAAATTACCTTAATAATGATAATTTAATCATTAATGAGATTAATGATTTTTTATTGTTTAAACTTAATTATCTGATTAGGGTAATTAAGATTTTAATTAATTTATTTAATCCATTAATAATTGGGTTAATTAATTAAATAAATAAGGGTTTATTTAATTAATTAAAAGATTTAAGTAAGTTAATTAAATTTGATTAGGTATGATTTAGAAATTAATTTTATTTTTGGTTAATTTAATTCAATTAATGGATTGAATTATATTAATCAAGTAATTAATAATTAATTAAGCTTTTAATTATCACTTGATAATTTAACAATTAGGAATTTATTAATGAGTTTATAAATAAATTAAGAATTAATATTGATTAATTCAATTAATTACTTTGGAAAAAGTAATTAAAGATTTGTTATTGGTTAATGAAGGTCATTAACTTGATATTATTGTATAATTAATTAATGTAATTAATTTTAAATAATTAATTGGATTAATTAATTTAAGATAATCCTTTGAATTGTTTAAGTATAATTACTTAGTGGAAGTAATTAAGGAAATTAATTACTAATTGTAATTAATTAAGTTGTTGATTAATTAAGTTAATTAATTAAGTTTAATTAATTTAAATTAATCATTGATTTGATTTGAGAAGTAATTACAAATGGAAAATTACTTAGTGAAAAAAATAAATTACTGGATGTAATTTAATGAAGGAGTTTTGGAATTAATTACTTGTGTAATTAATATGTAATTAGTATGTTGAATAATTACTTAAGTAAGTAATTAATAATTAATTACTTAGTGTAATTAATTTAGGTTTTGATAATTAGTTTAATGGAGTTATTTAAAATAATTTGAGATCATTAATTTATATAATTAATGATATGATTAAGGATTGATTAATAAGAACAATTAATCAATAAAGAATTAATTAATGTAATTAATTAAGGATTAATGTAATTAATTATGATTAATTAATTGATGAAGTAATTACAAGTTAATTACAGGGATTGGTTTGGATTAATTAATTTGTGAAATTAATTAGAAGTTAATTACTTGAATGTAATTAAAGGATAGTTAATCAAGATGATTAATTAGGGTAACTTGTTAAGGGTAATTAATTAATTGATTTATAATTAATTGATATGTAAGCAAGGTTTATTTGGATGAATAATTAATTTAATTTATTTTAAATTAATTTAAGGAAGAAGTAATTAATTTAAATTCATTTTAAATTAATTATAGATTGGATTGATTAGTTTTTGCTTACGAATGATGATTGATATTTATTACCCTGAATGGTTGGAATCTCAGTTATGAGATAAATGTTGTTGTGTGATTTGGATGTTATGGTTGCATTGAGTTGATAATATGATTTATCTGTTGAAGTTGATAATATAGATTATCTGATGTGATGATAATATTGATTATCTATTATGATGTTGTAAAATATCTATCTATGTCTTATATAGATAACTTTGAATTAAATTGTTTTAAATTTTTAAACAACTTGACCCTAAAAGACACGCTTTGGATTTCGATGAGACCGGGATCTTGTTTCCATATTTGGATATCCGAAAACCACATCGATTCCAAATAACGTTAGGTCGTAAATCCAAGTGAAGCAAGTGAAGACTCGAGGTGTAAGGGCTATACGTCAGTATAACTCTGTGGGTGATTCCGTAATGAGTTGACGGAATAGTGCTTATAGATTCGAGATGGTGGATTAGAGTGCAAGGGTTATCGTCGTTAACTCTGAGGGTGATTGCAAAACGAGTATAACGAGATAATGCCTTCGGTTTCGTTCGAACCCGGAACGAACTTGTATGGATCGAATGCTTTCAGAACATCGTCAGGTGGACGATGAGCATTCTAAGTGATGTGTCCTATAAGGGTAATTGTAACCTCAAGCCTCACCAACCGGGAATGGCTAAAACAGGGGAGGTGCAGCAAGGCTTCGTGGGTAGCTCCCACTGGAGAGCGAGATTGATCCCTGTCTAGAAGTCCCTTTATATTCGGCTGTGTGGGCAGTTGGTTGCAAACAACTGCGGGGTTGTCATGTTCGAAAGTGTTCAGTAAGGAACGGGTCCGGCCTTGTGTTGCAGGGGAGTGGAAGTACTCCTCGGTACGGTGATCTAGGCCACGTACTGTGAAGGGCGGTACCCCAGTAGCCCTGCCATTGTATGGAATCCACAATCCATTAAGTGCCAACGGTTTTGATTGTATTACCCACTTTTGTGGCTAGTAGCTGGAATTTAATCATGTAACAATTTCGGCTATTTCTTATTTACTTGAAAACCCTAGACACTATTATAATATCACTGGATTTCCTATCAAATGTTTTGGTTAGCGTAAGGTAAAAACTTTTCCATGTTTATGTGTGGGAAGTCTTACGTGATACCTTTCTTTTCAAAAGGTTTTTAAAAGTTAAGAAACCTTAACCTGTTACTCACACCAGACCCATGTCTGACCCGGAGTTTATCTTTGTTAACTTAAACTCTTGGGTACTCAAATTTTTACGAGTAGCCAAGGGATTCGGGTTAGCTTTGACGAATAATGGAGGAGCAATGGAGCAGGAGGCTTCTGCGTTAGATATAGTTTTCCGCTGTGTTATCTCTGTGTTGTGATTGTATTGAGTTGTAAATACTAGACAGGTGTTTATAACTGTCTAGTATATGTGATGTGTATGTTGTGTATATATGATTGGTATTGTATATTATGTAAATACTTATGTTATTCATATAATTTATTCGTTCCGCTGTTGAGATTCTTGTGTTGTTTCTTCTTTCTCTTCTTTCTTTTCTTCTTCTATCTCTTTCTTAATTCATGATGCGATTTTCTGGGAGTAGAAAGTCGGGTCGTGACACTTGGTATCAGAGCGTTAGGTTGAGTGAATACCTAGGCTCTGGAGTGGTGTCTATCTTGAGAGAGCGTATTTTTAATTTTTATATATTACTATATACATATATATTTATTTCTACCTATTTGTTGGGTTACCCGTTCAGGTTTTCCAATATGGGTTATAAGGTAGATTAAGGTAGTGGTGTGTATAACACGACTACAATTGGTTGGAGTTTAAATGTTTGGTTGGAAGTATATCTGTCGAGACCGTAGACCTAATACCGTCTCGAGTGAGTTTTGAAGTGGTATAGGACTTCATTGATCTCTGAAGGTAACCTGTTAAGGTTCAGAGTCTATCTTTGAAGTTGGATGAGTAGAGTTTGGATTTATTGGCTGAGCAGAAGCGAGTGATGATATCTTGATATCTCAAGGAATAGTAGCTGCGTGATAAGATGCAGTGAGTATAGATGTTTCCGAAGATGATTTCTTTGGAACAAGTTTAAGGAAGTGAGTCTGCTTCGGTGTTGTGGCCGAGTTCAGCAGGAAGCTTCTGATTAATTTGAAGTTCGAGTTTTTCGAAGAGTTTTGGATTGAGAATTCTTTGGCATTGGTGTCAGTAGTGCAGATAAGAGTGTTCTGTGTGTCTGTAGAGTTTTCTGGAGATGGAGTTCAGAAGCAGTAAAGTAGAATCCATTTCTTCGATGGATTGGCAAGACCGACATAAGCTGTTCTGACTAGTTTAGAGAGAACAGTTTACTTTGGATATTAGATTGAGTTGATCGCAAAAGTGACTTGCGATAGTTGAGTATTCTCTTGGATTGTTGGAGATTTTTCTGAATATTTTCAAAGAAGTCAGAGTTTGTCTTCATCTAGAGATTCAGTGGTACCGGTGGTTCAACTAATTGAAGGTTGATTCCTTGAGATGGAGTTTATTGAAGCAACTCAGGTTTTGAGGAACTTCTGAGTTTTCTCTTGGTTATCTGAGGTCTTCTTGGTTTTGCTGTCCAGTTGTGCTTGTGCTCTTCATCAGCATTCTTTTCTACTCCAGATCAGAGTTGTGCAGCGGAAGCAGTTTGGGAATACATCTGCTTTTCTTTTCCGGATAGGAGAAGTTGTTTTGTTCTGATAGTTGTGAGTGGAGTTGTTCTTGTTCTGGATTGATCGTGGAAGATCATTCTGGTGGATTGGGTTTGGTCTAGTTTGTTTCTTGGGGCATCAGCAAGGATTTAGCTGATCAGGTAGGATGTAGACAGCCCGAGATCGTCCGAAGAGTTTTGTGGATCTGAAGATCTGATTTTGGATAAGTTCTCAGTTTTTTTAGGAGCTATAAAGTTTGGTAAGGTTGGGTAAGCTAGCTCCGAGATGCTTTGGATTTCTTCTGTGTTATGTTTTGGATAAGTGTTTGATTTTTAGATTGAATTGCCAGTTTGGACAACTGGAATTCGATGTATTTCACGTATCTCTGAAGGAGTACGTGTATATCTATTTCTGGTTTTGGAATCAGCTGTTCTGGGAGATTTTGGTTGTTGAGTCAGACTTGTCTATAGTCTGATGTCTTGTTCAGTTATAGATATAGATGAGTAGGAGTTCTGTAGCTTAGTAGTGTTGATTGTTTGGGTTTTATAGAGCGAGTGACCCGGTATTTACTTGGGAAACTCGAGGAAACTCTATCCAGAATTTTGTCTGGATAGTTAAATTTTGTTCGATTGGATGAATTGATTGCTATGGATGTTAGCAGATGTTTGATATATGCTTGGTTTTAAAATTAAATCTAAAATAGGTTATTAAATTACTTTGTTTTAAATTTCGGGGACGAAATTCTTTTAAGGGGGAAGGAATGTGATATCCCGAAATTTTAGACAATATCAATTTAATAATCTTTATATAAAATTAAATTGATATTGATAATATTGACTAATAAAATATATTTTGGTTTAATAATCAGATTTAATAAATTTGTGATTGTCTTTTAAATGCTAAAATAAATGTTTAAATTATAATGTATATATATATATTTGTATATATTATAGTTTATCTTTGTTTTGAAATGAAATTAATAAATGAAGTTTGTTTTTAAATTTTAAATAAAATATTGAGTAATTAAGAAATTATGTTTTAATTAATATTAAGTTTTTAAAAATCTATTTAATTAATAACTATAGGGTTTGATAATAAAGGAAATTGTTTAAAATTTGTCTTAGTTTAATTTTTAAATTTAAGTAAAAAATTGATTTTTATTTCTTTTTAAAATATTATTTGATTAAATATGATTTGAGTATATTTTATATAAGTTTAAAATATAAGATAACATATGATTTAAATTCATTTAAATATAAAAGTGATTTATAATATCTTTATAAATTATATAAAATTGTAAATTGTTATTTTAAACTATATTAATAAATATTCTATTTTTCTTATATATAAAGAAGGATTAAGATAAGGAATTAGAATCTTCATTTTTAAATTGAATAAATAGAATTAATTTGATTTGGAATTTTATTTTGAAATTCAAATTAATTGGTTCTTTAAAATATTTGTGTAAGTTTTTAATTTATTAATTGTTTTATTTACATTTACTTTTAATAAATTCATTTATATTTACATAAACATAAAACAAATTAAGAAAACCCTTTATACACATTTAAATATATAGCTAACTTTAATTTAAAACAAATGTTATCAAATTAGCAATCTAAAATACAAGTGTTTGCTTACAAATGCAACAACATGACAGGTGTCATTTGATCTTCTCTTTATTTTAATTAAAACATTTTCAGCCTTAACCATTTTTACTATTCTTTCATTCATCCTCTTTTATCTAAGAAAAACACTTCATTCAAAAATCTTAAACCCCTCAAAAACATATTGGCAAATTCATTTCAAAAGAAATTCTAACATCTGAAACTCCTCATACAAAAATAAGATCTGTAACTCCTCAAAATATAAACCTGCATTTCCCTCAATTCTGCTTTGAAAAGCAAGCAACCTGTAGTTCAGTTTAATAAGGCAATTATTTGCATTTTCAAAAAAAAAAACTCAAAGTAAATCAATCTCCTGCATTTTCATGTTTGGAATTTGAGCACAATATATTGGCCTGCATGCATATAGATTGGGATAAGAAGCAGTATCACTTCATTTCCATTGGCATATCACTGCTGCATTTAAAAGGCAGGATTTAAAAGCTTTTCTTGAATCATGATGGCTCTGTCTTTCTGAAAAATTGTGAGTAACTTCTAAACTTCTTTAATAAAATATGGTTGCTTGTTATTATACCTGAATTGAATTGATTTGCATGATAAAATCTGTAGAAAATTTGTTTTTATATGGATTTTTGGGAGTGACCTTATACTGATATGGATATGTATGCTTTGATAGTATCAGTAATTGTTGATGTACCTGACTTAGGCCTAAAATTTCAAATTTTAGTAGTTTCATAACTTAATCACCATTGTGAAATGATTTACAAACAAATCTGTTTGTCAAAAATAAATATGAAGCATAAGAATTTTAAATAAGGTAAATTAAGATCAAAACTTCACTGGAAATCAAAATAACTGAAACAATGATTTGTTTAGGAACTAAAATTTCTTAATTCAGTAAGTTAAGATTTGTAATTTGAAAACACATTTGAAACATGATTTAATTTTAAAAAAAAACAGAACACAATATTTAGCATGGATTTGGAATGTGGTTCTGTGATGAACTAAAAATTTGTTCTGGAAATTCTGATTTATTTTAGAATTTTGATAACTTGAGACTTCTTCTGTACGTAGTATAATGATCAGAGAAGTCAGGAAAATTATCAGATTTGTGAATTTAACTTTGATTTAGCAGCAGTGAATAAATTTGTTCTGTAACCCGAAAGTTGAGTCAGTTAGCAAAAAGAACCGTTCTCATTCAATATTTGATCGAGAGTTTAGTGTTTTGGAAGGTTGGGAGTTGGGTCCAAGTGGAGATAGTAGCCGGAGTTTCAGCTTGAACGATGGTCGGAGGGAGGAGAAATTGATGTTGACAGGTTTGAGAAATTTTGGGTGAAGGGTGTTCCAGGTTTTTAAAAATAAGAACTGCTCAGCTTGAATTTGGGAAATGGGGATTCTATGATGCTTAGGTGTTCAGGTGGACTCAAGGGAGGTTGGTGAATTGGATGATCATCTCTGATGATCGGGAAGATGGCCATGGCAATGTGCATGTGCACAGTGGCCATAGAGGGGAGATTGAGTTCTGGATTATGGAGATGTAGTGGTGCTCGGGTATTTTTTTGTTTTTACTCGAAGTTAAAGTGGGGCTGACTCGAAGCAGGAGGGAGTTGAACTCGGGTTGTTTTTGTTTTCAGGTTGATTGTTCCTGAAACCTGATCTGTTTCAGGATTTTGAAATTTTAACTTAATAAAAAAAAAGGCAAGTTTAAATTTAAACTTTAAACAAGATTAAACCATGAATTCAAATAGATTTTGAATTTCAGGTTTTGAAATAATCAAGATTTGCAGAAATAAAATATTTTTTTTTAAAAAACCTGCACAGTTTTGACATTGAGTGATTTTTAAATCTGAAAGTAAGTTTCTAAAACAAGATTTAAATTCTATGTTAAATCTGAATTTAGAATTTTGGATTCAAACTTGAATTTGAATCTGAAGTTTCAAAAGAAAATAGATTGAAAAATTCAAATGATATATTTAGTTTGAGCATTTTATAAGATTTGAAAATGAAATTTTAACAGGGTTTTCAAATTTTAATCTTTGTATTTAAATCTGAAAGCATGGTTTAAATTTTGAGTTGTAACTTAAATAAGATTTGAATTTATATATTCAGTATCACTTGAATTATTTAAGGCATTTTAAATTTTTTTAATTGAATATGGGCTAAGTAAAACTATTCTTTTAGAGTTTTCTTTAAGAGGTAAGTGATTCTTAAAATGAGAACAAAAGAGTTTTTTTTTATATATTTAAAATCTTGTTTAAGTTTAAATTTAATTTCATTTTAATTTAAAATGGAATTTATAAAATTTTTAAAAGCAAACTTGTTTTTAAATTACCTTAATAATGATAATTTAATCATTAATGAGATTAATGATTTTTATTGTTTAAACTTAATTATCTGATTTGGGTAATTAAGATTTTAATTAATTTATTTAATCCATTAATAATTGGGTTAATTAATTAAATAAATAAGGGTTTATTTAATTAATTAAAAGATTTAAGTAAGTTAATTAAATTTGATTAGGTATGATTTAGAAATTAATTTTATTTTTGGTTAATTTAATTTAATTAATGGATTGAATTATATTAATCAAGTAATTAATAATTAATTAAGCTTTTAATTATCACTTGATTAATTTAATAATTAGGAATTAATTAATGAGTTTATAAATAAATTAAGAATTAATATTGATTAATTCAATTAATTACTTTTGAAAAAGTAATTAAAGATTTGTTATTGGTTAATGAAGGTCATTAACTTGATATTATTGTATAATTAATTAATGTAATTAATTTTAAATAATTAACTGGATTAATAAATTTAAGATAATCCTTTGAATTATTTAAGTATAATTACTTAGTGAAACTAATTAAGGAAATTAATTACTAATTGTAATTAATTAAGTTGTTGATTAATTAAGTTAATTAATTAAGTTTAATTAATTTAAATTAATCATTGATTTGATTTGAGAAGTAATTACAAATGGAAAATTACTTAGTGAAGAAAATAAATTACTGGATGTAATTTAATGAAGGAGTTTTGGAATTAATTACTTGTGTAATTAATATGTAATTAGTATGTTGAATAATTACTTAAGTAAGTAATTAATAATTAATTACTTAGTGTAATTAATTTAGGTTTTGATAATTAGTTTAATGGAGTTATTTAAAATAATTTGAGATCATTAATTTATATAATTAATGATATGATTAAGGATTGATTAATAAGAACAATTAATCAATAAAGAATTAATTAATGTAATTAATTAAGGATTAATGT
Organism: Allium cepa; assembly: GCA_030765085.1. NCBI lineage: Eukaryota > Viridiplantae > Streptophyta > Magnoliopsida > Asparagales > Amaryllidaceae > Allium > Allium cepa. The sequence continues at coordinate 582,687,589 of CM060940.1, forward strand.
AATTAATTATGATTAATTAATTGATGAAGTAATTACAAGTTAATTACAGGGATTGGTTTGGATTAATTAATTTGTGAAATTAATTAGAGGTTAATTACTTGAATGTAATTAAAGGATAGTTAATCAAGATGATTAATTAGGGTAACTTGTTAAGGGTAATTAATTAATTGATTTATATTAGTTGATATGTAAGCAAGGTTTATTTGGATGAATAATTAATTTAATTTATTTTAAATTAATTTAAGGAAGAAGTAATTAATTTAAATTCATTTTAAATTAGTTATAGATTGGATTGATTAGTTTTTGCTTATGAATGATGATTGATATTTATTACCCTGAATGGCTGGAATCTCAGTTATGAGATAAATGTTGTTGTGTGATTTGGATGTTATGGTTGCATTGAGTTGATAATATGATTTATCTGTTGAAGTTGATAATATAGATTATCTGATGTGATGATAATATTGATTATCTATTATAATGTTGTAAATTATCTATCTGTGTGTTATATAGATAACTTTGAATTAAATTGTTTTAAAGTTTTAAACAACTTGGCCCTAAAAGACACGCTTTGGATTTCGATGAGACCGGGATCTTGTTTCCATATTTGGATATCCGAAAACCACATTGATTCCAAATAACGTTAGGTCGTAAATCCAAGTGAAGCAAGTGAAGACTCGAGGTGTAAGGGCTATACGTCAGTATAACTCTGTGGGTGATTCCGTAACGAGTTGACGGAATAGTGCTTATAGATTCGAGATGGTGGATTAGAGTGCAAGGGTTATCGTCGTTAACTCTGGGGGTGATTCCAAAACGAGTGTAACGAGATAATGCCTTCGGTTTCGTTCGAACCCGGAACGAACTAGTATGGATCGAATGCTTTCAGAACATCGTCAGGTGGACGATGAGCATTATAAGTGATGTGTCCTATAAAGGTAATCGTAACCTCAAGCCTCATCAACCGGGAATGGATAAAACAGGGGAGGTGCAGCAAGGCTTCGTGGGTAGCTCCCACTGGAGAGCGAGATTGATCCCTGTCTAGAAGTCCCTTTATATTCGGCTGTGTGGGCAGTTGGTTGCAAACAACTGCGGGGTTGTCTTGTTCGGAACTGTTCAGTAAGGAACGGGTCCGGCCTTGTGTTGCAGGGGAGTGGGAGTACTCCTCGGTACGGTGATCTAGGCCACGTACTATGACGGGCGGTACCCCAGTAGCCCTGCCATTGTATGGAATCCACAATCCAATAAGTGCCAACGGTTTTGACTGTATTACCCACTTTTGTGGCTAGTAGCTGGAATTTAATCATGTAACAATTTCAACTATTTCTTATTTACTTGAAAACCCTAGACACTATTATAATATCACTGGATTTCCTATCAAATGTTTTGGTTAGCGTAAGGTAAAAACTTTTCCATGTTTATGTGTGGGAAGTCTTACGTGATACCTTTCTTTTCAAAAGGTTTTTAAAAGTTAAGCAACCTTAACCTATTACTCACACCAGACCCATGTCTGACCCGGAGTTTTTCTTTGTTTTCTTAAACTCTTGGATACTCAAATTTTTACGAGTAGCCAAGGGATTCAGAATGGAGGAGCAATGGAACAGGAGGCTTCTGCGTTAGATATAGTTTTCCACTGTGTTATCTCTGTGTTGTGGTTGTATTGAGTTGTAAATACTAGACAGGTGTTTATAACTGTCTAGTATATGTGATGTGTATGTTGTGTATCTCTGATTGGTATTGTATATTATGTAAATAATTATGTTATTCATATAATTTATTCGTTCCGCTGTTGAGATTCTTGTGTTGTTTCTTCTTTCTCTTCTTTCTTTTCTTCTTCTATCTCTTTCTTTCTTAATTCATGATGCGATTTTCTGGGAGTAGAAAGTCGGGTCGTGACAAAAATAACGTATAAGATGAAACAAATTAATGTTTAACATGATAGGAACCGGTCGACCCCATATTGGGGCCGGTCGACTGCCAAAGGTTGATCGATGGTAGTATACTAGTCGATGGCGTATAAGCTGGTAGCTATGTATTGAACCTAGGTGAACACCCCTGATTTATTATAATCTAATCTAACGGCTAGCATTGATTCAAACCCCTATAAATACGGGTCTAACCCCTCACTTTTCTTTTTATATTTTCTGAAGCAATGGCAAAGCTCTACCACTTTCTTTTCCCCACAAATTCTAAAATCTATACAGTTTATAATCTATTTATGTATGAGTGGAGAATAGTGGAGAATAATAGAGAAGAAGAATAAGATCGAATTGAATCGCCAAAACCAAGGTAAATCGTAAATCCGAATCTAAATCAAACTCAAATCTTCTCTTGAATCTAAATTTATAATAAATATGTATATGCTTTCGGTACATATTTTGGTAGGAAGAAAAGGGAGTCAAAAAGGAATAACAAGATCTAAATCTAAAAATTTAGAAGCTTAAAGATGAGTGGGAAATGATATATTTTTTATAATGTAGGATTGATATCATTGTAAATCTATTTCTTACATGCCCGGATGTAATTTTGGATTTATAAGCTTAAATATATAATGAAATGTGCATACATATTCTGTGAATTATTAACATTGATTAAATATTATATATACCTGAATCTGGAAAGTAAGAATGAAAGTGGTCCCTAAATTTATAATATTGTATAATAATTCCAGGTTTGTTGGTTGAATAATATATGTTAGTTAACGTGAATAGGAAGTTATTATAATGAGGATTGAGACTTAAGTGTTATTTTAATTCATTGGAATGAAGTGTGTGGTAGTGTAAATTTCTATAAATTATCCAGTTTGTAGTAATGAAATAAAAATGTATCATTTAAAATAATAAGGAATATGCCCAAAAGGAATAGATGTGCAAAATATGGATGTTTACCATATTTTGTGCCGTCCATTTCAATAACAATGGAAAAGATAATTCATTGTAATTATAAACATAATACAAATCCACTTTTAGATAATTTATGGAAAATTATTGTATTATCGTTTCTTTTTGGGATGATGTAATTCCAATGCATTAAAATGAAAAAATCCCTAAGCATAAACTAAAGTATGGTAAATATGGATAATAACAATAGTTTATTTATTAATCTAACATATGCGATTTAATAAGTTAAAAAATAAATAATGACTAACAAAGCATTAGTGAAGCAATGAAATGAGTAATTAATAACTTATAGTGATCAAAGAAAGACAGTCGTTGTTAAAAGGGGAACAATAGAATATACTTAATAGAAGTAAGTGAAAGTCAAAGAGTAAGGGATATCTAATCTATTAATTTAGAAGTGAGCGGTAAATGATATTAAACGTGTACCAACTTGCCTTTTCGACCTACGGATGTCGACACTAATACATCCATAGGTATTCATGTGCCAAACACACAAGTGTTAAAAAGATGAATTTTATGGTAAATGTTATACCACCTTTTGACCAGGCAGTATATCATAAAAGTTGGTTGACTTCTGTGATCATCAAGGCAGGCAGCCCAGAGAGAAGGTTACCAGGCTTGGAGATCGATGATATTTGAAACAACGGACAATAGTTGGGCCGATTTAAACCGGGTCCTAATCAAGGCGCAATCAATACGAAGTGACAAGGAAAGCCCTGTGAGGCCACATTTCAAATTTCAAGTGAATTGGAGCTCGTATGTTTAAGTTATGGGTAAAGAAAGAATTTATATGGATCGATAAGGAACGATCCATAAAACAGCGTAAATGGATGAATGTCGATCAACATCTCAAATTCTACAAAGCCAATGCACTTCAAACTTTCAAAGCATCTATATATTGAAGAATGGAGCTTACAAAAATGATCGCATAACAAAACTCCCAAATCCTTGATAAAGGGGCCGATCGTTATGGGAACGATAATACAAATCGACCAAATGGTCCATAGTTTCACGGATATGATATCTCACAAATGGTACGTCAGAATGCACAAAATTTGAAGAGAAAGTATCTTAAATCATGGAGCACACTCATGCTTGATCACAGCTCAAAACTCGTAAATCTTCGAAAAAGAGGTCGATCGTTATTGGGACGATCGTACAAATCAGCCAGAATGATCCATACTTTCACGAAAAATGTGATATCTCATAAACGGTAGTCGGAATTGCATGAAATTTAGGGAGTAAGTATCTTACAACACCTCCTTGATCGATCGTAGGTTGCAAATCTTGGAAGAAGAGGTCGATCGTTATTGGAATGATCGTAAAAATCAACCAAAACGATCCATAGTTTCAAAGAAAATGCGATATCTCACAAACCATACGTCGGAATTGCATAAAATTTGGAGAGAAAGTAGAAAAAGCTCAAAGAGATAGCATAAAATGATTTCCTATAGTCCAATTTCTAGTCAAAACATCGAAGATCGATCGATATCTCAGAAACGGTAAGTCGAAATGGTGCGAAACTTTGGGAGCATGGACTAGAGGCATGGGGGACCCCATAAAAATGATCATAGACCCATTGGAGTTAGTATGGAATGATCAGCCTAAATTATTTTTTGGCATTCGATCGATCCCAAATTTTGTAGGTCGGGTCGTATGGGCCTGGAGGCTCTTCTGCTGAAATTTCAACCCAATCCACGTAGGTCTTCACCTATAAATACAACGGACTTGGATCATTGCAAAGGACTTTTCAGCTATCTCTCCTTCATCATCTCTTATCCCTTACTCCATTAATTTTCTAAGGCCAAAACAACTGTACTTGTAATTTTATAGTATAATTAAAAGATTATTGGAGTGGACATAGGTCGGAGTTTGCCGAACCACTATAAAACTTGCATGTTCATTTATTTTTTTGCAATCTATTCTATGATCTGTGTGGTTATCTTTCTATTTGGATATTTTTTTGGAATTTATGCTTTCACATACAACTAGGTATTTATGACCATTTTTGGTGCAAAATTTTTGATGCTTTCACTGAGAAGGACTTGCACCCATGAATTTGGAAGCTAGGATCTAGGATTTGGAAGCTTGGATACGTGGATCTAGGAAGCAATGGCCAGGCAATCAACAAGATGACCATTAGCAGATATGAGCCATCATAGAGGGAGTCAAGAGGCTTCTTCTGAAGTTGCAGCAAATCAGACATCTATCTACATCACTAGAGATGAAATGGGAACAATGATGGATGCTATGTAGGAGAGGATGCTAAAAAACAGGAGGAGATGATGCAGAATCTACTCCGACAGATTGGACAAGATGGAGCACAAAATCATGGAAATGGAGTAAAAGGAAACATTGGAAATATGGATCACAGAGTTGGAGCGGTAAGAGCTAAGAAAAACTAAAATCAGGACCTGGAGTGGAAATTAGATAGTTTGATATGGATTGGAACAAACTAGCGGCAAAACCCGATCGAGGAAGATGTATCAACACGCATCTATTCACATGGATTTGCACTACTCCCATGGAACTAAAGGCATGGATTTGGATGGCTTTGTAAGGAAATGGATAGCAGCAATGGAATAGGAGCAGCCATCATTCGCCATAAATTGGGGCGAACCCGACTTAAGGGCACAGGTCGTCATCTCTCGATTAGGATGGCATGAAGTAAAAGAAACTTCACATTAAAATGGTTAAGTCACTTACACATGTACGAGATCGAGGTTCCCTAGGTATTATTTAGGATGGCAATAAGCCGCCATAACGAATGATTTCAGAATCCACTTAAATGTGAAAAATAAGTATTTCGCCTTGAATGGCACTCGATCTCGAATGATCACATTTCTCCTTGAACGACACTCGATCTCGAACGATCACATTATACCTTGAATAAGCACTCGATCTCGAACGATCACATTTCACCTCGAGTAGACACTTGAGCCCATGCAATCATTATCATCCTAGCATGTCTACAAATTTGATTAACAGTCCTAAACGACCATTATTAACAATCGAGCAAGATCACAGATTTGTTCAAAGGTCATCAACGGGTTTCGAACATTGGACTTAAGACAATTCAAAACATGCCTTCCTACCACAAGGCATGTTTTGAGGGATAAATGTTATACCGCCTTTTGACCAGGCAGTATATCATAAAAGTTGGCTAAATGGCTTTTGTGATCATCAAGGTAGGAAGTACAGAGAGATGGTTATCAGGTTCGGAAGTAGTTGGGGGATTCAGACTTGGTCCTAATCAAGATGCAACCAATATGAATTGACAAGGAAGGCCCCCATGAGGCCACATTTCAAATTTCAAGTTAATCAGAATTCATATGCTCGAGTTATGGGCAAAGGAAGAATTTATATAGATCGATCGAGAATGATCTAAAAAACACTGTAAATGGATGAAGATCGATCAATATCTCAAAATCCTCAAACCCAATGAATACAAAACTTTCCAAGAAGCAATATATTGAAGAGTGGAGTCCAATAAAACTATCGCATGACAAAACTCCTAAATCATGGAAAAAAGGGTCGATCGTTATTGGAACGATCGTACAGATTAAGCCAGAACGATCCATATTTTCATGGAAAATACGTGATCTCACAAATGGTACATCGAAATTGAATGAAATTTGGAGAGAAAGTATCTTACATCATGGACCACCACCATGATTGATTGTCGCTCAAAAATCCTAAATCTTGGAAAAAGAGGCCGATCTTTATTGGAATGATCATAGAAATCAGCTAGATTGATCAATAGTTTAACAGAAGAATATGATATCTCACAAACGGTACATCGGAAGTGCATGAAATTTGATGATCAAGTATATTACATATTGGACACTCCCTAGATCAATTGTACCTAAAAACTCCAAAGTCCTGGAAAAAGAGGCCGACCGTTGGTTCGATCGTACAAATCAGTCAGAACGATCCATAGTTTCACAGAAAATGCGATATCTCACAAACTATACATCGAAATTGCATGCAATTTGGAGAGAAAATACCTAACATCATGGAGAAACCATTTGATAGATCGTAGCTCAAGAGGATTAAGTGTGAAATGATCTCCTATGATCCAATTTCTAGTTAAAACACCAAAGATCGATTGATATCTCACAAACGGTGGTCCGAATGAAGCAAAACTTTGGGATCATGGACTAGAGACATGGAGGACCTTCGAAAAAAGATCTTAGCCCTTTTGGAGTTAGTATGGAACGATTGGCCTAAATTACTTTTTGGTGTTCGATAGATCCTAAATTTTATGGGTCGGGTCGTATGAGCCTAGAGGTTCTTCTTCCGAAATTTCAGCCCGATCCATTCATGTCTTCACCTATAAATACAGTGGAGTTGGCTCATTACAAAGGACTTTTCGACTTACCTCCTTCATTACCTCTTATCTCTTCATCCATTAATTTTCTAAGGAAAAAATAACTGTACTTGTAATCTTATAGTATAAATAAAATATTATTGAAGTAGACGCAAGCCGGAGTTTTCCAAACCACTATAAAATTTGCGTGTTCATTTACTTTTCTACAATCTATTCTATGATATGTGTGCTTATCTTTCTATTTGGATATTATTTAGGAAATCGAAGCTTTCACATACAACTAGGTGTTTGTGACCATTTTTGGGGCAAACGGTAAAATAAAAAGAAAAAGAAATATAATAAGAAAAAGGGGAATATAACATCAGAACCTTACTAGCGGAACGACAATATATAATATCAAAAGAATAGTACAAAGGGTTACCCCAATATAGAAATTCTGAAGTTACAAAACAAAAGTACCATCACCAGTCCTCAAAAATGCTGAATTGTGCAATATAGTAATGCAGTTGGAAATAAGAATACTATGGTAGGTGAAACATCCATCTCATCTTCATGGGCTTCAAAAAACATCAACAAAAACCTACCTTTCTCAGACTACTCGAAAGAGTATGCGAGAAATTTAGGGAAAACAAAAAACCAAGCATCGGATATGAGTCTGGTATGAGAAACGTAGCTAGCATATAACAGTACTTTTGAGACCGCGTGGAATACCATAACGGTTATCCCCTCAAATGAACCACTATCAATAAGTACATAAGGTGGTATATTAGATAATGTCTAGGGTAAAGAATATAAATCAGAAAATAGTTGGAATGTTTACATTGGTTACATTCAATAACATATTAGGAGTAAAATAAAAACCGATAAGGAACGTTTGCATAAAGGTTTTTCCATGGAGATGCCTCCAGTAAACTAGAGTGGATCTCATGTACAAGGGTCAGAAAGTACCTCTGAGTGACGTATATCTCTAGATAAGATATACCTTTAGGTAAACACAAACTGCCCATCTTCCAAACATAAACATGAACAAATAAACCGAATATCATCAACCCTCGTCGGCCAACAATTGATAAGTATCTCTAGATCTAGAGTTGATAACACCCTGATGCGGGTCAGCTAAACCCTAGGCTGTGAGGCCTACTCTACTTTTAGCCATTTCTAATGTCGATGTTATGTTTGGCATCTTCCACATGAGTCTTCATCACTCACACAGAACACAAATACCCAATTGGATTCCTACATTACGAAAAGATCTTGAAAGCACACATGGATTCCAGCATCTCGAATAGATCAACCTTTAAATAGATATAATACATATTCTTAGCCTTGAAGCAGTTTTTGATGAGTAAAACAATTATCGATCCCGGTTACTTCAAGACTGAATGGATGAATTTGGTCATTCAATAATAATGAAAATGGTCGCAAATGGAAACCTCGATCAAGAGTGAAGCTGATAGGTTAGAGCTTTATTGCTCATATCCCTACACGAACATCAGTCTTAATTCCAACGGATAGACAAGCCTACTTCATCAGCTTTTAGTACTAAGTATACGACTGGATGTTTTCCATAATGAGTAACTATACAAAGCACGATCAAGTCATACAAAGCATGCTTAAGTGACATAAGCGACTTCTAATCCCCTTTTTGTTAAATTAATCATTTATTAATTAAAACCCCATTTATTAGTAGAACTTCTTTATCTAATAAAACATTGTATATCAATTTCCACTATTCATATGTATCCTTTTTAATACTTTAAAAAATATTCATATACCCATCTCAAATGGTACAAGTGTACTCACAAATCATTACAATTTTTACTACTTTAAACCTTTCGTTTTTCTACCTTTTTCCAAAAGATTCCTTACTCATAATTTCCTTCAAAATATCCATTCTAGAGATCTAAGTACTTTCACGAACCCATTCAAAAAGGTTTAAGACTAATGTTACTTAAACATTGCCAATAAAAACCTAAAACCATTTCACTTATGCTTAACTTTATAATATTCTTTTAAAGATCAATTTACATTCATAAGTATAGTCAAAGGGGATTAAAGACAAATGTAATTAACACATTGTCACAACAAACCCAAAACCATTCCATTTATACTTATTTTAAAAACATTTTTTAAAGATCCAATGTAATATTTTGCTAAGTTCGATAGTAACTAATCGATTACCTAGTTAAAACAATTGCTTATACAAATCAGTGTTCGTATACTTAACTCGTTTTTGACATTTCAATTAATATTATTCCTTGTCCAAGAGTGAAGCTAGGTAAGTTAGAGCACTGGCTGCATCAAAGCTAACCTAGACACTTTATTCTTGAATCTCACAAATAGAAAAATCTACTCGTCGGCTTTTAATGTTAAGTATAGTATTAATGACTTCCATAAATGAGTAAGAAAACAATATGATTAACTTATTTCCGACATTCCCGAATTAACTATTCCGCCTTCAAGAAGGAAGCCAATAAGTTAGAGCTCTATTGCTCCGTCCCGAATTGACGTCAATCTTAGCTCTTACAAATAGGTAAGCCTACTTCTTCGGCTTTAGCGTTAAGCAAAGTTAATAACCTTCAAACATGTAATCAACAAGATTGACACGTTTCCGACCTTCCAACTTAACTATTCCTTATTCAAGATGGAAGCCGGTTGGTTAGAGCTCTATTGCTCCATCCCTATTCGACATCAATCTCAACTCTTACAAATAGAGAAGTCTACCCCATCGGCTTTTAGTGTTAAAACTCTGCTTTATTTTTTGAAATTTATATATAATTACTAAAAATATATTTAAACTTAAAACTAACCTTAGAATACTTCAAAATAGGCTAGAAAAAATCTCTAAAAAGATTACAGAAAAATACCAAATTTAAATATCATTTTCGAACATTTAAAATCATAAGCAAATTACTACAACATTCATAAATGCTGTTAAAAATTCTTGTTAAAAACAGCATTGAAAAGCATGATTTTTGTGACTAGTTTTAACCAATTTAACAAATGATCTAAGACTTGAATTTTTTATAGTAATTACTACCCTTTTGTTGCTTAAAAATCATAGAAATAAAACCCTAAGAATTGTAATGTTCCCGTTTTTAAGCCAAATTTAATTTAATAATTAATATAAATTTTTGGATTAATTTGTGAATAAATTTGAATTTTTCCAAAATAAATAAGATTTGTGTTGTTTATATGTATATAAATAGATTTTAAAATAAAATTTGAATTTGAAATTCAAAAAATAAATATATTGATAATGGATTGGATTTAAAATTCTATATTTTAAACTAATGGAAATTTGTTTTCTAATTTTGTATATAATATACATATGTGTATAAATCTGGAAATTATATTTTGAATTTAATACAATAAATTTTCAAAAGCTATTTAAGGATTAAATTCTAATATAATGTATATATGTGTATAATTAGGTTTTAAAAATCAATTCTTTTAAATTTATACATGATATAAAAATAATTTGTATATATATAAATATATAACATATGTTAATATAGTAAAAAGAAATGCATTAATTTAAATTTGAAATTATAATATAAATTATATAAAAACATGTAAAGATAAGTGTGAGATAATTAATACATACAATTTACAAGTGTAAACCATTTAAAATGCATTTAAACATTTTTAACCATTTTATCATACATAATAACAAGTGTAACTTAAATGCATCATGAAATTAACAAGTGTCCTATTTTATTTTCATTTTTAAATTCAATAAATAAGAGGAAAACAAGAATATAAATACACCACTATCTCCTTCTTTCTCATTTCTTTGATATATTCAAAAAAACCAAAACCAGTAAAAACATAATCAAAGAAACAAACCTGCAAACTAAAATTTGACACTAACCAGAGATAAAGATCAAAACAAAAGCAATCAAACAACTCTTTAAAATCAAAGAGCAAGCTAATTCAAACATGAAACATCTTAAAACAAGCTTCAGTTTTCAAAGTGGCAGATCAAAATTCAAGTTCCAATCAAATTCCAGTTTTTCAAATTTTAAAAGCTTCTCTATTTAAATCTATAACCTTATCAAATCAAAGTACAAATTCAAACCATCAAGCTTTAGATCAATTACTAGTTTTCAAGTACTAAACAGTTCAGATCAGTTTCAAGTTCAAATCCACTTCCAGGTCCCATGTTCAACAAAAATTTATGAGTAAACCTCTTTTATAAAGACTCAGATCTTGGTTTGCATGTGATGGTGAATGATAGTGGTAACTTGTTTACTATTGCATGGATGTAAATATGTTGCATGTATATATATACATGAAAATGATGTGTGCATGTTTGGAAACATGAACATTTCCTCTGTTCTAGGTTTATAGTGTTTAAACCAAACTCAAAAATCAAAATCTCTTCACTTATCCTCTTATAGGCTTCAATGTTTAAACCAAATGTATTTGAATTAACATGATTTAAATTTTAAAAATGCTTTTAAGTAGTGGATATACTGGAAATTAGAAAAATACAGGAATGTTGGAAATTCAAGTATCATGATTTCTGGTTTCAATTATATCATCTAAAACGTTTTTGAAAACGATAATTTTTAAAAGTGGAATCATGATTTTTAAGTGTGTATTCATGGAAAACTTGCGAGTTGAACAGAAATCGATCTTTCTTCGATTTCCGACGATTGAAGGGTGATGGGGTCTCGTCTTCATCATTGAGGATAGTTGGGTGATTGACGAACTCAGGAAAAATGATCAGGGAAATTATTGATCATCGTAGAGGACCAACGGTGTCGATCTAGGGTTTAAACCTAAGTTTTAGTTCAAGTCGAAATTCGAATTACTGTGGTGTTGTCAATGCACCGGAGTCGATCGGTGCAGGAAGAAACAAAGCATGGGTTGTAGACGAAACTCTAGACACAATTGCATGATTTTTGATGGCCGGAGGTGATAGTTTGAGGTGATCTTGGGTGATCCAGTTTTGTTTCTGTAGTACCATGGCTGCTCGATTTTGATTTCCAGTAAGTTTTGATGTTCTGGGTGGTCGTGATGCTCGTGCAGGTCAACGATGATCTGTGGGTGTCAGAGGCGACAATCGAAGATGCTTCGATCATGTGTGCACGTGCACAGGATATCAAGTTTGGTTTTGTTTGCTGATAGATTTGAAGATGGAGATCTCGGGGAAGAGCTCGAGAAAAAGATATGTTGGCTCGGGTTTTTGATCGAGTCATTTGCGAGTGTTTTCTGGGAACATGTTTTAAGTTTTAAAATAAAACAGAAGAAAAAAAGAGGAAGTTTTTTATCAGGGATGGTCTAGGGGGAAAGACAAGATGACTCGGTTTTGTCTCGAGTCGTGATGTTGAAGTTTTAAAACTTTAAAACAAAATCAAGTTTAAAACATTTCTTAATCAATTCTTTTAAATAATTGTTTATATTTAACTATGGATTAGTTAAAGGTTTCAAAGTAAATTATTTCAAAATTTATTAAGTTTAAATTATTTATTTATGCGACTGTTATTATAATTACTTCTTTAAGTTGTTTAAATAAATTTAAAAACGTAATTAGGTAGATTAATCACAAAAGGTAAAATGTTTTTAATTAACTCAAAACGTCTCAAGTAATTTTTGTATAAATTAATTTCATGCATTTGATTCAAATAATATTTAAATGTTAAAGTAAGTAATTAATTAAGATAAATGGTTTATCTTAAGTTAATTGGGGTGCTAATTAATTAAAGGAACATTATTAATTAAGGATAATTACTTAATTAATTGATGATAATCACTTATTGTAATTGATTAAGGATAATCAATTAATGTAATTAATTAAGGTTAATTAATTGATGTAAGTAATTAAAGGATAATCACTTAAAGGTTAATTACTTAATGTAATTAAAGAATGGTTATTTAATAATTATTCAATAAGATTAATTGAGAATAATTAAAGGTTGATTAATCAATATAATTAATTAAGGGATAATTAATTACGTAAAGGATCATTAATTTATTGATTAAGGGTTAATTAATCAAGTGATTATAGGATAATTGCTTAAGTAATTAATGGATTAAATTGCTAATGTAATTAATTAAGGGTTAATTAATTAATGTAATTAACTTAAGGTTAATTAATTTCGGCGATTAATTAAGGGATAATTAATTAATGTAATTAATTAAGGATAATTACTTAAGTTGGATAATTAAGGATGATTAATTAATTTTCATTAATTAACTAAGATAATAATAAATGGTTTGTAATTAATTAATGTTAATTAATCAGGTTTAGGTGATTAATTCATAAATAATTAATTTATTTTGAGTTAATTAAATTAATCAGGTAATTAATAAATCTTGCTTATGGATGATTGGATTATATTGAATGCCTTGAATTGTTTGATATCTCTGATATGTGATGTTTTGTGATATGAATTGCTTTGGATTGAACTGTGATTTATTTATCTGTGATGAATTTACAAATTTATCCGTGAATGGAAGATAAGGGTCATAGGATTATACCGCTATTGATATTGTAATGCTTGGATTTATGATGGTTGTGATATTTTATTGTTGCTTACGAAACCCCTAGACAGCACAAATACACACACAAATATGGATTTCGCCGGAAATAGGTTAAGTCACAGGTATTTTGAATTTAATATTAATTTATTCAAATGGTGAAAATTTTAAAGGTTGAATTTTGAATCCAAAATGGTTTGAAAGTGAATTTGGGTCGAATATGGAAAACTTTTAAAAGGGAAGTTTTGAAATCAAAATTATTTTGAATATTTATTTTAAATAAATAATTTTGACAATTTGAAACTTTGGAAACTATGGTTTAAAAAGGGTTATTCAATAATATATTGTGTGTGTGTATATGGATTTTAAACCATTTTTAAAAGTATTTTAAATGAATTACTCTGGGAATTCAAATAGAACTTGTTGAGAATACGGCAATTCGCTGATTTTCTGATTTATACTTTAAAAGGTTATAACTTGAGCAAATTTAATCAGATTTCCCAAAACAAAAGACCTTTGTTTTCAAATGATAATAGCTTTCATATAAAGAAAGAATTTCTAGTTTTTTTGAAAGGATTTCGAATTTGGAATGGAAATAGTTTTGAAAGCTATGAATGAATCTTTGTTAAAGATTTGGTAAACCTTGATTTAAATTGAAGAGAATCTTAAAGGTGTATCTTTTGTTTAAAAGATTAAAAATGGAAATTTGTTTAATCATTCAAAAAGAAAGGTTTTGGGCTAAAAGTTGTGACTTAACTAAGATCCTAATGTATCCATATGCTTTAAATAAGCGTTCATTATTCGGTTAAGCCAGGAGAGGACTTTATGTCAAATGTGATATCCCGAAATTTTAGACAATATCAATTTAATAAACTTTATATAAAATTAAATTGATATTGATAATATTGACTAATAAAATATATTTTGGTTTAATAATTAGATTTAATAAATTTGTGATTGTCTTTTAAATGCTAAAATAAATGTTTAAATTATAATGTATATATATATTTGTATATATATTATAGTTTATCTTTGTTTTGAAATGAAATTAATAAATGAAGTTTGTTTTTAAATTTTAAATAAAATATTGAGTAATTAAGAAATTATGTTTTAATTAATATTAAGTTTTTAAAAATCTATTTAACTAATAACTATAGGGTTTGATAATAGAGGAAATTGTTTAAAATTTGTCTTAGTTTAATTTTTAAATTTAAGTAAAAAATTGATTTTTATTTCTTTTTAAAATATTATTTGATTAAATATGATTTGAGTATATTTTATATAAGTTTAAAATATAAGATAACATATGATTTAAATTCATTTAAATATAAAAGTGATTTATAATTTCTTTATAAATTATATAAAATTGTAAATTTTTATTTTAAACTATATTAATAAATATTCTATTTTTCTTAAATATAAAGAAGGATTAAGATAAGGAATTAGAATCTTCATTTTTAAATTGAATAAATAGAATTAATTTGATTTGGAATTTTATTTTGAAATTCAAATTAATTGGTTCTTTAAAATATTTGTGTAAGTTTTTAATTTATTAATTGTTTTATTTACATTTACTTTTAATAAATTCATATCTACATAAACATAAAACAAATTAAGAAAACCCTTTATACACATTTAAATATATAGCTAAATTTAATTTAAAACAAATGTTATCAAATTAGCAATCTAAAATGCAAGTGTTTGCTTACAAATGCAACAACATGACAAGTGTCATTTGATCTTCTCTTTATTTTAATTAAAACATTTTCATCCTTAACCATTTTTACTATTCTTTCATTCATCCTCTTTTCTAAATCTAAGAAAAACACTTCATTCAAAAATCTTAAACCCCTCAAAAACATATTGGCAAATTCATTTCAAAAGAAATTCTAACATCTGAAACTCCTCATACAAAAATAAGATCTGTAACTCCTCAAAATATAAACCTGCATTTCCCTCAATTCTGCTTTGAAAAGCAAGCAACCTGTAGTTCAGTTTAATAAGGCAATTATTTGCATTTTCAAAAAAAAAAACTCAAAGTAAATCAATCTCCTGCATTTTCATCTTTGGAATTTGAGCACAATATACTGGCCTGCATGCATATAGATTGGGATAAGAAGCAGTATCACTTCATTTCCATTGGCATATCACTGCTGCATTTAAAAGACAGGATTTAAAAGCTTTTCTTGAATCATGATGGCTCTGTCTTTCTGAAAAATTATGAGTAACTTCTAAACTTCTTTAATAAAATATGGTTGCTTGTTATTATACCTGAATGGAATTGATTTGCATGATAAAATCTGCAGAAAATTTGTTTTTATATGGATTTTTGGGAGTGACCTTATACTGATATGGATATGTATGCTTTGATAGTATCAGTAATTGTTGATGTACCTGACTTAAGCCTAAAATTTCAAATTTTAGTAGTTTCGTAACTTAATCATCATTGTGAAATGATTTACAAACAAATCTGTTTGTCAAAAATAAATATGAAGCATAAGAATTTTAAATAAGGTAAATTAAGATCAAAACTTCACTGGAAATCAAAATAACTGAAATAATGATTTGTTTAGGAACTAAAATTTCTTAATTCAGTAAGTTAAGATTTGTAATTTGAAAACACATTTGAAACATGATTTAGTTTTAAAAAAACAGAACACAATATTTAGCATGGATTTGGAATGTGGTTCTGTGATGAACTAATAATTTGTTCTGGAAATTCTGATTTATTTTAGAATTTTGATAACTTGAGACTTCTTCTGTACGTAATATAATGATCAGAGAAGTCAGGAAAATTATCAGATTTGTGAATTTAACTTTGATTTAGCAGCAGTGAATAAATTTGTTCTGTAACCCTAAAGTTGAGTCAGTTAGCAAAAAGAACCGTTCTCATTCAATATTTGATCGAGAGTTTAGTGTTTTGGAAGGTTGGGAGTTGGGTCCAAGTGGAGATAGTAGCCGGAGTTTCAGCTTGAACGATGGCCGAAGGGAGGAGAAATTGATGTTGACAGGTTTGAGAAGTTTTGGGTGAAGGGTGTTCCAGGTTTTTAAAAATAAGAACTGCTCAGCTTGAATTTGGGAAATGGGGATTCTATGATGCTTAGGTGTTCAGGTGGACTCAAGGGAGGTTGGTGAATTGGATGATCATCTCTGATGATCGGGAAGATGGCCATGGCAATGCGCATGTGCACAGTGGCCGTAGAGGGGAGATTGAGTTCTGGATTATGGAGATGTAGTGGTGCTCGGGTATTTTTTTTGTTTTTACTCGAAGTTAAAGTGGGGCTGACTCGAAGCAGGAGGGAGTTGAACTCGGGTTGTTTTTGTTTTCAGGTTGATTGTTCCTGAAACCTGATCTGTTTCAGGTTTTTGAAATTTTAACTAAATAAAAAAAATAAGGCAAGTTTAAATTTAAATTTTAAACAAGATTAAACCATGAATTCAAATAGATTTTGAATTTCAGGTTTTGAAATAATCAAGATTTGCAGAAATAAAATATATTTTTTTTGAAAACCTACATAGTTTTGACATTGAGTGATTTTTAAATCTGAAAGTAAGTTTCTAAAATAAGATTTAAATTCTGTGTTAAATCTGAATTTAGAATTTTGGATTCAAACTTGAATTTGAATCTGAAGTTTCAAAAGAAAATAGATTGAAAAATTCAAATGATATATTTAGTTCGAGCATTTTATAAGATTTGAAAATGAAATTTTAACAGGGTTTTCAAGTTTTAATCTTTGTATTTAAATCTGAAAGCATGGTTTAAATTTTGAGTTGTAACTTAAATAAGATTTGAATTTATATGTTCAATATCACTTGAATTATTTAAGGCATCTTAAATTTGTTTAAATTGAATATGGGCTAAGTAAAACTATTCTTTTAGAATTTGCTTTAAGAGGTAAGTGATTCTTAAAATGAGAACAAAAGAGTTTATATATATATATATATATATATATATTTAAAATCTTGTTTAAGTTTAAATTTAATTTCATTTTAATTTAAAATGGAGTTTATAAAAAATTTAAAAGCAAACTTGTTTTTAAATTGCCTTAATAATGATAATTTAATCATTAATGAGATTAATGATTTTTATTGTTTAAACTTAATTATCTGATTAGGGTAATTAAGATTTTAATTAATTTATTTAATCCATTAATAATTGGGTTAATTAATTAAATAAATAAGGGTTTATTTAATTAATTAAAAGATTTAAGTAAGTTAATTAAATTTGATTAGGTATGATTTAGAAATTAATTTTATTTTTGGTTAATTTAATTTAATTAATGGATTGAATTATATTAATCAAGTAATTAATAATTAATTAAGCTTTTAATTATCACTTGATTAATTTAATAATTAGGAATTAATTAATGAGTTTATAAATAAATTAAGAATTAATATTGATTAATTCAATTAATTACTTTGGAAAAAGTAATTAAAGATTTGTTATTGGTTAATGAAGGTCATTAACTTGATATTATTGTATAATTAATTAATGTAATTAATTTTAAATAATTAATTGGATTAATAAATTTAAGATAATCCTTTGAATTGTTTAAGTATAATTACTTAGTGGAAGTAATTAAGGAAATTAATTACTAATTGTAATTAATTAAGTTGTTGATTAATTAAGTTAATTAATTAAGTTTAATTAATTTAAATTAATCATTGATTTGATTTGAGAAGTAATTACAAATGGAAAATTACTTAGTGAAGAAAATAAATTACTGGATGTAATTTAATGAAGGAGTTTTGGAATTAATTACTTGTGTAATTAATATGTAATTAGTATGTTGAATAATTACTTAAGTAAGTAATTAATAATTAATTACTTAGTGTAATTAATTTAGGTTTTGATAATTAGTTTAATGGAGTTATTTAAAATAATTTGAGATCATTAATTTATATAATTAATGATATGATTAAGGATTGATTAATAAGAACAATTAATCAATAAAGAATTAATTAATGTAATTAATTAAGGATTAATGTAATTAATTATGATTAATTAATTGATGAAGTAATTACAAGTTAATTACAGGGATTGGTCTGGATTAATTAATTTATGAAATTAATTAGAGGTTAATTACTTGAATGTAATTAAAGGATAGTTAATCAAGATGATTAATTAGGGTAACTTGTTAAGGGTAATTAATTAATTGATTTATAATTAATTGATATGTAAGCAAGGTTTATTTGGATGAATAATTAATTTAATTTATTTTAAATTAATTTAAGGAAGAAGTAATTAATTTAAATTCATTTTAAATTAATTATAGATTGGATTGATTAGTTTTTGCTTATGAATGATGATTGATATTTATTACCCTGAATGGTTGGAATCTCAGTTATGAGATAAATGTTGTTGTGTGATTTGGATGTTATGGTTGCATTGAGTTGATAATATGATTTATCTGTTGAAGTTGATAATATAGATTATCTGATGTGATGATAATATTGATTATCTATTATGATGTTGTAAATTATCTATCTGTGTGTTATATAGGTAACTTTGAATTAAATTGTTTTAAACTTTTAAACTACTTGGCCCTAAAAGACACGCTTTGGATTTCGATGAGACCGGGATCTTGTTTCCATATTTGAATATCCGAAAACCACATCGATTCCAAATAACATTAGGTCGTAAATCCAAGTGGAGCAAGTGAAGACTCGAGGTGTAAGGGCTATACGTCAGTATAACTCTGTGGGTGATTCCGTAATGAGTTGACGGAATAGTGCTTATAGATTCGAGATGGTGGATTAGAGTGCAAGGGTTATCGTCGTTAACTCTGAGGGTGATTCCAAAACGAGTATAACGAGATAATGCCTTCGGTTTCGTTCGAACCCGGAACGAACTTGTATGGATCGAATGCTTTCAGAGTATCGTCAGGTGGACGATGAGCATTCTAAGTGATGTGTCCTATAAAGGTAATCGTAACCTCAAGCCTCATCAACCGGGAATGGCTAAAACAGGGGAGGTGCAGCAAGGCTTCGTGGGTAGCTCCCACTGGAGAGCGAGATTGATCCCTGTCTAGAAGTCCCTTTATATTCGGCTGTGTGGGCAGTTGGTTGCAAACAACTGCGGGGTTGTCTTGTTCGGAACTGTTCAGTAAGGAACGGGTCCGGCCTTGTGTTGCAGGGGAGTGGGAGTACACCTCGGTACGGTGATCTAGGCCACGTACTGTGACGGGCGGTACCCCAGTAGCCCTGCCATTGTATGGAATCCACAATCCAATAAGTGCCAACGGTTTTGATTGTATTACCCACTTTTGTGGCTAGTAGCTGGAATTTAATCATGTAACAATTTCGGCTATTTCTTATTTACTTGAAAACCCTAGACACTATTATAATATCACTGGATTTCCTATCAAATGTTTTGGTTAGCGTAAGGTAAAAACTTTTCCATGTTTATGTGTGGGAAGTCTTACGTGATACCTTTCTTTTCAAAAGGTTTTTAAAAGTTAAGCAACCTTAACCTGTTACTCACACCAGACCCATGTCTGACCCGGAGTTTATCTTTGTTTTCTTAAACTCTTGGGTACTCAAATTTTTACGAGTAGCCAAGGGATTCAGGTTAGCTTTGATGAATAATGGAGTTGCAATGGAGCAGGAGGCTTCTGCGTTAGATATAGTTTTCCGCTGTGTTATCTCTGTGTTGGGATTGTATTGAGTTGTAAATACTAGACAGGTGTTTATTACTGTCTAGTATATGTGATGTGTATGTTGTGTATCTCTGATTGGTATTGTATATTATGTAAATACTTCTGTTATTCGTATAATTTATTCGTTCCGCTGTTGAGATTCTTGTGTTGTTTCTTCTTTCTCTTCTTTCTTTTCTTCTTCTATCTCTTCCTTTCTTAATTCATGATGCGATTTTCTGGGAGTAGAAAGTCGGGTCGTGACATCAAAAAACCCATTCTGAATTAATGATACGATGAGCATTTGAAGATGGTGGTTGAAGACTGGGTATTTTCGAAAATGAAAGGATTGCCTATCGAATGTCTCTGCACCGAGTGGCCTCGGTATAGAGATTTATATTACGCTATGTGATGGGGAGTCCGAACGTTATTGGGGATATCTGGATTTGCAAGGACTTATTTTGAAGTGCCTTCGGTTCCATTCAGACCCAAGATGGACTTGTATGGATGTATATCTGACGTTACACTTTGAGATGTAAAGCTGGTTTCTGTCAAATATATTTCTGTTTGGTGGCGGAGAATTTATTCTCTTAGCTTAACGCTCTTCTCTGAGATGTACGAGCTCAGAGGTTATGTAGTTGATATTTACTAGTGATATATTCCCAATTTGGTAATGTGGCATGCTAAGTGTTGATATTGGTTGATCGAAGCATGACTTTTGTGAAAAGCATAGCTTTGTGGAACGAGACTTCATCGAACCTCACCCCTGGAAATGGTCGAAACAGGAAGGATGCAGTAAGGTTATGGGGGTCGTGCGCCTTAGGTTATGTGCATTTCCTTCTGTATAAAAAGTGGTATCATGGTATGGAGTCCAGATATATAACTTATGTGGTTGTTTGAATTTGTTGGTGAATCCCGAGATAATGGTCAGTTACGACTGTGGGATGACATACTCGTGACAGTTTTTGTTTGCTCAAACCAGTCTCATGACTGACCTGGAGTTTATTGTTCCATTTCTAAACTCTGGGTGCCCATAATTTACCACACGGGCAACCTAGAGTCTGGTTATCAGATAGTAAGCTAGCAGGTGTAGATTTGGCAGTCTTTGAAGCCTTTGGATTTGAGGATTGCATTGCGCTATACTGCAGCATGATTGTGGTTTGAGCTTTTGGTTTGGAGCTTTGGAGCTTTGGCAATGAAGATGTTATCTTTCCGCTGTTGTTGATGTTGTTTTCCGTTGCTTTGTTTTTTCTGTTGTTGTATATATCTCTGATAGTGTTGATCACTTCATATTGTATCATTGTTGTATCAATTGTTGTGTGTCAATAAAATTCTTCTTTGTTTCCGCTGTTTTGTTTTCACCTGATGTGTTATAAGCTCAGGCGAATCGGATTTCAACGTTTGAATCTGCGGCATTCGAATATGGATAGTGTATGGATGTCCATTTTCGAGCGTCGGAATCCGGGTCATCACATTTTGGTATCAGAGCTAAAGGTTGAGTAAGAACTTTAGCTTTGGAGTATAACTCATTAGGTGACTCATTAGAGATAGGGCCAAAAATGCCCTAGAATGAGTATCCCTAAGATATCTTGTCTGTGTGCCTAAACCAATTTAGTGCAAGAAGAGGATGAGGTAAAGGACAGGGGAGTACCACTACAAATGGTTGATACCCTGCAATAACAAGGAACAACTTTCCCTATCAACCTCTTTAGATCATCATCCAATTTCAATTCTTTGATGGCTTACTGGCAGCTACAAAAAGAAGCTTTGTTGTGGTGGTGGCCCTGCGAATCTTTGTTTATGTTGAAGAAAAGTTCCTATTTCGTATTCTCTTCATCAATTTCTTATCAATCTTTTTGTTCTTGACTTTAATAAATTTGAAATTTTACTTGAAATAAATTGGTTAAAAAAGATATGAAGATAAATTAGATTATATCAATAAAACAATTTCAATTAAAACCAAATTTGAGAATTTTTGTTGTAATTTCTTGTAAGGATCCAAGTCCGAAGAGGGACAAGCTAATGTATACTCTAGGGTATTCCGACCTGTAGCATGGGCTAGGTCCATCTTGAAAAAGAACCGAGCACTATCTAGATTAGCCCAAGGATTCCCTCAGCTGAGAATTTCGAAAGATTGTATCCATTTGTCTGTTCATTTAAGTCCCGGTACGTTCGAAGAATGGTTAGTTATCCCTTCGGACAAACCAATGCCCCTGCACATATCGTATAACGAATGACCCGAGTATTTTATGAAGTATTGAATAAGTTCGTTTTCATATTTATTGATGATATTCTAATTTGGTAAGCCAAATGTAGAATAGATATTTAGTTTTATTTGGTAAATTATTTCTCTATCTTTCTATGTGTTCAAATGTTCTTTGTTTGTCTCCCTGTCTAGCAAATTTCGGGGACGAAATTTTCTTAAGGGGGAAATCTGTAACGATCCTGTTTTAAACCAAATTTAATTTAATAATTAATATAAATTTTTGTATTAATTTGTGAATAAATTTGAAAGATTTGTGTTGTTTATATGTATATAAATAGATTTTAAAATAGAATTTGAATTTGAAATTCAAAACATAAACATATTGAGAATAGATTGGATTTAAAATTTTATATTTTAAAATTAATAGAATTTTTTTTCTAATTTTGAATATATTATATATATGTATATAAATCTGGAAATTATATTTCGAATTTAATACAATAAATTTTCAAAAGCTATTTAAGGGTTAAATTCGAAAATAATGTATATATGTGTATAATTAGATTTTAAAAATCAATTCTTTTAAATTTATACATGATATAAAAATAATTTGTATATATATATAACATATGTTAATATAATAAAATGAAATGCATTAATTTAAATTTGAAATTATAATTTAAATTATATAAAAACATATAAGGACAAGTGTGAGATAATTAATACATACAAGTTACAAGTGTAAACCATTTAAAATGCATTTAAACATTTGTAACCATTTTATCATACATAATAACAAGTGTAACTTAAATGCATCATGAAATTAACAAGTGTCCTATTTTCTTTTCATTTTTAAATTCAATAAATAAGAGGAAAACAAGAATATAAATACACCACTATCTCCTTCTTTCTCATTTCTTTGACATATTAAAAAAACCAAAACCAGTAAAAACATAATCAAAGAAACAAACATGCAAACTAAAAATCTGATACAAACTAGAGACAAAGATCGAAACAAAAGCAATCAAACAACTCGATAAAATCAAAGAGCAAGCTACTTCAAACATGAAGCATCTCAAAACAAGCTTCAGTTTTCAAAGTGGTAGATAAAAATACAAGTTTCCAATCAAATTCCAGTTTTTTAAATTTTAAAAGCTTCTCTATTCAAATGTATAACCTGATCAAAGCGAAGCACAATTTCAAACCATCAAGCTTCGGATCAATTACCAGTTTTCAAATACAAAATAGTTCAGATCGGTTTCAAGTTCAAATCCACTTCTAGCTCCCCTGTTCAAAAATTTTTTATGAGTAAACCTCTTTTATAAAGGCTCGGATCTTGGTTTGCATGTGATGATGAATGATAGTGATAACTTGTTTACTGTTGCATGGATGTAAAATATGCTGCATGTATATAAATACATGAAAACGATGTGTGCATGTCAGGAAACAGAACATTTCTTCTGTTCCAAGTTTACGGTATTTAAGCCAAACTCAAAAATCAAAATCTCTTCACCTATCCTCTTATAGGCTTCAATGTTAAAACCCAATGTGTTTGAATTAACATGATTTAAATTTTAAAAATGCTTTTAAGTACAAATAATAAGTGGATATAATGGAAATTAGAAAAATACAGGAAAACTCAATATATGTTGGAAATTCAAGTATCATGATTTCTGGTTTCAATTATATCATCTAAAAAGTTTTCGAAAACGATGATTTTTAACAGTGGAATCATGATTTTTAAGTGTGTATTCATGGAGAACTTGCATGTTGAACAGAAATCGATCTTTATTCAATTTCTGGCGATCGAAGGGTGATAGGGTCTCGTCTTCATCACTGAGGATAGTCGGGTGATTGATAAACTCGGGAAAAATGATCAACGAAATTCCTGATCATCGTGGAGGACGAACAGTGTCTA
Source organism: Allium cepa (assembly GCA_030765085.1). NCBI lineage: Eukaryota > Viridiplantae > Streptophyta > Magnoliopsida > Asparagales > Amaryllidaceae > Allium > Allium cepa. The sequence goes on from CM060940.1 coordinate 582,712,064, forward strand.
TCTAGGGTTTAAACCTAAGTTTTAGTTCAGGTCGAAATTCAAATTGCTATGGCGACGTCAATGCACAGAGTCGATCAGTGTAGGGGAAAACAAAGCGTGGGTTGTAGACGAAACTCGGGACGCGATTGCATGATTTCTGATGGCCAGAGGTGGCAGTTCAAGGTGATCTTGGGTGATCCAATTTTGTTTCAGTGGTACCATGGTAGCTCGATTTTGATTTCCAGTTAGTTTAGATGTTCTAGGTGGTCATGATGCTCGAGCAGGTCAACGATGATCTGTGGGTGGCAGAGGCGACGGTCGAAGATGCTCCGATCATGTATGCACGTGCAAAAGATATCAATTCTGGTTTTGTTTTCTGATGGATTTGAAGATGGTGGTCTCGGGGAAGAGCTCGGGAAAAAGATATGTTGGCTCGGATTTTTGATCGAGTTATTTGCGAGTGTTTTCTAGGAACGTGTTTTAAGTTTTAAAATAAAATAGAAGAAAAAAGAAGAAGAGGAAGTTTTTTCTCGGGATGGTCTCGGGGGAAAGACGAGATGGCTCGGGTTTTGTCTCGAGTACGTGATGTTGTAGTTTTCAAACTTTAAAACAAAATCAAGTTTAAAACATTTCTTAATCAATTCTTTTAAATAATTGTTTTTATTTAAGTATGGATTAGTTGAAGGTTTCAAAGTAAATTATTTTAAAATTTATTAAGTTTAAATTATTTATGTATCTGATCGTTATTGTAATTACTTCTTTAAGCTATTTAAACAAATTTAAAAATGTAATTAGGTAGACTAATTACGAAAGGTAAAATGTTTTTAATTAACTCAAAAGGTTTCAAGTAATTTTTGTATAAATTAATTTCATACATTTGACTCAAATAGTATTTAAATGTTAAAGTAAGCAATTAATTAAGATAAATGGTTTATCTTAAGTTAATTAAGGTCTTAATTAATTAAAGGATCATTATTAATTAAGGATAATTACTTAGTTAATTTATGATAATCACTTATTGTATTGATTAAGGATAATCAATTAATGTAATTAACTAAGGTTAATTAATTGATGTAAGTAATTAAAGAATAATTACTTAAAGGTTAATTACTTAATGTAATTAAAGAATAGTTAATTAATAATTACTCAATGAGATTAATTGAGAATAATTAAAGGTTGATTAATCAATATAATTAATTAAGGGATAATTAATTACTTAAAGGATCATTAATTTATTGATTAAAGATTAATTAATCAAGTGATTATAGGATAATTACTTAAGTAATTAATGGGTTAAATTGCTAATGGAATTAATTAAGGGTTAATTAATTAATGTAATTGACTTAAGGTTAATTAATTTATGTGATTAATTAAGGGATAATTAATTAATGTAAGTAATTAAGGATAATTACTTAAGTTGGATAATTAAGGATGATTAATTAATTTTCATTAATTAACTAAGATATAACAAATGGTTTGTAATTAATTAATGTTAATTAATCAGATTTAGGTGATTAATTCATAAGTAATTAATTTAGTTTGAGTTAATTAAATTAATCAGGTAATTAATAAATCTTTCTTATGGATGATTCGATTATACTTAATGCCTTGAATTATTTGATATCTCTGATATGTGATGTTTGGTAATATGAATTGCTTTGGATTGAATTGTGTTTTATTTATCTATGATGAATTTACATATTTATTTGTGAATGGAAGATAAGCGTTATAGGATTATACCTCTTATTGATATTTTTGTGCTTGGATTTATGATGGTTGTGATATTTTATTGTTGCTTGCATAACCCCTAGACAACACAAACACACACACAAATATGGATTTCACGGCAGGTATTTTCAATTTAATATCATTTTATTCAAATGGTGATAATTTTAAAGGCTGAATTTTGAATCCAAAATGGTTTGGAAGTGAATTTAGGTTGGATACTTTTGAAAGGGAAGTTTTGAAATCAAAATTATTTTGAATATTTATTTTAAATAAATAATTTTGAGAATTTGAAATTTTGGAAACTATGGTTTAAAAAGGGTTATTCAGTTATATAGTGTGTGTGTATATGGATTTTAAACCATTTTTAAAATTATTTTGAATGAATTATTCTGGGAATTCAAATAGAACTTGCCGAGAATATGGCAGTTCGCTGATTTTCTGATTTATACTTTAAAAGGTTATAACTTGAGCTAATTTAATTAGATTTTCCCAAAATGAAAGACCTTTGTTTCCAAATGATAATAGCTTTCATATAAAGAAAGAATTTCCAATTTTTGTTGAAAGGATTTCGAATTTGGAATGGAAATTGTCTTGAAAGCTATGAATGAATCTTTGTTAAAGATTTGGTAAACCTTGATTTAAATTGAAGAGGATCTTAAAGGTGTATCTTTTGTTTAAAAGATTAAAAAAGGAAATTTTTTTAAACTATTCAAAAGGAATGTTTTTGGGCTAAAAGTTGTGACTTAACAAAGATCCGAATGAATCCATATGTTTTTAAATAAGCACTCATTATTCGGTTAAGCCGGGAGATGACTTTATGTCATTAAACCCATTCTGAATTGATGATACGATGAAATGGATAGCATTTGAACACGGTGGTTGAAGGCCGGGTATTTTCGAAAATGAAAGGATTACCTATCAAATGTTTGTCCACCGAGTGGCCTCGGTATAGAGATTTATATTACGCTATGTGATGGGGAGTCCGGACGTGATTGGGGATATCCGAATTTGAAAGGAATTCTTTTAAAGTGCCTTTGGTTCCATTCAGACCCAGGATGGACTTATATGTATGTATGTCTGACATTACACTTTAAGATGTAAAGCTGGTTTCTATCAAATACATTTCTGTTTTGTGGCAGAGAATTTATTCGCTTAGCTTAACACTCTTCCTTGGGACGTACAAGCTCAGAGGTTATGTAATTGATATTTACTAGTGATATATTCCCAATTTGGTAATGTGGCATGCTAAATGCTGATCATTGGTTGATCGAAGCATGACTTTTGTGAAAAGCGTAGCTTTGTGGGACGAGACTTCATCAAACCTCACACCCCAAAAATGGTCGAAAGAGGAAGGATGCAACAAGGTTACGGGGGTCGCACCCCTTAGGGTATGTGCATTTCCTTCTGTATAAAAAGTGGTATCATGGTAAGGAGTTCAGATATATAACTTATGTGGTTGTTGGAATATGTTGGTGAATCCCGGGATAAAGATCGGTTACGATCGGGAGATGGCATACTCGTGACAGTTAGTTACCTAGTTCAGAGGTAATCCGGTCTTGTGTTGGCAGAGATCCGGTTAGGTTCTCGGGGTGTCCCTTCAAAGGCATACCCATTCGGAAAGGAAATTCCTTAGCCTTGACCACTTTTTGGAAATCCAATCACCCAATACGAGCCCTATAAGATTTTAGTTGTAGAACCTGCCATTTAACATGGTAGCTATAGTAGGCATACTATAATGGTACGTATGCTGGCTAAGATTAATATTATACTTTTGAAATGTTTTCCACGCTATGCCCTAATAATAATATCAAAGAATTTTCACGTATCAAGTACGTTTGACTATCATAAGGAGAAATCTCCCTCAAGTGTGCGATTGCATTGTGTGTGTGGCTGGAGGCCTTATGGTAGTTTCATTTTCCAAAAAGCATAGAGGATTTCTTTTTATTTCTTTTTGTTTGTTTTTGTTCAAAGAACTGTTTTTGTTTACTCACACCAGTCTCATGACTGACCTGAAGTTTATTGTTTCCTTTCTAAACTCTGGGTACCTATAATTTTCCACACGGGCAGCCTAGAGTCAGGTTATCGTATAGTCAGCTAGAAGGTGTAGATTTGGCAGTCTTTGAAGCCTTTGGATTTGGGGATCGCATTGTGCTATACTGCAGCATGATTGTGGTTCGAGCTTTTTGTTTGGGGCTTTCGAGCTTTGGCAATGAAGATGTTATCTTTCCGCTGCTATTGACGTTGTTTTCTACTGCTTTGTTTTTTTCCGCTGTTGTATATATCTCTGATAGTGTTGATCACTTCATATTGTATCATTGTTGTATCAATTGTTATGTATCAATAAAATTCTTCTTTGTTTCCGCTGTGTTGTTTTCACCTAATGTGTTACAAGCTCCGGCGAATCGAATTTCAAAGTTTGAATCTGCGGCATTCAAATACTGGTGATGTATGGATGTCGATTTTCGAGCGTCGGAATCCGGGCCGTCTACCTTCCCATTTATTTATAAAAATTCTCCAAAAACAAGCTATATTTACAATGTGTATTTATCACCATCTTTTTGTTCTAACTTTCACAACTTTGCTTCATAATTTCTATAAATTTCCAAACCATTTAGATACTGTAAAATACACCAAAATACATGTAGAGAACAACCAAATCAAATTATCCTAAGTTGAGATCATAAATATCCAATTTACACAAGTTAAAGTAAGGGATAATCGAAGTGCACTTATAATGAGTATTCTAGCTTCAAACACTTTCAAACTTACTTCAATTCAACCTATAATCCAAATAACCATTTAAACATCAAGTCAAGGCCATGAAAAATGTTTAAGAGGGTAAAAAAAGTGATGCTATATAGTATAAAATTGTCATTTTCTTTCAAAAGCAAGAGGGGTCAAAAGTTTATAACTTCAATTAGTTAATATCACTTTAACTTTAAATTTCAAAAACAACATCTATATACAAAATATATACTTATAAGATAAAGAGATAACTCACTCAGATCCAAGAGAAACACATGCACAAAGCTACAAGAATCAAAGAACCACCTTTTACCGTAACCAATAGCCTCCCCTCCTCTTCCAGTGCTCACGACCCATCTTATAACCCCCTCTTCCTCTCACCTTTCTTAAAATTTAACTTGATATTCAAGCTTTACATGATGTTTTAGGCCTATAGACAAAGTTTAGATGAGAATGGAGATGATTTGATTTAGACTTGAAAAAGTTAGAGAAGAATTAGTGGAATAGTGCTTAAGCACATCCACCATTTTTGTTCCCTTACTTCATTCCAAGCTTTATGAATTTATGATTTATTATCAAAGGTGTGTCCCTCATTTTATAAGCTTCAAATGATGTTGCAAAATCTTGTTCTCACCCCTATCTCATGTCATGTAAGGGTCACCTCCCATCACTTCTCCTTTACATATCACTTAGAAATTAAATCTATCCTTAAAAGCTTAGTTTCATAATATCTTTGATGGCATCACCCATGAAATTATCCAAAAAGCTTATTTCCATAAATGGTAAAAAGTTTATATTTTATTTTATAGATTTCCTAAGAAAATAAGTGTATGTAAAAAAAAATTGAAAAACTTCTAATGAGTTAAAAATTTGTTAATCGATAAAATGATTTTCGATCACATTATCGATATTTTCAAAGTATTTATTTTTATAAACATTTTTCAAAATAAGTTTAACATCGTTAGCTATGATTTAAAAGGGGATTAACAAGCTTATTAAATCATTTTAATAACATTAAATCTAGATTCAAATATTTAAATAGTTCGAATATTTAAATATGAAGTGTCTAAAATTCCGGGTTGTGACATTCTCCCTCACTTAGAATATTTCATCCTCGGAATTCCAACACAAGCAACCAGACGAACAGCCACATTTGCAAACCCATTACGACCTTAGACATGGTTATCAGCTAATCAACATGTTGTGAATCATCCTGTTCTTTTGGATTCTCTTATCAATCACAGGTCATTCCAAACCAATTACAACCTTAGACTCTAGATTTTGCCTAAGTGTAGTCTATACATTATCATCATCATTCTGATTTCATTCAAAGTTATTATAACACATATCAAAATCATCCCGTGTCCATTCAAGATTTATCAGTTCTATTCTAATTACAAGGTGTTCAAATTATTTTATCAAATCTTATCCGTTCTAAGGTTTGATCTTTCTGGATCGTTTTATATTCAACTTAATGTGCGAACTCTCTGGATCATTTATCAATTCTATGGCCATTCAGGACCGATGGTTAAATCCACGGTCTCTCTAGATCATTAATCAAATCCATTGTCATTTGGAGTCGGTAGTCAAATCCATGGTCTCTCTGGCCCATTAATCAAATCCATGGAAGTTCGAGGCTGTTAATCAAATCCATGGTCTCTCTGAATCCTTGCTAAGACCAATCTGCTCGCTCTTCGACGAGGGTATTTTCAGCTTGCACTCCAGTCCTTTCTCTCCGGACAAGACTTTAAAGTGATCAATTTTAGTCATCACATTCGATGTGGTTTTACAGAAATCCCAATATTCAAATCAAATCAAGGCAAACAAGTAGAAATCTCAAGCATTCATCCCAGACATCCGACTCAAAGCGTGTCTAGAGACCAATCTTGGCCTCATACACATGTAAGTGGTCCGAGGTTCTTACCATCCTAAGTAGTCATCTAAGGCATTTGACTTAGAGCGTGCCTAGGGACCATTCAGGTTCACGTACACGTGTAAGCAGCCTGAGGTTATTATTGTCTTTATTACTTAATACGAAAGCAAAATGCAAGAAAAGAAACGAAAAAACAAAGTATAGGAATCAAATTCAACTCATGTCCATCCCAATCATGCGATGACTATCTTCGACCTCGATCCAAGGCTATTCTCATTCGTTGTAGATAATGGTTGCTCTTGTTCCACCACCGTAGCTCGGTTTCTGCTGGAATTGGTTGTTTTTGACCTGTTCCTCGATCAAATCGTGCAGGTGTCTATAGTCATTTTTTTAATGCCCATCCAGCTCAAGGATAGGCACTATTTTCCTGATGTTCTTTCATGGTCTACGGGCTCTCTCCTTATTGGTTTTCGATACAGATCATCGCCTAATATCCAGGTAAATCCAATCAGAGGTCTCGTTTAAATCTATATAAGAAGAGAATTTTGGTTCTCTTCTTTGCCGCTTTGGCATTCAATGTCATCATCCAACTTCCATTTTCCTTTGTCACTGTTGGATCCTTCTCCAGGCAGTCATTCACCATTCACAGCGTTAATCTCTTCCTTTTCGACTCCAACATCCTCCTAACGTAGATCCCTTTCAGCTTCATGATAAAATTCTACGAAGTCCATCGATGGATCTCGCTCCAAAGCAACCTTTAAGTCTTTCTTACTAGCTACTCCAGAAACTATCACCATCAAAACCACTGATGGATCTGATCTATCTACCACGGGAACCGCGGTATAAAGTATCATCAAAAAAACTCCCGAGGGACTCACCGTCCCTCTGCTTCACACTCGATAATGTCATTACGTTCTTGGGTTGTGAATAGCACCGAAACTGTCTCATAAATCTATCCACTAACTCAGTCCACATGCTTATGGAACTGTTTTCCATCTACCTAAACCATAATGCTATTAAATCCATCAAATACAATAGGAATCACCATCCCATTACTTCTTCAGATGCACCCAACACCCCCATGTGTCGGATATACCTCATCAAAAGAACTGTTGGATCCGTCTTCCCGTCATACTTATCCAACGTAGGTAACTTGAAATTCGATGGATTCCAAGCATACCAAATTTTTGGAGTGAATGGAATCATGTTCACATACTCAAGGCTCCAGTTGAGCAATCTACCTCTCATTGCTCATCTCACAATCTCAGCAAATTTGTCATCGTCATTCAAACTTATTCTCAAGTTAGCATCCTCAGTTTGGCACTGACTCCACGGGGGAATTTTGGCACGTACTCCTCCAGCCATGCTTCCACACCGTGATCCACGTTCAAATGCCTAACATCATTTCTAGGATGCATATCATTTCTTCCTAGGCCAGCACGACCCATTCCTTGAGTCCTAGTGGATCGGTATTGATCCGTACCGATAGATAAGTACCGATCCATGCAATTTGCACGGGGTTCACTCCGACTTGCTCCACTTTGCTTCCCGGTGCCTAAGCTCTAGTTTTAGGTCTTTGGTTTTTGTTTGTAGAGACTTCAGCTACCTGCTTGTCCCATTCTCCTAAAGGAATTCATCATCATCTCTTCCTGGCGAGCAATCATCATTTCTTGCAATCCATTCATTATAGTCTCCATCTCATCTCTAGGTATATATATGGATGAGGGTTAGCTCATGAGGACTTCTTTTGGTTGCCCGCTTGTGGGTTTTCTCCAATAACGGGCCTTCCTATTAGATTTTCTTGTTATTTTGAATCTTTCTAAGTCTCAAATCAATGAATTTTAGTGTTTCTTAGTGAAAGCATCAAAATGTTTGAACCAAAAATGGCACAAACACCCAATATATTCGGTAGAGAATAGAAGGTGAAGAAAATATATAAAAATCGAGCAAGAAATAGAAGACACAAGATTTATAGTGGTTAGATGTACCCCATCCTACGTCCAGCTTCAATTTTCCTTTTATTATATTGTTGTTTTTCAAGTATAGTTTATACAGATTGCTATAAATTTGTAAATGATTACAAGAAATTAGAGTAAGAGAGAAAGAGAGCCAAAAAAATCCATAAAATGAGCTCTGCCCCTTTATAGATGTAGAAAGCCTAAAATCTCGCCCCATGATCTCTACATCATTTTCCATGTCGTAGACTACTTCTTCAACAAAATAGGTGGACCCCTCATCAATGTTCATGGATCGGTACCAATCCATGGGTTTGGATCGGTATCGATCCATAAATTCTTCATTTGGATAGTTTTGATCTGCTTATCTTAACTTGACTGGTAGCAAATTTCCTGATTCCATACTTGTTTGCACCATTATTTGCTTGTTTTAGAGTCTAAATGATGGATCGGTAGGAAAATGGAGTTGTTGATTTTTGGATTTCAAGGAGATCGATCATTGGCGCATGCGAACAATCATAGGAGGCCAAAAATGGGTTGTAGGCAACATAGTTTTGGAGCAAAGGAAGTTTGAGCTAGAGTTGGTGAAAAGTTATGGATCGGTACTAATCTATCACTTGGTGGATTTTTGGATTTTTAATTTTTGAAATGGACTCGTATTTACTTTATGATCTTGGTTGTACTTGAGTTTTAAGCTTCATGTTCATCTCTTCGGACGTCTTACCTTGATAACTTTGAAGATTGACTCATCAAGTTTGTTTGTATACTGCCTGGTCAAAAGACGGAATAACAACATACATATACTAAAACTCATACATGCACATGGATCATCCATACGCTATATCAATTCCGATCACTTGCTCGATCACATAAATTTCACTTCCAAACTAGTATAGATCACTCGACCTCTCTAATGTGGACTCTAATTTGGTTCCTTGATTAGGAACATATGTTCTACTTACATAGCCATATACTATGATAGAAAACTTCGGGATCATATAAAGAATCCATATCAAGTGTTTACCGTCAAGAATGCAGTGACAAATCCTTGTTTGGACCGGTATAAACCACCTCGAAATTATGTACTCAAATACCGCATTAAGAAAAGTCATGTAAACAAAATGATCTACACACAAATTACGTACATTTCCTACTGGTTTCTTACCAATATATTTTATCACAATCTTTTATATGAATAGTATGTCTCATTAATACTAAAATCATTTATGAACCATTTCATAAAACATAACTTTAAGTTTCTAAACAGTTTACGACTTAAGTTCATACTCGTGTAATACTCCATGACATCCTAAGACTACATACAAAAAATCAAATTTAAATTACTTGACAAGGATGTTTAACAACTTTAAAACTGGTTTTAACTTAATACCTTCTCAATAAAAGTGTTATATAAACTCGACTTTTATATTTTCACATAACGCTTAGCTTTAAGTTCTATAATGATTCAAAAGTTTTGAACTGTCCTAAATTGTTGAAAATCCCATTTCATTTTAATAAATGAAAACTATCAAACAACATATCATAACATGATATACATACCATACAATCCTAATGCATGGGCTATATGTGTCCACGGGATAACTTAACTAATTTCAATAATTTATTAAACACACTTTACCCAAAAAGGGATGATCAGTTCCAACATTTATTCTGGGATATGGCACTACTACTCGGGCACCCTACATAGTATACATATAAAAAAATTCTACAAAATAGTACATATCAAATTTCTTTTCAAAGAAAAATTTAGAACTCAATGCCCGAGTATTGTTCCAAATCATTTTGAAATAATATATATATATATATATATATATATATCTTTTGTATAACAAATCATACCTTTCGAACTCAAATCAGAATCCGTTTTACTAAAACATCACTATAGCATCCCCCACGTAGAAACCCACAAATGAACGTCAATGTTGTTGAAGTGATCACCAGAATTATTTTTAAGCGGCATAAGTGAGTTTAATACATCTAATTCATGCCTTTCGGACTTAACCAAAATCTTATCGACTGGCCCTTGTTTAGTTCGGGTTAGATGCAGCTGAACTAGTAGAGTGATATGGGGAAGCCCTATGATTGATACCCAGGTGGAGGTGAAATGCATTTCAAAGACCGGGTAGATACGCTACTTCTTCCCTAACCTGCTAACTCAGCACCGGAAACCCGAGCTATCTTAGTCCCGCAAAAGGTCAAACTACTTATAATAAAGAGAGGGTCGAGCAACCAGTTCAACGGTATCAAATACTTTGTAAATAATAAAGTACCATGAACTTAATTTCATAAACCAATTTTCCAAATACTTACTTTCAAATAGTACTACTACTATTTTTTATAGAATATTGAAAATCATTTTTTAAGACACCAACATTTAAGTTCCCAAAATATCAGTTTAAATCCTTTTTGTTTATAAACCTTGTTCTATAAACCATACTTGTATAAAAATTACTATCTTATATAACTTATTTTCACAAATGTTTATTTACTAAATATCTTATCTTTCCTCAGATTAAAATAAAATCTTTTACCAAATTCGACTTCTATAAAAGATAACTTCTAACCTGACATTATCACTAAATGCCTTATAGTCAAATTGTGAAAATAATTCACAAGGTGTTCATTTCAATGCATTTACAAATACTGCATACCCAACCATGCAATGAAGGGGTAAAATTGCTCATAAACAAGTCGAGCATAAATCAACAATCTACAAATAAAGTCAATACTCATAAATTGGCCGATCATAGCTAAACAAATTAATGACAGGTAACGAATGAACATCATTAATTCCAACTTTAGTTGAACTACACTTTATAATTTACACTTATTTAGGTTACCTTATATAAGATATTTAATTTTCACAGTTATAATTACCTTTAAGGTATGCATATATAATAGATACAAAGGCATACTCATACGTATAATACACTAAACTAATGCTGGGGCATTTAATTACCTATCTCTTAATGAGTCATACCCAACCAAAGCGAAGGTTCCCGCTTAACCTTCGGCTTTAATACCAGCTGTAATGACCCGCATTTTCGACCCTCAAATGTCGATAATAATACATCCACGATATTCACGTGCCGGACATCCAAGTGCCAGAAAGGCAAATTATTAGGGTAAAGTGAAAAAGAAAAAGAAATAAAGCAAGAAAGAAGAGAACAAAACATCAGAATCTCGTTAGCAGATTAGTAATATATAATATCAAAAGAATAATATACTGGGTTACTTCGATATAGAAATTCTAAAGTTACAAAACCTAAATACCATCATCATCTTAGACAGTTATAACAACATGTCCTCATAAATGATGAAATGTACAATCTATTAATGTAGTAGAAATAAGAATATTACGGTAGGTGAAAAGTCCATCTCACCTTCTTGAGCTCCAAAGAACATCAACGAAAATCTGCCTTTCTCAAACTACTCGATAGAGTACGCGAAGAATTTAGGAAAAAAAGGAAGGTGTTTGACATAAGTCTGGTATGAGAAACTCAAGAAATATGTGCTAACATATGACAATACTTTTGAGACTGCATGGAATGCCATAATGGTTATCTCCTCAAAATAACCACCATTTAGTAAGTACATAAGGTGATATATTAGATTATATCTAAGGTAAAGAATCAGGAAATAGCTGGAATGACTACATTGGTTACAATCAATAGCATATTAGAAGTATATCCAAAACCAATAAGGAAGTTCGCATAAAGGTTTTTCCATAGAGATGCCTCCAGTAAATTGAATCAGATCTCCTGCACAAGGGTCGAAAGGTACTTCCGAGTGACGTATATCTCTAGATAAGATATACCTTTAGGTAAACATAAGCGGCCCATCGTCCAAACATAAAATGAACAATGCGAGCCAAATATCATCAACTTCCGCCAACCAATAATCGATAAGTATCTCTAGATATGGAGTTGATAACTCCCTAACGCGAGTTAGCTAAACCCTAGATTGTGAGCCCTACTCGGCCATTTCCGATGTCAATATTACATTTGGCATCTTTTACACGAGTCTTCATCACTCTGCAAAATATGAATCCCCAATTGGATGCCCACATCTTAAACAGATCTCAAAACCATATATGGATTCCAACATCTTAAACAGATCCTCTTCCAAGAGTTAGAACATATATCTCAGTCTTAAGTGATTTTTGATAAGTAAACACTTACCGATCTTGGTCTCCACAAGATTGAATGAACAAATTTGGTCATTCAATAATAATGAGTACGATCGTATAAGGAAACTAAGTATTGTATACTTACCACGTTTCTAATATTTTCATCTCACACTATCCCACGATCAAGAGTGAAGCCAATAGGTTAGAGCTCTATTGCTCATATCCCTACAAAAATATCAGTTTTAATTCCTAGATAGACAAACATACTTCGTCAGATTTTAGTTCTAAGTATATGACTAAACGTTTTCCATAAATGAGTAAACATTCAAAGCACGATCAAGTCATACAAAGCATGATTAGGTCATATAGGTGACTTCTAATCCCCTCTTTGTTTAATAAATATTTTATTAATTAAAACTCTTTTTGGTAATAAAACTTCTTTATTCAATAAAACATTGTTTAGCAATTTTTACTGTTCATTTATACACTTTTCAATACTTCAAAAAGTATTCATGTACTTATCTCAAATGGTATAAGTATATTCACAAATCATTAACAAGGTTTCTTGCTTTAAACCTTTTGCTTCTCCTATATTTTTCCACAAGATTCCTCATTTATACTTTCCTTCAAAATATCCATTCTAGAGATCTAAGTACTTTCACAAATCCATTCAAAAAGGTTTAAGACTAATGTTACTTATACATTGTCACTACAAACCCAAAACCATTTTACTTATGCTTATCTTTAAAACATTCTTTTAAAGATTTATTTACATTCATAAGTATAATCAAAAGGGTTAAAGACAAATGTAATTAACACATTATCATAACAAACCCAAAACCATTTTACATACACTTATCTTTTAAACATTCTTTAAAGATCCAATATAATATTTGATTAAGTTTGATAGTCACATAATTGATTATCTAGTTGAAACAATTGCTTATACAAATCAATATTCGTATACTTAACGTATTTTCGACATTTCAACTTGTACTATTCCTCATCCAAGAGTGAAGATAGTTAAGGTAGAGCACTTGTGACGACCCGGAATTTTCGAGCGTTTAAAATTAGAATATGTAATTGATTTTAAATATTCAATAGAGCAATCTTAACTTGAATTACGAATATCACAAATTCATCAGATAATTTAATTATTGAATTTAAATAATTTAAAATTGGATGACATGTTGAATCTAGAATGTTAAGCCTATTAAAAATAATTTGAAAGCTTATAAAATTGATATTGATAATACTGAGAATAATAGAAATTTTATGATTGAATTTAACACTGATTTATTCAGTTTTAAGAATATATCGTTTGAATTGAATTGAAAAATAGTCTTCCGAGGCACAGTCTCGGAATTTGACGAAACCAGTTCCATTGGGTCCGTAATATTATATTATTGTCGAATTTCAATTTTCGCAAGGTGCGGAATTACCGTTTGATCGTAAAACCGTAAATGCATAAAGGAAGCTAATTAACTTAAATTAACCTAGTCAAATCTTTTTATTGAAGTCTCAACCCCTAGCTTCTAACGCAAGCCTTATTTTCACTTTAGTAATTACGGCCGAAGCCCTTTCCTACAGAATCAGATCCCTCTCCTTCATTCGAAATCAAGGCATGACCGAACTTGTTTTCTTTTCGTTTCAAAATCAATGCCGATCCTCAATGAAAAAAAATTTGAGATCGAATTCAATTGAAGGCCGAGCAGAGAAAAACTTTAATTAATGGCCGCCTCCTATTTTTTTTCAAATCAAATTGTTTTGTCAAAATCGCGTCTTCCTTTGTAAATCAATTTCATTCGATTAAATGGAAAAAGAGGGGCACGGGCGAACTACATCGGCGACGACTGAGGAGGGTCAGGCTTCAAGCCGAGTTTGATTTTGTGAGGGCTCGACAGTTTTTTTTGGGTGGTAGCTGTAGGAGGAGTGCTCGAGCACGATTGGTTCAGGAAAGTCGATAGTGAAGCATATAAGCGGGGTTACTGCGCCTTGGGGGTTTTGATTGCGATGCGATGATGAGTGTCGTGGGGTTCTTCGCGATGACTTCGTGCGCGTGAAGGTGAGACTTTTGCTGTTAATAAATTTATTTTGAACACATATATGATTCTCTTATCCATTTAAATACAAGTAGCAAACTTATAATGTATTACAGTAAGTGAATCTATTTTGGATTTTAATTTGATTTTTGTGAATTTTTTCAGAAAGAAAAACAAAGGGGTTTACTATCTAGTTTTAAAATCCTAAAGTTTATATATACACATACACATGTGTACAAGAAAATTTATGTGATTACAGTAAGCTAGGTTAAAAAAAGGGGATTAGTTAAATTTAAATTTAAATGTTTAAGATTAAATTGATGGTTAATTTAGTTATCGAATGGAAATTTAAATTCGCTCAATTGACTCGAATATTAATAAACCGTAAATATTTATACAAGGTCTAAAATCGAGGAACAGGCTGGAACGGAAAAGTAATGGAAATGGATTGCAAATAAAAGCAAAAGGTGAGTTAATCTCACTCAGTTTAAAATTTAAATTTAAATGATTAAATTTAAATAATTGTTTGGATGGTTGAAATTGATTGATGAATATGGTATGGAATATTCTGGAATCGATATATTATTGTGCTGACATCTGTGGATGCAGGGAAAACAGGTTGGAGGGATCCAACTGGATCCCTCAACATTTATTTAAATTATTTAATATTCTCTGTTGTGCATATTGATATTCTATGATAAGTTATATTGGAATATTAAATGTTATGGTTGATTTGATATTTGGGTGAATGAATTACCAAGATTTTATAGATTGGATTTCGAATAGAAAATAAAAGGAAGAAAATTTGTAAGTAAAATAATTATGGAAATGTGAATAAATTTAAGAATGACATAAAAATAAAATAAAGTGACATAAGAATTCTAATTAATAAATCTTGAATATATAAAGAAGATTTTTGAATTAATAGCATGTTAATGAATTTTGAACTCCAATGCTAATATCTAAAAGAACAGAACATTTATTTTAAAATTTAAGATTTTAAACTTTTGAAAGGAACAAAAAAAGAAAATGGGAAAAGCCTGAAATTTGTATATTTCAGTTAAAAGATTTAAAATCAAATGGAAAATAATAACAATAATAATTAAGTGCATAATTAATGAAATTTGAAATGATTTGAGTAATTTAAGAAAACTTATTTCAAATGGAATAAATTGGGAATCAATTTGGAAAATTGATTTAAGTAATTTGAAGTTGGAATTCTCCCTGGATAACCAAGTACGTTTTCAAAGTAAATTTTAAATATAAGTTAATAGTTTTAAAATTTGTTTTAAAAGGTATGTTTTGGAAAATTTATTATTTCTAATATTTAAATTTTAAAGTAAGTATTTTCTCAAATCTATTATAGTAGTAATTATTTAAAGAGTGACTTAGTATTTTGTTTCAACAGTGAAAATCTAGTTTTATATTTTATTAAGTAACTTTATTTCCAAATATTCATATAAGATGTATTTTTAACAAATTATTAAAGTAGTTTTAATTTATATGTTTTAAAAGTATATATTTCTAAGTAAGGTGTTTTAGATTATTTTAAATCTAGTTTTGTGCTTGGTGATTTCAGAGGAGATAAAAATATTTGGGAAAGTTGATTCTGAAGAAAGATGGTTTTGAAAACTGTTTTCAAAGGATTGAAAATAGAAATATATCTTGTGAAGATATTTTTGGAGATTAATAAATAATTTGGAAAATTATTTATTGGTTGATGGTTGTTGTGTGAATATTAATTGATAGTTAAATAACCGACTATCAATATGGGACAAATGCGTTGATCGTTTCGAAGAGACCGGGATCGAGATTTATTTCTCGAAAACCACTTCGATCCGGTTTGTACGTTTCGTGAAACGATTTTGGATTCGAAGATGGAGCAGTGAAGTACAAGGGCTAGTCGCTACTAATCCTGAGGATATTTCCAAAATGGATGTGGTAGGAATAGTGCCTTCGGTTCCGTTCGAACCCGGGACGGACCTGTATGG
This sequence comes from Allium cepa, assembly GCA_030765085.1. Classification (NCBI taxonomy): domain Eukaryota; kingdom Viridiplantae; phylum Streptophyta; class Magnoliopsida; order Asparagales; family Amaryllidaceae; genus Allium; species Allium cepa. The sequence continues at coordinate 582,728,527 of CM060940.1, forward strand.
ATGAATGCTTGCGAAATACCGTCAGGTGGACGATGGGCATTCTAAGGGATATATTCTAAAAGGTAACGCTTAGCCTCAAGCCTCATCAAATGGGAATGGCTGAAAATCAGGGGATATGCAGCAAGGCTTCGTGGGTAGCCCCCACTGGAGGGTGAGGTCATCCATGTCTAGATGTCCCTTTATTTCGGCTTAGTGGGCGGTTGTTGATCCCAACCGTGGGGTGATCTTGCTCGGGACTGTACAGTAAGGGATGGTTCCGGTCTTGTGTTGCAGGGGAGTTACGGTGGCTCTTCGGTACGCTGATCTAGACCAGGTACTGTGACAGGTGGTACCCCAGTGCCTAGCCATTAGTTGGAATCCATTTTCCATACGCGCTCGTACGGTTTTGATTGTGCCCAACTATTGCTGAAACGTGAGATGCAAGCATTTCAGCTAGTTTCTATTTTACTTTCTATAGACACTATTATAATATCAGAGGACTTTAATAAAAATGTTTTAGCTATCGTAAGGTAAAAGCCCGACATGTTTATTTGTGGCGTGGTCTTACGAGATGCTTTTGTTTTCAAAGGATTTTTGAAACTTTAATAATCAATTGGGTGTGATTTTCTCACGCTGGTATTCCAGACTGACTCGGGTATTATTTAACTGTAATGCTCGGGTCAGACCGAGTATTATAGGATACAGGATATGATGTTGTGGAGTTCAGGAGACGAGCAGGATGGCGATACGTACTACCGTACTTGTATATATAGACATATTCCGCTGTATTGAGTTGTTATGTATCCATTTGTATGTTATTGATGTGAGCTGTGATTGATGTACTCTGATGATGTAATATAAACAGAGATATTTGTTTTGAGTGAAGATTATTTATTATCTATTATATTTTATTCCGCTGCGATGGTTAGACTCTGTTATTGTTTTCTATTTTTCTTCTTCTACCTCTTCTTCTTTAACCCAAATGGTTCGTATTTCTGTGCAACTTGAGTTGATTGTTGTAGAATAGTGTTGACTCAAGGGGTACGGATTTGCGGGCTGTTACAGCACTGGTTGCACTAAAGCCTTGCCTAGACACTTCATTATTGAATCACACAAATAGATAAATCTACTCATCGACTTTTAGTGTTAAGTATAGTAATAATGACTTCCATAAACGTGTCAGAAAATAATATGATTAACCCATTTCAGACATTTTTGACTTAACTATTTCTTATTCAAGAGAGAAGTTGATAGGTTAGAGCTCTATTGCTCCATCCCTACTCGATATCAATCTTAACTCTTACAAATAGACAAGCCTACTTCGTTGGCTTTTAGCGTTAAGAAAAGTTAATTACCTTTAAAACAAGTAAGTAAATAACAAGATTACCATGTTTTTGACATTCCAGCTTAACTATTCCTTATTCAAGAGGGAATTCGGTAGATTAGAGCTCTATTTCTCTATCCCTAGTTGACATTAATCTTAACTCTCACAAATAGCGACTACCTCATCAGATTTTAGTGTTAAACCTCTTCTTTACTTTTCCAAAATTTATATTTAATTATTAAAAATATATTTAAACTTCAAACAAACTTTATAATACTTCAAAATAGAGTAGAAAACATCTATAAGAATATTAGAGAAAAATAAAAAATTCAAATATCATTTTTGAACAATTAAAACCATAAGCGACTTATTACAGCATTTGTAAATGCTGTTAAAAGTCCTTGTTAAAAAAACATTGAAAAACACAATCTTTGTGACTAGTTTTAACCACTTTAACAAATGATTTAAGAGTTGAAATTTTTACAGTAAATAATACCCTTAGTGTAATTAAAAACCATGAATAAACCCTTAAGAATACCTTCCCGTTTATTTATAAAATTTACAAAAACAAGCTATATTTACAAAGTGTATTTACAACCATTTTTTTGTTCTAGCTTTCATAACTTTGCTTCATAATTTCTATAACTTTTCAAACCATTTACTTACTGTTCAATACACCAAAATATGTGTAGAGAACAAGCAAATCAAATTATCCTAAGTTAAGATCATAAAATCCAATTTACACAAGTCAAAGTTAAGGGGTATTGAAGTGCATTTATAACGACCATGCTAGCTTCAAACACTTTCAAACTCACTTCAATTCAACACATGATCCAAAAAATTGTTTAAATATCAAGTCAAGGCAACACTACATGTTTAAGAGGGTAAAAAAAGTGATGTTATACATTATGAAGTTGTCATTTTCTTTCAAAAGCAAAAGGGGTTCAAAGTTTATAACTTTAATTAGTTAATGTCACTTTAACTTTATAATTCAAACACAACATATACACACACAATATATACTCATGAGATAGCGAGATAACTCGCTTAGATCCAAGCCAAACACATGCACAAGGACAAGAATCAAAGAACCACATCCTACCATCACCAAAAACCTAAAGATCCAACTTTTAACACTTTCAAACCAAGGCAATACCTTCCCTCCTCTTCCATTGCTCACAGCCCTTCTTGGAACCTCTTCTTCCTCTCATATTTCTTCCACTTTGACTTGATATTCATGCTTCCCATGATTTTTTAGGCCTATAGCAAAAGTTTAGAAGAGATTGGAGATGATTTGGTTTAGGCTTGAAAAAGTTAGAGAAGAATTAGTGCTTTGGTGCTTAAGCACATCCACCATTTTTATTCCCTTACTTCATTCCAAGCTTTATGAATTTTTGATTTATTATCAATAGTGTATCCCTCTTTTTATAAGCTTAAAATAGTGTTACAAAATCCTGTTCTCACCTCTCTCTCATGTCATATAAGGTGCACCTCCCATCACTTCTCCTTTACATAACATTTAAGTCTTTCCTTAAAAGCTTATTTTCATAATGTCTTTGATGACATCACCCATGACGTCATACAAAAGTTTATTTCCATAAATAATAAAAAAATTCTTTTCATTTTATAAATTTCCTAAGCGAATAAGTATATGTAAAAAATCCAAATACCTTCTGACAAGTTAAAGAACTGTTTATCGATAAAACTATTTTTGGTCACATTATCGATACTTTTTAAAGTATTTATTTTTGTAAACATTTTCTCAAAGTAATTTTATCATTATTAACTATGATTTAAAAGAGGTTTAACAAGCCTATAAAATCATTTTAATAAAATTAAATCCAAGATTCAAATATTTAAATCGTTCAGATATTTAAATAAGAAGTGTCCAAATTTTCGGTCACTACAAAATGATTTTAATGAAATAACAATAAGTTATGTAAAAATAACTAAATTTTAGAAGTTCAGCATAGGAGGCACAGTAATTAATTAAAATTCATATAACCTTAAATATGCGTTTATGATGGATGTGAATTATTGAATCTAATCAATAGCTTAGATTAAATAAATAAAATGACTTAGTAAGTAGAATGGGTTAGAATATGAGATCAGTAATATTGCACAATAGAAGTCTGCCCTTCGAAAGCTACCAACGGTTGTGCATCCATTGTACTAATATGAGACATTTCCGACTATAGGACACGTGGGATTATACGTTTGCATATAGGCGAAGGGAACATACCAAAGTGAGTTTGCCTCGGTTTGAAGTATCAAAGTGCCAAGTAGGGTCTGCTTCAATTTTTTTTGGGGTTACGTGTTATGTAACCAAGTAGGCATTTCCTTGATGTCCTTAGGCAATCTAAATAGGAAAGTGAGCGTAGGCTTGATGCTATGTCAGCAAGGTTGGTACCATATATATGAGAAGTAGGGCTGTACATAGGTCGAGAGCGTCATTAGTCCTGGAAGTGGTCAATAGAAAGATTAGGGTTTCATCTAAATGGACCTACCAGTGTAGAGACCCAACTTCCAAACTCCAGGAAGTCGCATCGTTAAGAAGAAAGAAAGGGATAGAAAAGAGAAAAGAAAGAAATAGACAACATCAGAATCTCACAGCGGAACGAATAAATTATATTATATCACATAATACTTTACATGGTATCGTATACATCAGAGTTAAACATCTAATACAACACAAAACTAGACAGTTATAAACATCTGTCTAGCAATTACAATCCAAGTACATCAGAGAAAAACAGATACAACTCAAACATAGCAGAACCACTAAATATATCTACACGCTGAAGCCTCCTGCTCCACTATCTCCTCCAGAAACTCGTCAAAGCAATCCTGAAACACTTGACTACTCATACGTAATATGAGTACCCAAGAGTTTAATAAAACAGAAAATAAACATTCAGGTCAGACAGGGGTCTGGTGTGAGTAAACGGGGATAAAAGTTGCTTAACTTTAGAAAAATCCTTTGAAAAACAAAAGGTATCACGTAAGACTTCCCATACATAAACATGGAAAAGCTTTTACCTTACGCTAACCAAAACATTTGATAGGAAATCCAGTGATATTATAATAGTGTCTAGGGTTTTCAAAATACAATACAGAAATAGCTGGAATGCTTACATCTCATGTTCCAACATAGTTGGGCACAATCAAAACCGTACATGCACTTATTGGATTATGGATTCCATCAATGGCAGGGCTACTGGGGTACCGCCCGTCACAGTACGTGGCCTAGATCACCGTATCGAGGAGCCATCCTAACACCCCTGCAACACAAAGCCGGACCCGTTCCTTACTGAACAGTTCCGAACAAGACCACCCCGCAGATTGGTCGTCACCAACTGCCACACGGCCGAAATATAAAGGGACCTCTAGACAGGAGTAAATCTTGCTCTCCAGTGGGTGCTACCCACGAAGCTTTGCTGCACCTCCCCTGTTTTAGCCATTCCTGGTTGATGAGGCTTGAGGCTACGATTACCTTTATAGGACACATAAATCTTAGAATTCTCATCGTCCACCTGACGATGTTCTGAAAGCATTCAATCCATACAAGTTCGTTCCGGGTTCGAATGAAACCGAAGGCATTATCTCGTTACACTCGTATTGGAATCACCCTCAGAGTTAACGACGATAACCCTTGCACTCTATATCACCATCTCGAACCTATAAGTACTATTCCGTCAAACTCATCACGGAATCACCCACAGAGTTATACTGGCGTATAGCCCTTACACCTCGAGTCTTCACTTGCTCCACTTGGATTAACGACCTAACGTTTAATTGGAATCGATGTGGTTTTCGGAATTCCAAATATGGAAACCCGATCCCGGTCTCACCGAAACCAAATGCCATCTTAATGTCCAAGTTATACTTAAGGGTTTAAATAATTAACTCATTTTATTATTATCTATTTCACATAGATAGATAAACTACTTATCACAATAGATAATCATATTCATATCATAAACAGATAATCTGTATCATCCATAAACAGATAATCATCACACCCAAATAATCCATTACAAACCATCATACTTAAACCAATCATCCATATCATAAAGATATTACTCATCTCATTACTGAGATCACAACCATTCAATCAATAATATCCATAAGCAATGATTTATTTACCATCAATTATAATTAATTTAAAATGAATTAAATTAATTACAACCATCTTTAATTAATTTAAAATAAATTAAATTAATTAACACTTCTACAAATTCTGCTTAATACCATTAATTAATTAACCCAGATAATTAATTATCCACTAAGTATTTAACTTGATTAAACAACCTTGATTAATCATTCACTAATTACAATAAGTAATTAGTCCTTAATTAATTTTATAAATTAATTAACTTTAGTCATAAGTAATTAACATTTAATTACTCATTTGTTAATTAATTATATTTATCCTTAATTAATTACAATTAATTAATCACTTATTTAATTATTACTTAATCAAACAATTCTTAATTACATCATTAATTATAATAATTAATGATCTCTAAAATTACTTAATTAAAATTAATTACATTTAGTAATTAATCTAATTATTAATCACCTTGATTAATAATTCAATTTAGTAATTAACTATTTTTAATTACTTATTAACAAATTAATTATCCAATAATTAATCATTAATTAATTCCTTAATTAATCACCTAAGTAATTATCCAAATTACTAATTACATTCCAGTAATTATAATTATTACTTCTCTAAGTAATCCTGCTCCACTAATTACATTAAGTAATTACATCCTTAAAATCATCAAATGATTTATTAAAATTAGTTAAACTAAATTAATTAACTTAAATAAATCACATATCAAAATTAGTTACAATAAGTAATTAATTCCTTAATTACTTTAACTATTAATTATACTTAACAAATTTCAATTAATTAGATTCAATTAATTAACCTAGTTAATTGACAAAATAATTACATTAATAAATTACTAAATTATCCTTAGATAATTATCACCATTTAATTAACAATATTTCAATAATTACATACTTAAGAAAATTTGAATTAATTATTAATAAATCATTTATAATTAATATTAATCTAAATCATTATTTAAAATCAAATAATTGAGTCAATCCTTAATTATCTTAAATATTTTTCAAAATAATTCAATTATTTATCAAATGACTCATTTACATTCAAAATATATTTGCACAATACATTTCTAAATTTAAATTCAAATTCTATTTAAAAATATAATATTTAAAATGTTTTACTATTTAAACATTAATCTAAATTAAATAATTATAAACACTTCAATAAAATGAATGTTTAAAGAACATTCATTACCTAAATATAAAAGGAAGATTTAAAACAAATTTACTTGATTAAAATAAATTAATCTTTGAAAATAAATTGATTATTTCAATTTCAAATTTAAATTAAAACACTTCATATTTTAATTCCATACTAATGGAAACTAAATTCTTTCAAGTTTTAAATCTTATTTGAAATCAATTTCTTTTAAACATTTGAATATGTTCATTCATTTTTAAATTTACAAACTGTTGAATTCAAAACTGGTTTTCAAAGAAACTTGAAAACAGTTTTTAATCTGAATTCAAAAACAAATTTTAAGTTTTGCTTCAACATTTAAATCTGTTCATACTTTTAAAACTTACAAAACTGTTTTTAAATCTAATTCTAGTTTTTTTTTAAAAACAAACCTGAAACTGTTTTAAACTTGACTTCAAAACTGAATTTAAAACTTGTTTAAGTTTTAAATTTTCATTTTTAAAACTTTTGAATTCAAAACTACATTTGAATTCAGTTACAACTTATGCTTGAATCAAAATCCAACTTTAAAAAGATGGATTCATTCAAAAATTTAAAAACTGCAAAATTCTCCGGTTTTAAACCTGAAACTGTTTTAAATTTTGATTTAAAATAGAATTAAAACTTGTTTAAATCTAAAAATTTCATTTTTAAAAACTTTGAATTTCAAACTTTATTTGTATTCAGTTTCTACTTCCACCTAAAATCAAATTCCCACACTAAAATTTAAATTTCATTCAACATGTTAGATACTGCAAAGTTCAGGTTTATAAACCTATAAATCAAAATACCCGAGAAAACATTATTTTGCTTCGAGTTCCAAACTCATTTACTCCGAGTCAAAATCTCAAAAACCTGAGGAATACCCGAGTCAAAAGCCTGCACACCCCATCAGAGTTCACCAGAACTTCAACCTGAACGGTGCACATGCACTGTCACCTTGACCAACTCCAGCCATGCTAACCCACTCCTACCGGCCACTTACCATCCCCTAACAGAGATACAATCCCCTAATCTCCCCTGCAACTCACATTTTCAAAATTTCAGGTTGATCAAACAACATGAAACACAAACTCAAACTCTATCAAACCTGGAAAACCCAATATCATCTCCTTCCCTTCTGATCATCTATCACCAGATTCCCCCATTCTTACATCCCAAAACTCCACCACAGTAGGTATCTTAACACCTGACATTAACTAGCATAACAGATGCTTCTAAAATTTCTTTTCTCTATTCAAAACAGAATGCTTATCCCACAGCAATTTTAAAAAATGGAGTTTTGTTTAAAAATTTCTGATTTATAACATACACTCATATTATAATCTTGTTGAAATAATTAAAGATGTTGATATTTTTGTTTTATTGGAATACTTACTGCTGTAATTATTTCAGAGGTAACAGATTTTTAGAATTTTAACTTATTAACTAAACATGCTTTTACAAAACCCAAGTTTATACTAAACAACCACACTATTAACAGCAATAATTTAAATAATAAAGCTTTACTATTTAAGAAACATCTCAGTTTACAACCAACTAGATATGCAGATCCCAGAAATAAGAAAAACATATAAGCTTATTCATTCCTATACACACATAACATTCATGAGTTTGTAATCACCACATCATTTTATTACTTTCACTTCATATACTCAGGTGTCACAAATTTTGTGCATGCGAGGTTACTTATTTCATTTTAAAACAAAAAAGAACAGTTTTGTTAAAACAGTTTGATTTCTGTGAAATAAAAACATAAGTTCTTTGATTTATGTTTGATTTTGATTTCTAAAGAAAACTGTTTTTAAAAGATAAGAAACTTACTCACCTTTAAATTGAAGATGTAGAAAGCAATTTCAGAGATGCAAATTCATTTTCCAGAAATGCATATTGAAATGCATGTTGATTCTGGCTTTCATTTGCTTACTGGAATTGCTTGTTGCTTTTTGTTGATGATGATGCATGCAGACCCAAAACTTCATATGCTCAGATTTGTAGTTTGATTTTAGATTTGAGGTTTTGATTTTACAGAAATTTGATTCTCAGATTTCAAATGAGAAAATATGTTTTTATCAAATGTATTTGCTATGTTTTATTGTCTATAAAAATTAAATTTCAAAAAATGAATTTGCTTGCCACTTGTTATGTTTAGGTGTAGATAAATTTACAAGTGTCTCTTTATGTTTTAAGATTTTTAACACATATGCATATCCAATTATTAAAAGCAATTTCTAAATCTATGTATGTATTTGAATTTATCTTAAACCATCTCTAATTTATTTTAGCAAGTTTTAAATGTTTTATTAACATTAGTTTTTAAATAAATACATATATACTTCTTCTAAAATTATACACTTACATTTAAATGCTTACTTAATTATTTTTAAAATAATATTCTTTATAAAACTAAATTTCAAAAGAAAAGAATTTAAGAAGAAAAAGAAAGGTTGAATTCAATTTTATTTCAAAAGGTTTCAAACTAAATATTATACTTTAACAAGAATGAATTAAATCTTATTTCAAAAGAAAAGCAATTTTAAAATAAAGCAATACAAACTTTTATTATAAAATAAAATTTAAACTGTATTTATTCCTATAAACAAAATAAATACTTACTTATATTTCTTTGATAATGTAAGATAGATTTTTAAAACAAACTTTTGAAAAGTTTACAATACTAATTTAAGTTAATTTAAGTCAATTTACAATTTATACATTTATATAATAATTAGAAAATATCCTTTATTTAATATAAATTAAAATTAAAACCAATCCTCTATTTACAATGTATAAACATTTATACATTATGAATAAAATATTTTTAAATCAGCTTAGAAAGATAAATTTATTACTTAAATATTTTTAACTTTGAAAAGAATATCATTAAACAAACTAAATAATTATATACTTTCAAAAGAGAATTTCGGTTTGAATTAAATTATTAAATCAATATTTCACATTTTAAGATAATTATAAAAGAAATTATTAAATAATTATTGCCTAAATTTCCGGGACATCACATTCCTCCCCCCTGAAAGAATTTCGTCCCCGAAATTTAAAAGCAAAGGTAATTTAATAATCCCATACAGATTTTAAATTTAAAAAGAGCAATATATACTATTAACCAAATACTAGCAATCGTAGCAACCAATACAAACAAACAATTCTAATTATCCAGACAAAAATTCTGGATAAGATTCCCTAGAGTTTCCCAGGTACAAACACCGGGACACTCGCCTTACGGAATCTAAACTAGCTACACCACTCAGATCTAGGGCTCCTATATATCTAGATCTACAAATCTAAACAGAATACAGGACTACAGACAAGTCCTGATAAATTTCCAAATCTCACAGAACTACTGAGTCTAAAACCAAAGGTAAATCATCCACGTACTCCCTCAGAGATACGTCAAAACAAAACAAATCCCAAGCATCTGAACTGGCAATTCAATCCTGTAGACCAAACACTTAACTCTCAAGAGAAAGCAGAAAGATCCAATACTCATATCCAGAAATCTCTCATCTCGATCCTGGGCTGCCTTCTACTTCTAGATCAATCAAAATCCACCACACAAACTCTACTACAGATATCAGAAGACTTCAAACAAACTACTCTATCTGGAAACAAACAGATACAAAACAATCAAGTTTCCAGATCCAAAATAAATTTCCTGTAGAAATCCTCTGATTCAAGACAAAACTCAAATTCCCAAAGAATCGGTGTTGCTCTATTATGGAATAGTTGCCTCCATGCTTCCACTGCGCAATTCTGATTCGAGAATGCTGTTGATGAACACAAGTATAAACTTGATCAACTTATCCCGGAAACATTTGTTCATCAAATTTCATAAAATCTCAGTGACCTATCTGATTCAGTCACAACCATCACAGCAAAAATTCAACCAGAAAATTGGACCCAATAAATCCTACCAACTTAAACAGATCTCTTTCTCAAAGAATCTCCTACAATGCTGAACCACCGGTAAAGCTCCAAGAACCAGGTCGAAACAGAACTCAGACTCTCGATGCGGATGCATATCTTAACTCCTTCGAAGATATCCAGAAAATACCACTTCGAAAACTCAAACATCCGCTAAAGATGCTTCAATCCAAACAAAGATCACACAGAGAACTTCCGAACCATCGCAAGTCACTTTTGCGATTCCACTCAGTTCAGATTCCAAGAAATCGTTCTTACTTCAACAATCAGAACAGCTAAAGCCTTCAAAAGAAGAAACTAGTGGTCCATCTCTTAACCACTCACATCACTGCCAACTGAGCTTCCAGAAGAAATGGACAAGCTCCACCATATGCCCGGACTACTAACAGAAGAATCACAGAGACTTCTGAACCATCGATGAACAGGCCACTCACTGCTGCTACTGCTGCCAAAACTTCCTTATCCAAAAGCTCATCGAACCTCAAAGCTACACCAGCCACTTCACAATAGAGCATTCCAGATAGACAGATACTTCTCACAAAACTCGCTCCCAAACCAAGCTCAAAACATCCTTCCAAACTGAGTCTCAAACTCAAATACAGACAGAACTCCTTCCTAAAGTTTCCAAGATACCATTTCTGGCTTCAGAACTCCCAACTGATGCAGACTCAAGAAAATCCACTCACACGAGTGCCATCAAACTTATAATCCAAAGATGAACTCCGAATCTTACAAAGATTCCCTTCAGAGATCAGAGAAATCCTTCACCAACTGAGAACTACTCAAGATGCCCAAACTGCCCTAGCAGATCACTTCCAACATCAAACACTCGAACTCCAACTATTGGTAGTTGTGTTACACACATCACTACCCTATCTACCTTTATTACTTAAATTGGAAAACCTGAACAAGTAACCCAAAAAATAGGTAGAAATAAATAAATTATATATATATATATATATATATATATTCAAAATTACAAATACGCTCTCTCAGGATAGACAACACTCCAGAGCATAGGTATTCGCTCAACCTAGTGCTCTGATACCACAATGTAGCGACCCAACTTCCAAACTCCAGGAAGTCGCATCGTTAAGAAGAAAGAAAGGGATAGAAAAGAGAAAAGAAAGGAAAGAAAGAAACAGACAACATCATAATCTCACAGCGGAACGAATAAATTATATTATATCACATAATACTTTACATAGTATCATATACATCAGAGTTAAACATCTAATACAACACAAAACTAGACAGTTATAAACATCTGTCTAGCAATTACAATCCAAGTACATCAGAGAAAAACAGATACAAATCAAACACAGTGGAACCACTAAATATATCTACACGCTGAAGCCTCCTGCTCCACTATCTCCTCCAGAAACTCGTCAAAGCAATCCTGAAACACTTGACTACTCATACGTAATATGAGTACCCAAGAGTTTAATAAAACAGAAAATAAACACTCAGGTCAGACAGGGGTCTGGTGTGAGTAAACGGGGATAAAAGTTGCTTAACTTTAGAAAAATCCTTTGAAAAACAAAAGGTATCACGTAAGACTTCCCACACATAAACATGGAAAAGGTTTTACCTTACGCTAACCAAAACATTTGATAGGAAATCCAGTGATATTATAATAGTGTCTAGGGTTTTCAAAATAAAATACAGAAATAGCTGGAATGCTTACATCTCATGTTCCAACATAGTTGGGCACAATCAAAACCGTACAGGCACTTATTGGATTATGGATTCCATCAATGGCAGGGCTACTGGGGTACCGCCCGTCATAGTACGTGGCCTAGATCACCGTACCGAGGAGCCACCCTAACACCCCTGCAACACAAAGCCGGACCCGTTCCTTACTGAACAGTTCCGAACAAGACCACCCCGCAGATTGGTCGTCACCAACTGCCACACGGCCGAAATATAAAGGGACCTCTAGACAGGAGTAAATCTTGCTCTCCAGTGGATGCTACCCACGAAGCTTTGCTGCACCTCCCCTGTTTTAGCCATTCCTGGTTGATGAGGCTTGAGGCTACGATTACCTTTATAGGACACATAAATCTTAGAATGCTCATCGTCCACCTGACGATGTTCTGAAAGCATTCAATCCATACAAGTTCGTTCCGGGTTCGAATGAAACCAAAGGCATTATCTCGTTACACTCGTATTGGAGTCACCCTCAGAGTTAACGACGATAACCCTTGCACTCTATATCACTATCTCGAACCTATAAGTACTATTCCGTCAAACTCATTACGGAATCACCCACAGAGTTATACTGACGTATAGCCCTTACACCTCGAGTCTTCACTTGCTCCACTTGGATTAACGACCTAACGTTTAATTGGAATCGATGTGGTTTTCGGAATTCCAAATATGGAAACCCGATCCCGGTCTCACCGAAACCAAATGCCATCTTAATGTCCAAGTTATACTTAAGGGTTTAAATAATTAACTCATTTTATTATTATCTATTTCACATAGATAGATAAACTACTTATCACAATAGATAATCATATTCATATCATAAACAGATAATCTGTATCATCCATAAACAGATAATCATCACACCCAAATAATCCATTACAAACCATCATACTTAAAACAATCATCCATATCATACAGATATTACTCATCTCATTACTGAGATCACAACCATTCAATCAATAATATCCATAAGCAATGATTTATTTACCATCAATTATAATTAATTTAAAATGAATTAAATTAATTACAACCATCTTTAATTAATTTAAAATAAATTAAATTAATTAACACTTCTACAAATTCTGCTTAATACCATTAATTAATTAACCCAGATAATTAATTATCCACTAAGTATTTAACTTGATTAAACAACCTTGATTAATCATTCACTAATTACAATAAGTAATTAGTCCTTAATTAATTTTATAAATTAATTAACTTTAATCATAAGTAATGAACATTTAATTACTCATTTGTTAATTAATTATAATTAATTATATTTATCCTTAATTAATTACAATTAATTAATCACTTATTTAATTATTACTTAATCAAACAATCCTTAATTACATCATTAATTATAATAATTAATGATCTGTAAAATTACTTAATTAAAATTAATTACATTTAGTAATTAATCTAATTATTAATCACCTTGATTAATAATTCAATTTAGTAATTAACTATTTTTAATTACTTATTAACAAATTAATTATCCAATAATTAATCATTAATTAATTCCTTAATTAATCACCTAAGTAATTATCCAAATTACTAATTACATTCCAGTAATTATCATTATTACTTCTCTAAGTAATCCTACTCCACTAATTACATTAAGTAATTACATCCTTAAAATCATCAAATGATTTATTAAAATTAATAAAACTAAATTAATCAACTTAAATAAATCACATATCAAAATTAATTACAATAAGTAATTAATTCCTTAATTACTTTACTATTAGTTATACTTAACAAATTTCAATTAATTAGATCCAATTAATTAATCTAATTAACTATCAAAATAATTACATTAATAAATTACTAAATTATCTTTAGATAATTATCACCATTTAATTAACAATAATTCAATAATTACATACTTAAGAAAATTTGAATTAGATTAATTATTAATAAATCATTTATAATTAATATTAATCTAAATCATTATTTAAAATCAAATAATTGAGCAAATCCTTAATTATCTTAAATATTTATCAAAATAATTCAATTATTTATCAAATGACTCATTTACATTCAAAATATATTTACACAATACATTTCTAAATTTAAATTCAAATTCTATTTAAAAATATAATATTTAAAATGTTTTACTATTTAAACATTAATCTAAATTAAATAATTATAAACACTTCAATAAAATGAATGTTTAAAGAACATTCATTACCTAAATATAAAAGGAAGATTTAAAACAAATTTACTTGATTAAAATAAATTAATCTTTGAAAATAAATTGATTATTTCAATTTCAAATTTAAATTAAAACACTTCATATTTTAATTCCATACTAAAGGAAACTAAATTCTTTCAAGTTTTAAATCTTATTTGAAATTAATTTCTTTTAAACATTTGAATATGTTCGTTCATTTTTAAATTTACAAACTGTTGAATTCAAAACTGGTTTTCAAAGAAACTTGAAAACAGTTTTTAATCTGAATTCAAAAACAAATTTTAAGTTTTGCTTCAATATTTAAATCTGTTCATACTTTTAAAACTTACAAAACTGTTTTTAAATCTAATTCTAGTTTAAAAAAAAAACATGAAACTGTTTTAAATTTGACTTCAAAACTGAATTTAAAACTTTTTTAAATTTTAGATTTTCATTTTTAAGACTTTTGAATTCAAAACTACATTTGAATTCAGTTACAACTTATGCTTGAATCAAAATCCAACTTTAAAAAGATGGATTCATTCAAAAATTTAAAAACTGCAAAATTCTCAGGTTTTAAACCTGAAACTGTTTTAAATTTTGATTTAAAACAGAATTAAAACTTGTTTAAATCTAAAAATTTCATTTTTAAAAACTTTGAATTTCAAACTTTATTTGAATTCAGTTTCTACTTCCACCTAAAATCAAATTCCCACACTAAAATTTAAATTTCATTCAACATGTTAGAAACTGCAAAGTTCAGGTTTATAAACCTGTAAATCAAAATACCTGAGAAAACATTATTTTGCTTCGAGTTCCAAACTCATTTACTCCGAGTCAAAATCTCAAAAACCCGAGGAATACCCGAGTCAAAACCCTGCACACCCCATCAGAGTTCACCAGAACTTCAACCTGAAAGGTGCACATGCACTGTCACCTTGACCAACTCCAGCCATGCTAACCCACTCCTACCAGCCACTTACCATCCCCTAACAGAGATACAATCCCCTAATCTCCCCTGCAACTCACATTTTCAAAATTTCAGGTTGATCAAACAACCTGAAACACAAACTCAAACTCTATCAAACCTGGAAAACCCAATATCATCTCATCCCCTTCTGATCATCTATCACCAGATTCCTCCATTCTTACATCCCAAAACTCCACTACAGTAGGTATCTTAACACCTGACATTAACTAGCCTAACAGGTGCTTCTAAAATTTCTTTTCTCTGTTCAAAACAGAATGCTTATCCCACAGCAATTTTAAAAAAATGGAGTTTTGTTTAAAAATTTCTGATTTATAACATACACTCATATTATAAACTTGTTGAAATAATTAAAGATGTTGATATTTTTGTTTTATTGGAATACTTACTGCTGTAATTATTTCAGAGGTAACAGATTTTTAGAATTTTAACTTATTAACTAAACATGCTTTTACAAAACCCAAGTTTATACTAAACAACCATACTTTGTTTACACATAAGTTTATTAACAACAACAATTTAAATAATAAAGCTTTACTATTTAAGAAACATCTCAGTTTACAACCAACTAGATATGCAGATCCCAGAATTAAGAAAAACATATAAGCATATTCATTCCTATACACACATAACATTCATGAGTTTGTAATCACCACATCATTTTATTACTTTCACTTCATATACTCAGGTGTCACAAATTTTGTGCATGTGAGGTTACTTATTTCATTTTAAAACAAAACAGAACAGTTTTGTTAAAACAGTTTGATTTCTGTGAAATAAAAACATAAGTTCTTTGATTTATGTTTGATTTTGATTTCTAAAGAAAACTATTTTTAAAAGATAAGAAACTTACTCACCTTTAAATTGAAGATGCAGAAAGCAATTTCAGAGATGCAGATTCATTTTCCAGAAATGCATATTGAAATGCATGTTGATCCTGGCTTTCATTTGCTTACTGGAATTGCTTGTTGCTTTTTGTTGATGATGATGCATGCAGACCCAAAACTTCATATGCTCGGATTTGTAGTTTGATTTCAGATTTGAGGTTTTGATTTTACAGAAATTTGATTCTCAGATTTCAAATGAGAAAATGTGTTTTTATCAAATGTATTTGCTATGTTTTATTGTCTATAAAAATTAAATTTCAAAAAATGAATTTGCTTGCCACTTGTTATGTTTAGGTGTAGATAAATTTACAAGTGTCTCTTTATGTTTTAAGATTTTTAACACATATGCATATCCAATTATTAAAAGCAATTTCTAAATCTATACATGTATTTGAATTTATCTTAAACCATCTCTAATTTATTTTAGCAAGTTTTAAATGTTTTATTAACATTAGTCTTTAAATAAATACATATATACTTCTTTTAAAATTATACACTTACATTTAAATGCTTACTTAATTATTTTTAAAATAATATTCTTTATGAAACTAAATTTCAAAAGAAAAGAATTTAAGAAGAAAAAGAAAGGTTGAATTCAATTTTATTTCAAAAGGTTTCAAACTAAATATTATACTTTAACAAGAATGAATTAAATCTTATTTCAAAAGAAAAGAAATTTTAAAATAAAGCAAAACAAACTTTTATTATAAAATAAAATTTAAACTATATTTATTCCTATAAACAAAATAAATACTTACTTATATTTCTTTGATAATGTAAGATAGATTTTTAAAACAAACTTTTGAAAAGTTTACAATACTAATTTAAGTTAATTTAAGTCAATTTACAATTTATACATTTATATAATAATTAGAAAATATCCTTTATTTAATATAAATTAAAATTAAAACCAATCCTCTATTTACAATGTATAAACATTTATACATTATAAATAAAATATTTTTAAATCAGCTTAGAAAGATAAATTTATTACTTAAATATTTTTAACTTTGAAAAGAATATCATTAAACAAACTAAATAACTATATATTTTCAAAAGAGAATTTCGGTTTGAATTAAATTATTAAATCAATATTTCACATTTTAAGATAATTATAAAAGAAATTGTTAAATAATTATTGCCTAAATTTCCGGGACATCACAACCAGTGTAGATCACATTTGAGACATGCATCGCCTCACAGTATTTTTTGTTAAGAGGCAAGGATAGATAATCTTATTTGAGGTCATTCAAGTGAATAATGTAGTTATAGGAACTGAGTCGTCCCTAGTCCATGGAGCTTAGTCCATGGTTAGTCCGAGGAACGGAGTCCTCAATATGAAGCGGTTAGATGAGTCTTCAAAATGAGTAGAACATGGATAATAATTCTAAGGCCGTTATTAGGCACTAACAGGAAGATCCTCGTGTATGCGAAGAATTCGGTTTAGAAACGGATGGTGGATACATAGCGCAGGTGCATAATTACAGATACTAGCAAGGTATTTATCCTGGTCCAAAAGGGGACTGAGGTACTTATATATACACATATACATACGTATGTAGATAATGTATACCTCGAGTAGGTGAGGTGTATAGTATGTGTACATGAAGTCAATACGATTAAGTTTAAAAAGTAGACATAACATATAATGGAAGCAACCGACATAAACTAGTGTTACGTATTAAGTATATAATTTACCAGTCATCAAAATGTTGTTCTGACTCTCTCCTCACTACAATCCACGGGATAGACTTAAAGGGATACAAAGGCGGGAATAGTAGAATGATAGATTTCCTTATGCATACTTAGCGCTGATAAGGTTATTAGATATCAGAGGTATTAGCTTTGGTCGGTAATTATATGTTTTATTATATTTTACTATTCCGATTTGAGTTTATATCGATAGTTCTTTGATATGCTTTTGTTATTTATAGACACCAACACAAATGATCTGTACCATAACGGACTTGGATTTTTGATTTAGTGAAAATTTGGGTCCATTAAGGTGTGGGTTGTTGCAATATATATGTTTCATCCATAAGAACATACATTTTCGACCGAGTGCCTCTTCTTTTTTTGGAACAAAATCCTTTTTATATTTACTTGATATTTTCTTTAAGTAAATATACAAACGTACCTTTTTAACTTATAAACAATGTCTGAAATTAATTAAATAATTATATATATATATATATCCATTATTGGATGAAAGCATATATATATATATATAAACACACATAATTTTTTATATATATAAATAATAATAAGTTATAATGATGATACAATACATACAAATCAATTATTAAATTTAATATTGATATAAAGTTAACAGGTTGTAGCATATATGAAAAAGGTGAAGTATATATAACAAATATGACACATAATGAATGAGTCAAATGAAATAATTAATTATACCTTAAAAGATAAGGTTTAGAAACACACGTTGATCGAAATAGACTCCTTAGATCTCTCACATATGTATAGCATATATGAAAAAGGTGAAGTATATATAACAAATATGACACACAATGAATGAGCCAAATGAAATAATTAATTATACCTTAAAAGATAAGGTTTAGAAACACACGTTGATCGAAATAGACTCCTTAGATCTCTCACATATGTACCCACTATCGCAAACAAATGAAGTGCCAACACCGATCTACTAATATTTATCTGTTTGGATGTGATTGAAGTTTAGAAATGAAGGGGGTTAAGAGATGTACTTGCAGCTATGATAGAGGAGTAGAACCAGCACGAGTGCCAACCAAAAGTGGATGCAACAAGTTTGAATTTATAGTGTGGTTTGGAACAAATATTTTTATATTGATCTCATACCAATTCAAACCTCATAGCACCCCATCCTCCTTTTTAGACCGGCCCTGTATCAAGTCTAAAATGGATTAAATACCATTTAAGTCCTTAGTAATTTATACGATTTAAATCCAATTTGAATATACTCGATATTGTATATCAAGAAATACATATAAAAAATTAATATATGCAATCAATAAATTGCTAATGGAACTGGAACAACTCTAGAGACTACTTTATTTTATTAAACACATCCCATGTAGTAAATATATAATAATAATTGATATTTCATAAATATTAGTTAATATAATTAATTTATAACTATTATAAATCAATTAAATCAAGTGGAGTTTCGGAGACTGAATAGAGATTCAGTTGTGCGACTTACAGTGTAAATTTAGCCAGTAATTAATTCGAACAATTCAAATATTAAATTTCACACGTTAACATAGCTAGTGGTGTGACAATTTGATTTAATTCGGCTTACAAATCTCATCAGTAAAAACCAAATTTAAAATATTCGTGTGGTACCGTTTAGTAATGATTGTTTACACCAATTCTCTTCGCATAAGGACTTATGGAATTTGGTTTTGGTCAAAATTCAAATACCGTCCACATTCAACTTAATTAGTCCATAAACAAAGTCCTTGATTCAATAATAACATTTACTACTAACCATCTACCCCGTCAGAGATTTTGGTCTTGAGTTAACTAAAGTTGATCGTGATATTAACCTCATGCGACTAAGGAGATTAATTCTCTATTGAATGGTGTTTCACTTCCAATGCTTCAACTCAAACCAAACTACAGTCGTTCAATAGGCATCATGTCATGATTTAACTATAGTCAAAGTGGAATCTCCACATTAAAGTTTAACGGTATTCTCAAGTCGAAAGAATTGTGTAACATCATCACTATAGATTTCTTGTTTGATCTAGTTGTTATTAACCAACAGAAAACTCTCGGACGAGTCATTATATAGTTATTCAATAACCATCAATACATAACATCTTGATGCCCCCAGCAGTCATGAGTAATACACTACCCAACATTTGGAGAGCATTACGTACTCTGGTCTCAATAGATGTATCGATATCCTTTGGAAACATCTTGACAATGAATATTTAAAATAATATGTTATTCTATTATGGTAATTTTCTCAAGATTGCAACTCTTTGTAACAATTATTACATATCATATAATTTAAGAACTTTCTAATTAATATACTTTAAATTAATTACTTAATTGATTATATCACTATATAAAGTATATATTAGAAATCGAATACCTTTGTTATGAACAAGATTGGTTATCGAGTTAGATATATGTATAGACTTTAATTTTTATAATCAAGCCCACCCATGTCATGTTAGAATTTTGTGTGTGTGTATTATGAAACGTAGATGCTTATCAAGTTCGGTTACCTAAAATGGACTGTGATGTATGGACATGTTACAATTCTATTATATATATTACAAACCGTAAATACGTTTACCTGATCATTATTTACTTAATATCAAGCGGTGTGGTACTTGTTAGAAAAATAACTCGTTCTATGCTTTAACAGCATGATTTTACAATATGCTATGATATATGGGCATATTGTTTGACTTTCTCATACTGAACTTATGTCAGACTCGAAATGCATCGTTTCCATTAAACACTCAGTGCTCGTTTGAGTAAGTTGTGAGTACGCGATTTAATTTAATGTTATGAACTTGTCTGACGACGAGCAAAAGAATTTTGATATATTTATCATTTTTGTTGCATTAATAGATGTGTGTGTGGACAGATTGTTGTCGCTGTCCATAATTGAGATGGTATTTATGTCGTTGATATTGCAACTCTAAAAACTTTATTTTAGAAGTGACCATATATATTACTTATTTTTGACTATATCATATTATATATTGATACAATATGAGCATACATTTTTGTAGTTCTAAACTTTGTTGGTTTACTTTTTACTCCAATGATTTTTACATCCAGATGCTCAAGTATTGACAGACGGTCAGCTGTCAATCTTGAGCATCTGAAGTGAAGATTTACTTGCATTTAATTAAACATATGAAGAAGAAAACCACATTATATAAATAAATAATGAGACGACAACAATTCATAGTTTAGTGAAGTAAACCAGATGATAAAACATTATATACGCACACATGCATACGCACACTTACCGTTGATCAACTTTTGAAATTCAATTACTGGGGCAAAATGTAATGCAGTGTTAACGCAAACGTTTGTTAAGTAACCAAAAAGCAAGTAAAATTCTAGTTTTATTATTCCCTAACATTCAATTATTGAAAGAACATGCCAGAGAAACAAATTAAATATATACATTTCTTTACCAAGCCAATAATGAACAAGAAGTAACTTTGATAAGTTTAATCGACTTCTAAGACAACTTTTCCAGGTATAAGCCGCTTTTCTTTTGCCTCGTGAGCTTCTTTAACTTGAGTAATGGGAAAGGTTTTCTCTACAGGTATCTTCATCTTGCCAGCTTCTACTAATCGTCTGATCTCATCAAGTCCTTCAGCATCAGCCCTCATATATGTCCAATAGTACTCTAAAAGGAAAAGAAAAAGAAAATATATGATTAGAATCTACGTAGAGATGGTAAAGGTTGGAACGATTTTTAAGATAAACTTTCAAACAACTTCATGTTGTAATAATGATTTAAAAAAAAGAGGATAACAAATGTCGTAAAAATTACCCAGTAAACAATATCAAAAGAAGCTAATCCTAGGCTTAAAACTTTGATATCCCATACAGGCTTACCACTAGGAATAAACTAATGAAAATATCCTATAAGCCTAATTCAAAACAATTTCAGTCGACTTGTTGATATAAGAACATATAAAAGGACTGCCTGACATGTCATAAAAATTGAGGATTTCATTGATTGGAAAATAGTGGCCATTACGCTAATACTTACCAATAGACAACTGTGAAAAAAGACCCAATCATCCAAAATTACAAGACAATATCAAGATTAATCATAAAATTTAAAATCAAAGCTCTATTAAGGGGGTGTTATTTCTGTACTTAAATCGTCAAAATATGTTCAATGTATACCGTTTACCAAGAACCAATCAAGTTTGCAGAGACTGCAATCCATTTAAGCCTAGTGAAGCATGCAAAATGCTGCAGTAGCCAGTAGGTGACATTTATACTGGACTTCATATCTGCTTTGGGCAGTTGTATGTTATATTATAATATTCATGTTCCTATTAAAGTTAACATACATGTCATAATTGATTATTCTCTATTAAGTTGTTTCCTTTCATACATTCTATCAATATAGAAATGAATCACTTGCAGGTAAGACTTACAATCCAAATTAGGCAAATTTCCATTGATTTAGGGGTATAAATAAGCATCACATGTATTAATGAGAGAGAAGATTACAAAATATTGTTTCATTTTCTTCAATTCTTATTCTCTTCTTCTTTCATATATTCTCTCAAATTTAACATTTCTGACAATTGGATGCTCCAAAATTTATTAACTGGTTAAATAAAGTACATGTTGATGCAAATGATCAACCCACTTGACCTTGTCTGTGCCAGGTGATCAAAACCAGAAGAACAATTGAGTTAGATAAGGCGTGGTGTGCAGAAATGTAGACGTTTAATAAGGTTGGTTAAAACCTAGAATAATGCAATTTTCCTTGGAAATAGTTGATTTGCTTGTAACAATGACAATATAAATATCTCTACTAATAATTGAAAAACATACACATAGATCACGCATTTCCCAAGACAAAGGATGCTGCAAAAGAAATGATTATAGCAAGATGAAGACCATAGAATGTGGTTCTGGTGGTAAGTTACATTTTTTAGACATATCACAATTACTGAATTTTCTTTTCAAACCAGAATTTAATATAGTAAATAATTGAATAGAATATGAGAACTTTTATGAACAACATTTCATTACCTATTCCGTGAGAATATCTGTACTGAATTTGTTTTTTCAGTAAAATAGCTGTAGCAGCAGGAAGACCAACAGCTAGTCCATATCTATCAGCCAAGCATGCTGCCTCTCCCTATACAAAGATTTAAAAAGTAAGGATAATATACTAAAAATGTCAGTGATTTTTTGATAAAATTAAGAACAGAGGAAATGCACTTTTGCTGCCAACCTGTAGAGTCATATAGTGCCCACCTCTTTTCAAAAGGTTTATACCTAATCTTTCGGTTTCAGGTATACCTATGGTGTCAAGAACGGCATCAAATTGATCTTTGATAGCAAGTTCCATATCCTGGACGTTATGAATTTATAACTTGAAAATAAGACAAGACGCGTACAACAAAATATTCGTAAACTGAAAATTGAATGAAATAAGTGGGCTTGAATTATGTAAAGTAAATACCACCAAAGACAACAATAACCCATGTCAGCTCACGCGAAAGTGTGAATACACATTTACAACAATGGTTGCAAATGTCAATATTATTTATTAAGTAATATTTGTACACTTAGAGATAGAGTGCAAGTTGTTTCATAAGATGAGTTAAAAAAAGGCTTGATGATAATTCACGTTTTCTACTCAATAATCGCTATTCCATTCAGCCTTGGGAAGTATTGCTACATCATGAGATAGTGTTTTTGCAATAGAAATTGAAGCTCGGTCATAACCACAACTAGTTCACCCAAAGAAGAAAATAAAATAAGAACCCAACTTCTATTTCCTCTCTCTGATAGCCATATGGTGTGCATGCACCATAACTGACGCAGCGGATAAATCGAAACAAACTTCAATTGATGGAATGTAGCAATCGGTGAGTTGAGAATACTGCAAGGCCCAAATCCGTTGATCCAAAGATACCGGATTCTAGCTATCTTCGTCTCGTTGATCGCGCACGATGCCGAGAAAGAAGATCTACGATTCTTCGCACGTTGATCTAGCGCACTAGATACCGTGAATCGGCTTCTACGATCGTTGAATCGAGCGCACTCGATTAACCGAAAGAGAAGATAGGAGATCACACTCAACTACCAATTTGTATGAAAGCACAAAGCTAACAAAAGAGAATTTTATTCAAATATCAACCCCCTAAAATGTACAACTCACTCCCTATTTATAGCTTTTACAACACAGCCCCTTAAGTCGTCCACGACTTACGACTCACCCCTAGGTCGGCAACGACCTATCAACAAACGCGACTCACACACTTAAGTCGTACACGACTTAAAACACACGACACATATTTACAACACTTAGGTCGTATACGACTTAACTACTCACGCGACTTAAGAAGTAAACGACCTACGACTTAAAGAAAGTACAAACATATTACAACATAACATTCACAACTTAACATAGCTGCGACCTACGACCCAAGTTAGGTCGTTAACGACTTAAAGAAAATACAACGTATACGAGTTAAGGAAAATACAGACCCCAGCGACTTACAACATAGCGACCCTAAAACATAATGGACTAACGACCTAACAATGCTATGCCGCGTGGAAGGTTAGGTCGTGAAGACAGGATATGGGTTAGGTCGTGAACGATGGGAACAGGCTGGGTCGTGGGAAAAGTTAGGTAGGAAAAAGTTAGGTCGGGGAGATTTTAGGTCGTGATGGTTTTAGATCGCGAGAGTTAGGTCGGAAGAGTTAGGTCGTGAAGAGTTAGGTCGGAAGAGTTAGGTCGGAAGAGTTAGGTCGTGAAGAGTTAGGTTAGGTCGGTGAAGTTAGGTCAGGGCACAGGCTTAGGTCGCAAGCTTGTTAGGTCGGAAACTTCTGCTCTTTTCTTCTTCTGCACTGGAATCTCTTCTTTTAGGTCGTGGACGACCTAAGCCCTTAGGTCGTGGCTGATTTAATCCTTGTGAATCTGTAGCTCGCGCTGCATCATCCTTTCCCGGTTGACAGAAATTCGACCTCGAATTTTCACCATCTTCATCCACAACAATCTCATTCCCACAATACGGAACTAGGTATTTGACGTTGAACATCAGAAGTATGAATATCATCTGGTAGTTTCAATTGATACGCATTCTCATTGATTTTCTTCAAAACTTCTACTGGACCAATTTTTCTGCCTTTCAACTTATTATAAACACCTACTGAAAATCGATCCTTTGTTAACACAGCGTACACTAAGTCTCCTTCATTAAACTCAACATTTCTTCGTTTCAAATCTGCAAATTTCTTATATTTCTCATTCGACTTCTCCAATCGTTCTTGAACGATTCTATGATATTCCGTCAATTCTTCAACAAAATCAGCAACTCGTTTAACTGTCCCCTTCGGTTGTGTTATTATCGTTAAATCCAACGGCCCCTTTGGTAAACTTGAATATACAATCTGAAATGGACTGAAACATGTACTACGATTCGCCACATGATTATGAGCAAATTCAGCCTGGCATAGCTTCACATCCCAACTTTTCAGATTGTCCTTCACAAGACATCGCAATAAATTTCCCAATGATCTCTTAACAACTTCGGTTTGCCCGTCGGTTTGCGGATGGTAAGCGCTACTAAATTTCAGCTTCGTTCCAACCATCTTCCATAAACTTAGCCAAAAATGACTCAAAAATCTGGTATCCCTGTCTGAAACAATAGACTTCGGCAACCCATGTAAACGATAGATTTCTTTAAAGAACAACTGAGCAACACGAACAGCATCCGCCGTCTTCTTACAAGCAATAAAATGTGCCGTTTTCGAAAATCTGTCCACTACGACGTATATAGAATCATTTCCCCTCTGAGTTCTCGGCAAACCCAACACAAAATCCATGCTAATATCAACCCATGGTTTGGTAGGCACGGGTAATGGCATGTATAATCCCGCATTCGTCGCTGTTCCCTTCGAAACTTAACAAATATGACATCTCTCCACAAATCTCTCTACCTCTTTCCTCATTGACGGCCAAAAAAAAGATTGTGTAATTAACTGCAATGTACGATCACGGCCCACATGTCCTTCCTCGTGCAACTCCTTGATAATCTTCATTCTCAAACTACTCTCTGGAATACATAATCGATTTCCTTTAAACAGAAAACCATCAACCAATACAAATTCATCGGTATCTCCATCCTTAACTTTCTCAACAAACTTTGCAAAGTAAGGATCTTCCAAATACAACTCTGGTAACACGTCAAACCCAGTTACTTCAACTTTCATTGTTGTTAATATATGACTCCTCCTACTCAAAGCATCAGCTACACGATTTGTCACCCCCGATTTGTGTTTAACAACAAAAGTAAACTGCTGTAAATAGGCAATCCACGATGTATGCCTTGCTGAAATCTTATCCTGCCCTTGTAAGTGCTTCAACGCTTCATGATCAGTGTAAAGAACAAACTCTTTCTGAAACAGATAGTGCCTCCAGTGTTTAACAGCTTGTACAACAGCATAAAATTCCACATCATATGTATTGTATCTCATCTTCGCTCCTGACAACTTCTCACTGAAGTATGCAATATGACGCTTATTCTGACTCAACACCCCTCCAATCCCAACCTTAGAAGTATCAGTGTGTAACTCAAATAACAACTGAAAGTCTGGTAAAACAAAAATTGGTGCTGTCGTCAAAAGTTATTTGATTCGTTCAAAAGCAACCCCTGCTTCCTTTGACCACGAAAACTGTTTTTCCTTCATACAATCCGTAATAGGCGCCATTACACTACTAAAGTGTGGAATAAACCTCCGATAGAATGAAGCCAACCCATGAAAACTTCGGACTTCTGTTATCGTCTTGGGCTGTGGCCAATTTCTGACTGCTTCAACTTTATTCTGGTCCACATGTATACCTTCTCCTGACACAACATACCCCAGAAATAAAACACTTCTCGCCATAAACACACATTTCTTCGTAGCAGCATAAAATTGTTCCTCACGAAGAATAATCAACACTTCCCTCAATTGTTGAACATGCTCCTCCATACTCCTGTTATATATCAGAATATCATCAAAATACACCACCACGAACTTCCCAATGAATGGTCTAAAGATTTGATTCATCACCCGCATGAACGTACTAGGCGCATTTGATAAACCAAATGGCATAACCAACCATTCGTATAGACCCTCCCTGGTTTTAAAAGCAGTCTTCCATTCATCACCTGGTTTAATACGAATTTGATGATATCCGCTCTTCAAATCAATCTTCGAAAAGATAGTTGCCCCACTCAACTGATCTAGCAAGTCATCCAACCTTGGCATTGGAAATCTATATCTCACAGTGATTTTATTCAATGCTCGACTGTCAATGCACATCCTACACGTCCCATGCTTTTTCGGTACCAACAAAGCTGGCACAGTACATGGACTCAAGCTTTCCTGCACACGTCCCTGCTCAAGCAATTCTTCCACCCGCCTCCTCAACTCCTCATGTTCCTTTGGACTCATCCGGTAATGTGGTTTATGCGGTAATACTGCTCCCGGAACAAGATCGATTTGATGTTGAATGTCTCTCAGTGGCGGTAACTCCTTTGGAAATACATCTTCAAACTCTTTCAATACTGGTTTTGCTTCTTCTGGAATTTCAACCTCTTCACTGCTCTCATGCCCAAGTAACAAGAACACTTCAGGTCCTTCTTCAACTTCCTTAACAAACTCCTTTAAAGATAACAAAGTTTTCAGCTCTTCAATCTCCTCCAACTTGCTCTCCTTCGGTTGTTGCTTCTTGGGAACCAAAGTAATTTTAGTACCCTCAAACATGAAACTATAGCTATTAGCACGACCATCATGTTGTATTGCTCTATCAAACTGCCATGGTCTGCCCAACAGCAGATGGCACACATCCATGTCCACAACATCACACCAAATTTCGTCCTTGTATTTCTTCCCAATTGAAAATTTCACACAAGCTCTACGCCCAACTTTCACTTCACCACCCTTCCTCAACCATGCTAACTTGTATGGCTTAGGATGTTTCTCAGTCTTCAATTCCAACTTCTTCACTGCTTCTGTGGAGATAATATTATCACAACTCCCAGCATCAATAACAAATTTACAGACCCTTCCAAGAATAGTGCATGTAGATTGAAATATGTTATTCCTCAACCAACTTTCTTCCTCTTCTTGCTTCGGTGTCAAACAGCTTCTCCTCATCATCAGTGAATACCCTTCGTCTCCCGACAACAAGTCTTCCTCCTCAACCGGTAATGAATTAGAACATTCAGCTTCTTCATCCTCTTCTTCAACCTCAGCTAACATAGTTCTCTTCTTTGGCTTCGGACACTCGTTGCTTTTATGACCCAACTCTTGGCAATTGTAACATTTGAACCCGTTGTTAACCTTCGCCTTCTCACCCTCCTTCACAACTGGTTTTGCAATAGTTTTAGGAACATTAGAACTTCCACCGACACCCTTCACTTGATTGTTGGAATTAGTGAACACACCACCTCCACGCCTTCCTTGCTTTTCCCAAGCCAACGCTTTCTGATGTGCTTCCGCCACAGATCTCGGATCAAACATATTAACCATATCCTGGATCTGCATCCTTAGCCCTCCAACAAACCTTGCAGTCAGCTGCTCCTCTGTTTCCATAATATCATTCCTGGCAATGAGTTGGTAAAATTCATCTGCATAATCATTGACTGATTTCGTCCTCTGCCTCAGATCCTGCAACCTCTGATACATAAGCGATTGATAGTTGTAAGGTAAGAAAGTAACTCTCATCATCTTCTTCATCTTATCCCACTCAACAACCTTTGACTTCCCCATCCGTTCTCTCGTAAGTTTAGTTTGCTGCTACCATGCCAAAGCTCTTCCCCTCAGCCTTGTAGCAACTAACTTCACTCTTCGATTCTCCGGAACCTCCTTAAAGTCAAAAATTTCTTCTACATTAGATAACCAGTCCAAAAACTCCTCTGCTACCATCCCACCTTTAAACTCCGGAATTTCTGTCTTCATTCCTGACTCCCATCGTCGATCATCATCAATAACCTGATACTGACGTTGTCCCTGATCTCGATCTCTGAAATGAACACTTCCTCTTTCACTGTCAAACTCCTCATCAAAGTCTGATGTATATCGTTGTCGTTCACGTCCTCCAACATCTCTACCACCACCACTCCTACTACCAACATCCCTTCGATCACGATCATCAACATTCCTCCTACTACAACTGTCAACACTTCTATGGTCTCGACTTTCTCTCCTCTTCCGATCCGACTGTGGTGAAACTCTACTCCCTCCATGATTTGATTCTGGTGAATTTCTCCTTCTATTCTGGCTCATATCAATCATCAACTTTTCCAACCTACCAATGCCTTCATCAATCTTCTCATGCATACGTTGCTCCATTTGATCGGCCTCTTCCCTTCGATATAATGCTTCAATATTTTGATGGCGATTAGCTCTTCTAGGTGGCATGATTGAATCAACACAAACACTTCAACAAATACTTCACAGCTCTTCAAACTTCTACACAACTTGATTAACAAGTCACGGCTTGACTCAACATAGATCGACCTAAGGCTTAGGTCGGCTTGCTTCACAAATTCAAACTTCGGTTCCAAGATCGACTCAGCTATGATTGGCTAAGTCTAGCTCCGATACCAAAACTGACGCAGCGGATAAATCGAAACAAACTTCAATTGATGGAATGTAGCAATCGGTGAGTTGAGAATACTGCAAGGCCCAAATCCGTTGATCCAAAGATACCGGATTCTAGCTATCTTCGTCTCGTTGATCGCGCACAATGCCGAGAAAGAAGATCTACGATTCTTCGCACGTTGATCTAGTGCACTAGATACCGTGAATCGGCTTCTACGATCGTTGAATCGAGCGCACTCGATTAACCGAAAGAGGAGATAGGAGATCACACTCAACTACCAATTTGTATGAAAGCACAAAGCTAACAAAAGAGAATTATATTCAAATATCAACCCCCTAAAATGTACAACTCACTCCCTATTTATAGCTTTTACAACACAGCCCCTTAAGTCGTCCACGACTTACGACTCACCCCTAGGTCGGCAACGACCTATCAACAAACGCGACTCACACACTTAAGTCGTACACGACTTAAAACACACGACACATATTTACAACACTTAGGTCGTATACGACTTAACTACTCACGCGACTTAAGAAGTAAACGACCTACGACTTAAAGAAAGTACAAACATATTACAACATAACATTCACAACTTAACATAGCTGCGACCTACGACCCAAGTTAGGTCGTTAACGACTTAAAGAAAATACAATGTATACGAGTTAAGGAAAATACAGACCCCAGCGACTTACAACACAGCGACCCTACAACATAATGGACTAACGACCTAACAATGCTATGCCGCGTGGAAGGTTAGGTCGTGAAGACAGGATATGGGTTAGGTCGTGAACGATGGGAACAGGCTGGGTCGTGGGAAAAGTTAGGTAGGAAAAAGTTAGGTCGGGGAGATTTTAGGTCGTGATGGTTTTAGATCGCGAGAGTTAGGTCGGAAGAGTTAGGTCGTGAAGAGTTAGGTCGGAAGAGTTAGGTCGGAAGAGTTAGGTCGTGAAGAGTTAGGTTAGGTCGGTGAAGTTAGGTCAGGGCACAGGCTTAGGTCGCAAGCTTGTTAGGTCGGAAACTTCTGCTCTTTTCTTCTTCTGCACTGGAATCTCTTCTTTTAGGTCGTGGACGACCTAAGCCCTTAGGTCGTGGCTGATTTAATCCTTGTGAATCTGTAGCTCGCGCTGCATCAATAACCCACCAATATACAGAGAGTGGCCGACAGTTTTTGTGCTAAATATGGTATAATACCTACTGAACTTAATATTATATAACAAACGACTCTTAATAATCTGAATACTGTGGAGTAATCAACAATACCCAGTAAATGTATGGTCAGTGCGGGGTGTTTGCACTAAGAGGTCTGTACGGTCAATGTGTAGCATCTGTAATAAAAAGTATCTTCCTATGATATTTATAGACACGCTTCTTAAAATAATTACTAATGTATGCGAATGTAACATACAGAGAGTAAAAATATTACTCGAGGGTAGTTTGCAAATGACTTCATAGCATTTTTCTTTACATCCTTGACCCAACAGAACTTGGCAATCAGATTCTATTGAAAAAGTTAACATGCGCTAATAATACACTTTACCATTGGTAATCAAGATTTCGCTACTTGAATAAAAAAGCGGTCAATTAGATGGTATAGTCGTTTAATGGCCTAAGAGAGCAGCAGTTGAGGAAGGCATCTTTTTAAACCATCCTCATGTTACAAAACCAATAATTCTTGACAAAGCAACATGTGCATTGCAAACAAAAAAGGCGTAACAGAATAATGTTCCTGCATAACCCAGGGATCAACCGAACCATGTTAAACTCAGAAAATCACAAACATATTATATACCCCCGCATTTCAACTGAAACTCAGTTGGGAATGCATGGTATATTAGTATGACCTGTGTTGCCTATTGCTTTATTCATAGATATATGACAATAATAATTGCATATAAACAATTAGCACCTCAGTTGAATAGTCGATGGCTTGCTTAGCACCAACTTCAAGAACTCTCTCCAGACTCTGCCTACCACATGTTGTTGTTACAATGCAACCTGCAGCTGCTGACAATTGAATTGCTGCTAATCCAACTGCACCACCACCACCTAAGACTAAAACTTTTTGTCTGCAATACTAGCAATGAACATTCAGAACACAATGGAACAATATAACAAAACATATATTCAGTATACACTGGCGACATAGTACACGATAAGTTTAAAACTAGAGTACAGTTGTTTAATATATGTGAAAACTTGATTACAGATATCACGGCAATTGTTTCTACTGTTCAGTAATAGTGAAAATGGTTACGGTTGAAAGGGGGAGTTCAGATATGGATTTGATCAGTAGTTTGAAGAAAAAAACGTAGTAGTATAAAATATAAAGAATGTTTTATTAGCACCCACTCATCTGCAGAAAATTGAAGAGCTCTTGTCCGTATAACATAAAACCATGACATGCTTCAAATTGTGCACCATTCGGCACAAGTTTCACTAATCCTTTCAATCAACACCATTTCAAGAATATATCATGAAGAACATAATGAGCATCAGGAATCCTTGATGGGTCAAATTGATGCAGAAACATTGTGATGCATCATACTTCGTACAATACAAAGATTCACCGAAACTTAACAGTTCCCATCATTGGCCTGCTCAACGTATGAAGATTTTGTTTCTCAAAATGTTTTTGTTTCTCAAAATGTTGTTTGATGGAATAAGTTACTATTTATATCTCAAATCTATTGTTCGATATTTCAATTTGGCAACATCCGGTTTTCCTTTTGTCACCATTGGTGTTACAGTTCTTTCATGTAACGTCAATGCTAAACATTTGCCTTGTATTGAATGTATTGCAACAAAGACATGTGCCTTTTTCAAATTTCCCAACAAATGTTCATTCAACATGGCATCATTGAATTGTTTTAATATTCAAAGGAAAACATGGATTGTAATTGTGTATCATTGGGAAGAAGTGACATAACATCTGAAAGAAGCCCAAAAAAAAAAGTACATCTAAACATCTACCAACTCTATATTGAGCTACAAAACTTTGGGTCAAGAATAAACAACTAATCAAAGAACATGATAAGTTCCAAAGTTCACACTTATTTCAGCATTTACCCTTCAGTAATTCTAGCTGTACTTTTCAAAGCCCGCCATGCTGTCAAAGCAGCAAAAGGAATGGCACTTGCTTCCTACATAATAACAAAGATTATCAAAACATAAGTTTACATCTAATATACGGTATTGGTTGAAGTTGAATGGTTGGCACTGGCTATGTAAATGAGAATTATAGGCAGAACATAACTATTATGAAAAAAAATAAAACTAATTTACATCTAGATGAGAACAATGCTGAGTTCATTATAATTTTCCCATTTTAATTTCTTTTTGTCATGAAATTTGAAATCATCAAAGTGGTGAAGGGCTCATTGGTAAGTTTGCCTAAGGCACCACATATATTTTCTTGACATGTTTTTTGATCAAAATCATGATGGATCTTGATTCTTTAAACATACATAAAGACAAATGTATAACCACGGGAAGCCTTGAATAATGTTGAAGTATCCTTTTTCAATAAACACAAATATGGCCTTTATGTAGAGCTTCTAAATAACAATATCAACTAAGACGACTAGGGATATCCAGTGAACTTCTATACAATCGTATAAATTAGCAATCAACCATGAACAATTTTAACAAGGATATGCATCAAAGGAAAAATTTGTAGATCTAAACGGTAAATATAAACAAGTCCTCGACCAAAATCAGAACAATAAATCAATGGCTATTTTATAATAATCCATCAGATTTAACACTAGTCATTGAAACCTCATCAATTCGGGGAAACATGACAGTATTTCCAAAATAGAAAATCATGAAAGTCAGGTTATATAGGCTGCTATGTTTTATTTGATAACCAAGTCCCGATAGCTTTAATTGCGAGGTTTGAAACTAATTCCAAGTTATGTGAGATTAAACAATAAATCATATTTGCTAATCAATCATTGTTGAGAAAAATACCACATGTGATACAGAATTTGGTTTAAGAGTCAGCTCATCTTCTGCTAAAATGGAATAGTCAGAGTAAGTTCCCCTGACAGCAGTAGGATGCAGTGCACCAAATACTTCCTGTCCAATAGTCAGTGACGAAACTGATGCACCAACTGCTGCGACTTCACCACTAATATCACGGCCCAAAATCAGAGGTAAATGTGGTTCAAACAGAGATCGCCCGTAGCCTGCTCGCATCTGAATACAAATATGAGCCATTAATAAAACTAACCGCTAATCCTATGTTTACAACCAATAGTGATTTTATGGTTCCTGAGTCTTGATCATCTTTAAGAAGAAAATAATTTAGGTTGAATTTATGAACACAAAACGATTTCTCATTATCATAATAATAACTTGATGCATGCATTGAAGCCTTCAATTAAAACAAACAATGGTACTTCTATGGTTCCTAAGTCTTGACATGTATGCTTTAACATGTCAACGTTTTGATCCTCAAACCATTTCCATTTCTATCATTACAAACCAAAACATTTCAATTTCAGTCATGCCCAGAGAAATCGTCTATAATTTATCTTCTTTATTTACCTCTTCCATATTTTATAGCTGTACTACTAAAAGTACCGAGTTTGCACTTCCTAATACCATGATGAAATATCACGAGGAGCAAAACCTGATGCATGTAGCTCCATATGGTGGTGTGGTGCTAAAGGTACCGGATTTTGCACTTCTTGATACCATATCATGTGCAAACTTGGGTGTTTTTAGCACTACACTTTTATAAAACAAATAATTAAAAATAAAAGCTGAATTTTCTACTAACCAACAGATAATTTGCACTTGACTAATTTTTTGCATGTAGTTTAATTTATTATCGTGGTGTTTCATTCATATTTTTACGTATATATAATTTCTCTCTTTATACACACACGTACACATATATGCAGGACCGATCCATATTCCCTCTACTTTTAGCCCATTTTTAGCCCTTTTATGTCTCCCGTTGAATTTCATGAATTGGTGGATAGATTTGATGTGAATGTTCAACACTCTCTTTCATACTTACTCGTTTTTTTACCTCTTACATTATCCTATAATCCATCCGCTAATTTATTAAATCTGATGGACAATATGAAGGGAGAACACAGGGACAAAAATATAGGGGATTTTGTTTGTGTTTCGAAAGAAAATTTAGTATGTATTTTCTGTCAGAGAACATTTCTTTTATATGCGATTAAATTTAAAAAATAATAATAATGTGAACTAAATGAAAATATTTTGAAACTTAGAATATGATATAACAATGATGACACTAATGATAATCAATGAACGACTTTGTGAGTGTCTTTTCACATGTTTCTTCATTATCCTTGCGCACATAAGACCAAAATATAAATGGTATATAGATCATGGTTCAAAATTCCGATGAACTTTGGAATTTTGTTGTTCCAATCCAGTTCTGGTGATTACCGGAATGAATCCAACCTAAATTCTCATTCCTGCATAATTCCCATTTTGATCTTCAAAGGCTATAAAATTGTAATAAAAATTTGCAGTATATACAAAATTGAGAGGGAGGGAGGGGAGGGAAAGGGGAGAGGGGGGGGGGGGGTGGGGAGGGAGGGAGAGAGGTAAATCAGACAATATAATACAGAAAAATCGTAAAATTCAAAAAAGAATGGAAACGTATTGAATTTTTGTCAATTCCAACCCAAGTTAGCAGAAAAAACATGAATAATAAAAATCAGTAATTGGGTCAACTTCGTTAAACACAAGACAACTCTATTTTTGGAAATACAAATATGCACTGTCTATCAAAATATTTCTATAGAAAAAAGCATTGAACTCCAAAACTGGAACTACAACCAAAATTTTCTGAATTTTCAAAACTGATTGAAATTTCGAAAATCTCAAATGAATACAATTGAAACTAATATTTCAGACATTGATATAGCAAGTAACATACATGTTCAAATTGCGCTGGCAGATATACTAGTAACATTACAAATCTTATCCCACTTAAAATATAAATTTGGTATGAGAACTGCCTCATATACTCATGTAGTAATTCAGATACCTGCTTTGCTCCCACGTTTGTTATGCAGGTTTTATACTTGTCATAGCTATCTTTATACTAGCAAGATTAAGAAGAAAAAGTTAAAATAGAGAACAACTTCATAACCATTGTACTGCTGCTATTAGCTAACTTAGTGATTAAACCAATAGCTAACTTATAGTAATTTAACCTTTCCTAATTACAAATTTTATTAACTCGGCTGATAGCTATTTATTTTAATTCAAACCTTTCTAAGCTATATATGTCTTGCAATGTCCAAACAATTTAATGATGAAAATGAAATAGGACTCTTTGTTGACATAAGAAATTTTCCATGTCATCGCTGCTTGTAAATAATTATGATATCCTCAAATAAACTGACAGTTCAACTTTTACATTTATATGTACATGAAATTATAACTCAAAAACGACCATATGCAAATGAAACGTTAAATTTATATTTCATACAAAATACCATAAGCCATTATTACATATCATAAATGATCTGTATACAAATGGTTGAATATGTAAACAAAGATTACAATTTTTGACTGACGTATAATGTTCCTCAATGCAAAATGCGGAAGTGCAAAAGTCAGTAAAACACATACCTTCGCAAACTCATTGATTTGTTAAAACAATATATATGATTGATTAAGTAAATTATATGCATGAATAGTCCATATGCTAGTGGTGATGATTGGTTGATCCAACTGAAATCTAGATGATTTTTTGTCATAACTATTCTATATGACTAATTTCCAATGAGACATAATACATATATTATATAAATTAATGAAAATACTAGGTAATCATAGTGGATTATATACATCCTTAAAGACTACGCTTGATTTGTTTGAGTGATATTTACATCTGATGAGTTCAATAATATTTACATCTGGGGAGTTTAACATGAAAAAAAATGAAATTTTAATAATTGATTTAAAATATTCAATTTAATATTCACATTCAAAATGTCAACTCAAACTAGCAAGATCAAAACAAATTTGCAAATAAAAACAGTTAATTACCAACAAAGCTCCATAAACATTGCCCTACTACTCAAATAATATTTCAGAACCCTTTTTTTTTGTTCATTTCCTCCTTACTGCAGAACCCAAATCTTCCTTCTATCACACTGGTCATTTCTTCTATGGTAATTTTTTCCCTGTAGCTAAATTCTCTCAAATATTTTCTCTTTACACTTTCCCTTACTAAATCCAAATCTTATCAGCGAATCAGATCGATTTCTTCATTACATAGGTCTGTGTTTGATTTTACTACCGTTTTCTTATTTGATGATTTTATTGTTGCTTTTTAATACTATTTTTGTTTTATACCTTACTAACAAAAGAAGTCGAAATTTTATTTCAGTTTTGTCTTAGCTACGATTGAATCGAACAAAACTAATAATGTCCAAAATTGTTCCAACCAAAACCTCAAACCTTGGTAAATAGTTCTAAAAATATTAGTTTACATAAGTCGAGTCGTAATAATGTGTGGTGACTAACTATTATAAGTTTGGCATTTTGATAAATCAACACAACAGTAATTTTCATCATAATTATACCGAAAGTAACCACGGTTAGTACTCATAAAATAAATTTATTTTAACATGTGCAAGTAATGTGTAGGAAGTAGTAATATAGCCAACTAATCTCAAATAATTTACAAATTCTTCATATTATGTACTCAACATAGAAACTAGTCAGCCGATTACAATTTTTCTCTGTAAAATTATATTTTCCTCCATAACCTACAATGTGACATTTTATAACAATGTATAAGATGATTCATGGTAAGTGTTTGTTTTTCTCATGTTTAAATGCAGTGTTACGTTAAACCAATCGATACAAAATATAGTTCAGGATCCTTATATGTACTACTGAACCAAAGTTGCGACTCAATAAAAATATCATGTCATAACTCGTCATTTTCTTAATTAAAGTAGAGCAAACCTATTTTGTATACGATGTAGCTATATAAAGCACTCGATGGATGTGTTTCGAATCACAATGAAGATCATGAAAAGGCAAACATAGAAGCATGTGAAAAAAAGGGTGTCTTTGTTATTTCACTTCAAAGTATATCCTTATTTCCTACAAACATAAACTAGATCATACAATCAACAAAAAAACATGCTATATTTTAGTAACAAGAAGAGATTGAAATTTTCCGCTTATATATATA
The DNA here is from genome assembly GCA_030765085.1 of Allium cepa. Classification (NCBI taxonomy): domain Eukaryota; kingdom Viridiplantae; phylum Streptophyta; class Magnoliopsida; order Asparagales; family Amaryllidaceae; genus Allium; species Allium cepa. Next base: position 582,766,395 of record CM060940.1, read on the forward strand.
TGAAATAAAATAAATTCCAAATAGTTGTATCGTTGAAATCTCGTACCTTGAATTTCAGATGATCTTTTATATTATTCAAAATATAATGTATCGATCAGTAATTGCAGTCATATAATTAAATTAGTATTTGAGACAAAGGTATCAAGCATTGGTTTCTTATGAAAATCCTCATATCCATTTTCTTTATATAAAATTCATTTTACTTGTCTAGTATTCTAATGTGTTGCTTAGAGTTTAGACTTTAGACCCTCTCTAATAAGAGTATTGTTGCAAAAATTGATTTTATTACGTACCTTGAAAATCATAAGGAATTTTTTTTCCATAAAGGTTGAAAACTAGATAAGTACCACCACAAGAAATAAATGGGTTTGTAAAGAAGTAAAAATAAACAAACAGATTCTTTTTTTTATTCTTGTTCATTCACTCTTTTTTTTCCCATCATTTGTTTATTTTCGAACATTCAGATCTTCTATTTTCATGATTTTTTTCCCCAACTTACAATTTTTTAGCTCAACAAAGCTGAAACATATAAAAAAACTTGATCGCTAATTATATTGATTTACGTTATCTCTATTCATTTCTAATTTCAAACTACTATTAACATATTCATAATGAAGTTTTTTTTAAATCTCGTTCTTCTCTAATTTTGAAATTTATTTCAACTTATTAATGATTTTTTTTGTGTGCTTCGAACAATGAACGCAGATTTTTTGTAAAAAAAAAAAGAAAAGAAAAGGAAAGGAAATCATGTGAACTAGTATAAAAAATAATGTGAACTTTCAAATCCCTACTTCAAAATGTATGTAGAAGCGGCAAATTATGTTGAAATTGATGTAATATCACAAATTACGAATGTTTATAACTTAAAAAATATTAATGGCCTTTCTGATGTCATCATAGATTTTGCAATATTTTCAATGCAAGAAATCGGTTTGCAACGTCATTATTTGTGTAGGTACTTAACTGCTAAATTTTGTTTACCATATACTTAATACTCATGCATTTTTTCTTTTAGAGCATAGTTAAAGTTGTCATAATAATACCCAGTTCAAAATACTCTTCAAACAGAAATAAGTCAGGAAATGTATTTTCTCTTGAATACTCGTGACTTTTTTAAATTACGATTAGCCATTGTCGTGATTTCTAACCACCTCTATCTTATACTTTCCTCAACTAGTGCTTAACACTTAATGCAACGGTTAATGCTTCATAAGCATCTCACTAAAAATGTTAGTTGTCCCTTAACTGAACTAGTTGATTATTGATTATAACCATATCAATTTGCATGGGATGAGGTATCAATAGATAGTATGGAATAGTTCAGAAAAATATATAGTCAAGGGTGTTCATATAAACAGCCATTTGAGTGCCCATGACAACAGTCACTTCCAGGAATTTTGCACTTCCATATAGCCTCATAAGCTGTAACAACCGAATGCTAATATATTAGGTGGAGCTAGTTTGACCAAAGTGGTGCTAAATGTACCATGCCGTGGACATCAGTTTACCCAGTTTCGGTTGGCGGTATACTGCCGATAAATGTTGGGCAAAAAAATTACACTGCAGCGGAGTGTACTGCCGAATTTTTTCTGAGGCCAACTGAAAATCTAGGTAATTTATATAGCTAAATCCGGTGCATAACCACTTTTAAATTATGTTTGATTACCCCTGTAACTTTGATCCATCCCAATATCCCTTTTGCTTTGCCCTCCACTGCAAGAGAATAATCTTAAGGCTCGGTTTGAGAGTTTTTTTCTACCGGTTTTGATTGGTTCTGGATGACTCTCTGTTTCGGGTGTCGTCGTAACCCTTGCTTGTAAGTTTTTTCTCACCATTTACTATTTTGGGTTGTGTTTTTTTTTCCAATTGTATCCCTAGTAATCATATTGAAAAATTGATTTTCACATTCAAAATCAAATTAGAAATTAGAGAATAAACAAAATGATATATATGTAGTATTACTTTTGTGGAAAATTCTTGTAACCAGTATAACAACACTTCCAATGAACCAGTCAAAATCTCTACCATACTACAAGAATAAATCATTAAAATATGCATTTCGCTAAAATTGATTTTGACATGCAACTCATTCATGTACCAAATTCAATGGAATCAAACGACTAACCCTAAGGTCGAGAGGATTGATGGAAACAGCACGTGCTCTAACAAGAACTTCTCTAGGTTTAAGATCGGGAATGGCAACCACTGGATGTAGCTGCAGCGAATCTGGACCTCCATATTTAGGAAGAAGTACCGCTCTCGTCGTGGTCGATAGGCGACGACATTGGAGCTTCCACATCCCCACCATAGTTTATCCAAATAAAAATTGTTAATCGATTTCTTTTTATCCAATATTTGAATCAGAACAGTGGTTTGATCGGGAAATTGGAGAATAAAAGAAGAGAAACATATATACGATGGTGGGAATAGAGTAGCATAGAGTGGCAGGAGAACGAGCCATGTGTTTCCTTTGTCTCCATAGACTGAGCAGAAGGTTAAGGCCCAAATTCTTCTTACGTACCCAACCCTAAAAAATAAAAAATAAAAATAAATAAAAAATCATATTTTTACCCTTAATGATAAACGATCCACCACCAAGCTCAGAAATTGTTTGTACGAAAAGGGAAAAACGCCTCCACTTGAATTTATAACACTAGAAATAATAGAAAGTAAATGTTAAAAAGGTAAAGTATACGCAGATTTATAGTGTTTCAGTCATAATGGACCTTTTTCCACTGTTTATTTTTATTTCCTTTTTCATATATCAACTTTTACAAGTGTTTGAATGTAGAATACAATGATTTGTTATCAAATATTGGATTTTGTGAGCTCTGTTCGGTTATTCCTGTTTGCCAGAGTACCTTGCTCCAAAAATTCCTTCTCATGGTTGTTGGATGCTTGGGTATTTACAAAAGTAAGTAGGTCGAGAGGTCTTCTTGGTAAGTTAGGCAATTTCTCTATATAACTTACGAGTACATATGCACGTCCAGGTGGACCTGCATTTGATCACCGAGCCATATTTTTTTAGCGTAGCTATTAAAAAATGACAGCAAAATTGATGCAATGATCGCTTGCCACATCTAACCATTCATATATAGTCAACTGTCTTTGAGTTGCCTCATGAATTGGTTCGACGCACATGAACAACATTCCCATGTCCTCATTGAGTGCGTCGACAAAACAGGAGGGCAGCTCTTTTCTGTCCTTCTCCAGTAAATACAATAGAAACGAAATATCCTCCATTTCCAATAAAGCAGCAGCAAGCTCTACTAACCCCTGTTGTGAAGGAGAGTCGTAGGTGCCAAAGCAGATGTAAATTATATTGTCGTCCATATGCATAAAGGAGTTTAAAATTTAACAGAACAACAATTGAATCCCAAAATCTTTTAAAAAATATATTTTAATTAGCCATGTTGAAAAACCATTAACAGATATGACATAATTTGAAACATAAAAAGCATTAAACAAATTGTTTCGGATTTCTATCATTAAAAAAGTTATTTTTTAATTAAGTAAAGAGACAAACATTAACAAATCATCAAGAGACCATTACGTTAAAAAGAAACATGTATTAGCATTCCTGTCCAAGATGATAGAATACATAAAATTCTTCAATAAGCAATATTTTCAGTCTAAACAAATAAGATATAATTTGGGAAGATGAATACGTGCATAACTTAAAGATGAAGTTGCACCATTCTTAAAAATGCGCGGGTTAGGTTCATTTGATTAAAGAATAAAATCGTCACATGTAATCAATACAAAACGTAAACTGATTAAAAGATATAAAAAAATGAAGTGTGATAAACTGATTGAAGAAGTAATCAGTACAATTGACATTATATGACAAAGTAATTCTTTCATGACAGCTAATCCTATGATTTGAGCTAGCTACAAATTCCAAGTTTTCCACCAATGGTCATTAAAAACACCCAAAACTCCATTTAAACTTGACAAATAGTTGACTGGTTATCAAGAATTATTGGATCAAGAAATAAACAACCAACAAATTAAACTTTCAGCATAACCATAAGATTCTAATCTATAAATGATTAAAATCCCAAACAAATGACCAAAACTTGATGAACAATTTGGGATTTGCAATCATATAGATATATGTAATGAAATCCTAATCATATACATATATACATATATATATATATATATATATATATATATATATATATTTGAAAATTTAAAAATAAAATATTAGGTTTGAAAATGTATTAAATTTAAGTTATTCTCTTTTAAGCACTATGCGAAACCAGGGAGCATTTTAAATGCAATTTCAATATGCGTAAAAACAAAGCACTTAAATACTATATGTGGAAGACAAAGTAAGATATGGCAGTATGACAGTGGCACTATATAATATATTATTCATTGTTATCTGAAATATGCTTTCACTCCTATTTCAGTAATCATAATGTTGCAACAAATACTGTCCTCATAAAAAACATGACTATTATTAGCATCTCATAGCACTTCCAAATTAGCTGGAAAAAGTGGGAAAAGTTGGGTTGCATGATTAATCTTTTAATATCCTATAAAATGTTAAAATCTACATATAAACATTTCACACTGAGATATTTAACAGACAATGAAGTTATAAAGCCATAAAGTCCTTCCAATCCAAATTTCTTCAATTCTTAACCCTTAAAATATGAACATATTCAACAAACATTCTTGTGATTTCAAAAACATGATAATTTTTATGAAAGAAATGAAAACTACAAAGTATATTCGCTACAAAATCAACATCATAAATACCAATAATGGATTTGTTTTAATCAATAAGTACACCAATAAAATTATTTTATTGAAAAGTTATATGGATTCATTTATTTTGTTTATAAAAATATATTTTTTCCTTAATAACAAATGAGTTAGAAAAATTATCTTCTACAGTGTGGATTCACATTCATATGAAACAGAAGTAAAGGTAATTCATAATGATGCCAAAAATTTAAGATAATCCCAATATGTAGACATTTAAATTAAAATATATACAGTATGTTGAGCTATAAGTTGTAGAAAAAGAAAAGGATGATAAAACACATGACCTATCTCTTGCGGCACATCTTATCTCCCGTGTCTCGGTTGATGCTTTCGTTTTGTGGTTCAGATTTGGATTTTGAAGTAAGAAAACAAATGTTTGTGGCATAAAGGTTTTCAATTTCTCTGAATAAGATGATGGTGATGAGTGGATATGGGGATTTGAAGGGATGGGTTTGGGAACGTGGATGAAATAGGGAAAAACTGCTATAAGTTAAAGATGGAAATAGAAGGCACGCACGCATGATGTGGGGCAGATTGGGAATTTCAAAAGCCACGGTTGAACCCAGTGGAGTGAATTTACATTATTAGTAGTAGAGATGTATAGTTATACAAACATATGCATTATACAAAAGGTTATGGCAAACATTATCAAAAACCTTGCACTAAGGCAATGCATGCATTAAACACGCTATTAGTTCTCAACATAATTTACATCATACAGTAAATCCAGTTTGTGTAATATGTAACAATTAGCATACTACATAAATGAGTGATTTTTTCTTCAAAAATTAATCAAAAGTTATGAATATGTCATTAAGACATTTAATTTCAAGAAATTGTTTGATGTCATACGTACAACTTACTTATTAATCAGAATAAATAAATATAAACTTGAATTTACTAATACAGGGTTCTCTCTTAAAACCACATATTTGTAAGTTTTAGCATTATTCTATTTTATTATTACATTATACAATTAACGTCAAAGGAACACTATTAAAACCACATATTCTAATTATATTTCATTTTTTCCAACATTGACTTGAATGAACTAAGTACTATCATGTTAGCAAAAGTGACACAACTGGCTACAAAACATTACAATTTTTGTGAAATGTCAGATCTACAGAGCTTCAAAAAGCATTTTATATAGTTCCTCAATAAAGTTCAAAAGCCTGCAAATTTGCGTTGTCAAAAACCGGTTCAGAATTAATAATACAACCCTTGTAACAATTCAAATAGTTATGAATATATAATTTTTACAAAAAGGTTCAATCAATAATCACATCATTAACCCCAAAAAAATAGATAAATATCTTTCGATATACATTCTACAAACACTCTCTCCCCTTTTTCAATATAGTGGTTAAAGAGGATCCAATAGAAAGAGGCAACACGAACTACAAATATAATATTATGCACCAATATTAAGAGATGAAAATTGATACATGCGTACATTTCAAAAAAAAACTAATTAGTTTACATCATCCCAAAACTCTTCTTCAATCCCAACTGATTTGTTTCGTTTACATCATCCCTAAACTCTTCTTCGATCCCAATTATAATTAACCAAGAAGAAAAAAAAGCATTCATATCAACGATTTTTGCATATTGGATGAAAAAAAATCTTACATGTATGTGGTATACGGAAACAATTTTCTACAACAACGAAGAACAAAAAACCACGTTCAAAATATAATAGGCACCGTAATCGCACCTAGATCTGCAATGACTGAACTAAAAATTAAACCTAGAAGTGAAATTTGTTTGGTTCGCTTTGAGTTCTCTCGCATCAAGATGTGGATCTCTATTTGAAACATGCTTTTCTTCATCACATCAAAAATGGCGATTCATTTTCACGAATTCCCAGATCTGACGGCTTTACTTTTTGCACATTGAGCCTCAACTTCTTTTTGTCTTTATATCAATTGCCACTCCCCATAATAGTATTTCGGTGAGTTAAACTCACCTTTTTGTTTAACCAGTAATGTTATATAGTTGGTAAAATTATTGATCGGATGTTTGGATGATTTACTGTTTTAGCATTTTAATCGATTATATCTAACTGTAGTTCATTTCCTATGGCTGTGGTAGTAGATGTGAATATACATTGTTAGGAGCCGCAAGGTCAAAAGTTTGTTTGCAGGATATGCCATGTACAATGTCATTAAATTAGAACCCAGTGCATGTTTTAAAATGTATCCGACGTTTACTTGGTTTTTTAGGGGTCATTGGTAAGGCAAATAAAAAGTCATTTTATCAAAGTAATGGACAATGCTAAATTTTGCGATCAGTATATAGACCATTGCAAGTTATGACCATTGCAAGTTATGTTGATTTAAGAATAGGAAAAGGTTCGCAAATTAAGTTGGTTTAGCCTAAATATAGGCAACTGGTCGGTAGCGATTAAATATTTTTCAAGATGTACATGTCGGTTAATTAGCGGTTGTAGCGATCATTGTTTTGATTGTAGGTACACATGTACTCAGTAATATGAAGTCAATATCTAAGCAGTATTGCAGAGAAGGATAATATTGTGAAGAGACAATACACCCATGAAGCATATAATTAGTCTTCAAAAATAATAATTTGGATAAATGAAAGGTACTTTTAGTTTAGAAAAAAAATACCGTACAAAGTTCATAAATTGAGAAAATGTGTAACACTACATAAAACTGATGGGCAGCCTCTTATCCTTTGTAGAATCTAGTCCGTGTAGTTTGATCTGGTCCAAATGAGTATTGCTTGGGAAGAGGATTAGCAGAACCTGAAGTTGATTTGTGAAAGTACATTTTTTACATCCGTGATTTGATCGGTAGTAGCTTCTGATTGCAACTGATAGGTAAACAGGCACACATAGGCTAGCATATTAACTATGAGGTAAAATATAAATATGGATACAAATGGTATACGCATCACCTGATATGAGGTAGTATTGATACTATTGCATTATTATTACGTTTCCTTGACGAAAGTGAAGTAAAAGTTATCATACATAGGTGGTTTATCTTCTATGCATTTATGTAATATATAGATAGAACTTTCAATCATACAAAATACCTTTTCTTATTTCTTAAACAGCTCCACCCACATATTATAGCAGGTGCGTAATTGCAGTATCTACATCTTATAAATTTGTTTTCACGTAAATGCATGGATAATGAAAATTTTCATCAACACAACTATACCATTTATTTTCAATGAATCCGGTCATAAACATCAGCCCCAAAGAAAATCAAATATTTAGGAAAAAATTTACATCCAATATAACGTGTACTAAGCTCTTAAAACAAATGTGTGGCCAGTGAAAAGAAATATGAAACGATACTAACCCAAGATGACATCGAAATCGGCTCCAGTTGAATCCACACCAAACAAACTTTTAACCCCTGGTTCCCAAGTTCTTGGTCCACCAATTTACTCTTCAAATAAAACCAAAATTCAACTTGATTAGACTGTAATAACCAAAAAATAAATTATTTTAGTAGCATAACATATTTCTTTAATGGATTTCATTTATGAAATTAAAAGCTGAATAACAGAGCATGATCTTAATTTGAGTATTCTTACCAAAAAGGAAATATTTTAGTTACAGAACATAATTTTTTAACAGACTCCTTTCATCAATCAGAATTTGAATAATAAAACATACCATTATGGGCATTCCATAGTCATTCCTATTGTATAATGTTTATTGAAAATTTCAATTTGAAAGTAAATAGCAGTAATGCCAAAAGATGCATATTTCATATTTTGGAGCTAAGTTATGTTTCAATAGTTATATCCACAAAATTTCTCAATTATTTTTATGACCAAAGAAAAAATAATTGTTATACGTAATCTCAATATATAGGCATGAATGTCTATTCAGATGATCTTGTGGTTTTCCATCCATGTCATACATCATTCTAGCCTAACAAATATAAATGCATTGTTGTAGTTCAAACAATATTATTGATTTTTTCTTATTGAATTCCAAACAAACCTCACATGCCAATAAATGAAACTACTTGCAATTTTTGTAGATGAGATTTTATACAAAATATACTGATAAATTTCACATATTAAAACATGTATAAAAAGATTTGGAGACTAAAATAACATACAAATCATTGATTAAGGTGTCCCTAAATTACTGAATTCTTCTCCAATATACTCACCCTTCATTTCAATTAACTCTAGTAATTGTCGTTTAACATTTGCATCCCTTCTACCTCCATTGAAAAAGTCTCGGTTTCTTGATTTTCTCTATCCATCTATTACCCATATGTTATTACAGTTAAAAGATTATATCAAATTACATAACATTTACAGTTTAAGCTCAATCTAGTTGAAATTTATAACACTCTTAAACGAATGTGATAAGTAAACACGTCAAATGTGTATGGCAATGGGAAAGAATCACTATAGAAGATGCGAAATTCAACATACCCATAAATTTCACAAACTCTTCATATTCAGATAATCGGCAATACCCAATTGTAGATGGATAGGCCCTTTACATTCAGATAATTAGTAAAACTTAAGATTCATCGTTGTACTTTTTAGGTTTTGTAAAATTCTTATTATGCGAATGAAATGTTTGATAGGAAAAATGAGAAGAAAATGATAAGCTAAAGTGGAAACATGCATAGTGGAGAAAGAGGTGGATACATTGGATATTGTGATAATGGAAGTCACTATACCATTGTTGTTAACCAAATTGACATTAAATAGACATTTTCTTTAGTAGATAAGTATTTAAATGCACTTGGGTTATTTGGGTATCGAATATAAGGCTTCACTTCCAATGAAATGATAATGGCATTGATGAGCTTTATGAATTCTTTATTACATATTGATGGCAAGCTAACATCAAAGTGTGGTATTTACTCGTTCACAGCTTAACCTCAAACTTATGGCATGTAGCAATGTATTTGAAATAAATTTTAGATTCAGTTATCTTTTCATGATCACTATTCATGCATATGTGATTCTTTTCAACATAACTTCATGGAAAGACCTTTTAACTGTGTTATCCTCTCATCGAAAACAATTAGTCGAAATTTTTGGTCATATAAATAATTAACAAATAGCAGCATAAGTGGATTATTAATAATAAAGATAAGTGATGGTTAGTTGAGAAACCTATCAAAGCCTTATGATGTATCAAAGCGATAACAAATCAAAATATCGCATTTTAAACAGCTATTGATTCACCAAAGGGAAACAAATATCACAGTTTAAAGAGGCTATTGATTCACCAAAGGAAAACTGATGTATAATCAAAACCTTGAGAAATAATATGTATACTTGATAACAAAAGAAATCATGAATGAATTGTGATTGCTTTCTATGAGAAATTATATGTTATAAATATTAAAAAACAAAGAACATGGATCCATTATGAAACTCATAAAAAGAAATGGATTATTAGTCATTTCTTTAAAAGTTGGACTGTAAATACTAAATGTTACTGGTCATAACTTGAGGCATGCACAATAAAGCTGATTAGTGGTCACCTTTAAAAATAATAATAGCAAAACACAGTAAAGAACTCACATTATTCAAAGCATTTCAAATCTCTATCCGAACATCCTTATCCATGTCTTCTTTTCCAAAGCGGTTGTTGGATCCTGATCTCAATAGTTTTTTTCCTGTAGAATTACAAAAGGTTAAAACTATTGACTGAAATAAGCAAACAAAAAATTGACACCAATAATTTGAGCAGTTTTTGGGTATTAAACATGTAGGCGAAAGAAGAAAAAATTGCATTGTCTTTTCAGTTGAAAGAAACGTGGGTAGGGGATGGAAGAAGTGGATAAGAAAATGACAAAAATATTCTTCTTCTAGTCAATTAATCAATTAGCGGTGTGACCATTTTCGAAAGTTTGAAAAAGGCTTCACTTTGACCACTTTGACCAGGGTTTTGCTTTATAGTATAAGATATATATATATATATATATGTGTGTGTGTGTGTGTGTGTGTGTGTGTGTGTGTGTGTGTGTGTGTAAACACGCTCTTCAGCTTTGTAGACTTCTTTGATGGTAGTATCTCTGTGTCAATTTTGTTTTCCTTAATTTCATGTTGTTGCATTTTGAGAGATTCCTTAATTGTTCCTTCTTGTGCATCATTATAGTAGTAAATGCCCGACCTAAATTGTGCGCCCATGCCTATGCCTATGTCTTTAAAAGAAAACAAAATTTCTGAATACCAGCCAATGCAGTTGCTGCAACTGAAAATGTAGCTACTATATGAGTTGTCTGTAGTTCCATAATTTGAATTCAAAAAAAGAAATATCAAACATAGAACACAATAACATATTGCAAGAGAAGTTTGTAGTTCATGATATGGAAGTCAAAAACAATTGTCATGGTGTATTGAAAATGCTAAACATGCGGACATTTGCTTAGACAATTTATAGAGCAGAATTAAGAGATTTTAAGAAAGGGCAACAAATTTCAGCAATAATCAATATCATAGTATAACAAAAGGTTCTATTGCAGTGGTAACACATATATTTTTGAAACTCTTGAAAAGTCGATAAAAATATGAAATACTGTCTGTTTCATTTTCACAGTAGAAATTTGTATATGTGACAATGCAATAGCTGCAATTTAAAATAATTGTTTCAATGCAATTGACAGAGGAAACGTGTTTTCAAAATAATAGTAAGAGAAGAATTACTTTGGCGGCTATTTTTCTTTCGGATAATCAAGCAAGAAAAATTGGCTAGTTATATAGAAATAAGGGAGGTGCGTGTTCGATTCTAATTAGATCATGTCATCAACCATAACGCTATGTTTTGTTAACTGGAATAAAAAATTAACTTGCATAGAACTACAAAGAAAGAACAATAAGTCTAAACTTGCTAAAGAAAAAACATTATATGGAAGCCTAATGTATACTGAATAACGGATATGACCGTGGCGTCCAACAAAAATAAAACATCGAAAGTAATTCAAAACACAATAAAATTAAGAAAGAAAAGAATACCATAACCTACGTTAAAGCTTCATTCACCAACTGCAAACACAACTGCCAAAAAAATTAAATATGATTAGATAATCAAAATCTAAGCTCGTACTAATTGCCAATATTAAAATAACTTATAAACAACGATAATAAGTTGGATTGAGAGACGAATTATTACGGTCAAGTAGTTAACGTTATAAGAAGATTACTCGTACCTTAGACAAATTCTACTTCCAAACCAAGCAAAATAAAAGGATATTAAATAAACTCACTTCTATGAAAAAGAATCTTTATAACCGTGAAATTTCTCAGTATAGTTGTGAAAATTCACAACATAATTTCTCAGTAAAAAACAAATGGTTTATTAGAAAAACATGTAATTTGATGTTTGTTTATTAAAAAGAAGATAAAAACACATGTAATTCTTCAAAATTTTCTCAGTTCTCTATTTAAAATGGAATATATTATTTTAAAGAAGATACATATTTCTTCATAAAATGTGAACCGATTAACCTTCTTCGTAACTTCTATATAATGATAAAAACATTCATTCTCTTAGATCAATTTTACATTTCATTATTTTATATCAATTTTCTCTTGCTAAAAACAACACCAATGTTAACATAACGCTAAATATGTGAGCTATATTACAATATTTAATTACACGCTAATTAACTTATATTCGTTAAATACCAAATTGAGTTAAATACTTAAATCTGAATATATTCAAATTAAACAAATCCACCTAAACGCTTTTAAGTTACACCAATACAAATTAGCTGAGTGTACATCACAAATATAATGAGGGATTCGTATTCAGAAGGATGTTAAAATATTTTACCTTTTCCCTGACTAAATCAGATTGAGTTAAAACTCTAGATGTCAACGTGAATGTCTTACGCCGAGAGCGAACTGTAGGAGGATTCGAAACCCTAAATCGTGAGCCTTGAATCCTAAACGTCGACATGAATGCCAGATGCCGAGAGCGGATTGTCGAAGGATTCAAAACCCTAAATCACGACCTCCAACGCTAAATGTCGAAGTGAGTGCCAGATTCGAAGAGCAAAATGTAGGAGGGAACTGTAGGAGGATTGGAAACCCTAAATCGCGAGCAGTGAAATATTTGGATGATACGGTAATGTGTGGTAGATGGAGAAAATAGGGAGTAAGCAGATGAAAATGGGAATTACACAACTCTCCCTGGTAGTTTCAAAACAGATGAAGAAGAAGCGGGCGTGAAAGGATATTTTGGGTAGTTCCAAAAGACACGGTTGAAATTGGTTCTTTGAATTTTCATTATTAGTAGTAGAGATATAGTTCGGTATATTTTCATACATGGTAGATACATCCAGAATTTCCTTATATATACATATTTCATTGCTTAAATACCATGTTCGGTTCGGCTGAAACAGCCTTGTTCAGGGGTAGCTGATTCGACAGGTGGATGTAGATATCTTTCTAGCCAAGTACTTTCTTACATCTTCTTGGTCCGGCATAGCTCCCCACCTTCCTTGCTCGATTCTGGATCTACACCGGACAAGATATCTTTGTCAGAAATTCTTTATTGTTCGATCTTTCATGATTAATGATGAGCAATTCAAGTAATAGCTCAAGGATCACCAATACCGAATATTTCACAAACAAAGCTTAATATGATTTTTTTTGTTTTGTTTAAGATGACGTACCTTGATTAACAGCGGACGATGTAATAGCTGTCATCTTCTTCTTCTGATTCTAATAATTACTCTTCTTCTCAGAATTCGATTTCTCTCTCTAACCCTATTTCTTTATATGTTTGTTGATGGAGAAGAATACATCTATATACCAGGAGAGAGAGGACACAATCCTTTATATAACATTTAACTCTAAATATGGTACGTCCATCATATACCAATTCAACGCTTAAGATTAGTCACAGATCTAATGTTCTAATTATCGAACGGTCTATTTGTGGTTTAATTAATCGGGTTACATTAAGATTAGAAACTGCATAACGTTAAAGGTAAATGAAATGTTCTATTTATGACCTAATTAATAAGGTCATATTAAGATTAGAAACTGCATAACGTTAAAAGTAAATGAAACGATTGCAGTTTTTAATAGCAATTTTCTAACATTCTCCCACTTGACCCGATTATTCATAATATCACGTGTTGAACATCATACTATGATAAATTGCTGAGAGTTATGGCGGTTGTGCATTATTAATCAATGCATTCCCTTCCATATACTACAATACCAGCAATCCATCATTTTATACTCATAATTTATATAAAACAACACAATGGTCCACATAATGTGTTATATTATAATGATTAAACATAATATCTTTATAAGACCCTTTCTTGTTTAAAATTACATAAACTACGTGCTACCACATTAAAACAAGAGACACATAATTGTATATCAGAAACACACAAAGAAGCTCAGAATGTCATACATCAATTATTATTAATATAACCAAGACTCATTCTTTGAACATATTCCTTAAATTGTCTTGGCTGTAACCCTTTCGTCAAAGGGTCTGCAATCATATGTTCTGTCCTGATGTGCATGATTGACACTCTTTGTTTCTGAACCTCATCTTTCACAACAAGATACTTCAGTTTCATATGTTTGGCACCTTTAGAGTACTTGTCGTTTTTTGAGAAAAACACTGCTGTAGAGCTATCACAATAAATTTTCAGCGACTTGCTAATGGTGTCGACAACCGCAAGTCCTGAAATAAAGTTCCGCAACCATAATGCATGAATTGTGCCTTCATAACATGCCATAAATTCTGCCTTCATAGTAGATGAAGCAAAGATAGTTTGTTTCGCACTTTTCCATGATATGGCTCCTTGAGCAAACATAAACAGGTAACCAAAAGTCGATTTTCTAGTATCGATGCATCCAGCAAAATCTGAATCGCTATATCCAATCATCTCCAATTCATTGGATCTACTATACATGAGCATGTAATCTTTTGTGCCTTGTAAGTACCTTAACACTTTCTTTGCAGCTTTCCAATGTTCCCTTCCTGGATTACTTTGATACCTCCCGAACATAACGATCACAAAACTGATATCCGGTCTAGTACAGGTTTGAGCATACATTAGGCTACCAACTACAGATGCATATGGAATTGATTCCATTTTCTTTCGTTCAACATCATTCTTAGGACATTGCATGAGATTGAATTTATCACCCTTCTGTACAGGAACTTTCCCAGGTGAACACTTACTCATTCCAAATCTCTCTAGAATCCTTTCGATATATCCTTTCTGAGACAATCCCAATATTCCTTGTGATTAATCATGAAATATTTCTATTCCAATCATATAGGATGCCTCTCCCATATCTTTCATTTCAAAGTTCGTTGAGAGAAATTCCTTAATCTCATGCAATATGCTTAAATTATTTGCAGTAAGCAAGATATCATCAACATAAAGGACTAGATAAATAAACTTGCTCCCACTGATCTTTTGGTATAAACAGTGATCAACCGTATTTTCCTTAAAACCAAAAGATGTAATAATGGTATTGAACTTTATATACCATTGTCGGGATGCTTGCTTAAGCCCATATATTGACTTCTTAAGTTTACATGCCAATTGTTCTTTACCTTTTACACAAAAACCCTCAGGTTGATCCATATAAACATCCTCATCAAGATCTCTATTCAGAAAGGCTGTTTTCACATCCATTTGATGCAATTCCAAATCATAATGTGCTACTAATGCCATTATTATTCTTAATGAGTCCTTTTTCGAAACAGGAGAAAATGTCTCCTTGTAATCAACACCATCTTTCTGAGTGTAACCCTTAGCAACAAGTCTAGCTTTATACCGTTCGACATTACCACTAGAGTCGTGTTTGATTTTAAAAACCCATTTGCATCCGACTCTTTTACAGCCATGTGGTAACTCAACGAGATCCCAAACTTCATTCTGTTGCATGGATTTTAGTTCTTCTTTCATGGCATTAATCCATTCCTTTGACTCTTTACTTTCTACAGCATGTGAAAACGAAACTGGGTCCTTATTGATTCCTATATCATAATCTGATTCTTGCATATAAACCATATAATCGTTAGAAATAGCTGACCTACGATCTCTTTGAGATCTTCTTAATGCTACTTATTGTGGTTCATGCATATCAACATTATGTAAGTCATTTTCTTCAGGAAGTACTTCTTCATTTATATGTTGTTCATTGTCATGTTGTTCTCCAACAGTTGGAACAACATTTGGAGTAATAGTTGATGGAGGAACTAATCTAGGCAATGTAACATTTATCCTTGTTTACTTTATTTCCACTATTTCTCTTCTAGTACTCCCACTGACTTCACCAATCTCAATGAATCTTGCATTACCAATTTCTATAATTCTTGACTATGATTAGGACAGTAAAACACATATCCTTTAGATTTTTCAGGGTAACCTAAAAAATACCCACTAATCGTTCGAGAATCTAATTTCTTTTCATATGGATTATAAATTCTCGCTTCCGCTAGACAACCCCAAACATGCAAGTGTCTTAAGCTAGGTTTCTTGTTAGTCCATAATTCAAAAGGAGTCTTTTGAACAGCTTTACTAGGAACCCTATTCAACAAATAATCAGCGTTTTCGAGAGCATACGACCACAAATTCTTAGGTAGTGTAGAATCAGACATCATACTCCTAATCATATCTATTAACGTCCTATTGCGCCTTTCTGCTACACTACTTTGCTGTGGTGTACCTGACATTGTGTATTGCACACATATGCCATGACTTTCGAGGAATTTGGCAAATGGACCTGGACACTGGCCTGACTAATTTATTTTCCATAATATTCACCACATCTATCAGAACTTGTGATTTTCACCTTTTTATCTAATTGCCTCTCAACTTCCTTTACAAACGTCTCAAGGACATTCACAGATTGAGATTTTTCATGAAGCAAATAGACATAACCATAGCAGGAAAAATCGTCAATAAAAGTGATGAAATACTATTCTTTATTAAAGGCTGGAGTGTCCATATGTCCGCAAATATCAGTGTGTATTATTTCAAGAAGTTGGCTGCTTCTAGTAGCTCCTTTCCTATTATGTTTGGTTTGTTTACCTTTAATACAATCCACACATAATTCTAGATCACTAAAGTTCAAATTTGACAAAATTTCATTACTTACTAATCTCATCATTCTTTCTTTGGATATGTAACCTAGTCTTTTATGCCATAAGAAAGCAGAATTTTCATTCAACATGCTACGTTTGCATCCAACATTATTTATTACATTCAGCAAGGAATTCACATAAGTGTCATTCAGTTTCAATTTTTATAAACCATCAATTAGAATACCAGAACCAACATTATCAGTATTCTTATATAAATCAAAACAACCAGATCCAAACGTACATCTAAAACCAGAAATATCCAACTTACTTACGTAAATAAGGTTTCTAGATAATGAAGGTACATAAAGGGTACTATATAAGTCTAATACATATCCACTTTCTAGAATTAGACGATAAGTCCCAATGCCTTCTATTGTGGATTTCATTCCGTTTTCCATAAAAAGAAAACGATCTTCATTTGGATTTATGGTTTGGATCATAAGAAATCCCTGCATATTATTGGAGACATGAGTTGTAGCACCAGTATCAAGCCACCATGTATTAATAGGAACTTCAGCTAAATTTGATTCAAAACATACGAAAGATAGATGATTACCTTTCTTTTCGAACCAAGCTATCCTTTTCGGACAGTCATTTTGATAATGTCCTTTCCTTTTACAGAAATGACATCAAACATCCTTTAGTTCCTTCTTTTCCTTATCCTGCCCATTCTTAGCAAATGCCTTTTTCTTCTTGAAATGACTTGATTTTTCATTCTTTTCTTTACCAGCTTTATTACTCACAAAACTTACTGAGTGATTCACTTGATTTTTTCATACGTCCTTCTTCCTGAACAAATCTACTGGCCAATTCATTAACATTCCACTTATCCTTTATAGTGTTATAGTTAATTTGAAAAGGTCCATATTCAGAAGGTAGCTAGTTCAGGATAAACTGGACAAGAAAAGAATCCTTTACTGTAAGTCCAAGGGAGTTTAACCTTGCTGCAATATTAATCATCTTTATAATGTGCTCTTTCATAGTTTGCGACCCGTCAAACTTCATGGTCGTGAGTTCTACCATAAGAGTACCAACGAATGACTTATCAGCTGAACGAAAACGCTCTTCTACAAACTGCATATATTCCTTAGCACTTTCTGTTTGTGGAATTGTTGACTTGATGTTGTTAGCAACAGTCATCTTAATAAACATGAGGCTCAATCTGTTACTGCGTTCCCATGCTTTTGGTGTGAATTTTTTGTCTCAATACTAGCTGTTGTAAGAGCAACAAGTTTATCCTCAAAGAGTGCCAAGTCAAGATCCTGAACACCTAAATGGAAATTGACTTGTTCTCTCCATTCAGAAAAATTAACACCGGTGAACAATGTAACAGATGAAGCATGTGTATTCATGGGAACTACTGCAAATTAAAAAAAATGAAATAACTATAAGCTCATAGCTAACGCGATTCAGATGTGTACATAATAGTATAATATAGCACTCCTTTAGGTAGATACTATCTTATACTTAACATAATTAAATACCAAAACATAAGTAAGTAATAAATACATTCAATTAAATAAAACCGACATCTTTGGATGATCAATATTTATTTAATCAAGATATCTATTAAACCTCATCATGTCAACTAGTTATAGAATAAGACTTTCCTTTGGGTAAGTTCTCAGGTTCTACCATTAGTGACACCAGTTTTTTTTTGGTGTTATTATAACTGGCAATTTCTATCAATAATCATTATATCACTTATGCACTAAATGATTATTCTGATTTTGACTACTTTGGTGATTAACAAAATCATAAATCCCATGTGCATAATTGACTTATAACACACACTTGATTAAACATCATGAGTAAAGCATAGAACAGATTAATTGCAATCATAGGAAATATTCAGTTATTGATTGGTGGCTCTGATACCAAATGTCAGAAATTCTTTACTGTTCGATCTTTCATGATTAATGATGAACAATTCAAGTAATAGCCCAAGGATCACCAATACCGAATATTTCACAAACAAAGCTTAATATGATTTTTTTCTGGGTTTAAGATGGCGTACCTTGATTAACAGCGGAAGATGTAATGGCTGTCATCTTCTTCTTCTGACTTCTAATAATTACTCTTCTTTTTAGAATTCGGTTTCTCTCTCTAACCCTATTTCTTTATATGTTTGTTGATAGAGAAGAATACATCTATATACCAGGAGAGAGAGGACCCAATCCTTTATATAACATTTAACTCTAAATCTGGTACGTCCATCATATACTAATTCAACGCTTAAGATTAATCACAGACCTAATGTTCTAATTATAGAACGGTCTATTTATGACTTAATTAATCGGGTCACATTAAGATTAGAAACTGCATAACGTTAAAGGTAAATGAAACGTTCTATTTATGACCTAATTAATATGGTCATATTAAGAATAGAAACTGCATAACGTTAAAAATAAATAAAACGATTGCAGTTTCTAATAGCAGTTTTCTAACAATCTTGTTTGGTGTATACAACACCGACAAAATATATTATCCGATAATATCTTTCATCGGACAAGAATTTTGGTGTACCACCTACCGAACATGAATTCATGTTCAGTGGTGCGACTAACGGGCATGAATTCATGTCTTGTGTATTCCTATCACCCGACAAAGCAACTATTTGGACTGAGCACATTTTTGTGCATCTACCTGGAAAAGCAAGTTATAAGACTATTGGACCGGGCTTATGCCTGTGTACCCAACTAGTAAGATGGGCTTAATTTATTCTGTAACGACCCAGAATTCTAGTCAATTGAATTTGAAATATTTAATTGATTTTAAATATTGATAAGTTAATTTTATAAATTAAATAAGTTGAATTTCAAATACAGCAATTTATTTGATAATTAAATTGTTATATGTAATATTTGGAATTGTTTAAATAATCAAAATTTGAATTTAATACGAATGAAAATGATTTCTAAAGCCTACTTAAATTCTAATTGAATTAGAATAATAAAGATAGTAAACTTTTAAGATTTGAATATAAAGTTATTAAACTAGTTTTAGAAATAACTCGTTTTAATTAACAGGGGAAAATAGCCTTCCGGGGCAATATCTCGAATTAAACCAGTTTCATGAGATCCGTAATAATGATTTATGGTGTATCGTTGAATTTCGTGGCGATTGAACGTATCATTTGGTTGTGCGAGGTCAAAACGCATAGAAATTAATTAAAGGAATTTAAATTAATATAATTATATTTTGAAAAGCTAACTTCTGTATACGATGGAATTAGGTCCCGATATATACTCCATTGTGTCCAGAATAAGAGTATAACATATAGAACGCCGAGCTGCATGTCTTGTTTGGAGTTCAAAAATTTAACGTGTGAATAGTGTCGTCGAATTTTCTACATAAGGACTTGAAAATTTATCTTTTGCAACAAAAAACCCTAGCTAGATCGCAGCCGCCATTAAATTCTAATGGCAAAAAATATTCCACCTTCCTCCCTCAATTTCTCATCATCCACTCAACGAAAGGCCGCGTCGCTAGAAGGAAAGTCGTAGAGCTTGACGAGCTTTGCGTAATGAACGGTTGGATTGTCGAATCGTTTACGGTTGGATCGTCGAATCATTTACGGTTGGAGCTGGATTTTTGCTCCATTTGTGGCCGATGTTTGGGCTTGGCGGCGCGATTTTTGGCGGTGGGAGGAGGCCGCTGTAACAGCCCAAATTTTAGCAATATTTTATTCTTTATTTATAACTCTGGGGTTTTATTTTTCGAAAATTTGATTGTCTAAATTTAATTATAAATAATCACCCAAGATTTTTATTAGTGTGAAAATTCTAAAATTCTTATTTTGGTTAAAACTTAACATTTTTTTTGAAGTTATAAATCTTTAAATTTTTAATTTTTAATCTTTTGGTTTAATTTAATATATTCGTAACAACGTTTATTTCACCTTTTGTTCTTTAAAAAAAATTGGTTTTATACTTTTAAAAATTTAATATTTTATATTTTACTTATATACATTTTTGAATATAAATTTCTTAGTAAATGTGTAAACAAATCATATTTTTATATAAGTAATAAATTTTCAAAACTTTGTGTATAAATAAACTGTTTAATTTCGCGTTTAAAAGGTGCGTTATTTGATGGAATAAATAATGTATATACACATACAAGAAAACATATAAAATTTAAATCCGTTATTTTCATTTTTTTGGACAAAAATCACTGCGTCTGTTGTACGCATTCTAATTTTATTCACTTTCCTTTTACTCTCCTGATTTAATAGGAACGTTATTTACAAATTTTTTTAACCGTTCGCCTTTTTAATTTCTTGCCATTGTTCCCATCAGCGCGAGCTTTAAATTTTAAACGCATTCAATATTGTTTAAAAATCTTATTCCAAAATCTAATCTTAGTTGACCGTTTCTTCTTCTTTAATTTCGAAACCCATTTGCTTAAAATTTGTTAAAAATCTAGTAATCGTGTATAACAAGAAAAATCAGTGCTCAATCAAAATCGTGGCCTTTTTTTTTAAAAAAAAAAATCAATATCTTATTTCTTGCCTATAACTGCTCATTAAAAATCAACGCTGGTTTAATTTCCTTTCCATTTCAAAGCAAGTTGATTTATTGCCGTTCTTTCTTCTCCTTAAATCACGCTACCTCTCTGATCAAACCTATATAACTCACGCAAATATTCATTTCTCAACAAAATTTTATTTTTCTAACCTTTCCTTTCCTACACTCCCTGTTTCCACTTCTTTCTTTATAACCATTCATTATATATATACACTACAGCTGGAAAGTTATAAATGTATAAACTTAGAAACGTTTTGTATTTATTAAAAATTTAAAGCTTACCTTTAATTGTGACTTTTCTCTTTCCTTCCGTTCAAATTTAAACGCGCATCAATCAATTGCTTTAATAAATATTGCAAAATCAATGCACAGACATTATCAATTTCATTTTATGGTGGTACGGTTTTTTTTACGTTTCCTACCGTTTAATTTTTAAATAATTTGCTTTTATGGGTCAGCTGAATCAAGCAACGTGACCGTTGCTATTTATTTCTTTTATTAATTGCTATAATTATTTTCACCAAATCAAGGGTTGACCGTTACAATCACTTTTATTTATTTATTCACTTAAAATTTGGTTGCTTATTCATTTTCTTCCGTTATATTTGCCTGAAAACATGCGGTTCATCCCTCGTTCTCCTCCCTACTTTTCCTTGAAAAAAAAGCAAACTGAAGCATGCGGCTGTCACCATTATTTGCATCCGCCACTTCACCTTTCTTCCAAACCTCCTCATCAAATGAAACCCATCACCTCGCCTTCCGGTTGCTTCTGTTTGATCAGTGAGGTATAGGCGTGTAAGCACATATATGTTTTGATTTATATTCGTAATTACATGTTTTTTTTTGTTTTTTGTTTTTTGTTTTTGTTTTGTTAGTTGTGATATACATACTATTTATATAAGTATTGAATACTATTTTATCAAAAGTTTATTTTCATAACATGACAGTGTATATTTATATATAGTTTCTATTTGATCTTCCTCACAGCTTATAAGTCATGTTAATATTTTGAATTATGTATGCGACATTTTGAAGGGAACATACTATAAAATAAGTATCTTTCATTTTTAATAAGAATATATATATATATATATATATATATATATTGTGTTTTATATTTTAATATGGGTCATCTTCTATTTGTTGATATCAGGTTTCCTATAATATGGTTATTCGCTTATGTAAGTCATATATTTGTTTTGTTACAGCCTATATAAAATACTTTAATATATGTATATTATGCGGTTTGTTACCATATGGGTTTCTATGTGGTACTGACTTATTTAGTTGATGATTGTATATATTTTGTTACAGAATTATATTTATACTATTTTGGATTTAAGATGATTCTATAAATACTCTACTTTATAAATTATTTTAATACACATATATAATTTGGAAATTTATATAGGTTGAATATAATATGTTATGAAATGTAAAAATATGGATGGATTTAAATTATATATATATATAACATTTAATATATATAGAAATAGTTATATATAAAAAAAAAGTTTTCTTTTAGGTGTTCATATTTAAACATTTATTTTATCTATTTGAGAATATATATATACTAGTTATATAAGTTTAGTATAAAGGTGTTAGTGTATATATATATATATATATATTTAAGTGTATGTTGATTTTTTAAAAAAATGTAAGCTTGATTTATTTATTTATTTATATGTTTGAAAAACATGTAAATTAAATTTGTGATGTTTGAACTTAGAATATAAATTTCATATGTGTATATATAGTTATAGGTGGTTATAAAAGTTCGCTTATACCATTTATCTTCATCGTTCCAGTTCTGATCTGATCCGTTTCATTAATTCGAGCCAATCAGCTTTGATCGTTGAATTCGTGCCCATTTTGCTTTGCTTGGATTTGAAATTTAATTTCAGTGTCTGTATCAGTGTGCGTATCCGTGTCTCCTTCTATATTCTCTAGCCTCGAAAGGTGAGCAATCATTCACGATTAACATTTTTTTATTCATTAAATTTGATTTCAATTGAAACGACAATTGAAATATGCTGCTGTAGTTATTTAAATTTGTTATATATGCTATTATCTGTAACTGTTCACCTGCGGGATATGACACCATATCCTGTTGTTTATATTATATTGTTATTGATGATATATGCCTGTTATTTTATTGTATTTTCTTTTATCACTCTGCAAGTTCCTTGTAGTTTAGAAATCACTATGGGTTGAAATGATACATACCCGAATAGACTTTAGAATAGGAGAAAATCGTTATGGGTTGAAATGATAAACCCAAGTGATTTTCATTTAATTGAATTTGGGATTATGGGTTGAAATGATATCCATCCATATATATTTAGTATACGTATTGAAATGATAAATATCTGTAGCACTTGACTATATGATAGGAAATATATATAGACACCGTTGGTCCATATAAATATTTTGAAAATAATTTCTATAATTTTAGAAAGAAATATATGGTTTAATAATTGATTCTTAAGATATTATATAAATGAAAATTGTATATATTGATTTAGTAGTAATATTTGATATAAATTAGATTGATTTAATACATATAATATGGTTAAGTATTTATGTAAATCTATATTTCAAATAGATTCTCTTGTAATAAATTGAATAATTAAGATTGGGAGATAAATTTGGGTTTATAAAAATGGTATTTAAATGAGGATTTATTTAATTAAATCGATTTGAAATTTTTGAATGGGAAATTTAAAGGGTATGATTTTATAATTGGAATTTTTATTTAAGTGATTTAATGAATATTTCACGTTTAAATAAATTAAAGAAAATATTGAGTAAAATGTAATTTAAGGTTACTTAAATGATATTGAATCTAATAAGGGAGTATTTCAAGACTAAATAATAATGATGTTAAATCGAGATCTATATGAAACTATTATATAGAACATTTAAATATTAAAGCCTTGAACTACATTGAAATTTAAATGGTTTATGTTGAGATTCAGATCTGTATTTGAAATCAACGTAGTTGAATTTGTTATTTAGCAACTAAATTGAATTAAAATGAAAATTTAGGTTGAACTAGATTTGAATTTATTATTTAGAAAACTAAGTTGAATGAAAATTTAGATGAAACGTTGAATACTTAAAGTTTTGAAATATATGGAAATATAAAGGGGTATTTATTATCATAAATCCGAATTTGAGATCGATAAAATTTAAGTGGTTATTTTAGAAATTGAGTTGAATTTAAATTGATAAATTGAGATTGAATTTAATTTGAATGGGAAGGTCGGGTTGATGTTGGATCGATTTGTTAAGTTGAGGAAATTGAAAATACTTTACTATATAAATTATTTAATATATATAAATACTATTTTGGGAAACGTAGAGATATTTGAAGTGAAAATTAGATTTGGTTGTGAAGTATAAATTAAGCTGAAATGACCACGGTGTTATAGTGTATATTTCTACCTTGTAGAAAGTTCCATGGACCCTTAGAGGATGGTTATCCCAAACATCCTTTAAGTTATTTGTATTTCAGTTGATATTTCACTTGAGTTGGATTTATTGATATAAGAATGTTAATCCTAACTCGCGTGTTTTGTGTTTTGCTTTACGCTCGGGTCAGACTGAGTGATACAGCATTTGAGACTCACCTTTGGAGTTCGGAGCTTCATTTGGAAATCCAACTATCGATTCAGATTCCAGCCTTTCCAGTTGATTGGTTTAGAGAAGTCATCTGTTGCATTGGAGACTTCACTGCATTTGAACTATTCAGTTGTATTTTTCTAACTCTGATGTATATAGCAGCTTCATGAACTACTATTCTTTATCTACTCCGCTGCATTATATTACTCTGTGATCTGTGATTGATTTATTTACTGTATATTTTAAGTTTTGCCAAATTTTAATTAACAATTCGATATTTTGAATTATTCAAGTCGGATATGTATGGTTTTATTGTCGACTTGAATGGTCCAAAATAGCGGGTCGTTACAGCCGCGCTCTGGCCATGGATGGAGGAGAAGAAGGGGGTGTGGCGGCGATGTTGGATCGAACGACGGTGGTTAGAGGCGGTGGTGGCATGCTGGAATTCGCGTCAAGATTGGTTCCGCGTAAGTTGGGCCTGGAACAAGCATTAAGGAGAGGGAGGGAAGGTGATTTTAAACGTTTAATTTTTTTATTAAGTTAATTAAATAATCTCGTACGTTCATTAATTCATAGCTTTTTCATATGATGTCCAAATTAAAAGCGACAAGTTGCATTGCATTCGTATCAGCGAGCTCTAGCTTTTGGATAGATTTGGAGCTTATGGGAAATTGAGTTAAAATTGGACGTCTGTTCAATTTTAATTCAAACCAGAGCGTTTTGACGAAAATTGGAATCAAGGTGAGTTAAACTCACCTTTTTGATTAACTAGAAATATTATATAGTCAATAAAAATTATTGATAGGATGCGTGGATACTTTACTGTTGATTACTATTGGATGTTTGGATGATTTACTATTTAATTAGTTGGTTTGGATATATTCCCTCCCTTGGAGTGGATAAGATCCTAGTACGTTCACATGTAAGAGCGGATGACCTTTGTATACGATCCCGCCTCGAAGCTGTTGATTTATATTATTGATTATATACTGTATGTGATGTAGGGGGATGGGTTGGAGGGATCGAACACACTATTGATTTTATTTTTCATATAATTTGATATATGATATGTTGGGTGCTATTTTTGATGACATGAATATGATTTTGCTTATTTAGTGCTTTAGTAGCATTGTGCCTTATTTTTAGTATTATTTTAAAATATTATAAATGAATGATTGACTTAAAAAGGGATTTCAAAGTGAATTTGGAAATTATATACGTTTTAGTGAATTTTCTTGAATTATTTAATGAAGTAATTTAATTTAGAATTAAAAATATGATTTTTAGAGATTATAAATACGTAGTTTAATAAAAATATTTTAAATAGAGATTTTCGAACTAAGAATAGAGATTTCTAAAATCTTAAGAATAATTCCGTCTTTTATAATAAAGGGGTATAGTTTTAAAAGAAGAAAGAGATATTTTAGTATAAATATTTATTATCCATTTTACATAAGGTGATACACACACATATATACATATATTAAGATTTATTTATGAATTTGGGGATTTACAAATGTGATAATTTACAACAATGATATTTTACAAATGAAGTAAATTTGTAAATCGTATTTTTGTTAACAAAAAGCAAGGATTTATAAACGGTGTTTATAAATTAAGGGAAACTTTTATCATTAGATAAATTGGGAAATAAATCATAAATTTTGGATTTTTAAGATGTGGAATGTTGTTTTAAGAAAAATAGTTGATTCTGTTTGAAATTGAAAGTGAGGATAGATTGGAGATGTTAAACGATAATTTATAAATAGAAGATTTATAAATATAGTTTTATAAATATAGAAATGACTGTGTTGAAATTTAAGTGTGGAATTATATAAAGGAAATATATTTATGTTTTCTAAAGTTGTTTATTTATATTAATATTGTTTTAAAGTTGTTTATCAATATTTTAATATTTTGAAAACTTAATTATTTGGATTATTAACATGGTTTGAGTTTAATTATAATTATTTATCAATAAGGTTTAGGAAATTAATTATTATTATTTATAATAATGTTTAAGATAATTTATTATTGTTTCATTAAGAATGTTTTGAAATTATTAATTATTATCTTTACTATTTTTTGAAATTAATTACTATTTGTTGATACTACTTATTATTATATAATAGCGTTTTAAAATAAATGATTAGAATTTAATTATAAATGTTTAAGATTTATAAATAGAGTTTATAACAGACTTGGGTTTTATAAGGGTTATAAAATGGTTTAATGGCTTAAAGGAAGGTTTTACGAGTTAAAAGAATTTTATAAATGGTTAGATATTAATAAAAGAATTTTAGAAATGGGTTTATAGACTTATAAAAGGAGTTTATAAAAGGTTTTTTGGAGTTAAAAAGGGTCATAAATGATTTTTGGAATGTATAAAAGAGTTATATAAATGGTTAAAATAGTTTGTAAATGGTTTTAGAAATTTATAACGGAGTTAAATGATTTAAAATTGTATAAAAAGAGAATCTCTCTCAGTGTTGGTGAATATACTTATACTGTTGGGATAAGTATATGGATATTTTTCAAGTATTGAAAATATAAGGGTTTGTGAGTGAATCTCTGTAAAAGTATTTTGGTATAAATATTTACAAAGTGATTTTTGTTAATGAAAGACTTATTAAAAGAGGCTAGTGATTGCTTATTTGCTTAACAAATGTTGGTTTTCCCTAAAATCAAATTCCTTATTGAATGTTTGTTATTCGATAGTTAAATAACCAACTATCCAATTCGAACCCAAAACGTAACTTTGGAAATATCTAGGAGAAACACGTGAGTTATATGGCACAGTCATCTCCGACGATACTGTACTACGCATATAAATCTCATTTCATTCTCCTAGGATAATGATAAGGAAATTCATCCACTAACGGTTAGAAGGTGATCTCCGCTCTTATCTTTGACTGTTTATTTCCTAAAGAATCGGGGTTTAGTTTACCGAAAATTATCATGTATTGTTTCGAAGAGACTAGGATCGAGTATGTTATCCAAAAACCACTTTGATCCAACTCAAACCTTT
Source organism: Allium cepa (assembly GCA_030765085.1). Lineage (NCBI taxonomy): Eukaryota > Viridiplantae > Streptophyta > Magnoliopsida > Asparagales > Amaryllidaceae > Allium > Allium cepa. The sequence goes on from CM060940.1 coordinate 582,794,449, forward strand.
CGAAGTGAAGACATCATTAAGATGATGGAAATGAGGGCGGAGCTCTCAAGCATTTTGTTCAATCCCAGAACGAACTTGTATGGATGAATGCTGGTATTGCATTGTTGCTTGGAGGGAAGTGTTAGCATTCTAAGTGGGAAGTGCTGTATAAAGGTAAAATGTAGCCTCGAGTTTCATCAACTAGGAAATGACAAAAATTGGGCATGCAGCAAGGCCAAGTTGGTCGCTCCCATCAAGGTATGGTCATTCCAAATCTTGATTGATTACTATCTACTTATGTATGCTCAGGCCTATTAATAAAAGGGGTGATCATATTCGGTACTACTAGTTAAGTGGTAGTCCAATCCTGTGTGGCAGTGTACAAAATGTTCTTGTCGGAACTCAATGCATTTTATCTAGAAATGTACCTTCGAAAGGTAGTTCCTTACCTTGTCATAGCATGGAATCCATTCTCCAATACAAGCCTTTATGGTCTTAGTTGTATACGTATTTTGCTGTAATTTAATTAACAATTTCGGCTATGATTAATAGGTATTTGTATTCTAGACATATTGTAATATCAGAGGATTTTCTATAAAAATATTTTGGTTATTGTAAGGTAAAAACCCGTCTGTGTTTATGTGCGGTGTGGTCTTACGAATACTTTTGATTTCAAAGGGTTTTTTTATAACTTTAAAATCCAGTTGGGTGCGTTTTCTCACACTGGTTTTCTAGACTGACTCAGGTATTATTTTATTATAATGCTTGAGTCAGACCGAGTATATTTACAGATTGCTTTAGATGCATTGGAGCTCAGGAGACGAGTTGGAGGTCTTCATGTCGTATTCATGTATATATTTATTTTCTACCGTTTGGTCATTTTAATTATCAGCAATTGTGAGGGCGGGTTGTTATAACTATCCAGGCTGATAATTGTGATTTGTTGTGCTCTGATGGATATATGTATAAAAGTTTCTCTTTTGTAAAGATCATTAATATTATATTATATATTATTTTGCTGTGATGTGAGATTCTGTGTTATTTTTAGTTTCTTTTCTCTTCTTCTTCTCTTCTTCTTTCTTTTCCATAACTATCTGTCTTTCCATTCAATTTGGGTTGGACATATATGGTTTATTGTCAACTTGAATTGTGCAGATTTGTCGGTTGTTACATGTTCCCTTCATCTACTCCATCATCTTAGCCTCGCTTTACTTCTGTTATAGCTCTCTGACCCTTCTTTCCTTCATGCTAGCCATCTCATCGTGTCTAGATTTCTTTTGCGCATATGCCCATGACACTTGCCCCCCTAAAGCTTGGTTCATTGAATATGGAGCGAGCTTTGTTTAGCGTCCTTTATAAGTGCCTTGTTCAACCCTGCAACCCACTAGCAGCCACATATACTTAGTTTTGCATTCCTTTTGGTTTGGCTTGCTTGGTTCGGTGCTAACGGTGGCCTGGTGTCTCTTTGTTTGGTTTTCTTAGGAGTTTGCAATCCAGCTTTCCTTATCTTCTGCACTTGTTCATCTCCAGAAGCCATTGCTAGTGCCGATTCCATCTCAAGCACTTTCAAGCTGCCGAGATCATCATCTCCATTTGCAATCTACTTTAGTAAGTCTTCTATCGGTGATTTAATCATCTCTAGAATTCCTTTGATTTTCTTGTCATGATTGATATTAGCTTGGCATCGTGTTGTGGGGTTAGCTTTTCTATAACAACCTTATTGTTAATTACCTAACTAATTAAATTTAATTATGGATAATTAAATTCTAAAGTATGATTCGTGAAATTTAATTATGAAATTTAATCTAGTTTTTAACAATAATTGATTTACTTTAATAAAGAAATGAGTTTCATTTATTTTTTTAAAGAGAATTTTAATTTCAAATTGAAATATGATTAAATCATTTATTTAAATTTGGTGTTTATAATAAAATATTAATATTGAGATTTATTGTTTAAAATGAGAATTTACAATTAGTAGTTTATTTTATTGAAAATAACAAGTATAATTTTTATTTCCAAAGTTATATTTAAATTTTAAGATATCTCACTATTAATAGAAATGTGGATTTTGTTTAACTTGTGTTTGGTTTTGAAAAATTTGAAAAATTTTAGGCATGATTACTAAAACATTGTTTAGTGTAAAATTAGTGTTTATAAGTGATAAAAAAATAGAAATTAGTAACACTTCTCGAGGAATCATGTTAGTAACATTTTCTTTCTTATTGGATTTGGTTCTTAACCCATGCCCACTTAATCAAAAAGGTAAATCCTCTTTCTCTTATTTTGTACGTTCCCTTCATGGTTAGTAAAAGAAAACATAAGCAGAAAACTAAAGAAATCAAGTTTCCTTACGAGTAGCCTAGAGATTAGGTTTTGGCTTCACAAATATTGGAGAGCATGGAGCAGGAGTCCAGACGTAGCTATATCTATATTTCCGCTGTGCTGTGTTGAAGTCTTTGTTTGTTGTATTTAGAATGTAATAGATTAGACAGAACTTTATAACTGTCTAATATGGAATGTTGATTGTAATCTATGTACTCTGATGTAAATGATTATGGAATATCCATGTGATATATTATATTTTGGTTCCATTCTATTGTGAGATTTTGATTTTGTTGAGTTCTTTCTTCTTTCTATTCTATTTCTACCTCTTTCTTTTTTATTGATGATGCGTCTTTCTGTGGAATAAAAGGCGGGTCATCACATGAAAGCCTAGAAGGTAAATCAACAAATTTAAATAGAGGGAAATTGTTGGAAAATCAAAGAAAATTAGAATAAGTATTCTTAGACCTAGTCTATCTTATAGATTTGTTCAACTTTTAGTTCATCGTGTAGATTTGGTTACTTTTTGGTTGAATGTAAACTAATTCTAGGGTTTCTTCAAGTTGGAATCAAGTGAAATTGGCTGCGAATTTGCTGAGCAATATAGAGGGATTAAGGTGAGTTTATTACTCACACATTTATCTTTGAATAATTAGTTGTATGTTTGCTGTTTTGATTGAATTTGTGAATTGAGATAATGATTTTGAATTTCTATGGTTTCAAACCCATTTGAGGTCAATCTTTTTAGGTTAAAAACTAGATTCAATGAGGAAAATTTTCTCTGTCGGTTACTTTATGAGATTTTGTTGTTTACTTGACCTAAAATAGAATTTAAATTATAATTACAACTGTCTTTAACATAATTTTCTGAGTTTGAATCTGAAATTGATTTGGCCATATCTTTTTTGTTATTGGTCAGAATTTGATAATTTTAGGTGTTCTGGAAAGCAAAGACTCTATAAGTTTTATATTTAGAGTTTTGTAAAATTCTGAAGTTAAAATGGTCTAAATTGCACTTCTTCGTCGTTATCTTGAAAATGAACAATAGGGATATTGAATTTTAAACTTGAGAATTGTTTTAATCATAACTTTTGAGCTATAAGTCCAAATTTGATTATCTTTTTCATGTTTGAAAGCTTAGAATTTTATTTAAAACTTTCATGTTTTGTAGAATTTTGAGGTTTATATAGTTGAAATCGTATTTCTTTATCGTCGCCCTGAGAATAAACAACATTGACAATGCATTTGAAACTTGAGAATTTTTTTGGCCATAACCTTTGAACCATAATTCCAAATTTGATGATCTTTTCCTTGTTTGAAATTATAGACTATTTCTAAAACTTTCATGTTTTGAGTTTTGTAAAATTTTGTGGTTTAAATGGTGAAAATAACATTTCTATGTTGTTGCCCTGAGAATAAACGACGGAGTTAATAAATTTTGTGTCTATATGCATGTCTCGTTTTACTTGATTTCCTTGTGCTTTTCTTTGCGAATTTTTGTTCTGATTTCATTAGTTTTTGCTAGTTGAATTCTTTTATTTTATTAGGTTTTGATTTCTCTAATTCTTGGCTTGAGATGATATAAAGTTTGAACTCTATGGATCGGTTTATTGCTAGGGTCTTATGATGAATTTGGATTTTTGGAGTAGTAAACATTCTCGTGTTTTATGGACTTTGGAACTATTTTGATTCAAAGGTTTGGGGCAATTATAAATATATGTATATCTATTTAACACATATATGTTTTAAATGAAAGAAATTTGCAAAACAAAATTTATATTAATATTAGTTTCAAACTAAATTTCTATATCAATTCAATTCCATTTTATAAATGGTTTTAATAAGTAATGATACATATTAAAATAAAGTTAGTAGAAAGGATTATGGATTTCAAAGTATGGTCTTGAAATATAAACTTATGTTGTTTCTAAATAAATGTTTGTATATTAATATGGTTTGAAATATTAACATTAATGCTTTCGTAAAATAAAAAAGAGTTTATGGATTTTAAATAAGAAGTTTGAAATTAAGTATATACATAAAGTATTTTAGAAAACATTTCTTATATATGGTAAAATCATGTTAATTGCTTTCAAACTATAAGTTCTTATTGGATTTTATTGAACTCAACTTTTGGCTATTTATATGCTATGTTGGCATATTGTGTGACTTTTGGATTTTTAGATAAAATATTTTGAGAACCTTAATTCTATAACATGAGGGTACTAATAATCGATTTAGTGTTATTGATTAGTTAAATGCTTTCAAGTAACGCTTCATCGAATTTGGTATAACTCGTTGGATAGAATGTTTGAGTGGAATTTACTAAACCATTAGCGAATACTTGAATTTCACCAGGTAGTATGGGATGCTTTGGTTAGATTCTTGTGATTGCTTTCAGGAAAGTATTTAACACTTTAAGGTTGTGTTCTCTTTTGGTATTTGGCATGAGGCTATAGATCCTTAAGAGAATATTGTTCAGGTTTTCCAGTGGTATCCATAACGAATGAGTTTCCCTAGATTCTAGTAAATAAATGAATTTTACCAGGCGGTATAGGATGTTTTGGTTAAGTTCTTGTGATTACTAAGAGTAATATTATTTGGCACTTTAGAGTTTACTCTGCTTTGGTATGCGATATGGGGCTGCTAGATCCTTAAGGTAAACTCATGGATTTTTATACGATCCTTGTGATCGGTTAAGATTTTGTTTTCTTGGATTTGAGAATCGTCTTCATGGCATGGATGATCACTGGTATCGTGAGTGATACACCTTCTGTTTTCACAATATGAGCACAATCATTGAGATTATTCTGTATTTGGTTTTCTTAGATTTTGGAACATTATTCTTGGTTTTGGAATTTTTGGGTTTTTGATTTATTCTACGTTTTGGGATATAAATATTTCCTATGTCATAAGTTAAATTTTGATTATTTTTGATTTATTCTGTGTCTTGCATGAAATATGGTATGTGTCTTAAGATGAGTTTCAAGTTAAACTATTTCAGCGCCTTGTTCGTGGCATTTGCATTTATTATACTGTCATATGCTTGTGTGTTTACCTTTTTCTCACCTTTATGATATTTATAGATAGTCCAACCTATTTATTTTATATACTCGGGTCAGGCCGAGACTTTTCAGGTTACAGGGTAGGTTGATCTTTGGATGGTTGTGCTAGCAAGAAGATAAACATGTTTAACTTTTAGTTTATCTCATAATGGATTCGTATTTGTTTATGAGATGTATATTAGGTTAGATGTTTGTACCAGATGTATATTATGTAAGTCTAGTTTTATATTTTGTAGACTCACAATTTGTATATGTATATGATGTTTATTATTCCATTTTGATCTATGACAATTGTTTTATATGATATATTGTTTTGAGAATCAATGTGTTTATTTCTTTGGATTAAGACTGTACACATCAAAATTTTATTCCAGAGATCCGTTTAAACAGTAAGTATGACATGTCGGTGTAAGTTTAAAGATATATACACATTCGATCGCTCTTAACAAGCCGCATTCTCTGTTTTGTTAGATGACATTATTTATATGTTCGTTGATAATATGGGTATAAGGTAGGGTCGTTACAGTTTGATATTAGAGTTGGGTCAGAACATTATTGCATATAATATCACAAATTTAGACCTAATGAGACTTAGACTCCATTCCCCTCTCATGTGTGGTATATAATTATTTTTATTATCTATATAGGGATAGGAATATAAAATGATTATCGAGATAATCATTTGGGACGTATTTTGGTCTAGAATTTTAATTTGATAAATTGGAAATTGTGATATTAAACTTTTGGAAAATAATGTGTTAAAATCCTTTAGAGTTAGAATTTTTTTTGAGATTACAGGGAATTGAATATATGAGAAAGAAAAAAACTTAAAATGATCGTGGATTGATCATAATTGCGTAGCGGAAGGTAGTAGACTATATATGTGGTTAATTGAATGATGTATGCATGGTTGACTGGTTGTTAGGAATTGATTACTTGTTGTATTTACTTAAATTAGATGCATGGATGCTAGTGATAATAAAATAGATGCAACTAAGGAAAACTTGTGATTATCTATTATGTTGACTTGTCTGGACATTGTTTAAGGATTTTGATCAATATGTGCGATGCCATGTCATCGGTAGGGATTTCTAAATATTGAACGCGACATTTTGACAGAAGAAATAATTAAACTGGAAAATTGGAAAATAATTTAAGTTTAAAGTAATTTAAAATGGTATTTTAGCCATTGACTGAATTGTGAGAAGTGTAGGGCATGGCGAGGCAATGTTGATATTCAATGTAATCAACTTTGCAGCCAAGTGACAAAATGAATCACTAAATTACGTAGTTTAATATTATTATATATTACGGGATAAGATTAAAGAATTTATTTTAAATTTGAATTTTTTTTATAATAAGATTAAATGGAAGTTAATTGGAAAACATTTTTACAATCTACTTCTATTTATGAATTTAACTTTCTAGTTCTTTGGTTTAAATGAAAGCAAATTGTTATATAAGATCCTAATTAATAAGAAGTTAAAACTTAAGAAATTATGAAAATAAATTTTGAAAAGAGTTATTCGAATATTTAATTTATAAATTTTTTTTCATTAAGGAAATTGCGGGGATGCAATTTCTTTAAGAGTGGAAGTTTGTTACAACCCTGTTATTAATTACCTAATTAATTAGATTTAATTCTAGATAATTAAATTTTAAAGTGTGATTTGTGAAATTTAATTGTGAAAATAAATATTGTTTTTGAGAATAGTTAATTTAATTTAATTAAGAAATGAGTTTCGTTTCTTAAAAGGCATTTCAATTTAAAATTGAAATATGATTAAATAAATTTTTAAATTTGGTGTGTAGAGTAAAATATTAACATTGAGATTTTTTGTTTAAAATGAGAATTTACAATTAATAGTTTATTTTATTAAAAAAAGAGAATAACTTTTATTCAAAATGTTATATTTAAATTTTAAGATATCTCAATATTATCAGAAATGAGGATTTTTTTTAACCTGTGTTTGGTTTTGAAAAATTTAGGAAAATTTATGCACGATGAATAAAACATTGTTTAGTGTAAAATTAATGTTTATAAGTGATAAAAAATAGAAATTAGTAGAAATTCTCTACGAATCATATTATTAACATTTTCTTTCTTTTTAGATTTGGTTCTTAACCCAAGCCCACTTAGTCAAAAAGGTAAATCCTCTTTCTCCTATTTTGTACATTCCTTTCACTATCAGTAAAAGAAAAAAGAAGCAAAAAAAACAAAGTAAAATAGGTTTCCTCTTTTGAAACCTAGAAGCTAAATCAACAAATTAAAATAGAGGGAAATTACTGGAAAATCATAGAAAATTAGAGCAAGCCTTCTTTGCCCTAGTCTATCTTATAGAATTGTTCAGTTTTCAATTTATTGTGCTGATTTGGTTGCATTTTTGTTTGAATGTAAACTAATTCTAGGGTTTCTTCAAGTTGGAATCAAATGAAATTGGCTACGAATTTGCTGAGAAAAATATAGGGATTAAGGTTAGTTTATTACTCACACATTTATGTTTGAATAATAGTTGCATGTTTGCTATTTTGATTGAATTTGTGAATTGAGATGATGATTTTGGGTTTCTATGGTTGTTGAGGAAAATGCATTGAAGTAAAATGGTGATAACCTGCACGTTTCAAACCCATTTAAGGTCTATCTTTTTAGGTTAAAAACTTGATTCAATGAGAAACAATTTCTCTATTGGTTACTTTCTATGATTTTTCCATTTACTTTACCTGAAATAGAATTGAAAGTATAATTAAAATTTGTTTTTAACATAATTTTCTGGGTTTGAACCTGAAATTGATTTGGCCATATGTTTTCCTTAGAGATCAGAATTCAATAATTTTAGATGTTTTGGAAAGCATAGACTTTGTGCTATAAGTTTATTGTTTTGAGTTTTGTACAAATTATGAATTTAAAATGGTAAAAGCTGCACTTCTTTATGGTTATCCTGAGAATGAACGACATGGATATTGAATTATAAACTTGAGAATTGTTTTAGTCATAACTTTTGAATTATAATTTAAAATTTAATTATCTTTTTCTTGTCTGATATCTTAGAATTTTATCTAAAACTTTCATGTTTTGAGTTTTCAAAATTTTGATGTTTAGATAGTCGAAATCGTATTTCTCTATCGCTGCCCAGATAATAAACGACAAAGATAATGCATTTAAAACCTGAGAATTGTTTGACATAACATTTTAACCATAAGTCCAAATTTGATGTCTTTTACTTGTTTGAAATATTAGACTATTATCTTAAACTTTTATGCTTTGTAAAATTTTAAGGTCTAAATGGTCAATTAGCATTTCTTCGTCGCTGCCCTAAGAATAAATGATAGAGTTAATAAATTTTGTGTCTATATGTATGTCTCGTTTTACCTAATTGCCCTATGCTTTTCTTTGTGAGTTTATATTCTGATTTCGTTAGTTTTTGCTAGTTGAATTCTTCTATTTTCTTGGATTTCAATTTCTCTAACTCTTGCTTTAGATGATATAGAGTTTCTCTAATTCTTGGCTTTAGATGATATATGATCGTTATGAATCAATTTATTGCTAGGGTCTTGTGATGAATTTGGATCTTTGAAGTTGTAAACTTTCTTATGTTTTATGTACTTTAAACTATTCTGATTTAAAGGTTTAGGGCTATTATAAATATATGTATGTCTATTTAATACATATATGTTTTATATAAAATATATTTGCAAAAGAGAGTTTATATTGATATCGGTTTCAAACTAAATTTTTATATCCATGCAATTCCTTTTTATAAATGGTTTTAATAAGTAATTATATATATTAAAAATAAAGTTAGTCGAAATTATTGTGGATTCAAAAATATGGTTTTGACATATAAACTTATGTGGTTTCTAAATAAATGTTTGTATATCAATATGGTTTGAAATATGAACGTTTATGGTTTCATAAAATAAATGAGTTTATGGATTTTAAATAAGAAGTTTGAAAGTAAGTATATACAAAAAGTATTTTATAAACCATTTCTCATATGATAAAGTCATGGTAATAGCTTTCAAACTATAAATTCTTATTGGATTTTATTGAACTTGTCTTTTGGCAATCTATATGCTATTTTGGCATATTGTGTGACTTTTGGATTTTTAAACAAAATATTTTGAGAACCTTAATTCTATAATATGATAAGTACTAATAATCGATTTAGTGTTATTAATTGGCTTAACTGCTTTTAACTAACACTTCATAAAATATGGTATAACTCATTGAATAAAAAATTTGAGTGGAATTTACTAAATCATCAGCGAATACTTGAATTTCACTAGGTAGTATGTGATGCTTGGTTAAATTCTTGTGATTATCACTGAGAAAATATTTAGCACTTTGTAACAACCTGAAATTTAACCCATAATAATTGATTAGTTAATTAATGAAATAATAAAATTACTTTGTGAAATTATCATAATTGAGCCACGAGAATTGCAACATTGTGTCCGTGGTAATTTTCCAATCAATTTCCATACGTAGAACGTTAGAATCCGAGCTAAAATAAGCAAGATACATATTAAACAAGAATCAATAAAAAAAAAGGGCCTGGTTAACCAGAAGATCGACAAAACCACATCCTAGGTCGACCGGCCGGTTGACCTAGGAGGGGGGAAGGTCGTCCGTGCAGTCGACCTGCCTAAGTAGTGAGCGAATGAACGATTTTTTCCGTTCATGTTCGTTCTAACAGGCCTTATACACGTCAGTTTCATTCTTTTACTCAATCTGGACCTTTCATGCTTCCATCCGATGGCTCCTATTCGGCCTATGATGTAGTTACATCCTATTCAATCCCCAAATCTAACGGTCTAATATCCACTTCTACCCCTATTAATAAGACCCTTGGCCTAACATTTTTTCTCATTCTAGATTTTCTCCGCTTGGGTTCACCTTTTCAGGAAAGACCCTAAAAAGGAATAATTTTCCATGGAGAGAATATTTTAAATAAAAATATTTGAATACCCTCAAGTGGATCTAGGAAGATCAAAAGGGAAGAGCTTAGGACCATAGGTGAGTGATTGTTATTATTTTAGATTTTTAAGAAATTTAAAATAATAGGTTTTCCAATAGTTGTAGTTTTTCTATGATTTTGAAAATACCTTTTGATCAGTTATTTTCAGTTTTAAATTTATTTTCAATCTATTTCTTTTTAGCTATTCTTTTCAGTTAATTGTAGCTAATTTCTGTTAATTATAGCTTTTCCGTTTAATTATAGTTGTTTATAGTATTTTTAATTATTTACTGTTAATTGCTATTTACTTACATCTTTTTCCACGTTTGGGATCTTCTTTTATAACGGTCAGTTTTCTTCTATTTCTCCTTTTTCTTCGCGGATGGGTTAGAATAGATTTAACGCGAATATGATTAGACAATAAGAAAATTGAAATTATGTAAAATAAGACATAAATTGAAACGACTGCAATTAAATGGAATTGGAATGAAATTGACCTATTTGCAAGCCTAATTATAAAGTAAAATAGGATTAAAATGAGCAAATAAAGACGTAGCTTATTTTCACACTTAGACATTTGGGTTGAGTAAATAATCTAAATTATAACATAGGTTATAATAAGAAAACAAATAGAATAAGACTTTAAGACTTAGGATAAATTAATAAGCACATATATTAAGAATAAAAGTAAAGGCTTATATGAATGATTTTTCTAAGTTAATAAACAAAAAAGTAAAGTAGGACCTGTACCAAATAGCATTCCCTTATTATTTCTATTGGCACAGTGTTTCACATAATCCTGAAGTGAGACGAGGGGCATGCTTATGCTAATAATGGTAACAATTGGTCAATAAGTAGAAGTCCAAACCATGGGAATTTGGGCAAAGGGGCGCAACTAGATATTGTTTGGATGATGGGCCAGTACCAACAGCATTTCCCCTATTTTTCTATGGACATGGTGTTTCACGTAATCCTGAAGTGAGACGGGGCATGCTTATGCTGGAGTATAAGTGATAAGAAGACCCAATGGGTGGAGCAACAATAGCATGAGCATGGTGGCAGTTATGTGTGCAACTACCATTTTGGTGCTTAGTAATCGCTACGAGTTCAAGCGCTTAGTATGTGTGCATTTCCTAGGCACCATTTCCTTCTATGTAGGGAGCGATACAATGTCTAGTCCACAGTAGATACTTTGCATGTCATTCGTAGACACCAATTCTATATAGAGAGCTATATAGCGTCTAGTCCGTAGTAAGGTCTATGGAGTAGCAGGCCGGTCAAAAGGTAGAATTAGGATTTCAGCCTAATTATAGGATAAGGGTTTCAGCCTAATCGAAGCAGCCATCAAAGACAAGTGCAAAAAATCAAAGTTAATTAATTTAGTAATTCGTATTTATTTCTAGCTTAATCCGTTTTCTTCCCATTCTCTTTGTTTCCTTTATATATACACTAGAACATTTGTAAGGTCTATTATCTTTACTTTGCTTAAATATGCTAGTAATTACTATCATTCGCTAGACTTTTAGTCTAACCCACTCCTCTATTTTCTCCTTTTCCTCTATAGGAAATCAGGGGCAAGGGCGGTAGGCTGCCGATTTTTAGAGACTCCTTTGGCAGAGATTCTATCATGTATTCATTTTCTTCATTTCCAGTTTTTAGTTCTTTTGTTGTACTGGCATTATTTGAGGGATGTTTTGTACTCTGATTTTATTGAAACTATGGTTTTTAATTTCACAAGACATGTATGGATATTTTGACATATGATGTATTTGGTGTTTGTTGACTATTTGGTTTTTAAATTAATTATGAAATTTGTTCTAAATAAGCTATTATCTTAATTGTTTCCGCCGTTTTATGTATTTTTGTCTTGTGAATCTTAATCTCTGCTAGCTTTAGTTGTAATTACAACACACCACACCTTTTAGTGTTTCCTTTTAGGTGTACTAAGGGATGTGGAGTGTTACATTTGGTATCAGAGCCTAAGGTTACAAGTTTCCTAAAAACTTGTTTTAACAATAAAGTATTTTTCCAAAAGCAACCAATTTTAATGTAGCATATCTTCCAATTAGAAGTATTTTTTATAAAGAAACTCTTATTATAGAAGTAGTTTTTAAGTATAAAGAATTTTTTATAAAAATCCCTTCAAAGGTCCATTTCAACCTTCTTTCGATTCTTTCAAGTCTAACCTTTTCTTTTCTTTACATAGTATGATTAACTGGTTCCATAGAGCTATGACACCAGAGGTGCAAGGGCGAGCGCCCAATACAGCACCGGTAGTTGGAGGTCCCTTTAATCCACCTACACCAGCCGATTTTTCTAAGCTATGCAAGGACTTTACTAGCATAGGGGGCAGAATGTTTTCTGGCATGGAGGATTTTGTGGAGACACAAGCTAGGTTGGAGGATATGGAGCGAAGGTTTAGGCGGTTAGGTTTAGAGGACCAACATCGAATTCAACCTACATATTGGTAGCTGAAGTGAGAACTTAAGGAGGTTCCTACAGGTTCTAAGAAGCAGTGGTGGAAGGACAAGAGGAAAGTGGAAGGCCCTCAGAAGCAAATCAAGAAGGGAGTGAAGTGCCATAGTTGTGGGACTATTCGTCATTACATAAGAAATTGCAAGAAAGAAAAGGTGAAGGGAAAGTGTTATACTTGCGGACAGCCCAGTCATTTGAGTAGGAATTATCCTTAGAAGATGGGACATGGAGCTAGTACACCGGTTGCGAGATTCAAGCGTTGGATGCAACTCCTTTAAACAACATTCCAGATAGAGGTAGGAAAGTCACAGTTGAAGATTTGATTTCTATTCCTGATTTTTCCATTCGGGCTCTTTTCGATTATGGAGCATCACACTCTCTCATCTCTAGTTCTCTTGTAAGTTGTTTTCACTTTGACATCTCCTTAGTAGTAGACCCCATTGTTGCTTCAAACCCCATAGATGGATCAGCACACTTGCCTATGGTTTGTTGGGGTTTGAAATTTTTTATCCTAGGCGTAGAAATTGACTGCGATGCTTATGTTTTAGAATTTTCGGGGTATGGGATGATTTTGGGGATGGATTGGCTATCCACATATGGAGCTATATTAGATTGCGAGAGAAGAGTCGTTGAAAATGTGTAGGATCGTGTAATATGGATATATGATAATGTAGAGTATAGAGATGATAGCAATATAGTAAATAGTGTGGAATATAAAAGCAGTATAATAAAAATAACACCAGAGATTTCTATACTGGTTCGGAGCTCTGTCCTACATCCAGTCCCAGAATCCTTTTGGAATTTCACTAAAACAACAACCATCACTTAACTCGAAGGAAAAGGTCTATACAACCCCTGATCAGCTGAACAGGGACCTGAGCAATGACAAAGGATTTCGCCTCAGCAGCCTAAGAGGACTTCACATGCCTGAGCAGCAGAACATGACTTCAAAAAATACAAAAGAATATCTGACACTGTGTGTTCTTGATAACACTGATTTGTCTCTGATAGTACAAACCTCATATAATCAAATCCTCAAGTGTATGAAGTGTATGTAAAGATATGAAAAGAAGGTGATGCTAAGAATCGAAGATTATGAAAGTTTAATTTGGGATTCAAAGCAATAATATGCTTGTTTTCTGTTTGAATGCAAATATGAGAGCACAAGAAGAATATAAGATAGTTAGAATGATTTTCAATGAATGTGAAGTGTTTGGGAGTATGTATATATAGTAGTTGAAGAGTTACTGCCATTGGTGAAGGGTTTTGACGAACAGGAGCATCTTTTTCTGTTCAAAGAAGGGTTGTTTCCTTTCGCAGAAGAAGATGTCTTTTCAAAAATATGCCAGTTGGTCTCGGGTCAGTCGACTGACTTTGCAATAGATTTAAAAAAATAAACAGTGCATATCGTATATGTACACAATTAGTCGACTGGATGATCTTAGCCAGTCGACTGGCTGAGGTATTTTTTGCGTAGCATGCTTCTGTTTTGTTTAATTATGGGAAACATGAAGTGCGGACTACTTGAGGATAGATTTTAACAAATTTCTAAGACTCAATCATAAGTACTAGACAGTGAGAACGTAGGTTAAAAGTCTTGATATAGCCATAGTCCTTTGATTATCTCTTTTTGTCGTGAATTCTCCTTTTCTTTTAACTTGCTTTGTCATGAATCAAAACTAGTGATTCAACATTCTCCCCCTTTTTGATTGATAACAAACCTGTATATAAAAGTCCTAGAGAACAAATATAAAAACTCCCCCTGAATATATGATACTTCTTATACCTGCATAAAGATGATTAGGACAATTCTTCTCCCCCTTTGTCATCGACAAAAATGAGATATAGCAAAAATAATTTCAATATAAAGTGTAGAAATAAATATCAAAGTGAGACTATTTAGTACAAGTGTCAAAAGATAAATAATTAGCAAGTTTCAGTATGTTTAAATTGACAATAAAGTTACAGATAAGCAAATAGTTCATACCATACTCACCCACAAAAAAAACTATTCATCAAGATTCCAATTGTACTCTCCCTCCGGTGCGGGCTCCTTTCCTGGTCTAGAAGCGCCTTGAGCACCACTGCCTGCTTCACTAGTGTCGCTACTAGTATGCTCCTCTGATGTAGACCATGTAAATTGAGGTGCTGGACGTTTTCCTTGAGCGACAGACATGGAAGCAGTTGAAGATGAACATGATAATGCATTCCATAATGTAGAAAAGAAGCCTTTGATTTTATCAAGCTTCTTATCCATTTTCTTGAGCCTAGAATCCAAAATAAGTTGATTGCGGGAGAAAATTTCTATGGATTCACGGGTGCTGGAGGAAGTAGATAAGCGAATATCGCCTTCTTCTTGTTACGCTTCCGATTCTCTAATTGTAGGACCTCTAGATTGTTGTTGTTGAGCCTGTTGATGCTTCCAATCTTCATATGAAGTAATAGGTGGCGGTCGTGTTGGTAACTTCATAAGACTAATGGTCCTTATATTTATCATTCCGACAGCAGAGAATTCAGAATCCGGTTGACGAACACCCGCATCTAGAAGCAGTCTCATAATATATTCTCCAAAGTAGATAACATGCATATTCCCATGTGTGAAGGTGAGAAATTCATCCATAATACGACGCAACCAATTAACACGTATATTTCCCTATATGGCATAAAGGTCTTTGAAATTTTCCAGATATATTAATTCATATGAGCCGGTTCGAGGGAGAATAGATCGTATAAGCATCTTGTGCAAAATTCTTGCTTTAGGCCGAAGAAGTTTAGAACGAAATTCAGTCATGTCGTCACTCATGAACATATGACTAATTCTATCTCTTTGTCTTGGATTGCATTCGACATCATTTAAATCTATACCTTCATTTGGAGATTGAAGGATATGTACCATTCTATCAAGGGAAAAGAAAACCTGTTGTCCATATACCAAACTCCATACAGAATTATTTGGATTCGATGGTTGTTGGTGGTCAAGATTTAAATTTGCAAAGAAAAGTTTTACCATAAGATGATTAATGTTGCGGCGATTTTCATTGTAGTCAAGGAGTGTCTCTAATCCACATCTCCTCATTAATTCTTGAAGATAGCAAGCACCAAAATCCGAATAAACCATGAAGAGCCTTCAAAAGTTCTAGAGTTTTTCATCTTTCCCATCGTTCGATTGCAGTTGCATCATATAGCCAATGAGCAACATGAGTATCAACAAAGAATGAAGAACCTTGTTTTGAGCGTTTTGATCTTGGAGGGGCCATTAATTTGGTGTTTTTGAGGATTTTTTGAAAGAAAAATGGGGGCTAGGGTTTTGGAGGAAGTAAAAAGCGAAGAAGGTAAAGTGAATAGATGGTGTAAAAATGGTTTAAAATGAAACGATAGTAGCCTTTTTTTGTACAACCAGTCGACTGGTCGGGGAAGGTCAGTCGACCGGTTGCTAACCCGAGAGTTTTTTACTCCGTAATCAGTCGACTGACCTATATGACTCATTCGACTGGTTGTCAACCCGAGAGATTTTACACCCTGTAAACAGTTGACTGGTTATATACATCAGTCGACTGGCTGAAGACAAGAAATGCAATGAAGCTTAAAACAAAATTTTATTCAAAAAGCATATACATAAACGAAATCCAAGTGAACATAGAACAATAAAACACAAGAAAAGATGATTATTCGGGAGTTTTTGGAGAGCATTCATGTGGTTCAACCTTGGTGTTCTCAACATAAGGTTGCAAAGGAGACCAATAATTTTGGCATTCCCAAGAGTTTGGAGATACCGAAGGTTGATGTGGAGTTTGCTCCCATTGATTCCAGCCGGATGAATTTGGTTGACGAGATGTTGAGGGTACAACAACCTCATGCTTAGATGATTTGCCACAGAATTTGAAGGCAATTGATTCTATAAGGCTAAGGCGACTGTAATTCATCCGTTGTTCATAATACAACTCTCTTTGTAAATTGATTTTCTCCTTTTGATAATGATGGATTTCATTAATTTTTTCTTTTGTTTTTGGAGAAAAAAACAATGATCTTCGACTTCTTAGTTTTTGGAGAAAATCTAGTGTGATATTGAGCTGGTTCATGTCTAGGGGTAGGAGTTGGCAAGGACGGAGTAGAGCTACTAGAAGAATGATAGCTACTAGAGGATGTTGGTGTAGCAAAAGATAATTTGGAGTTAGAGGAGTCGTAGGAATCGTGAGAGCCCATTGACAGGTAATGAGGAACTTGAAGTTTTTTTTTTAAACTTTTTTAAGGATGACTGCAAAAATGAAAGGAATGCAGATTTATAGAGGGAATTGAGCTGTGTTTCTGTGGTTAGAAACAACAAAAAGCTAATAGCCAGAGAGAGAAATGAATGAATGAGAATTGTTTTTAAAAAGAATGGTTATGAACCTACGAAATAAATGACTCAGCATAAAATAACACATAGCACAACTTGTAAGACATTGAACTGCCAGTTAGGAGACCCGAGTTCGAGCTCCAACAGCTACACATTTATTTTTTCGAGCGAAAATTTCCAGAATAATTCGAATCAATCTTCTAGTTGAGATAATAAACATACATAGCTCAAATGGCAATAGACAATTATAATTCTACAACCTAGAACTCATTAGTTCAAGCCTCTCTAGAGTCATAATTTTTTTTATTTTGACAAAAATTTGAATGAAAGTTTATATATATATATATTTTATCAAATTGTGTTATGAAAAACTACAAATACAAATAGTATAAATACATATATATATATATATATATATAAATTTATAAATCTTTAAAAGAGACTATTCCAAGTTCTCGTCTTAAATTGATGAAACTATTTTCATTTAAAGGTTTTGTAAAAATATCTGCCAATTGTTTATCAGAGGAAGCAAATTCTAGATTTATCAAATCCTTTTCAATATTATCACGAAAAAAATGACGACGAATGTCAATGTGTCTTGTTCGTGAGTGATTGACAGGATTTTTTGATAAATTAAAAGCACTAGAATTATCATAGTAAATAGTTGACTTAGATAAATTAAAACCAAAATCTTGTAGTGTTTGTTGCATATAGATAACTTGAGCACATGCCAGAGCTGCAGAAATGTATTCCGCTTCACATGTCGATAATGAAACACAGTTTTGTTTCTTACTAAACCAAGATACAAGAGACCATCCAATGAAGTGACAAGTCCCACTTGTATTTTTTCTATCTGTTCGGCTTCCTCCAAAATCAGCATCACTATAGGACACTAATTCAAAAGGACATTCCTTTGGATAGAATAGCCCAAAGTCCTTGGTTTTATTAAGATACCATAGTATGTGTTTCACTGCTCGTAAATGTGATTCTTTGGAATCTGCTTGAAATCGTGCACACAAACATACACTCATCATTATGTCAGGTCTACTAGCTGTTAAATATAGTAACGATCCAACCATACTGCGATATAATTTTTGGTCAATACTTTTGCCACTTTCATCTTTATCAAGATGTATGGTTGTACTCATAGGAGTTGGTTTGGTAGAAGTAATTTTCATGCCAAAGCTTTTAATTGGATTGTTACAATACTTTTCTTGATTAATAAAAACACCATTTTCTAGTTGTTTATTTGTAAGCCAAGAAAATAATTTAACTCACTCATATGTGACATTTCAAATTCTCTAGTCATTATTTTAGAAAAATCTTGACATAGTCTTTCATTTGTAGATCCAAAAATAATATTATCAACATATATTTGAACGATTAAAATATCCTGTTTATTTCTTCTAATAAAAAGAGTTTGATCAACCTTTCCAATTTCAAAACCAGAATCTATTAAATATCTTTTAAGACAATCGTACCAAGCACAGGGTGCTTGTTTCAAACCGTATAAAGCCTTTTTAAGCTTATAGACATGGTTAGGAAATTGTTCATGTATGAATAACGGAGGTTGTTCAACATAAACATTTTCTTTTATAAAACCATTTAAAAAATTACTTTTGGCATCCATTTGATATAATTTAAAGTTATGAAAACATGCAAATGCTAGTAAGATTCGTATTGCTTCTAGTCTAGCGAGTGGAGTAAACGTTTCTTCATAGTCAATTCCTTCTTCTTGATTATATCCTTGAGCAACTAATTTAGCTTTATTTCTAGTAATATTTCCTTGTTCATCTGCTTTATTTTTGAAAACCCATTTTGTACCAATAACTGATTGATCACTAGGCCGTGGAACTAAATCACAAACGTCATTTCTTTCGAATTGGTTTAGCTCTTCTTGCATAGCGATTAACCAATTTCCATCGGTAGATGCTTCTTTAATATTTTTAGGTTCAATATGAGAAAGAAAAGCTACAAGACCCATTTGATTTAATTGACTTCTTGAACTAAAAGATGAATTAAGTTCTCCAATAACATTAACAGAAGGATGGTCTCTTAATATTCTAGGTGGAGATCTTAATTCATTGTTATTGTGAACAATGTTTTCATTATTTTCAACATTTGAAATTTCTGTGTTTGTGATAGTATTAGGGAATTCTTCATCATCTCTTATACTTGGGACCTGTTTAAAATTTTCATCGAAAGATACATGAAGTGTTTCTTCGATGATATTTGTTCTTTTATTATAAATTTGATAAGCTTTGCTTCGATTCGAATATCCTAAAAAGATTCCTTCATCGGATTTTGGATCGAATTTACCAAGCTGATCTTTTGTGTTTAAAACAAAACATTTTGAACTGAAAACTTTAAAATAAGAAATATTTGGTTTTCGTCCATTAAGAAGTCCATAAGGAGTATTCTTAGTTAATGGTCGAATAGAAACACGATTCAAAGCATAACAAGCTGTTGCAACTGCTTCAGCCCAGAAATGTTTTGGTAATGTACTTCCATTTAACAAAGTCCTTGCACATTCTTGTAAGGTTCTATTTTTACATTCTACAACTCCATTTTGTTGTGGAGTTCTAGGAAACGAAAAATTATGGAATATTCCCTTTTTCTTACAAAAAAGTTCAAAGGCTTTGTTTTCGAATTCACCTCCATGATCACTTCTTATGTTTTTGATTTTCAAACCTTTAAAATTTTGAATTCTTTTGACAAAAGTTTTGAAATTATCAAAGGCATCACTTTTATTTTTCATAAAGATAGTCCAAATATATCTAAAAAAATCATCAATAATAACAAACATATATCTACTATGATTAATGGATTGTACTTGTGTTGGTCCAAATAAATCCATATGTAGTAATTCAAGTGGTTGTAAAGTTGAAATGCCCTTAGTAGATTTAAAAGATGACTTAGTTAACTTTCCTAACTGACATGCATCACAAATATGAGCAATTTTAAAATTCATTTTTGGTAGACCTTTCAGTAAATCATTTTTAGAGAGCTTATTTATAGTTTTGAAGTTAATATGACAGAATCGTTTGTGCCATAACCAAGGATCATTTTCTTTGGCTATTAAACACATATCTGAATTTTGATTTATTTTCATATTCAAAACATAGATATTTTTGTCTTTATTTCCTTTAAAGATAAGATTTTGATTTTGATCAAAAATACTACATTTATTTTCAGAAAAAGTGATTTTGAATCCTTTGTCACACAATTGGCTGATACTAAGTAAATTATGTTTTAAATTTTTGACAAGTAAAACATTTGAAATAAGAGGTAAATTTGAAATACCATTATTGCTCACATCGCCTTTGCCGATGATATAACTTTGGAGTTGTCTCCAAAAGTGACGAAGCCTCCATCAGAGTAAGTAATAATTGATAGCATATCTTTATCTCCTGTCATATGTTTTGAAAAACCACTATCGAGTATCCATTTTCCTCTTTTATTGAGTGGGACCTACAAAAAGTATGAGATAATATTGGTACCCACTTTTTCAATAGGGTCCTAAGAGTTAAATATTAGGAAACCAAACCCAAGAGGGCTTAGTATCCCATTTAAAAATGCAATCTTTATTTTTATTAACAGTTTCTAAAAAAGTGTTTATATATTTCTTCCTAATCAAGCTGTTGTTTCTTTTAGGAACCTAGAATTTTATGCTTTTTGAGTTAGTATTCCTTTTTGTTTGTATAGTAGTAGGATTAATATTTCTCTTAATTCTCTTTTTAGGTGAAGCTGTTGTTTTCTTAACATATCCTAATCCTTTTCTACTAGAAACATATTGAGAGCTATCAATAATTTCAGATAAAGTTTCTCTTCCTTTATTAAAATTTGAAACATTTTTGGTGATGCTTTCTAAATTAGTTTTGAGACTACTATTATCCAACTCTATCAATTTTTCCTTAGTTTTGAGTTCATGATTTTCAGAAATAAGAGCGTTATTCTTCCTTTTTTGAGTTTCAATTTCTTGACTTAAAAGAGTGAGTCGAGAATTAATATTAGAGAATGATTCTTATAATTTTTCAAGTTCTTCCTCTAATATTTTCTTCTCATCTTTGAGCATATCTCTTTCGAATTCTGCTTTGTTCTGAAGTTCACGAGTCTCCTTATGTTTTCTTTTAAGTTTTTTTAGAGTGTCAACTAGCTCTGAGTTTATCTCTATCATATCATCATAAGTAAAATCACTAACCTCGTTTTCAGTAGCCATGAAACAGACATTTGCTTGCTCATTTTCACTTTCACTACTGTTATCTGATGAAGAAGTATCTGAATCATCCCATGTTATGGAGAATGCTTTCTTTTTCTTATCTTTTCTGCCCTTGTTGAAGTATTTTTTCTTTAATTCTGGACATTCTTTCTGAATATGACCTTTCTTATGGCAAATAAAGCATTCTAGAATTGAAGATGATGGTTTGTTTGGAAAGTTCCTTTTTCCATTATTTCCGTTATTTTTCCTGAACTTCAAGTACTTTTTGAAATTTTTGGCAATAAATGCTAGATCTTCTTCATCCTAATCTTCATCTTTTTCTTCTTCAGCATGGAAAGCTATGTTCATTTTGTCTTATGCTTGTACTCGTTTTGCCTGCAAATTCACTTCATAGGGCATTAGATTTCCTATTAACTCTTCAGGTTTTATGGTAGAGAGGTCATTAGCTTCTTCAATAGCCAAGACTTTTCTTTCCCATTCATCCGTTAAAGAGTTTAGGATTTTTGATACAATATCAAAATCAATGTACTTTTCTCCTAATCCTAATAGTGAATGATAGATATCTTTAAATCTAGAGTACGTATCATTGATGGATTCATCTTGTTTCATTCTAAAGTTTTGAAATTGATTTTGAGCATGGAGATTTTGCTTTGTTTAACTTTGTTAGTTCCTTCATGAGATTTTAAGTGTTCTCCATATTTCATAAGCAGTTTGACACATGCTAACGCGATTAAATTCATTTCTATCTAGTGCACAGAATAACATGTTCATAGCTTTAGCATTAGCAGTAGCATCTAATTTTTATGTGTTTGACCAAGTGGAGTATTCTCCAGTAGGAAGAGTGTATTCATTTTGTGTAATATTCCATGATTCAAAGCCACTTGATTGCATATAGATTCTCATACGAGTTGCCCAATAATTATAGTTCAGACCATTGAAAAATGGAGGTCGTGTAGTGGATTGACCTTCAATAAAACTAGTATTAGTGATAGTGTTAGTGGTAGTATTGGTGTTGCTTTCCGTATTAGCAAAATATCAGATAACTGTATAACGGTTATAAGATGCCTTGCTTTGATACCAAATGAAAATGTGTAGGACTGTGTAATATCGATATATCATAATGTAGGGTATAGAAATGATAGCAATATAGTAAATAGTGTGGAATATAAAAGCAGTATAATAAAAATAATACCATATATTTTATACTGGTTCGGAGCTCTGTCCTACATCTAGTCCCAGACTCCTTTTGGAATTTCACTAAAACAACAACCCTCACTTAACCCGGAGGAACAGGTCTATACAACCCTTGAGCAGCCAAACAGGGACTTGAGCAACAGAAAAGGATTTCGCCTCAATAGCCGAGACGACTTCACATGCCTGAGCAGCAGAACATGACTTCAACAAATACAAAAGAATATCTGACACTGTGTGTTCTTGATAATACTAATTTGTCTCTGATAGTACAAACCTCTTATAATCAAATCCTCAAGTGTATGAAGTGTATGTGAAGATATGAAAAGAAGGTGATGCTAAGAATCAAAGATTATGAAAGTTTAATTTGAGATTCAAAGCAAAAATATGCTTGTTTGCTGTTTGAATGGGAGTATGGGAGCACAAGAAGAATATAATATAGTTAGAATGATTTTCAGTGATGTTTGGGAGTATGTATATATAGTAGTTGAAGAGTTACTGCCATTGGTGAAGGGTTCTGACGAAGAGGAGCATCTATTTCCATTCAGAGAAGGGTTGCTTCCTTTCGTAGAAGAAGATGTCTTTTCGAAAATATGGCAGTTGGTCTCGGGTCAGTCGACTGGTCGTTCTTGGTCAGTCGACTGACTATGCAATAGATTTAAAAAATAAATAGTGCATATTGTATATGTACACAGTCCGTCGACTGGCTGAGGTATTTTTTGCGTAGTATGCTTTTGTTTTGTTTAATTATGGGAAACAAGAAGCGTGGACTACTTGAGGATAGATTTAACAAATTTCTAAGACTCAATCATAAGTACTAGACAGTGAGAACATAGATTAAAAGTCTTGATATGGCCATAGTCCTTTGATTATCTCTTTTTGTCGTGAATTCTTTTTTTCTTCTAACTTGCTTTGTCATGAATCAAAACTAGTGATTCAACAGTCGTTAGACTAGAGACATGCAGCGGTAGTACTCTCGAGGTTTCTTGTGACATGTAAGGATCAGTATGTTGAGCTTCCTTTATTACCTCGATTCATCATCATCAGAGTTGGATTCGGTTCCTATCGTCAAAGATTTGCCAAACGTCTTCGAGAAGGTTAGCGGACTACCCCCTAAGAGAGAGATTGACTTCACGATTTATTTGACTAATAATGTTAGACCAGTGGCATTACCCATTAGGCACATGGCACCTATGGAGAGGAAGGAAACGAACAAGCAGATCCATGAGCTTTTGGAGGAGGGTTTCATAAGAATGAGAATATCAAAGCGGGGAGCTCTAGTTGTCTTCGCTACTAAGATAGATGGTTCTCTTTGACTTTGCCTAGACTATAGATTATTAAATTAGCTCACAAAAAAGAACCATTATCTACTTCCTAGCATTGACGATCTTTTTGACTAGTTAGTTGGTTCTTCGGTATTCTCCTAGCTTGATTTTGCCATAGGATTTCATCAGCTTAGGGTCACTGATGACAGCACTAATAGGACGCATTGAGGACAGTCGATGGATTCTTTGAGTGGTTGCCTTTTGGGCTAACCAATGCCCCAACCTATTTTGTTGATTTGATGAACCGTGTTTTTAGAGGCGTCCTAAATAAGTTTGGTGGTATTCGTGGATGTCATGTTGGTGATTTTTGAGAGTATGGAGGAGCATGTTGTTCATCTAGAGGAGGATCTTTGTACACCTCGCATTCTTCAGTTAAAAGAAAAGTTCTTGAAGTATCACTTTTGACATAAGGAATCATGTTTCTTGAGGCATAGAGAAGGTCTACACATGGAAAGAGTTTGAGAAACGATTTTGTACATTTAGGTTCAAATTGTGAAAATCCAAAGAGAGGTAGGCAAAGATTAGGGATGTACAATAGATTCATTTGATAAGGAAAGAAGAAAGACCATTTGTAGATAACTGCAGAAACTACAATTGTTTCATATAAGTGGATTTAATGGTAGCACCTTGGAATACATATGCGTATATGAATAAAAGACTTTAAGTAAGGAAATGAGATTTCCAAGATTTAGAAAGGATACTCCTAGGGTAGTAAGTATGAAAATCCACTTTATATATGACCCAATAAAATGATATTCTTAGAATTAAAAAGAATAATTTTCAATATTTTTAAAGTAAATATTGGGTTTTTGGAAATATGGTAAGAAATTTAAATTGGTTTTTTATACGATGTAAATTTTGTTGAAAACGTGAAATTCTTTTTGAGGAATTATAGAGCGTATATAGCTCACTAATTTCTTTGAAAGTAAACAAATATTTTAAATGTAAAAAAACCTAAAAAGTATTAAGTATCCAAAACGTAGATTACAACATTTGTTGTTATAATAAATGTTTTCGTAAAAATAAAGGAAGCATAGACTATAATGCTACCGTTATAGTATGTAACTCCCAAAGGAAATGTTTTACTTAATATGTGAGGTTTATTAGGATTTATTTTTAATTAAATTCATACACTAGTATCTTTGGGTTACAGTAGCGGTGTTTTACGCAACATCTGTTTTGAACCTAAATAAAAATGAATTTTAAAAGATAATATCTAAGAGTAGAAATAAAAGTGGTTTGTAAGTACATTAAATATTTACTAAGTACGAGAAAATGTTTTCTGGTTATGGATATATTCAAAACTATTTTGAAGATGAGTTTTTTTGAAAAAAAAAAGAATAAGTTGGATAATATAAAATTTCTATCTTAAGAGAATACAAATTAAACATACTTTAATCTATTGGAACGAAAAGAATAATGGTATAATTTTCTAGGAAACCAATAAAAATGCTTTGTGTAAGTTATAAGTAATACGTGAAAGAGATATACAAGGTATGGGAAGCACCATATTTTGTATAGCCTATTTCAAATATATATATATATATATATATATATATAAAATAAGTTCATTGTAATTTCACATAAATATGAAATCCTCTTTTAAAAGATTCATAGAAGATTTTTGCATTAATAATTTCCCATAAGAGAAAGAAATTCCAATACTGAAGGTTTTAGACCGTTAGGTGTAATAAGAAGATGTTTTGAAAAACATAAGGGTATTTTAAAGATATTTTAAAAGGAAATGGTTTGATGAAAAAGTAAATAAGTTTTTGAAATGAAAAACTTAATTGGAATTTGAAAATTCATATTTTATAGAAAATTGAAAATGTCTTTAAAAGAAATTGAGGAATAAGTTTTGGACTTAGAATTTGAATGTTTTTCCCTCTAGGTTGGGGAAATAATGTAAATTCAAAAAAATGTAAGGATGCAAATCTAGAAACAAAAAATGTTAAGCAACAGAGTATTTTTCAATTTAAGAAGAACTTAAAGATAACACTCTTAAGGACAAAAATTTTGGGATTTGAAAATTAGAAGCCTTAGTTTTTGAAATGAGAGGATAAATACAAAACCAAACTCTTAAAAGTGGAATAGATAGAAATTATTCCCTAAGGAGTGAAGCAAAAGGTGTAAGGTCACAAAGGAGACAGTAGTAATTACTTGTGGAAGTAATAATAGAGTTTCCTGTAAAGCATATAAGGCACTAATGAGAACCTAGGAATGTTGATTCATGTGAATAGGCTAAAGGAGAATAGTAAAGCGAAATTAGTAAGATTGTACGGCACACATGGTTGAGGACGTGTATTTTTGATTTTGAAGGAACTTGGGAAAAGCATCTTCCTTTAGTGGAATTCTCACATGATAGTAGTTTTCAAGCTAGCATTAGAGTGGCACCTTTCGAAGCTCTTTATGGAAGACCGTGCAAGTTGTTTTCATGTTGGATAGAGTCTACAAAGGTTAAAAAGACTTCGAAGAAGATTGGTTTGATTAGGAGAAAATTCGTATCTCATATCCAAATTTCTTTGGTAATAAGTTATCGAATTTCCTATTTTCCATCTTTAGTTTTGAATAGATTCTTTCCTTTATTATCCTAAGGGAGGGTAGAACTTAGGTGCTAACCTATGGGTGGTAGGATTTAATGTAAACACGTTATTAGAACATGTTATGAATGATGTATGCAAGTGGTTGCAAGTGTTTTCTAGTGGATGCTAATGGACGCATATACTTACACTAGGCACTATTATCTCTTAGGGATCGGCCTAACTAGGGCACTAGAGCATAAGTATACGGACGTGTGCGCATTTGCATTTTTATTTTCGTGGTTGCTATAGATGAATGTTTATCACATGGTTGTTGAATTTGAATGATGATTGAAGCACGCATATAGAACTATCAGTTATTATTAGAAATTTTTGCATTCATTTGGATACATAGCCCGGACATGATTGCTTAAAATGAGGTCAACTGAATTAGTGGACCGCCTAATCTTTTGCATTAGTTAGGGACATTAACACTACACTAATCGCATAAGTACCATAAGTTGCATTAGAAAAATTTAAGGACAATGGGTGACTGGATGATGGTTGAGTAGTTGGTTGTTGAACTTGGATGAAAACATTAGTTCATTCTTTTATCCTAAGAGATTTCAGGGACGAAATCCCATAAGGAGGGGAGAATGCAACAATCCAAAATTTAACCCATAATAATTAATTAGTTAATTAATAAAATAATAAATAACTTTGTGAAATTTTCATAATTGAGTCACGGGATTTACACCATTATGTCTGTGGTAATTTTCCGGTCAATTTCCATAAATAGAACGTCAGAATTCGAGCTAACATGAGCAAGACACAAATTGAACATGAATCTATGAAAAAATATATAGGTCGGGTCAGCCAAACCACACCATAGGTCGACCGATCGGTCGACTTAGGAGGGGGAATGTCAATCGTGCGGTCGACCCGCCCTAAGTAGTGAGCGAATGAACGAATATCTCATTCGTGTTCATTCCAGTAGGCCTTGTACACATCAATTTCATTCTTTTACTCAATCTGGTCCTTCCGTGCTTCCATCCGACGGCTCCTATTCAGCCTATGACGTAGTTGTATCCTATTCAATCCCTAAATCCAATGGTCTGAGATCCACATCTACCCCTATAAATAAGACCCTAAGCCTAACATTTTTTTCTCATTCTAGATCTTCTCCGCTTGGGTTCACTTTTTTAGGAAGGACCCTAAAAGGAACAATTTTTTCAATGAGAGAATCTTTTTAATAAAAATATTTTAATATCCTCAAGTGGATCCTGAAAGACCAAAAGGGAAGAGCTTAAGAACATAGGTGAGTGATTGTAATTATTTTAGATTTTTAAGCAATTTAAAATAATAGGGCTTCCAATAGTTGTAGTTTTTCTACGATTTTGGAAATACCTTTTTATCAGTTATTTTCAGTTTTAAATTTATTTTCAGTCTATTTCTTTTTAGCTATCATTTTCAGTTAATTGTGGTTAATTTTTGTTAATTATAGCTTTTCTGTTTAATTACGGTTACTTACAGTATTTTTAATTATTTATTTTTAATTGCTATTTACTTACATCTTTTTCCACGTTTGGGATTTTCTTTTATAACTGTCAGTTTTCTTCTATTTCTCCTTTTTCTTCGCGAATGGATTAGATAGATTTAACGCGAATGTGGATTAGACAGTAAGAAAACTAAAATTACGTAGAATAAGATGTAAATTGAAACGACTGTAATAAAATGGAATTGGAATGAAATTGACCTATTTGCAAGCCTAATTATGAAGTAAAATTATGATTAAAATGAGCAAATAAAGATGTAGCTTCTTTTCACACCTAGTGTTTTGGGTTAGGTAAATAAGCTAAATTATAAAATAGATTATAATAAGAAAACAAACATAATAAGGCTTTTTTTAAGACTTATGATAAATTAATAAGCATAGATAATAAGAATAAAAGTAAAGGCTTATTTGAATAATTTATCTAAGTTAATAAACAAAGAAGTAAAGTAGGTTCCATACCAAATAACATTCCTCTATCGTTTCTATAGAAACGGTGTTTGACATAATCCTAAAGTGAGGCGAGAGGCACACTTATGCTAATAATGGTAGTAATTGATCAATAAGTAGAAGTCCAAATCATGAGTATTTGGGCTAAGGGGCGCAACTAGATATTATTTGGATGACGAGCCAGCACCTACAACATTTCTCCTATTTTTCTATGGACAAGGTGTTTCACATAATCCTTAAGTGAGACGAGGGGCACGCTTATGCTAGAGCACAGGTGATAAGAAGACCCAATAGGTGGAGCAATAGTAGCATGAGCATGGTGGCAGTTACGCGTGCGACTTCCATTTTGGTGCTCAGTAACCGCTATGAGTTCCAACCGCCCTTTCATAGGCAACATTGCCTTCTATGTAGGGAGATATATAATGTCTAGTCCATAGTAGATACTTTGTTTGTTATTCGTAGACACCATTTCTATGTAGAGAGCTATATAGCGTCTAGTCCGCAGTAAGGTCTATGGAATAGCAAGCCGATAAAAGGGTAGAATTAGGATTTCAGCCTAGAATTCAGTCTAATCAAAGCATCCATCAAAGATAAGTGCAAACAATCAAAGTTAATTAATTTAGTAATTTGTATTTATTTCCAGCTTATCCCTTTTTCTTCATATTCTCTTTGTTTCCTTTACATATACTAGAACTGTTGTATGGTCCATTGTTTTTTACTCTACTTAAATATGCTTGTAATTACTATCATTCACCAGACTTTTATTCTGACCCACTCCTCTATTTTCCCCTTCTCCCCTATAGGAAATCAGGGGCAAGGGCGGTAGACTGCAGATCCTTGGAGACTCCTTTGGTAAAGATTCTAGCATGTATTCATTTTCTTCATTTCTAGTTTTTAGTTCTTTTGTTGTACTGACATTATTGAGGGATGTTTTATACTCTGATTGTATTGAAACTATGATTTTTAATTTTGCAAGACATGTATGGATATTTTGACATATGATGTGTTTCTTATTTGGTGACTTATTTGGTTTTTAAAGTAATTATGAAATTTTATTCTAAATAATTTATTATCTTAATTGTTTCCGCTATTTTTATCTATTTTTGTCTTGTGAATCTTAATCTCTGCTACCTTTAGTTATACCTACAACACACCACATCTTTTAGTGTTCCCTTTTGGGTGTACTATGGGGTATAGAGTATTACATTTGGTATCAAAGCCAAAGGTTGCAGGATTCCTAAAAGCTCGTTTTTAAAATAAAGTATTTTTCCAAAAGCAACCTATTTTTAAGTAGCATATCTTCAAATTAGAAGTATTTTGCAGAAAGAAAGTAGTTTTTAAGTATAAAATAGTTTTTATAAAATTCCCCTTAATGGTCCAGTTCAACCTTCTTTCGATTCTTTCAAGCCTAAGTTTTTCTTTTCTTTGCATATTATGACTGACTGGTTCTGTAGAGCTACGACACTAGAGGTGCAAGGGCGAGCGCCCAATACAACACCGGTAGGTGGAGGTCCCTTTAATCCACCTACACTGGTCGATTTTGCTAAGCTATGCAAGGACTTCGCTAGCATAGGAGGCAGAACGTTTTCTGGCACGGAGGATTTCGAGGAGACACAGGCTAGGTTGGAGGATATGAAGCGAAGGTTTATATGGTCAGGTTTAGAGGACCGACATCGAATTCAACCTACATATTGGTAGCTGAAGAGAGAACTTACGGAGGTTCCTACAGGTTCTAAGAAGCAGTGGTGGAGGGTCAAGAAAGATAAGGACAAAAAGAAAGAGGAAGGCCCTTAGAAGAAAATCAAGAAGGGAGCGAAGTGCCATAGTTGTGGGATTATTGGTCATTACGTAAGAAACTGCAAGAAAGAAAAGATGAAGGGAAAGTGTTATACTTGCAGACAGTCCGGTCACTTGAGTAGGAATTGTCCCCGGAAGACATGACATGAAGCTAGTACACTGGTCGTGCAGATTCAGGCATTAGACGCAGCACCTTTAGGTAGTATTCTGGATAGAGGTAGGAAAGTCATAGTTGAAGATTTGATTTCTATTCCTGATTTTTCCATTCGGGCTCTTTTCGATTCTGGAGCATCACACTCTCTCATCTCTAGTTCTCTAGTAGGTTGTTTGCACTTAGACATCTCTTTAGTAGTAGACCCCATTGTCTTTTCAAACCCTATAGATGGATCAACACACTTGTTTATGCTTTGTAGGGTTTTGAAAATTTTTATCCTAGGCATAGAAATTGACCGCGACGCCTATGTTTTAGGATTTTCGAGGTATGGGATGATTTTAGGGATGGATTGGCTATTACATATGGAGCTATATTATATTGCAAGAGGAGAGTCGTTAGACTAGAGACATGCAGCGGCAAGACTCTCGAGGTTTCTTACGACCCACAAAGATCATTATGTTATGCTTCCTTCATTCCCTCGATTCATCATCATCAGAGTTGGATTCGGTTCCCGTCTTCGATGATTAATCAGACGTCTTCAAGGAGGTTAGGGTACTCCACCTAAGAGAGATTGACTTTAGGATTTATTTGACTGATAATGTTAGACCGCTGGCATTACCCATTAGGCACATGGCACCTAGGGAGAGGAAGGAACTGTGTAAGCAGATCTGTGAGCTTTTGGAGGAGGGTTTCATAAGAAAAAGCATAACGAAGTGGGGAGCGCCAGTCGTCTTTGCTACTAAGGTGGATGGTTCTCTTCGACTTTGCGTGGACTATAGAGTATTAAATTATCTCACGAAAAAGAACCATTATCCACTTCTTAGGATTGATGATCTTTTTGACCAGTTAGTTGGCTCTTCAGTATTCTTCCAGCTTAATTTAGCCATAGGATTTCATTAGCTTAGAGTCGCTGATGATAACATTAATATGACCGCATTTAGGACACTCGACGGATTTTTTGAGTGGTTGGTTATGCCTTTTGGGCTGACCAGTGCCCCCAACCTATTTTGTTGATTCGATGAGCCGTGTTTTTAGAGACGTCCTAAATAAGTTGTGGTGGTATTCGTGGACAACATTTTGGTGATTTCCAAGAGTATGGAGGTGCATGCTGTTCATCTAGAGGAGGATCTTCCTACACCTCACATTCTTTAGTTAAAAGCAAAGTTCTTGAAGTATCACTTTTGACATAAGGAAGTGCGTTTCTTGGGGCATAGAGAAGGTCTACACATAGAAAAAATTTGAGAAACGATTTTGCATATTTAAGTTCAGATGGTGAAAATACAAAGAGAAGTAGGCAAAGGTTGGAGATGTACAATAGATTCAGTTGATAAGGAAAGAAGAAAGCCCATGTGTAGATAATTGCAGAAATTATAAATTTTTCATATAAGTGGATTTAATGGCAGCACCTTAGAATAAATATGAGTATAGGAACAAAAGACTTGAAGTAAGGAAATAAGATTTCCAAGGCTTAGAAAGGATACTCCTAGGGTAGTAAGTATGAAAATCCACTTATGTAAAACACAATGAAATGAAATTATTGGAATTGAAAAGAATAATTGTCAATATTTTTAAAGTAAATATTGGTTTTTCGAAAATATGACAAGAAATTTAAATTGGTTTTTATATGAGGTAAATTTTGTTGAAAAAGTGAAATTCTTTTTGAAGAATTATAGAGCATATATAGCTCACTAGTTTCTTTGAAAGTAAACAAAGATTTCAAATATAAAAAAACCTAAAAATTATTAAGATTCGAAAACGTAGATTACAACATTTATTGTTATAATAGATGTTTTCGTAAAAATAAAGGGAGCGTAGACTATAATGCTACCATTATAGTAGGTAACTTCCAAAGGAAATGTTTTACTTAATATGTGAGGTTTATTAGTATTTATTTTCAATTAAATTCATACACTAGTATATTTGGGTTGTAGTAACGGTGTTTTACACAACATCTGTTTTGAACCCAAAAAAATGAATTTTAAGAGATAATTTCTAAGAGTAGAAATAAAAGTGGTTTGTAAGTACACTAAATATTTAATAAGTATGAGGAAATGTTTTCTGGTTATGGATATATTCAAAACTGTATTGAAGATGAGTTTGTCTAAAAAAAGAATAAGTTAGATATTAGAAAATTTCTGTCGTAAGAGAATACAAATTAAACATACTTTAATCTATTGGAAGGAAAAGAATAATTGTATAATTTTCTATGAAACCAATAAAAATGCTTTGTGTAAGTTATAAGGAATACGTGAAAGAGATGTACAAGGTATGGGAAGCACCATATTTTGTATAGCCTATTTCATACATACATATATATAATAAGTTCCTTGTAATTTCACATAAACATGAAATTCTCTTTTAAAAGATTCCTAGAAGATTTTAGCGTTAATAATTTGTCATGAGAGAAAGCAGTTCCAATACATTAAGGTATGAGATCATTAGGTGTAATAAGAATATGTTTTGAAAAACATAAGGATATTTTAAAGATATTTTAAAAGAAAATGGTTTGGTGAAAAAGTGAATAAGTTTTTGAAATGAAAATTTTAGAGTAGAATTTGAAAATTCAAATTTTATAGAAAATTGAAAATGCCTTTAAAAGAAAGCAAGGAATAAGTTTTGGACTTAGAATTTGAAAGTTTTTCCCTTTAGGTTTGGGAAATGATGCAAATTCAAAAAATGTAAGGATGCAAATATAGAAACATAAAATGTTAAGCAACCGAGTATTTTTGAATTTAAGAAGAACTTAAAGATAACATTTTTATGGACAAAGTTTTTGGGATTTGAAAATTTAGAAGACTTAGTTTTTGAAATGAGAGGGCAAATATGAAACCAAATTCTTAAAAGTGGAATAGATAGGAATCATTCCCTAAGGAGTGACAAAAAAGGTGTAGGGCTATAAAGGATACAATTGTAATTACTTTTGGAAGTAATAATAGAGTTTCCTATAAAACATATATGGCACTAGTGAGAACCCAAGAATGTTGATTCATGTGAGTATGCTAAAGGAGAACAGTAAAGAGAAATTAGTAAGATTGCAAGGCACACATGGTTGAGGACATGTATTTTTGATTTTGAAGGAACTTGGGAAAATCATCTTTCTTTAGTGGAATTCTCATATGATAGTAGTTTTCAAGCTAGCATTAGAATGGCACCTTTCAAAGCCCTTCATGGAAGACCGCGGTAGTCGCTTTCATGTTAGATAGAGTCTATAGAGATTAAAAAGACTTCGAAGAAGATTGGTTTGATTAAGAGAAAATTCGTATCTCATATCCACATTTCTTTGATAATAAGTTTTTGAATTTCCTATTTTCCATCTTTAGTTTTGAATAGGTTCTTTCCTTTGTTATTTTTTGGGAGGGTAGAACTTAAGAGTTAACCTATGGATGGTAGAATTTGATGCAAACATGTTATGGATGATGTATGCAAGTGGTTGCAAGTGTTTGCTAGTGGATGCTAATGGACACATATACTTACACTAGGCACTATTATCTCTTAGGGATCGGCCTAATTAGGACACGAGCATATGCATATGGACATGTGTGCATTTGCATTTTTATTTACATAGTTGCTATAGATGGATGTTTATCACATGGTTGTTGCATTTGGATGATGATTGAAGCACACATATAGAACTATCAGTTGTCATTAGGAATTTTTGCATTCATTTGGATACATAGCACAGACGTGATTGAATAAAAGGAGGTCAACTGAATCAGTGGACTGCCTAATCTTTTGAATTAGTTAGGGACATTAACACTACACTAATCGCATAAGTATCATAAGTTGCATTAGAAAAACTTAAGGACAATGGGTGAATGGATGATGGTTGAGTAGTTGGCTGTAGAATTTGGATGAAAATATTAGTTCATTCCTTTATCCTAAGAGATTTTGGGGATGAAATCCGTTAAGGAGGGGAGAATGTAACAACCTGAAATTTAACCCATAATAATTAATTAGTTAGTTAATGAAAAGATAAAATAACTTTATGAAATTGGAAGAAATTAGCCACGTGAGTCACATCATTGTGTCTGTGGTAATTTTCTAGTCAATTTCCATGTATGGAACGTCAGAATCCGAACTAAAATGAGAAAGATACAAATCGAACAAGACTCAACGAAAAAAAATATGGGTCATGTCGACCAAATCACACCATAGATTGACCTAGGAGGGAGGATGGTCGACCGTGTGGTCGGCCTGCTCTAAGTAGTGAGCGAACGAATGGATTTTTCGTTCGTGTTTGTTCCAGCAGGCCTTGTACGCGTCAATTTTATTCTTTTACTCAATCTGGTCCTTCCATGCTTCCATCCCACGGCTCCTATTCAGCCTATGACATGGTTGCATCCTATTCAATCCCCAAATCCAACGGTCTGAGATGCACATCTATCCCTATAAATAAGGCTCTAGGCCTAACACTTTTTCTCATTCTAGATCTTCACCGCTTGGGTTCATCTTTTCAAGAAGGACCATAAAAGAAATAATTTTCCAAGGAGAGAATCTTTTTAATAAAAATATTTTAATACCCAGGTGAATCTGGAAAGACCAAAAGGGAAGAGCTTAGGACCACAGGAGAGTAATTGTAATTTTTTTTAATATTTTTAAGCAATTTAAAATAATAGGGTTTTCAATAGTTGTAGTTTTTCTACGATTTTGGAAATACCTTTTTATCAGTTATTTTCAGTTGTAAATTTATTTTTAGTCTATTTATTTTTAGCTATTTTTTCAGTTAATTGTAGTTAATTTCTGTTAATTATAGCTTTTCCGTTTGATTAAAATTATTTGTAGTATTTTAAACTATTTACTGTTAATTGTTATTTGCTTACATCTTTTTTCACATTTGGGATTTTTTTATGACTATCAGATTTCTTTTCTTCGCGAATGGATTAGAATAGATTTAACGCGAATATGGATTACACAACATGAAAACTGAAATTATGTAAAATAAGATGTAAGTTGAAACGACTATAATAAAATGGAATTGGACTGAAATTGACCTATTTGCAAGCCTAATCATGAAGTAAAATTAGGATTAAAATGAGCAAATAAAGATGTAGCTTATTTCACACTTAGACTTTTGGGTTAAGTAAATAAACTAAATTATAACATAGGTTATAATAAAAAAAATAGAATGAGGCTTATTTTAAGACTTAGGATAAATTAATAAGCATAGATAGGAAGAATAAAAGTAAAGGCTTATTTGAATAATTTATCTAAGTAAATAAGCAAAGAAGTAAAGTAGGACCTGTACCAAATAGCATTCCCCTTTATTTCTATAGACAAGGTGTTTCACATAATCCTGAAGTGAGACGAAGGGCACGCTTATGCTAATAACGGTAGTAATTGGTCAATAAGTAGAAGTCCAAATCATCGGGATTTGGGCAAAGGGGCGCAACTAGATATTGTTTCGATGATGGGCCAGCTCCAACAGCATTTCTCTTATTTTTCTATGGACATGATGTTTCACATAATCTTGAAGTGAAACGAGGGGCATGCTTATGTTGGAGCACATGTGATAAGAAGACCCAATAGGTGGAGTAACAGGTAGCATGAGCATGGTGGCAGTTACGCATGCGACTTTCATTTCGGTGCTCAGTAATCACTAGGAGTTCGAAGCGCTTCGTATGTGTGCTTTTCATAGGCACCATTGCCTTCCGTGTAGGGAGCTATATAGCATCTAGTCCACAATAAGGTCTATGGAGTAGCAGACCAATCAAATGGTAGAATTAGGATTTCAGCCTAAATATAGGCTTAGGAATTCAGACTAATCAAAGCAGCTTTCAAAGACAAGTGCAAACAATCAATGTTAATTAATTTAGTAATTCGTATTTATTTCCAGCTTATTTCTTTTGCTTCCTATTCTCTTTGTTTCCTTATATACAATAGAACTGTTGTAAGGTCTATTATCTTTATTTTGCTTAAATATGCTAGTAATTACAATCATTCACCAGACTTTTAGTCTGACCAACTCCTCTATTTTCCCCTTTTCCCCTATAGGAAATCAGGGGCAAGGGCAGTAGACTGTAGATTCTGGGAGATTCCTTTGACAGAGATTCTAGCATGTATTCCTTTTCTTCATTTTCAGTTTTTAGTTCTTTTGTTGTACTGGCATTATTTGAGGGATGCTTTGTACTCTGATTTTATTGAGACCATGGTTTTTAATTCCGCAAGACATTTATGGATATTTTGACATATGTGTATTTGGTATTTTGTGATTTATTTGGTTTTTAAAGTAATTGTGAAATTTTGTTCTAATTAAGTTATTATCATAATTGTTTCCGTTGTTTTTATCTATTTTTGTCTTGTGAATATTAGTCTCTGCCAGCTTTAGTTATACCGACAACGCACCACACCTTTAAGTGTTTCCTTTTGGGTGTACTAAGGGGTGTGGGGTGTTACATACTTTATGGTTGTACTCTCTTTTGGTGTTTGAGATGGGGATGATAGATCCTTAAGAGAACATAGTTCAAGTTTTCCAATGTTATCCATAACAAGTGAGATTCACTAGCTTCTAGTAAATATTTGAGTTTCACCAGGCGGTATGGAACGTTTTTGTTAAGTGCTTGTGATTACTAGGAGTAATAGTATTTGGCACTTTGGAGTTTACTTTCTTTTGATGTGGGGCATGAGGCTGCTAGATCCTTAAGAAGTAAACTCATAAATTTTTATATGGTCCTTGTTATCGGTTGAGATTTTGTTTTCTTGGATTTGAAATTTGTGTTCATGGTATGGATGATCTTTGGTATTGGAATGGTATGAGTGATACCTCCTTTTGTTTTCCATCGTATGAGTATGATCATTGAGCTCATTCTGTATTTGGTTTTCTTGGATTTTGAAATACTATTCTTAGTTTTTGAATTTCTAGGTTTTTGATTTATTCTATGTTTTGGGATTTCAATGTTTCCTATGCCTTAAGAAAGATTTGATGATTTATGATTTATTCCATGTCTTGCGATTGAAATACGGTATGTGTCTTGAGATGGGTTTTAAGTTAAACTATTCCAGTGCCTTGTTTATATTTATGGCATTTGCATTTATTATACTATCATGTGCTTGTGTTTTATACCTTGTTCTCACTTTTGTGATATTTTGAGATGGTCTGACCCGTTTATTTTATATACTCGGGTCAAGTCGAAACTTTTCAAGTTACAAGACAGGTTGACCTTTGGATGGTTATGCTAGCAGGGAGATGATTTTTTTTGTCTTTTAGTTTATCTCATTTAGGATTCATGTTTATTTATGAGATATATATTGAGTTAGAGATTTGTACCAAATGTATATTATGAGTCTCTAGTTTTATATTTTGTAGACTCATTATTTGTATATGTATATGTTATTTATTATTCCGCTATGATCTTTGACTATTGTTTTATATGATATATTGCTGATTTTGAGGATCGATGTGTTTATTTCTTTGCATTGAGACTGTACGAATCCAAATCAAGAGATTTAGTTAAACAGTAAAAGTTGGAGATATACATGTACAGTCATTTTCTTTAATGTTTATAATGGTATGGATATATATATGTATATAATTAAAACCATTTGTGCAAGTAATATAAATCCAGTTCTATGTGTATTTTACATTAATCAACTTTTGATTTAAGTAATTTGGATATATATAAGATATTTTGGTT
This sequence comes from Allium cepa, assembly GCA_030765085.1. Lineage (NCBI taxonomy): Eukaryota > Viridiplantae > Streptophyta > Magnoliopsida > Asparagales > Amaryllidaceae > Allium > Allium cepa. The sequence goes on from CM060940.1 coordinate 582,832,425, forward strand.
ATTTCAGAAATTTTGATTAATGTATACTCCTTTAAAGTGTTTATGTTTATTTTATCATTGAAATAAATTTTAGCATGACACTAATTTACATATTGGACCATATAATGGTCAATTAAATTTATTTTTATCATGAATGCATTAAATGTTGTTGTTATGATAATAAATGAATTAATTTGTTATCATAAATGCACTAAATTCGTCAGTTACAATCAATTTAATGATGCAGCATGTTTGTATTTGGAATTAGAAAAAGCGTATGGTTTATTATTTGATGCATTTATGTTTGATAGTTACATATATGTTATATGTTTGACCCATGCTCGTTGAAAAATAAGTTTCACTTTCATGCTTTGGTTATCATAAAATAAAAGGAGCAGCAGTTTTCATATATAGCCAAAATGCATGGTTAATGACCTTAATTAAGTATTCAAATAATAATATAAAGATAAAGTGATACAGTTGTGAGAAATTGCGGATTACGGATCTTAAGGCTAGGATTAACACTAGAGGGGGGTGAATAATGTTATTAGAGAATTACTAAATCTTTTTGAGTTTATGTTAATTTAGACACCAATGTATGCAATATACAAACACAGATATGATCATAGAAATAAACACAGATGCAGAAATAAAATAAAAGCAGTAAAGGAAAGAACACATCGGATTTTATACTGGTTCAGAGTTACCCTACATCCAGTCCCGCAACACAAGTATGGATTTTCTTTCAAAAGCAATTATACAATTACACCCTCAGTTTCAAGGCTACAAGGTACGCCCTCCAGAATTTCTATCCTCTGGGTAGAGATACTTGATTTCTGGGCCACAAGTTTACCCAATTGATTTACCAAGGCTAAAATCATACCTTTTCTCTCTTGATTGATTTCCAAGGCTACAATCACACCTTTTCTCGCTTAATAGATTACAAAGAAGTCTATAAATCTGAATAGCACCGAGAACCTTGTAGAGATAGTGATAGAGAATCAAACTAGAAGTAATCGAGTTTGATTCAATGTTGATTTCGGCAGAGTAATGGTAAGAATTTGTATTAAGAAATGTGGAAGAAGAAGAGGAGTGAAAAACCAGAAAATCTGATATAAAATTCGTTGAAACAAACCCCTATTTATAGAAGAACAACAGCCATGTCCATTCATGAAGAGTTATGGCGAATAGACACTTCTTTTGAAACTTAAATTTTAACTCAACTGACACCATGTCGACATGGGGTACTTGGGCATGTCGACATCCCAAAGGATTTTTTGGTGTTTCGTTTTTCTTTGAAAATAACTTTTATTTTATATTAAAACCATTTTAAACTTTATAAATATACTTGACTATAGTTAAAATTCATAAGTAAATATAGAGAATAATATATATAGAATTTAACTATAATTTTATATTTAAATCTATGTATAAATATTTAAAAGTTAAATATATATTATTTAAAAGATAATTTAAAATCAGGAGTAATTTTGACTTTGAAATTAAAGATAATTTTGTGGCTAAAATTATTTAATATCAGGATAGAGGGTTTTGATGTTTTTAAAAAGAAAGTTTTGAAATCATTTTGAAAACAAGATAATTTTGTAAAATCATTTTGAATAAAAAGTTAGTGGATACAAAACAATGTTCCACTAGATTTTTCGTAGGTTCCATCCTACTTAGGGTTCCATCCCTTTAACAGGCTCGAAGTGGATTCCATTCCATGAATAAATTGGATTTTAAGATACCAGTGCTTTTCTATGAGTTTTAACAAGATTCCTAATAAAAATACTTAACCTTGAAATCTTGAACTCTTGATAATCTTGATACTCATGAGTCTTCTATCTTGATATCTTGAATCTCTATACTGTATAGTCTTCATTCTTGGTACCTGCATGGTTAAATCCTGCATATACATATATATCTAAACTTATAATGTCAGTATTTATATTTTATAATCTATTCTAAGGTTGTTGTCATCAAAACCATCATCTCACGGACTAACAACTGTTGCATTCTGTATAGCTATATTACGATTCACATATACGTCATAGCTACTACCTTCATTCATGTTATTTAGTATGACATTTACTATGTCATTTATGTATAATTTTATATGGCATTTAATTCTGGCGATCATCCGTGATATTTGTTATGTGATTTATTTACGACGCTTTGTATCATATTTATTTAGGAAATGTTGTGAATATAACCACATACTTAAAGTAAAAAATTATAATAGATATGATTAAAACATATTGTGTCAATGTTATAATTTTAAGTTTTTCAAGTGTTAAATAGACCCGAGGCATTTTCAAGAGTGTTTTATAGCACTCAAAATATATTGTACATGTAGTTAGAAATTAATTCAAATATATTTTTGGTGTCTCTTTGCAAACTAATTGTAAATATCCCACATTCCAATTGAGCTAATTGAAATAACTTGTCACCAAAGTGACCTCTCTTACTTTAGTTGTTCATGAAAATGTTTGATATTTGTGTGTATTTATTCATGCGGATATTTGCCGACCCAAAGGAAGACTAATATTTGGCTAAATCATCTACACACATGTAATGATAAATATGTGATAATTATAAGGTTTTACAATTGAATAACTAATCAGCCCAAAGAAAGATTGTTATTTGAGTTGAATTTATTGTCTGTATTTGATCATTACAACAAGAGTACCACTTGCAGTCAATATTACTATCTAAAGACTTGATATTAATGTTGTGCTAGGTATCTTGAGAAGAGGCATACCAATCATTTGAATTTACTATGGCTAACATTTGGATATGAGCATATATAATCAATCTTTATTTTTGTTTAATTTCAACTAATTTGACTGAAGTGTCTACCAATTTTAATTATGTTTCCATCTGGTTTGGGACTAACCCTAAGGATCAGTAAGAGAACATACTATTTTTTTCTTGACTTCGTGGATCTAGCTATTGCAATTAGGAGGATCACAACCACCCCTATTACAGTTGAATGTTTTTATAATGTTACGTGGAACATTGAGAGGTGAAATAATTCAAATTGCAAGAGTCAAATGATCATAATATATAATATTTCAAAATCTTTCAAGGATGCGGTATCTGTAGGGATAACCAATTTAAACGTGTTCTTTACTAAGAATGAAAAGTATTTTGTCAAAAAGATGAGGGGAAACAAGCAAACTTTACAGTACTTGCTTCTATAAAGTCAAAATAAAGGAAACTTAAATGAGTACCGTATGAAAAATATTGCTTCAAAAGTTAAATTCACTCAAGTTATTATTTTTTTATTACTCCCTTTATTCATAGTGTAACCATTTTAAGTAATTATTATTTTCTTAAGGATAAAATGACCTCTTATTGAGTTCGTTTAGCATTATGGTAAGAAGAAAAGAGGTTGAATCATGTAAGATTGAAAGTACTCATTAACATGCATTGTAAATTAATGCATAAATAAGGATAAAGAAGTTACTAAGGATCTAGAAGAAAAGAAATGACATATTGATATATTTATAGTTGTTTCTTTAATGAGATGTACAGACATATAAAGTGAAGTATACTAGATATTTTTAAGTTACTATAGAGATTTCAATTATACTGTTTGGATTTACTTGATAATTTTGTTATGCTGTCATTTAGATAGATTTCAGTTTTCTATTTCTATTATAAACAAAGTAGGTTATTATTGTTCATTTAGAAATAATGAGATTTATTTTTATGCATAAATTCAAATATTGTTGGAATTAAAGCTCCCACTGTTTAAAATATATTTTATATCTACATATGTTGAGTACCTTTTATAATGAAGTCTCAAATTTTGATTTAATGATTAATATGATTATTTGTTTTAGCTTACTAAATAATTTTAGATTGAGGCATTAAACATAGAAAATACTTTATTGAAATTCTCAGCGACTTAAAAGTTATAGTTTTTGGAACCCCTACTAAGGAAAAGTTTTAAGATGGGAAATGCAACAGTTTTTGAGGATATTGAGTTTGGGGGGAGAAATATGATATGAATCATTGTTTTTAAAGATAATCATTACCTTTGATTCAAACATAGTTACTTCTTTGGATAATGCATAGGATTTGTTTTCTTTCATTGACAAGAATTAAATCAAGTACCATAATAAGACAATGTTAAACAAAATTTTCTTATGGATCACTGTCTTTAAAGAAAATCATTATTTTTGATTCAACTACAATTACTTTTTCGGATAATGTATAGGATTTGTTTTCCTTTATTGAAAAAGTAAATCAGGAACCATAATAAGACATTGTCAAACAAAATTTCTTCAAGTTAAGATTGCTGTTTCAAGAAAACAAATTAAATAACCTTAAAGTGCATGGTCACTAAGGAAATCCACTTGAGAAAAAAGAAATACTATTTTGGATGACTATGTTGTTTTTCTCCATAGAGATAAATAATGGATTGATAAAGATGATTATGTGGACTTACATTAATCTGTATAATGTATTAATTTGAAATGTGGATTTAAGGTATGAATGTATATTGTAAATCTATAAAGGACAATAAAGTTTAGATCTTTCCCACTTATCTTAAGGTAACAAGATCATTGGTTACGAATAGCCATTCAAAACCAAAAGGGATCAAGTAGGTTATATGGAAAGGTATAAGGTTCTCTATAGATTAGACTATGCTCAAAAGGAAAACATTGTTTTATTTTTAAAGAATTTTCTCTTTGGTTTTACTGAAAGACTCTTTAGAATTATTTTGGAACTTTTTGTAGATAATGAATTTAAGAAACATTGAAAGGATACTAAAGTTGTGTTTCTCAATGGACATATTAATGAAACAACTTAAGAAAACCACTTAGGGTTACACATTTGTATTAGGGATTCAAATATACCATTATTATTTATGGAGTGATATTTGAATTATCACAAAACGGCTAGGCAGATAAGGCTTACAAAAAGGGTTTGGTATGAAAACTGCGAATCAATTGATTTTCTTTTGCCAAATAGATAAATGTTTTCTTATATAGTAATATAAGAACATCCTTGAACCTAAAGAAATGTAAAAGGTTCCTCATGCATTTGTGACATGGGGTCCAATGCATGCTAAGACATATGCACATATGGATATTGCATGTATTATTTAGAAGATATCTCACTGACATTGAAAGTGGATCAATGATTAGTAACCGAAATGGTTGTGAGATATCTTTAAAGAATAAGGTTATATGCTCATAGATAAAAGATCTGACTGGTTGGAGATATTAAAGCATTACGATCCGAATATTTTGGATGCCAAGCATATAAAAGATCCACTTCAGGTAATGATATTTTTTTGGTGGCTATATAAAGAAAGTTGTCATACAGACACTTATAGCCTCCTCTATTTTGGAAGAAACATTTATATTCTGTTATAAGGCATCCAACAATGGAAAATAATTACAAAACTTTGTTACAAAATTTAGGAATATTAAAAAAAGAAATTAGAAGATCACTAAAGTAATATTGTGACAATAAATAATATATTATTTTCCAATAAGGAGAGGGTGAAAAATAAATTGTAATTTATATAGCATGTTGTGATAAACTCCATTATGGCGGATCTACTTACAAAAGGATTATCATCTAAGGTATTTCATGAGCATGTTGCTCAATTAGTGTAACTTTTATGTAAGGATATTTTTGTTTAGGGGGAGTTTGTATTTGGTACTGTCATATGACACATTGCTTTATACTTCGATTACAGACTATTAAGTTCCTTTTTACTGATCAGAAAATAAAGTAACAAAGTTTTGTTTGCACTCTAGGTTATTAAAACATTGAACGTTTCGATCTCACTAAAGTAGGACCAGTTGGAAATAGACATGTATAGAGCACATCTCATGTAATTTCAATGCTACGCATCCATGATTGATCTATGTCATTTGATTGTGTTGGTATATGTGACCATTGATTGGTTTAGTTACACTAAAGATAACGAAAGCCACTTTGATCCTTTGTCAGCATAGTTAATGGACAAGATTGTTTCAGAAAGACCCTATATTATAAATAGAAAAAATTAGAGCTCATAAAGTTTGTTGAAGCGCCAAATTTGAAAATGCCAACATTATAAATAAAACGATTATGGTCCCTAAATTACACAAGCTCTAGTTATTCTCCTAATCTCTCCTAAAGAAATAATTAAGATCTAAGGTTTACGTCAATTTTGGAAGATCAAAACCAATTCTTATCTTTTAGATCAGTCACTTTCTCTTAATCAGTTCATGAAAGCAGCAATGCATTTAGATCTAAGGCTCATGTCAATATGGAAAATCAAACCAAATTTACTTTTCCAATCAGCGACTACTGATTCAAGTATGGCTTCTGCTAATTCATTTACTTTCCTCTGGTTTCTTCTCAATCAAATCAATATGGGTCATCTATTCAGAACTAGGGTTTTATGATTAATCTATCTTAAAGTATATTTAAATCCAAACATTATCTATATAGCGATATGAATATAAAATGATTACCCGGATAATCATTTAGGGCGTATTTTGATTTAGAATTTTAATTTGATAAATTGGAATTTGTGATATTAAACTTTTGAAAAATAATGTTTTAAAATCTTTTAGTGTTTAAAAAATTAATTTGAGATTTTGGAAAATTAAGTACATGAGTAAGAAAAAAAAATTAAAATGATCAAGGATTGATCAGAGTTGCACAGCAGAAGCTAGTAGACTTTTTCTCCCGAGCACAATATTTAGTACTCTATATATGTGGTTAGTGATATATTCATGGTTGATTGGTCGTTAGAAATTGATTGCTTGGTTGTATTTATTTAAATTGGATGCATGGATACTAGTGATCATAAAATAAATACCACTAAGAAAAATTGTGACTATCTATTGTTTTCACTTGTCTGGACATCGTTTAAGCATTTTGATCAATATGGGGGACACCATGTCATCGATAGAAGTTCCTAAATATCGAATGAGACATTTTTTGACATAAGAAATAAATAAATTGGAAATTTGGAAAAAAATTGAATTTAAAATAATTTAAAATGTTATTTTAGCCATCGAATGAATTTTGAGAAATGGAGGGCATGACGAGGCAACGTTGATATTCTTGTAACTAATTTTGCAGCCAAGCGACAAAATGAATTGCTAAATTACGTGGCTTAATATTATTTTATATTGTGAGATAATATTAATGAAATTTAATTAGAAAACTTCTTTAAAATCTATTTCCATTTATGAATTTAACTTTCTAGTTCTTTGGTTTAAATGAAATTAAATTATTATTATATATGAATCTTAATTAATAAGAAGTTAAAAATTAGGAAATTGTGAAAACAAATTTCGAAAAGAATTATTTGGAATTTTATTTTACAGATTTCTTTCGTTAAGGAAATTACGGGTATGCAATTTCTTTAAGGGGAGAAGTCTATAAGAATTCTGTTGTTAATTACTTAATTAAAGTTAATTATGGATAATTAAATTCTAAAGTTTGGTTTGTAAAATTTATTTAATTGTGAAATTAAATCTGATTTTTGAGAATAGTTGATTTTGTTTAATTAAGAAACGACTTTAATTTCTTAAAGAGAATTTCAATTTAAAATTGAAATATAATTAAATCAATTATTTAAATTTGATGTTTAGAGTAAAATGTTAATATTGAGACTTATTGTTTAAAATGAGAATATAAAATTAATAGTTTCTTTTATTAAATATAATGAGAATAAATTTTATTTCAAAAGTTATATTTAAACTTTAAGATATCTCAATATTAATAGAACGAGGATTTTTTTTTAAACTTGCGTTTGGTTTTTGGAAAATTTGGGAAAATCTAAGAATGATAAATAAAACATTGTTTAGTGTAAAGTTAGTGTTTATAAGTGATAAAAACAAAATAGAAACTAGTAACACTTCTCTAGGATCATATTAGCAACATTTTCTTTCTTACTGGATTTGGTTCTCAACCGAAGCCCACTTAGTCAAAAAGATAAATCCGCTTTCTCTTATTTTTTCCATTCCCTTCATTATCAGTAAAAGAAAACAAAACTAAAGAAACCAGGTTTCCTTTTTCAAAACCTAAAAGCTAAATCAACAAATTAAAAAAGAGGGAAATTGCTGGAAAATCAAAAAAAAAAAAAATGGAGTAAGTATCTTAACCCCAGTGTATCTTATAGACTTGCTTAACTTTCAGTTTACTGTGTTGATTTGGTTGCCTTTTGGTTTGAATGTAAACTAATTCTAGGGTTTCTTCAAGTTGAAATCAAGTGAAATTGGCTATGAATTTGCTGAGCAAAATATAGGGATTAAGGTGAGTTTATTACTCACACATCTATCTTCGAATAATTGGCTAGAGGTTTGTTGTTTTGATTGAATTTGTGAATTGAGATAATGATTTTGGATTCTATGGTTGCTGAAAATGTATTAGGAAAATGTGATGAAATAAAATAGTGATAACTTGCACATTTCAAACCTGTTTAAGTTCAACCCTTTTAGGTTAGAAACTAGATTCACTGAGAAACAATTTCTCTGTTGGTTACTTTCTGACATTTTGCGATTTACTTGACTTGAAATAGAATTGAAAGTATAATTGCAATTATTTCTTTAACATGATTTTCTAAGTTTGAATCTGAAATTGTTTTGGCCATATCTTATTTGTTACTGATCAGAATCAGATAATTTTAGATGTTTTAGAAAGCCTAGACTTTATACTATAAGTTTTTCGTTTTGAGTTTTGTAAAATTATGAAGTTAAAATGTTCTAAATTGCACTTCTTTATCGCTGTCTTGAGAATGAATGATGGAGATATTTAATTCTAAACCTGAGAATTGTTTTTAGTCATAACTTTTGAACCGTAAGTCAAAATTTGATTATCATTTTCCTGTTGAAATCTTAAACTTCTGTATAACACTTTCATTTTTAAGTTTTGCAAAATTTGAGGTTTAGATAGTCAAAATTATATTTCTTTGTCTCTGCCCTGAGAATAAACGACAGCAACAATAAATTTAAAACCTAAAAATTGTTTTGGCTATAACCTTTGAACCGTAAGTCCAAATTGGTGATCCTTTTCTTGTTTGATAGAGTATTATCTAAAACTTTTATGTTTGAGTTTTGTAAAATTTTGATGTTTAAATGGTTGGAATAGCAATTCTTTGTCACTTTTCGGAGAATAAACGACAGGGTTAATAAATTTTGTGTTATATGCGTGTCTCATTTTGCTTGATTGCCTTGTGCTTTTCTTTGTGAGTTTGTATTCTGATTTTATTAGTTTTTGCTAGTTGAATTCTTCTATGTTCTCGCGCTTTAATTTCTCTAATTCTTGGCTTGAGATGATATAGAGTGTGAACTCTATGGATCAATTTATTTCTAGGTTCTTGTGATGTATTTGGATTTTTGGTGTAGTAAACTTCTGGTGTTTTATGGGATTTGAACTATTTTGATTCAAAGGTGGAGTTTTTATAAATATATGTATATCTATTTAATACATATATGTTTTAAATAAAGAAATTTGCAAAAGAGAGTTTATATAAATATCGGTTTCAAATTAAATTTCTATATCGAAGCAATTCTTTTTATAAATGGTTTTAATAAGTAATCATATATATTAAAATAAATTCAGTAGAAATAATTATGGATTTCAACGTATGGTTTTGAAATATAAACTTATGTTATTTCTAAATAAAGTTTGTATATTAATATGGTTTTGAAATATGAACATTTATGGTTTCATAAAATAAACGAGTTTATGTATTTTAAATAAGAAGTTTGAAACTAAGTATATATAAAGCATTTTAGAAACCATTTCTTATATGGTAAAATCATATTAATTTCTTTCAGACTACAAATTTTTATCGGATTTTATTGAACTTAACTTTTGGCTATTTATATGCTATTTTGGCATTTTGTGTGACTTTTGGATTTTTAGATAAAATATTTTGAGAACCACAATTCTATAATGTATGAGCGGTACTAATGATTGATTTAGTGTTATTAATTGGTTTAAATGCTTCCAAGTAATGCTTCACCGAATATGGTATAACTCATTGAATAGAATATTTGAGTGGAATTTACTAAACCATTAGCGAAAGCTTGAATTTCACCGGGTAGTATACGATGCTTTGCTTAAATTTTTGTGATTGCCCTTGGGAAAATATTTAACACTTTAGGGTTGTATTCTCTTTTGGTATTTGGCATGAGGTTGATAAATCCTCAAGAGAATATAGTTCAGTTTTTCCAATGGTATCCATAACGAGTGAGATTTACTACCTTCTAGTAAATATTGAATTTGACCAGGCAATATGGAACGTTTTGGTCAAGTTATTGTGGTTACTAAGAGTGATAGTATTTGGCACTTTAGAGTTTACTCTCTACATGGGGCTGTTATATTCTTAAGAAGTAAACTAATGGATTTTTATACGATCTTTATGATTGGTTGAGATGTTGTTATCTTGGATTTAAGATTTGTCTTCATGGTATGGATGATCATTGATATCAGATCGATACTAGTGATACCATCTTTTGTTTTCCACGATATGAGTAAGACCATTGAGATCATTCTGTATTTGGTTTTCTTGGATTTTGAAGCATTATTCTTGGTTTTGGAATTTCTGGGTTATTGATTTATTCTACGTTTTGGGATTTAAATATTTCACATGTCTTATTATGGATTTTGATGATTGCCATGTCTTGCGATAGAAATATGGTACGTGTCTTGAGATTGGTTTTAAGTTAGACTATTCCAGTGCCTTGTTAATATTTATGACTTTTGCATTTATTATACCGTCATATGCTTGTGTGTTATATCTTGTTCTCACATTTATGATATTTAGAGATAGTCCGACCCATATATTTTATATAATCGGGTCATGCCAAGACTTTTAGGTTACAGGACAGGTTGACCTTTGGATGATTGTGCTAGCAAGGAGATAAACATTTTTGACTTTTAGTTTATCTCATTTTGGATTCGTGTTTGTTTATGAGATGTATATTGATTTAGATATTTGTCCTAGATGTATATTTTGTGAGTCTATTTTTATATTTTGTAGACTCACAGTTTGTATATTATATGATGTTTATTATTCCACTATTATTTGTGAATGTTGTTTTATGATATACTGTTCTGATTCTGAGAATTGATGTGTTTATTTATTTGGACTGAGATTGCAATTGTCAAATTTTTATTCCAAAGATTCAGTTAAACAGTATCAGTGTTAGTTTAAAGATATATTCACATTCGATCGCCCTTAACAAGTTCCATTCTCCATATAATTAGATGACATTATTTATAATGTTCTTTAATAATATGGGTATAACAGTTGGGTCATTACCATTTCTATTTATTCGGTCCTTGCTAGGCTCTAAGGGTCATGATGTGTTTTTAAGTTGATAAGTTTAGGCCATAAATTATAACTGCAAAATGCTATTAATTCAAAGAGAATTAGGGCTTTTAGTTGAAGCGTAGCCGGGCTGGTTACTCGACAGCCAAACAAGGGTTGGCGACCGAACATGAGCCGATGATCGAACCGTGTAACCACCTAAAGGATATGATGCATACTTAAGATGTGCACATGAAATCTCCCTCAACACTGCTCATTGCAATGTCCGGGCATGAGGTAATTTGTTCGGTGGTTGGCAGATCGTCGAACTAAAACTTTGTGTAAACTAAGGTAGCCGGTTCGTCATACTTTTTAATCGTTAATTTACTTTTGTTAGGAGTCCAACATCAATGGCATTACTTAATTTACTATATTTCCTATTGTGTGTGCACACACACTCTCCGTTGGTATGAGTTTGGTTGTTGTATTAGACAGGTATGTCAACCTGTCGTAAGACTCTCTTATTAAGTACTTTTGGAGACCAGTTTCCATCTTATTCTACTCCTCTAGATCCTGTGCTATCAGGGCATCAGACTATTCAGTGAAGCTCTACACATTCTCTGGTTTATGGATATGGACCATCATAGTTTGTTGGAGGATCCTATTAAATCCATAGATTCCGTCTTAACCACTAAGAAGCTAGATATTATCACGGCTACTCACAGCCTTCCTAGGGATGATATGCTCTTTCCTACCTCTGAACAACGTGCTCATGCTCCACAGAAAGGATACATGGCCTATTTGAGGTATCATTGCATGGTTGGGAGCCTGCCTCTCCTCTCAGTGGATCACGGGTTTTCTTGTTTACCTAAAAATTTCTTCTTTCCAACTGCATCCCAATAGTTACACTATCTTGACTAGCCACTACACCATTTTTATGAGGGAGTTTTAGTTTCCCCTACCCACCAGTAGGTCGGGTTCTTGTATTCGATTAAAAGCAAAGAAAAAGGCTCCATTTTTATCTACCTTGAAGCAAGGAGTAGATTTAAACCAATAGAGGATTTTTATTTGAAGAATAACATGTTCAATAGAGATTATTTTTTCATTTGGGACAACTCTCCGCGATTTCATCAATGGCACTTACGATGTGCGTTCTCTTGCCAGTCTATTTTCATTCATTATCCTTCCTTAGAAACTATGCAATAATCACTAATCTTTCCATTTTCTAACTTCTTCTTTAGGTTTATTAAGAGCCGCATTAGGAGAAGACTTGGAGGACATGTTGGAAAAACTACAAAAAATACCAGTGAAATTTAGGGATGATCCCCATCAAGTAACAGACACGAATTTGAGACAGCTAGGACTATTAGCTGTCGGGCGCTCGATCGAGAAAGGCAACGCTCCCTTCACACATAAGCCTGCAAATAAAAAGAAAGGAGATACTCTAGTAACTGGTGAGACAAGCAAAATACCATCTTTCCATATCTTCATTTCTCTTCTTTTATGGTGCTGACATGACTTAAAATTCGCCCAGAGCCAATCCCAAAGTCCATGCAAATATAACGAAATATAACGAGGTCAAATCTAGATTCCTTCGGGATTGTATCCAGCGAGGGCAGCCAACTTACCACCGTTATAGAATAGGATGATAACATCATCCAGACTAAGATTGTAGAGTTGATGAGCCCTCATTCTCATGATAGCGATGCCACTGTCAAAGATCACAGCGAGCCTCACTCTTTTGGGCATATTAGTCTTGAGACTTTGTCCAACTTGGATGTTGAGGAGGCCCTAAATCGTACTTTTGGGGCCGAGGAGCAAAAAGAGTCATGGTTTTTGACTATTTACACAACCTCGATCTAAGGGTTGAAATGGAGATTTTACCTTGATAGTGAAAATCCAACGACGTTTGGAAATTCATGAGGACCCTAAGGGTTCATTCAAACACCATGCACTTTTTGCACACACACACATGCATCACTTTTCTATGCTTTAGCAACACACTTCTTAGCCTATTTCTTGTCATTAACTCGGTTCTAATCTTTCATTTCATACGCTACTGTAGAGAGCATAAGTTCGAAAAGGGGAAGTTGCTATCCAAAATGAAGTAGTTGAAACCAGATACACCCTTAATGATGTTAAGAAAGTTGCACTGTTATTTAGCTTGAACCAGAAGTTGGGTAGCCAACCATGGAGCTTAAGGTGGGGGAATATTATCATATCGCCTTATTGGAGACACATGCAACCAAGACCTATAGGATGGCTCTCAAATGAGATACCGCTGACCCAGTAGCAAGTCACGATCCAGGTTTCCTATCCACGCCTCTAACTCTCCCCGGGCCTCTCCTTTCCTTCTTTTGGACTTGAGAACTTCCAAGCAACATGAGAGGATGGATAAGAGGGGAGCAGTCATATTTGCCCCTAAGAGCAAGGATAATGAGAAGGATAAAGAAGGGATGGTCATCATCATCAACCCTATTGACCCAAATTATGATGAATTCCAGTAACCCTACGAGCTAAGGGACACCATCGCTTGCTTGCTAGCTGATGCCTCCATTCTTTCTTTTTCTGGAGCAATAGATCTCCTCGGGAATGGGTTGAGTGCCATAAATGCTTAATCAGATTTTCACCCTAAGGTGTTCGAAGCTGGTAAGGAAATCAGAAGGAAGAATGTTGAACAAAATTTAAAGATCTTCGAGTTAAGGAAGTAGATGCAAAGACAAAGATCTTCAGGCAGTGTTGGATGCATTACAGAGGTCTCAAGCGGAGGAGATAAACAAGCTGAAGGTCACTCATGCTGATGAGTTGGATAAACTAAGGAAGGAGTACTCTCAAAATATCAACGCTGCCAAGGAGGATTACAACGCCAGGGTTGGGCAACTATTTGAATATTATGAGAATGTTAAAGATAAATTTACAAAAAGATTGGACGAGATCCAGGCAGTGGCTATGAAAATGTAACTTGGCCTTGTTGATTTGAAGAAGAAGGTTCTAGGGTGGAATGCTAAAAGGGTTTCTCTTATGGATAAGCTTGTGCCCATGATCGCCGAGAAAGCAACTGAAACCAGTAAAGCTGAGAAGTTGAAGCTTCACGTAGAGTGTGATGAGATGAACGACCAGTTTGATCTGGTGAAGAAGCTTCTAGGCGAGATTTTATTTTAGGATGTTTACTAAAAAGTGCTTGTCATGGATGGATGACTATAAATAGGTCATGGTTATAATAGGTTGAATACTGATATTGACGGACAAAACACTAGAATTGGAGTGTAAACTGCCATGACAAGGTCAACCGGACACCAACAGAACTCTATAGGAGTGGTTCTCCTAGAGAATGGAGAACCTAGACTTCAGTTGACGAGTCAAGATTGTTTGCTGAGTCAAACACTCATTTGGGGACCTAACAATCGGCCCGCAAATTACTGCGCCAGCAAGGAGTACATCGCTAACATGGTCAAATAGTTGGTGGAGGAAAGCAGTGGCAGGAAGAATGAAGACTGGGGTTTTGCATCAAACCTTTAATTATGTAGCTTCAACATTTGATCTCTTTTTTGCTTACATGAATGTTGATGTGATTTATTGTTTCATGTTGAATTTGATAGTCTATGTTGTTCATAACAAATAGGCTATGCTTAAACAATCACAAACAATAATTACCTCTTCATCTACATATGATAATGCTAATGAAGTGAATGTGAAATTAAAATTTGATGGCCTATATTTCTAAACGATAGTTAATAGGCCATGCTTAAAATAGATTTCATTTTCAACTTTGTTGTTGTTTTCATGAGAGTTGGTAAATGGTTTAAGGGGTGTTTTATAGTTTGATGGCTTATGTTGAGCTAATTAATAGCACAAATAAGCCAAACTTATGATAAACACATCATTTAAATCCACTAATGACTAAAAAAAGAGATCATTATTTCATTATTGTTGAACTATGTGATCTAGAGAGTGAATTTATCTCTAAATTGTTTTTTTCACTCTCATATTTTTATCTCTTTCTTTTTGTCATTTTTCTCATTTTCTAGCTTAAAAACATTTTCACTTTGGTTGATATAATTGAATGAATTTTTAAAATCAACAATTACCTGCGGATTGATCTGTATTCACCACGTACTACAAGTGTACGCCGTGCGCTTGCGGTAAATTTTATTTCTAAATTCGTCTGGCTATTTTCTAACTCCGTAGACATTTAGCTGTCCGAACAAGTTTTTGGCGCCGTTGCCGGAGAGTTGTTTTGGTTTTATTTTCTATTCTTCGAATTATTTTCTTTTGATTTCATTGTGTGTTTTTATTTTGTTTTTGTTTACAATTAAAAAATAAATAAAATAAATGTGTGTGTGTTTGTTGTGAAAATTTTGTTTTCATTTGTTGTGTGCTTGTTTTTCTTGTTTTCTTTTGCATTTGCATTGCACTTCTATTAAACAAAAAAAAAACAACATATACAGTTTTTTTTTAAAGAAATGTTTTCATTTGCATTCTATTTTGGGTTCACAATTGCTATTTGATTTACATTACACCGTTCACTGCTCACATTACTCTATGTTCAATTTCGCTTCAACATTACATTTTGTTTTGAACTGTCTGCTGTCATCTAACAAAAAAAACTTCACTGTTGCATTACTTCTACCATTCCCCTTCATCCCAACTGCTTCCAATTCCATCCGTGCACCACTCTCTGCACACATCCTCCACCATTAACATTACTGCCAACTTTCTCTGTCAACCTCCACAAAACATCACTGCCTGTTTAGTGATACATTCATATCACCACCAGTAGCCACATCTTCATTTCATACAAACCACTTGAACATTCACCGACTTACCATCAACCAACCTTCCTTGATCCCCAAACCAATTGTTACAGCAACAAAACATATACTGCTACCCAGACTACTTCACAAAACATCAAATACCTACACCAGACACTATTTCTCTGCCTCCACCAAACTGTTTGACTGTGCATCTTCCACTCAACAACTCAAACATAACTCTGTCCACACTTATTCCCACTTCCAACCACCATCTAGCTTCCATCACAACTTACCTCTACTCCTCCAAACAATGTGCTCCTTCCTTCACCACAACCATCATTTCATATCCAACCACCTTCACCACAAACAATATCACCCACCTCCTCTGTCTCTAGCTACTGTACTTCAAAATGCTGCCCATACTTGCTTCGACCCATCACAACATCACTTACCCTCTTTACAACTGCTATACAGTGCACACAAACACCTGTGCACTGTGCACCGATACAACAAACTTCCCAATACCTCTCTTCCACACTGCAGCCTACAACCATCCCAAAGCCACAAGACCATCAACATTCCCCTATACCCATCATCTCTAATTCTGCCTGTACAAGTTCTCCAAATCACCAAAACAACAACACACATTCATCTCCCATACAATCTGTTACTGCTACCTTCCCTGTCATACTGCACATACAATATTCATCACTTCATCAATTATCAAGACAGCCATGACTTCCTCTACATACCAGTTTCTTTACAACTACAACATCCACCTCTACAACATCCCACAGACGTACTTCAACCATACTTCAATCACCTACAAACAACCAAACAAGCACACAATACCACCACAGTACCTTCCTTTCAACAACATCAACGTGAAATGTGAAACCATCACCCAGCCATTGTCAACTGCTACACTCCCAGCCTACTCTGCCTCACCCCATTGCAATTGACTTCCTCCACCTAGCTGACATGAACCACTTCATAGTAAATCACCAACCACCGAAACCACCCTACAAATCAAAAATAAGTCGCGAGTTCCTCGAAGCTAAATAAAAGATTCGAAGTTGCCAATTCCTTACAACTGCAATCTCAAGCGAACTGAACCATTTTACTTCACAGAAATTCACCTCGTGTTCTTCCAAGCAACATCATTTAGCAACCTCCAGTACCCATCAGACCACTCGCGACTTCAAATACCCCCAATTCAACCGCAATCTCATCCAAAACCAAACCGACCTCCATCTCAAATAGACCACCAAGCCGACCAGAAATCGATAATCTCCCCCTACCAGAGCTACAGCAGCCACACCCAAGCATTCAACGTTCCAAAGACCACCTCCACCTGGTTCCGTTGTCGATTTTGATTTGCGACTTCGATTTCGATTTTTCAAGTTAATTTTGAATTCTGTTTAATAAAACAAGATAGAAGAAAAAAATAGTGTTTCAGCGTTTTGGGCCGGGTTTGGGTTTATTTTTATTTGATTTGTTTGTCTTTGTCTTTTTGTTTCTAAGTTTATTTGTTTCTTTTCAAGTTCATTTGTGTTATAGAATAAAGAAAATAGGAAGCCATTAGAGAGAGAGGCAGAAGACATATTATTTATTCCTGAGAATAGATTATCTATTTACATTACATTAGCACCTTATATAGAGGCCTAGGAGCTTGGGGTAGAAATAATCCCACGATGTGGGACTAAATACAAAACAGTATATAGCATATTCACTATTTATATTTACATATATTATAACACTCCCCCTTGAATATGCGTCTTCAAAATCTTGAATCCTCTGATAACTAGAAAATGTCCGTTTCGAAACGTGTATGATGATTACTCCCCCTCATTATTATCTTGCTTGCATTTATCCATTCAGTCGATATAGATATTGTCCGTTGCCTCATTCAAAACCTCTATAAGGAAAACCCAATGGGAAAAACCTTGAAAGAGGAAAAGAGTATAACTTGTGAAATAATAAATATCATACTAAAAATGATATTCCTTCTAAGAGTTTGATACTTCGGGATCAAAATAATGCCTCATTAAACCTTACTAAGAAAAACCCAATGGAAAAAATCTTAGTGAAGGAAAAAGAGTACAATGACATATTTTATTTTCTTATTTCTTTAAATAAAGCTTGATACTTCTGGATCAAACTAATGCCTCATTAAAACCTTACTAGGTAAAACCCTATGGGAAAAATCTTAGTGAAGGAAAAAGAGTACAATATAGTATGTCATATTTCAATAATTTATTACATCAGATAGAGTTTGATACTTCTAGATCAATTTAATACGTCAGTAAAAACCTTACAAAGGAAAACCCGATGGGAAAAACCTTAGTCAAGGATAAAAATATAATTTAACTTAAATAACATATTTGAGATGTTATTTCTTGAAAAGACGTTTGATTCTTCTAGATCAAGATAATGCCTCATTTAAACCTTAATAAGAAAAACCCAGTGGGAAAAATCTTAAATAAGGAAAAAGAGTACATTATAGCTTATTTCAAATGTTACCAGGGAGCTGATACTTCTGGATCAAGATAATGCCTCGTTAAAACCTTACTAACAAAAACCCAGTGGGAAAAATCTTAGTTAAGAAAAAAGAGTGCATTATAAAATACTTATGAATTCTCCCCTTGATTTTAATTTTTCCTCTGAATTCATATTCGTCTTTCGATAACTTAAATTGGTTATAGATACTTCTGGATCCATAAATATGTATCTCATTCATAATACAATTTATTAATAGTTTTCTTTGATACAATCAAATTTTCTAAGATTGTTTCTTCCAAATATGGTTTGCATTTTATGCATTTGTATGCTACTTTTATGAAAAACACTTCATGTGCTTTCATTTTTATGCTTCAAATTAATTTTGCGCATTGCAACTATACATCTTTCATGAATATTAAAAATTTCATTATAACATTACTAGAAAGCAGGAAGTAATCTACTCATCTTGATGTATCAAGATTTTCATTACAGCAATACTTAGAAGAAATTTGTAATCTACACTTCATGTCTTTTTCATTCTTTATAACTACAAAAGTTATATATATTCTTCAGAAGTTTGTATACTTTAATAAGTATTTGCATATCGCAACTATCACTTCAATGGATATTAAGAGTTTCATTACAACGATACTTAAAAGTAAGAAGTAATCTACTCATCATGAATTATATCAAGATTTTCATTACAACAATACTTAAAAGTAGGTTGAAATTTACTCTCCTTGTTCTTTGCATTCATGATAACAATGAAAGTTATTTATATTCTTCAGGAATTTGTATACTTTCATTATTTAATATGATTTTAAACCACATTTATACCTTCGGGGTATATTAAGCATTTCAAGTACTTTTGATACTTTGCGGACTACAAGTTTAGATTTCTTATTAAGGAGAATTTCATGATGGCCAATCATGTATTTCGCTAATCCAGGATCTTTAATCCATTTATAAACATAAGCGCTTTATTATTTATAAATTTATTATCGATGATTATTTCTTGTCAGTTCTAGACATGATTTATTGAGATCTCTTTAATTATCATGTTTTAGGTACCTTACCCTCTTCTAGGGTTATTTGAGAATCATGTCATGGATCTCTTTCAGAGCATCCTTAAGTCTTTCTTCAAGAACACTCACCTCCTTTATTTGGCATCTTTATTACTTACTCTAAAAATATTTTGAACTGACTTTTGAACCATATTTCAAATGTGGTTTACAAATTTTGATCCTTCAGGGATTCAAGTCTATATTGGAGAAAGTCTACTAGGGATAATATTGATAATATTTTGCATCATTGTATATTTTAATAAATATTTAACACTGATGATCAAAATGAGCTTGTATCCCTTTATCCTCCCCCTCAATGTTGACAAACATTGTCACATTAAATAATAATCATTTTTGGACTCTCATTTTGATCTATTATGATTTTGCTACTAGCAAGTGCATCACACATATTAATAATAGGAGGATGATTCTTTTATAAGATGCATTCAGTTGATATTGATTATTAGAGTTTGTTCTCATTCATTGATCTAAGCAATTGGAGGAATTTACTTATTGTGTAGATCATTCGAATGCATACATGACTTCAGGTCATTCAACATTTGTGTTGACTGAATTTTAAATCACTAAATAATGTCTATGCATAATCTATAAGATGAGCTTATAACAAACTTCAGGTTGTTAGCTAAATATTTACATATATAGATGTATACGTGCGTCCACGTATCACATATATATTATAAAATTTTCATATTCTTTCTCATTTGAATTAGTGATTTTTAAAACAAACTATTACAAGGATCCAAACTATTAATTTCTATTTATAAATCAATGTCAATGCAAACCTGTCAAAACGGCATGATAATTTTCAAAACATTTGGTTTGAAACCATATCGAACTTCTGGTTCGAATAAAATATACACACAACTTCAAGTTGTTAAGTTTATTCCTCAATTATATCTCAAATATCAGTTTTGAACCTAATTATGATTACTTATCAAGGAATAATTTTAATTGCGTATAGACATTTCTACACATCTCTATTGAGAGTTTTGTAAAAAAAAAATTACAGCAGAAATAATAATAGTATCTTCTGGATACTTGGAATGTTACAGATACAGATTTCCTCAGGACCATATGTATAGTTTTCAAACTTTTAGGATCTAATCTAAACTAAATTAGGATCCTTTATAATCAAATTTCTATGCATTTATTTGGTTTAATAAAATTACCAAACATATAAGCAAATCTCTTCTAGAGATATGTTATCATTTCCTAATTTATTAGTCTCTTTTAGGGATATTTTATTATCACTACTTCTGGAGTGAACTTATCTCTTCTAAAGATATATATGTACTATTGGAATGTCATATCAATGTACAATGTTTCTATTTGTAGAAATTACATAATTACTATCTTTACAGTAACATAAAACATCCCTACTGGAGTTTTTTTTGTAACTATCTTTGAAATGACATATCAGACTTTAAATACAGTAACAAAATTAGATGCACCAAATGAAAGTAAGATGCGAAAGATAAAACCACTACTTCTGGAGTGTAACATTGGCATACAATATCAATTTTTCTCTCGATAAATTGTTGTTATTACTCAAAAAAAAAATTATATTATTATTCCTTCAGGGACTATAGTATTTCCTTTTAAGGAATTGCAATGTAACAAAAATAAAATTTCTATAACATCTCTTCTGGGATGTTATATTTTGCAATATAAATATAAATAAATCTCTAAAACATCTTTTCAAGGGATTAATACACACACATCCAATGATGTTTGATATATCATATAACATAATATCTTCATGATATTTGGTTAATATAATATAAATATGAAGATATAAGGTAAGGTATAACTCATTTGGAGATTTTTGTAATCTCTTGAATGCAGCATTATTATCTCATATGATAATATATTATTTTCCTTTAACTTCTTCAAGAAGTACAACCTTATCATTTTACACAATTTCAATAGAGCTTCAGGCTTCTAACTCATGAACATCAAGTCCACTAATTTATTATGAACTTTGGGTTCTCAAATTTTGTGTAAACTGCCTTATTTTTAGAAGCTTGTACATTTTGACAAATTAAAAAAAATACTGACAAGAATTCAAGCTTGTAAAGTTTGTCAGAAAATCTTTTCATAATTCCAGACTTCGGGCCTTGTACTTTGAATTATACAACTTCTATTGAAATAATTCCTTTGAGTTGTTAAACCTATTTTTTCCGTTATAACAGACATTACTTGTCAAAATAAATACATCAAATAGTAAATCATACGTCTATTCTTATTCCAAACACAAACATACAACGTCATTTAATTTACAATAGTCAATGCATTTAGTGCATTTATGACAATAAATGATTTAATTTATTACCATAACAATTGCAATTAATTCATTTGTGATAAAAATAACTACAATTAACCTTTATGTGGTTCAGGATATAACTACTGTCATAGCAAAATAATTTCATTATAAATATATGAACTAATTGAACAAACAGTACTCAAAGTAACATAATTTCATCTCAAATATAGGTTCAATATTACTCAATAATAAAATTAAAATGAATATCTTAAAGCGAAACTTTATTTCCCAATAATCAGAATTTCTAAATAAACAAAATTATCTCAGATCTATCCATATTATTCATAATCATAAATAACTATAAATCTCAGATCCAAATCATTATTATTTTCATAAGAAAACTAACTTCATAATTCTTTACCAAATATATCAAAACAAACATGCAAATCTTCAAATCAACACAAGTTATTTTAGAAATTTAGGAAATTAAGATTATTTCAGATCTATTATATTTGATCTATTATATTTTACCTTTTGAAAAGTGATTGGATGCATGGAAGAAGGAAAAAAAAATTAGGAAATAAACTTCCTATTAGAATGCCTTATTTTTAATTAAAAAGAAAGAGAGTAGAAGAGTAGATATGTTTCTATATATTTATTTGGTTTAGTAAAAACACCAAATATATCAACAAATCCCTTCCGGAGATTTTTTTTTAATATATTATTTTCACTACTTCTGGAGTGAACAAGTTTCTATATATTTATTTGATTTAGTAGTTAATACCATTGGCAAATATTTTTAGAAATTCAGGTTCCAATTTTACTTTTTAAAAAAGTCTTTGTTAAGTACTTTAGATCCTAAATGGTACAACTTGATTTTCATTATCAAACTTCAGGTTTGATTGCAATTGAAATTTACATAATCTGAATTAGATTTTCTAATAATTCAAAGCTTCACATCTCAAATTTATATATTTGAGTTTTGATATATAATCCTTTTTTTTAGTTAGAACTTCTGGTTCTTTATTTTGAGGAAACTTGTAATTTACTGATTTATGAAAACTGCATGTTCTCAATTATTATTTCCTTTTCCCTTTTTTTTAAAAGGAAACATTGGAAGATATTATGCTTATCATGTAAGCTTTTACTAAGGTTTCCATTCACTTAATACGATCTTCTAGATACATATTATATTTATATTTGTTTCTCTTAGAAACAATAAAATATTTCTTCTGGAAATATAAATCATATATCAAAATAATTTCCAAAGTCTTCATTCAAATCTAAATCAAATCAAAAGGTTTTCAAAATGAAATCCCCATTTACCAACCATGTTTGATTTCTCAAATCCATGTCCAAACTAAATACAATCAAATTCAAAAAATTTACTTTAATCAACAATAATAAATTTTGTCAAGTTCAAACTTGCATTCCAAAATGAATGAACTAAAAAACATAAAAATAAGTATGATATTGAGATCTACAATATAATAAGATCATAAAAATAGCAGAAAAAAAAGATTTGAAATATAATAACTAATAAAATAAGAATCAGATCTCAAAGTTTAGATCTATATAAGATCTAAAATTATAAGACTAATATAATAAAATTTAAAAAAATAAGACAACATATTCAGATCTGAAGAAGTAGATCTAGAATGGAATGAGATATAAAAAAAATGATTTGGAAGATTAAATCATCAGAAAAATGACTTACCGTTATGAGATCTATAATTGCATCCGAAAAAGAATAGATATGATTTCATGAATTATCACAATTGTAGATCCATAACTTTTTTTTTGTATAGATCGTGCTGATAACGTGTTATAGAATAAGGAAAATAGAAAGCCATTAGAGAGAGGCAGAAAACATATTATTTATTCCTGAGAATAGATTATCTATTTACATTACATTAGCACCTTTATATAGAGGCCTAGGATCTTGGGGTACAACTAATCCCACGATGTGGGACTAAATATAAAACAGTATATAGCATATTCACTATTTATATTTACATATATTATAACAATTTGTTTATTTTAAGTCCTTCTTTTGTTTAAGTCCATTTGTTTCCTTATTTTTTTAATCTGGGTCAAGGTGGATTGTTTTCAACTTTTCTTTTAGTTTAAATCCAAAAAAGAAAACAAAAAAATTTTAGTTTTCATTTGCCTTGAGTTTCTTCTATAAAAAACAAAAAAAACACACAATAATAATAATAATAAATCAAATTTCCATTTGTTTTATTTTCATTTTTTTTGTTTTACTGGTTTTGTTTGATCTTCCTTTGTTATAATAATAAAAAAAAGAACTTGAATATATCTTATTTCTATTTTCAGGTTGCCAAAGCAGAAAATCTCAAGGAAAAGAAGTGCTTGCTCAATAACTGCTTTGTTTTGCTAAAAAATCGCTAATATTCTTGACGCTCTAGTATCATGCCATTTTCTTTTGTTTTATTTGAATTCATTGTTGGTTGCTAGTATTTGCATTTATGTATAAAAAAAATTCAAAATCCAAAAACAAACTTCATTTAGTTGCATTGTAAATTCACGTTTAATTCTTATTTTGCATTCATCTCATCTTATTTTCTTTTCTAATGGCAATGCCCCAATTCACATAAGGTGAGGGATTTCATCACCCTTTTCTTAGCCCACAAAAGCATTTCATCGTAGAATTTAACTAATAATAAAGGTTAGACGTTGGACCTAAGAGTGTCACGAGCTCACTTAGGGCTTAATTGTATCTTTACAATTGTTTTATTTGAACGATTTTATTTCTTGGTATTTAGGCTACGGCAGAGTAATAACCAGTTATAAAAATTACAGTGATATGTAAATATTATATTGGTTGTTCCTCTGAAAGTACTTAAACCTTCAGTTGCATTGCTATGGTGATTCGTGGTGCACCGATAACCGTTGTCCGTTACCTGGCTAATAAATATTTTTGTTGATTTAAGACAAAGTGTGACTATACAATTTTGGGTTAGGAGCTATTAGGGACAGAAAACTGTAATCAAGTCCTTTGCCTTCATTTAATTGCACTAGTTTATGCATATTTAAAAAAAAAAACCCAAAATCCAAAATCAAAAAAAAAAATTTAAAATTTAAATTGGTTTTTAATTAAAAAAAAAACTTTTGGTAAATATTTGAAACTTCAAAAAACAAAAAAATCCAAAAACAAAAAAATTTGCAAATATTCTCTTGAAGTTTTTAAATCCTTTTTCCTCGACATTTAAAAAATCTTTAAAAAAACTAAAAATCAAAATCCAAAAAAAAATTATAAAACCTTTTCATAAAACAAAGAAAAAAATCAAATAAAAATCAATTTCCCTTTTGAAAAATAAATTTTATTTGTAAATATTTTTCCTTTATAAAAAAACCAAAACATTCTTAAAAATGTCTGAATTTCCATATTCGCTTGAATTTTACAATAGTTGTGAAAATCAATATAATCCATATGATTTCAGTCCGAATTCGTATGGATATTTCAACGACAACTATTCTATAAACAATTCGAATTTTGAACAATAAAATTTTCAAAACAATGATTAACCATCGACTCTCGAAAATAGAATTTCATATCTACTTAAAATCTCTACACAACAAAATCAAATGATAAATGAATTGTGTAATTCTTATTTGTGTAATAACTCAAGTCAAGGATTCCAAAATTTGAATTCAATTCAAAATTCAAACGATTTTGATTATAACCCATGCCACTTCAATTTCAAACTCCAAAATGAATTTCAAACTAAAAATGAAAATGGAAACAACTTTTTAAATGAATTTGGCAATGGGAATAATCTTAACCACGACACAATTGAAAACTTTTGTTCTCAATAATCCAAATCGAAAATTCTCAAGTTAATAACTACAAATTCGATTTTGTTGAACAAATGAACGAAATTTGCGATGATCACACGGATTCGTTGTTTGAAACATATATGAAACAATGTGAACAACAAAACCAAATCCCAACATGTGACGAGTTAAGTAATAATCCATCTTTTACCAAAATCGATGATTTTCAAACAATAACTTTTGAAACTTAAAATGACGACCTTAATGAAGTTGTTGAAAATTCCGTAATTGAGTTAGATTTCAATTCTTTGAGGGTGTGGAACCAAATTTAAAATTCGATCTTCCTTTTCTCGATTTTGAAAATTTGAACACAACAACTTTCGATTTATAACTTGATATACACATTAAAGTTGTTGATAATCCAACAAAGGAAGACAAATTTAACGAACCCAAATTTTTTGGACTTTTGGATGATGAGTTGTTAAATTCCAACGGGGAAGATGAAAACCACCATTTTGATTTTGAAATCAATAACTCTAGAAATGTTTTCAATGATAAGCTTGAATTTCAAATTGGTGAAAATAAACTTGAATTTTAATCAATTGTTTTATCGACCCCAAAATCATCGAAAACAAAACAACTCGTACAATTTTCAAAAAAACAACATTTGTTTTTCCAAATCAACGTTCAACTTCGAAATCTTTTTACAATTTGGTTTTCTACACTTGAGCCGTGTCTCACATGCTTGGTGAGACAAATGAATCGGTTCTTGGAAGACCGGTTCATTTACTCTTTAACGACATGTCCTGTAAATAATCATATTTTCATTTTCATTTAAATAAAGGTTATGTTTTTATTTTTCTCCTTCCACTTGGGTTGGCTGTGGGGACACAGTCAAAATCAAATGCGAGGGGATATTCACATTCATTTTCGATTTTTCATGATTTATTTTTACTTTTATACAAAAAATAAAACAAAAAATCTCAAAAACAAAAAAACAACAAAAAAACAATTTTATTTAAGCATTTTTGATTTATTTTTAAAGAAACACTATTGGATAAATATATGGTTTAGGTATTGAGTTGAAATTTTTGAAAGTTTAGTTATCTTAACAAAAATAAAAATGAAGTTTGATTACAAATAACAATGATTTAACTAGTATATAGGAAGATCCATACGTGTTAATTATGAAATACATCCTAATTGAAAATCTTTGTTTTAAAAAGTGGTTGATTTAAAGTAAAGATATAACAATATTTTTTTGTCTTCTAAGTTAAATGGTGTTAAGGTGATTTTGCAAAACTCTCTCTCTTAAAAATAATAATAATAATAATAATAATAATAACAACAACATCCAAAGTATTCACTCTCATTTAAAAATCCTCATATTATGCGTGGGTGAATTACTTGGAATCTTTGATTATGTGCTTTCATACTCATTTAAAAGTCCTCACGGTTATGCATGTATGGAACACATGTAAAAAAACAGACTTAATAAAAACCAACTACGATCGATAGGTGCATGCATGAAAGTGTGTGCACTCGCCATGCTCTGTACTCCCTTCACATAAGCCCGAAAGGCAGTGCGTGGGTGGTATATCTAGCCTCAGTTTACCTGAGCTAGGTGTGTAATTTTTCTTGCAAATAATGAGAGAGCAAGCAATTGAAAGCCTAGCACTATTTTTATTTATTTGATTTGATTTGTTATTGAAAAGAAATGAACATACCACTATGATAAACTTTGATAATCAACTAAGGATCCATTTCATAGTTACACTGTGTTATTAACCAAAACAACGAGTTAAACTATAGTCTATTTGTTAAGATAACTTGATTTTTGTTGGAAATTTTAACGAGTAAATTAATAAATTTTCAAGATAATAACCAAAACCTATATTTAACTTATTCGTGTCAATTAAAAATAAATCCTTCATTTGTAAATATTTTCAAAAACTTGCATTCATCTCTTTGTAAATAAATCTTGCATTTTGTAAATATTTTCATCCTGCATTTGGATTTTGTGGGTAGTATCCGCTGAAAACCCTTACGAGACAACACTCGTCCTATTGGGGACACTCAGAGGTTTAACGGCCTGTTGCATATGCTCAATGCAATCGTGCTCCCTACGAAAATGGATTTATCTTAGTTTTTCTTTATTCGAGGACGAATAAAAAGATAAGTGTGGGGGTATTTGATGTGCATGTAAATGTGCATATTTTTACCACTGTATTTATTCTATTTAAATTAAATAAATGATCATATTGGGTATTTTAACTTGTTTTAACCAAAATCCATATTAACCCCAAATTGTCACATATCCATCTTCATATAGGGGAAAAATGGTCATTTGTGTTCATATATTTCTTTGAGAAAGATTAATTAGAAATTTATATATATTTGTGCAGGAATTTGATCTCAAATAGGAGTGGTTTCATGAAGACTCATGCATGCACAAAATGAATACAAAGGAATGAAGATGGAAATAATTCAAAGGCGTGCTAATGAGGGACCCTACCTACCCACATACCTTCATGTACAAATTAGAGGCTAATGCACATGCTTATGGAACTAGTGGCTTCATGTATACTTAAATAATGATTAGTAGAAGATAATGATTACTTGGCCTCCATACTTTCTCAAGTGTATTTTGGGCATTCCCTAAAAATATGAATCAGGGTTTAACACATGTATAAATACCCCTTATGTTTCATGTAATCTCTTCTTCCTTAGTCTCTCTTTTAAGCTCTCTTTTCTTAGGAAGATAAAATGAGAGCTCTCTTTCTTTTCATGGCTACTTAGACATTTCTTCTTTTATGTAATTCTTTTTTTAATGCAATTCAATACATGTTCTTCTCTTTTCTTGTTTATTTCCTTTCTTGTTAGTAGTTAGTTTATTTTCATGCAGGTAGAGTAGATTTTATTTTAGGCAAATAGATTATTTTAGCTTTTCATCTTGCTCTCCTTTTCCTCTTCTTTTTTGTGTTTCATGTTGCATGCTACTTGTGCTGATATGATAACACAAATTCGAGGCCAATCCCTTCAATTTAGGGGTAATGAAGCCTCTAATTATGTAGCTTCAACATTTTGATAAATTTTGATCTCTTTTGTGCTTAAATGAATGTTGATGTGATTTATTATTTCATGTTGAATTTGATAGTCTATGTTGTTCATAACAAATAGGCTATGCTTAAACAATCAAAAACAATAATTACCTCTTCATCTACATATGATGATGGTAATGAAGTGAATGTGAAAATAAAATTTGATGGCCTATATTTTTAAACGATAGTTAATAGGCCTGCTTAAAATAGATTTCATTTTCAACTTTGTTGTTGTTTTCATGAGAGTTAGTAAGTGGTTTAAGGGGTGTGTTATAGTTTGATGGCTTATGTTGAGCTAATTAATAGCACAAATAAGCCATACTTATGATAAACACATCATTTAAATCCACTAATGACTAAAAAAGAGATATCATAATTTCATTATTGTTGAACCATGTGATCTAGAGAGTGAATTTATCTCTAAATTGTTTTTTCTACTCTCGTATTTTTATCACTTCCTTTTTGTCATTTTTCTCATTTTCTAGCTTAAACACATTTTCAACTTTGGTTAGTTTGATTGAATAGATTTTTAAAATCAACGATTCCCTAGAGATCGATCCGTATTCGCCACGTACTACAAGTGTACGCCGTGCGCTTGCGGTAAATTTTATTTCCAAATTCGTTTAGCTATTTTCTAACTCCATAGACATTTAACCGTCCGAACAATGGTTAAAGATGAAGCAACACACTACGGTAAAATAATTCCACCAAAATGCGAATCAATTCCCACGGTTGGAAGAAGCAGGGCTGGCTGAAAAAAAAGATTGGTGATGGGCATTCGAAGGAAGTATTCCAGAGCAACATAGCAGTAAACATTGGAAACTCTGGTAGTTAGAAGAAAAGAAGTTAAAATTCCAGTAACGGGCATGACACAAATGCGAAACATCCGAAGAACTTCGGATTAGAAGATTACACGCCCTTGAATGACACACGGGAGAATATATATATTTTTCCACTCAAGGAACTGAGCAATATATGAAGCCACCGTGGAGGGAAGCGATAAAGCAAGATAAACATTTTGAGAAGTACCGTCGCTTCTATGAACCATGGACATAACACTAATGAATGCAGACATTTGAAAATTTTAATCAAGGAGTTGATAAGGAAAAAAAAGCTCCAGCAGTATGTTAGGGAACCACGGAATGGTGGAGAAACTGCAAGACCCCAGTGTCTACATGCTTGAGGGAAACTGCCCAGACCCAGCAGAGAAAGGCCCAGGCGAGCTGACGAAATATTGGTCATTAAACAACCTTCAAGCTAGCCGGTTGCCCAGGAATGAAGTAGCAACCTAAAACAATACTGATTCATTCATCCTTCCCCGATTTCCTTCCACAAATAAGCCTCCTAGGGACACCGGGGCATTGTAAATAAGTAGGACTTTCAATTTCTTCTACTCATTAATAAAATATGCTTCTTGAAGCAATAGAACCGTGTTCTTACAAGCAAAACACCCATATCGTGCAATCGACAACACAGCCGAGAAAACCTCCTCTTCTCTCGAATGATAGACAGGGACTGTAGATTCACTAACCGTTGGATCAATGGGTCGCATCGATACCCAACCTTTTAAGAACTGGCATTGTCCCAAGATTGGAAACATCGGGAATGTTTAAACCAATGGATCGATGGGTCATATTGATCTCCAGCCTTCTAAGAACTGGTGTTGTCCCATGACTAGCAACGTTGGAAAGGTCTAAACTCCCAGATCGATGGGTCATATGGATCCTCAAAATTCTAAGAACCGGCATTGTCCCAAGACTGGCAATGTCAAGAAGGTCTAAACCATCAGATCAACGGGTCGTATCAATCCTCAACCTTTTGAAAACTGATTTTTTACTAAGGTTGGCAATGTTGGGAACGTCTAAATCACCGGATTGATCCTCTACCTTTTGAGAATCGATGTTGTCCCAAGACTGGCAACATCGAAAAAGTCTAAAACTGCCGGATCATTGGGTTGTATCGATCCTTAACCTTTTGAGAACCGACGTTATCCTAAGACTAGAAACGTCGGGAACTGACGTTGGGAAGGCTTAAACCGTCGGATCGACTGGTCGTATCGATCTCCATGCCTTCAAAGAACCGATGTTATCCCAAGACTAACAGCATCGAGAAGGTCTAAACCGCCGGATCGATGGTGACATCGACCCCTCACCTTTCGAAAATCAACATTGCCCAATGACTAACAACGTTGAGAAGGCCTTAATCGCCAAGTCGATGGGGAAAATCAAATCAAACCACTATATTTACGGGGAAAATTGATCCCAACCTTCTGAAACCGGCATATCCCCAAGACTGGCAATGTTGCGAAAATCAAAAACGTTGAGTCAACGGTTACATTGACACCTCATCTTTTGATAACTTGCATTGCTCCAACAAAGTCAAGAAGGCCCAAAACAGATAGGTCGATGGTTAAATTGACCCTTGCCTTCCAAGAACAGGCAATGCTCCGGCAACATTGGGAAGGTCCAAACCGATTGATCAACAGTCAGATCGATCCTCAGCTTTTTAAGTACCGTTGTTGCCCCGACAGCGTCGGGAAACTCCAAACCTCCGAGTCAGCTGAAAACTCGAACCTTTCAGAACTTGACATCACCGACATATAGGCAATAACAAAAGGAATAAGGTGAAGCCCAGAGATATGCAACGTCAAAGAAAGGTCTAAAAGTTAAGCCGTTTGTGTACAAGTTTTCAAAAATAGAAACTGATGCGTAGCTGGGATCTTAACATTAAACTTGGAAGAATTTGTTATGACAGTGACACATCTTTACAATAATGCAACCGAGGAATTGGCAACATTAAAGATATAATGCTTGGAATGATGCAAAAAAGGTCAGTAGTTCTTGGAGATAGGAAATATCATATGGATCAGAATAGGAGCAATTGAGTGAATCATTCAAGATATCCAATCTTCCATTGATGCCTAAATTCTGACATCCGTCCCTATGAGCAGGGGAACATATGCCAGTACATGATCGAAACGAAATCGATCATATCTGAATAGGAACAACCTTGGAGTTAGCTAAAGTCACTATTCTATTATGCCAAACAAAGTATTTTTGTAATAAAAACAGAGCTAAGAAATAGAATATAGTAAAACAGTTGCAGGAATATTACTTGCATGCACAGAGTTGCGGTAAATAAACATATTGCACAGAAATAGAGGTATATGACATAGGAAATTGCAATACAAGCAATCATATTATATACACATATAATAAAATATAATAGGCACAGTACATGAAATTGCAGAAAGTATACAAGAGAGATTACGAAAGTAAAGCTAATCTTTGATTATAACTAAAAAAAATATGTACAGGACAAACAGCAGAAGCCATGCCCACACAATATCAATCTATTTCAGACACAAAAAACAAAATACAGACTCGATCCCAACAAACACAGAAAACCAAATGCTCGATCAGCAAAAAATTGAGTCTTTACTTCTTGTCGCCTTGGCTGCCTTTACCATCCTTACCTGGATGGGTTGTGAGCTTTTTTCTACCTTTGGGTTCCTTAATAAGGGGAGTGCTGCCTTCAGAATGTATGGACTCTTCTCCAGTAGTAAAACCCAGTCCTTTAGATCCATCGGCTGCCATACCTCTATGCTTTGATTTTCCTATCTTGATTGTAAATGGAGAAATACTAGACTGGCGACTTCGTGCTCTTTATTTATGTTAAGTATCTTTTGCTCCTTCTCCAGACTCTCCTCCACCATCTCTTGGTCGGTGCGGTCTGAAGCATCTACAATATGAATGTCCTGCTCTTGAGAGATAGAAATGTCCTCCAAGCTCTCTAAAGCGGTAATCTTCTCAGAATCAAGACCCGGGCCAGAATTGGAAAAAAGAACAGATGCACAAAACCCCACGAAGATAGTGGTTGACCTACAAGTTGGCAAATAGAGGGACCTACAAGTAAAGATCGCTTCGGTCCCTAAATCATGCGTAGCTGGAGGCAAGTGAGGTTGACTTACAAGTTGGCAAATAGATTGATAAGTTTAATGAAGGATTCTCGTGAGAACTAAAGCTTCTTGAAGACTGGAGAAATAAGAGATATACTTGTAGTAGGATCCAGTTGGAATATGATGAACTCACCTTCTTTAGTCTCATGCTCCCCAGGTTGGACCACAGCCTGTATTGCTCATAGGGGACACTTAGTAATGAAGCTAAACGAACACGAGTATTTGCGGAGCTAACTCCTATAGAAGTAGGGATGGTTGTTGCGGGCTCTTGGGATTTGGAAGCAAATGTTTTGCCCCGACCCGAAGAGCTTGGGCCAGCAAGAGCTTTCGCAACATCAGCAGCATCAGCATTGGCAACATCTTTAGCAATGATGTTCGTTCCAATGAAAAGAGATTTAATATCCTCAGCGTTAAGATACACGGCCGTCGGCTTCTGTTCGAAGCAATTGTCCCTAGCCTCTGCAAATCTACATATCACTTCCTCCTAATAGTTAGGAAGCTCCTTAGGATAGTCATTTTAAAGCCATCTCAAATTCTTATACATCACCATATTGGTGTAAAAGCACAACTTTTTAGCATCAAGATTGTTCAAGACTTTTGTCTTCTCATCTCAAAGCTCTTTAAACTCCTACTTAGAAATTGCAAGTTCAAGACCAACGACATATTTTTTGGTGGACAACTGCTCCTATTTATTGGCAAGTTTTTGTACCTCCTCACGAAGCTTGGTAAGTTCAGCAGCTTGCTCTGATATAGTATGGTCTTGAGCCTAGATGATTTCATCTTTTTGAATAAGCCCTTGCACCATTTTGTTGGCCAATTTCTTGGATTTTCCACCCTCAGCAAGAGTGAATTTCAACTCATTCCTCGTCAGAGTTTTAGGGCGACTAGGATCAAGTTTTGACTCATCCACCAGGCTATCAGTGCTATTCTTTTACTTCAAGGCAAGGTCCCTCTCTTTGGTGACTTTAAGTAAGTCGTCCTCCCTCTCTTTCAGCATCTCTCATAGTTAGCTTTCTCTACTTTGAATGATTGGATTTGCTTACAATTAATCTAATTAACATCAAAGAGGGCCTTGCATAAACGCTTCCACTCATGCATAGTTTCTACGTCCTCTTGAATTTCATGCCAATTTTTTAGAGTAGAGTCCTTCTACACATCCCTAATGTCTTGATCAAATTTGATACCATGAACAAAGAGATGTGGGAATTCGGATTGCAAGCATGGAGAACTAGCTGGAAGAGTGAATAAATGGGCAGAAGTTCCTTTGGGAGTAGGCGAGACCGTTGAAATCATAGCTTGAGAGGTCAGAATTTTTTGAGTTAAAGAAGTCGAAGTCTAAGTAAGAAGCAAAAAATTGGTAGAAATAAGCCCACAGTGCATTGAGGAATCTCTTGGGTCCTTAGAAAGGTCATAAGTGAGCTCAACATTGGCTTCCCTCTTCCTTCTCTTCTTCTCCCTCTCTTTATCCATCTCTCTATCACCCTTCTGAGTTCATTATACTCATGGTCTTTCCTCCGTTGCCCATCTTCCTCAAACTCATATTGGTGAGGCTGATGAGGATCGAGAGTTTGGCCTCTAGGCGTGTTAACATGACGAGAGGACTTCTCATAGTAACCAAGAACCATGGAATCTAAAATAGAAAGAAAGCGAAGGTAATAGTGAAACTACAAAGCTAAATTCAATGGAAAATGAGTGTCCATGATTATAGTGAAGTGTATGCTGCCAATGAACCCTTAAGTGTTCTACAGACTGTGTTGATAAGGAACAAAAGATATGGTCTCTCCACTTTTGCTAACGAATCCCTTGGGAGAAAATGCAAAGCCAGAGCCAACTTCATCTCAAATGTCACTAACGGTGAAATTAATTTCACCGACATCACTCAACTTAATGAAAATATCCTTGATAGGGCGATATTGAGATGTATCCTCTTCAGTAGTCACCACAACTTGTTCAATAGCCACTTACAAGTTTCACTGGCCTTGTGTTCTAGAAGAGGTAAACTGGGAGATCGGGGCTCATTCCGACCGAGCCACCAAACGATTCGTCCCCTTCCTCGCTCGCATGTTATTCGCTGTCATCATCATCATCAATGTCTTCTCCTTTATCTTCCTCTGCATCTTTGCCTTCTCTCCTTACAATCGGTTCTTCTTCCTTCAAAAATGGAGGCATTCTGGCTACTTTGCCTCCATCTCTTGGGATCTCCTACTCTAAACTCTTCGATCACTCTTCAGGAACCTCTCCTGCACGTGCCTCCCCAAAGGGACTCTCTATTCGCCTTGAACATTCTCGTCGGAGCTATGAGTGGGACAGAGGAACAAGTATGAGCCCTAGAGATGCTTTACACTGGAGATTCAGCAACGGAAAATCTATCCTGGCAAAGCAGACTAAACTGCCACATATTTTCATTTTTAAGAAGGAATGCAATGGTTCACCTGTTAGGTTTGACTGCCTTTAAAGAATTGAGTGTCCTCCCTTGTTCATTACTCTCATCTCAGGCCGAGATGCTTATGAGGAAATACATATTAAGATCGAAAAATAGAAATTCCGACAGGGGAGATATTAGAGAAAAGGAACATACATCCAAATAGCTAGATCCGATTGAATTCGACTAAGTATCATACGAAAAAATATTCGTTCTTCAAATAAGAACGCTTACTGTGGAGCTTCTCAATATCTTTACATCCCCTCTAGGCTTTGATTATTAGATAGGATGAAGAATTCCGCCTTTCACTGAATTTAAGGAGATATGTATGCTTATTGAATCTCAATGTCCGGTTGAGTCTACTCGTAAAGAGGACATATAGAAAACACAAAAGGGAATAACTATTTAGATGAATTTGGATCCAAGCAAATCCAAGTTCTTCCAGCACCATCATAAGGAAAGGATAGAACGAAAGGACAACACCGCTTAAGCACATGTTTCAATTGCACTCTGTGAAGTTTGGTAGGGCCTGTAAGCGAATTCAACCCTTCGCGGTAGGCGAACATCATTCTTAGGGATGCTGTGTTGAAGATATAGGTTTCAGAGAGACTTGGCAATAAGGATCGAATGTAGCAGCTTTGATGGGTTGTTCAAAATTCTCAACTGCGAGGGTAGCCGACCTAATAACTAACTCGACCAGAACAATTTGCTTTTGAGATTCAAAAGCTTCAGGATGACCTAGTTCGACAGGAATAGATGACGAAGTATGAGCTATTGAAGACTCAGCTTCGGAAGGAGTAAACGTTCCTTCACTAAACTTAAAACAAGGTGATCGAAAATTTATTCTAAATAAAAAAATTTGGCGTTCAACATGATCGGGTATGTTTTACTTTGAATAATAAACTCGTGTGACTAACGCCTAGGATCTAAAGGATGTAGACGTGTGTTGACCAGTCGAATTTTGAGCGTTGACCAGGCAAGTGCAGTGTGAAAATTTATGTAGTGTGAGTCCAGTATCCTATACACAACGAGTGGAACATCATGTATAGATAGCCCACTTGTGCTAGAAATACAAGCCACATCGTACTTTGAAATTATATTTCAAAACTTACCCGTTATCGATGAATAATTAATAATGGAGCCGTTGTCCGTAGTGACGTAGAAAGATTTTCTTTTCAGGATCACTATAAGTGAAGAAATAGGAAAAGCGATACGATAGGATCATCCACTACATCTAATTTTAGAATAAATCATTGCACTAGAATTCAATCAAAGATCGGGGCTTAGCCAAGTTTCAAAGAGAGATGTTGAATCCAAAAAGAAGGACTTGTCTACGTAACCGCATGCATTTGACTGGGGCAAAACTCAATTGCACCACCGATCAAACATAACCAAAAATTCTTCCATCTCCCTTTGAATTGCAATTCACCAAATCCCTATCACCATCGCCGTTACCCCCATCACAAAACTAATAATGCCAACCTAAAGATCATATGACATTTGATCGATGTTAGGGTTTTGGAGTTAGATCGGGGCCAAACTAATTGGATGGCGATTTATGTGGTCGCGGTTGGTTAGGGCAATGGAGAGGGGTGACAGCAGCAGCAACAAGGTAATAGTGACATTAGAGATGATTGATGGTAGGTAGATCGGTGGTAGGAGATGGATCGGGTCATGAGAAACTGGATAGCTTGGAAGTTCAAAAGGCTTAGTGCAAAGCAAGAAATGAAACAACTTAGAATTTTTTTCTTAGTGTCGAGTTATATAGAGGTCGGGGGAGCATTATAGCTAGGTGCCTTATTGTTTTTCTCCCCTATACATCACTCAGAAGGCATGGCAAAGACAAGTTATGCTAACCTGTAACATGAACCAATCTATAGAGTGCAGATCACATTTTCAATGTTGAAGAATGAAGTTCCAACTATAACTAAACCAAATAGATAAAGGAAAATCAACCAAATGATAACTACTGCTCGAGACAACACTTGTGCGATCAACTAGAGTTTATAGGATAGCAGTCCAGAACTTGTCTCGATCCATAGCATGCTTTGTTTTTCAATGAAAGCATACTCTAGGTGGAAAGCGTTAACCTGGTTTTTAACCATGTAGAAATCAACAGAAGTTATAATGATAAGATGAAGACGAAGCAACTTAAAAACTTAGGAAAACACTTAGAAGAGCTAAAGAAGTGAGTTAGAAGAGTTTCACTCGATTTGGAGCCAAGCACATAGTTCGATATCGGGCTATGCTAGGTCGATATTGACCTACAGTTCTCCCCTTATTTAACTAATTCTAAAGTTTATGAAATGAAAGCCAAGAAAGCATGGTAACTCAAGTGATAGAGGAAAGATTACTAAAATCA
Source organism: Allium cepa (assembly GCA_030765085.1). Taxonomy (NCBI): domain Eukaryota; kingdom Viridiplantae; phylum Streptophyta; class Magnoliopsida; order Asparagales; family Amaryllidaceae; genus Allium; species Allium cepa. The sequence goes on from CM060940.1 coordinate 582,869,933, forward strand.
ACCAGAAGTCAATAAAAAGAGCTTGAAACCTATCAACTAGAAGATGGAAGAGCAGAGAAAGAGTCAAAGTTAGATTTTCACCAACATTTATAACTTAGTACTGATGGAACCGAGCTATATACTATATAGATCGGTATGGACCTATCTTTTTAGGTCGTGGTGTTCTAGTTTCTCTTGTACAACCTCTAGCCTTCATTTAGAATCGAGTGCAAGCAGGCTTCTGACCAATTATCTCTGTTTTCCTATAAATGCCTACATAATTATAACTAAAAAAGGAGCTGGTTTCTACTAACTCCATACACGAAGCTCTGCCTCTTCTTCATTTCCTATATCCACACAATATTCACCTAGGCAGCTACACTTGGTAGTTCTTAGCTATAGAACTTGCCAAACCTTGTACTAATGACTTATACCCTTTCTAATCCCATGTAATCTCATACAAACTCTCTCAAATCAATAGTCAATAAAACTATAAAGTGGACGTAGGCAAAAGATTGCTGATCCACTATAAAAATCTTGAGTTTCTCTACTTTATTCTGTTATTTTTACCAATACCTACTAGATCTAAGTTTCACAGGTTTCCTACAACTCAATCCTATGTGTTGTTCCATTTTTGGCATCAACAGATGAGGAAGCTAGGAGTGGTGCATCAGAAGATGAGGCTTGGTGTTGTAACCATTTGACATAAGACATATTTCTTTCATTTCTTATTGGAAGCTTCATTAAGCTCAAGGTATTTTGCTTCAAGGATTTTTGTACTCTTAAACTCCAAGTTATTTATATTAGTATGAAATAAGGGAAGATTCATAATATAGGGTGCATAGTGAATGGTCTTTCTTTTACAATTGTGAAAGCTACAAATCTCATCCATGATGAATTTCTCCTAGTTAATTTGGTTTTTGGCATACATTCCATATTAGGCATGGTAATTATTTTTATATACCTTATCATAGTTTCCGATTCGAGGCATGATAGTGCGCTATGGATGAGTCTAGTCTTTGGTCTTAACGATATGGCTTTCATATTCATATAGTCATCAATTAGAAAATTATGACTTATCTCATCCTTAGAATAATCTTTATAATCAATCTTATTTAAGTCGTCTCATTTAAATGGACAATTCAAGATATGCCCTAGTCTAGATAATTGTATAATGATTTTCTCTCCAAAAATTAGAATTCATATAATGTCTTTGATGGAGTGGGGTAGGTGAAATTCTAGGTTGAGATTAGCATAAAACTGTTCTACCATTAAAGGAATAATTTTTACATTATTAGCACTAAAATCGATTAAACTCGTTATACCATGTTCTTGTGCGAACTCATGAATAGTGTAGGTAGAGAAATCCTCCATCTTTGCGAAAGACCCTTCGAAAATCCAACAACTCTTCATTCCTTTATATCTTTTAATGGTAGCATCGTTGTGTAGACACTTAGCGGATTTGGGCTTCAGTTGGTTCATTTGAAGATGAAGAAGGTCGATCCTTTCTTTTTTGTGCCATTGCTTTGAATCTTGGAAAAAATAATAAGATTTTGGTTGTTTTTAAGGAGAAACATTTTTGAACTGTTGATTTTGCTAAAGAAGAATATGGGCTGATTTAGGGTAAATAAAGAATAAAGAGATGTTGGTTGGGTAATGAATGGGTGTATGCATAAAAGATAATGCCTCTTTAACCATGGTTTCTTTTTTAAATGAAAATTCATTTTATAACCAGTTGTATGAAATTGAGGGATCGGTCGATTGGTTGGGTTGGATTTGATAGGGTTTTAAACCCAAAAGTAACTGGTGTAATACAGGGTCCATTAGTCTATTAAAATTTTATAATCAATCAACTGATGAGGATATCAGTCGATTGATTATAAACTTTTGGTCGGCTGATTTCTATCAAAATAAAATAAATTAAGTTACTTGTATCAGTCGGCCGATGCTGTGAGTTCGGCCGATTGATAGGGTGAATTTTTGGAACTTAGTAAACTTTGACATTTACTTTTTAAAGACGTTGATGATATATTCTTGGGCTGGTAAACTGACTTTGTAATCCACCCACCCTTTTAAGTGCTTTAATAATGATTTTTATTGTAGATGTTTTCGTATAATCAAGTCATAGAGACAGGATATATAAATTACAATGTAAATATGATAAAAATTGATATGAAAATGACATATTATTTATTTTTGGAAGGTTCTGATGCTTGTTAGTATGACTCTGGTTCATATAAGTTTTTTAGCTTTGACTCGTATATTTTTATTGGATTTCCATAAGTCTAAGAGAGTTTTTATGAACACTATTCATTGTTGGTGATTTACCATAGAGTTCCAATATAGATGTCTTAATAAAATTAAGATGCTTTCCCTATCCGAACTATTCCCAATACATTTGTTTCTGAAGTCCAAGCATTTCTTGTTAATAGTGGTTGAGATTTTCAATGCGATAGTTATCGGTAGTTGTTAATATGCTATTAAATTTAATCAACTGTTTCATCTTATTTCCTCTAGGAGAATATTTGGTGTAGTTGATTGATGATGTAGTAATTTATAGTGATGATTAATTATCGCTTAAAGGAGATGTGAATTTTGACGAAGTTGAAGATGTGTTCTTTGGTGAGGCCATTATTAATATTGAATAAATTTTGATTGATGGCTTTTTAATTCTTGTGTTTTTAATTGTCAAATTTGTAGTTGTATATATACGTTTAGGTGAAAAAATAGAATTGTATGTATATGGTTGAAATTCCTTTTACCAGAGTTTTGAATTCTATTTATAGTTTTAAGGTAAAAACTGAATTTAAGTGCAACAAAATGACTTTTCAATCCTCAAATGTCGACACTAATACATTCTTAGTATTCACATGTCGAGCATCCAAGTGCAGGAAAAATAGAACATTAGGGCATAGAAAAAGAAAAAAGGAAAAAGAACAAGAAAGAGAAGGACAAAAACATCAGAATCTCATATGTAAAATGATAACATATAATATCAAAAGACAAGAAACAGAGCTACTGTAATATACATAGTATTTTAGAATTATTAATTTGAGTACTACCATCAACCTGGATAGTTATAATAGTCTTCTTTACAATCGTCGATATATATACATAAAATAATGTATCATAAACAAGAATACTGCATTAGGTAAACATCTAGCTCCTCTCTAAGAGCGCAATGAACATCAACAAAAACCTACCTTTCTCAGACTGCTTGAAAGAGCACCCATGGAAATAAGGGAAAAATAAAACCATGGATCATACATAAGTTTAGTGTGAGTAACTCTAGAAATATGTTATCATCATATAACAACACTTCTAGGACCATCGTAATGGTTATCCACTCGAAAGAACTAACCATCTTATAAGTACATATTACAGCATGATAGATAATGTCTAGGGTAAAGAATATAAATCAGAAAATAAACGTGCTACCTATATCTCATGACACAACAATATTGAAGTACAATCAAAAGAGCTAAGGCACATTCACATATGGAATTTTCGTGAAGATGCCTCCAGCTTAAAAACCGAAGAGGATCTCCATGACGAGGATAAAAAATTACCTTTCGAGCATCGTATATCTCTAGATAGAATATAGCATAAGGAAAACACAACTAGCCCACCGCCCGAACAATTTCATGCCTATGAAACAAAGTATCAACAACTCCCTGTATGTAACATATCAATAAGCAGACTCTAGATATGGAGTTGATATACCTTTGTAGGTTAGCTGAACTCGGGATTGTGCAACCTATTTTGTCTTTAGTCATACCGATGGTGAAGTCACTTTCAACATCTCAAATCAATCAAACAGATTGTGAATCCCTAAATGGATTCTAGCATCTCAAACAGATCACATACCTCTACATGGGTTTGAGCATCTTGAATAGATCTTGAATCACCATGTAGATTCTAGCATCGTGAACAGATCATAAATCTCTTTCAAAGAATATATAATGTATATGGTTTTGAAGTGGTTAAGGTTTCGAGTCATTTCATATACGTATACTTCCCCACTTACTGGGGGTTCCAGAACCAATCGATAGATTTTCGGTTAATTCAATCCCAATTCTTTCAGAAATAAACAAACAATACATAAGGGTGGAGATCATCTCCTATCCAGATGGATTTCCTTATCATTTGTCCTTAAAGAGAAAGATGAGTTTATATGTATGTTATATCATCGCCAAGTGAATAACCATACTGTATAATTCTCATGTTTCTTCTAGATACCTCCCTAGTTAATTTGGTCATATTCAACAACAATAAGAACGATCACATGTGGAAACAAAATCTTATATATTTATCATGTTTTCAATCTTCTTAACTTCCACTATCGATCGACCATGAGTAAAGTCGGGTAGGCTAGAGCACTATTGCTTCTACACCCAACTTGAATCATCATTCTTACTCTCATGGATGTAAACAAGTTGTTGTTTGCAACTAAATTGGTCATAAACACCCAAGAATAGATTTTTGTACATAAGTAAGTGAAGAAAAATTAAATTAAACTGAGGAAATGACTAAGCTAATAACAAATAAAAGCAATAATCAGATACACAGAGATTTATAATGGTCCGGCATTGTATGCCTACGTCCACTTTGAAGATTATCTTTATCGATCACTTATAAATCTGATTACAGTAGTAGGGAATGGAGAACACTTGATTATAATAGAGTCTAGAGTAACAAGCAGCGTAAAAGATCCTCAGAATGATCCATTAGGCTAGTATTTATAGGTAAAGACGACCACCAATCTCTCTGAAACTTTGGTTGAAGGACCTTCTAATCCACATGGGCCCATTAGACGGATCGCTAGGCTTAACTCCCAATGAGAAGGGATCGATATCGATCCCTTCGTTGGTCGATTTTTGGGCAGCGATCCCTATGGTGGTTTTTCCATGCTAAAATATGTTTGTCCTTCAATTCTCATGTCATTTGAACCACTGGAACTCAAGTTATTGTTAGATCTTTGGTTAATATAATTTTCACCTTGCTCTCTGTCGATCCCTTCTAGGGGATTCTCGCCGATCCTTTCATTCTATCCTATTGATATGCAGTCCATAGCGTAGGCTCCCTAGGGCCCAAATACCTTGCTCTCCAAATTTATATGCTTCAGATCTGTAGATTTCGATATGTTGATTGTTGTATGCATGAATGCACTTGATCTCTGATGGACGCCGACCGCTCCTCAACAGAGCCTGGTGATCCCTCTCCATCAATCATGCCAATCCCTTCCAACTTGCCATGCTATGTCTAACCTTTCCATTCGTTGAGCTATATTCCATGCTTTGAGCATTCTATGTTGTTCATCCATCAAATCCATTCAATTTTGACATCACTAATCATCTATACTCGACTTTCGATCCCCACAATCATCATTTTGGAATCATCAACCTTGATGGCAATCAGATCTAACTCATACAACCAGTTCAATATAGCCGGGCTAGAATGCCGGGTAACACTTTCCTCCCAAGTGCATCTTGTGGTTAACATAACTTGCTTTGGACCGTTGAAAATGAGATCCATTTATCTTTCTAAACGGTTGTTATTCTTTTAATGAATCGTTTTTCCAAGGCGTCGAATTCTTCATTGATTGCCTGACACTTGGTCGATTTTAAATAATATAAATCCAGCGTCATATCCCATCAACTGATATATAAATCTGGTTCTGTGAGACTAGCAAGTTTTTGTTATCTGGTTAAGCCTCGAACTCAAAGGTTTAAGGTTCGACTCCGATTTCTGCCAATTTCAAAATTTGAACTTTCAGGTTATTCACATGCACATTCATATACATGTTTTTATTGTTGGCTCCCGGACATGTTCGAACATTTATGGGTCACTGCCAATTTTCATAGTATTTTGTATGTTTATATTCATAGCTGAACCTTTATAATCATTTTTTTATCCATTCATTTCATTCATCGTTTTTTTATTTTTTTTATTTATAGGGATCGGCACATGCTTAGCTGACCCCTCTCATTCTTTTCTTCTCTTCTTTTGTCGTATAGGGATCAGTATACATTTAGCAGATCCTTTTCTCTCCTGCTTCTCTCTCTTTTTTTATTAAGGCTTTTGTAGGGATTGGCATATATGTGTGTTAGTCCTTTTTTTTTTTGAGTCCATGCTAGCAGGGATTGGCGAGCTTCTATGCCGATCCCTCTCTCCACATTAAATGCTCAGTGTTTTAGGCCGAACCCTCACCCATATATATCAACCTTCCATCCCTTTGATTCTCATTTCTCTCATTTCCTTATCATTTTCCTTTGCATCGAACCCTTAATTTAATTTCACAAACCCAAACTTTCCAACCTTGAGCCTTAAATCCACCTACGACCTATCCTGTCACATAAATTTGCTTCTTCTTCCCTTGCAATTAGAACATCCCCAAGCACTCGTCTCTATCTTAATTTAAACATTCACATAGATAAGTTTTCGAACTATAATCTTCAATTATACGATGAGGTACTGGATTTCATGTTGTTAGTGATTACGATGGCGTTTTAGGCTGTGATGACATGGTGACTGAAGCAGCCTGGAGGAAGTGGATTATCGATGGATAAGGTTTGGTAGATAATGTAAGGGGAAGGAAGAAGTGAGGAAAAATAGAAGAAGGAAGATAGAATGAAGGAGGGATCAGTGTTGGATACTTGATTCTATGCTGATCCCTTAGTGTAGAGGTTAGATGAGTTGAGGATGAAGTAGAAGGGATCGGTGTACTTAGGCTGAAGAGAAGGCTCAGCTATGAGGCTTTGGAAAAGGGATCGGCCTATCCATAGGGATCAGCCTAAATATTGGGTTCAGTTGGACATAGGGATCGACATGGACTTAGGGAAAAGTATAGACTTAGGGATTTGCATGGACTTAGGGATCAACATTAGAGTAGGGGTCGGCATACTGAAACTTTTAAACTTGCAATCTAATCCAACCTTGTTTGCTTGGATAATCATCACTAACTTACCTTAGCGAACTTGGATATACAATGACGATGAACAATAAAACTTGCATATTCACTATTAACTCAAGATTGAACAATCAAATCTATAGAACTTTCAACATATGCTAAAAACATGCATATGGACTTGAATGACAAACTTTACACTTTGACATGCCGATAGTCGATCCCAAAACTTTCGCAACCGATCAATTTTCTTGCTAGTTGTGACTGTCAGCGATGACGGTTACTATAGCCGAAATTCAAAGTCTCATCGTCTTACTTTGTTTTTTCTGATTTTAAATTGTTTATATCTGCCATACACTTCACTTCACTGCACTACTTACACTTAACATGGGGGGAATAGGTCAACTTTTCCAACCTTGATTATCTAACTGAGTATGGCTAATATGGACTCCAGATGCTCAGATCATTTGACTGGTATGTCTTTCGAACCGGCCATGCAACACATCAATCCTGAAGCAAAATCAAGTTCTGCGACTATATCTGGCAGGCTTTCTCCCAACCATCAAGTAGAACAGAAAAAAATTTCCGGCCCGTTGGTCAACCTTTTCTCAAATGTCTGGTCCTCCCAACGAAGGATATAAGCCCTGCTCCTGATGCAATAGAGGGTGTCATTCTTCTAAATAACCCAATAGATTCTCAAGCCTCCTAAATTGGTAAGGCTGCACTTCGCCGGCTGTGTTATATACATGGAATTCCATTTGTAGATGTCTTGGTTCCTTCAATAAATGATGGACCTCACTTGCCACTGGTGGGTTACACGGTGTGTAACAAAAATATATATGCTGGGCCGGATTCATACCACCCTTTAATTCATTTATTCAAAGATGCCAAGATTTCTTGGAATAGCTCCCACTTAACTCCATCCGAATAGTTACGCCTTCTTACATAGAACCTTCATGTTGTTCATGAGCGTTCTATTTATATTAGCCAACTCTCGAAGACATAAGATTCATCTACAACTTCAAACGGTGATTAGGAAGTCCTTCCTACGTTTTCCTTGAACCTTCGTCGAACTGCCAAGTTTTGGCAGGCGCTTGGAATAAACTCTCTCTATTCAAGCACGAGTGGTTCTATGTTCGATCTCCACCCAGCTTCGTGAGGCAATGGTTGGAAGGATGTAAATGTTATTTTCATTTCATTCTCAAGTCTATTATTTCAAGTCATATTTTCGAATCTACTAGCATCCGGGATTCTTTCAGGCGTCCATCCACGTCCCAAAGGTGTAACCTTTCCAAGAACGGTCGCCGCCATTCGTGCTACCCTTGTTGAAGACAAGAATGTCAAACTCCTTGTAACTGATGAGTTACTATCTTTATTCGGGCCGTTGGGGGAGGGTTGTAGCATTGGGATCCTTGAAAGTTCGGTATTGCCGTGAAATATCACAAGCAAGAAGTAGATGTCATCAATCCTGTCGTGCCGCCAACCGAGAGAACTTGGGACGATATTAAAGAAGGTGAGATTAGGGATTCCCAAGCCAATAAATTTGTTGACGTTGATGTGGGCCTAGGGAAGGCGCATGTGGTCCAAACATCACAGAGTGTGCAATCTCAAACACCCACCAAGAGAAAGAAAAAGCTAGCGTACAAATTTGTGGAAGAAAAACTACCACAGATCCATAATTCCTCATTACTCCTGTTGAAGAGGAATCGTCTTCCTAACACTTGGAAATTTCATTGAATGAATTTTCAAGTCTCCAAGTTCCCGATGATACCATAACTTACGAATTTCCAAATATCAATACCGAAGGGCTTAATTCTCCTACTAGAAGCGGCGGAGGCGTTATTCCTACTGATAAGGGAGAAAGAACGTCCATGAGCAAGGCTACTACCACTGATCTATCAAGGGGGAACACTAGGACAGTTACGACCATGGGCACTTCACTACACGCTCTTCATTAATCTTTTGCATAATAGTTACTCATAGGCTCTCATTTTGTGTGACGACCCGCCCTTCTCAACCCAGAAAGACGTATCATCATTAAGAAAGAAAGGGATAGAAATAGAAAAGAATAGAAAGAAAGATTAACAACATCAGAAGCTCACAGCGGAATGGAACAAAATATAATACATCACATAACTATTACATAGTTATACATACATCAGAGTCATACAATATCACATAATAGGACTGTCATATACAGTCCATACATACATCCAAAATACAGCAAACACTAACTACACAGCGGACTACATATATAGATACATAAGTCTGGTCTTCTCCCAAAATAGCTCCTCCAGAAAATCAACACTCCCAAATACCTATCACTTGGCTACTCATCAAAATTTGAGTACCCAAGAGTTTATGAAAAACAAAACATAAACTCCGGGTCAGACATGGGTCTGGTATGAGTAAATAGGTTAAAATTTCTTAACTTTGAAAATCATTTGAAAATAAAGGTATCACGTAAGACTTCCCACAAATAAATACGGGTAAGTTTTTACCTTACGCTAACCAAAACATTTTATAGGAAATTCAGTGATATTATAATAGTGTCTAGGGTTTTCAAGTAAATAGAAAATAGCCGAAATTGTTACATTCATTAAATTCCAGTTACTAGCCACGAAAGTGGGTAATACAAATCAAAACTGTAGGGTCTCGTAGGGAAAATGGGTTTCCAACAATGGCAGGGCTACTGGGGTACCGCCCGTCACAGTACGGGGCCTAGATCACCGTACCGAGGATCACTCCCGACCCCCTACAACACAAGGCCGGAACCATTCCTTACTGAACAGTCCCGAACAAAATAACCCCGCAGTTGGGGCCAACAACTGCTCACACATCCGAAATAAAAAGGGACATCTAGACAGGGGAAAATCTTGTCCTGCTTGGGCATGACCCACCTAACCTTGCTGCATCTCCCCTGTTTTAGCCATTCCCGGTTGATGAGGCTTGAGGCTACGATTACCTTTATTGAACATATCTTAGAATGCTCATCGCCGGCCTGACGATGTGTTGAAAGCATTCAATCCATACAAGTTCGTTTCGGGTTCGAACGAAACCGAAGGCATTATCTCGTTACACTCATTTTGGGAATCACCCTCAGAGTCAACGACGATAACCCTTGCATTCTGAAACACCATCTCGTTCACCCTTTGATAAGTCATGACCTATCGTTTAATTTAGATTGATGTGGTTTTCGGAGAATCAAAAATTGAATCTTCCGATCCCTCTCACCGAAATCCAAACGCCATTTTAAGGGCCAAGTTGTCTATTTAACTTAACAGTTCAATTTAATATCAAGAATTAACATAACAGATATAACAGATAAATCATATACAGTTATCACAGATATCCATGATATATCACAACATATCACAGAAATATCATCAAACAGATATTAAAGTCAATCAAACAGAATCATCAATGCATACCAAACAATTTGGTTTTACTTAGCTAAATTATTTGCTTAAGAATAAACTATTTTATTCTGTTTAATTAATTACTGTTTAATTTGCTTATTAATGATCAATTAATTACTCAATTTATCATTAATTATGAATTTATTAATTTCTAATCTTTAATTACTTATTGAATTAATAAACTTCTATTCATTAACTGTTACTTAATTACTCAGTTAATTTATTTATTATTAATTGTTAATTAATAACTTACTTATTAAAAAGTAATTACTTATTTAATTACCACACATTACTTTAATAAATCAATTATTATCAATTTAATTAAAGTATAATTCCTAACTAATCATTTAAGTTAATACCATTAATTAACTTCAAGTAATTAGCTAACGTTATTAAGGTTTAAATTGATTTAACATATGATTTATTTTCAATTACAAATTTAATTTAAAGTTATCAATTAAATTTCAAATATAAATTAATTTACATTCTAATTACTTGTTTAATCACCTACCTTTACAGACTAACCTTTAATCAGATATTAACCTAACTAACTAATTGCTTAATTACTTAATTATAAAAATACTAAACAAATTTATTTTGTACGCTCGCTTGGTAAAGACCCGAGTCAATCCCCCTTTCTACTCGCGACGGTCTCGAGTTCCCCCTATTTCCTTGCGTCTCTCTCCCCATCTTCTTCTCCTCTCCCCAGTTTCCATTCTTTTCTCTATTTTTTTTAAGTTAAAGAAAAACTGCAGTTAACCCTCACGCTCACGCGCTCACACCCATGAAGGCCCGAAGCCATACTCGAAGCAAACACCAAAAAAAATCACAGCACGCGACGACTCCAGATCATCGACCATCACCTCGCCACCGTGCACGTGCACGGTGGCTCGCCTCCCTTGCGGCGACTCGCGACAATCCCCACAAACCACAAATCACCCCTAGAATCGAATACTAAACTCAGATTCGAATTCAAGTAGAAAACAAAAAAAACGACCTGAAGCTCGAACATGGCAACAACAACGCCACTGTCAAATCATTCGTGCGGCCGCCACACATCACCGGAGGTGATGAAACTCCACCAGAACGTCACTCACATCCCCCTCTAACTCCACCAAAAATCGCGACCCACTCGATTTCATGATGATGCCGAAATCAAAACTTTACAGAGCATGAAAAATATAGCACTAAAACCCTACTCTTGATTCAAACTCAAAATTTATGCATTTGAAAAATAAATTGACATTTTCCTAGTGCTAATACAACTTCAACCTTGCTTCATTCTAAATTCCAGAAATTAAAATTTACTCAATCTCCCAAATTTGACAAAAAAATCAGTAAAACTTCTTTTTAAAACTGCTCTGAAAATCTTTGCTTATAAATCAAAATTTTTATGTTAAAAATCATAATTATGTTTATGAAATCTAAATATGTTATTGGATTTACAAATTTAAACATTTGAATTTTAAACTTTGATTTCTTTTTACCTGTAGTTTGAAAATACAATACTGATAACATGCTGTTTAAACTTTCCATCATGTTTGCACGCTTTTGTTTAAGATAAACAAACTTGAATTAGCTCAATACAAAGTTCAAATGGTTATATGAATAAGTAATATAGATTTCTTGGCTTAACTTTTATCAGATTTCAAAAGTTTGGAAGAACAGCTACCTGTACCATTCAAACAACAGGAAATACCAAGGCTATTTATATAAACAATATCCAAGCACTTACCATTTACAAACTAAAAATACAAGTTTAGATTTAAAATGGATAAGTTTACTCACCAAAAATAAACAGTTGAACAGAAAGTAATGTTGAAGAAACTGCAGTTGAACTATCTTGAAACCTTCCTTGTTTCTTTTCTCAGTTTCCCTTTTCTTTGTTTGTTTTTCTGTTTTAAGTTAATATATGTTTGCAAAGCAAATAAATGTTTTTTTTTCAGGTTTGCTTTTAGTTTAAGTTTGTATAAACGAACAGATGATATGTAGGTGGATATATATAAATGCTTGAACAAAACAGGTGATAACTGGACAGTTTGTATTTGTATTGCCATTTTCCTTTTAATTGGCTATGAAATATACTGCAGAAGAAAATTATAACAAGAATTTCGGCTGCAGTACTAGTTTTAACAAGAAGTTGTGCTATTAAATGTTTATGCTCTTAATCATGATAGCAAGTAATTAATGTTTTACTGATATGTGAAAAACCAGATTTTTTTTATGATATTGAAGTGAAAATTTTGTTTTCTTATGCATAAATATTTTCCAGCGGCTCTTAAATTTTAGTACTGGTTTACATGTCTAGTTTATATATTTTTGTACAAGATTTTTTTCTCTCCAGGTTTGTCCTTTAGGTTTAGTTAAGTTTTATTATATTAAAGTAAAACTGGTTTTTCTTGTGCATATGAATTTTCCTGCAGCACATAAACTTTCCATTTAATTCATAGCATTGATTGTACAAAATATTTATTTCATTCTCTTTCTTTCAGGTTTGTTCAACTTGACTTTGTAAGTATATTTAGCTATCTATTTACTTGGCTTATTGTAGAGGCTTGCTCATTTACACATATGTTTATTATTCTAAGTGAAGCCTGATTTTGATTTTTTTTTATTTGTTAAGTACAACTATGTACAACTTGTCTTGTTTCTTTGCATTATTCATTTGCATATACAGGTTATGCATAAATATATTTTATATGAAATTTATATACTTGTTCATATGATCTTTCTTAACATTTTTATTACAGTTCTGTGTTGTACAATTGGATTTTGTAGGTTATTCTTTAGACTTAATTGATTGTGATTTATTTTCACTCTAGATTTTCAAGCATTGGTTTCATAATATTTCAAATGTAAATTTTTACATTCCTAGTTATAACTTATATTTATATTGTTAGTTCTATTTTCTATTTATAATTATGGTGTATACTTATATTTATGTTTTAACTTTATCATTTTAAAAACTAAAACTGTATTCATATGTATTTTATCAAATAACAAAAATATAAAGTCTTTGATTTAATTTTATTGAATATGTCAGATTTGTTTTAATAGTTTTAAAGCATTCTATTTTAATTTTTTCAAATCAAAACTTTCTTTTATAAAACATATAACTATTAAATATCCAAGATCTCATCATTTTAAACATTGTCAAGCTTATATTAATTTAAATTAGATTAAATATTTATTAAAATATACCGTCAAAATTCCGGGTCGTTACATTCCTCCCCCCTTAAAAGAATTTCGTCCCCGAAATTTTAACAACACTAAATTCAAAAGCTTTTATATTAACCATCCAAACATACATATCATTCATACAATAGCAAACAAACAAACAACATATTCTAACAAACATCACTAGTTATCCGAACATAAATCTGGATAAGCACTCCTAAAACTATCGAGAGTTTCCCAGGTACAATCTCTGGGATCCTCACTCCATTGCACCTTGACAAGTTTCACCACTTTGTTTCTGAGTTGCTTCTCGTCTCGAGCCACAATCTGAACTGGATTTCTGACTACAGTTAAATTGGGTTCCACTTCCAAATCTTCTTGAATTACCGGTTCTACAACCAGTGAGGGATCATGAACAAATTTCCTCAAATGCGATACATGAAACACATTGTGAATCCCAGACATCCGCTCTGGCAATTCAATCCTGTAGGCCACAGTTCCAATTCTCTCCAACACTCGAAATGGTCCAATGTATCTCGGAGCAAGTTTTCCCGTCTTTCCGAATCTTATAACACCTTTAATTGGGGAAGCTTTAACAAAAACCAAGTCTCCGATCTCAAATTCCAATGGCCTTCGTCTTCTATCAGCATATTTCTTCTGACGATCTTGAGCAGCTTTCATCCTGTTCTTGATAAGCTCCACCTTCGCAGAAGCTTCACGAATAAGATCGGGTCCGAGCACAAGACGATCCTTCGATTCAATCCAACAAGATGGAGATCTACACGGTCTTCCGTATAAAGCTTCATAAGGAGCCATCTTAATACTCGCTTGATAACTGTTATTATAAGAAAATTCCACTAGATGAAGATGGTCCTCCCAAGATCCTCCAAAATCTAAAACACAAGCCCGTAGCATATCCTCAAGAATACGATTCAGTCTCTCTGTCTGTCCGTCCGTTTGAGGATGATAGGCTATACTTAATCTCAAATCTGTACCCATTGCTGATTGCAGAGCTTCCCAAAATTTTCTAGTTAAAATAGGATCACGATCACTTACTATGCTGACTGGGACACCATGCAATCAAACTATTTCCCTCAAAAATATTTCCGCCAAAGAAACCGCAGTACTGGTTGCCTTTACGGGTATAAAATGGGCACTCTTAGTTAAATGATCTACAATAACCCATATACCATCATTCCCTTTCCTGGTTCTAGGTAAACCATCAATAAAATCCATCGAGATCATTTCCCATTTCCAATTCGGAATTTCTAAAGGTTGCAATAACCCGACAGATTTCTGTTGATCACCTTTAACATGTTGACAAATGGCATAACTGTTCACAAAAGAAGCTACATCTTCCTTCATGCCCTTCCACCAAAAGACTCTCCTCATGTCCTTATACATCTTTGAGATTCCAGGATGAATATTCAATTTGGAGCGATGACTTTCTGATAACACTTCCTGCTTCAAATCCTTGTCATTCGGAACACAGATTCTCCCGTTGATCCTTAGTGTTCCTTGGCCATCAATTTCAAAACTAGGACACTGACCTTTCCTGACTCTTTTGATGATCCTCCTTAACATCTTATCAGATTCTTGCTTGCTTGAGATCCTTTCATTGAGAGATGGAACCACTTCCAGAAGAGAAAGAACTGCGTTCCTACTGAGAGCATCAGCTACGACATTCGCTTTCCCCGGAGTATACTGAATATCCAAATCACAGGATGCAAGAAATTCAACCCACCGCTGCTGTCTCAGATTAAGATCTTTTTGAGAGAACAGATATTTCAACGGTTTGTGATCCGTGAACAATTCGAATTTCTCTCCTAAAAGATATTGTCTCCAAATCTTCAAAGCAAAAACAATGGCAAGCAATTCAAGATCATGCGTAGCATAGTTTTTCTCATGAGGCTTCAACTGTCGACAAGCATACGCAATAACCCTTCCGTTCTACATCAGAACTGCTCCCAAACCAACAATACAAGCATCAGTGTAAACCTCGAATTTGCTCTTCCCATCCGGAATAGCAAGTACTGGTGCACTAGTTAACCTTATCTTCAATTCCTGAAAAGCTTCTTCGCATTGAGGCGTCCATTTGAATTTTGCGCCTTTTCTAGTCAGCTTAGTCAGATGCGAAGAAATCTTGGAATAATCTCTAATAAATTTCCTGTAGTAGCCAGCCAATCCTAGAAAACTGCGAACTTCCATCGGTGTCTCTGGCTGTTTCCATTCCAGAATAGTTTCGACTTTCGCTGGGTCTACAGAAATGCCTTCACCAGAAACAATGTGCCCTAAAAATTTAACTTCCGATTTCCAGAAATGACACTTCGAAAACTTCGCCTTCAGCACATGCTTCCTCAGAGTCTCCAATACAATCCTCAAATGTTCCCCGTGCTTTTCTTCGGATTTGGAATAGACCAAGATATCATCAATGAATACCAGCACAAATTTCTCATTCTTTTTCAGAGGAGTATCGATGAGTCCTGGTCCACAACAAGAGAGTTCGTTGAATCTGGTTTCATACTCCGAAATGGACATACTACCCTGCTTCAAATACAGAAAATCCTGATACAATTGGGTTCTCCCTGCCGTTGGTACAAACTTCTCTTCAAACAACTCTTGAATCTGTCCCACGAAATGTCATCCTCAGAAATACTTGCAATAGTTGAATCCCACCATGCTGCTGCACCACCTTGTAGTTGCCACGATGCCGTATGCCTCTTACGCTCATCAGTCAATCTCATGCTCTTGAAGATACGTTCGTAAGAGCGTAGCCAGTCTTGAACTTCAATTATTGACTCTGAACCTTTGAATGGTTGCCCTCCAAGATGTTTGAAATCCTTGCATAAGGCTGCAAAGCTAACTTGAGACGGTACTGGATTGACAGCCTCACTAACATTTTGACTCCGTCCATTATCTGTTGAAGTACTGGCCCTAACTCTACCTCTTCTTCCTGAACTTATGTCGGTCGCCTGAACAGGTAACTCAACAAATTTAGATAGATATATATAATTATATGAAAATACAAATACGCACTCTCAAGATAAATATAACACAAGAGCCTAGGTACTCGCTCTACCTAACACTCTGATACCAACTGTGACGACCCGCCCTTCTCAACCCAGAAAGATGTATCATCATTAAGAAAGAAAGGGGATAGAAATAGAAAAGAATAGAAAGATTAACAACATCAGAAGCTCACAGCGGAATGGAACAAAATATAATACATCACATAACTATTACATAGTTATACATACATCAAAGTCATACAATATCACATAATAGGACTGTCATATACATATATGTCCATACATACATCCAAAATACAACATACACTAACTACACAGCGGACTACATATATAGATACATACGTCTGGTCTTCTCCCAAAATAGCTCCTCCAGAAAATCAACACTCCCAAATACCTATCACTTGGCTACTCATAAAAATTTGAGTACCCAAGAGTTTATGAAAAACAAAATATAAACTCCGGGTCAGGCATGGGTCTGGTATGAGTAAACATGTTAAAATTGCTTAACTTTGAAAATCATTTGAAAATAAAGGTATCACGTAAGACTTCCCACAAATAAATACGGGTAAGTTTTTACCTTACGCTAACCAAAACATTTTATAGGAAATTCAGTGATATTATAATAGTGTCTAGGGTTTTCAAGTAAATAGAAAATAGCCGAAATTGTTACATTCATTAAATTCCAGCTACTAGCCACGAAAGTGGGTAATACAAATCAAAACCATAGGGTCTCGTAGGGAAAATGGGTTTCCAACAATGGCAGGGCTACTGAGGTACCGCCCGTCACAGTAGGGGCCTAGATCGCCGTACCGAGGATCACTCCTGACCCCCTACAACACAAGGCCGGAACCATTCCTTACTGAACAGTCCCGAACAAGATAACCCCGCAGTTGGGGCCAACAACTGCTCACACAGCCGAAATAAAAAGGGATATCTAGACAGGGGAAAATCTTGTCCTGCTTGGGCATGACCCACCTAACCTTGCTGCATCTCCCCTGTTTTAGCCATTCCCGGTTGATGAGGCTTGAGGCTACGATTACCTTTATTGAACATATCTTAGAATGCTCATCACCCGCCGACAATGTGTTGAAAGCATTCAATCCATACAAGTTCGTTCCGGGTTCGAACATAACCAAAGGCATTATCTCGTTACACTCATTTTGGGAATCACCCTCAGAGTCAACGACGATAACCCTTGCATTCTGAAACACCATCTCGTTCACCCTTTGATAAGTCACGACCTATCGTTTAATTTAGATCGATGTGGTTTTCGGAGAATCAAAAATTGATTCTTCCGATCCCGGTCTCATCGAAATCCAAACGCCATTTTAAGGGCCAAGTTGTCTTTTTAACTTAAAAGTTCAATTTAATATTAAGAATTAACATAACAGATAAATCATATACAATTATCACAGATATCCATAATATATCACAACATATCACAGAAATATCATCAAACAGATATTAAAGTCAATCAAACAGAATCATCAATGCATACCAAACAATTTGGTTTTACTTAGCTAAATTATTTGCTTAAGAATATACTATTTTATTATGTTTAATTAATTATGTTTAATTTGCTTATTAATGATCAATTAATTACTCAATTTATCATTAATTATGAATTTATTAATTTCTAATCTTTAATTACTTATTGAATTAATAAACTTCTATTCATTAACTGTTACTTAATTACTCAGTTAATTTATTTATTAGTAATTGTTAATTAATAACTTACTTATTAAAAAGTAATTACTTATTTAATTACCACACATTACTTTAATAAATCAATTATTATCAATTTAATTAAAGTATAATTCCTAACTAATCATTTAAGTTAATACCATTAATTAACTTCAAGTATAGCTAACATTATTAAGTTTTAAATTGATTTAACATATGATTTATTTTCAATTACAAATTTAATTTAAAGCTATCAATTAAATTTCAAACATAAATTAATTTACATTCTAATTACTTGTTTAATCACCTACCTTTACAGACTAACCTTTAATCAGATATTAACCTAACTAACTAATTGCTTAATTACTTAATTATAAAAATACTAAACAAATTTATTTTGTACGCTCGCTTGGTAAAGACCCGAGTCAATCCCCCTTTCTACTCGCGACGGTCTCGAGTTCCCCCTATTTCCTTGCGTCTCTCTCCCCATCTTCTTCTCCTCTCCCCAGTTTCCATTCTTTTCTCAATTTTTTTATGTTAAAGAAAAACTGCAGTTAACCCTCACGCTTACGCGCTCACACCCATGAAGGCCCGAAGCCATACTCGAAGCAAACACCAAAAAAAATCACGGCACGCGACGACTCCAGATCATCGACCATCACCTCGCCACCGTGCACGTGCACGGTGGCTCGCCTCCCTTGCGGCGACTCGCGACAATCCCCACAAACCACAAATCACCCCTAGAATCGAATACTAAACTCAGATTCGAATTCAAGTAGAAAACAAAAAAAACGACCTGAAGCTCGAACATGGCAACAACAACGCCATTGTCAAATCATTCGTGCGGCCACCACACATCACCGGAGGTGATGAAACTCCACCAGAACGTCACTCACATCCCCCTCTAACTCCACCAAAAATCGCGACCCACTCGATTTCATGATGATGCCGAAATCAAAACTTTACAGAGCATGAAAAATATTAGCACTAAAACCCTACTCTTGATTCAAACTCAAAATTTATGCAATTGAAAAATATATTGACATTTTCCTAGTGCTAATACAACTTCAACGTTGCTTCGTTCTAAATTCCAGAAATTAAAATTTACTCAATCTCCCAAATTTGACAAAAAAATCAGTAAAACTTCTTTTTAAAACTGCTCTGAAAATCTTTGCTTATAAATCAAAATTTTATGTTAAAAATCATAATTATGTTTATGAAATCTAAATATGTTATTGGATTTACAAATTTATACATTTGAATTTTAAACTTTGATTTCTTTTTACCTGTAGTTTGAAAATACAATACTGATAACATGCTGTTTAAACTTTCCATCATGTTTACACGCTTTTGTTTAAGATAAACAAACTTGAATTAGCTCAATACAAAGTTCAAATGGTTATATGAATAAGTAATATAGATTTCTTGGCTTAACTTTTATCAGATTTCAAAAGTTTGGAAGAACAGCTACCTGTACCATTCAAACAACAGGAAATACCAAGGCTATTTATATAAACAATATCCAAGCACTTACCATTTACAAACTAAAAATACAAGTTTAGATTTAAAATGGATAAGTTTACTCACCAAAAATAAACAGTTGAACAGAAAGTAATGTTGAAGAAACTGCAGTTGAACTATCCTGAAACCTTCCTTGTTTCTTTTCTCAGTTTCCCTTTTCTTTGTTTGTTTTTCTGTTTTAAGTTAATATATGTTTGCAAAGCAAATAAATGTTTTTTTTTTCAGGTTTGCTTTTAGTTTAAGTTTGTATAAATGAACAGATGATATGTAGGTGGATATATATAAATGCTTGAACAAAACAGGTGATAACTGGACAGTTTGTATTTGTATTTCCATTTTCCTTTTAATTGGCTATGAAATATACTGCAGAAGAAAATTATAACAAGAATTTCGGCTGCAGTACTAGTTTTAACAAGAAGTTGTGCTATTAAATGTTTATGCTTTTAATCATGATAGCAAGTAATTAATGTTTTACTGATATGTACAAAACCAGATTTTGTTTTATGATATTGAAGTGAAATTTTTGTTTTCTTATGCTTAAATATTTTCCAGCAGCTCTTAAATTTTAGTACTGGTTTACATGTCTAGTTTATATAATTTTGTACAAGATATTTTTTTTACAGGTTTGTCTTTTAGGTTTAGTTAAGTTTTATTATATTAAAGTAAAACTGGTTTTTCTTGTGCATATGAATTTTCCTGCAGCACATAAACTTTCCATTAATTCATAGCATTGATTGTACAAAGATATTTATTTCATTCTCTTTCTTTCAGGTTTGTTCAACTTGACTTTGTAAGTATATTTAGCTATCTATTTACTTGGCTTATTGTAGAAGCTTGCTCATTTACACATATGTTTATTATTCTAAGTGAAGCCTAATTTTGATTTTTTTTATTTGTTAAGTACAACTATATACAACTTGTCTTGTTTCTTTGCATTATTCATTTGCATATACAGGTTATGCATAAATATATTATATGAAATTTATATACTTGTTCATATGATCTTTCTTAACATTTTTATTACAGATTCTGTGTTGTACAATTGGATTTTGCAGGTTATTCTTTAGACTTAATTGATTTTGATTTATTTTCACTTTAGATTTTCAAGCATTTGATTCATAATATTTCAAATGTAAATTTTTACATTCCTAGTTATAACTTATATTTATATTGTTAGTTCTATTTTCAATTTATAATTATGGTGTATACTTATGTTTATGTTTTAACTTTATCATTTTAAAAACTAAAACTGTATTCATATGTATTTTATCAAATAACAAAAATATAAAGTCTTTGATTTAATTTTATTGAATATGTCAGATTTGTTTTAATGGTTTTGAAGCATTCTATTTTAAAATTTTCAAATCAAAACTTTCTTTTATAAAACATATAACTATTAAATATCCAAGATCTCATCATTTTAAACATTGTCAAGTTATATTAATTTAAATCAGATTAAATATTTATTAAAATATACCGTCAAAATTCCGGGTCGTTACATTTTGTCTCTACAGGTACAATGACTCAGCCCTGGGCCTTCGATCACTTAAGAGGTTCTTCAACAAATCATCGATTTAGCCGTGACTCGGAGTCTGGCCAATGTAGGGAGAAATACGATGGGTGGGGAAAAATTGTCATTCAAGGGAATCCTCTTCTTCGATGTGTAAGCCCCAGTCTTAGACATCTCGCCAGGGTGATCAACTTAATTTTCCTACTTACAGTGGTGGCCAACCCCCTTACCGTATCCCCCAAATCGCCACATCACATGAGCAATACGCCGGCTCTTCTAGCTCTAAGCTGCCTCGTGACCATAGATCAAGCAAACATCCAATTACCGCTTCTGATCCATCCTTGCTAGCCACTGTTTTTGACCTTTCTACATCGGAGAAATTGACCGAGCTTAATTCCACTTTCCTAATTTTTTTTTCGGTAGGCTTAAATTCCTTCCTACAGTACATACAATTCCAGGGAATGCTAAAGCGAGTTCTCTTGCATGTGTTAACGACGTGTTCGTGCAACACGAATCATTTAATACTTGGCAGAATTTTTTTTGAAGTATCAATTGAGCAGCAATACGAAATAGACCGTATCAAGTTGGAGTCGATACATGGTAAAGACATAATCAAACATCAAGATGTCGAACTGTTGAAAATGACAACAAAACTTGCCAAAGCGGAGAAAAATGCCAAGGAAACGGCAGAGGCGATGAGCCATTTAGAAGCTTCTCACAAAAAAGAACTCGATGCTGTCTTCTATTGCAGTGGGGCACTTGCTTTGGAAAAAGTTTCTTTGCAAAAGAAAAAAGATATTTTGGCTCGCCACATCGAGGAAATTAAAGAGCTTCTCAAAAAATAAAAGGAGGAGAAAATTAAGGCTCAGGAAGAATCACAAAAGTACTACGAAGTAATCATCGAAGCCAAGAGCTTGGAAATCAAGCTTGATGACTAGTTTGCTAAATTTAAAGCTCTTAAAGAGGAAGCTTGAGGGGAAGGCCATAAAGAGATGATGGTACAAATCGATACCAAATAGAAGATTCTAAGGAGTCTGACCGAAATGAAACCAAAGACTTGTTTGATCCATTGATCGTTGAATACAACGCCAAAGCCCTCATCTACTATGACTTAAGCTTTCAGGCAAAGGTTATCTCAAATCACTTGTTAAAGCCTAGGAGCACATTGTTGATATGAAAAAGAGAGAGTTGAATGCAACTGAATTTGATGAAGAAAAATTAACGTGGGAGATCATCCATAGCAAAGAACCCCTAGATCTGGCTGCCGCGAGACGCTAATACTTTAACATTTCTGCGCCTTCTAACAAAGGAGAACATATTGTCGGATCCTCGAAAGCCGATCCTAAGGGCCCCACTTATTCCTAAGTGGCTGGAGCATCGATTTTCTTTGGCCCGGAGCAGGACTTGGGTTATGATCCAGATAATCCTAGTTATCAATACAAAATGTTGTCCCCTATTTTTGAAGGGACACTCCAGCTACCACCGAGAGCCTGTAGGATATGGGTATTCCACACTGCTCTCTAATTTACAAGACATTTTGTTCTTGAGGCTTATCTTCCCATTTTAACAAATATTGCAGGTCTTCTGGGTGCTGGTCAAACACCTAAAACCGATGCTGCTGTGGAGCAAAAAGAGAAACCGGCAGCGATTCTGACAGTTGCTAATGTACCGTGGTCTGATGCTTGAGTCATTGGAGCTCTTAACGATGATAAGGTCGAAGATCCGCTCTCAGCGAATGAATCTAATGATGTTGTGATTTTTGGTGCCTCCGAACACACTGATGAAATTAGCTTGAAAAAGCGGATTGAAAAAGAGGAGTCGCTAAAGAAAAAGGCTAAAGCTGAGCCTGTCGAGGTGAAATCGATGATCCATACCTTATGCCACTATAAGTTATTCCATATGGCAGGTCGATTCCTAGTGAACTCCATCCACTCCTGAAAAATCCAAAAAAGATAGGAGGTCAAAGAAATAGTTGTCACTTTGACTAAGTGTGTATATAGTTTGCATAATCGTTTGTAGCTGTTTATTTCATTTGCTGTGGTTGTATGGGTATGAGTACCGGTTTTTGGAAATAACTTGTACTACAATCATAAAACCTGTCATGTGAATCAAAGTTCTTGTTTTCGGTTGAGCTTTCGTGTGGATTGCTATTTAAGTAGTTGGATTATTACTTTCTATTCAATGCACTTGTAATTCGTTGTTCATTAATTCTAGTAACAATCACCAACTCTATCCCGAAGCTTCCATGTGATTGTGGCCTTGAGTCGTATCAAACATTAGGCTCGTGCCTTAGCATTATGCCGTCGAATTCAGCTGTTTTCGAGTAACTATACTCTTGCCCCCAGTCTTAGGTTAGGAGGGTTAGACGTTGGATGGTCGAACTCCATCCTTAGCGAGCTTATACTCCTCCTGTCAGTTTTAGGCTGGAGTTCATGGAATAGTGAATGGTCGGACATCATTCAGCTATCTTTTTATGCTCATATCCATACTCTGGAGATAAGAGTTAGTTGATGGATGGTTGAATCACACCCAATCTATGTTTATACTTTGTTCCACACTCTGGGGAATTAGAGTTATGTTGCAGGTGGTCGATTCACACTCGACTTATGCTTATATTCCGGTCCACACTTGGGGGACTTAGAGTTATGTTACGGGTGGTCAATTCACACCCGACTTATGTTTATACTCTGGTCCACACTCTGGGGACTTAGAGTTATTTCAAGGGTGGTTGATTCACACCCGACTTATGTTTATACTCCGATCCGCACTCCGAGGACTTAGGGTTATGTTGTAGGTGGTCGATTCACACCCGACTTATGTTTATACTCCAATCCATACTCTGGGGACTTAAAGTTATTTCGTGGGTGGTCGATTCACAACCGACTTATGCTTATACTCTAATCTACACTCTAGGACTTAGAGTTATTTCGCAATTAGCCCGAATCTTCTTGGGATTTAGCTTCTATTCCACGCGCATTGATGGTAAAGCCCAAGAATTTCCCTGAAGCAACTCCAAAAGAACACTTCAAAGGATTAATTTTCATCTTATAATATCAGAGGATGTCAAACAATTCTACCATGTCTCTAATGTGATTGCTTGATCATCATGACTTCACGAGCATGTCATCCACATTACTACCATTATTTTTCCAATCTGATCTCTAAACATTTTGTTGACTAAACGCTGATAAGTCGCTCTTGCATTCTTTAATCCAAATAGCATACTACATAGCAATACAATCCAACATCGATAACTAAACCGGTATAATATGTATTGGGATTTGGTTATATCCCGAGTACACATCCATGAAAGATAACAATTCGTGTCCCGCGGTTGAATCCTCCAACAGGTCGTTCCTCAGAAGGGGAAATCACAACTGCGGTATATAAATTTCCTATCTGAACTAGAATCAATATGGATAGCCCTATTTCTAGCACCACGAGCTCCAGCAATAGTCTGCATAAGGTCTTCACCAACAAAAGAGTAGGGAAGATGCCCAGATTCACCATGAACTTCACTTGAAAACATATGAAATTCATGTCTAGCAGGGTCATATCTCATCTCAAAACTCCAAGCTTTCTCAAAAGAATTCCATTCAATAACACACCAGGAGTTGCAGTAGAAGCTTTGTGATCAATAGTAGCAGTAAATATAGATTTAATAATAACAGCACAGGGAGAAATCAGAAGAGGAATAGTACCTACAACAGTAGGAGAGGCAGGGCGAGCCACCAATACAGAAGGTGTTGTAACCGCAACTGAATCTTGTACAATACCTGGAGGAGAGAACTTCGCAGACTTAGGAACCCACATATGAACTAGAGGACAAGAAAGTAGTATCTTGACCAGAGGAGAAGCATCTGTGATCAAGATAGAGAGCTCACAAGAGTCAGCAAGGTGCCAGAAGAATGAAAAGAGTAACAAATACCTGTCGCCCAACCATATCTAACTCTAACTTCAGCAATAAGGACATCATCAAGCTAAACACTAATTGAAGAAGGTAGATGATTATCAGCGGCTACTTCAACCAATGCCTTGGCATAAAAAAATCTCTCCCGAGCCACCGTATTAGAGTCAAAACATTTCAATTTAATTATTATGATTCAACCCCAATAACGGCTGCAAAAAAGATGGAATGTGCATAAAGTATGTCCTAATAAGAATAGATATCACTTGGTCTCTAGCACAAGCAATCGATGACGACCAAGTGCTGATAATGAATGGTTTCCCGTCAATAAAGGATGAATCAGCTTCAAGGACATGCTAACATTGCTCATAGCTACAAAATTTGAAGAGGTACATGAAGTTGATATGAGTAACGTAAAGATCACCAATAAGTTTCAATATGTGACGGCATAGAGTTCTAGCATCTTGAATTTTTGGTTAGGGTCTAGAAAATAGCCAACTAAAAAAGCCAGACCAAAATTCAGCCCTAACTTGCATAACTGAAGGAGGAGGTACCATGATTCCATTATTCTCCATAATTTCAAAGTCAATCGAAGAGTAGGATCCCGCATTGGCCAAAAAGTGAAAGAGAGACGTCCAAGGCTTTGGATAGATGGGAGCAAACTTAGATGTAGAAAGCAAGGGTTGCTGGGACAATGTAGCACCGTCAGGCATACTTTATTCCATATGGACATTTTTTCAAATACTATCAATGCATATGCTTGTAGCAACTAAGAATGTGGCCAAGGATTGAGAGACATTAGACATAGTACCAACCTTATTCATGTTTGAATCACCCAATAAATCAGCAATGCCATCATACGGAGGCAACAAAACAACATCACTTGATCTTCACAAAGCTTTGCTAATAAAATCAGAAGGTGGAGCTCACCTGTAATGAAAAGAGGAGCATTATAGGCAGGAGCACTAATAGCCAACATACGAGAAGAGTCAGAGGAGTTGAGATACGATAATTCCATTGGCGAACCTAGTTGAGGCCTGGGAAGAGACATCAAACGAGAAAGGATCTGAGATCTAAAAGGGCGATCGGATCTAGTCAGGCTCGACGGGCCGTCACTAGGCTGGAGAGGGGAGAATTTTCTAGGTTTCTTTGTCATGGATGGAACATAAGTGAAAGAGTGAGAGATCAACGGAATTAAAGTGGAAATGGGGGGAGGAGGGCAGACGATAGAAAGAAGGAAGATGCCATTTTTTCACTCTTTAAAAATTTAAGATAATAATCTATTTTAACTTAAGTGTTAAAATCCAAACTTTCTTTACTGCATTTTTAAATACTCAATGTACATTTTAGAACTAGTATATATTTACTAAAAAACTTTTCAAAATGATGTATATATTTATATGTATACTAGTTTAGTTGTAAGCAATATAATTAATACAATTTTAAAATAATTTAACAGACATTTTATTAAATAAGCTTTTTAATACTTTGATAAAATCTTTAACTAAAAAACTATATACCTAAAAATACTTTAAAAATAATTCAAAAATATTTATACTATGGTGTAAAACATTTATTTTAAATATTACTTAAAAATACTTATTTTATAAATAAAAGCCATAAAATGCACATTTTATAATTTAAATCCTTTATTTTAAAAATTGATAAATAATTATTAAAATTATATTTGAACTTTTATACCCGTCCAGTAATAAGCACACTTACAGTACTTATGAAAAATGCAAAGAAGCCGCTTGGTCTCTTTCAAAGTTGACTTTAAATATCGCCGAACATAAGGAATTTTCAAATGGCATCCATAGTGACCTTTTTCGCTTTTAACTTTCACAACTTTCTTTCATATTTTCTATAACTTCCCAAACTAACCAATTATATATTTCAACTAATTTAACATATGTTAAATACAAGGGATTTCAAAGTGCGTTTATAACGACTATTTCATTTCTAATTTTCGCAACACACTTCAACTTCATATACAACAATATCAAATATGTAAACAACAATTCTTGGCCATGTTACATATTTTTAGAGGGCTCAAAAGAGAGATTATACTACATATAATGTTGTCACTTTCTTACTAAAGCAAGGAAGGTCCAAAAGTAATAATTTGCATTGTCATCTATTTTAATTTATATTTTAACAACAACCAACATACACACAAATATATAAATTAAGCGATGAGTTAACTTAACCATGCTCAAGCCAAACTAAGACTTAGATAACCTCACTACGAGTACAACTGCGAAGATGACATCTCGATTGGACCTCGTATGCAAAAGTTATTGATTTTATAAGATTGTGAATTAAATAATTTAATTAGTATAATAATTAGCTCTATTAATTACCCTAATTAATCCAATCCCTTTATTCTTTAAATTTCTCCTCCTGTGTCGGCGTGCAAACTGATACCAAACATGCAAGATTCCATCGCCAAATTCTCCTCTTACACTCAATGATTCAACGAACCGTCGCTTCCATTGAACTACTCCACGCAAGCTCTCCGCAACCGTTACGAAGACGTGAAGTTCGATCTCCCCTCTCGAAAAGCGACCTTCTCATACCTAAATAGAACCCTAATATTGTGTTTTGATACACATCACTAGACCTCCTCTTTTCGGTGCCAATCGACTTCTCTTGCCACCACGAGTTCAATGCCACACTTCGTTTTGGCTAAAATCCCCTCATTCTCTGATGAAGTTCGACCCTAACATGCGATCCAAAATAGAAGGCCATCCCCAAGAATGACCACTCAAGCCAATGTCCATATGGATTCGATGCTCTCTCCATCCCGAGCGTAATGTGTCCAACACCAAACTCTATCCATGTCTGCAGCTCTGGAAACAATTCAAGGAATAAGGTGACTATGTTTTCTTGTTTACTATTAATAAAAAAGAGAGAGAGAGACAGGAGTTTTAAGAGAGGAAGTGTAGTGGGTGTGTGTGTTTATATATATTATTCCGGTCCAAATGACACTAGTTTTGTCAAAATTTAAGACGATGCCCTAAAATGATAATTTCATGCGTTTTGATACTGTTTATCGATAAAACGATTTTCGGTCACATTATCGATATTTGTTCGAACCATTTATTTTTGTAAATAAATTTCAAAAATAGTTTTTTTATCATTAGTTATTATTTAAAAAGTGGATAACAAGTTTATTAAATCAACTTATTCACGTTAAATCCAATATTCGAATATTTAAATAATTCATATATTTATATACGAAGTGTCCAAAACTCCAGGTCGTTACATTAACCATAGAAAAATATATTGTTATATTTGTTCCTTATATTTTTATATATAAAACAAACCAGACTATTTTATTCTACTAAAGTAATTTATATTGAATTATTTTCTATAATGAACAAATTCCAAGCTCTCTATGTAGTTTAATAAATGTACTTTCATTTAAC
This sequence comes from Allium cepa, assembly GCA_030765085.1. Classification (NCBI taxonomy): domain Eukaryota; kingdom Viridiplantae; phylum Streptophyta; class Magnoliopsida; order Asparagales; family Amaryllidaceae; genus Allium; species Allium cepa. The sequence continues at coordinate 582,898,496 of CM060940.1, forward strand.
GGTTTTGTAAAGATGTCAGCAATTTGATTTTCGAAAGTTACAAATTCTAATGAAATAATTTCCTTTTCTATATTGTCTCGTAAAAAAGTGAAGGTGGATGTCTATATGTTCAGTACAAGAATGGTTTATTGGATATTTAGATAAGTTTATAGCACTAATGTTACACAAAATATTATAGATTTTTTTAAAAATATTCCTACATGTTTAAATGTTTGTTGCATATATATTATTTGAGCATATGCAAAGCAAAAGAAATATATTCTGCTTCACATATTGAAAGTGAAATAAAATTTCGTTTCCTACTAAACCATGATACTAGAGAGTGTCCGACGAAATAACAGGTACCACCCGTACTCTTTCTTTCTGTCTGACATTCTTTGGAGTCAGCATCACTATATGGTACTAATTTGAAAGGACATTCTTTCTGCTAAAAGAGTATCTAGTCTCTAGTGTTGGTTAAGTAGCACAAAATTCATTTAATTGCTCGCAAGTGTGATTCTTTGGGATCTGCTTAAAAACATGCACACAAACAAATGCTTATCATAATGTCGGGACAACTAGCTGTTAGATATAATAATGAACCAATCATACTTCTATATAATTTTGATCCGTACTCTTACCATTTTCATCTTTATCTAAATGAATTGTAGTACTCACTAGTCTTAGTTCACTAGAAGTGTATTCCATACTAAAACATTTAAGTAGATTATTATAATATTTTTCTTGGTTAATAAAAATGCCAACTTTTAGTCGCTTAATTTGTAAACCAAGCAATTATGAAAGTTGTCCCATATGAGGCCTCTTAAATTCACTTTTCATAATACTTGCAAATTCACTACATAGTTTTTCATTTGTAGAACCAAATATAATATCATCAACATATGCTTGTATAATTAAAATATCTTTATTTTCTCGTTTAATAAAAAGTGCTTGATCTACCTTTCCTATTTCAAATACAGAAGCTATTAGATAGCTTTTTAATCATTCATACAAAGCATAAGGTGCTTGTTTTAATCCATAAAGAGCTCTCTTTAGCTTATAGACATGATAAGGAAAAATTTTATGTATAAATAAAGGATGTTGATCTACAAATACATTCTCTTTTATAAAGCCATTTAAAAAAGAGCTTTTAACATCCGTTTGATATAATTTAAAGTTACGATGATAGGAGAAAGCTAAAATAACACTTGTTACTTCTAATCTAGCTACAGGGGTTGATGTTTCTTTATAATCTATACCTTCTTCTTGATTATATCCCTATGCAACAAACCTAGCTTTAATTCTAGTTATATCTCCATTTTCATGAACTTTATTTCGAAACCCATTTTGTTCCATGGATAGTTTGGTCATTTGGCCATGGAACCAATTACTAAATATCATTGCGTTCGTATTGATTTAATTCTTCTTACATTGCAAGAATCGAAAAACCATCGTTTGATGCTTCTTTATAATTTTTAGGTTCAATATTTGATATAAAAGCTATGTGACCCATTTGATTTAACTGACTTTAGTTTTAACGTTAGCATTTACTTCACTCCTTAGAATGATCTTTTAATAAACATGGAGGAGATTTAAAATCATTTTAATTTTCATGAGGATGATTATCAAATATTGGTTAATTATTTATTATGATTTCTTCCTCACCATCTTACTATATCTATAATTTTCATCAAAAGACACGTGTAAAGTTTTTTCTATTATTTTTGTTCTTTTATTAATTTTTTTTATGCTTTACTTTGTTTCGAATATCAAATAAAAATACCTTCATCGGATCTTGGATCAAAAGTTCCTAACCGATCTTTTATATTTAAGGTAAAACATTTTGAACTGGAAATTCTAAAATAGGCAATATTTGGTTTTCTACCAGTAAATAGTTCGTATGGTATGTGTTTAGTTAGAGGTCTTATACTAACACGATTTATAGCATAACAGACAATAGATATAGCTTCTGCCCAAAAGTTCTTTGGTAATTTTCTACAACTTACCAAAGTTCTAGCATATTCCTGTAGCATTCTATTTTTCTTTTCTACAATGTCGTTTTGTTGTGGGGTTCTATGAAAGAAGAAATTATGGCTAATACCCTTTTTAATATAAATATTATTAAATAGTTCCTTTCTAAATTCACCAACATTATCACTTCTAATATTCATAATTTTTAATCTCTTTATATTTTGCATTCCTTTTTGCAAATATTCTAAGAGATTCAAAAGTATCACTTTTATGTTTTAGAAATAATGTCCAAATGTATCTAGAAAAATTATCTAATATAACAAAAATGTATTTGTTATGATTCATATATTGTACTTGTGTTGGACTAAAAAGATCCAGATGAAGTAACATTAAAGGCTGTAATGTAGATTTCACTTTCTTAGATTTAAATGAAGATTTTGTTCATTTCCCTAATCGACAAGCATCACATAAATTATTAACTTTGAAATTCATTTTTTGGTAATCCCTTTACGAAATCATTTTTAGATAGTCTATTTATGGATTTAAAGTTGACGTGACAATATTTTTTATGCCCATGTCAAGAATCATTATCTTTAGCCATTGAACACATATCAATATTATGATTTAATTTTGTATTTAAAATATAAATATTCCCTCTTCTAATTACTTAAAAAATTTAAATTTTATTTTGGTCAAAAATTGTACATTCATCTTTTTCGAAAGAATGCGAAAACCATTATCATGAAGTTGACTACTACTAAGTAAATTGTGTTTTAAGTTCTTAACTATACGCTTGTAAAAGGAGATGAATTAGATGTACCATTATTGCTTACATCGTCTTTTCCAATGACGTGTCCTTGGAAGTTATCTTCAAAAGTGAGGTTCCTCCATCTGAGTAGATAATGTTTGATAACATTTCTTTACTTCCCATCATGTGCTTAGAACAACCACTATTGAGTATCAATTTGCCTCTTTTGTTATTTGGTACCTTCAAAAAATATTCTTTTGAATTGGTACTCACTTCCTATGTTAGAGTCCTATGAGTTAGGTCTTACAAAACCATACCATGAGGGTTTGTTCCTTTAAAAATAATATCATAATTTTTATATATGCTAGATATAAATGTTTCTATATACTTATTTCGAATAAGATGATTGTTAGTTTTTGGAACCTATATCTTAATAGATCTATTACTTTAAGTGATAGGTTTCGATTGACTAACTTTTCCTTTCTTTCTTGAAATTAGTATATAGTGAGCTATATTGTTTAGGACTAGATTTTAGTTTGCTCGAGTTTTTAGATCCTAGACCAATTTTATTTAAGGAAGATTGTGAGCTACTTAAAAATTTAGATAAATTCTCTCTTCCTTTATTAAAATTTAAAACATTTTTAGAGATATTTTCAAAATTATTTCTAAGCTCTTTTTTTCTCCGTGCTAATTGAATCAATAATAGAACTTAAACTACAAATTTCTTTTGCTAATCTAACATTATTATTTTTATAAATATCATCTTCTCTACTTAAGATAGTGTTTAGAGATATTAAATTATCACAAGTTTATTGTGATTTAACTAGTTCTTCTTCTAAATTATCTATTCATCTTTTAATAGGTCTACTTCTAATTTTTTCATATTTAATTTTCCTAAAGTTTCCTTATACATGTTTTGAGACCTTTTAGTTTATCTAATAATTCTGAATAAATTTCTACATGATTATCAAAAGAAATATTACTTACATCGTCCTTTGAGGCTATGAAGCAAACACTTTCTTATTTCGAATCACTTTCATTTTACTGAGGATGGAGATGAGTCTAAATCATCCCATGTGAGTTGAAAGCCTTGCTTTCTCTTTTTAAAGAATCTTTCGTTTTTATTTTTGAAGCCATTTTTCTCTTTCTTGAGTTTTGGATAATCCTTCTTTATGTGACCAATTTTATGGCATTCATAGCATTTGAGTGATGAAGACGGTGCATTATTGTTGTTACTATTTCCAAACTTCCTATTTTTCTTTATTTTGAGTAATTTCTTGAAATTTTTGGCTAAAAGTGCAAAACCATTATTACCAACATCAGATTCTTCGATTTCTGCCTAAAATGCTATTGTTCTCCTTTCTTGAGCCTGATCTCATTTTGCATGCAAATTTTCTTCGTATGCCATGAGATTTCATATTAATTCTTTAGTTTTTATGGTCGAAAGATTATTAGCTTCTTAAGTAGCTAAGAATTTTCGTTCCTACTCATCTGCTAAAGTGTTAAGGATTTTTGAAATAATATCAAAACCTCTAAATGTCTTGCCTAGTGCAATAAGAGAGTGCTGAATGTCCTGAACGTGAATACATGTCACTAATATTTTCATTTTGCTTCATTCAAAAATTTTGAAATTGATTTTTAAACATTGAAATTTTACTTTTTTTTAACTCTATTTGTTCCTTCATGAGTCACTTTCAAAGTATGCTAAATTTTATAAGCAGACGTACAAACACTATCTCTATTGAATTTACTTTTATCTAGAGAGTAAAATAGCATGTTCATGCTTTAATGTTATTAGTAACATATAGTTTTTGTGTATTTGACCATTGTGCATGATCAATGATAGGAACAGTGCATTCCTGTTGTGTAATATTCCAAGTGTTATACCCATTAGCCTACATAAATATTCTCATCCTATTTGACCAATAAGTATAGTTTAATCCTTTAAATAGTGGTGGTCGTGCAGTAGATTGTTCTTCAACAAAAGTGAACTAGTATTTTCCTTATTGCTTGAATAATATTTAATAAAGTTTGTTATGGTTGTATGAATGTTTAGCTATGATCCAACTGAAAGTTGCTATGGATCGAGTAATATAAATTGTGCTACTAAATTAAAACTTTTATATAGTTGCAGTGTAGCAGCGAAAATAAAAATGCTCTAAAGTAAAGATTTTATACTAGTTTGACTTCCCTTCCTATAGCCAACTTCAAACTCCTTTTAGATTTAAACAATAACCCTCATTTAACTCGGAGGAATAGTATCTTAGAAAAATCGCGTGAGAAACCAAATAGGACTTTGTGGCCGAAGATCTCCAATAGGACTTCAATTACAAAAGTAGTAAATGATTGACTTTGTGTGATCTAATAACACTAATGGGTCGATATAGTACACTCTTCCTATGATCTTCTTCGTAATTGGTATATTGTGTATATGTGGAAGAATGGAAGCAGGTGATCACTTTAAATGATGTAAATTAAATGTTCAAGTGATCAAAAATTCCAATGTAAGCACTTAAATGCAAGAGAGATTTCAAAGAGAATTTGAGAGAAAAGAAATAGAATTGATTATTTGAATCTTGAATCAAGCTGTTATTTATAACATTGAAGAGTTGTTATGCGTTCGTGAGAAGTAGTAGTCATTAGATGCAGTTGCAACTCTTCATCAAAAGAAGTGCAATTTCAAAAATGTAGCAGTTAAGGAGGACCAGTCGACTTGTATAATACCAGTCAGTCGACTAGTTTAGAGTCGAAATTATTAATTTTTAAACATAAAAGAAATAGTTCACTTTTGCCTTTATTTAATTGGTGTAAACTATTCAACCATTCGACCGATTAGGTTATTAGTCGACTGGTTGTCTTATATTTATAAAAATATAATGCATATGATATCAGTCGACCAAACCATCATGACCAGTCAATTGATATTCTTTTAGTGGAATGGTTAAAGAGTTTTAGTTGATGGAAACTGTGTAATCCTATTTTAGAAAAATAGAAATCCACTTTGATGATTTGTATGTGTACATACCACTTTGAAAAGATTTTAACAATCATAATACTTCTAGACACAAAACGCTATGACTAATATAACTTTATTTTTCATCATCTTCTTGTCTTCTTCGTTTTATCATTTCATTGGTCGAAATATTTTCCAGCAAAATTAGAATATATAAAATTTATTTCTTGTATAGTTGTCACTATCAAAATATCAAACTAGGAGGTTCTGACACTCGACACCGACTTTTACTGCGAATTTCAAGTGTGGAAAGTTACATAAGTAACTTCCACCGCCATCTCCTCATTTTTATGTTCAATTGTTATTTGCCTTTGCGATTTGGACTTCAAGTACCCCATCAAAATTTTGGTCGACCCAAATTTCCATCATCGCGCTGCTTTATCACCTAATCGTCGACTTTTAGCTCCACTGCCAGCATTTGACCAGTCCATCCCGTCTTATTCTTACAGCTTTGCCTTGGTTCACTTCATGTTATAATTTGACTTCATTATGCCACCCCCACCTCTTTCATTGCCTTTATGCCATAGATAAGTGACGCCGTCGAACTTGGGTTGTCGGCCTTGACTGGAAGCTATAGACCATACTCGGTAAGATTTAGGACTTCATCTTCCTCCCTTGTACCGGCCATGGCTTACCTAGCTTTTGAATTTGAAGTGTCTTAGAAAAGTCGTTGTTGATCCATAATTTCTCTGAAAAAATTAAGTGCTTCAGGTCAGCTTTGAAGTTTCCTTGGTCTTGCTATAGGTTTCTTGTATAGTCTAGGATTTAAATGTTTTGGCAAAATTTTCTAAGTACAAGAGGGAAATGCTAATGGTTTGAGTGAATTTTGATTAAGTGGAGGTTGATGGTTAAGTTCCGATGGGTTGGTTTATGATAATGGTCACATCAAACATGCTTGGGCATTCAGTGAACTTTTTTCATTATTGTTTTAAATCAGACATTTCATTCTGGTATTCCTGAAAAGAAGAGGTCAGTGTTGCTCTAGACGATGGTTCTGTTATCGTAAATTCTACGATAATACGTAAAGTTTGGTACACGTTTTCATTGTGCGACGGTGCTCGTTTGCAGCATGAGCAAGCTCTCTGCACAATGTCCGCATTCACTATGCTCTGGACACAAGATGCACACTGCATAGATTGAACCTGATGTGCATGTAAATGTGCATATTTTTACAACCATATTTAATCTATTTAAATTAAATAAATGATCATATTGGGTATTTTAACTTGTTTAAACCAAAATTCATATTATTTGAAATTGTCACATCTTCATCTTCATCCAGGGGCAAAATGGTCATTTTTGTGCATATATTTCTTTGAGAAAGATTAATTGAATTTTTTTATATATTTTTTGTAGGAATTTGGTCTCAAATAGGAGTGGTTTCATGAAGAAATATGCATGCACAAAGAATATAAAGGAATGAAGATGGAAATAATTCAAAGTGAAGATCATGGAGGACCCCACCTACCCACCTACCTTAATGTACAAATTAAAGGCTAATGCACATGCTTTTGGAGTTAATGGTTTCATGTACACTTAATGGGGGATTAAGACATGTTAATGATTACTTGGCCTCCACACTACTTCAAGGTTATTTTGGGCATTCCCCAAAAATATGAATTAGGGTTTCATACATGTATAAATACCCATATGTTTCATGTAGCCATCTCTTCTTTAGTCTCTCTTAGGCCTCCTTCTCTTTAGTTTAGTTTAGATCAAAAATAAAATGAAAGCTCCTCTTTCTCTTTTCATGGCTACTTAGCCATTTTTATTTTATGTAATCTTTTTTTATTTTATGCAATTTAATACATGCTCTTTCCTTTTCATGTTCATTTACTTTCATGTTGTAGTGTAGATCTCTTTTCTTTTATGCAAGTTAATTAGCTTATCTTTTCATTTTGCTCTCTTTTTCCTCTTCATTTTGCTTTCATGTTATTAGCTACATTTGTTAATAAAATGACAAATATGAGAAGCTAAACCCCTTCACTTTTGGGATAATGAAGCTCTCTAATTAATGTAGCTTCAACATTTTGTTAATTCATGCTCTCTTTTCGTGCTTAATGATGATGATAGAAGTGGTTTTATTTGTTGTTTTTGCCTTGAATTTGATAGTCTATATTGTTGACACCAGATAGACTATGCTTAAACAATCACTAACACAAATGCCTCTTCATCAATATATGATTATGGCATAAAAAAGTGATTTGAAATTAAAATTTGATGGTCTATGTTTCTAATCAATAGTTAATAGGCCATACATAAAATAGATTTCATTTTCATTTTCTTTGTCAAGTTTCATGAAAGTTAGTAAGTGTTTTAAGGGGTGTGTTATAGTTTGATGACTTATGTTGGCTAATTAATAGCTCAAGTATGTCATACTTATGATAAACACATTAATTAAAACACTAATGACCATAAAAGAGAGATCATGATTTCATGTGTTGAACTACATGATCTAGAGAGTGGATTTATTCTCTAAATTGATATTTAACTCTCATATTTGCATTTCTTTTCTTTTTGTTAGTTAGTTCATTTTCTCATTTTCTAGCTTAAATACACTTTCGACTTTGGTATAATTTGATTGAGTAGGAAATTTAAATCATCAATTCCCTGCGGATCGACCCGTATTCGCCACGTGCTACATTCGTACACCGTGCGCTTGCGGTTATTTTTATTTCAAAATTCGTTCGACGGTTTTCTAAACCGATAGAACTTCCATCGCCCAAACAAGTTTCGCCGTCGCCAGGGATTTGTTTTGATTATGATTTTCTATTCTTCGAATTATTTGTATTTTCTTTTATTGTGTGTTTGTTTTGTGTGTTAGCTTGCATTGTAAATTTTTTTTTTTTGTGTTTGTGTGATTTTTGGTTGCGATTGTGTTTGTCGTTTTCTAGTTCATTTGCAATTGCATTTCTTCTTTTTATATTAAAAAAAACATAGACAATTTATAAAAAAAAGTTTGCATTTGAGTTTACATTTTACAATTTTTCATTGTGCAAACCTGTGCATTATGCAAAATTGTTCTTTGTTTCACTGTTTTACAATTCTCTGTTACATACATATCACACTGCACTTCTTCATCTAACAGTCATTTCCACAACCCAGAAGCTCCTCTGTTTGCTAGTTCAATCACCAACATTCATCTATCTCCTCCTCTGCCTTACTTCTTCACAGACATTCACTGCATTTCCAAAACCACCAGTGTCAACATCTGCCAGTTCACCACATTCCTCTCAACCATCTCCTTCATTTCCATCAACCAAGCCCACTTCTCCAACCAAACACTCAAAAGAAAACTTCCTAAACAGACAAAACTGCCCTGTCTACAGCCATCTCCACTTTCATCATCACGACCACAGTCTTCATATCCACATTACTGTCATATACCAATTCCTCATTCACCATCACAATTCTCCTCTACAATCATCCCAAGCTGCTGCAACCACCCGACCATCTACCAAAACTTCACGACCCAGCCATCCGTTCACAGCAACTACAAATCCACACCATCTCCAAACAGCAGTGCAACCAAACATCCACCAGCCAACATACAATCATTACTGAGCACGAGGCTTCACTGCCTACAATCCGATCTCTATCTCCACCAAAACTGCTGCTACTCCAGACCATCACTGTCAAAACAACTTGCCAAAACTGCTGTACACATCCGCCTTCACAACATCTTGCTACCACTACGAAACTACAAACAACCCAATCGATATCGCCTACTATCAACCTACACACTCTCCAAATTCACCAACCACCTCGACTTCTGCCTAACCACTGCCAGAGATCAAAACAATTGACTTCCCAAATCACCACAAATCGCCATTTCTTCAACCGCCTTCTTGACTGCAGCAACTCCACACTATACGGATACCACCAGAACATCACTTCATCCAATCACCTTCAAACTGCTGCTTCAATTCCACCTTCACCACATTCAAAAACCACACGCAACCACCAAAAATCACCAGTGACTTCAGCAATTCGACCATCGCGATCAAGCAAAATCCCACGAACCAAACATCGCCTCAAACTCGCAAACCACCTCAGCAAGTCGAACTGCCTTCACCCAGAAAATTCCTCATTCGACCTAAAACAACATATACCCTTACCCAAATTCTGCTACTCAAATCGAGAATCGCCAATCACTCAATTTAACATCGCAAACACCCAGTACAGCCGCGAGCACCCAAACATACGTTATTTTGTTGTCGCGACTTGAAATTCGATTTGGAATTGTAGAGATTTGAGAATTTCGAGAATTTAAGCCTTTGAAGTTTGAAGTGCTTTGTGTTATCTCGTGAAACTTAAGTTTTGATCGATTAAGGGATGGCTATTTTATTTTGTTCAATAGTGGGCCGGGTTTGATTTTGGGCCGACCCCCTTTTTTTTCGCTATCTTGCTTTTGTTTTTTAATTTTTTTTCCAGCTTTAAGAAAAAGGTATTGGTTTAATTTTGTTTTTAGTTTTGTTTGATTCGTTTTTAGTTTAATTTGTAAAATTTTTTTGTTTTAAGTTCTAAGCATATACAAAAAAAAGAGTTTTATATTGTGTTTTAATTTGTTTTGGTTTGTTTAACTTCTTCCTTGATAATTTTTTTTAAAAAGTTTATTTTAGTTTAGTTTTTTTTCATTTGTTTTGTTTATCTTTCACAAATATTTTTTTTAAGTAAAACCCTACTTTTAAGTTTCCATTCAAAAAAAAAAGTTGTATATATCTTGCTTTATTTCAGGTTGCCAAAGAAGAATTACAGAAAGAGCAGAAGTGCTTGTTAAATAAATTGCTTGATTTGAAGTGCTTGCCAAAAAAATAACTGCTTGCTTGCTTATAAAATTTTATGTTTTAGTTGTCTTGCATTGTTGTTTGCTTGCATTTTAAGATAAAAAAAATTAAAAAAAATCCAAAATCAAAAGTAAAAACAAAATTTCATTCTAGTTGCATTGTTAATACACGTTTTATTTCAGCTTTGCATTTCATCTTAGAATTTGATTAAATAATAACTCACTTAATTGTATATTGACAGTTGTCTTCTTTGAACAATTTAATTTCTTGGTGTCAAGGCTATGGAAAAGTAATAACCATTTATAAATATTACGGTGATTCGTAAATATTATAGTGGTTGTTCCTCTGAAGGTACTTAAACCTTCGGCTGCATTGCTATAGTGATTCGTGGTGCACCGATAACCCCTGTCTGTTACCTGGCTGAGAAATATTTTTTTTGATTTAAGACAGTGTGTGACTATACAATTTTGTGTTAACTTATGACAAATCATCTGTAATTAACCCTTGCATTCATTTAGTTGCATTAGTTCATGCATATTTTAAAAAAATTCAAAATCCAAAACTAATTTTTTTTTTAAATATTCCTTTTTCTTTGAAATTTTTAAATCCTTTTCTTTGAAATTTCAAAAAAAAATCCAAAAAAATTTAGAAAAACCAAAATTCAACAAAAAAAAATTGAAAAATAAAAACAAAACAAAAATCGATTTTCCTTTTTAAAAATAAATTTTCTTTGTAAATATTTTCCGTTTATAAAAAAAAAACCAAAAAACATTCTTTAAAATGTCTGAATTTCCATATTCACTTGAATTCTACAATAGTTGTGAAAATCAATATAATCCATACGATTTCAGTCCAAATTCATATGGATATTTTAACAACAACTGTTGTGTAAATAATTCAAATTTCGAACAACAAAATTTTCAAAACGATGACCAACCTTCGACTCTTGAAAATAGCATTGAAATGATTTCATCTTTACTCGAACTTTCTACACGAAAAAATCAAGAGATAAATGATTTATGTAATTCTTATTTGTGTAATAACTCGAGTCAAGGATTTCAAAATTTGAATTCAATTCAAAATTCAAACGATTAAGATTATAACCCATGCCAATTTAATTTCGAACTCCAAAATGAATTTCAAACTCAACATGAAAATGGAAACAACTTTTCAAATGAATTTGGCAATGGGAATAATCTTAACCATGTTACAAGTGAAAATTTTTGTTCTCAACAAATCCAAATCGAAAATTCTCAATTTAATAACTACAAATTGGATTTTGTTGAACAAATGAATGAAATTTACGATGATCACATGGATTTGTTGTTTGAAACATATATGAAACAACGTGAAAAACAAAATCAAATCCCAACGTGTGACGAGTCAAATAATAATCCATCTTTTACCACAATTGATGATTTTGAAATAACAACTTTTGAAACTGAAAATGATGATCTTAATGAAGTTGTTGAAAATACGGTAATTGAGTTGGATTTCAATTCTTTTGAGGGTGTGGAACCAAATTTAAAATTCAATCTTCCTTTTCTCAATTTCGAAAATTTGAATACAACAGCTTTGGATTTTGAACTTGAGATACGCAATGAAGTTGTTGATAATCCAACAAAGGAAGACGAATTTAACGAACACGATTTCTTTGGACTTTTTGAAGATGGGTTGTTAGATTCCAAAGGGGACGATTCACATCACCATTTTGAAATCAATAATTTTGAAGAATTTTTCAATGACAAACTTGATTTTCAATTTGGTGAAAATAAATGTGAATTTCAATCAATCGTTATATCTACCCCAAAAATCATCGAAAGTAAAACAACTCGTAAGATTTTTAATAAAACGACATTCGTTTTTCCAAAGCCACATTCGACTTCAAAATCTTTTACGGTTTGGTTTTTCGAGCCTAAGCTTTGTATCGTATACTTGACGAGACAAATGAATCGGTCTTTGGAAGATCGTTTCATTTACTTTTTGGCAATATACTTTCTGATGTCGTGTAAATACATTTCATTTTCATGTAAATAATAATAAACGTTCCTTTCGACATGGGTTGACTGTGGGGACACAATCAAAATCAAGTGTGGGAGGGAGACTCATCTTCATTTTTTTTCATGGTTTATTTTTGCTTTAAAATCAAAAATAAATTAAAAATAGAATCCCAAAAACAAATTTTCTTTTGATTTATTTTTAAAAAGAAACACTATAAGATAAATATATGGCGTTGGTTTATTAAATTGAAATTTTTGAAAATTTATTGGTCTTAACAAAAATAAAAATGAAGTTTGATTACAAATAATAATGGTTTAACTAGTATATAGGAAGATTCATATGTGTTAAGTATGAACTACATCCTAATTGAAAGTCTTTGTTTAAAAAATGGTTGATTTAAAGTAAAGGATATAACATTGTTTTTTGGTCTTCTAAGTTAAATGGTGCTAAGATGATTTTGCAAAACTCCCTCTCAAAAAAATAAAATAAAAATAACATCCAAGTATTCACTCTCATTTAAAAGTCCTCACGGTTATGCATGGGTGATTACTTGGAACTTTTGATTATGTTATTTCATACTCATTTAAAAGTCCTCACGGTTATGATGTATGGAACACATGTAAAAAAAAAGACTTAATAAAAACACCTACGATCGATAGTGTATGCATGAAAGTGTGTGCACTCGCCATGCTCTATACTCCCCTCACATAAGCCCGAAAGGTAGTGCATGGGTGGTATATCTGGCCTCAGTTTATCTGAGCTAGGTGTGTAATTTTTCTTGCAAATAATGAGAGAGCAAGCAATTGAAATCCTAGCACTATTTTTACTTATTTGATTTGATTTGTTATTGAAAAGAAATGAAAATACCATTTTGATAAACTATGATAATCAACTAAGGATCCATTTTATAATTACACTTTGTTATCAACCGAAACAACCGGTTAAACTATTGTCTATTTGTTATGATAACTTGATTTTTGTTGGAAATTTGATAAGTAAATGACTTAAATTTTCAAGATAATGACCAAAACAAATATTTAACTTATTTGTGTCGATTTAAAAATAAATCCTTAATTTTGTAAATATTTCAAAAACTTGCATTCATCTCTTTGTAAATAAATCTTGTATTTTATAAATATTTTCATCCTGCATTTGGATTTTGTGGGTAGTATCCGCTGAAAACCCTCACGAGACAACACTCATCCTACCGGGGACACCCAGAGGTTTAACGGCTTGTTGCATACGCTCAATGCAATCGTGCTCCCTACGAAAACGGATTTATCTTAGTTTTTCTTTATTCGAGGACGAATAAAAAGATAAGTGTGGGGGTATTTGATGTGCACGTAAATGTGCATATTTTTACAACCATATTTAATCTATTTGAATTAAATAAATGATCATATTGGGTATTTTAACTTGTTTAAACCAAAATTCATATTATTTGAAATTGTCACATCTTCACCTTCATCCAGGGGCAAAATGGTCATTTTTGTGCATATATTTCTTTGTGAAAAATTAATTGAAATTTTTTATATATTTTTTGTGGGAATTTGGTCTCAAATAGGAGTGGTTTCATGAAGAAATATGCATGCACAAAGAATATAAAGGAATGAAGATGGAAATAATTCAACGTGAAGATCATGGAGGACCCCACCTACCCACCTACCTTAATGTACAAATTAAAGGCTAATGCACATGCTTTTGGAGTTAATTGTTTCATGTACACTTAATGAGGGATTAAGACATGTTAATGATTACTTGGCCTCCACACTACCTCAAGGTTATTTTGGGCATTCTCCAAAAATATGAATTAGGGTTTCATACATATATAAATACCCATATGTTTCATGTAGCCATCTCTTCTTTAGTCTCTCTTAAGCCTCCTTCTCTTTAGTTTAGTTTAGATCAAAAATAAAATGAAAGCTCATCTTTATCTTTTCATGGCTACTTAGCCATTTTTATTTTATGTAATCTTTTTTTATTTTATGCAATTTAATACATGCTCTTTCCTTTTCATGTTCATTTACTTTCATGTTGTAGTGTAGATCTCTTTTCTTTTATGCAAGTTAATTAGCTTATCTTTTCATTTTGCTCTCTTTTTCCTCTTCATTTTGCTTTCATGTTATTAGCTACATTTGTTAATAAAATGACAAATATGAGAAGCTAAACCCCTTCAATTTAGGGGTAATGAAGCTCTATAATTAATGTAGCTTCAACATTTTGTTAATTCATGCTCTCTTTTCGTGCTTAATGATGATGATAGAAGTGGTTTTATTTGTTGTTTTTGCCTTAAATTTGATAGTCTATATTGTTGACACCAAATAGGCTATGCTTAAACAATCACTAACACAAATGCCTCTTCATCAATATATGATTATGGCATAAGAAAGTGATTTGAAATTAAAATTTGATGGTCTATGTTTCTAATCAATAGTTAATAGGCCATACTTAAAATAGATTTCATTTTCATTTTCTTTGTCAAGTTTCATGAAAGTTAGTAAGTGTTTTAAGGGGTGTGTTATAGTTTGATGACTTATGTTGGCTAATTAATAGCTCAAATATGTCATACTTGTTTGCGCAAAAAATGGGCAAACACCTCAAAGTCGTACGATTTAGTTGATCATATGTTGTTCTTAGCGATTTGGGTGATTTATGCAAATATGCAAAAAGCAGGGACTGAACTGTAAAAGACACACAGATTTATAGTGGTTCGGCCAGAACGTGCCTACATCCACTTTATATGTTATTCTCCTCTTTCTCTTCAGATTACAAGTACAAAGCTTTGGTTACAAGTATATGAAAGTTGTTTGAAAGTTCCTTCCGTGCTCGAGCTATCAAACTTGTTTCTCATTGTTGTACCCCTGCCCCTCTATTTATAGAGTGAGGCTGGGGGTAGAGGTCTTGGATGTATATAGCTGCTGGTGGACCTGGGCTGATGCAATCTGTACTGGCAACTTTGGTTTGGCAAGGGCTTGGTTCGGTAGTTCATGGAAGTGGAGTTGGTCCGGTGGGACGTTGGTTCGGTGAAGGTGTATCCGGTGGTGAGTGGATGGAGCTTGGTTCGGCTACGCAGGGAGTGGTGTTGGGCCGGTAGGGCTTTGGTCCGGTGGCAGGAGTATGGTGGTTCGGCAAGGGCTGTGTACTTTGGTTCGGCAGTGGCTAAGGTCTGGTTCGGTGGAAGATGGAGAAGCTTTTGGACCGGTGGTGCCTTCCTCCTGGATCGGTGGTGTGTAGTAGGTGGAGTGCCGAATGAACTATGCCGAATGAGATATGTGATGTACTACCGAATGAAACTTTAAGCCTTTGATACCGAATGGACTTTTATATTTGAGTCATGAGTGAAACCCCAGACTTATATACGCTTGCTGGCTGCTTCTTCTTGGTTCGGTCGTGGTGGAAATGCACACAACATTGATATTCCAGTTTTGACCTCAAATGGGATAACACTTTGCCCCCCAAAACATGCCTTGCGATAGGAAGGCGTGTTTTGTAATGCCATGAGCTGGATGTTCATATCCTGTTGACAACCTGTAAAGAGCTTGATATTTTATATGGCCCCAAATGACGACCGTTCGGGATCGAGCTATTTGGGATGAAGCGCGGCCGTTCATGGTCAAGCGCCTAACTTCAAATGACGACCGTTCGCGATCGAGTCATTTGAGGTGAAGTGCGATCGTTCGCGGTCAAGCGTCTAAATCCATGCGACGATCGTTCGAGATCGAGTCATTTGCGGTTGAATGTGATCGTTCACGGTCAAGCGCTTTACTTCAAATGACGACCGTTCGGGACCGAGCCATTCGAGGTAAAGTGCGACCGAGCCCGGTTAGAGGGCGGACCTCAAATGGCGACCGTTCGCAATCAAGCCACTTGGGGTGAAATGTGACCGTTCACGGCCAGTGCCGTTCGCGGTAAGAGATGAAATGGGACCGTTCGCGGTCAAGCGCCTTACGTCGGATGACGATCGTTCGAGATCGAGCCATTCGTGGTAAGGTGCGACTGTTGGCGGTCAGGGGGTGGACCTCAAATGGCGACCTTTCGCGATCGAGCCATTTGTGGCGAGATGAGTTGTGCCGTTCGAGGCGAGTTTGTGACTGTTCGAAGTCAGGCGCCGTTCGAGGCGAATTGTGACCGTTCGAGGTCGGGTGCCGTTCGAGGCGAGTTTGTGACTGTTCGTAGTCGGGTGCCGTTCGAGGCGAGTTGTGACTGTTCGAAGTCGGGTGCCGTTCGAGGCGAATTGTGAATGTTCGTAGTCGGGTGCCGTTCGAGGCGAGTTGTGACCGTTCGAGGTCGGGTGCCGTTCGAGGCAGATTGTGTGTGCCCGGGGGGGACTTAATATTATCAGTGTCGGAGTTATTGTTTAGGGGAGTTTCCGAATCAAAGACTTCGGCAGTTCACTGCCATGCAAGAGGTGCTCGTGGACCGTTCGCGATCCACGGGCATACAAGTAATTTTTCCATAGAATTGTAAATGTTAAAGCAATAATCATATGAACCTTACAGCAGACATGTCCAAACGGGAAGAATTTAAATGTTCAAATCAAAATCAAAGCAAAGAGCAGAATGAAGATGTCAAAGCGTAAACTCTCACTATAACGCGGCTGGTAGTCATTCAGAGCATGCCTATGGATCATGCGCGATCGCTCATAAGTGTAAATGATTTAACCGTGTTAGCGAGAGGTTTACAACTTGTTCATCGTTATTTTAATCAAGCAATCAATGGATAATCAAGCGGTGCCCCGATCCAGGGTCACCTCTAGCCGATGTAGACGGTGGTCGCTCTGGGTCCACTGCTGGAGTTCGCCTCCTCACGTACTGAAGGAGCATACCGTTCCTGATAGGCCCTTCCACCTCGTCCTTCAAATGCCTACAATCATTAGTGTTATGACCGTTTAATTCATGGAATACACAAAACTTATCTGATTTTCTTTCGTCAGAGGTTGGATCCCTTCGCATTGGTCTATGATACGGAACCTGCCCCTTGGTATCCTGATAAATTCGTTCCAGACTCTCATTCAGCTCAGTGTGAGTGATGAATCGCGGCTCCCTCCTTTGCCGCTTTGACCTGTCATCATTATCCTCAGCCTTTCTCTTTCCTTTGCTAGTCTCCGCACCCTTTCCAGGTGGGTTTCCGCTCTTGATTGCGTAAACGTCATCTTCTTCCTCTCTTTCTGCACTAGCATCTTCCAAACGCAGAAACTTTTCAGCCTCATGATAGAACTCTCCCAGATTCATAGGCGGGTCTTTGGTTAATGAATTCTTGAACTCTGTGCTATCAGCTATTCCATATACAGCTGCCATCATGACCATAGATGGATCTGGTCGATCCACTGATGCTGCCGCCACATTAAATCGCGTTAGAAAGCTCCTCAAAGTCTCTCCAGTTTTCTGCTTCAAGGTTGCCAAAGTCATCACATTCTTGGGTCTCGCAATATGAACCCTGAATTGCCTCATGAATCTCTCAGTTAAATCTGCCCACGTTCCTATGGAGCCGCTCTCCAGTTGCCTAAACCATAACGCTGCAATGTCCGTCAAATACAGTGGAAAGCACCGGGCCATGATCTCCTGTGATCCCCCCAGCACTTCCATGTGCCTCATATACTTAGTAAGATGGACCGCAGGGTCTGTCCTCCCATCGTACATCTCTACTGATGGTAGCTTGAATTCTGGTGGGTTCCTAGCCATCCTAATTGCATAAGAAAAAGGACTCCTGTTTACATCTTCCAAGTCTTTGTTTACCAAACCGCCTCTCATAACTCTTCTAACCATCTCCACCAATCTGTCATCGTCTTCGAGATGCAATCTTCGTTCATCACTTTCAACTTGCCCCCCGAGTTCACGAGGGAACTCTGGGATCTGCCCCCTTGACTGAGCGTTCACTCCTCTATTGCCACCAAGTTGTTCGGATGCCCCTGTCTCTCTTCCCGGGATCGGATTAACATGCTCTGCCTGTGTGCGCCCTAGCTCTGGTGCTACGCCAGATGGTCCTGCTCCGTTCTGAACTCCAGTTGCTCCTTGGTTTTGTGCTCCAAGTTGCCCAATTTGCTGAAGCAAGTTCTGGATCATCTCTTCTTGTCTTCTCATCATAGCCTCCATCTCATCCCTGGTGATGAAGGCTGAAGCTTGGTTTGCTCCTGAGGAAGCCTCTTGACTCCCTTCCTATTGACTCTGCTCTGGTCTTGGCCTTCTGCTTGATTGTCTCGCCATGACTCTTCCAATCTGAATCTCTAAATCCTCAAATTCAACTTCCAAGCGGTAGGTCCTTGAGTTTAACTCTCAATGAAAGCACCAAAAATGTTTGCGCAAAAAATGGGCAAACACCTCAAAGTCGTACGATTTAGTTGATTATATGTTGTTCTTAGCGATTTGGGTGATTTATGCAAATATGCAAAAAGCAGGGACTAGACTGTAAAAGACACACAGGTTTATAGTGGTTCGGCCAAAACGTGCCTACATCCACTTTATATGTTATTCTCCTTTTTCTCTTCAGATTACAAGTACAAAGCTTTGGTTACAAGTATATGAAAGTTGTTTGAAAGTTCCTTCCGTGCTCGAGCTCTCAAACTTGTCTCTCATTGTTGTACCCCTGCCCCTCTATTTATAGAGTGAGGCTGGGGGTAGTGGTCTTGGATGTATATAGCTGCTGGTGGACCTGGGATGATGCAATCTGGACTGGCAACTTTGGTTCGGCAAGGGCTTGGTTCGGTAGTTCATGGAAGTGGATTTGGTCCAGTGGGACGTTGGTTCGGTGAAGGTGTATCCGGTGGTGAGTGGATGGAGCTTGGTTCGGCTGCGCAGGGAGTGGTGTTGGGCCGGTAGGGCTTTGGTCCGGTGGCAGGAGTATGGTGGTTCGGCAAGGGCTCGTGTACTTTGGTTCGGTAGTGGCTAAGGTCTGGTTCGGTGGAAGATGGAGAAGCTTTTGGACCGGTGGTGCCTTCCTCCTGGATCGGTGGTGTGTAGTAGGTGGAGTGCCGAATGAACTATGCCGAATGAGATATGTGATGTACTACCGAATGAATCTTTAAGCCTTTGATACCGAATGGACTTTTATATTTGAGTCATGAGTGAAACCCCAGACTTATATACGCTTGCTGGCTGCTTCTTCTTGGTTCGGTCGTGGTGGAAACGCACACAACATTGATATTCCAGTTTTGACCAAAAATGGGATAAAAATACTTATGATAAACACAATTAAAACACTAATGACCATAAAAGAGAGATCATGATTTCATGTGTTGAACTACATGATCTAGAGAGTGGATTTATTCTCTAAATTGACATTTAACTCTCATGTTTGCATTTCTTTTCTTTTTGTTAGTTAGTTCATTTTCTCATTTTCTAGCTTAAATACACTCTCGACTTTGGTATAATTTGATTGAGTAGGAAATTTAAATCATCAATTCCCCGCGGATCGACCCGTATTCGCCACGTGCTACATTCGTACACCGTGCGCTTGTGGTTATTTTTATTTCAAAATTCATTCGACGGTTTTCTAAACCGATAGAACTTCCGTCGACGAACAGAACCTTATATCGTTACCTACATCAATGTATATGATCCAAGTGGTCAATACACATTAACATTCGTTGGGTCTTATACATACACCATACAGGGTTTTATTTCAACTCAAAGATCAAAGTTTAACTTTACCGAACCTTGCTTATTTGCGAAGTTTTCAATAGTTATGGATCACAGATGCTCCTTGCATAACTCTGCGATGGGTGAAGGTTAGTTTATGTTAGAGTTTATTCCACCAATAACAATGTCAGCCTCTACTTTGACATCTTCAGCATCATCTACCTCATTATATTTCTAGCTTCAATCACCTCATCATTCGACAAGGTAGTCTCTTGTAGTAGTTCCTTCTGTAATGGAAGACGAAGCTTTCGCAGGGTCGACTTCGATATTGGTTTTGGAGGTACTATAATTCTAGATAATCCTCTAGACTCTCCATTGTCTAGGTTAGATGAAGCGAGAATTAGAAGAATTTGTTAAAGGTATAGCATCCCTTTCTTAGATGTTATGGTTCCAGAGCCCTTTCACCGGGCTTGTAATCTGCCCGAGAGCTACACTTCTTGAAATCGATACATGTGTACTTTTGGATGCATCCTTCCTTTTAATCACTTCATCCGACTCGTTCTCAAGTTTATGAAGCTTGCCCCTATCCAGCTTCATCTAAATAGCTATGCCTCATTAAACAACAAGTATATTGTCTGTCTTCATCATTGCCCACTTTGGAAGAGATTTTTTGTGTATATGGATTTAAAAAGTGAAAAGAAAATCCTTCTCTCACTAAATTAGAACCATCTGAGGGTTGTCGTGTCATCATCCGTCTTTCGAACAAACTCAATTATTTTAATGATGAGTACTTCTTTGTATGCCGCCCACTTAGATTTGCCCAGAGATGGATGTCAGTATGTAAATTCACTATCATACTCCATTTTGATGGAGTTAAACCCATCCAAATTGCTATCTCCTTTATTTCATAATTTTATAGATACTCTAAGGTGGCCCGGTAGTGCGGCTCTGGCATGTACTCTTCATGATCTATAGGTTATTCTCATCCAAGATCGAAAGATGAAAGGATGTGGCAATTCCACCTCTTGGATAATAAACATAGTCTTGGACTCATGCCTAATTATCGCGGCGGTGCTCAACTCACTCAAGGGGCCAAGGTTGAGCCTTGAGACGAATAGAACTAAGAGATTTCCTCCTATTCAAGAACCTCCAATTGATCAAGAAGATAATGTAAATGGTGATGAAAACAACATAGAAGGAGGAGACAATAACAATGACGATGATGATGAGAAGGAGGACGGGGGTAATGGTGAGGACGTGCACCTCAGTCATGAGTCCGTTGGAGAGACGGGTGGTGATGATCAAGTGCCACTTATTTTCCATTTCTCGAAGCTAAAAATCATTTCACCCCGTCCGCTTCCATAACTACATCAGGCTCCGGTCGAGTAGGAAACATTGGATCCTCAATTGGGAGATATATGTGGCTCACTCGGAAGCATACTGGATAAAATCCCTTCTTATGGTCTTGATAATATCGGTCTTGATGATATAGGTTCTCTCATCCATTTAACTTCAAATGTGCCTTCGACTACCGTAAGGAAAATAATCCTTATTAGTAAACTCGCAAGCACAGTCCATGGGGCAACTAGGACACATTAACACTCAGTGACACTTAAAGTCATCTCCTGTTTACATTACACATGTTGTGCCTAGATTTTCATATCTTAACTCGACCTTGTTTTCTTTTTAAGTTCAATGGGATGCCAACACCTTTTCAATGAGCTCTAAGGTTACTCTATTGAATACCATAGGCATGATTCTTATAGTCGATACCATGAGTCATCACATGAATCTAACTCAACAAGACATCATAGAAAAGTGCAGGAAAGGTGAGAAAAAAGCACAAACATCACAATGATCGTGATACAGGGTCACATAGGACATCTCCTTCACAACATAAGGCTCGCTCCCTTTTGCTAGTTAGTATGGATCCATGCTCACCAAAGCCCGATCCTATTCCTTTATTTAAAGATCCAACCATGCCTTCTTCATTATCAATTGTCATGCAACTAAAAACGCCGATTAATAAACCCAAACCAACTACTCAATCAGTCGGGTTTGCAACTTCTGATCCTTCCAAATGAAGAACTAGCAAATATCAAATTTTCATTTCTATTTCAACGATAGTAATAGAATTTATTTGTAATCCCCACCTCGCCACACAGTAAAGAGCCTTCCCTAAATTATGCTTCGATGGAATTAAATTTGCTTATCATTTAAAGGATATTCACCATGACATGGCCATAATTGTCACGACTTATGTGAGTGATGTGTATGATTAGTACTGCACATGAAGAAAACTCACGGAGGCTCTTTTCGAAGTTAACAGGGAAATGATGGTATCTCTCCAAGGGAAGCAGCTATTGGATTAAGATAATAAGCAATCATTGCCAATCTAGATAAAGAAGTAGGCAAGCTTAAGAAATCTCGTACATCCCTAGAGAAGAAGTTAGAAGAAAGAAAATCTTTTGAAGAGAAATCTCAGTTGCAACAAACTCAGCTACATGTTTCGCATTATAGGAGCCATAATCCTGCTCTAGAAATTGAGACTTTTGGAAAACTGTAGATGAGCAGGCTTTGAAATTCAGAGATTAGAGGTTGCGCTAGAGGTTGAAAAGAAGGAAAAATATGACGCTATCATTCAAGCTAGGGAGTACATAGAGCAACTGCTTGGTGTTTGACTAGCATAAAATGATGCATAACTCATAGGGGAAAGTGCCGAGGATAGAAGTAAGTCTCAAATAGAGCCTACTTTGATTCGCTTCTATGAAAATGTCATCAAGTTTGGAAATTTTAGGTGGCTCAATAAAGGCTACATTAGAGTCTTAGTTATGGTCTGGGAGAAAATAGTTAAGTAGGAAAGAGAGCTTCGGGTGGCGCCGAGGTCAATGAAGATAAGCTGAAAGACGACCTCTTAAATGATGAAGATTTGGATACACTTGCCGAAGGAAAAAATATGTTGGAAGATAGAGGTACTTCTTATGCTGATGTGTCTGCTGGGATCCTTCCTGAATCTAGCTCTAAAGATTTGGAGAAAAATTCAACTCTCGATTCTAAGGGATTCCCAACAGAGACTTCCATTATAACAATGACTACTTCTAGCGCTGTCATTTCTTCCACATCAAGGCCTTTTACTTTTGTGCCCATTATTCCTTTTTTGGTACTTCCACGGCTCCAACTACTATAGTACTTTAGGGACACCAATCGCTTTGACATCTTCAGCGATGTGCAAAATAACCCCGTGGAGTCTATTTATGCACAACTAGAACTCATTCCAAAACTACTTGTCTTGTCCTTGATAATAGAGGAAAATTCTACAGGAACTCCTTCGAAAATGACCTCCGTTTCTCTTGGAGGCATATCGCTAACTGTTCATATGTTTGAGAAGGCTCAGATGCCACCGTCAATATTTCTAACCTCCATTTTTCACTATCTCAAGTTTCAGGTCCGCCTGCACTTGCCACCCCACTAGAAGGAATCTTAGCTTCAGGCATTCTAGCTTCAGTGACGGGATTATGTCATCTTGTCTGCTGTATCATCCTCCATTTTGTGGTCCAAAATTAAGTGTTATAGATGCTGCAGTCATCTATAGTATTAAATTTTAGAGATAAAATGCAGTAATGTTAATTGTATCACATCAAAAGCACAAAAATATGAAATATTTTTAACATTCTTTCAAAACAAACTTTAACATTTCACTTCAAAGACATAATTTCATATTCAATACATAATCCGAAATGTTGCCCAGGTTCAAATAAAATATAATTATTAAAAATTACTCGAATGCTTTGTTAACTCTTTCTGTTTGCCAATGGGTTTGTCAACGGTAAGCAGTGCTCATCTTGAGCTTGGTACCTAAAATATATTGTAGACTCTTCCAAAATTTTCTAGTAAATAAGGTATCTCTATCACCAACTAACCTACTAGGAATCTCATGCAGTTTAACTGTATTCATCATGAATAACTTAGCCAAAATAGGTGTCATCCTCGTAGACTTAGTGGGTATAAAGTGTGCACTCTTACTTAGTCTGTCCACTATAACCCAGATACTTTCATTTCCTTTATTTGACCTTGGCAACCTGTCTATAAAATCCATAGATATAGAATCCCATTTCCATGCTGGTGTATCCAAAGGCTGAAGCAATCCACTAGTCTTTTGATGTTCATTTTTACTTGTTGGTAATTTAGACATTGTTTTGCCCGTAAGCCTACCTTCCCAGAAGAAACTTCTCTTCATGTCTTGATACATCTTAGCTCCTTTAGGATGAATGGTAAACTTTAATTGATGAGACTCCTTAAGAATTTGTTTCCATAGGTCACCAACATCAAGAACACACAATCATCTCTTCTTTCTCAACCATCCATTCTGGTCAGGATAAAAATCCTTCAAATCATCAACCTCAACTCCAGCTTCCAATATTATAATTCTTTCAGATAGCAATGGATCATCCCATTGCTTAGTAGCAATCCTTTCGATTCATACTAGTCAAACTTCTAAGTAAGATAACATTACGATAATCTGACTAGAAACTGGCAGTCGATCTTAAGCGCACACTACAAGTTACAATGCTTCCATATCTTTCCACTCCGACATCATTGCTAACACTGCATTTTAATGTTTTCTACTAAGTGCATTCACAACTTTATGTCCCTTCCCTAATGTTTACCCAATTCTAAAACCATAAGCAGCTAAAAACTCCACCCATCTCTGCTATCTCATATTCAACTCCTTCCGAGGGAATAAGTATCTTCGCGATTTGTTATCCGTATACAACTTGAATCATTCTTCAAAAAGATAGTGTCCCCACACCTTCAAAGAAAATATTACAGCTGCTAACTCTAAGTCATGAGTCAGATACCTAACTTCATGCAATTTGAGTTGTCATAAAGTATAAGCAATCGCTTTGCCCCTCTTCATTAGCACAACTCCTGATCTTGTTCTACATGCATTAGTATACACCACCAAGTCTTGATTTCCTTCCTGGGCTGTAATAACCTACACTTTAGTGGGCCCAAATTTTTGCTAAACCGAAAACCTAAGTCCACTGTAATATAGATCTTTGGTTTGGTATTCTGTGAAAAGGAAAATGTGTTAGAGCACTAATAGTAATAAATAACAACGGAAATAAGAAAATATAGCAGATCAATATGACTACTGACTTAAATCGACATCTCAAATGTCAAGAGCCTAAGCCAGACAACTGCTCCAAATCAACACCAGTAACCGCCCTTTTAAATTCTGTGAGCTGTAATAAGGAGAGGGTCAGAACAACGTTCTGATGACTCGTAAGTTATACATCTCATACATAACACTAGTTTATGCCAATCGTTCAGTATTTCATGGTATGTTAGATTTCATTATTAGTCGCTACGACTCCATTGCTAAGTAGGAACCGTACCCATCTACACTAGGTAGAAATATATATATATATATATCTATATATATATATGTACATATGTGTGTGTATACATATACATATGTATATGTATACGTACACGTATACGTATATGTATGCATATACGTATACGTATATGTGTATACCCCAAGTCCA
Source organism: Allium cepa (assembly GCA_030765085.1). NCBI lineage: Eukaryota > Viridiplantae > Streptophyta > Magnoliopsida > Asparagales > Amaryllidaceae > Allium > Allium cepa. The sequence goes on from CM060940.1 coordinate 582,924,121, forward strand.
CTGATAGACCTAGATACTATCTCCATTATTATCAATTGCTCAACACCATATAAAGATCCATCACCATCGTATCACCGAGGGAAATCCAGCCGTGCGCACTGACGATCTCCAGTCCATAAGGTAGTAATGTTTCGGGTATTTTTCATTATGTACGCCAGCCTTTTGCGTACCCTTATTTGCTTCTTATCTTTGATTTTAAGCAACATGCACCACCACCCTGTCTATTTTTTGAAGGAAACTTTGTATGGGTTAACTAGCCTTGCTCTATGAAACAAACTAATAAACAATTATGGTGTTGCATAACCACTTCTAATAAAATACATTTAAATAAATGAAAATATCATTATCCCAAAAGTCTGGTTAGCTTTATTTTTAGCCTCATTCATCAACATCAAATAAAATGGAATCTCAATTCATTATGTTTTTAGTTAATAAATACGACGTAATACTGATAATTAAAATCATTTCGTAATTACATAATTAAATCTAATCATTACGTAGTTACAAAAATAAAACTTATCATTACTTAATTGCAGAATTAAAAATAATCATTACACTTCTATAATTATCACTACAAATTTATAGGCAAGTTTACAGTCTTTAACGTTTCATATATATGAATTTATTTGAAATTAAATTATCAGACTCAGGCATATAGGAATAGATTTGCGACAATATAATCTAGTATTATATAAAAATATATGATACTCCTAATCACCTTTAATTAGCGTTCCCAAATCTCTTGGTTTAATCCAGATCTGACCCTATTACCTGTATTCTCTACCTATTTCTTCCTATTCAAATCCATGGATAATATTTTATACAGATCTATTAGAGATTGGATTAGAGAGAAGAGATTTGGATTTAGATTTATTAATTCGAAGCAGATCTAAATGTTTACCTTTGATGTAGCAACCCAATTTGAATCTATCTTCCACCCACTATCCTTTTTTATTCTTCTCCAAAGTGTATACGTGCAACCTATTCTAGTTTTGTGTTTCTAGAAATTCTAGAGGAGAAAGGAAAATGATAGAGCTTCCGCACTCATTAGAAAAATAATGAAATGGAAGTGAATCCTTAGTTCCTAATTTATAGAGGTTCAAATCAGCGCTAACAGTCGGATGGAACTGAAATATATCTGGGCCACACGGGATAAATTAACTGCTGCCTTCAAAACCCTTCGGCTCGAATGCTTTAGACCCCTGGTTGACCTATGGAATGTCACGGTCGACCAATATGAGCCAATTCGGTGTATTTTGATGGTTTGATTCCTTTGTTGATTTCTTTCTCTTATTGTCAAATTAACGTCAATGTTATCTCTTAATTTAATTATATTTCTCAAACGTGTAGTTACCAGTATATTTAACGGTGTTAATCAATCATTAATTAATTTTAAATTATTTTCTTATATATAATTATTTCTAATTATGAAAATTCAAATGCTAATATTTTTTGTCTGAACTCTGATTTAAAAAGTTTATATATGAAATTTGATCAGAAAATTGCCTCTAATCCAATGGCATATATCTCATGGCCTAATTCCAACATTTGTAAAAATTACATTTTTCACGGCTTATTATTTATTAATTAATTTCTATTTTAATTAATTAACTTAAAATCGTGGGGTGTTACATTCTTTCCCTCTTTAAAGAATTTCATTCCCGAAATTTTGCAAGGGTCCGATCATGTAAATCATCGCACATCTATTCTATACTAACAATCACTTAGTGTACAACCAATTTTGAAACAACCCTTGTACATGTGCATAGTGCATCACAATACATATGATATGCATGGACAATAACTTTTGATTCGCGCCTTCCATATGAATAATTCATTTTTAAATCAACTTCGAAAATATGATGCTAACATCTTAAATATTCCGGCAGTTCTATATGAATGCGAGTTTTTGAAAAATCAAAATAGTTTTTCACACAAATTTTCCCACATAAAGCATAGTTCAGCCAATTTTCCTTTCCAATCCCTACCATCTAAATTCCTAGCACACTGTTGCTAACATCCAAATTTAGAAAAATTTAGTTTTCTAAACCTATCTTTGGGAAGGGTCTAGATGAAAATTTTCATATTTCCACCATTCTCTTATGTAACCTTTTTCCAGTGCACCATGGGATCTACTACTTCTTTTGCCCCCAATCCTTTTTCCTACCTTCCCAAGTACAGTTTGCATAAGCAACTTTTATTTATAAAGTTGAATAACATTGATGTTTTAAAAATCATCTTTTTAAATTTTCCACTCATCGATAAATTATCCTAGAACCTTCCACAGCAAAACCGCTTCCTTGCCGACTACCAGATCCATTTTACTACAAATATAGTTATGCAATAAAATCTATACTAATCAACTTACCTACTATTTCCCAATGTTAGTATGCGGCATTTTTAAATTTCTAAAACTCAAAATATTTGGCTTTAAAATCTTTAGCTTTAAAATCTTTTTCAAAGATATATGTATTTTTTTCAAAGTTATATTATTACTTATAATAAAAAATTTCATAAATAAGTTTTACATAAAAAAATTCTTTTCCAAAATATATGCATATTTTATAAATAATCTTCTGTATTTCTGACATCGTGGTTTAGCGAACAATCCATCGTCTATAGTGCACTCCACTTTATTGCGCGATAAATTTCTAAGTTCTCAAAAACTTTTTTCTTATTAATATCAACTAGCAAACATGTTGAATTTTAAATTTCAGTTTTCGAGGAATAGGAACTTGACCCGTGGCTCACTTCTCCATAATTCCGTCCTCTGTCTTCTGAAATTTATCATTCGAAAAATTTCTATTTTTTGGAACTTACATTTTCATTTTATTTTTATTTAGTAGTTAGTCAAATAAATCTTCTTAGTTTATTACTTAACTTCCATTTTAAAGTATTTTCTTTTCCCTTGCATTTGGTAAGTGACTTCGTGAAATCTTATTTTTATTGTTTTCCCAAATCATTACGGTCTACCAAGAAAACATATAGAAGGGAACATTTTCCTAAACGTACACAGTCCATATAACAACTAATGCTTACAACCCATGAAAATAAAAACTAACACTGGAAGAAAACACAACACCACTAACTACTACCATAATTAAAATGGACCGTCATAACAGACCATCCGTCAGCAAAAATATTCAAATCTTATCCTTCCTTTACTACTTTCAATGAATAAGGTCTATTCGTCGCTTCCATTGCATACCCAATTATGGAATAATCATGCCTCCTCTTACTGCAGTGGATAAGAAATACAATCTATGCAGTCTTCTTGCTAAATGACAACTAAGCTTGGGTAAATAATCTTTCCTATTTCCTCTTTTGCTTTCCCAACTTAAGCCTACCAATTTCTTCCATATGCCTGTACCATCTCATTACCATCTGTTACTATCTTCTCTTAATCTCATTCTTTTGATAGTATTCTCAATCCTTAATATTTCCTTTATTCATAAGCCTCCTTTAATATCATCTTTATTGGTTACACACATATCAACATAATATTTCTAGGTTTTTTCTAGTGTTCTCACACTCTACAGGGATTCCTTATTACTTTCTCAAAAGTAGTCCTTACCATCTCCTTCATAACCTTACTATTTTTTCCCGTCTCGCCTAGGCACTAATTCCTACCTCCTCCATATTTAAAATCTTGGTTATCATTTTTCTTCAAAAATTAAAACTTAAAAAAAAATTGAAATATATAATCCCAAGACTCTTGTGTTATAAATTGTTACTTAGAAACTTTTATTAAATTCAAAAATACTCGATGTTTTTAACTCTTTCCAAGACTTACGTTTTAATATTTTTGAATTTAAGTTATCCCCTAAACTTAAAAGGAAACATTAGCAATTCTAAGTTTAAGAACAAATCATTTTTTACTTTAAAGGCATTTATTTCATAGTAATCTAGGATTTTAATTCAATTATTTATTAAGTTCTTTGTTCAAAAACTTATTCATTTCACCAAACCATTTCTTCCAAAAACTTACTTTACATGTTTCTAAAACACCTTTCATAACTTTTATATTATGAAAACTAGGGTAAATAAGAATAACTCTCATCCTATCAATTCTTTTACATTTCCTAGTCTCCCAAACATTCAATATTGGGTGGAATCTCAATTAACATAAACTGCGGACTTTTAAAAGATACCTAAATTAAATGCGCATGCTAATGGAAAATGTGTATTTTTCTTTGTTTAGCTTCTCTAATTAGATTACCAGCGTTATTTTCAATAAAATTTACATACACTATTTTTAATCACTACATTTTTTTATTACACTTAAGGATCCTATATTTAATGCATTAGAACTACTTCTCTCTCAAGGTGAATTGTCAATGCTATAATTCTCTTTAAATTGTTTAAAAAAGGGATCGTGTTTTGTGTGAAATTATAAGGAATTATATTTCATTTTCCTTATTGAAATAGAAAGTATAAAGCATGGGTTTCCATATTTTGTACATCTCTTCCTTTGCATTTCATTCCTTATTATTTCAAACAAAACACTTTTGTCTGTAACTTAGATTGATTCATAGAAACTTATTTTTTTTAATCTTTTTTCATTCCAATGAATTAAAATATGTCAAATCCCAGCCTAATTAAAGTAAATTAAACCTCTCTTTTATTTAATTTCAAAACTTCCTACTATTGACACTTCAGCCTAATCTGCACTTGAATCCAATTGTTGCTCTTAATTTACCGTCTCTTTATTATTGTAGTGCAGCCACTTACAATTCAATTCATGTTCTTTCTAAACCATTTACTCTATTACAAATTTGTACCACTTATATTGTCCATACATATAGATCTTTTTATGTCTTAAAATTTTTCATTAAATAGAAAGATTCACGAGCTATATTGCTCCATCATTTCTTTTCAAAAGAAAATAGCCTCAGACAAAAGTTTCCTTTATTGATATATATATATATATATATTCTTACAAAACCTTTAATATATATATATATATATTTATACATACATTCTCAAAATTTAATACTTACTTTTTTCTCACTAAAAGTTCTTTAAAGTATATAATTTGTACTTTTCCTCAATTTCCAAAAATTTCTTATTATTGGATTGGACTCAAAGTGGACTCTGGACTATTCTCTTAAGAATATCCTTCGTTCCATCTCCAAAGATCCAACAAATCCAATCATAAATCAAGAGTTACCATTTCACACCCTTTCAAGAGGCTTTTCCATCTTCCACTTTCTAAACATGGACACTTATTTTCCTTTTACCGGACCTATTGTACATCATCAATTGACTATCAAAATAGGGATCAACAATCATTAGGCAACCAAAGCTTGACTATGGAGTCAAGTACCATCCAATTTTAGGGATATTCCATTTGCAACAACTCTGTAGATGGGATTCTTATGATTTTAGCATATGCTATATTTATATTTATAGTCCAAATACATATACCTTTACTTATTGTTTCCTAATTTTTCAGGAATCGACTAACCTAAGCTTTGATACCAAATGTAACAACTCGCACTTTAGTAGGCCCAGAATTTTGCTAAACTGAAAACTCAAGTCCACTAAAGTACAGATAGTTGGTTCGGTATCCTGAAAAAAGGAAAACATATCATAGAACTAATGGTAATCACAACAGAAATAAGAAAATATAATAGATCAATATAATTACTGACCAAAATCAACATCTCAAATGTCAAGAGCCTCAGCCAGACAACCGCTCTAAATCAACACCAATAACTGGCCTTTTAAATCATATGGGTTATAATGAGGAGAGGGTCAGAACAACTTTTGGCGACTCATAAATTATTCATCTCATACATAACACTAGCTTATGCCGATTGTTTACTATTTCACGTTATGCTAGATTTTATTATTAGTCGCTATGACTCCATTGCTACGTACGAACCGTACCCATTTACATAATGTAAATCTTTGTCTGTATAGGCATGTATATACATATACTTTAAGTCAACTAATGGACCAAGATACTCTCCTCACTAGTATCAATTGCTCAGCACCTCCTAAAGATCCATCGCCATCGTATCACCGAGGAAAATCCTGGCATGCGCATTGACGACCTCCAGTTCATGAGGTCCTAATGCTTTAGGGATTTTTCATCATGTACGATAGCCTTTTGCGTACCCTTTTCTACTTCTTATAGTGGATTTTAGGCTCCCTACACTACCACCCCGTTTGTGTTTTGAAGGAACCTTTATATAGGTTAACTAGCCTTGCCCTACCAAAAAACTAACAAAAAACTATGGCATTGCATATCCCAACTGAACCCATCCTGGTAGGTGGAAGGGACCAGTTAGGTGTAACTCCATCCTTCCCGTTGACCACAAAAGACCGATGCCGAGCTCAAGAAATATGCAACTGCTACCCTAGTTTATGGTACCTAAGTACGTCGACCTGTTACGTACCCTTGTTGCAACTCATTTTGGTACCTAAGCACACCAGGCTTTCTGTTCCACATTGCATAAGACCAATCTCACTCACCGTCCATATAAATTACCTAGTGTAATCTAGGCAATACCCCCACTTAAAAGTTTTGAAGCAGACCTAATTTGACTATGCACATGACATAATTATAATAGAAATTTTATAATCAAGGAAATAAGTACAATCTAGACATGGAGTGTAACATTCCTAAAAATTAACTACGATTAATTTGGCAATTAATTTAATTTTGAAAATAAATTATGAATTTTATTCATGAATTAATTAGGAAATTTCTTGAATGAATTTAAAATTTTAGATTTTAAGTAGAGTTTGGTTTAAATTTAGGAATAAGTAATTTTATAAATAAAAATTTGGATTTAAAAAAGAATATGGATTTAAAGATAAATAGCAAATTGATTCGGAATATAAGAATATGTAATTTATCAACAAATATTGGATATAGAAAAATAAAATGTATTAAAAATAAAATAGAATGAAAAGCTTTAAATTAGTAAAAGGGTTGTTTTTAAATTTTAAATACATTAGATATATTTGGAAGTTGAAAAAAATATTAATGCACTCATTTTCAAAATACTATTTTTATGTAAAATTCACCTATATAAATAAAAGTAATCCTTTGTAAATATGTAATCAAAATATTTAAATCACTCTTAACTTTTTAAAGGTTGTGCAAAAAGAAATAAATAATAAAAGAAATGCATGAATATAAAATGTATAAATTAGTTGTATATAAAGATAGTGAGCTAAAATTAAGTTGAATGTGAAAAACAATAGAAATTTTATTTGTGTAAAATATAAATATGAAAAGAGGATATAACCAAATAAAAACATAAACAACTTTTAAAATTAAGACATATGCATACATAAAAATACAATTACATGGAGGATTAAACAAAAATTTACAAAACAAATTGAGTCAAAGGATTTAAACATAAATTTCCCTACAAACTACAAGTGTACAACATGCATAAAGAAAATGGACAAATGGCATTAACTTTTGAAAAAAAATATATAAAAAAAAAGAGGCAGCCAGGCCATTCAAATCCCAAAATCTGAAATGAGAAGTCAGTAAATAAAAGAAGGAAAGAATCATCTTCAAGCTCAATTCGAAAATCCCTCTCTTCCTAAAAAATCTGAAACCAAAATAAAGAAAGCATCTCAACACTAAAACAAAACAGATCTGAAAATCCTCCTTAATCAATAAAATTTAAAACCAAAAGAAAAAAAAAGAGCTTCAGTTTACAACTGAAACAAGTATCAAAGCCTGGAAGCAGAAGATTCAAAAGCAGGGCAACAAGAAAAAAACAGACGAACATGCTTCAAATCATAAAACAAATTCAAGGCAAAGGATATAGCAGATACAGGAAGAGAAATCAAAAGGAAAGCAAAGAAAAAAACTGAGAAAAAGGGCAAAGCAAAACAAATCTAAAAGCAAGCAACAAACAATCAAGTTTAAAAGTTGATCTGCAGTTGCAAATATCAGGTTCTCTGTCCTTCATTGATGAGGTGAGCAAACTTATCTATACCCTTGGATAATCTGATTAATGCTTAAAGCAAAAGGGAAATGATTGGTAGGTTTGATTGCATGCCTGTGTGAATGTATGTATGATGATATATATTTGTGTACAGAGCTTTACTCTGTCATGTTACAGGGTTGAAAAAAAATTAGTTCAAAACAAAACAATTTTTTTTTTCAAACCACCCTACCCAAACAAATTCAGATTATAATCACTGAATGAAAGATGTTTATATAAGTATAACATCATTTTAAAAATAAAAGTAAATACAAGTTGAAATATTGATTTAATATCTCGATATTACAATGAAATTAAATTCAAGTCAGGAAATTTGTTTTCTGGAATACTTATTCTTTTCTGCCTTGACACAGGGATTGAAAACATAGGTCAAAAAATTCCAAATCTTGTATTTGATCATGGATTAACCCTGCATTCAAATAGAGTGGTTAAGCCTATACTCCAGATTTAAACTTCATTCCAGTGGGAAAAATTTGTAAACCCTTCTGTAAACCAGTATAACTAAGCAAAGCTTTTTAACAAGTTAAAATTCAAGATTTTTAATTGTCGAATTCAGATATGAAGATTGAGTCCTCATACTGTAATATGAATTTTAAGGCAAGCATCATAATTTTAGGTGCTAAGGTGAAGGAGCAGTTCATAGATGAACTGGGTGTGGGTTTTGATGAAATTCAGGTGGCCGGAGGAGTATTGGGAAATGGGCTCTCGCGTGGAGGAAGAAGGGAGATCGGCGCTGCTGGGAAAAATATTGGAATGATGGTCAGGCCACGGTGGTGGCAACGACGAGTCGATTTGCGTTTCTAAACCTAATTTTGGTCACACTGTTAATTTAGGAAAATGCGAAATCTTCGGTTGATCGAGTCGCACCGCGTTCTTGTGGTGGCTTCGTGGAAGGGTTATGGAGGTGCGGCGGTGTTTCAAGGGGTAAGACAGTCGGGACTGGCGATGCGGGGACTTTTTCTGGTGACCGGTGGTTCCAGGAAGTTGCAATAACGTTCGATTTTGAACCACGATGGTATCGTGGGTTCTGGGTATTCAGGCAAGTGGATGGGATCACGGGGGACTCATGGGTGGTCGAGAGGTTGGCCGGAGGTGGTTCAGGCAGCTGTGTATATGCACGGTGTCCCTAGGATAGCTAGCAATGATAATGTGTTGGGGAAGACAATGTGTTATCACGCGATTCGAAGGAGAGCTCGGGGAAAGGCAAGGGTGGCTCGGGTTTCAACTCGAAGTGGATTTTGATGCGAGCGTATAATACTTAGAAAATATTTAAGGTCGAAAATTTAGGGGGCGCTCGGGTAAATTTTGGTAAAAACTCGAAGTGACACTCGAGTATATTGGGTTTTGACCCGGGGGAATACTCGGGTTTGCCTGGAGATTTTTATTTTCCAGTTTTTTTATTTTAACTTTAATAAATTTGTTTAATGGATCCTGAAACTATTCCTCCTTATAAGTGATGATTCCTTTATTTAGTAGAAAGTAAAAATTAAAAGTTTTAAAATAAAGAATTTTAAAAAAAAAATTTACATTTGTAACAAGTTATTCTAAGTGAAACTTAATAAATGATTTATAGATAAAAAAATCAAATGTTTTAAAACTTTAACTTAAAAGTAAGTAAATTTATATCGTTAATGATAATCAAGTAAGTAATAATTTGTAATTAAGATTAATTCACAAATGGTTAAGAAAAGGATAATTAGTTATAATTAAATTAATTAATAATTGAGGATTTATTAATTAAAGTATATTATTTTGTAATTTAAGTTAATTGATTAAGTAATTAATGAATGATTAAATTAAAATAGTGATTACTTAGTGAAAGTAGTTAAAGGAAGATAATTAAAGATTAATAATTAATTTATCAATAAGTAAAGGTTTATTAATTAAAGTATTTAATTAAGGAATAAGAAATTTAGATTTAATTAATTAAGGGTCAATAATTTAGGCAATTAATTTAGAGGTGATTTAATTAATAAGGGTGATTAAAAAACTAAATCAATTGTAGTTGATGAACTTAATCATCGATTAAGAATTATTAATGAAAATAATCATGTGGTTGATAAATTTAAAAGCCACCCAAATTATTCATCTTAGTTGTAGAGGTTTGATTGCTATTGGATGCTATGTGACGGATTGATATATTTGATATGTGATGTGATGCTTTGAAATGTTTTGTGATGAGTTGTTTTATTTGTGATGAATATATTGTTATATGAATATGCAAACCCTTTGACCCATAAATGACATTTGGATTTCGATGCGACAGGGAGTCGGGTTCTAGTTGGTTATCCGAAACCCACATCGAATCATATTAGTAAATCTTTGTGATTGATAAATTTACTTTATCTATGAATCTGTGAATGTAGTTAAGCGTTATGAGTTATACCGCTTATCGATATTCTTATGATAGATGTGTGCACTATTGTGTAAAACCCCTTGGACTACACTATACACACACAAATATGGATTGCACGTGGAAATTGGTTAAGTCACAGATTTTTGAAATAGATTGTAAAATTGAATTTTTAAATCTAAATGATTTTGAAAATGGATCGGGTTTTAAAATGAAAAGCTTTTGGAAAATAATTTCTAAAATAAAAGTTATTTTGAATAACTTAATAAAGTTTTGAAACTTAATAATTCAATTTAAAATTGAATTCAAAATTTGAAGTTCAATTCTATTTGAGAATTTATGAAGTAAAAGGTCATACTAGTTTATATGGGTTTTTAAACCAATTTTAAAAGTGTTGTTTTGAGAATTAAATTTAATCCAAGTTTGAGAAACTTGTATAATTTAAATGTTTGGTTTTCCAAGATGAAAACTATTTGTTTCCAAATGATAAAAGCTTTCATATAAGAAATGAATTTCCAAATTGGTATTGTAGGAATTTCAAGTTTGAATTGAAAAAACAGTTTTCCAAGTTATGAATGAACCTTTGGAAACGTTTTTTTTGAAAGCTATGGGTTAAATCTTTGATTTAAAGATTAAATGGATTAATCCACTCGAAATGGAAATTGTTTTGAAATCCGTAAATGGATCTTTGTGAAACTTGGTGAACTTTGTGAAATAGATCTTTTTGGTTAAAGATTTAAAATGGTAATTTGTGTAAACCATTTGAAATAGTTTTGAATTTTAAGTTGTGACTTAACTAAAATCCATATCCATATGTTTTTAAAATTTTGCGCTCGTTATTCGGTTTAGCCGGGAGAGGACCTTGTGTCATATAACCCATTCCGAATAATGATACGTCGTTATGGATAGCATTTGAAGACCGGTGGTGAAGACCGGGTATTTGCGAGAACGATAGGATGACCTATCGATTGTCTCTGCACTGAGTAGCTACGGTATAGAGATTCCCTAAGTGATGGGAAGTCCGATCGGAATTGTGGATACCCGGATTGCAAGGGCTTCTTCGGAAGTGCCTTCGGTTCTGTTCGAACCCGGAACGGACTTGTATGGTCGTGTGTCTGACACTACACTTTGCGATATAAAGCCGATTTCTTTCAAATACATATCTGTTGGTGGCGGAGAATTTATTCTCTTAGCTTAACACCCTTCGCTGAGACGTACGAGCTCAGAGGTTATGTAGTTGAAGGTTATCAGCGATATACTCCCAATTTGGTAGTGTGGCATGCTCAGTGCTGCTGTGTGATTGATGATCATTTGTTGATCATTTGTGATCAAAGCATGACTTTGTGAAAAAGCGTAGCTTTGTGGACGAAACCTCATCGAGCCTCAAAAACCGGTAATGATCGAAACAGGAAAGATGCGGCAAGGTTTTAGGGGTAGCTCCCCTAGGGTATGACCATTCCTTATGGAAAAGGGTAATATCATGGTATAGAGCCCAGATACTTACTCATGTGGGCACTGTAGTATATATCTATTACTGTGTGATGTTGTTGGTGTAGAGGATCCTCGGTTAAAGGTCTCAAAGGACCGGGGGTGGCATATCTGAGGTTTTATTCCCCGGGAAGGGGGTAGCCGACCTTGTTTAGCAGAGAGCCGGGTAGGTTCTCGGGACGTCCCGCCAGAGGCGTTCCCTTGTGGCAATAGGAAGTTCCTTAGCCTGACCATTTGTTGGAAATCCATTCAATCCAATACGCGCCTTGTACGGTTTTAGTTGTATTACCTGCCATCTACTTATGGTGGCGCCCCACTGTTTGGATGGTAGCTATAGTAGGCATAGTTCGGAATGTCTATGCTGGCTAGGATTTATATTATACCTTCGAAATGGTTTTTTATGCACTTTGCACTTATAGTAATAATATCAAAGAAATTTTCTCGTATCAAGCATTTTTCACTATCATAAGGAGAAATCTCCTCCAATTCTGCGTTTGCATTGTGTGTGTGGCGGGAGGCCTTATGGTAGTTTCTTTTTCAAAAAGCATTGCGGATTTCAAAACTTAAAACCTTCTGTTTGTTTCAAAGATCAAATGTTTTTGTTTGCTCATACCAGTCCCACGACTGACCCGGAGTTTATTGTTCCCTTTCTAAACTCTGGATGCCCACCATTTTCCACACGGGCAGCCTAGAGTTTTGTTTTCCAGATAGTCAGGTAGTAGATATCGTTTTGGTAGCCTTCAGCTTTCTATTTGATCATTTTGGAGTCTTTCGAGTCTACGGACGGACTTGCTTATCTTTGTGCAACCTTGATGGTGGACCGAGCTCGGAGTTTTGGAGCTTTTGGATCAGAGTTGCAGTATTGGATTTTGTGAAGACTTATCATATTGTATCGTGTTCCGCTGTATTTTGTATTGTATTCTCCGATGTTGATGATTATCATTGTGTCAAATTGATGTATTGGATATTGTATTCATGTTGTATCAGTGATATCATCTTTTATTTCTGCTGTGTTATTTATCATCTAATGTTGTTGCAAGCTCCGGCGATACGAATTTGATGTTGTTGTCGGACATCGAGTTCGGGTCGTCACAGTTTGGTATCAGAGCTAAAGGTTGAGTAAGAACTTTAGCTATGGAGTTGAACACATTAGATAGCTCATTAAAGATAGGGTGAAGTATACCCTAGGATGAGTATAACCAGTGAAACCAAAATCCAAATTTCTCAATCTATTCCCTTTATCTATTGCTATTCCCCAAGATATTTCTTCTGAATGCCTAAATCGGTTTTCTTACTATTACAGATAGTTAGAATGAGTGAAAGAAGAGGACGAGATTGGGGACAGGCAAGTACCACTTCAACTGGTCAAGGCCCTGCAACGACAGATATTCCTATTCAATCCCAATCAAATCTAGCTGATTTATATCGAAGCTTTTTTAGACTTGGTGGAAAGCCATTCACAGGCAAAGAATCAGTTATCGAAGCACAATCCTGGATTCGATCGTGCAAAAGGATTTTCAAGGGACTAAGGTTGGAAGATGATCAGATGCGATTGATAGCTTCTTGGCAACTCCAGGAAGAGGCTTTAGCTTGGTGGGAAACTATTACATTAGATGAACTGGCAGATGAATTCACTTGGAGTCGTTTCGAGCAGCGATATATACCGTCTGCTGGTATCTTTAGTATGTACCAAGAGTTTATAGATTTGAAGCAAGGAAGCTTATCATTTGAGGAATACTTGAACAAATTCAATGAATTATCTCGATTCGGTCCAGAATTGGTAAATACACCGTTAAAGAAGAATGAAAAGTTTATTCGGGGAATGAACAAGGAATTCCAAGAGAGGATGACTACTCACGTAAAGGAATCGTTTTCTGAATTAGTTGATATGGGTTATAGATCTGATACTCTGGATAAGCAGGAAGTTTCAAAGGAGGATGAAAACACAAGTAATCTAAATTGGAGGAAAAAGAAGTTTGGTGGAAAGAAATCGAGGAAAGATAAAGAAAAGAAGAATTCTCGAAAGAAAAAGCTGAAAGAAGTCACTTGCCTCAACTTCTTGGAGAAAGGTCACTACTCAGATAAATGTAAGAATCCTTGGAAGCCAGGATTGAGAGAGCTATTTATGAGGCCAGATCAGGAATCTACGGGATGCTATCATTGCCGCAAGCCAGGACATAGGATCAACGACTGTCCAGCAAGGAAGGAAGCTCTAGTAGCAAAGAGATACGCAGTCAGGGGTGATTCTTCAACCTCAAGGGCTGATGAAGGAAAGGAATTTTTATAAGGTAACCTCCTTGTTTACGATTAAATTTTCAAGTTTGTTCGTTGTAGGAGGTACACCTAGTTTTATTTCTTAGCAAATAATAAATGAGTTAAATCTTGAATCTGAAATCGTAGTCGAATCTATTTTTGTCTATTTTATTGGGTTTCGATATATTCTACGAGCAGTTAGTTATTCCTTCGAACTAACCAATACCCATGTATACTCCGTAGATTAAATAACCCAATTATTTCGTAATTGAACGAGTTGATTCTCATATTTGTTGATGTTCTGATTTGGTAAACCGAATGCAGAATAAATATTTCGATCTGATCAGATCAATCGTTCTTTATCTATCATCTATTCTTTCTCGTCTCCCTAGAAAATTTCGGGGACGAAATTTCTTTAAGGGGGGGAATCTGTAACATTCCTGAAAATTAACTACGATTAATTTGGCAATTAATTTAATTTTGAAAATAAATTATGAATTTTATTCATGAATTAATTAGGAAATTTCTTGAATGAATTTAAAATTTTAGATTTTAAGTAGAGTTTGGTTTAAATTTAGGAATAAGTAATTTTATAAATAAAAATTTGGATTTAAAAAAGAATATGGATTTAAAGATAAATAGCAAATTGATTCGGAATATAAGAATATGTAATTTATCAACAAATATTGGATATAGAAAAATAAAATGTATTAAAAATAAAATAGAATGAAAAGCTTTAAATTAGTAAAAGGGTTGTTTTTAAATTTTAAATACATTAGATATATTTGGAAGTTGAAAAAAATATTAATGCACTCATTTTCAAAATACTATTTTTATGTAAAATTCACCTATATAAATAAAAGTAATCCTTTGTAAATATGTAATCAAAATATTTAAATCACTCTTAACTTTTTAAAGGTTGTGCAAAAAGAAAATAAATAATAAAAGAAATGCATGAATATAAAATGTATAAATTAGTTGTATATAAAGATAGTGAGCTAAAATTAAGTTGAATGTGAAAAACAATAGAAATTTTATTTGTGTAAAATATAAATATGAAAAGAGGATATAACCAAATAAAAACATAAACAACTTTTAAAATTAAGACATATGCATACATAAAAATACAATTACATGGAGGATTAAACAAAAATTTACAAAACAAATTGAGTCAAAGGATTTAAACATAAATTTCCCTACAAACTACAAGTGTACAACATGCATAAAGAAAATAGACAAATGACATTAACTTTTGAAAAAAAATATATAAAAAAAGAGGCAGCCAGGCCATTCAAATCCCAAAATCTGAAATGAGAAGTCAGTAAATAAAAGAAGGAAAGAATCATCTGCAAGCTCAAATTTGAAAATCCCTCTCTTCCAAAAAAATCTGACACCAAAATAAAGAAAGCATCTCAACACTAAAAAAAACAGATCTGAAAATTTTCCTCAATCAAAAAAATTTAAAACCAAAAGAAAAAAAAAGAGCTTCAGTCTACAACTGAAACAAGTATCAAAGCCTGGAAGTAGAAGATTCGAAAGCAGGGCAACAAGAAAAAAACAGAAGAACAGGCTTCAAATCATAAAACAAATTCAAGGCAAAGGATATAGCAGATACAGGAAGAGAAATCAAAAGGAAAGCAAAGAAAAAAACTGAGAAAAAGGGCAAAGCAAAACAAATCTAAAAGCAAGCAACAAACAATCAAGTTTAAAAGTTGATATGCAGTTGCAAATACCAGGTTTCTGTCCTTCATTGATGAGGTGAGCAAACTTATCTATACCCTTGGATAATCTGATTAATGCTTAAAGTAAAAGGGAAATGATTGGTAGGTTTGATTGCATCCCTGTGTGAATGTATGTATGATGATATATATTTGTGTACAGAGCTTTACTCTGTCATGTTACAGGGTTGAAAAAAATTAGTTCAAAACAAAACAAATTTTTTTTTTCAAACCACCCTACCCAAACAAATTCAGATTATAATCACTGAATGAAAGATGTTTATATAAGTATAACATCATTTTAAAAATAAAAGTAAATACAAGTTGAAATATTGATTTAATATCTCGATATTACAATGAAATTAAATTCAAGTCAGGAAATTTGTTTTCTGGAATACTTATTCTTTTCTGCCTTGACACAGGGATTGAAAACATAGGTAAAAAAATTCCAAATCTTGTAGTTGATCATGGATTAACCCTGCATTCAAATAGAGTGGTTAAGCCTATACTCCAGATTTAAACTTCATTCCAGTGGGAAAAATTTGTAAACCCTTCTGTAAACCAGTATAACTAAGCAAAGCTTTTTAACAAGTTAAAATTCAAGATTTTTATTGTCGAATTCAGATATGAAGATTGAATCCTCATACCGTAATATGAATTTTAAGGCAAGCATCATGATTTTAGGTGCTAAGGTGAAGGAGCAGTTCATAGATGAACTGGGTGTGGGTTTTGATGAAATTCAGGCGGCCGGAGGAGTATTGGGAAATGGGCTCTCGCGTGGAGGAAGAAGGGAGATCGGCGCTGCTGGGAAAAATATTGGAATGATGGTCAGGCCACGGTGGTGGCAACGACGAGTCGATTTGCGTTTCTAAACCTAATTTTGGTCACATGTTAATTTAGGCAAATGCGAAATCTTCGGTTGATCGAGTCGCACCGCGTTCTGGTGGTGGCTTCGTGGAAGGGTTATGGAGGTGCGGCGGTGGTTTCAAGGGGTAAGACAGTCGAGACTGGCGATGCGGGGACTTTTTCTGGTGACTGGTGGTTCCAGGAAGTTGCAATAACGTTCGATTTTGAACCACGATGGTATCGTGGGTTCTGGGTATTCAGGCAAGTGGATGGGATCACGGGGGACTCATGGGTGGTCGCGAGGTTGGTCGGAGGTGGTTCAGGCAGCTGTGCATGTGCACGGTGTCCCTAGGATAGCTAGCAATGATAATGTGTTGGGGAAGATGATGTGTTATCATGCGACTCGAAGGAGAGCTCGGGGAAAGGCAAGGGTGGCTCGGGTTTCAACTCGAAGTGGATTTTGATGCGAGCGTATAATACTTAGAAATATTTAAGTTCGAAAATTTAAGGGGCGCTCGGGTAAATTTTGGTAAAAACTCGAAGTGACGCTCGAGTATATTAGGTTTTGGCCCGGGGGAATACTCGGGTTTGCCTGGAGATTTTTATTTTCCAGTTTTTTTTTAACTTTAATAAATTTGTTTAATGGATCCTGAAACTATTCCTCCTTATAAGTGATGATTCCTTTATTCAGTAGAAAGTAAAAATTAAAAGTTTTAAAATAAAGGATTTAAAAAAAAACAATTTACATTTGTAACAAGTTATTCTAAATGAAACTTAATAAATGATTTAGAGATAAAAAAATCAAATGTTTTAAAACTTTAACTTAAAAGTAAGTAAATTTATATCGTTAATGATAATCAAGTAAGTAATAATTTGTAATTAAGATTAATTCATAAATGGTTAAGAAAAGGATAATTAGTTATAATTAAATTAATTAATAATGAGGATTTATTAATTAAAGTATATTAATTTGTAATTTAAGTTAATTGATTAAGTAATTAATGAATGATTAAATTAAAATAGTGATTACTTAGTGAAAGTAGTTAAAGGAAGATAATTAAAGATTAATGATTAATTTATCAACAAGTAAAGGTTTATTAATTAAAGTAGTTAATTAAGGAATAAGAAATTTAGATTTAATTAATTAAGGGTCAATTAATTTAGGCAATTAATTTAGAGGTGATTTAATTAATAAGGGTGATTAAAAAACTAAATCAATTGTAGTTGATGAACTTAATCATCGATTAAGAATTATTAATGAAAATAATCATGTGGTTGATAAATTTAAAAGCCACCCAAATTATTCATCTTAGTTGTAGAGGTTTGATTGCTATTGGATGCTATGTGACGGATTGATATATTTGATATGTGATGTGATGCTTTGAAATGTTTTGTGATGAGTTGTTTTATTTGTGATGAATATATTGTTATATGAATATGCAAACCCTTTGACCCATAAATGACATTTGGATTTCGATGCGACAGGGAGTCGGGTTCTAGTTGGTTATCCGAAACCCACATCGAATCATATTATTAAATCTTTGTGATTGATAAATTTACTTTATCTATGAATCTGTGAATGAAGATAAGCGTTATGAGTTATACCGCTTATCGATATTCTTATGATAGATGTGTGCACTATTGTGTAAAACCCCTTGGACTACACTATACACACACAAATACGGATTGCACGTGGAAATTGGTTAAGTCATATATTTTTGAAATAGATTGTAAAATTGAATTTTTAAATCTAAATGATTTTGAAAATGGATCGGGTTTTAAAATGAAAAGCTTTTGGAAAAGAATTTCTAAAATAAAAGTTATTTTGAATAACTTCATAAAGTTTTGAAACTTAATAATTCAATTTAAAATTGAATTCAAAATTTGAAGTTCAATTCTATTTGAGAATTTATGAAGTAAAAGGTCATACTAGTTTATATGGGTTTTTAAACCAATTTTAAAAGTGTTGTTTTGAGAATTAAATTTAACCCAAGTTTGAGAAACTTGTATAATTTAAATGTTTGGTTTTCCAAGATGAAAACTATTTGTTTCCAAATGATAAAAGCTTTCATATAAGAAATGAATTTCCAAATTGGTATTGTAGGAATTTCAAGTTTGAATTGAAAGAACAGTTTTCCAAGTTATGAATGAACCTTTGGAAACGTTTTTTTTGAAAGCTATGGGTTAAATCTTTGATTTAAATATTAAATGGATCAATCCACTCGAAATGGAAATTTTTTTGAAATCCGTAAATGGATCTTTGTGAAACTTGGTGAACTTTGTGAAATAGATCTTTTTGGTTAAAGATTTAAAATGGTAATTTGTGTAAACCATTTGAAATAGTTTTGAATTTTAAGTTGTGACTTAACTAAAATCCATATCCATATGTTTTTAAAATTTTGCGCTCGTTATTCGGTTTAGCCGGGAAAGGACCTTGTGTCATATAACCCATTCCGAATAATGATACGTCGTTATGGATAGCATTTGAAGACCGGTGGTTAAGACCGGGTATTTGCGAGAACGATAGGATGACCTATCGATTGTCTCTGCACTGAATTGCTACGGTATAGAGATTCCCTAAGTGATGGGAAGTCCGATCGGAATTGTGGATACCCGGATTGCAAGGGCTTCTTCGAAAGTGCCTTCGGTTTTGCTCGAACCCGGAATAGACTTGTATGGTCGTGTGTCTGACACTACACTTTGAGATATAAAGCCGATTTCTTTCAAATACATATCTGTTGGTGGCGGAGAATTTATTCTCTTAGCTTAATACCCTTCTCTGAGACGTACGAGCTCAGAGGTTATGTAGTTGTAGGTTATCAGCGATATACTCCCAATTTGGTAGTGTGGCATGCTAAGTGCTGCTGTGTGATTGATGATCATTTGTTGATCATTTGTGATCAAAGCATGACTTTGTGAAAAAGCGTAGCTTTGTGGACGGAACCTCATCGAGCCTCACAAACCGGTAATGGTCGAAACAGGAAAGATGCGGCAAGGTTTCAGGGGTAGCTCCCCTAGGGTATGACCATTCCTTCTGGAAAAGGGTAGTATCATGGTATGAAGCCCAGATACTTACTCATGTGGGCAATGTAGTATATATCTATTACTGTGTGATGTTGTTGGTGTAGAGGATCCTCGTTTAAAGGTCCCAAAGGACCGGGGGTGGCATATCTGAGGTTTTATTCCCCGGGAAGGGGGTAGCCGACCTTGTTTGGCAGAGAGCCGGGTAGGTTCTCGGGACGTCCCGCCAGAGGCGTTCCCATGTGGCAATAGAAAGTTCCTTAGCCTGACCATTTGTTGAAAATCCATTCAATCCAATACGCGCCTTGTACGGTTTTAGTTGTATTACCTGCCATCTACTTATGGTTGCGCCCCACTGTTTGGATGGTAGCTACAGTAGGCATAGTTCGGAATGTCTATGCTGGCTAGGATTTATATTATACCTTCGAAATGGTTTTTTATGCACTTTGCACTTATAGTAATAATATCAAAGAAATTTTCTCGTATCAAGCATTTTTGACTATCATAAGGAGAAATCTCCTACAATTCTGCGTTTGCATTGTGTGTGTGGCGCGAGGCCTTATGGTAGTTTCATTTTCAAAAAGCATTGCGGATTTCAAAACTTAAAACCTTCTGTTTGTTTCAAAGATCAAATGTTTTTGTTTGCTCATACCAGTCCCACGACTGACCCGGAGTTTATTGTTCCCTTTCTAAACTCTGGGTGCCCACCATTTTCGACACGGGTAGTCTAGAGTTTGGTTTTCCAGATAGTCAGGTAGTAGATATCGTTTTGGTAGCCTTCAGCTTTCTATTTGATCATTTTGGAGTCTTTGGAGTCCACGGACGGACTTGCTTATCTTTGTGCAACCTTGATGGTGGACCGAGCTCGGAGTTTTGGAGCTTTTGGATCAGAGTTGCAGTATTGGATTCTGTGAAGACTTATCATATTGTATCGTGTTCCGCTGTATTTTGTATTGTATTCTCTGATGTTGATGATTATCATAGTATCAAATTGATGTATTGGATATTGTATTCATGTTGTATCGGTGATATCATCTTTTATTTCTGGTGTGTTATTTATCATCTAATGTTGTTGCAAGCTCCGGCGATACGAATTTGATGTTGTTGTCGGACATCGAGTTCAGGTCGTCACATGGAGGTACCCCTCTAGTACGAAATTGTACATTCACCATAGGTCCTACTAGATGGATGTGTTTTGAGCATTCCAACCCAGTCTAACAGCCTTCTGACATTGGTTCATTATAATTATAACCAACAATTTATAATTATTCACACCTGTCAAAAAAGCATATTCGAGGCTACTTTTATACATAGTTTAGACGTACTATACTCATTCTTCTTTTATATCAATTGCCTTAACATCTTTTATGTTCGACTTTAGTCTTCAGCCTTACTATGCGTTTATCTTATTTTTCATTAATTTCATTTACCGCATCTCAAATTCAGATATTAATATCGTTGCTACAACATTCATTAGTTTAGCCTTTTATTTTTATTCTAATTCTTATTTCTTTTTCTTGCCTGTAATTTAGACTAACCTTTTCGTTAGTTTCCATTTTATTAACCTTTAAGCTAAATCCTTATTTCAATATTTGGTTTACTATATTTTAATAAATTGGAAACAAACGTTAACAATTTAAACGCTACATAGTAAATTTCCATATCTTATCTGAAATTGGTGGTTTGTGCAATATTTGTAATTACAAGAAATTCTCTTTTATTTACTGAAATAGATAGTATAATATGCAATAATCATCTCTATTTATACGTCTCTTTCTTTTCTATAATTATATATGATCACTTGTCATTTCAAACACCACACTTTCGCTAAGTTTGAATTTAATAATATATGGAAATCCACTTTTAGTAACATACATTTCAATAAATTGAAATATCACTAAAATCCCAAAAGTCCGGTTAGCTTTATTTTCAGTCCCATTCATCAACATCAAATAAAATGGAACCTCGATTCCTAATGTTTTCAGTTAATAAATCCAATGTAATTTGATAATTAAAATCATTTCATAATTACAGAATTACATCTAATCGTTACGTAATTACAGAAATAAAACTAGTCATTACGTAACTGCAAAATGAAAACTAATCATTGCGCTTCTGTAATTAGCACTACAAATTTATAGGCAAGTTTATAGTCCTTAACATTTCATATATATGAATTCATTTGAAATTAAATTATTAGACTTAAGCATATAGGAATAGATCTGTAATTATATAATCTAGTATTATAAAAAAACGTATAATATCCCCAATTACATTTAATTAGCGTTCCCAAATCTCTAGATTTAATATAGATCTGACTCTATTATGTTTATTCTCCACTTTTTGAGTCCCTATTCGGATTTAGAGGCAATATTTTATACCTATATATTAGAGATTGGATTAGAGAATAGAGATTCAATATTTTATACCTATATATTAGAGATTGGATTAGAGAATAGAGATTCAGATTTACATTTATTAATTAAAACTAGATCTAAAAGTATACCTTTGATGTAGCAACCTGATTTGAATTTATCTTCTATCCTCTATCCTTTTTTATTCTTTTTCATAGTGTATACATGAATTCTAATATATTTTTGTGTATTTAGAAATTCTGGAAGAGAAAGAAAATGGCAAAGCTTCCATGCTCCTTAGAAAAATAATGAATTGGAAGTGAAGCCCTAGGTCCTAATTTATAGAGGTTCAAATCAGCGCTAACCGTCGGATGAACCGAATTAGATCTAGGCCACACGGCCTAAACCAACTGTTGCCTTCAAAACCCTTTGGATCGACTTCCATGGATCCATGGTTGACCGCTCATGGTGAACTTATGGTATGTCGCGGTCGACCAACATGGGCCAGTTCGTTGTATTTTGATGCGTTTGATTCTTTTGTTGATTTCTTTCTCTTATTGTCAAATTAACATTATCTATTATATTTATCAAACGTTAAGTTACTGTTACTTTTAACGGTGTTATGTTTCCAATTACGAACATTCAAACGCTAATAACTTTTTCGTTTGAACTTCGATTGGAAAAGTTAATATATGAAAATTGATTAGAAAATCGCCACAAATCTAGTGGTATAAGTCTCTTGGACAAATTCCAACTTTTGTAAAAAAAAATCACAGTTTATTATTTATTTATTAACTACTATATTAATTAATTTACGTAAAAAAGATGGGTGTTATAGGGACTACAAACACAGATGCGTTGGTCAATAAATTTTTCAGCTTCTAGAACGCCTCATCATATTTACCGATCCAAACATACTTCGAGTCCTTCCTCGTTAGTTTCGTTATTAGTGTTGCTATAAGAAAGAAATCCTTGATAAGTCTCCGGTAATAGCCAGTTAATCTCGGAAAACTTCTTATCTCAGTTACCATCTCGGGTCTCTTCCAACTACTAGCTGCTTCTCTCTTAGCTGGATCTATGGACAACCCTTTTTCTAAGACTACCTGACCAAGGAACTTTACTTCCTTCTTCTAAAAATGACACTTAGAAAACTTCACTTTCAGCTGATGCTGCCTTAGCGTCTCTTGCACTATTCTAAAATGAATTTCATGGTCTCTTTCATCCTTAGAATATATTAAGATGCCGTCTATGTATACCAACACGAATCTATCTAAATGCTCTCATAAAATTCAGTTCATTAAATGTACGAAGAAAGCATGCACATTAGTTAATCCAAATGGCATTACTAACCTCTCGTACGAACCATATCTTGTTTTAAATGTAGTCAATGGAATACCGTCTTCCACCGCCCTTAGTTGATGGAACCCAGTCACCAAATCTAATTGAGAAAATACTTTACCCTCACTCAATTAATCAAATAAGTCGTCGATTCTCGACAAAGGATATTGGTTCTTTATAATTTTTTTATTCAACTTACGATAATCGATACACATCCTTAACAACCCATCTGGTTTCTTTACAAACACCACCACTGTTCCTCAAGGTGAACTAGTTGGTCTAATAAAATTCTTTCCTTCAAACTCTACCAGCTGCCCCTTTAAATCTTTCGTCTTGGCAGATGTCATTCTGCTAGGCGGTCTACTTACTATTCTACTCCAAGTACAAGATCTAATCGAAACTTAATAACTATTTTCATGGTAGTCCTGTAACATGCTCAAAAACATCTACAAATTCTCTGACTATGAAAACCTGATTCAACTCGTCTTCCTCCTCCATCGCACCCAACAAAGCACAAACATGCAAACTTGGATTCTCTACTAAGTATGCAATTCTTTCGCTACTATTAGAGTGTCTTAGTTATATTTACCTATCATGAAAAAATATCCTGGCATCATATTTACCTAATTAGCCCATACCCAAATTAATCTCAAAGCCTACGAAATCGAATACATGCAAACTGCAGGCGAATACACGACCTAATAATTCAAACTCTAGCTGGTCAAATCTCATCCCAAGAGTTACATACCCTTCTATCGGATTCACAACCATTAAGGAAGTAACTAGGTATGACGTTTCTAGGTTAAGCTTATTTACCAAACAACTAGATATAAAAGAATGTGATGCATCAGTATCAAACAATACTCTAATAGGTAAGCCATGAATCAAAAGCTACCTCCCATCACAGCCTTTCCTTTCTCCTCAGTTTTTGATCTCGAGGTAGCCGGTTCCAAAACAAATACTTTTCTTTTTTTGCTTTGGCCACTTTCGAAAATTGTTCTTGTAATGTTCCACTTTTTCACAATTAAAGCACTTAATGTTCTTCTTTCCATTGACTTCCTTTCCCTCACCAGTTCGAGACTCATGAGCATAATGCCCTTCTTGTCACACTTGTAACGCACAATCTTAGACTTCCCTTTCTTGGAAGCTCCACCCTTCTGAGCCCCTTTCTATGAAAGAACCTCCTTCTTTGATTCTGTCCACCTTTATTCTTTGCTGGCTTGTTATTACTAAACAAAGAAAGCCTCTCTTCGTTCCTCAAAGCCATCTTTATGAGTACATCTCATGGATCCCTAAGATGTAGTAAAGTTGTCCTAAAAAGCTCCATTCGCAACCCATGGATGAACTTCTCATTCCTTTTGATCATTGTATTTGAGCATATCCATATCGGGACAACTTCTCAAACCTGGTTGCGTACTCCAACACTATCATATCACCTTGCACCAACTCAACAAACTTCCAAAGCAAAGCTGGCTTGCTAATCTCAAACATAAACCTCTCTTCAAACCTCCTCCTAAATTCAGCCCAAGTTAAAGTTTCCTCTACTACCCCAATAGTCACATTATTCCACCAACACAACGCAGCTCCTTGTAGTTGCCTGCAAGTCAATCTCCTAGACTGTTCATCATTAAAACCAAGATCAGAGAAATTTCTTTCATAGTGAAGTAACCAATTCTTCACTTCAATTGCATCCTCCATTCCAATAAAGGGTTTACCTCCAAGTCTTGCATAGTCTTTACTCAAAACTACATAATTGTTGACAACTACAACTTCTTGATTAGCTCCTCCAACATTTCCTCCAACTAATCCAACAGAAGCTCTTACTCATGTTGACAATGAACAGATACATTACTCCCATATCAATCGGTGGTGTCCCAGCACCTACATTAGCAAATGTTTGTCAACTTGGGTTCTTTCTAGTACTGGGCCTGACATTTCAATTAATACTGGTGCTTCCTCCATCGAGATTAACTCTTCCATTTCTAGCCTCCATATCTTACTTCCTTAAATCAACACTTGAACCTTAGTAAATAGAGAAGAACAGTCTAAGAGAGAGGGAGAATAGAGATAAATCATACTTATATGTAGCAAATACAAGTACATTACTATAGCGTTATCCCATACCCTAATCTTATTCTTTGATTCATTTGGATAATGTTTTTGAAGAAGATTTTTATGTTCAAAAATTCATTTAGTTTTTACATAAACCTATGCACCGATACCAAGTTGTAACATCCCCCTTTTTAAGGTTGAAACTAAGTGTTACATATGCTGTAGTCATATATAGTATTAATTTCTGGTGATAAAATATGGATATGCTAATTATATCGGTAACATCAAAGAATAAGAATATGAAATATTTTAAACATAATTTCAAAACAAACTTTCATATTTCATTTCAAATATATAATTTCATATTCAGTACATAATACTAACTATTTCTCAATTTTAGATAAAATATAACTACTATAAAATACTCCAAGAGCGGCATATGAAGATGATCCGTTGGTTGATCAGAATTACTGATAGATAGTTATAACATCTAACATTACATAAATTTTAACAAAATAGCTTCAACACAACGGATTAATAATATAAACAGACTCCTACATAGCTAGCTTTGCCTTCTATGCATCTCCGAAAGCTTTATTTGCCAAAACCTACTTAACCTGAAAACCCTTACTCCTAACCTACTTAAATCGAATTTAGAGCACTTGAGAATCTAAAGGGAAACAAAAACTTTGAGTTAGACAAATTACCTTTTGCAAAATAATATTCCATCTTGGTTTATAGATACTCAACGAGACCACACCACTAAGCGGAATGAGTTTCCCCTCACCAGTATCTCTTTTAAAATATATCTTTTGCAAAATAACTCCTACAAGCACAATGGTTAAAATACACAATATAAGTGATCACGTGCATGCAAGCTACATAGATAATCATGAGTATCCGTTAAATTAGTGGACTATTCGTCTTAATGTATAGTTTTCACAGCATAACTACCAACCTACATGGCTGACTCAGGCCTACAAATATACCAAACTTCCTACCTGACCGTTAGAAGAAAATTGGATGGTCAGTCTAAATAACTTATCCTAGTGTTTACCTAACAATCTGTCAATCTCATAGTTTTGCTAGGCTTACTATGAACCTAAAGATTTTCTAGGCCAATCTATAACCTATCTTATCTTTGTGTATTCCTTTCTGTACCGTTTGACGACCAATTTCCTATTGGATTAGAAAATTAGCCGAAAAATTTAATTAAAAATAACTGCAAGCGCACGACATACAATGTTAGTACGTGGTGAGTACGGGTCGATCCGTATGGAATTATTTAGAGTTAAAATTCTATTCAATCAAATTAAACTAATAATTTGAGATTGTGTTAAGCTAAAAAATGTAGAAACTTAAAAAAGCTAGAATGGATAAAAATATGAGAATTTGAAGGCAATTTAGAGGTAAATTCCTTCTCATGATCACATAAATCAATAAATGAAATTATGATATCTCTTTTGGTTATTAGTGAATTTAGTTGATATGTATCAATAAGTATGGAATATTTGTGCTATTAAATAACCCAATATAAACCATCAAAGTAACATACTTACTAAACCACATCTTAACTCTCATGGAAATGACAATGAACCTGAAAATAAAATCTATTCTAAGCATTATATATTAACTATTAATTAGAAATATAGACCATAAAATTTTGTTTTAACATTCACTTCATTACCATAATCTTATGTAGATAAAGAGGTAATTTGTGTTTTTGTTTGTTTGAGCATAGCATATTTGGTGTCAACAACATAGACTATCGAATTTAAAGCTAAAACAACAAAGTTTAACCACATCAAACGAAGTACAAAAGAGATGAAAAATTATCAAAATGTATAATCTACATGATTAAGAGAGCTTCATTACCCTTAAATTGAAGGGGTTTAGCCTCTCATATTTGTTATCATTTCAACAAATAGAGTTTAACATGAAACAAAAAAGAGGAGAATGAAAGCAAAGTAAGGAGAGAACTAATTAAACTAAAATAAAAGCTAATCTACTTGCATGAAATAAAAACTACACTAATTGCATAAAATGAAAAACATGAAATAAAAGTACATGAAGTAAACTTGCATAAAAGAAAGTTACATGAAAGAACAAAATGACTAAGTAACCATGAAAAAGAAAAGAGTGTTTGTAATTTATTTTTGAGCCTAAAATTGAACTAACTAAAGAGGAGGCTAAGAGCTTAATTACATGAACATATGAGGTATTTATACATGTTTGGAAATCCTAATCATATTTTTGGAGACTACCCAAAATACCCTTGAGGAAGTGTGTCCACCAAGTTATCATTAGCCTCTAATTAATCCATCATCAAGCATGCATGTAACTTTAATCTTCATTAGCATATGCATTAGCTCCTAATAAGGGATCATGATAAGTGATTAGGTGGGGTCCTCTATGTTGCATGAAATGAATTATTTCCATCTTCATTCCTTTGTTTCCTCTTGTGCATGCATATTTTCCATGAAAACCTCTTCTATTTGAATTCAAATTCCTATAAAATAAAAAATAAATATCCATGTAAAAATTCTCAAATTATTATATGCATAAAAATGTTAATTTGTCTCTACATAAAGATGAATATATGATTGAAAACAATTTAAATATTGGTGTAAACATGTTAAAAATATCCTATATGCTCATCTATTTAATAAAATTAGATAAAATATAGAAGTAAAAATATGCACATTTACGTGCACATCAAATACCTTCGCACTTATCTCTTTATTCGTCCTCGAGTAAACTTAAACTAAGATAAACCCGTTTTCGTAAGAAACACGATTGCATTAAGCATATGCAACAAACCGTTGAACCTCTAGGTGTCCTTAGTAGGACGAGTGTTGTCTCGTGAGGGTTTTCAGCGGATACTACCTACAAAATCCGAATGCAACATGAAAATATTTACAAAATGAAATAATTCCTAAATGCAAGATTTATTTGCAAAGGTATGAATGCAAGTTCCTGAAAATATTTACCAATGAAGAATTTACTTTAAATTGATATGAATAAGTTAAATATAAGTTCTGGTCATTATCAAGTAATTGAAGCCCTTTTACTTATCAATATTTCCAATAAAAACTAAGTTATCATAACACTAAACTCTAGTTTGGCTAGTTGTTTCAGTTCGTAACATAGCGCAACTATGAAATGGATCCTCAGTTGATTATCAAAGTTTTTCAAAGTGGTATTTTCATTTCTTTTGAATAACAAGTCAAATCACATAAGTTAAAGTAGTGCTTTGATTTCAATTGCTTACTCTCTCGTATTTGAAATTTTTGTTAATATTAACAATATTTACATATGCCTAACTCAAAAAATTGGGGTCAGATATATTACCCATGCACTACCTTTCGGGCTTACGTGAGGGGAATACAGAGCATGGTGAGTTAACACACAAGTGTGTTCACCTATCCACTGTAGGCATTATTAATAAAAGAATTTTTATACACATACAGCTAACTCAAATAAACTGAGGCTAGATATACAGATCATGCACTGCCTTTCGGGCTTATGTGAGAAGAGTACAGAGCATGGCGAGTGAACACACAAGCATGAACCCATGACTCTAGGCATTTTTAATAAAATATATACATACATACAAATATTTTTTTTTGTTTTTTTTTGTTATATCTTTTTTTAAGAGAGAGTTTTGCAAAATCATCGTAGCACCATTTAAATTAAAAGATATAAAATGTTATATCCTTTACTTTAAATTCACCACTCTTTTAAACAAAGATTTTCAATTAGGATATACTTCATAATTATCAACCATGAATCTTCCTATATACTAGTTAAACCATTGTTACTTGTAATCAAACTTTATTTTTATTTTTGTTGAGACAAATAATTTTTTTAGATTCAATTTAATAACCCAAACCAGATATTTATTATATTTTTTTAAAAGTAAATCCAAAGGCTAAAAGAAATATATATTTTTTTGAGATTTTTTCGCTTTATTTTTTAAATTTTTTGAGTTTTTTATGTTTTGGAAACAAAATGCAGAAATAAACCATGAAAAATAAAAAAAATGAAGATGGGACTCCCCCCACACTTGATTTTGACTGTGTCCCCACAATCAACCCAAGTAAAAGGAAAAAATAAAATAAAAATAAAAATATGACCTATATTTACGTGAAAATGAAAAAATTATTATTTACTTGACATCAGAAAAAATACAGTTAAAGAATAGATGAAATGGTCTTCCTAAGACCAATTCATTTGTCTCACTAAGTATGAGAGACATAGCTTATGCACAGAAAACCAAATCATAAAAGATTTCGAAGTTGAATGTTGATTTGAAAAAACGAATGTCATTTTGTTGAAATTCGTTTGAGTTGTTTTATTTTTAATAGTTTTTGGGGTAGATAGAACAATTGGTTGAAGTTCAAGTTTATTTTCACCAAATTGAAATTCAAACTTATTATTGAAAACTTCTTCAGAATTATTGATATCAAAGTCAACATGGTGATTTAAATCTTCTCCTTCGGATTTCAACAACACATCTTCGAAAAGTCAAAAAATTCAAGCTCATAAAATTCGTCTACCATTTATGAATCATTCACAACCTCAGTGCATATATCAAGTTCAAAATCCAAAGTTGTTGTGTTCAAATTTTCAAAACCGGAAAAAGGAAGATCAAATTTTAAATTTGGTTTCAACTCTTAAAAATTTGAATCCCACTCAATTGCCACATTTTCAACAACTACATTAAGAATGTCGTTTTCAATTTAAAAAGTTGTTATTTGAAAATCATCAATTTTAGTAAAAGGTGGATTATTACTTGACTCATCACATGTTGGGATTTAATTTACTTTCTCATGTTGTTTCATATTGTTTCAAACAATAAATCCATGTAATCTTTGAGGATTTCGTTCGTTTGCTCAATAGAATCAAATTTATAATAATTAACTTGAGAATTTCCAATTTGAACTTGTTGAGAACAAAAATTTCACTATCATTGAAACAACTCCCATTGCCAAAATCATTTAAACAATTGTTTCCCTTTTTATTTTGAATTTCATTTGGAGTTCGAAATTGAAATGGCATGGGTTATACTCGAAATCGTTTGAATTTTGAAGTGAACTCAATTTTTGATTGTTTTGAAATCCATGAATTGAGTTATTGCACAAATACGAACTACACAAATTATTTATCATTCGATCGTTGTGTGTAGAGAGTTCAAGTAAAGATGAAATCGTTTCCATGCTTTTTTCAAGAGTTGAGAGTTGGTGCTCATTTTAAAAATTTTGTTGTTTGAAATTCGAATTGTTTGTACAATAATTGTCATTAAAATATCAACGAGAATTTGGTGTGAAATTATATGGATTATATTGATTTTCACAACTATCGTAAAATTCATGTAAGTGGAGAAACTCGGACATTTTCAAGAATTTTTTTTCTTTTTTTTGGATTTCTTTGATAAAGGAAAAACTATTTACCAAAAGGAATTTATTTTTTTTCAAAAGAGAAATTTTGATTTTTTAATTTTTGAAAAGAATTTTTTTTTTAGATTTTTAAAAAGCTTAATTTTTTTTGAATTTTTGATTTTGATTAAAAAAATTCAAAAGAAAGATTTAAAAACTAAGTTAATAAATATTTACAATTTTTTTAGTTTTGGCTTTTGAATTTTTTTCTTTTTTTAAATATGTATGAACTAATGCAACTACATGAATGCAAGGGGTTAAGTATAAATTTGTTGTCCTAAATAGCTCCTAATCCAAAATCATATAATCACACTTTGTCTTAATTCAACAGGAATGTTCTCAGCCAGGTAACGTATAGGAGTTATTGGTGCACCACGAATCACCGTAGCAATGAAGCCGAAGGTTTAAGTACCTTTAGAGAAACAATCAGTATAATATTTATGATTTACTGGAATGTTTATAATTGATTATTACTCTACCGTAGCCTAGACACCAAGAGTTTAAATTGTCGAAAGAGGACAACTTGTCAATATACAATTAAGCCTAGATGAGCTCATGAAACCCTTAAGATGTCTAACCATTATTATTAGTCAAGTTCTAAGATGAAATGCAAAACTGAAATTAAACGTGTATTAGCAATGCAAATTCGAATGAAATTTGTTTTTGTTTTTGAATTTTTTTCTAAAATGCAAGCAACCACAATGCAAGGAAAATAAAAATAATAGACAGGGACACGATACGAGAGCTTGCAGAATTTATTAACAAATTATTTTAAAAGCAGCAATTTTTTTATATATGAGCAAGCAATTTATTTTTGAACAATCACTTCTACCACCTACAACCTGAAAATTTAAACAAGAATTATATATGTATAAGTAATAGCAAGGGTGAACTCAAATAAAACTAAACAAAATAAAACAACACAAAACAAAAAAACAACGCAATTGAAACTTTTAAAATTCACTTATATATTTTTGAAAAAAATTGTAAAGCTTTAACACAAATTTTCTTCAAGAAGAATCCAAAAAGAAAGATGGTTAAAAAATTAAGCAAAAAAAGCAAACAACCCAGTCCACTTTTAAAAAAACTAATCCCATCACACAACGACTTATAAACAACGTACTCGAATAAATTTAAACAACGAATTTGATTAATTCACGATGCCACTAAATTTGCAATCAAAATCAAATTCAATTATTAGCAGTCGAAAATCGATTACGGGTTGATGGAGCAAAGGTAGTGCTGAGGAGTTATGGGGTGGGTTGTTGTGGATTGATTTGGGGTTGAGGTCGAAGATTCGGGGAATCGGGCGATTTTCTTCAGTTTTATGATATCCCGGAATTTCAAACAAATTGAAAATGTGATAATCTCTTTTATAAATTAATTAAAATTGATAAAATTATTATTTTAAAGCAATAACAATAATTGTGTTGTATATATATAAGATTTTTATGAAAATTATTTGATACAAGATGAAATTGTAATTGTTTAAAATACATGTATATATCAAATTGATTTTTTAAATTGGATTTGAAATTTAATTTGTATTTTAATATTTGAATTGAAATTCAAAAGATAGTTATTTATATCTTAAATCATACTTTGGTTTTAAAATGTATTTTATTTGATTTTATTAAGAACGTAAATTGTTTATATTATCTTCTTTTTAAAGGGATTTATTTATATAAATTAAAATATGTATTTATAAATTAGAAAATTAATTATAAAACATTCAGTAATCTAATTAATGCATGAGAGTTACATGTGTTAACTTATAATTATTCTTATTAACATGTGTTAGCTAACTTAATAATGAAAACGACAAGTGTCTCAATTATATTTATTTTCTTTTCTTTTTATAAAAACTTTAATCAAGAATATATATCATCATTTTTTCTACTCCATCTTTTCTTCATTTTTTCACTTTACATTTCTCAAATCTTCAAAACAAAGAAACCAAAGATAAAAGAAATCAAGATCGAAAACTAAAACCAGAAATTAAATCCTGTAAAAAAATTTAAATCTGTAGCCTGTGATCTTCTTCAACTTGTATCATCTTCAAGTTTTCAAAGAGATCATAGCATTCCAGTTTCATAAACAAAGGATTTCCAGTTCAAGCAACAAGCTTCAAAGATCAAGCATTTCTTTCTAGTTTTCAAAATCTGGCATGTTCGTTTTCTTTTTAGAAAAAAATCTCTGCACATCATCAAAAGAGATGAGTAAACACTTTACTTAAAAATTAAGTAAATCATAATCTGTTGTCTGTAAAAAATCCCTAGATTATATTATGTTTGCATGTCTATATATAAATGATTCCAGTTTCAAAAATAAGAACACCTCTGTTATTAAGTTTTTGTTAACATTTTATATCCAGAAAACAAAACCACAAAAATTAACAAGTTTTAACATTTTTGGATGATCTGATGCATGTTGAAATACTTGAATCTATGAGGAGATATAATGCTTGCATGTTTGTTAGGTATGAATTGAATGTATATATGTTGAATTTATGTGCATGTTTGAATATAAACTCTGTGTAGTTACAGAGTTAAATTTTTTTTTGATCATATTTCAAATAGCTCATCATTGAATCTCTGATAGCTTAGGATTTTTAAAGAGATATGTCTGTTTATGCATAAATTAAATCTAAAAAATATGTATTGAAGTAAGATAGTTTTGAAATTTATTTGGAATTAAGGAAAATCGGTAAAGCTTTGAAAACATGTAAAATTTAAGTATCATAATCGTTTGATTCTCTAACATAATTTGAATCCCCATCACAAATCATGATTTTTAATAGTAAAATCTAAATTTTTAATTAATTAATTGGTGAGATATCTTGGGATGAACAGAATATGGGTTTCTATTGATTGTTGGTGATCGCGAGGTGGATGAAGGCCGTGGTTAAGGCTGGAGGATGGTGGATGGTCAGGCATTATTGGAAAAATGGTATGGTATTTTAAAATTGACCGTGGTAGTCGAGGGACGGTGAAGTAGGGTTTTGGAGGCCTTTTTGGTCGAGGGTGTTGTTAGGTCGATTTCGTCACCGATGGTGGTTCGAGTTGGACCGGACCAAGGAGAAACGAGACGTAGGGAAGTGATGAGGCTTTGGTCAGATTCACACGATGGCTGGGGGTCAGAGGTGATGACAAATGGTCGATTTTGGTCAACAGGTTGGGTGCCTGTGTGT
This sequence comes from Allium cepa, assembly GCA_030765085.1. Classification (NCBI taxonomy): domain Eukaryota; kingdom Viridiplantae; phylum Streptophyta; class Magnoliopsida; order Asparagales; family Amaryllidaceae; genus Allium; species Allium cepa. The sequence goes on from CM060940.1 coordinate 582,958,151, forward strand.
ATCGAGTGGCTCGTTTGTGTTTTTTTGGCGATCTCGTGGTGCTATGTGTTCGAGTGGGTAATTGAGGTCATGGGTGACTGAACGAGGTCCGCGATGATGATCGTCATCGATCGGAATTGTCGTGCATATGCACACGTGCACGGTGGAGTTGGTTTGTTTGTGCCTGTGTGTTTGATTTGAGGAAGATGGGTCTGGATCAGGTTGGCTCGATGTTCTTCTCGTGTTCGACTCGAAGGAGAGGGAGCGTGAGTTTCCTGGAGGGTTGCTCGATTAGTTTGAGGGTTGTCTGGCTTTAAAGTTTTAGGAAGTTATAACCAGATTTGTTTTAAATCTATAATTAAAAAACTAAAACAGTTTTAAAAAAAAGAAAATGTTAGGCAGTTTAAAGATTAATTAATGAATGTGATTAATTAAGACTAATTAATGAAAGTTATTAATTATGACTAATCAATTAATGTGATTAATTAAGATTAATTAATAAATGTGATTAATTAAAGGATAGATTAATTAATGAAAGTGGCTAATTAACATTAATTAATGAATGTGATTAATTAATGGTTAACTAATGAAGGTGATTAATTAAAAGATAATTACTTAATAAAAGTAATTAGTGGTTAATTAAAGAAAGTAATTTGAGGTTAATTAAATGGAAGTAATTAAGGAGTAATTGCTTAGTGTAATTAATTAATTAATTAAGGTTCAATTAGTTAAAGATACGTGATTAATAAATGATTAATTAATATATTTAATTAATGTAATTAATTATGATATAATTAATGAAATTAATTAAAGATTAATCAATGTGAATGGTTTAAGGATAATTTATTTTTGTAGTTAATTAAAGTCTAATTACTAAATGTAATTAAAGAATAATTAATAAAGGATGATTAATTAAGGTGAATAATTAGAGATTGATTAATTAATTGGTTTGAAATTAATTGATGTTAATAAAGCATGAGTTAATTGTAATTAAAGTAAGTAATTTAATTCATTGGTGGTTAATTAAATTAATTAGAGATGGCGTGATTGATCAATCTTGCTTATGGATGGTTGAATGATATTAGATGCCTTAAATTGGTAGATATCTTTGATATGTGATTGTGCTATTGTGCAATATGAGATATTTTGGTTGAATAGTGATAATATTGATTATCTAGTTGTGATAATGTAAATTATCTATTTGTGTGAATATGATAAATTAAAGTGAATTGCTTAAAACCCTTAATAACTTGGACTTTAAGACGATGTTTGAATTTTGATGAGACTGGGATCTTTACAGTCGTATCGGAGCGCTAGGTTGAGATAATACCTAGGCTTTGAAGTGATTTCTATCTTGAGAGAGCGTCTTATCTTGCTTATGAATGATTGGTTGATATTTCTGATATGGAATGTTTGAAGGTGAATAATTAGAGATTGATTAATTAATTGGTTTGAAATTAATTAATGTTAAGAAAGCAGAAGTTAATTGTAATTAAAGTAATTAATTTAATCCATTGGTGGTTAATTAAATTAATTAGAGATGGTGTGGTTGATCAATCTTGCTTATGGATGATTGAATGATATTGGATGCCTTAAATTGGTAGATATCTCTGATATGTGATTGTGCTACTGTGTGGTATGAGATGTTTTGGTTGAATAGTGATAATATTGATTATCTAGTTATGATAATGTAAATTATCTATTTGTGTGAATATGATAAATTAAAATGAATTATTTAAAACCCTTAAACAACTTGGACTTTAAGACGGCGTTTGGATTTCGATGAGACTGGGATCTTTACAGTGGTATCCGAGTGCTAGGTTGAGATAATACCTAGGCTTTGAAGTGATTTCTATCTTGAGAGAGCGTATTATCTTGCTTATGAATTATTGGTTGATATTTCTAATGTGGAATGTTTGTGATATGATATGTTTGTCTTGAACAGTGATTATGTGTTTATCTGTCGATGATGAATTGCTGTATAAAAAGTGACATCTTGTATTTAAAGGATGAATTGTGTTTCACTTGAATAACGTGGTTTAAGATGGTATTGAATTCGAAGAGACCAGATTCGGGTATTAGTAAATACCCGAAACCACTTCGATTCTTTATAAATTGATTTGTGGAATCAATAAGATGAAATGGAATGACTTAAGTGAACTGGACCAATTAATCTAAGTTTCAGTACTTAGAAATTGATGTGTGAAGTAAGTAATGTCTATAACGATTTGTGAAGTTGTAAATTGATACAAGTTACCCCGGGTTTATATAAGTTGTATGCTTTTGTGTTCCATGTTAGATGGGTTTACTCACACTGGTTTCCAGCCTGACGCGGGTGTTACTTTGATGTGATGCTCGGGTCAGACCGAGTAATACAGATTTTCAGATAAGGAAGTTTTGGAGCTCAGGAGGCGAGCCGGATTGCAGGAACGTATGGAGTGTTTCCGCTGTGATATATTATAGTTTATCTGGGATAAGTTAGTTTTAACTGTTCAGTATTTGTGTAATATTGTAACTCTGATGTATTAACATGTAACTTAACAGATACAGTTTTCCTTTATATAACTGCTATTTTATTTGATATTATATTTTGATCCGTTGTGAATTGTGAGAATCTGTGTTTGGTGTTTCTATTTCTTCTTCTTCTTCTTCTTCTTCTATCTCTTTCTTCTTTCTCTAACTATCTGGAATTTTCGAGATCGAAATTTTCGGGTCATTACTTTTGGTATCAGAGCAAGGTTAAGCGAGAACCTTGTCTCTGGTGGGGGATACTCATTAAGGATAGGGTAAATGGTACCTAGAATGAGTTAAGTGTGTATATATATGTATGAGAGCGTACTTGTTATTTTCTTATATAAAGGTTTAAAAATGGTTTTAAATGATTTTTATATATACAAAGTAATAGATTTTCTAATATATAATAAGGTAATTGGTTGTTGATTATTGGAATTAAATTAAGTGGTAATAGAAATACAACCAAATTAAAATTAAATAAAGATAAGTTTGAAATAGATTTAAACTGAAATTAAAATCTTAAATTTAAGGAAGAGTTTCTGAATAAGATAATAATGAATTGGTTTCCGGATATGCTAATCTTGGTTATTATCATAAATGATTGTTGCGTTTAATAATAAAATGTGTATTAATGAATGAGCAAAATGAAATGTTTTAGGGAAGTAAAACATTTAGGCAAGTATGACTTATAAATTGGAACTGAAGATGATCTAAATTGTGAAGTTTTAAATCTAGGTCCAGAAATTTGAAAATTTAAAGAAATTTGTTTTGAATTAAAAACCAAAGGTGGTTTAAAATTTAAGGATAACTTGGTATGTAAAGGAAATAATATGTATATATGAAGAATATACATAATATCAAAGATGGTTTGAAATAAACTCTAAATGTTGAGTTTTAAATTTGAAATGAGATGTAATACCCAAGGTGACAAGTTTGTTAACTTATAATATTATTAATGTGAAATTTAGAATTTGAAATGGGAATTCAAATTTGGTAAGGTTGGCTAGATTAAGTAAATTGAATTTAACTTGGAAAGTTAAATAATTTAACAAACAACCTGAACTGGAAATTTCAAGATGAAATTGGGATTTAACTTGGGAATTTAAAATGGTTAATTTGAATTGGGAGTTGTGTGATCTAAAAATGGGTTTGAGATCTAGAAATTGGAAATGGATGGATGTTTTAAAATAATTTGAATGATATCATCCTATTGTTATTAATAATCTTTAAAAACGTGAATTGGATTTGTTTAAATAAATAAAGACATGGATTATGGTAATATATCCATTATTGAGATAAAAGAGAAATTAATCTTTAATTTGGAATTAAGGATATGGAATTACTTTGAACTTAAGATTTGAATGTTTAAGATTAAACTTCAAAGGTTTGGTTTCAAAATTGAAATTTAGTGATAACTTGAATTTCAAAGATTTAGTTGTTTAAAAAGGATTTGGGGTATTATTATTTGAACTTTGAAATAGCTTAAAAATGGAATTTGGATTCAGAATTAAATGGTTTAATGATATAAGTTGATTTGATTTAAATGATTAAATCAACATTTAAAAATTTAACTCGAATTTATATAATTCAGGATGGTTTAAATTTGAAATTTGAATTGAATTAGTTCAAATTGAATTTGATTTGAATTAGTTGGAATTGTGATTGAAGATGGATAAGTTTAAAAAATTCAAATAGAAAATTTGAATTGGATTAATTTGAAATGAAAATGGAAGTAGAATGATTTCAAATTCAAATGGAAATTGGGATTAATTCAAACTGGAATTGAGTCGAAATTGAAATGGGTTCGATTTGAAATTAGTCCAAATTGATTTGAATAATTTGGAACTGTGATTGAAGTTGAACAGGTTTAAAATTCAATTGGAATTTGATTTGAAATTGGAAAGAAATTGAGAATTAATTCAACTTGAATTGGGGATAAATCAATTTCAATGGAAATTGAAGTTATTTAAACTGGAATTAAGTTAATTTAAATGGAAGTGGAACTTTAAATCGAATTGATGGGATGGAGATTGGGAATTAAACAGTTTGGCTCTCGTCTATTTTCAAATAAATTATTTTAATATAAACTGTTTTAAATCTATTTTCTTAACTATTTACTATACAACTTTTCTTTTTAAAACCCAAAACTATTTTATACCTATTTTACAATTATTTTTAGAACTATTTAACTATTTTACAACAGTTTTATAAACTAATTACTATTTCTCAACTACTTTATAACTAATTACTATTTTACAACTATTTTACAATTATTTAAAAATTTCTATAACTATTTGATTTATTTTCCAACTATTTTACAATTACTTATCTATTTTACAGCTATTTTACAAACTAGTAATTATTTTCAACTACTTATCTATTCTTAATTTTTCAAGCTATTTTTTAAATTTAAGTCAGTCATAGTGCAAACCATTTATGATTTAATATCCATTTGAGGAAAGAATTGAGGTGATAATCCAAATGGGATTGAAGCAATTGTGAATAAGTGAATGAAAATTAAAGTGAATGTGAATAGAAAAGAGATTGATTTGGTTAATAATCAATGAAGATAATTACTTAGGATGTACGTATATTATTCTATTCGCGTAGTGATTTGATCCGGATTCGAGCATAGAATTTCGAGATAGTATATCGATTTGGGATTTTTCACTCGATTTTCGATGGCGAACCTGAATATGGATTGTTGATTGGTTCTGGATATTCTCTATCATAGTTATGGCTATGCAAGGAGAATGACGGTTTCTGATAGAGAAACCAGATCTGAGTCCGCACTAGAAAGTCGGATGGACGATACTAGTTCGAAAGTGAAATTGTGTGATCAAGTGAGCGATCAGATTGGTATAGTGTATGGACGATATGTGTACATCGCGCGGATTTGAATGAAAGGTATATTTTGTGAAATATATGATGAAATAAAATGGAAATTGGATATTTCTATAATAGAAATTTACTTTATGGAAGTAAGTAATATGGTAAGTGGTTTTGTAAAGAGTAATCAAATTTTAATATTTGATTTGAAATAAAAAAAGTTATATATCTTTGTTATATATATGATAAAACTTCCCTTGTTGAATCTCTTGCTAGAAGAAAAGGGTTTTGAAAGTTTTTGAAGTATAAAAAGGGAATTTATACAAGTTTGAAGTGATCCAAAGATTTTTAAAAGTTATATATATATATATATATATATGTGTGTGTGTGTGTGTAAAGGATCATATGATAATGATTTTGAGAAAACGTTTTGGGAACCTATGGACTTTGGAAAGGCTTTTGATTTTTGGGTAAAATCAATATTGGAATTTGGAAAGCCTAGTTTGAGAATTAACGATTTTGTGTAAAGGAGCTTTATATGAGATCATACTACGTGCATGAATTGGAAGATACTATATGTGTATAGTATAAAGTGTTTTGAGATTGGCTCTGGGGAAAAAGGCGCTCCCTTGAAATGAACTTCTCAAGAGTGCCACATGATGGTACTGCCTTGAACCCTAAGAGGGCTTCTAAAGTTGATTTAGTGAGGAGTCCGGACAAAACTAGTTCCTAAGGATTGTGAGTAGTGTGTAGCGAAAGTCAAGGGCGCTGATGCCTATATAGGCATTTGAGTTATACTGTGACGACAGTTTGACTCGATGTCACTACGATCTACTGCAGACCATAGACGAAAGTCGCGTGTGACGCTAAGAGTCAACAGCCTACGTTTGATTTTATATCAGTAGACTGCGACCTATGGTGTCATAGAGAAAGTCGTGTGTGCTGTTGAGAGCCAATAGTCTACATTTGATTTTACATCGGTAGACTGCGACCTATGTGGGAGTGGAGAAGTTTCATTCTTTTGGCAGCGAAATTCGAGGGCGCTGAGTCCTACAGTTAAATGGGTTTTAGCTGTGACAACAACGTAACCCCGGATGTAACTAAAATCTGTAGCAGGTTCCATGGCATAATAGAGAGGCGCGAAGGCCTACAGTTATCTATGGATTTTGCCGGGACGACAATGCAACCATCGGGTTAACTGCGACCATGGATGGGGGTGATGATTTCCAGAGCATTCTCACCAAAGATATTTCCTCTATTTTCAAAAATGTTTTCTATATTTTCAATAAAATTATTTTCCAAATATTTTCACTAGGTGTTGAAAATGGGCCTGCTAAGTACTTATAGATTTTCAATCCTACGCCTGATCAACGTATGACCGAATTTATGTGAGAACAAGGATGGACTTGTTGAAACATCATGTTATAAAATGATATTTCTATAAAACTATTTTGGAAATATTATATAGATTTTTAAAGTGCTTTGAAATGATCAAAAAGTGAGTTATCTGATTAAGTACTAATAAATTCTGGTTTCGTTCCTTTTCGAGGAAGAAAATATTCAAAGGGGGGAGGAATATGATATCCCGGAATTTCAAACAAATTTAAAATGTGATAATCTCTTTATAAATAAATTAAAATTGATAAAATTATTATTTTAAAACAATAATAATAATTGTATTATATATATAAGATTATTAAGAAAATTATTTGATACAAGTTGAAATTGTAATTGTTTAAAATACATGTATATATCAAATTGATTTTTTAAATTGGATTAGAAATTTAATTTGTATTTGAATATTTAAATTGAAATTCAAAATATAGTTATTTATATCTTAAATCCTACTTTGGTTTTAAAATGTATTTTATTTGATTTTATTAGGAACATAAATTGTTTATATAATCTTCTTTTTAAAGGGATTTATTTATATAAATTAAAATATGTATTTATAAATTAGAAAATTAATTATAAAACATTTAGTAATATAATTAATGCATGAGAGTTAAATTGTTAACTTATAATTATTCTTATTAACATGTGTTAGCTAACTAAACAAGGAAAATGACAAGTGTCTCAATTATATTTACTTTCTTTTATTTTTATAAAAACTTTAATCAAGAATATATATCATCATTTTTTCTACTCCATCTTTTCTTCATTTTTTCACTTTACATTTCTCAAATCTACAAAACAAAGAAACCTAAGATAAAGAAATCAAGATCATAAACTAAAATGAGAAATTAAATCCTGTAAAAAAAATTTAATCTGTAGCTTGTGATCTTCTTTAACTTGTATCATCTTCAAGTTTTCAAAGAGATCATAGCATTCCATTTTCATAAACAAAGGATTTCCAGTTCTAGCAACAAGCTTCAAAGATCAAGCATTTCTTTCCAGTTTTCAAAATCTGGCATGTCGGTTTTCTTTTTAGAAAAAAAATCTCTGCACATCATCAAAAGAGGTGAGTATACACTTTACTTAAAAATTTAAGTAAATCATAATCTGTTGTATGTAAAATCCCTAGATTGTATTATGTTTGCATGTCTATATATAAATGATTCCAGTTTCATAAGAACACCTCTGTTATTAAGTTTTTGTTAACATTTTATATCCAGAAAACAAAACCACAAAAATTAACAAGTATTAACATTTTTGGATGATACGATGCATGTTGAAATAGTTGAATCTATGAGAAGATATAATGCTTGCTTGTTTTTTAGGTATGAAATGAATTCATATATGTTGAATTTGTGTGCATGTCTGAATATAAACTATGTGTAGTTACATAGTTAATTTTTTTTGATCATACTTCAAATATCTCATCATCGAATCTCTGATAGGCTTATGATTTTTAAAGAGATATATTTATTTATGCATAAATTAAATCTAAAATATATAATGAAGCAAAATAGTTTTGAAATTTATCCGGAGTTAAAGAAAATCAGTAGCTTTGAAAACGTGTAAAATTTAAGTATCATAATTGTTTGATTCTCTGATATAATTTGAATCCCCATCACAAATCATGATTTTTAAAAGTAAAATAAATTTTTTTAATCAAGAATTGGTGAGATATCTCGGGATAAACAGAATATGGGTTTCTGTTAATTGCTGGTGATCGCGAGGTGGATGAAGGCCGTGGTTAAGGCTGGAGGATGGTGGATGGTCAGGCATCATTGGAAAAATGGTGTGGTATTTTTAAATTGACCGTGGTAGTCGAGGGACGGTGAAGTAAGGTTTTGGAGGCCTTTTTGGTCGAGGGTGTTGTAAGGTCGATTTCGTCGTCGGTTGTGGTTGGAGTTGGACCGGACTAAGGGGAAACGAGGCGTAGGGAAGTGATGAGGCTTTGGTTAGATTCACACGATGGCTGGGGGTCTGAGTTGACGGCAGATGGTCAATTTTGGTCAACAGGTTGGGTGCCTGTGTGTATCGAGTGGCTCGTTTGTGTTTTGCTGGCGATCTCATGGTGTTGTGTGTTTGAGTGGGTAAGTGAGGTCGTGAGTGACTGAACGAGGGTCGCGATGATGATCGTCGTCGATTGGAATTGTTGTGCATGTGCGCACATGCACGGTGGAGTTGGTTTGTTTGTGGCTGTGTGTTTGATTTGAGGAAGATAGGTCTGGATCGGGTGAGGCTCGATGTTCTTCTCGTGTTCGACTCGAAGGAGAGGGAGCGTGAGTTTCTTGGAGGGTTGCTCGAGTAGTTTGAGGGTTGTACGGCTTTAAAGTTTTAGGAAGTTATAACCAGATTTGTTTTAAATCTATAATTAAAAAACTAAAACAGTTTTTTAAAAAGAAAATGTTAGGCAGTTTAAAGATTAATTAATGAATGTGATTAATTAAGACTAATTAATGAATGTGATTAATTAATATTAATTAATAAATGTGATTAATTAAAGGATAGATTAATTAATGAAAGTGACTAATTAACATTAATTAATGAATGCGATTAATTAATGGTTAATTAATGAAGGTGATTAATTAAAAGATAATTACTTAATAAAATTAATTAGTGGTTAATTAATGAAAGTAATTTGAGGTTAATTAAATGGAAGTAATTAAGGAGTAATTACTTAGTGAATTAATTAATTAAGGTTTAATTAGTTAAAGGTAAGTGATTAATAACTGATTAATTAATATAATTAATTAATGTAATTAATTATGATATAATTAATGAAATTAATTAAACATTAATCAATGTGAATGGTTTAAGGATATTTAACTTCTGTAATTAATTAAAGTCTAATCACTAAATGTAATTAAAGAATAATTAATCAAGGATGATTAATTAAGGTGAATAATTGGAGATTGATTAATTAATTGGTTTGAAATTAATTAATGTTAAGAAAGCAGGAGTTAATTGTAACTAAAGTAATTAATTTAATTCATTGGTGGTTAATTAAATTAATTAGAGATGGTGTGGTTGATCAGTCTTGCTTATGGATGATTGAATGATATTGGATGCCTTAAATTGGTACATATCTCTGATATGTGATTGTGCTGCTGTGCGATATGAGATGTTTGGCTGAATAGTGATAATATTGTTTATCTAGTTGTTATAATGTAAATTATCTATTTGTACGAATATGATAAATTAAAGTGAATTGTTTAAAACCCTTAAACAACTTGGACTTTAAGATGGTGTTTGGATTTCGATGAGACTGGGATCTTTACAGTGGTATCAGAGCACTAGGTTGAGATAATACCTATGAAGTGATTTCTATCTTGAGAGTGCATATTATCTTTCTTAGGAATGATTGGTTGACATTTCTGATGTGGCATGTTTGAAGGTGAATAATTAGAGATTGATTAATTAATTGGTTTGAAATTAATTAATGTTAAGAAAGCAGGAGTTAATTGTAATTAAAGTAATTAATTTAATTCATTGGTGGTTAATTAAATTAGTTAGAGATGGTGTGGCTGATCAATCTTGCTTATGGATGATTGAATGATATTGGATGCCTTAAATTGGTAGATATCTCTGATATGTGATTGTGCTGTTGTGCGATATGAGATGTTTTGGTTGAATAGTGATAATATTGATTATCTAGTTGTGATAATGTAAATTATCTATTTGTGTGAATATGATTAATTAAAGTGAATTGTTTAAAACCCTTAAACAACTTGGACATTAAGATGGCATTTGGATTTTGATGAGACTGGGATCTTTACAGTGGTATCAGCTGAGCGCTAGGTTGAGATAATACCTAGGCTTTGAAGTGATTTCTATTTTGAGAGAGCGTATTACTTGCTTATGAATGATTGGTTGATATTTCTAATATGGAATGTTTGTGTTATGATATGTTTGTCTTGAACAGTGATTATGTGGTTATCCGTCGATGATGAATTGCTGTATAAAAAGTGACATCTTGTATTTAAAGGATGAATTGTGTTTCACTTGAATAACGTGGATTAAGGTGGTACTGAATTCGAAGAGACCAGATTCAGGTATTAGTAAATACCCGAAACCATTTCGATTCTTTATAAATTTATATGTGGAATCAATAAGCTAAAATGGAATGGTTTAAGTGAACTGGACCATTTAATCTAAGTTTCGGTACTTAGAAATTGATGTGTGAAGTAAGTAATGTCTATAACGATTTGTGAAGTTGTAGATTGATAAAAGTTACCCCGGGTATATATAAGTTGTATGCTTTTGTGTTCCGTGTTAGATGGGTTTACTCGCGCTGGTTTCTAGCCTGACCCGGGTGTTACTTTGATGTAATGCTCGGGTCAGACCGAGTGTTACAGATTTTCAGGTAAGTACGTTTTGGAGCTCAGGAGGCGAGCTGAATGGCAGGAACTACGGAGTGTTTCCGCTGTGATATATTGTAGTTTATCTGGGACAAGTTAGTTTTAACTGTCTAGTATTTGCGTAATGTTGTAACCCTGATGTATTAAAATGTAAATTAATAGATACAGTTTTCCTTTGTATAGCTGCTATTTTATTTGATATTATATTTTGGTCCGCTGCGAATTGTGAGAATCTGTGTTTGGTGTTTCTGTTTCTTCTTCTTCTATCTCTTTCTTCTTTCCCTAACTATCTGGAATTTTCAAGATCGAAATTTTCGGGTCATTACAAGTTTCATTTGTGGTTGTGTTGTGGTGGTTGTGGTTTCAGTAATATGACCATTTTGTCCTTATATGAAGATAATATATGATGATTTGAAAACAATTTAAATATTTGTTTAAACATGTTAAAATATTCTATATGCTCATTTATGGAAGTAAAAATATGCACATTTACGTGCATATCATATATGTAAACCTACTTTTAGTCTTACCCTTGACGAAGCCCCACACATTGGAATTTTGGACTTATATCAGCTAGGTGCTAATAGTCGAAGTATAAGGCACTACCGTATACTAGTCCTATCTAGTTTTCTAATCTCTGAGTTAATTCATCCTATCACAATCTATCTAAAAGTGATAAGAACAATAATCTCTTTAGTAAAAATCCTAGGCTTAACCCTTGAAATCATATTTTAAAATAAGGAAAATATAGCCCTTCACTTTATCCTAAATATTATGCCATGATATATGCTTTTATAAATTATATTGGTGAATCTTGGAATCTCTTGGAAGTTATCTCACATCAAAACCATAGGATATAGAGACAAAACAATATAAAGCCTTCATATTGATAAAACACGGATTTAGTCAACGAGGGTCTTCGCCCCTCAAAACATATTAAAATCTTTTATTGGTAAAACATAAGGGCGTAAGGTTGAAGTTAACCACTTCGTAAAGCATATTATAAGATCATAGAAGATACTCGATGACGTTGATGAGTCTCAACATCAATGCCTTAAAGAAATTAGCGGGACTTAGGGCCGAAGTTATAACAAGTGGCAACTTAGCCTTCTTCGAAAACATGCGTTAAGGATCAAAGTCGGTAATCATTAAGGTCGAAATGATTAAACTTGGCATCACTGCCTTTCGGAGTCATTAGCAAAACATGCCCCCTCATTATTGTCGCAATAAGTTACTTCGAAAACAATTGGGTCGAAGATGATATACACATGCAGAACTATGCCATTTTAGATAAAACGCAGCATCAAGGTCAATGCCTATATTTGAAAACATGCGACATTGCGCTAGTCGAAGTCCATGATGTCGACCTCAATGTTGTGGTTCCTACTTCAACCAAGCCAATCCATTCCATATCAACTATAGTAGATATCCTATGTATTGCACTTGATTGACATTGAAGACCATGGAGGCGGCACGGTTAAGTGCGACATCATCTACCTCGGCATGGCAAATTCATAAACAATAAGAATATTTATTGCTAATAAAAGTAATTTCTTTTCACCAACTCCAAATGTTTGTCAAATTCTTATTGGTTAACAAATTTTTTATCAATTTTCTTTTCTATAAATATGCACTAAAGCAGATCTAGTAATCCCAAAGTCATTTGCATACCGTATATTTTATATTAATATTTTAATATAATCATTAAGCTTTTCTAGCTCAAATAATTCATAAAAACTCATAAACAGTTGGGAAAAATCCCCAAAATTCATAATAAATCTAATTAATTATATTCTTTAACATATAAAAATTCTAAGGTAAAATTTTTTAATTAATTATTTTTAATAATTCAAAACCGAAATAACAAATTTTCTTCCCTTGAGGAAATCATAAAATATTCATACGTTGTCAGAAAATTATGAAATTAAAACCCATTTCTAAAATAATATTTCTAAGGTCATATTAAAATTTCAAGTCATTTGGGTGTCAATGATAAGTTTCCAACTCAAACATATCAGTAAATTCCATAATAAATCATATAACTTCATCAAATCGCATATATGCATCCAATCATTTAAAACATGGCATAATAACATCAAAATATTCAGGTTTTCACTTAAAAATAAACAATAGATAAAACATGAGATGCATAACTATTATTTATCTTGAATGGTTAAAAAGAGTTGAGATTTGTATTTTGATTTGAATCCCCTAAGGTTTTATCTTTTTTCTGGGCTTAACTCTTGAATACTTTGTTAATGTCCAGCCTATCCTCCTTTTTTAATTCATTTGTATTGAATGAATTGAATACGGAAATGAGAATGAGAGTATGAGTTAATTAAGTATGATCCTTTCCCGTTTTTCCATCCTCATGTATCCTCTTCTTATGAATGTTCTAATTAATTCCCTTATTTCATTAATTAAGGCTCGACCCCGTTTTAGTTATCTAATCTCAATCTCCTTAACATTCCATATTATTTTAATTTATTTATCTAATTAAATATCCTAATGTTAATAAAAATTAGGAGGGTCACATCTGCCCTAACTCAAATCCCAATTTCTTCAGCTAGCATAATGTCTGGTCCTAATGTCGAAAATATTCATGCATTGGACGAAGAGGCTATGGATGATCCCAATGTAATGTAAGGGGATGAGGATACAACCATTATAGTGGCCACCAAGCATAGATCTAGTCCATCGAGGCTAGACGAAAAGACCTCACAAGTCAAGAAGGTTAAGGAAATTAAGAAGGAAAAGATTGATGATATTCTCCCTCTCGGTTTCATCGCCAATACTGCTATGTGCCATTCAAGTTTCCGCTCTTGTAATGGTAAACATTCATGTTGAGGCTCCCAAATCTCGATTGAGCGACCATAATTGGGATACAGATCCTAAGTGTAACGACCCCGGATTTTGGCCCTATTTATTTTAATAAATATTCAAATCAGTTTAAATAAAATGTAAACTTATCCATTTGAAACGGATATGATTTTGAAATAATTGCCATTGTTTATATAAATGGTATTTTTAAAAGGAAATTGATTTGAAAATTTAAATAAATTATCTCAATAATATTCATAATAAAATTTGTCTTTTATGATTGAATTAAAATACTTTACTTTGTTTATATTTGGTAAGTATACATATGAATTATAATGTTTGAAATAGAATCAAAATATAAATGTGAAATATAAGTCAAACTTATGCATATAATTTAAATAAAATACAAATGGAAATAAATATAAAATAAGTATAAATGTAAATAAACCATATTGTACATGATTTAAAGATTGATGGTTAAAAATATAAAGTACAAATAGAAGTAAATATAAAATATAAGTCACCATATTGAATATGAATACTGATAGTCAAAGTTAAATACAAATAGAAAAAAAATATATAAGGATTAAGTATTAATGTATACTTGAAACATCAGTTTAAATTTGCAGGACCAAAGATATAAAGTATAAACCTGACTAAACATGTACATGAATCATTTAAGCTAAAAACAAATATTTACTTTAAATATATATATATATATATATCTTCATATATATGATCAAGTGTTGTCTGCATATGTATTTCTAAACTAAATACCTTCACTTTCAAGATCAAAGGGATATAAGTAAACCTGACAAAAACTTGTTGATAAATTATTTGAGTTAGAAGCAATACCAGATAAAAACAAACATATCTAAAACATATATCTTCATTCATAAGCCAAGCCTACCTGCAAATATGAAACAAAGTAACACAAGCCATATACCCTACCTACAAAGTATATACCTTTACATAAATATCTATAGGCAGCAAATATTTTAATAAGTATGCAAACTAATTAAGATACAAAACAAATATGTATAAATGAATAGCTTCATGTGCAAGCCAAGTTGGCCTGCAAAGTGATAGTCAACAAACAAATATCTTTATGCATAGTACAACATAACTAAGTATGTAAACCTATTTGGTAAACAAAGCATTTAATGCAATATCTCAGCCAACTTTTTGTCAATTCAAAAAAGTATTTACAGATCTATAAAAATCAGAAACAAATTCTGATCAAAGACAAATACAGGAGACAACAGTGCTAGTTACCACCTTCCTCATACATACCATTTCTCTTATATATATCTGCACCTTTCTTTTAGTTCGATCAGGAATATAGTAATACCTGAGAAACAAATTCAAATTTTTTTTTTAAAAAAAGGGGCGAATTCATGAACAAAACTCCATGCAGTTTTCAACTGCAGCTTTCAAGGCATCAAAGGGCTTTTTGTTCAACAGTAATTTGAAGGTGAGCAAACATTAAAAATTTCAAGCTTGAGTTTAATTTAAAAGCAGTATCATAATTCATGGAATACAGGGGTTGTATGTGTTTATACTGATATGAATCTGAGTTTATATATATTCTGTTCATCTCTGCTATGTGTACTCTGTTGATACAGTTACATATTTTTGTTCAAAACACAAATTATGCTCATCAAACAGTGTCAATTTGTAAGTATTTAACTTAAACAATAGGATTAAACTAGATTAAGATTCTTAACTAGCTAATTAAACTAAGTGTAACAAATATATCACTGTAACTAGTTTAACAGGTATTTTAATTTTTCTTTGATAAATTTTAATACCATAAATTGCTAATTCAAGTTTATATCTTGAATTATTGCTAAAAGTTATGATTTTTAAAGTTTGAATGAGGATTTTTAGCTTAGTATTTCAAGAGCAGTTCGATGTTGAATAAAAATTGAATTTTTATCAAATTCTCGAAATTGATTCAATATTAAATGCTGAAATTCAAATTGAAGCAAGTATAAATGTTAGTGATCTCTAAAAAAAAATACACTGATTTTTCCATTGCATAAAATTTGGATACGAGATTATCATATGGTTTTACTTCGTGTTAGCGTACATGTTAGTAAGTTGTGGGGTTCGACTCCTACACGCGATCGAGTGGTTCGATGCTTTAGGGGAGGATTGCTGGGGATGTTGACGAGGTGTGGATGAGTTTTCATCACCTCCGGTGGACTATACGATGGTGGCGAGGTGTTTTGATTCAGAGAGGTTGTCCGTTTTTTCGTTCGAACTGCATATTTTCGAATTCGAATTTTGAGAGGTAATTCGACTTTAGTTTTCTAGTGTTTGTGTAAAGTGGGATTTACTTGAAGCCTTGGAAGTTCGCCGGAGTCACGTGCGCCGCCGTACGCGTGTACGACAGCGCTGGCATATCAGTGTTTTGAGGTGCACAGTCGCGAGTCAATTTTCAGGTTTTATGGGTGAGTGCTTCGAGTTCTCCTGTTTGAGTGCGTGAGTTACCTGTTGATTTAACTCTTACTTAAGTTTAAAAATGTAAACATATATAAAAAGGAGGAAGAAGAAGTTGCATACTGGGTATGTGACTCGGGTAAAGTGGACGAACTACTCAAAGTAGCGCTTGAGTTTTACAAGGGGAGATCTCGGGTTCTTTGTTATCTGAGTGTAAGGTTATGTAAAGGTTGTTTAGTGAATAAGTGTTTCAACAAAGTATCGCAGTAAAGTGAATACTGTTCAAAATTTAAGTAAAAACTTAATTCAAGTTTTAATTATCCTAGTTAAGGTTTATCAACAGTTTAACTCGTGATTAATTATTTTAAATTAACTAATTACTTTTGTTAAGGCTTAACCATGTTCTTAAAAATCTTGTTAATATTTTAATAAGTAATAAATAAAGTAAATTAACAAATAATGTTGTAGTTAGTAATATAATTGATTTCAATTTTATGAAGACTTTAGACGATAATTAAGTAATTAAGAATAATTATTTTTAAATTGTAATTAGTAATGTATTATAAGAAATAAGTGAAATTGTAATTAACCACTTAAGTTAATTAATAAACGATTAATAGTTAATTAATAAAGTGATTTAATTAAGAATTAAGAAAGTAATTAGCAGTAAATAAATAGGTAATCTGTTTTATTTAGATTGTTAATTAATGATTAAGAAATAATTACTTAAGTAATTAAAGTTAGATAACTTGATTAAGAAAGTAATTAATTAAATAGCGTGAATAAAGTAATTAAGCAATTAAGCAATTAAGACATAAATATTAATTAAGAAATGATTTATTGATTAAATAATTTGAAGGGAAATAAGTGATTAAACAGGGTTAAGAGATTAACTCTCAAGTAATTAAATGAACCACAATAAGAATTTAAGATGATTGCTTGTGGATGTTGTATATGTAGAATATTTGTTTGTGATGTTTATTGATGATATTCTATGATGCTTACTGATATGCTTTAATATATCCATGGCAATTGTGTATGATTTATCTGTGGTAAATGTTATATGAATTCAATCATTGAATTAAACTGTTTAAGTTAATTAGATAACTTGACCTTTAAAATGGCGTTTGGATTTCGATGAGACCGGGATCGGGTGTCAATTTGATATTCCGAAAACCACATCGATCCAAATTAAACGTTAGGTCGTGAATTCTCCAGTGAAGATCGAGATGGTATTTTCAAAATGCAAGGGTTATCGTCGTTGACTCTGAGGGTGATTCCAAAATGAGTGTAACGAGATAATGCCTTCGGTTTCGTTCGAACCCGGAATGAACTTGTATGGATTGAATGCTTTCAACACATCGTCAGGAGGATGATGAGCATTCTAAGAGATATGTCCTGTAAAGGTAATCGCAGCCTCAAGCCTCATCAACCGGGAATGGCTAAAATAAGGGAGGTGCAGCAAGGTTAGGTGGGTCATACCCAAGCAGGACGAGATATACCCCTGTCTAGATGTCCCTTTTACTTCGGCTGTGTGGGCGGTTGGATATGCGCACCAACTGCGGGGTTATCTTGTTCGGGACTGTTCAGTAAGGAATGGTTCCGGCCTTGTGTTGCAGGGGAGTTAGGGTGGCTCCTCGGTACGATGATCTAGGCCACGTACTGTGACGGGCAGTACCCCGATAGCCTTGCCATTGTATGGGATCCAATTTCCAATAAGCGTCGTACGTTTTGATTTTGCCCAACTATGTTGGAATGTAAGATGTAAGCATTTCAGCTATTTCTGTATTTTACTAGAAAACCCTAAACACTATTATAATATCACTGAATTTCCTATAAAATGTTTTGGTTAGCGTAAGGTAAAAACTTACCCATATTTATTTGTGGAAAGTCTTACGTGATACCTTTATTTTTAAATGTTATTTCAAAG
Organism: Allium cepa; assembly: GCA_030765085.1. Lineage (NCBI taxonomy): Eukaryota > Viridiplantae > Streptophyta > Magnoliopsida > Asparagales > Amaryllidaceae > Allium > Allium cepa. The sequence goes on from CM060940.1 coordinate 582,976,418, forward strand.
TTAAACAATTTAAACCGTTTACTCATACTAGACCCATGTCTGACCGAGAGTTTATATTTTATTTTTCATAAACTCTTGGATACTCAAATTTTTATGAGTAGCCAAGTGATAGGTTTGGATTTTGATTTTGGAGGAGCTTGGAGCAGGAGTTTCCAAACGTATGTAGATATCTATCTAGTTCCGCCGTGTTAGTTGATGTATACTATATCTCTGATGTATATAGTGACAGATGTATGTATGACTGTCATGTGTATTGATATTGTATAACTCTAATATATGTAATCTATGTAATATTTATGTGATATATTATATTTTTTTCCGTTCCCCTGTGAGATTCTGATGTTATTGTTCTTTCTTTTCTATTATTTTCTATTTCTATCACTTTCTTTCTTAATGATGATACGTCTTTCGGGTAGTAGAAGGGTGGGTCGTCACACTAAGGGTTACCTGTCCAGGGGAAAGAAGGGTAGATCTGGCAAGAGATTAACCTCTTCTTCTCTAGAGGGAAAGAAGAGAAGGAAGAAAAAAGAGGAAATGAGCTTGGGTGTTGTGTTTTTATGCAGTTGCTTTTTTTGGTTTCGCACGTTAATATTGGTTGTTAAGCTTTTTGGTTGTGACTAAAATTGTTTTTTTCAAACTTTCGTTCTATTATGTTTGGTGCTTATATACTTGGCTTACTCATGTTTATAGTAATTGCATCTGAATCAGTGCAGTGTTAGTATTCACCATAAATCTGTATGTATGAAATTATTGCCATTACATAGTCATACTTTGTCATTTCATTCTGTTCATCACTTCCAAAACATTTTTTCCTTGGCTAGCAGAATTATAATCGTTTAGAAAACTCATAACCTACCTGGCTTACCTTCAATCATGTTCCATTGGACCACATATGAAATTGGACTTCCACATCGCTTCCTATCTCTAGAAAGTAAGGTTTGGACATCTATCTCTGGACATTCGTGCTTGATCTTGCCTATCTTTGGGCATTGATCATAAATGTTCATTAGAAGTGGTGTTTCAGATGTCTACCTCTAGATGTCTGTACTCGATCTCGCCTATCTCTGGGCATTGATCGTATGTGGAAAAGAAGATTCAACCTTCTATTTGATTCTATTTCTGAGAGCTAGTGTTAAAGATTCTTGTCTTTGGGCAGCGCGATTAGACCTTGCCTATCTCCATGCTACGGTCTTGGACCGTGCCTGTCTCTGGTTAATGGTCAAAGATTTGAGTTATAGGGAAAATCATGACGATCAACCCTAGTGTGATTATTTTCCTATGTTAACCATGGATTAGAGGAGTCTGTCAATAACTTTCTCTAGGTACCTAGATATCTGAATTTTCAAAATATAGAATATCCAATCTTGTTTTTATTCACATAACATAAAGTTAGACCACTGAGAATACAGTTTCATTGATCCTCGAAGCTAATTCCTTTTATAGACATAAGAAAGGAAGACTCTACCTTATTACATCAATGTATAGTCATATATCTACAAATATACATCTAAGTGAAATAACATCTCAAGTGCTTGCTAGTCCATGCTCTTAGAATTGAAATTCTGTCAACGTTTGCTAGCTTGAAAGTTCCATCTCCAAGATTATGCTCAATTGTAAAAGGACCCTCTCAATTTAGCCAATGCCCTTAGATTAGGAAAAAATTGTTTCAAAATGAGATCACCAATCTTGAAGGTCTGATTCTTGAACTTGGCGTTGAATTGTCATGCTACTCTTTTCTGGTGAGAAGCTACCCTTGAATCAGCTTCTTTTTGCTTCTCATCAATCATGTCAAGGGTCTCAAGCAAGAGTACCTCATTCGTCTTGGGGTCATATATGTTCTTCGGTGAGAAGGAACTTCCAATTCAATTGGAATCATGGCCTTTGATCTATGGGCTAAAGCAAATTAAATATGACTAGTTGTGGATTTATGAGTCGTTTGGTAAGCCCACGATGCTAGGGGTAATTCATCGACCTACTTGATCTTGACCTACTTGATCTTGACCTCTGTGAACCGTTTCTTTGAGATGGACTTGATAACCTTTTTCACTATTCTACCTGTCCATTCATTTACAGGTGTGCTATAGCCATAAAGCTTTTTTCAATTCAATATTTGCTACAAAAATTCTTTAATTTAGAGTTTTCGAATTGTGTTTCATTATCGGTGATAATCTTCGAAGGAACTCCAAATCATCTTATGATGTTTTTCACATCAAATTTAATCACTTACTTCATAGTGATTGTGGCCAGAGATTCCACTTTGGCCCACTTTGTGAAATAGTCAACTAAAACAATGAAATACTCTTCTTCTCCTTTGGACGTCGATAACGCACCAATTATATCAAGCCCTCAAACTACAAATTTCCATAGATCGACTATTTATGTAAGCTCTATAGATGAGGCTCTAGGAATCTTTGCAAACCTTTGGAACCTATCGCGCTTTAAAGTGTGATCACCTACATCACGGTTGACTGTTATTCAAAAGTATCCATATTGAATAATCTTACTTGCCAGAGTCAGCGCCTAGTGTGGTCACCATAACTCTTTTCGTGTATATCGGCCAGAAATTTTTTGGCTTCTTCCTTGGTGACACATCATAGTAGTGGACTGAAGATTCCTCTCTTATATAGTACTCCTTCCTAAATAATAAACTATTGTACTTTGCGTTGGAGTTTCCTTTGTTCATTTCTCCCAATTGAGAAACTTCTGTTCAGTGAGTATTCCTTGATCAGAGTTATTCACGACTCTTTATCCACTTTGGCCTCGAAGATTCCTTCAACATTCATCTGGTCGATGCTTAAAGCCAAAAAAACCTCCATTAGAATCAATCATATAAGATGTGCATCGTTAGTGCTGACCAGCTTAGCCAGTGAATTGACTTTCGTGTTCTACTCCCTGTGAATGTGCATTATCTTGTATATTCGATATCATCTAGCAGTTCTAGAATCTTCATCAAGTAAGGGACAAGCCTTGCTCCTTTAGCATAAAATTCCTTCTTCACCCGACAGGCAACTAATTAAGAGTTGTTGTAATATGCAATGCTTTGACCCCTAATTCTTTTTCTATCTTGACTCCGTCGATCAGCGCTTCATATTCAGTTTCATTGTGGGAAACTCAAGCTTTAAGGCATAACATATTAGCCATTCCTTTAGGGTTACTATGATCACTCCCACACTAGAGCTACGTTCATTGGACAAACTATCTATGTACAGTTTCCACTAAGCAATTAAACCACATCCTCCTTTGCTTCTTTATCCTTGGTGGTGAACTCGAGAATGAAATCGGCAAATGCCTATCCTCATATCGCCCTTCTAGGATGATGGGCTATATTGTACTGCTCGACTCGATATTCCATGTAATGACCTATAAATAATCACCTTATATTTGAATATTTGAATCATTTTTAAATATTTAAATAACAGCTTTTAATAACCAAATAAACATCTTTTAAATAATAATTAATGATGTTAAAATCATTTTCAAAATATCTTTACTAAAATGGTTAGTTCAAACAAAAAACAGAAAATGTGACCGAAAAATGTTTTCCAAAGTTTCGACACTTGAAAATTGTCGAAAAATATTGTGCACACATAGAAATTTTCATACCATGATAAGTTAATCCATATGTTAATGTTAATAATTAAGTTTACTTTAAAGATAAAACATGATTTGACATAAAATGCATAAAAAATATATAATATAACCCTAGAAAATTAATAAATTAGCACACCATAACCTAAATCATGCTAGGTAAGTACAAAAAATCATGCTACGGAGGACCTAAGGAGGGGTAACGTGTGTAAGGAAGGGATAGGAGAGGTATAGAGCTCCATGGTAAATGCACGCTTTATATTATTTAATTCCTATGTCCTTTTACTAAGATACCCTCCTTACTTGCCTATAAATACCTTCACCCTAACACATTTTTAACTTTAAATTCTCTTTCTCATTTTCTAAAACCTCTTTTACATATTCTTCAATGTCCATGGCTTCTTAGTTTCTAAAAGACCAAATTTTCCACTTTTTCCTTAAGCTGGATTGCTAAAAACAAGCTATTTCCTTCTCTACATAAACTTACATCCAAAACAAGAGTAATACCCCTCATTTTGGGCCATGGCTATGCCTTAAAGCCCATTATTCCAAAGCCAAATAGCCCACTAAGGGTTCAAGATACCAAGACTCAAGTGAAGAGAGGTGTCAGTGAAGTTAGTGCAAGATGTTGTAGTGATTCGACGTAATTCAGCAATGTCAGTAAGCGCTCAAGTGAGTAAAACTCTACTTTTAAAACCAAAGTTTTTAAACTATTTTAATGCTTGTATTATTGACTTATGAATGCTTGTTGTATATGCATAGTGACGGTTTGGTGCTTTGGTTCATGTTGCAAAAAATTGTCGCATTTTTAAGTTAATTTGCATGTAGTAAGCGATATGAATAGTGGCTAAATTTAAATATATAGTTATAAAATGTTTGATATATGTTATATTATTGTAAATCACCCTGTATATATGTTCATACCCTTGCTATGTGATGTTTGATAGTAATATTAATGCCTTGAACTTGTTTTCCGAACTGCCCCTATAGTGATAGTTGTAGGATCGATTTCACCCTAGAGGGGGGGTGAATAGGGTGATACTATAAATTATAAATATATAAAATAATTTCAACACAAATAATAGCACAATAATAGCAGCATAGATAATAGCAGAATAATAATTGCAGAAATAGAACAACACAGATTTATCCAGCTTCGGCAAAACCCTACTTACGTGATGCCCCCAAGGTTTTTACTAGAAATTAAGTAGTCAGACGCTTACACACATAAACTCACGACACCCGCTATCGACTAACCTAACTCTACGCTCAAAACTCTGCCACAACTCAGCCATTGAGTTGTGAATTCTCGAACTATACCACTGTATTTCGTGCACTAGTCACACGACTAGAAATTACAACAGTTTTAAAAGGAAAATACAAATTAAAAAACAATTTGAAAAACAAAAACCCTAGTTTTAAATATTACATCCCAAATAAATTAATGCCGGCCCAATACAAGAATTGAGTGACAAAAATTATCCCTCTTTTCCTTTTATTCTATCAGCCTGCTCTGTTGTGAAAAATAGCTGTTTGCTTTAGCTCGTTCATTCCTCCTTCCCTTTGCTCGAAAATTAGAGCTTTTGATAATTGAATTTGCCGATTGTTTGTTGGTCAATTACAATGACTATTCCTCTGATTCGCTTCGGCAATAGGCCGTTTCTTCAATTCACACACAGCTCTTTCAATTTTGATCGAGTTCGACTAAGTGGTATGCAGTTTATTCTCTTTGCTTTACTGGTTGATTTTCTTTGAACTCGATCTTGATTCGAGTTGAATGATTATTCTTTGTTGCTTGAACTCGAATCGTTTCTGAAAGCTGATGATGAATGGGTTAAATAGGAATCGAATTCCTACAATTTCGTTAATTTGAATATGTCATTTAATTTAACTTGCAATTAATTTTGCTTGAATGCTTGAGATTGATCACTGACTTGTTCAAAATCGTGTATTTTGTTTGCTTGTTCCTCACGGCTTGATTTCTTTCATGGCCACCACGGCTTGTTTGATTCCTGAATTGGTTCATTCTTTTTGCCTTGGTCATCATGGCGTTGATTTTGCTGGTGACTTCGGCTATGGTGATTTCTACTGTGACTCTGACTTGTTCGATATTATCTGACCACAGTTTTGAATTTATGTTGACTGTTGCTTTGTTCTCTATTAGCATCAGCTTCGTTGATTTTGTGATATGATTTGTTCAATTCCTGTAGTACTGTAGTCTGTTGAACTATGTCTGGTTTCAATGCGCTTTCCACTTGAATTCTGTTCTATGTCATCTTGAAGTCTAGTTGCATGTATATATGTATACATGTTGTTTCACACATGTATGTATGTTAGCTTATGAGTTGCATCCCTGGTTTGCATTGGAGTTTTACTGCTTTGAATTGCATACATATATGTTACTTGGTTTTGTTCATGTACAGTCTACTTGACTTGCTTATTTGATGCATTCTTGTTCTTGTTTGCTGATGATGCTTTGACTGTTGAGGTGTTGCCATTGATATTCGAGTTGCTGTGCATTACATACATGTGTGTTCATATATGTATGTGTTAGCTTTGGGTTTCATTTTGAGGCATGGTGAACTGTTTTGATACAAGCCTGTACTTTTGTACATCTGATCATGCGCCTTGCTTTGCATACAGTCTTCATTTCTGTTTGGTTCGTATCGAGTCAGTTGTGTTCCTGGATTTAATTCTTGCCTCTGTTGTTGCTGGCTTCATGTGTACACTTTCAGTTATCAGTTGAGCTCTGGTAGTACTTGGGTCTTGTTCATGTCTTCACTGTATACATATGTCGTCACTTTTATTCATGAGTTCATATGCATTTGTTTCCCTATTGGATATCATCATGCAGTCTTCATTGTGTAGCCTGGTCAACATGTATAAAAGCGTACTTTCTTTGTTCATTTCCTTAAGTCTGGTTTGGACTGTCTAGTGTCTGCTTCATGTCTACGTCACTGAACTTTTTGGTCGAAGCTTGTTTTAGTTGTCTTGACCATTTTCTTAAACTCGTACATTTGGATTGCACCTGCGTTGAATCCAACTTATAGCTCGGGTTTGACCTTGTGTTGATATCGTGACTTAATATTTATTTCACTTGAGTTGAACCTGGCTTTTGATTTGGGTTTAACCTTGTGGTCACCTGTCCCTGTAATTTTATCAAGCGTATATCGGTGTGCACGGCCTTGTGGTATGTACGGTGATACACGGTGCATGTCACAAGCTATTCGTGTACGATGAATTCAAAATTAAATGATGACGAACAACCCATATAACTGAGGCAAATAATATTTTCAAAATAAACATTTTATTTTACACTGCAAAATATTTTCTTTTCAATTTTACCGCTTTAGTGTTTATTTTGCAGATTGCTCAAATGCTGGATTCAATCTGAAATAGAGTTGAAGAACAAATACAAGTGTATGAGTGAAATGTGGCAAGGAGAACATTGTAAATGAAAATTGTGGTGTAATCAAAATTGTATTGTAATTGAATTTGTGTACATATAATGAGAGCTCAAATTTGTACTATTTAAAATTATAATAAATATTTGTTTGAATAAATATCCATTTAATATAAATTACGTGTTATTTATTTTATTCAGCAAATATTTATTTAATTAAGTGAAAAATAAGATAGTTCATTAACCAATACATTTAAATGAATATATATATATATATATATATGTTTATTATCATGAAACAAAAATCATATACTTGCATATTCAACAATCTCTCCCTTTTGATGATAACAAACATATATTTAAGATTTTGTGTTTGTTAAATGTAATTGATCTTTCAATTTGCTCCCCCTGTTTGAATGTTCCCCTCAACACAAAGCTCCCCCTTCATATATGCATGAAATAAATAAAAATATGCAAATGAGCTTAGATGCAAAGAAAAATAATATTTGACTTTTATTTCTCAGAACGTTAACTTTTCTGTCTCCCTTTTGTTATCAGCATAAGAGTTATGGTGTTAGAAAAATAGAGATAAAGTGATAGACGTTAATACAACATTAATACCCAATAGAGTATAAATGTTAAATTTCAACAAAAAATCAAACAAAAATCACTAATACTGGTTTTGACGCATATTCCACTTCAGAATGATAGGGATAATGTCATCAAATAAAACCACATAGTTGTGTCTATTTGTGGAATATTTATACCAGAAATTTGAATATCTACTAACCATGCATAACCGCTAGGACTTTTAAATGAGATTAGTAGTATTCCAAATTTTTAAAAAATAAATCCAAGTATCTTCTAACCATGCATAACTGTGAGGACTTTTAAATGGAATTAGAATTAACTTGTCTATTTAATTAATCAATTTTCTATGTGTTCCACACATGCATAACCGTGAGGACTTTTAAACGAGCATGAAAGCGCATAATCAAAAATTCCAAGTAATTCATCCATGCATAACTGTGAGGACTTTTAAATGAGAGTGAATGCTTTAGATGTTTTTGTTTCTTAAAAAAATATATAATAAAATGAAAAAACAAATGATTCCTGTTTAAAGCACCGCATATTGACATATTATATTGGAATTTGATGAGTGACCGTCGATAGAAATATGATAGCAATAGAGATGGTCATGGAATATTTACTAAACAAAAAGTTTTTATAACTCTTGTTTAAATTTATAAAGAAATTTGCTAATTATAATGTCTCAATTTATAATATATGATTAATATCAGCACTCATCACTTTTTCAATCACTATTTATCTTTTTGATAATGAGTAGGGAGCCAGAATAGTTAATGTAGTCATTTAAAATCAAATTTAAAAATAATTATAAAATCAAATATTCTAAGATGACAAATCTGAAACAAGGTCAACAAAAAAATATTTTCTGGAAGGGGTTCTTATAAGAAAAATGTCTGCTGATTTGGAAATTATTTGAAATGAAAAATGTGCAAACTTTTTCTTTGAAAATGCGATGCAGCTAATGAATGTCTCAATATAAATCACATTCCACTAGAAATTTTTCTATTAACTAGATTACCAATGTGATCTGCATCTGAATTTCCTTTGACTCAAAATTATCATTTGTTGGATATGATAGACCAGACTGTGAAGTTGCAACAAATTCCTTAAAAATCCTTTTTAACAGCTTTTAAATGAAATTGAATTGAAACCGTGCAAACAAACAGTGGATAACAAGTCTAGAATCGAATATATCAACAAGTATCAAGAGTAATCATCAACTAATAAAATATCATTTGTCCAAGAAAATCAATATGAAATAGTTGATGATTGGTATTTTTGCACAAACAAGAATAAGTCAAATACGAACATAAGAAATAAGAATAAGTCCGAATCAAAATTATCACATAACTGGCTGATTAGAATATGGTGCAGATTTTTACATTAAATATATCGTTACATATACTATTACCTATTTTATCTTTATGTTAATTTTTCGTTGTTGCCCATTGTGATTCTGCCACCATTGTACTAGGCTAAGGAACTTTGATTTGTAGTCCATTGTGTGCCTGGAACAGCCAAAAACCAGGTATCAATCTTGTTGTTCCTTAGCCTGCCACCACACCTACACTAGAAAAGATTTTTGTGACCTATTTGTTTTTATAGGTCCATGGTTATTAGTGGCAAATGATTTTGAAAAGTATGTTTGTGTAGACTCAAAACTGTTTATATATGCTCCTTTCGACACCCAGGTTTGTCTGACTAGTGCGCTTGGATTTGACTTGATTAATTACATTTCTAGCCTGTTTAGATTGATCATACCCAACTCCTTATCTAACAATATTATTTTGTTTCCCTAATAGCATATTTAGGGATCTTTCACTTTTAGAAATTTTTTCTAAAGTTATAGACAAGTGTTGGACTTGTGTTTTGAGTGATTCATTTTCATTCAATAATTTAGTGCACTTTTTAATAGAGTTTTCTCTCCTTGTATTTTCCCTTCCTTTTAAAATCAGAATTTCATTTTCGAGCAATTTAAATTTAATTTCTGATTTTTTATTCTCTTCTTCAAATGTTGGACACTTATCATGATTAGGGCTCTTACTTTGATAGTTTTTGACTAATTGATCAAGCTATTTAATTAAATCTATCAAAGTATCTCTTTGTGATTCAATTTTGGCATATTTCTCCCTAAGTCGTTCAAAACAGCCATTTACTTCGTGGAAATTTATAAGTAATTCTGAGTGAGTAAGTTTGGATACCTCGCTTGGCTCATTATCATCGCTATCAGTTATATCACCTTGAAGGCATAGATCTCCTTTCTTACTCTCACTGCTAGTACTTTTATAACTATCATCATTTTTATTCCACGTGGCTGCAAAACTTCTCCCTCTTGATTTCTTTTCTTGGCCGAGTTGATTTCGGGGACAATTAGGCTTGATGTGGCCAGGTTTATTGCTCTTGTTACAGATGATCTCCCGCTCTTCTAGGATGTCTAGTGTTTTGACTATTCTGCTTTTCAATCTTTGATTTAGAGTTGGATTTTTGTATTTGTGGTTCTAATTTTTGAATCTCTTCATTAGTGCCCCAGCTCAGCTTCTCCATCATCATCCTCATCACTACAGCCTTTTACCAATCCTGTTAAGCACGTTTCTTTAACTGAGTCGATTGTGGAGGATTTCTCATTGCCGCTGTTGACTTTTGCACCATATATTGCATCAAAAGTATTCCAGATTTCTAATGCATTTTCATAATGAGAGATAATGTTAGAATTATCTTGATTAGTATGAGAATATAATATATTCATAGCAAGAGCATTAATCGAAGTATTTTTCTCATTTATTCTATCATACCCATTTTAAATAATATCCCAACATTTAACATTAACAGATTTTAAACAAAATTCCATTTTTGATTTCCAATTCAAAAAATTTATTCCATTAAAAATTGGAGGAATAATATTGGGCTGACCCTCAGTAAAAGTATTATTAAAAGAAACCAATTTAAAAATATTCAAATTTGTAGCACAAAAATTGATTTTTGAAAAATCAAATTTTAAAACAAAATTGGCTTTTGTTCCTTGCTCTGATACCACTTGTAGGATCAACTTCACCTAGATGGGGGTGAATAGGGTGATACTATCAATTATAAAAATTTATTGTGGAAGTATATAAAATAATTTCAACACAGATAATAGAAAAACAATAGCGGCACAGATAATAGTAGAATAATAAATGCAGAAATAGAACAATACAGATTTACCCAGCTTTGGCAAAACCCTGCCTACATGCTGCCCCCAAGGTTTCTATTAGAAATTAAGTAGTCAGACGCTTACACACGTAAACTCACGACACCTGCTATCGACTAACCTAACTCGACGCTCCAAACTCTTCCACAACTCAGCCACCTAGTTACGAATTCTCGAATTACACCATCGTAGTTCGTCCCCTAGTCACACGACTAGAAATTAATTTCAAATGGAAAATAAAATTTTTAAAAAATTTTTTAAAAATAAAAACCCTAGTTTTAAATGTTATAGCCCAAATAAATTATAGTCGGCCCAATACAAGATTTGAGTGATAAAAATTATCCCTCTTTTCCTTTTATTCTATCGGCTCGCTCTGTTGTGAAAAATAGCTGCTTGCTTTAGCTCATTCGTTCCTCTTTTCCTTTGCTTGAAAATTAGGGCTTTTGAGAATTGAATTCGTCGATTGTTTGTTGGTCGATTACAATGACTATTTCTCTGATTGATCGACCGTTTCTTCAATTCACACATGGCTCCTTCAATTTTGAACGAGTTCGACTAAGTGGTATGTGATTTGTTCTCTTTACTTTACTGGTTGATTTTCTTTGAACTCGATCTTGATTCGAGTTGAATGATTATTCTTTGTTGCTTGAACTCGAATTGTTTTGGAAAGCCGATGATGAAAGGGTTAGATAGGAATCGAATTCCTATGATTTCGTTAATTTGAATTTGTCATTTTATTTAGCTCGGCCATTGATTTTGCTTGAAAGCTTGAGATTGATCACTGACTTGTTCAAAATCATTTATTTTGTTTGCTTGTTTCTCACAGCTTGATTTCTTTCGTGACCACCACGACTTGTTTGATTTCTGCCTTGGTTCGTTCTTTTTGCCTTGGTCATCATGGCATCGATTTTGCTGGTGACTTCAGCTATGGTGATTTCTGCTATAACTCTGACTTGTTCGATATTATCTGAACACGATTTTGAATTTATGTTGACTACTGCTTTGTTCTCTGTTGGCATCGGCTTCTCTGATTTCGTGATATGATTTGTTTAATTCCTGTAGTGTTGCAGTCTGTTGAACTATGTCTGGTTTCAATGTGCTTTCCACTTGAAATTTGTTTTGTATCATCTTGAAGTCTGATTGCATGTATATATGTATACATGCTATTTCACACATGTATGTATGTTAGCTTATGAGTTGCATCCCTGGTTTGCACTGGAGCTTTACGTCTTTGAATTGCATACATATATGTTACTTGGTTTTGTTCATGTACAGTCTACTTGAATCGATTACTTAATGCGTGCTTGTTCTTGTTTGCTGATGATGCTCTGACTGTTGAGGCAGTGCCATTGATATTCGAGTTGCTGTGCATTGCATACATGTGTGTTCATATATGTATGTGTTAGCTTTGGGTTTCATTTTGAGGCCTGGTGAACTGTTTTTACTTTTGTATTTCTGATCATGCTACTATCTTTGCATACAGTCTTCATTTCTGTTTGGTTTGCATCGAGTCATTTGTGTTCCAGGATTTAATTCTTGCCTCTGTTGTTGTTGGCTTCATGTGTACACTTTCAGTTGCCAGTTGAGCTCTTGTAGTACTTGAGTCTTGTTCATGTCTTCACTGTGTATATTTGTCCGCACTTTTATTCATGAGTTCATATGCATTTATTTACCTGTTGGATATCATCATGTAGTCTTCATTGTGTAGCCTGGTCGACATGTATATATGCATATTTTCTTTGTTCATTTCCTTGAGTCTGGTTTGGACTGTCTAGTCTCCGCTTCATGTGTACATCGCCGAACTTTTTGGTCGAAGCTTATTTTAGTTGTCTTGACCATTTTCTTGAACTTGTACACTTGAATTGCAGCAGCGTTGAATCTAGCTTATAGCTTGGGTTTGACCTTGTGTTGATATCGTGACTTAATATTTATTTCATTTGAGTTGAACCCGGCTTTTGATTTGGGTTTAACCATGTGGTCACCTGTCCCTGTAATTTTATCAAGCGTATATCGGTGTGCATGGCCTTATGACATGTACATTAATACACTGTGCATGTCACAAGTTGTTCGTGTATGATGAATTCAAAGTTAAATGATGACGAACAACCTAAATAACAGAAGCAAATAATATTTTCAAAATACACATTTTATTTTACATTGCAAAATATTTTCTTTTCAATTTTACCATGTTAGTGTTTATTTTGCAGATTGCTCAGATGATGGATTCAATCTGGAATAGAGTTGAAGAACAAATACAAGTGTATGAGTGAAATGTATTGAGGAGAACATTGTAAATGAAAAAATATGGTGTAATCAAAATTGTATTGTAATTGAATTTGTGTATATATAGCGAGAGCTTAAATTTGTACTATTTAAAATTGTAATAAATATTTGTTTGAATAAAATATCCGTTTGAATATAAATTCTGTGTTATTTATTTTATTCAGCAAATATTTATTTAATTATGTGAAAAATAAAATAGCACATTGACAAATACATTTAAATGAATATATATATATATATATTTATTATCATCAAACAAAAATCATATACTTGCATATTCAACAATCTCCCCTTTTGATGATAACAAACATATATTTAAGATTTTGAGTTTGTTAAATGTATTTGATCTTTTAATTTGCTCCCCTTATTTAAATGCTCCCTCTCTACACAAAGCTCACCCTTCATATATGCATGAAATAAATAAAAATATGCAAATGAGCTTAGAAGCAAATAAAAATAATATTTGACCTTTATTTGTCAATATCTTAACTTTTCTCTCCCCCTTTTGTCATTAGCAAAAGAGTGATAGTGTTAGAAAAATAGATATAAATTGATAAACATTAATACAACATTAATACCCAATAGAGTGATCCGTTCTTTCCAGTCTGGATGTTTATACTATTTTTGCCCATCATCTATTTTTGGAATTGTTTCCTATTGTTTTTTCCCCATTTTTATGTTAGTTGTTGTTCATGTGGGAGAAAATCCATTCCGCGTTAGCCGCGTGGTTACGCATATAATTGTTAAATACACTCCATTTTGTTTCAGACTTTTACTCATACCAAACATATTATCAGAACCGAGTAGTTTATTTTCCCTAAACTTTTGGGTAATCAATTATGTTTGAGCAGTCCAAGAATAACGAGTTTCTCTTTGGAGCTCTTTGAAGACGATGATCAAGCTGGAGGCTCCTTAGTTATTTATTTTTGCTGTACGTTTATGTAGATATATTTTGTATCTAAAAATGACAAGTTAGAATGTATAGTTACAAATCTGTTTGTTTAACTCTGATAGCTGTATGTAAGGAGCAACCTTTTGTACAATATCAATTTGTATTATATGTAACCATTCCTTTGTGAGGTTTTTTCTATTCTGTCTTGTTTTGTTCTTTATTTTTCCTCGAGACACCTTGTCTTTCGATGCTTGGGCAATGACACATGAATACCGTGGATGTATCAAGTGTCGTTCCCAAGGGTCAGAAAGGTGGGTCGTCACAGTTGGTATCAAAGCTTAGTTTAGCGAACCCCTAAGTCATAGCAGGGGAAAAAAAATCTAAGGATAGGATTAATAATTTCCTAGGATAAGTCTAAGAGTATAAATGTATATATTGAGTGCGTATTTGTTAGTGACATTGTGTCGTTTAATTCGATGAGTGGTATATGAATTTTGGTTGATGCATCTGATCAGCGTTGTCGTTAGGGATTCCTAAACACTTGAAGAGACCTACCAATACAATATTATTTTAAAAAGGCAAATGAAATAATTTTACCTAAGAATATATTTTATATATACAAGAATGATTTTCAAAATTAGTATAGTATATTGATGATTTGATTATTAAAAGATGATAATATTTTATTGTTATCATTTAGGATTTGTTTAGTTATGCTCATCCAGTTTGAGCATTAACTATGTGGAATAAGTTTATAAGAAATTTTCCTTAGTATAGTCTAGGTTAGGTAAACAGGAATTAGGGAACCTTGAGAATGAACCCCTTGTGAATTAAGTTTCACAGTTTGACTATAAGGTGTTCGGTAAAAGGGTTAAGTTAAAAGTCATCTTATAATAGTGTTAAGCTGAAAGTAAACTTTTAATAAAAAGTTGTTCAGTATAATCTAAATGGTAGGATAATATGTTTAAAGGATAAATATATGAGAAAATTTAGTTTTAATAAAGAAGAATTATTTAAACATGAGTTTAACTCACACCCAAATTTTCTATATCATATACGTAATGCTATAAACTATTATTGATTTCTTGGAAGATAGTTAGATTTTTTTGATCGATTGTTTGATTGATTATTTAATTGAAATTAATTTGGACATTCTACTTAAACTGTTTAAGTGTCATTATAGCAATTTTCGCTATACCTCATTTACTGAATATCATCCCTAAACCCTTATGTGTGTGTATGAGCTTGAGCATGTGTTTTCACGAAAGTAGATGTTTAAAATTCATTAATCAATTTTGATTAATGATATTTTAAATTAATCAATCAATTTAACTAATGATGCTTAAAATTAATTAATCTTTTTGATTAATGAGATTTGAATTGAATTAGATCAATTTAATTATTGATCTTGAACATTAATTAATCATTTTAATTAATGATTGGTTAACTTAATTAATTGTTTTGAATAATAAATTTTGAAATTTAGTTAATCATCTAAGTTAATGATGTCTGAATTTAACTAAATCATTTTAATCAATGATATTTGAAATTATTTATTCATTTTAATTAATGATTATTTGGATTTAATAAATCATTTGATAAATGATATTTTAAGTTATTTAATCGATTTAATAAACGAGTTCAAAATAAATTAACCGATTTGATGAAGATGTCTTAGATTGTTTTAAATAAGGCTAAGCGTAAATTGTTTTATGATATTTGTTTTGATCATTTTTTTAATACACTTAATATTATATATTTATCTCTTAGAAGGAAATTTTAAAGAGTTTTTGAAAAGTTTAAGTCCTAGAATTTGTTCGAAATGGTTTCAAAAGATTTTGAGAAAAAGTAACAGCGGTATTATTTGGAAATATTTCTTAAGTTTAAATATTTTGGCAAAAAAATTTTGAATGGAATGTAATTTTCTAGGATAATTTGGGGAATACATTTCGGTTAGCTTTGTGGTAATCTGAATAACCTTCTAAGTAATGATCGAATGTTTGCTTAGGTGAACGTTGTGGATTATTTAGTCAATAAGTCTCTCTATCATTTTGCGATCGAAATGAGTCAAAATATGAATGAACCCAAAATGAGTTTAAATGAAATGTTTGAAGGTATTTCATAAAAGAAATATAGGTAGTATGCTTTCATAGATGAGTTTTGAAATTTATAACTGAGTATTTAATCATTAAGTTCCCTCGGTAGGGAATTGATTTCAAAATAAAAAGTAATTATGATAAGAGATTGTGTTGATAATGAATTTTTACCTTTGGATAAGATAGGAGATAATTTAACACCGATTTCAATGGGCTAGATTGGATAAGAAGGTTTTGACAACATTATTTTATCAAAACCATATATTTTATTTAAAGCCTTCAAGCAGTGTAAACTAATTGTTATTTTTAGGCCAATCCATAAACATCGTCCATTATAACACCTTAAGGTAAAAATGATAGGAAGGTTTTAATAGACATTGTTTATTAAAACCATAGCTTTTGTTTAGAACATGTAAGTGGTACAAACTATTTTTTTTTTGGGTCAACCCATAAACATCGTCATTTTAACACCCTAAGTTAAAGAGGTTGAGAGGTCGACTAGGTTTAAAAAAATCCAAATTTTGATTAGATCTTTACGTAGGTTGTGAAAAGTAAAATTAATTTTGTATTTATATATACTCTTAGGATATAGAAGAGTATTATACAAGTAAGTAAAGTGGAATAAGTTATTATTTAATGTTCTATATAGAAAAGACTTGTAAAATATTTTTATACTTAGGAGAAAATTTATGAAGCAATTCATAAACAATTTTTGTATTGTATAAAATACTAAATGCAAATTAAAGTGATTTAGAAATATTATCATAGTTAACGAACCAATAATTATGGAGTATAATGTTCAATTTTATCTAAAGGAGCATAGGTAATCCTCTAAGAAACAACCAAAGGTTGATGAGAAAATGATATACTTAGAAAATTATTTATATTCTTGGGCAATCAAGAAAGTTTCGAACCTAAGCTAAGATTTGTTTGTTAATCATTTGACATTTTAAAATAATATTAAGAATTTGATTGATTGATTGTGTGATCTTATATACCATAGTTTATAAAGTTAAAATTTATAAACTAAGGTTTTTGAATTGTCATTATTAGGATCTAAATCCCGATGATTTTTATAGTTATTTTTTGGGAAAATTTGAGAAAGAAATATATTGTTTTCTATAGTTGTTGTTTTAGGAGGAACTGGAATACCACTGGAAGCACCATATTTTTTGATTCTAGAGTTTAACATGTTTTGCTAGGAGGAACCACTCATTGACATTTTGTTCTTGGTTTTTGATTTACTTCTCTTTCGAGAAACTCGAAAATAAATTTTTGAATATACAACCCAAGCATTTAGTTCTAAAATTTTGGAAGTATTTTGAAAAATGTTGGATGCATATCATTTATTATAGAATATTCTCTTTATTTTGTTGCATATGTTTGTTTTATTACTTTTGGATTGCATTATGTTACCTGATTGCATATGATTGTTATAGTGTTTATATTGCATGTGTTTATGATAGAAGTAATATGACTAAGAAAATATAACTATCATATTTACTAAAAACCAAGTAAGTAAATTGATTTTTATTAGGTTGGTTATTACTTCTTCCACTCTGTAATAATTCTGGGGACGAAATTCTTCTAAGGGGGGAGAGTGTAAGGACCCATAAATTAATCACCTTATATTTGAATATTTAAATAATTTTTAAATATTTAAATAATGGATTTTGATAACCAAACAAAATCTTTTAAATAATAATTAATGATGTTAAAATCATTTCCAAAATATGTTTACCAAAATGGTTAGTTCAAACAAAAACAGAAAATGTGAACGAAAATCATTTTCCAAAATTTTTACTTTTCGACACTAGAAAGTTTTCGGGAAACATTGTGCACATTTATGCTCATGTGCACAAATATTAATGTTCATGCCATGATAAGTTAATCCATGTGTTAAGGTTAATAATCAAGCTTAGTCTAAAGATAAAATACGATTTGACATAAAATGCATAAAAAATATATATTATTACTCTAGAAAATCAATAAATTACCACACCATAACCTAAGTCACCGTTGGTAAGTACACAAAATCATGCTAAGGAGGACTTAAGGAAGGGGGATAACGTGTGTAAGGAATGGATGGAGGAGGTACGGAGCTCCAAGATACATGCACACCTTATATTATTTAATTCCTAAGTCCATTTACTAAAATACCCTCCTCATTTGTCTATAAATACTTCCATCTTAACACATTTCTTCACTTTAAATTCTCTTTTTCATTTCCTAAAATCTCTTTTAATATTCTTAAACATCCATGGCTTCTTGGTTTCTAAAAATCCAAAATTTCCACTATTTCCTTAAGTTAGATTGCTAAAAACTAGTTATTTCCTTCTCTACATCAACTTACATCCAAAACAAGATCCATACCTCTCATTTTGGGCCATGGCCATGCCCTACAACCCATTATGCCGAGCGTAAACATCCCACTAAGGGTCAAAGACACCAAGATTCATATTAAGAGAGGTGTCGTTGAAGTTAATGAAAGATGTTGTAGTGATTCGCCATAATTCGGTGAAGTTAGTAAGTGCTTAGTTGAGTAAAACTCCACCCTTACAACCTAAGTTTTTAAACTATTTTAATGCCCAAATTATTGACATGAATTCTTGTTGTGTATGTATAGTGATGGTTTGGTAGTTGGTTTGATTTATGTTGCAAAAATTTGTCACATTTTGAAGTTAATTTGCATGTAGTATTATTTAGTGGCTAATGTTAATTATATTGTTAGCAAATATTTGATATATGTTGTATTATTGTAGATCACTATGTATATATGTTTATGCACTTACTACATGATGTTTGGTAGTAATGTTAATGCCTTGAACTTGTTTTTCGAACTGGCCGCATAGCGATAGTTGCAATATCAGCACTTTTGGAACCTTTTATCGAAATCATTTGGTTTCATCTTCATGCTTGGATTAGTTTTACAAGTTAAGAAAATTTTGGAATATAAATGATTCCAATTGGACTAGAAGTACCTTCTCATCAGGTAATTCACTACAATCCATGGATGAATGAGCAACTTCTAGTGGTGTCTCTCGACATGATCGATGAGAAGCAAGACAAAGCTGACTTAAGAGAAGCTGCAGTCCAAAACCGATTCGCAGCTGCATACTAAAACTGAATCGCCCGATATTAGAATGCCAAGGTCAGGAATCAAATCTTTGAAATTGGCAACCTGATTCTTAAAAGAATCTTCCAAGGCCCTGGAAACTTGGGCGTGACTTAGAAAGGTCCGTACGCAATAGAGCAAAAGCTTAGAGATGGCACTTTCAGGCTTGCAACGGTTGATGGGATCTCACTCTCGATGGAATGGAATAGCGAGCACTTACGATGCTATTTCATTTGGAAATAAATTTGTACATAATTAGTTAAAGTCATGTAATTAGGTAGAACCTGTGATTCTATGATTCTGTCTTTACATAGCTTAAGAGTTGCGAAACATGACCAACTCGAATGAATCTGCATGTGTATAATACAGGTATGCAAGTAATGTTAACAAAACTTCCATGGTCCATGATTAGACCCTTAAAGTTCAATCACCCTCGGTGTTTGGAGATTGGCATCAGCCAACTCTTGCCCTTAATGTGGGGGCAGGAGTATAAAACAAGAGAGACGTGACTTGACCGTCCATCCGCTAACTCTTTCCCTCGATATAGAGCAGGGGTATAAACCAAGAAGGATGTGACCTGACCATCCATCAGCTAACTCTTGCCCTCGATGAAAGGAATGAGTATAAACCAAGAAGGACATGGCCTGATCGTCCAACCACTAACTATTTCCCTCGATGTAGGGTAAGAGTATAAACCAAGAAGGACGTGACATGTTCGTCCATCCGCAAACTCTTGCCCTTGATGTAGGGCATGAGTATAACTAGGAAGGACGTGACCTGGTCGTCCATCCACTAGCTCTTGCCCTCTATGCAAGGCAGGAGTATAAACCAAGAAGGATGTGACCTGACCGTCCATCCACTAGCTCATTCCCTTGATGTATGAGTAGGAGTATAAACCAAAAGAAGTGTGACATGACCATCTAGGCATTAACTCTTTTCTTGGATATTGGGGTAGGAGTATAAACTTGGAATGACGTAGTTTGACCATCGATCATCTAACTCTTGTCCTTGATGTGGGGGTAGGAGTATAAACCAAAAAGGACGTGACTTGACTGTCCATCCACTAACTCTTGTCCTTGGAGTAGGGGAATGATTATAAACATTCAAAAGGATGAACAAGACTGCTCGACTCTATAACTCATGCCCATAGTTTGGTAGAGCACTCACCACTTGCCTTGAACAGGCGAGACAAAATTTTACGCTAAAAGTAGGCGTGATATCATAACAACATCGATCAACATCCAAAGTAGGCACGATCGGAAGTAAACATCTGGGATGAGGATGTACATACTATGGTCTTAAGTGGATAGCTAAAATCAGTGCCTGGAGTTTGGCACAATCGAAGATCACTATCTTGGAAAAGGATACCTGAGCTGATATCCTAGGCGGTTAGCCTCGACCAATGCCTGGAGTTAGGCATGGTCCAAAATAAGGGCATTCAAATATTGCCCGAAGTAGGTAATCCAAAAGGTTTACGCTCGGAGTTAGGCAAGATCTCGTACGAAACTTGATCGACGTGTAGAGGCAGACACGATCCCATTTGAAGTTCCGTCAAAAGGAATACTTAAATTACCTTTCTAGTTGATCAAAGTTCGATCAGATTCTAGAATCTGATATGGTTACATATAAAAGCCCATAGATTGGCACTTCAGCGATTGCTTTACGCTCACAAGAATGACGAAAGGACGACAAATCACATAATAGCTAATGGCTTAGTTTGACAATAATCGTGAAAAAGATGGATCGTAGGTACATCGAATGGAAAGCACATTTCTCAAATACTTAGGAAAATTTGTACCAGGCTTGAGAAAAACAAAAGTCTTTGTTATTCACATTCAAAATAGAGCTTGGAAAAAAGTATAAGTTTTATTTATGCCTAAGCCGAAAACAAAAGCAGAGGTCGAATCTGCACAACACCGGCCGGAAAGGAAAGGCAAAAGTGAAGATAATGGTTGAAGAATTGAGTTATATAACCTAGGAACCTGATTCTTAAGGCAACAAAGGTGGCAAAGATGGCCTATTTATGACTGCATATGCATGTTCATATGCTTGAGATCTAACAACAATGTGCACACATGTACATATGCATGTATGTAAATACATTCAACATCAAACAACAAGAATTGGAAGAAAACGAATCCAAACCTAAAAAATCTAGAGAAGGAACCGATTCAAAATTATTGAGCTTGGAATGATAGTTCATGAGAGCACAGTTCAGATTTATAACACTTGATGTTTTTCAAGCATTGCGACGGATAATTATAAACGTAATTCTTCACAAAAAGGATTTGAAAAAGGGTAATGACCATTTAATGCATGAAGTGGAATCCTTCACAAAAATCATAACTTGGCTTGATTCAAAGCACATCATGTTTGAAACATGATGTCCTTTGGCAAGTGTTATCTCGCCTTTTGGCCAGGTAGTATCTGATTGAACTGGACAAATCAAACTTGGAAACTATCAAGGCAAGAAACCTAGAGATATGGCTAACAAGGTCCAAAGAACTAGTACAATAAGAGTCAGAAGATGGAAGCAAGACAAGCTCAGAAGAAAAAGAGCCCCAATCCATCTAAGTGTTAGATCAGTACCGATCCAACTCATGGATAGGTACGGATCCCACTTCCTTCATCCAATGACAACTAATTTCCTTATGGTAATATACACAAGGTCTAGAAGCCAAGTACAAACAAAGTCACGAGGCAGAAGCCAAACCAATGCAAGAATAAATGATCAAAATCCAATAAGAAGTTGGATCGGCACCGATCCAACTCATGGATCGGTCCCTATCCACGAAAACCCCACCAAACTTGCCTCGGCTCCTCCTACTCATTCTACTTGATGCTATAAGTATATTTCGTGTGTTTTTTTGTCTATTCTATGTAATTCTCTATTGATCTCTTGGGCACTTCAATTAGCAACTCTATTCTTTCATACATCCATCATTTGGACTCAGAAACAAGCAAATAATGGTACAAATAAATATGGAACCACAAAGCTAACCATAAGACGGTCAATTACAAAGAGTTCAAGACAACCAACTTGGCTATCTAATAGATCGGTACTAATCCAAGCCCATGGATCTGTACTAATCCATGCAAATTGCTGACCGATCCAAGCCCACAGATCAGTACTGATCTACACAAGTTGTGAGGTATCCCCTATTTTCACGCAGATATGGTCTATGGTGTGAAAAATGAGGTGGAGATCATTTGGATGAGATTTTAGGCTTCCTACGTCTATAAATAGAGGGAAATGGCTTATTTTTATGGACGTTTGGCTCATGTTCTTCTCTAATTTCTTGTTATCTCTATCGGAGTTGTACTGACCCGTAAGAACTTCTGACTCTAAGTCAAAGTATAAGCAATAAAATCATTAAATGGATGTAGGCCTTGATTTGCCGAACTTCTATAAATTGTTGTGTATTCTATCTTACTCATTTCCATTTAATTTTCTTTACTTTTTATTATCTACATAAACTCTTGAGTATTTGTACTATTTTTGATTCAAACATGGTGGTTCGAAAAATACTCTGGCCTATGCCCACTTAAACTTTATTAATGATTTCTAAGATTCTTTACAGCTATAATTTTACAACTTGGTGGCTTATAAATTGAGTAAGGATCTAATAAAGTATTGGGGTAAAATTGGTTAATTCAAAAACTAAAGAGAAGATTCTATTTTTATGCCACTTTACCTCCATTTATAGACATAATATGATTGGAAACCTTCTTCCTACATTCTCTTCGCCCGACAGGTGGATCTAAAAAGAGATCATGGCTAACTCAGTACTTGGCTTCTCAAATCGATACCAAGTTGAGGCTTTCAAGTTTCTATCCACTTTAATTCACCTTGGCTTCGTACTTTTCTTTACATTTGAGCTTCAACTTCTTAAATCATGTGTGATGGGTCAGTACCATCACTCGATACCGAGTTGAGGGGTTCAATTTGGTATCGATTTAACACTTGTGCTTGGATATTTGACTTTTCCCTTCACCGCTTGACTCATCTGGAAAATGGCTAGTTGTCTTCAAGTGGTAAGCAGGGTTCTTCCCTGATCTTTTGGATTGTACTTGAGTTCTCATTTCTATAGTTCTAACTTAGGACTTTTGGTTCACTTCATGGCCATTTGATAGTTCTGACCAGACCAGATATAGCTTGATTCAAAAGCTGGATAACAAATCCTAAATAGAAAATAGATATGCATAATCAACACATGATTAAAAACATAAAAGATAATCACAAATACCCACATGTGTTAGATATCCAAATATTTACTTATATATACTTATAAAATGCATATGTCGCATAACATTCGCACCTGATAAGCAATATAACATGGCTTTTAAGCAACATTAGCGAGATCGCTAATATTCCCAAAGCAAACACGAGTATGTAAATGACCAGGAGTGAGTCATGAGCCATCTAATGCCCACACTAACTCAACCAAACACATGATCGCATGTATTTGTGAGTAAGGTGTAAAAATTCTAAACAAGAGTTAGTTTCCAAATAAAAGCAGTGAATCAGAATGGTTAGTAATCTCCTCTACCAGGACAATGCTTAAGGCATTATAATTTTTGTTATTAACAATAATTCCCTCCCTTAAAACATTGATATGCGTTTTAACTTTTTAAGGAACTCTTTACAGCTATCGTTTTTAGGTAATTTATAGTTTGGGTTTGAAATCGAGGTGAAACAAAATAAAGTAGCCATGTTAGTCAAATTATCTGTTGTAGTAGCAATATTATTTTAAAAGAATCTTTGATTTCATCGAACCAAATAAACTAAGTTGCGATAGTGAAAATAGTTTCTAATAAAAAATCGTTTAGCAGAAGTAAAGTAAAAATATTAGACTACACCAATAAGGTTTGCAATTAATATCGTTATTTTTTATATTAAAACAAAAAACTTTAAGAATGTAAAGAAGAATAA
This sequence comes from Allium cepa, assembly GCA_030765085.1. Lineage (NCBI taxonomy): Eukaryota > Viridiplantae > Streptophyta > Magnoliopsida > Asparagales > Amaryllidaceae > Allium > Allium cepa. The sequence continues at coordinate 583,000,506 of CM060940.1, forward strand.
AATTAGTGAACCGACAGTAATAGTATAAGTGCATAATTGTTTCTATACTGTTATTGTAGAAAATACATGTTTTATCAATGTGCACATTTTCTTTTTTAAATGTTCAATAGTGTTTTTCTATGTAAGACTAACCATATAAATAACCTAAATTTGGTGTGCATTCGCTTCCAAATAAATTTAATAAAAATTAGATTTAGTTGCGAAGAAATTTAGAAATTTAAATGATAACTCTATAATCAACATCACTAATATTTACGCATCGACGAATAAAAAACTTAAAACATAACCATTGGCATGAATGCAGTAGTTTTAGGTAGCTCTCCTATGGTCCTTGGACCATGGGAGGAATTTTATTATATTTACTGAACAAAAATAACCAAGTAAGGGTGATTTATTCGATAAGGGAGAAGTTAATGATTTCATTAGCATCAACAACATATAGATTAACCTCTCATAAGTATAAGCTACACTTGGTCGAACGGATGATATCCCCTCTCGATGACTCTCTTAGACATATTCCATATCAGAGAGGATCGAAGAGATAGTTTTCCTTTAACTAAGATTATGGATTTGCCTATAATATTTCTGATCATTGTCCTATTTTGCTAAGCACTCAAGATTAAATAATCAAAACTAAATCCTTAAAATTTGAAAAAATATGATTAAAGGAAGAGAATTTCTAGAACTTAGTTATATCTAAATGGAATTGATGGATACGTGTGAATTCAATAATACAATGAGTAAAATGGTTTTTTAGCAAAGGCTAGTGGGGTTAATAGGGCCCCTACCTGATTTTATTGCAACAAAAAACAATAAAATAAAATAGCTTGTAACGAAAACAAGCTAAAAATACACCTAAGTAAAAAACAATAAAAAATAGGCATACTTAAAATACAAAGCAGGAAAAGAAAAAAAGGAACACAGACAAAACCCGAAGCAAACCACAAGCAACCTCTAAGCATAACTCGAAGCAGTAGTAAAAACAAGCACTCTCTTCAATGCTTCATAAATTTCCTGCTTTAGAGCCTTCTCTTCTTTTCAAAACAGATCATATTTCGTTCAAACCACATAATGATCAAATACTTCTTGAGGAAAATTGAAAGAAGTCTAGCTTTCATGGTTCTCCACCTTGTAGCTTTGTATATCATGTCCATATCAATATGGCATAGAGTTGACAGTAAAGCACCCCCAGCAAGCTACATCGTTTGTCTAAATAAAATCAGATTAAATTTGCATTAAAAAAACAAATAGTGGGTGGTCTCAGGATAGTTAGAATAGAAAAAGCAAGAAACACCAAGATTAAGACCTATGTCTATCATCTTACTTTTAGTTAATAAGGCATTTTGAAAAAACTTCCAAAGCATTAAATTTTCTATGGGCACAGAATCAGAAGTCCATATGATTTTGTTCCACTTAAATGCCTGCATACTACCAGAAAGAATCAGGTGATTGTACACATGAGAGACATAATGGGGCTTGGCACTCCATTGTACAGCATCAACCTCAACAACAGGGTAATTATTACTTTGTAATTCATTCCAAACAGACCTAATATATTGGTTGGAGGAGTATGGTAACTACAAGTTGCCTTGACAAATAAAATCAACTGCCTTAGCTACATTGGCAACTCCAGATTGAATAACTTGTTGATAGTTGAATAAGTTGTGCAATATCATGCCAGAGGCTACCTACAGATCAAACTAAAACTTCACTTCAGATGTGGTATCCATCCTATGTACCATCATGGGAAGTAAGGTGTCACTAGGCCAAGCAACTTTCTCCTAGTCCAACTACAAAGTATGTGGCACTTGCACACTCCATAAGTTTTTCCTTCCTATTCAATGGGCCCAAACCCAATCAACCCACGCACTGTTCTCCCTGGCAATTATTAAATTAAAATGTGTACTGAAAGTAGAAACATTCCATTTCATGATGTTTATAACTCCTAGTCCTCCAGAATTTCTGCCTTTCTCAAAATGACTGAAAGAGCAAGGCAGCGGTTTCCTGTTATGTATGGTTCCAATCCAAAAAAATCTTAACATGGCACCTCTAATCAGTTTCAAAAGTTTAGCAGACAAAAGAAAAGCTTTAGACCAATAAACGACCATAGAAAAGCAAACAAATTTGATAAGAACTAGCCTTCCTGCCTAAGTTAAAAATCTATTTGCCCACCTGTTTAATAATGAAACAATTGTAGCATACAGAGTTAGACAATCAGAGAGTTTTAATCTAGAAGTTAAAAGTGGTAGCTCAAGATATGTCATATTTGAGTCCATAAGCTGAAGCCCAGAAATTTGCAGTAGAGAAAAGGAAAGTTGTGTTGAAATACTAGCAAAAGTAATACTGGATTAGGAACAATTAAGCAGCAACCCAGTCATTTTGTAGAAATTTCTCAAAGAACTAATAACACACTGAATCGAAGAAAGATGTGGCTTAGTGAAAACCATTATATCATCAGCGAACATAAGAGTTGTAACATTTGTAAGCTTACATTAAGGGTGGTATCTAATTTGACCAGTATAGTACTTGATATTCATGTATCTGGTGAGGACTTCCATCACCAGAAGAAATAAATAAGATGAGATGGGGTCACCCTGTCTAATTCCTTGCTTTCTCTTGAAGTACCAAACAGGCCGACCATTCAGAACAACAGAGTAGCTACGAGTTGATATACATTCATATACCCATCATACAAAGGGCTTAGGAAATTTCATTAAAGCCATAATACGAACTATAGAGGACCAGTGTATCAAGTCATATGCTTTCGTGTGATCAAGCTTTAACATGGCTGATGGAGTTGCATTTGATCTTCCACTCCCATAAAGAAGCTCTTGGTCAAGAAGAATGTTGTCAAAAATATTTCTATTAGGAAGGAAAGCAACTTAATTCTAAGATATAATTTGAGGGAGGACTCGCATTTATTTATAGACAATGAGTTTGGAAATACATTTGTACACCACACTACAACAAGAAATAGGTCTGAACGAAGATATAGTGCAAGCATCAGATGATTTTGGGATTAAGACAACGTATGTAGAATTAACTTCAGTTAGAAGAGAGCATTTATTAAAAAAGTTAAGCACGGCCTTGCAGAAATCAAGTTGAACTATGTCCCAGCATGTGATGAAAAAAGAACATTAGAACCATCGAGACCACCACTCGATTTTATGTTCATGGTAAAAAGAGAATGTTTAATTTATTCATTAGAAACCTTTTCAACAAGCATTGAATACTGCACACTGGTAATAGTTGGAAGAGGAATTTTGTCAATCATATCAAGGTTCGGATTAAAGTCAGAGGAGTTACCAAATAAATCCTCAAAATAATTAAGAAAAGCTACATCAATCTGCTCAGAAGAGGAGGCTAGGGTACCATCAAGTGTACATATCATACGTATATTTTCTTTAGCTTGATTAAATTTGATTGAAGAATGAAAAAACTCAGTGTTACGATCACCATAGTGAAACCATTTTATAGTGCAACTGCTGTTGTTTTATCCCACTTCCAATATCAAGGGTTTTGTTAAGTAATGTGTAGAGCTTTCCTTCCTCCTCAACAGCTATAGGTGTAGGATCTAGATTAACCCTAGAGGGGGGGAGGGTGAATAGGGTTATAGCAAATTTTCTCGAATTAAACACAAAAACAAACTGCAGAGAAGTAAATATGCTGAAAAGTAAATCACACACAAAATTTACCCAGCTTCGGCAACCCCTGCCGCCTACTGCTGCATTCCCAGATTTCTATTAGAATTAAACAGTCTCCCGCTTACAAACACTCTAACAGACTCGCAAACCCTGCTACCGCCTATAGAGTTTTGCAAACTCACAAACCCTGCTTACTGAACTAATCCTAACTAGACAATCTAATACAACCTAAATCCTAGGTGGTGATTTTCCAAGATTTGATTCAAAAAAATACAGACTTAAAAAAAATAAGAGCAAAAATAAGTAAAAGCTTGATTACACCATTTTTCCTTAAGCAAAACAACCCGACCCAAAAATAAACAAAGCACGGCCACTTCCCTCTTTTGTTTTCTGATGCAATTTTAGGGTTCCAAAAAAATGGCGGCTTTGTCTTTGTCGCTCAAAATTAGGGATTTCTCAGATTCGATTCTCTGGTTTGTGTGTTGCCTTGCTCGACCGAGTGTGTTGCTCGCTGCTTCTCTGTTGATCGACTGCTTGCCTCAAGATTGCGAATTGCCTTGGTAACTTGTTCGTACCTTTTGCTTTGTCAGGATTTGATTTTGGATTTATTGGTTGTCCTTATTTTCTCCACACACACCCAGCCGATGATGAACATTTAGGTTTGAATTTATATCAATTCGACACTTTCCTGATATCTTTACGACTTGATGCGCACGGCTTTGATTATGCAACGTTTGATTTTTCTTGAGTCCTACGGCAACAATCTTTCTACTTTTGATTTGCTTTGACTATTTCAAAGATACGCACTTGAATTTTTTTATACAGTATACGTTCACGAATTCGATTTCTCTGGCATCAACTTTATTACACCTGGACTTTGGCACTTGACTTTTTAAACATGAATTTTATCACTTGACTACGAGTTTGTTTAACATTTTGATCTCGGTCAATTATTGTTTTCGTGAGTTTACTTGTTGACATCTGTATGCTTCCATGATTTTGACTATAGCTTGTTTATTGCTTTCGACTTCACTATGAATTATGGCTTTGATTTTCCGATGATGTTGATTTCACTGTGACCTTGCTTTGTTCACTGTGACTTTGGTTCTTTATATTGTTCGAACTTGTTCATGTGATTTCATGGTAGCATTTGGTATTGCTTCGACCATTGTCTTGCATTCACTCCAAATATTGTTGATGCTGGGTTGTATTGAGCTCGACATGCTTCATGTTGCCTTCATGTGCTGCTGAGATGCTTTGGGATTGAACTTGAGCTTTGTACTGTCGATTGTTGTAGCATGCACTCTGTTTACTTGTAACTACTGCTACACATTGTTGTATTTGGACTTGCACCCTTGATCATTCACTGTAGTAGCTTTGTGCATTTCTCTGGCCATTTGTGTTTATCCCTGTAGTATACTCGAATTGTAGTTGTTAATTTCTTCTGGCTTCACTGTGAACTTTGGCTCTGGCCATCTTTGTTTCAGTGCTTGTCTTGATTTTATTTGAACTTTGGTGAAGTGGTTAATGTCTTTGTACATTGTTGCTTCCCTGACCTGTGCAATCCATTCATGTGTATTCATTCTTGGTTGGTCTGACTTGAACTGATCATTGAAGTATGTGTGTCTGACCATGTTGTAGATGTTGATGTTGTACAATGTTCGATCTGGCAGTATTTTGCTTCATGTGTTTGATTTTCTACTGAGTTCATTTGCATGATGTTGAGCATTGGATTTCATTGTGCATATATGTAGCTTGTTGAGTCTTTGATATTGGTCTGGAGTACATTTCATTACTTCATGTATTCATGTGTACTCTTGAGTCGCATTGAGTTGGTCTTGTAGCATTGTAGTTCACTATTTGCATCACTGTCTGGTTCATCTTGTATCATACTGTATTTGTTTTGAACCATGCTTGCTTTCAGGTTTAATCACTGAGGCTTTGTCATGTTCCAGTTTCATCACTGTTTCATATAGTTGTTCACTTGTTTGAGTCTGGTTTCGCATGTGTCCATTCGCATTGACTTTCTGTTGCAAGTGCTTCATGATGTACTCGAAAAAATGTACTTCCTTTGTTTTACTCAGGTCTGCATTATATTGTACCTGTACTTGTAGTTGTATAACCTGGTTCTTCTGAACAGTGTAGATGACCTTGATCATATTGACTAACTTGTTTTTGTGATGCCTGTTTTATTAAGTTTGATGTATTTGTGATCATCCTGCTTTGCCTGGATTGTGAATATCTCTCTGTTGCATGGTTTATTCACTTGTTGTATACTTGGGCTGGCTTGAAATTGTTATCATTGCGATATTGACTGGTTCATGACTTGTAATTGTAGATTAGCTTGCATACTTTGATCCGACCTGTTGTTTGCACACTGCTTCCATACCGTTGCACTTGTGTACTTCATATGCATACTGTTGAGTTTTACTTTTGATCATGTTGACTTTATAGTTGGACTGAGTTGAACCCGTCTTTTTATTTGGGTTTGACCTTGTGCTCACCTGTCCCTGTAGCATTATCAAGTGTATATCGGTGTGAACGGCCTTGTGGCATGCACAGTGATACACTGTGCATTTCACATTGTTCGTGTGTGATGGATTCAAATGTAAATGATAACGAACAACCCAAATAACTGAGGAAAATAATATTTTCAAAATCCATATTTTATTTTATATTGCAAAAATATTTCTTTTTCAATTTTACTGCGTTAGTGAATATTTTTGCAGATTGCTCAGATGCTGGATTCTAACTGGAATGAAGTTGAAGATGAACTACGAGTGTGAGTGATATGTAGTGAGGAATTTATGTAAATATGAAATTGTGATGTATTGTAAACATCATAATCAACAGAACTAAGATAAATACCCATCTTAACTTTCCGATACGCATAATCATTCCCATTAAACATGGGTGGCCTAGCAATAGATTGCCCCTCATAAAAAGCATTATTTGGTGGATTCATGATTCTAGAGTTAAAGAAAAATACCGTGCTCTGATACCACTTGTAGGATCTAGATTAACCCTAGAGGGGGGTTGTTTGTGCCAAAATTGGTCACAAACCCCAAATACCGTGAAAGCACCAGTATGTGAATATAAATCAATAATATTCAAACACAAATCTCAGATCTCAGCAAATATTAAACAGTAATCCCAAAATAAAGAATAGAGACACAAGTTTTATAGTGGTTCGGCTATCTCCGGCCTACGTCCACTCCAAAGTTTTTATCCTTTTATTGATTATCCTTGATGATTACAGATGATTACAGCAGTTACAAAGTCCAAAACTTGAAATAAATAGCAGCAATGATGATATGGCATGATTCTGGCAGCGTCCGAGCGTGCTTTCTCTCTCTAAAATCTCCGACCCCTTTTTTGAATGACCAGGGGTTCTATTTATAAGCGTAGGAGGCTGATATTTCTCTTAAAATCTGGGAAGACCGCTTTAGGCACGTGAGGGGGCCCACACGCCCGAAATCTGGAGGTCCGGGCCCACCTTGGGATCGATTCGAAGTAAGGTTCGAATCGATCAAGAAATCATCCAATTGAGCTGAAATTTGGTGAGAACATTCTTCAACATGTATGTAAGCTCCTGTGAAAATTTCATAGCATTTGGGTCAACGGTTTGGAAGATATGATCGATTCAAGTTCAAAGCTTCGTGTGTTCTGCCTCGTTCGAACCTATACATCGAACCCACTCCCTTCGAATCCATCCCCCTCGAATCCATCTTCTTCGAATCCATCTCCTTCAAATCCATTGCCTTGAATCCACGAAGCCGACTCCCCTTCTTCGAATCCACGAAGCCGACTCCCCTCCTTCGAATCCACGAAGCCGACTCCCCTCCTCTCCTGATCCATGCGAACTTCATCGATTCGAACCACCATCGATACGAACTTCACCAAGCCGAACCTATGTTGATCGATACGAACCGTATCGATACGAACCATCTCTGCATCATGCCTTCGATCGATGCGAACCTGATGGGTTCGAATCCGATGGATTCGAACCGAGCGCCACCTTGATGGATTCGAACAACATACCTTTCCTACCTTGAATCCATCATATTTTCTTCATACGAACTCCGATTAACCTAAAATTTGAAAAATAGCCTTTCCTAGTCCTTATCATCATCTCCAATCAATTTCGTCCCGATCGGAGTTCAACAAAATTTTGACGATATCGATCGTAGCCTTGATTCCAACCGATCTCCAATCCTGATATTCATATTTCCATGCCAATTCGTTGATATTCCAGTTTTGACCAAAAAATGGGATAACATTCTGCCCCCCAAAACATGCCTTGTGATAACAAGGCGTGTTTTGAATAGTTCCGAATCCAATATCCGAAGTCCATAGCCACAATGCCAGAGTATATCATCCTTGACTGCTTCGAGTCGATGCCCGATTCCAAATCCCGTAACCAAAGCCTTAGCCAATTCCATATCCATTCGAACTCGACAACCGAGTCCCAATCCATCCTTATCCAATAGCCAATGACCGAATCCAGGACATTTCCGGGTCGATATCCGAATCCATAACCTCTCTGGGTTCTTGCCAAGCGTGATCCATACCTGACGACCGTGGTCCAGTGTCCCTGGACGTTGAGCTAACCTCTCCGGGTTCTTGCCAAGCGTGATCCACACCTGACGACCGTGGTCCAGTGTCCCTGGACGTTGTGCAATGCCGTGGCTTAAGTCCTAAGCCGAATCGTGGTCTCTCCCGACCCTTGTTGAGCATAGTCCATACTCAACGACCTGAAAATAACAATTGATAATACAGTGCCTAAGTCCTAGGCCGAATCCTGGTCACTCCGGACCCTTGCTGAGCATAGTCCATACTCAGCGACCTGAATGAGTCAATCTACCACGTTCGGGCAAAGTGACTCACCCCTTGCCAGGCATAATCCACACCCGACGACCATTTATCAAAAACCAGATGAAAATCCAATCAAAATCCAATCCAACATCCAAACCCAAAAATCCAAACCCAAAACCAGAAAACCAGAGAACCAAACCAGCATTCAAAAACGGAAACAATCATCCAAAGAAAAATCTAAATCAAAAGAAAGCAAAGCCAGGAGCTCGATCCAAACTCCAAAACCAAAATCCGAAAAGAAAAGTAGTGTCCAATCCAAAAGCAAAAGATAGATTTCACAAATCATAGCGTTGCAGTTTATCATCATTCAGAGCATGACTAGGGGCTATCTCCGTCCCCGTACATGTGTAAATGACTTGGTTGCTTGCTAATAGTTCGCTATTTATTCCATATTATCCTGATTAGTGGATGATCAATCGACCACCATCCCTGGGTCTCCCATCATCACGGCGAGAGGTTGTCGGTGGTTGCTCCTGCTCCACCGTTGCATTCCGAGCTCCGACATACTGCTGTAACTGTCCATTCCTTACATGCTCCTCGATTATATCCTTCAAGTGCCTGCAGCTGTTGGTTTCATGTCCGTCTAAATCATGGAAGAGACAATGCCTCCCTGATGCCCTCTCTCATTCAGAAGGCTCTCTCCTGGCTGGCCTCCGGTAGAGAAGGCGATTTTGAGTATCCATGTATATCCGCTCCAGCGTCTCGTTCAATCCTGTGTATGTGGAAAACTTTGGATCCTTCCATCGCTTCCTAGCGTTTCCAGAATCATCATCCAATTTCCTTTTTCCTTTGTCTTTATCCGAACCACTGCTGGATACTGTTCCAACCTCGATTGCACTAACCTTTTTCAACTTTAAATCCGTACTTGCATCTTCCTGCCGAAGGAACCTTTCTGCCTCGTGAAAGAATTCGTCGAGATCCTGTGGGGGATCTCGTATCAGAGATACCTTTAAATTCGAGTCCTCCCTGACTCCTGATACTGCTGCCATTAACACTATCGATGGATCAGGCCGATCCACCGAAGCGACTGCCGCACTGAATCGAGTTAGAAAAGCTCTAAGCGATTCATCCATCCTTTGCTTCACTGATGTCAATGTCATCACATTCTTCGGCCTCTTGACGTGAACCCAAAACTGTCCCAAAAACTTTTCCACCAATTCCCTCCAAGTCCTGATAGATCCTTCTCCCAGCTGCCTAAACCACATTGCAGCTAAATTCGTCAGATACAAAGGGAAGCATCAGGCCATCACTTCTTTCGATTCCCCCAGCACCTCCATATGTCTGGTGTACCTCATCAAGTGATCAGTTGGGTCTGCCTTACCATCATATACCTCCATGCTAGGTAGCTTAAACTTAGGTGGATTCTGAGCCATCCTTATTTCCTGAGCGAACGGACTCCTATTCACTCCTTCCAAGTCTCTGTTGGTCAAACCACCTCGCACAGTTCTTCTGATAATTTCTGCTAATCCGGTATTGTCTGTTGGGGGTTGCCCCCCATGCCCCCGAGGGAACTCTGGTACATATTCCTCGTGTGGTTCACTAGGAGCAATGTTAGCTCTAGCCTGTTGAATTCCTTCCAAAGGTCCTCCTGTATTGGATCCCGTGGGCCTGCCCCCAAGTCATTGATGATTGCCTTCTGGCTCCGTATCTCGTCCTCCATTGGGTTCCACGACCCTAGTCCCCTGTCCTGCATCCACAACGGCTGTAGCTGTTCCTAAGTTCTGCATCCCTGCAGCTCTCATTTTCTCAAAGAAAGTCTGCATCATTTCCTGTTGGTTCTTTAACAATCTCTCCTGCAAAGAGTTTGCCATAGCCTCCATTTCATCCCGGGTTATGTAGATTGAAGCCTGTCCTTCCCCAGCTCCGGAGGATGCTTGTTGACTTCCTTCCTGTTGGCTTCGCTCAGCCCTTTGTCTTCTACTATTTTGTCTAGTCATTGTCCTTGAATCCAAACTTTTTAAAATCTTCAAATCCAACTTTCAAATCCGATGTAGCGGGTGCTAGTCTTTCTCAATGAAAGCACCAAAGTGTTTGTGCCAAAATTGGTCACAAACCCCGAATACCGTGAAAGCACCAGTGTGTGAATATAAATCAATAATATTCAAACACAAATCTCAGATCTCAGCAAATATTAAACAGTAATCCCAAAATAAAGAACAGAGACACAAGTTTTATAGTGGTTCGGCTATCTCCGGCCTACGTCCACTCCAAAGTTTTTATCCTTTTATTGATTATCCTTGATGATTACAGATGATTACAGCAGTTACAAAGTCCAAAACTTGAAATAAATAGCAGCAATGATGATATGGCATGATTCTGGCAGCGTCCGAGTGTGCTTTCTCTCTCTAAAATCTCCGACCCCTTTTTTGAATGACCAGGGGTTCTATTTATAAGCGTAGGAGGCTGATATTTCTCCTAAAATCTGGGAAGACCGCTTCAGGCACGTGAGGGGGCCCACACGCCCGAAATCTGGAGGTCCGGGCCCACCTTGGGATCGATTCGAAGTAAGGTTCGAATCGATCAAGAAATCATCCAATTGAGCTGAAATTTGGTGAGAACATTCTTCAACATGTATGTAAGCTCCTGTGAAAATTTCATAGCATTTGGGTCAACGGTTTGGAAGATATGATCGATTCAAGTTCAAAGCTTCGTGTGTTCTGCCTCGTTCGAACCTATACATCGAACCCACTCCCTTCGAATCCATCCCCCTCGAATCCATCTTCTTCGAATCCATCTCCTTCGAATCCATCGCCTTGAATCCACGAAGCCGACTCCCCTTCTTCGAATCCACGAAGCCGACTCCCCTCCTTCGAATCCACGAAGCTGACTCCCCTCCTCTCCTGATCGATGTGAACTTCATCGATTCGAACCACCATCGATACGAACTTCACCAAGCCGAACCTATGTTGATCGATACGAACCGTATCGATACGAACCGTCTCTGCATCATGCCTTCGATCGATGCGAACCTGATGGGTTCGAATCCGATGGATTCGAACCGAGCGCCACCTTGATGGATTCGAACAACATACCTTTCCTACCTTGAATCCATCATATTTTCTTCATACGAACTCCGATTAACCTAAAATTTGAAACATAGCCTTTCCTATTCCTTATCATCATCTCCAATCAATTTCGTCCCGATCGGAGTTCAACAAAATTTTGACGATATCGATCGTAGCCATGATTCCAACCGATCTCCAATCCTGATATTCATAATTCCATGCCAATTCGTTGATATTCCAGTTTTGACCAAAAAAGGGGATAACAGGGGTGAATAGGGTTATAGCAAATTTTCTCGAATTAAACACAAAAACAAACTGCAGAGAAGTAAATATGCTGAAAAGTAAATCACACACAAAATTTACCCAGCTTCGGCAACCCCTGCCTACTACTGCATTCCCGGATTTCTATTAGAATTAAACAGTCTCCCGCTTACAAACACTCTAACAGACTCGCAAACCTTGCTACCGCCTATAGAGTTTTGCAAACTCACAAACGCTGCTTACTAAACTAATCCTAACTAGACAATCTGAAACAACCTAAATCCTAGGTGGTGATTTACCAAGATTTGATTCAAAAAAATACAGAATTAAAAAAATTAAGAGCAAAAATAAGTAAAAGCTTGAGTGCACCATTTTTCCTTAAGCAAAACAACCTGACCCAAAAATAAACAAAGCACGGCCACTTCCCTCTTTTGTTTTCTGATGCAATTTTAGGGTTCTAAAAAAATGGAGGCTTTGTCTTTGTTGCTCAAAATTAGGGCTTTCTCAGATTCGATTCTCTGGTTTGTGTGTTGCCTTGCTCGACCGAGTGTGTTGCTCGCTGCTTCTCCGTTGATCGACTGCTTGCCTCAAGATTGCGAATTGCCTTGGTAAGTTGTTCGTACCTTTTGCTTTGTCAGGATTTGATTTGGATTTATTGATTGCCCTTGTTTTCTCCACACACACCCAGCCGATGATGAACATTTGGGTTTGAATTTATATCAGTTCGACACTTTCCTAATTCTTTCTTTCCTGATATCTTTACGACTTGATGCGCACGGCTTTGATTATGCAGCGTTTGATTTTTCTTGAGTCCTATGGCAACAATCTTTCCTCTTTTGATTTGCTTTGACTATTTCAAAGATACGCACTTGAATTTTTTTATACAATATACGTTCACGAATTTGATTTCTCTGGCATCAACTTTATTACACCTGGACTTTGGCACTTGACTTTTTAAACATGAATTTTGTCACTTGACTTCGAGTTTGTTTAACATTTTGATCTCGGTCAATTATTGTTTTCGTGAGTTTCCTTGTTGACATCTGTATGCTTCCATGATTTTGATTATAGCTTGTTTATTGCTTTTGACTTCACTGTGAATTATGGCTTTGATTTTCTGATGATGTTGATTTCACTGTGACCTTGCTTTTTTCACTGTGACTTTGGTTCTTTTTATTGTTCGAACTTGTTCATGTGATTTCATGGTAGCATTTGGTATTGCTTCGACCACTGTCTTGCATTCACTCCAAATATTGTTGATGCCGGGTTGTATTGAGCTCGACATGCTTCATGTTGCCTTCATGTGCTGTTGAGTTGCTTTGGGATTGAACTTGAGCTTTGTACTGTCGATTGTTGTAGCATGCACTCTGTTTACTTGTAATTGCTGCCACACATTGTTGTATTTGGACTTGTACCCTTGATCATTAATTGTAGCAGCTTTGTGCATTTCTCTGGCCATTTGTGTTTATCCCTATAGTATACTCGAATTGTAGTTGTTAATTTCTTCTGGCTTCACTGTGAACTTTGGCTCTGGCCATCTTTGTTTCAGTGCTTGTCTTGATTTTATTTGAACTTTGGTGAAGTGGTTAATGTCTCTGTACATTTGTTGCTTCCCTGACCTGTGCAATCCATTCATGTATATTCATTCCTGGTTGGTCTGACTTGAACTGATCATTGAAGTATGTGTGTCTGACCATGTTGTAGATGTTCATGTTGTACAATATTCGATCTGGCAGTATTTTGCTTCATGTGTTTGATTTTCTACTGAGTTCATTTGCGTGATGTTGAGCATTGGATTTCATTGTGCATATATGCAGCTTGTTGAGTCTTTGGTATTAGTCTGGAGTACATTTCATTACTTCATGTACTCATGTGTACTCTTGAGTCGCATTGAGTTGGTCTTGTTGCATTGTAGTTCACTATTTGCATCACTGTCTGGTTCATCTTGTCTCATACTGTATTTGTTTTGAACCATGCTTGCTTTCAGGTTTAATCAGTGAGGCTTTGTCATGTTCCAGTTTCATCACTGTTTCATATAGTTATTCACTTGTTTGAGTCTGGTTTCGCATGTGTCCATTCGCATTGACTTTCTATTGCAAATGCTTCATGATGTACTCGACAAAATGTACTTCCTTTGTTTTACTCAGTTTTGCATTATATTGTACCTATACTTGTAGTTGTATAACCTGGTTCTTCTAAACAGTGTAGATGACCTTGATCATATTGACTAACTTGTTTTTGTGATGCCTGTTTCATTAAGTTTGATGTATTTGTGATCATCCTGCTTTGCCAAGATTGTGAATATCTCTCTGTTGCATGGTTTATTCACTTGTTGTATACTTGGGCTGGCTTGAACTTGTTATCATTGCGATATTTACTGGTTCATGACTTGTAATTGTAGATTAGCTTGCATACTTTGATCCGACCTGCTGTTTGCACACTTCTTCCATACCGTTGCACTTGTGTACTTCATATGCATACTGTTGAGTTTTACTTTTGATCATGTTGACTTTATATTTGGACTGAGTTGAACCCATCTTTTTATTTGGGTTTGAACTTGTGCTCACCTGTCCCTGTAGCATTATCAAGTGTATATCGGTGTGCACGGCCTTGTGGCATGTACAGTGATACACTGTGCATGTCACATTGTTCGTGTGTGATGAATTCAAATGTAAATGATAACGAACAACCCAAATAACTGAGGCAAATAATATTTTCAAAATCCATATTTTATTTTATATTGCAAAAATATTTCTTTTTAATTTTACTGCGTTGGTGAATATTTTTGCAGATTGCTCAGATGCTGGATTCTAACAGGAATGAAGTTGATGATGAACTACGAGTGTGAGTGATATGTAGTGAGGAATTTATGTAAATATGAAATTGTGATGTATTGTAAACAAAATTGTATATGTATAGTGAGAGCTTGAATTTGTACTATTCAAAAATGTAATAAATATTTGTTTGAATAAAATTTCTGTTTGAATTCAAATTCTGTGTATTTAATTTTATTCAGCAAATATTTATTTAGTCTATGAAAAATAAAATAGTACATTAAAAAATACATTTAAACGAATGTATATATGTTTATTATCATCAAACAAAAATCATATAAGCGCATATTCAACAATGGAGTCATATGGATTATTCATCATAAATTCTGGAGCTTGTATATACCTTGTCTTCAAAAGAGTTGACTGTTTTGTTCCAACCCCATGTAATTCAACTGCCCAAGTTCTCAAAAGATTTTTAACAAGTTTACGCTTCCTACAAAGAATAAAAATAGGGTTACCATAACAATCTGATGACCATGCTTAAAAAACAATTGGTTTGAATTCATAGGAGTGAGTCCAATCATTAAAAAATATGGAACTTCTTTTTTCTTTTTTCATGGAGGGACCAGATGAAAGAATCAATGGGGAGTGGTCAGAGAGGATTGGATGAGGAAGATTGGTAGAAATATTAGGCCAATAGGAGAGAGATTTTAAGTTGTAGAAAGCATAATCAATAGTGGTGAAAGTTCTAAATCCACTCTTGCTTCTATTATTCCATGAAAATCTTGCACCAAAAGTTAGAATTTTGAGGAGATCTGAATTAATGATGGCAATGTTTAAAGGAAGAATGTGCATGGGGAATAAGGGCTGACCACCAGACTTATCATCAAGCTAAAGACAGCTATTAAAATCACCCATGACTAACCATGGATGAGATTCATGTCTAAGATAAGGTAAGAAGTCAAAGAGATTTTGTCTTGAAGAAGAGGAGTTATCTGCATAAATAAATGTAATGTAGAATGAAGTTAGAGTTTGCTGACAGACGATTTTAATGTGAATGAATTGCCTAGAAGAAAGGATAGAGGACAGTGAGAATGTGGTAGGATCACAGAGGATTAAAATCCTACAAAATCAGCCTCAACAAGATTATGAAGTAGTTTCCAATTAGGGTTAATGTAATTAGTAGCTCTAATAGAGAGAGTGAGGTTGAGTTTTGTTTCAAGAATAACTATTATTTTAAGATTATGAGAGATAATGAGATTTTTATTTGATCCAATTTCAAGTGGCATCGAGCACCTCTTATGTTCCAAACTCCTATATTTTGTATCATCATAAATCTAGAGAGATTGGTGGTTTGTGTTTTTTCTGCTCCTAGTTGCAGGAGATTGTGGATCAGCAAGACTAGATTTGAATTTTGGATTTTACTTTGATGATGTTCTTTTATTACTTTCATTTTTACCATGGGTCGAGTCTTCACACACCTGTTTTCCTTTGTCAATCCATCCTGGAATGATAGTATTATGGATATATGGAAACTGAGCTGAAGTTGAAAGAGAAAGTGATGATGAGAGGGAGAGAGAGTTTGGGGGACCTGAATTAGGAGTAAAGGAAGTTTGAAGAGAAGGATAGGAGGCAGAAGGTGTAGATTCATTTTGCATGGAGCAGGCAAGTTCAACAATGAGATTAGCGTAAGTGCTGATGATGTATGTTTCTGAAGCATGAGAACCATGCATATTTGTGTCATTTGTTGCTTCCATTTGATTTTGTTCATTTTCAAGTTGATATGGAGAAGATTCTTGATTGTTGCCTACAAAGGAGGTGTGCACGTGCACAACCGATTCATTGTGCACTTTTGTTTTGTCATGTATTTTACCATTACTAGTAACTTCGGGGAAAGTGACGAATATACTATGCCTTCTTTGAGAAACTCTCCCTCCTCAACGTCTATTTCAATTCCTTTTGTTTTTCCTTATCCACCAAATCTGCTACCCTAAATCTCATTTTGGTCATTTGCTAGCACTTGAAAACTATTCACTATACTATTAACCGAGACATGATGGGAAATAGGATGTTGATTGGTGCCCACCCCATTGTTACCATTAGCACACTAAACAGACCCAGTGCCATTACCTCCTTTTGGTTTTCACTAACTTCATTCTGAATGATTCCATTATTTTTCATTTTGTTATAAGTGACTTTTTTCCAAACCTGCTTCTGGTTTCTAGTCTTGTTCAACACCTCTTGTTTTCCTTTTCCTGACTCATAAACACATGGAGATTCATTTTCATCATGGTTAGCAACCTCATTATCTTTTGTTGCAAACAAGCAATTATGATCAGAATGACCAAACTCACAACGAAATACACACACTTCTGGCTTCCATAGATAATTCACTCTAACTAGCTGATCACTACCATCCACCAATTTTACTAGAAAATTATCCACAAGTTTTTTGTCAGGTTTAACTTCTACAAGACATTTAGCATATGTTATCCTCTCTAACCTCTCTGTTGACTGATCCATGCACAAAAACTCCCAACCCTTAATGCCAACCAATTAATACCACAATGCGACCAGGCATAAAGTGGTATATTATATTATTTAATCCAAACAGGAACAAAGCGAATTGTTCCACAACTACTACCTACTATAACATTCCACGGCTTGAAGATGAACTGTTTGTTTCTCATTACGATTTGATCAGCCTCAGAAATCCAATGTTTGTTATCAACAGAAGTAAAACTGAAGAGAAAGAGAAACCCATCAGACTTAACATTAACATCGCCTTTTAGCTTCCATATTTTCTTCAGATGATACACTACAGTAGCATACGGTGGAGGCTTGTCTAGAAAAAACCACACAAGGCAGTCCTTCCAAACATTAGTATCGGCTTCTATAATTTCACTTGTTGGCATGAGAACATCTCCAGAGAACTAAAGAGGAATTTCCTGAGGAATATAAGGGCCTGCATTACAAGGCTTGGATTTGAAAAGAGATGTCCAAGGCAAAGAGTTAAGAGTGGAAAAAGGGTTGATAGGAGAAGAGGAGCAAAGGAGGTTACAAGGAACAGAAAGAGGAGGAGGAAGAGAGGAAAGCTCAGCGACTGGTTGAGGAGGTGGGTCAGGAGAAAGTGGTGGAAGAATGGGTAAAGAGGCTGTTAGAGAGACGGAAAGGTGATGAGACAAGGGAGGAATGGGTAAGTCAGTAAGAACAGTATAAGGTAAGGGATGAATATAAGAAAGAGGAACGATCCCCATGAAATAAATAAATTAAATGTTAATTAAGAGGTATAGAAATACTTTCGTTAATGTTAATGTTAGAAAAGATAGCATCTTCAAGAAACTTTTGAATTAAATAAATAAGCTAGAGTGAACCTCTTAATTAAGAATAAAAAAGCATGTAGTGAACCATCAAAATGATCTAGGTGTGGTTGTTGACCAAGAGGAAATCATGTGAAAACAAAGGTCCCAAATTCAATGATAAAGAGGGAGATAATTATACTAAATTATTTATAGAATAGCTAATGGTACATGAAGACTTAACAACATTTAATCGATTAGGGTTAACAAGATAGAATTTCAAAACCATCACAATCTTAACACGATATTGCTAATTATTTCAATGAGATATATGACTACAAAAGTAAACATAGAGTAGCAAAAGATTGGACAATCTATATTCAAAAACTGATCCTTCCACATGTGATTTAAATTGTCATTTCATGAAAGAGGAAATATGGGCAACGATCAAAGGTATATCAAGTGACAAGGGCCTTGGAATAGATTGTCATCCCATGATTCTACTAAAAATTTATGATATAATTTTTTTGATAGTAAGAGCGATACTTTATTCAAGTAGAGCACTCAATTTGATGTCTTAAAGGTTCGAACTCATAACCTCTAGAATATGAGTCTAGAATGTCATACCACTAACCAATTGAGGTAGTGGTCCTTGGCAAAATTTTGAGACATAATTAAACATGACATAATGAGCTCATTGAATGAATTTTATAATATAAATCTTCAGTTAGGGAGATTCAATTTTATTAATGTCATAATGATCCCTAAAAAAGAAAAATAGAGGCTAGCAGATTTCAGACCTACATCACTTATTAACTATTCTTTTATAATTATCACAAAAGTATTAACAAATAAATTCAAAACTAAAATGGATAAGTTAATTGATAACATGCATACACCGTTTATTGAAGGTAGAAACATTATGGTTGGGGTTGCACTATAGAAGAATTCATTAACTACTGTAAAAAAATTAACACCTATGCTCCACAGATTAAACTTCGCTATAGCTTTCAACTATACATTGGGGCTTCCTGTTGAACACTCTCAGTGTAAGGAATCTTAGTGGAATATGGATTGGTTGGATCAATCACATTCTATTGTCTAGTAAATCAAATATCTTTTTCATCGCTGCCAAGGACAACAAAATTTAGTGTAAACCTAAATATGGTCTCCGTCAGGGTGATCCCGTTTCGTGCTTACTTTTTAACTTCATATCAGATGTATTTAGTCAAATTATTAAGCTTGCTATAAGTAATAACATTTTTCCTAGATTCGGTGATGATATTACAAGTGATGGCATACTTACTATTTAATATTTTGATGGCATGTTGCCTTTTTTCCCATTTACCTAACCATATTGCTTCATTAAAATTAACCTTATATAACCATGAACTATTATCTAGTCTTAATATTAATATTCACAAAAGCTCGATTCTTACCTTGGATGATAACTTGAACTTTAAAACGATGTTACTAATGATAAAGTTAAGGGTGTAGCCTAAGAGAAATTATATAAATGGTTATTGTAGTACCCCGTAATTTGGCTTTAGCTATTGAATTAGTTAGTTAGTTAATTAATCTAGCTCCTAAATGAAATTTGCGCACACAATGGAATTTGGCCATGAAACCACACCATTAAGGGAAGTAATTGGCAATAATTAGTAAAATAAGAATACAAAATAATATAAAAAAGATAATAAAAATAAAATAAAAAATAAAAAAATAACAATGCTAATACAGTGATTAGCAAACCATCAAAATTTAACATGCATAAAGACCAACAAGAAAACTTTAAACTGCACCAAGAATCATGCAATTTAGACAAAGAATGAAAAAGACATGATATCTCAAAGTTGGACCCAGGTATTGTTTTTACTGTAAAAATATGGGGGAAAACATGCTTCGAGTACTCATGAAAAAATTCTAAGCAAACTTTCATTTTGGAGTTTTGCGATCAGAGTCCAAATGAAGAAGTTTTGAACGAAAAATGAATTTGAAACAAAAATAATTAAAATAAGAAAATTAAGTAAGATTGCCTAGGACCATAGGTTGACTACAGTGTATAAGATGTCAACCAAGGGCGGTTGACCCCTAGGTAGGGGCAGTCGACCGCCTCTATGTGGCGGCTCTATTAAACCTAGGCCATATACGGTCCGGATTTTAAATCTTACGGTTCTGGTTGATTTCAGTTCTTATAAATTCAGGCATAACCCTCCCTTGTCTTCATATATTTTTCTAAATAAAGCAATGAAGCTCTGCCATTTCTTCTTCTCCATTTTCCTTCTAAATTATAAAAATAAGACATTTGTATTTATATTTGTAAAAATCAGAGAAAAATAGAAATCAAATGATAAGGAGAAGAGAAGAGAATCAACTATACGGGTATTTGAGGTAATTTATATATTTATATATTTGCATCTACTTTCTCTCCCAATCCCAAATCTCTTCTCAGATCTATAATTCAAATGTTTGCATCTACCCTTTTTATACATTTTTCTTGTATTGAAAAAGGATTTGGAGATGATTTTAAGGTTCTACATCAGATCTGAAGATTTGGCTCGCTTTTAAAAGGCGAGTGGAAAATTTTATATATTGTATATGATTTTAAGTCCATCCAGTTGGCATACATTTGATTTTTATGTCTAAATCAATTTTATTTGTGAATTGTTGGCTTAAATTAGTTTATAAAACTATTGCCTACATATGCTTGTTTTAGATCTAATTTGAAATATGCTTAAAACTAGATCTGGAAATCAGTCCCAAAGATTTTAGAATTTGATTGTTGTATATTTTTATTCCAGATCCGTACTTAGGTGTAAAATAGGATTTCTGGTTTACTGCCCAATTTTTTCTATGTTGTAGATTTTCCATAGTTTAATTTATGAGAAGAACAATTGCTTGAATTTTATAAATTTGTTTACTTTATTCACTTTTCATTCAAAAGGGCGACGTTTGATCTAACAACGAACACCCATAAATAAAAAGGAAAGAGATGTGTAAAGTATAAATTTATTCTTCATAGTTTATACTGTCTATTCCAATTAAAAAGAAATTATCCATTCCTTGTAATTTCAAATGGAGTCAATCTTTCCTTTTTGTGTTAAACCAATTTATGGAAATCAAAGCGGAAAATCTTACTAAGGAATCTAATTCTAGCAAACTATGGAAAATATATTCCAGTTACATATTTATGACTAGAATATAATTGGTTACGAATAGGTAGCATTGTTAGGCAGTTTATACGTATTTATTGCATTAATAAAGAAGAACATAGTCTATTCATGTTTGTTTATGTATAATGTTCGTTATTTATTATCATATTTTGGGAAGAGAATAGTTAGAACTAGAAAAGGTAGTAATTTATATTAATGGTAAATAAATTAGGAACTCTTATTAATTAATTAATAGAAAATGAAAGATTCTAACCTAAATTAATGAGAAATAATAGATAGTATTAAATTAAGGGTTTCAATTAATAAAGACAAATAGATTAACGGGACTGATAAAAATGAAATAGATATAAAAACATTATTAATTTGAAATTAGCAATCATACATAAATGTCTTAGGAAATGTCCATTAGGATTTTATGGAAAAATTGACATTTATGAGCATTAAAAGGAGATTTATGGGTATATAAGTATTTAAGATAAATCTTATTGTCTTAAATTAAAAAGGGAATTAGTAAGCTAAGTCCAATGTCAATATAAAGTATAAGTAAAGACTTTGGATGGTTAATTGGACATAATAGGTTTAGTGATACGAGGTAGTAGAGTCACTTGATGGAAGACTGCCATTCACTTTGAGACAACCTATAGTCGGGTGCACTTACTAATGATGTGATATATCACTAATCCTAGGACCTGTGACGACATGAGGGATTGTACTTACTTTCTTAATTGGAAATTTTCAAACGGTCTAGATTTAGAATTAGGAGCGGTGAGGGATATCTCTAAAATGTTTTTCAGTGTTGAGGTATTAAGTCGCTATCTTAGGGCCCGCCTCCCTACCGAAAGAAGTAACCTAATGAGATTCCATATTTATAAGAGTGATAATGGATATCTCGGGAGAGTTTACTTTAAGTTTGAGGTATTAAGCAGCTGTTAGGTCAACCTATTTCCTTTAAAAGAAGTATTAACCCAATGAGATTTCCAAGCAATGTCGGCTAGATAACACCAGTGAGGAGTCCGCCTTGGGGTTAGGTATCAAATGGAAAGGCATACTTATAAATAGCTGTTAAATTGTCAAAGGCCTGCCTAGTCTTTATCAATGAGGTATTAAGTGACTTAGATACAGACTCTTGCATTGCTATGAATTTAATAACGATTTATGCGCTAATGGTATGACTATTACAAATTATAAGGCCATATATAGTGGTCATAGGTCTTTGTAGTTAGGACCAATAACTCAACAATGACGACCCTAGAAGTCCACCTTGGGAATAGGTCTTAAATGATGGAGTCTACCTCGGTTGAGGTCATAAATGGCAAAAAAATTTCTATGTCTCTTTTAAAAGTATTATTTGGTAATAGTAGAAGCCCGCTTCGTATTTAGAAGTATCTAGTGTCTAATGGACTTGGATGTATTAGGTGGTTGATAAGGCTTCGTCAACATTTCATACCTTGGGAATGGGTTGGTAAGTAATCACGTGTGTAATGCAAGGTTAGATTAGAATTGCTAACCTTAATAGACATAACAATTAAATGGAAACCAATCGATATAAATTTAAGTTATGGACAGTTTATAAATTTTCTAGTCACTAGAACGTTGTTCTGACCCCCTCTTCATTACAACCCACAGGAAAGATTTAGGGGAACATGTCACTGGAGCTGGACATGTTTAGTTGTTAGAGAAGCCTTCTTTTATCTCATGCTCGATGCTGATGTGACATTTTGTATCCAAGGAATGCCATTAATTCCAATATAGTAGTCATAGTTAGTATTCTTATCCTATTATTATTTCCGCTGTGAATTTAGATTTCTTTCAATCTCTGATAATGCTCATGCTTATATGCTAGTATCAAATTCAAAGATCTACGCCTTTATGGACTTGGGATTCAATCTTTTTTTTTTTGAAATTTCGACAAATTAAGGTATGGCTAGTTACATTTTGTATCAGAGCCAGGTTAGTATATCAGAGGAATTAGGATAAATTGAGAGAATGTATTCATACTTTCCTATCTAGTATTAATATATTTTTATGTTAGATTCTAAGAATTCCGACTATAGAATTAGTTGTAGTTACACTTCAAAGGAATGGGCAAAGCAACTATGGGTTGGAAATATCTTAGAGTTAAGATTTTCATGTCGACTCCAAAGTACCTCATGGAGTGCTGGCGATGCCTATGGCACTGTTGATAAAGAGCATGGTTATGACATATGGCTGAACCCCAGGGACTGGAGGTGTTCGACTTGATGGTTGAGATCTAGCTACCTTGTGATTTTTGATTTTGATGATGAGCTCCAGTCGGAGACACATATTTATTCTAGATGGGCTGGAAATTGTAGTTTTTATGTTGCAAACATCCGAGAACTTGTTTTAGCAAGAGATTGTCGATCGATCCCCTCTTTGACTGTAAATCATATTTTTATTTGGTAAATTAATGTCAATTACTTAATTTAAAAACCATGAGATAGTTTTTACAAAGTTATTTTGGAAATGCCTTAGATTTTGGAAAAAAAGTTTTCAAAGGATTTCTTTTCCCAAGGATTTATTTTAGAAACTTTATTTTGGGAAGTTTGAAATTTTAATTTTTATAGAAACACGTATACCACTAAATTGGCCATACTAAAAAATTTGTTACAAAATGGAGTAAGTTATGAAACCCTTATATACACACCAATAAAGATTGATTCTATTTTGGTAAGAAAATAAATTTTCGATTTGGAAAATGAGTTTCAAGGGGTGAATATTTAGCCCAATAATTTTCTTATTTTCGAAGTTTTTAAAATTTTCTCTCTTTATGATAAGGATAAAATAGGAATAACATTCATTTTTATTGGCGTATGTAGTTTGAAGTCTTATTGTATCTACCGGCCATTGAGAGAAATATTTTCATGTGAGGTATGCAAGAAACAGCAGTGGAATGTGTTCAGGATTTTGGAAGTATTGTTTGCCGTAGCATTTTTGTTGAGGCTATTGCAGCCTTGCCGAGGAAGGGTCTACATGGTGAGTTAGATACCGTAGTGTGCAAGGTAGAATTTTTTTTGGATGAGTCATGTTAGAGAAGGTGTGCTGAACGGTCGTTATAATATTAATTAATTTATTAATTTAACTCGGTTATATTGGGTCCAGGTTCAGACCACGCTCTAATCCGGGATAGCAGTCGCCCACTAGCGGATTTGGGCCAAACCCGAACCTAGAACGCAACTATAATTCGCATCCAAAATAGCAGCCGGCGTACCTTGTAACAACCTAAAATTTAACCCGTAATAATTAAATTTTTTAACTAATTATATAATAAAATAACTTTGTGAAATTATCAGAATTGAGCCACACGAGTTGCAACATTGTGTCTGTGGTAATTTTCTAGTCAATTTCCATATATAGAACATCAAAAGCCAAGCTAATATGACTAAGTTATAAAATAAACTAAATAAATAGAAAAAAATAATACACACACATAGACAGGTCAGCCGGCCGGTCGACTTGGGCAAGGGGGCGGTCGACCTCCCGGTCGACCGCCCGGTCGACCCGCTTTGCCTATTGGCGACCGATCGAACGTTCGTTCGTTCGAACAATTCGGTGACGAGTAAGCACGTAATTTGCATCCTTTATTTCAATTTGGTCCTTACAGTTTTGCATCTGATGGCTCCCATTTAGCCTATGATGTGGTTGTATCCTATTCAATCTCCAAATCCGACGGTCCGAGATCCACTTCTACACCTAT
Source organism: Allium cepa (assembly GCA_030765085.1). NCBI lineage: Eukaryota > Viridiplantae > Streptophyta > Magnoliopsida > Asparagales > Amaryllidaceae > Allium > Allium cepa. The sequence continues at coordinate 583,025,252 of CM060940.1, forward strand.
AAATAGACCCCTAGACCTAACACTTTTTTCTCATTCTATATTTTCTCCAATTGGGTTCACCTTTCTAGGGAGGACCCTAGACGGAATAATTTTTCCAAAGGAGAAAATCGATATAAATTAAAATATTTACAACCCCAAGTGGATCCGGGAAGACCAAAGGAAAAGCTTAGGACCATAGGTGAGTGATTGTGATTATTTTAAGATTTCTTAAAATTTAAAACAATAGGGTTTCCAATAATTGTAGTTTTACTCTGATTTTTTTGGAATCGCCTTTTCAGTAATTTGTTTACTATTTTAGAATTATATTCAGTCTATTCCTTTTAGCTACTCTTTTCAGTAATTTTGGTTTATTTCTGTCAAGCATAACTTTTTATAGATTTACAGTTTATTTATAGTATATGTACAGTATTTATGTTTATTTACCGTTATTTACATTTTTTCGACGTTTTCGATTTTATGCAAGCGTCTATTCTCTTCATCCCCCTTTCTCTCCGCGTATGGATTAGAATAAATTAAATGTGAATATGGATTATATAAGTAAGAATACTGAATAAAGAAAATATGATGTAAATTAAAAAGACTGCAATAAATAATGGAATTGAACTGTAATAAATAATGGAATTGACTGAAATTATGCCTAATGAGAATTGGAATAAATAAAGATAATTGGCATAGTTATAACTTAAAATTATAACTAAATAGAGTAAAAGATGAAAGAAGCTTATTTTCGCACTTAGACCTTCGGTTAAGTAATAAGCATAATAATAACGTAGGTTATAATAACAAATTGAACCAAATGAGGCTTATTTAAGAATTAGGATAAATTAATAAGCAAAGATAGTAGGAATAAATTGTAAAGGCTTATTTAAAATAATTTATCCAAGTTAATAAGCAAACATGAAAGTAGGAACTGTACCAAATAGCATTCCCTATGGCACGCTTATGCTAAGAATGGAAGTAATTGGTCAAATAGAAGTCCAAATCATGGGCGATTTGAATAAAGGACGCAACTAGATATTATCTGAATGAAGGGCCAGTACCAACAGAATTTCCCATGTAGATTCAATGGACACACGGTGATCTCACGTTAGCCTGAAGTGGGATGAGGGGCACGTTCATGCTGGATGTTGAGGTAATAAGAAGACCCAATAAGTGAAGCAAAAGGTAGCATGGTCGTGGTGGCAGTTACGCGTGCGACTTCCTTTCGGGTGCTCAGTAATAGCTATGAGTCCCAAGAGCTTAGTGTGGGTGTCTTCCGTAGACACGATTGTCTACTGTGCAGGGGGCTATATATGGCGTCTTGGCCATAACAACATTTTATGTAGAGAGTTATATAGCAACTGGTCCACATAAAGCTATTATAGATTAGCAGGCCGATCAAAAAGGGTAGAATTAGGGTCACATCCTAATTATAGGATTATGAATTCAGCCTAATCAAAGCAAAATTTTAGGACAAGTGCAAGCAATCAAATGTTAACCTATCTTATAAATTGATCAATATGTAATCGTACTCATTTTTAGTTTATCTCTTTCCTATTTCTGTTATTACCCTTATGTAATCTAAAACTGTTGTAGAGTCTATTACTTTTATCTTGCTTAAAGAGTCTAGTAATTACTATCATTCACCAGACTTTCAGTCTGACCCACTACACTACTTTCCCCTTTTCTCCCTTAGGCAATGAAGGGAGAAGTTAGTATATTGCTGCAGCTTGTAGTTCTCCTGGAGGAGATTTCTTCTATGTATTACTTTTATTTTAGCTTTTGCTCTTTCTATGTACTGGCTTATTTTGTAGGATATCATGTACTCTGATTTTGAGACTATGATTTTTATTTCATAAGACATGATGGATTTTGAGATATGGATGTTGTGTTTGGTATTTGACTTATTTATGAAATAATTATGAAGCTATGTTTTAAATGAGTTATTAATTTAGTTCCTATTTTTACCTATTTTTGCCTTGTTAATCTTAGTCTCTTTTAGTTTCAGTTATACCTACAACGCACCACGCCTCTTAATGTGTCATTTTGGGTATATTAAGGGGTGTAGGGTGTTTCATACCCCCTCTCATTCTCTTTATCCTAATTGTTTCCACCTCCTCTTTCCTTCATCAAATCAAAGCCTCCCTACTCCATTCCTCCACCAGTCGACGCCAAAATTCTTGCACGTTGGATCTCTCCCCACCACCACTCCGGATCTAAACCCTTATCTACTTTTTTCAACCGCCTCTCAACCTATGGCACCACCCCGCATCGGTGGCTCTTCCTCTCGTCATTTCGGTCTCACTTTGCAAGAAGCCGCTTGGCTTGACCCGAGTGAGCGGAAGATCGCCACTTATTTTGTAATAGTGGACTTTGATTTTCTCCATAAACGACTGGTGAAATTCAAAGATTTTGCTGCTTTTTGGCTTGAAGAGCTTTTCGTCACTGCAGGACTTGCACTGATCTTCCACTTTAAGACCGATGAGCAGGAATATTACGCTTGCTGTATCCGCCTTTTCGATGCATAAATGGCATACAATTTTAGTGGTGGCAATAGCTATATTGAGTTCGAGGTGAAGGGAGCTTGGATCAAGATAACAAATAATGATGTTGCTGGGATTTTGTAAATATCTGCAGTAGACGTTGATTTGGATGACATAGAGATGAATGATCCTGAGATTCTATAGTGGATCTTTTCCAGAAATGTCCATGATTGGAGGATTGATAATTTGCAACCAATTGCCTATCTCATCGTGCACATCATTCAACATAACATCATTTCAAAGATGAGAAGCATCAACTAGATCTATATCTCAGTACGGAGAGCCACCTATACTATAATTGGTGACGTAGCCGTCAATTGGGCTTGTGTTTTGATGCTTCATATGGTCGATCAAGGAGTTGGTACCCCAAGGACTCACTTTCCATTTTCTCACATGATTAATCAAGTGTTTAGGCATTACGAGGTAAATTTAAGTGGAGAGCCAGTAGTTAGGAAGATCCCTTCAACCACCGACCGGACCACTATTAAGAAGATGAATATTCCTTTATCGCCAGCCACGCCACCTATACCAGCATCAAAGCAGCGACCACATCAGTTGCACTGGCGGAAGGGGGTAGCGCATGGCATCGAGGGATACCTAAGTCCTGAGCATGTTGCTATCCTTCAGGTTCTGGCAGAGCTCCGAGAGGTTAGGGCAGAGCAGCAATGCCAAGGGTGTAAGATTGAATGCATAGCTGCCATGTTATGACCCTTCCACGGTCGCGGCTATAGCTCGACCTCTAACCGTGGAGCAAGAATTTCTCACGTTCGTAGGTGGTGTTTTATTTAAGATTGTTGTATCTTTTTATTTCCTGCATTTTTCCTTTTTCTTTAGGTTTGTTTGGGTTGTAAAACTATTGGTTGTCTCCTGAAATTGCACGCATGACGTTATGACAATGTTCCTATTTATTTATGGTATTATTGTTTCAAGTTATGTAAACCACTCTTTTTTATGCATATGAAAGAAATAGTGTAAATATGGGAATCTCATAAAAGACACTTAACCAATAATAAATGCAATATAAGACTGAAAATTTAGAATAAAAGGAAAATTTTAGCGAAAGACCGGTTAAAGCCTTTTAGTATCATGGATCATTATTCTTGTTCCTTAAAGGCTAATTTTTTGGGTAATTAGGCATAATAATTTTTTTAAATAAAATATCATGTTTATGAGTAAAGGTTAGTTGTAGAATTTTAGAATTTGGTTTATGTGTTTAACACATAATCAACTTTCGATATGCTGAGTTATGGCTTGAATTATCAAAAAATTGGGCATGAAATATTTTGGAGAGTTTCTCTTTCGAAAAAGATATTGGGTTTTAGTTATTTTTTCCTCTTAAATTGATTTTAGAGTTTTTGTCTAAAAATTTGATTTCATTACAAAATGTGCATCTAAACATTCTGGCAATTTATTTTTCCAATAATGTACAAATTTGAAAAGTAAGAAAGATTTCAATGAAATCTTTGATCTTAAAGGCAACATATTAGGCATAGGGAAGACAAATAGAGTTGGAATTTGTGAATTTAGTAGTGCATTAGGTCAAAAATATGATAGAACATAAGCGATAATAAAGAAAAATCTATTTTAGCATTTCAATTTCTATTTCCATACCTTTTCGACGACACATGCGAGTCTACTTTTAGACTCGAGTCTATTTTAGAGCTTGAAAATAAGCCTCCTTATGCATTTTGTATGTGGAAAATTTGGAGTAAATCTAGGGCAATGGGGAAAATTCCACTGTACTACGGGAATGCGAAATTTTAAGGTGGTAAGAATGATAAATTCTCCACCTATATTCCTTTATTCAGCATAGGATTAAAGTTTAGCAAGCAATTTTTTGATGCGTTAGATTATTGGTTGGTAGGAAGTGGATGCAGATTGGTTGCTTCTTATTTTTAATCGTAGGAGTGTGGGGTATTTGAAATATTTTTCAAAAAAAATAAGCTGCATACATATAGAACTACTAACATATATATAGGGTGCTTGCATCATGCTTTCAGAAATATTTTCAAAAGAAATGCATTCATATAGGAGGGTCCGATTTATAATCATCATGTATACATATTTTCTATGCGGCGATACGATAATACACTATGCATTTGTGCACGTTGGTTGAAAAATTGTTTGTATACTCACTAGTTGTGTAGTTTAGGATAACTAGGAGCTAAAATCATGACTTAGACATTGGTGAAATATCGGGGACAAAATTCTTTTTAAGGGGGAAGAATGTAATAACCCATAATTTGGCGTTAGTTATTTAATTAGTTAGTTAGTTAATTAATTAAGATCCAGAAATGGAATTATGTAAACAATGGAATTTGACCAAAAAACTAGCACCATTGCATCATAGAAAATTTTTGAGCAACTTTCATATTTGAAGTTTTGTGATTGGAGTTCAAACGAAGAAGTTACGGATGAAAAATGAATTCGAAACAAAAATAATTAAAATAAGAAATTAACTAATATTGCCTGGGCCAATAGGTCGATCGTTGTGTATAAGCAATTGGTATGGGCGGTCGACCCACCTCTATGCGGTGGCTCTAGTAACCCTAGGCCATATACGACCTGGATTTTAAATCGTGTTGTTCTGGTTGATTCAAGTGCCTATAAATTCAGGCCCAACTCTCCCTTGTCTTCTCATATTTTTCAAAATGGAGTAATAAAGCTCTGCCATTTCTTCTCCGCTTTCTTTCTAAATTATAAAAATAACATATCTTTATTTATATTCATACAAATTGGAGAAGAATAAAAATCAAATGAAAATGAGAAGAGAAGAGAATCTACCATATGCGTATTTGAGGTAATTTATATACTTGTATTTATTTTCTCTCAATCCCAATTCTCTTCTCATATATGTAATTCTACTATATGCATACCATTTTTATAGAAATTTCTTGGATTAAAAAAGATTAGGGGATGAATTAAGGTTCTAATTCATATTTGGATTGTTTTTAAAAGGTGAGTGGGAAATCTTATATATTGTTTATGATTTTAAGTCTATTCTGTTGGCATACATTTGATTTTTATCCTAAATCAATTTTATTTTTGAATTGTAGGTTTAAATTAGTATAGAAAACTATTATCAACATATTCTTATTTTAGATCTATTTTGAAATATGTTTACACCTAGATCTGGAAATCAGTCCTAGAGATTTTAGAATATGAATGTTGTATAATTTTATATCAGATCTATACTTGGATGTAAAATAGGATTTTTGGATTATTGCCCAATTTGTGCTGTGTTAATTTTTCATAGTTTAATTTATGGGAAGATCATCCATTTGATTTTTATAAATTTGTTTACTTTTCCACTTTTCATTCAAAAGGGCGACGTTTGATATAACAAGGAATACCCACAAACAAAAGGAAAGAGATATGTAAAGTATATATTTATTCTCCTTATTTTAAACTATTTATTCCAATTAAAAAGAAATTATCCATTCCTTGTAATTTCAAATGGAGTCAATCTTTCGGTTTTATGCTTAACTAATTTATGGAAATCATAGCGAAAAATCTTTCGAAGGAATTTAATTCAAGCAAATTAAATATGGAACACATATTCTAGTTACATATTTATGACTAGATATATTTGGTTACGAATAGGTAGTTTTATCAGGCAATTTATATATATTTATAACATTAATAAAGAAGAACACCATTTATTCGTGCATTATTTATGCATAACATTCATTAGTTATTATTATATTTAGGGAAGCACATAGTTAGAATTATAAAAGTTAGTAATTTGTAGTAATGGGAAATAAAATAGGAATTTCTATTAATTAATTAATAGGAAATGAAAGATTGTTACCAAAATTAATAGGCAGTTAATGAGAAATAATGGGTAGTATTAAATTAAAGATTACGATTAATAGAGACAAATGGATTAATAAGATTGATAAAAATGGAATAAACATAAAAAGTTTACTAATTTGAAATTAGTAATCATACATAAATGACATAGGAAATATCCATTAGGATTTTATAGAAAAATTGTCATTTATGAGCATTAAAAGGGTATTTATAGGTAGATAAGTACTTAAAGTAAATCTTATTGCCTTAAATAAAAAGGTAATTAGTAAGCTAAGTCCAATGTCAACCTAAGATAGTATAAGTAAAGACTTAGGATTATTAATTGGACTTAGTAGGTTAGTGACGCAAGGTTAGTAGTGTCACTCGATGGAAGACTGCCATTTACTTTAAGGCTACCAGCAGTCAGGTGCACATACTATTGATGTGAGATATTACTAATCCTAGGTACTATGACGATGTGAGAGACCAGACTTGCTTTCTTAATTGAAAAGTATTAAACGGTCAAAATTGGGAATTAGAAGCGGTGAAGGATATCTCTAAAAACGTTTACTTCAGTGTCGAGGTATAAAGTGACTATCTTAGGACCCACCTCCCTACCGAAAGAAGTAATCTAATGAGATTCCATATTTATAAGAGTGATACTGGATATTGTAGAATACAATAGCCTATGACTTTGTTTGATGATAATAAACATATATATATATATATATATATGTATATGTATGTATATTTATTTATTTAAATGTATTTGTCATTGCACTGTTTTATTTTTCCACATAATTAAATAAATATTTGTTGAATAAAATAATTAACTCAGCATTCATATTTAAACAAATATTTCATTCAAACAAATATTTTATTACAAATTCAATAGTACAAATTTGAGCGCTCGCTACATTCACAAATTTTCAATTACAACACAATTTTCACTTTACAATTCTATATACATACTTCACCTCACTACATAATTCACTCAACACTCATACACTTGATCTTGACTGGCTCTAGCTTGTGTCAAGCCATCTATTATACCAATTAAAAAAATAACGCAGTATACTAGTGTAACAGCCCGCAAATCCGTACCCCTTGAGTCTACACTATTCCACAACAATCAACTCAAGTTGCATAGAAATACGAACCATTTGGGTTAAAGAAGAAGAGGTAGAAGAAGAGAAAACAAAATCAACATCAGAATCTAACCATCGCAGCGGAATAAAATATAATAGATAGTAAATAATCTTTACTCAAAATCAAATGTATCAGTTTACATATATTACATCATCAGAGTACATCAGTCACAGCTCACATCAATAACATACAATGGGATACACAACTACTCAACACAGCGGAATATATATATATATACAAGTACGAGAGTACGTATCGACATCCAGCTCGTCTCCTGAGCTCCACAGCATCATATCCTGTATTCTTTAATACTCGGTCTGACCCGAGCATTACAGTTAAATAACACCCGAGTCAGTCTGGAATACCAGCGTGAGAAAATCACACCCAATTGATTATTAAAGTTTCAAAAATCCTTTGAAAACAAAAGCATCTCGTAAGACCACGCCACAAATAAACATGTCGGGTTTTTACCTTACGATAGCTAAAACAATTTTTATAGAAATCCTCTGATATTATAATAGGGTCTATATACAAATACTTATAAAATAGCCGAAATTGTTACATGATTAAATTCCAGCTACTAGCCACAGAGTGGGTAATACAAACAAAACTCGTAAAAGGCTCGTAGGGAGAATGGATTTCCAACAATGACTAGACACTGGGGTACCACCTGTCACAGTACGGGGCCTAGATCACCGTACCGAGGATTACTCCCTTCATCCCCTGCAACACAAGGCCGGAACCATTCCTTACTGAACAGTCCCGAACAAGATAAACCCCGTGGTTGGCGCGACCAACCACCCACTAAGCCGAAATATATAAAAAGGGACATCTAGACAGGGGAAATATCTTGTCCTGCTTGGGCATGACCCACCTAACCTTGCTGCATATCCCCTGATTTTCAGTCATTCCCATTTGATGAGGCTTGAGGCTAAGCGTTACCTTTTAGAACGTTTCCACTTAGAATGCCCATCGCCCACCTGACGATGTTTCGCAAGCATTCGTCCATACAAGTCCGTCCCGGGTTCGAACGGAACCGAAGGCACTACTCCTACTACATCCATTTTGGAAATATCCTCAGGATTAGTAGCGACTAGCCCTTGCACTTCACTGCTCCATCTTCGACTCCGAACACGATTTTCGCACGAAACGTACAAACCGGATCGAAGTGGTTTTCGAGAAATAAATCTCGATCCCGGTCTCTTCAAAACGATCAACGCAGTTGGCCAATATTGATAGTCGGTTATTTAACTATCAATTAACATTCACAAACATCCATCAAACAATAAATAATTTTCCAAATTATTTATTAACCTTAAAATATCTTCACAAGATATATTTCTATTTTCAATCCTTTGAAAACAGTTTCAAAACCATCTTTCTTTTCAGAATAAACTTTCCCAAATATTCTCTATCTCCTCTGAAATCACCAAGCACAAAACTAGATTTTTTTTTTAAAATAATTTAAAACATTTTACTTTAAAATATATACTTATAAAACATTTAAATTAAAGCTACTTTAATAATTTGTTAAAAATACATACTATATGAATATTTGAAAATAAAGTTACTTAGTAAATATAAAACTAGATTTCTTCTTATAAAAAAAAACAAAATACTAAGTTACTTCTTAATAATTACTACTAAAATAGATTAACAGAACATCTTACATGAGACTTTAAATATTAGAAATAATAAATTTTACAAAACTTACTTTCCTTAAAAAAAAATTGTAAATCATTTAATTTGTCTTTAAAAATTTACCTTTTTTAAAAAAACATGTACTTGGCTATCCAGAGAAAATTCCAACTTCAATCACTTAAATCAATTTTCCCAAATTGATTCCCAATTTATTTTATTTGAAATGGATTCTTTTGCTTATCAGTTCATTTCCAAATTCAGTAGTTATGGACTTTATTATTATTATTATTATTTTATTTCTTCTTTACTCTTTCAATAATCCAAATCTTAAATTCTAAATAAATGTTTGTTCTTTTTAATTACTAATACTGCATTTTAAAATTCATTAACTTTCTGTTTATTCAAATTTTCCTTTCCATTCTCAAGATTCATTTATTAGAATTTTAAAGTCACTTTATTTCTTTTCCAAGTTATTTTTAAATTTATTCTGTAATTATTTTACTTGCAATTTCCCTTCTTTTATTTTTCGTTTCTAAATCAAATTTATAATTTCGGTAATTCATTATACCCAATTATATCAACCAAGCCATAGCATTCAATACTTCCACATAATTCATTATAGGATATCAAACAGTCAGAACAGAGAATATAAAATAATTTAAATAAAAGTTGAGGGGTCCAGTTGGATCCCTCCAACCTGTTTTTCCCTGCATTCACAGACGTTAGCACAATATAATATGCCAATTCCAAAGTATATCATACTATAGCACATCAATCAATCTCAGCCATTCAAACAATTATTTAAATTTAATCATTTAAATTTAAATTTAAATTAACTGAGTGAGATTAACTCACCTTATGCCGTTTGTTTGCAGTCCACTTCCATTTCGTTTTGTTTCTTCACAATATTGACCTTGAATAAACATTTATACAGTTTATTAATATTTGAATAAACCGAACAATTCATTTCCACTTAGTTAACTAATGATTTATTTAAACTAATAATTTATTTATTATTATATATTTTTTTAAACTAATTTCCCTTTTAATAAAATATTTTTATAAGTTTTATTTATTTTATTCTTCAATTTATTTTATATAAACCCACAATCATTTCAAAAATTACTATTTCATTTTCTTCTTTTTCCCAAAATCACATCTACAAATATATTCCTATCCGTAAATTTTTATTTTTCTCTGTGTATATATTCCCACATATATATACTATCAAATTAAAATAAACAAATTGTATACTTATGTACCTTGATGATAATTATCACTATGAAATTTAAATTGAAACAGAAACTACCTCCATCGATCGAGCGAAAAATCAACGAGCTCCAGCTCGAACCCAGATCGCGCCTCCATCCATGTCAATGCCTATTCACAACTCTGTCCACGCAACTGTCATCACACGAGCACGCGACCCAGTCCACACCCGATTTGCGCCTCCCCGGCATCTACCCAGACCCCACAGCAATAGATTTCGCAAGCGGCCGCCATACCTCGACCTCCACGGCACCGCTCGCCGCCATAGCAGCTCCTACACTTGCCGATGATAACCCTAGTCACCCCTTCGCTGACGCTCGCGATCGAGCCCTTGAAGTCGCGTACGCTTCCCCTCTCGATCGATGCCCTAACCCGAGACGGTGCCCTAACCCTAGTCAATCGCCTTTCCTGAAACCGCTTTTCCCCACATACTCGCGAATTCCCCTCACGCGAGCGGCCATGAACTTGATTTGAATCGAATAGCTTATGAATTGGATAAGGGAGGACTCGGTGCTCAAGGTTCTGCATCGTCTATCTATTTTTATTTTTTTTAAGCCGAGAATTTGTTTTAACAGAAGGAGGAGAAACATGCCCCTTTTAATTCCCTGTTCGTTCATTCCTTCTGAACGAAGCCATTATCATTTATTTTATTATGTATATTTGTTTCAAAATTTTCGGCTGAAAAGAAAGGAGCAACGTGATAAGAAATAAAGCAAGGAGGCGTATACAGGAAGGCTAAATTTTATTTTTTTTCTTAAATTACATTTCATTAGATTATTCATCAATTTAAAGTTCCAGCACGTTTATATCTCGTACACTCACACACTAGCTCCGAACAAAACAAAATTTGAAATCCGATAATAATTCAATATTACGGATCCAATGGAACTGGTTTCGTCGAATTCCGAGACTGTGCCTCGAAAGGCTATTTTTAAATTCAATTGATACGATATAAATTTCAAAACTGAACAAACAACTTCCAAATTCAATTTTAACACTTTTACTGCCTTCACTACCATCAATATAAATTTTATAAGCCTTCAATTTATTTTTAACCAGCTTAAAATTCCAGATTCAACAATTTACTCAACTTCAAATTATTTAATGCAATAGATTTAATTATCAATAATTAGTGATATTCGTAACTCAAATTAAAATTACTCTATTGAATACTTAAAATCAATTAAATATTCTGATTTTAGATGTTTGAAAATTCCGGGTCGTCACATTCCTCCCCCTTTAAAAGAATTTCGTCCCCGAAATTACTAATTAGGAAGAATGGTCCAATACCCGTTTACTTACCTCCAAAACCAAACAATTCAACAACTTACTAACTATCTTTTTATAAAAGTCCCATTATACTTTCCAAACCTTTCCCTAGTTTGCAAACAATCCTATTTGCCTAACCATTCAAGTTTTAATCATAAAACCAAATTTGAATTATCCAAAAATTTCTCAAAATTTTTCTAACTCCCTAAATTCCCGAAAAATTTCGTCAGCGTCTCCTTTGCGCGGCTAGCTCGGTACTACTACAAAAAGGCCTTTATGGGCTCCCAAATCCAAAAAGAAAACAAAAGGCCAAGTGGCTCAATCCAAATCCCAATCAAATTCCATACCAAATTTAAATACATACCTTATTGTCGGGCAATTTAAATTTATCTTCTGAATCAAAAACCAATTCTCTTTTCCCCTTTTACAATACCTGCATATCCTGCTTGGCACTAATATCCAATCACAATATCCCAATACATTTTTCGACTTTCTTACAAAATGTCAATATCTATTCATTTCAATATTATCTTAGATTATATTTGTAATATCAATTTCCAATCTAGAATTTTACCACTCCTTTCTTAAGTTAGTATAAATATTTTATATGTTTCTTATCTTTATTTCTCTTTACCTCTTTTAGTTTATACTTATTTTTATTCAAGCCGATTTCCACATTACATATGTATTTCATTTATTTACAACTTTGAATTTTTAAATTTTATCCTTCATTTATAACTAATTTAAGTCATTACTTTAATTAGTTTCATTTACTAACTTATTTTAGTTTCCAATTCTAAATAGTTTTGTCGTTGACAAAATTTTCCAAAATTTTCTAACTCCCAAAATTTCTGAAAATTTTTGGCAGAGTCCCCTTTGTACGGAGGAGCTTTTGCAATTTGACAAAAGAGATAAATATATATACATCGACCCACACGGTCGGAAAAACCAAAAACAGTTCATATTTCCTATTTTTATTGTGTAGGCGTACCTTATTTAGCATTTTAAGCAAGCAGCTTATTATTTTTAGCAAATAGCACAACCAAATCCAACCATACGGCTTCCAGGTACCTGTAGTTACTCAATTTAAACATGTAAGTGCCAAATATATGCAGTTTAACTACATTTCACTTATTTATAATAGTTAAAACATATGAATTCTAAAAGAAACTCATACCAAACATCTTCCTGTAAGCAATTTATATAGTTTCCATGCTAATTCAACTGTTCCAATTCATTTATATCCATTTTCACTCAATTCGGATGGTTTTCGATTCATTCGTATACAATTCCATCAATTTTGAATGGTTTAGAACTCATTTGCTTACTTTTAATTTATTCTTAAGCAGATTGAACTCATATTTAATTCAATTGCTTTCAAAATCAATTTATTTTACTTCCACCAACTCATAGAATTTTAATTACTTCCATTTACATCCAATGACAATTTATTCTATGCAATTTGACAATATTTATTTGAATAAATAAGTATTTATGTTTATAACCAATTTAAATTGACTCCAACTCAATTTATACTTAATTCTATTCCATTTCGGATTTATTCACCATCCATTTATTCTCAGTTTCATTGCATTTCAATTTTTAATTCATTTACTTGCATTTCATTTTATTAATCAAATTAGTTTATTCAAAACCATTTACAACTTAGATCCATCTTCATTACCAATTAAATTTCCTTTTTATTTTAATTCATTCACATCCATTCATTTACATTTAAAACCATTCCGTAATTGTTTATTCCAAACTATTTTATTTAGCTCAAAACAACCAAGCCATATCATTCAATAACCACTTCTCAACTTATTTAAACCATACTTCATTTGATTCTTATTTATCTCATCCATTCATTTATTCAATAAAATTAGTTTACCCACATTCACTTAAACCATTCTAATAAACTTGAAACATTCTATTTTTCTTATTGCCTCAAGTTATTTCAATCCCTTAATAATTTAAATGGTTTACAACTATTTATTTAAGCATTTTCAGTCCATTAAATATTATCGGCATCACAGCGAATTTTTTTTATTCCAATTAAAATTTATTCCTACTTGATTTAAATCCATTTCACTATTATTAATCTAAATTCTAAGTTGAATTCCATCTAACTCCTTTCATCCTTTAGCTTAAGTTTATTCACTCCAATTTTATATTTAAGCTCATTTTATTTTCAAGTAAATTTTCTTATTCAACTTAATTCTCTCCCAATCAAATCTCAATTCAAATCTGCAACTTCATTTGATTGGTTAATATCAAATTTAACTTGTCAGATCCAACTCATTAAATTGATTACATGGCCATCTCCAATTTACTTCCACTTATTTGGATTTTATTTGCAATTCATACCATTACTATTTTAATCCATTTCATTTTTATTCTATACTTCCAAATTATATTTATTTTGTTATCACCTCAAGTCTAATTTTAATTAATAACTCAAGTTCTGATTTTATTATTCACCGTTAATTTATCATCCAATTTATTAACTCACAATTTAGTTTCATTCTCAATTTCTTTCACTTCATCAACAATTTGAATCCATTTTAATTTAGAACTTGAGTTTATTTCCAAACTTTATCATAAAGTCACAATTCAATTTCATTAACTAATTTACTAACAAATTTGTTCGTCCTTTATTTATAATCCAATACTTGAATTTTAACTCCAAATATCACTCCATTAAATTTTCTTAGTTCAATTTAGTTTATGATTCAAGTTTGGATTTTCTTTACATTTTCCAACTCATCAAAATATTAAATTTGGGCTTTGTATTCCATTTTAAATTTTATAAGTCACCACTTATTGTTTTATACAATTCCATTCATCATAAGCTGGAATATATTCATCTTTTTTTATTTTTAGCTCAAGCCTTATGCTTCTTTATAACCCAAGCATATTTTATTCATGCATTTTAATCCTTTTATAAGTTATTCTGGTTTATTTATTTCAATCTAATTCTTATCCAATTTATTCTTATCCAACTTATTTTCTAGTTATCTAGGTAAGAATTTAATTTCATTAATTAATTCAATTGAATTCTCATCCCAACTCAGTTTTACTTTAATCTAAATTTATTTAACTCAATTCAATTTCAACTTAATTCGAATACAACAGGATCTTATTTTCAGCCTATCCAATTAATGTCAATCCAGTAAAAAAAAATATATATTTCCCATCCAAGTTAATTTCATTTTTATCTCTTCTCTTTAATTTTAATATTCCAACATTCAAAGCTTATACTCCCTTCCTGATTTAAAAATCATCTCAATTTATAAGCTTACAATGATCTCATCAGGATTTTTTTAAACACCCGGCTTTAGCTTCAAATTGTTTTGAAATCTCCAACATTTCAAAATCACATTTCTCAAAAATTTAAACCAATTCTGGCTTTATTCCCAACAAATTTCCTTTGAGATTTTCAAAAACAAACAAGTTTTCCTGAACAAATCAATTTGGTAGCAATTCGTCACTTAGAAATTTGAAAATGAATACTGATGATGCGGCCGTCATCATCAGAATTATTTTTCAATAATCCAAGTAATTTCAATGCTATATCACTTTCAAAATCCATTTTAAAACAATTTTCCTTTCAGAAATATCTCCAAAACAATGCTATCATTCATCTTCAAAAATAGTTCCAAATTCCCGGAATTTAAATTTCCAAATCTTGCTTAAATAAGTTTTGATCATATTTCTTTTGTACAGTTTATGCTTATACAAATTCTCCCTTGAATACATTTCAATTTTATAATTACATTTATAATTCATATTTATACATTTCATCTCATTATGACTTTATTTCCTTCAAACTTTGGATATTTTTTTTTCAATTTCTAGTTAAATTTTCAGTTAACAATGATAATACTTTAATATTATCTTTTCTATCATCCAAGCAACCATATATTAGCTAAATAGCTTACAAAAACTTTCTTTATATCGAAAATATATTTTTGGGTAAAATTATTTCATTTACCCATATTTAAAACAATACCGTGTCGATTGCTCTATTCAAATGTTTAGAAACCCCTTCGATACAGTTGCGCAGACTGTGTCGACGAAGGTTCATATGCCACTCAATAAATCAATCAACACGATATTAAAACAATTTATATTCACTAACAAATACGCGCTCATATCTATTAATACGCTCAAACTCATTTTAGAGTACTATAGACTCTATTTTAAATGAGTAATTTCCACCAGAGCCAAGCTTATCGCCAACCTATGCTCTGATACCAACTGTAACAGCCCGCAAATCCGTACCCCTTGAGTCTACACTATTCCACAACAATCAACTCAAGTTGCATAGAAATACGAACCATTTGGGTTAAAGAAGAAGAGGTAGAAGAAGAGAAAACAAAATCAACATCAGAATCTAACCATCGCAGCGGAATAAAATATAATAGATAGTAAATAATCTTTACTCAAAATCAAATGTATCAGTTTACATATATTACATCATCAGAGTACATCAGTCACAGCTCACATCAATAACATACAATGGGATACACAACTACTCAACACAGCGGAATATATATATATACAAGTACGAGAGTACGTATCGACATCCAGCTCGTCTCCTGAGCTCCACAGCATCATATCCTGTATTCTTTAATACTCGGTCTGACCCGAGCATTACAGTTAAATAACACCCGAGTCAGTCTGGAATACCAGCGTGAGAAAATCACACCCAATTGATTATTAAAGTTTCAAAAATCCTTTGAAAACAAAAGCATCTCGTAAGACCACGCCACAAATAAACATGTCGGGTTTTTACCTTACGATAGCTAAAACAATTTTTATAGAAATCCTCTGATATTATAATAGGGTCTATATACAAATACTTATAAAATAGCCGAAATTGTTACATGATTAAATTCCAGCTACTAGCCACAGAGTGGGTAATACAAACAAAACTCGTAAAAGGCTCGTAGGGAGAATGGATTTCCAACAATGACTAGACACTGGGGTACCACCTGTCACAGTACGGGGCCTAGATCACCGTACCGAGGATTACTCCCTTCATCCCCTGCAACACAAGGCCGGAACCATTCCTTACTGAACAGTCCCGAACAAGATAAACCCCGTGGTTGGCGCGACCAACCACCCACTAAGCCGAAATATATAAAAAGGGACATCTAGACAGGGGAAATATCTTATCCTGCTTGGGCATGACCCACCTAACCTTGCTGCATATCCCCTGATTTTCAGTCATTCCCATTTGATGAGGCTTGAGGCTAAGCGTTACCTTTTAGAACGTTTCCACTTAGAATGCCCATCGCCCACCTGACGATGTTTCGCAAGCATTCGTCCATACAAGTCCGTCCCGGGTTCGAACGGAACCGAAGGCACTACTCCTACTACATCCATTTTGGAAATATCCTCAGGATTAGTAGCGACTAGCCCTTGCACTTCACTGCTCCATCTTCGACTCCGAACACGATTTTCGCACGAAACGTACAAACCGGATCGAAGTGGTTTTCGAGAAATAAATCTCGATCCCGGTCTCTTCGAAACGATCAACGCAGTTGGCCAATATTGATAGTCGATTATTTAACTATCAATTAACATTCACAAACATCCATCAAACAATAAATAATTTCCCAAATTATTTATTAACCTTAAAATATCTTCACAAGATATATATCTATTTTCAATCCTTTGAAAACAGTTTCAAAACCATCTTTCTTTTCAGAATAAACTTTCCCAAATATTCTCTATCTCCTCTGAAATCACCAAGCACAAAACTAAATTTTTTTTTTAAATAATTTAAAACATTTTACTTTAAAATATAAACTTATAAAACATTTAAATTAAAGCTACTTTAATAATTTGTTAAAAATACATACTATATGAATATTTGAACATAAAATTACTTAGTAAATATAAAACTAGATTTCTTCTTATAAAAAAAAAACAAAATACTAAGTTACTTCTTAATAATTACTACTAAAATAGATTAACAGAACATCTTACATGAGACTTTAAATATTAGAAATAATAAATTTTACAAAACTTACTTTCCTTAAAAACAATTGTAAATAATTTAATCTATCTTTAAAAATTTACCTTTTTAAAAAAAAACATGTACTTGGCTATCCAGAGAAAATTCCTACTTCAATCACTTAAATCAATTTTCCCAAATTGATTTCCAATTTATTTTATTTGAAATGGATTCTTTTGCTTATCAGTTCATTTCCAAATTCAGTAGTTATGGACTTTATTATTATTATTATTATTTTATTTCTTCTTTACTCTTTCAATAATCCAAATCTTAAATTCTAAATAAATGTTTGTTCTTTTTAATTACTAATACTGCATTTTAAAATTCATTAACTTTCTGTTTATTCAAATTTTCCTTTCCATTCTCAAGATTCATTTATTAGAATTTTAAAGTCACTTTATTTCTTTTCCAAGTTATTTTTAAATTTATTCTGTAATTATTTTACTTGCAATTTCCCTTCTTTTATTTTTCATTTCCAAAATCAAATTTATAATTTCGGTAATTCATTATACCCAATTATATCAACCAAGCCATAGCATTCAATACTTCCACATAATTCATTATAGGATATCAAACAGTCAGAACAGAGAATATAAAATAATTTAAATAAAAGTTGAGGGGTCCAGTTGGATCCCTCCAACCTGTTTTTCCCTGCATTCACAGACGTTAGCACAATATAATATGCCAATTCCAAAGTATATCATACTATAGCACATCAATCAATCTCAGCCATTCAAACAATTATTTAAATTTAATCATTTAAATTTAAATTTAAATTAACTGAGTGAGATTAGCTCACCTTATGCCGTTTGTTTGCAGTCCACTTCCATTTCGTTTTGTTTCTTCACAATATTGACCTTGAATAAACATTTATACTGTAACGCTTCGGATTTTCGTTGCCGAAAAACCGAATAGTTATGGGTTTTAAAAAAGAAAATTTAAGAAAAGAAAAAGAAAGAAGAAGAGAGAAGATAGAAAATAGAGAGGAAAGAAGATAGACGATTTTTTAGAAAACAGAGAATTTTGGAAAATAGAAGATAGAAGCATTTTAAAAATAGAACGGACAGAAAGGAAACAAAAAGAACAACATCAGAATCTCACAATTCGCAGCGGAACAACATATAATAATAAATGAATAATCTTTAAACAAAGAACTATCAGTTATTACATTACATTTCATTACATCACATCATATCATCAGAGTGTACAACAACATACAACAATAAATAGTGCAGCGGAAAAAAGAAATACTATATAAACTAGTAATACGCCATGCCATCCAGCTTGCCTCCAGCAACTCCAGAATATCCAGAATATCCTGATAAACCTAACTCTTAACTGCCCGTGTGGAAATTGGTGGGCACCCAGAGTTTAGGAAGGAAAACAATAAACTCCGAGTCAGTCATGTGACTGGTGTGAGAACTCAAAACAGTTTATTTTTTTCTTTAAAATCAAAGTAGAGGAATATTTTTAAAATCAATTCGCAATGCTTTTAAAAATGTAACTACCATAAGACCTCCCACCACACACACAATGCAAACGCAGACTTGGAGGAGATTTCTTCTTATGTTAGTCAAAGATGCTTGATACGCATTTAAAATAACATTTGATATTATTATTAGTGCATAGTGTAGAAGAAATTCATTTCGAAAGTAAAGATATAAATCATAGCCAGCATAGGTACCATTATATTATGCCTACTATAGCTACCTCCTGAGGAAGCAGGTTCTACAACTAAAACCGTACAAGTCTCGTATTGTTTCTTTGGATTTCCAACGAATGGTCAGGCTAAGGAACTTCCTACTGCCACATGGAAACGCCTCTGGCTGGACGTCCCCGAGAACTTAACCAGCTCTCTGCCAACACAAGGCCGGGTTACCTTTATCACTAGGTAACTACTACACGAATATGGCATCCCCCGGTCCCATCGGACCTTTAACCGAGCGCTCGTCACCAACAACACCACACAGAAATAGATATAGTGTATCAACATGAGTAAGTATCTGGGCTCCATACCACGATACCACCCTTTCCAGAAGGAAATGCACATACCCTAAAGGGAGCTACCCCTCATAACCTTGCCGCATCATTCCTGTTTTGACCATTACCGGGATGTGAGGCTCGACGAATTCACGTCCACAAAAACATACTTTATACAAAAGCCATGCTTTGGGTCAACAAATGATCAACACAATGATCACTAAGATAGACGATCAAATAAATGATCCTATCACAATAATCAACACAATGATCATTTCAGCATCACTCAGCATGTCACATTACCAAAATGGGATATATTGCTGATAACTTCAACTATATAACCTTTGAGCTCGTACGTCTCAAAGAAGGGTGTTAAGCAAAGAATAAATTCTCCGCCACCAACAGAAATATATTTGAAAGAAATCGGCTTTATATCTCAAATTGTAATGTCAGGCATACAATCCATACAAGTCTGTTCCGGGCTCGAACAGAACCGAAGGCACTTACAAAGAAGTCCTTGCAATCCGGATATTCACAATCCTGATCGGATTCACCATCACATATGGAGAACTCAATACCGTAGCTACTCGGTGCAGAGTCAATCGATAGTTCATCCTATCGCTTTTGCAAATACCGGTCTTCAACACCGATCTTCAAATGCAATTCACAACGACGTATCACATATTCGGAGTGGGTTATACGACCCCATGGTCCTTTCCCGGTTAACCCGAATAGTGAGCGCTTATTCAAAAATAAGTGTGCATTCAAATTCAATCAATTTACATCAAATACCCATTCAAAGGGAAATATTGATAGTCGGCTATTGAACTATCAATGGATATGCATACATCACCAGATTCCAAATAATTTTCCAAATTATTTATTTTCCAAAAATATCTTTACAAGATATATAATTTCAACACTTCAAAAATAAATCAATATTTATTTTTAAACAATTTCCACTTTCACATATAAATTCCATAATGAATTTATATTTCAAAATATCATGCATAGACGATTTCAACTATCCATTTCAATTTATCTTTAAAAAGATAAATTCTCTATATTCACTTTATATTGGAAAAACAATCCCATACTTATTAAATAAGTAATTCACAATCTTTTATTTTCAACACTTAGAAAATATTCAATATACTTAAATCGAATTAAGTATATAATTCATTCTTTAAGGAAATCATTCACTTAAACATATTTACTTGGGCCAAAACGAATGTTGCGTAAAACATCGTTACGACAACCCAAAATCACTAGTATAGGGATTCGAAATTAAAATAGATATATAAATCCCAATACTATTCAAAACATTTCCTTTCGGAAATAATTTTACTATAACAACAGTGTTATAGTCCACCATTTCCTTTTATTTCTCGAAACATCTATTTCAACAATAAATGTTGAAATCTATTGTTTCGAATCTCAACACATTTTAAAACATCATTAGATCGTTTTAATTCTATTTAAACATCTCATTCAAAACAATTTCTTTAACATATCATTCACTATTCAAAAACGTGAATATACTTCTTTAACAAATCCCATCCTTTTATTCATTTTAATTCAAAGGATTATTCACTGTCTAAAAACGTGAATATAACTCTATTTCTAAGTTATAACAATTAACTTATCAAAATAAGTCGTTTGCGAATTTATAAAACAACGTTCATAAATTCCATTTCTCTTTATTTATAAAAACTTCCTTTTTATAAATTCCTTTATTAACCTATTCCTGTTTATAACTTAATTATAAACTAAAAGTTCATACTATAAGTTAATTACTTATAAAACGATTATTTTACAGAATCGTTCTTTTAAAGACTTTCCAAACCATAAATCTTATAACTTATAAGATTCATTTATTTAACAAATTTTATTCTTCAAATAACTTCACAAATTTATAAATCTTACTATTTATAAATTTCATTCTATAACTTCACCATTTAAATTCTATAAATTTCATTCTTTAGTGAAATTCATTTTCACTTCATTCAAACACTTATAAAACTCGTTTTATAATGTCAGTATTTCAATTTATAAATATCCATTTATAAATCTCTTAATATAAATCAATTTATATTATTCTTTAAAACGTCTTTAAATTCCTTTATAATTTCACCATTTTGATTTATAAAATAATCAAATTTTATAAATCCTATATTTAAACTTTTATCATATATTCAAAAATCCAATCTAAATTATTTTATAAAATCATTAGTTCATATTTCTCAAAAATCGACTTTTAATCGTATTTCTAAAAATCAGCTTTTTTTAACTATATTTCACAAAAACCATAAATTTTTATAACTTTAAAAATTATAACGTTAATTTATTTATAATGGATCAATTCCAAAAATATAGTATATTTTCAAAAATCACTTTAAAAATCATTTTAAAATCCCAAAATCTGGGTCCAATGATGCTACACACCAAATAGTCAATCACGACTAACAACGATATCATATATCAATATGAAAATCCATCAAATATCAAAATATCTGAAATTAAATAAAAACTGTTGAGGAATCCAGTTGGATCCCTCCAACCTGTTTCCTGCATCCACAAACATTAGCACAATACCAATTTCGCTCCAGTACGAAATTATCGCGGTATATGTTCTTAATAAATATTATCCGCTTAATAACGGCGTAATAGGGTCTCATCCGCTAAACAAAAAATGCGGGAAATCAACAACTGCAATATATACATATGCCAATATATATATATTGATATTATATATAATACCAATTTCACTGTTTATGAAATATTCGCGGTATATGTTTATAATAAATAACATCCGCTTACTAACGGCGCATAATGTCTATTTTAACAATCAATAATTTACAGTCATCATTCAAACATGCATTCAAATATTTTAAATCTAACTATTTAAAATAAAATCGAAACCTATTCGATTGAGTGAGAAATTCTCACCTTGGTTTTAAATTTCCGTTTTAGCTTTTATTTCGAATAAAATTAAACGCGCGTTTAATTTTACCCGAAATTCTCACTAACTCCAAACGACTCCAAACCAACTCCATCGCGTAGTGCTCGTCCATACGATTCCAACGCAACTGGATTTGCATTTTTCCGACCTCGTATGAAAAAGTTATGTATTTTACAAATTCGTACACGATTTATATAACTTAAATACAACATAACTTAAATATTTATAACCTACATCTATCATCCACCATCCACTCCAGATCCAACGGCCTAAACTTTTCATCTCCCTCACGTCTTCATCACGCACGCACATGTACAGGTAATGGACGCACAAAGTAACCCATTAGCCTAAATTAGGTTTTCATATTCCGATCACCCCGTTCCACTAAACTCCATCACAACCCCACCATTCGAACCGCCTCGACTAGAGCTACACTCGGCCCAAGGCACAATGAACTCGGCCCCCATCTGCGCATGAAATTGCGTGCGCAACCGTAGAGCTTCTAGCTCGATTTGCCGCCAATCCGAAGCTCCAAACACGATCATAGCCGTTGATATTGTAGATCTTGATGTACTCTACATCTTTCTAGTTGAAAGATTCTTGTAAATGTTGATGGATGAAGAGAAAAGAGGAGAAGAAGTTGGGAATGCTTCAGCCGTTCATGGTTAGGGCCGGCTAGGGTTTGAGATATTATATTTTTTTTTTTTTCTAAATGAAGGGTTGGGGTTATTTATAAGGAACGAGCAAGCGTAAACACTATTCATCCCGGGAATTCCGAACTCCGATTTAGGTGCCGTAACCAGCGTACCTAGGGTTTATCCCGCGTTCCGGACACAATGGAACAAGTTTCGGAAGCTAATTCGGAAGTATGTGCGAGTTATGGCTGAAAACGTTCAATTTGAATTAAACCGATTTAAACCGATTTCTAGGCGTTTTAATTTGTACCGGACAAACGGTAAATCCAATTGACTTGAAATTTGAAATCTTACAATAATATCACATTACGGATCCGATGAAACTGGTTTCGTCGAAATCCGAGACTTTTTGAAAAATGGCTATTTTGACTCGCCAAATTTAAATAAAAAAATAAATCGATGCGTTTCGAGCTGCCACGATCAAACGATAACTCCGATTGACACGAAATTTGAAATCCGGTAATAACTAACTATTACGGATCCAATGAAACTGGTTTCGTTCAATTCTGAGACCGCTCAAAAATTGACTATTTTACAGTCGATTATTAAATATTAAAATATTCAATTTTCACAAATTAACTTTTAATTCGATTTTAAAAGTTCTAAAATATCATTCTAACTTCAACATGATAAAATAAAATTTTACTAATCATTTTCTATCATATTTAACTCTATTTCCAATTATTTCCATAATTTAACGTATTAAATTATCGATTTAATTATCCAATTAAATCCAAAAATTCAAATAAAAATTTATTTGACTTATAAATTCACTTATTAATATTTAAAATTAATTAAATATTCAAATTTAAATTAATAAAAATTCTGGGTCGTTACAATCTTTCCCCCTTAAAAGAATTTCGTCCTCGAAATTACAAGTAAGAAAGTTACTGAATCCATTAACTTTTCCAAAATTCATAATTAAACTTCTTAAAATAACTTACTAAGTTTTCAAATTATACTTAGTTATCTTTTCAAAAACAAACTATATCATTTAACTTTCAATTCCAAAACAAAGTTAAAGTTTTCAAAAAATTTCCCATTTTCTCAAATTTTTTCTAACGCCTTAAATTTTCGGAAAAATTCGCCATAGTCTCCTTTGCGCGGCTCGATCCGAAAAAAAAAATGACAGTATATATATCACAAATATACATCTCATCAAGTAATGAGGCATCCCGAGGGGAAAAAAGTGTAAAAGTACGATATTTAATCCGAGATATGTACCTTATATTTTATTAGCAAGCATATACGGCTAATATAGCGCTAAAGCGAACTCCAAATGCGAAGCAAACGCGATCCGCACCTACTAAACACTTAACAAACAACATGAGAATCATGCATATATGAAAATAGTATCAATATACAACATATAGCAACTTAATAACTATACATGTTAACATAGCAAATGTAAACAACAAATGCAACATATTCATTTACATTGGATGTTCTTACTAACATTCATTCTCAATTCAATTAGTTTACATTTACTAATTAAATCCAATTCACATTCAATTCTATTCAAATTTATTTACTTCAAATTTGAATTCAATTTCATAGCTTTAAATTTCATTAACACTTAATGAATTGTATACAATCAACTAACAATCATATAACAATCAATGTTTATATAATACAACCAAATTCCTTTTCTTATATTCATTCTTATTCAATTTATTCAACTTCCAATAACATTATATTTTAATGAATCTACACTTATGTTCATTATTTCATATCAATTAAATTTACATTCAATTGATTAACACTTAAGCCATTCATTCAATTCAATTACAAAGTTGAATTCTATTATATAACTCAAGTTCATATTTCTTTTAATCCACTTGATTATTTACTTCGATACCAAAATCAATTCCATTCAACAACACTTAAGTTATATTCCATTTAACTTTAAATTCACTTCTTATATATATAAGTTTATTTCACAATTGTAAATCACTTTAATTATAATTCAATTCTTATAATTCTATTATTTATACAATTATCCTTTTATATAGATTATTCAAACAACCTAACAATCAACTTATATACACTTTAATAATTCTGAAAAATTATTTCTTTATATATAAAATATAATCAAGGTAAAATTATTTCATTTACCCAATTTAAAATCAATATTGTGTCGAATTATCTTGTTTAAGAGTTTAGAAACCCCTATCTACGATAGTTAGCTAGACTAGATCGACGGGAATCTATAAACAATCAACCGATAAGTCAACACAATATAAAACAAATTTTTTTTTTTATTCACTAACAAATACGCTCTCATAGCTATTATTACACTCAAACTCATTCTAGAGTACTGCTGACTCTATCTCTAACGAGTAATACCCTACAGAACCATGGTTGTCGCTTAACCATCAGAGCTCTGATACCAAATGTAACGCTTCGGATTTTCGTTGCCGAAAAACCGAATAGTTATGGGTTTTAAAAAAGAAAATTTAAGAAAAGAAAAAGAAAGAAGAAGAGAGAAGATAGAAAATAGAGAGGAAAGAAGATAGACGATTTTTTTAGAAAACAGAGAATTTTGGAAAATAGAAGATAGAAGCATTTTAAAAATAGAACGGACAGAAAGGAAACAAAAAGAACAACATCAGAATCTCACAATTCGCAGCGGAACAACATATAATAACAAATGAATAATCTTTAAACAAAGAACTATCAGTTATTACATTACATTTCATTACATCACATCATATCATCAGAGTGTACAACAACATACAACAATAAATAGTGCAGCGGAAAAAAGAAATACTATATAAACTAGTAATACGCCATGCCATCCAGCTTGCCTCCAGCAACTCCAGAATATCCAGAATATCCTGATAAACCTAACTCTTAACTGCCCGTGTGGAAATTGGTGGGCACCCAGAGTTTAGGAAGGAAAACAATAAACTCCGAGTCAGTCATGTGACTGGTGTGAGAACTCAAAACAGTTTATTTTTTTCTTTAAAATCAAAGTAGAGGAATATTTTTAAAATCAATTCGCAATGCTTTTAAAAATGTAACTACCATAAGACCTCCCACCACACACACAATGCAAACGCAGACTTGGAGGAGATTTCTTCTTATGTTAGTCAAAGATGCTTGATACGCATTTAAAATAACATTTGATATTATTATTAGTGCATAGTGTAGAAGAAATTCATTTCGAAAGTAAAGATATAAATCATAGCCAGCATAGGTACCATTATATTATGCCTACTATAGCTACCTCCTGAGGAAGCAGGTTCTACAACTAAAACCGTACAAGTCTCGTATTGTTTCTTTGGATTTCCAACGAATGGTCAGGCTAAGGAACTTCCTACTGCCACATGGAAACGCCTCTGGCTGGACGTCCCCGAGAACTTAACCAGCTCTCTGCCAACACAAGGCCGGGTTACCTTTATCACTAGGTAACTACTACACGAATATGGCATCCCCCGGTCCCATCGGACCTTTAACCGAGCGCTCGTCACCAACAACACCACACAGAAATAGATATAGTGTATCAACATGAGTAAGTATCTGGGCTCCATACCACGATACCACCCTTTCCAGAAGGAAATGCACATACCCTAAAGGGAGCTACCCCTCATAACCTTGCCGCATCATTCCTGTTTTGACCATTACCGGGATGTGAGGCTCGACGAATTCACGTCCACAAAAACATACTTTATACAAAAGCCATGCTTTGGGTCAACAAATGATCAACACAATGATCACTAAGATAGACGATCAAATAAATGATCCTATCACAATAATCAACACAATGATCATTTCAGCATCACTCAGCATGTCACATTACCAAAATGGGATATATTGCTGATAACTTCAACTATATAACCTTTGAGCTCGTACGTCTCAAAGAAGGGTGTTAAGCAAAGAATAAATTCTCCACCACCAACAGAAATATATTTGAAAGAAATCGGCTTTATATCTCAAATTGTAATGTCAGGCATACAATCCATACAAGTCTGTTCCGGGCTCGAACAGAACCGAAGGCACTTACAAAGAAGTCCTTGCAATCCGGATATTCACAATCCTGATCGGATTCACCATCACATATGGAGAACTCAATACCGTAGCTACTCGGTGCAGAGTCAATCGATAGTTCATCCTATCGCTTTCGCAAATACCGGTCTTCAACACCGATCTTCAAATGCAATTCACAACGACGTATCACATATTCGGAGTGGGTTATACGACCCCATGGTCCTTTCCCGGTTAACCCGAATAGTGAGCGCTTATTCAAAAATAAGTGTGCATTCAAATTCAATCAATTTACATCAAATACCCATTCAAAGGGAAATATTGATAGTCGGCTATTGAACTATCAATGGATATGCATACATCACCAGATTCCAAATAATTTTCCAAATTATTTATTTTCCAAAAATATCTTTACAAGATATATAATTTCAACACTTCAAAAATAAATCAATATTTATTTTTAAACAATTTCCACTTTCACATATAAATTCCATAATGAATTTATATTTCAAAATATCATGCATAGACGATTTCAACTATCCATTTCAATTTATCTTTAAAAAGATAAATTCTCTATATTCACTTTATATTGGAAAAACAATCCCATACTTATTAAATAAGTAATTCACAATCTTTTATTTTCAACACTTAGAAAATATTCAATATACTTAAATCGAATTAAGTATATAATTCATTCTTTAAGGAAATCATTCACTTAAACATATTTACTTGGGCCAAAACGAATGTTGCGTAAAACATCGTTACGACAACCCAAAATCACTAGTATAGGGATTCGAAATTAAAATAGATATATAAATCCCAATACTATTCAAAACATTTCCTTTCGGAAATAATTTTACTATAACAACAGTGTTATAGTCCACCATTTCCTTTTATTTCTCGAAACATCTATTTCAACAATAAATGTTGAAATCTATTGTTTCGAATCTCAACACATTTTAAAACATCATTAGATCGTTTTAATTCTATTTAAACATCTCATTCAAAACAATTTCTTTAACATATCATTCACTATTCAAAAACGTGAATATACTTCTTTAACAAATCCCATCCTTTTATTCATTTTAATTCAAAGGATTATTCACTGTCTAAAAACGTGAATATAACTCTATTTCTAAGTTATAACAATTAACTTATCAAAATAAGTCGTTTGCGAATTTATAAAACAACGTTCATAAATTCCATTTCTCTTTATTTATAAAAACTTCCTTTTTATAAATTCCTTTATTAACCTATTCCAGTTTATAACTTAATTATAAACTAAAAGTTCATACTATAAGTTAATTACTTATAAAACGATTATTTTACAGAATCGTTCTTTTAAAGACTTTCCAAACCATAAATCTTATAACTTATAAGATTCATTTATTTAACAAATTTTATTCTTCAAATAACTTCACAAATTTATAAATCTTACTATTTATAAATTTCATTCTATAACTTCACCATTTAAATTCTATAAATTTCATTCTTTAGTGAAATTCATTTTCACTTCATTCAAACACTTATAAAACTCGTTTTATAATGTCAGTATTTCAATTTATAAATATCCATTTATAAATCTCTTAATATAAATCAATTTATATTATTCTTTAAAACGTCTTTAAATTCCTTTATAATTTCACCATTTTGATTTATAAAATAATCAAATTTTATAAATCCTATATTTAAACTTTTATCATATATTCAAAAATCCAATCTAAATTATTTTATAAAATCATTAGTTCATATTTCTCAAAAATCGACTTTTAATCGTATTTCTAAAAATCAGCTTTTTTTAACTATATTTCACAAAAACCATAAATTTTTATAACTTTAAAAATTATAACGTTAATTTATTTATAATGGATCAATTCCAAAAATATAGTATATTTTCAAAAATCACTTTAAAAATCATTTTAAAATCCCAAAATCTGGGTCCAATGATGCTACACACCAAATAGTCAATCACGACTAACAACGATATCATATATCAATATGAAAATCCATCAAATATCAAAATATCTGAAATTAAATAAAAACTGTTGAGGAATCCAGTTGGATCCCTCCAACCTGTTTCCTGCATCCACAAACATTAGCACAATACCAATTTCGCTCCAGTACGAAATTATCGCGGTATATGTTCTTAATAAATATTATCCGCTTAATAACGGCGTAATAGGGTCTCATCCGCTAAACAAAAAATGCGGGAAATCAACAACTGCAATATATACATATGCCAATATATATATATATATTGATATTATATATAATACCAATTTCACTGTTTATGAAATATTCGCGGTATATGTTTATAATAAATAACATCCGCTTACTAACGGCGCATAATGTCTATTTTAACAATCAATAATTTACAGTCATCATTCAAACATGCATTCAAATATTTTAAATCTAACTATTTAAAATAAAATCGAAACCTATTCGATTGAGTGAGAAATTCTCACCTTGGTTTTAAATTTCCGTTTTAGCTTTTATTTCGAATAAAATTAAACGCGCGTTTAATTTTACCCGAAATTCTCACTAACTCCAAACGACTCCAAACCAACTCCATCGCGTAGTGCTCGTCCATACGATTCCAACGCAACTGGATTTGCATTTTTCCGACCTCGTATGAAAAAGTTATGTATTTTACAAGTTCGTACACGATTTATATAACTTAAATACAACATAACTTAAATATTTATAACCTACATCTATCATCCACCATCCACTCCAGATCCAACGGCCTAAACTTTTCATCTCCCTCACGTCTTCATCACGCACGCACATGTACAGGTAATGGACGCACAAAGTAACCCATTAGCCTAAATTAGGTTTTCATATTCCGATCACCCCGTTCCACTAAACTCCATCACAACCCCACCATTCGAACCGCCTCGACTAGAGCTACACTCGGCCCAAGGCACAATGAACTCGGCCCCCATCTGCGCATGAAATTGCGTGCGCAACCGTAGAGCTTCTAGCTCGATTTGCCGCCAATCCGAAGCTCCAAACACGATCATAGCCGTTGATATTGTAGATCTTGATGTACTCTACATCTTTCTAGTTGAAAGATTCTTGTAAATGTTGATGGATGAAGAGAAAAGAGGAGAAGAAGTTGGGAATGCTTCAGCCGTTCATGGTTAGGGCCGGCTAGGGTTTGAGATATTATATATTTTTTTTTTTTTCTAAATGAAGGGTTGGGGTTATTTATAAGGAACGAGCAAGCGTAAACACTATTCATCCCGGGAATTCCGAACTCCGATTTAGGCGCCGTAACCAGCGTACCTAGGGTTTATCCCGCGTTCCGGACACAATGGAACAAGTTTCGGAAGCTAATTCGGAAGTATGTGCGAGTTATGGCTGAAAACGTTCAATTTGAATTAAACCGATTTAAACCGATTTCTAGGCGTTTTAATTTGTACCGGACAAACGGTAAATCCAATTGACTTGAAATTTGAAATCTTACAATAATATCACATTACGGATCCGATGAAACTGGTTTCGTCGAAATCCGAGACTTTTTGAAAAATGGCTATTTTGACTCGCCAAATTTAAATAAAAAAATAAATCGATGCGTTTCGAGCTGCCACGATCAAACGATAACTCCGATTGACACGAAATTTGAAATTCGGTAATAACTAACTATTACGGATCCAATGAAACTGGTTTCGTTCAATTCTGAGACCGCTCAAAAATTGACTATTTTACAGTCGATTATTAAATATTAAAATATTCAATTTTCACAAATTAACTTTTAATTCGATTTTAAAAGTTCTAAAATATCATTCTAACTTCAACATGATAAAATAAAATTTTACTAATCATTTTCTATCATATTTAACTCTATTTCCAATTATTTCCATAATTTAACGTATTAAATTATCGATTTAATTATCCAATTAAATCCAAAAATTCAAATAAAAATTTATTTGACTTATAAATTCACTTATTAATATTTAAAATTAATTAAATATTCAAATTTAAATTAATAAAAATTCTGGGTCGTTACATATACAGTTTATTAATATTTGAATAAACCGAACAATTCATTTCCACTTAGTTAACTAATGATTTATTTAAACTAATAATTTATTTATTATTATATATTTTTTAAAACTAATTTCCCTTTTAATAAAATATTTTTATAAGTTTTATTTATTTTATTCTTCAATTTATTTCATATAAACCCACAATCATTTCGAAAATTACTATTTCATTTTCTTCTTTTTCCCAAAATCACATCTACAAATATATTCCTATCCGTAAATTTTTATTTTTCTCTGTGTATATATTCCCACATATATATACTATCAAATTAAAATAAACAAATTGTATACTTATGTACCTTGATGATAATTATCACTATGAAATTTAAATTGAAACAGAAACTACCTCCATCGATCGAGCGAAAAATCAACGAGCTCCAGCTCGAACCCAGATCGCGCCTCCATCCATGTCAATGCCTATTCACAACTCTGCCCACGCAACTGTCATCACACGAGCACGCGACCCAGTCCACACCCGATGTGTGCCTCCCCGGCATCTACCCAGACCCCACAGCAATAGATTTCGCAAGCGGCCGCCATACCTCGACCTCCACGGCACCGCTCGCCGCTATAGCAGCTCCTACACTTGCCGATGATAACCCTAGTCACCCCTTCGCTGACGCTCGCGATCGAGCCCTTGAAGTCGCGTACGCTTCCCCTCTCGATCGATGCCCTAACCCGAGACGGTGCCCTAACCCTAGTCAATCGCCTTTCCTGAAACTGCTTTTCCCCACATACTCGCGAATTCCCCTCACGCGAGCGGCCATGAACTTGATTTGAATCGAATAGCTTATGAATTGGATAAGGGAGGACTCGGTGCTCAAGGTTCTGCATCGTCTATCTATTTTTATTTTTTTTTAAGCCGAGAATTTGTTTTAACAGAAGGAGGAGAAACATGCCCCTTTTAATTCCCTGTTCGTTCATTCCTTCTGAACGAAGCCATTATCATTTATTTTATTATGTATATTTGTTTCAAAATTTTCGGCTGAAAAGAAAGGAGCAACGTGATAAGAAATAAAGCAAGGAGGCGTATACAGGAAGGCTAAATTTTATTTTTTTCTTAAATTACATTTCATTAGATTATTCATCAATTTAAAGTTCCAGCACGTTTATATCTCGTACACTCACACACTAGCTCCGAACAAAACGAAATTTGAAATCCGATAATAATTCAATATTACGGATCCAATGGAACTGGTTTCGTCGAATTCCGAGACTGTGCCTCGAAAGGCTATTTTTAAATTCAATTGAAACGATATAAATTTCAAAACTGAACAAACAACTTCCAAATTCAATTTTAACACTTTTACTGCCTTCACTACCATCAATATAAATTTTATAAGCCTTCAATTTATTTTTAACCAGCTTAAAATTCCAGATTCAACAATTTACTCAACTTCAAATTATTTAATGCAATAGATTTAATTATCAATAATTAGTGATATTCGTAACTCAAATTAAAATTACTCTATTGAATACCTAAAATCAATTAAATATTCCGATTTTAGATGTTTGAAAATTCTGGGTCGTCACAACTAGAAAAAGAAACAAATTTAAATTGCAAAAATAAAATTTAGTTTAAAATTTATTTTTCCCTTAGGTATTTGGGTTGTTTCTTTTCATATTTTCTGACAGGGACCAAATATATGTGCATGAACAACTCATAATATTCATAGTATATCACTGTGAATATCACAAGGTCGCTTCCAAATTCCATCTCACAGACTAGTGCAAATGCACACATGTAGAAATCGAATATAAATGGATACAGCACATGTATTACACAATTACACATATATAGCTGCATATGTATGCATGTATACACATGAATATGTGCATTGATTTTCAAAATCAATGAGCAAATGCAGGTTCAGAGGAAATCTAAACTAGATTTCAAATCAAAACAAGAACACATCAGCAATGGATGGTTAGAGAAATGCAAGGGTAATAAGACATAGCCAGTAAGTCTAACAAAATCAGTGCAGACCAGGATATGTAATAACTCGAAGAAACTTCATAGTTAACTTGAAGCAATGTCCAGACCACCAGACATGTACAAAGTCAATTGTGACAACAAGGGATTCAACACAGGCTAGGTCTATTCGACTCAAAGCAACCAGACTCCAACCAGTTCAACATGGATGAACTCGAAGCAACTGGTCAAAGTGCTTATACAACAAGACTTCAAAAGAACACCAAACTAGACCACCACATAATGTAATTAACATCCAAGACTCCAAGCCAAAATCAAGGCATGTTTCAGTAGTGTTTTCAAACAAAAGTCAAGTAAAATCCGCAGACAACAAAATGTAACAAGACCTAAACCAAGTGCAACATGACACCAACATACAACATGCATTCAGACTTCAAGTGCAACCTTCATTTAAATGGAACCAGACTTCAATGACCATATACAAACCACCATATATGAAGCCTCACCAAAACAGCCTCACATGAAGACCTACTTGAATAACAAGTCAACAAGCAACTAGAATTGAGGACAAATTACCAGACTTTAAGCCAAAACATTTCAGAAATGCAGATCCATGAAGGCTTCAATATGGAACTAGAAAAATATGGAACAAGACTGCAATACCAAAGTGCAGACACATGAAGACTTCAACCAGAACAAAGTCACAATGCTTCAGACATGAGTATATGCAACTAAGCAACTGGACATAGAACTCGAAGCAAGCACAGTGGAGAGAGCATAACCATCACGTACATATATACATGACAACCAGAATTGATACCATAGAAAACTGAAGTGCACCAAACCCACACAAGCACAGTGACATGTATGCAAGAGTAGAGACATCAATTTCAACATGTACAAAGTTTAGCACAACACATATATACATACATTAATGTATGTATATATATACATCCTGACACACAAATAATATAGAAAAATCAAAGCCATGGATTATGAACCAGTCAAGGCATATGAAGTTTATCACTAGCCAGAGTTGGAATAAAGTCGTAGTGGGTTATATCATCGAAACCGTGGGTTCGGAAAATTGTTTAAAGTAACATGATTAACAAGTCGATTGTCTATTCAAAGTCAAATTCCAACAATTCAGCGAACGATGCCAAAGTCTTAGTAGGAAAGAATGGAGCAAATTCAAACATGTCGGAGATGAAAAAGTCAAGAATTCAAAGTATAGGGTTTTCGATCCCTATAAATTAAACCTAAATCATCGTCGGCATTTTCATTCAAGTTCGAGACAAACTCAGAGAGTTTACATAGAACAAATTAAAAACATATCCAAAACTCGAATCAAACAAGTAGAGCATAATCAATAATCGATAAAGGAAAATCACGTACCAATTCACATCATCATTTGAGCTCGATACAATTGGAGCAACCGTAAGCGAACAAAGTAAGGAAATCGATTGATGAAGCAATTCAACACAAAATCATCACTTCAATCGATAAATTTGATCGGCGTCTTCAATTTCCAGAAACCCTAAGTTTTGAAGAGAAGCAAAAGGGAACGGCTACCATATACGAATTGAAAATAAAGGTGAGACGTTTTGAAATTATTGGGCCAGTCTCTTTTTATTTATATTGGGCTTAGCATATAAAATAGGGTTATTGTTTAGTTCAGTTTATTATCTAATTTTCTCTTTTAAAATTGTGTAAATTCTAGTTGTGTAACTCGGTACAAACTACGGGGCGTAGTTTGAGAATTCACAACTTAGTGGCTGAGTTGTGGAAAGGTTTTGAGCTTAGAGTTAGGTTAATTGAGTTAGCAGATGTCACGAGTTTATGTGTTTTTGTAAGAGTAGAAATCTTGAGGGCAGCACGTAGGCAGTTTTTTGCCGAAGCTGGGTAAATCTGTGTGTGATATCCACTGCATTACTTTATGTTTTTATTTCCGCATTAATTTTTATTAGTACACCCTGTTCACTCCACTCTATGGTGAAAACAATCCTATAAGTGGTATTGGAGCAAGGTTAATAACATAGATGTCTAACCCTAGTTGCAAATCTAGAGAGAATCAGTGCAGTATTGTTCCCTCTATTTTTGATGGAACAGATTTTTTAAATTGGAAACTAAAAATTGAATTTTATTTAAAATCTGTTAATTCTAAATGTTAAGATATTATTGAAAATGGGTGTGATATAATAGACAAGAAAAATACTTCAATTAATGCTCTTGCTATGCATATACTATATTCTCATATTGATCGAGACAATTTTAACCATATCTTTCATTGTTAATGTGCACAGGAAATCTGGAACACTATTGATGCAATATATGGTGCAAAAATCAACAACGGTGAGAGATCCTCCACAATCGACTCGGTTAAAGAAACATGCTTGATAGGATTTGCAAAAGAAAGCAGTGATGAAGATTCAATAGCCGATGAGATAAGTGATTTTTCATTCAATGATTTAGTTCTCTTGTGCCGAAAATAAATTAAAAATAATTAAGCTCTTGAGATGAAAAATAATAAGTTGAAAAGGAAACAATCTAAATTGTGTTAGAAAAATAATGATTTGGAAAATGATCTTAAAAATATTAAGAAAAACAAAAATTCTAATTGCAAAAGATGTTTGGACTATGAAAAAGAATTTGCCTGTTTTCATGAACACTTTCAAAAGTCAGAAAACGAAATTTTAATTCGGGAAAAGAACAAAACTGAGTTGATTTGTAAAAATAATTTTGCAAAAAGAGTTGATAGTTTTAAGAGGTCGGAAAGTTCTAAATGTGCGATTTTTGAAAAGAAATCAAACGAGGTCAACGAAAATTTCAAAACCCTTGAAAAAGAAAATGTGATTTTGAGAAAAATCTGAAATTATTCGATCAAATCACGAG
Organism: Allium cepa; assembly: GCA_030765085.1. Lineage (NCBI taxonomy): Eukaryota > Viridiplantae > Streptophyta > Magnoliopsida > Asparagales > Amaryllidaceae > Allium > Allium cepa. Next base: position 583,061,417 of record CM060940.1, read on the forward strand.
TTTGAAAAGGATATTGAAAAAATCAAGGATTTTCAAAAGGTAAATTAAAAAAACTCCAACTCTTTGAAACTGAGATGCTAGAAATCGAGACTAAAATCAAAGAGCTTGAAAAATGAAAATATGGGTTGAAAATCAATAATTTTTAAAAGAGAGATAGTACTATTAGTTGTTCTACGAAGCTAATAACTGAAAATAAACTTTTAAAATCCAAAGTCAATAAACTTGAGTTGATTACTCAGAAATTTTTCCCTAGAGAAAAATCATTTAACATTCTCTTAGAAAATCAACTCTTCATGAATAAAAGGAAATGATTTGGATTTGTGAAAATGTAAAAATATGAACAAGTGACTAATAACACTGTTAAGGGAAAAGTGTGATACCCAAATGCGTAAAGTGTGGAAATATAGGACATGGCAAGAATAATTATCGAATATATACAAACACAAAACCGTTAAACAAATATGGATTCCAAAAGGTACAAATATAAATGGTTTGAAATAAAAATAAATTTGGATTCCCAAGGGTACGATTGTAGATGTTAATGGTTTGTTAAATAGACAAATTTGGGTACCAAATATTTCAATAGATAACAATAGTGGTCCTACATCCTTAGTTAGACCATTGCCTTCTCCAAAATTTAGACACATAAGTAGGCTAAGGAACAAATTTGATAGAGATAAATTTCGAGTTATTCTAGATAATTGATAAGCTTAAAAAATAAACGTTCCTTAGCCTATAAAGATTAGATGGAGACATCACATTTCAGATATCACGACATCGAAGGAAAGTGAGGTATGATCTCTTAACTCAATTTGTTCGCATATTGTTAGTTATGTTATCATCGACATTGTTGAATTATTTCTGCCATATCTCGAGCATCTTAACTACGAATTGTAAAATTAAAGATGTTCTAGAAAATAAATTTGTAATGCTACAACTTTCATTTTTTGTGCTTCCCTAGAATCTAAACTTAAATGGGTGAAAAACTACAAATCATTTGGAGTGTCGTTTGAAAACAGTTTCAAAACTTTCTTAACATAGTTGTAGTAATTCGATCATATCTTGATCATCTCAACTTTGATTTTTGAAGCTTTTGAAGTTCTAGAAAGCTAATCGATAATTCTACAACTTTTCTTTTTTTAGTTTTTATCGATTCACTTTGGAATGTCATGAAAAACTGCAATAAATTCAATATATAACTCAGAAAGCATATCTGTTTTATACAAACAAGTTGTGGTATTTCAAGTATAATTTTTGATTGGTTTGAAAAATTGACTTGAAACCTATTTTGGCAAGTAGCATTTTTGAACATATAAAATTCTCATTTTATGAGCCAAATCAAACTTCAATCTTTTATTAGCCAAATAAAGGTTTCAAATTGACTGAGTCTTTGAAACAAAGATTGTCAACTACTTTAAGACAACAATAATTATTGACTCTCTTCATGTCTTCCAAATCAATTTTCAAAACTTCTTCGATGAATTTTTTTGAATGTGTGTTTTTTCTCATCATAGATTACTTTACTTGTGCTTGATATAAATGGATGTGCTGAAAATTTCAAAAAACAATTCAAGTGTTCGGGAGTAAAATGCTTTTCTTATATACCACTATAATCACCATGAATACCTCAAACATAAGTGGCATCTGATATCTTCTCATATTGAAATCATTTTTGCAATTATTTAATTATTCATACTGATTTTCAATTACAGGTCATTTTCACAAAACCCCCTTATAGAAAATTGATTTTCACTTATTTTAATTTTATAAACGGGTTTTCATCATGTTAAAAATACTCTAGTTTATTTTGGCAAAAGATTTACTCTAGAAAAGATAACCACTGACTAATTGAATCTTTGGGAACTTATCAAAATTATTATAGTGCTTGAAAAGTGATGGATAGTGATTAAATTATATTTCATAACAAGAGGAAGTATAATTTTAGAATTTCATGAAAATTAAAAAATTTTATAATATTTTTAGATTAGTATTTATTCCATAATCATTTCTATCATTTTCACCTTTCTTTCAATCCATACATCATAATATAGTGTGCAGAATTTGGTATTTCAAAATAAGGAAATATTTTTTTTGCAAAATAATTATATCCTAAAGTATTCACTCTCATTCAAAAGTCCTCGCTGTTACGCACGAGTGAATTACTTGAATTTCTATATATAGGATTCCGTTCTCATTTAAAAGTCCTCGCGGTTATGCATGGATGAGATGCACATAAGAAAGGGATAAATATCAAGTATATTCTAATCTCATTTAAAAGCCCTCACGGTTATGCATGGTTAGAAAATACTTGGCATATTTTTTAAAAAAAAGGGTGACTACTAACCTCATTTAAAAGTCCTAACTGTTATGCATGGTTTGTAAGTTCATTATATTTTTTTGTACAATATTTGAAAAGGGAAAATGCAAAAATTATTCTTTTATTGAAAATATCAAACTCTTGTCACTATATAAAATTTTCCACAATCCTACCATTGCTCTGAAGTGGAGTTTGTTTCTAATTAATAAAATATTATGATTTTTGTTTGATTAATTGGAATTTGAAATTAATATTTCCTTCTTGATTTGATTTTATATTTTTAATCAAAATCGTAGCTATTTCAATTACTATTATTAATTTTTGATGATAACAAAAGGGGGTGGGGGAGAGGTTAAGATTTTGATTTTTGAGCGATATCCTTACTAATTTCGAGAGTGTTTTTATTCAAAGTTATTTTTAATTAATTTTTCAGTTTTAACTACATGCATTTGTGTAGGGGGAGTTTCATTGTACGGAAGTTTCATTTTAACTACAAGTCGAACTTCATCAGGTCTATCTCAAAGTCAAATGCCAACAAGTCGAATAACGATGCCAAAGTCATAGCAGAAAAGAATGGAGCAAATTCAAATGTATCGGAGATGAAAAAGGCAAGAATTCATTACAATCGTTCAAGCAAAAATCGAGTGGCCAAGCAAATCAATTGAAGAATTCAAACCAATATATACGAACAAAATTATAGGGCTTTTGATCCCTATAAATTAAACCTAAATCATCATCGGCATTTTCATTCGAGTTCGAGAAAAAATCAGAAAGCTTACGTTGAACAAATTAAAAACATATCCAAAACTTGAATGAAACAATTCGAGCATAATCAATAATAGATAAGGAAAAATCACGTACCAATTCACAACATCATTCGAGCTCGACACAATTGGAGTGCCCGTAAGCGAACAAAGCAAGGAAATCGATCGACGAAGCAATTCAACTTAAAATCATCACTTCAATCGATAAATTTGATCGGCGTCTTCAATTTCTAGAAACCCTAAGTTTTAATGAGAAGCAAAAGGGAACGACTAGCATTTACCAGTTGAAAATAAAGGGGAGACGTTTGAAATTATTGGGCCAGTCTCTTTTTATTTATATTGGGCTTAGCATATAAAATGGTGTAAATTCTAGTTGTGTAACTAAGTACAAACTACGAGGCGTGGTTTGGGAATTCGCAACTTAGTGGCTGAGTTGTTGCAGCGTTTTGAGCTTAGAGTTAGCTTAATCGAGTTAACGGGAGTCACGAGTTTTACGTGTTTTTGTAAACATCTGATTACCTAATTCTAATAGAAACGTTGGGGGCAACACGTAGGCAATTTTTGCCGAAGTTGGGTAAATCTGTGGGATATCAATTGCATTAGTTTCTGTTTTTATTTTTGCATTAATTTTTATTAGTAAATCCTATTCACCCCCTTAGGGTGAAAACGATCCTACAGATATCTTGGGAGAGGTTCACTTTAGGATTGAGGTAATATACGATCGTTAGCTCCGTCTCTTTCCTAGAAAAGAAGTATTAAGTAGCCTAATAAGATTTCCAAGCAATGTCAGCTAGATAGTACTAGTTAGAAGTCCGCCTTAGGGTTAGATATTAAATGGAAAAGGTGAGACGACCCACCTCCTCCATACTCAGAAATCAACACTAATACATCTTCAGTATTCACATGTCGTAAATCTATGTACCGGAGAGGCAGATTACCATGGGGCAAAGAAAAAAATAAGACAGAAGACAAGAAAATAATAGAATCTCACATCGTTTTCAACTCGTAATCATACATGTGATAATTTCAAATTGCTCTATCAGAGTTAATACAAATCCGGTGGGGATAATTATAACTGCCTATCCTTATATATGATAGTAGCTACCTAATACATAACACAATGGAATAAATAGGTGGCTTCTACAAATGATCCACAATGCTCCAGGCTCCTTGCTCCATTCCAAAATGCTCCAAACTTTCCTAACTACTTGGCTGCCCGAAAAAATAGGGCACCTAGAGTTTAAAGGAAAAAGACTCCGTGTTAGTCATGGTACTGGCGTGAGAACTTCAAAATACGATATTTGAGAACAAAAAGGTATCTCATAAGACCACGCCACACATAAACACGAAACGAGTTTTGCCTTATGATAACCAAAATCTTTATTACATGAAATTAAGGGATATTATCTTTAATGACATTCTTTGAAAAACATTTCCAAACAAATTTATTAATCTTAGCCGAAATTGTTACATTATTAAATCCCAGCATACCACCTTGTTACACAATGCTTTCTACAACTAAAATTGTACAGGCACTTATTGAAGAATGATTTTCCATACAAATGACAAGGTAGGGGACTACATTCCGACAGTACACCTTTAGAGGGATGCACCTAGGGTCCAGATACTGAATGCCTAAACCGGCACAAGACCCGCCTACTCCTCATGCTGGATAGTATCGAATATGTCATCATCCCGGTCGTTACCGACCTTTAACGGGATCAGGAGTCATACATTCACCACATACTTAGACATGGGTAGAGCAATCTAGAAGGATGATGACATCTCCTAATTGGAAACGACCCACTTTGCCTTGCTGCTTCTATCCTATTTTTGTCATTTCCAGGTGATGAGGCCTGAGGTAAACGATTACCTTTCCACATTGCACATATCATATCTCTAAATGCCATATTGCCATTTCTGTTGACTACTAATTGCCTTCCACAGAAATACAACCCTTGAGCTCATACATCTCAAGGAGGGTGCTAATCTAAGAGAAGTTGCCTTCTCCGCCACCACTGATGTACGTTTGTAAAAACAAATGTACGTAATCTTTAAAAATGCAATGTCAGACAAACGTCCGTACAAGTTGCCCAAAAACAAGACAAACCAACGGCACTCTCCTACTACCACTAGTAGCGAGTAGTCCTTGCAATTCGAAAAATCTCCACAATGAGTAGACCACTACTATAAATAACTCTGTAATAGGAGCTACCCAGAGCATGCCAACTAGCAGTCCTCATGCCATGAAGATCCAGGGTCTTCAATAATCGTCATCTTCAACATGTCTTCACTTTCGAACGTACACATTGGTTCGAAGTGGTTTCCAGATAGGAATCGCCCAAATCCGACCCTGGTTCCTTCGAAATCCAATCATCGATAAAAAATGATGTAATTAGGTGACTGTTTTTCGATTCATTTTCTTTACCAAAATATCTTCGAGAGATATATATTTTCAAAATATTCTTTTAGTGAATACGGAATCATTTAAACCTTTCTTTTGAATATTTCTCAAATCATTTTTAAGAGTATCTTTTGAGAAAATAAGATTATAGAAATCATTCTACTTTTATCGAAAATCAACTTCCGTAATCAACGAGTGCTATAGACGGAATAACGGTGAGGTCGCCTTCTAAATTCCACGAATAGGACAAGTTCCCTTTTCGGACTTTAATAATGAGTATAAGAAGATTATTTCCATAAAGTCCGAGTTGAGCATCCGGGCATTCCTTTCGATGTGTTCCACCCCTCGCTTAAAAGAGAAAACTAAAGCCAGGTAAGTTCAAAGCACTGATTGCTCCATCCCTAACCTTAGCTACACACCTTGTTTTCACTTTTTGTTCTCACAAGCGGGACAAATGTACTAGTTGTTTCTGCATACTCATTTTCCCTTTTTAAATCACTTAACTATTTTTTTTAACCATCTTTGAAAAAATTTTAAATTGTTCAAATTGTTTTTAAAATGCTTTATTATTTACTTAAAAACATTTGCTAAGGATGTGAGAAAGAATTGTTAAGTTCCAAACTTTATTTCAAAAGTTATGGAAAAGCGTTGCGAAAAGTATTGCAAATAGTGTTACAAAAAGTGCTTTAAAAGCTATATTCTTCAAAATGGCTTTTATATCATTTATAAAACATTTTTTCAACTTAAATCACTTTTAAAACATTTTAAAAGATTTTTAGAATTTATTTCATATTTTTAAACCGATTATTTTATCAATTTTCAACTTTGGTCATTTAGTGCAAAAACTGGATTTTTCTTGAAATTTATTTTGCCATATTTCAAAATATACAAGATGAAATCTTGATTTTCTTTTTTTATATGAAAGGTATGGATATAAGGATTCGAAAATTTCTTACTTCAAAGAATTACGAACTATATTCCACTTCTTATGTTCATTGAACTTTGACGCGAATACACGAACTACCGTTACGAGACGCGTAAAATTTTAGGCGTATTTTGAGATTCATATCCAAACTTTGCCGAGACAAGTTTAAACACTTAAGAATCATTTCTAATGCATACTCAAACATTTCTTTAAGGTATAAATGATTCCATATCACATTTTATTTCTTTTGAAAAGTGATTTCCATGTGATTATGCGTCGTGTAAATTCATGACTTGTTTCAATGTTTCATGCAATAAACAATATATGGAAATCAATATCATAAGATCACAATTGAATATATACATATAAATTAGGAGTTCTCACTTTGTTCGGTTTTGGCGAACGGAAAATCGGCTATAGCTTCGCTACTTGTTGTTCTTCGCTCACGATCCTTTGCGCACTTGGACTCGAATTGCTTGACTTGGCTTAGGGGAGGTGGATGGTGCTCACGGCCAAGGTGGAGGAGAAGTACTGCTCGGTTCTAGGTGGTGGAGAGGTGGGCCGTGGGTAGAGGGGAGGAGGATGTGTTTGAAGTGGGTTAATGGTGTTTGAGTGGATATTTCTTTAGTAATTAATTTTGGAATATTTTAGAATTATTTTATGAAGAAAAGAAGCTATTAGAGAAGTGGGGAAAAGCATGAAAAGGAATAAGAAGTTGTAAAAAAAGTGAAGAAAGTGGACGATTATTTATAGAAAAAGTTTTGCATTAAAATAATATTTTGTAAAAAGATAAATATACCATTTTCTTATATTTTAAGCAAAATAAAACTTAACATCACATTTTAAATCATTAATTTATGTTATTTTAACTTAAGTATTAAGTAAAGAAAGTAATAATTATATTTTCTTGATTTGATGTTTACTTTTTGACTTTATAACTCTTTTTTGTCTTTTTATGCTTACTTTTTCTTAATTATATTCTAGAATTATCTAAGTATGTTTAGTAAAGTAAACTTGATTAGTAACTATATTAATACTTTAACTATTTGAATATATGTTCATATATAAGAAAATAAAGGTGCGACAACGTTGCGACAACTTTAAATCGACAAAACGTTGATTTTTGATAAAATGTTTTACGATCACATTTTGACGTTTTAGCTATTTATTTATGTAAACCAAATTTGAAAATAAATTTGTATAATGTTATTTAAAAATATAAATGCTTATAAATTAATTAAAATAATTTATTTAATCTTCGAAACTTACTTTTCTAAAATCAGCATTTTGTCACTTTTATCGATATAAGCAAATGTTACTATTTTTGTGTACATTTTTATTTCCAAATCCTATCTAATATTATTTGAATCATAAAATTTTATTTAAAATCACTTTAAATGTTATATTTTGAAGTGGTTAAATTCTGGGTCTTTACATTCTTTCCCCTTAAAAGAATTTCTTCCCTGAAATTAAGGAAGAAGCTTGCTCGAAATGGAAATATATTTTGATAAGATGCAATATATACATGAGAGTATGAATAAGTGACTACACCACAAGCGGCGAGTGCACTATGTCGATATATACAGTCTATACATCAATCCTAAACTCAGGATATGCCTTCCTCATTCTATCTTCTATTTCCCAGATGCAATCCTCTGCATCTCCACTCCATTGAACTTTAACCAAATCTTCCTTCTCAATCGCTTTTCATCGTAATCAACAATTCGAATAGGTCGTCTAATAACTGTTGAATTGGGTTCAACTTCTAAATCTTCTTGGACGGCTATTTCTAAGATTATTTCTGGATCATACACATGCTTCCGTAAATGAGATACGTGAAAAATGTTGTTCACACCTGACAATCTTTCTGGCAGTTGTACTCGATAGGCCTGTGGGCCTTTCCGCTAGAGAATGGGAAAAGCTCAATATATCGAGGTGCTAACTTTCCAGCCCGACCAAATCTTACAACTCCTTTCATTGGAGAGACTTTCAAAAATACAAAATCCCCAACTGAGAATTCCAATCTCTACGCCTCCTATCTACGTAACTCTTTTGCCTGCTTTGTCCTTCTTTCATCATTTCTCTGATCATGTCAACTTTCTCTGACACTTCTTGGATCATATCAGGGCCAAGTACTAACCGAATACCCATCTCGATCAAGCATGCTGGAGATCTAGATGGACGACCATACAAAGCTTCATATGGTTCCATTCCAATACTATCCTAATAATTGTTATTATAGGAGAACTCCACAGGATGAAGATAATTTTTCCAAGAACCTCCAAAATCTAAGATGCATGCTCTCAAGATCTTCTAGTGGTCGATTTACCCTTTAAGTTTGTCCATCAGTCTAGGGATGATATGCGGTGCTAATATTCAGCTTCATTCCCAAAGCTGTTTGTAATGTTTCCCAGAACTGACTAGTGAAGATTGGATCCAATCGCTTACTATACTGCTTGGAACTCCATGCGATCAGACCGTTTCCTCCATATATATCTCACCAAGGCTTGCAGCAGTTCGTGTTGGCTTTACTAGGATAAAGTGTGCTCTTTTAGTTAATCAATCTATGATAATCCAAATGCCTTCGTTTCCCTTTCTCATTCGAGGCAAGCCATCGATGAAATCCATTGATATTTGGTCCCATTTCTAAGTCAGAATTTCAAGAGGTTGAAGTAGCCTCGCAACTTTTTGCTGGTCACTTTTGATATGTTGACAATTTGCGCATTTGCTTACATAAATGGAAATATCCCTTTTCATACTTATCCACCAAAATGTGCGCTTCATGTCTTGGTACATTTTGTGTATCCCCGGGTGAATGTTAAGTTTGGATTTGTGGCATTCGGCTAATACCTCCTGCATGAGGCTTCCAACATCCGAAACAAAAATTCGTCCCTTCGATCATTATACTCCATGGTCGTCAATTTCAAAGCTTGAATTCTACTCTTTACATAAATTCTTATAGATTTTTCTTAAAAACCCAACTTCCTTTTGTTTGCTGACAATTCTCTCCAAAGGAGGTGGACTTACTACTAGATAAGAAATAACGACATACTTCCTGCTCAATGCATCTGCTACTACGTTGGCTTTCCTAGGTGTATATAGAATGTCTAGGTCGTATGATGCACGAAATTCTAGCTAAAGCCGTTGCCTTATATTTAAGTCCTTCTGGGTAAAAATATACTTCAAAGGTTTGAGATCTGTGAAGAGCTAAAACTTTTCACCCAGTAAATAATGCCTCTATATTTTTAATGCAAACACAACGGCTAATAACTCTGAGTCATGCGTTGCATAATTCTTCTTATGAGTCTTTAGTTGCCTACTTGCATAAGCAATAACCTTCCCATGTTATATTTGCACCGTGCCTACTCCTTCTCCACAAGCATCAATATAAACGGTTAAACCGCCATTTCTATCAGCTATAACTAAAACTAGAGCGCTAGTCAACCTTTTCTTCAACTCATTAAAGGCGTCTTCACATTTTGGTGTCCATTCAAATTTAACATTCTTCTTTGTTGACTTTGTAAGATGGGAGGAAATTTTCGAGAAGTCCTGGTGAACCTCCGGTAATATCCTGCCAATCCTAAAAAGCTACGGACATCTTTTGGAGTTTGTGGTGTTTTCCAATCTTGGACTGCTACAACTTTCCCTGGATCAACAAAAACTCACTCTCCTGATAATACATGCCTTTGGAATATTATTTATTTTCCCCAAAAATGGAACTTTGAAAACTTGGCTTTTAGCACATTCCTTCTTAATATCTCTAGCACAATCTCTAGATGCTTCTCGTGTTCCTCTTCAGTGGTTGAATATATAAGAATATCATCAATAAAGACTAACATGAATTTATTAAGCACGTCTCTAAATACTCTATTTATGAGATCTAAAAAATAAGCAGGGGCATTAGTCAACCCAAAGGCATAACTAGCCACTCGGAGAAGAAATCCGGACCTCTGAATGCAGTTAAATGAATGCAATCTTCTGCTATTCTAAGTTGATGGAATCCTGCGGCTAGATCTATTTTTTGAAAATACCCAAGCACCATGAAGTTGATCAAACAAGTCATCTATGTGGGGTAGAGGATACTTGTTCTTAATTGTTTGTTTATTCAGGTCTCGGTAGTCTACACATAGCCTTAGCGATCCATCGGACTTGGCAACGAAAACAATTGCTGCTCCCCAATTTGGGTGACTTAGTCTTATCAATGCCTTCTTTAATAATTCATCGGTTTGTTCCCTCAATTCATCTACATCTATGGGAGCCATTGTTCGCTTTTGGTGAACAACGGGTCTTGCGTTGGGAATTAAATCGATACAAAACTCAATTTCCCGATGTGGGTGCTAACTTTTTACCTCTTCAAAAACATCTGAAAACTTCTTAACTATCGGTATGGTCTCTAAATTTCCTTGGGTGAATCAAGTACACATTGGAAACTATTCCTTACCGGACTAGGCTCCTTACAACATATTTCAACCATCTTCCCTAACTTTGTCTTCACCGATACTGTCCTCCTAATGCAATCAAGAACCGCTTCATAAGTGGATATCCAATCCATACCGAGCAAAACTTCAAGTCCACTAAAAGCAAAGACAAACATGTCACATGAAAAATAATTGGAAAGGTAGGTAACTTGGACATTTTCACAAATCATAAAAAGGTTTGTTGTACCACTTATGGGATTTAATACGCAGATAGGGTTATCTATTATTTTGGCGGTAAGCTTTCAATTTTTCAATCAATTCTTTGAAAATAAAACTACGGGAAGCTCCAGTATTAAATAATACTTTAACCATAATACCCTCAACACAAATAGCACCCTCTAGAACTCCTCTTTCTTTGGTTTCTTCCGTAGTTAATAGTTCTACTTCCATGGTGTAGGCCTTAGTTGGCTGGACTATCTTCATAAATGGACGACCCATCATTGTATGCCCTTGTTGGTGGAAATTAGAACAGATTGTCTTTTCTTATTTTCTCTTCTCACTCTAACAATCTTTAATAATACGGCTTCTTACTGGGGTTGTTGCTAATGTTTCTAATATTCAGCACCGACGCTGGCTTTTCCTTATCAAGAATTTCATATCGTAAACCCATATCAACTAGGTTCATTAATGATCCCTTAAGGCGAGCAGTCATTCTTTCATGAAACTCTTTTCTCACCCCAGGCACAAACATTTCATTCTTCTTAAGTGGAGTATCTAATAATCTAGGCCCAAAGAGAGATAATTCATCAAACTTTCTTAAGTATTCTTCCACTAACATTTCTTCTTGCTTTAGATCCATAATTTTTTTATAGAGAGAGGACTTCCCAACTTCTGGTAGGTATCGTTCTTTAAAAACCTTCTTGAATCTTCCCCATGAAATATCGTCTTCTGGTTCATTGATGGTAATTGACTCCCACCAAGCCAAAGCTCTATCCTACAATTGCCAAGATGCCAAGAAGCACTTTTGCTCATCCTTTGTTTCTAATCCTTTAAAAATACTCTCACATGAGCGGAGCCAATTATGAACTTAAATAACTGAGTCTATACCCTTGAATGGCGTCACGCCTACATTGGTATAAGTTAGGTAGAAAGTTGCCAGGCTAAACGGAGTTTGTACCGGAACTGCCCCTTTGTTTCCCTTTCATTGTCCCTTCTTAGTATTCATTTCCTACTACCTAAGTATAGTTAGATATCTTTTTAGAACACATAGATGAAATTATCTTAGAGAATAGGTTTTAAGTATCGATAACTTAAATATATTTATTAGGATAAAGATTTCTAATATGCTCTCTCTTAGACTAAACTCATTCTAGGGCATTACTAACCCTATCTCTAATGAGTTGACCCTATCAAGGCTTAGGTATTCGCTCAACCATAAGCTTTGGTACCAAATGAGACGACACACCTCCTCAATACACAGAAATCAACACTAATACATTCTCAGTATTCATGTGTTATAAATCAAAGTACCAGAGAGGCAGATTATCATAGGGTAAAAAAAAGACAGAAGACAAGAAAATAATAGAATCTCACATCGTATTCAACTTATAATCATACATGTCATAACTTCAAATTGCTCTATCAAAGTTAATACAAATCCAGCGGGGATAGTTATAACTTCCTATTCCTACATATGCTAGTAACTATCTAATACATAACATAGCGGAATAAATAGGTAGCTTCTACAAAGGATCCAAAATACTCCAGGCTTCATGCACCATTCCAAAATGTTCCAAACTTTTCTAACTAATTGGCCGCTCGAAAAAATAGGGCACCCAGAGTTTAAAGGAAAAAGAAAATAACTTTGGGTCAGTCATGGGACTGGTGTGAGAACTTCAAAGTACGATGTTTGAAAACAAAAAGGTACCTCATAAGACCACGCCGCACACAAACACGGAATAAGTTTTTACCTTATGATAACCAAAATATTTATTACGTGAAATTAAGGGATATTATCTTTAATGACATTCTTTGAAAAACATTTCCAAATAAACTTATTAATCTTAGCCAAAATTGTTACATTATTAAATTCCAGCATACCACCTTGTAATACAAGGCTTCTACAACTAAAATCGTACAGGCACCTATTGGAGAATGGGTTTTCATATAAATGACAAGGTAAGGGACAACCTTTCGATAGTACACCTCTACAGGGATGCAACTTGGCTCCAGATACTGAACACCTAAACAAACACAAGAGTGGCCTACCCTCACGCTGAATAGTACCAAATATGTCATCACCTCGGTCGTTACCGACCTTTAACGGGATCCCGAGTCAAACATTCACCACATACTTAGACATGTGTGGAGAAATCTAAAAGGATGATGGCATCTCCTAATTGGGAGCGACCCACTTAGCCTTGTTGATTCTACCCTTTTTTTAATTTTCGGATAATGAGGCCTGAGGTAAACGATTACCTTTTCACATAGCACATATCATATCTCTAAATGCCACATTTTCATTTCTTTTGACTACTAATTTCCCTTCATAAAAATACAACCCTTGAGCTTGTACGTCGCAAGGAGGGTGTTAAGCTAAGAGAAGTTGCCTTCTCCACCACCACCACTGATGTACGTTTGTAAAAGCCAATTTACGTAATACTTAGAAATGTAATGTCAGACAAACGTACATACAAGTTGTCTAGGAATAGGACAAACCGAAGGCACTCACCTAGTACTACTAGTAGCGAGCAGTTCTTACAATCCGAAAAATCTCCACAACGAGGAGACCACCGGTATAAATAACTCTATAATGGGAGCTACCCAGAGCATGTCAACAAGCAGTCCTCATGGCACAAAGATCCATGGTCTTTAATAATCATTATCTTCCACATGTCTTCACTTTCGAACATATACGTTGGTTTGAAGTGGTTTTCGGATAGGAATCACCCAAATCCGACTCCGGTTCCTTCGAAATCCAATCATTGATAAAAATGATGTAATTAGGTGGTTGTTTTTCGATTCATTTTATTTACCAAAATATTCTTCAAGAGATATATATTTTCAAAATATTCGTTTACTGAATACGGAATCATTTAAACCTTTCTTTTGAATATTTCTCAAATCATTTTTAAGAGTATCTTTTGAGAAAATAGGATTATAGAAATCATTCTACTTTTATCCATAAACAACTTCCGTACTCAACAACTGCTATGGAGGAATAACGGCAAGATCGCCTTTTAAATTCCACGAATAGGACAAGTTTCCTCTTTGGATTTTAATAATGAATATAAGAAGATTATTTCTATAAAATCCGAGTTGAGCATCCAGGCTTTCCTTTCGATGTGTTTTACCCCTCGCCTAAAAGAGAAAACTAAGCCAGGTAAGTTCAAGGCACTGGTTGCTCCATCCCTAACCTTAGTTACACACCTTGTTTTCACTTTTAGATCTCACAAGCGGGACAAATGTACTTGTCATTCCTGCATACTCATTTTCCTTTTTTAAATAACTTAACTATTTGTTTAACCATCTTTGAAATAGTTTTAAATTGTTCAGATTGCTTTTAAAATGCTTTATTATTTACTTAAAAACATTGACTAAGGATTTGGGAAAGAATTGTTAAGTTCCAAACTTTATTTCAGAAGTTATGGAAAAGCGTTGCGAAAAGTGTTGCAAATAGTGTTACAAAAGTCCTTTAAAAGCTATATTCTTCAAAATGACTTTTATATCATTTTGATAACGATCTTTTCAATTTAAATCACTTTTAAAATATTTTAAATGATTTTTAGAATCGATTTCATATTTTTAAACTGATTATTTTATCAATTTTCAACTTTGGTCATTTAGTGCAAAAACTGGATTTTTCTTGAAAATTGATTTTGCCATTTTTAAAAATATACAAGATGAAATCATGATTTTATTTTTCATATGAAACATATGGATACAAGGGTTCGAAAAATTCTTACTTCGAAGAATTCTGAACTATATTCCACTTCGTATGTTCATTTGAACTTTTAACGTGAAAACACGAACTACCATTACGCGACCCGTCAAATTTTAGGCGTATTTTGAGATTCATATCCAAACTTTACTGAGAAAAGTTTAAACACTTAGGAATCGTTTCTAAAGAATATTCAAATAGTTTTTAAGGCATAAATGATTAAATATCACATTTAATTTCTTTTGGATAGTGATTTCCATGTGATTATATGTCGTGTAAATCCGTGACTTGTTTCAATATTTTCATGCAATAAACAACATATGAAAATCATTATCATAACCAAAAATCCAAACAAACATATCATAACATCACAACCAAATATATACATATAAATTAGGAGTTCTCACTTTGTTTTGTTTTGACGAACAGAAAATCAACTACAGCTTTGGTACTCGTTGTTCTTCGCTCATGAATCTTTACGCACTTGGACTCGAGTGGCTCGACTTGGCTTGGGAATAGCTTTGGTACTCGTTGTTCTTCGCTCATGAATCTTTGTGCACTTGGACTCGAGTGGCTCGACTTGGCTTGGGAATAGCTTTGGTACTCGTTGTTCTTCGCTCATGAATCTTTGTGCACTTGGACTCGAGTGGCTCGACTTGGCTTGGGAGAGGTGGATGGTGCTCACGGCCAAGGTGGAGGGAGGTAGAGCTCAGCTATGGTGGTGGAGACGTGGGAGGTAGGCCATGGGTAGAGGGGAGGAGGTGTTTGAAGTGGTTTATGTGGAGTTTGAGTGGATATTTCTTTAGTAATTATTTTAGGAATATTTTAGCATTATTTTATTAAGAAGATAAGCCATTAGAGAAGTGGAGAAAAGCATGAAAAAGAAAGAAGAATTTGAAAAAAAGTGAAGAAAGTGGATGGTTATTTATAGACAAAGTTTTACATTAAAATAATATTTTGTAAAAAGACCAAAATACCCTTTTCTTATACTTTAAGCAAACAAAAACTTAACATCACATTTCAAATCATTACTTTAAGTCATTTTCACTTATGTATTAAGTAAAAAAAGTAATAATATGTTTGCTTGATTTGATGTTTACGTTTTGACTTTGGAACTCTTTTTTGTCTTTTTACGCTTACTTTTTCTTAATTATATTCTAGAATTTTCTAAGTTGTTTAGTAAAAATAAACTTGATTAGTAACTTTATTAATACTTATACTATTTGAGTGTATGTTCATATATAAGAAAATAAAGGCGCAACAACGTTGCAACAAATTTAAATCAACAAAACGTTGATTTTTGACAAAATGATTTACGGTCACATTTTGACACTTTAGTTAAACTGTTTATTTATATGAACCAAATTTGATAATAAATTTATACAATGTTATTTAAAAATACAAATGCTTATAAATTAATTAAAATAATTTATTAAACTATCGAAACTTACATTTCTAAAATCATCATTTTGCCACTTTTATCGATATAAGCAAATGTTATTATTTTTTGTATATTTTTATTTTCAAATCCTATCTAATACTATTTGAGTAATAAAATTTTATTTAAAATTACTTTAGATGTTATATTTTGAAGTGGTTAAGTTTTGGGTCGTTACAAAAGGCTTATGTATAAATAGGTGTTAAATGGTCAAAGGCCTACCCAGTCCTTATCAATGAGGTATTAAGTGACTTGAGTACAGTCTCTCATATTGCTAAGACTTTAATAATGATAGATGCAATATTGGTATGGCTATTGTAATTTATAAGGCTATATATAATGGTCAAAGGTCTTTATAGTTAGGACTAATTGTAACGACTCGCTAATTTATCAATTTGGTAAATTATATTTATTTTTAAAGTATTTTAATATGAGGTTTTATAACACAAGTTATTATATTTTGAACAATAAATAATAATGGTAATAAATGTTTACAAAAAATTTATTTCCTTCGGAAATATTGATAAAATGGCTGAAAACCCTTTTATCGAGAAATAACTCTATAATTATAAAACATCACGCACTGAGCTGGATACATATAATTATTTCTATAATTGAAAAAGAACATGAAATAAAGTTTATTTATTTATTTTTGGAAATTAAATTATGTATGACATCCTCAATGATGCCCATATATTTAATATATTGATTTATGATTTTAAATTGAGATTTAAAGATTTAATAATTATTATAATTATTGAAATAATTGTTTTTAAATTATAATAATTCATTTCAAATAGTTATAAAGTGATAATAAATAATTTATAATAATTTTATATAGTGATATCTAATTAGTATGAAAATATATCGATATTGCTATATCGGTATAATAGCAACTTTTGTAAATAATAGTTAATATTGATTTATGGTTTTATAAATCAAATATGATCAATTTGATTAATTTAAAATGATAATAAATTTATTTTAAAATTTTGTCTATAAATATACGTAATTTAAATTATAAGTGAAAATGTGACCGGGAATCGGTTCTCCGATTGGCAACGGTTTATCGAACGAAAGTTGTTCGGAATCAATGCAATGTTATTTATATGTCATGTACACATATATAACAAATAAATGCACACTCTAACATACACATAAACATATACTTGTAGACATTTACACTTAATATATATATATATATATATATATATTATAAAATATATAAGATATTTTAAGCAAGCTTCCTCCTTAAGCTTACATAATTTAACATATGCATAAATGAAGTGAATGAAGTGATGGAGGACATGGAAAAGGTGGTAATTAAAGTGTATTATGATATGATGTGATGGGAGGGGAGTGGGCTAAGGGTAGTTTGGTCCATGCACATTTGGATATTTTTTCACAAAATTTTCCTATAAATTCTCACCCATATCCTCCTTCATTCTTCATAGTTCATTCTTCTTCTTCTTCACTATTTTTGAGCTTCTTAATGCTCTCTAATGGCTTCTCCTCTTTAAGAGAGGTAGGAGGGTTAAAAATAGTAGAGTGCTTAAGCATCAATCCGCTAATTACTCTCTAACCTCTTCTTAATATACTTCTTTCTCTTCTTTTCTTTAATGGCACTTGGCCGTGAGTGTTGGTGCTTGGGTGGTGGAGGCCGAGAGTTTGAAAGAGATGGGGGCATGGGCTGTGAGTAAGGAGGTAGAAATGGTGGCCAAACACTTTGAAAGCATGGTTAAGTTGTTCAGTGATATATTGGTGAAGTTTAGTAATGATTTAGATGAAGTGTGGTGGTGATTTGAATGTTGGTAGGAAGTTTGGTTTGATTGTGGTGAGTACTCAAAGTTTTTTTATAATAAATAATCTCTATTACTATTTTTATGTATGATAATATGACCATTTAATCTCTTAATGATTTGTGCGAGTAGTTGATAAATTGAATGATTATATGGTTGATTTTATGAATGTTTATATGGTTGATAACTTGGTTGTAATAAATTATGAGAATCGTAATATAGTGACTAATTAATAGAAATGAATGCATATAATATGTGTATGGAGTTTATTTAGCCTCTTAATGGTTTTGAAAATATAAAAAAATATTGAAAAGGAATATTATAATAATATAATATTATGAAATAATTTAAAAGTGAAAAAGAGATTTAATATCGAAAAATATTGGTTTAAATGTTTAAAAATTATTTATAAATGCTTTATAAATATATGAAAGTGCTTTGGTGAAGTTTTAAAGGTAAATGAAAATTTAGTCAAAAATAGGTGCATTGCGTAATAGTAGTTTGCGATTTCACGCCATAAAAACCAAACGAGTGTGGAAGTTGTAATATAGCTCGAAATTCTTTGAAATAAGAATTTTTCGAACTATTAGTTTTCCAATGAAGAAAGAAAACTGAGATTCCGATAAGAAGATTTTGAAATGTGAGTAAAACAAGTTTTAAAAAAATCCCAAATTTGCACTTCGGAATCCAAAACTAGATTTCTTCAAATACGGTGTTTTAAGATTTTTAAAAATATGGAATAAATCTTATAAATATGATTTGAGTTATAAAAATGAATTTTCAAATAATAAAAAGTCGATTTGATCAATATAGCTAAAAAGCACTTTCCACAGCACTTTTCCACAGCACTTTTCCACAGCACTTTTCTATTACTTTTGAAATATAGTTTTAAACTTAATGATTCTTTTCCAAATCATTTGAAAATATTTTCAAATGATTAATAAATTATTTTAAAGGTAATTTGAAGCATTTATGAAATGATTAAAGGTTTAATGATTTAGATTCGATAAATAACTTAACCGTCTTATGGGTGTCAGAGAGATAGTGTCTAGGCTTAGGTTTGGAAAACCAGTTTCCTGCTCTCCCTGGCTATCCGGACTAGCCCGATGGACGGGATAGTAAATTTGGTTTACTCGGATCAAAGTTTCCCAAAGTATAAAGATATAATTTTCCAAATTTAAATAACTTGGTTTGCATAGAAATGATTTGGAAATGTTTTCCTAAATAAAAGGTGGAAAGATTTGGAATTATTTAAAGATAAAAAAGAGGATTTATTAACCAAATGATTTGATAAATGAGGCTTAATGATTCCATATACTCTGAAAATGAGAAAGAAATAATTTAATGAATATATCTCTATGAGATATCTATAAATGAATAAAAAGATGAATTAAAATGATTGATGATTGATAATCACATATGAACTTAACGTCTTTTTAATCGACGATTGGTTTAGAGGAAGCGGGGTCAGATATGGGTAACTCCTACTTGAAAACCACTCTGAACCAACGTTTACGTTCAAAAGTGAAGATGTGATGGTGATTTTTGAAGATGAGGATTTTCGTAATGAAGAGATGCTTACCACTTGTCCCTCGAGGTGAAATTTACCATATCATATATTTATGGTAGTATAGTGCTGTATTATGAAAATCTTCGATTGCAAAGACTAATCGCTACTAATCCTATGGAAAAATATAATAGAAGGAGTGCCTTCGGTTTCGTTCAGTCCCAGAACAAACTTGTATGGATGAATGTTTGACATTGCATTTCTGAGAGAAAAAACGTTGACTTTCACAAATGTACATCTGCTTGGTGGCGGAGAAGGAAACTTCTCTTAACTTAACACCCTTCTCTAAGACGTATGAGCTCAGAGGTTGTATGTCCGT
The DNA here is from genome assembly GCA_030765085.1 of Allium cepa. Taxonomy (NCBI): domain Eukaryota; kingdom Viridiplantae; phylum Streptophyta; class Magnoliopsida; order Asparagales; family Amaryllidaceae; genus Allium; species Allium cepa. Next base: position 583,081,308 of record CM060940.1, read on the forward strand.
GAAATTCAACAGTGATCAAAGGAATGGCAATGTGGCATGTAAAGTGGAAGTTGTGATAATCAAAGCATGGCTTTGCGAAAAGCAAAGCGTGGCTTTGTGGAGTGTAACCTTACGAGCCTCACACCCCAGGAATGGTACGGGATACTATATGGTCTGAAGAAAATATTTCGTGCTATTACTGAGGGAAGTTCTCTATAGCCACTTGTTTCCATACTAAATGAATGGAAACGTATGGGAACTGACAGAGAATGTGCAAAGCCCTTGAGCAATACTCGATTCCATGGTAGTGTAGTAGTATAGTTTGGAGGCTTACGGAGAACGTGTAAAGCCACTGGAGTGAACTAGGACTATTATACATGGATTCTACGGGGGTCTGAATGGTCACTAGATCCCTATCATGTTAGAAATCCAATTTCAATACGTTGCCTTTACGGTTTGATTATAGAACCTACTTTTGAAAAGTAGCCACTAAGCCATCAAATTTAACCAATGTAACAATTTTGGCTATTTTCATATATTATTTGAAAAGTGTTTTAAGAGAAATTTCATTAGAAATAATATCAAATTATTTTAGTATAGTGATTTGGTTACCATAAGATAAAAACCCATCTGTATTTATGTGTGGGCGTGGTCTTATGAGATACCCTTCTTTTTAAAGGTTTTAAACTGGCATCAATTTATAAATCGAGTATCTCACACTGGTTTATCAAGCCTAATCTAGATATTTTAAATACTCAATCAGATCCGAGTAGTTTCTGGCCTAGTTGAACGCTTGGAGTTTCCAGAGGAGAGTTGGAGATCTTCACCTATGTATGGACGTATTCTATTATCCGCTGCATATACTGCATTTGTTTTGTTTGGTTGTCAGCATTTGTAAGAAAAGGGGTTTACAACTATCCAGGCTGAATTTAGGTTACATTCTGATATAGTATTCAAAATTTTCCACTGTAAAGATTATATACTGAAATAATACATGTTGTTCGATTCATGTGGAATTCTGTTCTATCTTTATTTTCTTTTGCCCCTAACAATCGAGCTTCCAACACTTCGATTTGCGGCACAAGAATGTATCACTTTGGATTTTTGAGGGACGAAAATCCCAATTCGTCACATTTGTTATCAGAGCTTAGGTTGAGTGAACACCTAGGTTTTGTTATGGTAAAACTCATTATAGACAGGGTCAGTAATACCCTGGAATGAGTGACTCATTAGAGATAGGGTTTGTAACACCCTAGAATGAGTTTTGAGAGTAATATATACATGAGGGCGTATTTGTTATTTGATATAAAAATCTTGCGTGTTGATTTATCTATTGAGTGGTATATAGATTCTGGTCGATGCGTCTGATCACCATTATCAATAGGGATTTCTAAACACTTAAACTAGACAATACGACACACTGTTTTAAAAGGAATATATTTTAAGTATAAAGGAACATCTGTTGAAAGATATAGACATTTGTGTGCGTCAGTTTATGGTTAAGGGAATAGTAATATTTAGTTATTATCATTTTTTGATTGAATGTACATCTTGTGAATTAAGTTTCACGATTTGACTATAAGATGTTTGATAAGAATATGGGGTTAAGTTTAATGAATTTGTATAAGATAATAAATAAGCATATAGCGTAAAAATGTATTCTGCCAAATAATTTTGTAAAATGTGGATATGAAAGATATGTTATATAAATTTTGAGAAACTAAATTTTGGGTATTTTGGAAAATAATTATAAAATATAAAAGGGAATAACTTAACATAAGATGGTTTTATGAAGGGATTTATAAAATGGATTTTATAAACAAAAAAAATGGTTTTATATAACCAAGGTGAAATAAGTGAAATTACATATAAGTATAAATTTATAAATGTGATTTATAAAGTAAAAGGGGGAATTTAAAGAAATATGAAAAAGCACTAAACTCACTATAGTCCTTGGAAAATAATTCGAGTGATGACTGTAACGTCATCAATATTCATTTTCGAGTCTTTAAGTGATGAATTGCTACCTTAATAATTTACTATTGAAGTTCTATTTTGATAAAACAAGTTTTGATTGTAAAATTCCAAGTATGATTTGATAAATATATATAAATATATGTTTTTAAACTTATAAATTTGAAAATGATATAAAAAAGGGAATAAGTTTACGACTTATGAATATAAACAGGAAAGTAAAACCAAATTTAAAAAATGGTTGAATATTTTGGTTAAGTAAACAAAAGGAAATTTGAAATTGAGATATGAAATAAAAGAACTAACTTGAGTAAGTTAAATGAAATGAAGTTAACTTAAGAAAAGTTAAATGAAAGTGAATTGAATTTGATTTGTAATGAAATTAATGAAACGAGTTAAATAGAATTAGGAATTGACATTTGAAATGAAATGAACTTAAGTTGTAAAGTAATAATAAACATGAGATGATGTTGTATTAAAATATTTATGAACTTAAGTAAATAATATTATGGAATGGATGTATAAATATGTTGTTAATTAGTAAACTTCTCTTTGGATTATCCTCTCAGAGCAACTTTTCTATCCTATATCCGACCAAATTTAATAAGATATTTTGAAATAAGAAGATTATAAAATATAAAGAAGTGTCTTCATAAAAAAATTAAATTAAGAAATTATTTAAGAATATATTTTATAAAAGTATATTTTATAAAGCAAAGTGAAATTAGCAAAAATAAAATGATATTTAAGAAAGATGGATTTAAGAATTCATATAATAATGTTTTGGAAAATATAAAAGGGAAAGCTATGTAATATAAATAAGTTTGAAATTAAATTTATAAGGAAATTTATTGACAAAGGAATTTCAAAAGAATTTTAAATAAGAATGATAATGGTATTATTCCAAATAAAGGATAATCGATTTCTTTTGGAAAAGAGATAGAAATATTTTTGGGAATAAATATTTTAAAGAAAGGGTTTATAAAGGTATTTAAATGAAAAATAAAAGTTTATGAGATATTTTCGTCAAGATTAGAAAACATTAAATAAGTTGTAAGTAGATCATTTCGTCACACAATTTTGATCCAAAATTCGAGTATGAAACTTAAAGGTGTTTACATTAGTCCGAAAAAAGATTTATCACTCCATTCTTGACGATGAACATTGATGAGTGTTTGTGTTGGGATACTTACATTTTCTATCATAGTTGAGGGCTATGTAAGGGAAACAAAGTTTTTCGATCAAGAAACCTGATCAGAGCCCTCACTAGAGGATTGGGGGATCGATACTAGTTCGGAAGTAAATGTGTGAATTCGAATAGTAGATCGAATCGGATATTGTGTATGAATGATTTTTGTACATCATACGCACGTAACTTTAAAAATAAATATTTTAGGCAAATACCTCTGGTTTGTTTTGGGTAATTTCATGGAGGAAATTCTTTTAAGGGGAGGAAGTCTGTAACAACCCGCTAATTTATCAATTTGATAAATTATATTTATTTTAAAGTATTCTAATATAAGGTTTTATAATACAACTTATTATTTTTTAACAATAAATAATAATGGTAATAAATATTTACAAAAAAATTTATTTCCTATGGAAATATATCGATAAAATAGATGAAAACCGTTTTATCGATAAACAGCTCTTTAATTATAAAACGTCGTGCACAGAGCTGGATACATACACTTATTTCTATAATTGAACAAGAATATGAAATAAATTTTGTTTATTTATTTTTATAAACTAAAAGTATGTATGATATCGTCAATGATGCCCTTATATTTAATATATTGATTTATGATTCAAAATTATAAGTTAATGATTTAAAAATTATTGTACTTATTGAAATAATTGTTTTTAAATGATAATAATTCATTTTAATTATTTATAAAGTGATAATTAATAATTTATAATATTTTTGTACAGAGATATATATCAGTTTGAAAATATACGAAAATTAGTATCGCTTTATCGGTATAATAGCAATTATTGTAAATAATAGTTTATAATGATTTATATGGTTTAATAATTCAAATGTGATCATTTTAATTAATTTAAAATGATAATAAATTTATTTTCAAATTTTGTTTAGAAATATATTTAATTTAAATTATAAGTGAAAATGTGACCGTGAATCAGTTCTCCAATTGGCAATGGTGTATCGAATGAATGCTGTTTGTAATCAATGCAACATTGTTTATTTATGTCAGTACACATATATAACACATAAATGCACACCCTAACATACACATAAACACATACATGTATACATTTACATATATATATATTATAAAATATATAAGATATTCTAAGCAAGCTTCCTCCTTAAGCTTACATAAGTCAACATATGCATATATGAAGTGGATGAAGTGATGGAGCACATGGAGGGGGTACTTAACGTGTATTATGATGTGATGGGAGGGGAGTGGGCAAAGGGTAGTTTGGTCCATGCACATTTAGGTATATTTTCACAAATTTTTCCTGTAAATACTCGCCCGTATCCTCCTTCATTCTTTACAAATTCATTCTTCTTCTTCTTCACCATTCATGAGCTTCTTAATGCTCTCTAATGGCTTCTCCTCTTTAAGAGAGTTAGGTGAGTTAAAAATAGTGGAGTGCTTAAGCATCAATCCACTAATTACTCTCTAACCTCTTCTTAATCTACTTCTTTCTCTTCTCTTCTTTAATGGCACTTGGCCATGAGTGATGGTGCTTGGGTGGTGGAGGCCAAGAGTTTAGAGGCGATGGGAGCATGGGCCGTGAGCAAGGAGGAGGTAGATGTGGTGGCCAAGCACTTTAAAAGCATGGTTGAGTTGTTTAGTAATGTATTGGTGAAGTTTAATAATGATTTAGATGAAGTGTTGTGGTGATTTGAATGTTGGTAGGAAGTTTGATTTGATTATGGTGAGTACTCAATGATTTTTCATAATAAATCATCTCTATAACAATTTTTTAGTATGATAATATGACCATTTAATCTCTTAATGGTTTGTGTGAATGGTTGATAACTTGAATGATTATATGGTTGATTTTGTGGTGTTGATATGGTTGATAACTTGGTTGTGATAAATTATGAGAAATCATAATATAATGGTTAATTAATAGAAATGAATGCATATAATATGTGTATGGAGTTTACTTAGCCTCTTAATGGTTTTGAAAATATAAAAAAGGTTGGAATTGAATATTATAATAATATATTAATATGAAATTATTTAAAAGTGAAAAAGAGATTTAATATAGAAAAATTATTGGTTTAAACGTTTGAAAATGATTTATAAATGTTTTATAAACATATGAAAGTGTTTTGGTGAAGTTTGATAGGTAAGTGAAAATTTAGTTAAAAATAGGCCGTCGCGTAACGATAGTTCGCGATTTCGTGCCATAAAAATCAAACGAGTGTAAAAGTTGCTCAAAATTATTCGAGATATGAATTTTCCATACTATTATATCCATAGTTTTCCAATGAATAAAGAAAACTGAGATTCCGATAAGTAGATTTTTAAATATGAGTAAAATAAAAATTTTGAAAAATCTTGAATTTGCAGTTCGGAATCCAAAACTGGATTCCTTCGAAAATGATGTTTTAAAATGTTTAAAAATATGGAACAAATCTTATAAATGTTTTAAAATTTATTTGAGTTATAAAAATGAATTTCCAAATAATAAAAAGTCGATTTGATCAATATAGCTAAAAAGCACTTTTCGTAGCACTTTTCCACACACTTTTCTATAAATTTTGAAATAAGTTTTAAAATTAACAATTCTTTTCCAAATATTTTGAAAATGTTTTCAAATGATTAATAAATTATTTTAAAGGTAATTTGAAGGATTTATGAAATAATTAAAGGTTTAACTATTTAGAGTCGATCAAATAACTCGACCGCTTTATGGGTGTCAAAGAGATAGTGTCTAGGCTTGGGTTTGGAAAACCAGTTTCCTACTCCCCTGACTATCCGGACTAGCCCAACGGATGGGATAGTAAATTTGGTATGGGATACTATGTGATCCGAAGGACATATTTTAGGCTATTATTGAGGGAAGTTCCCTGTAGGCACTTGTTGCCATACTGAATGAACGAAAGGTATGGAGGCTGATGGAGATCGTGTAAAGCCAATGAGCAATACTCTGTTCCATGGTAGTCTAGAGTATAGTTCAGAGGCTGATAGAGATCGTGTAAAGCCTTTGGAGTTAACTAGGACAGTTATATGTGGATTTTTCGGGTTTGAACGGTCACCGGTTCCCTATCATGTTGGAAATCCAATTTCAATACGTCGCCTTTACAGTTTTGATTGTAGAACCTACTTTTAGAAAGTAGCTAGTAAGCCGTCAAATTTAATCAATGTAATAATTTCAGCTATTTTCATATATTATTTGAAAAGTGTTTTCAAATGAAGTTTCATTAGAAATAATATCAAATTGTTTTGGCATAGTGATTTGGTTATCATAAGTTAAAAACCCATCTGTATTTGTGTCTGGGCGTGGTCTTATGAGATACCCCTCTTTTTAAAGGTTTTAAACTGGCATCAATTTATAAATCAAGTAACTCACGCTGGTTTATCAAGCTTGATCCGAATATTTTAAATACTTTGGTCAGATCCGAGTAGTTTCAAGTTTAGTTGAAGACGTTGGAGTTTCCAGAGGAGAGCTGGAGATCTTCGTCTATGTATGGGCATATTCTATTATCCGCTGCATATACTGCACTTGTTTTATTTGATTGTCAATGTTTGTAAGGACAGGGGTTTATAAGTGTCCAGGCTAAATTCAGGTTAGTCTCTGATATTGTGTTCAAAATTTTCCGCTGTAATGATTATATATTGAAATAATATATATTATTCCATTCATGTGAGATTCTATTCTATCTTTATTTTCTTTTTCTCTTAACAATCGGGCTTTCCGGCACTTGGATTTGCAGCACAAGGATGTATCACAATCGACTTTCAAGGGTGGAAAATCCCGGTTCGTTACACCAATAATGATGACGCTAGAAGTCCACCTTGGGAATAGATCTTAAATGACGAAGTGTACCTCGATTGAGGTCTTAAATGGAAAATTCTACCTTTTTCACTTTTAGAAGTATTATATGGCAATAGTAGAAGCCCACTTCATGTTTAGAAGTATCAAGTGGCTAATGGGCTTGGAAGTATTGGGTGGTGGATAACACTTAGTCAGTATTTCATATCTTGGGAAGGGTAGGTAAGTAACAATGTGTGCATTGCAAGGTTAGATTAGAATTGCTAACCTTAATAGACATAACAATTAAATAGAAACCAATCGATATAAATTTATGTTATGGACAATTTATATATTTTCCAATCATCAGAACATTGTTCCGACTCCCTCCTCATTACAACCCACATGACAGATTTAGAGAAACATGTCATTGGAGCTGAGTGTGTTTAGTTGTTAGAGAAGCCTTCTTTTATCCCATGCTCCATGCTGATGTGACAATCTGCTATCCAAGGAATACCATTAATTCTAAGGTAGTAGTCATATTTATCCTATTGTTGTTTTTGGTGTGAGTTTAGATTTCTATCAATCTCAGATACTTCTCATGCTTATTTGCAGGTACCAAATTCAACGATCTGTGCTTTGATGGACTTGGGTTTCTAGTTTTTTGCAAAATTTAAGCTCATTAACGTACAGATGGTTACCATTATGTAACTTAACTCTGGTAAATAATCTTGTTCAAATCAAAGCGTGTTTTTGGTTTTTTTCTCATATATATAATGATATTAATACATTAGACATACATAAGTAGAAAAGCTTGGGAAAAAGTATTTGATCAATTGTAGTTGCGAATGCATTAGTAACCATGATTTTTGAATCCATGGTTAAATACTTATTACTTAAATGTTCCTAATCAAGACCTATTGAGAAAAGGGTATCGATACATCCATTAAGACTAGTGTACATAATGCTTTCCATACCATGGACAATGAATTACACATAACTATTAGGCACACCAATGGGTTACTGTCAATCTAAAGTATCTAGGTTATACATTATGGTCAATTTGATGGCATCGTATCACGTTACTCCCATAGTTGGGTATATGTTGAGCTACTTGAACTAAAACACTGCTCGAGATAGGATTCGTCTTCTTCGTTGTGGAAGGTTTGAATCACCATAAGTGGTAGTCAACTTAAGGTCAGAATTTCTTGTTACAGTAAAGCTATTCGATAATGTGGCACCCCACCTCTATACTCACACTAACTAAGGACACTACTGGTAGTGCCGTTAATTAGTACGAAGAATAAGGCTTTTGAGGAGCGACCATCTGTATGATTACTTTGTGTGAGTACCGATATGTCAGATAATATGTCATGCATTTTAATTCAAGAGGAAATCTGACATATCAAATACAAACTCGAAGCTACTACATGGTGGCTATGTGGCCTTCAGAAACAAATATAAAATAAGCATAACATAAATCAGTCACAGATATTCATATCACTAAAGAGAAAACAGATATTAATATAACACATAGAAGTGTACATCAAAGTAGTGGTCATATAAGATCCACTACGTCACAAAAAAAATGGTATAGGTGCTAGACAAAAGAATCTGTGTACATCAAGGAGTCTCTATCTTGAATGTATAAAAACAAAAACTACTAAGCTAAATTAGTTAGCCAAAAGTCAGAAGCTATTCCCTACTAAGAAGTCAAGTGGAAGCACCTAAAAACCTCGGTCTGACCCGAGTATTATTTAAGAAGAAAAAAAATAAACAGATCAGTTTAGCTATAATTATCATGTAAGATGAGATAGAATAAGAGATATGACAAATATATATATGATGACAACAAAAATCATACAATATCTCAAGTTTTCTCAAACACCAAAAAGAATTTCATATTCTTTGGCTTATTCACCAAATCAAAATATTGATAGAGCTTATCAATGCAAAATCACAAAAATTGGTGAAACACAAATTCTACAAATCAATCGAAATCCAAAAAACTTAAAAGGGGAGAGGCCTACCACAAACGAGAGCATGAAAACTCACCAACATGTGTATCATAAATGGGTCGCTATCCCATGGGTTGCTAACCCTTAAAGCCGGCGCAACGATGTAGTACAACGATACGCCCGAGGAATCAGAAACTCAAATAAGCTGGAACAACGACGTAGTACAATGATACGCCCAATGAACCAAACTCCATAAAACGATTTAAGGACCACGGGTCGCTAGCCCATAAAAAATGATACGAAGCTCAACTGAATGGGATACAGTCCCCCATACGGACAAAAAGACATCGCATATCGCTAGTCGAGAACATAAAATGATCATCATTGATCAATAAGAAGTGTAAATTACACTAAGCTAGTAAGTAAATGATTATAGCTTCATGTCCCATAACCACCGGCTTAACTTAATATTTACGAACAAATTGTTGATTTCCACTTAAAATTTGTCACAAGATTTCAATCGAACACATCTAAGAATTAACCAAAGTAGTAAACGCAAGCGTTTCATACCACTTGCTTTGCTAAGTCGTTTAATTGGATTTCTCATACGAATGAGGTAAAGGTTTGTATATACTAATAGATTGGAAAACAGTTTTAAAAACGAGCTTTGTATTAAAAGAAATGTTGAAATCATTTTTGTGAAAGAGTTTAAGTATTTACTACTAGTATAGAAACTTTTGTATTTTAAAGTGAAAAATCATAGAAATGATTGCAAAAACAATCTATCACCAAAATCCACATTTCAATAACGTGAATCAAAACCATGGAAATCGATATCTAACCATCAAATGAAAATACCGAAAATCCAGAAAAGAAGTCTTCAAAGTCGGTAATGAATGACAATAACCATTCAGATCATCAAAAATCGATTAAAACAAAAACCCACATAAAAATAGGTAAATTGCCTGAATTTAACAGCGCTAGACGTCTGGTGGTTTTCCCAAATGTCTGAGCTGAAGTTTTGAAAATTTTGCTCCGGATCATCCAGAATTCTGGGAATAACCTTAGATGTCTGAGCTGAAGGTTTGGAATTTTTACTCCAAAGACTCAGACATCTGAGCATTCTACCGGAAGTCTGAGCAGAAGCTCATGGCAAAATTTACCTAGGCCATGAATGGCCAAATCAAATCGGATGTAATTGAATGAGCGATGGTGGCTAGGGATCTATGCCAAACGAAAACCTAGCCCTATAGGCTCTTCAATACATTTCAAACAACATGTCCAAACATCCATAGTAGGATTTTCATATATTTTGACTTCAAAATACCAAAAATTGAAAAATTCACCAAACCAGTTCAATTCAAAAGCAATCGAACATGAAATAGATGTTAAGAATTCATGCCTAACAACTATCAAAGCTATAGACATAGACGCGAGTTAAATAACTCACCTTTAAACTCAAAAACAACAATTGAGAAGCTCTAAAAGGTGGAAAGATCAACTCCACTTCAATCAAAACTCTTGAAGCTCCAATCTATGATCATATGTAAACATTTCCTAAGTTAGGTTATAGGAAATCATGAAAATTGGAGAGGGACTGATATGGAGAAGATGAAGAGAATGCTTACCTAAGCTTCTCTTTGATTTTTAGAACTTAAATTTGAATTTCCTAAGAACCAAGGCCTTAGGAATTTTGATTTCCCCTTTTTTCTTCCATTTTTTTCTTTAGGGCTTGAGTGTTAGGAATGAACGAATGAAGAGTAGTGGAGCGGGAGCTATTAGGTAGAAGAGTTTGGGTTTTCTTATTGGGTTGTGGGTTAGAACCAAACCCAAAGCCTAAATGAAAATACCAAAACGGTAATCAACACCAGACATATCAATGCTTATACAAAACAACTTCTAAACATCGTTTTAAAATCAATGGGAGTTGTCTCGAGTCCGGATTCGACTATTTACAAAAATTCATGTTTCAGACTTTGAATTAAATCAAGGATGCTATATTTGAATAAAACATTTAAATATATAATCGTAAAATATGCATGTTGTTACAGACTCCCCTCCTTAAAGAAATTGCGTCCTCATAATACTTAAGAAGAAAGTAAACAGTAATAACCACTCTAAGGCATAACAACACAAAGAAAATTTTGAAGTGAGAATTTCACCTTAACGAGAACGAAATACTAAATCCGGGTTTGCTCGATGAATTCTCTGGATTCCCAAGAACAATCCTCAGGATTTGAGGACCATTGAACTTTCACAAGCTGAATACCTTTATTACGAAGTCGTTTAACATCCGTAGCAATGATACGAATAGGATGTTGCTCATAAGTCAAATTAAGTGAAACTTAAATTTCTTTAATAAGAACGGGCTCAAGAATAGAACCACAATCTCTAAGGCATTTTCAAAGTTGAGAAACGTGGAATACATCATGAATAGCAGAAATTGAGCCAGTAATAAAAGACGATAAGTCATGGAACCAATGCGTTCGGTGATGGAAAATGGGCCAATATATCAAGGTGCTAATTTTCTCGAACGTTTGAAATGCACAGTTCCCTTCATAGGTGAAACATGAATGAACGACATATCTCCCACAGAAAATTCCAAATTCCTTCTTCGGTTATCGGCATAAGATTTTTTGTCTACTTTGAGCTTCTTTCATCCTATAACGAATAAGGTCAATCTTTTTTGTGGCATCACGAGTAAAATCTAGACCTAAAACCAGCTTCTCGCCGGCTTCAAGCCAACTACGAAGGAGATCGGCATAGCCTTCCGTAGAGTGCCTCGAAAGGTGCCATACCAATTCTAGATTGGAAGCAATTATTGTAAGAAAACTCAACAAGAGAAATATGATCTTCCTAACTTCCACCAAAATCAAGAACACATGCATGAAGAAGATCTTCAAGAGTTTGATTCACATGCTCTGTTTGTCCATCGGGTTGAGGATGATAAGCGGTTCTATAATTAGGCTTTGTTCCCAAAGCTTTTTGAAGACCCTTCCAAAATCCACTAGTAAATAATGGATCACGATCGCTAACAATAGAAGTAGGAACTCCATGCAATTTAACAATTTTTTTTACATAATGTTTGGCCAAAAGAGATACGGTCTGATTGGACAGAATGGGATAAAATGGGCGGATTTTGTAAGTCTATCTACGATCACCTATATACTGTCATGACCCAAATGAGAACGGGGAAGACCATCAATAAAGTCCATGAAGACTTGATCCTACTTCAAAACTAGAATGTCCAATGGTTGCAATAACCCACCGGGCCTTTGATGCTCGGCCTTTACGAGTTGGCAAGTCATGCAACGCTTAATAAAGTTAGCAAAATCATATTTCATTCCATCCCAATAATAAAGTCGCTTCATGTCTACATACATTTTACTAATACTAGGATGAATGGTAAATTTAGAACGATAAGAATCTTCTAAAATGTTTTTACAAAGGTCATAAATATTAGGCACAATAGGCCTACCAAATTTTCGAATGCCTCCGTGAGCATCAATGTCAAAGTCTTTCAAACCATCAACCTTATTTTTATCCCTACAACTTTGGCTAAGAAGAGCCAAATCGGGATCTTGCATTTGAGCTTTAAGGGTGCGGTCTAAAAGAGAAGGATAAGCCTTAAGGCTACATAAAACAAGGGATGAACATGAATCGAATTCACGATCTCGAATCTCACAAGTGGAAAAAGTCTCGGGATCATTCCATTCGGATATCATTATTGAAACAGCTGCTTGTTGCTTATGACTAAGGGCATCGACAACATGATTTCCCTTTCCGGCAGTACAAAGAATACCAAGATCATAAGATGCAAGGAATTCGAGCCAAGGTTGTTGATGCAAATTAAGTTCCTTTTGAGAAAATAAATACTCCAAAGATTTATGATCGGTGCATAGAACAAATTTCTCTCCCAAAAGATAATGATGCCAAATTCTAAGGGAGAAAACAATTGCTGCGAGCTTTAAATCATGAGTGGCATATCTAGTCTCAGCAGGCTTTAATTACCTAGAAGCATAAGCGATAGCACATTCCCATTGCATGAGAACGGCTCCTAAACCAATACGACTAGCATCGATATGAACAGTGAAGTCTTGGTACCCTTCGAGAATTACAAAAATAGGAGCATCGCAAAGGAGTTCTTTAAATTTCTGTAAAGCATCTTTACATTTGTCTGACCAAATATACTTAACTCCCTTCTTTGTCAAACTAGTAAGAGGTACAGAAATTTTAGAAAAGTTTTTTATAAACAGACTGTAATAGCACGCCAATCCAAGAAAGCTAGGGATTTCTGTCGCACTCTCCGGTCTCTTCCAATTTTGAATCGCTTCAATCTTTGAAGGATCCATGAAAATTCTGAATTCAAAAATAATATGTCCTAAAAATTTCACACAGGATTTTGAAAAGTGGTACTTAGAAAATTTTGCTTTCAATTAATTTCTCCTAAGAGTTTCCAACACAATTCGAAGATGTTTTTCATGCTCTTCCTCAATTTTAGACTAAACAAGAATATCATCAGTAAAGATGAGAACAAATCGATCGAGGAAGTCTTTGTAAATTCAGTTCATAAGGTCTACGAAATAAGCTGGAGCATTCATTAAACCAAATGGCATAACAAGCCATTCATAAGATCCATAACGAGTACGGAAAGATGTCAAAGGAATGCTATCCTCTACAATACGAAGCTGATGAAAACCGGTTGCTAAGTTTAACTATGAAAAGACTCTAGCACTACTAAGTTGATTGAATAGATCATCAATCTGAGGTAAGGGATATTTATTCTTGATGGTGAGATCACTAAGATTACAGTAGTCAATACAAAGCCTGAGTGTACCATCAGATTTGTTCATAAAAATAGCTGAAGCTCCCCCAAGCAAAGGAACTAGAACGAATAAACTGTTTCGCTTCCAATTCGGATAATTATTTACGCATCTCCTCGTTTTTCTTATTGGACATACGATAAGGAGGACGAGTGATAGGTAGAGCTCTAGGGATTAGATTAATTCTGATCTCAATTGCTCGCTTAGGAGATAATCCTAAAATGGGCTCAAATATATTGGGAAATTCACGAACAACGTGAATGAGGGAAATGACATCTTTCTCATCATCATTATCGCCATCATGTGGATTTAGAGATAACAAGGATGCCACTGAATTGGAATCTGAATCTTTAAGAAATCTTCTTAACATATTGGGGATGTCAAATATGGATAGTCCTCTCGGGACATAGGATGTGGGCTTCATAACGATTAAGCCAATCCATTCCCAAAATCATTCCGAAACCTAAGTACGCATAACATGCAAATAGGCATGGAAAGCATAATCACATAAAATAATTTCAACATCCTTGCAAATTAAACTGTGTTTTGTGGATCCACCAATTGGTTTTGCAATTCTTAATAAAGTCATCAAACCCATAACATTTAAAGATAAAGTATCAACAAGTTCTTTTGATATAAAAGAGTGAGATGCACCCGTATAAAAAAGAACTCGAATAGGATGATCATGAAACATAATAATGCCATCAAGGACTGAATGAGAAATACCTTGACCAAGATAAAGGTTACTAGAAGCTTGCACAACATTCAGCTTTCCCTCTTTCTTGTTTTGAAGTCTGGGACATGAAGATATAAGATGACCCGAACTTTTGCAATAATGGCAAGAAATGGGCCTTGGACACCATTTGCATAGTGGTCCTTAGAACAATTGTAGCATACTCCACGATCAGGGATTGCAGTCTCTACTATCGAAATTGCTTACTTCACTTTCTTGTTGGGATTAGAGATTTTGAACTTAATATGCCTCTTCTTGGAAACCCCAATATCACCATCACTTCCTTTATCCGCCTCTTTAAGTCGAAGAGTGATATCTACAACCTGATCGAAAGGAACTTATAGTTTCAGAGGTAAAATCTTTTTGGGGTTCTTTCTCAAAGCACAGATAAACCTTTGATTCTTTACAAGATCCAAAATTTGTTGGACCGACATGAATACGCCATCAAGAGGAGGATCACTAGATTGACCATCGCTAGGACTATTAGGTCTAACCATCTCTTCTTCTTTAAGAAAGAAAGAAAGAAAGAACGAAGTGGAAAAAGGTTATTCTCAGAATGAATTCAAATGACTTGATTGGTAAAACAAAGCATCATAAAATAAAATAGGACAGAACGGGTTCTAAGATTCGAATTAAATCCTAAAGCACGATTCTTAAGCGAGACTTAGGACAAGATCCTTGTCATAATATCATATATTGTTCCGAAGTTTAGCTTTGATACTAAGCTGTGGCGCCCCACCTCTATACTCACACTAACCAAGGGCGCTAATGGTAATGCCATCAATTAGTACAAAGAATAAGGCTATTGAGGAGCAACCATCTGTGTAATTGCTTTGTGCGAGTACCAATATGTCAGATGGTATGTCAAGCATTTCAGTTCAAGAGGAAATCTGGCATATCAAATACAAACTCAAAACTACTACACGGTGGCTATGTGGCCTTCGGAAACAAATATAAAATCAGCACAACATAAATCAGTCACAAATATTGATATCACTAAGGCGGAAAAAGATATGAATCTAATATATAGAAGTGTACATCAAAGTAGTGTTCATACAAGATCCACTTCATCACAAAGGAATAGGTACAAGTGCTAGACAAAAGAATATGTATACATCAAGGAGTCTCTATCTCGAATGTATAAAAACAAAAAATACTAAGCTAAAGTAGTTAGCCAAAAGCTAGAAGCTAGTTCCTGCGAAAAAGTCAAGTGGAAGCACCTGAAAACCATGGTCCGACCCGAGTATTTAAGAAGAAAAATAATAAGTGGATCAGCCTAGCTATAATTGTCAATTACCATGTAAGATGAGATAGAATAAGAGATATAACAAATATATATGATGACAACAAAAATCATACAGTATCTCAAGTTCTCTCAAACACCAAAAGAATGTCATATTCTTTAGCTTATTAACCAAATCAAAAATATTGATAGAGCTTATCAATGCAAAATCACAAAAATTGATGAAACACAAATTATAGAAATCAATAATTAGAAATCCAGAAAAAATAAAAAGGGGGATGCCTATCACAAAAGGAAGTATGAAAACTCACCAACACGTGTATCATAAACGGGTCGCTATCCCATGGGTCGCTAACCCATAAAGCCGGTGCAACGACGTAGTACAACGATACTCTCGAGGAACCTCAAACTCAAATAAGCTAGAACAATGACGTAGTGCAACGATACACCCAATGAACCGAACTCCATAAAACGATTGAAAGACCATGGTTCGCTGGCCCATAAAAAATGAGATGAAGCTCAATAGAACGGGGTACAGTCCCCCACACGGAAAAAGAGACATCGCATATCGCTAGACTAAACCATAAAATGATCGTCATTGATCAATAAGAAGTGTAAATTACACTTTGCTAGTAAATAAATGAGTTTAGCTTCATGTCCCATAACCACTAGCTTAACTTAAATATTTACGAACAAATTGTTGATTTCCACTTGAAAATTGTCATAAGATTTCAATCGAACAAGTCTAATAATTAACCGACGAAGTAAATGCAACCGTTTCATACCACCTGTTTTGCAAAGTTGTTTAATTGGATTTCTCATACGAATGAGGTAAATGTTTGTATATACTAATAGATTGGAAAATGGTTTTAAAAACAAGCTTTTTATTAAATGAAATGTTGAAATCATTTTTGTGAAAGAGTTTAAGTATTTACTACTAGTATAGAAACCTTTGTATTTTAAAGTGACAAATCATAGAAAAGATTGTAAAAACAATCTATCACCAAAATTCACATTTAAATAGCATGAATCAAAACCATGGATATCGATATCAAATCCATCAAATGAAAACACCAAAAATCCACAAAAAGAAGTCGTCAAAGTCGGTAATGAATGAAAATAACCATTCGTATCATTAAAAATCGATTAAAATGGAAACCCACATAAAAATAGGTAAATTGGCTGAATTTAACAACATTAGACATCTAGTGGTTTTCTCAGACATCTGAACTGAAGTTCTAGGAATTTTCTTCCAGATCGCCCAGACGCCTGGGAATAACCTCAGATGTCGGAGCTGAAGGTCTGGAATTTTTATTCCAAAGACTCGGACGTCTGAGCATTCTACCAGATGTTTGAGCTGAAGCTCAGGCCAAAATTTACCTAGGCCATGAATGGCCAAATCAACTTGGATGCGATCGAATGAGCGATGGTGGCTACGGATTTATGCCAAACAACAACCCAGCCCTATAGGCTCTTCAATACACTCCAAACAACATGTCCAAACAGCCATAATAGGATTTTCAAAGATTTTGACTTCAAAATACCAAAAATTGGAAATTTCACCGAACCAATTCAATTCAAAAGCAATTAAACATGATATACATGTTAGGAATTCATACCTAACAACAATGAAAGCTATAGATATAGATGTGAGTTAAAGAACTCACCTTTAAACTCAAAAACAACAACTGAGAAGCTCTAAAACGAGGAAAGATCTACTCCACTTCAATCACAACTTTAGAAGCTCCAATCTATGATCATATGTAAATATTTCCTAAGTTAGGTTATAGGAAATTATGAAAATTGGAGAGGGATTGAGTTGGCGAAGATGAAGATAATGCTTACCTAAGTTTCTCTTTGATTTTTAGAACTTGAATTTGAATTTCCTAAGAACCTAGGGCTTAGGAATTTTGATTTCCCCTCTTTTCCCCCATTTTTCCTTTAGGGCTTGAGTGTTAGGAATAATGGAATGAATGAATGAAGAGCAGTGGAGTGGGAGCTATTAGGTAGAAGAGTTTTGGTTTTTTTATTGGGTTAGTGGGCTAGAACCAAATCCAAAGCCCAAATGAAAATACCAAAAACCTAATCAACTCCAAACATATCGACGTTTATTCTTAAAAAAGTTGTAAAAGTCATTTTAAAATCAATGGAAGTGGTCTCGAGTCTGGATTCGACTGTTTATAAAAAGTCACATTTCAGACTTTGAATTAAATCAACGATGCTATACAGTAATGGTCTATGCAATTAACTATGGACACTAATAGTGTTTTCCAACATTGGCCAAACTTTAGAGATCTTAGTGACACAATGGTCATGAAAAGAAAACATGCATAAAATATCGTAAGATGGTGTAGCTTAATAATATTTGAAATTGGATTTTACCTAAATGATTTATAAGCGATTGAACTTATACCTAATATTTTATTTCAACAAAGTCTGTATAAGCTTTAGCATTTAAACTTTTCACAATTTTTCTAAGGATCGAGTTTATGTTGGATCTAGTGCATTGACAAAATGTAGTTAATAGTGTGAATTTCTAAAAAAATTCCTTTTATTAATTTGCATAAGATCGTATTTTGTGTTTATATAGGTAATGAATTTATGCTAAATCCTATTTATTATTCATTTAATAGAAGAGATAGGGAAATATTTTAATATATTTAATTTTAATTAAAATATTTATTTTTGTTTAATAATAATATTTTATTACTAATTTACTTTGAATTTAATTAAATGAATTAATTTAAATTTAAAGTTACGTTTTAATATTATAATATGACCGTATTCAAAATAAAAACGATATAACTATACTGAAAATGATGATATAACCCTATGTAGTTAATAATAGAGATAGGGGTATGCCCTAGGGGTAATTATGTAATATGGTACATATGTCTAACTCGATAGCTAATCTTGTTTGAAATATAAGGTGTTTTCTTTCTACTATATTTTTGATATAGTATGTTATATATTAATTAACTTAATTAAAAGTATACCTAATATAAAATCCATAAGTGGTATATTTTGTGATAATAGTTACAAATTTTTTTAACTGTGAGTAAATTATCACAATGAAAATAAATATACCATCTTAAATATTCTCAGTCAAGATGTATCTAAATTGGATATTTCTAATGACACACTTTTTCGAACAGTTTAAGGGAACAATCAACCCCACATGACCCACTCAAATTGGATGGAAAGGCGGATAGTTAGGGGAAAAGATGAAAGTTGAAGATAAGAAGAAAGAAGAAAGAAAGAAAACAAACAACATAGAATCTCACAGTGGAACGAATAATCTATAATATATAATAAATCTTTACACAAAGAAGATATGTAATATACATACATCAATCAGAGTATACTGACTTATTTCAGCCCTGACAATTATAACAACCAATCTTCACAATTTTGCTGATAAATACAACAATAAATGCAGCGCAAAAATAACCATATTCGCGAATACATCTCTAGGCCTCCAACTCATCTCCTGAAGCTCCAAAGCATCTAACTAAATCTATGATATGCTCGATATGACCTGAGCATTATAATAAGATAACACCCAAGTCAGTCCAGTAAACCAGCGTGAAAAACACACCTAACTGGATTTAAAAGTTGTAAAAAAAACCTTAAAATCAAAGGTATCTCATAAGTCCACATCGCACATAAACGCGAACAGGTTTTTACCTTATGAAAACCAAACCATTTATATGAAATTCTCTGATATTAAATAGTGTCTAAGATACAAATATTTATTGATTATAGTCGAAATTGTCACATTAATTAAATTCCAGCATAATAGGTATACAACTGAAACCATAAAGGCTCGTATTGGAGAATGAATTCCATACAATAACTGGGCTACTACAGTACCGCCCGTCATGGTGAATCTCTAGATAAAATAACACCGAGGACCTTGTTAGGATCTCCTGCCAACACAGAATCGGCCTACCACTTGACTAGTAGTACCAAATATGATCACCACTCAGTTAATTTGCCTGAAGCATACAAATGAGAGATAATATCGACACTAGATGGGGATGATCTTACCCTAGTTAGGAGCGACCCACTTAGCCCTGTTGCATCTCCCCGGTTTTAGTCATTTCCGGTTGATGTGGCTCGAGGCAATGTTTTGCCTTTTTATATAGCACTTTCCACTTGGAATGCTAACACTGCCCTCCAGGCAACAATGCAATGCTAACATTCATCCATACAAGTACGTTCTGGCATTAAAATGCCTGAGAGCTTCGTCTTCAATTCCATCATCTTCAAGATGTCTTCACTTCGAAACGCTTGAGTTGGATTGAAGTGGTTTTCAAATAACCTATCTGCTACCGGTCTCTTCGAAACAACACTTGATAATTTTCGGTAACTCAAACCCGATTCTTTAGGAAATAAACAGTCAAAGATAGGAGTGGAGATCACCTCCCAACCATTAGTAAACGGATTTCCTTATCATTTTTCCTAGGAGAACGAAACGAGATCTAGGCATAGTACATCACCATCGAAGATGAATGTGCTATATAACTCACTTATTTCTCTTAGATATTTCCAAAGTTATATTTTAGGCCCAAATTCGATAGTTGTTATTTAATTATCGAATAAACGAACATTCAAATCAGGGATTTATTTCAAAAGGGAAAACCAACGTTGTTTAAGCCCATAAGTAACTACTAGCTTCCTTAATTAATCATTTCATTCATTAAATTCACTTTGTAATTTGTATCAAAATACTTTTAGGAAGATATATAAACAAATTCATATATTTTTAGTACTTAGAAAATATCCATATACTTATCCTAATAGTATAAGTATATTCACAAAACGTAGGAAGATTTCCCCTTTTGCAATTCTAGAACCATTTATAAATTCCTTTATAAATTTCTAAATCCATTTATAGCTATATCATAAATCTCCAAAACCATTATTACGTCTCTAAATCATTTCTCAAATATTTTATAAACTCCTTTGATAGAACAATAAACCCCTTTCTCAAATTCTTTTACAAATACTTAAAATCATTTATAAAACTCTTTTTTCCCTTTTACAAATCTTTCTTTAAGTTTCCCAAACCATGTTATAAGATCCCTCTTATAAAACCCAAATCTGTTTATACAACTCTATCTATAAATCTCGAAAACATTTATAAATAGATTCTAATCATTTACTTTAAAACACGATTATAATAATAAACATTATAAGTATATAAGAATTATTGAAAAAACTTAAAAATAAAAATCAATAATTTCAAAAAATTAATTGTGACGACCCGCCTTTCTCAACCCCAGAAAGACGTTTCATCATTAAGAAAGAAAGGGATAGAAATAGAAAAGAATAGAAAGAAAGAACAACAACATCAGAATCTCACAGCAGAATGGAACAAAATATAATACATCGCATAACTATTACATAGTTATACTTACATCAGAGTCATACAATATCATATAACAGGACTGTCATATACATATATGTCCATACATACATCCAAAATACTGCATCACTAACTACACAACGGAACAATATATATATATATATATATATATATATATATATATATATATATATACATACATACATACGTCTGGTCTTCTCCCCAAAATAACTTCTCTAGAAATCAACACTTCCAAATACCTATCACTTGGCTACTCGTAAAAATTTGTACCCAAGAGTTTATGAAAACACAAAATATAAACTCCGGGTCAGACATGGGTCTGGTATGAGTAAACAGGTTAAAATTGCTTAACTTTAAAAATCATTTGAAATAAAGGTATCACGTAAGACTCCCCACAAATAAATACGGGTGAGTTTTTACCTTACGCTAACCAAAACATTTTATAGGAAATTCTGTGATATTATAAAAGTGTCTAGGGTTTTCAAGTAAATAGAAAATAGCCGAAATTGTTACATCTATTAAATTCCAGCTACTAGCCACGAAAGTGGGTAATACAAATCAAAACCGTAGGGTCTCGTAGGGAAAATGGATTTCCAATAATGGCAGGGCTACTGGGGTACCGCCCGTCACAGTACGGGGCCTAGATCACCGTACCGAGGATTACTCCCTTCATCCCCTGCAACACAAGGCCGGAAACATTCCTTACTGAACAGTTCCGAACAAGATAACCCCGCAGTTGTGGCCAACAACTGCTCACAAAGTCGAAATAAAAAGGGACATCTAGACAGGGGAAAATCTTGTCCTGCTTGGGCATGACCCACCTAACCTTGCTGCATCTCCCCTGTTTTAGCCATTCCCGGTTGATGAGGCTTGAGGCTACGATTACCTTTATTGAACATTATTCTTAGAATGCTCATCGTCCACCTGGCGATGTGTTGAAAGCATTCAATCCATACAAGTCGTTCCGGGTTCGAACGAAACTGAAGGCATTATCTCGTTACACTCATTTTGGAATCACCCTCAGAGTTAACGACAATAACCCTTGCATTCTGAAACACCATCTCGATCTTCATTTGATAAGTTACGACCTATCCTTTAATTTGGATCGATGTGGTTTTCGGAGAATCAAAAGTTGATTCTTCCGATCCCGGTCTCATCGGATCCAAACGGCATTTTAAGGGCCAAGTTGTCTATTTAACTTAACAGTTCAATTAAATATCAGAAATTAACATAACAGATATATCAGATAAATCATACACAGTTATCACATATATTTATAATATATAACAACATATCACAGAAAAATCATCACAGATATCAAAGTCAATCAAACATAATTATCAATGCATACCAAACAGTTTGATTTTTACTTAACTAAATTATTTGTTTAAGAATAAACTATTTTATTCTGTTTAATTAATTACTGATAAATTAGCTGATTATTGATAAATTAATTAATTAGTTAATCATTAATTATTAATTTATTAATTATCTAATCTTTAATTAATTATTTAAATTAATTAGCTTTTATTCATTAATTGTTACTTAGTTACTCAATTAATTAGTTTATTCTTAATAATTAATTATTAATTAATAACTTACTTATCAAAAATTAATTACAAATTACTTTAATTAACCTATTATTATTAATTTAATTAATTAACAAATCTTTAATTAATCACTTAAGTTAATTATCATTTATTAATCCTTTAATTAAATTTCTTAAGTTGAAAAGATTAATCAAAAGATTAATTTCTAACCACAATTAAATTTAAAGTTAGAAATTTAATTATAAGTATAAAATGATTTACATCCTAATTTACTTAATACTAATTAATGACCTTTTTCAACCCTTACTTTTAGATAAACAATAAATCAATTATTTACCAAAAGTTAACTAATATTATTTACTGTTTAAACCTTGTAAAAATAAAACTAAAGGGGATTAGGAAAATATATTCTGGAAGCGGACCCGAGGTAACTCCCTTTTTTTTCTCATGACGAACTCAAGTTTTCCCCTTACTTTCCCGTGTCTCTCCCGTGCGTCCCTCTCTCTCACTCTCTCTTCTTCTTCCCAGTTTACCTTCTTCTCATTTTTTTATAGTTAAAGTAAAACTTAAAACTGCAGTTGCGTCACACGCTCACGCATGATCCTAACTCGAGTCAGCTGGCCATTCTACTCGAGTACCCACTCGAGCATCATACGTACGAAGTCACTCACGTCTCACGGACACACTTCCGCCACCGTGCACGTGCACTGTGCTGCGCTTGGCCTACGGCGCCTCGCGACAGCACTCACACGTCACACATCTTCCACTCGTACGAAATCGAGACCTAGTTTTCAATTTCACGTTGAAAACAAAAATATGACCTGAATGCCCAAGCATACGACAACAAACCCCCACTGTCAAAACCCTTTGTGTGGCCACCACCCATCACCGTAGGCGATGAAACTCCACCAGTACGTCGCTCATAACCTCCTCTAACTCCACCAAAAATCGTAACCCACTCGGTTGCCTATTGGAGCCGAAATCAAATTTTTACAGAGCTTCGAAAAATATGGGCTTAAACCCTATTTGTGATTCAAACTCAAAATACTTGCATTCGAAAAATAATTTAACATTTTTCTCGAATCAAAAGGTTTACAAACTTGCTTCTTGTAAATTTATAGAGATTAAAATTAGCTAAATCTCCTAAAATTGACAAAAATCCATTTTCTATTTATTTTAAAACTGCTCTATTTCTCTTTGCTTAAAAATCAAGATTTTTATGTTAAAAATCATAATTATGTATATGAAAACTAATTATGCTATTGGATTTACAAATTTCAACATTTGAATTTTTAAACTTTGATTTTATTTACCTGTAGTTTGATAATACAATATGAACAATGCTGTTTAAACTTGAAACATGTTTGCAGGCCTTGATTAAACTAAACAAACTTGAATTTACACAATACAAAGTTTAAATAGTTATATGAATAAGATTTGTAAATTTATTTGCTTTACTTTGTACAAATCTTGAAGTATTGATCAAGAACAGCTATGAAAGTTTCCAGTTCAAACAAACATACACAGAACAGTATGTTAAACTATATCAACACATATCATTAAGAAGAAAATATGCAAGCTAAGTTGAAATTAGTTTGTTTAATCACTTGATCAAATTTGAACAGAAGATGTTGAAGAAAACACTTGCAGGTGAAGCTTTCCTGAAACCCTTCTTTGTTTCTTTTACTCTATTTCTCTTTTTCTTTGTTTGTTTTCAGTTTTTCTTCTTTTTAGTTTAAGTTTTGTTCAGTGTTAATAAATAAACTGAAAGTTTATAGGTGATATATATACATGCTTGAACAATACAGGTTGCAACTGACAGTTGTATTTGTTTGTATTGCCATTTTCTTTTAATTGGTTAAGATATAAATACCTGCAGAAGAAGATTATGACCAGAATTTCGGCTACATGTACTTGTTAAGCATGAAGTTATGCTATTTAATGTTTATGTTTTTAATTATGATAGCAAGTAATAAATTGTTTACTGACAGTTGCAATTTAGTACAAAGATATTTATTGTTATTTTTGGCCAGAATATTTTGTATGATACAGGTTTTTGTTTTATTACTGGTTTACATTCATTTTTAGTTTATAAAATCTTTCTTTGGACAAACACTTAATTGCTGTGTATATGTGTACATAGGCACTACACTTATTTGTTTTTCAGTTCTTCTGTTAGTTTAAGTTTTGTTTTAGGATATTTGAAGTGAGACTTATTTTATATTGAAGTGGACTTGTTTCCTGAGGCACAAAACTGTACACAACACCTACTCAAAGTTATTGTTAACATATATGTTTATTTATATTGATAGTTATATTTTATATGAAATTTGAATACTTGTTCATATGATTTTTTTTTAACATTTTTATTAAGGATGTTGTGTTGTACAATTTGAATTTTGAAGATCATTGTTTGACTAAAATACTTGTTTTTTTTTATATATGACAAATTATAATTTATATTTTGTATATATTTATGTTACTTTGATTACATCTTATAATTATAATTGTGTTTTATACTAATTTTGAATGTTTATACCTATATTGTTTGCACTTCCATATTTATGTTTAATATTTCCATGTTTGTTTATTTTCAAACTTATCATTTTTTAAAAATTAAAATTGTATTCATGTAAATTATCAAATAATAAAATATAAAGTCTTTGATTTGATTCTATTGAATAGAACCGATTTTGTTTTAAATGGTTTTTTGACATATTCTATTTAAATTTTCAAACCAAAATTTTCTTTTACAAACATACATAACTGCTAAATATTTAATATCTCATCAATTTAAACATTGACAAGCTTATATTTGATTTAAATTAGTTTAAATATTAATTAAAATATATCGTCAAAATTCCGGGTCGTTACATTTCTCCCCCCTTAAAAGAATTTCGTCCCTGAAATTTAAACAACAGTAAATTCAAAAGCTATTATATTGACAATCCAAACATACATATCATTCATACAATAGCAAACAAACAAACAGTCTACTCTAACAAACATCACTAGTTATCCGAACATAAATCCGGATAAGCACTCCTAAAACTATCGAGAGTTTCCCAGGTACAATCTCTGGGATCCTCACTCCATTGCACCTTGACGAGTTTCACCACTTTGTTTCTGAGTTGCTTCTCGTCTCGGTCCACAATCTGAACTGGATTTCTGACCACAGTTAAATTTGGTTCCACTTCCAAATTTTCTTGAACTACCGGTTCTACAACCAGTGAGGGATCATGAACAAATTTCCTCAAATGCGATACATGAAACACATTGTGAATCCCAGACATCCGTTCTGGTAATTCAATCCTGTGGGCCACAGTTCCAATTCTCTCCAACACTCGGAATGGTCCAATGTATCTCGGAGCAAGTTTTCCCATCTTTTCGAATCTTATAGCACCTTTAATTGGGGAAACTTTAACAAAAACCAAGTCTCCGATCTCAAATTCCAATGGCCTTCGTCTTCTATCTACATATTTCTTCTGACGATCTTGAGCAGCTTTCATCCTTTTCTTAATAAGCTCAACCTTTGCAGAAGCTTCACGAATAAGATCTGGTCCGAGCACAAGACGATCCTTCGATTCAATCCAACAAGATGGAGATCTACATGGATTTCCGTATAAAGCTTCATAAGGAGCCATCTTAATACTTGCTTGATAACTGTTATTATAAGAAAATTCCACTAAATGAAGATGGTCCTCCCAAGATCCTCCAAAATCTAAAACACAAGCCCGTAGCATATCCTCAAGAATACGATTCAGCCTCTCTGTCTGTCTGTCCGTCCGTTTGAGGATGATAGGCTGTACTCAATCTCAAATCTGTTCCAATTGCTGATTGCAGAGCTTCCCAAAATTTGCTAGTGAAAATAGGATCACGATCACTTACTATGCTGACTAGGACACCATGCAATCGAACTATCTCTTTCAAGAAAATTTCCGCCAAAGAAACTGCAGTAGGGTTGCCTTTACTGGTATAAAATGGGCACTCTTAGTTAAACGATCTACAATAACCCATATACCGTCATTTCCTTTCCTAGTTCTAGGCAAACCATCAATAAAATCCATTGAGATCATTTCCCATTTCCAATTCGGAATTTCTAGAGGTTGCAATAACCCGGCAGATTTATGTTGATCACCTTTAACTTGCTGAAAAATGGCACAACTGTTCACAAATCTAGCAATATCCTTTTTCATATTCGGCCACCAGAAAGCTCTCCTCATGTCTTTATACATCTTCGAAATCCCAGGATGAATATTCAATTTGGAACAATGACTTTCAGACAACACTTCCTGTCTCAACTCCTTATCATTTGGAACACAGATTCTCCCATTGATCCTTAGTGTTCCTTGGTCATCAATGTCAAAACTAGGACACTGACCTTTCCTGACTCTTTTGATGATCCTCCTCAACATCTTATCAGATTCTTGCTTGCTTGAGATCCTTTCAATAAGAGATGGAACCACTTCCAGAAGAGATAAAACCGCGTTCCTACTGAGAGCATCAGCTACGACATTCGCTTTCCTCGGAGTGTATAGAATATCCAAATCATAGGATGCAAGAAATTCAACCCACCGCTGCTGTCTCAGATTAAGGTCTTTTTGAGAGAATAAATATTTCAACGGTTTGTGATCGGTGAACAATTCGAATTTCTCTCCTAAAAGATAATGTCTCCAAATTTTCAGAGCAAAAACAATGGCAAGCAATTCAAGATCATGCGTAACATAGTTTTTCTCGTGAGGCTTCAACTGTCGACTAGCATACGCAATAACCCTTCCGTTCTGCATCAGAACTGCTCCCAAACCAACAAAACAAGCATCAGTGTAAACCTCGAATTTGCTCTTCCCATCCGGAATAGCAAGTACTGGTGCACTAGTGAGCCTTATCTTCAATTCCTGAAAAGCTTCTTCACATTGAGGCGTCCATTTGAATTTCGCTCCTTTCCTGGTCAGCTTAGTCAGATGCGAAGAAATCTTGGAATAATCTCTAATAAATCTCCTGTAGTAGCCAGCCAATCCTAGAAAACTGCGAACTTCCGTTGGTGTCTCTGGCTGTTTCCATTCAAGAATAGTTTTAACTTTCGCTGGGTCTACAGAAATGCCTTCACCCGAAACAATATGCCCTAAAAATTTAACTTCCGATTTCCAGAAATGGCACTTCGAAAACTTCGCCTTCAGCACATTCTTCCTCGGAGTCTCCAATACAATCCTCAAATGCTCCCTGTGCTCTTCTTCGGATTTGGAATAGACCAAGATATCATCAATGAATACCAGCACAAACTTATTCAACACATCTCTAAAGACTCGGTTCATGAGGTCAACGAAATAAGCAGGAGCGTTGGTTAATCCGAACGGCATAACCAACCACTCATAGAAACAATTCGGTCCCCTAAATGCAGTCAAGGGAATACTGTCTTCAGCTACCCTCAACTGGTGGAAACCTGAAGCTAGATCCAATTGAGAAAAGATAGAAGCACCATGCAACTGGTCAAAAGGATCATCGATGCGGGGAAGAGGATATTTATTACGGCTAGTCACTTTGTTCAATTCTCTATAATCCACACAAAACCTCAGTGATCCATCCGATTTGGTCACAAACACCGCCGCTGAACCCCAACAAGAAAAACTAGGTCTAATCAATCCTTTCTCTAAAAGATCCTGCGTCTGCTTAATCAACTCTTCTCTTTCCCTGGGAGCCATTCTCCTACTGGGTTGAATCACTGGCACAACTCCTGGAATCAAATCAATACTGAACTCTATTTCTCGATGTGGTGGAAGACACTTAACTTCTTCAAAAACATTAGCAAAATCCTGAACCACATCGATATCTTCAACCCTCTCTTCAGAAGTCTCAATTCCATGCAGAAGACTGCTCAAGTGAATTCCAGAATCATCACACGACACTCTGGCAATTCTACCCAGATCAGTTTCCAACGAAACTGTTCTCTCATCACAATTCAAAACGGCTTTATACTTATCCAGCCAATCCATACCCAAAATAAGATCAAATCCCTTAAAATTCAACACATACGGGGCACAAGAAAAACTGTGGGATAGATAAGAGATCTTCAAGTCCTTACAAATAGAGTCTAATTTGGTCACCCCTCCTATAGGATTAGACACCAAGATAGAACTATCTACTGAACTAGGGGTAAGAGAAATTTTTTCAACAGAGTCCAAAGAAATAAAACTCAAGGAAGCACCCGAATCAAACAAAACTCTAATATACTTTCCATTTAAAAGTAAAGTACCTTCTAATACTCCTTTGCCCATCGAAGAAGAAGATAGTCCGGCTTCCAAAGCAAAAACTTTATTCTGAGGTGCTCTCTGTAGAAGTGGACAGTTCTTGATCATGTGCCCTGGCTGATGGCAATTAAAGCACAAAGATTTCTGAACTATAGCTGATCCTGGGCCACTCTGATGCGGTTGCTGCTGGAATCCTTTCCTAGGACACTTATTTGCCAAATGCCCCTCCTAATGACAAATGTAGCACTTCCGGGGTCCGTTGTTATTCCCAGGTTTCTTCTTATTTGGTTTCCTCCATTTGGGATCGAACTTTCACTTATTCGGATTAGTGAAATTTCCACTTGAAGCTGCAACTGGATCCACCGGCTTCTTACTCATCAAACTCTCATACCTCAATGCCATATCAATCAAATCAACAAAAGATCCCTTCAGAAGTACTGTCAATTTCCCATGGAATTCAGGCCTCAACCCTTGCACAAATTTCTCATTCTTTTTCAGAGGAGTATCGATGAGTCCTGGACCATAACAAGAGAGTTCGTTGAATCTAGTTTCATACTCCGAAATGGACATACTACCCTGCTTCAAATACAGAAAATCCTGATACAATTGGGTTCTCCCTGCCGTCGGCACATACTTCTCTTCAAACAATTCCTTGAATCTGTCTTAAGAAATGTCATCCTCAGAAATATTTGCAATAGTTGAATCCCACCATGCTGCTGCACCACCTTGCAGTTGCCACGATGCCATATGCCTCTTACGCTCATCAGACAATCTCATGCTCTTGAAAATACGTTCGCAAGAGCGTAGCCAGTCCTGAACTTCAATTATTGACTCCGAACCTTTGAATGGTTGACCTCCAAGATGTTTGAAATCCTTGCATAATGCTGCAAAGCTAACTTGAGACGGTACTGGATTGACAGCCTCACTAACATTTTGACTCCGTCCATTATCTGTACAAGTACTGGCCCTAACTCAGCCTCTCCTTCCTGAACTCATGTTGGTCACCTAAACAGGTAACTCAACCATTAAGATAGATATATATAATATTATATGAAAATACAAATACGCACTCTCAAGAGAAATATAACACAAGAGCCTAAGTACTCGCTTTACCTAGCGCTCTGATACCAACTGTGACGACCCGCCTTTCTCAACCCCAGAAAGACGTTTCATCATTAAGAAAGAAAGGGATAGAAATAGAAAAGAATAGAAAGAAAGAACAACAACATCAGAATCTCACAGCGGAATGGAACAAAATATAATACATCACATAACTATTACATAGTTATACTTACATCAGAGTCATACAATATCATATAACAGGACTGTCATATACATATATGTCCATACATACATCCAAAATACTGCATCACTAACTACACAACGGAACTACATATATATATATATACATACGTCTGGTCTTCACCCCAAAATAGCTTCGCCAGAAATCAACACTTCCAAATACCTATCACTTGGCTACTCGTAAAAATTTGTGTACCCAAGAGTTTATGAAAACACAAAATATAAACTCCGGGTCAGACATGGGTCTGGTATGAGTAAACAGGTTAAAATTGCTTAACTTTAAAAATCATTTGAAATAAAGGTATCACGTAAGACTCCCCACAAATAAATACGGGTGAGTTTTTACCTTACGCTAACCAAAACATTTTATAGGAAATTCTGTGATATTATAATAGTGTCTAGGGTTTTCAAGTAAATAGAAATAGCCGAAATTGTTACATCTATTAAATTCCAGCTACTAGCCACGAAAGTGGGTAATACAAATCAAAACCGTAGGGTCTCGTAGGGAAAATGGATTTCCAATAATGGCAGGGCTACTGGGGTACCGCCCGTCACAGTACGGGGCCTAGATCACCGTACCGAGGATAACTCCCTTCATCCCCTGCAACACAAGGCCGGAACCATTCCTTACTGAATAGTTCCGAACAAGATAACCCCGCAGTTGTGGCCAACAACTGCTCACAAAGCCGAAATAAAAAGGGACATCTAGACAGGGGAAAATCTTGTCCTGCTTGGGAATGACGCACCTAACCTTGCTGCATCTCCCCTGTTTTAGCCATTCCCGGTTGATGAGGCTTGAGGCTACGATTACCTTTATTGAACATTATTCTTAGAATGCTCATCGTCCACCTGATGATGTGTTGAAAGCATTCAATCCATACAAGTTCGTTCCGGGTTCGAACGAAACCGAAGGCATTATCTCGTTACACTCATTTTGGAATCACCCTCAGAGTTAACGACGATAACCCTTGCATTCTGAAACACCATCTCGATCTTCATTTGATAAGTTACGACCTATCGTTTAATTTGTATCGATGTGGTTTTCGGAGAATCAAAAGTTGATTCTTCCGATCCCGGTCTCATCGGATCCAAACGCCATTTTAAGGGCCAAGTTGTCTATTTAACTTAACAGTTCAATTAAATATCAGAAATTAACATAACAGATATATCAGATAAATCATACACAGTTATCACAAATATTTATAATATATAACAACATATCACAGAAAAATCATCACAGATATCAAAGTCAATCAAACATAATTATCAATGCATACCAAACAGTTTGATTTTTACTTAACTAAATTATTTGTTTAAGAATAAACTATTTTATTCTGTTTAATTAATTACTGATAAATTAGCTGATTAATGATCAATTAATTAATTAGTTAATCATTAATTATTAATTTATTAATTATCTAATCTTTAATTAATTATTTAAATTAATTAACTTTTATTCATTAACTGTTACTCAGTTACTCAATTAATTAGTTAATTCTTAATAATTAATTATTAATTAATAACTTACTTATTAAAAGTTAAGTACAAATTACTTTAATTAACCAATTATTATTAATTTAATTAATTAACAAATCTTTAATTAATCACTTAAGTTAATTATCATTTATTAATCCTTTAATTAAATTTCTTAAGTTGAAAAGATTAATCACAAGATTAATTTCTAACCACAATTAAATTTAAAGTTAGAAATTTAATTATAAGTATAAAATGATTTACATCCTAATTTGCTTAATACTAATTAATGACCTTTTTCAAACCTTACTTTTAGATAAACAATAAATCAATTATTTACCAAAAGTTAACTAATATTATTTACTGTTTAAACCTTGTAAAAATAAAGCTAAAGGGGATTAGGCAAATATATTCTAGAAGCAGACCCGAGGTAACTCCCTTTTTTTTTCTCGTGACGAACTCAAGTTTTCCCCCTACTTTCCTGTATCTCTCCCGTGCGTCCCTCTCTCTCACTCTCTCTTCTTCTTCCCAGTTTACCTACTTCTCATTTTTTTTTAGTTAAAGTAAAACTTAAAACTGCAGTTGCCTCACACACTCACGCATGATCCTAACTCGAGTCAGCTGACCATTCTACTCAAGTACCCACTCGAGCATCATACGTACGAAGTCACTCACGTCTCACGGACACACTTCCACCACCGTGCACGTGCACGGTGGTGCGCTTGGCCTACGGCGCCTCGCGACAGCACTCACACGTTACACATCTTCCACTCGTACGAAATCGAGACCCAGTTTTCAATTTCACGTTGAAAACAAAAATATGACCTGAATGCTCAAGCATACGACAACAAACCCCCACTGTCAAAACCCTTCGTGCGGCCACCACCCATCACCATAGGTGATGAAACTCCACCAGTACGTCGCTCATAACCTCCTCTAACTCCACCAAAAATCGCAACCCACTCGGTTGCCTATTGGAGCCGAAATCAAATTTTTACAGAGCTTCGAAAAATATGGTCTTAAACCCTATTTGTGATTCAAACTCAAAATACTTGCATTCGAAAAATAATTTAACATTTTTCTCGAATCAAAAGGTTTACAAACTTGCATCCTGTAAATCTACAGAGATTAAAATTAGCTAAATCTCCTAAAATTGAAAAAAATCCATTTTCGATTTATTTTAAAACTGCTATATTTCTCTTTGCTTAAAAATCAAGATTTTTATGTTAAAAATCATAATTATGTATATGAAAACTAATTATGCTATTGGATTTACAAATTTCAACATTTGAATTTTTAAACTTTGATTTCTTTTACCTATAGTTTGATAATACAATGTGAACAATGCTATTTAAACTTGAAACATGTTTGCAGGCCTTGATTAAACTAAACAAACTTGAATTTACACAATACAAAGTTTAAATAGTTATATGAATAAGATTTGTAAATTTATTTGCTTTACTTTGTACAAAGCTTGAAGTATTGATCAAAAACAGCTATGAAAGTTTCCAGTTCAAACAAACATACACAGAACAGTATGTTAAACTATATCAACACATATCATTAAGAAGAAAATATGCAAGCTAAGTTGAAATTAGTTTGTTTAATCACTTGATCAAATTTGAACAGAAGATGTTGAAGAAAACACTTGCAGGTGAAGCTTTCCTGAAACCCTTCTTTGTTTCTTTTTCTCTGTTTCTCTTTTTCTTTGTTTGTTTTCGTTTTTTCTTCTTTTTAGTTTAAGTTTTGTTCAGTGTTAATAAATAAACTGAAAGTTTATAGGTGATATATATAGATGCTTGAACAATACAGGTTGCAACTGGACAGTTGTATTTGTTTGTATTGCCATTTTCTTTTAATTGGTTAAGATATAAATACCCGCAGAAGAAGATTATGACCAGAATTTCGGCTACATGTACTTGTTAAGCATGAAGTTATGCTATTTAATGTTTATGTTTTTAATTATGATAGCAAGTAATAAATTGTTTACTGACAGTTGCAATTTAGTACAAAGATATTTATTGTTATTTTCGGCCAGAATATTTTGTATGATACAGGTTTTTGTTTTATTACTGGTTTACATTCATTTTTGTATGATACAGGCACTCCACTTATTTGTTTTTCAGTTCTTTTGTTAGTTTAAGTTTTGTTTTAGGATATTTGAAGTGAGACTTATTTTATATTGAAGTGGACTTGTTTCCTGTGGCACAAAACTGTACACAGCACCTAATCAAATTTATTGTTAACATATATGTTTATTTATATTGATAGTTATATTTTATATGAAATTTGAATACTTGTTCATATGATTTTTTTTTAACATTTTTATTAATGATGTTGTGTTGTACAATTTGAATTTTGAAGATCGTTGTTTGACTAAAATACTTTTTTTTTATATATGACAAATTATAATTTATATTTTGTATATATTTATATTACTTTGATTACATCTTATAATTATAATTGTGTTTTATACTAATTTTGAATGTTTATACCTATATTGTTTGCACTTCCATATTTATGTTTAATATTTCCATGTTTGTTTATTTTAAAACTTATCATTTTTTAAAAATTAAAATTGTATTCATTTAAATTATCAAATAATAAAATATAAAGTCTTTGATTTGATTCTATTGAATAGAACCGATTTTGTTTTAAATGGTTTTTTGACATATTCTATTTAAATTTTCAAGCCAAAATTTTCTTTTACAAACATACATAACTGTTAAATATTTAATATCTCATCAATTTAAACATTGACAAGCTTATATTTAATTTAAATTAGTTTAAATATTAATTAAAATATATCGTCAAAATTCTGGGTCGTTACATTAATAATAAAAACAACAATAATTAATCTTTACCATTTCTATAAATAATAAAAATTAATTTCCAAAACATTGTTAGTAATCCTTATTATTAATTCCAAGCCAAACTAACTTTCCAAAATATTAGAACACCGATAAATAACTTTTAAAATAAATAACATTAAAACGATATTAAATATAAATAAATTTTTTAAAACCAATATTAAATATAAATAATTTTTTTAAAGCAATGTTAAATAGAATAATAACTTTTTAAAACAATGTTAATCATAAATAAAACACTTAGAAAAAGATAGATAAATAGGTTGGAATTAACTAGAAATTAAATCCTTTAAAACAAAATATTTCTGAAACCCGATTTCAGATTTAAAACCATTTCCTATCTCAAAACCCATTACCACTTTAATGGTAATTTATAATATTTTTAAAATACTAATTTTGAGGCAAATAGCCACCAAACGCTTAACTAATATCAATATTGATTTCCTATAACTACAGGGTATATAGTTGTTCAAATAACAATGTTATAATAAATATGGTTAACAATTAGGTTAATATTCCATAATCATTCAACAAAAGTATTATTGAAAACATTTCAATAAATGGCGAGGAATCCCATTGGACTCCTCCAAACTATTTCCACCTGCATCACAACTCATATATATATATATATATATATATATATATATATATATATCAACACATATATATGTAGATAAAATCAACAGTGGTGAGGATTCCTGTTGGTTCCCTCCAACCTGTCGTCCTGCATCACAAAAAGTATATAATTATATAATATGGATCATCCGCTGCTAGGTGGGTATATATAAAGGTCATCCGCTCCAGGGGCGAGAATAAATGCAAACCAACTGATAAAACAGTAAATCATCCAAACATCCAATCGACAATTTTTTATCAACTATATAATATTACTGGTTAGCGAAAAAGTTGAGTTAACTCATCATCATTCCGGTTGTCACCGAGACATTCCGGTTTGGACTAAAATTGAACAAGCGTTCAATTTAAATCCAAATTCTTACTAGCTCCAAATTCATCCAATCCAACTCCATATTGTAGTATTCGCTAATACGAGTATAACACGACTCGTCACACTCGATTCAACCTCGTAGGAGAAAGTTATTGGCATTATAAGATACATAAATTAAATAATTGTATTATTAACCAATTACCATTTATTAACTCTAATTACCAATCGTTCAAATAATAACCTGCCCCTTAATTCCCCCACGCATCATCTGCAGTTCGTACGAAGATGTAACGACCCGTAATTTTCGATAACTAAAAATAGTTAATTTAATAATATTATGTAATTAACGTTGGAAGAAATAAAATTTATGATGTAGAAATAAGAAACTAACTAGAATGAAGTTTAGTAATGTAAATTAATGTAATAAATTACTATTTGAATGTAATCTCAAGTAATTGTAATAATTGTAAGTTATAATTGGTTATAAGTTTAAAATAAGGAAATAAATTTAAACGTTATGTTAATTAATGAAATAATATGTTATAAACTAAAATTGGATAAAATTTCTGTCGTGTGAGTAGTTATAACATTTGTGTGTAGATAGCAAACTTATAAATGTGATTAAATTAAGATAAGGTAACAATTGTAATTTGTTACCAATTTATTTAATATGTTGAATTAAGTTGGAAATCAATTGTAATTA
The DNA here is from genome assembly GCA_030765085.1 of Allium cepa. Taxonomy (NCBI): domain Eukaryota; kingdom Viridiplantae; phylum Streptophyta; class Magnoliopsida; order Asparagales; family Amaryllidaceae; genus Allium; species Allium cepa. The sequence continues at coordinate 583,117,458 of CM060940.1, forward strand.
AATGTAATTAAATATTATGTTAATATGAGTTAAGACGTCAACTATAAAATGTGAATGCAATAAAATGTACAGAAATATCAATTATATTCATAAGGCAATAATTGATTTAATAAAAAGTGTGAAACCAAGATAAATTAATTTATCGGGATTTTAAATTATAATTAATGTGTAAATTGACAAAAATTCAATATAATTGAAATAATGCAACTAATATGGTAAAAGATGATAATTGGATAATATTAACATGATAAGATATAAACCAATGTTAACTATGCCCATTGAGTAATGATTGATTGAATAAAAAGATTGAAATCAAACTTAATCAAATTATTGGAATTTAAATCATAATTAATTGTTTTATTACAATTGAAATTAAACACTGTAATTAGTGAAATAATTAAGATTGAATTTGATATGGGAAATTGGTTTTGAAAAGATTGTTAATTTCTGTAAGTAGAAATAATAAAATTTGTTAATTAAAAAATTGAATTGAAAAAGTGATTTAATCAATTTAATAATAATTTGATTAACGTGAAAATAGCCATTTTGGCCACTATCTTGGATTTCGACAAAACTAGTTTTGCCGAATCTGTAACAGCAAATTATTGTAAGGTTTCATGTTTCACAGCGTTTGGACTTATCATTTGGTTGTGCGGGCTCGAAAAGCGTAGAAATCAATTTGATTGAATTTAATTTAAATAAGCTGATTTTAAAAGCTAACTTCCTCATACGATGGAATTAGGATTTGAAACCTATTCCATTGAATTTAAAAATATCGAAAACATCTATTTTGATATATTGGATGACCCATTTTCATTTTGGAAACGAAATAGGCTTTTTGGGTCGTTATTTTTGTTCAATCTAAATTGATTTGGTTCATTCTTTCTATTTTCATCTTTGCCTTTATATAGGCTATTATAAAGCCTAATTGTTTCTCATATTCTCATTACGGTACGTACAATTCTCTCTGACCATCTACTCTTTCTCAATGGCTGAAAACCCTAAATTCCTAATCCAATTTCCAAATCAATTTAAAAAAAATTCAAACTCCCCAAACCCTTTCATATTATATACAGTTTCAACGCTTTCGATGAGCGTAAGCCACTGGTGAAATTCATTTTTCAATTCAAATCATTGTTTGACCAGAAATTGAGGATGAATCACGGCCGTTCATATTAGGTTTTGACGATCCAACGGTGGATCCTTGTTCAATCGATGATCAGAAAGTGGTGTTGGGAAGATGGTGTCGAGTAGGTCATAGGGGTACTATTCATTCATTGTAGTTGGGATGGAGATCGTCAAAAATTGATGAAAGGAGGGAACGGGGGTGGAGCGGCCATGCTTAACTGGGGGATTGTGCACGCGAGGTGTGGGGTCGGCATGACGTGGTGATGATCGTGGTGGGGTTCGATCATGGTGGTAGGGCTTGAGGTTGCATGCGGCGGTAGGTGTCAGTAGTGGCTACTTCTGTTCGAACACGAGATTGGGATGCCAGGGTTCGACCTGAACATGATGACATGGAGTATGGTATAATTATTTAATTGTTTATTTTAATTTAAAATTTAAATCTATATGTTCTAATATTTGTAACTTTTCCATCCGAGCTCGGATTTGGACTTAGTTTCTTGCATTGCGATCGTATCAAAATTCCGGACTTTATGGAACTGGTTTGGTCAAATTCTGAGACTGTTCAATTTTGAGCTCTATTTTGGATTTCAATTCGATTTTAAATCAAGGGTGTGTGCTTTAACCCACTCACAACTACTAAATTATCTTAGGTTAGTTAATTTAAATTTATGATGTAATTTGAAATGAATTGATTGATGTTTGGTATATTAAATTGCCATTCCAGTTAAACACGACTTTTATTGCATTTAATTTATTATTGAATTTAATTGTTAATTTAATACCGGTAGATGATAATCATTTAATTGATGTTATTTATTGATTGATTGAATGGTGATTGTGATGTATGTTTGATTGCTGATATTGGACGACTGGATGTTATATTTTTATATTATTATAATACTGCAAGTTCCCTATGGGTTAAAATGATACATACCCGAATGATCTATGGATCAGGGAAAATCGTTATGGGTTGAAATGATAAACTCAAGCGATTTTATGGATTTTATTTTAATTCGGGATTGCTGGTTGGAATGATATAAACCCGTAAATCTAAATATTTACGGATTGAAATGATAAATATCTGTGTCACTTGACCATAGGGTAGAAAATTATATACGGACACCGGATTGGTTAAATTAAATGATTTTAAATCTTTAAATTTGAATTTAGCTGAATGATATTTTGAAATAGAATTTGATTTACATAAAATGAATGGTTTAAATGAATTGTTTAAAGATTAAATTTGAAGTTTTGGAATTGTATTAAGTAAATTGCTTAGAGGGTTTAAATTGGAATTCTAAAGTTGAATTTGAAGTATAAACGAAATTGATCGAAATTGAGTTATTGAAGACATTTGAAATTGTAACTTTGAAATTTATTGAAATTGGAACAGCATAAATTGATACTTCAAGATTTTAAATTGGGTTTGATTTGAAATCTGGATATGTTCCAGATTTGTTGAAATGGAAGAAATGGTTAAATTTGATGTTAATTTCAAATTTATTATTTTAATATAAATTATTAAAAATGTTATTTTAAATTCTAATTAGTAAGATTTTAAAACTATTAAACTAAGTTAATCTATTTTAATTATTTTAAACCATTTAATCAATTTAAATTATTTTAATTTCTTTTAATCTATTTAATCCAATTTAATATATTTTATCCTATTTTAAACTAACTAACCCATTTTAACCTATTTTAAATTTATTAAATCTATTTTAAATCCATTTAACTATTTTAATTCTATAAAACTATTTTAAATCTACTAAAACTATTTTAATACACTTTTTAAATTTTTTTAAAGTATTTCAAACCATTTAAATTATATTTTCCAACTATACTAAACTATTTATAACTATCTATACTATTTTCCAAATTCTAAATTGTAAAGTGGAAGTGGTTATATTTAAATCCTTGATTTAAAGGCCAATATGACTAAATGATGTAATAACCTAAGTTGGGATTTAAATAACATATTTTGAGTAAATATGATGATTTTGAAATGAGGGTTTAACCTATTTTGAAATTATGATTTGGAAGTAATATGGTTTGAAATGAATATGATATTTTGATATCAATATGAAATGGTTTTAGAAATGTAAAAGAACCATTTGGTGTGCAATAAGCGTTTGGTTGTTAAAGAGACCGGCATCAGATATTGTCATACACTCTACCAATACCAAAAACCATTTTAACAACTATGTAGGTGGTGGTGATTCCAGAATGAAGATGGTTAGGCGAACAATTCTGTATGAGGTATTTACGTAGTCCTTACTCCCGTGAGTCAGCATAGATGTGACTAAAATAGAAGCTATACCTGGGCCAAGTGAGGTCATTCCTCCTATCATACATGCTTCATATTATGACTTTGTGATTGATTTGGTGGCCATCCCTTGATTTGATTATGGGAGTGTGTTTCGAGGTGGGCATTAGTGGCTGCTATGCATTACCACTAGAACGATTCTGTAAAACGGTAGAGTCCTACCCTGGCAGCCTCATGTGTCGTGTTCAAATGCCTTATCGCGCCTTCTATGAGTTTGTTTTGTACCATACCTATGGAGTGCCCTCTGGGTAAACCTCACGGATGACCTTACGGTACTGTATAGACTATATGAATATATAAAATGTGTTATGGGTGGTATGGGTAGCGCCTTAACGCTATTTTAGTACTTTACTTTACAGTAGACACTATTATATTAGCGTATTATACTACATAATAGATAGTTTAACGGATCCTTGGGAGATGGTAATCTCGAACATCTCTTAAGTTATTGCACTCACGTTAGACACTAGATAGGAGATGGAAAACCCCGTAAACATCTTTGACACCGTTACACTCATACTTATTTACTGCTGATTTAACTTAGATAAAGTCTTTTAGTTCTGACTTGAGTGTTTTGTCTTTTCATTATGCTCAGGTCAGCTTGATCATTTCAGTGTTGAAGACTTAATTCTAGAGGATGAAGACAAAGATTTGTATACCATTTATTCCATCGTTTCCACTACATTATGCTATTCCGCTGCGTTACTTATTTATTACTGTTGTATATACTTTGATTCTGTATTTAAAAGTGTAATCAAATGTTATATGTAAAACAACTTCATGAACTGTTCATTTGATTATTATATTTCCACTGTTAGATTTAATATTTTATTTTCTTTCTTCCTCTGATTTTTCTTATTTACCCCTTAATAATCTACCCTTTTGAATGGTTTGAGTCTGACGTGTGTGGTTTATCGTCGATTTAATCTGTCCAAAAAGGTGGGTCGTTACAAAAGATGTCGCGTTCTCCCATCACTAGCACCTCCAACGACCATCAAGGTCGTCGTATCATGTCCCAGGATAACCCAGCCTCTCCTTCATCCATTGCCATTCACCTCATCGACGATTGAGCCTCCACCACCGAGAAAACCACCATGAACAAATTCTGTTCATCATCGAATTTCGATCAACCACGACAATGATAGCTCACAAACTTTGGCAATGAGTAGCTCTTGACCCATTCTACAATTCTCCTTCAAACCCTACCACCTTTAGCACCAAATTGAAGAGAATCACGAGAAAACCGCCGTGAGGTTAAACTCCAAACTGGCATCGCCTCGCCATGTATGCAGCCTAATCCAACTATTGAACATGTCCATTTCGTTATTGGGAACAATTCTCTCGTTGAGACCCTAGCCCAGATTGGCTTAGATTGGCTCTAATCGTCATGAGTCCTAGAATGGGGCTAAAATTTTAAAAAGAACAAACTAATTTCTTCTGAATTGAACGTGATTTATAAGGGAAAAATGGATATGGTTTTGAAAGTGGGTGGGAGCATGGCCTGCACATTTGGGTAAGGTTTGAATAGTGAAGTAGTACGGGGTGTGTGTATTATTTAAAATTTTCTAGGTTGACGTATTTGAAAATCTCAAACTTCAATCAAGGTGTGCCGCCTATCTTTCTATAATAAATACCCATATTTCAGACTCAATGGAACTAGTCTCGATACCTGATTCGACAATATACAAAAGATAGCTTTTCAAACCCAGTATATTATATTAATTTCTGTAATTAGTTTCAATGCGCTTCGAGCTCGCATGACCAAACGATGCATCCAATTGCCACGAAACTCGATTGTATACAATAACTTAGTAATATGGATCTAATGAAACTAGTTTCATCGAAATACGAGACAGCGCCTCGGAATGCTATTTTTACACGGTAATTAAAACGAATTATAATAAAAACCCAATTAATCACTTTTGAATCTAAATTAAAAGTTTACTATCTTCGTACTTATTTAAATAGGATTTAAATCAACTTCTGAAATCATTTTCATTTGTTTTAAATTCAAGATTTAATTATTTGAACAAATCCAAAATATTCACATAATTATCATATTTAAATCCAAGTTATTCAACTTATAAAATTAACTTTTCAATATTTAAAATCGATTAAATATTCCAAATTCAAATAACTGAAATTATGGGTCGTTACATTCTTCCTCCCTTAAAGGAATTTCGTCTCTGAAATTTCCAAGGTAAGAAAAATGCCCCCAACCCATTAATTTCTCAAAACTAGTTAGTTGTAATAGATTTCCAAATTCTTTTAAGCCATTAACTTCATCCACCGATACCAACTAATATTCATCCATTATTTCAGGTTATAACTCGAAATCAAATTTTAGTAAATTTTTCAAAAAAAATTCGAACTCTTAATTTTTCGAAAAATTTCACCAACGTCTCCTTTGCGCGACTCGATCATAAAAACTACAAACTGCCGCTATGGGTCTAAACCAACAAAATAAAACAAAATCCAAGTGGCTCAATCGTAAAACTATAAAACCAAACAGCAATATAAACATATACCTATTTGTCGAGCAAACAAATTTTACTTATGAAATCAAAGGCATCAAATTAGCTTTTGCTTCTATATACATGCATCTTATTTATCAATGATATCCAATCATCTAGTTCATAATCATATTATTTTGCATTTTCAATTCTCAACATTTAATTTATTTAAGCCCGTATGATGTATGTATACTATCCACATGCAATATCAAATCTGATCGCTCGATCCTACAATTTCACTTCCTAACTAGTATCATTCACCCGACCACTCTAGTACGGACTCAGATCCGGTTCCTTGATTAGAAACAACCATTCGCATTGCATAGCCCTATATTATTATAGAGAATTCCAGAATCAATAAAATCCATATCCAGTGTTTGCCATTGAGAATTAAGTGAAAAATTCTAACTCGGACCGATGTAAATCATCTCGAAATCTTGTATTCGAATCTAGATAAAAAAATTATGCAAATAAAAAAATATACCTACAACATACTTATTTCTTTCAATTGGTTTCCTATTATGTCCATTCTCTTTCTACTCAGATACATTTACTTACATTCATTTATTCATAATCATTATTCATATTGCTTTATTCACATTCATTTATTACTTAGTATATTCCTTTTAATACTATTATCACTTAAAAACCATTTCATCAAATTTTTTTACTTAAGTTTATTATAAACATTTTATACACACTTCTCATGTTTACTTTCTCTTCAAAACTTAAGTTCATATTCATTTTAAATCAAATCCAATTCCATTTAACTTATTTTATTAATTCACTTATTATTCAATTCTTATCAAACAACTTTCTAAACCATATATAATTTACTAACTGTTTAATTAGTTCATTTCAACAATTCATTTTAAACCACAATCAATTTTATTTCAAAAAAATCATTTCAATTAACTTAAGTTAAATTTCTTTTAAAATTTTTCTTTTTTTAACATTTATATTCAACAAGTTAAAATATTGTTTTACTTACTAGTTCTCAAGACTTATAAGTTACAGAACTTATTTCCTCATATTTGAATAAATTATTCAAAGGAAAATTTTCAAAGTTTAAACACACTATTATTATTTCAAGTTATTTTGAAACAATACTATTTATAGTTCATTGAGATTCAAATCATAATTTTGAATTTTAAAATCAAAACTAGTTGTACCAAAACAATCTCCAATGATAGCAATTCCTCTCTTGAAAACTCGAAAATGAACGTCGACGATGCTGCAATCATCATCGAAATTATTTTCCAATGACCAAAATGAGTTCAATGCTTTTTTTCTCTTTTGAAATCGATTTAAACATATTTCCACTCAAAATTACTTTTCAATAATATTATTGTTATTTTCCAAAACCTTGAAAATATTTCCAAAATTATGGGATTTTAAATTCTCAAATTCTCAGCTTCTAAATCCTCTTTACAAATCATATTTATCAATTTCCCTCATAAATAATTTCACTATGGTTATATAAAACCATTTCTTAATTGTTTAACTTTATTTATGTTTTAATAACAACAACTTTTATTAGAACACAGACAACAAATGATAGTAATCAAATATTATCATTCATTAACAACAAGACACATCATATATACTACAACAATTTCCAAGAAATTATTCCTTTATAAAATATAAAAAAAGGTAAAATTATTTCATTTACCCAATTTCAAAAAAATTCTATGTCAACTTTCTCTGTTCAAGAGATCCCTATCAACAACGATAATAACTCGTATTGACCAGAATCCATAGGCCGCCCAACAGAAGAAACGATCTACCTTTTTAGATGGTTCAAATCGACGATAAACCACACCCGTCAGACTCAAACCATTCAAAAGGGAGGATTGTTAAGGGGTAAATAAGAAAAGCAGAGGAAGAAATAAAAACAAACAAAGAATTTCACAGCAGAATGACAAAATATTATAAAAAATAAATAGTTCATGAAGTTGTTTTGCAAATAATATTTGATTACACTTTACAATACAGATCAGGGATATAGACAACACGAATAAATAAATAAATGCAGCGGAACAACATGATGTAGGAGAATAAATAAAATAAATGATAATAATGTACTGAATCTTCGTCTTTGTCCTCTAGAACATAGTCTTCAATACACTTAAAAGCCCAGACCGACCCGAAAAAACGCTCGAGTGAGAACTAAAAGATCTTATATAAGTTAAATGAACAGTAAATAAATATGAGTGTAACGGCGTCAAAGATGTTTATGGGATTTGCCATCTCTTATCCAGTGTCTAATGTGTGTGCAAAAACTTAAGAGATGTTCATGATTACCATCTTCTAAGGATCCGTTAAACTATTTACTATGTAGTAATATACGCAATATAATATGTCTAATAGTAAAGTAAAATATTAAAATAGCATTAAGGCATTACCCATATCCCCCTTAACACATTTTTATATATTCCCATAGTCTATACCGTATCGTAATTCCTTCGTAAACAGGAGGGATATCAGAGGGCATTCCATAGGTACGGTACAAACCAAACTCATAATGGGCACAAGAAGGCAATGTGACAAGACATGCGAGACAATGCGCAAGGAAGGATATTACCATTTTACGGATCCGAACTGGTGGTAACGCACAGCAGCTACTACCGCCTACCTCGAAACACACTCATATGATCAAAATCGAGGGTTGGCCACCAAATCAATCACAAAGTCATAATATGGTACCGAATAAGCATGTTCAATCGGAGGTGCAACCTCACTTGGCCCGCATGGCTTCAGTTTTAGTCACATCAAGCTGACTCATGGGAGTCAGGTTATGCAAATACCTCATACAGAATCATTTGCCAAACCATCCTACTTCATTCTGAAATCTCCACCACATACGCAGTTATTAAAGTGGTATCTATATTGGCAGAGAGTATGACAATATCCGATCCCAGACTCTTTAACAACCAAATGCTTACTTTTCACTGGATGGTTATTTTGAATTTCCAGAACCGTTTAATAATTGCTATCAAAATATTATATTAAATTCAAACCATATCACCTTCAAAACCATATTCACTTTCAAAATCATATCACTATCAAAACCGTATTTACTTTCGTAATCATACTTCCAAAATAGGTTAAACCTTCATTTAAAATCATCTTAGTTACTCAGAATATGTTATTTCACTCGAAAATATCATTTCAAATCCCAACTTAGATTATAAAAACATTTAAATGTATTTGCTTTTAAATCAAAGATTTAAATATAGTCGTCCAACCTTGCACCTTTATTTTTTGAAAATAGTTTAGATAGTTTTAAGATAGTTTAAATAGTTAAATTAGTTTAAAATACTTTAAAATAGTTTAAATGGTTTAAAAATAGTTTAAATAGATTTAAGATTGTTTACATAGCTATAAAATAGTTTAAATAGATTTAAAATGATTTAAATAGATTTAAAATGATTTAAATAGAATTAAAATGATTTAAATGGATTTAAATTGATTTAAAATAGATTAAATAGATTTAGAATAAATTAAAATAGATTAGTTTGACTGAAATAGTTTAAAATAGATTAAAATAGCTTAATGTAATTTAAAATAAAACAAATTAGTTTCAATTAGGTTAAAAATAGATTAAAATATTTTAATAGTTTGAAAATCTTAATAATTTGGATTTTGAAATAATATATCTTTAATAGTTTATACTAAAATAATAATTTGAAATTAACATAAAATTTAACCATTTCTTTCATTTCAACAAATCTGGACCATATCCAAATTTCAAATCAAAACCCCAATTTCAAATCTTGGAATATCCGTTTAAGCTACTCCAATTTCAATAGATTTCAAAGTTACAATTTCAAACATTTCAATAACTCAATTTCAATAAAAAATTTCTATACTACAAATACAAATTTAGTATTTCAATTTAAACCCTTAAAATAATTCATTTAAAACAATTCAGTTTATATAAATCAAATTCTATTTTAAAATATCACTTAACTGAATTCAAAATTTAAGGATTTAAAATCATTTAATTTATCCAATCCGGTGTCCATATATAATTTTCTACCTTACGGTCAAGTGATACGGATATTTATTATTTCAATCCGTAAATATTTTACATTTACGGATGTATATCATTTCAACCCGCAATCCCAAATTTAATTTCAAATCCATGAAATCGCTTGAGTCTATCATTTCGACTCATAAAGATTTCTCCTAATCTATTATATCGTTCGAGTACGTATCATTTCAACCTATAGGGAACTTGCAATGTTATAACAATATAAAATATAACATGCAGTCATCCAATATCAACCATCAAACATCCATCACTGTCACTATTCAATCAACAAATAAATTACATCAATTAACCGATTATCATCAACAGGTATCCAGTTGACAATTAAATTCAATATTGAATTAAATGATGATTAAATTCAAAAAAAGTCATATTTAACTGGAATGACAATTTAAACATACCAAACATCAACCAATCAATTTCTAATGACATCATAAATTCAATTTAACTAACATAAGATGATTTAGTAGTTATGAGTGGGTCAAAACACTCACCTTCGAATTCAAATCGATTTGAAATTGAAATAAAAGCCCAAAATCTAACAGTCTTAGAATTCATCCAAACAAGTTCCATAATGTTTGAAATTTCAATACAATCATAGCGGTGAAAACCGCGCGTGAATCTGACCTCGTATGCAAAATTTACGCACATTAGAACAATGCACGACTGAAATTAAAATAAATAAAATAATAATAAACTCACTTCCACGTCGTCACGTACACGTCCCTCATCGTGCATGAACCAAAGAACCATGCAGTTAGGGTTTACAGTTGTCGCTCCTCCATGTTCTTCGTGCCATTCTGACATGCCGCGCCGCCATCCACATGAAGCGCCGCGCTGCCCGGACCCTCCCCCACGACCTTAGACCCCTGCGATCATCCACCACGTCAATCGATGTTGGAGTAAACCCAGCCGTCGTATAGTGTTGAATCCTAATCGAATTTCTGGGCCCAATCTAACCACCATGGCTATAAATGACCAACGACAATGAACTCCGCTCTCCCACAACCATACCATCAAATTGACAATCCGTCGCAGTTGTTCAAACCCTGATAAACTACCGAGAATAAATCACCAATTTATGGCAAACCATGATCTGAATAGAAAAAAATCATTCCAATAGATTGCGCTCATCGAGGGCTTCGAATCGGTGTATAATATGGTAGGAATTTGAGAAGTATGATTTTTTTGGAAATTGATTTTGATTTAAAATTGAATTGGGATTTAGGGTTTCATATTCTGCCATTTGAGAAGGAGGAACTGGTAGAAGTAATAGTACGTACAGAAATAAGAAATGAGAAACAATTAGGGTTTATTACAGCCTATATATAGACAGAGCTGAAATAGAAAGAATGGACCAGATTGATTTGGATTGAAACGATAACGACAACCCGAAATTCCCGTTTTTTCCCCAAAACGAGAATGGGTCATCCAATATATCGAAGTAGATGTTTTTGATATTTTTAAACTCAATGGAACAAGTTTCAAGTCCTAATTCCATTGTTTGAAGAAATTAGCTTTTAAAATCAGCTCATTTCAAATTGATTTAAATAAATTAATTTCTACGCGTTTTGAGCCCGCATGATCAAACGATAAGTCCGATCGCTATGAAACTTGAAATCTTACAATATTTCACGTTACGGATCCAATGAAACTTGTTTCGTCAAAATCCAAGATAGTGTCCAAAATTGCTATTTTCACGTTAATTAGATAAATAATTATTAAATTAATCAAGTCACTTTTCAAATTCAAATTTAATAACTAACAATTTTTATCATTTTTGATTACCTAGTAGTTTTAAAATCTTTTAAAACAAGTTTCCCATGTCGAATTCAATATTAAATATTGCACTAATTATGGTGTTCGGTTTTAATTGCAGTAAATCCATTAGTTAAAATTTAAATTCTGGAAAATTGGTTTAATTTGATTTCACTCTTTTTATTCTATCAATCATTACTCCATGGACACAGTTAACATTGGTTTACTATCTATTACGTCAATACTCTACAGTTACCATTTTAATTCACATTAACTGCAATATTTAAATAGATTTATTGCAATTGATTTCTAATTAAATTTCAACGGATTAAATAGTGAGTTTATAATTAAACATTATTATAACTTACCAATTCAAACACATTTCTATGTTTATTGTTAACAATCAAAACTAATAAATTCACAAATTGATTAATTATTCTTCACTAACCAATTTAAATTAATTACATACAATTTCACCATGTAATACAACATTTGGTTTATTTACCTGCTTACAATTTATAACCAATTTTTGTATTTACAATCATTTCAATTAATTGAAATTGCATTAAAGTAGTCATCAGTTACATTAAATCACATTACTACATTTCATTCTAGTTATTCTTCTCCTTAATAAACCTTAAATTTTTAATTTTTCACAATATTAAATTCCAAAATTTATTTAATTAATCAAATTTAATTATCGAAAATTACGGGTCGTTACAACAGGTTAACCAACATAATTTAAAACATTTTTATATCACTAACAAATATGGCTCATGTATATACACACTCGAACTCATTCTAGAGTGCTACTAATCCTATATCTAATGAGTTACCTCCCGAAAGCCAAGGTTCTCGCTTAATCTTACGCTTTGATACCGCACTGTAACGACCCATTTGTCCGAATAGTTTAAGCAGACAATCAGCCCTACATGACCCACTCAAATTGGACAGAAAGGCGAATAGTTAGGGGAAAAGAAGAAGAAAGAAGATAAGAAGAAAGAAGAAGAAAATAAACGACATAGAATTTCACAGTGGAACGAATAGTCTATATTATACATAAATCTTTATACAAAGAAGAAATGTAATATACATACACCATCAGAGTATACTAACCTATTTCAGCCAAACAGTTATAACAACCCGTCCTTATAATTTTACTGATAAATACAACAATGAATGCAGCGGAAAAATAATCATATACATGAATACATCTCTGGGCCTCTAGCTCGTCTCCTGAAGCTCCAAAGGATCCAACTAAATCTATAATATGCTCGGTCTGGCCCGAGCATTGTGATAAAAAAACACCCGAGTCAGTCTAGTAAACCAACGTGAGAAAACACACCTAACTGGATTTTGACATTATAAAAAACCTTTGAATCAAAGGTATCTCGAAAGACCACGTCGTACGTAAACCCATAGGGTTTTTACCTTATGATATCCAAACCATTTCATATTAAATTATCTGATATTATAATAGTATCCAAGATACAAATACTTATTAATCATAGCCGAATTTATTACATTAATTAAATTCCAACATAATAGGTATACAACTAAAACCATAAAGGCTCGTATTGGAGAACGAACTCCATACAATGACTGTGCTATTGGGGTACCACCCATCACGATGCATCTCTAGATAAAATAACACTGAGGACCTATCCAAGATCCCCTGCCAACATAGGACTGGCCTACCACTTGACTAGTAGTATCGAATATGATCACCCCTCCATTAATCGACCCCGAAGCGTACAAATGAGAGATAATATCGACTCTAGATAGGAATGAACCACTTAGCCCTTCTGCATCTCCCCTGTTTTAGTCAATCCCGATCGATGAGGCTTCAGGCTATGTTTTACCTTTTTACATAGAACTTCCTACTTTGAATGCTAACACTGCCCCTCAGGAAACATGCAATGCCAGCATTCATCCATACAAGTTTATTTTGGGATTGAACAAAACGCTTGAGTGCTTCGTCTTCAATTCCATCATTTTCAAGATGTCTTCACTTCGAAATGCATGAGTTGGATCAAAGTGATTTTCAAATAACCTATCCGATCTTGGTCTCGTTGAAACACGCTCGATATTTTTCGGCAAACTCAACCCCCATTATTTAGGAAATAAACGGTCAATGATAAGAGCAGAGATCGCCTCCTAACCGTTTGTGGATGGATTTTCTTATCATTTGTCTTAGGAGAAGGAAACATGATTTTTACGTACAGTACAACATCATCGGAGATGACTGTGCGATATAACTCACGTGTTTCTCCTAGACATTTTCAATGTTATGTTTTGGGTCCAAATTCGATAGACAGTTATTTAACTATCGATAAAGTAACATTCAAATAAGTGATTTATTTCAGAAGAGAAAACCAACATTGGTTAAGCCCATAAATAACCACTAGCTTCCTTAATTGATTTTTTAATTAACCAAATTCACTTTGTAATATTTGTATCAAAATACTTTTACCATGATATACTCACAAATCCCTATATTTTCAATACTTAGAAAATATCCATATACTTATCTTAATAGTATAAGTATATTCACAAAATGGAGGAAGATTTCCCTGTTCGCGATTCTAGAACCATTTATAAATTCCTTTTCAAATTTCTAAACCCATTTATAGTTATTTTGTAAATCTCCAAAACCATTATTACATCTCTAAATCATTTCTCAAATCATTTATAAACTCTTTATAGTTCAACAAAAATAATTATATACTCCTTTAATAAATCAATAAAACCCATTCTTAAATTCTTTTATAGTTACCTAAAACCATTTATTAAACTCGTTTAACCCTTTTACCAACTTCCTTTAAGCTTCCCAAAACATGTTATAAGATCCATCTTATAAAATCCAAATCTGTTTATACAACTCTATCTATAAATCTCAAAAATATTTATAAATAAATTTTAATCATTTACTTTAATACACTATTATAATAATAAACAGTATAAATAAATAATAATTATTGACTTTAAATAACAAACATTATAATACCTGAACATGCACGTGTATATTTAGAAATTTTGATTTCATGAAATCTACAAAAATTTAATTTTCACCTGGAGTTATTAAAGAAAAGACTGAATTAGATAGCTAGAGGTTACTAGCTCCATAGAACCGAGCACAGATAACAACAGATGGAATACAACCCAAAATTTATCCTATTGGAAATCGACCAAGCTTCATGACGATCAAAGAGAGATATAACACTTTGGGAAGATAATTAATGGAAGGATGGCGACTATTCAGAAAACTGGATGCGCTTCTTTTTGGCAACTCTAACTTGCTTCGATTCAAAGCACATCATATACACAACAAGATGTACTTTAAAGGGCAAATGTTGTCCAGCATTTTGACCCGGCTATATTCGGACTGACTGGACAAGATAGACTCGACTGTCGTCAAGGCCAGTAGCCTAGAGTGATGATTGTAGGGTCCAAAAAATCAAGCGTATATGATAATATAACGTAGAAGCATGAAAGCTCACTACTCCATGAAGATGGATCAGGTGATCCATATCCAACACTATGGATCATATCGTATCGATTCCACAACTCAATTTTGCTGCGATGATCGGTTAGTAATGCAAAATCTACACATGCTATCAATATGAAACTTGGATGATAAGCTTATTATAACATGTGGAACACCTCCTAGGGACCTCATTCCAATTGGAGGAATTTGGAGGGATCGGCATAACTTCCTTTGGAGGGATAGGAAAACATCAGAATTCAAGCAACACTTCTTCATGGAAAATGCGTTATCTCACAAACCGTAAGTCGGAATTGCACAAAATTTGAGAAGCAAGCAGCTAACATCATAAAGCATCTGTCATAGGGATCGCAGCCTATATTGATGCACTAATAGGGATCTGTACCGATCCCTATTATGGGCCTCGATAATACTACAAATTTTTGGGTAACCTCTCTTAGTCTCCAAAAACTTCTACCAAAATTTCAGTCCGATCCGTGCATGTCTTCATCTGTAAATACAGCATGCATGGCATCAAAAAAGGGATCCTGCTTTCTTTGCCAAGGCTCTGCCATTTTTATTCTTCACTTTTGTAATAATGGATCCCAACTGATCCAAACATTCTTGTAATCATAATAAAGTGAAAGATCAATAAAAATATGAAGTGCACGTAGTCATAGATTGCCGAACCACTATAATAATCTGTGTGTTCCTTTATGATTTTTGCTTTGTTTTAATTTCATTCTTCATTTAATTTCTATTAAATTCTATTGGGTGTTAATGTCCATTTTTGGCTTCAACGTTTTGGTGCTTTCATTGAGAACTGAATTCTCGGCTTGATTGGATCTCATCATTTACTTATGGATTTCTATATTCGCGAGATAGATCTCGCGTTCTATCGAAAACTTACTGTTCTACTCAGATGTGATAGAAATCTAAAGGAAGCCGATAGCCATGGTTAGAAGAATCAAATTAACTGCCTACAAAGTTGAAGGAAATGATGATGCCACTGCTCTTGATTGGAGTTGTTCATGTCCATTTGGAAGGGATCAGATTCACTCATGTGTGCAAGTTCTTGGGATCAGATGCTGAAGTTTGCACTTAAGTTAGCTAAAGGTCGATCCCTCTCTCAAAGCCTAGATGGCTGGTCCCTCTCTCAAAGCCTAGATGGCTGATCCTTCTCTCAAGGCCAAAATAGCGGATCCCTCTCTTAAGGCCAAAATAGTCGATCCCTCTCTCAAAGCCTGGATGGCTGATCCCTCCAATCTCAACTGCAACCGATCCTTTATCTTAAATGATTGATCCCTCACCAATGCAATTCAGCCAACCCCTAAAATACATATACATGCCCAATACTAATCCATCCAAAGACATCAATGCCGATTCCTATAGCATTTATATCGACCACTCCAAAAGGTATATATACTGATCCCTCAATAAGGTATATATACCGATCCCTTTTTAAGGTATATATATTGATCCCTCTACAAAGCATATATACCGATCCCTATGTAAGGTATATATATAGCGATCCTTCTATAAGGTATATATACTGATCCTTTAGCAAAAATGACCAACCCCTCACAAAGACAATTCCACTGATTCTTATATAATCGATCGCTCTCATAAAACATTCACTGCCGATCCCTCCATACTCCGTTTGACCGATCCTTCTCACAAAACATTCAATACTGATCGCTAAGGGATCGGGCATGTCATGATCGATCGGTCTACCCACTACCGATCCCTATGTCGTGTTTGTCTAGAACCAAACCCTTGTTTAACCGATCCCTATTCCGAAAAAATATGGATCAAGTACGATCCATTTAAAAATAATATATTGTGGATTCAGAACACAACTTAAAGACGGTGTGTTCTATCTCCTTCCCTTACATCCTATGACTGACTAGGGCATAGAGTATCAAGTGGTAGCTACTAAATTGTAGCCAAGGAATGGACAAGGAACTGCTACTCAAATGATACACCCAAAGGCTGGAGAACTAAGATGATATGACACGAACTGGGATAGGTTACTAGATCAGGCTTCTAGGTTAGATTATGACTACTCTCAATTGAACAGCTTCCAAATGCCCGACTTGCCAGCTATGACATGATGGCTTGTGTGACAGTCGCCCTATGCCACTTATTTTGCCATCTCAAAGAATAGCTATCCATCATCAAAGTCAAACCTAAAGTAGTAACCTATTCGACTCAAAGCGAACCCAGGAAGTTCTGGCCTAAGGTCAAACTCAGGTAAAACCAAGATTTTTTCCAAGAAAACACTAATATGACTCCAAGCACCATTTGTCACCAACCCAGCATTTCAAATTCAGTGACTCCAAGCGAACCAGGGTAGACTCCAAGCAAATAGCAAATTTTCTTGGGTCGGACTCCAAGTAAATTATCACTAATCCATCACACGTTGGATAATCATGTATACAACATTCACAAGCATTACAAGCAGACGTAACTTGAAAATAGACTGGACCAATGATGACTGGAGCATTTCCCCAGTTGAAGCTCATTCATTGAAGGCATTTAATATGTAGAATAACCCAAGAGATTAATTACGCTAACCATGTTGACATATTCTGAAAAAACAAATCCCCAGAGCATCTCATGAAATATAAAGGGCACATGAATTCTGCTATAGCGATGGACACCATCAAATGCAGATGCTTTCCTATATTCCTTGAAAGAGTAGAGATCATATGTTTATGCAATTATTGCCCAGATCCATCTCCTTACTCGACTAACTAGCTCAGAAGTTTGCCGGGAAATTTAGAATTCATTCTACTCGCCCTAAGGATGCGATGTCATTACCCAACCTAATCCAAGTCCTAAGTGACATGCTCAAAGATTTCTTGCATAGATTCAACATCGCCGTCACTAAAGTGAGCAGTCCCAACAAGGATATCAAGCTAATAGCATTGATAAGGGGAATCGACCCCGAGTTGGATTTCAACGACTAGTTAGTTAGAGAGCCTCATATGACCTTGGATCGCTTCTATTACAAAGCGAATCAGTGCCTACATAAAGAGGAGGCAAGACATACTAGATAGAAGAACAATGTAAGTCTGTTGGCTAAAGGAGGTCAAAGGGGACAACGTTAAGGCCTTAAACAAGGACTCAAATTCTGAGAGACGACAAAGAATACCAAAATCCAACTCATATGCTCCTTTGAATGATTCAATCAAAGGCATCTACTTAGAGACTCACAACTCGAAGCAGTACTAGAAACCAGCCTCGAGAGAGCCTACCAAAACCCAAAAGAAATCCAAGAAATGTTGTGCATTTCAAGATACGCACCATCATAACACAGAAGATTGCAGACACCTCTAAGATGGGATCGAAAAGCTAATCCGAGAAGAAAAGCTTTGACAATATGTGGAAGCCCTACATAACGGCAGGTAGGAAACATCCGATTCTTATCAATAAAGAACTTTGATTATCAATTGGACGCTGATGATCGACATCCCACTCATGGTCGACTTTCCGCTGAAAGGAGCTAGGGGAAAAGTGGAATAGTAAGCACATGATGCTACTTAACTTATCAATGATATTTATTCTAATCTTCTTTGAATTATTTTATTTCTATTTCTATTTCAATTATGTAGTGAACTACAACCAACTTCAATTAAACTACTTGCATACGATGCAAGTAACCAATTACCTAGAGTTGGGTACCAGCCAACCTCTATGTACCATGATCATACCTTTGAAGCATAACAAGACGAGCATGATTTGATCGCTCATCAGCTACCATATTCCCCTGACTTAGGGAAAAGGACTCAAAATGGAAAACAGGTGTGACTGACCACTTATCATAAAACTCTGGTCCTCAGAGGGAGGATCGAAGTATAAACACAAAATGATGGACGTGGTTCGACCATCTATCGATCAACTTTGGTCCCCAGAGTATAGACCATAGTATAAACATCAAATGTATGTGACTGCTACTCTCATAAAACTCTAGTCCCTAGAGGGCGGACTGGTGTATAAACACAAAATGATGGACGTGGTTTGACCGTCCATTGGTCACTCTAGTCCTCAGAGCGCAGACCGAAGTATAAACATCAAACGGGTATGATTGACCAATCATCATAAAACTCTAGTCCCAAGGACGCGGACCGGAGTATAAACACAAAAAGGACACAGTTCGACCGTCCATCGATTAACTCTGGTTCTCAGAGCGTGGATTGGAGTATAAACATCAAACGGGTGTAACTGACCACCCATCATAAATATCTGGTCCCCAGAGTGTGGAATGGAGTATAAACACAAAATGTGGACAGGGTTTGACCGTTCGCTCCTTAACTCTTACCCTTTACTTAAGGGCAAACACATTACTCAAAGTGGATGCGATTTGTCCATCTCCTACCCTGATTGAGCTTGAAGTTCTTTATAACACTAATTTTACTCCCAAGGCTCGGCAGAAACTTGATTCAAATGGAAGTAGACGTGTTACGATCATCCATGCATCACTCATGCCCTAGATGCAGGGAGCATTTTAAAAGCCCAAGCGTAAATTGGATGTGGTTCAACCGTCCAATCCGAAGAGGACGTAATACATCCATCCATGACCATGTTTGCACCTGAGGTACGATGAACTATCCAAGCCTTGCTCGGATATCGGCAAGCCCAAATTCCAAACCAAGACATGGATGTGGTTCGACTATCCAGCAAATAACTCTGATCTCCCAATGCGGATTGGAGTATAAACACAATTGGGTGCGGTTCGACTACCCACTAACAAGCTCTTATCCCTAGATTGCGGAAATGAGCATAAACAAATAGATGAATGCAATCCAACCACTCAATATTCCAAAAACTCCGACCTGAACTCAACAGGAGGAGTATGAACTCACTATGGACGTAATTCGACCGTCCATGAACTAATTTCGCTAACCCAAGAATGGGAATGGGAGTACAAACTACTACAAGATGACTACGACGTCTTACTATAGCTCCATCTGGGTGATCTTTACAACTTTAGGCAACGGCTGCAAGAAAGCCTAAACACAAAACCAATCGTAATGACATCCAAAGTTATGGGAAACCGACTATGTCATTCCACGGGTCGACAGGTAATGTCGATCCAAGCTTTCCATATTATGTTGCTGGGTCGGCTGTCAATATTGATCCACACCAAACACAAACGGATATGAACCGGATGTCCTCCAAGAAACTTCAATCACCAAAGTGCGGTAGGAGAATAAACCAAGAATGACTATGACTTGATCATTAATTCTCCAGCGCCCTCCTTCGATTCATGAGGAGGAGTATGAAACCAGATGACCTCGACTGCACGTGAGCCAACTCTATCTCTAGATTTGGCGCGAGAATATGAATCAAAATTAATGTGGCTGACCGTCCAGCTTCGGATGAACGTGACATGACTATTCATTCGTTGACTGTTACCATGATCCGACTAGAAGAGCAATACGAAATGGACGTGACTCGACCGTCCGCACACTGATCCTTGCCCTTGGTTCGACAGGGAGAGCATCAATCACTGACTAGACATGACTTGCCTTCCAACTTATTAACGTACGCCCCAGATTTGGGGGCACGAGCGAGAAACAAGATGAATGTGAACCGACCATTCATTGATCAACTCTAAATCCTTGGAGCTTAGGTAGGAGTATAAACACAACTAGGGCGAGACTAGACCGTCCATGCTGTACATTTATCAACTTAAGACCAGGGGTAGAAGTGTAATCATCCAACGACTGACTGTGATACCCTCAATACTATGACTCATACCTAGTGTTTACGATGACTCGAGGGTAGGACAGAAAATATGCTTAGAGATAGAATTGTCAAATCGATACCCAA
This sequence comes from Allium cepa, assembly GCA_030765085.1. Taxonomy (NCBI): domain Eukaryota; kingdom Viridiplantae; phylum Streptophyta; class Magnoliopsida; order Asparagales; family Amaryllidaceae; genus Allium; species Allium cepa. The sequence continues at coordinate 583,138,559 of CM060940.1, forward strand.
GCTTATTGGCAGCTGACCATCACTCCAACACGAACAACGAGTAACAGATTGTGAGTACGTTGAGTGGAAAGCGTATTACCCAAATGCACAAGACTAAACTCTACTTGATGGTTAATTCAATGCTCCTTTAAGCCTGATCTTTAACCATCACAGGTAATCCCTAAATGTATCTAAAGCACATCACTATCACACTTCATAGTTCATGACAAGACTGTAGGATTTGATCGGAGTAACAATCATCATTGACCATCCTAACAGGATTTCACGTTCATTATAATGTGAAACAATTACATTTGAATTCAAGCGTCGGCTATTGGCATATAGGAATCTGATATTCATATTCAAGTTCACTGAGGGAACATGTTACGATCCGTACAAGTACAAATATGCTAATCTGTTCAAGTTCAAAGTGGTAAACATCTGATTTAAGGCCATACGCTAATTCAAGTATGCAATTCATATATGGCATGTCCCATTGTTTGATTTCGAGTTCACATGGTCTAATATGTTTATGTCAAATCAAAAACTACTAAGTTCCACTTAAATAAGGGATTGGAACCGATCCTGTCACTTGTGTGCATCCATTTAAGCATATTTTAGCTTACAACATAAGGCCAATACCAAGCAACAACAACACAATTGGTTCTATAATGATATAGACCACAAAGATGAAGAAGAGGAGTCCAAAGAATCCAAGGCTGCACTTGTTGAGCTAACAATCGACATACGGTCAGCCATGATGACCCATAACGAGTCCAAAAGATCGGATCATAGTTTTGTGCAATGATGTAGAAGAATTAGCTAGTTTTCTCTAAGCGAATCTTGATGCATTCATTGGGGCCCATTATGACATGTATCGGATCACAGTTTTTTACAATGATGTTGAATGGGTATCCATTTGGTTCATGTGAGAAAAGCTAATGGAAATTAGCAGACATGCATAGACTAATCTTACCGAAACAAAGCAATCCCAAATGATAGCTTTCCATCGAGGATCAACCAGTTGGTAGACTCAACCGATGGATATTAATTGCTTTCATTTATGGATGTGTACTCCAAATACAAACAGATCCTGATGCACATCCTCGACCAGGAGCACACCAACTTCATTACCGATCTAGGGCTATATCGTTATGTTGTCATACCGTTTGAACTAAATAATACTGAAGCTATTTACCAAAGACTGGTCAACAGGGTATTCAAAGATTAGATCAGGTGATCGATGGAAGTACATGTGGATGATATGCTCAAGAAGTCACGACGATCAAACGACCACATCGATGATTTAGCGAAGATGTTCAGCATTCTGGAAAAATATGAAATGAAACTAAATCCCTTAAAATGCTCTTTCGGTATTGTGTTTGGGAAATTTTGGGGTTTCATCGTCAACTCTCATAGAATCGAAGCTAGTCCCCAGAATATTCAAGTAGTTCGAAACATTTAGGTACCGAAGACAATTAAGAAGGTAAAGAGTTTAAACGAGAAGGTTGCCACCCTAAGACGCTTCATCTTCAGGGCCACCGAAATGTGTATTCCTTTATTCGACTTGATCAGGAGAGGCAAGAGGAACATTGAAGGGACGTAGATTGCATAGATGTGTTTCAAGCTCTGGTAGATCACTTAGAGAGGCCTCTGTAACATCCCCCTACTTGGAGTCCCAAAACTAACGGCTATGGATGCATCAGTCATCCAATTAATTCTCGACGACCAAATATGGTGGTGTTAGATTCATTGATACACAGAAACACATGAACATGGAAAAATTTAAACTTCAAACGAAACCACATTCCATTTCAAAACATTTCTAGTTCATTACATAATCCCACAACCACAAATCACGTTCAGAGAAAATATATTTATTACAACATATGCCAAGAGCGATATATGAAGATTCCTCCTTGGATGATCAGAGTTTTCACATGCAACATAACAACTTTGCCATTACAAACAACACAACAGAGTCAAAAGAAAAGAGAACTCTAAATAGCTATCATGCCTTCTGCATGTCTCTGGAAGCATATTCGTCATAAGAGGTACTTGAAAACCTCAACTCTCAAACTACTCAAAATCAATCGAGTACCCGAGAGTTTAAGGGGAAAACACAAACTTCGAGTCAGATATAAAGCCTTGTATGAATAAAAATCTACCATTTCAAATCATTTAGATATCTAGTGAGACCACGTCGCTTAGCCGAACAGGTTTTCCCCTTACTAGCGTCTTAAAACCTTTATAAAATCATATACTGTGCTTTTGCATCCATAATGTTTAAAAAAAATCAAAACAGTATAATATGATGATATGCAAAACCAATGAATCTATTCTGGATTACCCTTCTCCATTCATTCTGATTATCCGTCTCAATTATAGTTTCTAGGATTACTATTAACCTAATAGTATTCATGGGCTGACTAATAACTGGTAAGATATTTAAGGAATCTCTGTCCAATTACATAGTTTTCATGGGACCACTAAGAACCTATTGGTAACTCTAATATCTTTACTCTTATCCTAGTTTTCATGGGTTGACTAGGAACCTATTGGTGACCCCAATATCCTTTCTTTTTACCCTAGTTTTCATGGGCTGACTAGGAACCTATTGACATCTGTCAATATCATAATCCAGATATAGTTTTCATAGGCTAACTATAAACCTACTGGCCCCTGCCAGTATCAAACTATAGTTTTCATGGGTTTACTACTAACCTATCTTTTTGACATCTTCCTTTATACATAGTTTTTGTGGGCTAACTATAAACCTATTGGCCCCTGCCAATATCTTTTCCTATATACTGTTTTCATGGGATTACTGACCTATTGGCCCCTGCCAATATATTTCTTTTATATTTTAGCATCGTATATTCTGATCTTCATGACTTCTTGGATGAAATTCTACTCATTCAGGAGTTACCTTAATTTATATTCACTACTGGCTCAACCTTGCTAGTTCTTCTTCCTTTTTCCCCCGTTATGTATCCATTATAATGTGAATATATTTATATTTGAAGAAGCAAACATAACAACATAACAAAACCACTCCTGTGGGTTTAATTTAAAACATAGTTAACCCCTTTAACCTATTATTTCACTAAAGAAAGCTTGTTCTCAAAACCATTACAAATACTCCTTTAATTTAGCCATGGATTTTTCCTCTAAAAATTAGTTTGGGTTACAAATTCTTTCGAAACCTTGTTTTCGACTTCTTAGGATGACCTCCTTTGAAAGCATTAAATCTATCTTCAAAATATTAGGCTCTTACCTTTCTAATTCTTTAAAATATTCCTTTATCATATAAAAATATTAGGAAAAACATGATGGCGTCGGTACCATCCTCTCGAAAACATAAATCATCTGGGTGAAATATTAGAAGGATGGTGTCAAAGTCCCTTTCGAAACCATTGCCTTCAAAACCACTAACCCCTTTTGAAAGCTAAAGGAAGTGGCTTATACTTATAAAATAAAGTACCTTTCGATAGAGTTGATATCTTCAATACCATCGAAAGGCTGAAGAACGACAAAAGGGCTTCGATTAGGTCGAAACCCCTTCTTTCAAAACATTCTTTCGTAATTAACGAAACCCATTCGAAAGCAAACTTATGCTATGGCAACCCTTTCAAAACTTTTAAAACCTCTTTCGAAACCTTATGCTTCAACTCCGAAGTCTTAAACAAAACAAAAGCAGGTGCTTCTCTTTTTAAAACAAACCACGGTATCGAATCTTTCGAAAGCCATGCTTTCGACACTTAACCTTTTGCCTTTCACCAATCCACTATGTACTATCTTTGTGATACCTTATGTATTGGTTTCAGCTTAGTAGATTTCGACTATATTGAAGGCGAAAGCTTCTGTTTCGAAAGGTACCTCTAAAGAAGGCGGAACCAACTTTTTTGAGTAAACCAGGTTTAATACTACTCAAAGCAAACCTTTTTCAAACTAACCTGCCACCTATCAGCACCAGATTGGTTGCCTTAACTTTTTCAAATTCTTTACCAAAATAACTGCCACTTTATTTCAGATCTAAACCATGGTTAAGTTAACCAAATAAGCCCTTCCATTAAGAAAAACTATTATTGCAAAGAAGTCCCTCTTCTAAAATAATTTAATTTGCTTAATAAATTACTTTGGAAAAATCCCCAAAAATTCTAGAAATTCACTTTAATCATGTTATCTAACATATCAAAGCAGATTAAATGACGTGAATGGGTAGTGAAATGGTAGAAACGAAAATATATAAGGGTAAGGGTTATGGGCGGAAAATTTCATAATGTACCCTTATGTAATTTAATTAACAAAAAACCATTCTTAAGCCCTTTAATTATTTTATCAGGCATGACCTTAATTAAATTTATTAAATTCAACCCCTTTATCACATAATATTTACATTATTCTATTTAATTTGTCTAATTAAATCTCTTGAATAATGTTATCAAAAATTAAGGGTGTTACAGGCTCCTCTCTTTAAAGAATTCACCCTCAAAATTCAGTATGGACTAAATATTAAGCATAGCAATCATCTGTAATGACTCCTAACAACCATACTATTCTACCTGACTAGCTATTAGCTATATCAATCTAATATAGACATACCCTCAAAGCAGATTAGGATAAGTATCTCGAATCCTGTCCTTTGTCTTTCAAGTATGGTCCTTTTCTTTGTCGCTCCACTGAACTTTCACCAACTTGACTGTCTTGTTCCTCAATCTTTTCTCATCTCTTGCAATAACCCTAACCGATTATCTAACAAAAGTCAAATTAGGCTCTACCACTAAATCTTTCAACTCTGTCGGAGGAATAGCAGCCTCTGGATCATGCACATACTTGGGAAGATGAGACACATGAAATACATTATGGACACCTGCCATACTACTCGACAACTCTACTCTGCATATGAGCTTTCCAATCCTTTCTATAATGTGGAATGGACCAATAAATCTCGACGCCAGTTTCTCTGACTTTCCAAACTGTACCACACCCTTCACTGGCGATACCTTTATGAAAACCCTGTCTCCAACTGAGAACCCTAGGTCTTTACGCCTTTTATCTGTGTAACTTTTCTGTCTGGACCGAGCTTCCTTCATCCGTTCTCTGATCAACTCAATCTTCTTTGACGCCTCCTTTACCAATTCTGGACCTAAGACCAATCTGTCTCCAGTCTCTAACCAACATACAGGGGATTTGCCTTACCTTCCATACAAAGCTTCATAAGGTGCCATTCCTATGCCAGTCTAATAACTATTATTATAGGAAAAATCAACTAAATGTAGGTAATCTTCCCAAGATCCACCTAAATCCGATACACAAGCTCTCAACAAATCCTCGAGTACCTTATTGACTCTCTCTATCTGCTTATCCATCTATGGGTGACATTTAGTACTCATCTTGAGCTTAGTGCCAAATACATCCTGTAGACTCTTCCAAAATTCGCTAGTGAATAAAGCACCTCTATTGCTGACTATGCTACTAGGAACTTCAAGTAGTCTAAATATGTTTTTCATTACCAGCTTTGTCAAAACAAGTGTCGTCCTGATCGACTTTAATGGAATGAAATGGACACTCTTATTCAACCCGTCTACAACAACCCATATACTCTTATTTCCTCTGCTTGACCATGGTAACCCATCTATAAAATCCATAGATATCGAATCCCATTTCCAAATTGGAATCTCTAAAGGTTGAAGTAACCCACTCGGCTTCTGATGTTCGACCTACGCTTGTTGACAGTTTACACACTGCTTAATCCACAAGCCAAAATTCCTCTTATACCTTCCCAATAGAAGCTTCTCTTCATATCTTAATACATCTTGGTCCCTCCAGAATGAACCGCAAACATGGATCCATGAAATTTCTCAAGAACTTCTTTCCTCAAGTTCTCAACATCTAGAACACATAATCGTCTCTTCTTTCTCAACCATCCTCTCTGATCAAGACAAATATCCTTCAAATCATCGATCTTAGTTCCAACCTCAAGCCTTCTAATTCTCTTGGCTAATAATGGATCCTTCTTCTACTTAGAAGCAATTCTTTCGATCAATACTGGTAGAACTTCTAAACAAGACAACATGGATGTACTCTGACTAGAACTAGCAGTCAATCTTAACTGCACACCACAACTGGCTAAAGCTTCTATACCCTTCCATTTTTCCAACATAGCCAACACCACATTCTTATGTCTTCTGCTAAAAACATCTGCCACCTTATTACGTTTCCTTTGGGTATACTCTATACCAAAATCATAAGCAACCATAAACTCTAGCCACCTCTGCTGTCTCATATTCAACTCTTTCTGAGAGAATAAATATCTTAAAGACGTATGATCGGTATAAAACTCAAATCTCTCCCCTAAGAGATAATGCCTCCAAATCTTCAAGCCAAAAATCACCGCAGCTAACTCCAAGTCATGAGTAGGATTTCTTACTTCATGCGGTCTAAGTTGCCTAGAAGCATAAGTAACGACTTTACCCACTACATCCACACTACTCCAGTTCAGTTCCACATGCATCAGTATATGCACCAACCCTTGGTTTCCGTTTGGAACTGCTAACACTGGAGCATTGGTCAATAAATGTTTTAACTTAAGGAATGCCTCCTTACATTTGTCGGACCAAACAAACTTCACCTCCTTCCTGGTAATCTTAGTCAAAGGATCTACTATCCGCGACAAATCCTTAATGAATCTCTGGTAATAGTCAGCAAGTCTAAAAAAAACTTCTAATCTCATTCATCATCTCTGGTCTCTTTTAATTGTTCACAGCTTTGATCTAATCTGGATCGACTAAAAATCCTTTTTATGAAACCACATGACTAAGAAACTTAACCTATTTCTTCTAAAAATGACACTTGGAAAACTTCGACTTCAGCTGATTCTGCCTCAGTGTCTCTAGCACCACTCTAAGATGATCTTCATGCTCTCTTTCATCCTTAGAGTATACCAAAATTTCATCTATAGACACCAAAATGAATCTATCCAAATACTCTCGGAAGACTTGGTTCATTAAATCCACAAAGAAAGCAGGTGCATTCGTCAATCCGAATGGCATTACTAACCACACATACGAACTATATCTAGTCCGAAATGCTGTCAAAGGAATACTATCCTCTGCCACTCTTAATTGATGGAACCCCTTGCCAAATCCAACTGGGAAAACACTCTGGCTCTACTCAATTGAGCAAACAGATCATCAATTCTCGGCAAAGGATATTTATTCTTTATCGTCCTTTCATTCAACTTACGACAGTCGATACACATTCTTAACGACCCAACAAGTTTCTTCACGAACACCATGGCCGCTCCCCAAGTAGAACTGCTTGGTCTAATAAAATTCCTTCCTTTTAAATCCACTAGCCGCACCTTCAATTCCTTCCTCTCAGTCGGTGTCATCCTACTAGGTGGTTTACTCATAGGTTCAACTCATGGCACAAGATCTGTTAGAAACTCAATAGCTCATTTTGGTGGAAGTTCTGTGACTGGCTTAAAGACATTTGCAAACTCTCTTGCTATTCGAACTAACTTAAATCTTCTTCCACTTCCATTACACTTAAGAAAGAACAACTACTCCAATTAGAATTCTCTACGGAGAATATAACTCGGTTATGACTATCAGGTTGTCTCAAAGATATCTCCCCATCCTAGCGAAATATCCTGAACTCATACCTCCTCAACCAATCCATGCCCAATGTGATTTCGAAATCTACGAAATGGAAAACATACAAATTGTATGCAAACATAAGACCTAAAAAATCAAGTTCTAAATGGTCACATCTCATCCCCAGAGTTGCATACCCTCCTATTGAATTCGCAACCCTTAAGGAAGTAACAAGATATATGGGTTCTAAGCATAACCTATCAAACAAGCATTGAGATATATATGAATGTGATGCATCGGTATGAAATAGTATTCTAACTGGTATACACTGAATCAATAATGTACCTTCCATCATAGTCTTTCCTTTATCAGTTGCATTAGGCTTAGCTGATGATCCAACAGCAAAAACTTTCTCCTTGTCCGCCTTGACTGGCTCTAGACATTGGTTCTTATAATGCCCAACTTGACATAAAGCACTTCACATTCTTCTTGTCTGCAACCTCTTTTCCCTTTCCTGACCGCCACTCATTTGCGGAATGACCCTTCTTATCACATTTGTAGCAAACTAAATCAGCCTTTGCCTTCTTGGCAGCATCTTCGTTTTGGGCACCCTTCTTCTTAAAGAATTCCCTCTTCTTTTCCTGAGAACCCTGGGATTCAACTGGCTTCTCTCTGGCGAAAACAGTAAGCATCTCTTCATGGCGAATGGCCATCTCTACCGCCACATTACAAGGTTCTTGGATATGGATCATGGTCATTCTAGCATGCTCAAGACTCAATCCTCGAATGAACTTCTCATTTCTTCTAATGTCAATGTTGACCATAGCATATCTATATCGAGACAGCTCATCAAACTTAGCAGCATACTCGATTACTGACATGTCCCCTTGAACTAGATCCATGAACTTCCTCATCAATGTTGACTTAGCGACCTTAGACAGAAACCTTTGCTCAAACCTCCTTCTAAAATCATCCAATGTCAATTCTTCCTCCGGGACTTCGGCTGTCACACTATTCCACCAATGAAGCGCTGCCCCTTGCAACTGCCTAGAGGCCAACCTCCTCTTTTGCCCATCATCCAAGCCAAGATCAATAAAGATCCTCTCATAGTGCAATAGCCAATTCTCAACCTCAACAGCATCCTCTATTCCAACAAATGGTTTTCCACCCAGACTGGTGTAGTCTTTGCTTAGCTTAGCATAGTTATTCCGAACTGGAGCCACAAGATTTACTCCACCAACCTTCCCAGCAGTCCCAGCTAGCGAAATATTGGCTAACAACCGATACACCATCCTCGCATCTACTGGCGGATTTCTAGCACCAATATTCGCTTCAACATTTGGGTTAACATTAGCCGATCGACCTTGGTTTCTCCTGGTATTAGGTCGAGCATTTCTATTGGTTGTGGTGCTTCCTCCACTTAGATTTCCTCTTTCGTTTACTACTTCCATATCTTCTTTCTCGTAAACCTGCATACGAGCCTTAGTAAGATACAAAAGAACGGTCTAAGAGAGAGTGAAACATGTACTTTTATACATATATCATTATATCAAATACGAGTACGTTATACAGCGTTAACCCAAACCCGATCATATTTTCAAATTCATTGGATTATGTTGGAAAATCTTTTAGGTTTAACTTTCTTTTAAAGTTCCACAAATCTATGCTCGATACCAACTTATAACATCCACCTACTTGAGGGACTAAAACTAACGCTACGGATGGTGCAGTCATCCGTAGTTATTAATCCTTGGCGACCAAGTATAGCAGTGTTAGATTCATTGATACACGGAAACCCATGAGTGTGGAAAATTTTTTATTCAAAACATTTCCAGTTCATTACATAATCCCACAACCGCCAATCGCGTTTAGAGAAAATATATTTATCACAACATATGCCAAAAGCGACATATGAAGATGCCCCATTGGATGACCAGAGTATTTACATGCAATATAACAAGTTTGTCATTACAAACAACATAATGAAATAAAAAGAAAATAGATCTCTAAATAGCTATCATGCCTCCTGCACGTCTCCGGAAGCTTATTCATCTTATGTGGTACTTGAAAACCTCAACTCTCAAACTACTCAAAATCGGTTGAGTACCCGAGAGTTTAAGGGAAAAACATAAACTTCGAGTCAGACATAAAGATTAATTTGAATAATAATCTACCATCTCAAATCATTTAGATATCTAATGAGACCATGCAACTTAGCGGAATGGGTTTTTCCCTCAATAGTATCTAAAAACCTTTATAAAACCATATACTGTGCTCCTGCATCTACAATGGTTAATGTAGGATCGATTTCACCCTAGAGGGGGGGTGAATAGGGTGATGCTATTAATTTTAAAAATTAATTGTGGAAGCTTATAAAATAATTTCAACACAGATCATAGAATAATAGCAGCACAAATAACAGCAGAATAATAAATGCAGAAATAGAACGACACAGAATTTACCCAGCTTCAGTAACAACCTGCCTACGTGATTCCCCCAAGGTTTCTACTAGAAATTAAGTAGTCACACGCTTACACACGTAAAATCGCAACACCCGCTACTGACTAACCTAATTCTATGCTCAAAACCCTGCCACAACTCAGCCATTGAGTTGCGAATTCTCAAACTACATCACGTAGTTTGTCCCCTAGTCACACGACTAGAAATTACACAAGTTTAAAAGGAAAATACAATTTTAAAACAATTTAAAGGAAAACAAAAACCCTAATTAGCCTTATTATAATTTTAAACTCAAAGGCCGGCCCAAATATCTTTTCTCTTTATTTTCCTTCGGCCCGTTCCTTTGTGATAATGGCGGCTCTCTGTTATTCGTTCCGCTTCCTTTAAAAATTAGGGCTTTCGTAATTTCAAAGATGCCGACTTTAGTTGCTCGATCAAATGAATGATTTGTCATATCGTTTACTTTGTCGATCTCATATTTCTCTGATTTTCTCACGGCTCTTTGAAAGTGATCGAGTTCGAGATATGGCTTCGGTAGGTAATTTTTGCTCCTTTTCTTTTTTGATTGAATGCTCAAACTCGATTGATTTTTGTTGCCGATGATGTTATGGTTTATATATGGATTCGATCTCCTTTATTTGCGTTCATTTGATTTTTTCAACATTGTGCTTCGGCCATTGGATTATTGTTGGACGTTGATGATTTCTTTGACTTAATCAAATTCGTATACTTGGTTGACACGGTTTCAATTTTGAATTGATCCTTTTCTTGACAGCCACGACTTTGATTTCTGTCATTTTTGGTTTCGTGAATTTTTGTTGGCTTCGGCCTTGACTTGAAACTTCATTGACATGTACGTTTGATCAATGTCTGTTCATCCCGACTTGGCTTGACTCTGACTTGTTCATTATCTCTTGACTTCGACTTTGGTTACTCTGTTGCTTCTAGCTTGATACACCCGTAGCATGGTCGTGGTTTCCCTTTCTAGTTTGCATTATGTTGTTACTTCGAGTTGTATTATTGAAAACTGTAACTTGATGGTTTTGTGGCACTGCTTACTTGATTTACTTCTTGTGTTTCACTTGCACTTATATACAGTTGAGTTTCTGATTCGGCCCAGATTATTTTGTTCATACACTTGTAGCTGAAGTGGCAGCCTTTGGTTTTCTTGAGTCTGATCTGGTTATTTTCTTCATGCTTGAGTTTGAGTTGTTTTTATGTGTACTCGAGTGTGTAATGTCTAGACTGTTTGATTGCATTTGAATTGTATACTTGATGTAGTCTTCATGCACTTGGTTTCAATATGAAAACTGTACTGGATTGCATTAATTTGTGTATACTTGATGCCTTGATTTTCTTTTTGACTTCACTTGAAATTGCTCTATTCCTTGGTTATATTAAACTAGTCGACACTGTTGAGGCTGCACTTGTACCATGGACTCGTTCCTTCGACTGTTTCTGAACTGAGTCTGCACTGTGCATGTTGTTTCTATATATGTATACAATTGTGCATGCATTTACTTCACTATTCGATATGAGTCTGGGTTGCTTTGACCAGTTTATTGTTTGAAGTTGCTTCATGTATTGCTGCCCTTGTATTTGCAGTTTTTAGTTATTTGGTTTTGGCCATATCTTCGGTGCGCTTGTGTTATTTGGATCTGCTCTACTAGTTGCTGAGCATGATTCATGTATACACATTTTGTAGCCGGACTTGATCTTGTTTCATGTTGGCTTGAATCTGGACATGTGTACTATCTATGATATGTTGCTCCCGACCATTTTATTGCATTTGGATTGATTTTCGAATTGCATCTGAGTTGAATCCAGCTTGTAGCTCGGATTTGACCTTGTGCTGAAAGTTGTGACATTATTTTATTGCACTTGAGTTGAACTCGGCATTTTGGGTTTGATCTGTGCTCACCTGTCCCTGTAAATTTATCAAGTGTATATATCGGTGTGCACGGCCTTGTGGCATATACAGTGATACACTGTGTATGTCACAAGTTGTTCGTGTATGATGAATTTAAAATTAAATGATGACGAACAACCTAAATAACTGAGGCAAATATTATTTTCAAAATTCACATTTTGTTTTATACTGCAAAAATATTTCCTTTTCAATTTTACTGCGTCAATATTTATTTTTGCAGATTGCTCAGATGCTAGATTTAATTTGGAGTGAAGTTGAAGATAAAATACGAGTGAATGAGCGATATGTAGTGAGGACATTTGTAAATTAGAAATTGTGATGTAATAGAAATTGTATTATTTAATTTGTATATATATAGTGAGTGCTCAAATTTGTACTATTCAAAATTGTAATAAATATTTGTTTGAATAAAAATTCTATTTGAATTCAAATTCTGTGTTATGTATTTTTATTCAGCAAATATTTATTTAATTTATAAAAAATAAAATAGTACATTAACAGATACATTTAAACGAATATATATATATATATATATATATATGTTTATTATCACCAAACAAAAATCATATAATCGCATATTCAACAATCTCCCCCTTTTGATGATAACCAACATATATTTAAGATTTTGAATATGTTAAATGTATTTGATCATTGATATACTCTAATTGCTCTCCCAATTTAAATGCTTCCTCTCTACACAAAGCTCCCCCTACATATATGCATAAAATTAAAAATATGCAAATGAGCCTAGATGCAAATAGAAATATTTGACCTTTATTTGACAAAATCTTAACTTTTCTCTCCCCCTTTTGTTATCAGCAAAAGAGTAATCGTGTTAGAGAAAATAGAGATAAAGTGATCGATATTAATCCAACATTAAAACTCAATTGAATATAGATATTAAATTTCAATAAAAAATCAAACAAAAATCATAAATACTTTATTAGGTGCATATTCCACTTTTAGAATGATGGGAATGATGTCATCATATAAAACCATACAGTTGTGTCTATTTGTGGTATATTTATATCAGGAATTTGAACATCTACTAACCATGCATAACCGTTAGGACTTTTAAATGAGATTAGTAGTATTCCAATTTTATTTAAAAATGAATTCAAGTATCTTCTAACCACGCATAACCATGAGAACTTTTAAATGGGATTAGAATCAACTTGTTTATTTTAAAAATCAATTTTGATATGCGTTCCATACATGCATAACCGTGAGACTTTTAAATGAGCATGGAAGCACATAACAAATTCCAAGTAATTCACCCATGCATAATCGTGACGACTTTTAAATAAGAGTGGATACTTTGGTATTTATTTATTTTATTTTTTAAAAAAGAAATATAAAATGAAAAACGAATGATTCCTGTTTAAAGTACCACATATCGACAAACTATATAGAATTTTGATGAGTGATGGTCGTTAGAAATATGATAGAAATAGAGATGCTCATGGAATTTTTACCAACAAAAAGTTTTATAACTCTAGTTTAAATTTCTAAAGAAATTTACGAATTATACCGTCTCGAGTTATAATGTATGATTAATATTAACACTCATCACTTTTTCAATCACTATTCATCTTTTCAATAATCATTAGGGAGTCAGATTAGTCAATGTAATCATTTAAAATCAAATTCAAAAATAATTATGAAATTAATTTTTCTAAAAATGACCAATCTGAAAAACAAGGTCAAAAATGATTTTCTAGAAGGGGTTTTATAAGAAAAATTTCTGCTATTTGAAAATTATTTGAAATGAAAAATATGCAGATATTTTCTTTGAAAACGATGCAGTTACTAAATGTCTCAACAAATCACGTTTCACTAGTAATTTTTCTATCAACTAGGTTACCAGTGTAATCTGCATCTGAATTTCTTGTTCGCTCAAAATTATCACTAATTGAATTTGATAGACCAAGCCATGAAGTGTGCAACAAAAATTTCAAAATCAATTGTAACAGTTTTTTAAATGACATTATCTTGAATTTGAATTGAAACCGTGTAAATAGTCAAAAACTGTGAATATAGAGTTAGCCGTATTATAACCAAAAGTATTATCATCCAATAAAACACTATTATTAATCCAAACTAATATATATGAAGTAATTCAGATGCTCTAGAGATTTTTATAGTGTTTTTGGCATAAGAATATAATTGGCCAACAATTTGAATAAGTCAGAATCAAAATCATCATTATTTTATCATCACATTATTGGCTGATTTAACTCAGATTACGGTGCAGATTATCACATTAAATATATCGTTTAAATAATTATACCATTACCTATTTTACCTTTACGATATTTTTCGTGTTGTCCATTGTGATTCTGTCATTTTTATACTAGGCTAAGGAACTTTGCTTTGACGCTCGTTGTGTCCTTGGAACAGCCAGAATCCAAGTAACATTATTGTTGTTCCTTAGCCTGCCACCACACCTACACGATCAAAGGTTTTTGTGACCTATTTGTTTTTATAGGTCCGTGATTGTTAGTGGTAGAATATTTTGAAAAATAATTTTGTGGAGACCTAAAACTATTTATATATGTCCTTTTGGCACCCTGATTTGTTTAACTTTGAGAGATTTTATATTTGTGCCTTTTGGAACCCAAATTGGTATTGTTTTCACATGTTTGGGTCTATACCAACAATTATTTTGATTGTGTCCATACTTTCTACAAAGTGTGCACATAGAATTAACTTGATTAATATTTTCAACATTTTCAGATTGATTATATCCAAGTCCTTATCTAACCATATTAACAGTTTTCTTTCCTAATAGCATATTCAACGATTTTTTACTTTTTGAAAATTTATATAAAGTCGTTGACAATTGTTGGACTTGAGTTTTGAGAGATTCATTTTCGTTTAACAATTGTGTGCACTTTTTAATAGAATTCTCTCTCCTAGTATTTTCACTCTCTTTCAAAATCAGAATTTCATTTTCAAGTGATTTTATATTAATTTCTGATTTTTTAATTTCTTCTTCGAATGTTGGACACTTATCACGCTTAGGGATCCTACTTTGATAGTTTTTAAGTAATTGGTCAAGTTGTTCATTTAATTCTATCAAAGTATCTTATTATGATTCAAGTTTGGCATACTTCTTCCTAAGTCGTTCAAAACAGCCATTTACTTCGTGAAAACATATAAGTAATTCTAAATGAGTGAGTTTTGATACCTCGCTTGGCTCGTCATCGTCGCTATCAGTTATATTTCCATGAAGGCACATATCTGCTTTCTCACTCTTATTGCTAGAACTTTGATTATCTTCACGACTTGTATTCCACGTGGCTGCAAAATTTTTCCTTTTTGATTTCTTTTTATAGTCGCTTCGATTTTGAGGACAATTGGGCTTGATGTGTCCGAGTTGGTTGCACTTATGACAGATGATCTCGTGTTCTTCTGAGTTGTCTAGTGCTTTGATTATTCTGCTTATCAATTGTTGATTTGGAGCTGGATTTCCATATTTGTGGTTCCACCTTTTGAATCTCTTTATTAGTAGCGCCAGCTCAGCTGCTCTATCATCATCATCCGCATCACAACTGCCTTTTTCCAGTCCTGTTAAGCACATTTCTTTAACTGAGTTGGTTGTGGATGATTTCTCATTGCTATTGACTTTTGCACCATATATTGCATTGAAAGTATTCCAGATTTCCTGTGCATTTTCACAATGAGAGATGAAATTAAAATTATCTTGATTAATATGAGAATATAATATATGCATAGCCAGAGCATTAATCGAGATAATTTTCTTATCTGTTATATCACACCAATTTTCAATAATATCCCAACATTTAACATTAACAGATTTTAAATAAAATTCCATTTCAATTTCCAATTCAAAAAATCTGTTCCATCAAAAATAAAAGGAATAATACTGGATCGACCCTCGATAAAGGTATCCATTTTAAAAATTCAAATTTTTAAAACAAAAATTGGTTTTTGAAAAATCAAACTTTTTAAAAATAAAAATGGCTTTTGAACCTAGCTCTGATACCACTTGTGGGATCGATTTCACCCTAGAGGGGGGTGAATAGGGTGATGCTATTAATTATAAAAATTAATTGCGGAAGCTTATAAAATAATTTCAACACAGATCACAGAACAATAGCAGCACAAATAATAGCAGAATAATAAATGCAGAAATAAAACGACACAGAATTTACCCAGCTTCGGCAAAACCCTGCCTACGTGCTGCCCTCAAGGTTTTTACTAGAAATTAAGTAGTCAAACGCTTACACACATAAACTCACGACACCCGCTACTAACTAACCTAACTCTATGCCCAAAACCCTGCCACAACTCAGCCACTGAGTTGCGAATTCTCAAACTACACCACATAGTTTGTCCCCTAGTCACACGACTAGAAATTATACAAATTTAAAAGGAAAATATAGTTTTAAAACAATTTAAAGGAAAACAAAAACCCTAATTAGCCTTATTATAATTTTAAACTCAAAGGCCGGCCTAAATATCTTTTCTCTTTATTTTCCTTCGGCCCGTTCCTTTGTGATAATGGTGGCTCTCTGTTATCCGTTCCTTTTCCTTCAAAACTTAGGGCTTTCGTACTTTCAAAGATGTCGACTTTAGTTTCTCGATCGAATGAATGATTTATCACGTCGCTTGCTTTGTCGATCTCACATTTCTCTGATTTGCTCACGGCTCTTTGAAATTGATCGAGTTCGAGAAATGGCTTCGGTAAGTAATTTTTTCTCCATTTCTTTTATGATTGAATGCTTGAACTCGATTGATTTTTGTTGCCGATGATGTTACGGTTTATATTTGGATTCGATCTCCTTTATTTGTGTTCGTCTGATTTTTTCAACATTGTGCTTCGGCCATTGGATTATTGTTGGACGTTGATGATTTCTCTGACTTAATCAAATTCGTATACTTGGTTGACACGGTTTCACTTTTGAATTGATCCATTTCTTGACAGCACGGCTTTGATTTATGTCATTTTTGGTTTCGTGAATTTCTGTTAGCTTCGGCCTTGACTTGAAACTTCATTGACCTATACGTTTGATCGATGTATGTTCATCCCGACTTGGCTTGACTCTGACTTGTTCATTATCACTTGACTTCGACTTTGGTTACTCTGTTGCTTCTGGCTTGATACACCTGTAGCATGGTCATGGTTTTCCTTTCTGGTTTGCATTGTGTTGTTACTTCGAGTTGTATTATTGAAAACTGTAACTTGATGGTTTTGTGGCACCGGTTACTTGATTTACTTCTTGTGTTTCACTTGCACTTGTATACAGTTGAGTTTCTGATTCGACCCAGATTATTTTGTTCATACATTTGTAGCTGAAGTGGCAGCCTTTGGTTTTCTTGAGTCTGATCTGGTTAATTTTCTTCATGCTTGAGTTTGAGTTGTTTTTATGTGTACTCGAGTGTATAATGTCTAGACTGTTTTATTGCATTTGAATTGTATACTTGATGTAGTCTTCATGCAATTGGTTTCAATATGCAAACTGTACTAGTTTGCATTAATTTTTGTATACTTAATGCCTTGATTTTCATTTTGACTTCACTTGAAATTGCTCTGTGCCTTGGTTATATTTAACAGTCGACACTATTGAGGCTGCACTTGTACCATGGACTTGTTCCTTCGACTGTTTCTGAACTGAGTCTGCACCGTGCATGTTGTTTGTATATATGTATACAAGTGTGCATGCATTTACTTCACTATTCGCGATGAGTCTGGGTTGCTTTGACCAGTTTATTGTTTGAAGTTGCTTCATGTATTGCTGCCTTTGTATTTGCAGTTTTTAGTTGTTTGGTTCTGGACATATCTTCGGTGCACTTGTGTTGTTTGGATCTGCTCTACTAGTTGCTGAGCATGATTCATGTATACACATTTTGTAGCTGGACTTGATCTTGTTTCATGTTGGCTTGAATCTGGGCATGTGTACTATCTATGATATGTTGCTCCAAGACTATTTTATTGCATTTGGATTGATTTTCGAATTGCATCTGAGTTGAATCCAGCTTGTAGCTCGGATTTGACCTTGTGCTGAAAGTTGTGACATTATTTTATTGCACTTGAGTTGAACCCGGCGTTTTGGGTTTGACCTATGCTCACCTGTCCCTGTAAATTATCAAGTGTATATATCGATGTGCACGGCCTTGTGGCATGTACAGTGATACACTGTGTATGTCACAAGCTGTTCGTGTATGATGAATTGAAAATTAAATGACGACGAACAACACAAATAACTGAGGCAAATATTATTTTCAAAATTCACATTTTGTTTTATACTGCAAAATATTTCCTTTTCAATTTTACCGCGTCAATATTTATTTTTTCATATTGCTCAAATGCTGGATTCAATTTGGAGTGAAGTTGAAGATAAAGTACGAGTGAATGAGCGATATGTAGTGAGGACATTTGTAAATTAGAAATTGTGATGTAACCGAAATTGTATTATTTAATTTGTCTATATATAGTGAGCAAATTTGTACTATTCAAAATTGTAATAAATATTTGTTTGAATAAAAATTCTGTTTGAATTCAAATTCTTTGTTATTTATTTTTATTCAGCAAATATTTATTTAATCTATGAAAAATGAAATAGTACATTAACACATACATTTAAACGAATATATATATATATATATATATATATTTGTTTATTATCATCAAACAAAAATCATATATTCTCATATTCAACAGTTAAAACAATTCAAAACAGTATAATATGATGATATGCAAAACCAATGAATCTATTATGGATCACCCATTGCCATTCATTCTGACTATCTGTCTCATCTATAGTTTCTAGGATTACTATTAACCTATTAGTTTTCATGGGTTGACTAATAACCGGTAAAATATTTATGGACTCCTTGTTCATTTATATAGTTTTCATGTGATCACTAAGAACTGTTTGCGCCAAAATTGGCCACTAACACCCAAATCCATGTGAAAGCACCAAATACCAGTCATAGCTCAGAGATAGAGTGTATTTAGAGAGTAATAATGTGAAGAACGGTCAAAACTAGAATGAAAGCAGTAAAGAACAACAGATTTTATAGTGGTTCGACTAACTTTGGCCTACGTCCACTCCAGAAGATCCTTTTTATTGATGTTAGAATCGATTATAGTTACAAAATTGTAGAGTATCCTTAGCCTTAGGAAATAGAAAGCAAGAGAGCAGAAAGAAGAAGATCCATTTTTTGAACCCCCACATGATGTATTTATAGGTAAATCCCGAGTTGCTAGGCTTTTTGAGTAGCCCGGGACCATCAAGTCCATAGCCACACCATCCTGCCCCACATAGTCCTACCGAGCCGCACTCCTACCAAGCCGCACACTCATGCCGAGCCACAAAGTCCTACAGAGCCGCAATCCTGCCAGCTGCACAGTCCTATCGAGCCATGCAGTGCTGCCGAACCGCACTCCTACCGAGCCACACAGTCCTGCCGAGCCACGCTCCTGCCGAGCCGCGCTCCTACCGAGCCCCGCACACTCCTGCCGAGCCCCCTCCTGCCGAGCCGCTCTTCTGCCGAGCCGCACACTCCTACCGAACCGCATCGTGCTGTCGAGCCGCACTCCTACCAAGCCGCACAATCCTGCCCCAAGCCGCAATCCCACCGAGCCGCATTCCTGTCGAGCCACACAGTCCTGTCGAGCCGCACCGTCCTGCCCCGCATAGTCCTACCGAGCCGTACTCCTATCGAGCCGCACCGACCTGGAGAACTTCATCCTTTTAAACCAAATCCATCATATTCCGGCCTCAATAATCATAAAGTTGATTAGGTTGAATCCGCCTGTTTATGGCCTTGATAAAAGGCGGGTTAACAAGAACCTATTGGTAACTCCAATATATTTACCCTTGTCCTAATTTTCATGTGTTGACTAGGAACCTATTGATGACTCCAATATCCTTTCTTCTCACCCTGATTTCATGGGTTGACTAGGAATCTATTGACATCTATCAATATCTTAATCTAGATATAGTTTTCATGGGCTAACTACAAACCTACTAGCCTCTGCCAATATCAAATCATAGTTTTCATGGGTTTACTATGAACCTATGTTTCTGACATCTTCCCTTATACATAGTTTTCATTGGCTAACTATGAACCTATTGGCCCCTACCTACATCTTTTCCTATATACAGTTTTCATGGGCTTAATGAGAACCTATTGGCCCCTGCTAATATCATTCTTTTTTATTTTAGCATCCTATATTCTGGTATTCCTGACATCATGGATGTAATTCTACTCATTCAGGAGTTAAATTTATATTCACTACTGGGTCAACCTAGCAGATTCTTCTGCCATTTTCCCCCAAAATGCAGTTATGGGTCCATTATAATGTGAATATATTTATATTTGAAGAAGTAGACATAATAACATAACAATACCACTCTTATGGGTTTAATTTAAAACATGGTTAATCCCTTTAACCTTTTATTTCATCAAAGAAAGCTTCTTCTCAAAACCATTCACCATAACAATATGGGCTTTTGATAGCACCAACATACATCGTTTTCCAATATGACCTTCAGTCCGTTTTTCAAGCTAGGGTTTCCAACGCTATTTGACTGGGTAAATTGATCGTACAACGCTATTCAATAAAACGCAGGCAGTAAACAAAATTTGTGCGGGAACTAAAAAAGCGTGTATTGCTTTGTTGCTTCCTTCTTCAGAAACTATTTTTCCTTTTACTTTATCACCTCCATAAAACATTAATTGCCGTCATCCACCTCCCGAAAATATTAACTCGACGAAATCAACCGTAACCACCATCTCGATTGATGGTGTAATTTCTTTTCTCACACAGTCGATCCCGATCCCAAAACCTAGACAAGTGTCTCCGACTCTCCGATTTGAACGTCCGTGAGAGGTATTATTATATATTTTCATATCTTTTTAATTATCATACCGTGTGAAAAACTTGTTTTCTTGCAATTGTTCTATTATAGTCTATCTATACTCCGGACATTAATTGTTCTATTATATTCTATTTATGCTTCACGACAGGTTATGCAGTTGTATTATATATTTATACTTCAGAAATAATATGTAAGCTGTGTTGTATTTGTTGTTCAAATTATTTCTGGTTTCTTATTATGAAATAACAGGTGATTCAAAAACTAAGACTATAAGAAAGTGTAAATGACTAAAAACAAATTAATTTGTGGCTAAGCGCTCAACAATTCAACTATTATAATCCTGAATCCATAATACAATATTTGCTATAGATATTATGTCACTCAGGACATCGTCTTTCCTTTATAAAGTCCACGCACATGCTTTAAACTTGGACTGCATCAATTTATATAATACTCTTAAAGTTTTAATAGATATACGTGTTTTACTATAGATAATTACCTTTCATTGTTTTGATAAAGAAATTTGGCTTAATCTCTGTTTTAAACTCGATTAAAAACTATGGTTTGGATGATTGAATTTATCAAATTTTTTGTTATTTTAAACAGGTATTATAAATTGACAAATACATATTTTTTTTTATTTTTAACAAGATTGATTTTTCCATTGAGTTTTCACATAATTTACAGTTTATTGTACAATTGAACAACGGGAAAAACTTTTCACTTATTTTGTCGATATTTTTATCAAGATTGATGCTGCATGGATAGATAATTGATTGTTGACTCTCCATCCATAGGTTCACTCATCCAGCCCATTTCTTTACTCAAGGACCAAAAAATTAGAGATGTCTCATTTTCTTAAGTATGTTCGATTAAACCAGTTTATATTGTTCAGAGATATACGTTTAACTCTACTTAATCTATTAGTAAATTACTTTGTAACGGGTTTGACGTACATTAGTACAATTTATTCAATATGGGTGTTCCTAAGAGGTTACATCCTTTTGACCTGTATGAAAATTATATGTCTTTACCTTGAGGGTACTAGGAAAAAAAGTCTGAATAATAAGATGTTCTATTTTGAACTGTCCTGTAAAATGCAATTCTCTTTTATATAACTAGTTGAGGAATCACCGTGGTAATTGATCAACTTTAGTTATAAATCTCTTATTATTTTTTTTATCTTTGTTAGGAAGGATGGCTATCTACTTTTTAATTTCTACCATTTTTTAAGAAATTTACAGAGTTTTAGGGTTGAGTAAGATTTATATTCTAAATTTGTGAATGGCCAAACTCTACTCATTAGAAAGTCTAATTTTAACAATTGACGTAAACATAAAGAAAGACAGGATTTACACTTCACTTCTTCCTCACATTCTGTGCTTTTTCTATGCTTGTTCCTACTAGTAAAATGCAGAGAAAACATGTTAGTAGTATCTTTTTTCTATGAAAATCACTTTCATCCCTACACTTTGAATAAGATACCTTCATAAGCAATCTTTTCCTTTAAGAATATTCTTACTTCATCGGTATTTTTGTCTTTAACTCATGTATAAATGTAATTCCATGGAAATGAATGATCAGATGATAGACAATGCAAGAAGTCGACAACATTTGTACTTCAATAGATAGTCTCATCTGAACCATGTACAATGTATCAAATTCTAAATACAAGTTTATTCGATGTGTTATTTTCATGCTTATAATTCAAACAAATTTGTTAAAGTCTATCATACAACCAATAAGCTATTAACACATAAAAATAGCTTTTAAGTACTTCAGTCAACCATACATTATAGATAACATGTAAAAATAGTTTTCACTTATTTTATGATTTTGAAATTTTAAACTATTTTGATGTTAGTATCTAACAAGTAAAGTTCACTCTCCAACCATAGGTAGAATGCAACACTAGAAAAACGAATCTAAATCCTTTTGGATATTTTTACTTAGAAGATTTTCCAAGTGTAGGTTTCAAACATTTTTTATCTCCCCAACCAATTCAAGATAATTGGTTCAGCATGGGCCTTTTGTTATGAACACGAGGCAGGAAGTTGAGCAGGCCTTTGAGGATTACAGGTTGTGTACGAATGGGTTCGAGAAGGCTAGGAACTGGTCTTCTCGATGATAGAAATGAAGTGGGTTCTGTGATGTTGTATTGCTTTTATCCTGTTATATGGTTTTTCTTTGCTGAAAATGGACAGTTGAAACCCTGATTATCTTCAATAAATGGTAAAGATGAGTTGACTGTAAGTTTATAAGTTTATTATCCATCATAGACGCACGACGCACGATTACATATTGTTTAAAGCGGAACATGTTCCTAAACCATTAGAACGCTACTAAAACACAAATAAAAGCATAAGCTAAGAGGAAGAACATGCGCATTTTTAGAAACAATGTTGTATATGCATACATTTTTAATACATCAAGAATATTGGTTATATTCAGTTATGTACATGTAATGAATCTAAATTTTAACAATCCTTATTTATTTTGATTCGTATTGAAACATGAAAGTAATAGAGCAATAAATTGTTTATGTATATGTACATTAATGCATATACATATCATAAAGTTATTATTGATTTTATTTATTAAAAATTATCCGAGAAGCAACGACCATCTTAATAACGATGTTTATAATAAGCCTAGTATGGTAAATCAAATGCTTGCAACAATTGAAAATCTTTTAATTTAGAATTTGGAATGAGGGCAGATAGAAAACTAATGATAGAAAATTTTACACTTAATATTCATATGATATGCAACTTAGTTTTTGTAATTTTTTCAAATAAAAATACATAGTTGTCAGCAGTATGAAGCATAAAAGGTAAAATAAAAATCATAGTTTCATACATTGATATTCTTTTCAAACCTTTAAAAATTTACTTCCGAAATGAAAGAAACATTTACTGTAAGAAAAAAAAGAAAGGCAGTTAAGGTTAATTGTCAAATTACAGGCTTTAACGAAAATTATCAATATAACTAAAATGAGTTATTTTTATTATTTAGTAACCAAATAACAAACACTTAATATATCTTTGAATTACGAATGTATGTATGTGTGTGTGTATGTTCACTAATTATCAGTTTCAATCTATCCTACGGCAGTTGAAAATTTTATGAACTACTGTACAAACTTGGACAGTAATGTTTGTTAGAAACATGACCCTAGTAATATCCCATGCATGCTTCAAAATCAAATATTTTATGAAATCGGACTCAGTTGTTATTATGATGGTTTTTTAACGACCTAATATGTTTAAGTTTAAGTGATTTGAGGTGAACTTTTAGTATAGTTTAAAGTACGTCAAAATGTTTGGCCATAAATATCTATGAATAAAACATTGTAGATAATTTATTTGCAATTAAAAGACAATTCCTACTAACAATTTATGAGTAAAAGTATATTCTTTTAAAGAATCCATTGCTTTTTATTTGATATCTCTCTTTATGATGTGCAAATAAGTAAATTTTCCTTGAATTTAGAAGCCTTCTCAATGTTTGCTGCTAAAATATCAGAGATATAATTGTTTGTGCTAATTTAAAGAAATACATTTATTTTTAATTGGTTGTAAAAGAAATACAAGTCATATATATATATGCTTAGATCAAAGCGGACTTAATCATGTGGAAGAAACATTGGTAATTTGGTCATTCAGTAAGGAAAATAATTATTCAGTTGTAAACTGTCCATAAGCTAATGCAAACAAAATTGACATGCAAAAATGAAGATACATAAACTTCGACAATGTCTGGTAAAGGGAATGGTATACACATGTAATAATTTAAAGGAATTAAGAGGCTAATCTAGGAATAAATAGGGAATAACTTTATAAGTAAATATTAGTAAAAAAATGTGATTGCCTAAAGATTGTAGAAGAGATTGAACAACAGTTTGCCCTATTTCAAGTATGACACAAATGAATTTTTTGAATGATATACTGACGTAATAGAGAGTTGATTTAGTAGATGGAGAGGTTATTAGGTTTTTTTTGTTATTACAATTTCAGATATGGTAATTAGGAGTTTTAACCTGAGGCTGTTGGAAGCACAGCTATAGATGCAATCTCCTTTATGGAGATAATAAATTTGGGGAGTAGAGACTCGATTCAGTAGATGGAGAGGTTGATAGATTTTTGTTTTGCGTTATAGTAAGACCGATTACGGAATACATTGGATAAATAAAATTGTGAATAAGGTGGTCATACACATGCATATCTCAAGTACAAAATAGTTAATGAACATGAGAAACTGCAGTAGAATGACTAATAGGCAGTAATGATAAACACGCTTAGTTAGTAAAAACATCCAAAATTTTATTCGAAATATAATCCCGACCATTCTTCATGACATATTTGCTTCCAATGACATGCATCTATGGATTTCCCTAACCAAACTGCAACGCGGTGATGATGCCAGAAAACTGATCTTACTACAGGTACGGAGTCCGATATGCAGTTAGATGTATGTCTATGATTACATTTTGTCCAAAATAGTTTTTCATATGCAACAACAAAACAAATAACACAACTTACCAAACCTTGCAACATCTAATGCATAGTAAATTTCAGTTGCAGAATTAGGACAATAGCTAATTTTCATATTTCAAAAAACTTCCACAGCAATTAGAAACAAAACAGATAAGACTGAGTTATGCAGCCGTATAAACGGATAATGTATAATCTCACTTAATCAAAGAATATAGGGTGATAGGAGCATTGCTATTTAGTAAGAAACTATAATATTTCCACTGACATTATATTATGAATCTCAAATTTTCCATTGTCAGAAGACTACAGAGGTTTGAAAATGACGACATTAAAACTTCTCTAAGTAAAGAAAACAAACCTTACTTATACTGATACCGGTTGTCGTTTTGTAATAACAAATATTTGCAGCACAATGAGTTAACATACAATCAAAGTGTTTGGGTGTTGTACAATAATTTGCATTAAATCAGTAATGGGACGATTTTCAGCTTAAAACACATACTTTTTGTTCACATCACTAAACGATTCAGGCATCGGTTCACTCATGACTAATGCCAGTTTCATGCAATGTAATAATGATTGGTGACATTTTTGTATAAGTTGATAAAATTATTGTTAACGGCGCAAGCCAAGTATCAGGAGAGGGGTAATGCATCGACATTACTTCGGTGCTACAAAATAGTGCCGTTGTAATGGCAAATTTTTTGGAAACAGTTTGGTGCTAATGTTGTATATTGTTTTGACATTGTTGTATATTTGTATCCATGCACCTTATAGTACTCAAGTTTTCTATATGAATTCTATTCTTTTTTGGGTTACATAGTTTCAGCGGGATGGTAACAATACATAAATACAGCCTGTAGATGTTTCATTTTGCTAATAAACTTCTACATGTCAGTTAGGCTTCAGTTTCCCTTTAACCTTAGATATTTAAATTAACCGATGTAGAGTTTTCCCGAAATTTAGATTTTGTTTTTTCTCAAGAAAAACGTTGTTGCATCTAAGTGTTTTGCCCATTTTTACTCGAGAGTACGTAGGTTATGTTTGTATGCATTTTTTGTGATATTGACATGACTTGCAATGATATATCCTGAAAATTTCACTAGATACTTTGTGAGATGGCAAATTCCCTCCCATTTAGGAAGACTAAGGTGACTGATATTGCGTTTACCTTTGCTGTTTGATTTTCAGTGAATGCACTTAAACTATTTCTGCATTCAACTAAATTAAATTATACGATAGTTCTAAATGCAAATATTTTTTCTAATTGTTATTTCGATTTTGCTTATTTTTTTCTTAAATTTAGTAATATGCCATGTTGGAAAAAAGAAAAAGAAAAAAGAAACAGTGAGTGTATACTACCTTTTTCACTTCAGCCTACTGTTTTTGATGTCTTATAAATGTTTATCATTTCAATTATATCTTCCCCGAGTTGCTTTATTTTCTGAATAAATAGATTACCCATTTATAAAATTTGAGATACAAATATGGAAAACTTGTGTATATATTGTTTGACGTCATTAGTTGCATCTTCCAAAACATGAGTAACGATGCTACTGTTGTAGTAATTGCTGTTTTTGCTAGTGGAAGCAATTTTTGTTATATATAGAATGAATGAATATGTGTCAAGAGAGATTTACTGTTCGTAAATCTGATACTTTTTTCCATTTAAAAAGACAAGAAATGATGGATAAAGACTGGGTACGTCTAAACATGTAATTATATGGTACTTAAGTATAATATTGAATTTAAAACATATTTTAATATCTAAGGTTATTATTTGTTTTTTATTATTATTGTAGAACCACTAAAGAATACGAGCAAGCAGCTTGGAATTTTGTAAACGATGCAAAGCTAAAGCTGCAAAATGTGGAAAAAAATTTATGCCCTTGTGTAGATTGCAGAAATCTTACCGTCTTCATAGAGAAGTTATTGTCAAGCATTCGATTATAAGAAGAATGGATCCTAAGTACATGGACGGTGTGTGGTACAATCACGGCGAGCGAATAAATAAAAGAAAAAATACAAAGCCGGGTGATGCGTATGATTTGCTTAAAGCCATTATCTATGAAGACGAAGATTTTATTAATCATACTTTCTTTGATGATGATAAAAGTGAAGATGATGCACAAAGACGAGAGGATGAATTACACAAAAATTTAGAAGATGCAGAGACCCCATTGTATCCTGGTTGCAAGGATCAAACAAAGTTATATGCTATCTTTGCCTTGTATAATCTTAAATGTGAGACTGGATTGTCTGATAATGGTTTCGATAAGCTTCTAAATGTGCAGCAATTGTTGTTGCCAAAAAATAACGTACTTCCCAAGTCGTTATATGAATTGAAGAAATTCATTAAAATATTTGACATGGGTTTCGAGAAGATTCATGCATGTGAGAACGACTGTTGTCTTTTTAGGAATGAATATAAAGATTTGAACAATTGTCCAAAATGTGGATTTTCGAGGTGGAAAGTAAATCAACGGACAAAGGATATTATGCATGGCATTCCAATTAAAGTGTTGCGTTATTTTCCAATAATTCCGAGATTTAGGAGAATGTTTAGATCTAAAAGGATGGCAGAAGATTTAAGGTGGCATTTCAATAACAAAAGCACTAATGGAAAAATGCGACATCCGGTAGATTCTATAACATGGAATGTAGTGGATGAGAAATTCAAATCATTTTCAGCAGATCCACGCAATCTTAGGCTTGGCCTTGCAACAGATGGCTTCAATCCATTTTCTTTGTTAAGTTCCAAATATAGTTGTTGGCCTGTAATGCTCGTGACATATAATCTTACGCCTGTGTTGTGCATGAAGAAAGATAATATTATGTTAACATTGTTAATTCCTGGTCCGAAGCAACCAGGAATGACATTGATGTATTTTTAGAACCATTGGTAGAAGATTTATGTCATTTATGGAATACCGAAGTTGAGGTTTATGATGCATATAGTCAATCAATCTTTAATATGAAAGCAATTTTTCTTTGGACAATAAATGACTTTTCGGCATATGGTAATCTTGCTGGAAGCTGTGTAAAAGGTAAAAAGGCTTGTCGATTATGCGGTGTCAACACTCATCATCGATGGCTTAACCACAGTAGAAAGACCGTCTATATGGGCCATAGAAGATTTCTATCTCCTTCAAACTCTTTGAGAAAACAGAAGGCCTTGTTTGATAACACCGTGGAGGAAGGGTGTAGACCTAGGATTCTAACTGGGAGAAAAATTTCTATCATTTTAAAAGATTTTCCGAATAATTGTGGAAATACAAAGAAGAACCAAAAAAAGAATAACATAAAAGGTAAAAAATTGAATGAGCAAAATAAAATAGGAAATAAAAGAAGAATTGAGCATAGCAAGAAAAATGAAGATGATGAGGATAAAGATCCCGTGAGAATGGAGCTATTAAGGTGGAAAAAAAAGTCCATCTTTTTTCAGTTGCCATATTGGGAGGTTAGTGCATACGTTTTATTTTATTCTATTAGACTAACATTATGGAATCATACAACTAAATTGTTCCATTATTGATTTTTATAGGAACTTACAATACGTCATAATGTAAATGTAATGCATGTCGAGAAAAATGTTGGAGAAAGTCTACTAGGCACAATGTTGCATGACAAGAAATCAAAAGATGGAGTTAACTCTAGAAAGGATTTGGAGGATTGGGGAATTCGACATGGTCTTCATACACAACCCCACGGGAACAAGACATATCTTCCGCCAGCTCCATATACATTATCAAAAGGAGAGAAAAAAACATTTTGCAAAAGGTTGTATGATTCTAGAGGACCTGATGGTTATTGTTCAAATTTTAAAGGTTGCGTATCATTAGAGGACTGCAAAATTAGTGGCTTGAAGTCTCATGATTATCATGTTTTAATGCAACAATTATTACCCGTTTTAATCAGAAGATTGCTTCCAAAGAAGCCAAGGAAAACAATAACTCGTTTCTGTTCATCGTTTAATAAATTATGTCAACGTGTTATCGATAGAGAGAAATTAAATCAACTTGACGACGAGATTATTGTAACATTGTGCGAGCTTGAAAAATACTTTCCACCTTATTTTTTTGACATAATGATACACTTGACAATTCATCTTGCAAGATAAGCTTCATAATAACTCGTTTTCTTTTATATAGGTGACCATTGTTAAAGTTTGTTGACTGATCAGAAGAAAAGAAAGCTTCACAACTGCACTCTAGGTTAATATACGAATAATACATCGTGCATAAAAGTCATTTTATGTTTTTCGTTTGATATGCATATTTTGGTTGTTATCAAAGTTAAATTCTTAATTTAGTGTGGTCAAACAACTATAATACCAAAGTCAGTTTCTTGTCCATAAATACAAAAGATAAATGTATGGGTATTTTTTGCTTATGTGTTTTGAGAAAAATTATTCTTCTTTAAAAGCAACCTACAATTCTTATTTCCTTCATTTTTGCAAATTTCACTAATATATTGATGAAAAAACTGCAATTAAAATTGTTCTATTTGTTTATTCATGCAACTTATGACAGTTTTTGAAACTAAGAAAATAAATTTTGAACCTTATGGATGAACAAAAGTTACTCATAAAGATAGAGTATATTCATACTCTTTTTGGGTTAGGAAATAATATCACAAATAATAAGGAGTCTTTTAGGTAGAATCTATCTTGTACATTTCTTGGCTTTTAAAATAAAACTACTATAGAAGACGTTAGCTTGTTCATGATATGGAAGTTTCAGTTAAGGGATGAGTTTTCATGATGTGATGTAGGATGAAGTGAAAGTTGCCACGTGATTTGGGTTCGTTGGTGGTGATTTTGGTTTGCAGTGGTTTTGGTAGTGTTTGGAGGAGTATGGTAGCTTGGTACGGTGTCAGGGGTTGCTTGGTTTTGTGAAGTGCAAGGAAGGATGTGTTGTAGTTATTGGGTGGAAGGTTGTTATGGCAATGGAGAGGAAAAATTTGTTGTTTTTTAGGTTGCGGGTTGGATGAACTTGTTCTTGGAATTTAGGCGATTTGTGAAATGCCTGAAGCAGGCAGAGGTTGTGGGATATATGGTGATAGGCAATGTTAGGATCAGTTGACGATGTCAATGTTTGGATCAGTGAAGTTTGATGGTCTGGGTGGTTTCTCTGTTGGCATCAGTGTGCAAGCTTTGCGATGGCAGATGTGTATGTGATGATGGTGGGTATGTTTATGGCAGAGGTGATGGTCATGTTTAGTGGGTTGTATGAGAATCAGAGATGAGGCAGTAAGGTTTGGGTGAAATTGTTGTAGCAGGTTGTTGTAGCTTTTGGTCTGCAGTGAAGTTGCACAGTGAGGTGATGTTGGAGTGTGTGGCAAGGAGTTTGATGATGTTAGTATGAACAGAGTTGCAGACCACAAGTGATGAGGTGATGTTGGGTTGTATGAAAATCAGAGATGAGGCAGTAAGGTTTGGGTGAAATTTTTGTAGCAGGTTGTTGTAGCTTGTGGTCATTGTTCATTCGGGTTGTAGGGTTTTAGGTACAAAGTGATTGCAGGCGTCGAATATTGGAGGCAGTAAGGAACTGTGATGTTTATGTTCTTGATTGAAGCAGTAGGGTGTTAGGTGCAGGTGGAAGAAGTTGAAGGGCGGTTAGTGATTGGATATGCGGGCAGTGTATTTGTTGGCTGGTGGTGGTCAGAGAAATAGGTGGTGTATGTTGATAGTGCAATGTACGTGAAGTAATTATGGTCAATGGGGTGCGATGAAGTTTGGTCGATAGAAATGATGATGGCTTTATGGAGCAGCAGCTTGGAAGTGTTGTATTGATTGCTGTAGAGGAGGCAAGCAATTAAATGGTAGCTTGGGTTGGTCGAAGCAAGGCAGTGGTGGGGCTGTGGTTGTGAACTGTTTTATTTTGCAGTTGAAGGGCTTGGATTATGGTGAAACAGAGATGGTTCTGGTCATTGTAGTTTATGTGGCAGTGTTGGGTGTATGGTGAAACGGAGGTGGAAATGATGGAAATGAGAAGTAGGATGTTTTAGAGGTGTAGCACTGATATGAAGAAAGTTCAAGGGTAGTTGAAGTGCGGCGAGTGATCTTAGCATTTTTTATAATAGATTTAGGTATGTAGTATGCAGTCCTATGCTTATTTTCATCTTGTTACATGATTTTTCCAGTTAACAAATCAGAAGCTTGACTATACACTATAGTTATTCACAAAAGTAGTCAGACTGAGTAAACCACTGATATTGTCGTGCAATGCTGAACTGATGCAAAAAATCACCAGAGTTTGTTCTGAACTGAGTAAACTACAACAGAAACTACTTTGAACTAAAGTAAACCAAAACAAAGCTATCCCCAATGATCAAAAGTAGAAGTAAAACGAATCAAGTAGTGTTGAGTTAGCCAAACTGTAAGATTACGTCTAATCCGAGAATACCGAAAGGCCAAAACTGGAACAAAACTTACAAGCAATAAAGAAAACTGCTGACTAAAAAGTTGCTAGAATAAAGAACCTATGCTTGGAACAAAGATTGATTGAAGTAAACAAGAGCGGTGGAAAAAAATGGAGGATCTGATGATGGTACTGGCGAATAGAATGACATGAATTTCAGTGGAACAGTGATGCTTTCTAGGTATGAACTGCACGAGCAGTATGCTATTATGACGTTGCATATGCGCCAGCTAGTAGAATATATATATATATATATATATATATATAGTTTTGAGTATGTAGCTGTGGGATATGCACAATGAAGTTTTGTTTTTTGGAGAATGGCAGTTTTGTTGGTTTGGTGGGTGGTTTGCAGTAATTGGTGTGCAAGTTGTATGGAAAACAGGGTGATTATGACAAGTTTGTATGGGATGAAGTATTTTGGAGGCAGCAGTGTGGTTGCAGTGTTGATGAAATATGGGATGATGAAGTAGTTGGTTTGGATTTGGAAGTTGATTAGTGGGAGTTAAGTTGGAGATTTGCAGTGGTAAGTTGATAAATGTTTGTGTGAAGAAGCAGTGAGCAAGGTTGAATGTTGCAGTTGTAACAGTGAGGCGGTGATTATGAAAGTGTAGAAGTATGGTGATGGTATTGATCGATGTTTGTAGATATGGTCAACTTTTACTGTCTTTGAAACTTATTGTCCTACACAAAAAAACGATTGGAGTGAAATTCCCTATTCGTAATTCATCAACACTCACCTCAAATTTCAACTAAAATTTGAAATTAAACAATGTGGGTAAAAACAAAAACTCATGTCAAATACAAGATTACCGTTACGTTGTATAATGTACATTTAATCCAAAGCAGTTTGACTAGGTTTAAAACAATGCAATAGCCTAATGAAATGACTGCATCCGCCCATTAAAAAGATTATAAAATTCTTTATATTATCACATCTTTTTTATCAGTACATTAACAAGGGTTAACAACTTAAAATATGAGCTTCGCTGCTAAGTATGTTGATGTTCCACGCATGAATTTTATGCATATAGTAACTGAATTAATTATTTAATTTTGCAAGCTTGCTAATTCAAATAGTTCATTAATTGCAGTTCAGTAAATGCTAACAATCCTAACATGCATATTGTGTGTGTATTTAAAAAGAAAAGAGGTGATCTTGGTATTAATTCCAGGAATAGGTCCTGGCTGTCTAGTGATTTTACCTCCAAGCTCTTTGGTAACTAAATCAACAGCTTCAGCACTTTTATACTTTGTTTACTTTGTCATTTAATGCAGGAACTTGCTTAACACTGAAGCAACCTGGAGCAATATTTAGATCCTTGCAAGAATCTTCTGTAGCAGCCATTTCCGTATCATCGTCTCCATAACTGAGTATTTGTGTCCATTTGTTAGACTATTTTGAGCTATTATCATGTGACCATGTCTTGTAGTATTTGTGTTCATTTGTTAGACTATTTTGAACTATTATCATGCGACCATGTCTTGTAGTATTTGAAATATTAGAAGAATTATTTGAAATTTTTCCACTGGTTTGATTGTGTGTTTCCAAATTAGAATTCACTGCAACGTTATCTTTGTTACATATAGTTGTTGTCATCTTCTCGATTTGTTATTTTTGGGACTACATTTTAATATATATATATGTGTGTGTGTGTGTGTAATGTGTATACATATATCTATCTGTGCGCATATATATATATATATATATATATATATATATATATATATATGTAATATAATAAAATGAAAATTGAAACAAATGCTGAAAATTAATATTATATAGAATAGCGTTTGAAAAATGCTATTGATTCATCGAACGCTATCGCAACTCTATGTGAGATGTAAGATTTTCCATCAAAAACGCTATAATAGAATCAAAAACGCTATAGTAGAAAATAAAAATGCTATGCAAGCATGACAAGAAATGCTATCGAAAAACATTGTAACGCTATAACATGGTTTGATGAAACGCTATAAAATGTGCTCAAAAACGCTATAGAAGTTAAATGAAGGATTATATTCTCTATAGCGTTTAAGTTTAATAACGGAGAAAAAACGCTATTGTAGGTTGCAAACGCTATGCCCTTTTGTAAACGCTATTAGATATTATAGCGTTTTCCTTCCTGCTATGTAATGTTGCCGGTCTACCATAGCTTGTGGTTCCACGGCATTCTCTGAAATGCTATGGTAGCCTGTTATAGCGTTTTTCAAACGCTATGAAAACCATAAACTGTTGTAGTGATTACAAAAACTCCTTTAATTTAGCCATGGGTTTTTCCATTAAAAATGAGTTTGGGTTACAAAACCTTTCGAAACCTTCGAAATCTTGCTTTCGGATTCATAGGAGACATCCTTCGAAAGCATTAAATCCATCTTCAAAATATTAGCCTTCTACCTTTCTAATACTTTAAAACCTTCCTTTATCATATAGAAATATTGGGGATATCATGATGGCATCGACACCATCCTTTCGAAAGCATAAATCAACTGGGTGAAATATTAGAAGGTTGGTGTCAAAACCCCTTTCTAAAGGTACAGGAAGTGGATTATGGTTCTAAAACAAAGTACCTTTCGACAGCATTGATATCTTCAATACCATTGAAAGGCTAAAGAATGGCAGCAGGGCTTCGACTAGGTCAGAACCACTTCTTTCAAAACATTCTTTCATAATTAAAGGGACCCATTCGAAAGCAAACTTATGTTATGGCAACCCTTTCAAAACCTTTTAAAACCCCTTTCGAAACCTTATGCTTGGACTCCTTCGAAGGCTTAAACAAAAAAAAATGTAGGCGTTTCTCTTTTTTAAAACGAACTAAGGTATTGACTTCTTCGCAAGCCATGCTTTCGACATCTAACCTTTCGCCTTTTGCCTGTCCACTATGTACCATCTTTATGATACCTTGTGTATTGGTTTCGACTTAGTAGGTTTCGACTAGATTGAAGGCAAAAGCTTCCATGTCGAAAAGTACCACTAAAGAAGGCGGAACCAACTTTTCTGAGTAAACCGGGTTTAATACTACTTAAAGCTAACCTTTTTCTAACTAACATGCCATGTATCAACACCATATTGGTTGCCTTAACCTTTTCAAATTTTGTACCAAAATTAATGCTGCTAATTTCAGATCTAAACCATGGTTAAGGTAACGAAATAAGCCCTTCCATTAAGCAAAACTATTATTGCAAAGAAGTCCTTCTTTTAAAATAATTTAGTTTGCTTAACAAATTACTTTGGAAAAATTCCTAAAAATTCTAGAAATTCACTTTAATCATGTTATCTAACATATCAAAAATTTCAGACCCAAATTCTTAATATATTTTCCAAAATAAATTTATGAACCCAAATAACCATATTTTCCTTTGAAAATCCATAACAATCATTCCATATCTTGAAAAAATATCAAAATTGAAACCCAACTCAACATAAAAAATTTCCATGGCGTTTAAACATCAAAACATATTGGTTTTACCCTAAAACCTGAAGAATTTCCTTTAAACAATCTTGTTTAAATTCGATAAATTAATATTCTAGCGTATCATCATCCAATTCACCGTAAAAACGAATTTACCCTTAAATTCAAAAACATATGATTCAAAATAAAATAGAGATGAAATTATTATTCATCTTGATTAAGATAAGGAGATTGGAATTGGACTGATTTCCCCTAAGCTTGATTCTCTAGCTTTTAATTTATATTCCTCTTGTTAATGGCCGGCTACACCTTCTTATGTTTTGTTTTCAAAATGAAGTGAATGGGTAATGAAATGTTAGGAACAGAAATATATAGGCGTAAGGGTTATGGATGACTTAAATATACCCTTATGTAATTTAATTAACCAAAAACGATTCTTAAGCCCATTAATTATTTTACTAGGCACGACCTTAATTAAATTTATTCAAATCTCAACCCCCTTATCACTTAACATTTACATTATTCTATCTAATTTATCTAATTAGATCTCCTGAATAATGTTATCAAAAATTAGGGGTGTTACAACCTCCCATCCTATCCAAGCTAATGGATAGTGAAGACTTATACATCTATTTAGTGGTGTCAGTACACACCATAAGTGCCATACTATTATGTGAAGAGAATCAAATTCAGAGGCCAATATATTATGTTAGCAAGTGATTGACAGGCGCTGTAAGAAACTACTAGGAGTTGGAAAAGCTCGTGTACTTCTTGTTGATTGCGTCATGAAAGCTTCGCCATTACTTCTAAGCTCATCCCATCAACATCTACATCGACCAGCCATTACGATAGGTCCTACAACAACCTTAGACGCCTGGAAGGTTGCTCAAATGGAATATCGAGCTAAGCCAATTCAATATCACTTTTCTTCCACGGAGAGCTATCTAGGGACAGATTTAGAAAACTTCATCTTTGAATTCATTACATTAGACGACGATCCGAAGAGTAGTGGAGAACCGACAAATCGATGGAAAATGTACAAGGATGGAGCATCAAGTGATTGGTGTTCTGGCGTCGGGGTTGTGTTAATGACTCCCGAGGTATGATCGATTTACTATGCACTGAAACTCGACTTCCCTACAGTAAAAAAATGAAGCTAAGTATGAAGCCTAGATCACCAGGCTGAAACTTTCTAGAGAACTGGGAGTGGAAACTTTACATATCTGTTATGATTCTTGGTTAGTAGTATGCCAACTCAGGGAAGATTATCCTGCTAGAGGGCAACATCTTGCTCCTTATCTTAGCTGGGTCGAAGAGATACTGGCCGACTTACATTCTCAGAGAACAAAATGAAAGAGCCGAGTAACCGGCCAAGCTGGCCAGTTTGGGGGATACGTAGTAAATAGATTTGTCACGGTTGAAGTACTTAACATTCCAAGCATTAACAGGCGGAGATGGACTAGATCTTGGAGATAGAGCTAGAAAAGGAGTCATGGTTGACTCCTATCAAAGAATATCTACAATGGGGCTTTCTTCTTGGACAGAGGAATGAAAAATGACGGATCCTCCTCAAAGCTTCACACTACATCATATAAGAAGGAGTCGTGTATAGAAAGGGCTTTGTCCATTCCCTTGCTTCAGTCTATTACCCATGATGATATCAAACGAGTCTTAAGAGAAGTCCATAAAGAAGAATGCGGCAATCACACTAGAGGGCAAACCTTGACAAATAAAGTACTCCACTATGGGTATTATTGGCTAACTGTCAATCGAGATTCAGCTGATCATGCTAGACAATGCAATGAGTGCCAAATGTTTACAAAAATTCCAAGGGCTCCAGTCGATAGAAATTACTCAAATGGTCACTCCATAGCCGTTTTCCGCTTGGTGTATTGACATCATCTACTCCTTACCATTTTTAAAGGTGGTGCGAACTACGCCATTATAGTAGCGAATTACTTCACTAAATAGGTTGAAGCTAAACCTTTAGCTGCGATCACAATGAAAAAGTAATCAACTTCATTGTTCGAAACATCATCTGTCGTTTTGGCCTTCCTCGAACCATTGTAACTGATAATGGAACCCAATTCGACATCGTTAAATTCAAAAACTTCTTCCAATGGCATCATAATAAAAGGGGATTTGCGATAGTTGTTCACCCTCAAGCTAATGGGCAAGTCGAAGATGTTAACAAAATTATAGAGTTCATTCCGAAGAAGCATTTGGAAAAGGCTAGAGGCAAGTGGATCGACGAACTATCATCAGTAATATGGGTATATAGAACCACCCACAAACCATTGACTGGCCATACTCCATTCGCCCTTACTTACGACTCTGAGGCCTTCATCCCTGTAGAACTTGAAGTCCCCTCTCATCGAATGACTTCTTACAACCCCTATTTCATTATAAAATAATATATAAACAAGGAATTTCAATCCAATTGAAATTAAACTAAAAGGAATTGATAATGGCTCGTGAGCGTACAAACGCATCTGAGAGCCAATGACAAGAACGTGTACTTGAACGTGCACGTGTATATTCAGAAGATTCGCTTTCTTGATAGACAGAAATTGAATTTTCACTTGGAGTTATTAAAGAAAAGGCTGGATCAGATAGCCAGAGATTATTAGCTCCATAGAACCAGGCAAAGATAACAATTGATAGAGTACAACCCAGAATTTATACTATTGGAAATCGACCAAGCGTCATGACGATCAAAGAGAGATACAACACTTTGTGAAAATAATTCAATGGAAGGATGGTGACTATTCATAAAACTGGATGCATTTCTTTCCGATGACTCTAACTTAATTCGATTCAAAGCACATCATGTATGCAACAAGAACATACTTTGGGGGTAATGTTATCCAGCATTTTGACCCGGCTATATCTGAACTGACTGGATAAGTTAGACTCGTCAGTCAAGGTCAGTAGCCCGGAGTGATGATTGTGGGGTCCAAAAAATAAAGTATAGATGATAATATGAAGTAGAAGCATGAAAGCTCACTACTCATAAAGATGGATCAGGTACGATCCATATTCAACACTATGGATCATATCGTATCGAATCCACAAATCAATTTTGCAGCGATGATCAGCCAGTAGCTCAAAATGTGCACATGCTATCAACATAAAACTTAGAGTATAAGCTTACTACAACATGCAAAACACACCCTAGGAGTCTCATTCCAATTGGAGGAAATTGGAGGGATCAGCATAACTTCCTTTGGAGGGTTTGGCCGAAATCAGAATTCAAGCAACATTACTTCATAGAAAATGCGATATCTCACAAATCCTACATTGGAATTGCACAAAATTTGAGGAGCAAGTATCTAACATCATAGGACATCGCTCATAGGGATCGCAGCCCATTTGGATACACTAATAGGGATCGGCAATTGTAGGCCCTGAAGGGCCTCCAAATTTTTGGGTAGCTTCATCTTGGTCTCCCGAACCTTCTGCCAATATTTCAATCTGACCCGCGCATATATTCCCCTGTAAATACAGTAAGCATTGCATCAAAAAAGGGATCCTATTTTTTCTACCAAGGCTCTGCCACTTTTATTCTTTATTTTTGTACTAATGGATCCCAACTGATCCAAACATTCTTGTAATCATAATCCAGTGGAAGATCGATAAAAATATGAAGTGGACATAGGCCAAGATTGCAAACCACTATAAAAATATGTGTGCTTCTTTATGATTTTTGCTTTTTTTAATTTCATCCTTCATTTAATTTCTACTAGATTCTATTGGGTGTTGATTCCCATTTTTGACGTCAACGTATACATAAATAAAACGCTTAGAAAAAGATAGATAAATAGGTTGGAATAAAATAGAAATTAAACCCTTTATAACAACATATTTCCAAACCCAATTTTTGATTTAAAATCATTTCCTGTCTCAAAACCATTTCCAACTAAAGGGAATTTATTGGATTTTTAAA
The DNA here is from genome assembly GCA_030765085.1 of Allium cepa. Taxonomy (NCBI): domain Eukaryota; kingdom Viridiplantae; phylum Streptophyta; class Magnoliopsida; order Asparagales; family Amaryllidaceae; genus Allium; species Allium cepa. Next base: position 583,177,661 of record CM060940.1, read on the forward strand.
ATACTAATTTTGAGTCCAATAGTCATCAAATGCTTAAGCATTATCGATATTGATATCCTATCGCTATAGGGTTTTTAGTTGCTCAAATAAAAATGTCATAAGCAATAGGGCTAATAATTAGGTTTGACATTCCATAATCATTCAACAAAAATATTATTGAAAACATTTCAATAAATTCTGAGGAATCATGTTGGATTCCTCCAAACGGTTTCCACCTATGTCACAACTCATGTATATATCAACACACACACTCACACACACACACACAGATATATATATATATATATATATATATATATATATATATATATAAACAAATCAACATTGGTGAGTAATCCCATTGGATCCCTCCAACATATCCCCTTACATCACAAACAGTATATAATTATATAATATAGGTCATCCGCTATTTGGCGGGTATATATAAAGGTCATCCGCTTCAGTGGCAGCAATAAATCCAAACCAATTGATAAAACAGAAAATCATCCTAACATCCATTCAATAATTTTTTATCAACTATATAATACTACTAGTTAGCCAAAAAGGTGAGTTTCACTCACCATTATTCTAATTCTTGTCGGGGCATTTCGGTTTGGATTATAATCGAACAAGCGTTCAATTTTAACCTAAATTTGTACTAGATCCAAATCCATCTAATCTAACTCCATAGTATAGTATTCATTAATATTGGTACAACACGACTCATTGCGCTCGTTTTAGACCTCGTATGACAAAGTTATTGACATTATAAGATACACAAAGTGAAAAATTATATTATTGAGTAATTACCATTCATTAGCTCTAATTACCATCTTTTAAATAATAACCCACCCCTTAATTCTCCCTCGCATCATCTCCCGTTCACATGAAGATGTCGCGTTACTCTACATCAATACCGCCTCCAAAGACCACTAGGCGTCGCCACATCACGCCCCAAGATAGTCCAACCTCTCCTTCGTCCAACGCCATTCCCCTCGTCAATGATCGAGCCTCCACTGTCAAGAAAATCTCCAAGAACGAAGTCCGTTCATCATTGAAATTCAACCAGCCATGGCCATGGTAACTCACCAAACTTTGGCCGTGGGTAGCTCTTGACCCCCTTTACATTTCTCCTTCAAAACACGCCACCTTTAGCGCCACCAATGTGGAGAAATCACAAGAAAACCACCACGATGTTCATCTACAAAATAGCGCCACCACGCCACATCGTAGTCAATCCAATCATTGAATAAGTCCACTTGGATGTCAACTGTAACGACCCGCTATTTTGGACCATTCAAATCGGCAATAAAACCATACATATCCGACCTGAATAATTCAAAATACCAAATTGTTAATTAAAATTTGGCAAAACTTAACATATATAATAAATAAATCATCACAGATCACAGACACAGAGTAATATAATGCAGCGGAATAGAAAAACAAATAGTAGTTCATGAAGCTACTATATACATTGGAGTTAGAAATAAAATACAACTGAATATCTCAGATGTAGTGAAGTCTCCAGTATGCGCAGATGACATCTCTGAGCAAATCAATAGGATGACTGAAAGGATAGATAGCTGGATCTTCAAGCAAGGCTCCAACTTCGAAGGTGAGCCTCAAATGCTGTATCACTCAGTCTGACCCGAGCGTAAAGCAAAACACAAAACACTCGAGTCAGGATTAACATTCTTATATCAATAAATCCAACTCAAGTGAAATATCAACTGAAATACGAATAACTTAAAGGATGTTTGGAATAACCATCCTCTAAGGGTCCATGGAACTATCTATAGGGTAGAAATACACTATAACACCGTTGTTCTTTCATCTTAATTTATACCTCAAAATCAAATATCATTTCACTTCAAATATAGCTATTTTCCAAAATAGCATTTAGATATATTAAATAATTTATACCATAAAATATTTTCAATTCCCTCAACTTAACAAATTGTTTCAACATCAACCCGACCTTCCCATTTAAATTAAATTCAAATCTCGATTTTTTAATTTAAATTCAACTCAATTCCTAAAATAACCACTTCAATTTTATCGATCTCAAATTCGGATTTGAAATCACAAAATACCTTATATATTTCAATATATTTCAAACTTTAAATATTCAACGTTTCAAACTAAATTTTTATTCATTTTAGATTTCTGAATAATAAATTCAAATTTGGTTCAACCTAAATTTTCACTTTAATTCAAATTAGTTCAAATGACAAATTCAACTATATTGATTTCAAAAACATAACCGAATCTCAAAATAAACCATTTAAATTCCAAGATAATTCAAGGCTTTAATATTTAAATATTCAATATGACAGTTTCATATAGATCTCGATCTAACCTCGTTATTATTTAGTCTTGAAATACTTCCTCATTAGATCCAATAACATTTAAGTAACCTTAAATTTCATTTTACTCAATATTTTCTTTGATTTATTAAACGTGAAATATTCATTAAATCACTTAAATCAAGAATCCAGTTACGAAGTCATACCTTTAAATTTCCATTCAATAATTTCAAATTGATTTAATTAGATAAATCCTTATTTAATATCATTTTTAATAAACCCAAATTTATCTCCCAATCTTAGTTATCCAATTTATTACAAGAAAAATCTATTTGAAATATAGATTTTCATAAATACTCAAACATATTATATGTATTAAATAAATCTTAATTTAATTAGATATTATTATTAAATCTTTATATAAAATTTCCATTTATATATCAATATTTATAAAACCATATATTTCTTTCAAAATATTTATATAGTCCCACGGCGCATGTATACATTTTCTATCATATAGTCAAGTGCTACGGATATTTATCATTTCAATCCGCACACTAAATATATACGGATGGATATCATTTCAACCCGTAATCCCAAATTAAATTAAATGAAAATCGCTTGGGTTTATCATTTCAACCCATAATGATTTTCTCTTATTCTAAAGTCCGTTCGGGTATGTATCATTTCAACCCATAGTGAATGCTATACTAATAGGGAACTTGTAGAGTGATAGCAGATAATAAAATAATAACAGGGAGATATTATCAATAATTTAAATAAAATATAAACAATAGGATATGGTGTCATATCCCACAGGTGAACAGTTACAAATAATAGCATAAATGACAATTTAAACAACTGCACAGCATATTTCAATTGTCGTTTCAATTGAAATCAAATTTAATAAATATAAGAACTCTTAATCGTGAGTGATTGCTCACCTTCCGAGGCTAGAGAGGATCGACAACAGAGCAAGCTACGAATTTTGGGTCACAATCTAGACAATCGAACAAATCCAAGAAAAAATTGCAAAGCGAAGTAAGCTGGAAGTGGATTTGACATGTAGAGCTAAAAGATAGAGATTGATGGAAACGAATCAGAATCGTCTTGATAAAATCAAAAAGAAAAGAAAATATAAGTTATAAATTTTCCCTAAACAATTTTTCTTTTAAACATATATTTAAATAAGAGGTATATATATTATACTTATTTCCAAATCAAAATAAATTTAAATACAAATTAAATTAAAATAAAAAAAAATTACCAAACATGAAAACTGACAAAATGAAACCGCAACTTTTACTTTTAAACTATATATATATACACACAGCCCACTCACAAATCTACATGCAGACCCAATTCATATCTTAAAATATGCACTTTAACTACAACCTAGTATAACTTTATGCGGATGTACACAAATTAATATATAACAACATACCTGCCACTTGGCCATGTGTAGACTATATATATAACAAAGTATATAGATGCAGACTTAAACTCTATAACTGACGTCAACCTTGCATATGACTAACATATTGTACAGTAGATCAAAAGGTAAATATACAAAACCTCTCATATATTATATGAAGTACACTATTTATGATATATACCTATGCAGACCACTACAACAAATATATATATCGAATAGTAAAACTTGCAATCTATACAAACCTATATATACTACATCAAAACGTATATATATTAAAAGCTTAATAAACGAATGACTCTATGAATACTCGGACCTAGGAAAAAGGTATATAACTGGTAAATATAACACGTGTATAAAATTTAAAACTCATACTTCCTTAAAATAAAAATCTATATATAAATAACATTGTCAAATATATGTATACTGAATATATAGGCTTATATTACTCATACTAAGATTCAAAACATATTATAATAATACTAATAACACTCACGTATACCCAAATATAGCCTGTACACAAAAAAAATATACAGCTTTATGAAATTAGAAACCGATCTATATAACAAAATAAACTACCTATCTAAAGAAGAGGAAAGGAACGCGCCTGCTGTTCGCCAAGCGATGCGCTCGCGTGAGGGACGAGGTCAGGTGGCCTCGAGCGGGTGGTTGCACACGGCTGTGAGTTCAGGCCAAGCACGAGGGAAGGGCGCGAGAGTGGTTTTGGGTTCACGCGGTGGCCATTTGCGCGACTATGAGGAGAAGAGCGGGCAGAGTAGGAGAGCGGGGCGAAGGAATGGTGGATATATGGAGGCTCGGTTTGTAACAACCCTAGTTCAGTTGTTATTTAATTTAAGTTATTTAATTTGTTTTTATTTTTAAATAATATATTTTATAAATTGGGTTTAACAATATAGTTAAATATTTAAATTTGAGATATATTTTGAAAATTTTTATATGACAATAAAATTTAATAATAACTGTAAAATTTTAAGCTAGGATTGAACCGTTAAATTTCGAGTTTGAAAGACGCGTGATTTATCGGGTTAAAGTGACGTTATAAAACGTGTGTTTTCAAAATGTTATTTTTGTGGAAATTTTCGATATTTTAGACTGCGTCTGTTTAACGCAGTGTAAAAATAATATTTTCAAATTTTTCTGAAGAAAATTTTTGGTCAGTGATTTTAAGACGGACGTTGGTTCGTTTTAAAGGACCGTTGTTTTATATAATCTTTGACATACGTTAAATTTTAACCGACTACATAAAAACGTAACGTTGCATTTAAAAATATCAATCTAAATCAGAGGAAGATTTAACTAAATTAAATCACAACATTTATATATATTCAAAACGTTCAAACTTTTATTTTCTTCTCTCGGCTGTTTTTTTTTATCTTGTACACGTTCATATTTTAAACTGAAGCATGCAAAATCATCGGCCCTATCACAAACACAAATCGCAACACATACACAAACTAATGAAAAGCACTGAGATTACGTTCGAATAATGAATTATACACTGGAAAATAAAAAGGCTGAACGTTTGTTTAGGAATAGAAAAGCTCTGCATTTACATATATCTCCATCTCACCATTCGCTGCCTTAGATCACGCATGCAAGAATTTATCTGATCTTATTATCAAGCCAGGAATTGTGATTCGAAATACACATGTTCACTGGAAAATCATGCATCAACATATCAGCTCCTTTTAGCCTTCAGTTATCAAAAATAAAGCATGAATATGAAACTGAATTGGCATCAATCTTTCCCCCTAACTTCGACCTTCAGTTATAAAACAATTATCTCAAGCCTTATCAAATTTATCAGTTCTTCAATCTAATGCATGCCTCTCCTTTAATCACGCCAGAGGATAAGTGCTTGCATTCTTCTTTTGAAACCGACCAATAGCATTGATCAAGTGTAACTGCCTTTGATTCCTCTGCATATATCAAGTCTTTGCCTATATATTTTGCATCTCTCTCTTCATATTCCTCTGCATACTCCTGTCAGTTCTTTTGCTCGGTAGTTCAGGTAATTGTCTTCCTTCTTTTCTTATCCTATGTATCTTTATCTCCTGACTTGCTCGGCCATACCATTTTGGTATAAGTTCTGTATGTGTACTGTCCTTAGCTTCACTAAATTGACATATAGGATGTTGTGAAACCTAGGCAAATCTATAGTTGATAGCTAATCTGGTGAAAACATGATAGAAGTTGTAGATCTGGGGTGTGTGTGTTTTTGATGAAGCCTGCAGTGGAGGAAGTAGGCTATGGATTGGTTATAGGAGCTGTCTGCATTCATACTAATGGAATCTGGATAGGATGATTTTAGTTTGCATCAGGTAAGCATGTTATAAGTAGCATAGGGACATGGTTTCAGTTTGCATATGGATAGGGTACAGATCTGAATATTTTCAGTCTGCACTTGCACTAGATGTAGCAGTGTAAATGGCATGAGAAGGTAGCATGTATGTCTGAAGCTTAGTTGCATGTAGTCAGATGGTAGAGCAGCTTGCCAGGTCATAAGGCAATGATCTGGAAGTGAGACAGTCTTGGTGTAGAGCCTGGCAAAATCTGGAATGAAGAGCAAAATCTGGAATGAAGAGACATGACATGTCTGGTGAAGAGGCAGGCAAAGCTGAAAATACTTAAGTGAATTGATGTTAGGTTGAAGATCTTTGGTTGCTTGGCAGTTGAGATAAGCTGGCAGTAAAGTTTGGAGGGGGAGAAATGTGAAACTGCAGTGCATGTCTGAAGTGTGCACGTGCACAAAGCATGCACACAGGAGTTGATGGGTCTGACAGGTAGGCATGGTGTATAAGAGGTGGCTGGACTGGAGAAGGCAGTGATAGGAGGAAGCAGTGGCAGTGATGGCCAGAAGGAAGGTGGAGTTCCTGGAAATCAAGTGGTTTAACATTTCCAGACATGACTCGAAGCAGACATTAATTTACCCGAAGTAGAACTAGTGTGGACTCGAAGCAAAACCTGTTGTGACTCGAAGCAGGTAGGATGGAAACTCGGGTCAAGTGAAATTTGTAGAGTCTGTTTAGCACAGTGTGATCTGAAATGATTTTTGATGGATATTGGAAACCATTTGTGAAAGAAAAAAAAAAAGAAGAAAAAAAAAATGATGAAATTGATAAATGAAGAAACGGGTAGGCAGTGCATATGTATAGGGTAGGCATGAACAAGTTAGGGGTGCACTCGTATTCATTTTGCAATCGGGTTTTTAGAAAATTTGGTCGAGCAAGTCAAATTTCTTTTCTTATCTTTAATTTTTCGTTAACTAAAAACTAAGTCGCGTTCCTATATTCTGAAAATTTGTTCTAGATCTAAATCTAAGCGACGCCCAGAAAATTTGACTGTTATTCTCTGTCAGTCTATACCAGTGAATTTTCAATTTTTGAATTCAAATTTGCTGCAACACCCAGGTGAGTATTTCTCACCAGACATACGTATTTATATTTCGTAAATTATTGCAAGTGTATGTGTAATTTGTATTTCACTATTATCTGTCTGTAGTGTAATATAGAATGATAAACCCCATTAAATTGACACCCCATCAGTTATTTATATGTTATATGATATCTGCAGTTATATTATGTTATTATTTACTGCTTAAATCACCACTGCAAGTTCCCTGTTATTATAGATGGTATGGGCTGAAATGATAGGCCTAATTGGTTATTATTGTTCACTTGTTCGGTTAACTGCTGTAAATTATCTTGGGATTGCGGGTTCGAAATGATAGAACCCGGAGTTGTGTAAATATCGGATTGAAATGATATAGATCCGTTTCACTTGACCTAGGTTAGAAAATCTTATACAGGCCCGTGGTTTATATATATTATTTTCTGGAAATATTTTAAATTATTTTTAAGAAATTGAGGATATTCTAGTAAATTTTTTATAATGTTTTAAATGTTAAAAATAAATAAATATAGAATAAAATTTTAGTATAACTTGTTCCAAAAATTCTGGAGTTTTGAAAGAATAAGATTTAAATTTAGAAAATTATATATATATATATAACAAGTTATATTTAGAAATAGATTTTAAATCTAAAAATCTACAACAGCATTTAAATGCTATCTTTTGAAATTTGACTAGGTTAAACTCATAACTTTAGACAGCATTTCCTGAATGCTGTAGAAATTAAGATGGATTTATTTGAAATTCTATAGAAATTTTGAGAATAAGTTAAACTTTGGAATTTAAATATGTAATAAATAAAAGAATCTAGAATTTAGCTTGGATAGATTTAAAAGAAAAATATGATTTCTATTATAAAAGAAATAAATTCCAAATTTGATTGAATAAATTGAAATGGTATATTTTTAAAGAAAATGTTTAAATCAAGGATTTGAAAAATTTAAGGTATTTGAAATATATATTGATTTGGAAAAATAAATACCATTTTTTCAAACTATAACCACGGGTTATAATAACGTTTGGTTGGCAAAGAGACCGGGATCGGATATGGACATACTCTCTGTCGATACCGAAAACCACTTTGACAACCGTGTACGCGGTGGAGATTCCAGAATGAAGTAGGTTGGTGGTGACGGTTTCTTAAAGGTATATACGTGGACCCGACTCCCGTGAGTTGGCTTAAGGTGGCTAAAACAGGAGTGATTCTCGGATTAATGAGGTAGCTCCTCTGATCGAACGCACTTCTTCGTATGCCATTCTATTACTCTTGTGATTGTTTTGGTGCGCACCTTTGATTTGGGAGTGTTGTTCGAGGTGGGCGGTTGCTGCGGCTTCGCGTTACCACCAGTCCGGATAGCAATTGGTATATCTACCCTGGCATTGCCTAGTTGTGCCGTGTCACCTACCATATCGAGCCTTGTACGAGTTTGGTTTTCTCCCGTAGCCCGTGTGGTATCCTCTAGTTGCTTCCCGATCAGGAGGAGCTATGATATTGGATGGACTACTGGGACTATTACGTGTTAAGGGCTATATGGGTAACCCCTTAACGCTATTAAAAAGTAAGTTTATTTTAATATAGACACTATTATAATAGCGCAATATACTATATAGTAAATAGTTTAACGGATCCTTAGAGGATGGGCGATCCCAAGCATCCTTTAAGTTACTTGCTCTTTACATTACAGTACACTTGATTTAGCTTACATTATATAAGTATGTATGTCCTGACTCGAGTGTTTTGTTTTATTGTATGCTCGGGTCAGCCTGAGTTGCAGATTCAGCTTTTCTTTCTGGAGCTAGGACTAGATCACTCTTGCTAGTTGGAAGCTTCTTCGTCTTTATCTATTTTGTAATTCAAGACATTTGGGAACTATTTTTGCTTATGGCTTAAAAATTGTACTAAAGATTTGTAAACAATGTATTTCTGTTGGTAATGGTTTTCAGTGGCTTCATGAACCACTGTATTATTTTATATTCCGCTGTGAGATTCTGATATCTGTGTCTGTGATTCTGTGTATTTGGTTTCATTTGTTCCGTAGCTATATTTACAATCTATTATTTTGAACTATTCCAGCTTGACATGTTCTATTATTGTCGAATTCGAATGGTACAAAATAGTGGGTCGTTACAGTTGGTATCAGAGCCAGGTTTAAACCATAGCCTAAGGAACAAAAACCCATTAGAGATAGAGTAGCAATACTCTAGAATGAGTGAAGCCAAATTCCGGAATCTTTTCTTGTGAGAGAACGTATTTTAAAGGTATAAAATGATTTTCAAAAAGATTTTAAAAGAAGTATTTTAGTATAAAACTTCGTGTTTTAAAATAAGTTTTCCAAACCCTTCTGCCTTCTCTTCATCGTTATATTCGAGCTTTTGTAAATTGCTTAGACTTTGTCTTATCCTAGAATATCTTGATTTTTCCCTCTGTCCTTAGAATTCATTCTTGACCTTTCAGGATGAATAGGAGAAACAATCGAGGTCGAGGGCAAGCTGTTCCTCCTCCTGCTGCCCCAGTCCGATTCACTAAATTGTGCAAGGACTATGTTGAGCTAGGTGGCACAAAATTTATGGGAACAGAAACCATCATAGAAGCTCAACAATGGCTTGGGGACTTAGAAAGGATTTTCTCCTACCTCGAGATTACTAATGCCCAGCAGAGGCAACTCGCAGCTTGGCAGATGAAAGGTGCTGCCTTGAATTAGTGGCTATCTATTACTGCTCAAACAAATGAGGCTGACCTCATTTGGGAGCAATTTAGGTATCTTTTGGTTGTCAAAATTCGGATTTGAAATTCTATTTTTGAATCTATCTTTTAATCTCTTATCGTGCTTTAGGGAGGCCTTCTTGGCCAAGTGGATGCCCGAAGCGGGCAAGTCCCAGCTATACCGCGAATTCATGGATCTTAAGCAGGGAAATATGACTTTCACGGAGTACGAGAGGAAATTCAACGAACTCTCACAATATGGCCTAAATTTGATTGACACTCCACTCAAGCTGAACGAGAAGTTTATCGCTGGAGCTCGTCCTGAGTTCTACGATAGACTCACTACACATGTTCATGGGTCATTCACGGCATTGATGGATATGGCTCTCAGGTATGAGAACCCTACATCTAAGGCCACTCTTTCTACCCCGTCTGCATCGGCCCAGTCTTCCGGTAATTCAAGAAAGAGGAAGTCAAATTTCTACCGCAAAAAGAGGAACAAGACTCAAGGGCTAGGTTCATCATCATCTTCTGCATCTGCAAGGCCACCTGTAGATCTGTCTACCATTACTTGCTACCGATGCGACCAGAAAGGACACTACGCTAATAGTTGTCCTACCTTGGGTGCTTCCATTCCACCACCTGCTCAGTTTGCCAGGAGGGATCTATGCCACATCTGCCTCCAGCCAGGACATTACAAGAAGGATTGTCCCACTCAGAAGAGGGGCACAACATCCGGAGTCTTTGCAGTAACTGCTGCATCTTCTACAGCTCCGCAGCCGGCACCTGCACCAACTCCAGCTCCAGATGATTCTCAAGGTACTCTTCAGGGATCTTTTACTTTGTTCAAATTACCTGTTCGAGTTTTATTCGATACCGGAGCTTCCCACAGCTTCATTTCATCCGATCTCTGTAATAGATTTGAACATCGCCTTTCTCCTGAACTTTCTTCTATACCATTATGTGTCTCAAACCCTATCGGTGGTCCTGCGAACCTTAGTAAAGTGTGTAGGGATGTGAAGCTCCTCCATTCCCAACAATGCTTCACTGGAGACTTTTATGTTTTGGGTTTCGACGCTTTCGATCTTCTGCTCGGAGGCGATTGGTTAGATAAGCATGATGCAAAGATATCTTGTAGTTCTCGGACTGTTGCTCTTAAGGATGATATTGGGAATCCTTTAAAGATCCAGTGTAAGTGGCCTCAAGAGTTTGCTGGTAGTTTCATCTATTCTCTTGACACTTTCCCAGATGATATCCATTCCACCCCTGTAGTCAAACAGTTTCCCGACGTGTTTGGGGAAGTCACTTCTTTACCTCCAAAACGGGAAATTGATTTCCGTATCGATCTTATCCCTGGAGCACGACCAGTAGTCCTTCCACCAAGAAGAATGGCACCACGAGAGAAGAGCGAATTAAGGAATCAGATTCAAGACTTATCTTCCAAAGGTCTGATTAGACCTAGCTTCTCTGAATGGGGAGCAGCTGTTGTCTTTGTCACAAAATCTGATGGTTCTCTCAGGATGTGTGTTGATTATAGAGAACTCAACAAGCTTACCATGAAGAACAGATATCCTATGCCCCGCATAAACGATATGTTCGATCAACTCTATGGAGCAACTGTTTTCTCTCAGCTTGATTTAGCCACAGGTTTCCATCAGCTAAGAATTGCTGAGGAAAGCATTCCCAAAACTGCTTTTAGAACGGAGAATGGTTTCTTTGAATGGCTAGTTATGCCTTTTGGCTTGACAAATGCCCCTGCTTTCTTCGTCGACTTGATGAACCGAGTTTTCCGCGATGTGCTCAATAAATTTGTCCTTGTCTTTATTGATGACATCCTTGTTTTCTCCAAGTCTGAGGAAGAACATAGAGTTCATTTGAAGTATGTTTTAGAGACTCTTCGGAACCACCAATTGAAGGCTAAGTTCTCTAAATGCCATTTCTGGGAAGAAGAAGTCAGATTCCTTGGGCATATTGTCTCTAAAGAAGGAGTTTCTGTTGATCCAGTCAAGATTGCTACAATCCAAGATTGGGAAGAACCTAAGACTCCTACCGATATCCGTAGTTTCCTAGGCCTTGCCGGCTACTACCGAAGATTCATTGAGAATTTTGCTCGGATTTCGGCACCTCTGACTGCTCTAACTCGGAAGAATGTCAAGTTTGTGTGGAGCAGTAAGTGTAAAGCTGCTTTCCAGGAATTAAAAGATAAGCTCACCTCCGCACCAGTACTTACTGTACCAAACGGAAGTGAAAGATTAACGGTATTCACCGATGCTTGTCGAGAAGGATTGGGAGCAGTGTTGATGCAAGATGGGAGAGTAATTGCTTATGCTAGTCGTCAGCTGAAGACACATGAAGCTAATTACGCTGCCCACGATTTAGAATTGCTGGCTGTTGTATTTGCTTTGAAGCTTTGGAGACACCATCTCTTGGGAGCTAAGTTTGATCTGTTCACCGATCACAAATCTCTGAAATATATCTTTACCCAGAAAGATTTAAATCAGAGACAGGTGCGATGGCTCGAGTTCCTTGCTGCATATGACCTCGACATCAACTATACTCCTGGGAAAGCCAATGTAGTGGCAGATGCGCTAAGCAGGAAGAAATCTTTGTTATGTCAGATTTTTGTATCTTCCCCTCTTTTGGATCGTATCGTGGCTAAACAAGATGAAGACGAGATGCTTAGGCGTATAAAGGGAAGTGTTCGTAGCAGAATTGGTGGTAATAGCTCTGATGGAAAGGGAGCTCAGATCGATGATAAAGGAGTTTTAAGGATAAATGGAAGGATTTGTGTGCCGAATGTTGACGGTTTGAGGCAGGAATTACTTCGGGAACATCATCAGTCCCGACTTTCTATCCATCCTGGCGTAGCTAAAATGTATCAGGATTTGAAGAAGCTATACTGGTGGAAGGGTATGAAGCGAGATGTCTCCATCTTTGTCAGTAGATGTGCGACTTGCCAGCAAGTTAAGGCAGACCATCAGAAAACACCCGGTTTGTTGCAGCCTTTGGAGATTCCAAACTGGAAGTGGGAACAAGTTTCTATGGATTTTATTGATGGATTGCCGAGATCCCGGAGAGGAAATGAAAGCATCTGGGTTATTGTGGATAGACTGACTAAGTCTGCTCATTTCATTCCCGTCAGATCTACCCGCACAGCTTCGAGTTTATCTGAGATTTATATGAGGGAGATTGTTCGTCTCCATGGCGTTCCTCTTAGCATTGTTTGCGATCGAGACCCTATTTTCACTAGTCAGTTTTGGAAAGCGTTCCAAGAGTCCTTGGGTACTCGTTTGAACCTGAGCACCGCTTATCACCCACAAACTGACGGTCAGACTGAAAGGGTAAATCAGATTCTAGAAGACCTTCTTCGTGCTTGCATCTTGGACTATGGAGGATCTTGGGAAGACCATCTTCATCTTGTGGAATTCACCTATAACAATAGTTATCAGGCTAGTCTTAAGATGTCTCCTTTTGCTGCTCTATACGGGAGACCGTGTAGATCTCCTTCGTGCTGGATTGAGTCTGGTAACCGCTTAGTTCTTGGTCCCGAGATGATTCTAGAAGCTTCAGAGAAGGTAGAGGAGATTAAGAGGAGATTAAAAGTTGCTCAAGATAGACAAAAGAAGTACGCTGATCGGCGTAGAAGGAAATTGGAGTTTGATGTTGGTGATTTGGTATTTCTGAAAATCTCTCCTTTAAAGAATGTAGTCCGGTTTGGTCGAAGAGGAAAGCTAGCCCCTAGATTCATCGGTCCATTCCGTATTTTGGAGAGGATTGGGTCTCTCGCTTATCGACTCGATCTACCCGAGAGATTTGCCGGAATTCACAATGTCTTCCATGTATCCCACCTTCGCCGCTGTCTTCACGACCCATCTTTAGTCATCCAGCCTACTGCTCTCGATGGTCTGGACATCGAGCCTGATTTGACTATGGAAAGGAAGCCACTTCGTATCGTCGATCAAGGTACGAAACAGCTCAGAAGAAAATCAGTCCCATTAGTCAAAGTGCAGTGGAGCACTGATGGGCGAGATTGCACATGGGAAACGGAGGAGAGCATCCGTGCTTCAAATCCAGAACTATTCGTTTAAGGTACCTATCTATCTAGCTTATTCTTCCTTTGTTCTTTTCTTTCGTTCCTTTTCGGGGACGAAAAGTTCTTAAGTGGGGGAGAGTGTAACAACCCTAGTTCAGTTGTTATTTAATTTAATTTATTTAATTTGTTTTTATTTTTAAATAATATATTTTATAAATTAGGTTTAACAATATAGTTAAATATTTAAATTTGAGATATATTTTGAAAATTTTTATATGACAATAAAATTTAATAATAACTGTAAAATTTTAAGCTAGGATTGAACCGTTAAATTTCGAGTTTGAAAGACGCGTGATTTATCGGGTTAAAGTGACGTTATAAAACGTGTGTTTTCAAAATGTTATTTTTGTGGAAATTTTCGATATTTTAGACTGCGTCTGTTTAACGCAGTGTAAAAATAATATTTTCAAATTTTTCTGAAGAAAATTTTTGGTCAGTGATTTTAAGACGGACGTTGGTTCGTTTTAAAGGACCGTTGTTTTATATAATCTTTGACATACGTTAAATTTTAACCGACTACATAAAAACGTAACGTTGCATTTAAAAATATCAATCTAAATCAGAGGAAGATTTAACTAAATTAAATCACAACATTTATATATATTCAAAACGTTCAAACTTTTATTTTCTTCTCTCGGCTGTTTTTTTTTATCTTGTACACGTTCATATTTTAAACTGAAGCATGCAAAATCATCGGCCCTATCACAAGCACAAATCGCAACACATACACAAACTAATGAAAAGCACTGAGATTACGTTCGAATAATGAATTATACACTGGAAAATAAAAAGGCTGAACGTTTGTTTAGGAATAGAAAAGCTCTGCATTTACATATATCTCCATCTCACCATTCGCTGCCTTAGATCACGCATGCAAGAATTTATCTGATCTTATTATCAAGCCAGGAATTGTGATTCGAAATACACATGTTCACTGGAAAATCATGCATCAACATATCAGCTCCTTTTAGCCTTCAGTTATCAAAAATAAAGCATGAATATGAAACTGAACTGGCATCAATCTTTCCCCCTAACTTCGACCTTCAGTTATAAAACAATTATCTCAAGCCTTATCAAATTTATCAGTTCTTCAATCTAATGCATGCCTCTCCTTTAATCACGCCAGAGGATAAGTGCTTGCATTCTTCTTTTGAAACCGACCAATAGCATTGATCAAGTGTAACTGCCTTTGATTCCTCTGCATATATCAAGTCTTTGCCTATATATTTTGCATCTCTCTCTTCATATTCCTCTGCATACTCCTGTCAGTTCTTTTGCTCAGTAGTTCAGGTAATTGTCTTCCTTCTTTTCTTATCCTATGTATCTTTATCTCCTGACTTGCTCGGCCATACCATTTTGGTATAAGTTCTGTATGTGTACTGTCCTTAGCTTCACTAAATTGACATATAGGATGTTGTGAAACCTAGGCAAATCTATAGTTGATAGCTAATCTGGTGAAAACATGATAGCAGTTGTAGATCTGGGGTGTGTGTGTTTTTGATGAAGCCTGCAGTGGAGGAAGTAGGCTATGGATTGGTTATAGGAGCTGTCTGCATTCATACTAATGGAATCTGGATAGGATGATTTTAGTTTGCATCAGGTAAGCATGTTATAAGTAGCATAGGGACATGGTTTCAGTTTGCATATGGATAGGGTACAGATCTGAATATTTTCAGTCTGCACTTGCACTAGATGTAGCAGTGTAAATGGCATGAGAAGGTAGCATGTATGTCTGAAGCTTAGTTGCATGTAGTCAGATGGTAGAGCAGCTTGCCAGGTCATAAGGCAATGATCTGGAAGTGAGACAGTCTTGGTGTAGAGCCTGGCAAAATCTGGAATGAAGAGCAAAATCTGGAATGAAGAGACATGACATGTCTGGTGAAGAGGCAGGCAAAGCTGAAAATACTTAAGTGAATTGATGTTAGGTTGAAGATCTTTGGTTGCTTGGCAGTTGAGATAAGCTGGCAGTAAAGTTTGGAGGGGGAGAAATGTGAAACTGCAGTGCATGTCTGAAGTGTGCACGTGCACAAAGCATGCACACAGGAGTTGATGGGTCTGACAGGTAGGCATGGTGTATAAGAGGTGGCTGGACTGGAGAAGGCAGTGATAGGAGGAAGCAGTGGCAGTGATGGCCAGAAGGAAGGTGGAGTTCCTGGAAATCAAGTGGTTTAACATTTCCAGACATGACTCGAAGCAGACATTAATTTACCCGAAGTAGAACTAGTGTGGACTCGAAGCAAAACATGTTGTGACTCGAAGCAGGTAGGATGGAAACTCGGGTCAAGTGAAATTTGTAGAGTCTGTTTAGCACAGTGTGATCTGAAATGATTTTTGATGGATATTGGAAACCATTTGTGAAAGAAAAAAAAAAGAAGAAAAAAAAAATGATGAAATTGATAAATGAAGAAACGGGTAGGCAGTGCATATGTATAGGGTAGGCATGAACAAGTTAGGGGTGCACTCGTATTCATTTTGCAATCGGGTTTTTAGAAAATTTGGTCGAGCAAGTCAAATTTCTTTTCTTATCTTTAATTTTTCGTTAACTAAAAACTAAGTCGCGTTCCTATATTCTGAAAATTTGTTCTAGATCTAAATCTAAGCGACGCCCAGAAAATTTGACTGTTATTCTCTGTCAGTCTATACCAGTGAATTTTCAATTTTTGAATTCAAATTTGCTGCAACACCCAGGTGAGTATTTCTCACCAGACATACGTATTTATATTTCGTAAATTATTGCAAGTGTATGTGTAATTTGTATTTCACTATTATCTGTCTGTAGTGTAATATAGAATGATAAACCCCATTAAATTGACACCCCATCAGTTATTTATATGTTATATGATATCTGCAGTTATATTATGTTATTATTTACTGCTTAAATCACCACTGCAAGTTCCCTGTTATTATAGATGGTATGGGCTGAAATGATAGGCCTAATTGGTTATTATTGTTCACTTGTTCGGTTAACTGCTGTAAATTATCTTGGGATTGCGGGTTCGAAATGATAGAACCCGGAGTTGTGTAAATATCGGATTGAAATGATATAGATCCGTTTCACTTGACCTAGGTTAGAAAATCTTATACAGGCCCGTGGTTTATATATATTATTTTCTGGAAATATTTTAAATTATTTTTAAGAAATTGAGGATATTCTAGTAAATTTTTTATAATGTTTTAAATGTTAAAAATAAATAAATATAGAATAAAATTTTAGTATAACTTGTTCCAAAAATTCTGGAGTTTTGAAAGAATAAGATTTAAATTTAGAAAATTATATATATATATAACAAGTTATATTTAGAAATAGATTTTAAATCTAAAAATCTACAACAGCATTTAAATGCTATCTTTTGAAATTTGACTAGGTTAAACTCATAACTTTAGACAGCATTTCCTGAATGCTGTAGAAATTAAGATGGATTTATTTGAAATTCTATAGAAATTTTGAGAATAAGTTAAACTTTGGAATTTAAATATGTAATAAATAAAAGAATCTAGAATTTAGCTTGGATAGATTTAAAAGAAAAATATGATTTCTATTATAAAAGAAATAAATTCCAAATTTGATTGAATAAATTGAAATGGTATATTTTTAAAGAAAATGTTTAAATCAAGGATTTGAAAAATTTAAGGTATTTGAAATATATATTGATTTGGAAAAATAAATACCATTTTTTCAAACTATAACCACGGGTTATAATAACGTTTGGTTGGCAAAGAGACCGGGATCGGATATGGACATACTCTCTGTCGATACCGAAAACCACTTTGACAACCGTGTACGCGGTGGAGATTCCAGAATGAAGTAGGTTGGTGGTGACGGTTTCTTAAAGGTATATACGTGGACCCGACTCCCGTGAGTTGGCTTAAGGTGGCTAAAACAGGAGTGATTCTCGGATTAATGAGGTAGCTCCTCTGATCGAACGCACTTCTTCGTATGCCATTCTATTACTCTTGTGATTGTTTTGGTGCGCACCTTTGATTTGGGAGTGTTGTTCGAGGTGGGCGGTTGCTGCGGCTTCGCGTTACCACCAGTCCGGATAGCAATTGGTATATCTACCCTGGCATTGCCTAGTTGTGCCGTGTCACCTACCATATCGAGCCTTGTACGAGTTTGGTTTTCTCCCGTAGCCCGTGTGGTATCCTCTAGTTGCTTCCCGATCAGGAGGAGCTATGATATTGGATGGACTACTGGGACTATTACGTGTTAAGGGCTATATGGGTAACCCCTTAACGCTATTAAAAAGTAAGTTTATTTTAATATAGACACTATTATAATAGCGCAATATACTATATAGTAAATAGTTTAACGGATCCTTAGAGGATGGGCGATCCCAAGCATCCTTTAAGTTACTTGCTCTTTACATTACAGTACACTTGATTTAGCTTACATTATATAAGTATGTATGTCCTGACTCGAGTGTTTTGTTTTATTGTATGCTCGGGTCAGCCTGAGTTGCAGATTCAGCTTTTCTTTCTGGAGCTAGGACTAGATCACTCTTGCTAGTTGGAAGCTTCTTCGTCTTTATCTATTTTGTAATTCAAGACATTTGGGAACTATTTTTGCTTATGGCTTAAAAATTGTACTAAAGATTTGTAAACAATGTATTTCTGTTGGTAATGGTTTTCAGTGGCTTCATGAACCACTGTATTATTTTATATTCCGCTGTGAGATTCTGATATCTGTGTCTGTGATTCTGTGTATTTGGTTTCATTTGTTCCGTAGCTATATTTACAATCTATTATTTTGAACTATTCCAGCTTGACATGTTCTATTATTGTCGAATTCGAATGGTACAAAATAGTGGGTCGTTACAGTTGGTATCAGAGCCAGGTTTAAACCATAGCCTAAGGAACAAAAACCCATTAGAGATAGAGTAGCAATACTCTAGAATGAGTGAAGCCAAATTCCGGAATCTTTTCTTGTGAGAGAACGTATTTTAAAGGTATAAAATGATTTTCAAAAAGATTTTAAAAGAAGTATTTTAGTATAAAACTTCGTGTTTTAAAATAAGTTTTCCAAACCCTTCTGCCTTCTCTTCATCGTTATATTCGAGCTTTTGTAAATTGCTTAGACTTTGTCTTATCCTAGAATATCTTGATTTTTCCCTCTGTCCTTAGAATTCATTCTTGACCTTTCAGGATGAATAGGAGAAACAATCGAGGTCGAGGGCAAGCTGTTCCTCCTCCTGCTGCCCCAGTCCGATTCACTAAATTGTGCAAGGACTATGTTGAGCTAGGTGGCACAAAATTTATGGGAACAGAAACCATCATAGAAGCTCAACAATGGCTTGGGGACTTAGAAAGGATTTTCTCCTGCCTCGAGATTACTAATGCCCAGCAGAGGCAACTCGCAGCTTGGCAGATGAAAGGTGCTGCCTTGAATTGGTGGCTATCTATTACTGCTCAAACAAATGAGGCTGACCTCATTTGGGAGCAATTTAGGTATCTTTTGGTTGTCAAAATTCGGATTTGAAATTCTATTTTTGAATCTATCTTTTAATCTCTTATCGTGCTTTAGGGAGGCCTTCTTGGCCAAGTGGATGCCCGAAGCGGGCAAGTCCCAGCTATACCGCGAATTCATGGATCTTAAGCAGGGAAATATGACTTTCACGGAGTACGAGAGGAAATTCAACGAACTCTCACAATATGGCCTAAATTTGATTGACACTCCACTCAAGCTGAACGAGAAGTTTATCGCTGGAGCTCGTCCTGAGTTCTACGATAGACTCACTACACATGTTCATGGGTCATTCACGGCATTGATGGATATGGCTCTCAGGTATGAGAACCCTACATCTAAGGCCACTCTTTCTACCCCGTCTGCATCGGCCCAGTCTTCCGGTAATTCAAGAAAGAGGAAGTCAAATTTCTACCGCAAAAAGAGGAACAAGACTCAAGGGCTAGGTTCATCATCATCTTCTGCATCTGCAAGGCCACCTGTAGATCTGTCTACCATTACTTGCTACCGATGCGACCAGAAAGGACACTACGCTAATAGTTGTCCTACCTTGGGTGCTTCCATTCCACCACCTGCTCAGTTTGCCAGGAGGGATCTATGCCACATCTGCCTCCAGCCAGGACATTACAAGAAGGATTGTCCCACTCAGAAGAGGGGCACAACATCCGGAGTCTTTGCAGTAACTGCTGCATCTTCTACAGCTCCGCAGCCGGCACCTGCACCAACTCCAGCTCCAGATGATTCTCAAGGTACTCTTCAGGGATCTTTTACTTTGTTCAAATTACCTGTTCGAGTTTTATTCGATACCGGAGCTTCCCACAGCTTCATTTCATCCGATCTCTGTAATAGATTTGAACATCGCCTTTCTCCTGAACTTTCTTCTATACCATTATGTGTCTCAAACCCTATCGGTGGTCCTGCGAACCTTAGTAAAGTGTGTAGGGATGTGAAGCTCCTCCATTCCCAACAATGCTTCACTGGAGACTTTTATGTTTTGGGTTTCGACGCTTTCGATCTTCTGCTCGGAGGCGATTGGTTAGATAAGCATGATGCAAAGATATCTTGTAGTTCTCGGACTGTTGCTCTTAAGGATGATATTGGGAATCCTTTAAAGATCCAGTGTAAGTGGCCTCAAGAGTTTGCTGGTAGTTTCATCTATTCTCTTGACACTTTCCCAGATGATATCCATTCCACCCCTGTAGTCAAACAGTTTCCCGACGTGTTTGGGGAAGTCACTTCTTTACCTCCAAAACGGGAAATTGATTTCCGTATCGATCTTATCCCTGGAGCACGACCAGTAGTCCTTCCACCAAGAAGAATGGCACCACGAGAGAAGAGCGAATTAAGGAATCAGATTCAAGACTTATCTTCCAAAGGTCTGATTAGACCTAGCTTCTCTGAATGGGGAGCAGCTGTTGTCTTTGTCACAAAATCTGATGGTTCTCTCAGGATGTGTGTTGATTATAGAGAACTCAACAAGCTTACCATGAAGAACAGATATCCTATGCCCCGCATAAACGATATGTTCGATCAACTCTATGGAGCAACTGTTTTCTCTCAGCTTGATTTAGCCACAGGTTTCCATCAGCTAAGAATTGCTGAGGAAAGCATTCCCAAAACTGCTTTTAGAACGGAGAATGGTTTCTTTGAATGGCTAGTTATGCCTTTTGGCTTGACAAATGCCCCTGCTTTCTTCGTCGACTTGATGAACCGAGTTTTCCGCGATGTGCTCAATAAATTTGTCCTTGTCTTTATTGATGACATCCTTGTTTTCTCCAAGTCTGAGGAAGAACATAGAGTTCATTTGAAGTATGTTTTAGAGACTCTTCGGAACCACCAATTGAAGGCTAAGTTCTCTAAATGCCATTTCTGGGAAGAAGAAGTCAGATTCCTTGGGCATATTGTCTCTAAAGAAGGAGTTTCTGTTGATCCAGTCAAGATTGCTACAATCCAAGATTGGGAAGAACCTAAGACTCCTACCGATATCCGTAGTTTCCTAGGCCTTGCCGGCTACTACCGAAGATTCATTGAGAATTTTGCTCGGATTTCGGCACCTCTGACTGCTCTAACTCGGAAGAATGTCAAGTTTGTGTGGAGCAGTAAGTGTAAAGCTGCTTTCCAGGAATTAAAAGATAAGCTCACCTCCGCACCAGTACTTACTGTACCAAACGGAAGTGAAAGATTAACGGTATTCACCGATGCTTGTCGAGAAGGATTGGGAGCAGTGTTGATGCAAGATGGGAGAGTAATTGCTTATGCTAGTCGTCAGCTGAAGACACATGAAGCTAATTACGCTGCCCACGATTTAGAATTGCTGGCTGTTGTATTTGCTTTGAAGCTTTGGAGACACCATCTCTTGGGAGCTAAGTTTGATCTGTTCACCGATCACAAATCTCTGAAATATATCTTTACCCAGAAAGATTTAAATCAGAGACAGGTGCGATGGCTCGAGTTCCTTGCTGCATATGACCTCGACATCAACTATACTCCTGGGAAAGCCAATGTAGTGGCAGATGCGCTAAGCAGGAAGAAATCTTTGTTATGTCAGATTTTTGTATCTTCCCCTCTTTTGGATCGTATCGTGGCTAAACAAGATGAAGACGAGATGCTTAGGCGTATAAAGGGAAGTGTTCGTAGCAGAATTGGTGGTAATAGCTCTGATGGAAAGGGAGCTCAGATCGATGATAAAGGAGTTTTAAGGATAAATGGAAGGATTTGTGTGCCGAATGTTGACGGTTTGAGGCAGGAATTACTTCGGGAACATCATCAGTCCCGACTTTCTATCCATCCTGGCGTAGCTAAAATGTATCAGGATTTGAAGAAGCTATACTGGTGGAAGGGTATGAAGCGAGATGTCTCCATCTTTGTCAGTAGATGTGCGACTTGCCAGCAAGTTAAGGCAGACCATCAGAAAACACCCGGTTTGTTGCAGCCTTTGGAGATTCCAAACTGGAAGTGGGAACAAGTTTCTATGGATTTTATTGATGGATTGCCGAGATCCCGGAGAGGAAATGAAAGCATCTGGGTTATTGTGGATAGACTGACTAAGTCTGCTCATTTCATTCCCGTCAGATCTACCCGCACAGCTTCGAGTTTATCTGAGATTTATATGAGGGAGATTGTTCGTCTCCATGGCGTTCCTCTTAGCATTGTTTGCGATCGAGACCCTATTTTCACTAGTCAGTTTTGGAAAGCGTTCCAAGAGTCCTTGGGTACTCGTTTGAACCTGAGCACCGCTTATCACCCACAAACTGACGGTCAGACTGAAAGGGTAAATCAGATTCTAGAAGACCTTCTTCGTGCTTGCATCTTGGACTATGGAGGATCTTGGGAAGACCATCTTCATCTTGTGGAATTCACCTATAACAATAGTTATCAGGCTAGTCTTAAGATGTCTCCTTTTGCTGCTCTATACGGGAGACCGTGTAGATCTCCTTCGTGCTGGATTGAGTCTGGTAACCACTTAGTTCTTGGTCCCGAGATGATTCTAGAAGCTTCAGAGAAGGTAGAGGAGATTAAGAGGAGATTAAAAGTTGCTCAAGATAGACAAAAGAAGTACGCTGATCGGCGTAGAAGGAAATTGGAGTTTGATGTTGGTGATTTGGTATTTCTGAAAATCTCTCCTTTAAAGAATGTAGTCCGGTTTGGTCGAAGAGGAAAGCTAGCCCCTAGATTCATCGGTCCATTCCGTATTTTGGAGAGGATTGGGTCTCTCGCTTATCGACTCGATCTACCCGAGAGATTTGCCGGAATTCACAATGTCTTCCATGTATCCCACCTTCGCCGCTGTCTTCACGACCCATCTTTAGTCATCCAGCCTACTGCTCTCGATGGTCTGGACATCGAGCCTGATTTGACTATGGAAAGGAAGCCACTTCGTATCGTCGATCAAGGTACGAAACAGCTCAGAAGAAAATCAGACCCATTAGTCAAAGTGCAGTGGAGCACTGATGGGCGAGATTGCACATGGGAAACGGAGGAGAGCATCCGTGCTTCAAATCCAGAACTATTCGTTTAAGGTACCTATCTATCTAGCTTATTCTTCCTTTGTTCTTTTCTTTCGTTCCTTTTCGGGGACGAAAAGTTCTTAAGTGGGGGAGAGTGTAACAACCCTAGTTCAGTTGTTATTTAATTTAATTTATTTAATTTGTTTTTATTTTTAAATAATATATTTTATAAATTAGGTTTAACAATATAGTTAAATATTTAAATTTGAGATATATTTTGAAAATTTTTA
Source organism: Allium cepa (assembly GCA_030765085.1). NCBI lineage: Eukaryota > Viridiplantae > Streptophyta > Magnoliopsida > Asparagales > Amaryllidaceae > Allium > Allium cepa. The sequence continues at coordinate 583,201,308 of CM060940.1, forward strand.
TATGACAATAAAATTTAATAATAACTGTAAAATTTTAAGCTAGGATTGAACCGTTAAATTTCGAGTTTGAAAGACGCGTGATTTATCGGGTTAAAGTGACGTTATAAAACGTGTGTTTTCAAAATGTTATTTTTGTGGAAATTTTCGATATTTTAGACTGCGTCTGTTTAACGCAGTGTAAAAATAATATTTTCAAATTTTTCTGAAGAAAATTTTTGGTCAGTGATTTTAAGACGGACGTTGGTTCGTTTTAAAGGACCGTTGTTTTATATAATCTTTGACATACGTTAAATTTTAACCGACTACATAAAAACGTAACGTTGCATTTAAAAATATCAATCTAAATCAGAGGAAGATTTAACTAAATTAAATCACAACATTTATATATATTCAAAACGTTCAAACTTTTATTTTCTTCTCTCGGCTGTTTTTTTTTATCTTGTACACGTTCATATTTTAAACTGAAGCATGCAAAATCATCGGCCCTATCACAAACACAAATCGCAACACATACACAAACTAATGAAAAGCACTGAGATTACGTTCGAATAATGAATTATACACTGGAAAATAAAAAGGCTGAACGTTTGTTTAGGAATAGAAAAGCTCTGCATTTACATATATCTCCATCTCACCATTCGCTGCCTTAGATCACGCATGCAAGAATTTATCTGATCTTATTATCAAGCCAGGAATTGTGATTCGAAATACACATGTTCACTGGAAAATCATGCATCAACATATCAGCTCCTTTTAGCCTTCAGTTATCAAAAATAAAGCATGAATATGAAACTGAACTGGCATCAATCTTTCCCCCTAACTTCGACCTTCAGTTATAAAACAATTATCTCAAGCCTTATCAAATTTATCAGTTCTTCAATCTAATGCATGCCTCTCCTTTAATCACGCCAGAGGATAAGTGCTTGCATTCTTCTTTTGAAACCGACCAATAGCATTGATCAAGTGTAACTGCCTTTGATTCCTCTGCATATATCAAGTCTTTGCCTATATATTTTGCATCTCTCTCTTCATATTCCTCTGCATACTCCTGTCAGTTCTTTTGCTCAGTAGTTCAGGTAATTGTCTTCCTTCTTTTCTTATCCTATGTATCTTTATCTCCTGACTTGCTCGGCCATACCATTTTGGTATAAGTTCTGTATGTGTACTGTCCTTAGCTTCACTAAATTGACATATAGGATGTTGTGAAACCTAGGCAAATCTATAGTTGATAGCTAATCTGGTGAAAACATGATAGCAGTTGTAGATCTGGGGTGTGTGTGTTTTTGATGAAGCCTGCAGTGGAGGAAGTAGGCTATGGATTGGTTATAGGAGCTGTCTGCATTCATACTAATGGAATCTGGATAGGATGATTTTAGTTTGCATCAGGTAAGCATGTTATAAGTAGCATAGGGACATGGTTTCAGTTTGCATATGGATAGGGTACAGATCTGAATATTTTCAGTCTGCACTTGCACTAGATGTAGCAGTGTAAATGGCATGAGAAGGTAGCATGTATGTCTGAAGCTTAGTTGCATGTAGTCAGATGGTAGAGCAGCTTGCCAGGTCATAAGGCAATGATCTGGAAGTGAGACAGTCTTGGTGTAGAGCCTGGCAAAATCTGGAATGAAGAGCAAAATCTGGAATGAAGAGACATGACATGTCTGGTGAAGAGGCAGGCAAAGCTGAAAATACTTAAGTGAATTGATGTTAGGTTGAAGATCTTTGGTTGCTTGGCAGTTGAGATAAGCTGGCAGTAAAGTTTGGAGGGGGAGAAATGTGAAACTGCAGTGCATGTCTGAAGTGTGCACGTGCACAAAGCATGCACACAGGAGTTGATGGGTCTGACAGGTAGGCATGGTGTATAAGAGGTGGCTGGACCGGAGAAGGCAGTGATAGGAGGAAGCAGTGGCAGTGATGGCCAGAAGGAAGGTGGAGTTCCTGGAAATCAAGTGGTTTAACATTTCCAGACATGACTCGAAGCAGACATTAATTTACCCGAAGTAGAACTAGTGTGGACTCGAAGCAAAACCTGTTGTGACTCGAAGCAGGTAGGATGGAAACTCGGGTCAAGTGAAATTTGTAGAGTCTGTTTAGCACAGTGTGATCTGAAATGATTTTTGATGGATATTGGAAACCATTTGTGAAAGAAAAAAAAAAGAAGAAAAAAAAAATGATGAAATTGATAAATGAAGAAACGGGTAGGCAGTGCATATGTATAGGGTAGGCATGAACAAGTTAGGGGTGCACTCGTATTCATTTTGCAATCGGGTTTTTAGAAAATTTGGTCGAGCAAGTCAAATTTCTTTTCTTATCTTTAATTTTTCGTTAACTAAAAACTAAGTCGCGTTCCTATATTCTGAAAATTTGTTCTAGATCTAAATCTAAGCGACGCCCAGAAAATTTGACTGTTATTCTCTGTCAGTCTATACCAGTGAATTTTCAATTTTTGAATTCAAATTTGCTGCAACACCCAGGTGAGTATTTCTCACCAGACATACGTATTTATATTTCGTAAATTATTGCAAGTGTATGTGTAATTTGTATTTCACTATTATCTGTCTGTAGTGTAATATAGAATGATAAACCCCATTAAATTGACACCCCATCAGTTATTTATATGTTATATGATATCTGCAGTTATATTATGTTATTATTTACTGCTTAAATCACCACTGCAAGTTCCCTGTTATTATAGATGGTATGGGCTGAAATGATAGGCCTAATTGGTTATTATTGTTCACTTGTTCGGTTAACTGCTGTAAATTATCTTGGGATTGCGGGTTCGAAATGATAGAACCCGGAGTTGTGTAAATATCGGATTGAAATGATATAGATCCGTTTCACTTGACCTAGGTTAGAAAATCTTATACAGGCCCGATGTTTATATATATTATTTTCTGGAAATATTTTAAATTAATTTTAAGAAATTGAGGATATTCTAGTAAAATTTTTATAATGTTTTAAATGTTAAAAATAAATAAATATAGAATAAAATTTTAGTATAACTTGTTCCAAAAATTCTGGAGTTTTGAAAGAATAAGATTTAAATTTAGAAAATTATATATATATATATAACAAGTTATATTTAGAAATAGATTTTAAATCTAAAAATCTACAACAACATTTAAATGCTATCTTTTGAAATTTGACTAGGTTAAACTCATAACTTTAGACAGCATTTCCTGAATGCTGTAGAAATTAAGATGGATTTATTTGAAATTCTATAGAAATTTTGAGAATAAGTTAAACTTTGGAATTTAAATATGTAATAAATAAAAGAATCTAGAATTTAGCTTGGATAGATTTAAAAGAAAAATATGATTTCTATTATAAAAGAAATAAATTCCAAATTTGATTGAATAAATTGAAATGGTATATTTTTAAAGAAAATGTTTAAATCAAGGATTTGAAAAATTTAAGGTATTTGAAATATATATTGATTTGGAAAAATAAATACCATTTTTTCAAACTATAACCACGGGTTATAATAACGTTTGGTTGGCAAAGAGACCGGGATCGGATATGGACATACTCTCTGTCGATACCGAAAACCACTTTGACAACCGTGTACGCGGTGGAGATTCCAGAATGAAGTAGGTTGGTGGTGATGGTTTCTTAAAGGTATATACGTGGACCCGACTCCCGTGAGTTGGCTTAAGGTGGCTAAAACAGGAGCGATTCTCGGATTAATGAGGTAGCTCCTCTGATCGAACGCACTTCTTCGTATGCCATTCTATTACTCTTGTGATTGTTTTGGTGCGCACCTTTGATTTGGGAGTGTTGTTCGAGGTGGGCGGTTGCTGCGGCTTCGCGTTACCACCGGTCCGGATAGCAATTGGTATATCTACCCTGGCATTGCCTAGTTGTGCCGTGTCACCTACCATATCGAGCCTTGTACGAGTTTGGTTTTCTCCCGTAGCCCGTGTGGTATCCTCTAGTTGCTTCCCGATCAGGAGGAGCTATGATATTGGATGGACTACTGGGACTATTACGTGTTAAGGGCTATATGGGTAACCCCTTAACGCTATTAAAAAGTAAGTTTATTTTAATATAGACACTATTATAATAGCGCAATATACTATATAGTAAATAGTTTAACGGATCCTTAGAGGATGGGCGATCCCAAGCATCCTTTAAGTTACTTGCTCTTTACATTACAGTACACTTGATTTAGCTTACATTATATAAGTATGTATGTCCTGACTCGAGTGTTTTGTTTTATTGTATGCTCGGGTCAGCCTGAGTTGCAGATTCAGCTTTTCTTTCTGGAGCTAGGACTAGATCACTCTTGCTAGTTGGAAGCTTCTTCGTCTTTATCTATTTTGTAATTCAAGACATTTGGGAACTATTTTTGCTTATGGCTTAAAAATTGTACTAAAGATTTGTAAACAATGTATTTCTGTTGGTAATGGTTTTCAGTGGCTTCATGAACCACTGTATTATTTTATATTCCGCTGTGAGATTCTGATATCTGTGTCTGTGATTCTGTGTATTTGGTTTCATTTGTTCCGTAGCTATATTTACAATCTATTATTTTGAACTATTCCAGCTTGACATGTTCTATTATTGTCGAATTCGAATGGTACAAAATAGTGGGTCGTTACACGGTTGGTCGGCGTTAGTGGTGATGGAAGGTTGAAATAAGGGAGGAATGGAACCGAAGGCAAGGAGAAAGGTGGAGGCAACGCTGGAGGGTGGTGCTGCTGTTTACCCGGTGAGGAGGCACGGCCTGGGTGTGAGGCTTCGGTAGGTAGCTGTGGTTAAGGCGATGGGTGCTTCGGGTTGCTCGACTACTTTGGTCAGTGGATCCGGGTATTTGCTGTCGTGGAAAGGTGGGTGGAGTAGTGGTCATGATGGAGAGGGCGAGATATGTGGGGGAGCAGTGAACAGTGGAAGGGGAGAGGATCTCGGTGGTCGGTGACTGTAGAGTCGAGGCGGAGGGGAAGTAGGGTGGAAGAGGTGAGTGGGAAGAGAGCTCGGCCAAGCAAACAAACAAAAAAATAAAAAATAAAAAAAATAAAAAGAAGAAGAGCGTGAAGGGAGGAGAAGAAAAGAATGTGAGGAGAGGAGAATGGGTGGTAACAGGAAATAGGAAATTGGTATGAGCTGAATATAATATATATACGAGTTTCAATTTTTTTAACCGTTGGGTAACGTAAGGAGTATACAGAAGGTTGGAAGCGTTAGAAATGAATTGAATATAAAGAATTGTAAAAGTAGCAGGAGGATTCTAAGAAATAAATGAATGCGACGTATAGAATTTTATACGTGTAAACATTTGAAATGGCACGGGATGGCAACAGCCGGAAAAAAATTAAAAGCAATTGATTGTTTTGTAACCGATAAAATTTTGAACGGTAAGAAAATAAAGTAATAGTCACAGTGGAGTCCCTTGATTTCATGCAAATGAAATTTATTAAAGCAATTAATAGCTTGAATTGGACAGCGTGTTTCAAATTTTTGAAACGGAAGGGAGAAATAAAGTCACAATTTAGGGTACCGTTACAACGACAGCTTATTACTTCCGTCGCGTACCGGATTTCAAAATGTAGAAATAAATATACCGTTGAGATCAGCACGATAAGACGATCAAAACGGTGTACAGATTTTGGTGCTACGATTGAATTATAAAATTCGAATTTTCCTTACTAGCTAAAATGCAGCAAAAATGCAGAAAAATAAGATCGATGGAGCTAAAGTAGTCCGAATTTGAAAAACGAAAATGACGTCCCAGTCAGAAGATGGTTTAAAATTTTTTCTATGGAAAATATTCAGGTTTGGAAATAAATTTATTATCATCAATTATTGACTGATTAGAATTTAATAGAATTACAAAATAAATAAGCCTTCATAAAATTAGTTGAAAATTTACCATTTGCTATATTTAGTTATACGAAATCCAATTAATAAAACTTTTATTTCAAAATATCATTATAAAATTTCTCAAAATCCAAATTAAATACGTTATAAAACCAATTAAAAACTAATAAAATTTTATGGGTTGTTACACTCTCCCCCACTCAAAACTTTTCGTCCCCGAAAAGGAAGTAGGTAGGAGAATAGAACAACCGGAAATAAAGGTAGATTGAAAGTCAAGGGTAAATAATTAATTTAAAACTATATAAATTTTACTTGAAATATTCATTTGAAAACTTCATTTGCGATTCAGTTATCTTTAATACTTAAAATTTTCAAAACTCATTGGAGTTTAATATGTTTAACTAACACCTTTAAACATATATGAAAGCTATTTGAAAACAATTATTTGCATCATCAGTTATATTTATAAAGAAGCTATTGAAAACATTAAATCCATAATTCATAAATTTATAAATTTGTCTTTAGACACTTTTCAAACATTATTAATAAATCATTCACTTTAAATATGTTTTTATTTAATTAGTAACTTCAAAAATATTTATAACACTAAAATTTTCTATTAAACAATGTAGTATACAGATAAGCAATCTTTAAAAGATTATATTCAAAAAGGAAAGAAGGTAGATTCGGAAAAACAGAATCAAGGTGAACAACGAAAGCTGAGAAGATAAGGTAGATTTAAAGGAATAGAATCGGGCATGAATCATAAATTTCAAACCATAAGAGTTTCAATTCAAATATTAACACAAAATTTCTTTGTTGAAAAATACCTTTATAATAAAATACCTTTATATCGAAATAAATTTTCCTTTCGAAAATACTTTTACAACTCGATGTTTCAACAAGTTTATCCTCGTTCTTGCAGACTCTGGCCATGCGTTGATCAGGCGCAAAGCTAGAATTCTTCAAGTACTTAGTAGACCTGTTTCAACACCCAGTGAAAATACTTGAAAAACCTTTAAAAGCAGATATGGAAAGTACAATCCAAACAAACAACCAAACCAAAACCTTTGTCCGACCATGGTTCGCAGATACACAATGGTTACGCCTGGATCCCCTAGGAAACAATCCATATCCGTAAGCTTTCTCAGCCCTGCGAGTTACGCCATGATGACTAGTAGAGTGCAGGATACACAATGGTTACGCCTGGATCCCCCAGGAAACAATCCGTACCCCTAGGCAAGACTCAGCCAGGCACTTGCGCTACTATTCGCGACCTACATGGATTGCAGGATACACAATGGTTACGCCTGGATCCCCCAGGAAACAATCCGTACCCCTAGGCAAGACTCAGCCAGGCAATTGCGCTATGCATTCACGAGAGAAAAAAAACCATGGGTTACGCCACGGTGGGAACACTCGAGTATTACATCCGGAAAACCAAAAATCAGAGAGAATAATATTGATAGAATGAATCCACGATGTGGCCACAAAGTGGATATCAAGCAGAAGGTACCTTCCATATCATTACTTCGAAAATATATATCATATAGTACCTTTTCAAATCACTTTCAAATATCGTACTTATATAAAGTCCATTATATATAGGATTTTTTTTCCCAAATCGAATACTTTCCAAATCAATAGTAGATCAAATCATACTTATATAGACTTTTATTATATAAAATCTCTTTCCAAATTGAGTACCTTTCAAATCAATAGATTTCAAATCAACCTCATACTTATACAATCCATTTTATATAAGTTCGCCCACTCCCAAATCAAGTGTTTAATAATATAAGGTTGTCAAATTTCAAATCATTTCAATATCATTTCAGTTTCAAAATCATATATGATTTCACCAAATTTTCTTCCAAATTAAATATCAAAATTTCAAAGTTCCCAAAATAATAGGTTTAGAAAATTATCCCATTTTCCAAATTGAAATAATTCAAGTCAAACAAATTCATTTCCAAAATCACCATATAAGTGCTGGTTTTCAATTTCAATTTAATTTCAAAACCAAATATATTCTCAAAATCAATTATACTCAAAATGGTTTCCAAATTTATAATTATCCCTTTAAAACTTTTAAACTACCTATTTCTATTTGAAATATCCAATTTACCTTTCTGAAAACCATTATTCAAAACTATTTTTTCTTCCAGAACATTTCAAAACTAAATTTATATTCTTTATCAAACATTTTATACTCTTCGAAATTTCTTAGCTTTGAAAATTTAATCTCGATGTGGAAGTGTTCGAACACTCAAAATAGTTAGGGAAATCAAATTTTCAATTCAAGAGTTGAAAATCAACAATAATCAATAAATCAATTATTAAATCTGAAACTCAAGGACTGAACACCGGTCTTACTTTATATTGTTTTAAATATATACATATATCTTTTGAAGATATCAAATTATACTTCAGAATTTGAAATCAAAAACGGTTTTACAAAATCCCTTGCATACCGAAGCTATTTAAGTGGCCTCTCCCCCACTCCGAAACTCGAAAATCAATGTCGATGATGCGTGCACTCATCACCGAAATTATTTTCCAGCGACATAAGTGAGTTCTGGACTTCTATTTCTTGAAAACTTCTTTGAAATTTCTTCAAAATTATTAAAATTCATTTGAAACATTTCTTATACGGAAAAATACTGTTAAATCGTATTATTCTTATATATTTTCCAAAATCTTAAAACCAATTTCAAAATACCGGAATTCAATTCTCGAATTTCAAATTTAACTTTACAGTTATAAATCATCTTTATATAAATCAATTCCTTATAAATTTTCAAAATTTCAAATCCTTTCAAACTTTTATATATAGGATAACATTTCTTATTTGTTTTATATATAGGTATATAATCCTTGTAGAAAACATTTTCTTTTTTATATATAGAATAAATAGAATCATAGTTATTAAAATAATAATTTCGATATATAAAACAATTTCAAAAATACAAACATACCCGATTTTCAAAGGATGATTCAAGAATGGATTTCAAAACAAAGATAGAGATTTAATTTAGAGGAACTCCAATCAATAGAATCCTGATTCGAAGATGGACTCGATCGAAGATGAGATAATTAAATTACAAAATAGAAGGTGGATATACTTCTATAAATCACAGGCGACCTTAATCGGTCAATCGTGCATTTAGCAATATGATGGATGCAGAATTCTAAGGCAAATCGACATTCGATCCCTAGAGATAGAATTTGGAATAACAAGAGATAGCAGCATCGTAAACCGAGGATACAGAAATTTTCGGTGAGTCAATGCCAATTGAAAAGGAGTTTTCACCCCCTTTACAAATCATTCAGTGGAGTGATGGGATACTCCAGAATCAAATAAATATAAATATAAAGGGACAAGAATGAATTTCGGAACCGAGGGACATTCCAAAATTCAAAGGAAATCGAGTCAGAAAGGAAGAGGGTCAACTCGAGCGAAAGTGATTCTATAAATAAATTTACCATATATGCTAAGTTTTGCCTAGAGCCAAAGCTCTGATACCAACTGTAACGACCCGCTATTTTGGACCATTCAAATCGGAAATAAAACCATACATATTCGACCTGAATAATTCAAAATACCAAATTGTTAATTAAAATTTGGCAAAACTTAACATATATAATAAATAAATCATCACAGATCACAGACACAGAGTAATATAATGCAGCGGAATAGAAAAAAAAAATAGTAGTTCATGAAGCTACTATATACATTGGAGTTAGAAATAAAATACAACTGAATATCTCAGATGTAGTGAAGTCTCCAGTATGCGCAGATGACATCTCTGAGCAAATCAACAGGATGACTGAAAGGATAGATAGCTGGATCTTCAAGCAAGGCTCCAACTTCGAAGGTGAGCCTCAAATGCTGTATCACTCAGTCTGACCCGAGCGTAAAGCAAAACACAAAACACTCGAGTCAGGATTAACATTCTTATATCAATAAATCCAACTCAAGTGAAATATCAACTGAAATACAAATAACTTAAAGGATGTTTGGAATAACCATCCTCTAAGGGTCCATGGAACTATCTATAGGGTAGAAATATACACTATAACACCGTTGTTCTTTCATCTTAATTTATACCTCAAAATCAAATATCATTTCACTTCAAATATAGCTATTTTCCAAAATAGCATTTAGATATATTAAATAATTTATACCGTAAAATATTTTCAATTCCCTCAACTTAACAAATTGTTTCAACATCAACCCGACCTTCCCATTTAAATTAAATTCAAATCTCGATTTTTCAATTTAAATTCAACTCAATTCCTAAAATAACCACTTCAATTTTATCGATCTCAAATTCGGATTTGAAATCACAAAATACCTTATATATTTCAATATATTTCAAACTTTAAATATTCAACGTTTCAAACTAAATTTTTATTCATTTTAGATTTCTGAATAATAAATTCAAATTTGGTTCAACCTAAATTTTTACTTTAATTCAATTTAGTTCAAATGACAAATTCAACTATATTGATTTCAAAAATGTAACCGAATCTCAAAATAAACCATTTAAATTCCAAGATAATTCAAGGCTTTAATATTTAAATATTCAATATGATAGTTTCATATAGATCTCGATCTAACCTCGTTATTATTTAGTCTTGAAATACTTCCTCATTTGATCCAATAACATTTAAGTAACCTTAAATTTCATTTTACTCAATATTTTCTTTGATTTATTAAACGTGAAATATTCATTAAATCACTTAAATCAAGAATCCAGTTACGAAGTCATACCTTTAAATTTCCATTCAATAATTTCAAATTTATTTAATTAGATAAATCCTTATTTAAATATCATTTTTAATAAACCCAAATTTATCTCCCAATCTTAGTTATCCAATTTATTACAAGAAAAATCTATTTGAAATATAGACTTTCATAAATACTCAACCATGTTATATGTATTAAATAAATCTTAATTTAATTAGATATTATTATTAAATCTTTATATAAAATTTCCATTTATATACCAATATTTATAAAACCATATATTTCTTTCAAAATATTTATATAGACCCACGGCGCATGTATACATTTTCTATCATATAGTCAAGTGCTATGGATATTTATCATTTCAATCCGCACACTAAATATATACGGGTGGATATCATTTCAACCCGTAATCCCAAATTAAATTAAATGAAAATCGCTTGGGTTTATCATTTCAACCCATAACGATTTTCTCCTATTCTAAAGTCCGTTCGGGTATGTATCATTTCAACCCATAGTGAATGCTATACTAATAGGGAACTTGTAGAGTGATAGCAGATAATAAAATAATAACAGGCAGATATTATCAATAATTTAAATAAAATATAAACAATAGGATATGGTGTCATATCCCACAGGTGAACAGTTACAAATAATAGCATAAATGACAATTTAAACAACTGCACAGCATATTTCAATTGTCGTTTCAATTGAAATCAAATTTAATAAATATAAGAACTCTTAATCGTGAGTGATTGCTCACCTTCCGAGGCTAGAGAGGATCGACAACAGAGCAAGCTACGAATTTTGGGTCACAATCTAGACAATCGAACAAATCCAAGCAAAAATTGCAAAGCGAAGTAAGGTGGAAGTGGATTTGACATGTAGAGCTGAAAGATAGAGATTGAAGGAAATGAATAAGAATCGTCTTGATAAAATCAAAAAGAAAAGAAAATATAAGTTATAAATTTTCCCTAAACAATTTTTCTTTTAAACATATATTTAAATAAGAGGTATATATATTATACTTATTTCCAAATCAAAATAAATTTAAATACAAATTAAATTAAAATAAATTTTTTTTTTACCAAACAAGAAAACTGACAAAATGAAACCGCAACTTTTACTTTTAAACTATATATATATACACAACCCACTCACAAATCTACATGCAGACCCAATTCATATCTTAAAATATGCACTTTAACTACAACCTTGTATAACTTTATGCGGATGTACACAAATTAATATATAACAGCATACCTGCCACTTGGCCATGTGTAGACTATATATATAACAAAATATATAGATGCAGACTTAAACTCTATAACTGACGTCAACCTAGCATATGACTAACATATTGTACAGTAGATCAAAAGGTAAATATACAAAACCTCTCATATATTATATGAAGTACACTATTTATGATATATACCTATGCAGACCACTACAACAAATATATATATCGAATAGTAAAACTTGCAATCTATACAAACCTATATATACTACATCGAAACGTATATATATTAAAAGCTTAATAAACGAATGACTCTATGAATACTCAGACCTAGGAAAAAGGTATATAACTGATAAATATAACACGCGTATAAAATTTAAAACTCATACTTCCTTAAAATAAAAATCTATATATAAATAACATTGTCAAATATATGTATACTGAATATATAGGCTTATATTACTCATACTAAGATTCGAAACATATTATAATAATACTAATAATACTCACGCATACCCAAATATAGCCTGTACACAAAAAAAATATACAGCTTTATGAAATTAGAAACCGATCTATATAACAAAATAAACTACCTATCTAAAGAAGAGGAAAGGAATGTGCCTGCTGTTCGCCAAGCGATGCGATCGCGTGAGGGACGAGGTCAGGTGGCCTCGAGCGGGTGGTCGCACACGGCTGTGAGTTCAGGCCAAGCACGAGGGAAGGGCGCGAGAGTGGTTTTGGGCTCACGCGGTGGCCATTTGCGCGGCTATGAGGAGAAGAGCGGGCAGAGTAGGAGAGCGGGGCGAAGGAATGGTGGATATATGAAGGCTCGGTTGGTCGGCGTTAGTGGTGATGGAAGGTTGAAATAAGGGAGGAATGGAAACGGAGGCAAGGAGAAAGGTGGAGGCAACCCTGGAGGGTGGTGCTGCTGTTTACCCGGTGAGGAGGCACGCGTGGGTGTGAGGCTTGGTAGGTGGCTGCGGTTAAGGCGATGGGTGCTTCGGGTTGCTCGGCTACTTAGGTTAGTGGATCCGGGTATTTGCTGTCGTGGAAAGGTGGGTGGAGTAGTGGTCGTGATGGAGAGGGCGAGATATGTGGGGGAGCAGTGAACAGTGGAGGGGGAGAGGATCTCGATGGTCGACGACTGTAGAGTCGAGACGGAGGGGAAGTAGGGTGGAAGAGGTGAGTGGGAAGAGAGCTCGGCCAAGCAAACAAACAAAAAAATAAAAAATAAAAAAAAATAAAAAGAAGAAGAGCGTGAAGGGAGGAGAAGAAAAGAATGTGAGGAGAGGAGAATGGGTGGTAACAGGAAATAGGAAATTGGTATGAGCTGAATATAATATATATACGAGTTTCAATTTTTTTAACCGTTGGGTAACGTAAGGAGTATACGGAAGGCTGGAAGCGTTAGAAATGAATTGAATATAAAGAATCGTAAAAGTAGCAGGAGGATTCTAAGAAATAAATGAATGCGACGTATAGAATTTTATACGTGTAAACCTTTGAAATGGCACGGGATGGCAACAGCCGGAAAAAAATTAAAAGCAATTGATTGTTTTGTAACCGATAAAATTTTAAACGGTAAGAAAATAAAGCAATAGTCACAGTGGAGTCCCTTGATGTCATGCAAATGAAATTTATTAAAGCAATTAATAGCTTGAATTGGACAGCGTGTTTCAAATTTTTGAAACGGAAGGGAGAAATAAAGTCACAATTTAGGGTACCGTTACAACGACAGCTTATTACTTCCGTCGCATACCGGATTTCAAAATGTAGAAATAAATATACCGTTGAGATCAGCACGACAAGACGATCAAAACGGTGTACAGATTTTGGTGCTACGATTGAATTATAAAATTCGAATTTTCCTTACTAGCTAAAATGCAGCAAAAACGCAGAAAAATAAGATCGATGGAGCTAAAGTAGTCCAAATTTGAAAAACGAAAATGACGTCCCAGTCAGATGATGGTTTAAAATTTTTTCTATGGAAAATATTCAGGTTTGGAAATAAATTTATTATCATCAATTATTGACTGATTAGAATTTAATAGAATTACAAAATAAATAAGCCTTCATAAAATTAGTTGAAAATTTACCATTTGCTATATTTAATTATACGAAATCCAATTAATAAAACTTTTATTTCAAAATATCATTATAAAATTTCTCAAATTCCAAATTAAATATGTTATAAAAACAATTAAAAATTAATAAAATTTATGGGTTGTTACATCAACAACATTTCTCTTGTTGAGACCCTAGCGCAGATCGGCCTAGATTGGCTTCGACCATCATAAGCCGTAGGATGGAGCTAAAATTTTGAAAAGAATGAACCAATTTATTCCGATTTGAACATGATATATAAGGGGAAAATGGGTATGCTTTTGAACGTGGGACGGAGTATGGCCTACACAGTTGGGTAACATTTGAATAGTGGAGCAGTATCGTGTATACACGCACACATATGCATATACATACACACACATATACATACATATTTTCTTAAACGTATATATATATATATACATACACACACACCGATATATATATATATATTATTTAAAATTTTCTAGCTTGACTTATCCAAAAATCTCAAACTCAAATTGAGGTGTGCCGCTTGGCATTCTATATTGAATACCCCTATTTCGAATTTAATGGGACTAGTTTCGAGACCTAATTCGATCTTATAAAGAAGATACCTTTTCAAACCCAGTTATGTTATATTAATTTCTATAATTAGTTTCTATGCGATTCGAGCTCGCACGACAAAACGATACGTCCAATTGCGACGAAATTAACGACATACAATAACTTACTATTATGGGTTCAATGAAACCGATTTTGTCGAAATCCGAGATAGTGCCCTGGAAGGCTATTTTTCGACGTTAATTAAAATGAATTATTATAAAACCAAATTAATCACTTTTGAATCTAAATTAAAAGTTTAATATCTTCATACTTATTTAAATGGGATTTAAACCAACTTTTGACAACATTTTCATATTAAAATTCAAGGTTTAATTATTTAAAAAATCCTAAATATTCACATAACAATTATATTTAAAATACAAATTATTCAACTTAAAAAATTAACTTTTCAAAATTTAAAATCGATTAAATATTCCAAATTCGTACAACTGAAATTCTGGATTGTTACAATATCGATACATCCGTTGAGACTGGAGTACATAACACTCTCCAAATGTTGGGTAGTGTATTATTTATGGCTGTTGAGGACACAGAGGGTTTACATACTAATATTTATTGGATAACCATGGAATGATTCATTCGATAGTTTTCTGTTGGTTAATATAACTAAGGTTAAACAGAAACACTATTCAAGAGAGGATTCGTCTCCTCGACTATATGAAGTTAGTGTCACGATTAACTGAAGTTAACTCAAAGTCAATGTCTTTGGCCCGAGTATTTTGACTAGTAATAATTATTGTTATTAGACCAAGGACTTTGTGCTTGAAATATAAAGTTCAATATGAACGATATTTGAATTTTGACCATTACCTAATTTCAAAGTGATATAGTTCTAAGGAAGAGAATTGGTGTAAACAATTGTCACTAAAAGGAACCACTTAAGTGTTTGTGAATTTTGATTTTACCGAGAAGACTTGTAAGTGACGAATTCAGCCAAACTATCACACCACTAGCTAGGGTGACGTGTGAACATTGATATTTATATTGTTTAATATTAATCGCCTACTGAATTTACACCTCTGAGTCACATAATAGCATTTTTTGTTTCGTTGAAAACCACATGATTTAATTAATCAATAAAATGTCAAAGATTGATTAACTTAATTAATATTTATGAAATATTAATTATTATTAATCTATTTGATGTTTTGAATGTTGTTGTCGATTATTAAAATGCATATATAAAATTTATATTTGCATATATCGATATGCAATATCGGTATAATTTTATACAAGGTTTAAATAATAAAATATAAGGTTTTTTTCCCCTTTTATTTAGAAATTTGCACATTAAGAATGTGCTTGGATTGACCATATAATGGTCAGAGGAGGAAATCAATTAAATGATTTGATTGAAATTTAAAAAGGAATTAAAGAAGGAAGTTTTTAATAAGAGAATGAGAAAGGTTCCTTTAATTCTATTAAAAAAATCTCTTCATTTTGATTTCTTGAACAGCATGTCACTTTTTCTTCCACTTCTCTATCATTCATTCATGGCTGAAGCATCTTCCAAAAAAACCATCAAAAAAAATTCAAATTTACATCAAATTAAACTAAAGAAAGGTGGTTCATCCTTTCTTACAAGGTGGGATAGTGATTTATTTGAAATCTAAGAAGTCACAAACCTAGGTGTGATGAAGGGCAAGGTTTATTGGATAAGTTTATAACTCATTCATAGTGTTTAAAATAATTTGTTTACACATATTTAAATTATGGCCACTTATTAAAATCAATTCTAAAATTATTCTATGTACTGTGATTGACTACGAATTATACGTGTGTATGGTTTTGAATGTTGATGATTTAATTGGATATAAAATAATTAAATTTGGAATTGATTTGTTAAATCCTTCTATAATTTCTTAATGATGTGTCTAACCAAATAATTTTGTTTTATTTCATTTGAGATCTGAAACAAATCCTCCTTTTGTTATCCTGTTGTATGTTGTTGTATATCTTCTTTGTTTTAATAAATTAGTCTTGTTGTTACACTCGTTCCTTTTTAATCATGGATTCAAATTTAATAGACTGAATTATAAAATGATGCGTTTATATATCACATGTGTGTGTATTAATCACTCTTCTTCATACCTTGAAGTATAAATCTATATTAAACTAAATTTCAATTGGTTGATTTGTTTCCATTTAAATTCAGTTTCATGTTTCAAAGTTAAATATTAGTTCATTACATATATGTTTATACCCAAATATAAACTTATGTTTTAGATCCAATATATCATTAGGGTCAATAAATTAAATAGGTTTGAAATCTCATATGATATTAAATTAATTGTGCAGTTAGGGATAGAAAAAAGGTAAAGTAGAATTACACTTGATAATTTCCCCTTTTCACTTAGATTCGATTTGATTTAATTGCAACATAATTACTTTCCATCTTCATCCTCTAATTTATTTTTACACTAATTGTCTCTTTATGTGAATTGTTTTCATGCAATTATTTTTGTAAATGTAAAATATGAGTGGCAACAAAGATTAAATATATGTATATATATGTCTAAATTATACATATGTGGTACTGTCAATATGTGTATACAAACCATATAAATATATTGCAGTATACTGAAACATATGTATATACTTTGGCATTTGTATTCCCAATATGCATGTGAGAATGTAACATGTATTTGTAAGTACATAAAAAAGAAGATATTAATCCCAATATCTAAATGTGTATGTGTCTATATATATATATATATATATATATATATATATATTTGTACACATGTTTATATTAGTTAATTTACATCGTCATATATACGAATGTACGTTGATGCATTCCTTAAACATTTAGTTGAAATGTTAACATGTTTATTTAAGAATTATCAATCTAATCAGATAGAGTGAAATGACAGGCTTCTCTCTCTCCAATTAATGATGTTTATTCCCTTAATTAATTGCACGAGTATTAGAGAAGGAAACAAAAGGTTTCCTTCTTAAAATTAATTTCACCAAGTAACTGGTACATACATGGGTGTATTTGATACACTTATTCATTTAATTTTATACCAAATTTAAACACTTTCAAACTAATCAAATAAAATAAAGGATTTTACTTAAGACACCTTTTAGATTGGATCTAAAATCTCTTTAGACTTTATAGGCCTAATAAAAACAAAAAAGGAATTATTATTTTAATTTATCATACCCAATTCCAACAGTTAAAGACTCACTACCGCCTAGTTAATGCCTAGCTAAAGCACTTTGCGCACTTTGATCACCATGTTTCTTTAAATTTAGCACTATTAAATAGTAGATCCATTTAAAGCCTTAATACTTTCCATTACATCTGCTAAATCAAGGGATTTAGCATTTGCTTTAGCAACATTAATATTAAAAGGTTAATTTGACCAGTTCTCTTATAAACTAATCAAAAAATTAGGGTATAGGTCTAAGTTCAAGTCCTAAGCACTCGAAATAAATTAGAACCATATTATATTTCATAGGTCTGAACTGCATGGATCATGATATTCTATGGTTTTGTTTTATAGGAATGTATAGTGTTTATTTTTTAGACGATGCGGGAATGAGAATAAATTAACCTTAGATTTGATTTTATATATAATAAAGATTTTTACATCTCTGTTATTTTCTGATATATCCCTGCTTTATCACCACTATAGTTTTTTATACATTCACCTTTATAAAACTGCTTAGCACTTTAACTACATAGATCTAACCTAGAGGTAATATGTAAACATGTGCATAAGTAATCATTGTGTCTTACGATTAACAAATATATAAGCTATTATCATATGATTATAGTGATGTCAAAGGGAAATACATAAACATTACGTAACTAAATTTATACTTACAATAATATAAACAAAATTTTAAGCTATTTATATTTAATTAATGTTTATGTATGATGAATTTATGTATTTTATATTTATACATTGTATATTTACATAATGTTATATATATACATTATATATGTATGTTATAATTTAACTTATATATATATATTTACATATTATTTATTTTTTAATATTTAAACTATGAATATTATAATTCTAAATTTAAAATTTAAATAGGTATGCATTTTTTCAAATAAAAATCTACTACTATATTTTTTTATTCATCCACCAGCAATAAATAGAATAATATATTTCTAGATTTGATCAAATAATTTTTATTTTTAATTTTTCATGTTTAAATTTTAAAACTAGTTCGAGATTTAAAAAACTAAAAAAATTAATAGCCGAAAGCTTCAATGATTTTTTTATTTTTAAATTTGCATACAAAATTATATATGTATAATTTTATTATTATTAGTATTATTATTAAATTTGAAAGCAATCAGAAAAATATTTTTTACAAATTTATACATTAATATTTATTTAGTTTTATATATATATAATTTAGATCCAAAAGTAAAATTATAATTAATTTTTTTCAAACCGAAACTTAGTTTTGGTAGGGCTAAGGGTATGTCCTAGAGGCAATTATGTAATTTTTGACATAACTTAACTCTTATAATAACAATTTTATTCAAAATGATGTGCACATCTGATTTAATATTCTTTTATATATGTTGTTGTATAGAATATAAGCAATGGATTAAATATGCTAAATGTATAAAAGTAAAAAATCATTAGGAGTTATGAATACGTTCGTAACCATGAGTATAGAATCGATAAATAAATATATATATATATATATATATATATATATATATATATATATATATATATATATATTACTCCTTAAGTACCCCTTGTGAAGATTATTGAGAAAAGGATATCAATATATTTGTTGAGATTGATGTATGTAATGCTCCCTATACGATGGATGATGATTTACCCAAGAATGTCAGGGAAACAAAGGGGTTACGTACTTGTCATTGTTTGAAGCAATCACGGATAACGAGAGCCTTATATCAGTTAATATAACTAAGTTAAAATAAAAGATCTTATGGTAACGATGTACAAGTTTCCTTACAACTTGAGGGTACTACCGGTCTTAATTAACCAGGCATCACTTTGATTACGGTTTAATACTTGGGATGTTACCATTTACGATCATAGTTGCTGTCACGACCCGTCTTCCACCAACCAGAAAGACGTATCATGAATTAAGAAAGAAAGAGAAAGAAAGAGAAGAAAGAAGAAACAACAACAGAATCTCAATAGTGGAACGAATAAATTATATTAATAACAAAAGTATTACATAGATATACAACAACTATCAGAGTTACACAAATAATACAACACATACTAGACAGTTATAAACAACTGTCTGATTATTACAACACAGTACAAAACAACTCAAACAAACGACTCAGAGATACCAACACAGCGGAAAACTAGATAACTATAACGCAGAAGACTCCTGCTCATTTGCTCCTCCATAATTCGTCAAAGCTAACCTGAATCCCTTGGCTACTCGTAAAAATTTGAGTACCCAAGAGTTTAAAAAATAGAAATAAACTTCGGGTCAGACATGGGTCTGGTGTGAGTAACAGGTTAAAGTTCCTTAACTTTTGAAAAACCTTTAAAAAGAAAGGTATCACGTAAGACTTCCCACACATAAACATGGAAAAGTTTTTGCCTTACGCTAACCAAAACATTTGATAGGAAATCGGGTGATATTATAATAGGTTTAGGGTTTTCAAGTAAATAAGAAATAGCGGAAATTGTTACATCTATTAAATTCCAGCTACTAGCTACAGAAGTGGGTAATACAATCACAACCATTTGCACTTATTGGATTTTGGATTCCATACAATGGCAGGGCTACTGGGGTACCGTCCGTCACACTACGTGGCCTAGATCACTGTACCGAGGAGTACGCCCGCTCCCCTGCAACACAAAGCTGGAACCATCCCTTACTGGACAGTCCCGAACAAGACAACCCTGGCAGTTGTCGCGAATCAACCGCCCCACACAGCCGAATAAAAAGGGACTTCTAGACAAGGGAAAATCTTGTCCTACTTGGGCATGACCCACTTAGCCTTGCTGCACCTCCCTTGTTTTAGCCATTCCCGGTTGATGAGGCTTGAGGCTACAATTACCTTGAGAGAACACATCTCTTAGAATGCTCATCGTCCACCTGACGATGCTCTGAAAGCATTCAATCCATACAAGTTCGTTCCGGGTTTGAACGAAACCGAAGGCATTATCTCGTTACACTCAATTTGGAATCACCCTCAGAGTTAACGACGATAACCCTTGCACTCTAAATCTTTGTCTTCACTTGAGATTCACGACCTATCGTTAATTTGGATCGATGTGGTTTTCGGATATCCAAATATGGAAACCTGATCCCGGTCTCATCAAAATCCAAAACATTTCTTTTAGGTCCAAGTTGTTTTAAGTTTTAAAACAATTCAATTTAGTTATCTATATACACACAGATAGATAATCCACATCATCACAATAGATAATCATCACCACCGATAATCCATATTATCATTATCATAAGATAATCCAAATCATCATCACAATGCAACCAATGCATCTATATCACACATCATTACTAATCTCATATCTGAGATTCAAACCATTCAAAGCAAACAGTATCATCCATATATAAACAAGGATTTTAATAATCATACCATATATAATTAATTTAAAATGAATTAAATTAATTATACTATCTCTAGTTAATTTAAAGTAAATTAAATTAATACCTCAATCTATAAATCCTGCTTATATAACAATTGATTACAAACCAATCAACTAACTAATTCACCACTAATTAATTTCCTTGATTAATCATTTTTAATTACATTCAAGTAGTTAATTTCATAAATTAATTATCCCTAATCAAATACAGTAATTAACCTCTAATTACTTCATTAATTAATTAATTATAATTAATTACATTAATCCTTAATTAATCACATTAATTAATTACTTTAATAACTTATCATCGATTAATTAATTTTAATTAATTAATCTTAATCACATCATTAATTATATTAATGATTCCTAATTACATTTAAATTAATTAACTTCATTAAGTAATTAACCTTAATTATTAATCACCTTGATTAATTAACTTCAGTAATTAACTATTCTTAATTACTGCATTGAGTAAATTGATTACCCCTAAATTAATTATATTTAATAATTAATTAATTATTAATCATCCTTGATCAATTTTATTGGTAATTAATTATCCTTAATTAATTACATTCTTAATTATTTTCCAAATGACTTAATCAATAATTGCTTAAATTAATTACACCAAGTAATTAATTATTAATTTCTTTCACAAAGAAATTATCCTCCATAATAATTACACAAACAATTAACCTCAATTCTTTTATACTTCAATAAGATACATTCAGTAATTACTCATCTTAATTACTTCTCTAAGTAATTATCCTTCATTAATCACTATCAACCCATCAAATGATTATTCTAAATTAATTAAACTTAATTAATTAATTTAAACTAATCAAATAAATAAATTAATTAATTATAATGAGTAATTAATAACTTTAATTACTTTCATAAAGTAATCATACTTAACCAAATTCCATAATGATTATCAAATTTAATTAATCTAATTAATTATCAAAATTAATCACTTAAATTAATTAATAAATAATCCCAAGTTAATGACCTTCATTAACTTATCAAAAATTTCCTTAATTACCTTACTTAATTAATTAATTTAAATTAATCATTATTAATCACAAATTTATTAATCTTTAATAATCATTTAATGAATCACTAATTATTTAATTAATTAAGTTTTTAACTTAATTAATCTTAATCTTTTGATAAATTAATTCCTAATCATTAATTAAAATATTAACTTATTTAATTAATGATCTTAATTTCCAAATTAATTAATCCTAATTAATTAACTCATCCTTAATTAGTTAATTCAATATCCTTATTTAATTAATTAAATAAATTAATTAATTATCCATCTAATTACCTTATTAATTTAATAAATCAAAATCATTAAATTTTTTATTTATTTTAAAATAAAACATTTCTTACTAATGATTACATTATCATTAACAAAGCAAATTCAAAACAACTTTTCTTTAAAAAATCTGTTTTCAAATTACATTTTAAATTTAAAATTTAAAATGAAAACCAAACTTAACTTTAACAAAGTTTAAAAACATTCTAAATCCTTTTTAAAACTTATGCAAAAGAATTTCCTATTTTATAAAGAAGTTCAAAGGAATTTAAACCCATATTTATTTTAAGATACAAATCATATTTAAAATATGTTACAACATCAAAAGTTGTTTAAACATTTAAAATATTTAAAACTTCCTTTATTTTCAAACATGGATTCAAATTGGATTTTTATTTCAGATTTAAAACTTACGTTTAAATCTTCTGCTCTAATTTTAAAAACTTTATCTTTAAATTCAATTGTTTAAACTCCTTTAAAGTTGTTTAAACATTTTAATTTAAATAGTTTAATTAAATTTTAAGACTTGGATTCAAACTCAATTTGAAAACCATATTTTAAATTTAAGTTTTAAATTCTGTTTTAAACTTGTTCCAGATTTTCAAAACTAATTTGAGTTTGAAACATACAGGTTTCCAAAAACTTGTATCTATAGAAGAAGAAAAATACACGAGTTCCCTCTGATTTACTTCGAGCAAAACCATGATCATCTTCGAGCAAAAACTCGAATTACTCGTGTATGACTCGAGTACAAAAAGACTACATACCCAAACATTCACCTGACACTTTCCTCTGCACCGTGCATATGCACGGTGGTCCTGGCCACCTCCGGCCACCACCCAAGCATCGAGCACGTCGACGCTAGCACCCAGATCCATCCACGATCATCAGATTCACACAAGCATCAATCAATCTGAGTTCCCCCAATCCAAAACCTGAAGCATACTGGAACAAGTTCATCATAAAACCCCAAACCTGGAAAACCTTCATTCTCCCTCCTCCGACCATCAGAGGCTTTGCAACGCCGTCCAACGCTTCTTCGACACCCAAGCAGCCATCACCCCAAAAATAGTTGCACTCGGTCCCCTGAAGCCACCATGCCGATCAAATTACTGCACTACCCCTAAAACTAAGTTTAGGAATCAAATCCTACAATCACCATCACCACGATGAACTTCCACCACAACCACCATTTTTCTCATCATCACTGACCACTTCCCTACATCCATAAAGAGCTACGACCCTTAAATCCATCTAGTTCATCAAAATTTCTTCCATTTACATTTTCCAGTAAAAACAGTAATGCTCATGAATCCCAATACTAAAAATTGTACTTTTGGTTTCAAAAATCACATTTAAGTTTTAGCATTTGATTCATGCTCCTGAAACTAAGAATCAATTTAATTGAATTTCACATGTTTTTAGTTTTCTTTGTTGTTTCATAATTTCCAGTAAAACTGCAGGGGTTTTTTTCCCAGTAAACTGTTGATTTTTTTTAACTTGAACAAATCTTAAACTATAATTTATGATAAGTTAAACATACATTGTATAAGTCTTATGTATTAGTACATATTGATTCAAGGGCACTTAAGTGTTACTAAGTATGAATCTGGTACTTATAAAAATTGTAATAACATAAACTGTATTTATGTTCAAAATCAATTCACACAGAAGACACACATACAAGAATACAATTTTTATCACAGACAAACAAGCATGCAATCATCATCATACTTAAATTTTAAATTTGTGAGGTTACTCACAAACATACTAGTTTCATAGATGATTAGGCCACTTAACTATTACTTAGGTTTTAATAATGTAATGTTACTTACAAACATGCTTATTTCAGTCATAAATCAAGCAACAATTTATACTAAAGTTTTTAAATAAAAGTGTTACTCACCTGATATTTATGAAACAGAGCGCAAAATTTGGAAAGATTTACTTCTGATTATAACTGAGTTGCAGAATGTTTTAAACTTGAGTTGCAGGCTTTAGCAAATCCATATTGCAGAAGACAAACCCAGATTCCTTTTTGCTTTTGAATTTAAAACTTGAATTGCAGATTCTCTTTACATACCCAGGTTGAAAGATGCATGCAGAGTTTATGCTTTGCTTTTGCATTTGAAAAATATTTTCCAGAGGACTTGCTAATTTGAACTTGCATTACAGATTTCAGGTTGATGGAATTACAGGTTAAAAATGCTTTGCAGGTTGGTTTGAAATCTTGTTACAGGCCTTTAGAAGAGATCGAAGGAAAATGATTTTGCAGAGGAGCAGAATTGAAAAAAATGCAGATAAACTTTTTTTTTATTTGAGGAAGGATTTCAGATCCTTGAATTGAATTTAATTTTGGGTTTTTTTGAGAGTTTTGGAAACAAATTATTTCAGCTGAAATCTTAACTTTTAAACTTTGAAAAAAAATGGAAGATTAGAAAAGAAGAAGATTGAAGAAAACATGTTTGTATATAAGTGTAATTGATTTATTAAAAATTAAAAGAAAAAATTAAAAATAAAAGGCACTTGTTACATTAGTCTCTTATCCTAAGTACAGTTGTCATTATATCACCTAAGATAATAACATATGTCTTAAGTAATTTTATTTGTTTTTTTTATTTTAAAAGTAAATGAAATCCTTTTTCTTTATTTATTAAATACATATATATAAATTATTTTCATAAATAAATGTATATGCATTGAAATAAAACAATTTATATATAAAAAAAATGAAAGCTTACTTACAAGATTTAGATATGTTTATTTATTTGAATTCAAAATAAATTCAAATTTAAATTCTATTCATACATTTAAAAATCCAATTTTAAAACTAATTTTATATCAACATATTTTAATTTTAAAATAATAATATTGTCTTTTTAAAATCCATCTATATTTATACATTTATTACTATTATTTGAAAATAACATATTTATTTATATAAATAATTTATTAAAAGAAATTATACATTAATGTCCAATATATAAATGGTATTTTAAATTTTCATATATAATTCCAGATTATAATTATTTAGCTATATTCAAAAAGAAAATAAAAAAAACTTTGTTTATCTTATTTAAAAGTTAAACCATGCTTAAAATACATTTAAACAATTTCTTTAAGTATCTTAAAACCAAATAGTTATTTATTAAATAGTTTTGGATAGTTATTTATTAAATAAAATAATAATTTCCAAATTATCAAAATGAATGTTAGAATTTAAAAACAAGATATTATTTGTTTATTAATCTACAATCAAAACTTATCTATCTATATTATATATAAATATATATATATATATATATATATATATATATATACATTATAAATAGAAAGCAATTTATTAGCTCTCAAAAGATAAAATTCACCAATTAAACATTTATTTAATTGGATCATTAAATCAAATCAAATTCTATTAACAGAATTTATCAAATCAATTTAATTTTAAATACAGATTATTAAATTGATATTGCCAAAATTTCCCGGATATCACATTCCTCCCCCCTTAAAAGAATTTCGTCCCCGAAATTTAAAAGCAAAGGTAATTTAATAATCTCATTTAAGATTTTAAATTTTAAATCACAAGCATACATCAATCATATGCTAATAACGAAAGCAACCAATTTATCTAATCAAACAAATTTAATTATCCAGACAAAATTCTGGATAAAAGTTTCCTCGAGTTTCCCCAAAAATATATACATATACCGGGATACTTGCTCTACAGAATCCCAACAATCAAAACTACGAAGCTATAGAGCTCCTTCTCATCTAGATCTACAAAACTGGACAAGATATCAGACTACAAACGAGTCTGACTCAACACCAAACCTTCCTGAACAGTTGGTTCCATAACCAGAGATAGCTCATACACGTACTCCCTCAGAGATACGTGAAACTCATTAAATCCAATTATCCAACTAGCAATTCAACTCTTGAAAACCAAACACCAATCCAACCAAAACACAGTAGAGATCCAAAACAAATCTCCGACTCCAGAATCCAAATTCCTTCGTCTCTAATCAACAAAAAAGTCTTCGGATGATCTTGGGCTGCCTACACCCTTACTGATCAGTTCAACCTTCGTTGATGCCTCTAGAAACAAACAGAACCAAAAACAACCCAACCCAATGATCTCCTCAAGATCAATCCAAAACCAAATACACAAATCTACTCTTCAAACCTCAGAAGAACAAACTCACTTCTTTTATTTGCAAAGACAAAAAAGAAACATTCCCAAACTGCTTCCGCTGCGCAACTCTGATCTGGAAAAGAAGAAAAATGCTGATGATGAACACGAGCACAATCTGGACAACACATCCCAGAATAGGATTCAGCAAATCCATAAAAGAAAACTCAGAAGATATTCAGAAAAGTCTCAGATAACACAAGAGAACACTCAAACAATCGCAAGTCACTTTTGCGATCAACACAGACCAATTCCCAAAGAAAACTGTTCTCTCTTTACCAAACAGAACAGCTTACACTTAATTAGCCAATCCACCGAAGAAACGGATCTACTCTGCTGCTTATGAACTCCTCCTTTAAAAAATTTCTAAGCCAGAAGACCTCCTGCTGGCACACAAAACACTCCGAGCTGAACTACTGACTCCAATGCCAAAGACTTGCTAACCCAAAGCCCTCTGAGAAACTCGGACCGCAAAGCCAAACACAAACAACCAGCTGAACCCAACAGAACACCGAAGTAGACACTCTTCCTAAAATTTGTTCCAAAGAAAACTTCTTCGGAGACATGCATATTCACTGCATCTCATCACGTAGCTACCACTTCCCGAGGAATCAAAATACCATTACACACTTCTGCCAAACCGACAGATCCAAACTCAATTCATCCATCTTCAAAGATAGACTCCGAACCTTTACAGGTTACCTTCAAAGATCGATAAAATCTCTACACCACTGCACAACTTACTCGAGATGGTATTAGGTCTACAGTCTCGACAGACACTCTTCCAACCTCAAACATTCAAACTCCAACCAATAGTAGTAGTCGTGTTACACACACCACTACCTTATATACCTTTATAACCTATATTGGAAAACCCGAACAAGTAACCCAACAGATAGGTAGAATATATATATATTTAAAATTACAAATACGCTCTCTCAAGATAGACACCACTCCAGAGCCTAGGTATTCACTCAACCTAACGCTCTGATACCAATTGTCATGACCCGTCTTCCACTAACCAGAAAGACGTATCATGAATTAAGAAAGAAAGAGATAGAAAGAGAAAGAAAGAGAAGAAAGAAGAAACAACAACAGAATCTCAACAGCAGAATGAATAAATTATATTAATAAAAAAAGTATTACATAGATATACAACAACTATCAGAGTTACACAAATAATACAACACATACTAGACAGTTATAAACACCTATCTAGTTATTACAACACAGTACAAAACAACTCAAACAAACAACTCAGAGATACCAACACAGTGGAAAACTAGATAACTATAACGCAGAAGCCTCCTGCTCCATTTGCTCCTCCATAATTCGTCAAAGCTAACCTAAATTCCTTAGCTACTCGTAAAAATTTGAGTCCCCAAGAGTTTAAAAAAAACAGAAATAAATTCCGGGTCAGACATAGGTATGGTGTGATTAATAGGTTAAAGTTGCTTAACTTTTGAAAAACCTTTAAAAGAAAGGTATCACGTAAGACTTCCCACACATAAACATGGAAAAGTTTT
This sequence comes from Allium cepa, assembly GCA_030765085.1. Classification (NCBI taxonomy): domain Eukaryota; kingdom Viridiplantae; phylum Streptophyta; class Magnoliopsida; order Asparagales; family Amaryllidaceae; genus Allium; species Allium cepa. Next base: position 583,229,444 of record CM060940.1, read on the forward strand.
TACCTTACGCTAACCAAAACATTTGATAGGAAATCCGATGATATTATAATAGGTCTAGGGTTTTCAAGTAAATAAGAAATAGCCGAAAATGTTACATCTATTAAATTCCAGCTACTAGCCACAAAACTGGGTAATACAATCAAAACCGTTGGCACTTATTGGATTTTGGATTCCATACAATGGCAGGGCTACTGGGGTACCGCCCGTAACAGTATGTGGCCTAGATCACTGTACCAAGGAGTACGCCCTCTCCCCTGCAACACAAAGCCGGAACTATCCCTTACTGGATAGTCCCGAATAAGACAACCTCGGCAGTTGTCGCGAATCAACCGCCTCACGCAGCCGAAATAAAAAGGGACTTCTAGACAGGGGAAAATCTTGTCCTACTTGGGCATGACCCACTTAGCCTTGTTGCACCTCCCATGTTTTAGCCATTCCCGGTTGATGAGGCTTGAGGCTACGATTACCTTTAGAGAACACATCTCTTAGAATGCTCATCGTCCACCTGACGATGTTCTGAAAGCATTCAATCCATACAATTTCGTTCCGGGTTCGAACGAAACCGAAGGCATTATCTCGTTACGCTCATTTTGGAATCACCCTTAGAGTTAACGACGATAACCCTTGCACTCTGAATCTTCATCTTCACTTGAGATTCACGACCTATCGTTAATTTAGATCGATGTGGTTTTCGGATATCCAAATATAGAAACCCGATCCCGGTCTCATCGAAATCCAAAACGTGCCTTTTAGGTCCAAGTTGTTTTAGGTTTTAAAACAATTCAATTTAGTTATCTATACACACACAAATAGATAATCCACATCATCACAATAGATAATCATCACCACAGATAATCCATATTATCATTATCAGAAGATAATCCAAATCATCATCACAATGCAACCAATGCATCTATATCACACATCATTACTAATCTCATATCTGAGATTCAAACCATTCAAAGCAAACCCTATCATCCATATATAAACAAGGATTTTAATAATTATACCATATATAATTAATTTAAAATGAATTAAATTAATTACATTATCTCTAATTAATTTAAAGTAAATTAAATTAACTACCTCAATCTATAAATCCTGCTTATATAACAATTGATTACAAACCAATCAACTAATTAATTTACCACTAATTAATTTCCTTGATTAATCATTCTTTAATTACATTCAAGTAATTAATTTCACAAATTAATTATCCTTAATCAAATACAGTAATTAACCTCTAATAACTTCATTAATTAATTAATTATAATTAATTACATTAATCCTTAATTAATCACATTAGTTAATTACTTTAATCACTTATCATTGATTAATTAATCTTAATTAATTAATCTTAATTAATTAATCTTAATTACATCATTAATTATATTAATGATTCCTAATTACATTTAAATTAATTAACTTCATTAAGTAATTAACATTAATTATTAATCACCTTGATTAATTAACTTCAGTAACTAACCATTCTTAATTACCGCATTGAGTAAATTGATTACCCCTAAATTAATTATATTTAATAATTAATTAATTATTAATCATCCTTGATCAATTTTATTGGTAATTAATTATCCTTAATTAATTACATTCTTAATTATTTTCCAAATGACTTAATCAATAATTGCTTAAATTAATTACACCAAGTAATTAATTATTAATTTCTTTCACAAAGAAATTATCCTCCATAATAATTACACAAACAATTAACCTCAATTCTTTTATACTTCAATAAGATACATTCAGAAATTACTCATCTTAATTACTTCTTTAAGTAACTATCCTTCATTAATCACTATCAACCCATCAATGATTATTCTAAAGTAATTAAACTTAATTAATTAATTTAAACTAATCAAATTAATTAATTAATTACAATGAGTAATTAATAACTTTAATTACTTTCATAAAATAATCATACTTTACCAAATTCCATAATGATTATCAAATTTAATTAATCTAATTAATTATCAAAATTAATCACTTAAAGTAATTAATAAATAATCCCAAGTTAATGACCTTCATTAACTTATCAAAAATTTCCTTAATTACCTTACTTTAGTCATTAATTTAAATTAATCATTATTAATCACAAATTTATTAATCTTTAATAATCATATAATTAATCACTAATTATTTAATTAATTAAGTTTTTAACTTAATTAATCTTAATCTTTTGATAAATTAATTCCTAATCATTAATTAAAATCATAACTTATTTAATTAATGATCTTATTTTCCAAATTAATTAATCCTAATTAATTAACTCATCCTTAATTAATTAATTCAAAATCCTTATTTAATTAAATAAATAAATAAATAAATAAATTATCCATATAATTACCTTATTAATTTAATAAATCAAAATCATTAATTTTTAGATTTATTTTAAAATAAAACATTTCTTACTAATGATTTCATTATCATCAACAAAGCAAATTCAAAACAACTTTTCTTTAAAAAAATTGTTTTCAAATTACATTTAAAATTTAAAATGAAAACCAAATTTAACTTTAATAAAGTTTTAAAAACATTCTAAAACCTTTTTAAAACTTATGCAAAAGAATTTCCTATTTTATAAATAAGTTCAAAGGAATTTAAACCCATATTTATTTTAAGATACAAATCATATTTAAAATATGTTACAACATCAAAAGTTGTTTAAACATTTAAAATATTTAAAACTTCCTTTATTTTCGAACATGGATTCAAATTGGATTTTTATTTCAGTTTTAAAACTTAGGTTTAAATCTTCTGCTCTAATTTTCAAAACTTTATCTTTAAATTCAATTGTCCACTCCTTTAAAGTTGTTTACACATTTTAATTTAAATAGTTTAAATTAAATTTTAAAACTTGGATTCAAACTCAATTTGAAAACCATATTTTAAATTTAAGTTTTAAATTCTGTTTTAAACTTGTTCCAGATTTTCAAAACTAATTTGAGTTTGAAACATACAGGTTTCCAAAAACCTGTAACTACAGAAAAAAATACACGAGTTCCCTCTGATTTACTTCAAGCAAAACCATGATCATCTTCGAGCAAAAACTCGAATTACTCGTGTATGACTCAAGTACAAAAAGACTACATACCCAAACATTCACCTGACACTTTCCTCTGCACCGTGCATATGCACGGTGGTCCTGGCCACCTTCGGCCACCACCCAGGCATCGAGCAAGTCGACGCTAGCACCCAGATCCATCCACGATCATCAGATTTACACAAGCATCACGAAATCAATCTGAGTTCCCCCAATCCAAAACCTAAAGCTTACTGGAACAAATTCATCATAAAACCCCAAACCTGGAAAACCTTCATTCCCCCTCCTCCGACCATCGGAGGCTTTGCAACGCCATTCAATGCTTCTTCGACACCAAAGCAGCCATCACCCCAAAATAGTTGCACTCAGTCCCCTGAAGCCACCATGCCGATCAAATTACTACTCTACCCCTAAAACTAGGTTTAGGAATCAAATCCTACAATCACCATCACCACGCTGAACTTCCACCACAACCACCATTTTTCTCATCATCATCATCGACCACTTCCCTACATCCGTAAAGAGCTACGACCCTTAAATCCATCCAGTTCATCAGAATTTCTCCCATTTACATTTTCCAGTAAAAACAGTAATGCTCATGAATCCCAATACTAAAAATTGTAATTTTGGTTTCAAAAATCACATTTAAGTTTTAGCATTTGATTCATGCTCCTGAAACTAAGAATCAATTTAATTGAATTTCACATGTTTTTAGTTTTCTTTGTTGTTTCATAATTTCCAGTAAAACTGCAGGGGTTTTTTTCCCTAGTAAACTGTTGATTTTTTTTAACTTGAACAAATCTTAAACTATAATTTATGATAAGTTAAACATACATTGTATAAGTCTTATGTATTATTACAGATTGATTCAAGGGCACTTAAGTGTTACTAAGTATGAATCTGGTACTTATAAAAATTGTAATAACATAAACTGTATTTATGTTCAAAATCAATTCACACAGAAGACACACATACAAGAATACAATTTTTATCACAGATAAACATGCAATCATCATCATCATACTTAAATTTTAAATTTGTGAGGTTACTCGCAAACATACTAGTTTCATAGGTGATTAGGCAACTTAATTATTACTTAAGTTTTAATACTGTAATGTTACTTACAAATATGCTTATTTCAGTCATAAATCAAGCAACAATTTGTGCTTAAGTTGTTAATAAAAAGTGTTACTCACCTGATATTTATGAAATAGAGCATAAATTTGGAAAGCTTTTACTTCTGATTATAACTGAGTTGCAGAATGTTTTAAACTTGAGTTGCAGGCTTTAACAAATCCATATTGTAGAAGACAAACCCAGATTCCTTTTTTCTTTTGAATTTAAAACTTGAGTTGCAGATTCTCTTTACATACCCAGGTTGAAAGATGCATGCAGAGTTTATGCTTTGCTTTTGCATTTGAAAAAGATTTTACAGAGGACTTGCTGATTTGAACTTGCATTACAGATTTCAGGTTGATGGAATTACATGTTAAAAATGCTTTGCAGGTTGGTTTGAAATCTTGTTACAGGCCTTTACAAGAGATTAAAGGAAAATGAATTTGCAGAGGAGCAGAATTGAAAAAAATGCAGATAAACTTTTTTTTTTTGAGGAAGGATTTCAGATTTTTGAATTGAATTTAATTTTGGGTTTTTTTTGAGAATTTTGGAGACAAATTGTTTCAGCTGAAATCTTATCTTCTAAACTTTGAAAAAAAATTGACGATTAGATAAGAAGAAGATGAAGAAAACGTGTTTATATATAAGTGTAACTGATTTATTAAAAATTAAAAGAAAATATTAAAAATAAAAGACACTTGTTACATTAGTCTCTTATCCTAAGTACACTTGTCATTATATCACCTAAGATAATAACATGTGTCTTAAGTAATTTTATTTGTTTTTTTATTTTAAAAGTAAATGAAATCCGTTTTCTTTATTTATTAAATACAGATATATAAATTATTTTCATAAATAAATGTATATGCATTGAAATAAAACAATTTATACATAAAAAAAATGAAAGCTTACTTACAAGATTTAGATATGTTTGTTTATTTGAATTCAAAATAAATTCAAACTCAAATTCTATTCATACATTTAAAAATCCAATTTTAAAACTAATTTTATGTCAACATATTTTAATTTTAAAATAATAATATTGTCTTTTTAAAATCCATCTATATTTATACGTTTATTACTATTATTTGAAAATAACATATTTATTTATATAAATAATTTATTAAAAGAAATTATACATTAATGTTCAATTTATAAATGGTATTTTAAATTTTCATATATAATTCCAAATTATAATTATTTAGCTATATTCAAAAAGAAAATAAAATAAACCTCTGTTTATCTTATTTAAAATTTAAACCATGCTTAAAATACATTTAAACAATTTAAAACAATTACTTTAAGTATCTTAAAACCAAATGGTTATTTATTAAATAGTTTTGAATAGTTATTTATTAAATAAAATAATAATTTCCAAATTATCAAAATGAATGTTAGAATTTAAAAACAAGATTTTATTTGTTTATTAATCTACAATCAAAACTTATCTATCTATAATATATATAAATATATATATATATATACATTATAAATACAAAGCAATTTATTAGCTTTCAAAGATAAAATTCACCAATTAAACATTTATTTAATTGGATCATTAAATCAAATCAAATTCTATTAATAGAATTTATCAAATCAATTTAATTTTAAATACAGATTATTAAATTGATATTGCCAAAATTTCCGGGATATCACAGTTGCATACACATTGATTTACATGAAGTGATACACTATCCAAGAGAGGATTCATCTCCTTCTTTATACAAGGTTAGTATCACCGTAATCGCTATACGACTTTATAGTCAAAATCTATCGTCAGTGTAAATTGGTCGATCGATAGATGTTATCGAGTTAAATCAAGGACTTTAAAAGTTATTTATATAATTAAGTACAGATATTTATAGCATTTCTGACTGCAAACTAAACTCTATATATAGGTGATACGACGATGATGAAAAAAATACGTGTACAAATTATCAATACTAGATAAGCTTATCTTAGATTTGAAATTGGATTTCACCTAGTTGGTTTGCAAGCATTGAACTTGGCCCAATAATATGCTCCAGCAAAGTCCATACAAGCTTCCATATTTAATTTGTTTAAATATTGATCGAGGACCGAGTTCACACAAAGAGTCAACACAACCACATTGTTAATTATTTCCTAGTTTGACCGATCGTAAAAATAATTTGCAAATGTTATTAATTAATAAAAATTAATGTAAATGTTATGGTAATATTTATGGTTATTTTGATTATTTGTTTAAATCTTAAAATTAGAGAGAATGAGGAATAAACGTTATTTATTTATTTTTTCCATTCCATTTCTGTTCGATTAAAAGAATATTATACTTCTATTCCATTTAAAACTTAAAGGAGTTGGAAATTAAATAGTTAAACAATGACTTTAATGGATGTCAAAGGTTCCATTAGTCTTGCTTAGTCAATGATATTTCCAGCCATATTGGTTTAATAGGTCGGGCTTGGAAAAGTCTTGAAAGGCTATAGAAAAGAGGAAGAGAAAGGTGCTTATTGATGGCTATAAACAGTCTAACCTCTATACCTTTTTCATTACATTTTTCTACTCTCTCTTGCTGCTTATAGCCTCCATCGGTAAATATTTCATTTCAGCATTGCAAATTAATGTTAAGGAGGAGATAGTGAAGCTCCAAGAGAAAGTAATAAGCAAACAACATGTTAGACTCTCGGCAGGACTACATAATTTAACGGTGTATAATTTTAAATTAGTATTCAGACTATTATACAAATATTTATGCTTGATCACCTTGTCCCCATGTCATATTTATTCAGATATGTTTTTATTTAATTTTTTCACACACACACACACACATATATATATACAATCACATTAATTATAATTATATATACATATTAAATTTGTTTTTGGAAATTTTTATAAAAAAATATATATTGATCAGAACATATTATATGCAGATATGTTTAAGTATATATTAATATTTTAAATAATATTCAAATAAATATTAACATTTTAAATAAAATTATATTAATTATATTTCTGGTTTTGAATAAAATCTGAAAATGATATATTTAACCTTTATTATTTTGTTAAAATTTAAAAAATTATTTATATACATAACAATATCCATATGGATATTTTATTTAATAAATAAAAACCTATTTTCTATATTTTTGGCTTATAGTAAAATTATATGTGTGTGTCTATATATATGTATATACATATACATACATATATATGTATATATATATTACAAAGTTAAACTATTTTAAAATTAACGATTTGATTTTTTCAACCTTGTTTAAATTTCCAACCAATATTAGAATTTTAGAAGTTATACATTTCTTGCTAGCAAATCAACAATAAAAATTTTATTTTCATTTTGTAAATATTATTTTTAAATTAGTCAGATATTTAAATTTTGGAATTTGAAATCATTTACATAAAAAAATTAATATACATATGTGTTTAAGATATTTACATAATTCATCGAATATTAATTTTATAATAATATGTAGTATAAATTATATATATATATATATATATATATATATATAGTGTGGGGGCATTTCACTAGAAGGACAAACTTTGCAGTCTAATTAGTTTCTAGGACACAGATCCACAAAAATTAATGTCAAGGCCAAAGTCAACAAAAAAATTATTTTTAAGGACAAAGTTAGCAGTCTAATTACTTTCAATGACATAATTTCATAGGTTTTTGGACCTTAGAAACTAATTATTTCGCATTTTGTCCTTAAAAGTAATTATTTCAGCTGTGTGTCTTAGAAACTAATTGTAGTTGCTAAAGAGGCCCTTGTGACAAATTTCCACTATATTATGTGTATATACAATATAAATTATATATATACATATTATGTGTATACATATATTTAATAGAAATATTATTTATAAAATTTATACGGTTGAAAAAATGTAATTTTATTAGTATAAATATAAATCTATATTACTTCCTTTTACGGTATTATTTCCATCACATGTAACGTCTTATTAGTCATAGGTCACAATGGTTAATTTTTCCCATAAATCCCTAGGATTATTTATATATATATCTATGATGTTGTGACATTTGTATTGTGAATATGAATATCCCAAATATTATTGATTGAAATTAAAATAAATTAATTTCAAATAAAATTATTAATAGATTTTATTTTAAACATTAATAATAAAAACTATTTTAGTTAAAATAAATAACTTTAAATGTTATCAAAACTATTTTATTAATTAAATACTAAATTTAATTTAGTATATTTACGCAAACACAAAATAAAATCTTATGCAATTAATAAAAGGTAAAAAATTTGAAATTTACCCTTTTTACCTCATTTCCAATGCACCCGATCCAACAATGGTATACGAGCTTACATTTTGTTTTTGCGAATAATTAACCAAAAGGTTGCCATTATTACGGAAAGTCCAAAGTATATGGGTATCTTTGGAAATGGTGCTTAAACTGAGTAGAAGGTTACTCTAATTATGTACATATTTATGTGGACAACCTGCCGATCATCGGGCCATTACGTGGCTTGCCGAAATGATCTATTATTGGGTATATCCTTATGGAAGAGTCAAAAGTATTTAAAGTCTTAGGTCGATTCAAATAAGCATATTTGAATATTACAAAATAATTTAAAAATGTAACCACCTGTCCTAAAACGAACCTGAATTCTAACCTAGAAAAGGCCCATCTAAACTTAAACTCATCTCAAAGCTGATTGTTGGTTGGAAAAAAGAATAATGCAGAGCTATTTATCTATGCATTCAGAATCTCATAGTGGAAGGATAAAATATGATAATTGCAACAGTACCCTTTTTGTCATAAATTCAAAATTTCGTTTAAAACCATAACAAAATATCCGTAATCACCTATACATATCCATGGCACTATATTCCAAAGTTACAACAACATTTACAGGTACACTAAAAACTACAAAAAAACAAGTAAATAAATAGACTGCTGCCACAAGTCTCATCAACTGCCTTCAGCATCACCCTTCCTAAACTGTGCTGTAATGAGGAGGGAGTCAGAACAACATATGTCTGGTGAATAAAAATCTGAAGCCTCAGTATTTGGGCAGTATAATTTAAAAGGATTATGTCTTACGTTTTCTACCTACATCATAAGCTTTTTCAAATATATGCCCAAAGGCTTTTCTCAAACATAAATAAAAAGGCTTACCAAATTTAAGCCCAAAGCCATCTTGCTTTCAACCCATAACTCATATCTATCGTTAATAATGTCCTATCAATGTAAGAGATAGTACCCAATTCACTTAATACCTTTTAATGGGAATTAAGTAGTCTTCGATCATTTAATACCTTATTTAAGGCAGGTCCACATCATTTACAACCTATAATACCGAGGCAGACTCCTCCCTAGTAACTATCTAGCCGACATTTTATAGAATCTCTTCAGCCACTTAATACTTCCTATTGAAGTAGGCCCTTTCCCGAGATATCATCTACCATGCCTAACCCATAATCCCAACCATTTACTACTTCCTACATGGAGAAGAGGCGGGCCCTCATACATCCACTTATTACCTTCAGCCTATTAAGTAGGTCCTTCGTATTATGACCCGTACCCCATGATGACGTCCCACATCAGCTCGATTATTCATGGTGTTGATAGCTAGATTAGCTGGGCAGATTTTCCCTATAGAATTTGGGACTAACTTCGCATTATTATGGTTACTTATTATAGGCAATGTCTCACATCGGCTTTAAAGTCGCATTACTAGTAGGCAAATTAGTTGGGCAAAAATTCATGTGATTTTGGCTAACCTCGTATCCCCATAACTTAGTCATAATTCATATCACACTATACATATATTATCACACATCTCATCGTTTCCATAATCAAGGCCTTGTCAGAAATCTTTCTTATTGCACCTTTAACATTGGTTACCTTCCTAAGAGGGGTTTTTATAAATTATAGCCTATTTAACTACGCATTTATACGTTAATTATGCTAATAAACATACACATACATACATACATACATACATACATACATACATACATATGAGTACACACACACGCCTGGTGATTTCTAAGCATGTAGAATTTATGCCTTAAACTAGCATTTAAATGTCAACTCTTTTAATAGTTATAGAAATTTTATCTCAGATTATCAACAATACCAAAAATTCCAATATTCATATCCAAAAATTTCAATCAACAGACTTTTATACAACTAAAATTTAAACACAACTTATTACATTGAAATAATGGAATATATTGATACTAGAAACTTACAATTCCGATTTTTATGCTCCATTCAACTCATTTTTCACATAAAAATAAACAAAGGAATTTCTATTTAATTCATGGGAATATGCAATGCAAATTACGAATAAATTTTGTACCTTATACACTATTCCTTAATCAAATCCTTTAACTAAATTCAAAGAAAAGGAATAAGGAGTAGAATATAAGGTACAACTATTAGCAAATCTACACTATTTTCATTATTTTGACATAAACAAGTGAGATTCCAACATAGAATTGATATTTCACATTGAAGGAGTTTTGGGGGTCTATAATATGATGTTTTCGCAAATCAAAACTCCCCAAGGCATATTCAAATTCAAAATTTACTAATCAATTACTAATATAGAAAATCTAATATTTTCACTCATAGTATTTCCTTAGCATTGCCACCTTTCGATTTGACAAACCTTTAAAAATCCCTACCAGATCTCTTCTTTTGATACATATAACAAGAGATTTGTATATATATTATATTCGAAAAACTAGAGGTCTAAAGGAGAATAGGTTGAGAAAATAAATAGAAAACAAAATAGATATATAGGACTTCTTACCTAAAACCATAGTGGAGTTTTATATGAATCTTAGAAGAGATGAACTGCCAGAGCTTCGCTAGGTTCCCAAAATAATTTGTGAGTAAAAGTGAGGGGCTGAGCTCTTATTTATAGCAGTTGGAATGCATCAGAACCACTGGATTTCGGTTGATTAAAATAATAAAAATTCAGACGTTCAAATTGCAAAATCCTAGCCCCAACTTCACAGTCAATGGTTGGCCGCCCTACCCTATCGGTCAACCGATCCTAGGGAGCAGTCGATCGTGACGTTTATTTTGTTAAGATTTTTGAGCAGTTATTTTTTTCTTAATTACTTTTTCATGTTAACTTAAGTCCAATTATTGTTAACTTTCAAATTTCAAATTTAGAAATTATTTAACTATTTGAATTCGAATCTTATTTAAATTACATTGAATCTGAAAACTTCAAACGCCATACCTTCTTCGTTTAAGCTCCATTTTCAACATATTATATATAAAAATTAATCAGAATTTCACCACGAACACAACGACATTACTTTCATGGTCAAATTCCAAATTTTGCAAAATTTTTATTTTATCTCTATCTTATTTAATTTGTCTAATTTACTACTGGTTGATTTTAGGGAGTGTTACATTCTTCCTCCCTTAAAAAGAATTTGGTCCTCCAAAAATATTTTCTAAGGGGAAAACAACACAACATGCACTAAACATCCATGTTAAACAAACAAGTTATCTACATATTCATCCACTCAACCAAAAGTGCAATGTGATTATGTATTGCAGACATACTATAAGCAAGCTCAATCCTAACATGAGTGCGTGACTATGACATATAAGTATGTATGCAAAGCACGCTAAACATGCATAAAATTTCTACATGAGTGCAAAATGGTGAAAAGTGTACCAACCATCTCCTACCATTCGATATAGCAACCATGAATCAACCAATTTTTTTTATTTTGGAGACACTTTTTACCAGCGAAGAGCTTAGGATGAGAAGTCCTCATGCTTTACGTCGGATATTCCCCTATTATACTCGAACTAGCCTAATTTCTTTCTTGTGAAGCTTTCTAGTTTCATGCTCCATAATGCTCGTGGTGGCACAGGATGCTACTGGCTCCATCTCAGTATCCCCCAATATATCAAGCCCTACCGCAGTGGCTATGCCATGAAAGCATTTCCTCAAACATGAAACATGAAAAACGTCATGGGCTCCTGCCAACTTATTCGGTAGCCCCATATGGTAAGCAAGTTTTCCTATCCTTTATAAAATTGCAAAAGTCCCAATGAATCTTTGGTGCTAACTCTCCCGACTTTCCAAATCTAATGACCTTTCTAAGAGGGAAAAATTTGTGAACACCATATCCCCTACGTTTAACTCTAACTCATTTCTTCGCTTGTCTGCGTGGGATTTCTACCAGTCTTACGCAGCCTTTATTTGCTATTTAATCCATTATATCTTTTTTGTTTTTGTAGAAACCCATCTTTTCGACCATTAAAATTCGACGCAGAATACAACCATGATATCCAATTGACAAACATCCAATCGTAGAAAAAGTAGATTATTAGGGTAAAATAAAAAGAAAAGAACAAAGAATGGGGAAACTAGAATCTTACGGCGAAATCGATAATATATAATATAACAAAGACGGTAAAATTATCATTCCAAAATACAGAGTACATCCGAGTTAAAAACAAACCTTATCAGTTAGATAGTAATAAAATTATGAACTTACAGATGCTGATAGGTATACAATATAATATAGCAAAAAATAAACACTACGATAGGTGAATATCCAACTCTCTTTCAGTAACTCCATATTACCAAAGCCAACCTAGGAAAACTCAGTCTGACCTGAGCATTATAATAAAATGACACATGGGTCGGTTTGGAAAACCAGCTTAAGAAAATTCAAGTAATACGACGAACATGTAAAAAATTCAATGAGACCACACTGTTAACGCGGAGCAGGTTTATACCTCACAAAAAACAACATCCATAAATGAAGAAGTGGAAAACAAATCAGTATAACAATCAAATCAAAAAAGAATGGAAATAAACAGCAAAAAACAATCCAGATAAATGTGTAGATACTAGTAAGAACAAATCTGATACTAAATGAATGAGCATAAATAATGTCAAATTCCAAACTTGAAAGAGTGGTCAAAAATAATTAAACATAAAGAAGAGAACAAGGCCATTCTCCATGCAATTAAGGAAATAATTCAAAGACTTGAATTAAAACCAAGGAAAAGACAAGTTCACCAACAATGACAAGGAAGGTGCGGCCCCCTTACCAAAAGTATACCTCTAGGAATATACTTAAGAACTCTAATGGCTCTCGGACACGTCCAAGCCGGGCCCTGCCAATGGTTACCGAGAATTCGATTATTTCGCATCTCTATGCACAAAACTGATTCTAATCTAGAGTGGATGTGAAAATACCCTAATAGGAGCAACCCTACATAGCTTGGTTTCCACCCGCTCTTTAGTTTTAGTCATTTTCGACAATGAATATCAACGCTCAAATGAGCAACACATCGTCTTAGAGTGACATATAAAGAAGAAAGTAGAATCAAAGTCGATAGTCGATAAATCAATTATCGGGAATGATAAGATGATTATTTTCACTTGTGCTTGATTTTCAATCAGAATGCTTTTGAATACACTTTAAAAACACTTGTTAAAACATTCTTTTAAAGAGGCAAATTAATTTTCTAAATGTTTTAAAACCAAGGTCAAAAAATTGTTTATAATAAACCCAAAACAATTTGCACTTATCTTTATTCGAAACAATTTTTTTGAAAGACCATTTTGTTTATAAACTATTATTATAAATTTTAAAACAATATTTATTATCCTAAAAGATAACGAATCAATTACATTACTTTCAAAAATTAAAAAAAAAACATTAATTCATCCCAAAGGATAATTTATATAACATTTTTATAACTTTTAGAACCACATTAATTTCCCCTAACAAAATAAATCAAATTAAAAAATCTCTTTTATAAGTTTAAACCAACATTAGTTATCTCAAAAGATAATTAATCGCATTTGTAATCTTTCATAATTTTGAAAACAATATTAATTTTCCCGAAAGATAATAAATCAAATCTACAATCTCTTTTATTAAGTTGATTAGTTATCTTTATTTAAACAGATAATTATTTCAAAAACACTTTTACTTAATCAGTAAATTAACTTTAAACACTTAATCTGTTAATTCACCTTAAAACATGTTCAATAAATTAACATTATTCACTTGTATTAAATTAATTAATTTAGTTAAATAACTTTGTTAAATTAATTAATTAACTTTAAATAATATTAGTTAAAATAATTAATTGCATTCAAATATCCTAATTAGAATGAGTACTTAAATTTCAAATATCATTACTTAAGAAGATTAACTAAATTCAAATATCATTAATTAAAATGATAAATTAGATTTAAAACATTATTAATTAAAACGATTAATTAAACTCAAACAATGATTTATTAATTTCAAATATCATCAATTAAAATGATTAATTAAATTTAAAAATCTTTAGTTAAAATGATTTATTAACTTAAAACATCATTACTTAAAATGATTAACTAAATTCATTTATCATTAATTAAAATGGTTAATTAATTTTAAACATCATTAATTAAAAAAAATGGCATAGCCGACAGTGTTGAATGGACCCCTACCATTTTATTGAAGCACCAAAGAGAGTGAGAACAATAAAAACATGCCAAAATTAGGCATGTACAATGTAAACATAGGAACAAGGTGCATCAACCACAAAAGAAGAAAGGCACAAAAACTTGGAAAAAGAAAACGGAAGAAAAACAAACAGGAAGCAATAGCAAAAAAAAAAAAAAGAAACAAAAGAGGCCAGACCAATCAATACAAAGAGCATAGAATGCCAGTTTTGAAGCTAACTTTCGTCATCTTGAAACCTTCTTTTATTTCATGAACGATATGTCTATGCATCTGAGCCATTGTTTTGCGTTTATCTAAGTGAATATCTTTGTATTCCTCTCTTTTCATAAAATCGAGACGAATTTCTTCAAAACACAGTTAACCACCCATGCCTTTCCCTCGTTAACTCCGGTCACCTAATAAATTTGCTTCCATACTTGATCATTTCCATGAAACAAGGTATTAACATTCAAACACTTCAAGATCGTAGACCACAGAGTATATATGTCCGGGCAGTCAAAGAATAAGTGACCTAGGTTTATGGCAGTGTATTACAGTATACACAATATATGTTCACGTTTATTCCTTGACTGAATAGCTTAACTTTAGTTAGCATAGCATTGTTGATTATCTTCCAGAGAGTGAAATTTTCCGCAGCACTACTGTCGGTCTTCCATATTGTTTTGTACCAATTGCAATTTGATGTTTCATAAACTTTAGCTAGAATTTTGTACAATGAACTAATCCTAAACTTCTTGCCATTTTCACACCAACTAATATGATCCTCAACATTATCATAAATTGGAACGTTGCAAATTTTGCTCCATATCTCTTATATTCTTAGATTAGAAGAATAAGGGAGGACAATTCTTCTTTCCTGTATCATAGATGATACATAGGCTGTCATGCTAACTCCAGACCACACAATTTCATCATGATTAAGCTGTCTTTTAAGAATAAGACCATGTTCTAACCATGGAACATCCAAAAATTTCACCTTATTTGTCGAATTTATATCATACTTGATAAGGGGGATCACAGTTTCATAAAGCTTAAGTATACTGGGCCAAGTCCAGCTTCAGTTCTAAGGAATTGGCATAGACCAGAAGTCTTTACCATGCAACGCATGAGTTTGGGACCATTTAACCCATAAGCTATCTCTCATTTTTAGAAATTTATCAATATGTTTTGCAAAAGTAGCCTTATTCTAGGTAAGAATGTTATGAACGCCAAGCCAATTCTTATTTATGGGTTTCTCAATAGGTTTGAAAGAGATGGGAGAAAACTATCAACCATGAGTAGACCCAGACCATAAGTATTTCAGGAAGGTAGATCTTATCATTATAAGGAGTTTAAGAGGGAGGATGAAAGTTCTGGCCCAGTACACTTGCATGGAGAAAATAATAGATTTTATAAGAGTGACTCTACCAGCTTGACTTAACATTCTGTTCGACCAACACTCAAGCCTAATAGTGATTTTATCATATAATGGTAAACACTGTAGTGTTGTGATTCTGGAAGCAGTGAGAAGTAACCCTAGATAAGTAATATTGCCATGATTAGGTTTTAACCCTTTTTCTGTATAAATGGCACTAATTTGAGCATCACATACTCCTACAATGTAATTTCTAATTTTTGCAGATTGATTTTGAGGCCAGTCATGCTGTGGAACATGGAAAGAGTGTCAGTGATAGATCTAAGGTGGTGTTATCAGCAGTGCAGAAAATGACAAGGCCGTCGAAAAAAAGAAGGGATGTAACTTGGGGGTCTTTACATTTGGCATGGGGCTTAAAACTCTTTAGTGTTATTGATTTTTTTGAGCATTTGAGTCAATAGTTCCATCACCATGATAAAAATATACGCAGACATAGATCACCATGTCGTATTCCTCGCTTGTTGCCAAAATAACTAGCACTGGATCCATTGATGATGATGGAGAAGTTAATAGTGAAGATACATTCACACACCCAAGAAATGAAATGAGAAGGGAAGTTCATGTACACCATAATTCTTACAATGGCATCCCACGGAATTGTATCAAAGGTCTTCATAATATCTAGTCTCAACATGCTTTTGGTGATGTAGTTTTTCTTTTATATCCACGAAGAAGCTCATGTGATAGCTTAAAACAATTTATTAAATTCAAATAATCATTAATTCAAATGATTAATTAAATTAAAATATCATTAATTTAAATGACTAATAAATTTTAAACTTCTAATTTTTTTATGAAAATTCAAGCTTAAATGTAACCTTCCCCATTTAGAGCCCCAAAACTAACCGCTGCAGATGTTGCAGTCGTCCATAGTTATTATTTTTGGTGACGGTAATGTTAAATACATTTATATAACAGAAACACAAGGATGTGAAAATTTTTAAACTCAATTTTAAAACAGATTTCTCATTCCATTCCAGATTGCATTTTAAATTCATTACATAATACCAATTTGTAAATCACGTTCAGAGAAATACAATTATTACAAATTACGCTAAGGGCGATGTATGAATTTGTCCCCTTGGGTGATTGGAGTCTAAATATAGGCACTAAACAATTTTTTCATTGCAACCAATTACACAGCGGAATCAAATAAAGGACTCCTAATAGCTAGCTTGCCTCCTGCACGTCTTTGGAAGTTTGCTCGTCTAAAGGAGATCTTGAAAACCTTAACTCTCAAAATACTCAAAACCAATTGAACATCCGAGAGTTTAAAGGGAAAACATAAAATTCGAGTTAGACAAAAATACTGGTGTGAATAACAACCTACCATCTCGAACCATGTAGATATCTAGTGAGACCACGCCGCTTAGCGGAACGGGTTTCCCCCTCACTGGTATCTTAACCCAATTTATAATAACCATATACTATACACCTGCATCCACAATGGTTAATACATAACATAATAAAATGTATCATGATGATATGCAAACATGTAATATTTTTTGGGCTTCCCATCCCTATTCATCTTACTATATGTCTCAAGTTAAAGTTTCTATGGTCACTATTAGCCTATTAGTTTTCATGGGCTAACTAATAACCTTTAATTCTTTATGGATTTCATATCCACTTTCATATTTTTCATGGGATCACTATGAATCTATTGGTTTCTATCGATACTATTATCCAATCATGATTTTCATGGGATCACTATGAAACTATCGGTTTATATTAAGACTATTATCCAATCATAGTTTTCATGGGATCACTATGAACCTATTGGTTTCTTTCAATAACTTATTCTAGGCCTAGTTTTAATAGGATCACTAAGAAACTGTTGGCTCCAACCAATAACAGTTTCCATAATGTAGTTTTTATGGGCTTACTAAGAACCTGTCTAGACCAATAATCCTTTGACCAGTCTTGGGCATCCTATATTATGGTCTATCTAACCTCATGGATGTTATTCTACTCACATAAGAGTTAAATTCAATGTATATTCACTACTGGGTCAACCTAGCCTGATATTCTAACCTTAACATTCCTAGATGCAGTTATGGATTATAAATGAAGTGAATATGGTTACACATGCAATCAGGATAACTAATCAAACAACAGAACAATATATTCCATGGTCAAATTTATTGTAATCATTTTTCTAATGAAATATGGTTAATATCCATAACCCACCATCTTTAGAAAGGAAAGCTTTCTCTAAAATTTCAAAGTTAAATATCATTTCAAAATTCTTTTACATTGCTATGTGTTTACTTTAAAAATGAGATTGGGTTCTCTAATTTGAAAACACTCTCCTTTTCGACATCATAGAGCAGCCGAGCCCTCCCTCCTCTTCCAACTCATGGGTTAGAAGTAAGTGACTATGCCCCTTTCGCTACTCTAATCTAGCGGCAAGACCCTTCGAATTCATTGCTTAAAATTTTAGACATCCTCTTTCGAAACCATGAAATATATTTTTAGAACACTTGGAAACATTCCTTTTGAAACACTTAAAAACATAGCTTTCGGAACACTTAGAAACATACCTTTCAAAAGTGTTGGGTTCAAGTATAAAGTGTTTCAGCGACTTCAATCATGTGGAAAGGTATAGGAGCGGCATCCACCCTTTTGCAAGTATAAGTTGAAAGAAAAGCAGCTTCAATGCTTGTCGATGGGTATTGATTCAAAATCCTACCCTACGAACTCATTAATTTGAAGAGTTATAAAAGCAGTCTCTTACTAGAGTGAATGGTTTTAATGTGGCATCTAGGGTGTCGAAGGTGTTTTCAAAAGCAGCAACCTTTCATAAGCATACTTTAAACAATGGCAGACTATAGGACTGAAAGCGTTGAAGACAACTTCACCCCTTTCGAATGCATACCTTAGCCACCCAATTCCCTTCCATCTAAACTCAATGCACTACATACTAAGACTCTTGTTATAGTGTGTATAGTGTTGAAAGGGTTGTATGGTGACAGAAGCAAACGGGGTAAGTGGCGAAGCAGTAATTAAATCTAAAACTATATTTTTGCCTTTAAAGTAAGTCCTCTTTACCTAACCATTAATATTTGTCAAAATTTCAGTGGCTATGAAATCTTTATCATATACTCTTCTGAAAAATTACTGCACATTTTAATTTAAAATATTTGAAACTTTTTATACTTAACAAAATAGCCTAAAATCTTAAATAACAATTTAGCCCTCTGGCTTAATTAATTTATTTACCTTAGTAAAACATTTAGAAAAATTTCCAAAAATCATAATAATTCACATTAGATATGTTTTCTAACATATATAAATTTCAGACCTGAAAACATTATTTAATTGCCTTAAATAATTTAAACTAGAAATTAGCTAGTTTCTCTCATAGAAAATTCATGATAAATCCGTAATTACTTAGAAAATTATAAAACTTGAAACTCACTTCTAAAATAATATTTTGACCATATCTCAAAAATGAAAATCATTTGAATGTCATATGATAGGTTTTCTAATCTACACATATTATAAAATACATATTAAATCATATAAATCATTAACAAGTATATATATAAGTGTGTGTATATATATATCCATTTAATCCATCAAAACATATCATCATTCATCTAATCATACGGTTTAAAATCTCAACCCAAACTAAATCATTCAAGATTATTTATATGAGATGGTTGACATCATTATTCATCTTGTTTAGATAAAGAACTTGAGATTTGTTATTGCTTTAATCTTCCTAGCTTAAACCTTAGCCTCTAAATGGATTTTTTGCTCCTTTTCTTCTTAGGGTTATTGTAACATCTTTCCTTTTGTACTTTTTAAATCGACGATAAACCACACACGTCAGACTCAAACCATACAAAAAGGCAAATTTTTATTAGGGTGAATAAGAAAAGTACAGAAAGAAATAAAACAAAACAGAATCTCACCGAGGAATGACAAAATATAATAATCAAATAACAGTTCATGAAGCTATTTAACAAAACATTTGACTATACTTATACAATACATATCAGAGTTACACATACCAAAGAATAATAAATAATGCAGCGGAACAGTTTGAATGCAGTGGAATAAGGTAAATAATAGTAATACAATCTTCGTCTTCATCCTCCAAAAGTAAAGTCTTCGAATCTTGAAAAATGCTCAAACTGACCCGAGCGAATTGAAAAGACAAAACACTTGAGATAAAACTAAAAGATCTTATGTAAATTAAATAAGTAGTAAACAATATGAGTGGAACGGCATCAGAGATGTTTATGGGATTTGACATCTCCTATCCAGTGTCAAATGTGAGTGCAGTAACTTAAGAGATGCTCAGGATTCATATCTCCTAAGGATCCGTTAAACTATTTACTATGTAGTAATATTTCGCTATTATAATAATGCCTATAGTAAAATAAACTTACTTTTAAATAGCGTTAAGGAGTGACCCAATATTCCCCTTAACATGTAATAGTCCCAGTAGTCCGTCCAGTATCATCGTATCTCCAAATCGGGAGACTACCCTATATACTCCATGGGCTACGGGAGAAAACCAAACTCGTACAAGGCTCGCTAGGGTAGGTGACACGGCACACAAGGCAATGCCAGGGTAGATATACCAATTACCATTCGGACTGGTGGTGACGCATAGAGTACAGCTACCGCCCACCTCGAGCTACACCTCCAAAATCAAAAATCAAAAGTGTCCACCGAATCAATCTCAAAGTCCTAATATAATGGAATGTTATCTAAGGAGTGTGACCGATAAGAGGAGCTACGTCACTGGCCGGAGTCGCTCCTGTTTTAGCCACTTTATGCCAACTCACGGGAGTCGGGTCCACGTATATACCTTAAAGGAACGCCGCCGTCATCCTACTTCATTCTGGAATCTTCATGCTTACACGGTTGTTAAAGCATTTTTCGAAGTTGGCAAAGAGTATGACAACTCCCGATCTCGGTCTCTTTAACAACCAAACGTTATTATAACACCACGGTCATTTCATAATAATTATACTCCAAAACCAGAATAAATATCCATTTCAAAACCATATAAATACGATATCTTTTCCATTTCAAAACCAAATCAATATGATATCATTTTTACAAAAACCCAAATCAATACAATATCATTTTTATTTCAATATATCCTTTTTCCAAAATCATATCACTTCTAAAGTTATATACTTCGAAACCAAACACTTGAAATTATAACACTTTCAAATCATAATACTTTGAAACTCATAACTTTGAAACATAACTTCCATCACTTAAATGGTTTAAATATTAAAATACTTTATACAATAAATAGCTTCTTCAATTTCGCATATCAATTCTAAAACAACTCAAATTCCAAAATTTTAAATTTAACAAAATCCCAAATCACAAATTTCAAAACGATTCAGTTTTCGAATAAACTATTCCAAATTTTATCGATTTCAAAACAGATTTCCACAGAATAAACCATTTCAAATTCTATATAATTCAACTTTAAGTATTAAACAATTTCAAAACCAAGTTGGTAATTACGATTCAACAATTAAATTTCAATTATTTAGTTTTGAAATATTTTACATCATAAATCCATTATCATTTAAATAAAACTCAAATTTCAAATAGCTAAATATTTCCTTCAATTTATTTACTTGAAATATTCATTTAATTCACCTTAAACCAAAATCAAGTTATAAAATCATACCTCCTAAGATTTCAAATTTAATAAATTTCACATCAAGCTTATTTGAGTTTGGTTCTTAAATAAATTCAGTTTCAAATAAATCTCAAATTTATCTTTCAACCGTATTTCATTTAAATCATTATAAACTATATATTGAAATAAAATTTAAATACTTAACCATATTATCTTCAGTAAAAGAAAACTTATTATTAAGCTTATTCTACATTAAAACAAATTTATACATAACTTAAAATTAAGAATAAAATAACATTTATATAACATCAAAAATCAATATTTATATAAACAATATATTTCTTTACAAAACTATAGAAATCATTTCAAAATATTTTTATATAGAGACCACGGTGTCTGTATAACACTAGGATGGAAAGAACTTGTACTACAGTCAGAAAGTTCACGCTACCAAATATGGGGAGAGCTTGAACTAAAGATAATGTTTCCTTCAATCTTCCATGAATATTATTTTGATCCAAATAACGACGTGTTATTATATAATCAAAACTTTTCAGAGGAAGAAATGGAAGATAGTTGTCCCAGCATTAGTGACTTAGCCAGGAATGCAGAATTCGATCAAATGGCCGACACTGATTAAAAATTCATTATCCTTAGAGGCAACGTGTCCCTCACCTTTTGCAAAAAGAAGGACAGATGTAAAAGTAGATTCCAGCCAATCCTTCCAGCTCACACGAAGACTCCAGAAAATGTAACGTTGGCAGTATTTTATTCACAGCTTTATTAGTGCTTACTTTATGTAATAATTAATGTACGGAATCTTCAAGCCAGATGTATTTTAGTTTTTACCGGCATAACCGGCTGTAGTGTGTATAAATAGATAGGTTCTGCTTCAAACAAAATATAGAAGCAATCTTAGAAATATTGTAAGCTCTTCAGTTCTCTAATGGAGAACTAAATTTCTCTTTCATTCCTCTTATGCTATTTTAAGTTCTTTAGTTACTTTGTCACTCTGAGAGATCATCAATAAAAAAAGAGTATCTGAGTTCAAGCTGCGCCACTCAAGGTGTTAACAAATCTATTCTCCATGAATCAGGTACATCCGCTGCTCTTTCTTCTTCTCCTTTGTAATATATTAGAGCAAGTTTTCAGATTTTTATTAAGGTATCTTTTAGGGATTTACCTAGAAGATTTTGTATCATATATAGCTCGCTTATTTTAATTTTTGAATTTTCCTACCCCCCGTTTGAATCTGGTATCAAAGCATGGTTGATTCTAGTGTTACAAATTACAACTTTGTTTTATCATGTAAAATTAAATTGTTATTTTACTGCAGAACCCTCTGAGTTAGTTCTAGGGTAGAAGAGAGGCGTAAATCCCATTTTCAACTAAACATGGTAAACTGTAAGGTAACAACGAAGTTGAATATGTATACAATAAAAGGAATAATTGGAAACCGGGGAATTAATCATACTCTTATTACTCGTGTTTTCAATTTTTGTTTCTTTAAATTGATCTCTCAAAGTAAATCTATAAAAGAACTTAGAAGCATAAGTAGGAATGAGTCTTTAAAAATTATAAGAAAAAGAACTTTTAAAATTGATCCTTCATCCTCTAGACGACTAAGTTACCTCAATCTTGAGTATAATTTCAAAAATCACAGTATAATCAGTCTTGATAAATACAGTTTTTTTTGTCACTTTGAAAAGGGTTTTCAACATATATTACATAGTGATAATAAATAGTTAAACTCAATAACAAATTTAATTATAAATTTAGGAATTTCTTTAGAACAACACGACAATTCTACAGCAAGGACTTTGGAAACAATTGCCAAAAACCTTGAAAATAAATATAAAATCTTAAAACAATTAGTAGAAAATTTTGATTTTGTTAAAAATCAAAACGAAAATATTCTACACAGCTTAGTTAATTTAAAAAATAACTTTCCAGATAAGTCATCAGTAAACGAGCTCAAATTTCTACTAGAAACAAATAAACCTAAAACGGTAGAACTTGAATCTAAACGAATATTAGAAAACCTCAAGTCAAAAATATTTGAATTAGATACTAAAATAAAACAAGTTGAAACAGTATTAAAAGAAGTAAAACAGATCGTTAGTGGCTGAGTTTATGAACAAATTCTTACAGAAAGCAATTGAAGAAGCAAGTAAATTCGCAACTCAACCAGTTCCAAAACAAGGATTTACCGTATGTTCTGGTAACAGTCTTTCCGATAAAGAGTATCCAAAATTATTTAATATAATTATAAGTCTTAATCTTCAAATTTTAGAAAAACTTGAACAGCTTGAGAACAAACAGTCTTTTAATCAGGAATTAGATAAAATCTCTGAACAATTATCAAAACTAAGCTTAGGAGAACCGGTAGTCATTAAAGCCAGACAACCAGAAGTTTATAAATTTTGGATTCCAAAATGATTAATAATAGAAAATCCTTCTCAGGACCTAGTAGAACCCTAACAGAAGTTACCTCCAGTAGGTAACCAAAAGGTGAAATTTCTAGCGTTTTATCAAAATTTAAATCTAGGAAAGAAAAACAGACAGTATGATTAGACGAAGAAATAGACTTAGACCAAAATCTAGATATTTATAATAATAATCATCTAGATCTTTTAAATCCAAGAATTTTCTACCAGACAAGAATAACAAACATTAATACCACGTTAATTAGAAGTATACGGGAAGAAGAGATACGCGTAATAGACAACAGTGTAACGTTAGACATTTTATATCCAAAAACTATTCAGAAGTTAAAAAACACTTGGAAAAGATTTTTTCACCTAGGGCTAATAGTCATAGGAATCAAAACTTCAACCAGAAAAGGATTAGGAACGAAACTTTTAACGCTTGTCCTAGATAAATCTTAGACATCAAATATAGAAAAAGCATTACTTTCAGGAATGGAGATAGACCTAAACGATAAATCAGCTTTAGTATATTGTGTTCGAGATATTTTAAAAATCATAAAAGATTTAAAACACTTAAAACTTGGATTTAAAGCAAATGGATTTGAAAACTACGTAGGTAATAATCTTATTATTAGTATTGGAATAATAGGAAAAGCTAGTAACGGATCAGGGATGAAATTTAAAATTAACCTTGATGGAATTGTCCAGAACATTGCTAGTAAAGGTATTAAAATGATAGAACCACGAAGAATAAACCCAGATGATTTAGCAGGCCATGAATGGCAACTTAAAGACTTCATAGATAATGATAAAAGTTTGTTAATTCCAGAAACGCACGTTCTCTACACAAACCAATTTGGAGAACCAAACTTAAGATTCAGTAATTATAAGTTTAAACAGAATGAAGAAGAAACAGATACTGAATCAGAAATTAACGAACACTATAATTTAAACGAAATAGTTTCTGAACAACTAAACGCTATGAATTGGGACGAGGGTCCAAAATTTGATGAATATGATTCAGATCTAGAAATAGATGATGAACTAGATATTCTTGGATATCTAGTTGATGAAGAATACACTCAACAATATGATGATACTGAGAATATAGAAATAGATGAAACCTTTAAAACAGAAAGCAAACGAACATTACATGAGATCATAAATAGAAAAATTACAGTTGAAAACATAAGACAAGAAACAGATGATATGCTTATAGCATGTATAACAGAACTTGATATGTCCTATGAAGAGGCTTTTACAACCTTATCTAAACATTTTAATATGCCTCTAATAGATGATATCTCAAATAAACAAATTCCATTAAGTGATTTCTTCATTGAAACCAACTTTATGGATCAAGCTATGATTCCAGTAAATAAACGAAGTAGATTTGACAATGAACCCAGTTCTCAATATAAAGAAGGACCACTAGAAAGAGAACAATGGGCTAAACCAGATTTAGAATACACACACGAAAGCCCTTATATAGGAAAAGGCTTACGTATACCATATGGTAAATTATACAGCCATAACATGTTACTATTTGAAAACCAATCCCCTCAACTATGGCCCGAAGAAATTGTTATTTGGGAACAAAATGTTGTGAGATATTGGGAAGTAAATAAAAAACCAGAAATGGATATGTGGGCAGTCCTTGAAACCATGTTAGGTCCATTAGCATTAGGAATTTATCAGAGTCGTAAAATAGATAATCCAGCTGTAATTACATAGCAAAAATCTTTGGGAAATAACCCATATAACTTTACCAGTTTCATTAGACTATTACTCATTGGTAATGATCCAGGAAAAGGAGGAACTCTAATACAAAATACAGCTATAAGAAATCTTGAACAATTAAGTATACGAGATTTCAAATATATTAAAGAATTTAGCCAAGACTTTGCTATTACCCTAGCTCAAACTGGCAAAGCCATGGATGAAGAACTATGTAGTAAATACTTTTCAAAACTTCCAGGCGACTTAGGATGCAAATTACAAGAAGATTGGAACACAACATACGGATCAATGCCGAAATTAGGGATAGGACCAAGAATTATGTTTGTTTTTCAAGAATTAGAGAAACGTTGTAAAGAAGCTACATTACAAGAACAGATTAAAAGACAGGCTTGGGCATTTTGTAGAACAGCAATCTACACTCCTTAAGCATACGGTTTTTATAAACCTAGAAAATATCTTCGAAAATCAAAATTTTACGATAAACGTAAAAAAGACAAGTACGTCAAAAGAACTAAGCCAAATCTAAAATGTAATTGTTACATTTGTGGTGACCCTAACCATTTAGCAAACCGATGTCCAAATTGCCAAAATAATCAACAAAGAGCAAATCTAGTTGATGAAATAGGTGAATTTGATATTGAAAGTTTAAGTGAAAACGATGAAACAGAATCTATTTACAGTATAGTTTCAGAAAATGAAGAAGGAACTTCACAAAACAGTATCACTTATACACTAATGAACAACGAGGATGAATGTAATCATCAATGGATCCAGAACAGAGGAAATGATCATATACCATGTTTCATTTGCTATCGATATCCAGAAACAAATAAACGATTTCAATGTGACAAATGTTTCATAGAAATTTGTTATCTTTGTGCAAAACACCAATTTAACCTAGAACTTATCTATAAACAAAATATACCAGATAATAAAAACATTTTTCAAGAAACATTAGAAAAACATGACGCGCAAATCAAATTATTACAAATACAAGTAACTATGTTACAAAAAGATATTACACGGTTAAAAACTGAAGAAAATGACTTTAGTCAAACAGAACCAGGAAGTAATCCAACACAAAATGAACAAACAGAAAATTTAGAAAACAGTTTAACAGAAAATACAGAATTTTCCGTTAATATTAATAAATATAATACATCTTTATTAACGCTTAATTGCCGAATATGGCTTGATAATAATAAACTTATAGATACAGTTGCAATAATTGATAAAGGAAGTACTAAAAGTTTGATAGCTTATTCCTTAGTACCATCCCAATATAGAATACCGTTAAATTATACAATTACCTCCAAAATAGCAAATCAAAGTTTTATGACATTAACACACAAATTACCTGAAGAATCTATGATTCAATTCAAAGATTTTGCAGGCAATTACAGTTCAAAATATGAATTAGGACAATGCACAATTACACCAGCAGATATTAAGAGTAACGAATTTTTGCTTGGATTAAATTTTATTTTAAACTATAGAGGTAGTATTTCTTTATCTAGAAGCAGCATCACTTTCAGTAAACAAAATTACACCTTTCCCACAAATTACCACATTTTTCAATCAGAGTGCGCTTGAAAGCGTGGTGGACAGGGAGAATTAGATTTTTTAGTCAAAGATCATAATAAAAACTCTCAGAAACATAAAGAACATAAAAATGGGTTAGTAATTTTAGCAAATGAAATATTTAGAGAATTAGAAAAGGGCAAAGAGGTAAAGTATATCCCTTATCAAATTATATCTAAACTATAAAAAATAGGATTGATTGGTGATGATGTCACCAAAAACAGGGTTAATTACATATGCAAAATAAAATTAATAAATCCAGAAATTACGATTAAAACAGCCAATATAGATTATAGTCCAACAGACGTTAAAGAATTTAAAATACAGATTAATGAAATGCTAAATCAAAAGTTAATTCGCAGATCAGATAGTAGACACAGATCAGCAGCATTTATTGTAAGAAATCATTCTGAACAAAAACGAGGAAAACCCAGAATCGTTTATAACTATAAACGACTAAACGACAATACAGAGGACGACGGATATAATATACCTAACAAAGATACGTTAATAAATTTGATTCAAAACAAATGAATATTTAGTAAATTTGACTTAAAATCTGGATACAATCAATTAAAGTTAGAAGAAGATTTTATGCCTTGGACAGCCTTTATGTGTTCTGAAGGGCATTTTGAATGGAATGTCCTTAGTTTTGGCCTGAAAACGGCCCCAGCAATTTTTCAACGTTTTATAGACAGTATTTTTAAAAAATATGAATTTTGTTTTGTTTATATAGATGATATTCTTGTTGCAAGCAGTAGTATTAAAAAACATGAAAATCATCTTAAAATAATTTTTCAAGAAATAGAAACAAACGGGTTAGTAGTATCAAAACGCAAAATGGAACCTTTTAAACAAAAAATTTCATTTTTAGGACTAGAAATCGGAAACGGTAAGGTTGAATTTCAACCTCACATTTCACATAAAATTATTAAATTTCCAGATAAATTAGACAATAAAAAGAAAATTCAAGCATTCTTAGGCCTATAAATTATGCTAGAAAGTTTATACCTAATCTAGCAAAAATGGTTGGACCACTTTACGGAAAAATCTCAAAAAATGGAGAATCTAGATTGAATTCTGAAGACATAAGACTTGTTCAAAAAATCAAAAATGAATTAAAAAAAGATTAAACCTTTAGAATTACCTCTAGAATTAGACTACATTATAATAGAATGTGATGGTTGCAAAGAAGGATGGGGAGCCATCTTAAAATGTAAGCCATCCAAGTACAGTGATCGATCAACAGAGAAAATTGCAGCCTATGCAAGCGGCAATTTTCAGACTACATCAAAATGGACATCCTTAGACTTTGAAATCCAGGAATTAATTAATGCTTTAGATAAATATAAAATTTATCTTAATAAAGAATTTACAGTTCGTACTGATTGTGAGGCAATTGTCAAATTCATATCTAATGAAAACTCTAAAAAAGTAAACAGAACGCGATGGTTAAACCTACAGAATCTTATTCAAGGGAATGGATATAAGATTAATTTTGAGCACATCAAGGGCAACAACAATTAGCTAGAAGATATATTATCCAGGAAATTATCTTATATTTTTAACCAAGCTTGTGATTTTCAGGAAAGGAATAATATGAATGTACAGATAGACAAAGGAAAGGAGAAAGCCGAACATAGTAACACAACAAATAAATCACAGAAAGTGGAAGTGCAAACTCCATTAGCAGAAACAGAAGTTAAAACAGAAACATCATCTCCCAACAGAACAGACAATCAAATTCCATGTATGACATTTGGTCAGAACTCTCTGAGTATCTACAGAAACGATGATCCTAGGAGGTTTAAACCCTTGGTTCGAATAAACAATCAATCTCAACAGTGCCTTCTTGATCATCTATGGAACTTACGGACCATAGACCAAGAAAGGAAGAATAAACAGAAATTAGGCAATTGTTTAGCCTTTTACTTTTCTAGAATACAGCAAAAACCTCTTTCCAAAAACTTCTTTTGTTATATTATTTTCAAAGGAAATTTTACAGGAATTTTCAAACAGTATAGCCAAGTTCAAATGGCTATAAACAATTTTTAAAATCCTATTTTCAAAGGCTTTTATAATTTAAACGATGCTTTGACAGAAGCCCGAAACTTTTTTGGGCCAAACTACTATGTTGATCCAGAGTGTCACCAGTCCTATGCCCAAACTACTTCCTCTCATCCACCTACTCCAAATGATCTTCTCCAAACCCAGGCAATTCAATTAAATGACCTTCAAAACCTCTACCAGAAATCTCAAACCCAACTTAGCCAGTTATTACAAGAAAACCAGCTCCTCAAAAATCAACAGCAACAGACCTCATACATCCAAAATACAAACAAACTCCTAGAAAAACGAATCCAACAACTAGTTGTAGAAAGAGACGATCTACAACAAAACCAAGCTAAACAACCCAAAACACTTTCTCAGCAACAGCTGTCAAACCACTTAAAATTAAAACCATATCCTATCCTTCAAGATCTTTACAAACTTGCAGGAACAGATGTTCAGTTAAAAATTGAAACGATGGTAGAAGAACGATGGAACCAGCATTTAACAAAACTTCAGAAAAACTTAGCACAGATGTATAAAGACACTGCTGAAGGACACCAGTTTATAGTCGTACAGGACCGACGATCAAACATGCTGAAAGCAAGAGTTGATGAATCACTCTTACCTTGCAGTATTGATCAGGTTGTCGATTTCTTCGATCATGGGATGTTATCCCATATTACATTTTCCAGGTCTACAGATCCAAAAATCCTTGAGAAATTTGGAAAACGCTTTGCAATGGTGGCGTTACAGTATCTAAAACTAGTACCAGGCATCATGGTATGCATTAATTCCACAACCCCAAGCTACCATTATGGACAGAATCACCAGATCATACCAGCTTTTCATCGCATGGTAATATTTAAACATAATGGATATACTCGGGAGCATGCGTCAAAAAGTTTAAAATGTTATTATCAACAGTTTGAAGGATCCACAATATGGTTTGAAGCACACAAACCATGGGAATTTCATCACAACAAACGCAACCTAGTGGCACCACTAGGATGGAAAGAACTTGTATTACAGTCAGAAAGTTCACGCTACCAAATATAGGGAGAGCTTGAACTAAAGATAATGTTTCCTCCACTCTTCCATGAATATTATTTTGCTCCAAATAACGACGTGTTATTATATGATCAAAACTTTTCAGAGGAAGAAATGGAAGATTGTCCCAGCCTTAGTGACTTAGCCAGGAATGCAGAACTCGATCAAATGGCCGACACTGATTAAAAATTCATTATCCTTAGAGGCAACGTGTCCCTCACCTTTTGCAAAAAGAAGGACAGATGTAAAAGTAGATTCCAGCCAATCCTTCCAGCTCACATGAAGACTCTAGAAAATGCAACGTTGGCAGTATTTTATTCATAGCTTTATTAGTGCTTACTTTATGTAATATTTAATGTACAGAATCTTCAAGCCAGATGTATTTTAGTTTTTACCGGCATAACCGGCTGTAGTGTGTATAAATAGATAGGTTCTGCTTCAAACAAAATATAGAAGCAATCTTAGAAATATTGTAAGCTCTTCAGTTCTCTAATGGCGAACTAAATTTCTCTTTCATTCCTCATATACTATTTTAAGTTCTTCAGTTACTTTGTCACTCTGAGAGATCATCAATAAAAAAAAAAAGAGTATCTGAGTTCAAGCTGCGCCACTCAAGGTGTTAACAAATCTATTCTCCATGAATCAGGTACATCTGCTGCTCCTTCTTCTTCTCCTTTGTAATATATTAGAGCATGTTTTCAGATTTTTATTAGGGTATCTTTTACGGATTTACCTAGAAGATTTTGTATCATATATAGCTCGCTTGTTTTAATTTTTGAATTTTCCTACCCCCCCCCCCCCCGGTTTGAATCTGGTAGCCGATTGCGGCCTCCATGAGCTCAAAACCCCATGGCGAGGCGAACGCTCCACCATCGGCCACCAATAACACAGTCGCCACCGGTTGGGTTAATCCCTAATCGAATTAAATTGATCAATCTAGCCGTTAAATCTCCAAACGACCACCGTTGATGCATTGCATGCGATGATCTCTGCGACCATGTACCTTCGATTCGTCGATCAGACAAAGTTGATCGCAACACAATGGATGGCTGAGAATTGTTCTCAAATTTCTAGATGGACAGAGGTTCAGATTGGAACACGAATTATAGATCTGAGAGACGCACACAAACACACATACATGCGTGTATAAAGATTAAACCAAAGCTTATTAATTAATTCAAAGCATACTTCCATACCACATTAAATTATCTAATGCATTTGTAAACTTATGTATACTTGAAGTCAAAAATACATACATACATATAAATTAAACTTTTTTACCTTATTGAATTTTTTTTTAACAAAACAAAAGTGGAACACGACAAATTAAGCAATATAGTAACAAACCTTTAAGATCCTTAAATAAGGACATTTGAGATAATAAATAAGGTAACAAATTTAAATATTGTTGTAAGCAAAATCAAAGCTTAAATTTATTATCGAAAAATTGTTAAGCATATGTAAACTTCTATTATAATTTATTGGATTAAGAACAAATAATTTATTCAACAAAGTATTCAACTTTCATGATATTTTCAATTCAAGATTAAGTGACAATATGTGTATACAATGTTTCTGTTTCAACACAAATGTCAATTATATGTATATAAACTTTCAGATCTAAAAAAAATGCAATTTGGTTTAAGAGTTTTAAACATAGATCTAAAATTAAAACATTCTTTTAATATATATACAAATTTTTTTGTTTTTGTTTTGATTTATCAAATTAAAAGTCAAATTAATTCATTCAACAAAAAATTCAAATAACATAACAATTTCAAAACAAATGAGGAAATAGCATATACATACAAACTATGAGAATAACATTTTACTTAATATAACATTTATTTGCGTTTCATTACATTGATACTTCTATATACATCTTAGGCTTATATAAATGTCTTTATTTCAAAATGTGAAATCTTGTTTATTACCTATATTAATTAAGGCTTTAAAACTAATAAATAAAATTCCCTTAAATTTGATCATATATTCATTTATACACCATTAAAGATACATTATTACCCATTTCTGCCCTAATTTATACTAATATAACCTTTAATTAGATTAATTTCTATTGATTTCCCAATTTAATTTATTAGACTCCATTAACGTTAAATTACCTTTAAGTTATCACTAACGGACAAGTGTTGAAATTGATTGCATACACCGTTCTCACCCTATTATCAATTGGATGAATATTCATTGATTCGTAGCTATTGCATTAATATCCCCGAATTTCATTCACATCTCTATTAATGTAAAATTTAATATTAAATCCCCCTTATTTGCAATTAATTCACTTATTGAATTTTTTTCCTTTCAAATAAATTAATAAATCTGAAATTTCACTCCTTAGATCCACCACTTGTTATATTATAAATGAAATTAACATTGGTTACATCCTCTGGAATTAAAAATCTTTTATGACAAATCAATTTATCCTAACTGCATAATTCGGTCAATTAACTGCAATTAATTTCACATTAAATTTTATAAATTATCAATTGAAACTTTAACAAATCCGTTACTTGATTTAAAACCCTGCTATTCAATAATTTGACATATATAGGTGAAATTAAAATTGACTTATATTTCATATCATAAATGCATACTTTATTTCGTACTATTTAGTTATATTTGCCAAGTATGTATATTAATTACTAATTATATTCTTAATTAATTTACTTCCTTGGTTTCATACTTAATAAGTTTTCACTTCCAACAATATTATAAATCACCTACAGGACAATGATGTTTTTCCTTGAATTCATTAATTAATCCAATAAATGCCTTTGTTTCCTTATATTCAATTCATTCCTATTTAAGTACGTTTATCATCAACAACACTCATTGTAATTACTTATCTACAACTATTTCATTGGTTTACTCAATAGTTACTTCTATTTACACCTTTTCTATTTTAAAACCAAATGTAATCATTTTCACTATTCATCATTATATTAATGAATTCCATCCTAGTTAATATTTTTATTAATATTTCACAAATTCAACCTTTCTATTGGTTTCTTATTTTAAACCTATAACCAAGTATGACAATTTATATTATTTCAATTTGTTGCCATATAAATATTATATTGTCAACGTTTAATTACAATTGTTTCATCAATTTATTTTTTTACATTTGCATCATTATAAATTTTAAGACTTTATTTCTTTCCAGATTAAATTAAAATCTTATTAAATTAACTCATTTTAAACCATCGAATTTACGGATCGTTACAATGTATTTCTCTGTTCGACTTACAGGCTTTAAAAGCATGATAAAAAAATTAATCTTTTCTTCCCTGATCTCCTGTAGGATATGATCTATAAACAAAACATGTTTATAATAACATGATATAAGTTTAAAAAAATATTTTAAGTGAAAATTGAAAAGAAATTTTTACTGGAGATAAAATTTACAGTAAATTTTAAAAGTATGACCAAATTCAACTTTGTCAATTTATTGATTCATTTATATGATCTGTTTTGCAATCAAAAATCATGATTTTTAAAGATAGTTCCGAGATATTTAGTTTCGAATTGAAGGGGGATTTTCAAGATGAACTAAATTAGGTGTTTCATCGTTTTATGGTGATCACGACGACATTAAACTTTGGGGTCTCTACTGAAGCAAGCATGGTGATGGACAATGTCGGCAAAAATGGTGGAAGGAGGCCTAAGCCACTGTGGCGAAGGCAAGGTGTTTTTGTAGGGTTTTAGCTCATCGAAGTTTAAGGTAAAAGTTCATCGTCGTCATGAGGTCGTGTTGAACGGTACCTTGGGGAATCGAAGTAGGGGAAGTTGGCGAAGTTTTGGTTAAGTCGACGAGGATGATCATGAACAACTTGTCATGGGCAAGGCAATTTGACCGGGGGTGTTGGTTCCAGAAAAGGATGTGAAAAGATCGATTTTGATCGACAACGTGATTGGGTGATCTGAGCGCTCAGGTAATGTGAGGAGTTGATCGGTGACGGTAGGCGTCGGCTTTGATGATCGGAGTCGCTCCGATTGATCGTGTACATGCATGTGCATTTTTGTATCAGGAATTGGGTTTTGGGTTTGGAGAAGAAGGGTAACTCGAAGATGATCCCAGGGAAAAGAGGTTGTGGCTCGAGTTCGTGTTCGCGTGAATTAAGATGGATTTAAACAGTTTGAAAACAAAGTTAAAAAGAGAAAGG
Organism: Allium cepa; assembly: GCA_030765085.1. Lineage (NCBI taxonomy): Eukaryota > Viridiplantae > Streptophyta > Magnoliopsida > Asparagales > Amaryllidaceae > Allium > Allium cepa. The sequence continues at coordinate 583,264,185 of CM060940.1, forward strand.
AAAAGAAAACCTGGGTATTGCTCGGGAAGATTTAAGATTGGCTCGAGAATTTTAGTTTTGGGCTCGAGTTTTATTCAAAAAAGCATCAACCAAGTTTTAAAAATTGGGAAAAATAAATTAGGTTTCGTACGAATATTTCTAAGTTCAAAACTAAATTATTAAGCAAGATTCTAACTAAGTTCTAAAGATTGAGTGTTAAAGTAAATGTCTGAAATTTGTTTTGTTTTTATAATAATTATGAATAGGGATAATTGTTTAACTAATTTTTTTAAGTGTTTTCAAAAATGATTTGATTAAGTAATTAAGATAAGCGATTTATCTTAAGTTAATTAAGGCGTTGGATAAATAAAGACTAATTAATTTGTTGATGATTAAAGGTCAAGTTAATTATGAAATCAATTTAAAGAATTTAAATTTGTTACTATTGTGAATGATTAGAAGACAATTACTTAATTAAAAGGAATTAATTTATAATATTTAGGATGACTAATCAAGCGATTAAAGATTAAGTTGAGGATGATTAAGGTTAGTTAATTTCATAATAAAGGTTTATTAATTACATGATCAAGGTTAATTAAATATGGATTAAAAGTTAATTATTGAATGATAAGGATAAATCAATTTATAATTAAGGAATGATAATTAATTAAGGGCTAATTAAATAATGTAATTAATTAAGGGTAATTAATTAATTAAAGGTAAATTAATTAATGAAGTTGATTAAGGAATGATAATTAATTATGGAGTAATTAATTTATGTAATTAATTAATTAAATGGTAATTAATTAAGGGTTAATTAATTAATTAATTAAGAATAAATAAATAATTATGGGTTAATTATTTAATGATTAAGGGTTAATTGATTTATTAACTAAGGTTAATTAATTAATAATTAATGGTTAATTACCTTATAATTAAAGGTTAATTAATAAATAATTAAAGGTTGAAAATTTAAATGGTTTATAATTAATTAATGTTAATTAACGAAGATTAGTAATTTATTAATCTAGTTTAAGTTAAGTTATAATCAGGATTTAGTAATTAATTCATAAGAAATTAATTTAACTGAAAATTAAATTGAATCAATTTAGAATTAAACAATTAAGTAATCCTGTTTATAAATGATTATTGAATGTTTGGATTGCTTATGAATGTTTGTATTGTATGAGATGCCTTGAATTGATTGTTATCTTTGGGCTATAATATTCTGTTCTGTGAATTGAGCTGTGTGTAATTTTTTTATTTTATTTGTGATACATTTATCTGTGAATCTGTGAATGGAGGTAAGCGTTATAAGAATATATCACTTATCAATATTAATGTATTTAAATTTGTGTTGGTTGAATGATGTTACACTATTATGTAAAACCCCTGGACAACACCATACACGCACAAATATGGATCGCATGAGGAAATTGGTAAAGTCACAGATTTTTGAAATAGTTTTAAAATTGAATTTTGAATCCAAATAGTTTTGGAAATGGAATTGGGTTAAAAATGAAAAGATTTTGAAAAAGAATTATATAGATAAAAGTTATTTTGAATAAGTAGACAAAGTTTTGAATTTAAATAATTTGATTTGAATTTGAATTCAAGATTTGAAATTGAATTCTATGTTTTGAAATTATGGTTTAAAAAGGTTTTACAAGTTATATAATGTGTTTATATGGGTTTTAAACCATTTTAAAAGTATTGTTTTGGGAATTTGAATTTAACCCAAGTTTTATACTTGAAGGGCTTTAACTTGTGCAAATATAATCGGATTCTTCCAAAACGAAAACTATTTGTTTTCAAATAATAATAGCTTTCTTATAAGGAAAGGATTTCCAATTTGTATTGAAAGATTTCAAGTTTGAAATAGAATTGAAATAGTTTTGAAAGCTATGAATGAATCTTTGTGAAAGATGGTTGAACCTTGTTTTGAAATTGAAGAGGATTTTAAATGGTGTATCTTTTATATAAAAGATTTGAAATGGGAATGGTTTCGAAAGTCATGAATAAATCTCTAGAAATGGTTTTGAAAGCTATGAATTGAGTTTTTTATTTAATGATTGGATAAGTTAATCCAATTTGAAAAAAGAAATTATTTTGAATGCCGTAATTGAATCTTAGTGAAAGATTGGTGAATTTGGTGGAGTAATCTCTTTTTTTAAAGATTTTAATATGGTAATTGGTTTAAACCATTTGAAAGAAAGGTTTTGGGTAATAAGTTGTGACTTAACTGAAATCCCAATATCCATATGTTTTTAAATATTGCGCTCATTATTCGGTTTAGCCGGGAGAGGATCTTATATCATATAACCCATTCCGAATAATGATACGATGATATGAATAGCATTTGAAAATCGGTGGTGATGACCGAGTATTTTCGAGAACGAAAGGATAACCCGTCGAATGTCTCTGCATTGAGTCATGCTGGTATAGAGATCTCCATATTTGATGGGGAGTCCGATCGGGATTATGAATACCCGAATTTGCAAGGGATTCTTTGGAAGTGCCTTCGGCTCTGTTCGAACCCGGAACAGACTTTTATGGATGTTTGTCTGACATTACACTTTGAGATGTAATGCTAGTTTCTATCAAATACATTTCTGTTTGTTGGCGAAGATTTATTCTCTTAGCTTAATACACCTCTCTAAGACGTATGAGCTTAGAGGTTATGTAGTTGATGGTTACTAGTGATACATTCCCAATTTGGTAATGTGGTATACGAAGTGCTGCTGATCATTTGTTGATTGAAGCATGGCTTTTGGCAAAAGCGTAGCTTTGTGGACGAGACTTCGTCGAGCCTCATAACCCGAAAATCATCGAAACAGGAATGTTGCGGCAAGGTTTTCAGGGGTCGTGCCCCTAGGGTATGTCCATTTCCTTCTGGATAAAAGGTGCTATCATGGTATGGAGCCCAGATATTTACCTATATGGTTGCTGCATACTTATTACTGTGTGGTTATCGGTTGAGGCCCTCGGATAAAGGTCGATAACGACAGGGGATGGCATATCTGTAGGTGTTTCTTTCGGGCAGGGGTAACCCGGCCTTATGTTGGTAGGGAACCTTCTGGTTCTTGGGGGCGTCCCTCCAGAGGCGTTCCATTTATTAAGGAAGTTCCTTAGCCTGACTATTTGTTGGAAATCCAATCATCCAATATGATCCCTTTACCATTGCAGTTGTATAACCTGCCACCTCAGGTGGTAGCTATAGCAGGCATAATATAATGGTACTTATGCTGGCTAAGATTAATATTGTACTTTCAAAAGGTTTTCAGCACTATGCACTAATAATAATATCAAATTATTTTCGCGTATCAAGCATTTTGACGGTCATAAGGAGAAATCTCCTCCAAGTGTGCACTTGCATTGTGTGTGTGGTGGGAGGCATTATGGCAGTTTCATTTTCCAAAAAGCATTACAGATTTCAATTTTTAAAATCTTTTGTTGTTCGTTTTAAAGAATAAACTGTTTTTGTTTGCTCACACCAGTCCCATGACTAACCGGGAGTTATTGTTCCCTTCCTAAACTCCCAGTGCCCACAATTTTCCACACGGGTAGTCTAGAGTTGGGTTTTTCAGATACTCTAATAGTAGGAGTAGATTCGATAGCATCTAACCTTTGGATTTTGGCAATAGCATTTTGGGGATCGGATTTTCTCAAGGTGACCGACCTTGCTTAGTACAACTTGATTAGGAGTTCGAGCTATTTCTGAATTGGTGATTTGGAGATGGAACTTGCTGATATTGGAGTTCCTTCTTCGCAGTTCAAGTTTATGTTATCTCTTTCCACTGCTGTATCTTATTTTTGATATTTGTATCGATATCTCAATTGTATCATTATTGTATCGGATGTTGCGTGTCAATGATATATTATTCATTTTTCTTCCACTATGTTGTTATACTTAGTGTGTTATAAGCTTCGGCGAACTAGATTCGGCGTTTGAATCTGCAGCATTCGAGTACAAGTGAAGTATGGGTGTCGATTTTCAAAGGTCGAGTCAGGGTCGTTATAATTGGTATCAGAGCTAAAGGTGGAAACTTTAGCTCAGGAGTATAACAAATTAGGTAACTCATTAGAGATAGGGTGAGTATACCATAGAATGAGTATATCCCTAAGATATCCGTCCGTATGCCTAAGTAAATTCTCTTAGTATCCACTGATAGTTGGTATGAGTGCAAGAAGAGGACGAGTAGGGGACAGGGAAGTACCACTACAAATGATCAATGCCCTGCAACAACGGAAACAATCTTTTCTCTATCAATTTCTTTTGATTCACCTTTCGTTTTCGATTCTTTGCTTGCTTCGTGGCAGCTCGAGGGAGAAGTTTTGGTGTGGTGGCTCTATGAATCGTTACAGATAGGTTATTAATTCATATTCTCTTCATCAGATTCTTATCATGCTTTTCTTTTTTAACTTCATTGAATTTGAGATATTATTTTAAATAAATTGGTTAACAAATATGAAGATAGATTAATTTGTATCGATATTTCGACTAAAACCAAATTTGAAATTCTATTGTAATTTTTTTGTGATAATCAAAGTCTAAAGATGGACAAGATAGTGTATATTTTGGGATATTCTGACCTGAGTTGAGTATCTGTTATCTATTTTTTTGGGTCCAGATATGTTCTATGGATGGTTAGTTGTCCCTATGAACTGACCAATGCCCCTGCATATTTCGTAGATCTGATGACCCGAATATTTTTTGAAATATTGAATGAATTTGTTCTCACAATTATTGGTGATATTCTGATTTGGTAAGCCAAATACAAAATTGACAATCAGCTTGATTAATGAGTCGATTCTCTATCTTAGTACCCATCCTTTGTTGTCTCCCTGGTAAATTTCGGGGACGAAACTTTCTTTAGGGGGGAATCTGTAACATTCCTGTTTTTAAATCAAATTTAAATTAGCAATTAATTTAATTTTTGTAATTAATTTGTGAATTAATTTGGTATTTTCAAAAATTAAATTAGATATTTGTTTGTTTATTAATACAAATGAACATAAATGTAATTTTGAAATAGAATTTCTAACTGGAAATTCAGAAATAAATATTTTGATTAAATTAATTTATCTGTGAATTAATTTGAAATTGTGAGAATAAAAAATATATATAAGTATTTAAAATAAAGAATTTGATTTGGAAATCTAAATATTTTATAAATAGATTATAATTTGGAATTTGAATTTGAAATTCAAATACATATATGTTGAAAATAAAGATTTGGAAATAAATTATGATTAGGATAAAATTTATACTTATAAAAAATTGTTTGCTCATTTATAAATACAAATTGATTTTTATATTAATTTTTGAATTTGAAAATTTAAAAATAAAAGTTTTGAAAATATATTGGACTTGGAAAAATCTATAATTTGATAATAGAAAAACTGGTTTTGTTGTTATAATATGTATGTATGTATATATATGTATATATATTCCAAAAGCTATTTAAAGGTTAAATTATAACACACACACACACACACATATATATACATATGTATGTTTATTTATTACGGCATAATTGATTTTAAAATCATATTCTTCAAGTTATAAATATATATATGAAAAAAATTGTAATTATTGAAAAGTATAAACTACATATATACATACATACACATATATATATTTAAAAGTTTAATAGTGTGAAATAAGTTTAATATTCTTTTTCTTTAAGATAATATAAATATATAAATATAGTTTGAAAATATAGATAATTGATAAATTAATAAGATAAAGAGGTAAAACATAAAAAAAATATTTAATTTTGACATTTGTAAATTATATAATATGCATTCATGCAAGTGTAAGCAAATGGTGGCATGCAAATTACAAATGGCATTAGGATTTTCCTTTTTGATTTATTTTCAAAAACAAATAACAAGACAAAGTTCAGATCAGCTATAAACTTAGATTGAGACCAAAACCAGAAAAAAAATGAAATTCAAAGCAAAATGAAAATCTAGAACCAAAACAGATTTAAATTTGCAAACTGGAAATCAAAAAATAGCCTCAGCTCATTCATAAAATCAAGACCAAGTTTCAGGCAACTCATAGATCAGAGCAACATAAAATCGAATTCTAGATCAAGCACATGTAAATGCAAATTCAACTTAGTTTAAATCAAAGCAAGGTCAGTTTCAAAGCTACTGATCTAAAGTTCAAGACCAGAAAACAAAAATGTCTGGCCTATGTTCTTGCAGGAAACTGGTGAGCAAACCCTTTAACCCTCTTTTATCTTAATGACCATTGAAGTATGATCTGAATTATGCTTAAATAATTATGTGGATATACTTGCATGTCTGTGTCTATGCATGTATTTCTCTGTTCTACTTACAGGCTTTAAAAGCATGACCAAAAAAATCAATCTTTTCTTCCCTGATCTCCTACAGGATATGATTTATAAACAAAATATGTTTATAATAATAGGATATAAGTTTAAAAAAAATATTTTAAGTGAAAATTGAAAGAAATATTTACTGGAGATAAAATCACAGTAAATTTTAAAAGTATGACCAAATTCAACTTTGTCAATTTATTGATTCATTCATGTGATCTATTTTGCAATCAAAAATCATGATTTTTAATGATATGTCTAAGATTTTTAGTTTCGAATTGAAGGGGGATTTCCGAGATGAACTAAATTGAGTGTTTCAACGTTTTATGGTGATCATGGCGACATTAAACTTTGGGGTCTCTGCTGAAGCAAGCATGGTATGGACAATGTCGGAAAAAATGGTGGAAGGAGGTCTAAGCCACTGTGGCGATGGCAAGGTATTTTTGTAGGGTTTTAGCTCGATCGAAGTTTCAAGTAAAAGTTCATTGTCTTCATAAGGTCGAGTTGAACGGTGCCTTGGGGAATCAAAGCAGGGGAAGTGGCAAAGTTTTGGTCAAGTCGGCATGGATGATCGTGGACAGCTTTTCGTCGGCGAGGCGATTTGACCAGGGGTGTTGGTTCCAAAAAAGGATGTGATCAGCTCGATTTTGACCGACAACGTGATTGGGTAATCTGAGTGCTCGGGTGAGGTGAGGAGATGATTAGTTACTGGTAGGCGTCGACGTTGATGATCAGGGTCGCTCTGATTGATCGTGTACGTGCATGTGAATTTTTGTATCAGGAATTGGGTTTTGGGTTTGGAGAATAAGTGTAACTCAAAGATGATCCCAGGGAAAAGAGGTTATGGCTCGAGTTCGTGTTCGCATGAATTAAGCTGGATATAACAGTTTGAAAACAAAGTTAAAAAGAGAAAGGAAAAGAAGAAACTGGGTATTGCTCGGGAAAATTTAAGACTGGCTCAAGAATTTTAGTTTTAGGCTCAGGTTTTATTTAAAAAAGTATCAACCAAGTTTTAAAATTTGGGTAAAAAGTAATCAGGTTTCAAAAGAATATTTCTAAGTTCAAAACTAAATTATTAAGCAAGATTCTAACCAAGTTCCAAAGATTGAGTGTTAAAGTAAATGTTTGAAATTTGTTTGTTTTTAAAATAATTATGTATAGGGATAATTGTTTAATTAAATTTTTTAAGTGTTTTCAAAAATGATTTGATTTAGTAAGTAATTAAGATAAGTGATTTATCCCAAGTTAATTAAGGCTTTGGATAAATAAAGACTAATTAATTTCTTGATGATTAAAGGTCAAGTTAATTATGAAATCAATTTAAAGAATTTAAATTAGTTATTATTGTGAATGATTAAAAGATAATTACTTAATTAAAAGTAATTAATTTATGACATTTAGGATGATTAACCAAGCGATTAAAGATTAATTTAAGGATGATTAAGGTTAGTTAATTTCATAATAAAGGTTTGTTAATTACATGATCAAGGTTAATTAAATATGGATTAAAAGTTAATTAATGAATAATAAGGATAAATCAATTTATAATTAAGGAATGATAATTAATTAAGGGCTAATTAATTAATGTAATTATTAAGGGCTAATTAATTAATGTAATTAATTAAGGATAATTAATTAATTAAAGGTAAATTAATTAATGAAGGTGATTAAGGAATGATAATTAATTATGGAGTAATTAATTTATGTAATTAATTAAGGGTTAACTGATTAATTAATTAAGAATAAATAATTAAGGGTTAGTTAATGATTAAGGTTTAATTGATTTACTAATTAAGGTTAATTAATTAATAATTAAGGGTTAATTAATTTATTATTAATGGTTAATTAATAAATAATTAAAGGTTGAAAATTTTATTGGTTTATAGTTAATTAATGTTAATCAACCAAGAATAGTAATTTATTAATCTGGTTTAAGTTAAGTTTAATTAGGATTTAGTAATTAATACATAAGAAATTAATTTAACTGAAAATTAAGTTAAATTAAATTAGAACTAAACAATTAATTAATCCTGTTTATAAATGATAATTGAATGATCGGATTGCTTATAAATGTTTGTATTGTATGAGATGCCTTGAATTGATTGTTATCTCTGGGCTGTAATATTCTGTTCTGTAAATTGAGCTATGTGTAATTTATTTATTTATTTTGTCTGTGATACATTTATCTGTGAATCAGTGAATGGAGGTAAGCGTTATAAGAATATACCGCTTACCAATATTGATATATTTAAATCTGTGATGGTTGAATGATGTTACACTATTGTGTAAAACTCCTGGACTACACCATACACACACAAATATGGATCGCACAAGGAAATTGGTTAAGTCACAGATTTTTGAAATAGTTTTAAAATTGATTTTTGAATTCAAATAGTTTTAGAAATGGAATTGGGTTAAATATGGAAAGCTTTTGGAAAAGAATTTTACTGATAAAAGTTATTTTGAATCATTAGAAAAGTTTTGAATTTAAATAATTTGATTTGAATTTAAATAATTTGATTTGAATTTGAATTCAAGATTTGAAACTGAATTCTATGTTTTGAAATTATGGTTTAGAAATGTTTTACAAGTTATATAATGTGTTTATATGGGTTTTAAACCATTTTAAAAGTATTGTTTCGGGAATTTGAATTTAACCCATGTTTTATACTTGAAGGGCTTTAACTTGTGTAAATATAATCGGATTTTTTCGAAACGAAAACTATTTGTTTTCAAATAATAATAGCTTTCTTATAAGGAAAGGATTTCCAATTTGTGTTGAAAGATTTAAAGTTTGAAATTGAATTGAAATAGTTTTGAAAGCTATGAACGAATCTTTGTGAAAGATGGTTGATTTATTTGAAATTGAAGAGAATTTTAAATGGTGTATCTTTTATATAAAAGAGTTGAAATGGGAATGGATTTGAAAGTTATGAATGAATCTTTGGAAATGGTTTTGAAAGCTAATGATTGGATGAGTTAATCCAATTTGAAAAAAAAAGAAATTGTTTTGAAAGCCATAATTGAATCTTTGTGAAAGATTGGTGAACTTTGTGAAGTAATCTCTTTGTTTAAAGATTTGAAAATGGTAATTGGTTTAAACCATTTGAAAGAAAGGTTTTGGGTAATAAGTTGCGACTTAACTGAAATCCCAATATCAATATGTTTTTAAATATTGCGCTCATTATTCGGTTTAGCCGGGAGAGGACATTGTGTCATATAACCCATTCCGAATATTGATACGACGATATGAATAGCATTTGAAGACCAGTGGTGAAGACCGGGTATTTCGAGAACGAAAGGATAACCCATCGAATGTATCAGCACTGAGTCGCGCCGGTATAGAGATCTCTATATGTGATGGGGAGTCCGATAGGAATTGTGAATACTCGTATTTGCGAGGGCTTCTTTGGAAGTTCCTTCGGTTCTGTTCGAACCCATAACAAATTTGAATGGATGTGTGTCTGACATTACACTTTGAGATGTAAAGCTGGTTTCTATTAAATACATTTCTGTTTGGTGCCGGAGATTTATTCTCTTATCTTAACACCCCTCTTCGAGATGTACGAGCTCAGAGGTTATGTAGTTGATGGTTACTGGTGATACATTCCCAATTTGGTAATGTGGCATACGAAGTGCTGCTGATCATTTGTTAATTGAAGCATGGCTTTTGTGAAAAGCGTGGCTTTGTGGACGAGACTTCGTCGAGCCTCACAACCCGAAATGGTCAAAACAGGAATGTTGCGGCATGGTTTTCAGGGGTCGTGCCCCTAGGGTATGTCCATTTCCTTCTGGATAAAAGGTGGTATCATGGTATGGAGCCCAGATATTTACCTATGTGGTTGCTGCATACTTATTGCTATGTGGTTGTTGATTGAGGCCCTAGGATAAAGGTCGATAACGACCGGGGATGGCATATGTTTAGGTGTTACTTTCGGGCAGGGGTAATCAGGGCTTTTGTTGGTAAGGAACCGTTCTGGTTCTTGGGGGCGTTCCTCCAAAGGCATTCCATTTATTAAGGAAGTTCCTTAGTTTGACCATTTTTTGGAAATCCAATCATCCAATACGAGCCCTTTACGATTGCAGTTGTATGACCTGCCACCTCAGGTGTTAGCTATAGCAGGCATAATATAATGGTATTTATGCTGGCTAAGATTAATATTATATTTTTGAAAGATTTTCTGCACTATGCACTAATAATAATATCAAATGATTTTTGCGTATCAAGAATTTTTTACTGTCATAAGGAGAAATCTCCTCCAAGTGTGCGCTTGCATTGTGTGTGTGGTGGGAGGCCTTATGGAAGTTTCATTTTCCCAAAAGCATTGCGGATTTCAATTTTTAAATTTTTTTGTTGTTTTTTTAAAGAATAAACTGTTTTTGTTTGCTCACACCAGTCCCATGACTGACTCAAAGTTTATTGTTCTCTTCCTAAACTCAGGGTGCCCACAATTTCCCACATGGGCAGTCTAGGGTTGGGTTTTTCAGATACTCTAATAGTAGGAGTAGATTCGATAGCATCCAGCCTTTGGATTTTGGCAATATCATATTGGGGATCGGATTTGTTCAAGGTGACCGACCTTTCTTAGTACAACTTGATTGGGAGTTCGAGCTATTTCTGGATTGGTGTTTTGGAGATGGAAATTGCTGATATTGGAGTTCCTTCTTTGGAGTTCAAGTTTATGTTATCTATTTCCACTGCTGTATCTTGTCTTTGATATTTGTATCGATATCTCAGTTATATCATTATTGTATCGGATGTTGTGTATCAATGATATATTATTCATTTTTCTTCCGCTGTGTTGTATACTTAATTTGTTATAAGCTCCAGTGAACCAGATTCAACGTTTGAATCTGCGACATTCGAGTAAAAGTGAAGCATAGGTGCTGATTTTCGAAGCTCGAGTCAGGGTAGTTATAGTTATGGCTATTAGGCTGTCTAGCAATATTTCCCTATCTTGAAAAAATATCTTAGCATTATATCTATCTAACCAATTCATACCCAATATGATTCCGAAACCACGGAAATAAAAAACATGTAGACTACATGCAAGCTTATGACCTAACAAATCAATTTCTATCTGGTCATGTCTCATTCTCAGAGTTGCATACCCTCCAGCCGTATTTGCAATCCTTAAGGAAGTAATAAGGGTTATAAGCATAACTTATCTACCAAACACTGATATATAAATGAAAGCGATGCACCTGTATAAAATAGCACCCTAACTGGTATACTATGATTCAAAATCGTACCTTCCATTATAGTCTTTCCCGTCTCAATAGCGGTTGGTTTAGAAGATGATGGTTCCAAGGTAAAAACTTTTCCCTTACTACTCTAGCCGGTTTTTGAACACTGATTCTTATAATGCCCGATTTGGTCACAGTTGAAGCACTTCAATCCTTTCTTGTCTACAGCCTTCTTCCCTTTTCCAGTTTAACATTCATAAGAAAAACGTCCTTTCTTGTCGCACTTGTAGCAAATACACCAGCCTTCCCTTCTTGGAAGCTCCTCCTTTCTGAGCTCCTTTCTTCTCAAAGAATTTCCTCTTCTTGCCCTGAGAAGCATGGGTTTCAACCTGCTTTTCTTTCGCAAAAGTAGAGAGCATCTCTTCATTTTTGATTTCCATCTCCACTACAACTGTACTCAGATCACGGAGATGTGGCATAATAACCCTAGCAATCTCAGGTTCAACTCTCTAATAAACTTCTCATTTCTTTCGATGACGGTGTCAATGGCAGCATATCCGTATCTGGACAACTCATCAAACTTCATAGAATACTCAATCATCGACATCTCACCTTGCCCTAAGTCTATGAACTTTCTTAGCAATATTGACTTGGCAACTTCAGACAAGAACCTCTCTTCGAATCTCCTTTGAAACTCTGCCTAAGTCAACTCTTCCTTTGGAATTCCCACGGTAGTACCATTCCACCAATAAAGTACTACTCCCTACAAATGTCTGGAAGCAAGTCTCCTCTTTTGCTTATCATCTAGTCCCAAGTCAACGAAAATTCTTTCACAGTGCAATAACCAGTTTTCTAGTTCAACATTATTCTCTATTCCCAAAAACGGCTTCGCACTAAGAATGCTGTAATCCATTCTTAACTCGGCATAGTTATGGCCAACTATGGACATAGGATTTGCTACCCCAACATTCACAACATTTCCCTCAGCTACTCCTTCACCTGCTCCAGCTTGCATCAGATTTACAAAAAATCGATGCATAATCCCCATATCTGCTGGCGGGGTTCAAGCATCTATATTCGTAGTTGCATTTGGATTAGCGTTTGCATGTCAACATGGATTCCTCCTAGTATTGGGTCGAGCATTTCCATTAGTTATGGTGCTTAATCACCTAAATTTCCTCTTTTGTTTCCTGCCTTCATATATTACTTTCTCGTATTTCTACATACAAGCTTAGTTAGATACAGAGAATGGTCTAAGAGAAAAGGGGAATACATACACACACAGATATATATAGACACATACACACATTATATATATAACATAAATGCAAGTACGTTGCTATGGCATTAACCTAAACCCTGGTCTCATTCTCTGATTCATTGGTTATGTTTGAAAATCCTTTAAGTTCAAATTTCTTTTAAATTTACATAAACCAATGCTCTGATACTAACTTGTAACATTCCTATTTGAAGGCCAAAACTAACTGCTATAAATGCCGCAGTCATCTATAGTTATTAATTTTTGATGACCAAATGTGGTAATGTTAGATACATTGATATAACAGAAATATATGGACATGAAAAATTTTAAAATAAATTTTAGAATAGATTTCTTATTCCATTTCAAACTGCATTTTAGATTCATTACATAATTCCAACTCATAAACCATATTCATAGAAATATCATAATTACAAATTATGCCAAGAGTGACATATGAAGATGCTCCCTTGGTTAATCATAGTCTAAATATAGGAACTAAACAATTTTGCCATTATATCCAACTACACAGCGAAATCAATCAGAAAGAACTCCTAATAGCTAGCTTGTCTCCTGCACATATTTGTAAGCTTATTTGTTTAAAGGAGAACCTGAAAACCTTAACTCTTAAACTACTCAAAATCAATTGAGAATTCGAGAGTTTAAAGGAAAAACATAAAATTCAAGTCGGATAAAAAGTCTGGTGTGAATAGTAACCAACCATCTCGAACCATGTAGATATCTAGTGAGATCACGCTGCTTAGCAAAACGGGGTTTCCCCTTACTAGTATCTTAACCCAATTTATAATAACCATATACTGTGCACCTACATCCACTAGTTACACATAACATAATAAAATGTATCATGATGATATGAAAAATACGTTATGTTCTATGCTTCCCATCCCCATTAACCTGACTATCTATCTCAAGTTATAGTTTCTAGGGTCACTGTTAACCTATTAGTTTACATGGGCTAACTAATAACCTGTTCAATTCTTCATACTTTTCATATCCACTTTCATAGTTTTCTTGGGATCAATATAAAACTATTGGTTTCTACAATACTATTATCCAATTATAGTTTTCATGGGATCACTATGAACCTATTGGTTTCTTTCAATAACTTATTCCAAAAATAGTTTTTATGGGATCACTAAGAACCTTTTGGCTCATGCTAATAACAATTTCCATAACATAGTTTTTATGGGCTTACTAAGAACTTGTCTAAACCAATAATCCTTTAATTAGTCTTAGGCATCCTATATTATGGTTTGTTTGACCTCCTGTATACAATTCTACTCATGCAATTCTACTCACATAAGAGTTAAATTCAATGTATATTCACTACTGGGTCAACCTAGCCTTTTATTCTGCCCTTAACACACAAAAATGCGGTTACAGGCCATAAATGAAGTGAATATTGTTACATCTGCAATCACAATAACTGATCAAGTTACACAACAATAATAACATCAATGGTTAAATTCTATGTAATCATTTTTCTAGTGAAATATGGTTAATACCCTTAACCCACTATCTTTAGCAAGGAAAGCTTTCTCTAAAATTTCAAAGTTAAATGTTATTTCAAAAATCTTATACATTGCTATGTGTTTACTTAAAAATGAGATTGGGTTCTCTAATTTGAAAACTAAGGCTTTCGACTAGATCCTTCGGATCAATATGACATCACTAGTTACCCTACGTCACTCTCCCTTTTGACATCATATAGTAACCAAGCCCTCCATCCCTTTACATTTAACTAATGGGCTAGAAGCAAGTGGTTATTCCCCTTTCGCTATGAGCGGTAGAACCCTTCGAATTCATTACTTAAAATTTTAGACATCCGCTTGCAAAACTTGGAAACATTCCTTTCGAAACACTTAAAACATAACTTTTGAAACACTAAAAAAATACCTTTTGACGTATTGGTTTCAAGTAAAAAGTGTTTCAGCGACTTCAATCATGTCGAATGGTATGGGAACGGCACCCACCCTTTCCCAAAGTATTAGTTGAAAGAAAAGTAGCTTCAATGGTTGCGGAAGGGTATTGATTCGAAACCCTACCCATGGAACTCATTGATTTAAAGAGTTATAAAACCGGTCTCTTACTAAGGCGAGAGGTTTTAATGTGGTAGCTAGGGAATCGAAGGGGTTCAAAAGCGGCAACCCTTTCGTAAACATACTTTAAACAAAGGCGGCCTATAGGATTGAAAGCGTTGAAAGAAAACTTCACCCCTTTCGAATGCAGGCCTACACCACCCAGTTCCCTTCCACCCAAACTCAATACACTACATACCAAGACTCTTGTTATCATGTGTACAGGTTTAGGTGGTGTCGAAAGGATTGTATGGTGACAGAAGCAACCGGGGTAAGTGGCGAAGCTGTAATTAAATTAAAACTGTATTTTTTCGTTTAAATTAAGTCCTCGTTACCTAACCATCAATATTTGTCAAAATTTCATTGGTTATGAAATCTTTGTCATATACTCTTTAGAAAAAATGCTGCACATTTTAATTTAAATTTCAAAACATTTTTACTTAACAAAATAGCCCTAAAATCTTAAATAACAATTAAGCCCCTCTGGCTTAATTAATTAATTTACCTTAGTAAAGCACTTATGAATATTCCCAAAAATAACAATAATTCACATTAAATATTTTCTATAACATATATAAATTTATGATACGAAAACATAATTGAATTTTTGTAAATAAATTAAACCCGAAATTTGCTAGTTTCTCTCATAGAAATTCATATTAAATCCATAATTACTTAGAAAATTATGAAACTTGAAACCCACTTTTAAGATAATATTTTTGACCATATATTAAAAATGAAAATCATTTGGATGTCATATGATAAATTTTCTAATATAAACATATCATAAAATAAATATTAAATCATATAAGTCATCAACAAGTATACATATCTATTTAATCTATCAAAAAATTATCATCATTCATCCAATCATATTGTAACGACCCGGGATTTTGGCATTAATATTCTAATAAATATTTAATCCAATTAAATCAAATGTGAACTTATCATTTTAAAGTGAATATGATTTTGCAAATAATTGCCATTTATTTTTATAAATTTGTATTTTTAAAAAAGGAAAATTTGATTTGGAAATTTAAAATAAAGTCTCTTAATATTATTCATAACAAAATTATCTTATATAACTAAATTAGAGCGCTTTCTCTTGTTAACATTTGGTATATATATATATATATATATATAATAAAGTTTGAAATAGAATCAAATTCTATCGATATAAAATTTAATTATAAAATGTAAATATAAAATATAAATAAATATAAGTAAACCATATTGAACATAAATTAAATAGCGATAGTCAAAAAGAAAAAAGAAATACAACATAAGTTGAAGTTTTGTAAGCACAAATGTATAAAGTGAAATCAGACCAAAAAATGTACATGAAGTTCAAATTAGAAGTTAATAAAAAACAAGTGTATAAACAAATATAACAATTTTAAGTGAAACACAAAGTATAGAATAAAATAAGACAAAGTGTATATATATGTATATGGTGAAAGCTGAAGTAATACCAGATAAAACAAACATCTCTAAAACAAATATCTTCACATACAAGCCATGCCTACCTGCAAAGTGTACATTTACATACAAATTATCTATATACGTAGCAAACATAATAATAGCATGTAAACATATTTGGTAAACAAGGCATTAATTGCTATCGTCTCAGCCTAACATTTTGTCTATTCAAAATATTTATAAAATCTTAACAAAGAAGCTGACCAGATAACACCTCCCTTAAACATCCTGTTCTCTTCTTCTATATATGTATATATCTTGCTATTTGGTTCGTTCAGTAAAATTTTCAGTTAACCTGAGAATAAGAAATCAACATCTTCATCAATTTAAAAACATCATTCAATTCAAAGCAAAAACAGGAAAGAGCTCAGACAGTTTCAAGCTACAGGTTTTCATAACATCAAGTATTCTCTGTTCAAAGATTGTCTCGTGAGTAATTTTTTTTAAAAAGTTTTAAGTTAATTAAAAACAGTTTAAACTTCATTGATAATATGGTTTGTATATGCTTCAGTTTGCATATGATTTTGTGATGCTCTATGCTTCCCTGTAATTGATATATAGTGCATATTTGTTTTCAAACTCAATTTATTCTCATCAAAAGATTGTTAATCTGTAATTTTTCAACTAAAACGATATGTTTAAACTAAATTTAGATTTTTTAAAAGCTAATTAAACTATATAGTAAGAATATACCACTGTAACTTGTTCTATAGGTAAATCAAATATTTCTTTGATAAATTTGATTGTTATAAAATGCTAATTCAAGTTTATATCTTGAATTCTTACTGAATGTTATGATTTTTAAAACTAGAATGAAGATTTTTAGTTCAGTGATTTAAGAGCAGTTTGTATTTGAGAAAAAATTGTATTTTTACCAATTTCTAGTGATTGAATCAAAAATAAACTTGAAATTTAGATTGAAGCAAGTATAAACATTGGTGATTTCGTGAAAATTATCAGGAAAATTTTCCATTGCGTGAATTTAAGAAACGAGATCATATTAGGGTTTCTTTCGAGTTTCTGGACCTGTTAGTAAACGAGGCGAGTGTGACTTCTATACGAGATCGAGTTGCACGAATCCATGGAAAATGGAAGCGTCGTGCGTTGTCGTGGTGTGGTTGAATTTTAGGCATCTCCGGTGGAGTGAGGGGCGGTGGCGAGGTGATCATGGTGATTGAATTGAGTTTTGCTTTTCGGTCGAACTGTTGTATTTCTAAATTTTTAGAGGCAATCTGAGTTTGGATTTCGAGTTTGGGGTGAATTGTGACTTGCTGATGATGTTGGTGATCGTCGGAGGTCGGTCGCGTCGCCGTGCACGTGTACGGCAGTGGGATTGGGTGTCAGTGACGTTGAACTCATGGATCGCGAGTTGTTGCTCGTGTTATCAAGGTGATTTCTTCGGGTCTAAATCGTGTGCGTAATTATGTTTCCTGGTACTATACTTAGTTTAAATCTTAAAATTACTGGAATTAAAAAAAAATGGGAGAAGAGGAAGAGTACGAGAGGGAGTGAGATGACTCGGGGAAAAAGCAGGTGAGACTCGAAGTACTACTCGAGTTAATTAGAGGTAGTCTAGGGTTCTTTTTCTAACTGCAGTATTATAATAAAAAAATAAAAAATAAAATAAAGTAAGTCGATTGTTTTTCAAACAAGTTTAAGCATTGTAAACATACTAAAGGTTTAACAATTTGAGTTAAGTCCTTAATACAAGTTTTAAGTATTTTGGGTAATAATAATGTTTTAATTCTTAATAATTATTTTAATTAAGTAATTACTTTAAGTTAAATACAAAAAGTATTAACATTTAAGTTTTGTAGTTAATAATATATTGATTTTCAAATTTAAAAGAAGACTTTTAAAATGTTAATTAAGTTGGATAATTAATATTAATTAATTATTTTTGGAAAGCAATTAAGAGTAATTACTTTATAATTGTAATTAGAGGTTAATTAATGATTAAGAGATAACTGAATTTGTAATTTAACTATTTGAAGTTAATTAATGTATGATTAGTAGTTAATGAATTAAGTAATTTAATTAAGAATTAATAATTGATTAATTAAGTAATTAGCAGTTAATAAATGGGTAATTAAGTTGATTAATTAATAATTAGATTATTAATTAATGATTAAGAATAATAAATTAAGTAATTAAGACTTAATAATTGATTAAGAAATGATTAATTAATTAAATAATTTGAAATGGAATAAGTAATTAATTGATAATTAATGATTAATTAAACAGGATTAAGAGATTAATTCTCAAGTAATTGATTTAAATTAAATTAATTACAATAAGAATTTAAGATGTTTGCTTATGAATGTTGTATATGTAGAATATCTAATTTGTGACATTTATTGGATGATATTCTGTGATGTTCTGTGGTATGCTTTAATATATCTATGATGATTATGTATGATTTATCTATGATAAATACTATGTGAATTCAAGTGTTGAATTAAACTATTTAAATTAATTAAACAACTTGGCCTCTAAAATGGCGATTGGATTTCGATGAGACCGGGATCGGAAGTCATTTATGATTATCCAAAAACCACATCGATCCCAATTAGACGTTAGCTCGTGAATTCTCAAGTGAAGATCGAGATCGTGTTTTCAGAATGCAAGGACTATTGTCGTTGACTCTGAGGGTGATTCCAAAATGAGTGTAACGAGATAATGCCTTCGGTTTTGTTCGAAACTGGAACGAACTTGTATGGATTGAATGCTTTCAGCACATCGTCAAGCGGACGATGAACATTCTAAGAGATATGTTCTATAAAGGTAATCCCAGCCTCAAGCCTCATCAACCAGGAATGGCTAAAACAGAAGATGTGAAGCAAGGTTAGGTGGGTCATGCCCAAGCAGGATGAGATATACCCCTGTCTAGTTGTCCCTTTTTATTTCGTCTATGTGGGTTGTTGCTAGCTACTACCGCGGGCTATCTTGTTCGAGACTGTTCAGTAAGGAATGGTTCCGGCACTGTGTTGCAAGGGAGTTAGTGTGGCTCCTCGGTACGGTGATCTAGGCCTCGTACTGTGACGGGCGGTACCCCAGTAGCCCCGCCATTGATGGAAATCCATTTTCCCTACGAGACCCTACGGTTTTGATTTGTATTACCCACTTTTGTAGCTAGTAGCTAGAATTTAATAGATGTAACAATTTCGGCTATTTTCTATTTACTTGAAAACCCTAGACACTATTATAATATCACTGGATTCCTATAAAATGTTTTGGTTAGCGTAAGGTAAAAATTTACCCGTATTTATGTGTGTGGAGTCTTACGTGATACCTTTATTTTTAAATGTTTTTCAAAGTTAAACAAGTTTTAACCGTTTACTCATACCAGGCCCGTGTCTGACCCGGAGTTTATATTTTGTTTTTCATAAACTCTTGGGTACTCAAATTTTTATGAGTAGCCAAGTGATAGGTTTTGGACTTTGATTTCCGGAGGAGCTTAGAGCAGGATATCCAGACGTATGTATCTATTTATCTCGTTCAGCTGTGTTAGTTGATGTATGCTGTATTTTAATATGTATGTATTGACAGATATGTATATGATTATCCGGTTGTATGATATTGTGTAATTCTGATATATGTAAAACTATGTAATAGTTATGTGATGTATTATATTTTTTTCCATTCCGCTGTGAGATTCTGATGGTGTTATTTCTTTCTTTCTATTCTTTTTTATTTATATCCATTTCTTTCTTATTGATGATACGTCTTTCTGGAAGTAGAAGGGTGGGTCGTCACAGTTGGTATCGGAGCGCTAGGTTGAGCGAATACCTAGGCTCTTGAGTGATTTCTTTCTTGAGAGAGCGTATTTGTAATTTTGATATGTATATATAGATATTTATTTTTACCTATTTTTTGGGTTACCTGTTCTGGGTTTCCAATATAAGTTATAAAGGTAGATAGGGTAGTGGTGTGTGTAACACGACTACCAATGGTTGGAGTTTGAATGTTTGAGATTGGTGTATTTGTCGATACTATAGACCTATTACCGTCTCGAATGAGCTTCGGGTGGTGTAAGGATTTCACCGATCTCTGAAGGAAACCTGTTAAGGTTTGGAGTTCATTTTGAAGTGTAAGTTTGGATGAGCTAGAATTTGGATCTGTTGGTTGGACGGAAGCGAGTCATGATATCTTAATACCTCAGGATGTAGCAGCTGCGTGATGGGACACAGTGACTATGGATGTCTCCGAAGATGTTTCTTTGGAACAAGTTGAGGAAGTATGTCTGCTTCGATGTTGTGGCTAATTTCAGTAGGGTGTTACTGTTTCGTTCGAGGTCCAAGTTTCTCGTAGAGCCTTGAATAGGAAGTCTTTGGGCATCTAGGTCAGAAATGTAGCTCGAAGTGTTTTGTGTGTCGTCGAGAAGATTTTCTGGTTAGCAGTTTTTCTTGAGGTAATTTCAGAAGTAGCAGAGTGGATAGTAGAGTGGATCCATTTCTTCGATGGATTGGCTCGATAAGTATAAGGCTGTTCTGAATTGTGATGAGAGAACAGTTTCATTGGAAACCGATTTTGGTAGGATTGCCAGAGTGTCGTGTGATAATTCTGGAATTTCCTTTAGTAGTCTTTTACATAGGGCCGAGACTTCTCAGAAGAAGGTGAAGATATCGATGTGGTCCAAGATTTCCCTGATGTATTCGAGGAAGTCAAGTATTTGCCTCCGCATCGAGAGATAGAGTTTTGTATTGATTTGATTCCAGGAGCAGTGCCGGTGATTCAGCCTAGTAGGAGGATGGCCCCTAGAGAGAGAGAAGAGTTAGTTAAGTTGATTCAGGATCTGTTAGAAAAGGGGTTGATTAGGCCCAGTTTTTCATGTTGGTGTTCTGCTGCGGTGTTTGTCACTAAATCGGATGGATCGCTAAGGTTCTGTGTGGATTATCGAGAATTGAATAAGTTTTTTCTGGTCTATTCTATGTCTATAGAGGAGCACAAGCAGCATTTGAGGATAGTGTTGGAGACACTGAGGAGACATGTTTTGAACGAGAAGTTCTCTAAGTACCATTTTTGGAAATCGGAAGTCAAATTTTAGGGCACATTGTTTCTGGTGAAGGTACCTTGGTAGAACCAGCAAAGGTCGAGACTATTCTGGAATGGAAGCAACCGAAGTCATCGATGGAAACTCGCAATTTTCTGGGATTAGCTGGCTACTACAGGAAATTTATCAAGGATTATTCCAAGAATTCTTCGCATCTGACCAAGTTGACAAGGAAAGAAACTAAGTTCAAATGGACACCCCAGTGTGAAGAAGCTTTTCGGGAGTTGAAGACGAGGCTTACCAGTGCGCCAGTGCTTGTTATTCCAGATGAGAAGAGAAAATTTGAAGTTTATATAGATGCTGGTATAGTCGGACTGGGAGCAGTTCTAATGCAGAATGAAAGAGTGATTGCGTATGCGAGTCGGCAATTAAAGCCACATGGAAGGAACTACGCTACGCACGATCTTGAGTTGTTAGCCATTGTTTTTGCTTTGAAGATTTGGAGACATCATCTCTTGGGAAAGCAGTTTGAGTTATTCATGGATCACAAACTGTTGAAATATCTTTTCTCTCAAAAGGATCTTAATCTGAGGCAGCAGCGATGGGTCGAGTTTCTGGCATCCTATGATTTGGATATTCTGTATACCCCAGGAAAGGCGAGTGTTATGGCCGATGCTCTTGCAGGAATGCAGTTTTATCTCTTTTGGAAGTTATTCCATCTCTTCAGGACATAATCATAAGTAAGAAAATGGGGGAATAGATCTTTTGAGGAACTGATTCTTGGAACTAAGGATGGTCGATATTCAGATTTCAAGGTGGATGATCAAGGTTTTTTGAGGATTAATGGTCATTTGTGTGTTCCCAATATAGATGGATTGAGTCAAGAAGTCTTAGTTGAGTGTCATCGCTCCAGACTGATTATCCACCCAGGAATTTCTAAGGTGTATAAAGACATGAGAAGAATTTTCCGGTGGCCAAGCATGAAAAGGGATGTAGCAGCTTTCGTTAGTGATTGTGCTATTTGTCAACAGTGAAAGGAGATCAACAGAAGTCAGCCGGATTATTGCAGCCTTTGGAAATCCCAGAATGGAAATGGAAGATGATTTCGATGGATTTCATTGACGGTTTGCCTAGAACCAAGAAAGGAAACGATGGAATATGAGTTATTGTGGATCGGTTAACTAAGAGTGCCCATTTTATACCCGTTAAGGCAACTCGTACTGCAGTTTCTCTAGCAGAGATTTTCTTGAGGGAGATAGTCAGATTGGATGGTATTCCAGTCAGTATAGTAAGTGATCGTGATCCTATTTTCACCAGCAAATTCTAGAAGGCTCTGCAATCAGCTATGGGAACGAGTCTGAGATTGAGTACAACCTATCATCCTCAAACATATGGACAAACGGAGAGGCTGAACCGTATTCTAGAGGATATGCTGCGAGCTTATGTTTTGGATTTTGGTGGATCTTGGGAAGACCATCTTCATTTAGTAAAATTTTCCTATAATAATAGTTACCAAGCTAGTATTAAGATGGCACCTTATGAAGCTCTTTATGGAAGACAGTGTAGATTCCCATCCTGTTGAATAGAATAGAAAGATCGTCTTGTGCTTAGGCAGATTTGATTCGAGAAGCTTCTGCTAAAGTTGAGCTTATCAAGAAAAGGATGAGAGCTGCTCAAGACCATCAAAAGAAGTACGCAGATAAGATAAGGAGACAGTTAGAATTTGAGATTGGTGATTTAGTTTATGTCAAAGTTTCCCCGATTAAAGGAGCTATTAGATTCAGAAAGACGGGAAAACTTACCCGAGATATATTGGATCTTTTCGGATATCGGAAAGGGTTGATGTTGTAGCTTACAGATATGAATTGCCAGAATGGATGCCTAGAATTCATAATGTATTCCATGTATCCCATCCAAGGAAATTTGTTCATGATCCATCATTAGTTGTAGAACTAGCAGTCCAGGAAGATTTGGAAATTGAGCCGAATTTGATAGTGGTCAGGAATCCAGTTCGGATTATTGATCAAGACAAGAGGCAACTCAGGAGTAAGGTAGTGAAGATTGTTAAGTGCAATGGGGGGAGGATCCCAGAAATTGCACTTGGGAAACTCTGGATAGTTTTAGGAAAGCTTATCCGGATTTGTGTCCGGATAGCTAGTGATGTTTGTTATGATATGTATGTTTGAATGGTTGATATAACTGCTTTTGAATTATCTTTGTTTTAAATTTCGGTGACGAAATTCTTTTAAGGGGGGAGGAATGTAACGACCCGGGATTTTGGCATTAATATTCTTGTAAATATTTAATCCAATTAAATCAAATGTGAACTTATCATTTTAAAATGAATATGATTTTAGAAATAATTTCCATTTATTTATATAAATTTTTACTTTTAAAAAAAGGAAAATTTGATTTCGAAATTTAAAATAAAATCTCTTAATAATATTTATAATAGAATTATCTTATATAATTAAATTAGAATGCTTTCTCTTGTTAACATTTAGTATAAAAATATATATATATAATAATGTTTGAAATAGAATCAAATCCTATCGATATAAAATTTAATTATAAAATGTAAATATAAAATATAAATAAATATAAGTAAACCATATTGAACATAATTTAAATAGTGATAGTCAAAAAAAGAAAAAAAGAAATACAATATAAGTTGAAGTTTTGTAAGCACAATTGTATAAAGTGAAATCAGACCAAAAAAATGTATATGAAGTTCAAATTAGAAGTTAATAAAAAAACAAGTGCATAAACAACTATAACAATTTTAAGTGAAACACAAAGTATAGAATAAAATAAGACAAAGTGTATATATATGTATATGGTGAAAGCTAGAAGTAATACCAGATAAAACAAACATCTCTAAAACAAATATCTTCACATACAAGCCATGCCTACTTGCAAAGTGTACATTTACATACAAATTATCTATATACAAAGCAAACATAATAATATCATGTAAACATATTTGGTAAACAAGGCATTAATCGCTATCATCTCAGCCTAACATTTTGTCTATTCAAAATATTTATAAAATCTTAACAAAGAAGCTGACCAGATAACATCTCCCTTAAACATCATGTTCTCTTCTTCTATATATGTATATATCTTGCTATTTGGTTCGTTCAGTAAAATTTTCAGTTAACCAGAGAATAAGAAATCAACATCTTCATCTTTCCAAAATTTAAAAACATCATTCAATTCAAAGCAAAAATAGGGAAGAGCTCACACAGTTTCAAGCTACAGGTTTTCATAACATCAAGTATTCTCCGTTCAAAGATTGTCTCGTGAGTAAACAAAATTTTTGAAGTTTAAGGTTAATTAAAAACAGTTTAAACTTCATTGATAATATGGTTTGTATATGCTTCAGTTTGCATATGATTTTGTGATGCTCTATGCTTCCCTGTAATTGATATATAATGCATATTTTCAATGAATGATATGTATGTTTGAATGGTTGATATAACAGCTTTTGAATTATCTTTGTTTTAAATTTCGGGGACGAAATTCTTTTAAGGGGGGAGGAATGTAACGAAACGGGATTTTGGCATTAATATTCTAATAAATATTTAATCTAATTAAGTCAAATGTGAACTTATCATTTTAAAACGAATATGATTTTGAAAATAATTTCCATTTATTTATATAAATTTGTATTTTAGAAAAAAGGAAAATTTGATTTAGAAATTTAAAATAAAATCTCTTAATAATATTTATAATAGAATTATCTTATATAATTAAATTAGAATGCTTTCTCTTGTTAACATTTGGTATAAAAATATATATAGATAATAATGTTTGAAATAGAATCAAATTCTATCGATATAAAATTTAATTATAAAATGTAAATATAAAATATAAATAAATATAAGTAAACCATATTGAACATAATTTAAATAGTGATAGTCAAAAAAAGAAAAAAGAAATACAACATAAGTTGAAGTTTTGTAAGCACAATTGTATAAAGTGAAATCAGACCAAAAAAATGTATATGAAGTTCAAATTAGAAGTTAATAAAAAAACAAGTGCATAAACAACTATAACAATTTTAAGTGAAACACAAAGTATAGAATAAAATAAGACAAAGTGTATATATATGTACATGGTGAAAGCTAGAAGTAATACCAGATAAAACAAACATCTCTAAAACAAATATCTTCACATACAAGCCATGCCTACTTGCAAAGTGTACATTTACATACAAATTATCTATATACAAAGCAAACATAATAATAGCATGTAAACATATTTGGTAAACAAGGCATTAATCGCTATCATCTCAGCCTAACATTTTGTCTATTCAAAATATTTATAAAAGCTTAACAAAGAAGCTGACCAGATAACATCTCCTTTAAACATCCTGTTCTCTTCTTCTATATATGTATATATCTTGCTATTTGGTTCGTTCAGTAAAATTTTCAGTTAACCTGAGAATAAGAAATCAACATCTTCATCTTTCCAAAATTTAAAAACATCATTCAATTCAAAGAAAAAATAGGGAAGAGCTCACACAGTTTCAAGCTACAGGTTTTCATAACATCAAGTATTCTCTGTTCAAAGATTGTCTGGTGAGTAATTTTTTTAAAAAAGTTTTAAGTTAATTAAAAATAGTTTAAACTTCATTGATAATATGGTTTGTATATGCTTCAGTTTGCATATGATTTTGTGATGCTCTGTGCTTCCCTGTAATTGATATATAATGCATATTTGTTTTCAAACTCAATTTATTCTCATCAAAAGATTGTTAATCTGTAAGTTTTCAACTAAAACGATATGTTTAAACTAAATTTAGATTTTTTAAAAGCTAATTAAACTATGGTGTAAGAATATACCACTGTAACTTGTTCTACAGGTAAATCAAATATTTCTTTGATAAATTTGATTGTTATAAAATGCTAATTCAAGTTTATATCTTGAATTCTTACTAAAAGTTATGATTTTTAAAACTAGAATGAAGATTTTTAGTTCAGTGATTTAAGAGCAGTTTGTATTTGAACAAAAATTGTATTTTTACCAATTTCTAGTGATTGAATCAAAAATAAACTTTGAAATTAGATTGAAGCAAGTATAAACATTGGTGATTTCATGAAAATTATCAGGAAAATTTTCCATTGCGTGTTAAGAAACGAGATCATATTAGGGTTTCTTTCGAGTTTCTGGACCTGTTAGTAAACGAGGTGAGTGTGACTTCTATACGAGATCGAGTTGCACGAATCTATGGAGAATGGAAGCTTCGTGTGTTGTCGTGGTGTGGTTAAATTTTAGGCGTCTCCGGTGGAGTGAGGGGCGGTGGCGAGGCGATCATGTTGATTGGATTGAGTTCTGTTTTTCGGTCGAACTACTGTATTTCGATTCGAAGTTTTTAGAGGCAATCTGAGTTTGGATTTCGAGTTTGGGGGTAAATTGTGACTTGCCGATGATGTTGGTGATCGCCGGAGGTCGGTCGCGTCGCCGTGCACGTGTACGGCAGTGGGATTGGGTGTCAGTGACGTTGAAGTCATGGATCGCGAGTTGTTGCTCGAGTAATACTTGGTTATTTCTTCGGGTTTAAATCGTGTGCGTAAGTATGTTTCCTGATACTATACTTAGTTTAAATCTTAAACTTACTGGAATGAAAAAAAAGGGTGAGAAGAATAAGAGTACGAGAGGGAGTGAGATGACTCGGGGAAAAAGCAGGTGAGACTCGAAGTACTACTTGAGTTAATTAGAGGTAGGCTTGGGTTCTTTTTCTAACTGCAGTATTATAATAAAATATAAAAAAATAAAGTAAGCAGATTGTTTTTCAAACAAGTTTAAGCATTGTAAACTTACTAAAGGTTTAACAATTTGAGTTAAGTCCTTAATACAAGTTTTATGTATTTTAGGTAATAACATTGTTTTAACTCTTAATAATTATTTTAATTAAGTAATTACTTTAAGTGAAATACAAAAAGCATTAACATTTAAGTTTTGTAGTTAATAATATATTAATTTTAAAATTTAAAAGAAGACTTTTAAAATGTTAATTAAGTTGGATAATTAATATTAATTAATTATTTTTGGAAAGAAATTAAGAATAGTTACTTTATAATTGTAATTAGAGGTTAATTAATGATTAAGAGATAAATGAATTTGTAATTTAACTATTTGAAGTTAATTAATGTATGATTAGTAGTTAATTAATTATGTAATTTAATTAAGAATTAATAATTGATTAATTAAATAACTAGCAGTTAATAAATGGGTAATTAAGTTGATTAATTAATAATTAGATTATTAATTAATGATTAAGAATAATAAATTAAGTAATTAAGACTTAATAATTGATTAAGAAATGATTAATTAATTAAATAATTTGAAATGGAATAAGTAATTAATTGATAATTAATGATTAATTAAACAGGATTAAGAGATTAATTCTCAAGTAATTGATTTAAATTAAATTAATTACAATAAGAATTTAAGATGTTTGCTTATGAATGTTGTATATGTAGAATATCTGATTTGTGACATTTATTAGATGATATTCTGTGATGTTCTGTGGTATGCTTTAATATATCTATGATGATTGTGTATGATTTGATAATGCTATGTGAATTCAAGTGTTGAATTAAACTATTTAAATTAATTAAACAACTTGGCCTCTAAAATGGCGTTTGGATTTCGATGAGACCGAGATGGGGAGTCATTTATGCTTATCCGAAAACCGCATCGATCCAAATTAAACGTTAGGTCGTGAATTCCCAAGTGAAGATCGAATGGTGTTTTCAGAATGTAAGGATTATTGTCGTTGACTCTGAGGGTGATTCCAAAATGAGTGTAACGAGATAATGCCTTCTGTTTCGTTCGAACCCGGAACGAACTTGTATGGATTGAATGCTTTCAGCACATCGTCTGGCGGACGATGAGCGTTCTAAGAGATATGTTCTATAAAGGTAATCACAGCCTCAAGCCTCATCAACCGGGAATGGCTAAAACAGGGGATGTGCAGCAAGGTTCGGTGGGTCATGCCCAAGCAGTGCGAGATATACCCCTGTCTAAATGTCCTTTTTTATTTCAGCTGTGTGGGCGGTTGCTAGCTACAACCGTGGGGTTATCTTGTTCGGGACTGTTCAGTAAGGAATGGTTCCGGCCTTGTGTTGCAAGGGAGTTAGGGTGGCTCCTCGGTACGGTGATCTAGGCCCTGTACTACGGCGGTCGGTACCCCAATAGCCCTGCCATAGATGGAAATTCATTTTCCCTACGAGACCCTACGGTTTTTATTTGTATTACCCACTTTTGTGGCTAGTAGCTGGAATTTAATAGATGTAACAATTTCAACTATTTTCTATTTACTTGAAAACCCTAGACACTATTATAATATCACTGGATTTCCTATAAAATGTCTTGTTTAGCGTAAGGTAAAAACTTTCCTGTATTTATGTGTGGGGAGTCTTACGTGATACCTTTATTTTCAAATGTTTTTCAAAGTTAAAAAACTTTTAACCGTTTACTCATACCAGACCCATGTCTGACCCGGAGTTTATATTTTGTTTTTCATAAACTCTTGGGTACTTAGATTTTTATGAGTAGCCAAGTGATAGGTTTTGGACTTTGATTTCCGGAGGAGCTTGGAGCAGGAGTTCCAGACGTATGTATCTATCTATCTAGTTCCACTGTGTTAGTTGATGTATGTTGTATTTTGGGATGTATGTATTGACAGATATGTATATGACTGTCCGATTGTATGATATTGTGTAACTCTGATATATGTAAAACTATGTAATAGTTATGTGATGTATTATATTTTTTTCCGTTCCGCTGTGAGATTCTGATGGTGTTATTTCTTTCTTTCTATTCTTTTCTATTTCTATCCCTTTCTTTCTTATTGATGATACGTCTTCCTAGGAGTAGAAGGGCGGGCCGTCACACTTATGGTTTAAAACCAGAACCCAACCTAAATCATTTAAGATGACTTATATGAGATGATTTAAATCGTTATTAACCTTGTTTGGACAAGGAACTTGAGATTTGTTCTTGCTTTAATCTTCCTAGCTTGAATCTTAGCCTCTGATAGGATTTTGTGCTCCTCTTCTTCTTAGGGTTATGGCCGGCCTTCAACCCTATTTGTTTATGTTTTAGGTTTATGTGAACATTAATGAGAATGAGGTAAGGGGTTTAGGGGTTATGGTATACGACTATTCCCAATTTTCCCTTGCTTTATTCTCTTAAATTTTTATTTTATAAATCGTATTTATAATTTTATTAGTTAAGGCACGACCCTAATTAGTTTCCAAATCTCAATTCCCTTACCACTCTAACATTTACATTATTCTATTTAATTTATCTAAATAAGACTCATAAATAATGTTATTTAAAATTAGGGTGTTACATTAAGTTCAACATACAGAAAGGGTTTAGAAGATGATATTCAATAATTGATGATATAGTGAAAATTGCCATATGACACTTAGACAATTTGAATAGAATATGAAAATTAATTACAAATAAACATCAGTATAAGCAGCATAAGGAAATAGATAATAATTTTCGATTAGAAACCCCTTAGGTCTCTCTACAAATGTTCCCTGCAAAATAATGGTTAAGGGTAATATACATAATCATATGGGTTCACAACAATTAAATTAATATGTCATCCATTTTCCAAAACAGGATTTCAACCAAAAAATCAATCAAGTAACAATAACAATATCTAAACTATCAACTGAACATTCAGCAATAAATTTATAGTATCTCAAATAATATATAGCTAATTAAAAGGTGAGTAAACTCATAGAAATTCCATTTATTGCGAAAGCGTTCCAGTTTGAACTAAAACCGAATGGGGTTTCGATTTTGGCATAAAATTCCATTAGCATCCATTCCTACCAATCCGATTCCAAAGCATAAAGTTCAATGCTAGGAGTGTTTGACTAATCGCGTTCGATTTGGACCTACTATGAACAATTATTGATTACACAAGATCCTAGAATTAAATAATAAAATTAAATCCTTAAATACATCATTAATTAACTAATCAACCTCGTTAACTCAAATCGCATTCGATACAAAATTTGGCAGCCGCGATTTTTCATTCACCGCCGCCGCTACACTTTACTAAAAAACGCCTCCTTACCGAAGATGGCCCTCGTCCTGATGGATCAATAGCCACTAGTCTCGGACTCTAACTCGTTGTTGTTCGCCAAAAGATGCCTAGAATCTGCTCCGCCATCGCACTTGATTTTCGACCGCCAACGACCGTCGCGAGCCAATCCCACTGGTCAATCACCTTGTCTCCTAAGCCGCACACTTCTTTAGTTAAGCCCATCGTCTGAAAATGCCCCTAATGTTGTGGACCATCTCGATCGTTGGATGAAGAAATTAGAAATGGCGGCCACTATTTCTCTTAGGGTTTGGCCAAAAAGAACGAAGATAAGATCCTTATGTAGGCATGCCCTGACACTATTCACACTCTAAAATTTATGAACTCCAATTGAAGCGTGCTCACTGGTGTTCCTAGTTAAATACCTTTATTGTAAACTCAACGATACTATTTTTAGGACTTGATTTTATGATATACAGAATTTAACTTTTTAAATCAAATTATATTATATATTAATTCCTGAAGTTAATTGCTATGCATTTCGAGCTCTTTCGATCAAATGATACGTTCGATCGTCATGAAACTCATCGGTATACAACAATTCATTATTCCAGACCGGTGACATTGGCTTTGTCAAAATCTGAGACTGTACCTTGAAAAGCTAATTTAACACATTTTAAGTATTGTTTTATTTTTCGATCCAATTATCGATATTTATCCGGTATATTTATTTTTGTAATTAAATTTGCAAACTGAATTCACCAATATATTTTTTAATTAAAAGGAATTAAATAAAAATATTAAATCCATTTAATTAATATTTAATTCACAAATTCAAACATTTAAGCAATCCCTATATATGAATATAAGTTATTAAATTTTAAAAATCCAATTATGTAAATATTTAAAATAACTAAGTATTATAAATTTAATGGTCAAAACTATGGGTTATTACATTCTCTCCCTTAAAATAAGTTTTTCCTCAATATTCTCAAGATAAAAAGTGTTACCAAATCCTTAAGTTTAAAAACTTATCAATTAAAATGAGTTATTAACTTCTTACTTAGTTAATTCCTAAATATTATAGAAAATTTTAGCCGCACCTCTTTTGTGCCGCTCAATTGGAAAAACTATAAATTGCGACTACGGCCCCAAACCAATCAAAAGAAAACAAAAGCCAAGTGATCTCCCATGTCTTGGGTATAAAATCATCAACCAATTTAAAATTTTAAATCTACTGCATACCTTTTTGCGTTTAATTTTTCGCAAGCAACTATTATCTTGAGGAAAATGTAGGTGCGCAACAAGTCAAGTAGACATCTCTTGCTTCTCTGTACTTACATAATCTGAAAGAGAGTCTGTAACAACCCAAATTCTAGTGGGTCCGGATTTTTCGCAAAAATGCTAAAATCCAAGCACACTGAAGCCCGAGTTGGGTTTTTGGTATTCTGCAAATAGGAAAAGACAAATATATTAGAGATCAAATAAATATCTCAAAGTGGAATTGACTAAAATATAATAGTAAATACCCACCGATATAATAACACTTTCTAAATAAGTGTCTCAAAGCTAGAAAGTCTCTGTCATCTACCTAACCTATATGATGTTATGAGGAGGGGGTCAAAACTAAAGTTCTAGTGAATGTACAAATTATAAACTTATAATTTTAATCTACATATACCATTTTGTTTTCATTTTCTGTTATATTAGGTTTATTGGGTTTATAGTACTCTCGCCTCTATGCGTGAATCGTGCCCATCTACTCCCTAGCAGATCAAAACCTAATAACTAATATATGTAGCTATATGCCTAATGAATGTATCGGTCCTAGGTACTACCCTTAGTACCTTCCATATTCTCCTTGAAAAGGACTCCATCGTTTCGCTGCTAGGGCATGCTCTGACTACATCTGTAAAGGAATGCCTCGTAAGGCCTACAATACAGATGTTCCGTCGTCTGCTTTGACAACGTAAAACTTCATCCGCACTAGCCTGTACTAATGCTCAGACATCCAAAATGTACCACCCAATGCGTACCTTGAGGACTATACATAATCGTTTTGTCTACTCCCTGAATCCCGCTAAACAAGGTCTACTTTGTACGGAGCTCAATCGAGGATTTTTTATATCTATAAAGGACTGCCTCATTAGGCTTACAATACAAATATTCTACTTGGTCTGTCCCTTTTCTTATCGTGGCTATGGCCCCATGCATCCACCCCTCAGCTAATCGAAAGACCTCTAAAGAGCTAAGAGGTTGTGCCCTACTACAAACAATTTAAACATCTAATTGGCTGCGCCCCTCATCCAATGTCTCGATAGTGGAAGAATCATTGGATTGTAGGCTTAACTCTAGTCTTTCCCGAACTTGCTTCTTAGTTTTGATGCTGGCCTGATATCCGCATGCGACTATCCTTTTGGGTCCTGCCCATTAAAAATTACTTGCAAGTATTAGGACGTACGGATATCCTACTCCAAACATCAACCCCTTTTGACTGCCTACATGGTCCTGCCATACGAAAAGCAGTCAAGGCATACTCTTTTGATGGAACACCTATAGACTTGCCTCCGAGAGACTGCTTCGCTATGCCTACCCTAAAAGGTCATCCTAGAGTATCCTTACGTCTCGTTGAAGTCTCGTACTTCCTTTTTTCCCAAAATAATTAATTTGGATGTGCTTCTTCTATGCTGAAATCTGTAATGAACCGCTTCGTTAGGCTCTTCATCCTGTAGGCTGCTTTAAACGCATCTCACTCTTTTATTAGACCCCAAGTCTAATCTTTTATTTTGCATTTAGATTGCTTTTCTTATTCTATTAGCTACTTATTTACCCTAATTAGCATTATCTTGTCCCAGCCTCACCTAATTATTGTAAGACCATCAGTTCCCGACTGAAAGGGAATGCTGTTTGTATGGGTCACTTCTATTATCTTGCTTATTAACTTAATCCAAGATATAAGTTTATTAAAATAAGCCTCTTCTGTTATTTCTGCTCTATTTTCTTATTAACTTAATTTAAGTCTTAAAATAAGCATTTTCTGTTCTTTCTACTTAATTATAACATATGTTATAATTTTACTTGCAATTGTCACTACTATATTCTTTTATAATCTATATGTTATAAATATAATTACAAGCGTCTCTTTTTGAATTATAGAACCGGGTGCTGGCGAAGACAAGAGAAGAGTTCTCCATGACGCCGCTATCATATTTGAGAAAGAGAAACTCGCCACTCAATATCCGAAGGCTGGAGAGGGTTCTAGTGTTGAGCATCATGATACAAGTTCTGAAATTCCTACGCCAACCCAGCTTGAATCTACCCCTGCAGTTGATCCTCTACCCATGCCTGCCTACGATCTCGATCAATTTCAATTGTCTCTGGCTCGCGAGCACCTCTCTAAAGGAGTCCTAACTCCACTCGTGAGCCAGCTTGAGGAATGTATTCTGAACACTTCTCAAATTCATTCAAATCTTGGAGTATTATCAGAAGAAATCGCTAATATTTTCTCTTATCTTCATTCAGTGATAGAAGCTGCACCGACTGCGCCCCTTGCAACCCAAATGCAACATCAAGAACATAAGACAGTCGTGACAGAGACGTCGACTACCACAACTACTGCATCAACTAAGGAAGTTCATGCAAGCAATTTTATCTTCAACGAACAAATGGTGGAAGAGCTCCTCGGTCATCAGAGCGATCCAATTATAGATTTGCCTTTTGTCATGAGCGGAAGTGCGTTCACAACCAATTCTTCGATTCCAACTGTCGGCATTCCACAGGACACTCAGAAGCTCATGATGAAGCGGTAATGGTAGAGATCAGTGCCAAGATAGCAAGTGCAACATTGAGTGGCGATATTGGAAGTGGGATGGCAGGTCCCGACCTGGCACCTTTACGCATGGTCTCTCCGGGTAGTACAGTCATCATCATAGGGGTACCCCATGTGTCTCCTTACATAGAAAGTGCCCTCGTTCCTTCGACTACGCACTTCAAAAGCATTCCAATTTTGATGAGTTTGGAGGAGGAGATTACAATTCTTCCCTTGGCCGAGGATAAGCCTGGTAAAGGCAATAGCTCAAAACGGCACCACAGTGGTAGCTCAAGTGGGTCAACGTCGTAGGAGATGAAGAAGAAGCCTACGACATGTATCTTAGTGTCCCCTTTTTTGGTAGATAGGTAGGAGTTACTTTTTTTTGTTTCTGTACGCCGTGTATAGATGCGAGTTCGGCATCTACTAGTAGGAATTTTTGGAATAAGTTTTTTTGTACTTATTTTGTTTCCAAAGAATGGATGAAATAAAATCTCCATTCGCATTTTATAGCACAACTCGGAGTTTATTTGCTTAAGTATTTCAGCACTCGAACTTTTATTCAATACACTAGTAAAGCTTTAATCTCTATGGGACTTGTGTTTGTTTGTTATGTTCTAGAGTCATGGCTTCGGGCCATAACCAAATGTTAAGTCGACATCTCGATGTTGTACTATCTCAATCGGCAGCTGATGCTCAAGTTATGCCCTTATTTTTGGGGACGAGTTGAAGTGGTCGAACGATGACTCCTTTTTTCCAACACGTTTTAATTTCACTTAATCGGAACTAAGTTGTTGTGAGATAACTCCAAGTGGTCGGATCACACTCGTTCATGTATTGACAATTGCCTCCACACTTTGGAATTGAACTCGCATGCTGGCGGTCGATCACGCCTGCTTAATTCTTAAAGTTACGTCCACACTTCAGGGACATAGTTGTTTTTCGGGCGGTCAGTCACACCCGTGTTAATAATCAAAACCACGTCCACACTCTAGGGCCTTAGGTTGATTTGTAGGTGGTCAGTCACACCCGAATTGTGTATATACTCCAGTCTACTTTCTGGGGACTTAGAGTTAGTTGTTGGTAGTCAATCATACCCAATTTTTGTTTATACTACAGTCCGCGCTCTGGGGACCTAGAGTTAGTTAACAGACGGTCGATCACATTTGTTTTGAGTTGTGAGATATTGCTCGCACTTTGGGAATGATAAACTGATCAGGATCATGGATGGTCGGATCACATCCATTGAATAAACAAACGAAGCCGTACATGGACAGATCCATCCTCCTTGAATTAAGAATGTTGTTTATATGTTTATGCTCCAGCTCGCACTTTAGTAGCCGGAGTTAGCTAGAGGATTATCGTGTATCAATCCTTTTTGGCTTTAGTGTGAAAGCTTGCCCACGAGCTTGGGTTTCACTTAGCGAGTGACTGTCGTATCACAATCACTCCCTATTTGAATAAATCCCATCGTAGGATGGAACTTAGCTCTTTGTGCATTGTGATGGTACATGACTATTTTAGGAATTACTATTTTGGCTCAAAGGGATTGCATTTTATTGCTGAAATAAGAGAGTATGGAAAAGTCAAGTGCCTTACTAGAAGTTCAAATTTTGATATGCATAAACAAATTGCAAATGAA
This sequence comes from Allium cepa, assembly GCA_030765085.1. Lineage (NCBI taxonomy): Eukaryota > Viridiplantae > Streptophyta > Magnoliopsida > Asparagales > Amaryllidaceae > Allium > Allium cepa. Next base: position 583,300,056 of record CM060940.1, read on the forward strand.
AAGCAGATTAAATGAATAAACAAAGCGTGTTATAGCAGCAATGAAGACTTTCGTTGTTCCAAGCTCTCAGCAAAGCGAGACCATTGATAATTTGAATGTCCCGCATCAGGGTCTTCGTTCAATAACATACAGTCCTTCCCACGTTGACTTCATATGCGAAGGGACCGGACAAATTCTCTTGAGCATGAGATCGCCAAGTTTAAAGGTTCGGGGTTGGACCTTAGCATTATACAATCGTGCGACTCGACCTCGATGCGCGGCTGCTCTCAAATCAGCCTCTTCACACTTATTATCTAATAAGTCCAAAGATTTGGCAAGCAATATAGCATTATCTTTGTTTCATAGTAAGTCACACGATGAGAAGGTACTTCCCGTTCGGCCGGAATGACGGCTTCCAAACCATAAGAAAGTGAAAATGGAGCGTGGTCGATCGTGGACTTGTAGGTAGTTCGATATGCCCATAGGGCCATGGGAAGCTCATTGGCCTATTTGCCTCCGGCCATTTCCAATTGCTTTTTCAAAATGGATTTGATTACTTTGCTAACAGCTTTAACCTGTCTATTCGCTTAAGGGTGAGCAACTACCGAGAATTTTTTCTGAATATGGAAATGTTGACAAAAGTTCTTTAACTCGACACCATTGAATTGGGCTCTGTTGTCACTATCATTATGGGAGGCCAAAATGACAGATGATGTTGCAGACAACAAAGTTGATTACTTTCTTCGTCTTGATAGTACTAAGAGCCAAAGCTTCCGCCCATTTGGTAAAGCAATCAACTGCAACAATGGCGTACTTCGCACCATCTTTAGTTAGAGGTAAATATCCAATTATATCGATGCTCCATGTGACGAACGGCCATGGATTGACCTTTGAGTAATTTCAATAGGTAGGGCTCTTGGTATTCGAGCATGTTTCTGACACCTGTCACACTTCTTGGCATAGTCTGATGCATCCTGGTTCACAATCAGTCAATAATACCCTTATTGGAGTATCTTCTTAGCAATGACTTGCCCCCGAGTGTGATCGCCACATTCTCACTTGTGCACATCATGTAACACTCGTTTGATTTCATCTTGGGTGATACACCGAAGTAAAGGAATAGAGTATCCTCTTCTATACACAACTCCATTCTGGATAATGAACCGTGAATCTTTTCGAAGAACTTGTCTTTTCTCACTTCTACACTCGGGCGAAGTTCCATGATCGAGATAGTTTCTGAAAGGGGTCATCCATTACTCTTTCTCGAGTGTGGCTCCATGAACTTAGTCTATCTCCATCTATTTGATACTCGAAGAGGTAAGTGTCTCAACAAGGACAAGTCCCTTTTTTTGTGCTTCACCGGTGCTGGCCAGTTTTGCCAAAGAATCGGCTTTCAGGTTATGATTTTAGGGTATGCAATAAATGGCATAATAATCGAACTAATTCAAAACTTGCTGGACTAGAGCAAGATAACCAGCCAACCTCCGCTCTCTTGCTTGGTATTCTCCCCGAACGTGACATACGACCAATTGCAAATCGTAGTAAATTTCCACAGCAACGATTTTAAAGTCTCTGGCGAGTCTGAGTCTAGCAAGTAAAAGTTCTTTTTCGGCCTCTTTATTGGTTGCATGGAAATAAAACTTCAAAGCATAACATATGGATCGACCTTCTAGGGTTTCATGTACAACTCCAATGCCTGAGCAACAGTCGTTCGATACACCATCTATGTATAATTTCTATATGTATTTAGAAGATTCACTAGTTTTGGGCAAGTCCTCTGGTATAGTAAACTCAGCATTGAAATCTGCCAGAACTTGCCCTTAAATAGCCTTCTTTGGTGTGTAAGCAATATCAAACTGACTCAACTCGATATTCCACTTTAACAGACTGCCAGACGTCTTAGGCCGCATAAGGACCTGTGGTAACGGCTGTCGGTGTAGACTGTGATAGGATGAGCCTGAAAGTAGGGACGGATCTTTCTCAAGGCACTGACGAGACAGTAGGCTAGCTTTTCCCACTTTGGATAGTTTCTCCCTGCTCCAGTCAATCATTTGCTAATACAATAGACCAATCGTTGTATCTGATCCTCCTTTCGATTAATGCAGCACTGATTGCATTCTCTGACACTGCCAGATTGATATATAGTTTCTCATAAATCAATCAGCTTTGATAAAATATGTGGCGTAGATAGGTGTTGAACCAGTGCTCGGAATGTTCCTTCATACTCCTCCGTCCATTTGAAGTTCTACTTTCCTTTCCTGATCAAGTCAAAAAATGGAATACATTTGTCGATGGATTAAGAGATGAACCTGCTTAATGCTGCTACCTTCCCATTGAGGCTTTGCACTTTCTTTATAGTTTTGGGAGTTTTAAGATTCTGAATCACCCAGATCTTCTCGGGATTGAATTCAATTTCTCGAGCATCGACAATGAATCCAAGGAACTTTCCGAAGGCTACTCCAAAGTGACACTTCAACGAGTTGAGCTTCATTCGGTGTTTTCGGAGGATGTTAAACACTAATTCAAGGTCTTTGATGTGATTGATGCAAAGTTGCAACTTTACAAGCATATCATTCATGTACACCTCCATAGTTTTTCCAATCTAGATGGCAAAAATTCGATTGACAAGTCTTTGATAGGCCGCCCCAGCGTTCTTAAGCCCGAATGGCATCACTTTTTAAAAATAGGGTCTGAGATCAGTGCCAAAGCTGGTATTCTCTTGATCGGGTAGGTGCATCGGTATCCGATTGTAGCCGAGATACGCATCCATAAAAGAGAAGAGCTCATGCCCGACTGTTGAATCTACAAGCTAATCAATTCTAGGAAGCAGAAAACTACCTTTTAGGCATGCTTTATTTAGGTCTGAGTAGTCCACACATGTTCTCCATTTTCCGTTTGGTTTTTTAACAAGCACTAGGTTGGACATGCATTCTGGATATAATGCATCTCGGATAAACCCATTCCTCTTGAGTTTATCCACCTCTTCATTCAGGGCAGCAGATCTCTCTGGATCCATACCGCACCTCTTTTGCTTGACCAGGACATGTCGTGGGTCAATATTCATTAGATGGCTCGCGATGTCTGGCTAGATCCTACACATGTTTGAGTGTGTCCAGGTGAACACGTTGAGGTTTGCCTAGAGAAATTCAACCAATTCCTCTTTTATCTACTGGCTTAGCTGAGACTCGATCTTTATCATTTTGGAGCCATCATCATCGATCGGAACATCAATCATCAACTCTGTCGGGAAAGCTTGACTGTCTTTGACTTCCACTTCGTTATCATTGTCTCTTGGACCAAGATCTTTTAGGAATTGGTTGTGCTACCTGTGCCTAGGCCTTGGAATTAGTTGTCTGTTGTTGGTAAAACGGACGCAGAGAGATACCTCTACGTCCTTGCCCTTCTTATTCCACTATGCCCCCTTCGCAACTCAGCAATATAACAGGCGCGTTTATCTATATGATCTCCCCGAACAACTCCAACCCCATTGTCAGTGGTGAATTTCAAAGTTAAACACCAAGGAGCAATAGCCGCCCTAAGAAAGCATAGTACATTGAATTAATATCCAACACAATGAACTGCAACATTTGGACTTTCTGTCATTCCCTACTCCCAAATCCACTGGTAATTCTACCATTCCAGAGGGTATGGTCACACCTCCATTTAAACCATGCATACGAGATTGACACAGCTTCAGGTCCTTTGCTTCTATTTTCATTTGGTCATACGATCGCTTGAAAAGTATATTCACTAAGCTTCCACTGTCCACTAAGATCTTCTTCATACAAGCAGGACCTATCTAAGCTGAAATAACTAGTGGATCAATGGTAGGGGCTTTGACTCTATCGGCATCTCTATCTCGAAAAATGATGTCTTCTGCCATCATCTTCGATTGTTTAGCCGGAGCCCCATCATCAATATTACTGCAACACTCACAGACTGCATGCCTAATCAAACTGGCTTACGACTCCATTTCCCTCCAGCTCCAATCCGCTGGATGAGGACAACCACTAACTGTGTTTACAGCTAACCTCCCACCAGTATTTGTGGGTTCCTCCGCTCTAACTTGATTCGGTACTTGATTCTGGTTTGATGGACCCATACCTCCAGCCTGCGGCACCCGAACAAATTGTTCCAACTTCCTATCTCGGATCAACTTATCAATGATATCCTGTAAATAGCGACATTCATTCTTACCCTGATTTCCATCGACTTTTTGGTTATTCTGCTTATTCTGTATGTCCAACTGTACCTTTTTGAACCTCTCACCGGTTTGTTTCACAGTGACATTGCTCTAGATTCCTTCCATACTGGGCCCTGCGGCATCCTTCTTCTTGGATTGTTTTGCATCATCCCTCCTCAAGAACTGGGCTGCCTTGGAATAGAAACGGTCCAATGATGCTAGGAGTTTTTCAGCCAACCAGTTGCCAAATTTGGAATCAGGATCGATTCCTTTAGTCGGTGCCATCGATATGGAATTATCATTAGGGTTACTAATCTCTGCGCAAGCAGCATGGAACCTTTCCAAATAACATCTGAGCGTCACTCCAGGTGCTTGAGTGATGCTGGATAAGGTGTTCACATTCTTTGGTCTTATAACGTGCATGCGTAGTTGTTCGACGAATTTCATAGCAAGCTGATCAAAGCATGAAACAGATCGGGGTAGCAAGCGAGTAAACCACACAGCCGCGATGCCCCTAGAGAGATTGGAAAACTTCTGCATTTGACCGCATCATCAGCTCATGCGGCATTCATAAGCCATTCATACTTCAAAATGTGATGGTTAGGGTTGAACTCCCTTCGTAAACAGGTAAAGTTGGCATTCTGAATTGGAAAGGCGGTTCAGGATAAAGTATGTCGTCGGTGAAAGGTGTATGACTTTGGGAGATTTCTCAATCATCATTGGAGAGGCCTTGACTTTCACGAACCATTTGACGAATCATGGTCGAGATGTCTAGCATTTGGAAATTTTGGGTATGCTGTGCCAAGGTGTGGTTGGGTTCCACAAAGCAAAGATGGCCCGGGCACGGTCGACGGTTCGTACCTCGCCTCACTGGATCCAGGTATTCGGGCACATAGGGTTCAGGAGTACAGTTGTGTTGACGATGGTTCGGATCTGTTTGGTCTCGAATGGTAACTTCCAAGCCGATAGTGCGGCAGCACAGTTATCAATGATGTGATAAGGAGTTATCACTACTTGGGAGAAGGGGCCTGCCTGTTGACCAGCAAACGGAACAAATCCTGCTCGTCCAAGATTCAAAGGGCGCTGATGCCTGGGATCTTGCGCATAGCTTCCATTCAGTCGTGGACGTGTAGGTTTATGATGGTAATCGGAAGAAGCAGAGCTCTCAATAGATGAGTAGGAAGCTTGGTCCCTTCTGGATCTCCTTCGTCTTTCTCGATTAAATTGGTGGTTAACTTCGTATTAGCACAGATCTACTGGGTAAGCTGCTAGCGACTTTAGGCCAGTTCTTGCATCAACATCTGAAATTCCTCCCTGGTGACAAGGCCTTGTGAACCTGAAGGTCCCAACTAGTTCTGACCAGTAGTGGGTTGCTGCGTAAGATTCTGTCTATCTTTTCCTTTCTGATCTGCTGTGGTTGAGGTGGTCCTTGTAGTGACCATGGTGAAGGGTGAAGCTCTCTTCTAGACATGATACAAATCTGAATAGGATGGAAGAATGTGTAGGTATTAGATCTGGATCTTCTCCTTAGATTCTTACATTCTGATATCGGTAGTAGATCTAAAAAGCAGGATAAAAGCTGAGTTCTCTCAGTGAAAACACCAAAGTGTTTGTGTCAAAATTGGGCACAACACTCTTTGGACATGTTTGAAGAGATTAAATTGAAGAATATAAATGAAAAATGAGGCTAACCTAACAAACACACCAAAAAAATAGAAAGAAGTATAGAAACCAAGGATTTAGACTGGTTCAGCATCGTAGCCTACGTCCATTATGGAAAGTTGATGTTTTATTGATACTACTCGCTGGTTACAAATGTTTACAAAAAAGAAATCGAGATACAATAATGATTTCGGTAGATCGACATTCCAGCGTTCAAAATTCCCTTTTTTGGAGGCAATTAACTGCTATATATAGGTGTAGCCTTCAAATATCTCGCTCCAGTCTTGGAAACCCCTTTCTCTCACATGGGTGGACCTACATGATCGATCCCTGTACATTTGGGATTGATCCATGATCGATACATCCCTAATTCGTGTCGATCCAAATCACTTCATTTTGGCCTGAGATCGATCAAGTACATTCTCGAGGTTGCACATAAGCTCATGTGAAAATTTGGTAGCTTTCGTACTTGTAGATCATGAGTTATGATTGATGAAAGTTTGGATTTACAGTGTGCTGTTGAACTCGTATCAATAATTTTTGTATCGTTCAGATTCATATCCATGCATCACGTGTCGATCAAATGACGTGGCACCATATTTTAGGATCGATCCACTTTTCATGCCAAGTGATAGAGTCTTCCTCTTGAACGTGCCTATGTCTATATTGACCATATATATTCTCTTCGTATTGCTTGCTTGAGGTCAATTCGTATCTACGCTTACACTCCCATTTATATCGATATAGGATCAAGTTTTTCGTATCGATTGACGAGCAATATAAAATGTTGTCAAGCGATGGGTATGAAATGGAGTTCTTCCATGGGTATGAAATGTTGTTTACTTGATGGATATGAACTGAGATTGGCCATGATGGATACGAAGTAGGGTGACTTCGATGGATACGGAGCAATGCACATTTGGTGGATACAAACCAACAGCTTGTTGGTGGATATGAAGGAAACCTTCTGGAGGGATGGATAGGTGCTTAGCTGCTTGAGGGATGGATAAAAAATAGCAGCTCATGACACTATGGTTACAAAATACCATGGATGCGAATGTGGTTGGCTTTCTTTATTTTGATCGATCAATATCTTGAGCATACGAACTCCGATTGACTTGAAATTTAGAACGTTAGCTTCCAAAGCTTTGCTCACCAAACCATATCGATCGTAGCTCGATCCGAGATCGAAATTTTTTTATCGGTATCCATAGTAGACCTGTGTATAACCAATATTTGGGATGAATTGTCCATGATTTCCAGTTAATTTCTTGATGTCACGGCCTTACCAAAAGGCGGGATAACATTTGCCCCCTAAAGTATGACTTGTGTGAATATGACTTGCTTTGAAAAGCTGCAGTCTTCATTCTGTAAAGTTATGCTCGATTCGTTGAACAGCCGCTGTCTGTCATCAAAAGTTGTAACCTTTGTATGATTTTTAGTATTGTAAATACTGAATTGGTTACTAATGATGATTGTACTGCGCATTGTTGTAACTGAGTGTCGGGTGTTTGTAATTTGTTGTTCATTGTTGTAATTGTCACCAGGTGAGCGTTCAATTTCTGTATTTTAAAAATTGAATGTTGATTCGTCATATATAAATGTGTGTTAACCTGACACTCATTAACGTTTGCACGTTCCCGAGTCATTGTCAAGTTTTTTATATCGAGTTTCGTGTCGGTCCTCTCCTGAACCGATGTGAAATTCGAGTTTAACAACGCTTGATGGTCGTTTTTGAATATTCCTTCGTATCGATCCTTTCCTGGATCGATTTGAAAAGTTGGAAAATCTTCTTTGTGTCGATGGATTGAACGTCTTTGAGCTTTAGGTTGATGGATATGAACTCATCATTTCATATCGATGCATCTCTAATGATTTTAATTGGTTCAGATAATCCCTTGCCTTGTACTTTGTATCGATCGACGGATGGATACGAATGAATGTTGCTTCAGGTAAATGGCGCATGGATATAAACAGCTCTCTTCGCATCAACTGGAGAGGAAACTTGTTTTGACTGGTCAAAACAACTGGAAGACGAATCATTTCCCTTCATCCCTCATGTCAATATAAAATCGTTTTGTACTTAGCCATTTTTTCTCACTTGCTTATTTTTTCCTCGCCATCATATCGCTCCGAGTTCATGAAAAAATATAACTGCCTTCATATTCGTGCTACCCAACCAGTTTACTACTTAGATTAGATAATTAGACAATGAATTAGATTAAGCAAATTGGTGAGCTATTAGAGAAAGGCTTCATCGGATGAAGCATATCTGAGTGGGGAGCGCCAGTTGTCTTCGCTAAAAAGGCGGATGGTTCCCTTCGAATTTACATAGATTATGGAGAGTTGAATAAGCCCACAAAGAAGGACCCTTACCCACTTTCTAGGATAGATGATCTTTTCGATCAGTTGGTTGGCTCTTCATTATTTTCTCAGCTTGATTTAGCCACTGGATTTCATCAGCTTAGGGTTGCTGATGATAGCATCGATGAGACAACATTTAGGACACCCGATGGATTTTTTTGGTGGTTGGTTATGCCGTTTAGGCTGACCAATGCCCCATCTTATTTCATATATTTGATGTGCCTTGTTTTTTGAGATGTCCTAAATAAGTTCACGGTAGTATTCGTGGAAGACATTTTCGTGTTTTCCAAGAGTATGGAAGAGCATGCTATTCATATTGAGGAGGTTCTTCATACACTTCGTGTTCATCTGTTGAAAGCCAAATCCTCAAAGCGTCACTTTTAGCACAAGGAGGTGCAGTTCTTGGGGCATGTAGTCTCAAGAGAGGGTCTAATAATTGATCCCGCTAAGGAGGTAGTAGTACAAGATTGGAAGGCCTCAAGAACACTACCGAAGTTAGAAGTATCCTAGGTTTGGCTGGCGATTATAGGAAGTTTATTAGAGATTTCGCTAATATTTTAGCACCGCTTACTCGCCTCACTAAGAAGAATGCAGCCTTCGCGTGGGACGTAGATGTGAGGATTCCTTTAAGATGCTAAAGAGGGCCCTTACTAGTGCATCAGCGTCAGTTTTACCCGATGGAGCTAAGCCTTTTACAGTATACACTGATGCATATAGGATGGGTCTTGGCGCAATATTGATGCAAGAAGGGAGGGTATTATGTTATGGGAGTAGATAGTTAAGAACTCATGAGAAGAACTACACCACCCATGATTCAGAGTTAGCTACTATTGTTTTCACACTCAAGTCTTGGAGACATTACTTGCTAGGGGAGAGGTTCGAGCATTTCACTGACCATAAGTCATTGAATTACATATTCTCACAAAAGGATTTAAACTTGAGGCAGTAGCATTGGATGGTGTTTCTGGCATTGTATGACTTTGAGATAGCCTATACCCTTAGTAAAGGGAACATGGTTGTAGATGCGTTAAGTAGGGAGAAAGCAACCCTTAGTCCAATGTTCGTGGAGTGGAAAAGCCTAGATATTTGCGCCAAAATTGGTCACAAATCCTAAATATCGTGAATGCACCAGTGTATGAACACAAAGTAGTGGTATATAATCATAGATCACAGATCTCGGTAATGTAGAGAATAAGAATAACAAACTTAAAATGGAAAGAAATAGACAGAGACATAAGATTTATAGTGGTTCGGCTATTTCCGGCCTACGTCTACTTCAAAAGTTAATCCTTTATTGACTTTGCTTGCTGGTTACAACTGATTACAGTGGATTACAGTGATGAAATTTGAGTACAACAGCAGCCTTGTAGTGCAAAGATGTTTTCGGCAGAGTCTTTATGTCGGATAGCCAAAAATGCCTTTTTTGCAGGCTCTGAGGTGTTATTTATAGGCGTAGGCTGCAAATATCTCGCTCAAATCTCGGAAGACTTCTTTTGGCACGTGAACAATCTTTAGATTGTTAGATCAAAATTTAACCCAATCGAGTCGAAATTTGTCATGAACAATCTTTAGGTTGTGCGTAAGCTCCTGTGAAAATTTGGTAGCATTTGGACTTGCAGATTGTTAGATACGACCAATATGAATTGCAGTTTACATGGAGGCTGAAGCGTTTGTCCCCTTCTGTTCTCCTCCATCCCTTCATATTAGCTGCATCGATGACGTGGCTCAGAAGTCTAGGGAAGATCCACTTCTGACGCCAAGTTGACTGCTTCCTTCGTATCGAACGATACGAATATGGCTCCTTCACATCGATCGAATGTTGTGCCCTTTGTATCCATTACCACTGACAGTTCGTATCCATGTGCTACAATCCACCTGTTAACGTTTTCGATCTTCTTCGCATCCATCAACTATGCCTCTGTTCGTATCCATCGACCAACCCTCCTTCGCATCGACTCAAAGTGCCAAATTCTAATTGATACGAACAGTATCGATTCGAAGTAGTCATGTTGATCGATATGAACAGTATCGATTCGAAGTATACAGCTACGCTTCATCCTGATCGATGTGAAATCATCGAGTCGAACAAACCATCATGCGCATGCCTATTCGATCCAAGTCCATAGCCATCGAGTTGAAATCTATTTAATCCTTCTCCCTAATCGATACAAACGCCTTGTTCGTGTCCATGGGGATCCATATGAAACGTATGGATACGAACAGTATCGATACCATACCAGCCTCTTTCAACATTGATCCATCCATATCTCGAGCATACGAACTCCGATTGACCTTAAATTTGAAACGTAGCCTCTCCTAGCCTTGATCATCATTTTCAATCGATCTCCAATCCTAATGTCCATCCTTTTCAGCCAATTTGTTGATATTCTAGCCTTAACCAAAAGGTGGGATAACATTTGCCCCCAAATCATGCCTTGTGGTAAGAAGGCGTGTTTTGAATAGTTCTGAATCCGACATTCGAAGTCCATATTTCGTCTATAGCCATACCATCCGAGTGCATCATTCTTGACTGCTCCGAGTCGATGTCCGATTTTGAATCTAGTAACCGAAGCCTTAGCCAATCCATATCCATCCAAACCCGATAACCGAGTCCTAATCCATCCTTATCCAATAACCAATAATCAAATCCAGAACCTCTCCAGGTCGATATCCAAATCCTTAGTTGTCCATAGCCGAGATTCGTATCCATAACAACTTCTGGTTCTTGCCAAGCATAATCCACAATCAACGACCTGTGCAAAGCAATGCCTTGACATCCATGGTCCAGTGTCCCTGAACGCTGAGTTATGCCATGGCTTAAGTCCTTAGTCGAATCCTGGTTTCTCCAGACCCTTGCCGAGCATAGTCCATACTCGACGACTTGAAATAATACCGATAATATAGGGCCTAAGTCTTAGGCAAAATACTGGACTCTCCGGACCCAGGCCAAGCATAGTCCATACTCGACGACCTAAATAAGTCAATTCGCCATGCTCGAACAAAGTGACTTACCCCTTTCCAGGTATAATCCATACCCGATGACCATTTATCAAAATCCAGATAAAAATCCAATAAAAGACCAATCTAAAATCCAAATCAAGTAGAAAATTAAAAATTCAAGCCAAAAATCCAAATCAATATCCAAACTAGAAAACAATCATCTAAACAAGAGTCCAAACTCAAAATAAAATAAAACCAAGAGTTCAAACCAAACTCTAAAACCAAACCAGAAAAAGCAAATGTCCAAATCAAAAGAAAAAACAGATTTCACAAACCATAGCATTACGGTTTATCATCATTCAGAGCATACCAATCAGGCATTGTTGTTTGAGGTAGGTGGTGGATGCTCCAGTTCCACCGCCGCATTCCGAACCCCGATGTATTGTCGTAACTAGCCATTCCTTACATGCTCCTCGATTATATCTTTTTGATGCCTGCAGCTGTTTGTATCATGTCCATCCAAATCATGAAAAAGACTGTGCCTCCTGGATGCCCTTTCATGCTCCGAGGGTTCTCTCCTTGTTGGCCTTCGGTAGGGAAGGCGATTTCGAATTTCCATGAATATCCATTCTAACGTCTCGTTCAATCCTGTGTAAGTAGGAAATTTTCGCTCCCTCCACCGCTTCTTAGCTTTTCCTGCATCGTCATCCAACTTCCTCTTTCCTTTATCTTTATCTTTATCCGAACTTCCGCTAGATGGCCCTCCATCCTCCGCCACGTTCACCTCCTTTAATTTCATATCTGAACATGCATCTTCTGGTCGGAGGAATCTCTCGGCTTCGTGAAAGAAATCCCCGAGATCCATTGGCGGGTCCCATATTGCACACTTTGAAATCCGAATTCTCTCTGACTCTTGACATTGCTGCCATTAAAACCATCGATGGATCCGACCGATCCACCGAAGCAACCGTTGCATTGAACCGAGTTATGAAGGCTATGAGCAATTCCTCTGTCCTTTGCTTTACCGATGTTAGTGTCATTACGTTCTTCGGCCTTTTGATATGAACCGAAGCTGCTTCAGAAACCTATCCATAAATTTTGTCCATGTCCTAATAGATCCCCCTTCTAGCTACCCGAACCACATAGAAGCTATATCCATCAACTATAGAGGGAAACATCGGGCTATAACTTCCTCTGATCCCCCCAGCACTTCCATGTGTCGTGTGTACCTCATCAAGTGATCGGTAGGGTCAGCCTTGCTATTATATACCTCCAGCGTAGGTAGCTTGAATTCTGGTGGATTCCAAGCCATTCTGATGTCATGAGTAAATGGATTCCTGTTTACTCCTTTCAGGTCTTTGTTTGTCAATCCTCCACGCATAGTTCGCCTGATAATCTCAGCCAACCCAACGTTGTCCGTCAAGGGTTGCCCCTGAGTCCTCGAGGGAATTCTGGCATATACTCTTCATCAAGCACTCCAATATTCCTGCCAGCATCTTATTGTGTGGTATCACCTAGAATTCCTCCATGAATTGGTCCATCGTTGCCGGGTGGTTTGCCCCATGTCTGGATCTATCCTGATTGACAGTGGCGTACTGATTAGGGGCTGCGCCTTCTTGAGCTGTTTCATTCGATTGCCTGTTGGCTCCTTTTGCTCTAGCTCCATGGATCTACACTCCAGTAATTCCAGCTGTCCCTGGCTGTCGAAACTGTCTAAGGAGGTTCTGCATCATTTCCTCCTCTCTTTTCAGAGAATCTTCATTCATAGCTCCTATTATCATCTCCATCTCGCCTTTGGTGGTGAAAGCCGAAGTCTGATTAGCCCCTAATAATGCCTCCTGGCTTCCTTCATGCTGAATTCTCTCCGCTCTTTGTCTTCTACTTGATTGCCTTGTATAGCTTTTCAGATATGAATCTTTAAGCCTTCAAATTCAATATCCAAGTGGTAGAATCCCTGAGTTAGCTCTTCTCAGTTAAAGCACTAAAGTGTTTGTGCCAAAATTGGTCACAAACTCCAAATATAATGAAAGCGCCAGTGTATGAACACAAATCAGCGGTATATATTCACATATCACAGATCTAGGTAATGTAGAGAATAAAAATGAAGAATAACAAACTTAAAACGGAAAGAAACAGATAGAGACACGAGATTTATAGTGGTTTGGCTATCTCCAGCCTACGTCCACTTCGATACGAATGCCTTCTTCGTATCTATGGGCATCGATACGAAACGTATGGATACGAACGGTATCAATACCAAACCAGCCTCTTTCAACATTGATCCATCGATATCTCAAGCATACAAACTCCGATTGATTTGAAATTTAAAATGTAGCCTCTCCTAGCCTTGATCATCATTCCTAATCGATCTGCCATCCTAATATCCATCCTTTCCAGCCAATTTGTTGATATTTCGGCCTTGACCAAAGGCGGGATAACGCTAGAAATTATTTCTACCTTTGATTTTAAGCCCTCTACGGACATTACTCCTGGATTATTGGTAGCACTTGAGGTTAAGCCAAACCTCATAGATCAGATTGGCTTAAGGCAGTGAGATTATTTAGAGCTTATGGATATTATAAAGAGGATTAGAAGAGGTGAGGTCTCTAGACATCTCCAATGTTATTCATAGATAGTAAAATGTGGCTAAGAAGAGATGGAAGATTTTGTGCCCTCCGCACTAGTGATTAGATGAGAGCTATTCTAGAAGAAGCACACCATTCCCAAATGACTATTCATTCGGGTGGTGATAAGATGCATAGGGACATGAAGATAGTGTTTTATTGGAGCAGCATGAAGAAGGATGTAGCAGAGTTTATGGCTAAGTGTCTTGTATGCCAAAGAGTTAAGGCAGAGCAGTAGAAGCCTAGCGGATTGCTTCAACCATTGGATGTACCCGAATGGAAGTGGGATAGTGTTTCGGTGGGCTTCATGGATGGTTTACCTAGATCTAGGAAGGGGAATACCAGTATTTGGGTGATTGTAGCTCATTTGACTAAGAGCACCCACTTCATTCCGGTTAAGAGTAAGAAGACAACATCTTATTTGGCATCTTATATGTTCGTGAGATAGTTTGACTTCATGTGGTTCCCTCTAGCATAGTGAGCGATAGAAACCCTATCTTAACTCGTGAGTTTTGGAGAAGCTTGCAAGAGGCTTTAGGACCCAACTTAGATTGAGTATGGCCTATCACCCCTATTTGGATGTCCATATGGAAAGAGTTAATAGAGTTCTTGAGGATTTGTTGAGATTGTGCATTCTTGATTTTGGAGGAACTTGGGAAGAGCATCTTCCTTTAGTGGAGTTCGCATATAACAATAGTTTTCAAACTATTATTGGGATGGCACCTTTTGAAGCTCTTTATGGAAGACCTTGCAAGTCACCTTTGTGTTGGTTAGAGTCTATAGAAATATTGCTACTTAGTCCCGACATGGTTAGAGAGACTTCAAAAAAGATTGATTTGATCAGAAGGAGAATGAAGACGGCCCAAGATAGATAGAAATCCTATGCAAATAAGCGGAGAAGGGATATTGAGTTTGATGTAGGAGATTTGGTTTTCATTAAGGTATCTCCACTAAGAAAGGTAGTAAGATTTGGATCAAGTGGGAAACTTGCTCCCAAATTCATAGGACCGTTCCCCATTATAGAAAGGGTAGGGAAGATGGCATATCAGATAAAGCTACCGAAGAGGCTCGCGGGAGTTCATGACGTTTTTCATGTCTCACACTTAAGAAAGTGCTTACATGATTTAGCAAAGGTGGTGAAACCTAGCCAACTTGAAAAAGTTGAAGTGAAGAGAGAAGCATCGGTCCATCGCGTTCCTACCAAGATCGTTTGGCATGATATCAAGAAGCTTAGGAATAAGAAAGTCCTTTTGGTTAAGGTGTAGTGGGGAGATTGTATTTAGGACGCTATGTGGGAGGCGGAACAAAAAATTCGTACCTCTTATTCGTATCTTTTCAATAGTACATTTTGAATTTTCTATTTCCATCTTTAGTTTTGAATAGTTTCTTTCCTTTAGTACCTGGATAGATCTTAGGACTTAACCTATGGATGGTAGGAATGAATATAAATGTGTTACTAGAACATGTTATGTATGATAGATGCTAGTGGTTGCAAGTGTTTAGTAGTGGATGCTAATGGACGCATATATATACAATAGGCACTATTATCTCTTAGGGATCGACCTAACTAGGTCACTAAAGTATATGCATTTGGATGTGTGCTTATTTGCATTTATATTTTATTTCCATGGTTGCTATAAATGGATGATTAACATATGATTGTTGCATTTGGATGATGATTGTAGCACGTGTGTAGAACTATTAGTTGTCATTAGGAATTTTCATTCAATTGGATACATGGTACGGACATGAATGCATAAAAGGGAGGTCGACTGAATCAGTAGACCGTCTAATCTTTTGCATTAGTTAGGGACATTGACAGTCCACTATCTGCATATATATATATATATATATTTATATTTATATATATATATATATATCATAAATTGCATTAGAAAACTTAAGGACAATGGATGTAATGGATAGTGGTTGAGTATGTAGTTGTAGAATCTAGATGAAAATATTTATTTCATTCTTTTGTCCTTAGAGATTTCGACGACGAAATCCTTTAAGGAGGGGAGAATGTAACAACCTGAAATTTAAGTTATAATAATTAATTAATGAATTTATTAAATAATAAAATAAGTTTGTGAAATTTTAGAATTGAGTCACATAAGTTGCACCATTATCTATGGTAATTTTCTGGTCAATTTCCATATATAATTTGTCAAAATCCGAGCTAAAACGAAGAAGTTACAAAATAAAAAAGAATTAAAGAAAACGAAACTCGCACACACAAAAGGTCAGGTCGATCCTCACCATAGTTAGGTCGACCTATAGATCGACCCTCAGCATATATGGATCGACACCAAAGTCGACCCCCATGTATTTGGATGACCATTCGTCCAGATTAAAAGATGACGTGTTTTTCCAATTTTCTTCAATCATGTGCGTCCGTGCTTCCATCCGACGGTTCCAAGCGAGCCTATGACGTGGTTGCACCAAATTTAATCTTCAAATCCAACGGTCTGAGATACCTAAACTACAGTATAAATAAGACCCTAGGGCAAGATATTTTTTCATTTAGATTTATATTTTGGTTCATTGCCAAACGCTGGACCCTAAATAGAAAAAAATTCTAAGGAGGAAATCTTGTTGATAAAAATATTCTACGCTCTAGAAGTGGATTAAGAAAGACCAAGGACTAGAGCTAAGGACCAAAGGTGAGTGTTTAGTAATTATTTGAGATTTTTAAGTAATTTATAATAATAGGGTTCTCAATGGTTGTAGTTTTTCTGCATTTTTGAGACAATTTCTATATAAGTTATTTACAGCTAGTTTTTAAAGTTCTTTTCAGTCTATTTTATTTAATTATTTTTATTAAGCTATTTTATTCAGTTATTTACTGTTATTTGCATTTATTTACATCTGTTTTGCATTAGAATTTGGCATGTAAATTTTGGTTTCTTTTTATTCCTTTTGCACGAATAAAATATAAGAATATTAAAAAAAGAATAGAATTCGCTGATATGGATTAAAACAGAATAAACTTACGAAAATTAGATGTAAAATAAGAAGAATTGTAATAAAAGGAAGATAGACTGAAATAGGCAAATTTCAGATATTTGCAAGCATTACTATAACAAGTGGTTATAACTAAAAAGATAGAACAAAAGAGTAACAATTATAACGTAGGTTATAATTAAGCAGAAAAAACAGAAAGGCTTATTTTAAAACTTTGACTAAGTTAATAAGCAAATTATAACATATGTTATAATTAGAAATAACAGAAAAGACTTACTTTAAGACTTAGATTAAGTTAGAAAAACAAATAGAGCAGAAATAACAGAAGAGGCGTATTTTGAGAACTTACACTAAGTGAATAAGCAAGAACAGAAACAGGGCACGTACCAACAACATTTCCTTTTAGACTAGGACCGATGGTCTCACAACAGATTAGGTGAGGCTAGGCAGGACCATTTCAGACTAGAACTGATTGTCTCACAATAGTTGGGTGAGGCTGGGACATAGAGTAAATAAGTGGACAATAGATAGAGGCTCAAATCTAGGGATTTGGGAAAGGGACGCAGCTAGATTTTTTTGATAGGACCCACACCAATAGCATTCCCTTTCAGAGTAGGACTAATGGTCTCACAAAACACTTAGGTGAGGCTGGACAAGACCTTTTTCAAACAAGGACTGATGGTCTCACAACAGATCAAGTGAGCTTGGCACGCTTATGCTGATTAGGATAGATAAGAGGGAGCGACAGTTAGTGTGCACCGACGATGAAGAGCGTGCGATATCAATAAGTCACTACTGCGTTCCAAGCTCTAAACAAGTGTCTTTTGCTGTGGGACCAAATGGATTGGACTAGCTCACGGTAGCACAACAAAGATAGAAGGCCGATCAATGGGTAGAATTATGATTTCAACCTAATTAAAATAGGATTAGGATTTTAGCCTAATCATATCAATCTAAGGCTAGTGAAAACAATCCAAACAGTCAAGCAATCAAAGTGAAGAGTCTAACAGAACCAGAAACGGTATTTTATCACATTTTTACCATACCTATATTTTCTTTTTATACTAGAACTGTTTCTTAGTCTATTATTTTTATCTTGCTTAGAAATGCTAATAATTACTTTCACTCACCATACTTTTAGTCTTACCCACTCCTTTATTTTCCCTTCCCCCCTCATAGGCTAGTAGAGGCAAGGACAGTAGATTTGGATTTCTTGGAGACCCATCTGCAGAGCTTTCTCATTCTTCATGTATTCTTCTTCCTTTCAATTTTCTTTTTATTTGACTTTAGATGTACTGGTACTTTATGAGAGGTATGATTTTTATTTTTATTGTACTCTGCTTTTATCAGACTGAGATCTATTATTCATAAGACATGGGTATTTGGTATTTGAGACATGTGATGTTTTTCAGACTTATTTTTGATGTTTACTTTTAATAATAAGTTATCATTTTAATGTTTTCGCTGTTAATATTTATTTTTTCTTGTGAATCTTAGTCTCTGTGATGCTTTAGTTGACTAATAACGTACCACTTCTTTTAGAGTGCCCTTTTTGGGTATACTAAAGGGTATGTGGTGTTTCAAAACTGATGTCCATAAGTCTTGGACACTAACTCGCTGCCATTCGCCAAAAAGCACCTAAAATCTGCTCCACCATCGCATTTGATTTTCGGCCACCAACGACCATCGCGAGCCAATCCCACTAGTCAATCACCTTGTCTCTCCAAGCTACACACTTCCTTATTTAAGCCCATCGCTTGAAAATTGCCCTAGCATCGTGGGGCATCTCGACCGTTGGATGAAGAAATTAGAAATGGCGACTAATATTTATCTTAGTGTTCATGCTCTAAAATTTGCAAACTCTAATTGAGGCATGCTTACTGGTGTTCCTAGCTAATTACCCATATTCCAAACTCATTGGAACTATTTTCGAGACCTAATTTCATCTTATACAGAAGTTAACTTTATAATTAAAATTATATCATATATTAATTCCTGAAATTAACCGCTACACGTTTCGATATTGGTCGATCACATGATATGTCTGATCGTCACGAAACTCGTCGGTATACAACAATTTATTATTCTGAATCTAATGACATTGCTTTCGTCAAAATATGAGATAATGCCTCGAAATGCTAACTTAACCCATTGTAAATATATTTTTATATTTTCGATCCAATTATCGATGTGTATCTGATCTATTTATTTTTTAATTAATTTTACAAATTGAATTCACAAATATTATTTATTAATAAAAATAAGTTAAATAAAATTATTAAATCCATTTAATTAATATTTAATTCACAAATCCAAATATTCAAGTAATCCCTGTATATAAATATAAGTTATTAATTTTCAAAAATCTAATTATTTAAATATTTAAAATTAATTAAGTATTAAAAATTCAATGACCAAAATTCTGGGTTGTTACAGTTTTAACACGTTAAACACCTAATGGCAAATTCTACCACCTCCTCCTTCACCGTTGTCCAATAGAAAATTCTCTTTATATTCCTATTCATCTTATCCCCTTCGAGGTGAAGGTTCACTCTTGAATGATGTCACTTCACAAGCTAAAATTTATTCTTTCTAAAATCCTAAATTTTTTGGGATTACAACATCCTTTATTCCTAGTTACTAACCTAATTTCCTCAATAACTTCCGGTCTTACCCACAGTTTATTGCTAGTTAAGTGTCCTTATGAAGTATGCATATTTACATTGTTCTTCCATATATATATATATATATATATATATATATATATATATATATCTGGCAGTCTCATCACATCCATTAAATCAACCTAATGACAAAATCGGAACATATCTTATACTATATTTTACGCTTTTCAAATAACCTAAGGGAGACAATTAGTGAATAATTAAAAAGTCCAAAAGAAAATTTTGCTGGAAGTTGCCATTTATCATTAACTAGTGTAAATAATGTTGTGGTCCTAACACTCCTTAATTAGATGGACATCTATGTCATTCCACTATCACCTACCGTCCTTAATTTTTCCTTCTTGGTTTCTAATAAATATGGTCCATTCATTACTTTAGTTAATATACTCTTTATAATTTATCACTACTGTCGAAGTTGGATCATCTCTAATCAATCCTCATTTAAATCGCTTTAATCTTTTTACTGGTTTCAAAATCCATTTATTATGCCGATTCAAATCCTCCATCAATATTAAATTCCATAATCAGTCCCCATATAATTAATTTTTAACTCTAATTAATTAAAATTTATTGCCCATTAAATTTTTAATTAATGTTCATAAATCCTAATCTGTTAGTTACTAACTAATATGTATATAGTCGTAAATTATGCTTTTTATATTTAAACTTTTGTACGTTAAACTTAATTAGTTACTAACTAGAACATTCCTTTCCACATTCTAATTTATCAAAGCTATCCTTCTAAAAGGGATTACGTACATAATTTTCCCATAAGTTAACTAAAGTGGGGTCTTTACTTCGTTTGAAACTACAAGGAATTATTTCTTTTCTTTTTAACGAAATCGACAGCATAAACTATTGAAAAAAATATCCATATCTTGCACATCTCTTTCCACTTTGGTATATCCCTTTTTAATTCAAACAGCATGCTTTTATACATATTTGGAGTTGGATAATATGTGGAATTTATAAGGAACTCGCTCCAAATAAATCAAAACGTAAAAATTTACATTCTAAGTCAACTAGGGCAACCTAACTTATAACTCAATTATAAATCTTTAACAATATTCA
The DNA here is from genome assembly GCA_030765085.1 of Allium cepa. Taxonomy (NCBI): domain Eukaryota; kingdom Viridiplantae; phylum Streptophyta; class Magnoliopsida; order Asparagales; family Amaryllidaceae; genus Allium; species Allium cepa. The sequence goes on from CM060940.1 coordinate 583,320,527, forward strand.
ACGATTAAATATCTAGGATTGATTTAAAATTTCCAAGTCTTTGTTTTACATACTGTTCCTGTTTATTCATATCTTAAAACATTTACACTGCCTTACCTAGGTAGTGATCCTTGTCTACTCCATAAAATTCTTTTGTTTAGTTTACACCATTCTTAAAACTAAAATTTCAAAATTATAAAGTACCTTATTTGAAAACTTTACCTTTAAAAATATAAACTTAGAAACCGTTTTGTCAATTTCAAAAATTTCTTTGTTCGCAAAAGGAACCATGAAATTATTTTCTTTTTCTAACCAACTCTTACTTTTCAAGATCTGTCTACAACAGAGATTTTTTTTAAAAGTTGGACGTGTAATTCAAAATTTTTAAAGCTCAATTATTAAACCAAACTATTACGAAATCAAAAATTCAAATTGCTTAGTTTCATAAAGGAGCAAAATAATACCCTTTCTCAAAAGCATACAAAATAATTTTCGATAAATTGTTTTATACAAATAGACTTATTTCATTAAATTCGAAATCGGCACTTGCTACTCCAATAAATTATGGCCCATATGAAAATTTCATTATTTCATAGATATTTCTACTTACAAAACAATTATTTTAGTAGACTTTATATCGTAATCTATTCACATGCATTCCAAATTCCTAATTTCCAGTTGTTATATAATCCGAGAGATATACATCAACATCTATTGCTTTAGTGCTCAAAATATATTATCACTTAACTAATAACTTTTTATAACTTTGTCTAAGTCTTTTTTAAACCCCTATAATCTTTCGCTATCCTTTTCTTATCAATCCCAATTTATTTCTATTTCATTACCATTTTAAGTTCAATAATATTTTATTCTTATTGGAACAAATTTTGAATTGAAGAATGAATATATAATTCTCGTCCTCAAGTAAAAAAATTCCTTATAACATTTACCAAATTATCCCAACTCATTTATTAATTACAATCGTTTAATTCCAAAAAAATATATTATAAAAGTAAATCTGCTATAATAATAAAAAGTGGAGTGGACAAGGACAACTTCTATCCTATTACTTTCTAACTAGGTTACGCATTATGTTTTATATACATTTCTAATTCTATTTTTATCCAAACCTCTCAATATTACCTCTATTTACATTTCTCCTAGCTAGTTGGCTCCTGCTTTAGATGTTATTCTCCATATTTTCCTTAAATGTAAATTTTCCTCCTATCTAAGTTATTTTTGTCCATCTATTTAAACTAAAATGTTCCTTCTATCTTTTGAATATTTAAAATATAATTTAAATTCTTAATCGCCATCAGTGGCTACAGCTGTTCGATAATCGCCATCTCCTTATGTAATGATCCTCTTTTCTTACAGCCAAAGATGAAACTTTATACACCTACGACATTCATGATCCAATCATCAAAGAGCCCAGAAGACAAGCCGCTGGGGTAAAAAGAAAAAGAAAAGACAAGAAGAAAAGAATCACAGAATCTTTCAAGCAAGGCAATCATATATAACAGTCAACATAAGAAAATACATGACATCATTCCAAAATGAACATAAAAGTTACACAAATACCAACCTCAGGGACAATTATGACCATATATCCCAACAATGTTGATACCAAATATATACATACATAACGGAAAAATAAAGAAGATAATTAGATACCCTCGAAGCGACCTACTCCATGCTCCTCTAAAATGCATCCGTTGAACCTAGACTACTTGGCTACTCATACCAATTTGAGTACCCAAGAGTTTTAGGGAAAGAAAGAAAAACTCTGGGTCAGACATGGGTCTGGTGTGAGTAAACTCTAAACAACTGAATTATTATGATTATAAACCCTTCAAAAGTGAAGGTATCTTGTAACAACCCCACCAGTACTCCCATATTACTAAACAACATTACAAGTAATGTCGTCTAATAACATGGAGAATACAGCTAGTTAAGGGCGATTAAATGTGAATATATCTTTGTACTAACAATGACGCGTCTTTATTACTTTTAGAGGATCCGAACTGAAAAATTTGGTGTGTATTGTATTATTACAAAGTAATTAACACACCGATTAAAAAGATCCAGAATAGTATATAATATAGATAAAACATAATCTGAGTCATATATTACAATGGATTAATATACATCATATACATAATAGAATACGAGTCTACAAAATATCGGTACTAGACCCACATAATATATATACATCACATCCAAAAGTATTGTATCAGGTACACAATGAGTACTGGATAATATACATGACATAAACTCCTAAATTCCAAAAACTACAAGTATGAAGTAAACTAAACAGTCAAAATAATCTACTTCATTGCTAGCCCAAAATCCAAAGATCAACGGATCCTTGTACCAAAGAGTCTCGGTCTAACCCAGGTATTTTAAAATAAATGTGTCAATCTATATCTAATAAAATGATGTAAGAATAATATCACAATAATATATGACTTAACAATAGAAATAAGCCATAATAAAATATGCCTCGGACCAAATAATCAAAATAATGCATATCAAATAGAATCATAAATTCCAAATTCTTATTATGATTCAATAATAAAATTAATTCATCTCAAAATATAACTAAAATCAATTAACCAACATAGTGCATACTAAACCAAATCACCATAATATAAATCCATATAAATCTCAAATAGAATATCATCTAAATATGTGCTACAAATTCCAAATCCTTCAGAGCCAAAAAGATACAAAATCCATACCAAAATCTCTGAAGGATTAATAATGGTAGTCATCTATCAGCTTAAAAACAATGACACGAAGTCTAACAATAAAATAGACTAATGCAGTCTAATAACAAAAAGACTACGCCACATAGTGTAATAATCTAATCCTATAAAATAGACTACTATGTGAATTACCTAATCCTACAGAATAGGCAATATTGTATACTGTATCCAAAATAAACTAATAGGTCTCCATATAACACCTATCCAAGTGTCAAAAAAGGCAGCCTGTCATACCACAACAAACCTAATCCTCCAAAATAGGTCTGCCTACCCAAAACCCTAAATGTATCTACTCTCGGGTCGATGTAAAATGAGTCATCTTCCCTTAAGGTCTATCAACATAAAAACAAATCTGAATGCCCTAAGATAATACTACTCTAAGTGTTAATTACTGTTAATCAAGTAATTACAAGAATTTAACTAACTGTCCCATACCCGCCATCAAATGCAACTATTTACTAAAAGCTAGTAATTTCCACTCAAACTCTAGTTAACAAATTAAAAAATAATTGAAAGAATTGTATGAAATGTCCCATACCAATCGAAAAGTCAATCTTTTATTGAAATTCTTTGTTTCATAGAAAAGCACGAAAGCTCAATAAAATTTCAATTCCATAATAAATAAAATAAAAGAGTTTAAATTAATTATATATATACAAAGATATAATTTTTCCAAAATCACTTTTAAATCCATAAACTCAGGTATTAAAAAAAAGAGTTATAAGGTTTTAAATCTTAAAAATGGAATTTCTTTAAAAAATAGAAATCCACTTAATGTTTTCCATAATTAGTAACTTTCTTTATTTCAAATATATATATATATATGCCTTTCATAAAATCTTAAAAACTTTTAAAATCTTACTTGTCTATACTATTTGTAACGACCCGCCATTCATCTCCACAGAAAGAAGCATCGTTAATAAGAAAGAAAGGGATAGAAAAGAGAAAGAAAGAGAAGAAAGAAAAAACAATACATCAGAATCTTAACAGCGGAACGAATAAATTATATTAATAACATAAGTATTACATAGTACAACAACTATCAGAGTTACACAGATAACACAACACATACCAGACAGTTATAAACACCTGCCTAGTTATTACAACTCAATACAACTTAGAGAAAACACAGAGATACCAAACACAGTGGAACACTAAGCATATCTACACGCAGAAGCCTCCTGCTCCATTGCTCCTCCATAATTCGTCAAAGCTAACCTGAATCCCTTGGCTATTTGTAAAAATTTGAGTACCCAAGAGTTTAAGAAAACAAAAGATAAACTCCGGGTCAGACATGGGTTTGGTGTGATTAACAGATTAAAGTTGCTTAATTTTGAAAAACCTTTGAAAATAAAGGTATCACGTAAGACTTCCCACACATAAACATGCAAAAGTTTTACCTTACGCTAACCAAAACATTTGATAGAAAATCCGGTGATATTATAGTAGGTCTAGGGTTTTCAAGTAAATATGAAATAGCCGAAATTGTTACACTCATTAAATTCCAGCTACTAGCCACAAAAGTGGGTAATACAATCAAAACCGTTGGCACTTATTGGATTTTGGATTGCATCAATGGCAGGGCTACTGGGTACCGTCCGACACAGTACGTGGCCTAGATCACCGTACCGAGGATCACTCCCAATTCCCTGCAACACAAGGCCGGGACCATCCCTTACTGGACAGTCCCGAACAAGACAACCCCGCAGTTGGCGCGCGATTCCAACCGTCCACACAGCCGAAATAAAAGGGACCTCTAGACAGGGGGAAATCTCGTCTACTTGGGCATGACCCACTTAGCCTTGCTGCACCTCCCCTGTTTTAGCCATTCCCGGATGATGAGGCTTGAGGCTATGATTACCTTTATAGGACACATTTATCTTAGAATGCTCATCGTCCACCTGACGATGTTCTAAAAGCATTAAATCCATACAAGTTCGTTCCGGGTTCGAACGAAACCGAAGGCATTATCTCGTTACACTCGTTATGGAATCACCCTCAGAGTTAACGACGATAACCCTTGCAATCTGAATCTTCATCTCGAATCTGAAAGTATTATCTCCGTAAAACTCATCTCGGAATCACCCTCAGAGTTATATTGACGAATAGTCCTTACACCTCGAGTCGTCACTCTTCACATGAGATTCACGACCTATCATTAATTTGGATCGATGTGATTTTCGGATATCCAAATATGAAAACTTGATCCCGGTCTCATCGAAATCCAAAGCGTGTCTTTTATGTCCAAGTTGTTTTAGAGTTTAAAACAATTCAATACAATTATCTATATACACACAGATAGATAATTCACATATCACAATAGATAATCAACATTATCATCACAACAAATAATCCACATTATCATTATCAAAAGATAATCCATATCATTATCACAATGCAACCAATGCATCCATATCACACATCATTACTTATCTCATTTCTGAGATTTCAACCATTCAAGGCAACCAATATCATCCATTCAAATATAAGTAATGATCTATAATCATACCATCTATAGTTAATTTAAAATGAATTAAATTAATTACATCATCTCTGATTAATATAAAGTGAATTAAATTAATGACTACATCAATATAAATCTTGCTTAATATTTATTAATTAATTACAAATTAATTAATTATCCTCTAGTTAATCAACTTAATTAATCACCCTTGATTAATTATTCTTTAATTACATTCAAATAAATATCCTTTAATTAAATGCACAAATTAATTACTTTAAACCAAATATATTAATTAACCCTTAATTACCTCATTAATTAATTAACTATAATTAATTATATTAAACCTTAATTATATAATTAATTAATTACCCTTAATCACTTATTATTGATTAATTAATCTTAATTAATCAATATAAATTACATCATTAATTAATGATCCTTAACTACATTTAATTAATTATCTTATTTAAAATTAATTACATGTAGTAATTAATCTCAATTTAAACCATAATTATTAGTCTCCTTTGATTAATCACATTCAGTAATTAACTACGCTTAAACACTTATCAAATTAATTACTTCTTAATTAATTATTTTTAATTAATCCCTTGATAATTATACAAAGTGATTCAATCCAAATTACTTCCACATTTCCATCATTATCCACTAATTACATCTAGTAATTATCTTTAATTACTTCACTGAGTAATTACATTCCATTAATTACATTAAGTAATTATCATCAAATCAACAAGTGATTAAAATTAATTAAACTTAATTAATAAATTAATTTAAACAAATCACAATAAACTCCATTAATTACATTAAGTAATTAATTTCTTAATTACTTTCATTTAGTAATTAAACTTAAATAATTTTTACAATTGATTATCATTAAATTAATTAATTTAATTACTTATTTAAATTAATATCACATTAATTAATTGTTAAATAATCTTAAGTTAATGACCATCATTAACCATTAACCAAACTTTAATTACTTCTCTTAAGTAATTAACTTTCATTAATCATTATTAATTTCAAATTAATTAATCTTTAACATCCAATTAATTAACCTTTAATTATTTAGTTAATTAAATGTTAACTGTAACTTAATTAATTCATAATTACTTGATTAATTAATTACTAATCGTTAATTAAATCAAATTAATGATCCTTAATTATGGATTAATTATCCTTAATTAATTAACTTAACTTTAATTAATACATTGAAAAGCTTTAATTACTTATTAAATCATTACTTAATTTAAATGAATAATCCATTTTAATTAACTTAATAATTCAAATCATTAAATCCTTACTTATTTAAAGATGAAAATATTTTCTGATTAATGATCACATTATCATTAACAAAGCATTTAAAAACAAATTACTTTAAATTTACATTCAAATATCATTTTAAATTTAAGATTTAAAATGAATTCAAATTATCTTTAACAAAGTTTTAAAACACATTTCTAAACCTTTCATTTCACAAGTTAAAGATATACTCATTTAATAAAGAAGTTTTAAAGTATTTAAAACCAAATTCATATTTAAATTCAAATCAATTCGAGTTATACTTTAACCATTTCAATTTGTTTAAAATATTTTAAAATTTTCAAATCTTTCCTTCATTTCAAAACTGAAATACTTATTTAAAATTTAAATTCAGATAAATCTTCAGATTTCAAAACTCTACTTGTATTTTAAAACTTATTCAAAAAAAAATCAAACTACTTAAACATTTCTAAAGTAATTAAATCAAATCAAATTTTAAAAAACTTCATCTTGTTTGAAATTTGAGATTCAAACTTAAACTTGAAATTTCAGATTTTATAAACTAGTTTTAAAACTTGTTAAAACCTTGCTTTGCATTTAAATTTCAGTTTTAAAAAAATTACAAACCAAATCAATACAGGTTTCAGTATAAAAACCTGTTTCTGTAATTAAACCCGAGTTTACCCAAAACTGCTTCGAGTCCATCAACCAAAAACTTCGAGCAACTTCCCAAAATCACGAGTAAAACTCGAGCCAACTACACTGCATCTACCCAGAGTTCATCAGGAACCAAAAGTGCACGGTGCACGTGCGCCGTGCCTCTGGCCAACTCCAGCCACCTTCGGTGGCCTCCACACATCGGCGACCAACTCCTCATTCTACCCTGGTCATCCTCTAGCTTCCACGCTACTCGAATTTGAATTCGAGTTCAATTTCAAAACCTGGAATAGAAAGACCAAACTCCCCCACCAAAACCTGTAAGTGTTGATTCAAGAGTTTTGATTCATGACACAAGCTTCATATATCATACGACGAAAGCGACAAAAAGAGAATAAGTGTATATTATGCACTACAAAGGAGACAAGACTACAATCCAGAGTTTATTATGAATATTTTAATGTATTTTGTCTTAGAATATTGTTAAAATCATTCCTCAAGTAGTCACATACACACACGAATTAATTTATACACAAATAAGTGTGCACTGTGCATATAACTACAGGTCGGCTGACCGACCAGGATATTCGGTCGACCGACCCTGTAGTCAGTGCCACATATACTCTCTGTTTTTGTACACGATTTCAAACTAAGCTGACCGGCCAGTTTTTCCGGTCGACCGACCTGCATATAACGGCTAGTTTTCTGAAGAGTTGCGATTGGTTCATGAAAAGGAATGTCCCTCAATCCAAGAGATACGGACACAACTTTTGATTGAAACTCTTCATGAAAGATTGTAACTATTCTACAACTATATAGACATGTTCAAATCACTTCTACAATCACCGATTCTTGTTTATAATTCTGAAATCTATTCTCTATTTATTTCTGCAAATAAAAGCATTCATTCTTATTTAATATCACTAGAATCCTTGATTTAAATCATAAACTTCGATTCTACGTGATTATCTTCCTTCTAAATCTTCACACACATATATACTCTTGAGGATTTGATTATAGGAAAGTTGTACTATAAAAAGACAATCAGTGTTATTCAGAACACATTCGTCAACAAACTATTTGTATTGAAGTTAAAGTCCTCTTCGGCTGTTGAGGCGAAAAAATTCCTGTTCGGCTGCTCAGGTGTCGTATACCTATTCCTCCGGGTTAAGTGAGGGGTTTAGTTTAAATCCAGAGGATGTTTTGGGACTGGACGTAGAACGGGAAGTTCGAACCAGTATAAAAATTCCTGGTGTGCTTACTTTAATTTTTATTTTACTGCTATTATCAGTTTCCGCATTTATATAACATATTACACGATCCTTAGTACTACACGTACACTTTCATTTGGTATCAGAGCAAGGTCATCCTATAACCGTCACAAAGTTATTTGATATTTATTTCTAGTAATATGGAAACGACACAAACTAACGATTTTGGCACTAACACTAATAGTAATTTCACAGAGGGCCAATCAACTTCACGACCTCCATTTTTTAATGGTATAAATTATAATTATTGGTCAACTAGAATGAGAATCTATATACAATCTAGTGGATTTAATATCTGGAATATTATACAAAGAGAATACCTAACTCCTACTGGAGAATACTCACTTGGAGTAACACACAAAAACTAGATGCTACATCAAATGCAAAGGCTATGAATATTTTATTTTGTGCATTAGATAGAAATGAATTCAGTAGAGTTAGCATGTGCACTTCAGGTTATGAAATTTGGAGAACACTTAAGATAACACATGAAGGTACAAACAAAGTTAAATCAAGAAAAATCTCTATGTTGAAAAATCAATTTGAAAATTTCAAAATGAGGCCAAATGAATCTATAAATGACATGTACTCTAGATTTCAGGATATTTATCATGCTTTATTATCACTAGAAAAAAAGTTTACTGATTTTGATGTTGTTACAAAAATCTTGAATTTTTTAACGGACGAATGGGAAAGAAAAGTCTTAGCCATTGAAGAAGCAAGTGATTTGTCAACATTAAAACCAGAAGAATTGATAGGTAATCTAATGTCCTACGAAGTAAATTTGCAGGCAAAAAGAAATGGAGCACAAGAACAGAAAAATGTGGCTTTTCAAGCAGAAAAAGACGATTCCGACTCAGATAATGAAAATATGGTGATGATCGCAAAAAATTTCAAAAAGTTTTTGAAATTCAACAGAAACAAATTCAAGGGAAACAAAAATAACTCGAACAACAATTCTAATAACAACAAACCATCATCTTCAGCAATGGAATGTTATGAATGTCACAAGAAAGGTCACATGAAGAAAGATTGTCCAGAAAGCAAAAAGAGCAATTTTAAGAAGGACAAAACCAAACGAAGAGCTTTTTCTGTCACTTGGGACGACACTGACTCATCATCCTCTTCAGAGAGTGAAAGTGATAATGAACAAGCAAATGTGTGCTTCATGGCTTCATCAGACGATGTAAGTGATTTTACTTTTGAAGATTTAACTGAAATAAATTTTGAATTAGTAAATGTAACAAAGCAACTTAAAAAGAAAAATAAGGAGTTGCAAAGAAAATTAGATAGAACAGTCTTAGAAGTAGATATGCTGAAAGATGAAAAGAAAATATTAGAAGAAGAACTTGAAAGTTCTCAACAATCAAATTCTAACTTATCCTCTCAAATTTCGTCAATATCTGAAGAACTAGAAATTCAAAAGTATAAAAATGATGATTTACTTTTCAAAAATAATAGTTTAAACTCTAAGATTAAGGATTTAGAGTTAGAAAAATCTAGTCTTAAAATAAAATTTGATGATATGTCTAAAAATGTATCTAATTTCAATAAAGGAAGAGAGAATCTTTCTAATATACTAGAAAATTCTCAATCCTCTGACAATAAATCTGGAATAGGATTTAAGAAACAAAATAATTTTACTAAAAGTAGGATTAATGATAATATTAAGAAGGATATTAAGAAAACGGTTTACCCAAATACTAAAACCATAAAGATATGGATTCCAAAAACAAATAATGTTTTGATAAGGAATAAACATATCAAAATGTTCATGGAAACTGTTCATAATAACAAAAACTATTTTTATAAAGGGAATTCTGAACCCGTATGGGTTTGGCTTCCTAAGATCTAACTCTTAGGACCCTAAAAAGAAACGGGTACCAACTTTTTATAAATGTTTTTGCAGGTACCACATAAGAAGAGAGGAAAATGGATTTTGGATAGCGGTTGCTCAAAACACATGACTGGAAACAAAGAAATGTTGTCAAACATTATATACTCAAATGGAGGAGCAGTCACCTTCGGAGATAACTCAAAAGGATATATCATCGGCAAAGGCGATGTTAGTAGCAACGGTATCTCTAATTTACCTCTCATTACTGATGTTTTATTAGTTAAAAATTTAAAACACAATTTATTAAGTATTAGTCAGCTATGTGATAAAGGTATTAATATAAATTTCTCTGAAAATAAATGTAATATTCTCGATAAAAATCATACCACTATCTTTGAAGGAATAAGAGATAAAAATATTTATATTTTAAATATGAATGTTAACAATGATTCAAATTTATGTCTAATAGCTAAGGAAAATGATTCATGTCTTTGGCACAAAAGATTTTGTCACATCAATTTTAAAACCATTAGTAAGATAGCTAAAAATAAATTAGTTAAAGGATTACCTGACATAAAATTTAAAACTAATATATTTTGTGATGCATGTAAATTAGGAAAATTAACAAAATCGTCCTTTAAGTCAAAGAAGGTAATATCTACAGAAGAACCACTTGAACTTTTACACATGGATCTTTTTGGTCCAACTCAAGTGCAATCTATTAATCATAATAGATATGTATTTGTTATTGTAGAGGATTTTTCTAGATATACTTGGATTTTCTTTTTGAAAAATAAAAGTGATACGTTTGATAATTTTAAAATCTTTGTTAAAAGAATTCAAAATATTAAAAGTTTGAAATTAAAAATATAAGAAGTGATCATGGAGGAGAACTTGAAAATGAAGCTTTTGAACAATTTTGTAACAAGAAAGGTATTAATTATAGAAAGAAAAAATAGAACGTTACAAGAATGTGCAAGAACTTTATTAAATGGAACCACTTTATCGAAACACTTTTGGGCAGAAGCTGTAGCTACTGCTTGTTATGTATTAAATCGTGTTTCTATTCGACCATTAACTAAGAATACTCCATATGGACTACTAAATGGAAGAAAACCAAATATTTCATATCTTAAAGTTTTTGGCTCTAAATGTTTTATTTTAAATACTAAAGATCAACTAGGTAAATTCGATCCAAAATCCGATGAAGGAATATTCGTTGGATATTCGGAACGAAGCAAGGCTTATCGAATTTATAATAAAAGAACTAAAATTATTGAAGAAAGTTTACATGTTTCTTTTGACGAAAATTTTAAAAATATAAATCCAAATGTTATTATTGATTCTGATGATGAAACTACTCAGAACGAAAATAATAATACCGAAGAAACTTTCGATAATGGTCATGATATTACTGAAAGTGAGAATATTTCTACTAATATAATAAAATCTCCACCTAAAATTTTACGACATCATCTTATGCAAATATAATTGGAGAAGTAAATACGAATGTTAAAACCAGACATCAATTAAATCAAGTTGGTCATGTAGCTTTTCTCTCTAACATAGAACCTAAAAATATAAAAGAAGCTTCAACTGATGACTACTGGATTCTTTCCATGCAAGAAGAACTAAATCAATTCGAACGAAACGAAGTGTAGGAACTTGTCCCTAGACCTAGTGATCAAACAGTCATTGGTACTAAATGGGTTTTTAAAAATAAAGCAGATGAACTAGGAAATATAACTAGGAATAAAGCTAGATTAGTTGCACAAGGATATAATCAAGAAGAGGGAATAGACTATGAAGAAACGTTTGCTCCAGTCGCTCGACTTGAAGCAATACGAATTTTATTAGCGTTTGCGTGTTTTCATTATTTTAAACTTTATCAAATGGATGTTAAAAGTGCATTCTTAAATGGTTACATAAAAGAAAATGTTTTTGTTGAACAAACACCTCTTTTTAATCATGAAAAATATTCCGATCATGTGTATAAACTAAAAAAAGCTTTATATGGTTTAAAACAAGCACCATGTGCTTGGTATGATCGTCTTAAAAGCTATTTATTAGAATCTGGTTTTGAAATTGGTAAAGTAGACCAAACACTTTTTATTAAGAAAACTAATAAAGATATTCTAATAATTCAAATATATGTTGATATCATCTTTGGTTCAACAAATGAAAAACTATGTCAGGATTTTTCAACTATAATGACAAATGAATTTGAAATGTCTCATATGGGAGAATTGTCATATTTTCTTGGATTACAAATTAAACAAATAGAAAATGGAATTTTTATTAATCAAGAAAAATATTTTTATAATTTAATTAAACGATTTGGTCTGGAAAACACTTCTGCCAAACCAACACCAATGAGCATAACAATTCATCTCGATAGAGATGAAGAAGGCAAAAACGTTGATCAAAAACTATACCGTAGTATGATTGGATCGTTATTATATTTAACAGCAAGTCGACCTGATATTATGATGAGTGTTTGTCTATGTGCTCAATTTCAAGCAAATCCCAAAGAATCACATATGCGAGCAGTTAAACGCATTATTCGTTATCTAACTAAAACCAAAGATTTTGGTCTATTTTATCCAAAAGAATGTCTTTTCGAATTAGTCTCCTATAGCGATGCTGATTTTGGAGGAAGTCGAACGGATCGAAAAAGTACGAGCGGAACGTGTCATTTCATTGGACGTTCCTTAATCTCTTGGTTTAGTAAGAAACAAAATTGTGTTTCCTTATCAACATGTGAAGCAGAATATATATCTGCTGCTTTGGCATGTGCACAAGTCGTATACATGCAACAGACACTACAAGATTTTAATTGTTACCTACAAAAATCTATTATTTATTGTGATAATACTAGTGCAATAAATCTTTCTAAAAATCCAGTAAATCACTCACGAACAAAACACATTGATATCCGTCATCACTTTCTTCGTGGTTGTTTGGAAAAAGGTTTAATAAATTTAGAATTTATTAATACTGAAAATCAAATTGCAAACATTTTTACTAAACCGTTAAATGGAAATAATTTTATAAAATTAAGACGTGACTTAGGTATAATGTCTTTAAAAGATTTATAAATAGAAAATATGCAAAAATATTGAAAAACAAAAATTGTTTTATTTCTAACCAAAGCGGGATTCGAACTCATGATTTCTGACTAGTTTGATAGATGTCATATTATAGCCATTTGAGCTATGAGTGTTTCTTGTCTTAGCTTTTCTTAAATTTTATTATACTACTGTTGTTTTTTCAGAAATACTAGTCTTAGCCCTAGAACTCATGAACATTAACAACCGTTTTTTTCTTAAAATCTCTGTGATAATCTTTGAAAACAATCCTTATCCACATATTTTTCAGAAAATATACGATTATAAATACAATGCTTATTTTTTTACTAAGGATATTCTAAAAACAAAACCTTACAAAAATTCTAATGTCTTCACACAATGAAGTTTACAATTCCGACAATTCCCATCTATCATTCTCATCTCCAGATGATGATTGTTCCGATCGTATTCCGGAGAATGGTCCCTATCCTACTTTTCCAATGCCTAATCATGTCCTTGATTTTTCCTCTCCGGATAAAGATCCCAGACACGGATGGAAACCATGGGAAGATTCCCATACAGGCTATACACCTAACAATAAAAAGGGGAAGCATACAATGGTTATAGCTCCATCAACAAAGCAAAAGATTGATGAAATACACCATTACCAACAACAACAAATGAATATGCAACGAGAGCTCTACTATGAACAAAAAGTAATGGCAAGATGTCTAAGCATTCTAGAAAAAATTGCCATTGAAGTTTGTTCATCAAAAAAGGATGATGTTGCTGAACCTTACTATAGAACTCCATCCTCTTCAAAACCTGTTCAAACTCCAATAGCTCCAAAATGGTCACCTGTAGAAGATGTTCCATCTCCAAATTCATGGGAGCGTAAATTTTAAAGAATGGTGGCTAATTTTTTTTATATATATGTATATGTATATTGCTTTAAATAAAATGTATAAATATAATATAATAATAAAATTTATATGTCCCTACATATATATAAAATTTATATTTTAATAAAATGTGCAGTTCTAACAATTCGGCCGACCGAATAACCTGAGTCGGTCAGCCGACACTAGGCCGCAAGCATCAAATATACACATTTAACAGGGTCGGTCGACCGAAACTCTGAGTCGGTCAGCTGAACCCTTCCCGAGAGTTTCAGCTACTCTCTGTTTATCAAATCGGTCAGCCGACCCAGTGTTTTCGGTCGACCGATCGTGAAATCTGCAAATTTTTATCTCATATTAATATCCCATCTATTCACCTTTTCAACCCACCTCTTCATTTCTACTTTCCCAATTTCGGTTTTTACCCTAGCCCCCATTAAAATTCTCTCAAATTATTATTTTTTCTTCAAAAACAATGGCTCCAAAGAAAAAATCAAACACTACCGGTGGCTCATCTTCATCAACTCCCATATATACTCAAATCGCTTCATGGCTTGTTAATGATGTAGCACTTCAAAGATGGATACGACTTCAAGATGCCAAAATCTTTGAAGAATCATTCGTAAGTTATCCTGATTTCGTTACCTATCGAATTGAAGATACCGCAATTAGAAGTGGGTTAGATGCTTTTCTAGACTACCGACAAAATAATTTGAAAATTAACCACATTATGGTTAAATTGTTTTTGGCTAACCTAAATCTTGTCAATCCACCTAGAAACACTGAAAATTGTGTTTGGACATCGGCTTGTGGGACCTCAATCTTTCTCTCCATTGATCGAATTAACCACATATTAGATGCTAGACCGGGTGGAATTTCATTACACGACGTAGACTGTAATATATCAAGTTGTGACCATATAAGTCATTTATTTTTCGAAGATAATGCTACGGATTTTAGACAGATATCATCACTTAGACCCAAAGCTCGACTCTTTCATCATTTCATGATGAAATCATTATACCAAGAGGTGGCTCCTACCACTTAGTGTATCCTGAGAATTTTAAAGCTCTATATGCTTTGTGTTCAAATACACAAGTGAATTGGACACAATTACTCATGGATGAATTTCTTACATTCAATCAAGGAAAGATGCTTCATATCTATTATGGAGAATACATAATGAGATTGATTAATAGCTTCATCAAATATGCTCCAGAATCCGAAACTTCCAAAGTTCGTTCTTTTGATTCAAGGACTATAAAACTAATGAAGTTGCCCGATGCACCACCTAGATTTTTAACCTTTAACCAATGGCAGAGTACTCCTCGAGATCAACTACGCCGTAGTCAATCTACACCTCATCCATCAACTCATGCTCCGGAGCATCTAACACGTCAACACTCTGTTCAAAGACCAACTCCCGAAATGAGTACAGAAGCGGCTATTGATATTTTGGCTCAAAATCAAATAGCCTTAGATGCCCGCCTTCGAAAAATTGACGGTCGTTTTAAGAAAATCAAGGGCTTCTTCGTGAATTTATGGAATGCCTTATCATGTACTACCGAAGCCGGTGCCTCTTATGTTGCTCCCGGAAAAAGGCCAGCACCAAACTTCTCTTTTTCAACTTCGGAGAATACAATTTCCGGTACATCGGGAACTCACACTTCTAACACTCAAAGACGTGGTAAGGAACATGCTCCTCCGGACGAAAATATCCGTCCAGAATTTGGGGATTCCGATGATAATGAGGAGTGATCATATTGTTTTACATTTGCTGTCTCATAGTTTCTAGTATTCTGTTTTTAGATGTTGTGTACTACAGTAAAACATCAGTAATATTCCTATTTGCTTTGAGTATGTATTATTTAAAAAAATCGATGTTTTCTTATGTTCTGTCACATATTCCATATTTTTTAAACATCCACTAAGTATTCCTTTTTGTCGATGACAAAGGGAGAGGAATATATGCAAGCTAACAAATTTTTGCAGAAATGTCGCCATATATTCAGGGGAAGAATTACAATATATACTACTTCGTCACATAGGTATTGTCATCAATCAAAAAGGGGGAGAATGTTGATTCAAGAGTTTTGATTCATGACACAAGCTTCATATATCATACGACGAAAGCGACAAAAAGAGAATAAGTGTATATTATGCACTACAAAGGAGACAAGACTACAATCCAGAGTTTATTATGAATATTTTAATGTATTTAGTCTTAGAATATTGTTAAAATCATTCCTCAAGTAGTCACATACACACACGAATTAATTTGTACATAAATAAGTGTGCACTGTGCATATAACTACAGGTCGGCTGACCGACCAGGATATTCGGTCGACCGACCCTGTAGTCAGTGCCACAGATACTCTCTATTTTTGTACACGATTTCAAACTCAGCTGACCGGCCAGTTTTTCCAGTCGACCGACCTGCATATAACGGCTATTTTTCTAAAGAGTTGCGATTGGTTCAAGAAAAGGAATGTCCCTCAATCCAAGAGATACAGACACAACTTTTGATTGAAAATCTTCATGAAAGATTGTAACTATTCTACAACTATATAAACATGTTCAAATCACTTCTACAATCACCGATTCTTGTTTATAATTCTGAAATCTATTTTCTATTTATTTCTGCAAATAAAAGCATTCATTCTTATTTAATATCACTAGAATCCTTGATTTAAATCATAAACTTCGATTCTACATGATTATCTTCCTTGTAAATCTTCACACACATACATACTCTTGACGATTTGATTATAGGAAAGTTGTACTATCAAAAGACAATCAGTGTTATTCAGAACACATTCGTCAACAAACTATTTGTATTGAAGTTAAAGTCCTCTTCGGCTGTTGAGACGGAAAAATTCCTGTTCGGCTGCTCAGGTGTCGTATACCTATTCCTCCGGGTTAAGTGAGGGGTTTAGTTTAAATCCAGAGGATATTCTGGGACGGGACGTAGAACGGGAAGTTCAAACCAGTATAAAAATTCCTGGTGTGCTTACTTTAATTTTTATTTTACTGCTATTATCAGTTTCCGCATTTATATAACATATTACACGATCCTTAGTACTACACGTACACTTTCAGTAAGCACTTCCCCCACGGCGCTCCGTCCACCAGAGAGCTTCCACCACCGGCCACAGCCTCGCCTACGACCAAACTTTCAACGCCTAAAACCAAGTTGAACTCGATCATCCCTACAGGCCGTACCGACCCAAACAAGTTGCCTAGTTAAAACTAGGGCTACATATAAGAAATCATCACCGCTGCTGCCATGTTGATTTGCATCACCATTAATTATTTTTCCCAGCTTCACTGATTACTCTTCTACCCACTGGAAGAAACCCGACACTCCAGATCGCAGAGTTCACCCCTAAATCCCAATATCCCCCTTTTTAGTTCAACACAGAACTGCATGTTTATTTCTAAACTAAAATTATGATTTTAATTTTAAAAATCAAGTTTTAGGATGATGTTACAGATCTTAGGCCTGAAACAATAAATTGCAAGTTTTTGAATTACACTATTTCAAAGTTTGATCAATTTTTAAATTTTCAGAAGCATTTCAAAATTATTTTATCTTAGGTATAATTTTAAACTAAAGTTTTGAATTGAAACAACAGGTTTGTTTTTAAAACTCAAGTTTGAAAGGAATTAAATTAAAATATTTGAACTTAACAAATCAAGAACTGGAAATTTTTAACAGAGTAGGTTCTGTAAAAAAAACAGACTTATATACTTCATTCAACTAGAGAATACAGCCATATACATACATAAACAAGCATATTTCCAGACAATCAAGCATGCAACTAAATTATATACTTAACGTGTTAAAGAAATGTTACTCACCTGAAAGAATTTAAAAAAAAACAGAGCTTCCAGAATGTTTGAAAGCTGCTTGATTTTTGAAGGCTGGAATATGTAGTACCTCTTTTAAAAAATTGAATTGCTTTGCTTAAATCTTTAATTGCTGGAGCTTATTTTTAAACTGGAATGCTTGCTACCTTAAATTTTGAAACTTCATGCATGCTACTACAGGATTTCCTTTAATCCCAGGTTGAAGAATGCAGATGCTTTTAAAAACAGGTTTGCTTTGAATATGCAGGCTTCATATTTTTAAAATGGTGACAACATATTGTTTTGAACCGAGATTTTTTATTTGCAGGAATTTGATTTACAGGGTTTTGAAGATGATTCAGATTTTAGTTTCAAAGGAAGTGTTGTGTTTGCTTTCGTTAGATTTTCTTTGCATTTTAGATTTAGAAAAATAATAAAAAGGAAAGAGGATTTGTTTATATAAAAACTGAAATACATATTAATAGGAAAAAAAACAAAAATAAATGACACTTGTCTTCAATTCTTACATTTTTCAAGTAGATATGTTAATTAGTTAACACATGTTCTTTTAATTTATATAATGTTTACATTTGTCTTATAATAGTTATATTTAAATGTTAATTAGTTATTTAATTAATATGTTAATATGAGACAAATGTGAATCTATGTTTAATTAATTAATTAATGTATACTTATTTACATGTTGATAATTTTCAAAATGAATAAATCCAATTATATTTATAAAATAAAGTTTATAAAAATATTTTAAAATCAAAACAAATTAAAAATATTCATACTTTAAATTTTCAAAGCTTTAAATTCAATTTCAAATCAAATTATAAAATTAAATTTTGAAAAATAATTATTTTATTAAAAAATCTATTTGTTAAAACAATATATTATTATATTTTGAAAATAACAAATTTGATAACTAAAAATAATTTATGAAAGAAACTGTTTTCTTTATTAATAATTTATTTATTTTATCACACTATATCAAAATAACCCTTATTGTTATTTTTATTTTGATTTAAACTTGAGTTAAAACATATTTTAAACCATTTCAATATTTACCTTATGTATTTAAAATCTTATAGTTATTTATTATATACTTTTAAAATGTTAATATCAAATAAATCAATTTAAACAAATTTAATTTTCATCTCATCAATTTAAAACCATAGTTTATTTATTAAATAACCTTTTAAAAGTTTAACTTTAAAATTATACCCAATTTTACCAAATATATATATTATTTAGAAAACAAGATTTATTTATTGAATTTAAACACGGTTTACTATTTACAATATATACATATTCTATATACATTATAAATATAAAACAATTTACTAGCTTTACAAGATAAAATCTGTCAATTAAATATTTATTCAATTGGATTGTTAAATTAATTCCAATCTTATTTACAAAAATTATCAAATCAATTTAATTTTTAATTCAGATTATTAAATTGATATTGCTTAAAATTCCATGTCATCACATTCCTCCCCCCTTAAAAGAATTTCGTCCCCGAAATTTAAAACAAAGGTAATTTAATAATCTATTTAAAATTTTAATTTTAAAAAACAAGCATATATCAATGATATGCTAACAACCATAGCAATCAGTTCATACAATCAAACAAATCTAACTATCCAGACAAAATTCTGGATAGCGTTTCCTCGAGTTTCCCAAGTATATATATACCGGGATACTCGCTCTACAAAATCCAAACAGCCAACACTACTAAGCTACAGAGTTCCTACTCATCTTGATCTACAGAACTAGATAGCATATCAGACTACAGACGAGTCTGACCCAATAACCAAACCTCCTTAGCTGCTGGTTTCAAAACCAGAGATAGACCATACACGTACTCCCTCAGAAATACGTGAAACATATTGAATCCCAGTTATCCAAACTGGCAATTCAATCCTGAAAACCAAATACTTATCCAACCAAAACAGAGAGAAGATCCAAACATCTCAGAGTTAGCTTTCCAGCCTTACCTCATCTTATAGCTCCTTTGATCGGAGAAAACTTAACCAAACCAAATCTCCAACTCTAGAATCCAAATTCCTTCGTCTCTTATCCACAAAACTCTTCTGACGATCCTGGGCTGCCAACATCCAAACTGATCAGCTCAAACCTTGCTGATTCCTCTAAAACAAACTAGACCAAAAACAACCCAATCCAATGATCTCCTCAAGATCAATCCAAAACCAGGAACACAACTCTACTCCATAACCAGTAGAAGACTGAAGTTACTTCTCCTTATCCGGGAAAAGACGACAGAAACACTCCCAAACTGCTTCCGCTACACAACTCTGATCCGAAGTAGATAAGAATGCTGATGATGAACACGAGCACAAACTGGATAACACTTCCTAGAAATATGGTTCAACAGATCCATAAAAGAAAGCTATGAAATTCCTCCGAAAATCTTAGCTACTTCATCAAACTCTATCTCTAAGAACCATCCTTCGACTAAACTAAACCACCGGTTCCCCTCCTGGAACACTAGACGATAAGAAAAACTCAATCTCCAAATGCGGAAAAACCTCTGACAACTCAAAAGAACACTCAAACTATCGCAAGTCACTTTTGCGATCAACCAGTCCTATATCCAAAGAAAATTGTTCCCCCTTTACCAATCAGAACAGCTTACGCTTAACTAGCCAATCCATCGAAGAAATGGATCCACCTGCTGCTTCTGAACTCCACCTCCAGAAAAACTGCTAACCAGAAGACCTTCTTACTGGCACACAGAACACTCCAAGCTGCACTGCTGACACCGATGCCAAAGACTTCCTAATCCAAAGCTCTTCGAGAAATTCGAACTTCAAAGCAAACAGAATCATCGTGCTAAACTCAGTCACAATACCGAAGTAGATCTACTTTCTAAAACTTGTTCAAAGAAATATCTTCGGACACAATCCATAGTCGCTGCATCTCATCACGCAGCAATTACTTCCTGAGATATCAAGATACCATCACTTGCTTCTGCCCAACTGACAGATCCAATATTCAACTCATCCAACATTAAAGATGGACTCCGAACCTTAACAGGTTTCTTTTAGAGATCGATGAAATCTCTACACTCTGCACAACTTACTCGAGACAGTATTAGGTCTACAGTCTCGGCAGATACACTTCCAACCTTAAATATCAAACTCCAACCAATGGTAGGTGTCGTGTTACACACACACCACTACCTTATCTACCTTTATAACCTATATTGGAAAACCCGAACTGGTAACCCAACAGATAGGTAGAAATATATATATATATATATATATATATATATATATAAGTATATTTAAAATTACAAATACGCTCTCTTAAGAAAGAAATCACTCCAGAGCCTAGGTATTCGCTCAACCTAATGCTCTGATACCACTGTAACGACCCGTCATTCATCTCCACAGAATGACGCATCATTAATAAGAAAGAAAGGGATAGAAAAGAGAAAGAAAGAGAAAAAAGAAGAAACAACACATCAGAATCTCAACAGCGGAATGAATAAATTATATTAATAACATAAGTATTACATAGTACAACAACTATCAGAGTTACACAGATAATACAACACATACTAGACAGTTATAAACACCTGTTTAGTTATTACAACTTAATACAACTTAGAGAAAACACAGAGATACCAAACACAGCGGAACAATAAACATATCTACACGCAGAAGCCTCCTGCTCCATTGCTCCTCCACATTTCGTCATAGTTAACCTGAATCCCTTGGTTACTCGTAAAAATTTGAGTAACCAAGAGTTTAAAAAAACAAAAGGTAAACTCCGGGTCAGACATGGGTCTGGTGTGAGTAAATGGTTAAAGTTGATTAATTTTGAAAAACCTTTGACAAGAAAGGTATCACGTAAGACTTCCCACACATAAACATGGAAAAGTTTTTACCTTACGCTAACCAAAACATTTGATAGGAAATCCGGTGATATTATAATAGGTCTAGGGTTTTCAAGTAAATATGAAATAGCCGAAATTGTTACATTCATTAAATTCTAGCTACTAGCCACAAAAGTGGGTAATAGAATCAAAACCATTAGCACTTATTGGATTTTGGATTCCATCAATGGCAGGGCTACCATGGTACCGCCCGTCACAGTACGTGGCCTAGATCACCGTACCGAGGATTACTCCCAATCTCCTGCAACACAAGCCCGGAACCATCCCTTACTGGACAGTCCCGAAAAAGACAACCCCGCAGTTGGCGCGCGATTCCAACCTCCCACATAGCCAAAATAAAAGGGACCTCTAGATAGGGTAAAATCTCGTCCTACTTGGGCATGACCCACTTATAGGACACATTTATTTTAGAATGCTCATCGTCCACTTAACGATGTTATGAAAGCATTCAATCCATACAAGTTCGTTCCGGGTTCGAACGAAACCAAAGGCATTATCTTATTACACTCGTTTTGGATCACCCTCAGAGTTAACGACGATAACCCTTGCACTCTGAATCTTCATCTCGAATCTGAAAGTACTATCTACGTCAAACTCATCTCGAAATCACCCTCAGAGTTATATTGACGAATACTCCTTACACCACGAGTCTTCACTCTTCACATGAGATTCACGACCTATCATTAATTTGGGTCGATGTGGTTTTTGGATATCCAAATATGGAAACCCGATCCCGGTCTCATCGAAATCCAAAGCGTGTCTTTTAGGTCTAAGTTGTTTTAGAGTTTAAAACAATTCAATACAATTATCTATATACACACAGATAGATAATTCATATATCACAATAGATAATCAACATTATCATCACAACAGATAATCCACATTATCATTATCAAAAGATAATCCATATCATTATCACAATGCAACCAATGCATCCATATCATCATTACTTATCCCATTTCTGAGATTTCAACCATTCAAGGCAACCAATATCATACATTCATATATAAGCAATGATCTATATCATACCATCTATAGTTAATTTAAAATGAATTAAATTAATTACATCATCTCTAATTAATTTAAAGTGAATTAAATTAATTACAACATCAATATAGTCTTGCTTACATATTTATTAATTAATTACAAATTAATTAATTATTGTCTAGTTAATCAACTTAATTAATCACCCTTGATTGATTATTCTTTAATTACATTCAAATAATTATACTTTAATTAAATGCACAAATTAATTACTTTAAACCAAATACAGTAATTAACCCTTAATTACCTCATTAATTAATTAACTATAATTAATTATATTAAACCTTAATTAATTACTATAACTATAACTATTATTAATTAATTATACTAAACCTTATTTATATTAAACCTTAATTAATTAAATTTTTTTCAGATTTTCTTTGCATTTTATATTTAGAAAAAGAATAAAAAGGAAAGAGGATTTGTTTATATAAAAACTAAAATACTTATTAATAAAAATAAAAGAAAAAAAATGACACTTGTCTTCAATTCTAACATTTGTCAAGTAGATATGTTAATTAGTTAACACACATTCTTTTAATTTATATAATGTTTGCATTTGTCTTATAAAGTAAATTAGTTATATTTAAATGTTAATTAGTTATTTAATTAATATGTTAATATGAGATAAATGTGAATCTATGTTTAATTAATTAGTTAATATATACTTATTTACATGTAGATAATTTTTAAAATGAATAAATCCAATTATATTTATAAACTAAAGTTTATACAAATATTTTAAAATCAAAACAAATTAAAATATTTATACTTTAAATTTTCAAAGCTTTAAATTCAATTTCAAATCAAATTATAAAATTAAATTTTGAAAAACAATTATTTTATTAAAAATCTATTTGTTAAAACAATGTATTATTATATTTTGAAAATAACAAATTTGATAACTATAAATAATTTATAAAAGAAATTATTTTCTTTATTAATAAATTATTTATTTTATCACACTATATCAAAATAACCCATATTGTTAATTTTATTTTTATTTAAACTTGAGTTAAAAACATATTTTAAACCATTTCAATATTTACCTTATGTATTTAAAATCATATAGTTATTTGTTATATACTTTTAAAAAGTTAATATCAAATAAATCAATTTAAAAAAATTAAATTTTTATCTCAAACCATATTTTATTTATTAAATAACCTTTTAAAAGTTTAACTTTAAAATTATATCCAATTTTACCAAATATATATATTATTTAGAAAACAAGATTTATTTATTAAATTTAAACAAGGTTTATCTATTTACAATATATACATATTCTATATACATTATAAATATAAAACAATTTACTAGCTTTTAAAAGATAAAATCTATCGATTAAATATTTATTCAATTGGATTATTAAATTAATTCCAATCTTATTCACAAAAATTGTAAAATCAATTTAATTTTTAATTCAGATTATTAAATTGATATTGCTTAAACTTCCGGGTCATCACACTATTTAAAATAAAATCCTTTTTTATATATATAGATTTGATAATGCTAAAAGAAATTACAAGCTTTTAACAAAATCAATTATAAATCTTTTCAAAATTTAAAACTTTTTAAACACATATTTTCTTTAAATTATACATAGAAAAGAGTTTAATATTTTAGCAATATATATATATATATAATTACATTTCATAAAATCTTAAAAACTTTTAAAATCATACTCATCTATACTATTTAAAATAAAACATTTTTGTGTTGTGTGTGTGTATTTGATAATGCTAAAAGAAATTGCAAGCTTTTTAAAAAAAACATCAGTTATAAACCCTTTACAAAATTTAAAACTTTTTAAACACATATTTTCTTAAATTATACATCGAAAAGAGTTTAATATTTTAGCAGCCAATGCTACTGGAAATCAAAAGATAATACAGTCCAAAACATGCCCAAAAACTTAGCAAAACACCAATTAAATAAAAATAAAATTTTCAATCAAGAACTGGGCAAAACTACCCAGTTTTATTTATCATCAGTCGTCGTACATTCCTAGGCATCATTTGCCCAAATGATTGTCGGTTTTGTTCTGATGATCGAGTTTTCTTTGGTTCAGGTGAGTTATAAAAGATAGTAGATGCAAGTATAACCAAACATTCAACACACTTAATATCATATTGTGTGCATACTAAAAGGGTTTGTGCTCAAATAAGACTATCCATGTTCAATTTTTAACTAATGGTACTCTGTTTTTTGATCATCTAGATTCTTATTTAACAAACAGCCCATTTATTTACTTATCAATCTAACGAACAATCAATTCAAATATCATTTACTAGATATAGTTGTATGAGATAAAAATCTCACCTTAAATCCAAAAAGAGAGGAGATGAACTGAATTTGATTAGGCTAAAAACTAAACTTCTTCAATTCATGCTTCATCCAGCACTTAATTCCTAAACATTTGTTGCCAAACACCCTAGCTTTAGCTACAAGCTCTTCTATTGTGTACTAGTGCACACAATCGAAAACTGACACTCCTACCTCCACTTTTCTCACATTAATCCCCTTCTATCGCCACCGTCAGGCCCAAGCCATCATCTGCATCATCGACGAAAACTTTGCCTTCGAGTTTCCAACCACGATGCTTGTCCTCATCATCGACGTCGGCTACGGATAGCCACTACGCGCCTCTGAGCATGTGTCCTTCCCCATTGCAGCGTTTTTCATTACTTGTAAAGAGCGTGGCTGTGTTTTTTTGATTGTATTATGAGATTTTGGGAATTAGGGCTTGATGGAGAAAATGGGCTCAGAGGAAGAAAATTATAATATCGTTGCCGCTAATGGTTATTTTGGCCGATTGATCTTCCAATATGCTAGTATCAACAATTCTCTTTCCCTACATTTCTTCTTGGCTACTTGGCATGTAGTATGTAACTGGTTCACTACTTTAGGTATTAGTACTATGGCTTTCAACCTAAATGGTTTCAATTTCAACCAATCTGTAGTTGATAGTCAAGGTCGTGTTATTAACACTTGGGCTGATATCATCAACCGTGCTAACCTTGTTATGGATGTAATGCATGAACGTAATTCTCATAACTTCCCTCTAGACCTGGCTGCTGTAGAAGTTCCATCTACAAATGGATAAGACTTTTGTCTTAATGTATTAAGAATCGTCGAACGAAGGGGCTATATCTAATATCTATTAGGTATAGCTCCACTATATTGAGCTAAAACTTTTACTTCTCCACTCGAATTTGAGTTACTTTTTCTTTATCATAAGGTTATCTCCCGCCAATGAATGATAAGTATGTATTAATTTTTTCCAAATTAATGACAAGATTTATTATCGTTTCTTGCATGTCTCACGAAAGTCAGAGTCGGCGCGAATTCTCCCAATTTGTGACCTACCATACGATCTGTTATATAAATAGGTAAATGTTCCTTTCCATTACGAATAGCGACTGTATAGCCAATAATTTGGGGTATAATGGTAGATGCCCGAGACCAAGTTACTATTATTTCTTTCTCCTCCCTCATGTTGAGTTTTTCAATTTTTCTTGATAATGATTAGCTACAAAAGGGTTTTTTAGTGAATGTGCCAAAGCTGATTACTCCTTTTTTCACATTTTAAAGATTGGCATTCTTTGTCCGATAGATTATCTCGATCTAAGTATGAAGGTAAGAATAAATACAATAATGATCAATGGAAAAAAGAGAAAATCCTTTAGCTAGATAAGGGGCGAATGTAGCCAAGTGGATCAAGGAAGTGGATTGTGAATCCACCACGCGCGGGTTCAATTCTCGTCGTTCGCCTATCACATTATTTCAAATTCAAAAATTCCTATTTTCAATATACCTATTTATGGCGACGAAGAATAAAACTATCACTATATTTTTTTCCTTTTCCGACTTCTTCTTCCAAGCGCAGGATAACCCCTAGGAGTTGTGGGTATTTTCCTACCAATTGGGGCTTTCCCTTCCCTACCTCCATGGGGATGGTCTATAGGGTTCATAACTACTCCTCTTACTACAGGACGCTTACCTATCCAACACTTCAATCCGGCTGTACCCAAACATTGTTGATTCTCCTCAACATTACCCATTTGTCCGACTTTTGCTAAGCAGTTTTTGGATGTCAAACGGACCTCCCCAGATGGTAATCTTAATGTGGCTGATTTACCATCTTTTGCGATCAGTTTCGCTAGAGCTAGAGCGTCCGCCACTCTAGCTAATTTCCCGCCTTTTCCAAGCGTGATTTCTATGTCATGTATGGCCATGCCTAAGGGCATATCGGTTGAAGTAGTTTTTTCTTTTAAAAACCTCTTCCCAAACTGTACAAGCTTCTTCCAAAGCATACGGCTTTGTAGACGTATATGATAATATCTAAACAGATGGATCTTTATCTTATATGAATCATATGATGAAGTACCACATGAATGGATATATAGGAATCCAAATATGTCGAATCACTAATGTATGATCTTCTACATCCTAGGTCTCCCCGTTCCATCATTTGGCTTATGTTCTTCATGTAGCATTCAAACCGAATGACTCTATGAAATTACGTCGATACTTCCACATATTATGGGTAACGTAGGAGACATCTCTATTTTTCCTCGGGGGATCTTTATAATTACCACTACTTAGCTTTCAATTTTCCTCTGACCATCAAATAAAATGTGAATAACCCGTCCTCCTATCTTTGAAATAAGGGGTGCTTCCGGTTCTGTGCATGCTTTAAACAATTTTGTCTTCTACATATTACCATATCTCTAGAGTCAATAATTTTCTATGAGGAACTATTGAACTCAATCACTTGCTGCCGTTACTCAACATTTTTCTGTTGAGGTCTATCCCATAGAGGTACTCAAATTGGATTGGTGATTGATTTCGAAGTTTCATCCTAAACCTAATTGGTTACTTCCAATTACGTAAATCAATAGTTCATACCGCACTCAAAGGTAGGGCATTTCCCATTGATAGGGACTTCTATACTAGAAATAATGGTATCTCCAATTATGGCCCCTCTGGGGTGTAAAATATATCTTTTCTCGCCATCCCCATAATGTTTGAGACAAATGTACGCATTTCGATTAGGGTCATATTCGATGGTTACGATTCTACCAGATATGTCTTTTTCATTCTGTCGAAAATCAATTTTATGGTATAGACACTTATATGACCTCCCCCTCTATGTCTTGCGGTAATGATTCTTCTGGCATTACTACCTTTACCACAATGATTCTGTCCACAGATCAAATTATTTCGTGGATTGGATTTCATTTGACTGTCTATGGCTCTATTACGTGTTCTCGGGGTAGAAGTTTTGTATAAATGTATCGCCTTGTTATTAAGTATTTTGCTTTAAGTTCTTTTCTCTATAAAAGGTGGAATAGAATAACCCGGTTGAAGTGTAATAATCATACGTCTGTAATGCATTGTGTGTCCCATAATAGGTCCTTCTACCCTTTCCTCGGAGTCGATGACTATTCATAGCTATTACCTTGACACCAAAGAAGAGCTCGACCCAATGCTTTATTTCTGTCCTAATTGATCCTGATTCGACATTAGACGTACATTAATTGTTCCCTAATAACCGTAAATACTACATATTTGATTCCATCCATAACTCCATTTTCTTCCCTATGAGTTCCAGTATCTAAGAATTCTAGTTCTTACTGTTCATATGTTATGGTATGAATATACCATAACAATTCATTATGTATGGATGATGAGATTCCATTGATACAGAGCCAATTCCAATAGACTTATTGAACGTTCCCATTGGAGTGCATCCAGTGGGAATTGAACCTACGAATTTTCCAATTATGAGTTGGGCGCTTTAACCATTCGTCATGGATGTTTAACAGGGATCATTATACATCGTGAATAACCAAATTCCAATTGAAATGAAATATTTAGGAGGAATCAATGAAAATCTTTAGGAGGAATCAATGAAATGATATTAATTCAAATCCAGGATCTTCGAATTGAGAGAGATATTGAGTGAGATCAAGAATTCTCACTATTTCTTAGATTCATGGATCAAATTCGATTCAATGGGATCTTTCACTCACATATATTTCCTCCAAGAACGTTGTATGAAACTCTCTGACCCTCGAATTTGGAGTATCCTACTTTCACGTGATTCACAGGGTTCAACAAGCAATCGATATTTCACGATCAAAGGTGTAGTACTACTTGTAGTAGTGGTCTTTATATCTCATATGACTAACCAAAAGATAGTCAAAAGAAAAAATCTCTATTTGATAGAGCTTCTTCCTATACCTATTAATTCCATTAGACCCAGAAATGAGACATTGGAAGAATCTTTTTGGTCTTCCAATATCAATTGATTGACTGTTTCACTCCTGTATCTTCCAAAAGAGAAAAAGATTTCTGAGAGTTATTTCATGGATCCACAAGATAGTACTTGGGTTTTCCCAATAAATAAAAAGTGTATCATGCCTGAATCGAATCGGGGTTTGCAGTGGTGGAGGAACCGAATCGAAAAAAAGAGGGATTCTAGTTGTATGATAGCTAATGAAACCGTAGCTGGAGTTGACTTTTTAAAAGAGAGGAAGGCGGTTTAGAAAGATAATCATGAAATTAAAGGATAAGCATAGATATAGGGTTTTGGACTTAAAATGGTTTTGGGCTAAGTTTAATTATACATGTACAGATTTCCATTTCCTTTCATTTGAATAGCTCCTTCATTAATTTGTAAATAAATTTTAATTTAGCTCAAATTGATTTATGTTTCATTTCACACAAGATGTTCCGATAACTACACAATTCTATTCAAATAGTATTGTCCTCTCTATTAAATATATTAACATAATAAATTTATTTTCAGTTATTCACTATATTGATATAGAATAAATTTATTCATACTCATCGAATTATTGATTTTATCGAATATCAAATAAAACTTCTTCCCATCTATTCCAAGTATATAAAATTATTTATAGGTTAAAATATTTTATATTTATTAAAACATTTCATTTGAATTATTATTATTATATATAATATGAAAAGTAATTTATTAACCAAATCAAATTTTCATTATAAAAAATCCTTTGTTAAATAGATTAATTGAATAGTAATTTGATTCTATATACAATTATTAGAAAAATCAAATTCAGACACTTCTATTATAATTAAATTAATTTAATATTACAGCTTTTAAAATAGGGTTGTTACAGATCTTTCCCTTTATGAAAATTGCGTCCTCGCAATTTCTTAAAGGAAGAAGTCACTCACACACAAGCATTAACTTAACTTGAAATCTGCAATTGAGTTGAAATTCATATAATCCTCTTAGTGGTTAACATTAGAATCACTTATCATATGTTATACGTTTAAATAGGCTTATTTATTGACTTTTACCTTTTCACATATGAAAGTTTGTTGATTTTTTCTAAGTGTTAGAATATACGGAAAAATTCGGTAGAGTCTTCTTTATACGAAAAGCTATTTGTAATTTCACAAATATAATATATCTAATATACATCGACCATGCGGTCGAAAACACAATATATATTAATATTTCTAATACTTTTATATTTAATCCAAAAGCATACCTTTATTTTAGCATTATATAGTAGTTTACTAAATTTTATGAGAGCAAAAGCAAGTTTGTGTTACATTCCAATCCATGTAGCCTTCTGTAACTTTGCTGAACTCAATTCAAAGTATAAGTCTCATATAAATTAATTTTAATAGTATGATGTTGGAAGTCGCTGAAATGAAATTTGGTAAGCTGATAGAAGTAACAAAGTCTCATACAAATCAAATTCATGTTCTGCTATATTACCAAGCAACCGTACATTAAAACTTAAAATACACCTGAAACGATGATATTATGCTATTCCATATACAAAAAGGTAAACCAACATGATATTATGTTATTCCATATACAAAAGGGCAAATCACCATGATAACATTAATTGGATGAAAAAATTACATGAATTGGAAATTAAATCATAAAAATGACAAAGCGTCATGCTTCTTGATTAGCTTCACTGAACATCCACGAAGCAAGAAATAAGAATACATACTCACTTAACTTGGTTTGCATTTTAGAGGTAAAGTATGAGCTTGTACACTTAACTATTTTACGTATATTTAGTTTTAGTTCAGTAAATGAGAAATAAAAGATTTTTTTTCCAAAATGGTTTCCAAGTCTAGGGCATCCATAAATTTCAAGATACTACCAAATTTGTAAGGGAAGAAAAACTTCTCTTCAGCAATATTCTACATAATGATAGAACGATATTAGAAAATGACAAAAATAATTGTTTAAACTATGGGTGAACTATTCAACTGAACTCATCTTAATGAAATGAAATCAAAAATTGGCAAACTAATATGTCATGATCCCAATAATCGATTTTCCAAAATAAGATATAAATCAAATGAAGCATAAATCTAAACTTTAATGTTTTATGTGTATTATTGATCTTGGTATTTTTAGTGTTACTACTATCGATTTTGTTGTTTTTTTCTCGTATGCGCTACTGAGCTAAAACGGCACAGTCCCTTTTTATTCCCATATGATTCATGAATGGTTATATGTTTATATCAATTTGGAAAACAGTGAAGTGGGCTTTTAAGTGCATCTAAAATTTTTACGAATTTGTACACCACCTTAACGCTATAGTAAGTGGCATACATGACAAGCTAAGACTATTTAAGCATAATATTTGAATTAAAATAATTATTCTTCCTATCTCAAAAGCTTGCTTAAGGAGTCAAAAGTACAAAGCTTGACATATACAAATGTAGATAGTTACTAATAGCAACACATGAATTCCAAGTATTCATTTATGAAATAAACACAAGTTTAGAAGTTGAATTCTTCATAAAATAATGTTTTGTGTCGGACAGTCCAAATAATAGGTAGCAATTCATCATTGTTTATATTTTTCACCTAAATAGCTCGACTTACACCTATTAAATTATTAATTCATATATTTTGATATAAAATATGAAGTAAAATTTATTGAAAATAAAATTAATTTTCGGATCAGTAAAATAATAGGTAATGAAAATCAAATAGTTCAATGGCCCAATATCAACTGCAAACACTTGTAGCAGCATAGTAGAATCAACATACTAGCAATTAAAGAGTCTAAAATATAATCAAGTATTATATTACCAATGGCTCTTATATTTCAATGTTGAAAAAATTGGTGAAAAGCAATAAAAGTCATCATCCGTGAGCAATTTCATTCGATCTTTCCCATAAATAATTTGTTTATAGCTTGAAGCAATCCAAACGTCAAAAATCATTTAAATCATTTTCTTTAAAATGGTGTTAATAATAATATTATTGCTATTTGTTAGCGCCAAAATTGGTTGCTAACACCCTTGAATAGAATTGTGTAGAGAGATTAATGAAGAAAGTAAATTAAAGAAGAGAAGTAATACAATTGAGTGCAAAATGAACAACAAAAACGAGAACACCAGATTTATAGTGGTTCGGCATAATTGCCCACGTCCACTTTGAATATGATCTTTATTACTTTTCCAATCACTTGAGTACAGATACAATCCGTAAACAAACAACTTGAATACAAGTTTCAATAGTAAATAAGCGAGTACATAAAATGGTAGAGTCTCCCTGGAGTTCTCAAAAAAAAGGTCCCACCAACTGTACCCCTGCCCCTCTATTTATAGACAAAGACAGGCTAGATCCCCTACGCAAGCCCACGACCTAGACAACTCGGCCCACGAGTGATGCCTCAAGACGACCGACCCAGGAACACCGAGCCATTCTAGCCGAACCATGGATCCCTTGAGGATGGCTCGAAGCACCTTCTCAAATGAATCGAAGCAAGTGGCGGCGTGACTCGAAGCATAGATATGTCGACCGTACCCTTTGTGGTGACTTGTTATCTTCTCTAGTGCATACCGAACCAAATTTTCCAAAGCCATAAAGATTGGGTCTAAGGTGCCGACCCATATGTACTAAGTGACAAATGCCGAACCATATACGACCGATCCACCTTAGCCTTCTCTCCATGACTGAGCGACAAATGTCGATCCATGCATGACCGATCCACCTTAGCCTTCTCACCATGACCAAGCGAAAAATGCCGAACCATGCATGGCCGACCCACCTTTTTCCTCGAATCACGACCGGGCAATGTAAACCGAGTAACCAGGACCGAGCCATGTTCTTCGAACCATGAATGACCGGACCACCTTTTCCGACCCATACATGTCGAACCATGTATATGGGCCGAACCATTCATGAATACCGACCCATACATATTCTTCCGTAATAGCTACCCATCGATCCACATATACAAGCCGACCCAAACAAGTTACATCTATCCTTCATATTTCCAATCCTTTCTTGACTCGAGCCTCGATTGAGTCCAACCATATCTTCAACAACTGTCGTCTCATAGCTTGGCAAGGTAGCCGGGTAACATTTGCCCCTAAAGTGCATTTTATGAACCAACATGATGCACTTTGAATTGGCGAGTAATTCCTGCTTTCAGAAGCTAACCCATTTCGAATGTTACCCGTAAAAATCCTGAAGTAATAATCATGTTACAAAATTTTAAAAGCTGGATGTATACAATCTTTCAAAGGCTAAACCACTGTAGATCTTCCAAATCCACGCTCCTTCTGACAATATATGTCTCTTTTCCATATCACCCTCAATCATTATTATTTATGTCTGCATTCTTATACATACATCTTATTTTATTATCAATATTTTCTTTATTTTATTAACAATAAATTTCTACCTATTATTGTTATTATTTTTGTTTATAATCATATTTTTTTTATCTCATTATAATTTTTTGTTAAAACAAAGGACGGGTCTGCGTACGAACGCTGAACCACTTATTCGGTCTACCCGAAGACATTCGGCATGCTCACTTGCCGAGCCACCAAAGTATTTTGATCGGTTGCATAGGGTAAGGCATGTTCATCTCCCCTTCTTTATATATAAAACCCCATTCCTTCTTCTTCTCTTCACTTTTACTTTATCTCTATAAGGCCTTCTAACTTATCTCCCATCAAACCTCGGCCGCTACTCCAACCTTCCTTTCTCCTCCCAAATCCAGGACATTTTTTTTCCAGTTCCCTCTGCTAATAAACCTAAACGAATTTCGATTCTAAATCTAATGGTTCCTATAAGCTTCGATCCAGTTTTATAGGTATGAGTCTTTCACTTGATCCATCTCCCCAAGCTAGGAGTTTTGTATG
The DNA here is from genome assembly GCA_030765085.1 of Allium cepa. Taxonomy (NCBI): domain Eukaryota; kingdom Viridiplantae; phylum Streptophyta; class Magnoliopsida; order Asparagales; family Amaryllidaceae; genus Allium; species Allium cepa. The sequence continues at coordinate 583,354,765 of CM060940.1, forward strand.
AAGCACGAGTTCATGAGTTTTCTTAAGATTATGACTAGTAGGAGTCGTTGAAGATGAGGGAGGATGAATTAGCGATAGGAACATACCTTAGGCTAGGAGCTCGGTGTGGCCTTAACAGATTTCAAGGCCGCCGAGGTGGAGGGAAAAAAAAGAAAAGGAGGTTGGCGATCTCTAGGATGTAAGTTTCTGTTGGGCACATCGAGCAAGGGAGAGTGGTTGTTAGGTTATTGGAGCACGGTTGAATTGACCATCTGGCATGTAGACATTCAGTTTTGGGAGAGAGCGTGCGGATCGGTGTTTTAATAGATAGTGTGGGTCGGTGTGTCCTAATACCTGCCGCTCGGTAGAGGGGAATATAAGATCGGGCCGGTATTTCGAGTGAGGGAGTCATTCGAATAGAGTATGGGTTGATAATAATTTAGGAGAGCGGGTCTGTATAGACCAAGAGGGTCTTTTAGTGATTAAAGGATGAGAGAGAAGAGAGTGTGAGTGGGTCGACAGCTTTGGTTCATAGGGTCGGTCGGTAGTTTATAGGCGAGTGGGTTGGTATTTAGGTTTAGAGAAACGATCGATATTGGGTATTGGGATCGGCATTGGAAACTAGAATAACTTCATCTTGAACATAGCATATTAAAACCACACATCCCAATTCCTAAACACAAAACAATAAATGATGACAAGAATCTTAGCATGTGTACATGTGGAACTGATTCCGACCAATAAATCCATAGTATTAACGGTTGTAATTGTGAATTTAACCCAACAAAAGCAAGTAATAGCTTTCGCAACATATGATGCTAATGTCTGATACCAGGACTTCTGCTACCAATTATAGGACAAACTTCGATGATGGTTAACGATGACGGTCTCCAAAGATGAAAACTTAAATCCCATTATGCTATATTATTCTTTAGAACTTTAATTTACTTTTGTTCTTTGCTTGAATCGTTGCACTAGCTCATACACAACACCAGGGAGTACTTTGTTGTTATATTTGCTTAAACAGATATCTATTTGAACCAATCGCTTTTCGAAGATGTCCAAAAAATCAAGCTCCGCAACTGTTTCTGACAAGCCTGGGCCAAGTTCTTGATGAGAGGCAGTGGGACGTCGAGCCCATCGTTATTGTGACGACCGCCCATGACTCCCGCACCAAAACAAGAGAATAGTGCGCTGAAAGGTGTGCCAGGCAGCCATGGACGATAGTCAGGGTAAAATAAAATCGCAGAATCTCTATCGTAACTCACAGCGCATGGATAAAATACAATAGAGAAATATATAGTGAAGTCTCATAACAGAAAATCAACATATAAGCATCACAGAAGTTTTATACAATCATCTCAACAAATTCGTACATCAAGACCTCACTACAAGCACTCATCAAATACAGCAGCGGATACCCAGTACATATAAGAAAATAATATGCATAGCCTCCTGCTCGTCTTCGTCATCATCAGCGGAAAACTCTAAACACAGCACCTGCCACCTGCTACCTAGTCTGCCCATCCCAAACATGGATGAACAGCCCAAGGTAATAAGAGGAGACATAAAACCTTGAGTCAGACAAAGTCTTAGTGAGCAGTAAATTAACAATCAAGCATACCAAAAGAGCATAAGGAAATAAAGGAATAGGAACCAAACCATCCCACTCCACCTCATCTCACAGTGATAGCCCCCAGACACACACTAAGGAGAATCAAGCATAACAATATAGACAAATAAGGTAAAGCAATAACCACTCGAGTCAAGGGCAATGTTTTCCAAATACAAACCCCCAAGGCCTAAACCAAGATCAGATAAGCACCCAGAAAACACCGCTCTTGAAGCCGAATGATGATACAACCAAACATCCAAACATCCATGACTCTGGCTATCACTGTTGTCATTGCCTTGATTTCATCGTTAGTTGAATGAACGGCACATTATTTCATCCGTCAGTCAAGGGCTAATGGAAACCCCGGTTCTAGACATAACTCCGCACGTCATCATTGCCCGTGCCTAGGATATCAATGCTGCCCAGAGTACTAGCACGTCCGTACTTGGGATATCAATGCTGCCCAATGTACTTGCACGAACGTGCTTGGGATATCAATGCCGCCCAACGTACTCTTGCTTTGAGCATGCTAGAACCTTCAACAACGATGAAGTCTCAGCCTCTTAGTCATCCTCCTCGACGACTATTCTCAACTAGCTCAAGCGCCTCTCGAGCCATCCATTATCCATTCAAAAACCCGAACCATATCACCGAGTTTTCAACACAACTTGCACGTCATCATGACCCGTGCTTGGAACGTCTTCGTGACCCGTCCCATCACAACATATGTCTTGCCTCGTCACATAATAGCAAAGTCTCTCAACTTGGAACGTCATCATGACCCGTCCCATTTCAACATCACACTTTGCTTCATCGCATCATAGCAAAGTCTCATCTCAACATCATGGCTTGCCTTCTCGCATCATGGCAAAGTCCCTCATCATCGAATCCATCCATATGAGCTTCCACATCCGCTTCATATGCCATCGGCAGCTTTCAACATTCAAGAGCCTTTCCACTTAGCTTTTGAATCATCTTCAACCATCTTGTTCCAAATCAACTACAAGCTAACTTGGAGCAATCACATCTAACATACATTCAAACATTCAAGCATTCAAACAAGATATATTAAGCAATATCAACTATAATGGCAGTTTCGTAATTAAGTGAGCAAAAGTCCAACATATGTGAAATCATGGTTTTTAGCATAGATCTATCAAATCTAAAACATGGGTTTTATCTCTAATACTTAATAAATAACTTTCATAAGCAAACATCTTCAAATATGATGGATCTACATGCAGACTTAAGGAAAATGTGAGAAAACGCTAACTTTAACACATAAACAAGTCACCAATCCCATATACTCCTTTGGATCCGCGTGAGAGATAACTACCACTCACCAAATCACCAAAACAACCTAAAATCACAACACTTCAGATCTGGACAGCGAAGATCACAGCTTGATCCGGAGAAATTTCACTTGAAACGGTGAAATCTAGCTTCTTCGGATGAAAATCTTCAACTTTGGATCTTCGATCTTTGATCTTGTTCTTCGATCTTCAATGGATGTTAGCACTTGATGGAAGTAGAGAAAGAAGTGAAGAAAATACTGTAGTCGAGTTTCCAAAATGGCAGCACTTCGTCGCTTCGAAAACCGGTGCCAAAAAGTGAGCCAAAGTCCACTATTTATAGGCTGGAAATTCCTTAAGTCGTCGCCTCTTAAGTCGTTGCCGACCTAAGCCATGAGTCGTTCACGACTCATTCCCCACGACCTACCAAAGCAGCCGACTTAACATCCCTACGACCTAAGCAACTCAGCTCACAGGAGCCCTAAGTCTTAAATCGTAGACGACTTACGAGATACGACCTAACTCCAGCGACATAACATACCTACAAGCCAACAACTTATGCTTTAACTCGTATACGAGTTATGACTTACGACTCAAGCTAAGTCGTGCCTACCGACTCAAACTCCTAGCTACACAACATCTCACCGACTCAACTCAAGGCCGACCCAACGACCTAAGACCCTAGACGACATACGACTTAAGCCTTAACACTAAGTCGCCCCAGCGACTTACGACTCAACATACTCAACGACCTAAAGCCTTCGACCTAGTTACGTTACCGACTTACACGACCCAGCAACCTAACTTAGGTCGTACCAACGACCTAACTACTTAACTCGTAAACGAGTTAACCCCTAAGATGCTGACCCTACTAACTCGTTAGCCATGCTAACTCGTTAACTCGGCAACGCGACCCAAGCTTCCACACAACCTAAGCACTAAGTCGGTCACGAGTTAACTCCAGAACTCGTTCCAACACTCCAACTCCTAACTCGGCAAACCCCCTGAGTCGTAACTCGTATACGACTCATCCTTAACTCGGAGATCCTTAAGTCGGTCACCAATCTTATCTCGGCCAACTCTTTAAACCACTACCCCTATGAGTCGTAACTCACTAACTCGGTAATTTCCTTGACTCGGCCACCTTCCTTAGGTCGGCAACATCCCTGAGTCGTATAAACGACTCAGGCTAGAAACAACACAAACAACGCTAACGACCTGCAAATTCTACGATTTATCGACACGTAAAAATACGGGTCGTTACATTCTCTCCCCCTTAGGAATTTCGCCCCCGAAATTCCAAGCAAACAACAGCAATCAAAGATATTCCGCATGCCTACCATCCATAGCAATCAACAAACCATGCATCCAATTCTAACCTAGCATGCAGAATTCTAAGACTTAGAACAAGCTACAAATTCATGAGATGTCACGACACTTTAGGGCCATACCTCGAAGAGTCCTGGATGAGCTGCCTTCATCCTCTCTTCCTCCTCCCACGTACAGTCGTTAACATCGTCACTCCATTGTACCTTGAGCAACGTAATCGTCTTCCTCCTAAGCTGTTTCGTATCGGTTTCAACAATACGAAGCGGCTTACGAGGTCTCGAAACAACTGGATCAACCTCCAAGTCTTCACAGCTATCAGCAGAAACCACCATACTTGGGTCGTGCACATACTTCCGTAGACAAGATACATGAAAAACATTGTGCACACCCGCCATCTTTTCCGGTAACTCCAATCTATAAGCGAGCTTTCCTATTCGCTCGATAATCGGGAATGGTCCAACGAATCTCGGAGTTAACTTTCCTTTGTTCCCGAATCTTATAACATTCTTCAATGGAGAAATCTTCACAAAAACCATATCGCCCACGTCGAATTCCAAATCCTTTCGACGATTATCTGCATAACTTTTCTGACGATCTTGGGCTGCTTTCATTCTTTGCCGAATGATCTCTATACAATCCGAAGTCTGTCGAATCATCTCTGGCCCAAGCATTAGCTTTTCTCCAGCTTCCAACCAACATGTCGGAGAGTTACACGGTCTTCCATATAATGCTTCATATGGTGCCATACCAATACTCGACTGATAACTGTTATTATAAGCAAATTCCACCAAATGAAGGTGATCTTCCCATGATCCCCCGAAGTCCAAAACATAAGCTCTAAGAAGATCTTCCAAAACCCGGTTGACTCTCTCAGTCTGACCATCGGTTTGAGGGTGATAAGCTGTACTCAAACACAACTCAGTTCCCAAAACTTCCTGGAAGCTCTTCCAAAATCCACTAGTGAACAACGGGTCTCGATCGCTCACTATACTCTTCGGAACACCATGGAATCGAACAATCCACTTCACATACAACTCAGCCAACTTCGATGCAGTTCTTGTCGATCGAACAGGAATGAACCTTGCACTCTTGGTCAAACGATCTACAATAACCCAAATCCCTTCATTCCCTGTCCTGGCTCTAGGTAGACCATCAATAAAATCCATCGACACTTGCTCCCACTTCCACGTAGGAACTTCTAATGGCTGAAGTAATCCACTGGGCTTCTTCTGCTCAGCTTTTACCAACTGACAATTCATACACTTGGAAATAAAACTTCCAACATCTTTCTTCATACCTTCCCAGTAGTAAGCTCTCTTCATATCCCGATACATCTTATTCCCTCCTGGATGAATTGTCAACTTCGAGTGATGACTTTCCCTTAGAACTTCATCTCTCAATCCATCAATATCGGGAACAACCAATCGTCCTTGCTTTCGAAGCCAACCCTCTCGATCGACCTCGAATCCCTTATCCTTCTCTGGGTCCAATCCAGACTCCAAATCACGGATAATCATGACAAGCTTATCGTCTCTCTTTTGGCTTTCGCCAATCCTTTCCACTAGAGTAGGCCTTATCGATAAGTTTGCCAACATCTCAGGTTCCAACTCGCATCTAGGCCTGAAATCAAACTCAGCCAAATACTCAAGACTCTTCCATTCCGAAAACATGGCTCCCAATCCTGCATGTCTTCGACTTAACGCATCAGCTACTGCGTTACCTTTTCCCGGAGTATAGGCTATACCAAAATCATAAGATGCTAGAAACTCTAACCACCGTTGCTGTCGAAGATTCAAATCCTTTTGGGAGAACAGATACTTCAACGACTTATGATCTGTAAACAACTCGAATCTAACTCCCAATAGATAGTGTCTCCACATCTTCAAAGCAAACACAATCGCCGCTAACTCCAAATCATGAGTCGGATAATTCCTTTCATGCGGCTTCAGTTGTCGACTAGCATACGCAACAACTTTATCCTTCTGCATTAGCACCGCTCCTAGTCCAGTGCCACATGCATCGGTGTAAACCACCATATCATCATTCCCACTTGGAATAGTCAATACAGGAGCACTCGTCAGTCGCTCTTTCAGGACTACGAAGGCTTGCTCACACTTGTCATCCCATCTGAACACTTGGTTCTTCTTCGTCAATCCTGTCAACGGTGCAGCTATCTTGGAAAAGTCTTTAATAAACCGACGATAATATCCGGCTAATCCAAGAAAACTTCTCACATCAGATGCATTCTTAGGTCTAACCCAATCCTGGATTGCTGCCACCTTAGCGGGATCAACCGCTATTCCACTTCCAGAGATAACATGGCCTAAGAACCTCACTTCACTCTTCCAGAAGTGACACTTCGAAAACTTAGCCTTCAGCTGATGTTTCCGCAGTATATCCAAAACAATCCTCAAGTGCGTCTTGTGCTCTTCCTCGGTTCTGGAATAAACCAAAATATCATCAACGAACACAAGCACGAACTTATTCAACTGATCTCTGAATACTCTATTCATAAGATCCACAAAATATGCTGGCGCGTTAGTCAATCCAAACGGCATCACCAGCCACTCATAAAACCCGGATGGTGTCCTGAAAGCAGTCTTCGGCACACTATCCTTCGCCACTCTCAACTGGTGAAATCCCGTTGCCAAATCCATCTGAGAAAACACCTTAGCCTCGTGAAGCTGATCAAACAAGTCATCTATTCTCGGCAATGGATACTTGTTCTTCTTAGTCACCTTATTCAGCTCACGATAATCAACACACAACCTCAACGATCCATCCGCTTTGGTTGCGAACACAACGGGCGCACCCCATTCGGACACACTTCTCCGAATGAATCCTTTCCGAAAAAGGTCATCAACTTGCACCTTCAGCTCTTGCTGCTCCCTCGGTGCCATCCGCCTAAGAGGCATCACAACAGGTCTGGCTCCCTCAACTAGATCGATACGAAACTCGATCTCCCTATGCGGCGGCAACCCTTTGACTTCGTCAAAGACATCCTCAAATCCATTCACAATAGGCACCAATGACAGTCCATCCCGTGGAACAACCAGCGAATACATGAAGCTCATGAAGACGCCTTCTTCATGCTTACATCGTATCACAACCTTTCGCCCATCCACATTCCCGACTGTCACCTCCAGCCTCTCACAATCAATCCTAGCCGCATACTTCCTAAGCCAGTCCATACCCAAAATAATTCCGAACCCCGCAAAGTTCAGAACAAAGCAATCACAAACAAACGAGCAATCATGACTCGAAACAACTAGACCATGGCATATCATACACAAGCATGACGAACCCCCAACTGGATTAGTCACCACCAATGGCCTATCCACAATATCCGGTTTCAAACCTAACCGGCTTATCAAATCATCACAAACAAAAGAATGCGACGCTCCAGTATCAAACAACACTCTAACTGGAACACCACAAATGGAAAGAGTACCTTGAACCACCACACTCTTCCCCTTCTCTGCAGCAGTAGGAGCTTTTGAAGACGACGGCACAGCTTCCAAAGCATAAGCTTTCACAATCTGCTTTTCCCTCAGTGGTTCCGGACAATTCTTCTTAATATGCCCTAGCTTGTCACAGTTGTGGCACTTCACTGCCACCTTCGGATTCCTGCAATCCCTGGAGAAGTGGCCTTTCTGTTGGCAGTTGAAACAAGTCACTTCGCCTTTTAGCTTCTTTTGGCCATTCTTTCCCTTCTGCTGTTGCTGCTTCCTTTTCTTATTTCCACCCTGCTGTGGTTTGAGCTCTTCCTTGGCCACAGCAACAACAGACATTTCCTTAGGGAACAAACTTTCATGCCTCAAAGCTTTCTCCACAAGCTTCTCAAATGGATCGTCCAAATGATCCACTAACTGCCTTCCAAGATAAGCATCCAGACCAGTCACAAACTTTTCATTCTTCTGGTAGGGAGAATCAATATACGATCTGGCATACTTGGATAGAGCCTCGAACTCAGAAATATACTCAAGAACAGGCCTCCCGCCTTGTTTGAGCTCCACAAATCTCTTGAACAAAACAGACCTCTGAGCAGTAGAGATGAACTTGGCTTCAAATCTAACTTGGAACTGCTCCCAAGTAATCTCCTCCTCTGGTGTATCTATAGTGATAGAATTCCACCAATCCGCAGCTCTTCCCTGAAGCTGCCTCGATGCAAGCTTTCTCTTGGTTGCATCCTCAATCCCTAGATCACCAAAAATCCTTCGGCAAGCATCCATCCATCTCTGCACTTCAATAGTCGACTCCGTCCCTAAGAAAGCTTTCCCTCCAAGAGAAGTATAATCCTTGCAAAGCTTGGCGAAATCCACCGGTCTCGGAGCTTGGACTTGAACCCCAACATCAACAGTAGGCCCTGGAACGGGCATCCTCCTCATGATTGAAGTCATCATGGCCTCAAACATAGGAGCATAATCAACAGCCTCCCTAGCAGCACGGCTATCCCTCGCAGCTTGTCTCTCACTTCTGCTCATCCTTAATATCTGTAAATAAGAATGATTAGAACACCTTAAGAAACAACTGCATAAGGAGTTCAAATCCTTCTAAGCTACTATATTATATATAGTAATCATCCATCAAAATACAATTACGTCTCTCTTACGTAATTACGTCAGCGAGCGTTGGCTAAAATCGATTAACCAAAGCTCTGATACCAAATGTGACGACCGCCCATGACTCCCGCACCAAAACAAGAGAATAGTGCGCTGAAAGGTGTGCCAGGCAGCCATGGACGATAGTCAGGGTAAAATAAAATCGCAGAATCTCTATCGTAACTCACAGCGCATGGATAAAATACAATAGAGAAATATATAGTGAAGTCTCATAACAGAAAATCAACATATAAGCATCACAGAAGTTTTATACAATCATCTCAACAAATTCGTACATCAAGACCTCACTACAAGCACTCATCAAATACAGCAGCGGATACCCAGTACATATAAGAAAATAATATGCATAGCCTCCTGCTCGTCTTCGTCATCATCAGCGGAAAACTCTAAACACAGCACCTGCCACCTGCTACCTAGTCTGCCCATCCCAAACATGGATGAACAGCCCAAGGTAATAAGAGGAGACATAAAACCTTGAGTCAGACAAAGTCTTAGTGAGCAGTAAATTAACAATCAAGCATACCAAAAGAGCATAAGGAAATAAAGGAATAGGAACCAAACCATCCCACTCCACCTCATCTCACAGTGATAGCCCCCAGACACACACTAAGGAGAATCAAGCATAACAATATAGACAAATAAGGTAAAGCAATAACCACTCGAGTCAAGGGCAATGTTTTCCAAATACAAACCCCCAAGGCCTAAACCAAGATCAGATAAGCACCCAGAAAACACCGCTCTTGAAGCCGAATGATGATACAACCAAACATCCAAACATCCATGACTCTGGCTATCACTGTTGTCATTGCCTTGATTTCATCGTTAGTTGAATGAACGGCACATTATTTCATCCGTCAGTCAAGGGCTAATGGAAACCCCGGTTCTAGACATAACTCCGCACGTCATCATTGCCCGTGCCTAGGATATCAATGCTGCCCAGAGTACTAGCACGTCCGTACTTGGGATATCAATGCTGCCCAATGTACTTGCACGAACGTGCTTGGGATATCAATGCCGCCCAACGTACTCTTGCTTTGAGCATGCTAGAACCTTCAACAACGATGAAGTCTCAGCCTCTTAGTCATCCTCCTCGACGACTATTCTCAACTAGCTCAAGCGCCTCTCGAGCCATCCATTATCCATTCAAAAACCCGAACCATATCACCGAGTTTTCAACACAACTTGCACGTCATCATGACCCGTGCTTGGAACGTCTTCGTGACCCGTCCCATCACAACATATGTCTTGCCTCGTCACATAATAGCAAAGTCTCTCAACTTGGAACGTCATCATGACCCGTCCCATTTCAACATCACACTTTGCTTCATCGCATCATAGCAAAGTCTCATCTCAACATCATGGCTTGCCTTCTCGCATCATGGCAAAGTCCCTCATCATCGAATCCATCCATATGAGCTTCCACATCCGCTTCATATGCCATCGGCAGCTTTCAACATTCAAGAGCCTTTCCACTTAGCTTTTGAATCATCTTCAACCATCTTGTTCCAAATCAACTACAAGCTAACTTGGAGCAATCACATCTAACATACATTCAAACATTCAAGCATTCAAACAAGATATATTAAGCAATATCAACTATAATGGCAGTTTCGTAATTAAGTGAGCAAAAGTCCAACATATGTGAAATCATGGTTTTTAGCATAGATCTATCAAATCTAAAACATGGGTTTTATCTCTAATACTTAATAAATAACTTTCATAAGCAAACATCTTCAAATATGATGGATCTACATGCAGACTTAAGGAAAATGTGAGAAAACGCTAACTTTAACACATAAACAAGTCACCAATCCCATATACTCCTTTGGATCCGCGTGAGAGATAACTACCACTCACCAAATCACCAAAACAACCTAAAATCACAACACTTCAGATCTGGACAGCGAAGATCACAGCTTGATCCGGAGAAATTTCACTTGAAACGGTGAAATCTAGCTTCTTCGGATGAAAATCTTCAACTTTGGATCTTCGATCTTTGATCTTGTTCTTCGATCTTCAATGGATGTTAGCACTTGATGGAAGTAGAGAAAGAAGTGAAGAAAATACTGTAGTCGAGTTTCCAAAATGGCAGCACTTCGTCGCTTCGAAAACCGGTGCCAAAAAGTGAGCCAAAGTCCACTATTTATAGGCTGGAAATTCCTTAAGTCGTCGCCTCTTAAGTCGTTGCCGACCTAAGCCATGAGTCGTTCACGACTCATTCCCCACGACCTACCAAAGCAGCCGACTTAACATCCCTACGACCTAAGCAACTCAGCTCACAGGAGCCCTAAGTCTTAAATCGTAGACGACTTACGAGATACGACCTAACTCCAGCGACATAACATACCTACAAGCCAACAACTTATGCTTTAACTCGTATACGAGTTATGACTTACGACTCAAGCTAAGTCGTGCCTACCGACTCAAACTCCTAGCTACACAACATCTCACCGACTCAACTCAAGGCCGACCCAACGACCTAAGACCCTAGACGACATACGACTTAAGCCTTAACACTAAGTCGCCCCAGCGACTTACGACTCAACATACTCAACGACCTAAAGCCTTCGACCTAGTTACGTTACCGACTTACACGACCCAGCAACCTAACTTAGGTCGTACCAACGACCTAACTACTTAACTCGTAAACGAGTTAACCCCTAAGATGCTGACCCTACTAACTCGTTAGCCATGCTAACTCGTTAACTCGGCAACGCGACCCAAGCTTCCACACAACCTAAGCACTAAGTCGGTCACGAGTTAACTCCAGAACTCGTTCCAACACTCCAACTCCTAACTCGGCAAACCCCCTGAGTCGTAACTCGTATACGACTCATCCTTAACTCGGAGATCCTTAAGTCGGTCACCAATCTTATCTCGGCCAACTCTTTAAACCACTACCCCTATGAGTCGTAACTCACTAACTCGGTAATTTCCTTGACTCGGCCACCTTCCTTAGGTCGGCAACATCCCTGAGTCGTATAAACGACTCAGGCTAGAAACAACACAAACAACGCTAACGACCTGCAAATTCTACGATTTATCGACACGTAAAAATACGGGTCGTTACAGTTATCCACAATCCCTGGCATCTAAGATTCACCTGTTGCGGTCATAGGTCTGGCCCTCGATGTCGTAGACGAAGCCATTGTTCTGAATGGCCCCATCGACTCTCAAACCTAAAAAATTAACGAATCTTTTCTCCATCAATTATGCTCTATCCACAAATCCCCTCTGAAGATGTTTTGGTTCTGTCGGCACAAGATCAGACTCACTTGCCCCTAGCCAGATATACTACGTGCAACAAATTTATGTGCTGGGCTGAAAGTGTGCCACCTTTCAATTCATTCATTCTTGAAGTGTTACAGTATATAGGGATTGCTCCAGCACAACTACACCCTAATAGCCATGCATTTATTCATGGTACATGCATTCTTTTCATAAGCTTCTTACTTAGACCCTCAACTCCTGATCCGTTATGTTTATTGCTTCAAGAGACGTACCGATAGCCCATCCTACATATTCCTCAAGCCATATCCCGAATGCCAAGTTTTGATGGGCGCATGGAACAAGTTTTCTCAGTTTAAACAAGCTGGACCTTCGGTGCCCCTTGTTGAAGAGGCTCGTGATACTACCGAGTAAGTCGAGATCGAAATGACTGATGAGAAGCCTTGTGCCATCCCCGGTAGCCAACGCAACCGACATTGATCAACCATCACCACCCTCGAAAAGGAAAAAGAGTCTAGTTTATAAAATGAAAAAGAGGAAAAACGGTGGAACTTCAAAGGTCACGATAACTCTGATCAATAAAAAGTCGTCTTTCCAGAACTTGGAAGGCTCATTAAAGGGCCTATCTTACTTGACCATCCTCGACGATATATTGAATTATGGCTTCAATAACCCCAAGGCTATGGGACTTAATTCGCCTACAAGAAGAGATGAAGGCGCTCAGACTCATCATTAGGGAGAGAAAACTCCAATGAGTAAAGTGAAGAACATTGGTCCATCAGGGGGATGCACTAGGGCACACAAAAACACTTACACTCCACCATGCACTTGAATTCAATTCATCATGCGATTACTACTAACTCGTCTCATTTGACTTTATGTGCAAGTGAAATGGGGCATGCACATTGCATTGACTGCCTTCATGGATCCTCCATCTTTTACCATTTCGGTCGAGACGAGGATAGTACAAACGGCGAGACAGGGATGAAAGCGGTGATAGAGACTATCGCTCCAGAGAGTCGCCGTCCTCTTCTCAAAGGAGAACCCACAGCCATTCTTTATATCCAAACGATCCTCTCCATTATCCAACGCATAGTGGCAAGAAGTCTTCTTAGAAGGACTCCTAGTCCAAAGTCCCTTGCGACCAACAGTCATGGTCTTCGAGTACCAAGCAATCCCGTGAGCCTTATAAGAAATTCGTGACTCCGGTTAGGCAGACTCCCCAAGCCTCCGCTCATGATCCATCAACGGTGGAAAAATTAGTTGAGCTCAAGGCTACATTCTGGAAGATATGTTTCGATGGACTGAAATTTCTCCCCGCAATCCATCCTATCCCTGGACATGTCAAACAGAGCACCATTGCCTACAACAACGTGTATATTTTCAGCATGATGTGTTCATACACTTGGTAGAGAAAGTTTCAAAGGTCTCTATTGAACGCCAACATGAGATTGATCGCCTCAAACTCGAAGCTATTCATGACAAAGACATCATTAAAGGCTAGGATGAAGAGCTATCCTCATACAAATCTCAGCTTGAGACTGCGTACAAAACTGCCAAGGAGACAGCCGAGGCAATTAGCCGCTTGGAGGCCATTCACAAGAAAGTATTCAATGAGGCAATCCAATGCAGCGACGCTCTAGCTTTGGAGAAAGACTATATCCAAAAAAAGAAAGGAATTCTTGCTGGATGGGTCAAAGAACTTGAGGAGTTGCTCTTTAAAGAAAGAGAAGATAAAATTGTGGCGCACGAAGAGTCGCAAAGATGCTATGATGAAATCGTCAAAACACGGCTTATAGAAACAAAACTTGATGAAGATCTATCCAGGGTTGAAGCGCTAAAAGAAGTAGCTCGTGAGGAAGGCAAGAAGACGGCGCTCACAGAGGCCGACTCTCGAGGCAGCTACATAGGCCAGTAGAGAAGAAATCAAATATTTATTCGATCCGCCCATTGCCGAGTTCAATGCAAGAGTCCTCATGCGCCGTGACTTGTCTTTCTTGGGCAAGAATTATCTTGACTCACTTGCCGAAGCACGAAATACTTTGATTAGGATTAAAAAATTAGAGCTGGGTGTCGAAGAGATTGATGAAGAGGCTCTAGTGAGGGAAGTGCTTCGAGGCAACGAACCCTCATATTTATCTACGGTGAAAGCCCTCTTCGAGTGAGGTTCCCCTGCATTAGTGGACAAAGAGGATGTCGCTGGCCCATCGGGCTTCGAGCCCCAGATTCCTCCCCTCATTGACTTGACTAAAACTTCATCACTTAAACACGTCGAGCAAAATATGGATTACGATCCGGAGAAGCCTGGACTTGGCATCCACATTCTATCCCCAATTCCAGAGGATGATACTCCCAAGACGTCTGAGAGCCAAATGGAAGCTGGTATGTGACCCCACCTTCTAAAGTTCATAGAGTCATCGCTTTTGGCTAATAATTGTCGTATCTTAACATTCACTTTTCATGAATTCATGCAGGTCATTATGGCCTTGAATCAACTCCAAGGAGCGATGTCGCCACAGAGCGAGGATAAAAAGAAACTGAAGTACTCCACACCATTGACACCCCTAGTCCTGATGCTCAAGTAATAGGGGAGCTTGAGGAAGATAAGCCTGAAGATCCTTGACTAGTAGAGAGGCACGATGATGTCGAAATCACGGGCGCTTTCGAGCACACCTCCAAGCTCAGCATGAAGGAGCAATTTGAGGAGGAGAAAAAGGAGAAAATCCAAGTAAAATTAGAATCTCAAGTGGTGGAGCTCGACAATCCCTTAAATAGGCCGCTAAAGGTTACTGTGCTTGGTGGTATCACACCTTTGGAAGTTCCTCCTCCTCCCTCGAGTATTCCGTCGCTGGGAAGCAAAGGGTCCAAACAGAGGCACTCGGATGGGGAAACTTCGGAGAAGCCAAAGAGGGAAAGAGAAACGAAGAAGTAACTGTTTCCTCGCCACATTTTTCTCAACTTAAGTAACTTAGCACCATGTAGTTGTCCCCCCCTTTTTATAGTCATCGTAGATGGACTTTGGCTCCGAACTTCGAAGAAGTTGTAATGAAACTTCTTTTTCGGTTGGTAAATAAAATTTTGCTTCTTTGGATTCCCAAACTCTCATTGCTTTGCTTATAATTTAATCTGTAATTAAAATTCAGAGTCTTGTGGGTCATGTAAACTCCAGTCCGCTTTCACAGGATTTGGAGATTTTTGAACTATTTATACTCTAATCCGCACTTGATATTTTTGAATCGTTTATACTCTAGTCCATACTCTAGGGATTTTGAGATTTTTTGAATCGTTTATACTCTAGTCCGCACTCTGGGGACTTAGGGATTTTTGAATCGTTTATACTCTAGTCCACACTCTGGGGACTCAGAGTACTCTAGTTCGCACTCTGGGGACTTAAAGATATCATTTATACACTAGTCCGCACTCTAGGGACTCAGAGTACTCTAGTTTAGGCTCTGGGGACTTAGAGATTTTTTGAATCCTTTATACTCTAGTCTGCACTCTGGGGACTCAGAGTACTCTAGTCCATGCTTTGGGGACTTAAATGTTTTTTGAATCATTTGTACTCTATTCCGCACTTTGGGGACTCAGAGTACTCTATTCCACGCTTTAGGGACTTACAGATTTTTTGAATCATTTATTGATCGACTTTTAATTTTTTGTGCGCGTTCATACGCCAGAATACAATTTAATTTTGCCATGGAATTACAACACACGGAACATTAATAGTTCATAGAAAAGTTGCTTCAAGCCTTTATTGATTGTAGAAAATAAGGACAAACCGAATTGTCTTATTACATGTCAGAAATAGAGAACAACAAAATAAACATATACTGGAAATAATTGCTACTAAAATGCAAAAGAAATTAACTAATTATAATAACGATGAAAATGCTCGCTATTCCATGCTCTAGGGAGTGTCACACCATCAACAGTCGCTAGCTTGAATGTTCCTTCTCCAAACCTCCATTCGATGACGTAGGGACCTTCCTATGTGGGATTCATATGTGATGGGACCGGAAAAACTTGCTTCAAAATATGGTCGCCCACATCGAAAGTCCTCGGTCAAACTTTTTCATTATAATATTAGGTGACTCGGTGCCGATATGCAGCCACCCTTAGATTAGCTTCTTCACACCTCTCGTCGACTAAGTCCGAAGACTCCAGTAAAAGATCTCGGCTCATTCTAGGATCATAGTGAGTCACCAGATGAGAAGGAACTTCAAGTTCCACAGGTATAACAGCTTCAGTGTCATATGCCAAGGCGAAAGGATTGTGGCTAGTCGTGGACTTGTGGGTGGTTCTATAGGCCTAGAGTGCTATCGGGAGCTCATCTACCCACTTGCCTCTAGCCTTCTCCAAACATTTTTTCAAGATGGTCTTGATTATCTTATTTACGGCTTCAACTTGACCATTCTCTTTAGGGCGAGCGACTGCTGCAAACCTTTTCTCAATGCAATATTTTTGGTAGAACTCTTTGAACACACTACTCTCAAATTGAGTTCTGTTGTTAGTAATGATAGGCCGTAGGAGACCAAAGTGGCATATAATATTTCGCACAACAAAGTTAATGACCTTTTTGGTGGGGATCGTAGCTAATGGCTCCGTTTCTTCCCCCTTGGTGAAGTAAACGACAACGACGATTGCGTATTTCGCATCACCTTTGGAGATTGGCAAGGAGCTAATTATATCGATACCCCATATTGCAAATGGCCATGGAGTAACAATTTGCATGAGTTCCATCGACGGCTCCCTTAAGATCTTTGCATACTTTTGACATTTATCGCATCCCTTACATTGTCCACGGCGTATCGATTCACAGTCGGCCAATAGTATCCATAACGGATTATCTTTTTGGCTAGTGTCTGCCCTCCAGTATGGTCACTACATTCTCCTTCATGGACTTCTCTTAAAACCTATTTTATATCGTCGTCGGCAATGCACCTAAGCTAGGGAACGTAGAATCCCTTTCGATATATCACTCCATCCTGCATTATATACCGTGAGGCCTTGCGAATGACTGGTCGTCTCTCGTTCCTTCTCTCGGGAAAGGTTTCATGCAGCAAGTATTCTTTGAATGAGATCATCCACGACTCTCTTTCTATTTTCGTCTTTGAACAAGATCTAACTCCATCTCATTTATACTCAGGGCGTGTAAAGTTTCAACGTGAACCAAGCCCATCTGCTGTGCATCACCAATGCTTGCAAATTTTTCCAAGGAATTGGCTTCCCCATTTTGTTCATGCAAAATGTGCGAAATATCATAGTATTCGAGGCCTACCAATAATTCTTGAACCCGATTGAGTTATAGGGATAGCCTTTGCCCCTTTTCCTGATAGTCTCCTCGTACTTGGTACACCACCAACTGTGAGTCATAAAAGATTTCAGTCGATTTCACTCTAAGTTCTTCGGTACGATTCAGTACAGTGATCAATGCTTCATACTTGAATTCATTATTTGTAACTAGAAAATCAAGTTTTAGAGCATAAAAAATTGATTGGTTCTCGAGAGTTATAGAATAACAACAGCCCCATAACAATGTTCGTTGGATGCCCCATCGGTATATAGCTTCCTTCGAACAGCAAGAACTACATATCTTCCACTTGGCTCGTCTGATATGGTGAACTCTGCAATGAAATCTACTAACGCTTGACCTTGGATAGCCCTCCGTGGTAGGTAGGTGATGTCGAACTGACTTAGCTCAATGTTCCATTTGAGTTGCCTTCTAAAAGTTTACAGTCGTTGGAGCACATGCCACAAAGATTGATCGGCATAAATATTGACCGGATGTGTCTGGAAATAAGAGCGGAGCTTGCGTGATGCAATCACCAAATAGAAATCTAGCTTCTCAATATTACGATAATTTCTCTCTGCCCCCATTAAATGCTTACTAAAATAGTAATCTGGCTTTTGGATTCGGTCCTCCTCACGAACTAGAACTGCACTGATGGCATGCTGGGATACGGCCAAGTAAACATACAACTGCTGATGGTCTACGGGATTTGACAGAACATGGGGCCTCTACAAGTTTCTTACCAGAGCTCGAAATACGTCCTCACAATCCGGCGTCCATTTAAAATTTCTTTTCCCTTCTCCTTATCACATCAAAGAAAGGAATACACTTGTCGGTTGTTCTGGATATAAATCGACTCAACGCAGCAACTTTCCCATTCAACTTATGTACTTGCCTTATATTTCTAAGTGCTTGTATGTCTCGAATAGCTTATATCTTTTCTGGGTTGGCTTTGATTCCCCACGTTGACAATGAAACCAAAAAACTTCCCCGACACAACGTCAAAGGAACATTTCAATGGATTGATTTTCATTCCGTAAAATCTGAGTATATCAAACATCTCCACTAAATCTCGAATGTGGTTGTTTGGCTGTCGTGACTTCACAAGCATGTCATCCACATAGACTTCCATCATTTTACCAATCTGGTCTTTAAACATCTGATTCACCTTACGCTGATAAGTTGCCGCTGCGTTCTTCAAGCCGAAAGGCATCACTATATAACAGTACAGTCCAACGTCCATGACAAAACTGGTATGCTCCTGATCTGGAATATGCATCGAGATTTGATTGTATCTTGAATATGGATCCATAAATGACAATAACTCGTGTCCCATTGTTGAGTCGATTAACTGATCAATTCTGGGCCAAGGAAACTATCTTTAGGGCACGCTTGTTTAGGTCCAAGTAATTAACAAAGGTTCTCCACTTCCAATTTGCCTTCCCCACCAGCATAGGATTAGATATCCATTCAGGATAGAGGGCATCGTAGACGAATCCATTAGCTTTGTGTTTATCCACCTTCTCTTTGAGAGCAGCGGACCTCTTCGGGTCCATGCCTTTCCTCTTTTGTTTCACTAGCACATACTTCGAGTCAATGTTCATCATATGACTTGCGATGGCAGGAGAAATCCTACATACCAGAATGATTCCAAGCGAAAACATCTAGATTCACTCAAAGGAGATCAATAAGATCCTTTATCATCGAAGGGTTAAACTATGATCCAATCTTAAGCACCTGTGACGGGTCATCATGGCTGATTGGAATGTCAATCGTCAGTTCAGCCGGTTCCGCCTTGGCCTCCTTGGGGTCTTCATCATCATCTCTCAGATCTATCTCCCTATAGATTCGACTGTGTTGCCTAAGCCAAGGCTAAGGCACTACTTGTCAATTTTCAACAACATGGATGCAGACAGAATTTTCCACACCCTTTGCCTTCTCCCTTCACTGGGCCTCTCTCAGCTCAGCCACATAACAAGCACGACTAGTTGCTTGATCGCCACGCACTACACCAACCCCTCTGTCTTTTGGAAATTTCAAGGTCAAACACCACGGGGCCAAAGCTGCCCTAAACTCCGCCAGGGCCGGTCGGCCCAAAAAAAACACTGTACGGGGAATCAACATCTAAACAATGAATGGTAGGATCAATACTCTCCTGCGTTCACCTTCTCCTAGTTCAACTGGCAATTCAACAAAACCTATTGCATCAATAGCTGCACTATTAAATCCATGAATGCAGGCTTTAGATGGTTTCAGATCATTCGCCTCCATATTCATTTGGTCATATGCCTTTTTGAAGATAACATTAACAGAACTTCTACAATCAATTAGTATCATCATCACAAGCGCCGGTCCGATCGTAGCTGAGGTAACCATCGGGTCAATGGTAGGTGCCTCCACCTAATCGGCATCCCTACTCTTGAATACTATATCATTGGTCATCATTCGCTGCTGTTTCTCTAAAGTCCCGTCTTCTGTGTTCGAGCAACATTCGAAGCCTACATGCTTCAAGGAACTAGCATTGCGTTCCATTTCTTGCCAACTCTTGTCTGCCGGATGAGGTCCATCGATTATCGTGTTTATGACCAGCCTTCCTTTGATCCAAGCGGGCTCCTTAGGTCGATGTGAAGCTTGCCCGTGATTGGGGTCGGATGTCCCCTATCCACCTTCCTATGGATTCTTAACAAACTGCCGTGACTTCTTCTGGCGAATCAGCTTTTCTATAGCATCATGGAGGTGTCTGCACTCTTCAGTATTGTGCCCATAGTTCTCGTGAAGTCGACAATACTTTCCAGTCTGCTTTTGTTCCTTGGTCGATTCCTTTGGGCAAGGCTTTCAGTATTGGAATGTATTACAAATTGATAGATAAATATTCTCCAAAGATGTATTTAGAGGCGTATATTCGCTGTAGGTTGGGATTCTTGGTTTCCATTTTTCTATTTCTCTCTTTCGTCCAGAATTTCCTACTCCAAATCCTTTAGACTGTTCCGGCTTATTTTGAACATTGACTTGGACCTTACTGGAGTTTTCACCAGATTGCTTTACTGCAATGTTGCTTTGTACCACTTCCTTGTTGGGCCCTGGTGCACTGATCCGTCTTGACCACCAGGCCTCTTCCCTTCTCATGAATTGGTTTACCTTTGAATAAAAGTGTTCCATGGTAGTCGGTGGTTTGCATGCCATCTAATCACCAAACTCTGAGTTTGGATCTACTCTTTGCATCACTGCCAAAAGGATAGCATGATCACTCGAATTGCTAACTTCGGTTGCTACAATGTGAAACCTTTGCAAATAATCCTTTAACGACTCCCCTAGATCCTGGATCACATTGGACAATGACATCACGTCCTTTGGGAAAGTGGCATGGATCCTAAACTGCTCTACAAACCTCCTCGCCAACTCATTAAACCTGGAGATCGATCGTGGGGGAAGTCTGGCGAACCATATGGTAGCGATTTCGAATAGGGTTATTGAGAAGCATGTGCATTTGGTCGAATCATTTGCCCTAGCTGATTCCATCATCCGCTCATATCTTATTATGTGTTGTCGGGGGTCGGTCTTCCCTTTATAAGCTGGAATATTAGGCATGTTGAATTTCCGAGGGTACTCGGCTTGTAGGATGGTATCTGTAAATGGAGTATGGCTCCTAGATATGCCCTAATCATCGTTGGTTAAGCCTCGATTCTCCTTCATCAGTTTCTTGACCATACCTGATAAATCCAGAGCCTGGATGGGAAGTGGAAGGTTAGTGTCTGTCCTACACGATTGTTTCGGCTGGTGCCTCCTCGGTAGGCGATTACTTAAGTGTGCATCCTGAGGACCCTCTTTACAACAAACCTGATGAGGTGGTAGACCATCCCCCAAGCGTGCTCCAGATCCTAAATTTCCCACTCCAAGTTGGGGGTGACTCCCGAGGTACAGTTGAAGGGCCACGGTTCCAACTAAGGAGTCTGGACCATTTCTGTTGGTTTTCTCTTTGCAAGCCATCACCAATATCTCTGTTGCACCAGTTTATGCCCTTTCAATCCTACGGCGTCTATGCCTGGGGTGTTCATTTGACAAAGCGGAGCTGTCGGATGATCAATAGGAAGCAGGGATTCCTCCAGCATTTTGACGTTGCTGCTGAGTGATATAGATCATCAAGTTGGCGTTTTTTTGAATCAGCTCGTTAAGTTGTCTCCTACTTTCCATGAGTTCCCTCATTAGCTCATTGAACTCTGCCATGGTGACATATTCTGCTTGGTTTAGGATGATGGTGGGTTTTGCATCGGTATTAGCTTGCCGATTGCTAGGTCCTACTTGTTGGACACTAGCGGTCTCATTAGCATTGGCATTGTGGAAGGTGGATCTGGTACATGGCCTTGTCATCTTAGAGTTATCCTTAGGAACTCTAAATAGAATCTATGTACTCTTGAGAATGAATTTGGATATCCTTTGAAGATTTCCTCAATCTAGTAGCAACAAAGTAGATCCTAACAGCCTGAGTTCAATTTTCAGGGGAAGCACCAAAGTGTTAGCACCAAAATTGGTCGATAACACCCTTGAATAGAATAGTGTAGAAGATTAATGAAGAAAGTAAATTAAAGCAGAGACGTAACACAATTGAGTGCAAAAATAACAAAAAAAGAGAACACCGGATTTATAGTGGTTCGGTGTAATTGCCTACGTCCACTTTGAATATGATCCTTATTACTTTTCAACACTTGAGTATAGATACAATCCGTAAACAAACAACTTGAATGCAAGTTTCAATAGAAAAGAAGCGAGTAGAGAAAATGGCAGAGTCTTTCTGGAGTTCTCAAAAAAAAAAGGTCCCTTCAACTATAACCCCGCCCCTTTATTTATAGACGTAGACGGGCTAGATTCCCTGTGCAAGCCCATGACCTAAACAAATCGGCCCATAAGTAATGGCCTAAGATGACCGACCTAGGTACACCGACCCACTCTGGTCAAACCATGGGTCCCCTGAGGATGATTTAAAGCATTTTCTCAAATGAATCGAAGCAAGTGGTGGTGTGACTCGAAGCATAGATGCATCGACCGTACCCCCGTGGTGACTTGTTGTCTTCTCCGATGCATACCGAACCAAATATGCTGAGCCACGAAGACTGGTTCGAAGGTGCTGACCCATATGTACGAACGACAAATCCCGAACCATGTACGATCGATCCACCTTAGTCTTCTCACCATGACCAAGCGACAAATGCCGATCCATGCATGACCGATCCACCTTAGACATCTCACCATGACCGTGTGACAAATGTGGAAACATGCATGACCGACCCACCTTGTTCCCCGAGTCATGACCAAACGACATATACTGAGCAACCCAGACCGAGCCATGCGCTCTGAACGATGAATGATCGGACCACCTTTACTGACCCATACATGCCGAACCATGTATATGGGCCAAACCATTCATGAATACCGACCCACACATATTCTCCCATAATAGCTACCCACCGATCCATATATACCAGCGGACCCAAGAAAGTAACAACAATCCTTCATATTTCCAATCCTTTCTTGACTCGAGCCTCGTTAGAGTCTAACCATATCTTTTGCAACTATCGTCTCGTAGCCTGGCCGAGTAGCCTAGTAACACTATTAATATTCCATAAAGTCATATGCTTTATTCGATTCTTGTTCTAAGCTTAGTATTGGGTTTAGAAAATTTTATTTGGCCGTTGCATCATCATAGAAGGTCATCTAGAATCGATTAAAAATAGAGAGAAGAAGAAAGAAAAGAAAATATTCGCCGAAAAGTAGGATTATGCTTGCTAAAAATCATTTATGTAATCTAAATAAATCAAGCAGGATTAGAATTACACTCATTCTCGTTTTAAATACTCTATTTCATTTATGCATATACCCTAAGGCATCTCCTTCAAAAAAAAAAAATTATACCCTTCTATAACATATTATTTTATCTTAAAAACAACCTTTCCAAACTGTCCACTTTAATATATATATATATATATATATATATATATATATATATATATATATATATATATAATATTTTACTTATTTCAAAATTTTATCTTCTTTACAAAATATCATATACTTACTAAATATTATTTCTGAAAATATTTTATTGCCCAAAGCACTGTGCCTCAGTGTCTCGTCCTAGTGTTTAGGAATCTTTATTGATAACATTAATCAGGCGCATCTTCCAGAATTCTTAAAATACTCAACATGCAATTTAACACGAAATTTATTTCCGTCCGATATACATATCTCTTTCAATACTTTAGTATTTTCCAAAATATTTGCTTGTTTATAATAAATATAACCAAATTCCATATATATGGATATCCAATATCTAAAAGATTTTGATTCAAATAGATGCTTGCTTTATTAAAGCCCTTTCAATTAATCTTAATACTTACATATAACAATAATTTGTAGATAACAATTCCATAACACTCATTCATCCATAAATACTTCAAACAAACATTAAAAATTAAATTCATTTTAATATTTAATTAATTATATCTATGAAATAAAACTTCATATTATACAAATTTTATTTTTGAATATTGCATGTGGTAAGTACACTACTGAAGACACCGCATGTTCTTATTGTTATTTTGGAGATGAAACATCTCTCAATAATGATTCCTACTCAATATTAATTTTGCACAATCATTTACAATTTTAAAACAACCAAGCATCTATCAATCAATCAATTTTTATTATAATTTTTTTTATATATTTAGTATATTTTCAAATTTCAAATTTAATTTGATACACGTTATTTATCATTCTATATTTTATAATTATTAATTGCTTAGATATTTTATTATTCTCCAATCATTCTATTTTGGAGAAACCGTTGGCTTTTATTAATAATTGGGTTCATCCAAATTTAAATGGGTTTATAAATTTTTTGAGTGATAACGTCTTATTCAATTTCATATTTTGAACGAAACCTAAAAAACAACCATTGATGCAAATAATACATACTTCAATCAACCAAGCAAACAATCGCCTTTAGTGGAAAGCTATCTTCCAACTGGCTCTATGCAACTCAATTGATCAGAACAAAACAATTCAATTCTAAGCCATCTGAATTCTCATTTATGCTATCTATTAAATCTCACTTCGTTTGCAACCAAATTGGTCACAAACACCAAAGAATAGATTTATGTAGTGAAATAAATGAAGAAAGTAAAATTAAAATATAGGAATAAGATAAACTAACAAGCAAATCAAAGCAATAATCAAGAACATAAGGATTTAAAGTGGTTTGGTGTTGCATGCCTACGTCCACTTTGAAGATTCTATTGACTGATTCAAAAATAATTTGATTATAGTAGCAAACTGCAATAAATTAGGACAAAACTTGATTATAATAAAGACTAATGTAACCAGCAGCGTAAAGATCCTTAGAATGATCACCTAAGCTAGTATTTATAGGTGAAGGCGGCCACCAAACTCTCTGTAACTTCGGCTATAGGACCTTCTTATCAATATGGGCCCACAATAGGGGTTGTAAGGCCCAAATCCAAATGAATAGGGATCGGTACCAATCCCTTCATTGGTTGATTCTGGGGCTATGATCCCTGTAGTGGCTTTTTCATGTTTAGACATGTTGGTACTTCAAATATCATGTTGATTGGACAAGTAGAACTCATACATTTGTCCGGTCTTTGGTTCAGATCCATTTGGAGGTTATTTCTGTCAAAGCCTTCTAAATGGATTCATCTCGATCCCTCATAGTTGACTCCAGTATGTCGAGTCGTATTACCTACTATTGACCCAAAAAATGGACCAACATCCTGGTTTGGATTTGAAAGCACCAGCTCTGTTCTAATAGAGCAATATAAAAGATATAGAAGAAAAACAGTAAAAGAAAGAAGATAGAGAATTTTTATAATGGTTCGGCTATTATTAAAGCCTATGTCCACTTTATAGTTTTAGTAAAGACTGATTGCTATTATAAGAGATGTTTCATTACAAGGCTTTGATTGTCTTTTTGCTAGATTGAATCTCTAGAGTGGGAATCCACTAGAGAATTACAGTGAATTCCTTTAGAGATTGTTGTGAGGGAGGTAGAGAGTGAAGAATAATTCCAACAGAGCTTCAGCAACTAGTCCGCCAAAGATCTAGTTTATGTTGCAGGTAGGATGGTATTTATATGGAAAGGAGAGCTTCTGGGCAAGGCTACTTCACCAAAAGCTCGTAGTTAGGTAGGAAACGGCCCAGGGATAATTTGGCTTGCAAAACGAGGCAAATCCATGGGTCGCTGGGAACCCATAGGCTTGGCTCGTTTTGCGAGCCAAGGTCTTGGCCTCTTTTCGTAGTATTCTTTGGCTAGTTTATTTAAAGGTTTGTGGAGAGGTATGTGTTGCTGATGATCTAAGCACTTAGGATTTTTCTAGAGTTTGGAATTGGAGATGTTTCCATAGTCTTTTATTGTAGTTGTTTCGTTTCGATGGCAATTCACTAGCTTTTTGTGCTTAGCTGCTGATTGAATTAAAAGAATACTAATCCCTTGGTCTCCTTGATCCCAGTCATTGTCTTAGTCATATAACTTGGACTTTGTCTCGTCCTAGCTTTTCTGGTTAAGTTCTGTACCATCCTGTATACACGAGGTTGCTCCGTTTCTTATTGGTTCCTGCTGGGTTAAAAGCCTGGATAACATTTGCCCCCATATTACGTCTTTGTGGTAAACAAGACATGCTCTAGAAGTTACCATTCTAAATATCCATCCATCGTTCTCCAAGTGATTACATTGGACCTTTACGAATATGTTAATCCAATGTTGTTGGTTATCTTTTTTTGGTTCTTATTACTACCAATTGTCACAACATATCACATTTCTGCTTGTAGCTTCCCGGCATGCCTTGGAATGATGAACAGTCGTAAGAGATCGAGTTCGAGAAGAGTAAGTGAAGTTTCTTTTCCTCTTTCTCTTTATATTTATTTTTTAATGTGTCTTTACTGATCCATGTGAGATGGTCGCTAGTGACCTAACTTCATGGTTTATTTAAATTTGCAAGCTAGGTTGGGTAGCTAGCAATCCATGATGGGTCGCAGGCGACCCTTCTACTTAGTAAATTTTTTCCATATCTTGCCTGCTTATTTATGCTAGTCGAGTCGAGCTGACCCAAGTCATTCACTTGATACAAATCTTTTTACTCCTGCACGTGATCAACCTTTCCTGCGATTTGACTCCAGCCGATCCAAGCACCATCTCGACCTAATTCCTTACTTTGTTTGAATCGACTCACCGTTGATCCATCCAAGTTCTCGTCTATTTCGTGAAACCGTAGCTATATCATCATCTCGTTTGAATCCAAACTCTAACCCGTTGCTGAACTATAGCCGACCTATCATTAGCTCGCTACTGATCCACTCTATAGCTCACTGAGTTTGACTTGTGATTCCTCATATGCCTTTGAATCCATTTCCAATTCGGTTTGCTCAGCTGATTTACTAATTGCTACCGTCGTGTGATGACTTGATGACTAGTGTCCATTTGCAACGTTGATTACAAGAAGTTCGAGTTGATTACGATATAATGGAGGAAGATAGTACATCGAATCTTGAATTGTCTCCTGGAACGACATTTAAGCTTTGGCCCAAGGCTAGACGCATTTTACTATCTTCGTCCATTAGATTAGAATTGATTTGTCTCCATTTTCGTAGATGCTTCTTGCACGACATATTACCAGTCGACCTTGATTTTTCCAGAGAATTTGGGCTTATCCTGCTTACTTGTTACATGCTCGGTGTCCCTGTAGTGAGAAGATTTTTCCGTGTCGCTTCGGATAATAGATCTGTTATCGATCCTCGTTTGATAACGGGTAAGTGTACAAGGAGTAGCAATAAAAGCAGAAAACGAAGTAACATGGGAAGTTATTTTCTTCTTCCACTGCGAGCGAACAATCTACACTGGATAGGGCGTTCGTAGTGCTTCAAGCACCAAGTTCGTCCTATATAGATGGCACACTGCACTTGCCCCAGTTTGCACTTGAAATCTGACATGTTGGTTACGAATTAATGTTTTTTTTGAACTCAAGTGCGGTAAGGGAAACTTATGAATTTAGGATAAATTCACCTGACCGTTTTTGAATGCGAGTTCTGTTATATAGAATGAAGCAGCCATCCACGCACCATAAGTCAAGCCTACGGAGCATAACTCTCTTAGTAGCCGAGTCATCGTCCACCTCGCAAGCCCAGTTGGTCAGTTAGTCTCGGTTGGGCCAATTATGGATCACACGCCTCCCAACTTCAAAATTCTGCTTAACCCATCTGAGAGACCTTCGTTATTGGTTTTCTCAAAGGTTCTTCATAATATATGTACGCAGCATGGAATTCCCGAAGAGGATGTGCGCCTGCCAGCAAAAGACGAATTCATCCATATGCTTCCCCCGGGGTACACTGCTTGCCATTGATCAGTGTCTGAATAGAGCCGTGCCTCCCTTCAATGATTTTCTACGTGAGACTCTCTCGAACTTGGGTATTGCCCCGTTCCAACTTTATTCGAATGGCTATGCCATCCTTGCTTGCTTGCGTGTCCTTTTCATGTGGACGTTCAACCATGCTCTAAGTTTTGATGAGTTGCGGTATTTTCTAGCGTTCAAGAGGAGAGACGAGATTCCCTCTTTGATTATAACCAAGGCTCGAAGAAATCCAAAGGTCGTCCTATGCTTGCAAAGCAACTTATCACAATTCAAGATGTCGTACTTTTATGTCAAATGCCCCAAGGGGTTCAACCGTCGATGTACAACAGGGGATAAGCTTCTCCTTTTCGTTTATGGAGCTTCGAGGCATAGTAATAGAATTTTTAACTAACTACATATCTCTTGCAGTTATCCCAAGGCCGAATAAAGACGTGACTCTTGATGAAATTTTCTAAACTCTAAAGGTTATTGACGCCAATGAGAGGTGCGTTAAAGTTCTACTGACCAATGAGAACTTACGTCAGTACGGACTGTTGGCTCCAGGTTGATCCACCATTCAGATTGAAACTCCCTCTCCTGTCCGATCCAGGGTTCACACAAGATCCATTTCTTCTTCCCATGGTTTCTAGGAAGGTCAAGAGAGAGGTAGCCTGTCCAGAGGATCACCCGGTGAGGCCCGTGAGAAGGAAGACGCTGCTATGGCTGGACTGAGCGGTTTAGCTAGAATGCTCCAATCTTGGAGGAAGCAGAAGATGAGTTCACGCATAGAGAAGGAAAAGTCGTGCTGGACTTAGAGAAAGAAGAAGGAAAATTCGAGAGTAGAAGCGAAGAGTCTACAACTAGTGATTACTTCTCGTCAGAATCCGAGGATGAAGAATAGGAGTCTTGTGATGAGACCCCAAGAATGAGTCCTCGATCGCCCGAGTCCACCTCCTTCCGATGTAAGTAGCAAAGGCAAAGTCCTCGAAACTGAAAGACATCAAGATTCTACAAGTAAGGATGTCAGAACGGGGTTCAGATATTTTAGTGATGTTTTTGTTGACTTCGACGCACTAATGAAATGGACTTTAAATTTGACACGACGCCTTCCAGTTCGGGCGATATCACACCAATAGTTAGCTTGGTCCATCCTATAATAACCGAAGTTAGTCCGATCCCACTTACGACAGCGTTTCTTTATGTTTCCTGATAATGTTTTAGGCCCATATTAGAAACACACAACATGTTGCACTAGGATTATAATTATTTCCATTCCTTCGTATATTTGCTTAGCTTATGTTATGCTTCTAATGCCATTTATGTATGCCTCATCCCAGGTATGACATGGGGACGAGGTTTCTACAACAACTTCAAAGACTACACCGATTCACAATGGTACCCCAAGCGCTGCTCCAGCCACCATCAAGCCCGAGAGACGGAAGAAGAGTACAGGCAGAGGAAAGAAGTTGAGGCTGAAACCTATCGCCAAGAATTGAGAGAGAGAGAGAGCGGGCTCGTTCACATAAAGGCAGGTATGAGAAAAGAAGATCTCTTGAGGAAATAGATGAACCGTCGAAGAACAAAGTTTTATTATCGCCCCCATCCTTCAGGGCTCACTTCAAAACACTCTTCTGTGGGACAACAAACTCCTTTCACTTCTGCCTCGATTCTGCCCCCAGCTCATATTTATCTTCTTCCCTTGTTACTGCCGCTCTTGGTGTCTCACACCCAACTAGAGGCCTGCCTATGTTCTTCCCTCGGGTCCTCCTAAGCTTGAGGCAGCCTTCCGGCTTGGTTCTTATAGGGGCCAAGTTTGACCTGGATCTCCACCCTGTTCGTAGGGATTCTTTCATGCCGCATCTCCAAGCTATCTAGAATGACCTATAACAGGCTGAGAAACAGACGAAGATATTCAAACAACTTGCTGATACAAATATAAAAAACTACCAGGAGATCCTTTCCTTCAAATCCGAGAAATATAATTTTGAGAAGGCGTTGGTTGATCGGAATGCTAAGATTAAACGGTTGGAGGAAGAGAAGGAGGTGGCAATTCCTGAAAGTAGGAGAACCGCTGGTCTGATGAAGGAGTTGAAGGAGGAGCATGAAAAAGTTGAGATTATCTTGAGGGAAGAGATTAAAAGGACTTATGCGGAGGAGGTGAAACTAAAAGAAGAAGTGGTCGCTTGCAATGCCATCGTTGAAGCTAAAAAAACCATTACGAACCACGATTTATTTGTTGAAGGGCACAACTAAACTATCTCCGACCAAGTTGAGACCATTGCCAAGCTACAGGCTCAGGTCATGCAGCTTAGTACCGATAAGACTGTCATTGAAATTGAGAAGGCTGTGGTGAAGGCGGATGACTTGGACCACCAACATGCCTTTGATAGGAAAATGGATAAGCTGGATGCAACAATTCTGAGCTTTGATGTTAACTCTTTGTTGCATCAGGGAAGCCTCAGTTATCTCGCCCCGAAGTATCCGCACACTCTTGCCCTTTTTTAGGAGGAAATTTTATATCGCTTTATTGAGAGTGGCGATGCTTATTCAGATCAAGAGTTACAAGATGCTTATCTTAACGATGAAACCAAGAAAGTGCTACTCGAGGGTCAGGAGATCCTTCGAGTTGAATGAGAGAATGAGGTCACTGATACTGCCTTGATGATCGCCACCGACATGCTTACTAGGCCTTCTATCTATGGCATGGGCGAACCATCAGAGCTGCTCCCCGACCAACCAATAAGTTTAGGACTTGATACTGTTCCTCATGTGATGGAGCCGTCAAAAGAAGGCGAATGTGGTGAGTTTGAGGTCTCCATTTATGATCGTTCCTCTGGTGCAGATAACGTCCATGCTTCTCCCATATTCGGGAGCTTCCAACTTACGCTACAAGAGTAAGAGGAGTTTAATGCTTTCATTTTGATCTTATAGGTCCATCCACTTTTCTCGTTGTTGCGCCAGCTACTTTGGCACCCGTGCATACTGTCATTTTCATATCACCTGCGATTGTATCTATTCTTGCTTCCATTCCCACATCCACGTCTAGCTCGCAACTGGGGCCAAAAGGAGAGAAGATAGCTGTGCTCTACGACCTGGATGACCCTTCGACATCTTTGGAAGGTGATATAGCTGCAGCAGAAGCCAAGGAACATGAAATGCAGATGGAGCAGCCAAAGAAGACTGAGCTCGATTTGATTGCCATTAAGAAGGAAAAGGTGGCGGCAATCAAAGCTTCGAAGAGTTCCAGGAAATCAAGAAAACGCAAAGGGAAGGGAGACTCTTCTGAGAAAGTCTTGGAGGAAGAGGAGAACATTGTCACCGAAGTGTTCGTTGATGTTATCGACAGCGACACTTCTCCTAAAAAGAAGTAGAAACTACCAACCAAAGGTGGAAATGGTAGCGGTGGAAAGAAGCATTGAGCGGCTGGTGTGAGGATAGACTTGATTTTGGCTTACATCTTGCAGGAAGACTAACTTGTTTTTGTTCTTTTTGAGTCATTCTATTTGAGTACCGAGTCTATACTTTACATCCTTACTATAGAGTCTATATTTTCTTTTTTTATTAGTCGTTGTTGTGTGGGTTTGGCCCCCACATTTTGACCCTGTGTGCAAAAAAATATAAGCAATAAAATGATATTTTGACCGTATTTTTGTCTATCTGTTCACAGATGTTCTTTGTACTTATGCTTGTTTCATTTCATACTTCTCTAGTTCTTTGATTATAGCCAGAGCCCTTCATTCGAAGTAACAGAACTTAGAGATTATCAGCACTTTGGAGGCTAGTATAACTTTAGAAATTAATGAAACTTAGAGAATATTTGTTTAGAAATTCATAGAACTCCTTAAAAATCTAAAACTTTGAAATTTTTGTTTAGAATTTTAAAACAGATATAAAACTTTGAGACAGAACTTGAGGACTTGTTGTTGTTTAGAGTAACAGAACTTGAGAACTTATTGTTTTCACGTGTTTTTGTCTCAATACAGGTATATGCCCCCCAGTCGACAGGATTGTTTACTTTAAACAATTCTCAAGTAGCTGATAACTTAGGGTTTAGATAATTTTTATCGAAAATTTGGCTAAGTGACATCTTGAATCTCCTTTTTTATTTTTTACTTTTGGAAGTTCTACAACTTTAGCACATAAACGTA
This sequence comes from Allium cepa, assembly GCA_030765085.1. Classification (NCBI taxonomy): domain Eukaryota; kingdom Viridiplantae; phylum Streptophyta; class Magnoliopsida; order Asparagales; family Amaryllidaceae; genus Allium; species Allium cepa. The sequence goes on from CM060940.1 coordinate 583,386,662, forward strand.
GCTCCTTGCGATATTTCAGCGAGAATGCAATATACGCATATTTCAAATGCGCAAAGTGTATATGTTAATTGAAGACAGTTTTACCCCTTAAGTGTGCATATTTGAGGCTTTTCATTTGGTTTGTAACTTTCCAATTTGTCGGAATTACGTTCATTATTCCCAGCTATAGGAGCGGTGGGCGCTGATTGTGAAATGCGTGGCTTCTTGCATTTCTTGGTATTGCCTATCTTCAAGCAGCTTGAGGAGTTAGTATTTTGGTGTGCGGCTCATGAGGTGTATGGCTTTTTGTTTCTCTTCGGTGTTGCCTATATTTGGGCAATACGAGGAGTTATAAATTTGAAGCGCAACTCATGAGAAGCGCGGCTTTTGTTTTTCCTCGATGTTGCCTATCTTCGGGCAACATGAGGAGTTATTATTTTTGTAACGAACCAGAATTTCTATTAATTAAAATTTGTATATTTAATTGAATTTAAATATTAACAAGTAAGATTTATAAGTCAAATAATATATTTCTCGAATATCTTGATTTAATTGGATAATTAAATCGATAATTTAATAGTTGAAATTACAGAAATAATTGAAAATTGGATTAAATATGATTGAAAATGATTTGTCAAATTTTATTTAATCATATTGGAATTAGAACGATATTTTAGAACTTTTAGAATCGAATTAGAAGTTAAATTGTGAAAATTGAATATTTTAATATTTAATTGACGAGTTAAAATAGCCATTTTTCAAACAGTCTCGGATTTTGACGAAACCAGTTTCATCGGATCTGTACTGTGATATTATTGTAAGGTTTCAAATTTTGTGTCAATCGGATTTACGGTTTGTCCGGAGCAAGCCAAAACGCATAGAAATTAGTTTAAATCGATTTAATTTAAAATCGAACGTTTATTGCCGTAACTCGCACAGATGATCGAATTAGCCTCCGAAACATGTTTCATTGTGTTTGGAACGCGGGTTAAACCCTAGAAACGCCGGTCACCGTGGGAGATTCGGAGTTCGAAAAATTGGAAACGAATAGTGTTTTTCGTTATTTTCTATAAAAGGAACCCCTCTCTTTTCATTTGCCAAACCCTAGCCAACTAAGCTTCAGCCGCCATTTGTTTTTCAATGGCCACAAAAATTTGAAACTTCTCCCCTCAATTATTTCCAATCCGTGAACAATTAGCAAAAGTCATTAACTGCAAACTTGAAGAGCACGAGGAGATCTTCACATCCATACGGTGGAGTTGCACGAAACTCGTCGTGGTGGCCAGAAATCAGCCACGTTCGTCGCCGTGTCGTGCGTGCTTTTCGAGATAGAGGGCGACCGAGCTTCACTCGGTTGTAGTCGAAGGTGGCTTGTGCGTAGTGCTTCAACGTAGAGGTGGTCGATCGTCTTCGAGCATCACGTGTGGGTCGCGTTAATTCAAAGGTTGGAGGCGGCTATGGGTTATAACTTACGTTTGAAAGCTGGAAGAGGAAGAAGGGCCGAATGGCTGTGATCGTGGGGCAGAAGAAATGGACGGCCAGTATGTTTTTGGGGTAAAAATATTAAAGGAAATGTGATTTAATTATATATAAATTCGTGTTAACTTATAAATATCGTAACTTGTTCATACGAGGTCGGATTGAGACGAAACGAATTGCGTTGGATTCGTTTTGTCGAGCACTACGCAATGGAGTAGGTTTGGAGCCGTTTGGAGTTAGTGAGAATTTTGGGTAAAATTAAACGCGTGTTTAATTGTATTAGAAATAAAAGCTGAAAATTGAATTGAAAGCAAGGTGAGAACTTCTCACTCAATCGAATTTGTTTCGATTTATATTTTAAATAGTTAGATTCAAAATTGTTGATTGTATGCCTAGATGATAAATTGTTATCTATTGATTGTTAAAATAAACATTATACGCCGTTAGTAAGCGGATGTTATTTACTAAAAACATATACCGCGTTAATTCCATCTTGATTGGAATTGTTATTATTTATGTACTTGGAGTTGATTTCCCGCATTATATAGCGGAAGAGACCCTATTGCGCCGCCTATTAAGCGGATAATATTTTATGAATCCTATATACCACGATATTCCGTATTGGAACGAAATTGGTATTGTGCTAACATCTTTGGATGCAGGGAAACAGGTTGGAGGGATCCAACTGGATTCCTCCAGTATTTATTTGATTACAGATATTGTGATGTTTGTTGATTATCATATCGAAATATGATATTTGGATGTCGTGATTGACTATGGTGCTGTTGCATCATCGGATCCATTTTTGAAGTTTTAAAATAATGATTTTGATTTTTAAAAAAAATTTAAAGTGATTTTTAAAGTATACGTTTTATTAAATTTTGAATTGTTAAAATAAATAAACATTATAATTTTATTGTTATAAAAATTATATTTTTGGAAAATAGGACGTAAGTATGATTTTGCAGTTATATAAGTTTTAAATAACGTTTTGTAAATTATTAAAAGGATTGGTTTATTTAAATTGAGATTTTTGAATTATTATGAACGATTTATATAAAAGATATACAAAATTGATATTTTATAAATTAAGAATACTGGAATTATAGAACGAGTTTTTATAAGTGTTAAAATGAAAAAAAAATGGATTTCACAAGTGAATAAAATTTATAGATTTATACATTGTGAAATTATAAAATGAATAGATTTTTGTAAAATAAAATATTTATAAGTAATTAACTTATAAATCGGATTTTGGCATTTTAATTGAGATTTTCGAATAAGTATAAATGGTTTATAGATGAAATTTTTAAAATATATATTTTATAAATCGAAATAATGGAATTATAAAAGAAGTTCTATTGATGCTGAAATTGAGGTTATAAATGGAATTTTATAAGTAGTAAGATTTTTAAATCTTGTAAATTGAAGCCCTTATAAAAATATAAATGGGGATTTATAAACATTATTTTATAAATCCGAAACCGACTTATTTTGATAAGTCAATTATTTTAGATTTTTAAAGGAGATATATTCACGATTTTGGACGGTGGATAATCCTTTAAAAACAAAATATGTAGAAAAATGTTGAATTTAGTTAACGAGGAATATTCACAATTTTAGGACAGTGAACAATATATTAAAGTGTTTTGGGGAAGTGATATTTTAAATAGAATTAAAACGATTTGAAGTTGTATTAAAATGCATTAAGTGTCAAAACCATAGATTTCAACATTCATTGTTGAAATAGACGTTTTCGAGAAATAGAAGGAAATGGTGGACTATAACACTGTTGTTATAGTAAATGATTTCCGAAGGGAAATATTTTGTGCAGTATTGGGATTTATATATCTATCTAAATTTCGAATCCCTATACTAGTGATTTTGGGTTGTCGTAACGATGTTCTACGCAACGTTCGTTTTTACCCAAATAAATGGGTTTAAGAGCACGTTTTCTTTAAAGAATGAAATATATACTTAATTTCGATTTAAGTATATTGAATATTTTCCAAGTGTTGAAAATAAATGGACTTGTGAATTACTTATTATTATTTAATAAGTATGGAAATGTTTTCCAATATGAAATGAATGTTTTGAGATTTTATCTTTTAAAGATAAATTGAAAATGAATATTAGAAATCGATTTGGAAATCGTATATTCGTAGATATTTTGGGAATTGTAAATTCACTATGGAATTTATAAAAGGAAAGGAAATTTGTTTAAAAATAAATGTTGATTTATTTTTGAAGTGTGGAAATGGAATTTACGAATTTGGAACGTAAAAATAAAGTAAATCGTTAAGGATTTATTTAATTGGTTTAAATGAACCATTTTGAAATGAAAGTATATCCCGTGTAGGGAAACGATTTGAAATTTGTTTTCAAAAGTGGTAAAGGTGAAAAGTGATATGAAAATTTGTTTTCAAATTCCTGAAGTGTGGAAATTATATATCTAGTAAAGATATTTTGGAAAGTAAATAATTTGGAAAATTATTTGGAATCTGGTGATGTTGAACACGCCTATTGATAGTTAAATAACCGACTATCAATATTTACCTTTAAATAGGTATTTATTGTGATTGCTTGAATTTGAATGCCACACTTATTTTTGAATAAGAGCTCACTATTCGGGTTAGCCGGGAAAGGACCTTGGAGTCGTATAATCCATTCCAAATATGTGATACGTCGTTATGAATTGCATTTGATGACCGGTGTTGAAGACCGGATATTTGTGAAAACGGAAGGATTACCGTCGAATATTTCTGCATCGGCTGATTCCCGATATAGAAATTTACTACCCTTTGTGATGGAAAGTCCGGTCGTGATTAGTGAATATCCGATTGCAAGGACTTCTTAGAAGTGCCTTCGGTTTCGTTCGATCTCGGAACGGACTTGTATGAATGTGTGTCTGACGTTACAGTTTGAGATGTAAAGCTGGTTTCTATCAAATATATTTCCGTTTGTGGCGGAGAATTTATTCTCTTAGCTTAACACCCTTAAAGGTTATGTAGTTGATGGTTACTAGTGATACATTCCCAAATTGGTAATATGGCATACGAAGTGCTGTTGAGCATTTGATGATCAAAGCACAGCTTTTGTATAAAGCGTGGCTTTGTGGACGAGACTTCGCCGGACCTCACACCCCGGAAATGGTCAAAACAGGAAGGATGCGGCAAGGTTATTTGGGGGTAGCGCCCCTTTAGTGTATGTCATTCCTTCTGGATAGAGGTGGTATCATGGTATGGAGCCCAGATACTCAACCTATGTTGGTGCTGCAAATTTATTGCTTTGTGGTTGTTGGAAATCAAGGATCCTCGGATATAGATCGGTTACGATCGGGGAATGACATATTCGTGTCAGTAGTTACCTAGTTAGGGGTAACCCGACCTTGTTTGGCAGAGATCCGGTTAGATTCTCGGGTCGTCTTTCCAGAGGCGTACCCATGTGGCAATGAGAAGTTCCTTGGCCTGACCATTTGTTGGAAATCCAAAGAAACAATACGATCTTGTACGGTTTTATTTGTAGAACCTATCATTCACTTATGGTGGTCACCACTGTTTGGATGGTAGCTATAGTAGGCATAAGTGCGAAATGCCTATGTTGGCTAAGATTTATATCTTTATTTTCGAAATGATTTTTCCTACACTATGCACTAGTAATAATATCAAATGTTTCTTTTTAATGCATATCAAGAATCTTTGACTATCATAAGGATAAATCTCTTTCGATTCTATGTTTGCATTGTGTGTGTGTGCGGAAGGCCTTATGGTAGTCTCATTTTCTAAAAAGCATGTGAATCTATTTTAAAATTATCATGTTCTTTGTTTTAAAGATAAACTGTTTTAGTTCTCACACCAGTCACATGACTGGCTCAGAGTTTATTGTTTTCCTTCCTAAACTCTGGGTGCCCACAAATTTCCACACGGGCAGTCTAGAGTTAGGTTATCAGGATATTCTGGAAATTCAGGAGTTGCTGGAGGCAAGCTGGATGGCATGGCGTATTCACTAGTATATAGTATTTCTTTTCCGCTGTTTATTGTTTGGTGTTGTACACTCTGATGATGAAATGTAATGTAATGTGATGTAATGTAATAACTGATATAGTTCTTTGTTTAAAGATTATTCATTTATTTATTATATGTTGTTCTGCTGCGATTGTGAGATTCTGATATTGTTCTGTAGCTTCTTTCTGTTCTGTTCTATCTTTTTCTCTCTTCTTCTACCTCTTTCTTCTTCTTTAACCCTAACGGTACGGCTTTCCGGCCTTCAATTGTTCGACAGTTAATACAGTGGACGTATTGATGTCGGTTTTCGAGCGTCGAAGAATCGGTTCCTCACATTTGGTATCAGAGCTTATAGTTAAGCGACAACCATGGCTCTGATGGGAGTTACTCATTAGAAATGGAGTCAGTAGTACTCTAGAATGAGTTTGAGTGTAATAATAGATACGAGCGCGTATTTGTTAGTGAATATGAAATTGTTTTATATTGTGATGATTGGTTTGTTGAGTGGTATATAGATTATGGTCAACACGAGTAATTAACGTTGTTGATAGGGATCTCTAAACACTGTGCAGGACAATTTGACACGATATTGTTTTAAAATAAGGGTAAATGAAATAATTTTACCTTGATTATGTTTTATATATAAAGGAATAATTTTTTAGAATTATTAAAGTGTATATGAATTGATTGTTTGGTTGTTGAAAATATAAGCTATATGCAAGTTAATAAAAGTTGTTTGAATAAGTTGAATGAAACATATTGTAAAAGAATAAATTTTATAAGCAAATGAATTATAAGTATGAAATTATAATTAAAATGATTTACAATTATGAAATAATCTTACATATAAGAAATGAAATTATATAAGTAAAAGATTTTTAAATGTGATTCATAATCTAAAATCAAAATTCCAGAGAAGTGTTTTGAAAGGATTTGATATTTTGGAAAATTGTTTTGGAGATATTAAAGCCCTAATCTCTTTTCGGTCGCTGGAAAATAATTCCGATGATGATCATGACATCATCGGTGTTCATTTTCGGGTTTCCAAAAGAGGAATTGCTGCCAGATAGTTTTAAATGGAAGTTGTTTGGAAAATTTTGAATTTGTGTTTTGAAATTCAAAGGATAATTGAATTGATTTCAAAAATGGTTTTAAAAGGTTGAAAAGACTCTGGAATCCTATTTAAAATATTTATGGGAATGATAAATGAGTTGATAACTTATACAATTGGAATTTTGATAGAATAAATTTAACTTAAAGGATGGAGTTAAATTAAAGTAGGTATAAGTGAATCAATAAAATCCAAGTGGTAATTGTTGAATATAAGTTGTATAACTTATACAATAGGAAAGGATAAGTAAAACAAATGGTTAAAAATGGTTAAACAATTTTGTTAAGCAAAATGAGATGGAATTTGAAAAAGTGGTGGAATTTGACTTCTGTAAAAATTTAAATAGAATGTACTTTAGAATTGGAATTTGAATTGAATTTATAAGTGGAAATTAAAGTTAAGATTAAACAAAAGATGTTTAATTAGAATATAACTTAAGTGATGAAGTTGAAATTGTTATAAATAGGTGAAGTGAGGAATATGAACTTGAGTTATATAAATGAAATTCGACCTTATATTGTTAAAGGAAATAGCAATTGAATTGATAAATGGATGAAATATTAATCAATTGAATGTAAATAAGTTGATATGAAATAATGAATGTAGGTGTTAATTCATAAAAAGCTAATGTTATTGGAAGTTGAATAATTGAATGAGAATCAATTAAATATCAACCAATTGGAGTTAAAAAGTGTTAAACCAAATAGAACGTAAATTAAATAATTTGGTTATGATGGTTATGATTTGGTTGTTATATGATTATTGATTGATTGTATATAAATTCATTAAGTGTTAATGAAATTGAATTAGCGAAATTAGAAGCTAAAGTAATTAAATCCAACTTGGAAGAAAATGAACTCGAATAGAATTGAATTTGATATGGAAGTGAACTAACGTGAATATAAATTAGTGAATGTATACTAATTGGAAAATGAACAAATGAATGTTAGTAAAATTCCAATGTTAATGAATCAAATGTGATTAAAAGGAAAACCAATTTAATGAATATTAATGAGAAGTGAATTTATATTGATTTGGTTATGAATTTGTTGGATGATAGTTAGATGATAGTTGATTGATGGTTGCATTTGTTGCTTTTGGGTGCATTGCTATGTTGGCACATGTAGTTGTTATGTTACTATATGTTGTATATTGATATTATTTTCATATATACATGTTTCTCATTGTTTGTTGAGTGTTTAGTAGGTGTGGATTACGCTTGCTTCGCATTTGGAGCTCGCTTTCGCGCTATATTAGCCGTATACGCTCGCTAACAAAATATAAGGTACATATCTCAGATTAAATATCGTACTTTTACACTTTTTCCCTGCGGGATGCCTCACACTAGATGAGATGTATATTTGTGATATCTATACTTTCATTTTTTTCGGATCGAGCCGCACAAAGGAGACTATGGCGAATTTTTTCGAAAATTTAAAGCGTTAGAATATTTTTGAGAAAATTGGGAAATTTTTGAAAACTAAGTTTGGATGTGGAAACTAAGTAAAGATTTTTTATTAAGTTTGACTATGAATTTTCGAAAAGTTAAACACTTAAGAGATTTGAAAAAATCCAATTTGAATGGTTTGTTTTGGAAAAGTTAATGGATTGTGTAACTTTTTCTTACTTGCTAATTTCGAGGACGAAATTCTTTTAAGAGGGGAAGTTTGTAATGACCCAGAATTTCTATTAATTAAAATTTGTATATTTAATTGAATTTAAGTATTAACAAGTAAGATTTATAAGTCGAATAATTTATTTTTTGAATATCTGGATTTAATTGGATAATTAAATCGATAATTTAAAAGTTGAAATTGCAGAAATAATTGAAAATTGGATTAAATATGATTGAAAATGATTTGTAAAATTTTATTTAATCATATTGGAGTTAGAACGATATTTTAGAACTTTTAGAATCGAATTAAAAGTTAAATTGTGAAAATTGAATATTTTAATATTTAATTGACGAGTTAAAATAGCCATTTTTCAAACAGTCTCGAATTTCGACGAAACCAGTTTCATCGGATCCATAATGTGATATTATTGTAAGGTTTCAATTTTCGTGTCAATCGGATTTACGGTTTGTCCCGGGCAAGCCAAAACGCATAGAAATTAGTTTAAATCGATTTAATTTAAAATCGAACGTTTATTGCCGTAACTCGCACAGATGAATGAATTAGCCTCCGAAACATGTTTCATTGTGTTCGAAACTCGGGTTAAACCCTAGAAACGCCAGTCACTGCGCGAGATTCGGAGTTCGAAAAATTGGAAATGAATAGTGTTTTTCGTTATTTTCTATAAAAGGAACCCCTCTCTTTTCATTTGCCAAACCCTAGCCAACTAAGCTTCAGCCGCCGTTTGTTTTTCAATGGCCATAAAAATTCGAAACTTCTCCCCTCAATTATTTCCAATCCGTAAACAATTAGCAAAAGTCATTAACTCCAAACTTGAAGAGCACGAGGAGATCTTCACATCCATATGGTGGAGTAGCACGAAACTCGTCGTGGTGGCCGGAAATCAGTCGCGTTCGTGGCCGTGTCGTGCACGCTTTTCGAGATAGGGGCGACCGAGCTTCACTCGGTTGTAGCCGAAGGTTGCTCGTGCGTAGGGCTTCAACGTGGAGGTGCCAATCGTCTTCAACCATCAGGTATGGGTCGCGTTAATTCAATGGTTGGAGGCAGCTATGGGTTATAACTTACGTTCGAAAGCTGGAAGAGGAAGAAAGGCCGAACGGCTTTGATCGTGGGGCAGAAGAAATGGACGACCAGTATGTTTTTGGAGTAAAAATAGTAAAGGAAATGTGATTTAATTATATATAAATTCGTGTTAACTTATAAATATCGTAACTTGTTCATACGAGGTCGGATTGAGACGAAACGAATTGCGTTGGATTCGTTTTGTCGAGCACTACGCAATGGAGCTGGTTTGGAGTAGTTTGGAGTTAGTAAGAATTTCGGGTAAAATTAAACGCGTGTTTAATTTTATTCGAAATAAAAGCTGAAAACTGAATTGAAAGCAAGGTGAGAACTTCTCACTCAATCGAATCTATTTCAATTTATATTTTAAATAGTTAGATTTAAAATTGTTGATTATATGCCTGGATGATAAATTGTTATCTATTAATTGTTAAAATAGACATTATACGCCGCTAGTAAGCAGATGTTATTTATTAGAAACATATACCGCGATAATTCCATCTTGATTGGAATTGGTATTATTTATGTACTTGGAGTTGATTTCCCGCATTATATAGCGGATGAGACCCTATTATGCCACCTATTAAGCGGATAATATTTTATGAATCCCATATACTGCGATATTCCGTATTGGAACGGAATTGGTATTGTGATAACATCTTTAGATGCAGGGAAACAGGTTGGAGGGATCCAACTGGATTCCTCACCAGTATTTATTTGATTACAGATATTGTGATGTTTGTTGATTATCATATCGATATATGATATTTGGAAGTCGTGATTGACTATTTGGTGCTGTTGCATCATCGGATCCATTTTTGAACTTTTAAAATAATGATTTTGATTTTAAAAAGAATTTTAAAGTGATTTTTAAAGTATACGTTTTATTAAATTTTGAATTGTTAAAATAAATAAACATTATAATTTTATTGTTATAAAAGTTATATTTTTGGAAAATAGTACTTAAGTATGATTTTGGAGTTATATAAGTTTTAAATAACGTTTTGTAAATTATTAAAAGGATTGGTTTATTTAAATTGGGATTTTTGAATTATTATGAACGATTTATATAAAAGATATACAAAATTGATATTTTATAAATTAAGAATACTGGAATTATAAAATGAGTTTTTATAAGTGTTAAAATGAAAAAAATGGATTTCACAAGTGAATAAAATTTATAGATTTATAAATTGTTAAATTATAAAATGAATAGATTTTTGTAAAATAAAAGATTTATAAGTAATTAACTTATAAATCAGATTTTGGCATTTTAATTGATATTTTCGAATAAGTATAAATGGTTTACAGATGAGATTTATAAAATATATATTTTATAAATCGAAATAATGGAATTATAAAAGAAGTTCTGTTGATGCTGAAATTGAGGTTATAAATGGAATTTTATAAGTAGTAAGATTTTTAAATCTTGTAAATTGAAGCCCTTATAAAAATATAAATGGGGATTTATAAACAATGTTTTATAAACCCGAAACCGACTTATTTTGATAAGTCAGTTATTTTAGATTTTTAAAGGAGATATATTCACGATTTTGGACAGCGGATAATCCTTTAAAAACAAAATGTGTAGAAAAATGTTGAATTTGGTTAACGAGGAATATTCACGATTTTAGGATAGTGAACAATATATTAAAGTGTTTTGGGGAAGTGATATTTTAAATAGAAGTAAAACGATTTGAAGTTGTATTAAAATGCATTAAGTGTCGAAACCATAGATTTCAACATTCATGGTTGAAATAGACGTTTTTGAGAAATAGAAGGAAATGGTGGACTATAACACTGTTGTTATAGTAAATGATTTCCGAAGGGAAATATTTTGTATAGTATTGGGATTTATATATCTATCTAAATTTCGAATCCCTATACTAGTGATTTAGGGTTGTCATAACGATGTTCTACACAACGTTCGTTTTTACCCAAATAAATGTGTTTAAGAGCACGTTTTCTTTAAAGAATGAAATATATACTTAATTTCGATTTAAGTATATTGAATATTTTCCAAGTGTTGAAAATAAATGGATTTTTGAATTATTTATTATTATTTAATAAGTATGGAAATGTTTTCCAATATGAAATGAATGTTTTGAGATTTTATCTTTTAAAGATAAATTGAAAATGAATATTAGAAATCGATTTGGAAATCGTATATTCATAGATATTTTGGGAATTGTAAATTCACTATGGAATTTATAAAAGGAAAGGAAATTTGTTTAAAAATAAACGTTGATTTATTTTTGAAGTGTGGAAATGAAATTTACGGATTTGGAACGTAAATATAAAGTAAATAGTTAAGGATTTATTTAATTGGTTTAAATGAACCATTTTGAAATGAAAGTATATCCCGTGTAGGGAAACGATTTGAAAAATGTTTTCAAAAGTGGTAAAGGTGAAAAGTGATTTGAAAATTTGTTTTCAAATGGTTGAAGTGTGAAAATTATATATCTAGTAATGATATTTTGGAAAGTAAATCATTTGGGAAATTATTTGGAATCTGGTGATGTTGAACACGCCTATTGATAGTTAAATAACCGACTATCAATATTTACCTTTAAATAGGTATTTGTTGTGATTGCTTGAATTTGAATGCCACGCTTATTTTTGAATAAGCGCTCACTATTCGGGTTAGCCGAGAAAGGACCGATATAAAAATTTATTACCCTTTGTGATGGTAAGTCCGGTCATGATTAGTGAATATCCAGATTGCAATGACTTCTTTAGAAATGCCTTCGGTTCCGTTCGATCCTGGAACAGACTTGTATGGATGTGTGTCTGACGTTACAGTTTGAGATGTAAAGCTGGTTTCTATCAAATATATTTCCGTTGGTGGCGGAGAATTTATTCTCTTAGCTTAACACCCTTAGAGGTTATGTAGTTGATGGTTACTAGTGATACATTCCCAAATTGGTAATGTGGCATACGAAGTGCTGTTGAGCATTTGATGATCAAAGCACAACTTTTATATAAAGCGTGGCTTTGTGGACGAGACTTCGTCGGACCTCACATCCCCGAAATGGTCAAAACAGGAAGGATGCAGCAAGGTTATTAGGGGGTAGCGCCCCTTTAGTGTATGTCATTCCTTCTGGATAGAGATGGTATCATGGTATGGAGCCCAGATAATTAACCTATGTTGTTGCTGCAAATTTATTGCTTTGTGGTTGTTGGAAATCGAGGATCCTCGGATATAGATCGGTTACGATCGGGGAATGACATATTCGTGTCAGTAGTTACCTTGTTAGGGGTAACCCGGCCTTGTGTTGGCAGAGATCCGGTTAGGTTCTCGGGTCGTCTTTCCAAAGGCGTACCCATGTGGCGATGGAATGTTCCTTGGCCTGACCATTTGTTGGAAATGCAAAGAAACAATACGATCTTGTACGGTTTTAGTTGTAGAACCTATCATTCACTTATGGTGGTCATCACTGTTTGGATGGTAGCTATAGTTGGCATAAGTGCGAAATGCCTATGTTGGCTAAGATTTATATCTTTATTTTCGAAATGATTTTTCCTACACTATGCACTAGTAATAATATCAAATGTTTCTTTTTAATGCGTATTAAGCATCTTTTACTATCATAAGGAGAAATCTCCCCCTATTCTGCATTTGCATTATGTGTGTGTGCGGGAGGCCTTATGGTAGTCTCATTTTCTAAAAAGCATTGCGAAGCTATTTTAAAATTATCTTGTTCTTTGTTTTAAAGATAAACTGTTTTAGTTCTCATACCGGTCATATGACTGACTCGGAGTTTATTGTTTTCCTTCCTAAACTCTGGGTGCCCACAAATTTCCACACGGGCAGTCTAGAGTTAGGTTATCAGGTTGTTATGGAAATTCAGGAGTTGCGGGAGGCAAGCTGGATGGCATGGCGTATTCACTAGTATATAGTATTTCTTTTCCACTGTTTATTGTTTGTTGTTGTACACTCTGATGATGAAATGTAATGTAATGTGATGTAATGTAATAACTGATATAGTTCTTTGTTTAAAGATTATTCATTTATTTATTATATGTTGTTTCGCTGCGATTGTGAGATTCTGATATTGTTCTGTAGTTTCTTTCTATTCTGTTCTATCTTTTTCTCTCTTCTTCTACCTCTTTCTTCTTCTTTAACCCTAATGGTACGGTTTTCCGGCCTTCGATTGTTCGGCGGTTGATACAGTGGACGTATTGATGTCGGTTTTCGAGCATCGAAGAATCGGTTCCTCACAATTTTGGTGCGTGGCTTATGAGATTTGTGAATTTTTTTCCTAGATGTTGCTTGTCTTCAGGCAGCACGAGGAGTTACTATTTTGGTGCACGGATTATGAGATGTGCGGCTTTTGTTTTTCCTCGGAATTGCCTATCTTCGAGCAACACGAGTTATTATTTTGGTGCGTGGTTATCTAATGCGTCGCTTTTGTTTTTACTCAGTGTTGCCTATCTTGGGTGACACAAGGAGTTATTATTTTGGCTCTCTCGATGCTGTCGGGGTAGCATCGATTTTCAGAGGGGAAATCGGGTTCCGCGAATCCAACGGTTTGATTCGATTTGCTTCCGTCGACCCGGGGGGTAATTATTATGAACATGGTTTGGTTGGTTCGAGAAACAAATTTTATTAGGGAAAGCATGGCCGATTCTTTGCCCATTTACAATGCCTCCAGCATTTCTGGGATGGCTTATTTGCTAAAAAATAGGAAATACATAAAGTAGTTTTTAAATGAAATAACGGCGGAGCGATTCGCAATTCTAGGCTCTGGGAATTGCGACCCCATCGACGGTAGTCAACTTGAATGTCCCATACTTGAGCTTTTGATTAACGATATATGGTCCATCCCAGATCGGTCCGAAGGCACCTAGAATAGGGTAAAATCACTTCAGCATAAGATCTCCGACTTCAAAGGTTTGGCTGTGAACTTTGGTGTTGAAATATCATGCAACCCTTTTTTGGTGGGCAACAGTTCTCCATTCTGCTTCTTCCCTTTTCTCATCAACCATATATAGCGATTCAAGTAGGAGCTGCTCGTTTGGCTTTTGACTGAAATTCTACCTTTGATGTGTGGGGACTTCTAATTCGACGGGAATCATTGCCTCCGAGCCATATGCTAGGGCGAACGGAGTGTGGCCAATTGCCGCTTTATGTGATGTCCTGTACACCCATAGTGCGGGTGGAAGTTTGTCAACACAATTTTTTTGCTTTTGTTAATCGCTTTTTGATGGTGGATTTGATGATCTTGTCTATTGCTTCCACTTTCCCATTTGCTTGCGGATGAGCCACTACAGAGAAGCTTTTTTCGATTCGGAAGGGCCTGTAGAAGTCTTTGAACTCGACACTTTCGAATTGAGTTCTATTTTCAATGACGATTTTTATAGCACATCAAACCTTGAAATGACGTTCTTAGTAACAAAGTTAACGACTTTCTTTGTGGTTATGGCGGCCAGCGGTTCCGCTTTGGCCCATTTTGTGAAATAATCCACTGAACCATAGCATATTTGGTTCCTCCTTTTGCTTTTGGAAGGACGCCAATCAAATCGATCCCCCATATCGCAAATGGCCACGGGCTAACCATCTATGATAGTTTTGTTGAAGGAGACCTCTTAATTTTGCTGATCCACTAACAGTGATCGCATCTTCTGGCGTGATCTACGGCGTTGTGATTTATTGTTGACCAGAAGTATCTGTATCAATGGACTTTCTTTGCCAGGATCTACCCCTAGTGTGGTCTCCACAATCGCCTTCATGTACCTCCTTCAGGATTCGTCATGCCTCATCATCATTTACACACCTAAGAAGAAGGGTCGAGAATCCCCTTCGATAGAGTATCCCATCTTGTATCATGAACCGTGGCGCCTTCTGAAGGAGCTTTTTCTGTTGATTTCTGTCAGTTGATAGGGTTCCTGCAAGTAGATAGTCCTATATCTGTGTCATCCATGTATCTGGCTCAGCAGTGGTCTCTAGAATCTAGTCTACGTTCATTTCGTCTATGTTTAGGTGGGTTAGCATTTCAACCGAAACCAATTCCAATGACTAGGCTTCTCCGAAACTTGCCAGCTTGGCCAAATAATGGTGTTTTTCTCCCATGGGATGTGAATTATGGTGTAGTGCTCGATATCTCTTAACAACCCTTGGATTTTGGATAGGTATGGGGCGAGATTTTCTCTATGTGCTTGGTACTCCCTTTCACTTGACAGACTACCAGTTGGAAGTCATTGCATATATGAATAGATTTTATCCTGAGTTCCTTCACAATCTTCAGTCTAGTGATCAATGCTTTATACTCTGCTTCTTTATTTATTGCTGGGAATTCCAAGCGCAAAGCATAGCTAATGGCTCGCCACTCGGGGGTTTCAAGCACTACCCCTGCTCCCGAACAAAAGTTATTTGATGCACCGTCCACGAAGAGCTTCCATTGCGTGCCTGTTTCCGACAAAATTTCCTTCTCGTCGTCCCTTATGGTAAATTCGACAATCGGCCAACTCTTTCCAATTGATTGCTCTTTTTGGATGGTATATGATATCGTATTGGCTCAACTCTATATTCCACTGGAGTAGCCATCTAGAAGTTTCTAGCCGGTATAAAACTTGCTTCAGGGCTGGTCAGTCAATACTTTAATCGAATGAGCCTGGAAGTATGGTCATAATTTCCGGGACGTGATCAAAAGGCAATATGCTAGCTTCTCTAGTTTTGGGTAATTCTTCTCAGCTTTGGTGAATCATTTGCTAATGTAGTACATGGGTCGCTGGATCCTTGTTTCTTCCCGCACAAGAGCAGTGCTCAGTTCATGCGGGGAGACTGCTCAATAAACGAATAAGTCTTCTCCATCGACTAGTTTTGATAAGATCGGAGGAGTTTCCATGTGTTGTTGCAATTCCTCGAAAGCTATTTGATAAGCTTCATTCCATTCAAATTTTCCTTTCCCTTCTATAGCGCATTAAAGAACGACATACACTTGTCTGTAGCTTTTAAGATGAACCGACCCAGTGATGCAACTTTTCCATTCAAGTTTTGAAGTTCCTTCTTATTTTTAGGGGCTTGGACTTCCTGTAATGCTGTTTTTGCTATGGGTTCGCTTCGATGCCTCAAGCACTTACTATGAATTCCAAGAATTTCACAGAGGCTACTCTGAATTGGCACTTGAGTGGGTTAAGTTTTATTCCATACTTTCAGAGTATTTCAAACATTTCAGAAAGGTTATCAAGATGGCTAGCAGCTACTCGGTATTTGACTAACATAACGTCCACATAAACTTCCATAGTCTTCCCGAACTGGCTTTTCAACATATTATTCACTAGCCTTTAGTACGTTGCGCCCGCGTTTTTCAAACCGAATGGCAATACTCGGCAGCAGTATAGCCCCAAATTTTTGATGAAGCCGGTGCTCTTTTGTTCTGGTTCATGCATCAAGATTTGGTTATAGCCCAAGTACGCATCCATAAATGACATTAGTTCGTGTCCCGACGTTCAATCCTAAGGACTGAAAAGCTATCCTTCGGATAGGCTTTGTTGAGGTCTGAGAAATCAATACAAGTTCGCCATTTTCCATTAGACTTCTTGACTAGGACTGGGTTCGATACCCATTCAGGGTAGGTTGCATCTCGAATGAAGCCGTTAGCCATCAGTTTATCTACTTCCTCTCTCAATGCCTTGGACCGTTCGTGGACCAAGCTGTGCCTTTTTTGCTTTACCAATGTAAATTTGGGGTAAATATTGCGAGTGTGGCAGGCAATTTCAGGTGATACCCGACACATATCGGAGTGTGTCCAAGCAAATACGTCAAAATTGGTGCGAATGAATTTGGTTAGTTTTGACCCCATCTTATTTTCAATCTACGACCTAATTTTCAGGACCGTGTTGGGTCATCTATACAGACTGGGACAGACACCATCAATTTAGTCGGTGCTGTCCGATCCTTCCCTAAGCACTTATTTTTAGGGTCCAAAGCCTTATCGAATAGGCTATGGTCTCCCAGCCAGGGGCGGTTTTGAAGTTTCTATATGATGGTACACTGATTTGGAGGGTTTTTTCTACATCCTTTCCTTTTCCCTTTCTTCTCGACTCGTGCAATTCTGCAATATAGCATTTTCGAGTGGCGCTTTGATCTCCTTTCACAATTCTGACTCCGTGTTCTATAGGGAACTTCATTGTAAGGCACCATTGGGCCAGTGCTATTTTGAAGTCGGCTAATGTGGTCCGTCCCAAGAAGGCGTTGTATGCTGACATTTCATCCACGATCACAAAAGTCTGAATGAGGGTGACCTTCGCTCACCGTCTCTAAGCTCCACGGGTAGGTCAATCGTTCCCATCGGTTGTTTGGGTCACCATAAACCCCCGAATCTTTGTTTGGCACGTGGACACACTTTTCATGCCAACCATCATTTGATCGAAAGTTTGTTTAAAGAAAATGTCAATGGAGCCACCGCTGCCAACCAACACCCGCCAAACTACAGCAAGTCTAATTCCTACCTTCATCAGATTAAGTGTTGGAGCTTTGATCCCTTTAATGTCCCAATTTCGGAACACAATATCGTCATTCAAGATCCTTTGCATCTTAACCGGAGTTTCGTCTTCCACGGCTAAACATGATTCCTTCGGAGCATGCTTCAGTGAACTTGCATATCGCTGCATTTCACCCTAAATTCTTTATGCGGGATGTGGTCCCTCGGATATTGTCCCGATAATAAGACTTTGGTCAGTTCGTTTCGACCCTTCTTTGCTGGTTCCAGTTTGATTCCTTCATTCTAATAGGTGCTGAGGAGTCATAGATTGATCTAGGTTTTATGGCTGTTTTACATACTACTGGAGTTTGTTATTCTAGATTAGTTCCTTAATGAGATTCTTTAGGTGGCGACATTCGTTCGTATTGTAGCCGTGTGTTTCATGGAAGTGGCAGAATTTCCCCAAGAGCTTATGGTACTCGGTTGCTTTTTTTTGGGTGACCTTTTGCATTTCTCGGTCCCTTGGATCGTAAAAAAAATGTTTACCGGTGTGTCGCTTGGGGAAGTGTAGCCTTCGGGTGTAAACCCTTTGAGGTTTTTATTGCTTCCAGTACGATTCTTCTTATAGGAGTTTTGTCCATTTCTCTTTGAATTCCCATCTTTCCCAGTAGTTCCTTCAATGGTTGGAGAAGTGTGCTCATTTTGATTCATTGCTACATCGCTTTGCTCGGCATTTGCCGGCTGCACACTAGTAGACTTACCTTCCAATTCCTGCGCTTCCTCCAACCTTAGGTACTGACTTGATTTGCGATTGAAATCTTTCTTGGTGGTAGGATGCTTCATTTTAACCCACTTTCCAAATTCAGTTTCCTGATGAATGGCACAAACTAATGCCATAAAAACCATGTCTTTGTTGGGGTTACTTACTTTCGCCACCATGGTGTTAAACCTATTCATGAAAGACTTCAGTGATTTGTTACGCCCTTAGAACAATCAGGATAAGGACCTAACATCTTTTTTTGTGCAGCATGGAGTATGAACTGATCAAGGAACCTTGTCGCTAGGTGGTCAAAAGTAGAGGTTGATCTTGGTGGAAGCCTAGTGAACCACATTGACGCAACCCCTTTGAGAAAGATAGGGAAACATCTACATCGAATAGCTTCAGAGGCATTCGCTACAACCATATACCAATTGTATTTGTATAAGTGAGGCTTCGGGCCCTTTGTTTCGTTATAGGATGGAAGAGTTGGCATTGTGAACTTTTCTGGATATCTCTCGTTCAGGATTTCATCAGTGAAGAGAGTCCGGCTTGGCACAAATCCCCACTCATCACCTCTTCTATCTTTACTACCCTCCATTAACCATTTAAACATATCTTCTATGTATGCCTCTGATGTTCGATAGTCCCGAGGAAGATGATCAATCACTGCACTAAGTGTTTGACTTTGCAAACGGTCTTGGTGAGTGGGCTGAGGCATAAGCTCTCTTGTCTTTGGGAGAGCCACTCATGCAGGGTCCCGTTGGCTTGCGGAAGGTCTCACTAAAGCACTTTGGGTATTGCTTTCATTATCAAATGCATTGACTTCTTCTTTAAATTTGTCATCTGGCTCTCCATCCTCTAAGTTGGAAAGATCTATAGTTATGTCTTCTACGGGGGTCTTTGCCCCAGACTCGAATTTAGAATAGGTTGCCTTGTTGCATACTAAATACTTGCATTTCCGTCCATGTTAAGTCCTATTGTCATCCTTTTTTGTGGCTGTTTTCTATTTCTTCTACACAGACCAGAAACAGAGGAATTCTCCTGTTCCATAGCAGCTGCGGGTTCAGGCATAGTCCTTGGAGTGGGATTTTACTGTAGGGCTAGGAGAGCGTTAAGCTTATCCATTAGAGCCTTTTGGCTACTCTCCATTTTCTGGTTAATCTCATCAACCATTTTACTTAACTCATCCCTGGTTACAACTTCATATGAGATTGTCATTTAGCTAGATCGAATCTCCAGAGTTGGAATCCACTGGAGAATCACAGTGAATTCCTTTGGTGATTATTGTAAGGGAGGTAGAGAGTAAAGAATAGTTCCAGTAGAGCTTCAGCAACCAATCCGTCGAAGATCCAGTTTATGTTGCAGATAGGATGGTATTTATATAGGTCGGAGAGCTTCTGGGCAAGGCCACTCCACCATTAGCTCGTAGGTAGGTAGGAAATGGACCGCAGAGAATTTGGCCTCGCAAAACAAGGCAAAGCCATGGGTCGCTGGCGACCCATAGACTTGGCTCGTTTTGTAAGCCAAGGTCTTGGCCTCCATTCGTAGTATGCTTTGGCTAGTTTTTTTGAAGGTTTGTGGAGAGGTATGGTTTGATGATGATCTAAACACTTAGGCCTTTTTTGGAGTTTGGAATTGGAGATGTTTCCATAGTCTTTTATCGTAGTTATTTTTTCTTTGGTGGAAATTCACTAGCTGTTTGCGCTTAGTTGCTAATTGAATTAAAAGAATGTTGATCCATCGGCCTTGTTGATCCCAGTCGTTACCTTAGTCATAGAGCTTGGTCCTTGTTAATTCCTCGTCCTAGCTTTTCTGGTGAAGTTCCGAACCATCCTGTATACATGAGGTTGCTATGTTTCTTATTAGTTCCTGCTGGGCTAAAAACCTGAATAAACCTACCAAACTCTGCCAACCCCTCTCACATAATATGGTGATCCATCTGCTTATCCAATCATGTCGATCTATGCCTTCTACTTATACCGATCCATGCGCACTTATTTTTGCCGATCACTTCATTGCTTCATCCATGCCAACTCCTTGTCCAATTAACTATGACGTACCATCCATCTATACAGATCCTAGGAGTTCCACCAAGTCATGCCGATCCATGCACCATCGTTTATGCCCTTGGGTCTCACCATATTATGCCAATCCCTCTGATTCCACTAAGCTATGTCGATCTCTTGCTTGGCCAAGCTGATTTCAATATTCTAACATCTTGCATCGTCTGTCTACCGACTCCATTTCAATCCTAGGTTCATATAACCATCTGAACTCTACTTCCAGGTCCTACAACCATTTCTTCGTAGTTATCCTTCTTGAAAACAGTTGATCTATCTTGCGCAATCAGTCCAATTTAGCCAGGTCAGCATACCAGGTAACACTTGCCCCCCAAAGTACGTCTTGTAAGTAGCAGGATGTGCTTTGAATTGAAACAAGTCTGAACTACTGGAACGAAATCCATTTAGCTTCTAATTGATTTCTATTCCTTTGTTGAATCGTTTTTTAAGGCATTGAATCCTCCATTGATTGCTATGGCGCTTGGTTGACTTCCAGTAATACGTCTAATGACATATTCTATTAGCATATATAATCCGGTCGTGCGAGACTTATAAACTTTTTATTATCTGGTCTAGCCTCGAACTTGAAGGTTTCAGGTTTGATTTCAATTTATGTTGATTTCAAGAATATTAAACTTTTAAATCACTCATGTGCATATTCATACACACATATTTCTGTCCTTAGCTTCCGGACGTATTCGAATGCCCACAGGTCGTTGCCAATTTTATAATGTTTTTTACGTTAGCGTTTAAAATCAAACCTTCATGATCACTATCGTCATTCATTTTTCACTCATTCATATATAGGGATCGACATTCATCATGCCGATCCATTATTAGAGCTACTCAAATAGGGATCGGCAGGTTCCAATGCCTAACCCTCTACACCTATGACTCAATCAACATTCTTATGGTCAAACCCTCTCCTATCCATTTAAATAAGAGCCTCTTTCTTTTTCCTTCTTCACTTTTCCATTCTACTTGCCTTTGCCTAAAACTTCCCTTCTGAACCTAGGCTCTCTGAGCTTTCGACCTCGAATCCAACCTTAATTCCAGCTATTCCACTAAGACATCTCTCATTCGCCTTCGATTTAATTACTCTCGAACATTCATACCTAACTTAATTCATACCTCCAAGTTTTAATATAGGTATGGATTTGTGAAATTTATTCTAATTACATGATTAGGTTATGAGTTTTGAGCTGCTGATGTGAGCGTAAGGTGGCAATAGCAAGCATTTTTCAAGTGTCTTTAGATTGATGGCTTGATAGGTTATGTTAGGATACGAGAGAGAGAGGAGAAGAAGAGGGGATCGACTAGAGATCCTTATGGAGGAGAGGCTAACAGTGGAGGAACGTAGGGGTCGTGTGAAGTCCTGCAAATCCGTACCCTTTGAATCGGTAATAATCCAAACATGTCCGACCCAGCACAAACTGACGGAAAGTCAAGAGAAAGAAGAGAGAAGAAGAGAAGAAAGAGAGAAGACAGAACTAAACAAAACACTACAGAATCTCACAACGCAGTGGAAAACATATAATATCATATCAATGGTCTTTACAAAACAAAAACTGTATATACATACATCAATCAGAGTTCAACAATCAATCAACAATTATCAACTTGGACAACTATAATAACATGTCCTTACAATTGCCGATAATATACAACAACTAAGCAAAGGATAATCAAAATAGATACGTGTATATGAAAATGAAGATCCTCAGCTCTCCTGTTGAAGCTCCAAAAGCACCAAATCTGAACCTGTAAATATACTCGGTCTGACCCAAGCATTGAAAGGAACGAACGTCCGGATCAGTCTGGTAAACCAACGTGAGAAACAAACTAAACTGAATTTATTAAATTGCCAAACTTTTCCTTCATCAAAACAAAATTATCTCGTAAGACACACCCATAAATAAACACGGACATCTTTTTACCTTACGATAACTAAAACATTTCATATCAAATCATCTTATATAATACTAGTGTCTAGTATACAAATAATATTCAGCTGAAACTGTTACCATTATTAAATTCCAGCATAGTTAGCTCTACAGATAAAATGGCAGGTATGTAGTGGAGTTTGGATTTCCATACAAATGACCAGGGAAGGGACTACCTTCTGATGGGTACACCTCTAGATGGATGTTTCGAGGCACAGGCCCTTTACCAACGCAAGACCGGCCCACCTCTATAACTAGATGGTACCGAATATGTCATCCTCCAGTCGTTATCGACCTTTTCCAAAGGCCCTCATAGCATACAATCCATAATAATCAGGTACACAACATCATAGCGTGTAAAGATATATCTAAAAAAGGATAATCATACCCTACTTGGGAGCGACCCACTTAGCCTTGCCACATCTAACCCTGTTTTGGTCATTTCCGGCTGATGAGGCCTGAGTTAAAGATTACCTTTCACAATCACATATAACATCACTTTGAATGCCACATGACCATTTCCGTTAAGTACTAATTGCCTTCTACAAAAATACAACCTTTAAGCTCATACATCTCAAGGAGGTTGTTAAGCTAAGGGAAGTTGCCTTCTCCACCACCATTGATGTACATTTGTAAAAACCAATGTACGTAATTTTTAGAATTGTAATGTCAGAAAAACATCCATACAAGTTGTCCATGAATAGGACAAACCGAAGGCACTTTTCTACTACAACCTGTCGGGATATCCCTAGGATTAGTAGCGAATAGTCCTTGCATTGGATATTTCATAATGAAGAGACCAATGCTACTATATGTATATTTGGATTTTAACCCCAAACGATCAACAAGCAGTCCCCCACTATGAAAATCCAGAATATCAATATCATCATAACCAACCTACATAATCAAACGCATATACGTTGGTCCTAAGTGATTTTCAGATAAATCTGATCCCGGTCTCTTCGCACCAACAACGCAAAAGCATTTCTCAACCTCACAAAGAAACTAAGTCTTATAGACTTATCATGTCTCCAACGTTCAACTTGCTATCCTTCGGCCAAGAAGGAAGCTCGATAGATTGGAGTAATACTCCGCACTACACGAATCAACATCCGCAACGCAAACGATAATCAAGTGTGACGACCCAGAATTTTAGGACATTTGAAATTAAAATATTTAATGAATTTTAAATATTTAAAGGTTAAATTTTAACTTGAATTTAAATATCACCTTTTTTGGGTAATTTAATGATTAAATTAAATAATTTGAAATTGGATAAAATAAGAAATCTGAGATTTTAAGCCTATTAAAAATAATTTAAAGGCTTATAAATTTATATTGATAATGCTGAAGATAATAGAAGTGTTAAAATTGAATTTAACAGTGATTTGTTCAGTTTTGAAATTTTATCATTTTAAATTGAATTTAAAACTAGCTTTCCAAGGCACAGTCTCAAAATTCGACGAAACCAGTTCCATTGGGTCCGTAATATTGAATTATTATCAGATTTCAAATTTCGTATTGATTGGAGTTATTGTGTGAGTGTATGATATATAAACGCGCTGAAAATTTAATTGATAATAATATAATGAAATTTAATTTAAATAGTCAAGCCTTCTTGTATACGCCACTTCCCTTAGCTTAAAATCGTATCCATCCTTATCTTCTTTTCGTATCTGCCAAAAATCAGTTCGATCTAAAAAAATGGCCGACACCATCCTCCTCAAATTCTAATTAACCAGATCTAGGAGCATGTTCATCTCCTCGACTTGCCTGTAGAGATCAAACTTCTGAAGCTCGCGCGCGCGTAGGGGACAACATCGACTCAAAATCGCGATGCGTGGAATGAATGTTTCGAGGCCGTGCGATTCAAGGCTTGCGATTTCTGGAGGAGGGGAAGGCGTGCGATGGAGGAAGTCACGGGTCAGGGGTACGAGGAAAGGGTGCAGTGCTCGAAGTCAGGGGATTTCGAAGACGATCTGGGCTCGGTCGCATCGTGATTCCCATGCTCGAAGGTTGGCGAAGGATGAATCGAGGTTATAGATCTCGAATTCACAAGCGACCCATTACTCGAAGGCGATGAAGGCATGATGCTACTGATGGGATTGAGGCGCGCGTTGGTTCGATTTTCTGAGTTCGACGACTTGGCGTGTTCGGCGTCAATGGTCGAGGTGAGGTGTTCGTTTTTTTCACTATTAATTTTGATTAGTGGATATAGGTATAAATTCTTATTCGATTTAAATATAAGAAGTTTATGTGTAAAAAAATAAAATAAAAATGAAAAATTATTTGATTTTTGCTGTAAACATATATATACCTAAATTAGATGCTCATGTTACAGTAAGAATAAGTTTTCAATAAGGAATATCAGTTGTTTAATTTAGATTAATGAATATTTATAGATTAAAAACAGAAATTTTAGGAAATTATTATAAATAGGATTTTTAATTTACAGAAAAATATATATAGTTCTGCAAAGATATGTATAAGATAGGAATCCGAAAAGGAAAACCAATTTTTATAAGATATATATATATAAGCACGTATATAGTTTCAAAGGCAAATAAATATACCTATTCACATTTTAATCGACTAGTTTATCTCAAAATGCTGTAGTTCGGGTGATTAACTTGTCTAATAAACCTATTTAATTATGTGTCACTAAAAGTATTTTATTAAAAGAAAATAGTTTAAATCAAATTATTGGTTAATTAAATTTGTTAAATGGTAATTGACTATTCGAATAGTTCAAATGTTAATAAATCATATAATTGTTTATTCAAGGCCAAACATCAGGAACACCAAGGCATTATTGAAGTGGGTTGCAAAACAAAAAGTCAAAGGTAAGTAAATCTCGCTCAGCTGAATTTAAATTTAAATTTAAATGGTTAAATTTAAATAATTGATTGATTGATTGGATTTGGTGTGTTATATTATATATAGTAGTATATAGTATATCTTGGAATGTTTGATTTCCCGCATTATATAGCGGATAAGACCCTATGCACCGTATAATAGCGGGTGATATTTAACTTGTAACCCATATACCGTGATATTCCACCTCGAAGTGGAATGGGTATTTATGTTGTGCTAACGTCTGTGGATGTAGGGAAAACAGGTTGGAGGGATCCAACTGGATCCCTCAACGTTTATTTAAATTATTTAATATTCTCTGTTGTGATTATTTTATATTCTATGATGAATTATATTGGAATATTGAATGTTATGGTTTGATTGAATATATTTGGGTATAATGAGTTACCAAAAATATATAAAATTGGAGTTTTGGAAAGACAATAAAAGAATGGAGTTTAAGTAAAATAATTATAGCAAATAAATTAAGAATGTATTGAAAAGAAATGGAAGTGATATTAAAATACTAATAAATAACTTCGAATATGAACAAAAACAAAGATTTTGAATAAACGGAAACTAATGAATTGTAAAATTAAGTGATATTATTTTAAAGGAATAAAGAATTAAATTTAAATTTAAATTTTAAATTTATTTAAAAGGATTAAGAAGTAATTAAGAAATTTAAAATTGGTATCTCAGTTAAAAGTATTTTAAATCATAATTAAGGAATAAAATCTGAAATTAATAGATTTTGAAATAAAAGGGAGTAAATTGGAAATTAATTTGGAAATTGATTCAAGTGTTTGAAATTGGAAATTGAAAGAAGAATGTGAAGAGAAGTATATTTCTCTGGATAGCCAAGTACGTTCAAGGTAAAGTTTTAAATATAAGATAAAAAGTTTTAATGTTGTTTTTAAAAGCATGTTTTAGAAATTTATTATTTCTAAATATCTAAATTCTAAAGTAAATATTTTTCAAATCTATTATCGTAGTAATTATTTAAAAGGTGACTTAGTATTTTATTTTAAAAAAAGTGAAAACGAAGTTTTATATTTTATAAAGTAACCTTATTTTCAAATATTCATATAGTAAGTATTTTTAACAAATTATTGAAGTAGTTTAACTTAAATGTTTTAAAGTATATTTCAAAGTAAAGCGTTTTAAATTATTTTGAAAATATAATGTTTTATGCTTGGTGATTTCAGTGGAAATAGAAATATTTGGGAAAATTTATTCTGAGAAAGGAAGATAGTTTGAAAACTATTTTCAAAAAGGGTTTGAAAGGAAAACAATATTTTGTGAAGATATTTTTGGGATTAATAAATAATTTGGGAAATTATTTATTGGTTGATGGTTGTTTTTGAATGTTAATTGATAGTTAAACCACTGACTATTATTGGCCAAATGCGCTGATCGTTTCGAAGAGACCAAGATCAAGATTTATTTCTCGAAAACCACTTCGATCCGGTTTGTATGTTTCGTGGGGAAACGAGTTTGGATTCGAAGATGGAGCAGTGAAGTGCAAGGGCTAGTCGCTACTAATCCTGAGGATATTTCCAAAATGGATGTAGTAGGAATAGTGCCTTCGGTCCGTTCGAACCCGGGACAGACTTGTATGGATGAATGCTTTCGGAAAATCGTCAGGTGGATGATGGGCATTCTAAGGGATATGTTCTAAAAAGGTAACGCTTAGCCTCAAGCCTCATCAACCGGGAATGACTAAAAATCAGGGATTATGCAGCAAGGCTAGGTGGGTAGCACCAATTCAGGGTGAGGTCATCTCTGTCTAGATGTCCCTTTTTATTTCGGCTTAGTGCTGCGGTTGCTGATCCCAACCGTGGGGTGATCTCACTCGGGATTATCCAGCAAGGGGTAGTCTCGGTCTTGTGTTCCAGGGGGTTGGGTGTGATCCTCGGTACAGTGATCTAGGCCACGTACCTTGACAGGTGGTACCCCAGTGCCTAGTCATTAGTTGGAAATCCATTCTCCCTACGCTCCATTTGCGAGTTTTGTTTGTATTACCCACTCTGTGGCTAGTAGCTAGAATTTAATCATGTAATAATTTCGGCTTTTTTAATAAGTATTTGTTTATAGACCCTATTATAATATCAGAGGATTTTATAATAAAATGTTTTAGCTATCGTAAAGTAAAAACCCGATATGTTTATTTGTGGCGTGGTCTTACGAGATGATTTTGTTTTCAAAGGATTTTGAAACTTTAATAATCAATTTGAGTGTGATTTCTCATGCTGGTATTCTAGACTGACTCGGGTGTTATTTAACTGTAATGCTCGGGTCAGACCGAGTATTATAGGATACAGGATATGATGCTGTGGAGCTCAGGAGACGAGCTGGATGGCGATACGTACTTCCATATTTGGTTATTATTCCGCTGTGTATCCAGTTGTATGTTATTGATGTTGTTGAACTCTGATGATATACTCTGATGATGTATGTATAAAACTGATATAGTTTTCTTTTGTGTAAAGATCTGTTATTATATATTATATTTTATTCCGCTGTGTTGGTCAGATTCTGTTGTTATTTCTGTTTTCACTTCTTCTACCTCTTCTTCTTTAACCCAAATGGTTCGTATTTCTGTTCAACTTGAGTTGATCGATGTAGAATAGTGTTGACTCAAGGGGTACGGATTTGCGGGTCGTTACACTTGGTATCAGAGCTTAGGTTGATGATAACCTTGGCACTGGTGGGAATTACTCATATCTATTAATAGATATGAGCGTGTATTTGTTAGTGAATATAAAATTGTTTTATATTGTGTTGACTTATCGGTTGAGTGTTTATGGATTCTGGACGATATGTGGGATGCCATGTTATCGATAGGGATTTCTAAACTCTTAAACGAGATAAACCGACATGGTATTGTTTAAATAGGGTAAATGAAATAATTTTACCTAGATTATTTTTGTATATGAAAGAAATGATTTTCGTAATTTGTTATAGTTATATATGGAAGTTTGGTTTTTAGGAATGATAATATTAAATTATTATCATTATTGTATGAGAATTGAATAAGAAATTGAAAATAATAACCAGAGATTAAGGAATAAATTAATAAATAAATATGATTTGTAAATGTGATTCATAATTGAATAAGATATTGAAACCATCATTAAAAACTAAGAAATAAATTCATATACAAATGAAATTTATAAATGTTAACTATAATTGTGAATTATAGTGTGACTAATAATTAAAATAAGACAATTCCAAAGTAATGTGTGAATATAAATTTAAAGGATTTGGAATTTGAAAATTTGAAAATTTAAATTTCTTTGAAGTTGAAAATGATTCTCAAAAGTTGGGAAGATAATATATATTGAGAAATATTTTTGAATCAGATTTGAAATCTAGAGAGAATTGGAATTTAAAAATATTTGAAGGGTTTTAAAAGAGATAAAAGCATTGAACTCACTTCAGTCGCTGGAAAATAATCCTGATGATGATGGCCCCATCGTCAGTGTTCATTTTCGAGTTTCTAAAGTGATGGATTTGCTACCAGGATGGTTGGTTATGAGATTATTTGGGCTTGTTGGGTATACAAGTTGTTTAGATATTTCAAAAGGAAATTTTGTTTTGGTAAAAAAAGTGTTTGGAATCCGGAGATTTGATTTGATATACCAAGAGGGTATGTGTAGTTACCATTTCAAAATGGTTTTGGAAATGAAACTGGACAATTGAATTATAAGAAATTCTATTTAAAGAATGTGAAAAGTTTAAATGAATCAACTATTGAACTCATAAAGTAAAGTTGATATTAATAAGAAGAAATTGGAAATCTTAATCCGGGAATTAAAATTTAACTTAAGTGAATGAAAGTGAAGAAAATATATTTGAATTTAACTTGAGATAAGTTAAATAAAATTGAAGTTGAATTAAATTGGATATAAAGTTGAAAGGTAAAATGATTATAATTGTGAAATGAAAATTTATACCTTAAGCTAGTAAGTGTTACATATATAATCTGAAATTTGGTTATAAGATGAAATGACTCAAATGAGCAATATAAGCTTTTAAATAAATAAATAAGTTTTGAACTCATATATTGAGAAATAAATTTTAGTTAAATTTGGATTAAATTGAATCAAAAGTCGGCTGTGTCATGAATGATATTAAATGGAATTAAGTCCTTGCTTAATGAAACTTAAAAGAATGGTATGTAACTAGATTTAACTGAAGTTGAGTTGGAATAAAACTGAATTTAAATGAATTCGGTCGAATTATAGATAATATTGAATGGAATAAAATTCTACTCAAACAAATAAATATAAATTAAGTAAGTATTGAATTAGAATAAATAAGCTTCAGAAGCTTATAAAAGAATTGAAAAGCAAATATATATATATATATATAACCCTGATTAAAAGTAAAATGTGAACATAATTGATTGTAAATAGATGGGGAAGAATGAATATCAATAAGTGAGTAGCTTATAAAAATTTAAAGGGGGAATAAGTAAGTCAGAATAAAAGTATTGGTGTTCTGGAAAAATCCAAACATGTGATATTAAGTAAGATTGAACTCAGGAAAATTAAATAAAATGGTTTAAAGATAGATGGAAAAAGAATAAAAAAAGAAAAGAAAATCCAACTCAAGCATAAATTGAATGAGCTTATTATTACTAAATTGAATAATGAATTGTTAATGTAAATTAAAATTTAAAAAAAAATGATAAAAGAATAAACTAATTGAATAAAATAATGAAATGGTTGGGATTTGATCAAAAGGAAATCAAATCAAAGATTGT
Source organism: Allium cepa (assembly GCA_030765085.1). NCBI lineage: Eukaryota > Viridiplantae > Streptophyta > Magnoliopsida > Asparagales > Amaryllidaceae > Allium > Allium cepa. The sequence goes on from CM060940.1 coordinate 583,416,744, forward strand.
GAATAGATAATAGAGTTTGGAAATAAAACTTGAGTTATAAATAGAAACTCAACTTAGAATTGCAAGTGAATTAAATATGAATTGAAGTTGTATGGAATTGGATTAAAATAAAAATGATTTGAGATGAAAATAAATCCAATTCAAGTATGAATAAATTAAAAATGAGAATGAACCTAAGTTATGAAATGGGAGTGAATTGAAGTAAATTAACTTAAGTTTAAAGTTAACAGAAGGATGGGATGATGTCGTCTATAATAAAATGGTTTGGAATCAAACTTTTTGGATATGAAAGAAATGCAATGAAAGTTTGTGAATAAATTAAAATGGGATGGGATTAAGTGTAAATTGAGTTGGAATCAATTTAAATGGTTATAAGCTTAAGTAATTATTTATTCACATTAATATTGTCGAATTGCATAAGAAAAATGGATCGTTTGATGTAAACGAGATTAGATAAAATCCTATGAGTTATTAGAAGTGAAATAGGATGATTTTGACATCAATTGGTATGAATATGAGTTTGTTTTGCTTAGAATGAATTAAATATAAGCGTGTAAGTTGTAAATCACTTAAACTGAATGAAATGGTTTGGAAAATGGTTGTAAGCAATTGTAATAAGTATCGGAACCTTTATATATGCCTATGTAAATTATATAACATGCATTTTATGTGAAATTTATGTGTTAGCTATTGAAAGTAAGTGAAATGTTGATAAATTTCATATATTTAATACTTATCTGTTTGAATTGAGTAAGAACAGGTACTGGGAAGCCGTTTGGCTGGATTTGATTGTGCAAATTGCTAAATAATAAGCCACTTGCTTAAAAATGCTAAATAAAGGTACGCCTATGCAATAAAAATACGAAATATGAACTATTTTTGGTTTTTTCGACCGTGTGGGTCGATGTATATATATTTATATCTTTTGTCAAATTGCAAAAGCTCCTCCGTACAAAGGAGACTCTGCCAAAAATTTTTGAAAATTTTGGGAGTTTGAAAATTTGGGAAAATTTTAGTTAGCGAAAAAACGATTCCAAATTGAAAATCTAAATAAATTAGGCAATGAAACTACTTTAAAATAATAATATGAATTAGTATAAATGGAAGATAAAATTAAATGTTTAGAGTTGAAAATAAATTAAATTCATATGGAATGGGAGAACCAATTTGAATATAAATAGATATAAACTTAAGTGGTGAAGTGAAAATAAATAAAGAAGCATATTAAATGCTTATACTAAACTTAAGAAGGGAATGGTAAATTCTTAAATAGGAAATTGATATTACAAATATATTCTAAGTTAATATTAGAATGAATAAATATTGACATTTTGTAAGAAAGTCGATAAAATGTTTTTGGAATGTTGTGATTGGATATTATTGCTAAGTGGAATATACAGGTATTATGAAGGAAAATAAAAATGGGTTTTGATTTCAGAAGATAAATTTGAATTGCTCGAAAAAAGGTATGTGTTTAAATTTCTGTATGAAATTTGATTGGGTTTTTGATCGAGCCACTTGGCTTTTTGTTTTCTTTTGGAATTTGGGAGCCCGTAGAGGCATTTTGTAGTTGTACCGAGCTAGCCGTGCAAAGGAGATGCTGGCGAAATTTTTCAGAAATTTAAGGAGTTAGAAAAATTTGAAAAAATTTTGGTAATTCAAAATTTGGTTTTAAATTGAAACTTGAATGGTTAAGCAAATAGTATTGTTTGCAAAATTATAGGAGAGTTTGGGAAGTTGGTAAGAATGATAATGGGTCTTTTATGAAAACATAGATTGGTAGGATGTTGAATTGTTAGAAACTGTTTGGGTTTAGGAAAAAACAATAAACGGGTATTAGACCATTCTTCCTAACTAGTAATTTCGGGGACGAAATTCTTTTAAGAGGGGAGGAATGTGACGAACCGGAATTTTAGAACATTTGAAATTAGAATATTTAATGAATTTTAAACGTTTAAAGGTTAATTTTTAACTTGAATTCAAATATCACCTTTTTGGGTATTTTAATGATTAAATTAAATAATTTGAAATTGGATAAAATATCAAATCTGAGATTTTAAGCCTACTAAAAATAATTTGAAGGCTTATAAAATTTATATTGATAATGCTGAACATAATAGAAGTGTTAAAATTGAATTTAACAGTGATTTGTTCAGTTTTAAAATTTTATCGTTTTAAATTGAATTTAAAAATAGCCTTCCGAGGCACAGTCTCGAAATTCAACGAAACCAGTTCCATTGGGTCCGTAATATTGAATTATTATTAGATTTCAAATTTCGTATTGATCGAAGTTATTGTGTGAGTGTACGATATATAAATGCGCTGAAAATTTAATTGATAATAATCTAATGAAATTTAGTTTAAATAGACAAGCCTTCTTGTATACGCCACTTCCCTTAACTTAAAATCGTGTACATTCTTATCTTCTTTTCGTATCTGCCAAAAATCAGTTCAATCTAAAAAAATAAAAAATAAATGGCCGACACCATCCTCCTCAAATTCGAATTAATTAGATCTAGGAGCGCGTTCATCTCCTCGACTTGCCTGTAGAGATCGAACTTCTGAAGCTTGCACGCGCGCTCGCGTAGGGGACAACGTCGACTCGAAATCGCGATGCGTGGAATGAATATTTCGAGGCCGTGTGATTCGAGGCTCGCGAATTCTGGAGGAGGGGAAGGCTTGCGATTGAGGAAGTCGCGGGTCAGGGGTACAAGGAAAGGGTGCAGTGCTCGAAGTCGAGGGATTTCGAAGACGATCTAGGCTCAGTCGCATCGTGATTCCCATGCTCGAAGGTTGGCGAAGGATGAATCGAGGTTATAGATATCGAATTCATGAGCGACCCATTGCTCGAAGGCGATGAAGGCATGACGCTACCGATAGGATTGAGGCGCGCGTTGGTTCGAATTTCTGGGTTCGACGACTTGGAGTGTTCGGCGTCGATGGTCGAGGTGAGGTATTCGTTTTTTTTTTCACTGTTAATTTTGATTAATAGATATAGGTTTAAATTCTTATTCGATTTAAATATAAGAAGTTTATGTGTAAAAAAATAAAATAAAAATAAAAAAGTATTTGATTTTTGATGTAAACATATATATACCTAAATTAGATGCTCATGTTACAGTTAGAATAAGTTTTCAGTAAGGTATATCAGTTGTTTAATTTAGATTAATGAATATTTATATATTGAAAACAGAAATTTTAGGAAATTATTATGAATAGAATTTTTAGTTCACAGAAAAATATATAGTTCTGTAAAGATATGTATAAGATAGGAATCCGAAAAGGAAAACCAATTTTTATAAGATATATATATATAAGCACATATATAGTTTCAAAGGCAAATAAATATACATATTCACATTTTAATCTACTAGTTTATCTCAAAATACCATAGTACGGGTGATTAACTTGTCTAATAAACCCATTTAATTATGTGTCACTAAAAGTATTTTATTAAAAGAAAATAGTTTAAATCAAATTATTGGTTAATTAAATTTGTTAAATGGTAATTGACTATTCGAATAGTTCAATTGTTAATAAATCATATAATTGTTTATTCAAGGTCAAACATCAGGAAAACCAAGGCATTATTGAAGTGGGTTGCAAAACAAAAAGTCAAAGGTGAGTAAATCTCACTCAACTGAATTTTAATTAAATTTAAATGGTTAAATTTAAATAATTGATTGATTGATTGGATTTGGTGTGTTATATTATATATAGTAGTATGTAGTATATCTTGGAATGTTTCATTTCCCGCATTATATATCGGATGAGACCCTATGCGCCGCATAATAGCGGATGATATTTTATTTATAACCCATATACCGCGATATTCTACCTCGAAGTGGAATGGGTATTTATGTTGTGCTAACGTCTGTGGTTGTAGGGAAAACAGGTTGGAGGGTCCAATTGGATCCCTCAACTTTTATTTAAATTATTTAATATTCTCTGTTGTGATTATTTTATGTTCTAAGATGAATTATATTGGAATATTGAATGCTATGGTTTGACTGAATATATTTGGGTATAATGAGTTACCAAAATATAGAAAATTGGAGTTTTGGAAAGACAATAAAAGAATGGAGTTTTAAGTAAAATAATTATAGCAAATAAATTAAGAATGAGTTGAAAAGAAATGGAAGTGATATTAAAATACTAATAAATAACTTCGAGTATGAATAGAAACAAAGATTTTGAATAAACAGACATTAATGAATTGTAAAATTAAGTGATATTATTTTAAAGGAATAAAGAATTATTTTAAAATTTAAAGTTTAAATTTATTTAAAAGGATTAAGAAGTAATTGAGAAAGCTAAAATTGGTATTCTCAGTTAAAAGTATTTTAGATCATAATTAAGGAATAAAATCTGAAATTAATGGATTTTGAAATAAAAGGGAGTAAATTGGAAATCAATTTGGAAATTGATTCAAGTGTTTGAAATTGGAAATTTAAAGAAGAATGTGAAGAGAAGTATATTTCTCTGAATAGCCAAGTACTTTCAAAGTAAAGTTTTAAATATAGGATAAAAAGTTTTTATGTTGTTTTTAAAAGCATGTTTTAGAAATTTATTATTTCTAAATATCTAAATTCTAAAGTAAATATTTTCCAAATCTATTATCGTACTAATTATTTAAAAGGTGACTTAGTATTTTGTTCTAACAGAAAAGTGAAAACTTAGTTTTATATTTTATAAAGTAACCTTATTTTCAAATATTCATATTGTATGTATTTTTAACAAATTATTGAAGTAGTTTAACTTAAATGTTTTAAAGTATATTTCGAAGTAAAGCGTTTTAGACTATTTTGAAAATATAAAGTTTTGTGCTTGGTGATTTCAGTGGAAGTAGAAATATTTGGGAAAATTTATTCTGATAAAGGAAAATAGTTTGAAAACTGTTTTCAAAAAGGGTTCGAAAGGGAAAATATATCTTGTGAAGATATTTTTGGGATTAATAAATAATTTAGGAAACTATTTATTGGTTGATGGTTGTCTGTAAATGTTAATTGATAGTTAAATCACCGACTATCAATATTGGCCAAATGTGCTGATCGTTTCGAAAAGACCGGGATCGAGATTTATTTCTCGATTCGGTTTGTACATTTTGTGGTGAAACGAGCTTGGATTCGAAGATGGAACAATGAAGTGCAAGGGCTAGTCGCTACTAATCCTGAGGATATTTTCAAAATGGGTGTATTAGGAATAGTGCCTTCGGTTCCGTTCGAACCCGGGACGGACTTGTATGGATGAATGCTTTCGGAACATCATCAGGTGGACGATGGGCATTCTAAGGGATATGTTCTAAAAAGGTAACGCATAGCCTCAAGCCTCATCAACCGGGAATGACTGTAAATCAGGGGTTATGCAACAAGGCTTGGTGGGTAGCACCCATTTAGGGTGAGGTCATCCCTGTCTAGATGTCCCTTTTTATTTCGGCTTAGTGGTGCAGTTGCTGATTCCAACCGTGGGGTGATCTCACTTGGGATTATCCAGTAAGGGGTAGTCTCGGTCTTGTGTTGCGGGGGTCGGGTGTGATCCTCGGTACAGTGATCTAGGCCACGTACCGTGACAGGTGGTACACCAGTACCTAGTCATTAGTTGGAAATCCATTCCCCCTAAGCGCCTTTTACGAGTTTTGTTTGTATTACCCAATCTATGGCTAGTAGCTGGAATTTAATCATGTAACAATTTCAGCTATTTTAATAAGTATTTGTATATAGACCCTATTATAATATCAAAGGATTTTATAATAAAATGTTTTAGCTATCGTAAGGTAAAAACCCGACATGTTTATTTGTGGCGTGGTCTTACGAGATGCTTTTGTTTTCAAAGGATTTTGAAACTTTAATAATCAATTTGAGTGTGATTTCTCACGCTGGTATTCTAGACTGACTCGGGTGTTATTTAACTGTAATGCTCGGGTCAGACCGAGTATTATAGGATACAGGATATAATGCTGTGCAGCTCAGGAGACGAGCTGGATGGCGATACGTACTTCCGTATTTGGTTATTATTCCGCTGTGTATCCAGTTGTATGTTATTGATGTTGTTGAACTCTGATGATATACACTGATGATGTATGTATAAAATAGATATAGTTTTCTTTTGTGTAAAGATCTGTTATTATATATTATATTTTATTGCGCTGCGTTGGTCCGATTCTGTTGTTGTTTCTGTTTTCTCTTCTTCTACCTCTTCTTCTTTAACCCAAATGGTTCGTATTTCTGTTCAACTTGAGTTGATTAATGTAGACTAGTGTTGACTCAAAGGGTACGGATTTGCAGGTCGTTACATCAAACCCACACAGAAGGCTACGTACTAAGTGTACGACTAAATAGTTCCCACATCAAGTCGAGGTACTAAAATGGCCAAATTTGACAGTCGGTTATTTAACTATCAAAGCAACAAACAAATATTTAGCACCATAAGCAATCATAAGGCCCTTTAATTAATCTTTTGTTAATTAAATCACTTGCTGAATATTCACCTCAAATTATCTTTCAAAAGATATATTCTCAAAACCATTTCACTTTTCACTATTTGGAAAACATTTCCATATACTTACTTAATAATAAGTAATTCACAATTCATTTTATTTTCAACACTTAGGAAATATTATATATTCTTAAATCAGTATTAAGTATATATTTTATTCTTTAAGGAATATGTTCTCTTAAACATATTTATTTGGGTCAAAACGAATGTTGCGTAAAACATCGTTACGACAACCCCAAATCACTAGTATAGGAATTCGAAAATTTGATAGATATATAATTCGCATATACTATACAAAAACATTTCCTTTCGAAAATCATTTACTATAACAATAGTGTTATATTCCATCATTTTCTTATTTCTCGAAAACATCTATTTCAACAATGAATGTTGAAATCTATGGTTTTAATACTCAATACATTTTAAACATCTTTGAACCATTTAACTATATTTAAAAGATCACTTCACAAAACATTTATTTTAATTCAAAGATTATTCACTGTCCAAAATCGTGAATACAGTTCATTTACCAAATCAAATATTTCTACACATTTATTAAAAGGTAATCCACTGTCCAAAATCTTGAATATAATTCCTTTAATAAACTTCTATATTTAACTTATCAAATTTAATTGATTTCAAATTTATAAAACAATGTTTATAAATTCCATTTATATATTATAAAAAATTCCATATATAAAATTCTTCTATTAACCAATTCCATTTATATCTCGGTTACATGCCGAAATCCAAATTATAAGTTAATTACTTATAAATCATTTATTTTAAAAAATCAATCATTTTATAACATCATAAATTCATAGATCTTATAAATCTTATTTACTTATAAAACCCACTTATAACTCCATTTTAAACATTTTCCAAACTCCTTTATACTCCCATTATTTTGATTTATAAAAAATCCATTTATAAATCTTATATATAAACCGTTTATAGTAAGTTCAAAATCCCAATTTAAACCGTTTACAAAATAGTTAACTTCATATTTCAAAAATAACATTTTAATATATTTCACAAAATCATAATTTTAATAGCATAAATATTATAACTTTCATTTATTCAAAATAAATTCATTTCTTTAATAATTCAAAATTTAATAAAAAAATCTATTTTCAGAATCACTTGAAAATCCTTTTTATTTCGAAATCATTACTTTAACATTTTTAAATATCCAAAAATAGGCTCAATGCTGCAATAGCACTAAATATATCAATCACGACATCCAAATCATCATATATCACATGATAACAGCATATGTCACAATATCTGTAAATAAACCAATACTGGTGAGGAATCCAGTAGGAACCCTACAACCTGTCACCTGCAACAAATATACATATTAGAATATGTGTACAATGTTCGCTTCGAGGCAGACGCATGTACAAAGGGTCATCCGCTCATACACGGGAACGTATAGGGTCTCATCTTCTTCAATAGGCAGGAATATATCCAAAAACCAATCAATATACAGATAATATATCATATATCATCCAAACAATCATCAATCATCATAAATCAAATTTATTCTCACTTATATAATAATATCAGTGATTTAGAATGAGTGAGTTGTACTCACTTTGGTTCCAATAGCAGTTGCAGTGCTTTATTTTGAATAAAATTAAACGAGCGTTTAATTTTACCTAAAATTTACACTAGCTCCAATCAACTCCAAACCATCTCTAAAATGTATTGCTCGTTAATATGAAACCATCGCAACTTTCACAAAAAACGAACCTCGTATGAAGAAGTTATAGCATTTTAACATTGTACAAATTTAAATAATTTAATTTTCACTTTTTTTGTTAAATCTTGAAATCAAATATGGACCACATGTTTCTACTAATCGCATCTAGGCCGATGGTTCTTTCTTCTCCATGGTTCATTTCCTCCGATCTAAAGAAACCTAGTGTCGTTGAACTTCTACGAATTTTCGCGCTTCCACCATTGATCGAGACGGCGATCAGACTCTCCTACGTTGCACGCATATGCGAGCTCCATCATCGAAGGTGAGCCGGTCGAACTCGGTTGTGTATTCCACTAGAAGAACATGCTTGAACACAGGGCCTTTGAGCTCGATTTGCCGACTGTCAGCTTCGTTAAAGATGATCTCTACCGTTGGATTTACAGCTCTCGATGCTCTCTATAACTTTGTAGTCAAAACAATTTCGTATAGATTGATGGATATGGAGAGATCGAGGGAAGAAGAAGAGTGATTTCTTGCCATTAATAGAAAATGGCGGCTAATCCTAACTTGGCTAGGGTTTTGTGAAAAATTGTGAAATAGTTTGGCCTTATATAGAAAATTCCACGACACTATTGACCCAAAATTTTTCCAAACTCCAAACGAAGCGTGCTGCCTGGCGTTTATAATATTTTACCCTTATTCTGAACATAATGGGATATATATCAAGAGCTAGTTCGATCGTATATGGAAGATAGGTTTTCAAATTGACTTATTTAAATTTAAAATTTACTTAAATAGATTTCTATGCTTTTTAGCTTGCCATGGACAAACCATAAATTCATTGACATGAAATTTGAAATCCTACAATAATATAATATTAAGGATCCAATAAAACCGGTTTCGTCGAAATCCGAGACTATGTGGAAAATGACTATTTTTACACGTTAATTAAATATTAAATATTAAATTTCTGTAAATCAACTTTTAATTCAATTTTAAAAGTTCTCTAATATCTTTCTAATTTAAATATAATTTAATTCAACTTTATAAATCGTTTTCATTCACAGTAAAATTCAAATTCAAATTCCAATTATTTACACAATTTAAAATATTAAATTATCGATTTAATTATCCCATTAAATCATTATATTCGAAATATAAGCTATTTAGCTTATAAAATCAACTTCTGAATATTTAAAATCAGTTAAATATCCGAATTTCAAATGACTGAAATTCTGGGTCATTACATTCTCCTTACTAAAAAGATTTCATCCTCGAAATTACCAAGTAAGAAAAAGTCACAAAATCCATTAGGTTTTCAAAACAATTCATTCAATATTAGATATCAAATTCATTTAAACCTTTTAAAATTTCCAAACTCCATTAGTTAAACTTCTTATAAAAACTTGTGACGCGCCACCTCTATACCCACGCTAGCCAAGAACATTACGGTGAATGCTGTCAACTAGCACGGAGAATAAGGCTGTTGAGGAGCGACCATCCGTGTAATTGCTTTGCGCGAGCATCGATATGTCAGATAGTATAACATGCATTTCTTTATCAAGAGGGAAATCCGACATACCGACACAAACCCAAAGCTACTATACAGTGGCTATAATATCTTCAGAAACAAATATAGAAATAAACATAACATAAATCAGTCACAGACAATTCATATCACAAAGGCGGAAATAGATATGAATATAACACATGAAAGTGTACATTAGAGTAGTGGTTAAAAAGATCCACAATGATACAAAAGAATAGCAACACGTGCTATACAAAAGAATACAACTATGAGTCCATATCTCAAGTGTATACAACAAAATAAACTACTAATCTAAGTAGTTAGCCAAAAGTCAGAGTAATGATCCTGGATGAGAAGTCAAGCAGAAGCACCTGCAACATCTCGGTCTGACCCGAGTATTATTTAATAAGAAAATAATAAACGGATCAGTCTAACTATAAATATCAGATGAAACGATATAGAATAAGAGCTTTGACTAAACACATAATAATCACAGTGCCAAGCTGTGATATATATATAAGTAATTGAAAATAAACAAGAGATTAATCAATATCACAAAATCTACACAAGAATCAAAGGAAATGTCATTCCTAATTTCGTTCACCAAACCATAAATATTGACAATTATATCAATGTCAATCACAAAAGTAAATGACACACAAATTCACCAATACACAAGTAGTGATAAAACTTATCAATGGAAGTCCCGAAAATTGGTGAAACATAAATTCCAGAATTCATCAATTAGAAATCCAGAAATCACAATAAAAGGATGGCCAATCCCACAAACTGGACATCGATGCACCTAGAAAGACACGCCCCATGCACAGTCGAACATCGACGCACCTAGAAAGATAAGCCCCATGCTCTAGCATCGACAGACCTAGAAAGGTAAGCCCCATGCATAAATAAACATCGATGCACCTAGAAAGATACACCCCATGTAATGTCTAACACCGATGCACCTAGAAAGATAAACCCCATGCAAAGTCGAACATCGACGCACCTAGAAAGATACGCCCCATGCATAGACGAACATCGACGCAACTAGAAAGATACGCCCCATGTCCCGACTTAATGAGCCGATTGCTCCCGAAGTAAACAAGCATCGATGCACCTATAAAGATACATCACATGCATAAATAAACATCATCGCACCTAAATAGGTACGACCCATGCAAGAAATGAGACGAGGCTCAATAAAATGAGGAATAGTCCTCCACATAGACAAAGAGACATCGCTCAATTGCTAGTCTAAATCACAAAAATGATCATCATCGATCGTCAAGAAGTGTCAATTACAGTAAGCTAGTAAATATAAAAGTTTAGCTTCATGTCCCATAACCACTTTCTTAACTCAAATATTTACGAACAAATTGTAGATCTCCGCTAGAAAATTGTCACAAGAGTTTCCATCGAACGAGTCCAAGAATTAACCAACGAAGTAAACGCAAGCGTTTCATACCACTTGTTTTACTAAGTCGTTTAATTAGATTTCTCATACGAGTGAGGTAAAGGTTTGTATATACTAATAGATTGAAAAACGGTTTTATAAACGAATTTGGTATTGAAAAAAGAGTTGAAATCGTTTTGAGGAAAGAGTTTTGATATTTACTACTAGTATTGAAACCTTTATATTTTTAAAGTGACAAATCACAAAGATGATAGTAGAACAATTGATCATCAAGATTCACATACGAAGACGTGAATAAATCCCAAAGAAATCGATATCAAATCCATCAAAATGGATATTTCCAAAAATCCCAAAATAGAAGTCATCAAAGTCGAATAACAATTGATACAACAAGTGGAAATAAACCCGAATCGATTAAATTTGGAAACACAAGAGAAATAGGCCAAAATAGGCATAATAGGCATTTAAGAGCAGGTCAGTCGACTGGCTCAATGAGTTCAGTCGACTGACTGCAGGAAACAGAGACCCCTGTCTCTGTTTCCTGCCTTTGGTACGCCAATTGGCTACAGCCAGTCGACTGGATTCAAAGTCCAGTCGACTGACTGGAGCCAAGACAGTTTCTTAGCCTACAAATGGGATGTGCAAACCCATCCAACTCGCGACCGAACGAGCAATGGCGCTAGGGATTTATGCCAATCAACAACCCGACCCTATAAGCCCTTCGATGCATCACCAAAAACATGTTCAAACAACAAAGCTATGATTTTTGAAGACTTGAACTCAAAACGCTAAAAATTGGAATATTCATAAAACCAATCCAAATCAAAATCAAATACACAAGAATAAGTATTAGGAATTCGTACCCAATAATCAAAGATAATCATAGACCTAGATGTGAGATTAAAAATCTCACCTTTGAACCCAAATCAATGAAGTAGAAGCTTTAAGACAAGCTAAGATCAATTCCTCTTCAATAGCAACTCAAGAAGCTTCAATCTAAGCTTAAAAGAGAAACATTTCCTAAATTAGGTTTAGGAAATTTCTGAAATCAAAGAGAGAATGAGTGGGAGAAGAAGAAGGAGATGCTTACCAATGGGTTCTCTTGAGTTTGGAGCTAGAAGATGGATTTGCTAATGGAAACTAGGGCTTAGGATTTCCTAATTCTTTTTCTCTTCCCCCGTTTTTGATGAAGCTTGAATGTATTAGGAAATTATGAAGGAATGAAGAGGATAAGGGGTTGGGACAGAATACATAAGTGGGGTTATTGGGCTCAACCCAAACCAAAGCCCTAAGTGAAAAAGTGGCAAAAATCAACTTTCTCCAAGCATATCGAAGTTTATACTCAAAAAGGTCTCAAACGTCACTTTGAACTCAATGGGGGTGGTCTCGAGTCCCAATTCGACTGTTTGCAAAAAGTAGCTTTTCGGACCAAAATCCGACGAATGATAAAATATTTAAATATAAAATCGATAAATATGCGGGTTGTTACAGACTCCCCTCCTTAAAGAAATTGCGTCCTCGCAATACTTAAGAAGAAAATAAAGAGTAACAACCATAAAAGCATATCAACACAAAAGAAAGTTGAAATAAGAAGTTCACCATAAAGAGCACGAAAGAGTTAGTACGAACGGGATCGATCGATGAATTCTCTAGATTCCCAAGAGTAATCCCTAGGATTTGAGAACCATTGAACTCTCACAAGAAGAACATCTTTATTTCGAAGTCGTTTGACCTCCGAAGCAATAATTCGAATAGAATGTTGCTCAAAGATCAAATCTGGTGAAACTTCAATTTCCACAATATCACCGGGCTCAAGAATAAAAACCGGAATCCTTAAGGCATTTCCGTAGATAAAAGGCGTGGAGAACGTCAAGAATAGCAGAAAATTGAGCTGGTGCAACGACGTAGCATAATAACAGTACGCCCGAGAAACTAGAAACTCAAATAATTTAGAACATCAGCGTAGTACAAAAACGGTACGCCCAATGAACCGATAAACCGGAACAACGATGTAGTATAATAATGGTACATCCATTGATCCAGATAAGATAGAACATCGATGTAGTATAATAACCGTACATCCGATGAACCGAACACCATAAAAGAACACCGGACACTAGTCCATAAAAGGAATGAGATAAAGCTCAATAAAACGAAGTTTATCAAAACGTCCGATGAAATTAATTAAAAGATAATTCCATTCAGACATCATCAAAGAATCAACCACTTGTTGCTTACGATAAAGCGCATTGGCAACACGATTTCCCTTTCAGGAATAAAAAAATATCAAGATCATAAGATGCTAGGAACTCGAGTCAACATGAAGTTCCTTATGAGAAAATAAATATTCCAAAGATTTATGATCGAGGTAGAGAACAAATTTCTCATCCAAATGTGATGATGCCAAATTCCAAAAGTAAAAATAATAGCCACGAGCACTAGATCATGAGTGGCATATCTAGTCCCGATAAGCTATAATGATTTAGAAGCACAAGAGAATGGCATCCAAACCAATACGACTAGTATCGGTACAAATAGCAAAGTCATGGTTCCCCTTCAGGAATCACAAGAATAAGAGTATCGAAAGAAAGAGTTCTTTTAAATAATCTTCTTTCCCGAAAAGTTAAAACTTTCAAAATTACATTTTTATTTTTATGTAATAATCTTTCTACAAAAATTTACATTTTTACAAGTCAGTATATCGTGTCTGACTATCTCATCAAAGCGTTTAGGAGATTCTTATCGATAATGTTGATCAAGCGCATCGACCAGAATTCTTAACACACTAAATGGGCAATACAATTACAAAATCATCTTCTATATAGTAAACATGTTTCTTAAAAACCTTTAAGAATATTTTTTGCTTGTTTAAGAGCAAATCAAATTGTACTTATAAATAAATCTTACGAAAAAGATTTGCAAAATTTTAAATTTCAATTTTCATCCAAAATCAATAAATACAAAGATGGAGTCATCGAGATATTCGTAGAATACTCGATTTATAATATGGATGAAACAAGATGGACAAACTGAATGACACAATAATTCATTCATAGGAATCATAACAAGTGCGGAATGCGGTAAATGGAATGCGAACTCCCGCAACTCGTAGCCAAATGAAAATCGGTGGCAAGGTCGAACTAGAAAGACCTTAACACCACACAAACGATTTCTTAGGTGATAATCCTAAGACAAACTCAAAGATTCCAGAAAATTCACAACTACCCAAATGAGAGAAATAACGCTCTACTCAACATGTGAGCTTAAAGAATAAAGTGATGCCATCAATTTTTAATTCAAAATCATAAAGGAAAAAAATAGAAATCTACTTAACAGATTGAAAATATCAAAGATGAATAGTCCACTCGAGAAAATAGGATATAGGCTTCATTAATGATTAAGCCAATCCTATCGCACAAATCAATTCTGGAGCCTAAGTAAAAATATCGGCTCGGAAAGAAAAATCACATAAAATAATTTTCGACATCAAATAAAAGCAAATTGAGTGTGGCAGATCTTCCATCCGGATTCGCAATTCTCAACGAAGACATCAAGCCCAAAACATTCAGAGAAAAAGAATCGACAAGTTCTTTTGATATAAAAATAATGAGATGAAACCCGTATCAACAAGAACTCAAATAAGAAGATCAAGAAATAAAACAATGCCATCAAGGATTGAGTGAAAATACCTTGACCGAGAGAAGAGTTTCTAGGGGCTTGCATTGCATTGAGCTCTCCCTCCTTCTTACTTTGAAGTACGGGACATGCAGTAATATGGTGACCCGAATTCTTGCAATAGCGACAAAAGAGGGGTTTCGGACACGACCTTGCATAGTGGTTCGTGGAACCACAATTGTAGCATTATCCACGACTAGAGGTAGGTGCTTTTGCTACCGGGGTTTCTTGCCTCCCTTTCTTGTTGGGAATGGGGCCTTTGAATTTAATAGGCCTCTTCATGTTGTTGTTGAAGTTTTGTTGGGCACGCACAACTTCAACATCACCTTCATTATCGGCCTCTTCAAGACGAAGAGCGATATCAATAAGTTGATCAAATGAAACCTCAAGTTTCAGGAGTAATGGCTTCTTAAGATTCTTATTCAAGCCATAGACAAATCTCTGATTTTTCTTCAATGGGGTGTTGATGTATTCAACCCCGTATTTGGACAGAGATTCGAAAGATGCGACATAGTCTGTCACAGAAGATACACCTCGAACAAGGTCAATAAAACGCCGGGCCAAAGTTACTTTTTCAGCCTCCGGCACAAATTTCGATTCGAATCTTTCCCGGAATTGCTCCCAAGTGAGATCCGCTTCAACGATTTCAGAAATGAGGAGCTCATACCAATCTAACGCTCTTTCTTGGAGCATGCTAGAAGCCACTTGGACTCGATGAAGGTCAATAAGGTTCATGCGAGAAAAGATGCGATCGCATGATTTTAGCCAAGCTTGAGTTTATATAACACTCTCGGATCCCTTGAATGGCCTTCCACCCAAATCGGTGTAGTCTCTGCACAAGCGTGCAAAACCGGATCTAGGATGAGTAGGCACAGGATTGGGTCCGACAGCTTGAGCGTTCTTAACAAGATCTAGAAGCTGCTGGGCAGACATAAAAACTCCATCTAGGGGAGTAGCACTAGATTGACCGGCGCTGGGACGGCCAGATCTAACCATTTCTCTTCTTTAAGAAAGAAAGAAAGAAGCGGAAAAAGTTATTCTCAAAATAAATTTCAATCAAACTTGATTGATAATACAAGGAATCATAAAGAAAATAAGATGAATCGGTACGAAGACTCGAATTAAATCCTAAAGCACGACTCCTAAAATGGACTTAGGACGATGATCCTTGTTATAATATTCCATATTGTTCTGAAGTTTGGCTTTGATACCAAGCTGTGACGCCCCACCTCTATACCCACGCTAGCCAAGAACGTTACGGTCAATGCTGTCAACTAGCACGGAGAATAAGGCTGTTGAGGAGCGACCATCTGTGTAATTGCTTTGCGCGAGCATCGATATGTCAGATAGTATAACATGCATTTCTTTATCAAGAGGAAAATCCGACATACCGACACAAACCCAAAGCTACTACACAGTGGCTATAATATCTTTAGAAACAAATATAGAAATAAACATAACATAAATCAGTCACAGACAATTCATATCACAAAGGCGGAAATAGATATGAATATAACACATGAAAGTGTACATCAGAGTAGTGGTTAAAAAGATCCACAATAATACAAAAGAATAGCAACACGTGCTATACAAAAGAATACAACTATGAGTCCATATCTCAAGTGTATACAACAAAATAAACTACTAATCTAAGTAGTTAGCCAAAAGTCAGAGTAATGATCCTGGATGAGAAGTCAAGCAGAAGCACCTGTAACATCTCGGTCTGACCCGAGTATTATTTAATAAGAAAATAATAAACGGATCAGTCTAACTATAAATATCAGATGAAACGATATAGAATAAGAGCTTTGACTAAACACATAATAATCAGTGCCAAGATGTGATATATATAAGTAATTAAAAATCAACAAGAGATTAATCAATATCACAAAATCTACACAAGAATCAAAGGAAATGTCATACTCCTAACTTCGTTCACCAAACCATAAATATTGACAATTATATCAATGTCAATCACAAAAGTCAATGACACACAAATTCACCAATACACAAGTATTGATAAAACTTATCAATGGAAATCCCGAAAATTGGTGAAACACAAATTCCAGAATTCATCAATTAGAAATCCAGAAATCACAATAAAAGGATGGCCAATCCCACAAACTGGACATCGACGCACCTAGAAAGACACGTCCCATGCACAGTCGAACATCGACGCACCTAGAAAGATACGCCCCATGCTCTAGCATCGACAGACCTAGAAAGGTACGCCCCATGCATAAATAAACATCGATGCACCTAGAAAGATACACCCCATGTAATGTCTAACACCGATGCACCTAGAAAGATACACCCCATGCAAAGTCGAACATCGATGCACCTAGAAAGATACGCCCCATGCATAGACGAACATCGACGCAACTAGAAAGATACGCCCCATGTCCCGACTTAATGAGCCGATTGCTCCACGAAATAAACAAGCATTGATGCACCTATAAAGATACATCACATGCATAAATAAACATCGTCGCACCTAAATAGGTACGACCCATGCAAGAAATGAGACGAAGCTCAATAAAATGAGGAATAGTCCTCCATATAGATAAAGAGACATCGCTCAATTGCTAGTCTAAATCACAAAAATGATCATCATCGATCGTCAAGAAGTGTCAATTACAGTAAGCTAGTAAATATAAAAGTTTAGCTTCATGTCTCATAACCACTTGCTTAACTCAAATATTTACGAACAAATTGTAGATCTCTACTAGAAAATTGTCACAAGAGTTTCAATCGAACGAGTCCAAGAATTAACCAACGAAGTAAACGCAAGCGTTTCATACCACTTGTTTTACTAAGTCGTTTAATTAGATTTCTCATACGAGTGAGGTAAAAGTTTGTATATACTAATAGATTGGAAAATGGTTTTATAAACAAATTTGGTATTGAAAATAGAGTTGAAATCGTTTTGAGGAAAGAGTTTTGATATTTACTACTAGTATTGAAACCTTTATATTTTTAAAGTGACAAATCACAAAGATGATAGTAGAACAATTGATCATCAAGATTCACATACGAAGACGTGAATAAATCCCAAAGAAATCGATATCAAATCCATCAAAATGGATATTTCCAAAAATCCCAAAATAGAAGTCATCAAAGTCGAATAACAATTGATACAACAAGTGGGAATAAACCCGAGTCGATTAAATTTGGAAACACAAGAGAAATAGGCCAAAACAGGCATAATAGGCATTTAAGAGCAGGTCAGTCGACTGGCTCAATGAGTTCAGTCGACTGACTGCAGGAAACAGAGACCCCTGTCTCTGTTTTCTGCCTTTGGTATGCCAATTGGCTACAGCCAGTCGACTGGATTCAAAGTCCAGTCGACTGACTGGAGCCAAGACAGTTTCTTAGACTACAAATGGGATGTGCAAACCCATCCAACTCGCGACCGAACGAGCAATGGCGCTAGAGATTTATGCCAATCAGCAACCCGGCCTTATAGGCCCTTCGATGCATCACCAAAAACATGTTCGAACAACAAAGCTATGATTTTTGAAGACTTGAACTCAAAACACTAAAAATTGGAATATTCATAAAACCAATCAAAATCAAAATCAAATACACAAGAATAAGTATTAGGAATTTGTACCTAATAATCAAAGATAATCATAGACTTAGATGTGAGATTAAAAATCTCACATTTGAACCCAAATCAATGAAGTAGAAGCTTTAAAACAAGCTAAGATCAATTCCTCTTCCATAGCAACTCAAGAAGCTTCAATCTAAGCTTAAAAGAGAAACATTTTCTAAATTAGATTTAGGAAATTTCTGAAATCAAAGAGAGAATGAGTGGGAGAAGAAGAAGGAGATGCTTACCAATGGGTTCTCTTGAGTTTGGAGCTAGAAGATGGATTTGCTAATGGAAACTAGGGCTTAGGATTTCCTAATTCTTTTTCTCTTCCCCCATTTTTGATGAAGCTTGAATGTATTAGGAAATTATGAAGGAATGAAGAGGATAAGGGGTTGGGACTGAATACATAAGTGGGGTTATTGGGCTTAGCCCAAACCAAAGCCCTAAGTGAAAAAGTGGCAAAAATCAACTTTCTCCAAACATATCGAAGTTTATACTCAAAAAGGTCGCAAACATCATTTTGAACTCAATGGGGGTGGTCTCGAGTCCCAATTCGACTGTTTGCAAAACGTAGCTTTTCGGACCAAAATCCGACGAACGATAAAATATTTGAATTTAAAATCGATAAATATGCGGGTTGTTACAAAACTTTTCTAAGTTTTCAAATCCATTTATAGTTATCGTTTCAAAATTAACTAATATCATTTCAAATCATAACTCAAAATCAAAATTTTAGTTATTAAAATATTTTTCCAATTTTCTTTAAAAAAATTCTAATGCCTTAAATTTCAAAAAATTTCGCTATAGTCTCCTTTGCGTGGTTCGATCGTAGTAGGATCACAATATATATCACAAATATACATCTCATCTTCAAGGATGAGGCATATCATAGGGAAAAAAGTATAAAAGTACGATATGTAATCCGAGATATGTACCTTATATATTATTAACGAGCATTACGGCTAATATAGCGCGAAAGTGAGCTCCAAATGCGAAGCAAGCGCCATCTGCACCTACTAAATACTCAATAAACCATGAAAAACATGTATATATAAAAGTAATATCAGTACACATATACCAATACAACAACTATATATGCCAATATAGCCAATGCAATCAATAAGCCACAAATCCAACTATTAAACAACTATCATCCAACTAATCCATATCCATCCAATCAATCCATAACCAAATCAATATAAATTCATTTCTCGTTAATATTCATTGAATTAGTTTTCAATTTATTCACATTTGATTCATTAACATTGGATTTTACTAACATTCATTGATTCATATTCAATTAGTTTACATTCACTAATTTATATTTAAGTTGGTTCACTCTCAATTCAAATCAAATTCTATTCTATTTTAAATTCACTTACTTCAAATTTGAATTCAATTATTTAGCTTTCAATTTCATTAATTCAATTTCATATTAATTTCTGTATAATCAACTAACATCCATCGAACAACCAATGTATAACCAACATTACCAAATTAATTTAATTTATTTTCAACATCTATATTTACTTCGGTTACCTTCAATTTTGTTTTAACACTTTTACTTTCAATTGGTTTAATATTCGATTTATACAAATAACATTTCAATTCATATTCATTTAACTCCTTTAGTTCATTAACTTCTTATTATTCAACTTTACTTTGCATATTTGTAACAACCCAATATTTTCAGTCATTCCCATCCACAAATGCCGGACTTGAATTGCTCAAAATACCGCATTGTAAATAAATTTAGAGCAAATGAAATATAATCTCACAATCACAGACACAGAAATATCATAATAAATCGCAGCGGAAATTAAAATACTGTAGTAGTTCATGAAGCTACTATAACAAACTCTCAAAACCTAATACATAATATCAGTCTGAAAAAAATATACAATAGAAATCTCAAATACATAGAAATTTATAAATACCAGAGTTGAAATAGAACAACTGAAGCTGAAAAGGAATAGATAACGAGACAAGCAGAATCTCCAGTGATTCCTAGCTCCCGAAAAAGAAATCCACAGGTAAGCTGTAAATACTCAGGCTGACCCGAGTGTAAAGTAAAATACAAAACACTCGAGTCAGGACATACATACTTATATAATGTAAACCAATTCAAGTGAACTACAGTAGTAATGCACAATAACTTAAAGGATGCTTGGGATCGCCCATCCTCTAAGGATTAGTTAAACCATAAATTAAATACCTCCCGTGGTTAAAATTCCAAAATGGTATTTTATACATCTAAATCAAATATCATTTCAAATTCATTTCAAAATATCATATCATTCCAAACCTCATTTATTTTATTTAATTTAAATTCCAATCCAAATCACATTTCAAAATGGTTTATATTTCAAATCAAATATTCCGTTTAAAACCAATTAAAATGAAGTTATTATATTTAAAACCAAATATTCAATTCTCAAAATTTGACCATTTTCAGAATTAATCTATTCACTTCAATTATTAAAATAGTGAAATTTCAGTTTTCGCGGCATTTAGAAAATGCTACAGGAAGTTACATTTCAAAACAGCTCAATTTAACAAAGATAGCATTTTACAGAAATGTTGTAATAGTTCATGTTTCAAATAAAGCTTTAGTTCAATTCTGCAACTATAGCACTTACAAAGTATTGTAATAGGCCCTATTTCATTTTTGTCTTTTAGTTCATTTATATCAATTACAATATTTACAAAATGCTGTAATATCTTTAACTTTAGAAATGACAGCATTTCAGAAATGCTGTCAAATTTAAATTCCAAATCTTTCAATACAATTTCATAAACAATTAAACTTTAATTTAGATCCATTTTAACATATAAAAATCATATTTTCTCACTTTAAAAATAACCATTTAAATTGTAATGACCCGGGATTTTCGAAGCCGAAAATTCCAAATAGTTATGGAAAAGAAGAAAGAGATAGAAGAAGAAGAAAAACAAAAACAACAACAACTCACATTCGCAGCGGACAAAATATAATAATAAATAATAACAGTTTACAAAAGAACACTATAACTGTCGATTATATTTTAGTGCATCAGAGTTTCACATATACACAGTCACCAAAAATATACACAATTATCATCTCACAGATTTACAATAATATAACACCGTGGAAATATTCTACCCGTTCCTGCCATCCGACTCGCCTCCTGAGCTCCAGAACGTACCTACCTGAAAATCTGTAATACTCGGTCTGACCCGAGCATTACACCAAAGTAACACCCGGGTCAGACTGGAAACCAGCGTGAGTAAATCCAATTAACAAGGAATACCAAGCAACAACTTAAATAAAACCTGGGATGACTCAACCCAATTTTACAAGTGCACAATATATTATAGACATAACTAATTTCACACATCCATTACCTAAGTACCAAAGCTTAGATTTAAATAGCCCACTTTCTTTTAATCACTTCATTCCAATATATGAATTTCACATACCAATCTATATTCGAAGTGGTTTTCGGGTACTGCCTAATATCCGACCCCAGTCTCTTCGAGACTCATGTCATCCAAACGCAAATTATCAAAGTGAAATTCTCATCATTTCATATCAGGGATATCATCTCATTCAAGCATCCATTACCATCCCATCATTCATATCAACTTTAATCATTTCCGAATTAACTCAATTGATTCTAATGGAATTTCTAACCTCAACCATTTAGATTCCTTCATTTAACATTAATTAAATCTAAATCAATTAATTAGGCAACCTTCGATTCCATCTTGATAAAACGCCATGGATGAATTCTTTTACGATTCCATTTAAGTAATTATCTTTAACTAATTTCTCGATGTTGATTAATCTTAACCAAAAAAATAAAATAAAATAAGTAGTCTTAATTACTTTATAAATAAATCAATTACTTCATAAGTGAATTGTCTATACTAATTACATTAATTCTTAATTACTTAGTAATTGATTTCTCATATGTCATTATTTATTGACTTGATTTAATCTTAATTAATCAATTCTTAATTACATCAATTATTATATATATCAATGATTTCCACTTATATTTTAATTTGTTCTAATCTAAATCAATTATTTTAATTCATCCACAGTCTCAATCATTCTCGACCAATCTCAACCTGTAATTATCTACTTTTTTTTCCAGTAAATAAAAAAATTATTCCTTAATTAACTATTTTAATTAATCTCTTGATTAATTACACAAGAATTTTTTTATTTTATTAATTTCATTAAGTAATTACCTATCAACCATTAATTTATTGTTCTAGGTTAATTTAACTTAATCCTTAATTAATTAATTCAAACCCGTAGTTACTAAATTAATTAGTACCATCATTAACTAATTGAATTAATTCATTACCCATTCAAATTATTTTACCTATTTAATGAATCACCAATCATTAAACCCTTATTAACTCGAGAATCAAACAAAACCAAAGTCACAGATTATCAGCACACATTCAATCAACTCAATCAATCAACCAATTATTTAAATTTAACCATTTAAATTTAAATAATACCAGACGAGTGGATTTACTCACCTTTGCTTTTAAGTTGCAACCCTTTCCAATCTCGACTTGACTCCTCCGACCTTTGACCTTATATAAATAACCATATGATTATTAATATTTGGAACGATCGGAAAATTAATTTTCATTTAATAGATTTCTCAACTAATGATTTTATTTTAAATAAATAATTAATTTTAAACTAATTTTAAATATAATATCTCTAGTGGCCAAAATAATTAAATAGGTTAGTTAGATAAATAATATTTTCATAATCCAATATTTTAGAATTTATCTAGTAAGTTTAGAAGATGTATATGTAAACCCTTTATTTCCCTGTTTTATCTTTGAACTATATATATACATATATATATACACACACATATTTATAAAAAATCATTTTGCTACCATAAAACTTAATATATATAGATATATTTTACTTTTATCTGGTTTATTGTATATATAATATATATAGATCCTTACTGTAAAATCGATTTCTGAGCTAAATATTTTTCTGTGACCTATATATATACAAATACATAGACAGAGTTCAAAATAAAAAATCTAGTTCCTTACTGCACATATAAAGTATCGTAAAAATCGAACTTTGATAAATATATTTATATTGAAAACAAATTATACCTTGATCATCACGGCCGAAATCCAAAAATTCGTGCAGAACCCAAGCCTTACAACCTCACGGCTACACAGGGCTCCACATACGCTTGTCCCCAAACCATCAGCCCCATCAACGAGTCCAATCCCACCGTCGCTGCTGTCACCGTAGACCATCATCCCCATTCCACGCGACCTCGATCAGCGCACACGAGCTTCCACGCTTGCCGCCATCAATTGTCTTCCCATACCCAAAATCGCGAAGACGTGCCCTCTGCGACAACCGTCGCCGCGACGAACTCTAGCTCCACTGCCCAAGCCTCCATCGCGAAATCGTGAGCTCGTGAAGATCGAAACCTTAACCGAAGAATCGAATTCACCCAATCACTAACCGAATCTGATTTCGTTTGAGGAGAGGGGAATTTTAATTTGATTTGATTCTGAGAATTCTTCGGCTATTTATTTTGCTTGAGTTCGATTTTTTTTTCTTTTTCTTTTTCTTTTTCTTTTTTAGAGTGAAGAGAGTTTTTTGAACGAAACTGGAGAAGGAAAGCAAGTTCGGTCTCTGTTTGAAGATTAGAGGGGAACGAAGATAAAATATAAATCGTGGAAGCTTCTCGAGGACGCTTGTTTGTTATATAATTAAATATTGGAAATATCTCGCATTTTGTTCCGTGAAATTTCGAACTCCTAAATAAACATGTCGGTAGGAAATTATATGGTTTTACCCGCATCCCGAACACAATGAATCGTGTTTCGGAAGCTAATTCGATCATATGCACGAGTTACGGAAGAAAACGATCAATCCTAGTTTAAATCGATTTAAAAGTTTCTAAGCGTTTTGAGTTGCCATGGTCAAACGACAACTCCGATTGCTACGAAATTTGAAATCCGATAATAACCAACTATTTCGGATCCAATGGAACTGTTTTCGTCGAATTCTGAGACTGTACCTCGGAAGGCTATTTTTAAATATCGATTTAAATGATATAATTTCAAAACTGAACAAATTACCTTTAAATTAGATTTCAACCATTCTATTATCTTCAGTATCATCATTATAAATTTTATAAGCCTTCAAATTATTTTTGACAGACTTAAAATTCCATATTCAACATCTTACCCAATTTCAATTATTAAATTCAATATTTAAACTATATAATTCAATGATTTAACTATCAAGTAAATATTAATATTCGGAATTCAAGTTAAAATTAACCTTTAAATATTTTAAAATCAATTAACTCTTCCAATTTAATTTGTTAAAAATTACGGGTCGTCACATTCATCCCCCCTTAAAAGAATTTCGTCCCCGAAATTACTAGTTAGGAAGAATGGTCCAATATCCGTTTACTTTTTCTCCAAAACCAACAGTTTTATCAACATCCTACCAACTATCTTTTATAAAAGACCCTTTATCATTCTTTTCTAACTTCCCAAATCCTCCTACAGTTTTCAACAGCATTATTTACTCCACTTATTCAAATTTTCAATTTAAAACTAAATTTCGAATTATCAAAATTTTCTCAAAAATTTTCTAACTCTCTAAATTTCCGAGAAATTTTGCCAGCGTCTCCTTTGCGCGGCTAGCTCGGTACTACTACAAAAGGCCTCTACGGGCTCCCAAATACCAAAAGAAAACAAAAGCCAAGTGACAACATCCAAAAACCCAATCCAATTTCATACAGAAATTAAAATACATACCTTTTTGTCGGGCAATTCACATTTATCTTTTAGAATTAAATCCAATTTTCTTTTCCCCTTTTTAATACCTGCATATCTTGTTTAGCAACAATATTCAATTGTAACTTTACAAATCAATTTATACATTCTCTTATATAGGTTTCCATATTTACTTCTATTCAAATTTGTTTTTCCCATTTTAATATGAATTCAACTTATTTCAATTTTGAGTTTGAATATTAAATTTTATTTTCCATTTAACTGAGTCTTATTATTTCCATCTACTAATCTATTTCAGTTTCATATTTAAACTCGTTTAATTGCTTAACAAAATTTTTCCCAAAAATTTCCAAAAATTTTCTAACTCTCAAAATTTTGGAAAATTTTTGACAGAGTCTCCTTTGTACGGACGAGCTTTTGCAATTTGACAAGAGATATAAATATATATACATCGACCCACCCGGTCGGAAAAAGCAAAAACAGTTCATATTTCCTATTTTTATTGCGTAGGCGTACCTTATTTAGCATTTTAAGCAAGCAGCTTATTAATTTAAGCAATTAGCGCAATCCAAACCAGCCAAACGGTCTCCAGGTACCTGTACTTACTCAATTTAAATATGTAAGTGCCATATATGGAGAATTTATTAACATTCTACTTACTTTCAATAGCTAAACATATATATTACTAAACACCCAGCACCAAACACTTCCCATATACAATTTACATGCTTTAAAGCTAAATCAATTTCTTTTCAACCAATCCATATGTCGATTCATTTAAGTTTTAATGGTTCACAACTCAATTTCTGATATTCCATCGATTATAATCCAAACAAGCTCATATTCGCTTCAAATGATTCAGAACCAATTTTATTTAATCCCTATTAACTCACAGGAATTTAATCACTTTTGTTTATGCCAAACGACAATCATTGTTATGCGATTTCGACGATATTCGCTTAATAAAGTATCTATTTTAGTTTATAACTATCTTAAATTAATTTTCAACTCATTTCATATTTAATTCCATTTCATTTCTAATTTATTCACCCACCATTCATTAGCTCGACACATTTCATCCTTGTATACTACTAGCCATTCCCAAATTAATTCAATCCATGCTTTTATTTAATAGGCTTTCAATCTTATTCGAAGCCAAACTTCCATAAATTTTAAACTTAAGTGAATTTTCTTTAATTTATTCCAACATCAAACTTAAGTTTACTTCTATTTGATTCTCATTTAATCAAATTCCATTAAATTCAATTAGCCCATCCATTTAAATTTTAACTTTAATTCATCTTCACAATTTATCAAAATAATATCCAAACACATACTGAACTCATTTATTCTTCAAATTAATATACCACCAAATTTAAGTTCAGTCTGATAATCCAATTCCAATCACAACTTTGATTTAGTTTTTATTCAACCAGACTTCATCCATTTATTATTCTACTCAATTAACCCATTTAAAAATTTTAATTTACTTACTTAATTCGTTATCGAATTTATTTTATCAATATAAGGTCATTCTCAATTTATTTCTATTCACTTCGGTTTTGTTTTGCAACTCAAACCATTTCTATTATATTCACTTCTCTTATATCCAATTTACTTACAAATTTCATTAAATATTATTCAAATCACCCTTGAATTTTATTTATAATTCAAACCATCACATTTTTTTTCAATCCAACCCTATTTTAGTTTTACAACATCTCTTCTAATTTATTTCATTATTAAATCCAAGTTGAGTTCTATTTACAATTTGAATTCATTTCAAAATTCCATTACTAATTTACAGTCCATTTATTTACCAAAGTTAAATTTTATTAACATATTCAATCAAACAATTATTTAACAAATTAGCTTATTTTCAACCTCTAAATCAATATTCGATTTTAATGACAAAGAATCACTTCTTAAATTTCCCAAGTTTCAAATTTTGTTTTATAATTCCAGTTTGGGTTTCCTTATTTTCCAAAATTCCAATATCTTTATTCAAAAATTTTAGAAATGCTTTTAAATTCACATCATACTATTAAAATAACTCTTTATAAAAAATACCTTTTATAACTCGATGTCTCAACCAGTCCATCCTTGTTCTCACAGAAATTCAGTCATACGTTGATCAGGCGTAGAACTGAAAGTCTATAAGTACTTGGTAAACCCGTTTACAACACCTAGTGAAAATACTTGTAAAATAATTTTATTGCAAATATAGAAAACATTTTTTGAAAATAGAGGAAATATCTTTGGCGAGAATGCTCTGGAAATCATCACCCTCATCCATGGTCACAGTTACATTCCTGGGTTACGTTGCCATCGCAGCAAAAGTCCATGTAACTGCAGGCTCTCCGCGGCCTCTCGATTACGCCATGGATCCCACACAACAGATCACAATTACATCCCAGGGTTATGTTGCCGTCATAGCAAAAGTCCATGTAACTGCAGGCTCTCAGCGGCCTCTGATTTCGCTATCGAAATGAAACCTCTCCACTCCTACATAGGTCGCAGTCTACCGATATAAAATCAAACGCAGACTGTTGGCTCTCAGCGGCACACATGACTTCCTCTATGTTATACCATAGGTCGCAGTCTACCGATATAAAATCAAACGTAGACTGTTGGCTCTCAGCGGCACACACGACTTCCGCTATGGTATACACTACTCATAATCCCCAGGAACTAGTTTTGCCCGGACTCCTCACAGGATCAACTTTAAAACCCCCTTGGGCTCAAGGCAGCACCACCCGGTGGCACTCCTGAGAAGTTCATTTCAAGGGAGCGCCTTTTCCCCCAGAGCCATCATCAAAATATTTTATACTATACACATATAGTATCTTCAAATCATACACCTAGTATGATATCATACAAAGCTCCTTTACACAGAATCGATTATCATAACATCGATAATTCTCAACTAGGCTTTCTAAATTCAATATTGATTTTACCCAAAAATCAAAATCTTTCCAAATCCAAAGGTTCCCAAAACCTTTTCCAAAATCCTCATAAGATCCTTTTTATATATATATACAGATATATATAATTTTTAAAAAACTTTGGATCTTTTCAAACTTGTATAAAATTCCTTTTATACTTCAAACACTTTCAAAAATATTGCTTCTGGCTATAGATTTATCAAGGGATATCTTATATAACAAAGATATACAACTTTGTTTATTCAAAATCAAATATTCAAATTTGACTTCTCTTTCCAATATCAATTTCATTCAAATCTGTACGATGTACACATAACATCCGTACGCTATACCAATATGATCGCTCACTCGATCACACAGTTTCACTTCCGAACTAGTATCGTCCACCCGACTTCCTAGTGCGGACTAAGATCTGGTTTCTTGATCAGAAACCGTCATTCTCCTTGCATAGCCATAACTATGATAGAGAATATCCAGAACCAATCACCAATCCATATCCAGGTTCGCCGTCGAAAATCGAGTGAAAAATCCCAACTCGGCTCGATAAACTATCTCGAAATTCTGTGCTCGAATCTGGATCAAATCACCATGCGAATAGAATAATATACGTACATCCTACGTATTTATTCCCATTGATTAACAGCCAAATCAATTTCCTTTCTATTCACATTTCCCTAAATTCCCTTCACTTATTTATAATTGCCTTAATTCCCCATTTAGATTATCACTACAATTCCTATCTCGGTTGGGTATTAAAGCCATAGCAGTTTGAACTCCGACTAGTTTATACTTAGAAAATAGCTTGAAAATTTTAAAAATAGAAAAGTAGTTGAAAAATATTTATTAATTTACAAAATAGCTATAAAATAGTTAACTAATTGTAAAATAGTTGGAAAATAGTTAAATAGTTCCAGAAATTTTTAGGTAATTGAAAAATAGTAATTTATTTGTAAAATAGTTGAAAAATAGTAATTAGTTTATAAAACAGTTGAAAAATAGTCAAATAACTTCAAAAATAATTGCAAAACAAGTATAAAATAATTTGACTTTAAGAAAGAAAGGTTGTATATATTTAATATCTTAGAAAAAAAATAAGTTTATATGAAAACAATTTATATTGAAAATAGTCAAGAGTCAACTGTTCACTTCCCCAACAATTCAACTTAAATTTCCACTTCCATTTAATTGACTCAATTCTAATTTGAATAACTTCAATTTCTATCGAAATTTATTTAAACTCAATTCAAGTTGAATCAACCTTGATTCCCTTCCCAATTTAAATCCAATTCCATTTGATTTTAATCCTGTTCACTTTAATTAAATTTCAAATTATTCCAATCGATTTGAATTATTATCAATTTAACCTATTTCAAATTCAAATTATTTCAACATAATCCAATTCAATTTCTCATTTACATGCTTAAACTTATACATCTTCAATCACCAATTCAATTAATTCTAACCAAATTAAATTTTTAACTAATTCAATTTCAATCTTGAATTTAAACTATCTCGAATTATATAAATTCGAATCAAATTCTCAAAGGTTGATTTAACTCTTTAAACCAAATTAACTTTTATTTAAAGTTTTAAACAATCTTAAATTTCTGATTCTAATTCTTCATTTCAAATTATCTTTACTTATATATTTCAAGATTCAAATAAGAGCTCAATACAATTTTATTTGTTTTCAAAATTTAATTTATTACTCAATTTTATCTTCCAGCTTGAAGCCAGTTCTTAAACAAGTTTATTTTACAATTCAATTATTCCAATTTATTTTATTTATACAATTCCATTCTCAATTTAAAGATTTTTATTAACAATAGTATGATATCATCAAATTTATTTTAAAACGTTCCTCTATTTTAAATTTTTAGATCTCAAACCTTTTTGAGATCACACAAATTCCCAATTCAAATTTCCACTTAACTATCCAAATTAAATCTCAATTTCATCTTGAAATTTCCAATTCAAGTTGTTCATTCACACTTATTTAACTTCTCCCAAGTTAAATCTCAATTTGCTTAATCCAATCAATCTTACTCAATTTGAATTCCCACTTCAAATTTCAAAATTCTTTCCCTCTTATAAGTTCAAAACTTATATCACTTTGGGTTTTTACATCACTTCAGGGAAAAATCAAAACTCAACCCCTTAGAGTTTATTTCAAATTATCTTTGATATCATGTATATCCATACATATATACATATTTATTTCTTGGCCCCTCCCAGCCGTGTTTAAAAATTTTAAACCACCTTTGGTTTTTAAATTCAAATCAATTTTCAAACAATCCATTGTTTGCAACAAGTCCCAATTATCCAAATAATATTTATTTATTGTTTCTCATTACTTTGAAACCAAATTTTCAAATTCTGGGATTAGATTTAGAATTTCATTTTCAATCACTTAAATTTTAATTTAGTTGTATTTTTGTGACGCCCCACCTCTATACCCACGCTAGCCAAGAACATTACTGTGAATGCTGTCAACTAACACGGAGAATAAGGCTGTTGAGGAGCGACCATCCGTGTAATTGCTTTGCACGAGCATCGATATGTCAAATAGTATAACATGCGTTTTATCTCAAGAGGAAATCCAACATACCGACACAAACACAAAGCTACACAGTGGCTATAATATCTTCAGAAACAAATATAGAAATAAACATAACATAAATCAGTCATAGACAATTCATATCACAAAGGCGGAAATAGATATGAATATAACACATGAAAGTGTACATCAGAGTAGTGGTCAAACAAGATCCACAATATCAAAAAGAATGGATACAAGTGCTAGACAAAAGAATAAGTATACATCATAGAGTCTGTATCTCAAATGTATGCAACAAAAACTACTAAACTAAAGTAGTTTTCCAAAAGTCAGAAGATGGTTCCAGATAGGAAGCCATGAGGAAGCACCTGTAATATCTCAGTCTGACCCGAGTATTATTTAATAAGAAAATAATAAACGGATCAGTCTAGCTATAAATATCAGATGAAATGATATAGAATAAGAGATATGACTAAACACATAATAATCACCATGCCAAGCTGTGATATATATATATATATATATATATAAGTAATTGAAAATCAACAAGAGATTAATCAATATCGCAAAGATCTTCTCAAAGATAAAAAGGAATGTCATACTCCTAATTTCATTCACCAAGCCACAATAAATGACATATGTATCAATGCCAATCGTAAAAGTTGGTGAAACATAAATTCCAGAAATCATCAAATAGAAATCCAGAAATCACAATAAAAGGATGCCCAAGACATTGATGTAGTGCAAACGGTACATCCAATGAATCATAAAGCAAAGGCATTGATGTAGTGCAAACGGTACATCCAATGAATCAAAAGCAAAGACATCGATGTAGCACAAACGGTACATCCAATGAATCAAAAGCAAAGACATCGATGTAGCACAAATGGTACATCCAATGAATCAAAAGCAAAGACATTGATGTAGTACAAACGGTACATCCAATGAATCAAAAGCAAAGACGTTGATGTAGTACAAACGGTACATCCAATGAATCAAAAGCAAAGACTTTGATGTAGTACAAACGGTACATCCAATGAATCAAAACACGTTAAAAGTACATGGGATGCCAGCCCACAAAGAAATGAGACGAAGCTCAATGAATTGAGGAACAGTCCTCCACATAGGCAAGAGACATCGCACATTGCTAGTCTAAATCACAAAGATGATCGTCATGATCAACGAGAAGTGTCGATTACAGTAAGCTAGTAAATATATGAGCTTAGCTTCATATCCCATAACCACTATCTTAACTTAAATATTTACGAACAACTTGTAGATCTTCACTAGAAAATTGTCACAAGAGATTCAATCGAACAAGTCCAAGAATTAACCGACGAAGTAAACGCAAGCGTTTCATACCACTCGTTTTACTAAGTCGTTTAATTGGATTTCTCATACGAGTGAGGTAAAGGTTTGTATATACTAATAGATTGGAAATTGGTTTGAGAAAACGAGCTTTGTTATAAAATAGTATTGAAATCATTTGAAGAAAGAGTTTTGATATTTACTACTAGTATAGAAAACCTTTATATTTTTAAAGTGACAAATCACAAAGAAGATTGTAGGAACAATCAAATCACTAAAATTCACAAACGAAGATGTGAATAAAAATCCAAAGAAATCGATACCGAATCCATCGAAGTGGATATTCCAAGAATTCCCGAAGAAAATAAGTCATCAAAGTCAATAACAAATGATAACAACAGATAGGGAAATAACACAAGTCGATTAAAGTTGGAATTTCAGACAACTAGGCAAAATAGGCATAGTTGGCAAATAGCAGCAGGTCGGTCGACCGGACTCCCTGAGTCGGTTGACCGAACCAGGGGTTGGAAGTGCTCGGGGCACCAGGTCGGTCGACCGGCCCAGGGGCTCAGCCGGCCGAGGCCTATAATCGGCACTTCCAAACAGAGGCAGGAAGTGCCTAGGTAGCAGGTCGGTCGACCGGCCCAGGGGCTCGGTCGGCCGAACCTGTTACCAGCACTCCCCTGCCCTATTTCAAAAGAGGTGCAAACGCGATCAAATTGCATTCGCTCGAGCAACGGCGCTAAGGGTTTATGTCTATCGACTACCCGGCCCTAAAAGCTCTTCGATGCACAATCAAAAACACATTCAAACATCAAAGTTAGGATTTTTAAAGATTTGAACCCAAAACACTAAAAATTGGAATATTCACCAAATCAATCCAAACCAAAAGCAATTGCACACGAATAAGTGTTAGGAATTCATACCTAACAATCAAAGATAAATATAAGCATAGATGTGAGATAAAAAACTCACTTTTGAACCCAAACAATAGAAGAAGAAGCTTGAAAGCAAGCTAGATCAATTCCTCTTCAATAACAACTCAAGAAGCTTCAATCTAAGCTTAAAAGAGAAACATTTCCTAAATTAGGTTTAGGAATTTTCTGAAATCAAAGAGAGAATGAGTTGGAGAAGAAGAAGGGAATGCTTACCAATGGGTTCACTTGAGTTTGGAGCAAGAAGATGGATTTGCAAAGCAAGCTAGGGCTTAGGAATTTCTATTTCCCATTCTCTTCCACCATTGTTACTAAAGCTTGAGTGTTTAAGCAAAGAGGAGAAGTTATGAAGAGAAGGGGGTTGGGCTGAGCTAATAAGGGTGCAGTCCAAACCAAAGTCATAAGCGGGAAAAAAGTAGCAAAAATCAACTTTCTCCAAGCATATCGAAGCTTATACTCAAAAAGGTCGCAAACGGCATTTTGAACTCAATGGGGTGGTCTCGAGTCCTAATTCGGCTGTTTGCAAAAAGTAGCTTTTCGGACTAAAATCCGACTAACGATAAAATATTTAAATAAAATATTTAAATATAAAATCGATAAATATGCGGGTTGTTACAGACTCCCCTCCTTAAAGAAATTGTGTCCTCGTAATACTTAAGAGGAAAATAAGAAGTAACAACCATGGAAGCATATCAACACAAAAGAAAATTGAAATAAGAAGTTCACCATAAAGAGCACGAAAGAGTAAGTAAGAACGGGATCTCTCAATGAATTCTCTGGATTCTCTAGAGCAATCCTTAGGATCTGAGAACCATTGAACTCTCATAAGAAGAACATCTTTATTTCGAAGTCGTTTGAGCTCCGAAGCAATAATTCGAATAGGATGTTGCTCAAAAAATCAAATCTGGTGAAACTTCAATTTCCACAATATCACCGGGCTCAAGAATGAAAACCAGAATCCCTAAGGCATTTCCGTAGATAAAAGACGTGGGGAACGTCAAGAATAGCAGAAAATTGAGCCAGTGCAACGGCGTAGTACAAAAACGGTACGCCCGAGAAACTAGAAACTCAAATAATTTGGGACATCAGCGTAGTACAAAAACGGTATGCCCAATGAACCAAAGCAAAGACATTGATGTAGTACATACGGTACACCCAATGAATCAAATAGCAAAAACATTGATGTAGTACAAACGATACATCCAATGAATCCAAAAGCAAAGACATTGATGTAGTACAAATGGTACATCCAATGAATCAAATAGCAAAGACATTGATGTAGTACAAACGGTACATCCAATGAATCGAGTAGCAAAGACATTGATGTAGTACAAACGGTACATCCAATGAATCGAGTAGCAAAGACATCGATGTAGTACAAACGGTACATCCAATGAATCAAAAGCAAAGACATTGATGTAGTACAAACGGTACAACCAATGAATCCAAAAGCAAAGACATTGATGTAGTACAAACGGTACATCCAATGAATCGAAAAGCAAAGACATTGATGTAGTACAAACGGTACATCCAATGAATCCAAAAGCAAAGACGTTGATGTAGTACAAACAGTACATCCAATGAATCAAATAGCAAAGACATTGATGTAGTACAAACGGTACATCAAATGAATCGAGTAGCAAAGACATTGATGTAGTACAAACGGTACATCCAAATCCAAAAGCAAAGACATTGATGTAGTACAATGGGTACATCCAATGAATCAAGTAGCAAAGACATTGATGTAGTACAAACGGTACATCCAATGAATCAAATGAGACGGAACATCGATGTAGTATAATAACAGTACATCCGATGAACCGAACACCATAAAAGAACACCGGACACTAGTCCATAAAAGGAATGAGATAAAGCTCAATAAAACGAAGTATACCAAAACGTCCGATGAACTTGATAGAAAGATAATTCCATTCAGACAACATCAAAGAATCAACCACTTGTTGCTTATGACAAAGCGCATTGGCAACACGATTTCCCTTCTCGGGAATAAAAGAATATCAAGATCATAAGATGCTAGGAACTCGAGTCAACATGAAGTTCCTTATGAGAAAATAAATATTCCTAGGATTTATGATCGAGATGGAGAACAAATTCCTCCCCTAAAAATGATGATGCAAAACTCTAAAAGTAGAAACAATAACCGCGAGCACTAGATCATGAGTGGTATATCTAGTCTCGATAGGCTATAATGATTTAGAAGCACAAGTGATAGCACGTTCTCCTTTGCAAGAGAACGGCATACAAACCAATATGACTAGTATCGGTACAAATAGCAAAGTCTTGGTTCCCCTTCAGGAATCACAAGAATAAGAGTATCGAAAAGAAAGAATTTCTTTTAAATAATCTTCTTTCCTGAAAAGTTAAAACTTTCAAATTACATTTATCATTATGTAATAATCTTTCTAGAAAAATTTACTATTTTCAAGTTAATATACTGTGTCTGACTATCTCATCAAAGCGTTTAGGAGATTCTTATCGATAGCGGTGATCAAGCGCATCGACCAAAATTCTTAAAGCACTCAACGGGCAATACAATCACAAAATCATCTTTTATATGATAAAAATATCTCTTAAAAAGTTTTAAGAATATTCTTTGCTCGTTTAAGAGCAAATCAAATTGTACTTATAAATAAATCTTATGAAAAAGATTCGCAAAATTTTTAATACTATTTTCATCCAAAATCAATATATACAAGAATGGTCTCATCGAAATATTCATAGAATACTCGATTTATAATATGGATGAAACAAGATGGACAAACTGAATGACATAATAATTCATTCATAGGAATCATAACAAGTGCGGAATGCGGTAAGTGGTGCCAACTTCCGCAACTCGTTGCAAATGAAAACTGGTGGTAAGGTCAAACTGAAAAGACTTTAGCACCACACAAAAGATCACTTAGGTGATAATCCTAAGACAAGCTCAAAGATTCCAGAAAATTTTCAACTACCCAAATGAGAGAATTAACGCTCTACTCAACATGTGAGCTTAAAGAATAAAATGATGCTATCAATTTTTAATTCAAAATCATAAAGGAAAAATAGAAATCTGCTTAACAGATTGAAAATGTCAAAGATGAATAGTCCACTCGAGAAAATAGGATATAGGCTTCATTAATGATTAAGCCAATCCTATCGCGCAAATCAATTCCGGAGCCTAAGTAAAAATATCGGCTCGGAAAGAAAAATCGCATAAAATAATTTCGACATCAATAGAAAGCAAATTGAGTGTTGCGGATCTACTAATCCGGATTCGCAATCCTCAAGGAAGACATCAATCCCAAAATAGTTTCAAAGAAAAAGAATCAACAAGTTCTTTTGATATAAAATAGTGAGATGGAACCCATATCAAAAAGAACTCAAATAAGAAGATCACGAAATAAAATAACGCCATCAAGGATTGAGTGAAAAATACCTTGACCGAAAGAAGAGTTGTTAGGAGCTTGCGGCTTTCCCTCTCTCTTGTTAGGAAGCCTAGGACACGAAGATAAAAGATGACCCGAACCTTTGTAATAGCGACAAAAGAGGGGTTTCGGACACTCCCTTGCATAATGGTCCGTGGAACCACAATTGTAGCATTGACCACGACTAGAGATAGGAGTCCTTGCTACCGAAGCTTCCGACTTCCCTTTCTTGTTAGAATTGGGGCCTTTGAATTTGATAGGCCTCTTCAAGTTATTGTCGAAGTTCTGTTGGGCACGCACAACTTCAACATCACCTTCATTATCGGCCTCTTCAAGGCGAAGAGCGATATCAATAAGCTGATCAAATGAAACCTCAAGTTTCAGAAGTAATGGCTTCTTAAGATTCTTATTCAAGCCATAGACAAATCTCTGATTTTTCTTCAATGGGGTGTTGATGTATTCAACCCCGTATTTGGACAGAGATTCGAAAGATGCGACATAGTCTGTCACAGAAGATCCACCTTGAGCAAGGTCAATAAAACGTCGTGCTAAAGTTACTTTTTCAGCCTCCGGCACAAATTTCAATTCGAATCTTTCCCGGAATTGCTCCCAAGTGAGATCCGCCTCAACGATTTCAGAAACTAAAAGCTCATACCAATCTAACGCTCTTTCTTGGAGTATGCTAGAAGCCACTTGGACTCGATGAAGGTCAATAAGATTCATGCGATA
Source organism: Allium cepa (assembly GCA_030765085.1). NCBI lineage: Eukaryota > Viridiplantae > Streptophyta > Magnoliopsida > Asparagales > Amaryllidaceae > Allium > Allium cepa. Next base: position 583,453,859 of record CM060940.1, read on the forward strand.
AAAGATACGATCGCATGATTTGAGCCAAGCTTGAATTTCTATAACACTCTCGGATCCCTTGAATGGCCTTCAACTCAAATCGGTGTAGTCTCTGCACAAGCGTGCAAAACCGGATCTAGGATGAGTAGGGACAGGATTGGGTCCGGCAGCTTGAGGGTTCTTAACAAGATCTAGAAGCTGCTGGGCAGACATAAATACTCCATACAGGGGAGTAGCACTAGATTGACCGGCGCTGGGACTACCAGATCTAACCATTTCTCTTCTTTAAGAAAGAAAGAAAGAAGAGGAAAAAGTTATTCTCAAAATAAATTTCAATCAAACTTGATTGATAAAACAAGGAATCATAAGGAAAATAGGATGAATCGGTACGAAGACTCGAATTAAATCCTAAAGCACGACTCCTAAGAAAGACTTAGAACTATGATCCTTGTTATATTATTCTACATTGTTCCGAAGTTTGGCTCTGATACCAAGCTGTGACGCCCCACCTCTATACCCACGCTAGCCAAGAACATTACTGTGAATGCTGTCAACTAAAACGGAGAATAAGGCTGTTGAGGAGCGACCATCCGTGTAATTGCTTTGCGCGAGCATCGATATGTCAGATAGTATAACATGTGTTTTATCTCAAGAGGAAATCCGACATACCGACACAAACACAAAGCTACTACACAGTGGCTATAATATCTTCAGAATATAGAAATAAACATAACATAAATCAGTCAGAGACAATTCATATCACAAAGGCGGAAATAGATATGAATATAACACATGAAAGTGTACATCAGAGTAGTGGTCAAACAAGATCCACAATATCAAAAAGAATAGATACAAGTGCTAGACAAAAGAATAAGTATACATCATAGAGTCCGTATCTCAAACGTATACAACAAAAACTACTAAACTAAAGTAGTTTGCCAAAAGTCAGAAGATGGTTCCAGATAGGAAGCCATGAGGAAGCACCTGTAATATCTCAGTCTGACCCGAGTATTATTTAATAAGAAAATAATAAACGGATCAGTCTAGCTATAAATATCAGATGAAATGATATAGAATATGAGATATGACTAAACACATAATAATCACCATGCCAAGCTGTGATATATATATAAGTAATTGAAAATCACCAAGAGATTAATCAATATCGCAAAGATCTTCTCAAAGATAAAAAGGAATGTCATACTCCTAATTTCATTCACCAAGCCACAATAAATGACATATGTATCAATGCCAATCGTAAAAGTTGGTGAAACATAAATTCCAGAAATCATCAAATAGAAATCCAAAAATCACAATAAAAGGATGGCCAAGACATTGATGTAGTGCAAACGGTACATCCAATGAATCATAAAGCAAAGGCATTGATGTAGTGCAAACGGTACATCCAATGAATCAAAAGCAAAGACATCGATGTAGTACAAACGGTACATCCAATGAATCAAAAGCAAAGACATTGATGTAGTACAAACGGTACATCCAATGAATCAAAAGCAAAGACATTGATGTAGTACAAACGGTACATCCAATGAATCAAAAGCAAAGACATTGATGTAGTACAAACGGTACATCCAATGAATCAAAACACGTTAAAAGTACATGGGATGACAGCCCACAAAAAATTAAAAGAAGCTCAATGAATTGAGGAACAGTCCTCCACATAGACAAGAGACATCGCACATTGCTAGTCTAAATCACAAAGATGATCGTCATGATCAACGAGAAGTGTCGATTACAGTAAGCTAGTAAATATATGAGCTTAGCTTCATGTCCCATAACCACTAGCTTAACTTAAATATTTACGAACAAATTGTAGATCTTCACTAGAAAATTGTCACAAGAGATTCAATCGAACAAGTTCAAGAATTAACCGACGAAGTAAACGCAAGCATTTCATACCACTCGTTTTACTAAGTCGTTTAATTGGATTTCTCATACGAGTGAGGTAAAGGTTTGTATATACTAATAGATTGGAAATCGATTTGAGAAAACGAGCTTTGTTATAAAATAGTATTGAAATCATTTGAAGAAAGAGTTTTGATATTTACTACTAGTATAGAAAACCTTTATATTTTTAAAGTAACAAATCACAAAGAAGATTGTAGGAACAATCAAATCACTAAAATTCACATATGAAGATGTGAATAAAAATCCAAAGAAATCGATACCGAATCCATCGAAGTGGATATTCCAAGAATTCCCGAAGAAAATAAGTCATCAAAGTCAATAACAAATGATAACAACAGATAAGGAAATAACACAAGTCGATTAAAGTTGGAATTTCAGACAACTAGGCAAAATAGGCATAGTTGGCAAATAGCAGCAGGTCGGTCGACCGGACTCCCTGAGTCGGTTGACCGAACCAGGGGTTGGAAGTGCCCGAGGCACCAGGTCGGTCGACCGGCCCAGGGGCTCGGTCGACCGAGGCCTGTAATCGGCACTTCCAAACAGAGGCAGGATGTGCCTGGGTAGCAGGTCGGTCGACCGGCCCAGGGGCTCGGTCGGCCGAACCTGTTACCAGCACTCCCCTGCCCTATTTCAAAAGAGGTGCAAACGCGATCAAATTGCATTCGCTCGAGCAACGACGCTAAGGGTTTATGCCTATCGACTACCCGGCCCTAAAAGCTCTTCGATGCACAATCAAAAACACATTCAAACATCAAAGTTAGGATTTTTAAAGATTTGAACCCAAAACACTAAAAATTGGAATATTCACCAAATCAATCCAAACCAAAAGCAATTGCACACGAATAAGTGTTAGGAATTCATACCTAACAATCGAAGATAAATATAAGCATAGATGTGAGATAAAAATCTCACCTTTGAACCCAAACAATATAAGAAGAAGCTTGAAAGCAAGCTAGATCAATTCCTCTTCAATAACAACTCAAGAAGCTTCAATCTAAGCTTAAAAGAGAAACATTTCCTAAATTAGGTTTAGGAATTTTCTGAAATCAAAGAGAGAATGAGTTGGAGAAGAAGAAGGGGATGCTTACCAATGGGTTCACTTGAGTTTGGAGCAAGAAAATGGATTTGCAAAGCAAGCTAGGGCTTAGGAATTTCTATTTCCCATTCTCTTCCACCATTGTTGCTAAAGCTTAAGTGTTTAAGCAAAGAGGAGAAGTTATGAAGAGAAGGGGGTTGGGCCGAGCTAATAAGGGTGCAGTCCAAACCAAAGTCATAAGCGGGAAAAAAGTAGCAAAAATCAACTTTCTCCAAACATATCGAAGCTTATACTCAAAAAGGTCGCAAACGGCATTTTGAACTCAATGGGGGTGGTCTCGAGTCCTAATTCGGCTATTTGCAAAAAGTAGCTTTTCGGACTAAAATCCGACTAACGATAAAATATTTAAATAAAATATTTAAATATAAAATCGATAAATATGCGGGCTGTTACAATTTTTGTTCCTACTTAATTTAATTCCAAATCTAAACTTCAGTTTTAGTTTGAATCCATTTCAAACTTATCTTTATTAAATTTCAGTTTGGTTGTATTATATTATTCCTTAATTTTAATTCCAATAATTAACAACCAATCACCTAAATAATTATTAGAAGGAAATATTAATTTATATATCAAAATATATATTTTATATAAAATCATTTAAAACCTTTATATAAGAAAATAACAAGTACGCTCTCATACACACACACACACACACACAACTCATTCTAGAGTACTACAGACTCTATTTAAATGAGTAATCCCCACCAGAGCCAAGGTTCCCGCTTAACCTTTCAGCTCTGATACCAAATGTAATGACCCGGGATTTTCGAAGCCAAAAATTCCAGATAGTTATGGAAAAGAAGAAAGAGATAGAAGAAGAAGAAAAACAAAAATAACAACAACTCACATTCGCAGCGGATAAAATATAATAATAAATAATAATAGTTTACAAAAGAATACTATAACTGTCGATTATATTTTAATACATCAGAGTTTCACATATACACAGTCACTGAATATACATAATTACCATCCCACAGATTTACAATAATATTACACGGCGGAAATTTTCTACACGTTCCTGCCATCTGACTCGCCTCCTGAGCTCCAGAACGTACCAACTTGAAAATCTGTAATACTCGGTCTGACCCGAGCATTACACCAAAGTAACACCTGGGTCAGACCGAAAACCAGCGTGAGTAAATCCAATTAACAAGGAATACCAAGCAAAAACTTAAATAAAACCCGGGATGACTCAAACCAATTTTACAAGTGCACAATATATTATAGACATAACTAATTTCACACATCCATTACCTAAGTACCAAAGCTTTGATTTAAATAGCCCACTTTCTTTTAATCACTTCATTCCAATATTTGAATTTCACATACCAATCTATATTCGAAGTGGTTTTCGGGTATTGCCTAATACCCGACCCCAGTCTCTTCGAGACTCGTGTCATCCAAACCCAAATTATCAATGTGAAATTCTCATCATTTCATATCAGGGATATCATCTCATTCAAGCATCCATTACCATCCCATCATTCATATCAACATTGATCATTTTCGAATTAACTCAATTGATTCTAATGGAATTTCTAACCTCAACCATTTAGATTCCTTCATTTAACATTAATTAAATCTAAATCAATTAATTAGACAACCTTCGATTCCATCTTGATTAATCACCATGGATGAATTCTTTTTCGATTCCATTTAAGTAATTATCTTTAACTAATTTCTCGATGTTGATTAATCTTAACCAAAATAAAATAAAATAAAATAAGTAGTCTTAATTACTTTGTAAATAAATCAATTACTTCATAAGTGAATTGTCTATACTAATTACATTAATTCTTAATTACTTAGTAATTGATTTCTCATAAGTCATTATTTATTGACTTGATTTAATCTTAATTAATCAATTCTTAATTACATCAATAATTATATATATTAATGATTTCCACTTATATTTTAATTTGTTCTAATTTAAATCAATTATTTTAATTCATCCACAGTCTCAATCATTCTCGACCAATCTCAACCTGTAATTATCTACTTTTTTTTCCAGTAAATAAATAAATCATTCCTTAATTAAATATTTTAATTAATCTCTTGATTAATTACACAAGAATTTTTTTTTATTAATTTCATTAAGTAATTACCTATCAACCATTAATTTATTGTTCTTGGTTAATTTTACTTAATCCTTAATTAATTAATTCAAACCCTTAATTACTAAATTAATTAGTACCATCATTAATTAATTGAATTAATTCATTACCCATTCAAATTATTTTACCTATTTAATGAATCACCAATCATTAAACCCTTATTAACTCGAGAATCAAACAAAACCAAAGTCACAGATTATCAGCACACATTCAATCAACTCAATCAATCAACCAATTATTTAAATTTAACCATTTAAATTTAAATAATACTAGACGGGTGAGATTACTCACCTTTGCTTTTAAGTTGCAACCCTTTCCAATCTTGACTTGACTTATTCGACCTTTTTTTTTTTTTTTTGCAAAGCAAGCCGGTTTTATAGTGGACCGTCCACTATTTATTACGTAAGTAATAAAGTTGAAGTACAGGAGTAAGGTAAAGCACCTTAACTACTAAGAGATAATACAGAAAATACAGCACAGGTACGAGACAAATATGTCACCGTAACTAAAACTAGGAAGAAGAAAAAAAAACTAGCACTCCTCCGAAGAGGAAGATATCACATCAGATCCATCCACCAGAGAAGCGACTAGAGGAATGGATCCACAAAAACCAGCAAAAGGTCGGAAAAGAAGAGCAAGACGTGGATCATAACCCATAGCATCAGAGGAGTAGATAAAAGAACGATCCCAGGTAATATCAGCTAGCATCGCAGAATTCGAACTTGCATATAACCCATCCAAATCAAGAACTAAGGAATCACCTGAAGGTTTGTAGCGAAGGCAACGAAGGTCCTGCTGATCATCAGAAACAAACCGGAAGAAAGATCCATTGACCGGGTTAAATCTCATATCAGAGATGGGATCAATCCAACACCCCTCGGGCTCATCCCAAGCGACAGGCAACGGCGTCGAACCAGGATCAGGAACAACAACCACAGAATCAGGCCTAACCATCGGCGACGGAGGCAAGTCAGCAGATGGAACAGCCGATGAAGGGGAAATCAGAGAACCAGGGGATGTAGCCTTGGGGACCCAAATCCTACGAGGGGGGCGAGGCAAAGGGATCTTCGGAGCATCCGCGACGGCTTCCGAATGCAAGCAGGCAGTAGCCAGGTGGCCAAAGGAGTGACATGATGAACAGATTTCCGGAACCCAACCGTAGCGAACACGAACTACCTCAACATGACCAACAGCTAGTTGGACAGAAATAGAGGATGGGAGAGGCTTGAAAGGGGATATTTCAATAAGAGCCTTAGCATACATCAACTTATCACGAGCCACTGTGTTTGAGTCAAAACATTTTAATTTTCCAACGTTACAGGCTAGCCAATTCAGACCAATAAGCGGTTGAAGAGCAGAGGGAATCTGAGAGAAAAATACCCACACGGGGATAGTAAGAACTTGTTCACGTGCACTTGCCACAGTTGGGGTCCAAGGAGTAACAATGAAAGGCCTACCATCAAAGAATGAGGGCTCAGCGTCAAGAGCAATCCGACGATCCTCAAGAGAGGAAAACTTAAGATAGTACATGGAGTCAATCAGCTTCACATCCAAATTACCACGAAGCTTCCATGCCCTCCGAAGAGCTAAAGTCACATTTTTTATTCGGTAAGTAGATTCAAGAAAGAAACCTACTAAATGATCAGCCCAAAAATCCACACCGGCTTGCAAAACAGAAGGGGGAGGGATCATTACTCCATTTACTTCGACCATTTCAAAATCAATCGGAATGTAGTTACCCGCATTCCGAGGCAAGGACGAGAATAGGGAAGACCAAGTTTTGGAGTTCGGCATCGAAGGCGGAGTTGGACCAGGGCGCTCCAGAACGGGACGGGAGCCAATAGAGGCAGCTGGAAAAGAAACATCAGTGCCAGCCAAACTGGGAATTGGAACAGATTTCGTTGGGGCATTATCACAAGCACCAAGTGTGCACTGACCAGAACATTGATTGCCAGCCGATTCTCTCCCCAGAAAACACTCAGGCAAACTTACATTACCCCCATCATCATTCACAACATTCACTATCAGCTTCTCCACATCACAAACTGGGCCGTGGTTACTTACATTGTCACCGTTATTAGGACGAGGCTCACGAACTGTAAAATCACAGTCGACAGGGGTAACACAACCATTAGTACCTGAACCAACGAAACCTGCCTGACTATTCACATTCACATCAGACCCAGATCTTCCACCGCAAGCAAGGGGAGGTAACGACAGCAAAGTGGACGCAGCCTTATTCACAACACCTAGAACCGATGGACTGACTGGCGAAGAATTCGCAACTAAAGCCGGACCAGATGAAGGGAGAGGAGGGAAATCAGCAATGGACAGGTTTGGAGGCATGAGGCTATCGGTGAGGGACGACTGGACTTTGAACACGCGGCCAGATCTGGTAGAAGAGGGGGAAGAGCGTAGCGATAAAGAGGGGGGAAGCGAAGTAGAGTCAGGCATGGAGAGAGGAGAGAGGCGAAACGGAAGGGAGAAGAAAAGGTCAACGGGATGGAACGCAAATGTCGCTGGAGCAGGAAGACATAGATGTTTCAGAGAAAAAAATGTTCTTGTTGAATATAAATAACTATATGATTATTAATATATGGAACAATCAGACAATTAATTTTCATTTAATAGATTTCTCAACTAACGATTTTATTTTAAATAATTAATTAATTTTAAACTAATTTTAAATAGAATATCTCTAGTGGACAAAATAATTAAATAGGTTAGTTAGATAAATAATATTTTCATAATCCAATATTTTAGAATTTATCTAGTAAGTTTAGAAGATGTATATGTAAACCCTTTATTTCCCTGTTTTATCTTCGAACTATATATATACATATACACACACATATTTATAAAAAATCATTTTGTTACCGTAAAACTTAATATATATATAGATATATTTTACTTTTATCCGGTTTATTGTATATATAATATATATAGATCCTTACTGTAAAATCGATTTCTGAGCTAAATATTTTTCTGTGGCCTATATACACACAAATACAAAGACAGAGTTCAAAATAAAAAATCTAGTTCCTTACTGCACATATAAAGTATCGTAAAAATCAAATTTTGATAAATATATTTATATTGAAAACAAATTATACCTTGATCATCACGGTCGAAATCCAAAAATTCATGCAGAACCCAAGCCTTACAACCTCACGGCTACACAGGGCTCCACATACGCTATCCCCAAACCATCAGCCCCATCATCGAGTCCAACCCCACCGCCGCTGCTGTCATCGTAGACCATCGGCCCCATTCCACGCGACCTCGATCAGCGCACACGAGCTTCCACGCTCACCGCCATCAATTGTCTTCCCATACCCTAAATCGCGAAGATGTGCCCTCTGCGACAACTGCCGCTGCGACGAACTCTAGCTCCACTGCCCAAGCCTCCATCGCGAAATCGTGAGCTCGTGAAGATCGAAACCCTAACCGAAGAATCGATTTCACCCAATCACTAACCGAATCTGATTTCGTTTGAGGAGAGGGAAATTTTAATTTGATTTGATTCTGAGTATTCTTCGGCTATTTATTTTTCTTGAGTTCGATTTTTTTTCTTTTTCTTTTTCTTTCAGAGTGAAGAGGGTTTTTTGAATGAAATTGGAGAAAGAAAGCAAGTTCGGTCTCTGTTTGAAGATTAGAGGGGAAACGAAGATAAAATATCAATCAGGGAAGCTTCTCGAGGGCGCTTGTTTGTTATATAATTAAATATTGGAAATATCTCGCATTTTGTTCCGTGAAATTTCGAACAACTAAACAAACATGCCGGTAGGCAATTATAGGGTTTTACCCGCATCCTGAACACAACGAAACGTGTTTCGGAAGCTAACTCGATCATATGCACGAGTTACGGAAGAAAACGATCAATCCTAGTTTAAATCGATTTAAAAGTTTCTATGTGTTTTGAGTTGCCAGGGTCAAACGACAACTCCGATTGCTATGAAATTTGAAATCCAATAATAACCAACTATTTCGGATTCAATGGAATTGTTTTCGTCGAATTCCGAGACTGTGCCTCGGAAGGCTATTTTTAAATATCGATTTAAACGATATAATTTCAAAACTGAACAAATTACCTTTAAATTAAATTTCAATCATTCTATTATCTTTAGTATCATCATTATAAATTTTATAAGCCTTCAAATTATTTTTAACAGACTTAAAATTCCATATTCAACATCTTACCCAATTTCAATTATTAAATTCAATATTTAAACTATATAATTCAATGATTTAACTATCAAGTAAATATTAATATTCGAAATTCAATTTAAAATTAACCTTTAAATATTTTAAAATCAATTAACTATTCCAATTTAATTTGTTAAAAATTACGGGTCGTCACATAAATACCCCGTAATTTATGATTTTATAAAGTGAAATTTTCATAAATATATTATCAAATTTTTTGATATAATTCACTTATAAACATAAATGTACAATTTTAAAACATTTTATTTACTTTAAATTTTAATTAAGTTTACCACTTCATAATTTTATTTAAATTCCATATTATTTATCTTAACTTAACTTTTATTTTAAAATACATTTCACATTTTCCAAGTTAAGTTATATTTCAAATTTCAATTATAAACATTTATTTATTTAACTATTTTTAATTTATAGAAAATCAATAAAACTTTGTAAAATAAAAATCATTTTTAAATTCAAATTTAAATCAAATTAACTTATTTTCTTACTTAACTTAAATTCCATTTATAAACAAAATCAGAAATTCCAAAATCAATATATATTTCAAATTCTACTCCACCATTTATTTATTTCTTTTATTTAACTTGTGGAAAATCAATATATTTATAAAAGTCATTTTAAATTAAATTTAAATCAAAATATCATAATATTTACATTTTTATAATATTTTATAATTCAAGAAAATATATTAACCATGGTCTGTATATAATTTTCTAACCTAATTAGGTGATACGGATAATATATCATTTCAATCCGTAAATTACAAGGAAAAAGCCGGGTTTTATCATTTCAAACCCGCAATCCCAAGTAAATAAAAATAAATAAAAATCGTACAGGCCTATTATTTCAGCCCATAATGATTTTTCCCTATTCTAATGTCCGTTCGGGTATGTATCATTTCAACCCATGGTGATTCTATCTACAGGGAACTTGCAGTGTGATAAACTGATATGAATAAACATAATAGCATTATATAATAGTAATAAATGATATAACAGGTGTATAAAAAGGGGTGAACATCATATGATCATAGCATAGGCAGGTGTAATATGATAATAAAATTTACAGATTCAAATGCTATCAGTTTACTAATTATATAAGGGCAAAATGTCTGGTGAAGAATACTCACCTCTACAAGCTGGAGATAACAAATACAGACACACAACGGAGATCCAAAAAGGCATAAAAGCATGACTATGATTCAAATGAAGAAAAGCCAAAGCTATTTGTCTTGTACATATGAAACAAAACAATACATATAACAAGAATTTCAAACCAAAATATGGCATTAAACAAGCTATAATTAAGGAACAACAATTTATCAAACACTTGCACTTGCTTCCACCATCACTATGCTCAGCCTATAAGGTGATAAGGCACTGCCATGGGGTGTATTTGGTCAGGTATGGGTCATATATGCTCGGCCTAACAAGGGTAGTGAAGGTATAGAAGAGGTTTGAGTGATAAAGGGCACAAATATAAAAGCACAAGGCACAGGTGCATTTTGTGTAACAAGAAGTCACGACTATGTCCTTATGTGGTACGGCCAGGCCTGGTGGAGGTTAGGGGATGGTGTAGCAGTGGCTTAGGGTCAGGTAGAGGGTGGAGAAGATGGTGCAAGTGGTGGCCGAGAGGGGTATGTGGAGTGGTGATGCATGTAGAGGTCGGCTAGGTAGTTTAAGGGGTGTTTGTTATTGTTTTGTGGAGTTTTCAACTTTGGGATGGCCACGGCCTGTCATGTCAGTAGAGATGGAGGGGGTTGCAGTCGAGTATGGTGGTGGTGGAGGTGATGTTGAAGGAGGATCAACAATGGGCCGAGCATCATAGGTGAAACAAGGCAAACAAAATGAATAAAACAAGAAAAATGAGTAAGAAAAGTGAAAAACCATTACCAAATTTTTCTCAGAGATGCCTGGCCGTGAGAAGCTGATAAAAATGAGACGTTTCACGTGAAAAATGAGTAAGAAACTCATGATTGGAGTTATGGAAAGAACGGCCTATGAATTGAAAAGTCTAGCAAACCAAAAGTCATTGTTTTGAAACTTTTTGTCTCTTCAAATTTCCACTTTATATTCACATAAAATAAACAAATAAAACTCAGTAAATAACATAAAAACAAACTAAAATAAAGTGGAAAATAAAAATAAAGAATTAAGTTTTTAGGAAAATAGAAAAATAAATAAAGAAAATAGCTTATATTTTGAGACTAGCTTTAAAAATTGCAAATAAAATATAACTAACATAAGAAAATTATAACTCAACAAATTCTCATAATTAAATTCAAAGTCCAAAGGTGGAAACGAGAATAACATAATGCCTTAGGAAAAAATAGAAAATAAATAAAGAAAAATACGTTAGTTAATTTAAACTAGAAATTAAAATTGCAAACAACAATACAATTGACATTGGAGAATTTCATTTACACTTTTAAAAATGTTTTAAAAATAAAATATATGTACATAACATGATATATTACACACATATACACAAACTAGAATAAGATATGACAAATAAAAAATATCATTTATACAATTTAAAATAAACAATATTGTTAAATAAATCAATACACACGCAATATTGTAAAAAGCATAACTTTCACAATATAAATCGGATTTCAACGAAACGAAAAGTAGTATTCATAAAATTAAATCAATTTTCATAATAAAATATAAAATTATAGAAATAAAAATATTTAAATTTTAAATTTAGAAGTCAAAGTTTGGCCAGATTGACCAAAAATCCACTTTTTTGGAAATATTCAATTTATTCAGATTTGAAATTATAATTCACACAAAAATCAAAGTTTACATTTAAAATAACAAAATTTATTCATGTTAATAAATGAAATAAAGTTTTAAAATCAGAAATTCAAATAAAATAATCAAAATAAACCATTAAAATAAATCACAAAAATACAGGATTGTTACTCTCCCCCGCTCAAATCTTTTCGTCCCCGAAAAGGAATGAGGTACGAAAAATAAGGAAAAGCAAGATAGAAAGAAAACATATACTACCTGAAAAAACAATTCCGGATTCGAAGCACGAATTCTCTCATCCGTCTCCCAGATACAATCTCCATCATCAGTACTTCACCGTACTTAGATCAGACTAACAGTTTTCCTTCTTAGCATCTTCGTACCTCTGTCGACAATACGAAGTGGCTTCCTCTCGACAGTCAGATTAGGCTCAATATCCAAACTATCAAGAGCAGAAGGTTGAACAAAAAAGAGATGGGTCATGAAGATACTGGCGAAGATGTGAGACGTGGAATACATCATGCACTCCAGAAAGCTTCTCGGGCAAATTCAAACGATAAGCCAAAGAACCAACTCTTTCCACAATGCGGAGAGGACCCTCGAAGAGGAAGAAGGTAGGAATAGCTAGAAGGAAAAATAGGTTGGAAGACAAGGATGAACCATATTTCAAAACCATATACATTTCAATTTAAAAATTTATAACATTTTAAACATTTTATAATATGATGAATAGTCATTTGATTCAAATCTGATAGTTCGAAGTAAACAATATTTTAAAGAATTTTAAATTATTTAGAAAAGTAAAATAAATTATCAAAATATCCTTTATATAATACTTTATCAACATACTTTTATAACTCGATGTCTTAACAAGTTTACTTTCATTCCTGCAGACTCTGGCCATGCGTTGATGAGGCACAAAGCTAGAATTCTCCAAGTACTTAGTAGACTTGTTTCAACACCTAGTGAAAATAGTTGAAAAACCTTTCAAAAATAGATATGGAAAGTACAATCAATACCAATCAACCAAACCAAAACATTTGTCTAACCATGGATCGCAGATATACAATGGTTACGCCTGGATCCCCCATGAAACAATCCATATCCGTAAGCTTTCTCAGCCCTGCGAGTTACGCCATGATGACTAGTGGAATGCAGGATACACAATGGTTACGCCTGGATCCCCCAAAAAACAATCCGTACCCCTAGGCTGTCTCAGCCAGGAATTTTTGCTACTAATGCGACCTACATAGATTGCAGGATACACAATGGTTACGCCTGGATCCCCCAGGAAGCAATCCTACCCCTAGGCCATCTCATCCAGGCAGTTGCGCTATGCAGTCGCGCTCGTAAGACCATGGAGGTCGCCATGGAATTCGATGGACACTCGAGTATCATATCTGGAAAACCCAAATCAAAGAGAATAATATCGATAGAATGAATCCACAGTATGGCCAAAAAGCGGATATCAAGCAGAAGGCACTTTCCATATCTTTACTTTGAAAATATGTATCATATAGTACCTTCAAAATCGCTTTCAAACATCATACTTATATAAAGTCCATTATATATAAGATTTCATTTCAAATCGAATACTTTCCAAAATCAATAGTATATCAAATCATACATATATAGACTTTGATTATATAACATTTCTCTTTCCAAATTGAGTACCCTTTCCAAATCAACAGTTTAAAAATCAATTTCATACTTATACAAATCCATTTTATATAAGTTCGATAACTCCCAAATCAAGTTAATAAAACAAGATTCTCAATTTCAAACCATCAGTTTCAATTCAATTTAGTTTTCCAACAAAACCATTTCAAATATTATCAAATTTCAAATATAGATTTGATCCACAAAATAAACTATTCAATCTTAAATATATTTCAAAACTTAAATATACCATATTTCAAAACTAAATTTTATAATTTCGCATATCTCAAATTTTACTTCATTATTACTTAGTTTTGAAATATTTATTTCATAAATCCATAATTTTTAAATAAACTCAAAATACAAGTAAACCAAATATCCTTTCATGCTAATATAAACTTCAATTATTCATTTATCAAAATCAACTATCATTTCAAATTCACATTCTTTATCAAAATAAAGATTAAATCATTTCCAAACCATTTCAATCATCAAAATATCTAAAATCGTTACTAAGTTTAAAAGCGCCCTTTTAAAACCTTCAAACTATTAATTTCTATATGGAAAATCCAATTTACCATTCGAAAGATTATTATTCTATATATATATATACCTTATTCAAAACATGTCAAATCTATATTTCATACTAGTATAATTCAAAATAGTCATATTTATTTCACTCAACAAACAGTTTCAAACTTATATAAATCATATTACTTTATACTGTAATCATACAAAACTAAACTTATATTCTTCATCAAATACCTTATACCTTTCAAAATTTCTTAGCTTTGAAAAGTTAAACTTGATTTGGAAGTGCTCGAATCTTCAAAATAGTCGAAGACATCATATTTTCAATCCAAGAGTTGGAAATCACCAACAAATCAGTAAATCAATTCTGATAGACAAGGTTATACCAAAACAATTCTGAATCCCGAGGACTGAACACTGGCTTACTTTAAATCATTTCAAATATATATATACATATATCTTTCGAATATCAAACCATACTTCAAAATCTGAAATCAAAATTGGTTTCATAAAATCACTCGCATAGCAAAGCTACTGGAATGGCCTCTCTCCCACTCAGAAACTCGAAAATCAATGTCGACGATGCATGCATTCATCACCGAAATTATTTTCCAGCGACATAAGTGGGTTCTGGACTTTTATTTTCTTGAAACTTCTTTGAAATCACTTTGAAATCATTGGAATTCATTCAAATACATTTGAAACATTTTTATTCGGAAAAATCGTTAAATCATATTACTATTATATATTTTCCAAAATCTTAAAACCAATTTCAAAACACCGGAGTTCGATTCCTCAAAATTCAAATTCAAAACCCTTCAGTTATAAATCATTTTTATATATGTCAACTTCTTATACATTTTCAAAATTTCAAATCCTTTCGAAACTTCAAGTTTCATTTTTTCAAAAGGTATAAATCCTTATCGAAAACATTTCACTTTTATATAAAAAGTGGTCATACTTATCAAAATAATAATTTCGATGTATGCACAATTTCAAAATACAACCAAACACAAATTTTCAAGGAATTATTAAATGTTCCAAAATCAAAAGAATATAGATAGGGAAGACAAGAAAGGTTTTCAGAACAAGTGGGAGCATTCCAAAATTCAAAGGAGTCTTAATCGATAAGAATCCTAAATAAGATTAGAGATATAACCTGTGTCAATACAAAAGAATTCCCATACATAACTTGACAAAGGCTCAAGATATAATTATACGAAAACAGTAACATAAATATCCTCAGTTTGACAACATCAGCTAAGCAAAAGATACAATAGAGTTCATCGAAAGCAACCTAACATACTACTGATAATGAGCAGATCCACAAGTTACCCTTCCTACATAAACAAAGCATCAGTATTAATTCTTCCGGATGGTACATCAATGGGTCCAGAACACTCCCCCTCAATGTGCCCCCAACTTCTGCATTTCTTGCGTAATTGCACTACACTCCCATCTTCCTTAATGAACTGCGGGTACGCAGCCTTCCTTCAGTACTTCCTCATAGAACAATTCCTAGCTATATGCCTAGGCCTCCTACAGTGATAGAAAATGGTTGATTGGTCGACTGATGTAGTGGGTGAAGATTTTACTTTCTTCACCTTCTAGCGGCGACTGGGAAAGTGCCCCTTACTACGGTATCTAAAAAAGAAGATCTTGGATCAAAAACGCTTGCCCTCCATCTTCTTTCCTTTATCTCTCTTGCCACACATGGCGACAAAGTCACGCTTTTCCTTACATCGATAACAAATGACATGGTCGTAAGGACACGGTCCTGCTCTTTCCCTCCACAGATTTTCCCACTTCTCGATCGCTTCCTCCCGTTTCTTACATGCCAGTGCTCTTCGTGCTCGGCGAGCTGCTTTCTGCTCTTCTGATTTTTCCGTGCACAAATAGCTTCCTCTATAAAATAAAGAATTTGGATCAAACAAGATAGAAATTCAAATTCTAGCAAACCCTAAGAGAAGAGATTACTGACAAGGTGGATACGGAAAAGATGAAGTTTAGAAAACTTTGCTTTCAAAACAAAATTTTATACCAAAATAATCTTTAAAAATCTTTTAAAATCATTTGAAAATCATTTTACTTCGAAAATATATTCTCTCACAAAGAAATAATTCTGAGGTTGATTTCACTCATTCTAGGGTATTTTTACCCTATCTCAAATGAGTTTTTGCTCCGCAAGTTTAAGCTTTGCCTAAAACCAAAGCTCTAATACCAACTGTAACAACTCGATATTTTCAGCCATTCCCACCCACACATGCCGGACTTGAATTGCTCAAAATACCACATTGTAAATAAATTTGGAGCAAATGAAATATAATCTCACAATCACAGACACAGAAATATCAAAATAACTCGCAGCGGAAATTAAAATACCATAGTAGTTCATGAAGCTACTAAAACAAACTCTCAAAACCTAATACATAATATCAGTCTGAAAAAATATACAATAGAAATCTCAAATACATAGAAGTTTATAAATACCAGAGCTGAAATAGAACAACTGAAACTAAACGGGAATAGATAACTAGACAAGCAGAATCTCCAGCGATTCCTAGCTCCAGAAAAAGAAATCCAAAGCTAAGCTGTAAATATTCAGGCTGACCCAAGCGTAAAGTAAAATACAAAACACTCGATTCAGGACATACATACTTATATAATGTAAACCAACTCAAGTGAACTGTAGTAGTAATGCACAATAACTTAAAGGATGGGATCGCCCATCCTCTAAGCATCAGTTAAACCATAAATTAAATACCTTCCGTGGTTAAAATTCCAAAATGGTATTTTATACATCTAAATCAAATATCATTTCAAAATATCAAAATATCATATCATTCCAAACCTCATACATTTTATTTAATTTAAATACCAATCCAAATCACATTTCAAAATGGTTTATATTTCAAATCAAATATTCCATTTAAAACCAATTAAAATTAAGTTATTATATTTAAATCAGATATTTAATTCTCAAAATTTTACCATTTTCAGAATTCATTTACTCACTTATATTTATTAAAACGGTGAAATTTCAGTTTTCGCGGTATTTACAAAATGCTACGGAAAGCTACATTTTAAAACAGCTCAATTTAACAAAGATAGCATTTTACAGAAACGCTGTAATAGTTCATGTTTCAAATAAAGCTTTAGTTCAATTCTGCAACTACAGCACTTACAAAGTGTTGCAATAGGCCTTAGTTCATTTTTGCCTTTTAGTTCATTTATATCAATTACAGCATTTACAAAATGTTATAATATCTTTAACTTTAGAAATGATTGTACTTCAGAAATGCTGTCAAATTTAAATTCCAAATCTTCCAATACAATTTCATAAACAATTAAAATTTAATTTAAAACCATTTTAACTTATAAAAATCATATTTTCTCACTTTAAAAACAATCATTTAAATACCCCTCAATTTATGATTTTATAAAGTGAAATTTTCACAAATAATTATCAAATCTATTGATATAATTCACTTATAAACATAAATGTACAATTTTATAAAATTTTATTTACTTTACATTTTAATTAAGTTTACCATTTCATAATTTTATTTAAATTCCATTTTATTTATCTTAACTTAACTTTTATTCTAAAACACATTTCATATTTTCCAAGTTAAGTTATATTTCAAATTTCAATTATAAACATTTATTTATTACTATTTTTAATTTATAGAAAATCAATAACACTTTATAAAAATCATTTTTAAATTCAAATTTAAATCAAATTATATTATTTTCGTACTTAACTTAAATTCCATGTATAAACAAAATCAGATTTTCCAAAATTAACTTATATTTCAAATTCTACTTTACCATTTATTTATTTCACTTATTTAACTTGTAGAAAATCAATAATATTTATAATAATCATTTTAAATTAAATTAAAATCAAAATATCATAATATTTACATTTTTATAATATTTTATAAATTCAAGAAAATATATTAACCTCGGATCTGTATATAATTTTCTAACCTAAGTTAGGTGATACGGATAATACATCATTTCAATCCGTAAATTACAAAGGAAAATTCTGGGTTTTTATCATTTCAAACCCGTAATCCCAAGTAAATAAAAATAAATAAAAATCGTTCAGGCCTATTATTTAAGCCCATAATGATTTTTCCCTATTCTAATGTCCGTTCGGGTATGTATCATTTCAACCCATAGTGATTCTATCTACAGGGAACTTGCAGTGTGATAAACTAATATGAATAAATAGAATAGCATTATATAATAGTAACAGATAATATAACAGGTGTATAAATAGGGGTGAACATCATATGATCATAGCATAGGCAGGTGTAATATGATAATAAAATTTACATATTCAAATGCTACCAGATTACTAATTGTATAAGTACAAAATGTCTGGTGAAAAATACTCACCTCTACAAGCTGGAGATAACAAATACAGACACACAACATAGATCCAAAAAGGCACGAAAGCATGACTACGATTCAAGTGAGGAAAATCCAAAGCTATTTTTCTTGTACATATGAAACAAAACAATACATATAACATGAATTTCAAACCAAAATATGACATTAAACAAGCTAGAATTAAGGAACAACAAGTTATCAAACACTTGCACTTGCTTCCACCATCACTATGTTCAGCCTATAGGGTGATAAGGCACTGCAATGGGGTGTATTTGGTCAGGTATGGGTCATATATGCTCGGCCTAACAAGGGTAGTGAAGGTATGGAAGTGGTTTGAGTGATAAAGGGCATAAATATACAAACACAAGGCAAAGGTGCATTTTTGTGTAACAACAAGTCACGGCTATGGCCTTATGTGGCATGACCAGACCTGGTGGAGGTTAGCGGATGGTGCAGCAGTGGCTTAAGGTCAGGTAGAGGCTGGAAATGGTGGTGCGAGTGGTGGCCGAGAGGGGTATGTGGAGTGGTGATGCATGTAGAGGTCGGCTAGGTAGTTTAAGGGGTGTTTGTTATTGTTTTGTGGAGTTTTCAACTTTGGGATAGCCACGGCCTGTCATGTCAGTGGAGATGGAGGGGGTTGCAGCCGAGTATGGTGGTGGTGGAGGTGATGTTGAAGGAGGAGTAGCAATGTGCTGAGCATCATAGGTGAAACAAAGGCAAACAAAATGAATAAAACAAGAAGAAAAATGAGTAAGAAAAGTGAAAAAACCATTACCAAAATTATCTCAGAAATGCTTGGCCGTGAGAAGCTGATAAAAATGAGATGTTTCACGTGAAAAATGAGTAAGAAACTCACGATTAGAGTTATGGAAAGAACGGCCTATAAATTGAAAAGTCTAGCAAACCAAAAGTCATTGTTTTGAAACTTTTTGTCTCTTCAAATTTCCACTTTATATTCACATAAAATAGACAAACAAAACTCAGTAAATAACATAAAAACAAACTGAAATAAAGTGGAAAAGAAAAATAAAGAATTAATTGTGAAGGTCCGCAAATCCGTACTCCGTTTGATCTGGCAAAATCCACAACAATTCAGCCCAAAGTGGAACAAATGTACGAGTTTTCGGGTTTAAAGAAGAAAGAGGTTGAAGAAGAAGAAAAGAAAACAATAACAGAATCTCACATATCGCAGCGGAACAAATAGAATAGATAAATGAATATCATTAAAACTAAGAACTATATTAGTTATTACATTACATCACATTATATTATCAGAGTGTTACAACAACAAACAGCGGAAAAGAATATAACATATATTAGTGATACGCTTCGCCATCCAGCTCCAACTCCCGATCTTCATAGCAACTTCTTGACTTTGCTCTCGAATAATGATAACCTAACTTTAGGCTACCCGTGTGGAAAATTTTGGGCACCTAGAGCTTAGAAAGGGAACAGTAAACTCCAGGTCAGTCGTTGGACTGGTGTGAGATCTTAAAAATAGTTATTTTCACGAAGAAAATAAAAGAAGTCCGCTATGCTTTTTGGAAAATGAAACTACCATAAGGCCTCCCGCCACACAGACAATGCAAACGCAGAATTGGAGGATATTTCTCCTTGTGATAGTCAAACATGCTTGATACGCAAAATTCTTTTATATTATTATTAGTGCATAGTGTGGAAAACATTCGAAAGTATAATATTAATCTTAGCCAGCATAGGCATTTCGCACTTATGCCTACTATAGCTACCATGTTCAATAGCAGGTTACCGCCATATTCCATAGCAGGTTATACAACTAAAACCGTACAGGGCGCGTATTGTTTCTTTAGATTTCCAACCAATGGTCAGGCTAAGGAACTTCCTACTACCACATGGGTACGCCTCTGGAAGGATATCCCGAGAACCTACCCGGATCTCTGCCAACACAAAGCCGGGTTACCTCTGTAACTAGGTAACTACTACTCTAGTATACCATCCCCCGTTCGTTTGCAACCTTTATCCGAGGATCCTCAACCACAAAGAAATAGCCACAAAGAGTAATAGATTTGCAGCAACCACATATGTTAAATATCCGAGCTCTATACCATGATACTACCCTTTTCTAGAAGGAAATGACATACCCTAAAGGGCGCGACCCTCATAACCTTGCCTCATCTTTTTTGTTTTGACCATTTCCGGGGTGTGAGGTCCGACGAAGTCTCGTCTACAAAGCTACACTTTTCACAAAGTCATGCTTCGATCAACAAATGATCTGCAGCACTTCGTATGCCACATTACTAGTTTTTGAAATATATTACTAATAACCATCAACTACATAACCTCTGAGCTCGTACGTCTCGGAGAAGGGTGTTAAGCTAAGATAATAAATTCTTTGCCACCAACAGAAATGTATTTGATAGAAACTAGCTTTACATCTCAAAGTATAACGTCAGACACACATCCATACAAGTCCATTCCGGGATCGAACAGAACCGAAGGCACTTTAAAGAAGCACTTGCAAATCCGGATATTTACTAATCACATTCGGAATCCCCATCACAAAGGGTGATAAAATCTCTATACCGGAGCAACCCGGTGCAGAGACATTCGACAGGTAATCCTTTCGTTTTCGAAAATATCCGGTCTTCAACACCATCTTCAAATGCAATCCCATTTCGTCGTATCGTTATTCGGAATGGGTTTTATGACACAAGGTCCTCTCCCGGCTAATCCGAATAACGAGCGCTTATTTTTAAAAATAAGTGTTCAATCAGATTTCAAACAAATCACAACAATTTTCACTTTGATCTTTTCAAATAAAAGATCCATCACAATCACAAAGGTTCGATGTGGGTTTCGAATATCCATTTGGAATCCGACTCCTGGTCGCATCGATATTCAAATGTCGTTTAATGGCAAATATTGATATTTGGTTATTTAACAATTAATCAACATTCAGAACAATCACCAAGATTTAAATAATTTTTCCCTCAATTTTTTTTTCAATATATCTTCACAAGATATAATTTTAGCACTTCAACTATTTGAAACCAAATTTCAAATCACTTTTAGCAGTTCAATACTTTGAAAACAATTTCAAATCATTTTTCCTTACGCGAAAAACATTTCCAAATATTTATTCATTTCCACTGAAAATCTGCCGAGTTCAAATACTTTAAAATAATTTAAAATGCTTATCCAAAATATACTTGGAAACGTTTAAAATAAACTATTTTAAAATATTTGCTTAAATATTAGTTATGAAAATATTGTACTAATGTCTCATAAAAAAAATTCAAGTCCAAACTAATTTTTAAATAAAATAAATATATAGAATATAACTGTTTAAATATTCAACTTCTAAAACCAATATCAATTACATCTTTAAATCATTACTTCCACACTTAATTAAATAAATCATTGCTTTAAGATTTACAAAATAACTTAAAGAAACTAATTTCTCCAAAATATACTTTTAAAACCAACCCTAGAACTTTTAACTTATAGTTCAAAAGCTATTTTACAAACATACTCGGCTTTTCGGGGAAAATACACCTTCTTTTCAAAATGGATCATTTTAAATCAATTAATAAATCCTTCTGGATTTATTTTAAATTTACGTTCCAAATCCGTAACTTCCTTTCCACACTTTTAAAAGCAAAACAATATTTGTTTTTAAAATAAATTTCTCTTTCTTTTATAAAATTCCTATTTGTGGATTCAAATTCCCAAATATTCACTGATATATGATTTTTAAATCGATTTTTAATTATTCACTATCAACAACCCAATCAATTTTCAAATTGATTTCCAAATTTTATTTTAAACACCAAATCAAATTCCAAATTGATTTCTGAATTTACTTCAACCAATTCGATTTTCAATCAAACACCAAACCAATTTTCATATGGATTTCCTAAAGATTTATTCTTTTTAACACCAAATCAATTTTCGAATTTATTTTTAAAACAAATTCCTTTATCCCTTCCAAATTATTTAAAATCCGTATTTTTAAGAATAAATTCTTCAATTCTTTTATTAAACTTTTTGAAATCCATTTATTAAACGTTTTCCCATATTTTGGAATTTTATTCAATAGGATTTCACTATAGATTTTCTACTTAAATTTAAAAATCCAATTTTTATTTATTTCTGGTATCTTACGATACCAAAAATAAATTGGAATAAATTTTTGCCTTCAACGATTTCAATTACAATATAATCACACACAGATTATAAATAAATAAACACACACATATGAAAAAAAAATCAAATGTTTAAGGAATCTAGTTGGTTCCCTCCAACCTGTTTCCCTACATCCACAGATGTTAGCACAACAATTAAATACACATTCCACTTCGAGGTGGAATATCGTGGTATATGGGATTTATAAAATATCATCCGCTATTATACGGCGTATAGGGTCTATTTCAAAACAAATAATAGCAACCATCATCCAAGCACACAATCAACAATTTTAAATTTAACTATTTGAATTTTAAATCAAAAAAATATTTGACTGAGTGAGAAGATCTCACCTTCGCACCTTTATTTTGCAATCCATTTCCCATTCAAGTTTGTTTCAGACCTTGCATAACAATTGTATGATTTTAATTAATATTCGAACAAATCGAATAATCAATTATTGTTTAATTTAAGCTAATAAATTTAATTTTAATTCAACTAATATTATTAACTTTTAAACTAATGTTTTAATTTTAAACAAAGAATTAAATTTGTAAACCCATTTTCCTTTAATAAATTTAATTAACTAACAATTTTGATTTTAAACTTATTTTTTTTTAATTTTAAACAAGTTCCTTTTTAATAAATTCATTTAACTAAAAATAAAATTTAATACTAAATTTGCTTTAATAAATTATTTTTAGTAACTAGATAAATTAAATAGGTTAATAAACAAATAACTCACCAATCCATTTTCTTTAAATAAATTAGCAAATTACAGTCTGTAAATGTATATGTATAAATTGGAAAAACGCACATATACCTCACTGACTCACCATGCCAAGCCCTAACTCGGCCACGATGTCGCCGCTTCTGCCATCATGTCAGACTTCTATCGAGTCGCCTCCTCAGTATTCCGAGTTCGCACGCGTGCCGCCAGATGATGCCTGCTGCAGTCGAATTCGATTGACCTGCCGCCACTGTCGCGATCCCTTCCTAGTTTCGATCGCGACTTCACGCCGCCTCTTTTTTTGAGAAGATGGTGATTACAGGTGTTCGCCATTTTTTCGATTTCGATTTTCCTTTTTTATTTTTAGTTTACGATGCCCAATCGTTTATTTTGATTTGAACGTGAAGGTAGGATAGGGTGGCGTGCGTACGAAGGTAGGGCTTGACTTTCTAATTGATTTTTATAATTTTATATTCAAAATATCTCGTATATCCAAACTCGAAATCCCGAACTCCTATCGAGGCGTGTCGCCTAGCGTTTCCAACGTTATAACCATATTCCAAACCCAGTGGAATAAACCTCAGGCTCCAATTTGATCGTATGTGGAGGATAGCTATTTAAATCGACTATTTAAATTAAATTCAACTAAATTATTTCTAGACGTTTCCAGACCGAACGACCAAACGATGAATCCAAACCCTATGAAATTTGAAAACCGATAATAACAAAATATTACGGATTTAATGGAACTGGTTTCGTCGAAATTCGAGACTGTGCCTCGGAAGGCTATTTTTAATATCGATTTAAACGATATATTTTCAAAACTGATCAAACATTTCGAATTTCAAATTGTAACACTTCCATTACCTTCAGTATTATTAATATAGATTTTCCATGCCTTCAAATTATTTTTTAACAAGCTTGAAATTGAAGATTCAATTTTTTTTAATCCAATTTAATAAATTAAATTCAATAATTAAATTGCCAAATTCATTCTGATATTTGAAATTCTAGTTAAAATAACTTTCAAACATTTAAAATCAATTAAATATTTCAATTTCAAATATTGAAATTTCCGGGTCGTCACATCCTTCCCCCCTTAAAAGAATTTCTTCCCGAAATTACTAGTTAAGAAGAATGATCCTTAACCCGTTTATCATTTCCCCAAAACCCAACAGTTTCAAGTTTCCAAAACAAATCTTCCTATTAGAGATCCATTATCATTTCAACTAACTTTTCGAAATCTTTCATGGTTCCCAAACAACATTGTTTTCCTAATAATTCAAGTTTAAATTTAAATTCAAATTTTCAAAATTTCAAAATTTCTCAAAAATTTTCTAACTCCCTAAATTTTCGAAAAATTTCGCCAGCGTCTCCTTTGCGTGGCTAGCTCGGTACGACTACAAAATGGCACCATAGGCCCCCAGATTCAAAACGAAAACGTAAAGCCAAGTGGCTAGACAAGAAAATCACCAAATTTCATATATAAATTTAAATACATACCTCTTTGTCGAGCAATTCAATTCTATCTTCAAAATCAAAATCCCAATTCCATTTCCTTTAATACACCTGTACATCCTTCTAGCCATAATATCCAATTACAAGATTCAAATTTATTTTGCACATTCCTTTACAAATTTTCAATATGTACTTCTTATACCATCTTTACTTCACTATTGAAGTTATACATCCATTTTATTTCAATCTTAAATTTTCAATTTCATTTGAATTCAATTTACACTTTCAATATAATTTGGATTCAATTTACCTTTTGAATATTGAATTATATCAACCATCTTTCATTCAAAACTGATTCATATAACTATTTAAATTAGCTTCGTTTACTAATTCACTACAAATTCCAATTCATTTTATCTCAACCCAGTTTTTATTTTTATTTTATTTATTTTATTTTTTTATTTCCACCTTTATTATCTTTAGTTCACTTTGAACTAATTTTACAACTTCATTTTATTTCACACAATTCAAATTGGTTTTCAATATTCAGTTTCAATTCCAGTTTTAATCTTTTGTCCATTCCCTTATTCACAATTACCATTTCACGATTTCCAATTTAACCTTCACTTAATTATTAACCTGGTATATTCCCAATACAAAATTTACTTAAGAATTTTACACTTCATTTCTTAAGTTCAATGCATATATTCTATATACTTCTTATATTTATCTTTAATTTATCACTTTGGTTTATATTTACTTATATTAAACAGGATTTCCAATTCTATATGAATTCCATTTACTTCCATTTAAAAATATTGGATTCAATTCATTTTAAACCTTATTTATTTCGTCATTCCTTCAATTGGTTTCACTTACTAATTCCATTTCAATACTTTGCTTTGTTATCACAAATCAAATTCAATTCCAATTCCAGTTCTATTTACTTACAAATTCAAAATGAATTTCAACATTCAATTTCACTTTCATTTACTTGTAATTGTAAATTTATTCATTCATTCGCAACTTTATTTTCCACATTAATAAATTTTATTCCATAACTATTTTTATAAGATTCCAGAGTCTTTTCAACAATTCAAAACCATTTTTGAAATCAATGCAAATTATCCCTTTAAATTTCTAAACCAACCCAGTTTCCAAACAACTTTAATTCAAAATAATTTGGCAGTAATTCCTCTCTTGAAAACTCGAAAATGAACATCGATGATGCTGTAGTCATCACTGAAATTATTTTTCGACGACCTAAAAGAGTTTAGAGCCTTCATCCCTCCAAAACCTTTGAAATCCATTTTCAAAATCAAAAGGGATTTAAACTTTCCAAATCTCCAAAATTTTCAAATTCTTCTCAAAACATTTTCCATTTCAAATTACAAATTACATTTACAATTTATATTCTCAAATTCCAATTGTATGTGAATTTATTTCTTAATTTTGGAGTTATGATGTCAATTTCTTATTCAAATGATAATAATATTATCACTTCCTAACAATCAAGCAACCATAAACTATATAATTTATGGAAAATTATTCTATTTATATACGAAATGGTTTTGGGTAAAATTATTTCATTTACCCTACTTTAGAACAATATCGTGTCGAATTGTTCTGTATTAGTGTTTAGAGATCCCTATCGATAGAGTTGTACAGACTATAACGACCAGAATCCATATACCACTCAACAAACCAATCACCACAATATAAAATATATTTTTTTATATATTCACCAACAAATACGTGCTCATATCTATTATTACATTCAAACTCATTCTAGAGTACTACCGACTCTATCTCTAATGAGTAACACCCAACAGAGCCAAGGTTGTCGCCTAACCAAATGCTATGATACCACATGTGAAGGCCCGCAAATCCGTACTCCTTTTGAGCTGTCAAAATCCACAACAATTCAGCCCAAAGTGGAACAAATATACGAGTCTTCGGGTTTAAAGAAGAAAAAGGTAGAAGAAGAAGAAAAGAAAACAATAACAGAATCTCACATATCGCAGCAGAACAAATATAATAGACAAATGAATATCTTGAAAACGAAGAACTATATCAGTTATTACATTACATCACATTATTACAACAACAAACAGCGGAAAAGAATATAACATATATTAGTGATACGCTTCGCCATCCAGCTCCAACTCCTGATCTTCACAGCAACTTCTTGACTTTGCTACCAAATAATGATAACCTGACTCTAGGCTTCCCGTGTGGAAAATTTTGAGCACACAGAGTTTAGAAAGGGAACAATAAACTCTAGGTCAGTCGTGGGACTGGCGTGAGATCTTAAAAACAGTTATTTTCACAAAGAAAATAAAAGAAATCCGCTATGCTTTTTGGAAAATGAAACTACCATAAGGCCTCCCGCCACACACACAATGCAAACGTAGAATTGAAGGAGATTTCTCCTTATGATAGTCAAGCATGCTTGATACGCAAAAGCCTTTGATATTATTATTGTTATTAGTGCATAGTGTGGAAAACATTTCGAAAGTATAATATTAATCTTAGCCAGCATAGGCATTTCGCACTTATGCCTACTATAGCTACCATGTTCAATAGCAGGTTACCGCCACATTCCATGGCAGGTTATACAACTAAAACCGTACAGGGCGCGTATTGTTTCTTTAGATTTCCAACCAATGGTCAGGCTAAGGAACTTCCTACTGCCACATGGGTACGCCTCTGAAGGGACGTCCCGAGAACCTACCCGGATCTCTGCAAACACAAGGTTGGGTTACATCTGTAACTAGGTAACTACTACTTGAGTATGTCATCCCCTGGTCATTTGCGACCTTTATCTGAGGATCCTCAACTACAAAGCAACAACCACAAAGAGTGAAAGATTTGCAGCAACCACATAGGTTAAATATCTGGTTTCCATACCATGATACCACGACCCTCATAACCGTGTCGCATCTTTCCTGTTTTGACCATTTCCGAGGTGTGAGGTCCGACGAAGTCTCGTCCACAAAGTCATGCTTCGATCAACAAATGATCTGCAGCACTTCGTAGGCCACATTACCAGTTTTGAGAATATATCACTAATAACCGTCAACTACATAACCTCTGAGCTCGTACGTCTCAGAGAAGGGTGTTAAGCTAAGAGAATAAATTCTCCGCCACCAACAGAAATGTATTTGATAGAAACCAGCTTTACATCTCAAAGTGTAACGTCAGACACACATCCATACAAGTCCGTACTGGGATCAAACGGAACCGAAGGCACTTCAAAGAAACCCTTGCAAATCCGGATATTTACTAATCACATCTAGAATCCCCATCACAAAAGGTGATAAAATCTCTTTACGGGAGCAACCCGGTGCAGAGACATTCGACAGGTAATCATTTCGTATTTGAAATTATCCGGTCTTCAACACCATCTTCAAATGCAATTCCATTTCGTCGTATCGTCATTCGGAATGGGTTTTATGACACAAGGTCCTTTCCCAGCTAATCCGAATAACGAGCGCTTATTTTTAAAAATAAGCGTTCAATAAGATTTCAAACAAATCACAACAAATTTACACTTTGATCTTTTTAAATAAAAGATCCATCACAATCACAAAGGTTCGATGTGGGTTTCGAATATCCATTTGGAATTCGACTCCCGGTCTCATCGAAATTCGAATGTCGTTTAAAGGAAAATATTGATAGTTGGTTATTTAACTATTAATCAACATTCACAATAATCACCAAGATTTAAATAATTTTTCCCTCAATTTTTTTTCAATATATCTTCGCAAGATATAATTTTAGCACTTCAACTATTTGAAAACAAATTTCAAATCACTTTTCGCAATTCAATATTTTAAAAACAATTTCAAATCATTTTTCCTTACGCGAAAAAAATTTCCAAATATTTATTCATTTCCACTGAAAATCTGCCGAGTTCAAATACTTTAAAGTAATTTAAAATGCATATCCAAAATATAATTGGAAACGTTTGAAATAAACTATTTTAAAATACTTGCTTAAATATTAGTTATGAAAATAATGTACTAATGTCTCATAAAAAAATTCAAGTCCAAACTAATTTTTAAATAAAATTAATATATAGGATATAACTATTTAAATATTCAATTTCTAAAACCAATATCAATAACATCTTTAAATCATTACTTCCACACTAAATTAAATAAATCATTGCTTTAAGATTTACAAAATAACTTAAAGAAACTAATTTCTCCAAAATATACTTTTAAAACCAACCCTATAACTTTTAACTTATAGTTCAAAAGCTATTTTACAAACGTACTCAGCTTTTCGGGGAAAATACACCTTCCTTTTCAAAATGAATCATTTTAAATCAATTAATAAATCCTTCTGGATTTATTTTGAATTTACGTTCCAAATCCGTAACTTCCTTTCCTCACTTTTAAAAGTAAAACAATATTTATTTTTAAAATAAATTTCTCTTTCTTTTATAAAATTCCTATTTGTGGATTCAAATTCCCAAATATTCACTGATATATGATTTTTAAAACGATTTTTAATTATTCACTATCAACAACCCAATCAATTTTCAAATTGATTTCCAAACTTTATTTTAAACACCAAATCAAATTCCAAATTGATTTCTGAATTTACTTCAACACCAATTCGATTTTCAATCAAACACCAAACCAATTTTCATACGGATTTCCCAAAGATTTATTCTTTTTAACACCAAATCAATTTCCGAATTTATTTTTAAAATAAATTCCTTTATCTCTTCCAAATTATTTAAAATCCGTATTTTTAAGAATAAATTCTTCAATTCTTTTATTAAACTTTTTGAAATCCATTTATTAAACTTTTTCCCATATTTTGGAATTTTATTCAATAGGATTTCACTATAGATTTTCTAATTAAATTTAAAAATCCAATTTTTATTTATTTCTGGTATCTTACGATACCAAAAATAAATTCAACTAAATTTTAGCCTTCAACGATTTCAATTACAATATAATCACACACAGATTATAAATAAATAAACACACACATATGAAACAAAATCAAATGTTTGAGGAATCCAGTTGGATCCCTCCAACCTGTTTCCCTACATCCACTGATGTTAGCACAACAATTAAATACCCATTCCACTTCAAGGTGGAATATCGTGGTATATGGGATTTATAAAATATCATCCGCTATTATGCGGCGCATAGGATCTATTTCAAAACAAATAATAGCAACCATCATCCAAGCACTCAATCAACAATTTTAAATTTAACTATTTGAATTTTAAATCAGAAAAATATTTGATTGTGTGAGAAGATCTCACCTTCGCACCTTTATTTTGCAATCCATTTCCCATTCAAGTTTATTTCAGACCTTGCATAACAATTGTATGATTTTAATTAATATTCGAACAAATCGAAGAATCAATTATTGTTTAATTTAAGCTAATAAATTTAATTTTAATTCAAATAATATTATTAATTTTTAAACTAATGATTTAATTTTAAACAAAGAATTAAATTTGTAAACCCATTTCCTTTAATAAATTTAATTAACTAACAATTTTGATTTTAAAATTATATTTTTTTAATTTTAAACAAGTTCCTTTTTAATAAATTTATTTAACTAAAAATCTAATTTAATACTAAATTTGCTTTAATAAATTATTTTTAGTAACTAGGTAAATTAAATAGCTTAATAAACAAATAACTCACCAAATCCATTTTCTTTAAAAAAATTAGCAAATTACAATATGTAAATGTATATGTATAAATTGGAAAAATGCACATATACCTCACTGACTCACCATGCCAAGCCCTAACTCAGCCACGATGTCGCCGCTTCTGCCATCACGTCAGACTTCTATCAAGTCGCCTCCTCAGTATTCCGAGTTCGCACGCGTGCCGCCAGATGATGCCTGCTGCAGTCGAATTCGATTGACCTGCCGCCACTGTCGCGATCCCTTCCTAGTTTCGATCGCGACTTCACGCCGCCTCTTTGTTCGAGCCTCTTGATGGACTCATGGAGGAAGCACGCGATGATTTCGATTGGACAAGGAGGGTTTAATCTTATTATACGAACGAATTTGATTTATTTGAGAAGGCGACGGGTAGGGTTTTTGAAATGAGGTGTAGGGATCCGATTTATCTTGGAATCGTTTGAGAAGATGGTGATTACAGGCATTTGCCATTTTTCTAATTTCGATTTTCCTTTTTTTATTTTTAGTTTAAGATGCTCAGTCGTTTATTTTGATTTGAACGTGAAGGTAGGATAGGGTGGCGTGCGTACGAAGGTAGGGTTTGACTTTCTAATTGATTTTTATAATTTTATATTCAAAATATGTCATATATCCAAACTCGAAATCCCGACTCTTATCGAGGCGTGTCGCCTAGTGTTTCCAACGTTATAACCATATTCCAAACCTAGTGGAACAAATCTCGGGCTCCAATTTGATCGTATGTTGAGCATAGCTATTTAAATCGACTATTTAAATTAAATTCAACTAAATTATTTCTAGACGTTTCCAGATCGAACGACCAAACGGTGAATCCAAAGCTATGAAATTTGAAAACCGTTAATAATAAAATATTACAGATTCAATGGAACTGGTTTCATCGAAATTCGAGACTGTGCCTCGGAAGGCTATTTTTAAATATCGATTTAAACGATATATTTTCAAACCTGATCAAACATTTTGAATTTCAAATTGTAACACTTCCATACCTTCAGTATTATTAATATAGATTTTCCAAGCCTTCAAATTATTTTTTAACAAGCTTGAAATTGAAGATTCAATTTTTTTTATATAATTTAATAAATTAAATTCAATAATTAAATTGCCAAATTCATTCTGATATTTGAAATTCAAGTTAAAATAACATTCAAACATTTAAAATCAATTAAATATTTCAATTTCAAATATTGAAATTTCCGGGTCGTCGCATTAATTTTTTAGGAAAATATAAAAATAAATAAAGAAAATAGCTTATAGCTTTAAAAATTGCAAATAAAATATAACTAACACTAGAAAATTATAATTCAACAAATTCTCATAATTAAATTCAAAGTACAAAACAAAATAAAAGGTGTAAGTGAGAATAAAATAATGTCTTAGGAAAAATAGAAAATAAATAAAGAAAAATACATTAGTTAATTTAAACTAGAAATTAAAATTGCAAACAACAATACAACTGACATTGGAGAATTTCAGTTACACTTTTAAAAATGTTTTAAAAATAAAATATATATACATAACATGATATATTACACACATATACACAAATTGGAATAAGATATGACAAATAAAATATATTATTAATACAATTTAAAGTAAACAATATTGTTAAATAAATCAATACGCACACAATATTGTAATAAGCATAACTTTCACCATATAAATCGGATTTCAAAGAAACAAAAAGCAGTGTTCATAAAATTAAATCTATTTTCATAATAAAATATAAAATTAAAGAATTAAAATTTTTAAATTTTTAAATTTTTAAATTTTTAAATTTAGAAGTCAAAGTTTGACCAGATTGACTAAAAATCCACTTTTCTGGAAATATTCAATTTATTCGGGTTTGAAATTATAATTCACACAAAAATCAAAGTTTATATTTAAAATAATTTTTTTTATTCGTCTTAATAAATAAAATAAAGTTTTAAAATCAGGAATTCAAATAAAATAATCAAAACAAACCATTAAAATAAATCACAAAAATACAGGGTTGTTACAATATTCATTTCATTTATCAAAATCAACTTGATTTAACACCATTTAAGTTACGTTACATTTCAACTTCATTTACATTCACTCCACTATAAAACTTAAGTTTACTACTAATTTAATTGAAATTCCATTTTATTTAACTTTTACTTAAGTCAAATTCATAACTATTCAAATTCAGATTTTGTTTTGCTTAACAAAATTGTTTAACCATTTTAACAATTGGTTTACTTACATGTCTCACCTTATAAGTTATGCAACTTATTTATTCAAACTTCCCAATTCATATTATATGATCACTTACCATTTCAGTTTAATTTCCATTTCAATAACTCAACTAATCTAGTTTAAATTATTTAACCTTCCTTACTTAAATTCCAAATCATATATTTTATTATGCTAACTCAAAATTCTATAACTTTACCAAAATTAAATTTTTATTTCATATTATAAGCACAAACTCGTTTTACTTATATTTATCAATTTCAACTTGGATTTTAAATTCAAATTTGTTTCTCACAACATAATTTCAATTTTCAATTTACTATGGTAGTAAATCAATCACATAGAAACTCCAAAATGATACTGATGATGGTGAAGTCATCACCCTTATTATTTCCCAACAACAGTAGTGAATTCGGTGCTTTATATTCTTTTAAAAAATTCTTTTTGTTATTAGATCACATTTATAAATCCATACTTATATAATTTCAATATTCAGTTCACTTGTATAAGATTGATTTCAAATTCATTTATCTTATTTAGATTTATAACAATATAATCACTTTAAATTTGAAAAAAAAAACTTTCAAAATCAACAGAATTCAACATTTTCAAAATTCTTAATTTAAATTCATTTTCATTAACAACTCAAATAGTTGTATTTCTTATATATAAGATTATTTCACAATTGTATATCATATTAATTATAATTCCATACTTATAATTCAATTGCTTATATAATTATTCTTTTACAATTGTTGCTTTTTATTTAGATTATTGAAACGGCTTTTATTAACTTATATATATTTACATTTTCAAACAACCAAACAATTCATATATATACACTTTAATAATTTTTGAAAAATTATTCCTTTTATATATAAAATATAATCGAGGTAAAATTATTTCATTTACCCAATTTAAAATGATACTATATCGACTTGATTCGTATAAGTGTTTAGGAATCCCTATTGATAATATGGCATCCCACATACCGACCAGAATTCAAAACAGCTCAATGGATAAGAAAACATAATATAAAACATTTTATATCACTAACAAATACGCGCTCAAATATATAATACACTCAAACTCAATCTAGGGAGTTATTGTCCCTATCTATACTGAGTACACATCAAAGCCTAGGAATATAAAAAATCTAAGCTTTGATACCACGTGTGAAGGACGGGAAACTCCGCACTCGCCCCGGTAGGCTTTTCAACCATCCCGCTACCCTTCTGCTTTTCATTATGGGGGTACTCCTTCTTTTCAAAATGGAGGTGACCACAAGTGGTACCTCAGATCTTCTTTTACAGCAAGCCTCTCGACTATCAACCAACCCTTTCACACTAGGGACATGTAGGGGTAAGAGTCTAAGCTTCGTCGCTGTTCACAAAGTGAGAACCCCTATCATGCTGAACATAGTCAAACAAATCTGATACCCTTTGAATCGACAATAATCCACACATGTCCTACCCAAACAACACAGGCTGGGGAAAGTCAAGAGAAAGAAAAGAAGAGAGAAGAAGAGAAGAGAAGAAAGAAAAAAGATAGAACCAAATAGAAAAATACAGAATCTCACATCGCAGCGGAAAACATATGACATCATATCAATGATCTTTACAAAACATAAACTGTATATACATACATCAATCAGAGTTCAATAATCAATCAATAGTTATCAGCCTGGACAGTTATAATGACTTGTCGTTACAATTACCGATAATATACAACAAATAAGTAGCGGATAATCAAAACAGATACGTGTATACGAAAATGAAGATCTTTAGCTCTCCTGCTGAAGCTCCAAAAACATCAAATCTGAACCTGTAAATATACTCGGTCTGATCCGAGCATTGAAAGGGAATAACGCCCGGATCAATTTGGTAAACCAGCGTGAGAAACACACTCAACTGAATTTATTAAAAGGGTATTTCACTAGAAGGACAAACTTTGCAATCCAATTAGTTTATAGGACACACATCCACAAGAATTAATTTCAAGGCCAAAGAATAGTCCAATTACTTTCAAGGACATAATTTCATAGGTTTTTAGGCCTTGTAAACTAGTTATTTTGCAGTTTGTCCTTAAAAGTAATTATTTCAGTTATGTGTCCTACAAACTAATTGCACTTGCTAAAGAGGCCCTTGTGGCTGATTTCCACTTTATTAAATTACCACACTTTTCCTCCATCAAAGGAATGAAGAAAGTGTTTTATTGGAGAGGTATGAAGAATGGTGAAGCAGAGGTTGTGGCTAAGTGTCTTGTATGCCAAAGAGTTAAGGCAGAGCAGCAGAGGCCTGGCGGATTGCTTCAACCATTAGATGTACCCAAATGGAAGCGGGATATGTGAGAAATGCGGATTACGGATCTTAAGGCTAGAATTAACACTAGAGTGGGTGAATAGTGTTTTAAGGAATTACTAATACTTTTTGAGTTTATATTAATTTGAACACAAATGTATGCAATATTCAGACACGGATATGATCACAAAATCAAACACAGATGCAGATATAAAGTAAAAGCAATAAAGGAAAGAACACACCGGATTTTATACTGGTTCGGAGTCACCCTACATCCAGTCCCGCAACACAAGTACGGATTTCCTTTCAAAATCGATTCTTACAATTACACCCTCGATTTCAAGGCCACGAGTTACACCACTCCAGATTCGCAATCCTCTGGATAGAGATACTTGATTTTACGGGAAATAGGTTCACCCAATTGATATTCCAAGCTACGATCACACCTTTTCTCGCTTGATTGATTTTATAGGCTACAATCACACCTTTTCTCACTCAATTAATTACAAAGAAATCTATAACTCTGAATAGCAACTGGATCTTGTTGAGATAGTGATAGAAAATCAAACCAGAGATGATCTGGTTAGATTCAATGGTGATTTCGGCAGATTAATGGTAAAAATGTATATAAAGAAATATGGAAGAAGAAGAAGAGGAGTGAAGTTAGAGAATATAGGAATATAAATTCGTTTAAAACAACCCCTATTTATAGTAGAACAACAGCCACGTCCATTCGTGAAAGGATATGACGAATAGACACTTCCTTTGAAATTTGAAATTTTGAAATAAACTATCACCTTATCGACAAGGGTATCTAGGGGTTGTCGACAGGCCTAATTTATTTTTGGTTATTTTGTTTTTCTTAGAAAATAACTTCTATCTTGTATTAAAACTATTTTTAAACTTTATAAATGTACTTAACTATAGTTAAAATACATAAATAAGCATAGAGAATAATATTTTGGTATATATAAAATTTTACTATAATTTTATATTTAAATCTAAGTATAAATATTAAAAGTTAAATATATTATAATTAAAAGATAGTTTAAAACTAAGGATAATTTGATTTTGAAAATAAAGATTATTTTGAGGCTAAAAGTATTTTTAAAACCGAGATAGATGTTTTTGATTTTTTTTAAAAGGAAGATTATGAAATCATTTTGAAAACAAGATATAATTTTGTAAAACATTTGAATAAAAGTTAGTGTATATAAAACAATGTTCCACTAGATTTTTCGTAGGTTCCATCCTATTAGGGTTCCATCCCTT
Source organism: Allium cepa (assembly GCA_030765085.1). Classification (NCBI taxonomy): domain Eukaryota; kingdom Viridiplantae; phylum Streptophyta; class Magnoliopsida; order Asparagales; family Amaryllidaceae; genus Allium; species Allium cepa. Next base: position 583,490,396 of record CM060940.1, read on the forward strand.
TAAAGTGCTCGAAGTGGATTCCATTCCACGAATAAAATGGATTTTAAGATGTCAGTGCTTTTCAAGGAGTTTTAACAAAATTACTAACTAAATTACATATGTTGAAATCTGGATAATCTTGATACTCATGAGTCTTGAATCTTGATATCTTCGATCTTGAGTTTATCAGTTCTTGAATCTCTATACTGTACAGTCTTCATTCTTTGGCACCCGTGTGTGTGTGTGTATATATATATATATATATCCTGTATATACATATATATCTAAAAAATAATGTTAGTATTTAAATTTTATAATCTTATTCTAAGGTTGTTGTCATCAAAACTAACTTCCTAACAATCTCCCCCTTTTTGACGATGACAACCTTTATTTAAAAAATATTACTTCTATCATAATAACTCCTCCTAAAACTAATAACTCCCCCTTAATCTGTGCCAAACTATCCTATTTCATACTTCTCCCCCTTTGTCATCAACAAAAAAAACTAACTCCAAACTATATAACTCCACCTTAATCTAATACTATATGACATGTGATTATAATGATAGTATTATCATAAATAATCAACACTTAATTCTGAAACTAAAACTTAGTCCTTAATTACTAACTATCCTAACTAAGAATCCGTATATGATAATACTTATAATAGTGATAATGTGAAAATTCAAATATGAGAACACAAATCATTTATTAATTATATATTGTTATATTTACATTTGCGTAAAAAACGTAAGTAAGATCATATAACGATAAGAAAGAGAGAAGAGAAACTAATGTGTGTCCTTGAAAATGGAAGATCTATGAATCGAGCAATTTGAGTAGTGGAAACAGAAATTTCCACGTCGTTCGACTAGATTTCCATCCATGTCAAAGCACATTTCGCCAACGCAGACAACTTTGTCGTCATCTTCAGCATGCTCTTCTTCCATGAGCGCTTCTTCTTCTTCTTCTTTCTCGTTGTCCTCTTGCACTTGATCAGCTGAAGATTCTTTATCAATCAAGATGGGATTGGCGTGATTGTCCATTATAAACTTTTGCAAGTTTCTAAGGATTTTGCCTTGCTGTTCTTGTTCTTTGGCCATTCTAATTTGCACTACTTGAATTTCAGTCATAATTTGCAGTGCATCCTTCAAGGAATCCTCCATTTTTATCACTCGTGCAAGCGTAGTTCTTTGAAATGGTCCAGTAGAAGGAGAATGGAACGAAAAGGTCGAATTTTTATTTGATTCGGAAGGGGAGGCCATTTTTTTATTGGTTTTAGAAATTAGATTAGAGAAAGGACAGAAAGAATGAACAAAATTTTGAAATAAGAAGAATATATAACCACCCATTTGAATTTTGTTGGGAAAATTTCAAAAAAAAATCATTATATGTCGACAGGGGTAAAGGAGGGTTGTCGACAAGGTACCTATATTTTCACTATTTGATTTATTTTAATTTAATTTTTAATTATACTTTTGTTATTTATATTCTATATTTCAGTTATCCAACAAATACCTAATTCTCTTCTTAATTTACTAAATATAGATTCATTTAAAGGTTTTGTTAAGATATCGGCAATTTGGTTCTCGGTATTGATAAATCGAGAGTAATTACTTCCTTACTTACATTATCTCTGAGAAAATGATGTCTGATATCAATATGTTTAGTTCGAGCATGATGAGTAGGATTTTTTGATAAATTTATTGCACTAGTTTATCACATTAAATTGTTGATTTTGAGATATTTAAACCAAAATCTTTTAAAGTTTGTTGCATATATATTACTTGAGAACAAGCCAAAGCAGCAGAAATATAACTCTGCTTCGATTGTTGACAAAGAAACCGTGTTTTGCTTTTTACTAAACCAGGAAATCAAAGAATGCCCCAAAAAGTGACAAGTTCCACTTGTACTTTTTCGGTCTGATTTACAACCAGCATAATCAGCATCACAGTAAGATATTAATTCAAAAGAATCATTTTAGGATAAAATAAGCCATAATCAAAGGTGTGTTTAACATATCTTATGGTACGTTTTACAGCTTTTAAGTTGGCCTCTTTAGGTTGGGATTGATATCTTGCATAGAGACAAACACTATGCATGATATCAGGTCTACTAGCAGTGATATAGAAAGTGATCCAATCATTCCTCTATATAATTTTTGATCTACATCTTTCGAGAGATTTTCTTTACTTAGGCACTCATTGGTTGCCATGGGAGTGGGTTTTCCACTTGCAGTAGTCAAACCAAATTTACTAACTAGGTCTTTAGCATATTTTTCTTGACTGATGAAGATACCATTATCTAATTGTTTTATTTGCAATCCTAGAAAGAAGTTTAATTCACCCATATGATTCATCTCAAACTCTTTTGTCATTATTTTAGAAAATTCTTCATTCATTTCAAAATTAGTAGATCCGAAAATGATATCATCTACGTAAACTTGTACTATTTGAATATCATTTTTATTTCTTTTAGTAAAAAGAGTATTATCTACTTTACCGATTTCAAAGTTTAATTGTAATAAGTAAGGTCTTAGTCTATCATACCAGGCTCTAGGAGCTTGTTTTAGACCATATAGAGCTTTCTTAAGTTTGTAAACATGATTTGGTAATTTTTCATTTTTAAAAAGTGGTGGTTGTTCAACATATACTTCCACTTTTACAAATCCATTTAAAAAGGCACTTTTAACATCCATTTGAAATAATTTAAAATTATTATGATTTGCAAAAGCAAGTGGAATCCTAATGGCTTCTAATCTTGCTACGGGACCAAAGGTTTCATCAAAATCTATTCCTTTTTCTTGACAATAACCTTGAGCGACTAACCGGGATTTATTTCTAACAACCTCACCTTGTTCATTCATTTTATTTTTATAAACCCATTTAGTTACAATTATAGTTTAATTTTCAGGTTTAGGAATAAGTTCCCAAACATCATTTCCAGTGAATAGATTTAGTTCTTCTTGCATAGCCAAAACCCATGAATCATCAGTGTATGCTTCTTTTGGATATTTGGGTTCTATAGTTGATATAAAGGCCGCATTGCTCATTTTACTTAGTTGATTTCTAGTTGTAACAATAGATTGCATATCTCCTGGTATATTTTCTATAGGTTGATCTTTTAAAAGTTTAATCTTTTTATTAGGATGATTAATTACATTATTAGTTTCAGTTGACTCTTGATTTTGAGTGATTAAATCCTCTTCATCATTTGTATCTTCAAAATTTTGGAGACTTTCATCGAATGAAAAATGCATTGTTTCTTCGATGGTGTTAGTTCTTAAATTAAACACTCTGTATGCTTTACTCCTATTAGAATATCCAATAAAGATACCTTTGTCTAGTTTAGGATCAAATTTATTTAATTTATCTTTTGTATTTAAAATAAAATATTTTCTTTCAAAAATTCTAAAATAAGATACCTTAGGTTTCTTTGTGTGAAGAAGTTCATAAGATGTCTTATCAGCTAAAGGTCTAAATAAAATTCTATTTAAAATATAACAGGCGGTAGCAACTGCTTCTGCCCAAAGATATTTTGGTAATTTACTATCTGAAAGCATAGTTTTCGCACACTCTTGAATCGTCCTATTTTTATGTTCTACTAGAGTTCTTGGAAATGAAAAATTGTGAGTTATTCCCTTTTTATTGCAGAATTCCACAAACTTTTCATTTTCAAATTCACCACTGTGATCACTACGGATGGTTATAATTTTTATAGGAAGTTGATTTTTAATCCTTTTTGTAAACTTCTTAAAACATTCAAAGTATCACTTATATGTTTGAAAAATATTGTCCATGTAAATCTAGAATAATCATCTACAATTACAAAAACAATTTACTATGATTTATTGACAGAATTTGAGATGGACCAAATAAATCAAGATGAAGTAATTCAAGAGGTTTTGAAGTTGAAATCATATCTTTTAAAAGAACCTTTTCTAAGTTTTCCTAAATGACATTCACCACGTAAACTATCTACTTTAAAATTCATTTTAAGGAGACCTCCTCCTAGATCATGTTTTGACAGTCTAGATAAGAATTTGAAATTCAAATGCCCAAATCTCTTATGTAAAATCCAAGGGTCACTTGTATTTGCCAAAAGACATAGGTTATTATTTGAAACTTTCATACTAAGAATATAAATATTCTTTTTCCTGATTCCCTCAAATATTATGGTTGAATTATTATCTTCATTGTGACACTTATCTTTTTCAAATTTAGTTTTATATCCTTTATCGCAAAGCTGATTAATACTTAGCAGGTTATGTTTAATATTCTTAACTAGCAAAACATTAGTAATAATAGGAGTTTCAGAGTTACCGACTTTGCCGATGCCAATCACATATCCTTTTGAGTTGTCTCCAAAGTAAACCAGTCCTCCGTCTTTGTATATTATGCCATTCAGCATATCTGGATTACCAGTCATGTGTGTAGAGCATCCACTATCGAGTATCCATTTATTCTTTTTGATCTGCACAATTTGTCCACTATGGATTGATTCCTCAACACCCATAAAACATGTTTCCTGCACATCATACAATTTTGGTAGACAACTTGAATTTGAATATTGATTATATGCAGACTCAAGAGACAATGATGATATGAATATTTCTAAACTAGTATTAACAAGTTTTTTAAACATAGGCATTTTAAAAGCTTTTTAAAAATCATATTATGAAACTTTGAAACCTTGCTCTAATACCAAATGTGAGAAATGCGGATTACGGATCCTAAGGCTAGAATTAACACTAGAGGGAGGGGTGAATAGTGTTTTAAGGAATTAATAATTCTTTTTTTGTTTATATTAGTTTGAACACAAATGTATGCAATATTCAGACACAGATATGACCATGGAATCAAACACAGATGTAGATATAAAGTAAAAGCAATAAAGGAAAGAACACACCGAATTTTATACTGGTTCGGAGTTACCCTACATCCAGTCCCGCCGCAACACAAGTACGGATTTCCTTTCAAAATCAATTCTTACAATTACACCCTCTATTTCAAGGCACGAGGTACACCACTCCAGATTCACAATCCTCTGGGTAGAGATACTTGATTTTATGGGCAACGGGTTCACCCAATTAATTTTCCAGGCTACAATCACACCTTTTCTCGCTTGATTGATTTTACAGGCTATAATCACACCTTTTCTCACTCAATTAATCGCAAAGAAATCTATAACTCTGAATAACACTGGGATCTTGTTGAGATAGTTATAGAGAATCAAACCAGAGATGTTCTAGTTAGATTCAATGGTGATTTCGGTAGAGTAATGGTAAAAATGTATATAAAGAAATGTGGAAGAAGAAGAGGAGTGAAAATAGAGAATATAAATATAAATTCGTTTAAAACAGTCCCTATTTATAGTAAAACAACAGCCATGTTCATTCGTGAAAGAATATAACGAATAGACACTTCCTTTGAAATTCAAATTAAACTATCACCTTGTCAATAAGGGTATCTTGGGGTTGTCAAAAGGCCCAAGTTATTTTTGGTAATTTTTTTTCTTTGAAAATAACTTCTATCTTGTATTAAAACTATTTTTAAACTTTATAAGTATACTTAATATAGTTAAAATACATAAATAAGTATAGAGAATAATATTTTGGTATATATAAAATTTTTCTATAATTTTATATTTAAATATAAGTATAAATATTAAAAGTTATATATATTTTAATTAAAAGGTAGTTTAAAACCAAGGATAATTTGATTTTGAAAATAAAGATTATTTTGAGCCTAAAAGTATTTTAAAACCAGGATAGATGTTTTTTAATTTTTTTAAAAGGAAGATTTTGAAATCATTTTGAAAACAGGATATAATTTTGTAAATTTTTTGAATAAAAGATAGTGGATACAAAACAATGTTCCACTAGATTTTTCGTAGGTTCCATCCTACTTAGAGTTCCATCCCTTAACGGGCTCAAAGTGGATTCCATTCCACGAATAAAATGGATTTTAAGATGTCGGTGCTTTTCTATGAGTTTTAACAAAATTCTTAACTAAATTACTTATATTGAAATCTTGAACTCTTGATAATCTTAATACTCATGAGTCTTTAATCTTGATATCTTCGATCTTGAGTTTATCAGTTATTGAATCTCTATACTGTACAGTCTTCATTCTTTGGTACCTGTATATATATCCCGCATATACATATATATATCTAAACAATAATGTTAGTATTTATATTTTATAATCTTATTCTAAGGTTGTTGTCAATAAAACTAACTTCCTAACATGATAGTGTTTTGATGGACTTCATAGATGTTTTACCCCAATCTTGAAAGGGGAATATCAGTATTTGGGCGATTGTAGATCGCTTGACTAAAAGCGCCCACTTCATTCCGGTCAAGAGTAAGAGGACAACACCTTATTTGGCATCCTTATACGTTCGTGAGATAGTCCGACTTCATGGAGTTCCCTCTAGTATATTGAGCGACAGAGACCCTATCTTTACTAGCGAGTTTTGAAGGAGCTTGCAAGAGGCTTTAGGGACAAAACTTAGATTGAAGATGACCTATCACACTCAAACAGATGGACAAACGGAGAGAGTTAGCAGAGTTCTTGAGGATTTGTTGAGGATGTGCTTTCTTTATTTTGGAGAGACTTGGGAGGATCACCTTCCTTTAGTGGAATTCACATATAATAGTAGTTTTTAGGCTAGCATTGGGATGGCTCCTTTTGAAGCCCTTTATGGAAGACCTTACAAGTCGTCTTTGTGTTGGTTAGAGTCTACAGAATGACTGCTATTTGGTCCTGACATGGTTGGAAAGACTTCGGAAAAGATTGATTTGATAAGAAGAAGAATGAAGATGGCCTTAGATAGATAGAAATCCTATGCAGATAAGCGGAGAAGGGTTATTGAGTTCGAGGTAGGAGATTTGGTTTTCATTAAGATGTCTCTGCTAAGAAAGCTAGTGAGGTTTGGATCAAGTGGGAAACTTGCTCCCAGATTCGTAGGACCGTTCCCTATTATGGAAAGGGCAGAGAAGATGGAATATTAGATAAAGCTAGCAAAGAGGATCGTGGGAGTTCATGATTTTTTTCATGTTTCACACTTGAGAAAGTGCTTACATGATTCAGTAGAGGCAGTGGAACCTGGCCTACTTAAGGAAGTTGAAGTGGAGAAAGAAGCATCGGTTCGTTGCATTCCTAGCAAGATCGTTAGGCATGATACTATGAAGCTTAGGAATAAGGAAGTCCCTATAGTTAAGGTGCATTTGGAGATAGTATTGAGGACGCTACATGAGAGGCTGATGAGAAAATGCGTACCTCTTATACGCATCTTTTTGATAGCGCCTCTTAAAATTTCCATCTATAACTTCGAATATGTTCTTTCCTTTAATATCCTTTAGGAGGGTAGATCTTAGGATTTAACCTATGGATGGTAGGACTGAATGTAAACATCTTACTAGAATATGTTATGTATGTTGGATGCAAGTGGTAGCAAGTTTTTGCTAGTGGATGCTAATGGATGCATATACACACACTAGGCATTATTGTCTCTTAGAGATCGGCCTAACTTGGTCACTAAAGCATATGCATATGGATGTGTGTGCACTTGCATTTTTATTTTATTTTAATGGTTGCTATAATGAGTGATTATCATATGATTGTTGCATTTGGATGATGATTGTAGCACGCATGTATAACTATCAGTTATCATTAGGAAACTGCATTCATTTGGATGCATGACATAGACATGATTGCATAAAAAGGAGGTTGATTGAATTAGTAGACCGCCTAATCTTCTGCATTAGTTAAGGACATTGATAGTACACTACTGCATATATCATAAAATGCATTAGAAAGCTTAAAGACAATGGATGTAACGGATGATGGTGGAATATGTGGTTGTGGAATTCGGATGAAAATATTTATTTCATTCTTCCGTCCTTGGAGATTTCATGGACGAAATCCTTTAAGGAAGGGAGAATGTAACAACGCAAAATTTGAGCTATAATAATTAATTCATGAGTCAATTAAACAATAAAATAAGTTTGTGAAATCGTCAGAATCGAGCCACGGAAGTTGCACCATTGGGTCCATGGTAATTTTCTAAGAAATTTCCATATATAACTTGTCGAAATCCGAGTTAGTATGGAGAAGTTATGAGGAAAACAAGAAACCAGAATTAAATAAACAAGAACAAAAAAAAGTTAGACCCTACAGGGGTCAACCCTTGTGTTGGTCAGGTCAACCTATTGGTCGACCCCCAATATACATAGGTCAACCCGCCACTTTGCTTGGACACAATTTCGTCCAAGTACAAGATGAAGCGAGTAATTTTGATTTTTGGCCAAATCCTGTGCGTTCGTAGCTGCATCCGACGGTTGCTAGTGAGCCTATGACGTGGTTGCACCAGATTTAATCTTCAAATCCGATGGCATGAGATTCCTAAGCCACACTATAAATAGAACCCTGGGCCTAGCTATTTTTCTCATTTAGATTTTCTCCCAATTGGGTTCATTGCCTGAAGTTGAACCCTAAATAGAAAAAATTTCTAGGGAGGAAATCTTTTTGATATATATATTCTATGCCCTAAAAGTGGATCCAGGAAGGTCTATGACTAGAGCTAAGGACCATAGGTATAATCCTTTTAGATATGTAAGCAATTCAAAATAATAGAGTTCTCAATAGTTGTAGTTTTCTACAATTTTGAGATAGTTTTATGTAAATTTATTTATAGTCAATTTTTAAATTTAAGAATTTCTTTTCAGTCTATTTTTATTCAGCTATTTTATTCAGTTATTTCATCTGTTTTAAGTTGGAATTTTTCCTGTAAATGTTGGTTTTTTATAGAGATTTAAACCTTTTTTACGTGAATAAAATATTAAAAAGAGAAGAATTCACAAATATAGATTATAATAGAAAAACATTAAATTTACAAAAATCATATGTAAAATGAGAAAAACTGAAATAAAACAGAGATGCACTGAAATAGGCAAACTTAAGATATTTACAAGCAAGATTATAACAAGTGGATATAATTAAAAAGAGAAAATAGAAGAGTAATAGTTGAAGAACAATTATAACACGTAAGTTATAATTACAAAGAAGAGATAATAGAAGAGGCTTATTTTAAAACTTATATCTTGAATTAAGTTAATAAGAAAATATAAAAGTACGGCCCGTACCGACAGCATTCCCTTTCAGGTCTAGGACCGATTGTTTCACACATAGGTGATACTGGGACACGTTTATGCTGATTAGGGTAAATAAGTGGCCAATAGATAGAGGCTCAAATATGGGGATTTTGGCAAAAGGCATAAAGCTAGAAGATTTGTTTGTTAAGACCAATACCGGCAGCATTCCCTTTTAGGTCGAGGACAGATGGTCTCACACGTAGGTGAGGTTGCGCACGCTTATGCTGATTAGGGTAAATAAAGGGTCAAATAGGAGGCAACAGTTAGTGTGTACCGACGATGATTGAGCTTGCGACATCGATTAGTGTAAATAATTCGCTATGGCATCCTAGCGCTAAAGAGGAGTCTTTTGCTGTGACCAACAGGAATGGTTCACAGTGGCACAACATAGATAGGAAAGGCCGATCAATGAAGAGGATTAGGATTTCAGCCTAATCAAGTTAGCAGATGAGATAGGATTAGGATTCCAGCCTAATCACAGAGGTTTAAGACAAGTGCAAACAATCAAAGAAAACAGTCAAACAAAATCAAAAACAGTATTTTATCTTAGTTTTATCTTTTCTGTATTTTACTTTCAAGCTAGAACTATTGCTTAGTCTATTATCTTTATCTTGTTAAGAAATGATAGCAAATACTTTCACTCACAAGACTTATGGTCTGACCGACTCCTTTATCTTTCCTTTTCCCCCAATAAGCCTACAGAGTTGTGGATAGTTGATTCAGGTTGCTTGGAGTTTAATTTCCAGAGTTCTATCATTTTAGATGTATTCTTTTGCTTTTCATCGTTTTCGTTTGGTTTATGATGGATTGGCACTTGTGAGAGAGATTGCTATTGTTATCTTTATACTCTGATTTTATAAAACCGAGATGTATTTTCATGAGACATGAGACATTTTGAGTTTTTGAGATATGTTATGTTTTTATGACTTATTTTCAGATGAAGTTTAATTTTGGATGATAAATTATTATTTAAATGTTTTCGTTGTTTTTATTTATTTTTCTTGTGAATCTTAGTCTCTATGATGCTTTAGCTATATCTATAATGCAACACATCCTTTGGTGTGCCTTTTTTTGGAATACTAACGGTGTGGGGTGTTTCATTCACGTAAGGTTTACTAATGCTAGGAAGAATCTTCTAACATGAGTGAATCTATGTATACTGTATAAGTCATCCATTCGGTCCTTGCTCAACTACGGGTAACCACCGGATCCTAATTGGATACATGATCTAAGTTATAGTCTACTACACACTCTTCTTCTACTATGCCCAAAAGCCTACGCCACATTCAAAACTTACCGCGGCCGTTGAAATATTCCCCTGTGGAAGAACATCTTGTGTTGTGGCAAAATAATCTCTAAACTAAACAACTATCTCAAACTGCCACATTGTAGTCACTCTTGTATTCCATCCATTAATACTGATAGCTTGAATGGCTATATCGTAGCAACTACCGATTGAAATGAATGTGCAGCCAGAGGACAAGTAGTGTATGCAATATTATACAGTAGAAAATATAAGTAAGCTCTCTCAATGGAAATGGTTTTAGAGCCTAATTCCATCAAATACAAAAGTTAGCCTTTTGGATCGACCCGCAAATCAAACATGGGCTACCTTCTAAAAATCCATCTGTCGAAATATATGTATGCTTATACTTATTCTCAACTACTTGGATGATACGGACTCAATGGGAATGGTATCAAGTCCTGATTCAATAATTTGTGAAATTTGATTTTTTGGCATGTTAATTAAAGTGGAATTTAATATCCAAATAAATCAATTATTTAATTATCCTAGTGTATGAAAAAAATATGAGTCATTACAGTGCGGCAAATAAACTTAGAAGCGGTCCAGAGCTATATGGAGTCCATATTTGGATGGCAGGGTTTGTACAGAGCTCTATCTGATCTTAATCGAATCTATTGTACATAGATTGAGTTGATAAAGAGAAAATCAATTTTGATAGAATAATTAAGGAGCGAGATGATGATCTGATTAAGGTTACTAGAGAAAGAGATCTCGCCATTAGACAAAAATAAGCTCGGATAAGTTGACGGTGGAACTAAGACAAGCTTGCGATAGACCACCACTACAATGAGAAATGACCTGAAATTTGCTCTTGTAGAAGGCGTAAATTTTAATAAACAAGATGAGGCAGCTTTCTCAAAAAATGAAATCTTACGGTGCAAGGACAATTCCCCCTCTAACCAAGAAATCGAGTTAGCGAATCTTCAAAAAGAGAAGTGGAAGCTATGCAAGAGGATAACAATAAGACGACTATCAAGATAGGTACCCTTTGATCGACAAGCTTGTGAATGACATAGAGTTTGAAGTTTGCCAACAAGAGCGTAAAAATCATGAAACGATAAAGGCCAAAGAAGACAAGGCACGAGCTGTGTAGAGGAAAGAGCTAATCGAAACTTCCAAAACTTCTATGCAAGCGTTTTCATGCACAGAGATTTGAGATGGTTAGGGAACGACTATCCTGTTACTCTTATCGATGCATGGGAAGAAGTGTTGTGTGTCATGCTGGCAATAATTGCTCTGAAACCGAGCTGATGGTGTAGTACTTGAGTGTTGAAAATATGGAGATGCTTGCTGTGGGGAAAGAAATTCTCGCCGAAGAGGATGCCAAGGTTACTGCTATTCTTATTGCTCTTGTTGGACCAAGTTCAAGGGTCATTACGAAGTGCCTTTTTCAAAATTTGGAGAGCCAGTGACGATCACTCCTACTTTAGCAGCAATGTTTGAGCCTTACACTCCTGCCCTACAGTATGAGAATTCGAAGTTGAAATTAGAGAGAGAAGTCCCATTTCAGATATATGCTTTCTTTCTCCCGTGCTCCAGCAACTCAATTTCACTCCTAAATCTTTTACTAAATTGTAGAACTCTCTTTGTGAACTTATTGGTCCATTGGATGTTCTATGTTTCCCCTTATCTCCCAAAGTTCTAACACTGAAGCGATTTTCATCGCCTCGACTGCTATTGCCATTGGCCTGACTGCTTCGATCCAACCTTCAATCTTTGGGCCTGGCTTTGATGCTTAATGGATTGTGGCCTTGGATGGATTGGAGGACGTCTTTATGTCGTAGGAGGAGGACATTCGGATTGTTGGTGCTTCTGATCCGACTGACAAAGTGGTGTTGGCAGCGCGGATTCGGAGAGAGAAAGAAGAGAAATTGAAGTTGAAGATGGAGCTGGGCATCGCTAAGCCCAGAGCTCTAACATTTACGATCAATAGCGGCAAGCAAAATCCTGGGGACAAGCCCATCGATGGATCTAAAGAACCTGACTTTGGTACCATAGAAGGACATGCTCATTCCGGAAAGAAGAAAGGTGACATGTAGAAGAAGTTCACTCCTCACCGGGGCGGTAATAAGTGATGATATGATTATGCATTCATGGAGCAATTTCTTTATATATGTTTTGACCATGACGGAGTCTATACCGAATCTGTATATTTCTTTATTATCACATTAGTGGAGCAAGAATTTTTCTTTTTGACGTCTAAAAAGGCTAATATTATGCGGGTACATCCCTCGCTATTTGTCTACGTACATGAAAGGATGCTAGTAATGAAACATTAGGTTTTCCATTGTAATCTCTCTTGTATACTTTTCCTACATTCTATGTACTATGCCTGCTTATGTACCACTTCATGTATATATAATACATTTGCCAGTTTTGTAATTTACAAATTATATACTGCTGTTTTGTGTGATATATTAATTTACTACAACTCTGTGCATGTAAATAATAATCATGCGGTTATTTAGCACATTAAATTACTTGGCACTTTTGTGATTTGCCAAAATACTCCATTTGGCGTAAAAAAACTGTGGTGTATCTTGGTTTAGTTCACCTCGATAGATATGGCCCCTACTCCACAGGGCAAGTTACTTCAATCGTAGGGTTCAAGTAACTAGTTAAAGACTGGTTGTTTTGGGAAACTCATTAGGTCGCCCTAGTCTAGGTTGCACATTAGGCTCCTGTCTTTGGGAACTAGTGGTTCTAAAGCTTAATTATAGGTATTTTCATTCCTCGATTGCGATCAGCTTCTTCCAAGTTATCAGTTTCTATCTATAGAAACTTATGAACAACTCATGTACTTGGGTTTTCAAAATATTGCTGAAGTAATACCAATTTCCACCAACCCTACAAAAGAAAACTTCATCGACGTTGTGGGGCGATGGGTACTTAGAAAATTTGGATAAGCTCTTAGTGTTTTTGGGGTAACACCTGTTGCTAGAGAATGAATGGATTTTCTAGCATTTTCAAGGTAACACCAGTACTTAGGAAATGGGTATTACTTGCAAGAACACGGTTCCTTTGGTTCATGAAGCGACGGGCGGCTTATTGGTGGCGCACAAGAAGTATTTGCGTACTTGAACATAGTACTATCAGTTCAAGCAATGACGTGCAACTTATTGGTGGCACATAAAAAGTATTGCATACTTGAACGCGGTTCCATTGGTTCAAGCAGGGATGTGCAGCTTATAGGTGGTGCATAGGAAGTTTTACATACTTGAACGCAATTCCATTTGGTTCAAGCAGCGACTTGCGACATTTAGGTGTGGCACGGGAAGTTTTGCAATTTGAACACAGTTTCATCAGTTTAAGCAGCGATATGTGGCTTATAGATGGTGCACAAATAGAAGGGCCTTCCCGATGTTGCTAGAGCAAAGACAATTCTCAGAAGGCATGGATCGATTTTCCCCGTCATCTGGCAGTTTGAATCGATTTTTCCTTTGACTCGACTATTTTCTTACAAGAATGTGATTCCATTGGTTCAAAAGCAAGATATTTTACTAATAAAAAGAAAGGAAATCCATGCCTATTAACAATGCCCCTAGTGTCCCTAGGTGGCATATTTGCGAAAATAAGAAATACATAGACAAATATTAAATAAAGTAGTGTTGTAGCAAGTCGATGTTCCAAGCATGGGGAATCAGAATTCCATCGATCGTTGTTAGCTGGAATGTTCTGTCTCCAAATTTCCAGCCAATCACGTAGGATCCTTCCCAATTTGGTTCTAGTGCTCCTATGTCTAGGAAAATCTGTTTCAAGACGATACCTCCCACTTCAATGGTGTGACTGTGAAACTTGGTGTTGAAATGTCACGCCACTCTTTTTGGCGAGCAGTAGTTCTTAACTCAACTTCCTCCCGTTTCTCATCAATCTACTTGAGAGACTGGAGCAGTAGCTACTTGTTCTCCCTTTGATCAAAGTGTCACTACGATGAGAAGGGACTTCTAGTTCTATTGAGATCATACCTTTTGAACCACATACTAAAGCAAATAATGAGTCATAGATTCATGTATCATTCTGTAAGCCCATAATGCAAGAGGAAGCTCATTAACCCAACTTCCTTTAGCTTTCTCAACCATTTCTTAATGGTGGATTTGATAATTTTGTCCACTACCTCCACTTACCTATTTGCCTGCGGGTGCATTACCGCAACTAAACTCTTTTTGATTCAGTAATGCTTGTAGAAGCTTTCAATTCAGCACTCTCGAATTTGGTTCCATTATAGGTGATGATTTTATATGGTACTCTAAACTTGCAAAAATATTGTTCTTCATTACAAAATTAACTACTTTTTTAGTAGTAATTGTGGCAAGTGGTTCCACTTCAACCCATTTCATAAAGTAATCAACTGCAACAATAGCATAGTTAGCTCCTTCTTTTGCTATTGATAGTATTCTGATCAAATGGATTCCCCAAATAGCAAACGGTCAAAGGCTGACCATTTGCATGAGTTTTGAAGATGGGGTTCTTGAAATCTTTTTAATTCTCTGGCATTGATCACACTGTCAGGAGTAATCAACTACATCTTAGTTTATTGCTAGCTAGAAATAACAATAGCAAAGAGCTTTCTTTGCAAGTGTTTGCCACCGGTATGATCGCCGTAGCTGCCTTCGTGGATCTCAATGTGAAACTTCCTGGCTTTGTCTTTAGCTACACACCTAAGCAGGGTGGAGGACAATCCTCTTTCATATAGAACTCCATCTTGCATTGCGAATCATGGCACCTTCCAATGGAGTTTCTTTCTCCATTCTAGCCTCCATGTAGTAATCCTTTGAGCAGGTAATACTTAATCGGTGTCATCTACGATTCTTTCTCCTCTACAGTCTTCAAAACCCAATCGACATCCATTTGATCTATACTGGGAGCAGGTAATACTTCTACTAGAACTAGTCCCTATGAATGTGCCTCTCCGAAACTGGCCAATTTGGCTAAATAAATAATTGGTCTTCATGGTTTGCTCTCTAGGAATATGAGTTATTGTGTAGTGTTCTGAGCAATTCTCATGCTTTTAACATGTAAAGGATGGGATTTCCCCCCTTGGCTTTGTATTTCCTTTTCACTAGCAGATGACTAGCTATGAATCACTACACATATGCAGAGCTTTTATTCCTAGTTCCTTTGCAATTTTCAATCTTGTTATTAACGCCATGTACTCTGCCTCGTTGTTAGTAGCATGGAATTCCAGCCTTAGAGCATAGCAAATTGATCGTCCTTTGGGAGTTTCAACCAAAACACCTACTCTTGAGAAAAATTCATTTGACATACCATCAACAAACAGTTTTCATTATGATATCACGATCGAAGTGTCTTCCTCGTCAACATCCTGAATCATAAACTCAGCGATGAAAACAGCCAATGCCTTTCCGTTTATTACTCTCCATCGATGATAAGTTACATCGTATGGTTTAGTTTGGTGTTCTATTTTAGAAGTCGTCCCAAAGTCTTAGGTAGATAGAGTGTTTATTTCAAAGGTTAATCCGTCAACACTTTGATTGGGTAAGCCTGGAAGTATGGTCGTAATTTCCCTGATGCTATCAGCAAGCAATACACCGGTTTTTCCAACTTCGATTAGTTTCGTTCAGTTCTAGCGAAGCATTTTCTTATGTAGTAAATGGTTCGCAAAATCCTAGCCTCCTCGCGCATAAGTGCATCACTTAGCTCGTGCGAAGACACTGCCAAGTAAATGAATAAATCTTCTCCATCCGTTGGTTTAGATAGAACTGCTGGTGTCTCTATATGTCATAAGAACTCCTCGAATGCTGTTTGGCAATCTTGATTCCATTCAAAGTCCTCTTACCCTTCTGTAATGCGTTCGAAGAATGCTATATACTTGTCCATCGCTCTAGAGATGAATCGGTCCAATGCTATTATTTTTCCTTTTAAACTTCGTAACTCCTTCTTTATCATAGGGGCTATGTGATCTGTTTCGGATTGGCCTCGATGCCCCTTGCATTCATGATGAAACCAATAAATTTTTCAAAGGTAACGCTGAATGAACACTTCAGCAGATTCAATCTCATTCCATACTTTCGGAGATCTTGAACTTCTCCTATATATCATCCAAATGATTTGTAGATTTTGGTGATTTAACGAGCTTGTCATCCTCATACACTTCCATCATTCGTCCATCTGGTTCTTGAACATTGCGTTTAGTAATTTTTGGTACGTTGCTCCAATGATCTTTAAACCAAATAACATCAGTCGATAATAGTATTGTCCCAAGTCCGTAATTAAGGTGGTGTTCACTTGATTGGGATCAAGCACCATGATCAAATTACATCTAAAGTGGGCATCCATAAATGAAAGCACTTCGTACACCCTAGTTCCATCAACGAGTTGGTCGATTCTAGGCAATGGAAAGCTATCTTTCGAGCAGGCTTTGTTCAATTCTGAGCAGTCAATGCAAGTTCACAACTTTCCATTTGATTTTCATACTAACATGAGGTTTGATACCCACTTTGGATATGTCGCATCGTGGGTGAAGTTATAGGCTAATAACTTATCCACATCCTCCTTTAATGTAGTGAATCACTCCGAACCCTAACTGCATCTCTTCTGCCTCACTGATGTGAGCTTAGGATCGATATTAAGTTTATGATATGCTATCTCTAGCAATATCCCACATATATCGGAATGCACCCAAGCAAACACATCCATTTTGGCATGAAGAAATTTAATCAACTCTTGTTGCATCTTGATTCCGAGCTGTGACCCTATCTTCAAGAACCAAGTCGGGTCATCCATATTGACAGGGATAACCACCATAAACTCTGTTGGTTCTACATACTTCTCCCTTGAACTCTTCTTCCTAGGGTCCAAAGCCACAAAAGAGGCTATGGTCCTTGAGCCAAGTTAGCTCTATAATTCCTATAGTTGTGGTTCACAAATATGGAGACTTCCCTACATTCCTTCCCTTTTCGCATCATTGGCTTATCGCAGTTCGGCGAAATAACATTATCTTGCCATGATCTAGTCTCCTCTTGTTACTCAAACCCCATTCTCTATTGGAAATTTCATTGCAAGGTAGCATGAAGCCAAAGATTTTATGAAATAAGAAGGGGTTTGTTGGCCCAAGAAAGCATTATAAACTAAAAATTCATCAACTATTACGAAGGTATGGATAAGAACCACTCTCTGTTCTCCTTCTCCAAGTTCTATAGTTAAGTCAATCGTCCCGACTGGCTGTTTGGGTTCACTTGTGAGTCCCTGTATTTTCATCCTACAAGCGGTCACATCCTTTATGCTAATCTTCGTTTGATCGAACGTTTGCCAAAATAGGATGTCAATAGAACTTCCACTGTCAACCAACACTCAATGCACAACTGCTAGCCCGATCCCAACCTTTATCACCATTGGGTCAAGAGTTGATGCCTCTATGCCTTCAGTATCCCGATCTTGGAATATGATGTCATTAGTTACCATTTTTTATTGCTTGTCTAGGGATTCGTATTTGATAGCGTAACAAATTTCCATAGGGGTGTGCTTCAAAAAACTAGAATATCACTCCATCTTACCCTAGGTTTTCTGCGCTGGGTGAAGGCCTCCTAAGATGGTACTTATAACAAGTCTCTGGTCCATCCTTCTGGACCCTCCTCCATTAGATCTAGAATGATTTCCTTGAGTATTTGGAATTTGGAGTCCAACAGGTTGGTCAAAATTTTGAGATTTCTTCACGTACTATTAGAGCCAGTTGTTCCTTATCTGTTCTTTAATTAAGTCCTTCGGATGTTGACTCTCATTCTATTATGCTCGTGGGTTTCGTGGAAGCAGCAAACTTCCCCAATCTCTTCTGTTGCATAGATTCTTTCCTCTTGGGTGGTTTGTTGTATCTCTCAGTTTGCTAAGTAGCAAGGTAGATGTTCTCTAGACTGTCGTTCAATTTCGTATAAACTTCGGGTCTTAAATTCCTAATTCACTTTCTTTTCCCGTCATACCTACTGGAGTTCTAGTTTCACCTTTCTAATTCATTTTCTTTCCTGCATTTCCTACTATAACTTTAGAACTGTCTCCATCCTGCTTGGCTGCCACATTACTTTGAACCACTTCCTTTGGTTGCTCGTTGGGGTCTTACCTTACATCGCATCTTCCTCTTCTAGTCTTAGTAACAGACTCGCCTTCTAGTTAAATTCCTCCATGGCAGTTGGTTGCTTTATCTTAACCCATTTATCAAAATCCATGTGCAGATGAATTGCTCGGACCAAAGCCATAAAGATCATATTCTTCTTTGAATTTCTTACCTCGGTAAAAGTGACATTAAACCAGTTCATGAAAGATTTCAGCGACTCCTTGGTTCCTTAGAAAAATCTAGATAAGGATATCGCGTCCTTTGGTCATGCATTATAATGCCTAAACTATTCCAGAAACTTTCTTTCCAACTTGTAAAAGGTAGAAATGGATTGTGGGGGAAGTCTAGTAAACCACATGGAAGCGACCCCTTCCATGAAGATAGGAAAACATCAGCAACGAAGAACTTCCATAGCTCTAGCTCCATCCTTATGCCACTTATATTTTTGAACAAATGCTGTTTAGGATCCCTTGTTCCATTGTATGATGGTATAGTCGGTATAATGAAGTTCTTAGGATATTCTTCACGTAGAATGTTTTCCATGAACAAAGTTTGGTTAGGCAGAACCCCTATCTTTGTTCTTCCTGTCCTTACTCTCCACCACCAACTATTTGACCATTTCAGCGATGTACTCCTCGTTGACAGGGTAGTATGGAGGATGACTATTAAGAGCTACACCAAGTGTTTGACTCCGTAAATGTTCTTGGATTGCCAACAGAAGCCTAGGTTCTCCATTCTCCAAAAGAACCGCTCCTGTATAGTTCAATTGGTGCACGATTGGTCCTACTATGTCAGCTTGAACTTCATTACCAGTGCTTTGCCTACATCAGCATTCAATTCCAATCCACCTCCATCAAGTTTCATGTCCTCCTCTAATTCAAAGGCAAACATTATGATATTCTCTTAGGGTGTATTCACTACTAAATATGGGTTTGAAGATGCTATCTTCCAATGGGAGGAATACTTCTATTGCCCTCTATTACGATTCTTATAGTTCCACTAATGACCTCCTTCTTCTTCTTTTTATTGTTCCTCATGTTCAGGCCTAAAATAGAGGAATTCATTTGCTCCATAGCAGCTGCAGTTTCTTGTCTAGATCTTAGAGAACTTAGTGGATGCAGTGCTAACAAGCATCAATCTTATCCATGAGAGCCTTTTGGCTATCGATAATTTTTTGGCTAAGTTCATTAACCATCTGTTTAAGCTCCCCCTTGGTTACAACCTCCTGTTGGGTGGAGAATCTAGGTGCTAGATTTCTAGTATTAACCTCCATTTGATGACTGTTAGTGTTGTTAGTTTCAATTTGTTAGGGGTTGGCTTCATCACCACCAATTGTTGCTCCTATGGATCTTCTAGAAGACATTCTCTATTTTCTAGGTGCTATTGATTTCCAATAGCAAGCCTACAAATCCTCAAAGCAAATTCCCTAAATCTAACCATTGGATCTCTTCTAAGCTAAAATAGCAAGCTAGATCTAACCTGAATTCAGTTTTTCTCATTGAAAGCACCAAAATATTAATGCCAAAAATGGATCAACATTCTAAAATAGGTTGCAGGAAACCTATAAGACCTAGATCTAGTGGATAATAGTAAAATTAAAGGAAAATAAACAGAAATAACAAAGAGAGACATAATGTTTTATAGAGATTAGGCAATCATTAGCCTATGTTCACTTTATAGCTTTGTTTCTTAGAGATTTGACAGAGATTGCTTGAGATTACAAAGGTTGTGAGAGTTAATGAGTCACTAGTACAGGGGCAAAGACAGATTCTTAGTCCTAGAATTGCCTAAAATAGCTGCTTTGGCGACTATATTGTAAAGGAAGGAGATGAAGAAGAGATGGAGCTTCTGTGTAGTGATGGCGGAAACCAGATCCTATTTTGCTTGCTCTATCATTTGTAAATATAGTGGTAGCAGTCATTTTGGGATAGAAGAAGAGTTCGAGCAGAGTCCAGATGCTGGTCGAAGAAGTACACAAGTTCATGGGACCCACTAACTTATTGAATCATGTTGATACCGACATGATCATGTCGGTTCCAATATGTTTGTGTTGGTCAAATGCGATCTAAATTTTTGGCACTCTTCATGCTACTTGATTTTAAGTTGTCCTATGTTGTTTCCATGAATCGTTGTTGATTTTGATGATCATTCATTCGATACTTAGTTTGTTCTGCTATTCTAGCTACTAACTCTTCAACTCTTGTAATTGGTTGTTTAGAACCTTTGAAAATATCTTAAGCAGGCATAGAAGAAGTAGAGAATGACTTCTGTAAAGTTTGAACGAGAAATACGAAGTTAGGAGAGTCACCACTGAAATGATCATGTCGGTATCGACTTCTCTCCTTAGCATATTTTAGGATGAAACTACTCTGAGCTATTCCATTACCATATCTTGGTGTGCTTTAAAGATTTCAAGTCATTTCATCTCCATTTCGACACTCTAACATCTATTGATTTCGTTTGGTTAAAAAACCCGATCAATAAATATTACGTCATTATAATGAATGTTAGGCGAACTCAAAACTCATATCGTCCACTCATCCCATACCCCATACCACTAAGTCTAGTCTCGTATTTCTCAAAATGTTATCCGATAAATAAATTCCCAAACATAAAATTTTTTCTAATAAAATACTTTCCAACGAATCCATCTAATTTTTATTTCTCAAATAAAATATTTTATTCTTCCAACTGTACAATCTAAATCAAATTATTCTCAGCAAAATGTATTCCAAAATATTTAATGATTAAATAATTATTATAATTATAATTTGGTGCCTTGGCCCGGCTACAAAACAGTATTTACAAAGGCTATAGTTGATTATTGATGGAAGGAAGGCCAAGACATAAGTCTACTTCGAGTCGCCGAGGAGTTCACTTCGAGTCAAAGGGACAGGCGCCTCGTGTCGGCATTGATGTTATCGGGTCGGCATGAGAACTTGGGGATAGGGTCGGCATGTTTAAAGTACTTAGGATCAGCACTTGCAGAGGTCGATGTAGCTTTGGGTTAATGGTGACAATTCCCCAGGTCAGCATAATCTTGGGATTGGCATTAGAGATTGCAAGGGATCGGCATGTTAGAATCACTTCGGGTCGGTGCTTGCTTGACTTCGGTTCGGCTAAAGGACATGGAGTCGGCATATCATATTACTTCAAGTGGTCAGCATCCTAGAATCACTTTGGGTCGGCAAGATTGGGAGCAGTCGACATCACATGGTCAGGTCAGCGTGACTGGAAGCGGTAGGCATAGCCTGTTCGGTTCGGCATATTCAAATCAGGCTGGTACTCCACATACTTGCATTCGGGTCAGCCTTGAGGGTTCGGCATGCTCGGGTCGGCATTGTTAACTTTCCAATGTTGGGCCGAGTTCTCTTGGTGATGGGCCCGAGTGACTGAGGAGAAGTTCAAGCTCTAAGATGCCAGGCTATCTCTAAAGGGACAAGGGTCCATTTTTGGGGGGATTTTTGGTAGAACTCAAGGAAGACTCTGCCATTTTTTGTAATCACTTTCTTTTTGCTCCAATTTGCATTAAAGTTATTTCTCATGGATTTTATCCATATTCAAGCAATTAATAAAGCAATAAAGAAAATATTCATAGTGGGCGTAGGCGATTAACGTCAAACCACTATAAATTCTATCGTTCTTTCTTTTTACTGTTCTATTTTGCATTATATTATGTTATTCCTCTTTTTCCATTTACTTTCTTCATTTATCTCGCTACATCAATCTCTTCTAAGGTTTTAGTGACCAATTCTGGTGCAAAAAATTTGGTGCTTTCACTAAGAACATTGATTCTCAGGCTATTAGGATCACCTTTGTTGCTACTAGATTGAAAAATCCCCCGAAGGAGATCCAGGTTTGTTCTCCAGATTTTGCATATTCTATTCAGAGTTTTTGAAATCTAGACAAAGAATTCTAAGATGACAAGGCCGCGCACAAGATCTACCTACAATAATGTCGATGCTAATGAAACTACTAGTTTCTAACAAGTAAGGCCAAGCAACCAACCAGCTAATGATGGGATGGAATCCGTTGTGAATTAGAACCTTGTTGATTCCATTACCAGGGCTGAATTCAATGATCTGATGAGGGAGCTAATGGAAAGCAGGAGGTAGCTGAATGAGCAAATCCAAGCGAATGCCAACCCGATGAATCAGATCGCTCAACAGCAACGTCAGTGGAGGAAGTCCCGCTTCATACTCATCATCTGATAGCTCAACTTCATCAGATGAGCACCATAGGCATAGGCATTGCAGGATTGAGTCGACACAAACCAGAGCAACAGAGCAATTTGTTGCAAGCCACCGTAGGCAATCCAATAGAGCTAATCCTTGTCCCTTAGTCGGAAGAGTGGCTCCTCAACTACACCTGGGAGGTCACACTCAACATGGAGTGAGAAACTTTGGCTTTGGAGCATGCATGGAAGCCGGTCAATTGCCTCGCCAGGATGGTGATGAAGTGTATCCTCAAAATGCGCACCTAGATGATAACAGGCCTAGAAGGCGTGAGATGCCCATGCGACGCCATCCAGAACAATCACATAGGCCCTTATTCAAACTCTAGATTTATGTGCAATGGTCAAGCAGCTGATAAGGGAGAGCCAGGGCTTGACAAATGATGATTGGCGGGTTTTTAGGAGACAGGTTCCATTTATTGATAACATTCTACAAGCCAAGCATCCCTGGAGGTTTAACATGCCTACAATGCCTGCTTATGAAGGGAAGACCGACCCTCGACAGCATATTGTGAGATATGAATGGTTGATGGACTCGGTTGAGGCGAATGACGCGACCAAATGCAGATGCGTCCCTATAACTCTATGTGGAATCGCTATAATTTGGTTAACGAGGTTACCCCCGCGATCAATCTTCAGATTTGATGAGCTAGCAACAAGGTTCATGGAGTAGTTCCGGATCCACGCTACTCGACATAAAGTCATGATGTAGTTATCCAGTATGATCCAGGCCTCGGGAGAGTAGCTGAATGATTATTTGCAGAGGTTTCACGTTGCTGCTACTGAAATTAGTAATCTGAATGACCATGTCATCCTTATGGCCATGATGAGGGGGTTTGACCTAGAATCTAAATTTGGTGATTGGCTAGCTGGAAAACCGCCTACCACGTTGGAGCGTTTTTACTTGAAGGCGAATTAGTTCATGAGTAAGGAAGAAGCTAGGTTGTCAAGAAGGGGCAATGCTGCAGGACCAAGCAGAGACGTGGTGCAAAGCAACATTGTTCTGAAGCAATCTGGTGAGAGCTCTGGAAAGGTCTAGGTCAATGTCAAAAATAAGCCAGAGTAACAAAAAGGGATCGGAGGAGGAAATCCCAATCGGAAAAGGGAATCTGAAAAGTGGAAGCCAAGAACTCCTACTTATAATGAATATATGCCCCTGAACACATCTTTGGAAAACATCTACCTGACCACCTGTAACATTTTCCAGTACCGAAAGCCGCGTTTGAAGGAATCAACCAATGAACAAAAGAAAATAGAGAAATACTATCGGTTCCCGAGTCTTATGGGCAGAACACTGTTGAGTTTACGCACTTCCATGATGCAACAGAAAAATTGATTCGCTAGAAGAAGTTGCAACACTTTGTTAAGAATCCGCAGGAAGGCAGATAGGGAACATCCGATCTAACCGAGGACAAGTTCCACGTCGACCCGAAGGGCCTGCACAAACTGGTGGAAGATTGGTGATAAACACGATAGTTGGTGCACCATATCCCACAGACAAGAGTTGGCAGGAGATGGAGCTTTATGCTAGATCTTTACGAAATGTAAATGTTAAATGTTGCTCAAACACGGAGGATGGGACTCCAACAAAACAGCTGCAGATGACGACAGATGATATAGTGTTCAGGAGGTGGGATGCATCCCAAGTAGAGGCTCCTACTATTGATCCGTTGGTTACCTCTGCTATGATCGGACCCGTGCTTGTGAGGAGAATATTGATCGATTGTGGAAGTTCTGCCAGTATCATTTTTAAGAAGGCTTATAATCAGATGAGGATGGAGGCTAAGGATCTAAAGCTATCCAAAGCCCGTATACATGGCTTTAACACTGTGGCTACTAATGCAGTGGGTTTGTTAAGTTTCTAGTTGAGTTGGGTGAAGGTCAACGTAGGAGGATACATATCCTACCATTCATTGTTTTGGATATTGATTCCCAATACAATGTTTTTCTAAGCCGACCGGCCCTGAATGAGTTTAGGGTAGCTCTAGCCCCGTGGTGTTTGATTTTGAAATTTCCTATAGATAATGGAGTTGGTGTTATGCATGGAAATCAAGTGACTGGTCGTGCTTACTATGTGGTTAAGCTGAGAGAAGCCCGGTGAAAGGAAAAGGGAAAGGGTATGGACAAATTCATTCGCATCCAAGTTATTGAAAGTTGACAAGTAACGCCCGAACCTTTGGTTGGGCACCGCATTTGGTTCTATAGAGATATAGATCCGAGAGATGATGTAGGGGAACCCAGGGATGCCAAGGCAACGTCGGCTGAATTGACAATAGATATCACAGTCAGCCACGATGATCCATTACGGGTATTGAAGATTGGATTACAACTCATCCCCTCACTGACGATAGAGCTTACTGATTTTCTCCAATCAAACCTTGATGTATTCGCTTGGACTCATTCTAATATTTGCTGGATTTCACCCGCTATTGCGACCCACATGCTGATATTGATCCAAATTATGTCCTTGTGAAACAAAAGAGGCGAGGCATGGACCCAAAGAGGTATGTTGCTCTCAAGGAGGAGGTGGATAAACTTAAAGCCAATGGGTTTATTCGCGACGCCATCTATACTTAATGGGTATCTAACCCTGTATCAGTAAGGAAGGAAAACGAGAAACGAAGAACATATGTTGATTATTCAGACCTGAACAAGGCATGCCCTAAGGATAGTTTTCTCTTCCCTAGAATTGATCGGCTCATTGACTCGACAATGGGGAAAGAATTGTTACCATTCATGGATGCGTAATCGGGATACAATCAAATTCCGATGCATATCCAAGATCAGGAGCATACCAGTTTTGTCACATATGTTGGGTTATACTCTTACATGGTGATGCCATTTGGGTTGAAGAATGTAGGAGCAACCTATCAGCATCTGGTAAACTGAATGTTTAAAGACTAGATCGGGAAGACGATGGAAGTCTATGTAGATGATATGCTCATGAAGTCACGACAATTAAACGACCACATTCGAGACTTAGCAGAGATGTTTGACATCCTCATATTTTTTGGTATGAAAATCAACCCGTTGAAGTGCTTGTTTGGCATTGCATAAGGAAAGTTTCTGAGCTTCATATTCAACGCATGAGGAATCGAAGCAAACCCAGGATAGATTCAAGCCATTCGGGGTATACAAGCACCCAAGACCATTAAGCAAGTACAGAGCCTGAATGGAAAGGTTGCTACGTTGTGTCGATTAATATCTAAGGCCACCGATAAGTGCATTCCTTTCTTCGATTTGATAAGAAAAGGGAAAAGGAATTTTGAATGGATGCATTCCGAGCTCTGGTGAGTCATCTGGAGAGGCCTCCTGTCTTGTCGAAGCTGGTGGACCATGAGGAGCTATATGTTTATCTAGCCATGTCGCTGCATGCCATAAGTGCTGCCTTGATTCATGAAGAGGACCAGATCCATAGATCGGCGTGTTATGTCAGTAAATGATTAATGGGGGTAGAGAGAAATTACCCAAGGATAGAAAAGTTGGCGTATTGCTTGGTGATCGCGTCGCGCAAGCTGCGCCCGTATTTCTAGGCACATCCAGTCGACATCTATATTGACCAACCTTTGTAGAAGGTAGTTCAGTGGCCCGAAATCTCTGGAAGGTTGCTTAAATGGAACATTGAGCACAGCCAGTTCAACATCACCTACCTGCCTCGAAGAACTATCCAGGGACAACAGTTGGTAGATTTTATAGCAGAGTTCACTGTGCAGGACGAATCGAATGGAAGCGAATGATTCCTACCCTAAAATGGATACTATACACCGACGGAGCATCCGATGACCATTGTTCTAGGGCTGGTGTCGTTCTTATGACCACTGAGAATCAATCGAGTTGTTATGCCTTGAAACTTGATTTCCTCGCTACTAACAGTAAAGCCGAATATGATGCTTTATTCGTTGGATTCTTGCTAAAGAGCTCGGGGTGAAATCGATTGAAATCTTTTGTGGCTCGCAGATGGTGGCCTACCAAGTCAGAGGACACTACCAGGCAAAGGGGCATCGGCTTGCTCCATACCTTACCTGGCTTTGAGAGTTATTAGCAGACCTTGAATACTATGACATTTCGCACATCCTACGCGAGCAAAATGAGGAAGCTGATTCGTTGGCAAAGTTCGCAAGCATTGGTGATGCACAGCAGATAGGTTTGTTTCCCGTTGAAACCTTACGTACCCCTAGCATAAATACAATGGAAGTTGATCACGTGCCGGAGATAGAAACCGAAAGGGAGTCGTGGATGTCCCCATTTAAAGAATACTTACTGCGTAGAACCTTGCTTGATAAAAGGAAAAAAAATGACAAGTCCTTTGTAAGGTCTCACGATATGTTATGCAGGATGGAATTATGTATTGGAAGGGATTCTCTGTTCCTTTACTCAAGTGCATCGCCCATGACGAGATAAAGAGGGTCTTGGAGGAATTCCATGAGGGAGAATGTAGCGACCACACTAGGGGGAAAATGCTAGCAAAAAACATACTTTGTTATGTTTATTACTAGCCGACCATGAATCGAGATGCCGTAGATTATGTGAGAAGATGTGATAAATGCCAGAAATAAGCAAATGTCCTAAGAGTGTCACCAACGGAAATCACGCAAATGGTTAGCCCATGGCTGTATGCGATTTGGGGAATTTACATCATTGGCTCATTACCAATTTTCAAAGGTGGTGCTAGGTATGCAATTGTCGCGGTCGACTACTTCACCAAATGGGGAGAAGCGGAACCATTAGCTACGATCTCCACCAAAAAGGTCATTAATTTCGTTGTGTGAAATATTATATGCTGCTTTTGTCTTCCACGGACTATTGTTACCGATAATGGAACTCAGTTTGATAGTGTTGAATTCAAAGAGTTTTGTCGATAGCATCATATTGAGAAAAGATTTTTAATAGTCACTCTTCCTAAAGCGAATGGGCAGGTTGAAGCTGTAAATAAGATAATTAAGTCCATCCTGAAAAAAGCGTTTGGAAAAGGCCAGAGGTAAGTGGGTGGACGAACATCTAACGGCACTCTGGGCATATAGAACCACTCATAGGTCAGCGACTGGCCATATTCCATTCGCCTTGGCCTACGAGCCTGAAGTAGTTATACCCGTAGAGCTTGATGTCCCTTTCCCATGGTGTAACTTATTATGATCCCAGGACAAACCAAGATCTCTTATTGGAGTCCTTGGACATTATTAACGAGAAGCGTGAGAAAGCTGATCTAAGAGCAGCCACACATCGGCACCGAGTCGCCCGATATTATAATATGAAAGTTCGACCAAGACTTTTTTGATGTGGGTGACCTTGTGATGAAGCGAGTATTTTCGGTCCAATCATACATGAATCCTACATGGGAAGGGTCATACGTCATCGGACAAAGGCTTGGAGAAGGAACTTTCAAGCTAGCGACTGTTGATGGTGTAACGCTTCCTAGAGCATGGAACAGCAAATATCTGCGTCGCTATTTTACCTAGTTTATGTCTTTTGCATTTCGATCATAGTTGATTTTAGTATTTGCCTTTCTTATTGTTTTTATTTTCGATACGAAATAAAAAAATTAGACTGTCCCCATTTTCTGTGATGAGTAAAAGCTTGAAGCTACTTTTCTGCGAAAAACTGTTGTTTCATGTTATATAATTATGTGTTGAGATTTAAAAGTGACATATGTGACGTATGAACGCGCATATAGAACTAAAAATCAACCAGCTATATATTAAAAAGAAAACACTCTGACTTCCCAAAGCGCGGACTAGAGTATAAATGACTTGAAAAATCCCTAAGTCCCTAGAGTGTGGATTAGAGTACTGTGAGTCCCCAGAGTGCGGACTAGGGTATAAATGACTTGAAAAATCTCTAAGTCCCCAGAGTGTAGATTAGAATGTTCTGAGTCCCTAGATCGCGGACTACAGTATAAATGACTTGAAAAATCTCGAAGTCCCCAATGTGTGGATTAGAGTAATCTTAGTCCCAGAACGTGGACTAGAGTATAAACGACTTGAAAATTCTCTATGTCCCCAATGTGGGGATTATAGTACTTTGAGTCCCCAAACGTGAACTAGAGTATAAATGATTTGAAAAATCTCTAAGTCCTCGGAGTGCGGATTAAAGTAATTTGAGTCCCTAAAGCGTGGACTGGAGTATAAACGATTTGAAAAATCTCTAAGTCCCTAGAATGCGGATTAGAGTACTTTAGGTCCTCAGAACGCGGACTAGAGTATAAATTACTTGTAAAATCTCTGAGTCCCCGGTTGTGGATTAAATTATGAGTGATGTAAGAAAAGTCTACAAGTTCAAGGGGCGAACTTAAAAATGCCAAGCATCCAAACCTTTGGATGAACGAGAGAATTTTGACTGTTTCCTACCTACGGGATCTGGTCTAAGATCGATAAAAAATGCTCGAACCGTTAGCAATGAAATATGACCGTTAGCTACGATTTGGGCTTGGCGCTGAAGGCAACTTTTGATGAAATCCACAGAGAAGCTCTGTCATGAGGACTGTAAATTATCAAAAAAACCTTAAAAAATCATCACAACTACTTGGAGTATAAAAATTAATCTGACATTGAAATAATTACATGTTAGATGAATGGCAAAGGAAAAAAATTTATTTACACTCCAAAATTTATTTACAACCCCTTTAAAGGTTCCGAGGCCAAGTCCGTACGTCTACTACTAACAAAAAAGAGAAGGAAAAGTGACTACATAACTCTAATCTATTAAAACTAAGCAAAATATTACAAGGCCACGACTATTTCTTTGCTTTTCTGTCTTTCTTCGGCTTTTCGGGAATCGTCTCAGCCAAATGGTTCTTTCAGGACCCATTGCTTCCTTTGGAGGACATACTTGAGGAAGGAGGGGGAACTACCATGGGAACAGACTCTCCAGGAGGAATGAATTTCAGTGGCCTATTAAGGAGATCATCAATCTCCACCACCTTCGGCTCACTCACTTTGAGCTTCGCTTTTCCCTCTTCTTCGATCTTCTCCTTCATACTAAACTTGGCGGTGTGCTAAGAAGCGCCTGTAATCAAAACGCCATCCAGCTCCTCTGCAAGTAATGAATCTTTGGGATTATCCTCATCTAGCGCCCAGATTGCTTGAGCATCAGGACCAGGAATGTCTCCTGCAGCTAGTGCCTCGGCTTCTTTTTTCTTCTGGTCTGTGACGACATTGCCCCTCGCAGTAGACTCAAGACCAAGATGACGTACATGGTTTAACAAAAGGCAGATGTCAGATTATGGCCATTATTTGTCGAGAACAGGAACTTTTCAGTTCAGAAGAGATCAACATGAGTACAAGCATCTGGTTGACTTTCGGTGGTCATGGGAGTACTCCCCTCAACGATTGGAGATAATTTACGAATGCCAAGTCTAGGTTTTTCCGGGCTGTAGCCAACATGTTGCTCAAGAGATTGAGCAGACGAAGTCTTGGTCGGTTGAATGGAAGAAGGAACTTGGGACTCAATTCTAGATGGCCCAGCGATATCCTCTTTCTCCTTAGACTTTGGGGGATCTCCGCCAAATAGAAGCTTTGCGGCAGCCAAATCAGATGGATCATTTCTTCGGAGCACTTCTTGTGCGAGAACCACTTCATCAAGCTCCACTATGCCCGACTCCTTTTTTGCTTCGAATGAGAGTGTTTGAGGCTTCAGCAAGTGACTCGAGTAGCTATCTCCCAAGAAGGTTAAGTCATGATGGAGGAGGAACTGTGCGTTATATTCTGCGATAAGTGGGTCGAACAAGCACTTAATTTCCTCCTTATCGGATTTGGTTGCTCCCTCTTCGTGAGCGGCTTCCTTTAGCGCTTCAATATGGAAGTGTTCCTCTTCGAGCTTTGCCTTCAAGTTTCTTGTTTCGACGGTTTCCCCGTAATATTTCTACGACCCCTCTTGCACTTCTATTTTCTCCTCTTTTTCCTTAGATAGCAGTCTCTCCAACTCCTCTACACGGTGGGCTAGAGTGTCTTTCTTCTTTTGCAGCGAATCTTTTTCCAGAGCCAGAGCGTCGCTACATTAGAAAGCATCATTTAATTCCTTCTTGTGAGTAGCCTCTAAGCGACTAACTGCCTCGGCCTTCTCTTTGGCATTCATTTTTGCATCCTCAAGTTAGGCTTTGAATGAGAGTAATTCATTATCCTGATACTTTATGATGTCCTTACCTTGGAAGACCTCTAAATTAAGGCGGTCGATCTCATGCTGATGTTCAATAGAAACCTCCAAGACTTTTTCGACCAAGTGTATGAACACCACATGTTGTACATATATGTCATTCGTACATGCAAGTGAATCTGTTTTTGCGGACCCAAGGATGGGATGTATAGCTGGGAGGAACTTTAGCCCATTGAAGAAAATTCTTGGGAAGGTGGCTTTAAGCTTGGCTAAATTCTCCGCCGTAGTTGGATCATGAGCGGGAACTGGTGGAATACATTTCAAAGAATTCAATGTTTGCTTACGTCACTCACGAGACTGCCTAGTGCTGGAATAGCCGGAGTGCTGGTCGTGGGGTGCTTCGAGCTGGGAGCCTCGTTGAGTCGTCTAGTCTACTCCATATGAAGGGGAATTTGTAGGGTCGATTTATGAGAAGTATGCCCTTGAGTTCTCATATTGGAGGATGAGGATGATTCTCTAGGATGATAATCTCTTTCCCTGCCTTCATCTCTCTCTCTATGTTTTTTGGACTTAGAACCCCAGCCTGAGCGATGGAAAATAGAAGAACCATAGAGGCGATCGAAGCCATGTGAATGAGACATTGCGCCTATAAATAGGGTTAAATAGGAAAAGTTAGTGGATGCCATATAAGATGTTGAATGCGAGTGAATGATGGAACGTAAGTGCTCATGTGTGTCCAAGTTCATCCCCCTAACGGACTGGTGGTTTTTGCTTTACTCATAGGAGTTTGTTATCCTTGATGGCGAAGTCACTTGCTTTCACCACTTCTTACGAGAGAATTGAGTCCTTCAACACTAAGTTTCGCGAAATCATAATTTAACAGTTCGCCCGGAATAGAAAGTTCGACGAGGCCCTTCAGCAAGTTTTCCATTTTTTGGGAAGACGACCTCCTTTCAATGGGAGTTATAACAAATTTTAGGTTTTCCTCAGTTTCCCTCTTTTTAATTATATACGCCAGGGTCTTTTTCTTTTTCGGAGAAGGTTGCGGCTGGCTTGTGTGGGAACGTTAGTTGCTGGCACCTGTCTAGGACTTATGTTTTCAGTATTAGGCTCTGGGACCTATGTTTCTTTGGTCTCCCCTTCCTCGATACCTTTATGGACTCCTTCAACAAGGTGCACCGCCAGGTCGACTTGTTCTCTCCTCCTATCGGTTACGGCCCTTGAGGTTGCTCTACTCCTTGGAAGGCCGATCCTGTTGACGTCTGCTAGTACCCCAAATAACGAGAGCAGCTCGTCAGTGATTAACAGCTTGATATCTCGATCCTCTACCGAAGTAGAATGGATAGCCTCAACTGCCCTAGAATATTTGGTGCCTTCGCGCCGTGGGCGAACACCTGGAAGAGTTAAATAATTCTTAATGGATAGCCTCAACTACCCCAGAATATTTGGTGCCTTCGGGCCATGGGCGAACACCTGGAAGAGTTAAAGAATTCAGACGATTAGAGCGGATGTGATTTAAGTCTTTGAATTAAGGGAGGAACAGGAATAAAACTTACGTCCTTCCAACTACCTTCTCATGAAGCCGGGAGGACATCACATATAGAACCACTCTTGCTTGAATAGGGGAAGTTTGTTCCATGCACCCACTAGAACTTGGCATTTTGGTAGTGGCTCTAGGAATACGTACTAGGGTCTATTGGCTCGTCTCTTGAAATTGTAAATATACCGGATGTCCTCAGAATTTGGCAATCAGAATAGGACGCTCATGAAGAACAAGAATGTTCCATGAACAAAATATTTAAGCACTTCGCGAACAAAGGAGTTAAAAGGTGGCACGCATCTGGCACATCACATGAATTTATTACATGCAGTGTACCTGGCTGGGGGTAATGGGGCCCTATCTTTCCTCGACGGGACCAAAACATCCTCGAAAGGAATCCCATGAATCGAGCATTAGTCGACGAAGGGCCATTTCGCTAATTTTTGAAGCCTGTGAATTAGTCAGGTTATCTAAGATGATAGAATCATCCACGGCATCGGGAGCCGGATCTATAACTTCAGCAAAAAAATAGGAATGTCGAAAAAGAGGTCTAACTGCTAGCTTGATGTCTCACTATCTCTCGTTACTAGCTTGGCCCGGGCTTATCAGATAGAGTAACGGAGCTCGATTTCCTACCTGACTTGGAAGACATCGCGGGAGAGCGCCTTGTGTAACTGGATACCTGTATTAGCTATGCTCGAAAGACAATCGGTATTAGAAGTAATAATAATCCATCCCCTATGTTGTTTGTAAACTAGTGCAATGGATTTGACATAAGTGCAGATAGCTTAAGATTGGAAAAAAAATGTAAAATGATGAAATTTTGAGTTTTTATCCAAAGAGACCATCATCGCTGACCATTCCATACGGCATAGAAGGTGGCCAGCAATAGGAGTCTTAGGATCAAGCGTTGACATTCTAGGTTATGAAGTCCGTTGCCTGAAATTGTTAGGCTGGTATCACATTTAAATCATGTTGTATGAATTGTGGATTTATCAATTCGAGCTAAGTCCATAAACTTGTATGTGTTAAGTTATGTCATTATTCATCACTTCATGCTTAGGCAAGGAAATATGTGGTCATAATGTTTGGATAACTCGGGTTGAAATAGCTTCACCTATCACTGCTGATCCCAGCTACCTTATTTCGACCCATGCGCCTTAGCCCATTGTCGACCCGCTCCTCTCCACAAAATAAACTTACTCGCTCCTCTCTAGGAAATATACCGATCCTTCCTTTTTTTTCCAAATACCGATCCCTTTCACTAAGCACTATATCGATCCCTACGTCCAAACTAAGAATACCGACCCCTGGTTTTCTCATCTCAATGCGTAGCATACAACACCAACCATATGGTTAAAACGACTATATCGGCTCCTCCCAGTATCCTAATCTATACTGACCCCATCCTCTACCTTATCTACACCGAATTCATTTCCCCTCCTACAACTCCCTCCCGTTCCTCTTAATCCCTCTTCTACTCCACCTCATATAAACTCCTTATTGGAACCCGATTGCATGTGTACTTGGACACCATGTAATTTCTCAAGGTCATGGTGTGAACTAGAAAGGAAGTTCATACCTATATCGCAGATCTAGGGCATATAGGATAGTAATGGGTTCGAGTGAAGGAAAGTTCGAATCTGCATGTAATTGGAAGTTGCAATACGAAGCAACTCGGATTTGGGAAATGAAGAGGTGTAAATGGTGTTGGAGGATTTGGTTAGCGAAGCTCGGTAGAGAGATAAACTACGAGAAGTGAAAGTGAGAAGGAGAGACTATAGACCTAAGCTTTTATACGTGGGATGGGATATGAACCGTCTTCCCTTATAGACTCGATCATCATATTTCAAAGGGTCGGCTATTCAACATGCCAACCTTGTCCCACATAAGGCAATCGGAGGGTCGGCATGCTTATGCCGACCCTTCCCCCTCTAAAAAAAGAAAATAATAATAATAATAAAATGGATAAGATGAAACAATGCATGATTGGGAGATGGCCGTGGGCTTGGGAGAATTCCTTATGAATCCAACCTTTGAATGGTAATATGCAATCGACTTTTGAAAAGTTAAACAAGGGAACCCTGATGTTTTATTAAGGCAAAACTAATACGTTCGAAGACTTCATCGAAGGTCGATGGGAAACAACAATCAGTTCTTGACTTGGAATGAGCTTGACTCTGGAAACATGGATTACTCGCTGATTCAAAGCGTGTCATGTTATTCACAAGACGGACTTTGGGGGAAAAATGTTATCTGGTGCCTTGGTCCGGCTATAAAAAAGTAGTTGCAGAGGCTATAGTTGATTGTTGATGGAAGGAGGGTCAAGACTTGAGTCTACATCGAGTCATTGAGGAGTTCTCTTCGAGTCAGAGGGACACCCGCCTCGGCTCGGCATTGATATTATCGAGTCGGCATAAGAACTTGGTGTAGGTTCGGCATGTTTGAAGTACTTGGGATTGGCACTTGCAGGGGTCGGCACAGCTTTGGTTGATGGTGACAATTCCCTGGGTTGGCATAATCTTGGGATCGACAGTAGAGATTGCTAGGGATCGACATGTTAGAATCATTTCGGGTTGGTGCTTGCTTGACTATGGGTCGGCAAAAGGACTTGGAGTCAGCATAGCATATTACTTCAAGGGACTGGCATCCTAGAATCACTTCAGGTCGGCAAGATTGGGAGCGGTCGGCATCTCATAGTCATTCGGCATGACTGGAAGCGGTCAGCATAGCTTGTTTGGGTCGAAACATTCAAATCAGGTTGGTACTCCACATGCTTGCATTCGGGTCGCCCTTGAGGGTACGGCATGCTTGGGTCGGCATTGGTAAATTATCAATGTTGGGCCAAGTTCTCTTGGTGATGGGCTCGAGTGACTGAGGAGAAGTTCAAGCTCTGAGATGCCAGGCTGTCTCCATCTATTAATACAGGGGCAGGGGTCCACTTTTGGGGGGCTTTTTTAGGAGAACTCAAGGAAGACTATGCCATTTTTTGTACTCGCTTTCTTTTTGCTCCAATTTGCGTTCAAGCTTCTTCTTGTGGATTGTACCTGTATTCAAACAATTAATAAAGCAACAAAGAACATAT
This sequence comes from Allium cepa, assembly GCA_030765085.1. Taxonomy (NCBI): domain Eukaryota; kingdom Viridiplantae; phylum Streptophyta; class Magnoliopsida; order Asparagales; family Amaryllidaceae; genus Allium; species Allium cepa. Next base: position 583,525,850 of record CM060940.1, read on the forward strand.
TCAGAGTGGATATAGGCAATTAATGCCGAACCACTATAAATTCTACTGTTCTTGCTTTTTACTGTTCTATTTTGCATTATATTGTGTTATTCCTCTTTTCCCAATTACTTTTTTCATTTATCACACTACAGAAATCTATTCTAGGGTGTTAGTGACCAACCCTGGTATTAAAAATAATTATTCAAATATATTTTTTAAATGATAATGATTCATTTTAAATAGTTATAAAGTGATAGTAAATGATTTATAAAAGTTTTATAAACATACATATATTGAATTGAAAATTATAAGAAAATTTATATCGCTTTATCGGTATAATAGCAATTTTTGTAAATAATTTTTAATATTGATTTATATGATTTTATAACTTAAATAAGATCATTTTTATTAGTTAAAAATGATTATAAATTCATTTTCAATTTTTTTACATATGTATGTTGTTTAAATTATAAGTAAAAATGTGACTGGTGGTCGGTTTTCGATTTTCAACGGTTTAACAAATAGAAGTTGTTCGAAAGTTGTTGTAACCTTATTTATATGTCATGCACACATATATAACATAGATATGCACACATGAACACATATACACATACAAATATACAAATACATTTGTATATAAACATGTATAAGAAAAAAATCTAAGATATTTCTTAAATACATAACCCTTAAGCAAATCTAAGTCAACAATCTTACACACTAAGGACGTCCACATGGCATGGAAGTGAATGAAGTGATGGATGCACATTTGGGGGTACCAAAGTGTAGAATGATGGAATGGTAGGGGTGCGGGCAAGGGGTAGAAATGTAATTGCACATTTAGAAATTTTTATACAAACTTTTCTTATAAATATATACCCACTCTCTAACAATTTTACACACAGTCTTCTTCAACTTCTCCTTCCTCTTAAGCTATTTTCGTGGCTTCCTAAGCATGGACAACTAATGCCAAAATTTCTCCGAAAGGAAATAAAAACATAAACATATTCAAAAGTGATCAAAACTCCTAAAAACCAAAGCAAATCACCTTCTTTCCTCTCCTTAAATCCACGGCGACCACCATTTTCCCCATTGGCCAAGAGTATACACCCCAAACACATCAAGGTCGAACCTATATTGAGATTAGGAAGAGATCCAGGAAGCTTCGGAGCAAGAAAAGAGAAGGAAGTGCCATCGGTTTCATTCTTAGAAGTCAGGAAAAAGTTTGAAGTGCCGCGGAAGCTCTGCCGGATTTTCTAAAGCTTAGGAAGGAGGGAGCATTTGTGATTGTGAGTACTTAATGTTTATTAAATAATTTTTACAACTATTTTTAAGTATGATAATATGACCATTTAATCTTTTAATGATTTGCATGAATATTTGATACCTTCGTTTATTATATGGTTGATTATATAGATATTGATATGGTTGATAACTTGGTTGTAATTAATTATGAGAGATCATAATGAAAAGTGTTAATTAATTGAAAATGAATTTATATATGTGTATGGAGTTTAATGAGCCTCTTAAAGGTTTTAAGAATATACGAAGGTTGAAAATGAATATTGTAATAATATAATATTATAAAATGGTTTAAAAGTGAAAAAGAGATTTAATATGGAAAATAATGGTTTAAATGTTTTAAAATAAATTATAAATGTTTTATAACCATTAAAGTTCAATTTGGAGAAGTTTTGACAAATAATAAATTTAGAGTAAAAAAAAATAGGCGCGCCGTGAAATGGTAGTTCGTGATTACGCGCCATAAAAGTTAAATTCTTCTATAGGATAGAATCAGAGTCAGATTTGTTTGCATTAAGGTTTTTTAAACTCTTATGACTATATTTTTCAAACTAAAGAAACGGTCAAGATTTCATTTAATAGATTTTAAAATATGAGCAAATCAAGTTTTCGATAAAATCACGCTTTAGCAATTAGGTGGCCAAAGTAGCAAATGTTCTAAATATATATTTTTAAAATGTTTAAAAATATGAAATAAAATATATAAATCCTTTAAAATGTTTTAAAAGAGATTTGAGTTATAAAAGTGGATTTATTAATGATCGAAAAGTTGTTATAATCAAATAAGCTTTGAAAATACTAATTGTAGTACTATTCGCACATTTTTACAGCATTTAGATGACTTTTGAAATATGAATTTAAACGTAAATATTCTTTCCCAAATCTTTTATAAAAAATTTCAAATAAATAATTAAGTGTCTTAAAGATGATTTGGGGATATTATAATTTATTTTAAAGAGTTTAATTAAATGATTAAAGAAAAGCTGCCAAAATCAAGTGATTTAATATTGACTCTCAAAGCTGATGAGTAGACTGAATTTTTATATTCATGAGATCCAAATTAGGTGCTTAAACAAAAGAGATGTTAATGAGCAACTAGTGCCCTGGCTCAACTGGCAGCTCCTGGGCAAGGGATAAAAAAGGTCAAAATGTCGGAAACGAGTTAAGTATAAAAGATTAAATTTTCCAAATTTAAACAATTTGGATTGCATAGAGATAATCTTCTTACACTTTATGTCAACTTCCTAGGAGCGAACCGTATTATCCGTATGAATTTAAAAGGTGATTTCACCGCTATTCAAGGATAGTAAAGGTTGAGTACGAAAGTTGATATTGAGTAGAATTAGTATAATTTCCATGATCCCTTTTACTCAATAATGTTTTTTAATAAGAGATTTAAATAAATGATTTGAAAATATTTTCTTAAATAAAAGGTGAAATGACTTGGAATTATTCTAAGATTCAAAAAGGTTTATTTAACCAAAAAGGATTTGAATAAGTGAGGCTTAATGATTCTACATACTATTAAGAAGATAAATGGAATAAATAATATATCTCGTTGAGATATTTATCAATGAATAAAAAGATGAATTAAAGTGAATGATGATTGATAATCATATATGAACTTGACATCTCTTAATCGAGGAATCGGGATCGGATTTGGGTAACGCCTTTCAAAAAACCACTTCGAACCAATGTATACATTCAGAAGTAAAGACGTAACGATGATTTTTGAAGATGTGGATCTTCATGATGAAGGGCTGCTTGCCACTAGTCTCTCAGGATGAAATTTACGATATCATATATTTATGGTGGCAGTTGTGCTCTGTTATGAAAATCTTTGATTACAAGGACTAATCGCTACTAATCCTTGTAATATTTCCCGACAGCATGTAGTAGGAGGAGTTCCTTCGGTTTCGTTCAGTCCTAGAACGAACTTGTAAGGACAAACATTTGACATTGCATTTCTGAGATCAAAACGTTGACTTTTACAAATGTATATCAGTTTTTGATGGAGAAGGCAACATATCTTAGCTTATCACCCTTCTTTGAAACGTATGAGTTAAGAGGTTATATGTTCGTGAAAGTCAATAGTGACCAAAGGAATGACCATGTAGCATTCGAAGTGGAATCTATGATGATCAAAGCATGGCTTTGCGAAAGGCAAAGTTTGGCATTGTGGAGCATAGCCTTACGAACCTTACATCCCAGGAATGGTACGGGATCTATGTGGTCTTTAGGACATATTTTTAGGTTATTATCGAGGGAAGATGTCCATGTAGGCACTTAGTGCCTTATTGTAAGAATGGATAGATATTGGAGACTAACGGAGATCGTGTAAAGGCTAGCTGAGTAATACTCTGTTCCATAGTAGTACAACACTGTAGTTCGAAGGGTGATGAAGTTCGTGTAAAGCCATGCGGAAAATATGTGTTATACGTAGATTTTTCGGTCTGAATGATGACTAGTTCCCTATCATATTGGAAATCCAATTCCAATACATTGCCTTTCCATTTTGAAATTAGAACCTACTTTTAAAAAGTAGTTAGTAAGTCGTCAAATTTAATAAATGTAACAATTTTGGTTATCTTTGACATATTATTTGAAAAGTGTTTTCAGAGGAATGTCATTAGAAATAAAATCTGGTATAAATGTTTTTAGCTATCATAGGATAAAAAATCGTCTGTATTTATGTGTGGGTGTGGTCTTATGAGATACCATTCATTTCAAAGGTTTCAATTGACATCAGCATGATCTATTCATTTAAATTTTTGAGTATCTCATGTTGGTTTATCAAGCCTAATCCAAGTATTTTTAATACTCGAGTCAGATCCGAGTTGTTTCAGGTCTAGTTGAAGATGCTTGGAGTTTCCATAGGAGAGCTAAAGATCATCATCTACATATAGACGTATTCTATTATCCACTGCATCTATTGCATTTGCATTTGTTTTTATTGTTTTAAAGCATTTGTAAGGACAAAGGGTATATAACTGTTCAGGCTCAATCTAGGTTAGACTCTGATATTGTATTCAAAATTTTCCGCTGTAAATATTTTATATTGAAGTAATATATGTTATTCCATTCGTGTAAGATTCTGCTTTTTGTTCTATTCTACCTTCGTTTTCTTTTTCCCTAACGATCGGTCTTGCTAGCACTTGGATTTGTGGCATTTGAATACCAATGATGTATTAGTATCGATTTTGAGGGTTTAAAAGCTCGTTCATTACATTTGGTTTAGAGCTTAGGTTGAGCGAACAAGCAGACTTTGGTTGAGTAAAACTCATTATAAATAGATTTAATAACACCTTGGGATGAGTGACTCATTAGAGATAGGGTTAGTAACACTCTAGAATGAATTTGAGAGTATTATATATATGAGCGTGTATTTGTTATTTGATACAAAAATGTTTTGTGATGATTAATCTTTTGAGTAGTTTATGAATTCCGGTCGGTGCATAAAGAGCTCCATGTAATCGATAGGGATTCCTAAATACTTAAACAAAGCGAATTGACAACCATTTTAAAAGGAGTATATTTTATATATACAAAAGCATAAATACTTATGTGATATGGAATAAGATGTTATCCTTTTCGAAAGTTCTAAGAATAAGGTCTTGATCTGTTTGGTAATGGTGGGAATAATTTTCTAAGTATCGACCATATGTTGGTTTGGGAAGATGATATCGTATACTTAGTAAATTATTCTCCTTATCATTGGAGGATGAAGGAAAGTTCAAATCCAAACTATTTGAATTAAGTTATTTGGATAAAAGGTTTTTAAGTTAAGAAATAAATGGTATAAACCTTCTAACGATATCTTGGTATATCACTTAGATCAGGATGTCCTATTTTTCGGGAATGAGTTTTCAATGACTCAAAAGCAGGCACGAAGAGCATGTGTAGCAAAAGAGGTAGAAAAAAAAATTAAAACTAGGATCTTATGCTAGCATATGTTATTACAGATATGGCAAAGAAGAGCATTATGCAGTTCTGTGTAAGGATGGGAAAGAAGGAAAGGGGTAAATGTAAAGCGGCCGAGAAAAAGAAGAAAGAAAAATCTTTTACGGTTGATATATTCTGTTACAAGTGTAAAAGCAAGGACATTTTCTATGGGGTGCCCTAGAACAAAGAAAAAAACCAGAATTCGCTCAGGAAAGGTAAAGGATTGCTACCGTTGCAAGGGACTAGGACATATAGCCAAAGGATGTCCCTTGACATGCATTTGGTGCTGCCAAGGTAAATACTTAATGAAGGGCTGTCCAAAAATGAAGGTGGTTGACTTAGGCCTCAAAGAAAAAGTATTGACTACCTCAAAAGGGATCCAAGAATAGTATATATATAGCAGTTCAAGTATCTATATGTATGATGGTGGTGTATGATATGTTGTATTACCTAGGAAGTTATCTCTAAAAACTTGTAATACAGGCCAGGTTTAGGAATGGATGTATAAATATGATGTTAATTAATAAATCTCTTTTGGTCATTCTCTTTGTGTATTTCTTCTATCTTCCATCAAATCAATTTATAAAATGCTTAGTAATAAAAAGTTTAAAAGAATATTAGAAATGGCTTATGAAAAAAGAGTATATTTTATAAAATAAAGTGTAACTACCAAAAATAAAATGATGTTTGAGAAAGATGGATTTGAGAATTCATATCCTAATGTTTCGAAAAAGTATAAAAGGGAAAGTTATGTAATAAAATAAGTTTGGAATTAAATTTATAATGAGATTTATTAAAATAGAAATTTCAAAGGAATTTTGAAATAAGAATTATAATGGTATTATTCCAAATAAAGGATAATTGATTTCTTTTGAAAAAGAGGTAAAAATATTTTTGAGGATAAATATTTTGAAGAAAGGGTTGACAAAAGGTATTTAAGTGAAAAGTAAAAGTTTTATAAGATGTTTTCATAAAGATTTGAAAAAGTTAAATAAGTTGTAAGTAGGTCATTTCGTCACACGATTTTGATCTAAGATTCGAGTACGGAACTTGAAGGTGCTTACATCAGTCCGAAAAAGGATTTATCACTCTATTATTTACGATGAATATTGATGAGGATTTATGTTTTGATACTTACAATTTCTGTCAGAATTGAGAACTATGCATGGAAAACTGAAACTTCTAATTAGAAAACCTGATCAGTGTTCGCACTAGAGGATTAGAGTATTGGTACTAGTTCGGAAGTAAATTTTTGGATTCAAATAGTAGCTCGAATTGGATGATCTATATATCATATGAATTTAAGGTTAAAAATAAATATTTTGGGCAAATACCTTTGGGTTTTGTTTTGGTATAATTTCGGAGACAAAATTCTTTTAAACAAGGAAGTATGTAACGACCCGCAAATTTATTGATTTGACAATTATATTTATTTTTAAAATATTCAAATATAAGATTTTTTAACAAATATTATGATGCTTTAAAACAATAAATAATAATTGTACAATATTTACAAAAATATATACGTTGGAAAAATAGGTATAAAATGACTGAAAAACATTTTATCGACAAAACGGCTCTAAAATCATAAAACGACGCATATGGAGTTGGATACATTTATTTTTAATTTTGAACTCTAATATGAAATAAAATAATTTATTTTAAAGTATTTATGACATCATTAGTATTAACCTTGCATTTAGTAATTGATTTATGATTTTAAATTGAGATTTAATGATTTAATAATTATTATAATTATTCAAATAACTATTTTTAAATGATATTAATTCACTATAAATAGTTATAATGTGATAATAAATGATTTATAATAGTTTTATAAAGATATATATATTGAATTGCAAAATATAAGAAAATTGATATCGCTTTACCGGTGTGATAGCAATTTTTGTAAATAATTGTTAATGTTGATTTATATGACTTTATAATTCAATTGAGGTCATTTTTATCAACTAAAAATGATTAGAAATTTATTTTCAAGTTTTCTTTGTATATATATGCAATTTAAATTATAAGTGAAAATGTGATCGGTAATCGGTTTCTCAATTTTCAACAGTTTAACAAATAGAAGTTGTTCGAAAGTTATTGCAACCTTTTTTATAAGTCATGTACACATATATAACATAGATATACACACATGAACACATGTAACCATATTAATATACAAATACATTTATATATAAACGTGTATAATAAAAAATTCAAAGATTTTTCTTAAATAATTAACCCTTAAGCAACTCTAAGTCAACTATCTTACACACTAAGGACATGCACATAACATGGAAGTAAATGAAGTGATGGATGCATGTGGAGGGGGGTACAAACACAAATTTCCATGATTCCTTTTACTCAATAATATTTTTCAATATGAGATTTAAATAAATGATTTGGAAATGTTTTCCCGAATAAAAGGTGAAATGACTTGGAATTATTCCAAGATTCAAAAAGGTTTATTAACCAAAAAGGTTTTGATAAGTGAGGCTTAATGGTTCCACATACTATTAAGTAGATAACTGGAATAAATAATACGTCTCTTTGAGATGATTATGAATGAATAATAAGATGAATTAAATTGAATGATGGTTGATAATCACATATGAACTTAACGTCTTTTAATCGATGATGATGATGATTTTTGAAGACATGGATTTTCATGTTGCCACTAGTCTCTCGGGGTGAAATTTACCATATCATATATTTATGGTGGCAGTAGTGCTCTATTTTGAAAATATTCGATTACAAGGACTAATCGCTACTAATCCTAGTAATATTTCACGGCAGTATGTAGTAGGAGGAGTGCCTTTGGTTTCGTTCAGTCCTAGAATGAACTTATATGGACGAATGTTTGACATTGCATTCCTGAGATCACAATGTTAACTTTTATAAATGTACATCAATTTGTTGACGGAGAAGGCAACTTATCTTAACTAAACACCCTTCTTTGAGACGTACGAGCTCAGAGGTTGTATGTTCATGAAAGTCAATAGTGATTAAAGGAATAGTAATGTAGCATTCAAAGTAGAACCAGTGATGGTCAAAGTGAGGATTTGCAAAAAGCAAAGCTTGGCTTTGGAGCATAGCCTCACGAGCCTCACATTCCAGGAATGGTATGGGATACTATGTGGTCTGAATGACATATTTTCTTGCTATTATTGAGGAAAGATGTCCCTGTAGGCACTTGTTGCCTTATTGTACTAATGGATAGATGTTGGAGGCTGATAGAGATCGTGTAATGCCTAGTCGAGTAATACTGTATTCTATAGTAATATAATAGTGTAGTTCAGAGGCTGATGTATATCGTGTAAAGCCATGAGAAAACTGTGTTATACGTGGGTTTTCGGGTCCGAATTGTGACCGTTCCTTACCATGTCGGAAATCTAATTCAATGACGTTTCCTTTACAGTTTTGATTGTAGAAAATACTTTCAAAAAGTAGTTAGTAAGACATTAAATTTAATCATTGTAACAATTTCAGTTATCTTTGATATATTATTTGAGAAGTGTTTTTAATGGAATGTCATTTGAAATATTATCAAATTACTTTGGTATAAAAATGTTTGGATATCATAAGGTAAAACCCGTTTGTATTTAGGTGTGGGTGTGGTCTTATGAAATATCCTTCTTTTCAAAGGTTTTGATGGACATCAGCATGATCCATACATTTAAAATTTCGAGTGTCTTACGTTGGTTTATCAAGCCTGATCCGGGTATTTTTAATAATCGGGTCAACTCCGAATAGTTTTAGGTTTAGTTGAGGACACTTGGCGTTTCCAGTGGAGAGCTAGAGATCTTCATCTACATATAGACGTATTCTATTACCCACTGCATCTATTGCATTGTTTTTGTTTTTATTTTTATTTTTTAGTATTTGTTAGGACAGAGGGTTTATAACCGTTCTACTATATCTAGGTTATAATTTGATATTGTATTCAAAATTTTCTTCTATAAAGATTTTACATTGAAATAATATATGTTATACCATTCAAGTGAGATTCTATTTTCCTTTCTATTCCACCTTTATTTCTTTTCCCCCCAACGAACGGTCTTTTCGACACTTAGATTTATGGCACGTGATTACCATGGATGTATTAGTGTCGATTTTCGAGAGTCGAAAATCCCATCTGTTACAAGTGTTTTTTAACCAAAGCACTTTACCCAAAAATGTTTGCTTTCCAAACAGTATTTGTCAAAAATTATTCATTTAAGTAAAATACTTACAATTAAAATTAATTTGCAAACAAAAAGGTTTCCAAACTCAAGTATGTTCTTTGAATAGAACATTTTTTCTTAAATGAAAATGTTTCTCACATGCTATACTCAACTAGGAATTTCTCAAATAAAAATATCTCCAAACAAAATATTTTCTTCAGTAAAATAAGCTTCTCAAAACATTTTTCCAAATAAAGTCAAGTTTTCTATGAAAATTGACTTCTTATAAAACAGCTCTTAAATAATTACTTCACAAATCAATTACTATTTGTTATAAAGTCTTCTTCAAATAAAACATTGACATAGCATATTTTCAAACTAGAAACTATTTTCTAATCAAAATAGTTTTTTCCAAATAACTTAAACCAATTATCCTTTCAAAAAATGCTTCTAAATAAAATATTTTTACACTAAACATTTTTCCTTATGTAAATATCTTTAAAAAAATATTTTATTTCTCAAATTAAATGCTTTAATTTTACCCATGTAAAATTTTCAAATATTCATTACCCTTTTTAATAAATATATCATTAAAACCAAAATGAATATTTTAATAGAACTCTTTAGCACAATAATTTTTAGTTAAAACTCTATAAAATCAAATAATAAGCACGTATATTTTAGCTAGGTTTTAACCACATAATTTAACATCTTGTGTGTGTCACCCGGGTCATAACCAATGCTTAGTCCCTTCTATAAGTTCTCATCCTGTCCCATTATAGCTTTATTTATTTCTATCATAAAGTCATCATAAATAAATATTGTTTTTGGGTGAGGTAATGGTGGTCACACATACATCCCCTATGCACATAAAACACACAATCATTAATAATAATGGTCTCTCATCCTATATTTAATCCAAACTAAAGTGTAAATTAACCTATCCTAAATAGTTTGTACTTACCCCGATCTTAGGTAATCGGTAAACCTAAATTCTAATATCAAATGTGATGCTCCATCTAACTTCTAATTAGTGACAAACGCCATTAAAATATGATTGTGCACTAATCTCAGATGTCAAAAATAGTGAATTGCTGGTTATATAATTTAAAAATCTAAAATATAAACATATAAGGGAAAACCCCACAACGGTATATATATCCACACACACACACACACACACACACACACACACACATGTATGTACATGTGTGCGTATCTATGCATGTGTGCTATTTCAATAAATGAATACCATACAAAACCTAATTCATCAAATAAACATCTACTCATATACGTCAATTATTATTAATTAGTAAACAATATAACTACAACACCTAGGAAAATATACTAGTAAACAACCTATAGAGTTTCCTACATCCTGACCTATTTTTCTGTCCTTTACTTCCACCTAAAAACTTTACAAATATATGGGTATAAAAAGGAAAAGATGACAAACTATATTTGGACTGTGCCTTGTCCTATACACCCTACCCAACTAAGGGATTGGTGGCTATTAAATTGGAAGGACTGTCTAGTACCCTTTTCGGGATCAAACCCATGTATTTTTATTTCCTGCTCTTCTCGTGCATTAAATACATATTAAATCATAACTTTGCACATCAATAGAAACCAAGCAACTAATATAAGTAGAAAACATCACATTCTATCATCATAATATGGGGTAACAACAAAAATAGCAACACACAACCATTAAACATCACTCAATTCTAACAATGCTCAATCTTAACCCCAAACATCAAATAAATCAACAACAAAAACCATCATATGTTTATAGTCACCAACTATTGGTAACATATTATTAATAACATAAATATGAGTACAAATACGATAATTGTGTACTAATTTTTTCATATTGGTGACATAACATCAGGCTTATCAAATGTGTATTGTCTACTTTGTATTAGTAACACAACATTAAATTCATCAAATGCATACTAACTACTCTATTTTAGTAATGCAATCATCAATGTCATCAACATAACAGAACCATAATTAACTACAGAATATCTACATAATAATAATGATAAAATAATGTATCATTCGTCCTATTGTGATTCAATCTCCAAAAGATAAGCATACATTATAATTTCAAGCAATAGTTAATCGGATATGTTATAACAATCCAAAATAATGTATTTATGCGTATTATTTCCTTTTGAGTATTAATCTCCTTATAATTGTTTATTTTAAAATAACTTTATCTTAATTATCTCAAAACAATGACATTTTCTCAAAACAATAGTATACTGTAAAAATTCTTCATTTTCAATACTTTAGATATCCCAAAACATCTCAATTTAATCAAAAATAGTAATTTGCAACAAATTACTTTCAAAAAAGTTTATATCATTATTTTACATCAAAATAATATATACTCAAACCCCTTTATTATTTTTCATAACTAATTTATCACTATAACTCAATAATAATAATATTTTGCTTTAACTCTCAAAAATTCCTTCGTTGCTATTTATCTAAAAAATAGTAATAACTTAACCCAAAATACTTATGAAAACGCCTCTATTATTATTACTAGTATTCTTAAAATATCCCTTATTTTATTACCAAATAGCAATAATAATATGTTTCTATAAACTGCATAAAAATATTTGCATATTATTTTACTAAAAACTGATACAGTTCTTCCAAAAATAGTATATTATTTGTTAAATTCCATTTACTGTTTAAATGGTAATAAATCTCTAGACTTACTTGAAAATAGATTGTTTGTTATTATTTATGAATTTCCCTAGGACTATATAAATAATGACCTTATTAAAATTTCACATCAATTTCAGTTTAATTTGTTAAAACATGGTCATTTACCAATATCACACAAAATTTGTAGATAAAATTATTTTCCCGATACTACATAATTATAATCATTTTCTATAAATTAACTATTTTAGTCAAATCTATAATTAATTACTGTAAAACGTCATCAGCCAACAACGTAAGAAAAAATAGATAACAACCATAATCTATCGCACATCATATCAAAAACATCACCATAGTCAAACAATCAACATGCAAAAAGTTAATAATCTACATGTCAATCATCTAAAAATTTGTTAGAAACCTAACATAACATATTACACCTAAAAAGGAGGTCATACGCTAAACATATCACAATTATAAAACTAATACGGTTTAATAAATAATTTAATATATTTCGAGGACTAAAACATAAAACCTTACCACTACAATAACACAATATGCTCAATGTTTCCTTAATTATCATCTTAAATTCCTTGCTACACTACCACATAGCTCCAAATCATTATGTTATTACTCCCTTATGCCTGCACCACTGATTGCTCCACCTTTGACCACCTAAATATCGTTGTTGACTTTATCGATTAGGACTTCAACCGAAACCCTAATCTAATTTTTCATGATGCTAGAGGTGCTTTCAACCAAAATGAATGGCACCACTAGAGCCCCCGTCTATAGTTGAGCATGATCATACCTGCCTTTCCATCCACCAATATTGTTAACTGCCACCTCCAATTTGAGCTGTAACGACCCGCCTTTTTTTACCTTTGAGTTTAACACTCAAACCGACATTAACATCACAAAAACAAAAAGATGAGTTGTTACATTAGTACCAAAGTAAAACCTTCCTTAAATAAAGGACTATGACGTATTATGAGAGCATTTTTATGTTTTTAAATGTGTAAAAATTATGAGTCAAGCACATAAGTAGCATAGTTTATTGTTCAAGTTGAGTTAATCGTCTATTAAGGAGTTGCAAACGAAATCCTAATAAGGACAATCATGAAGTGTAGCTTAGGTGAAATAAAAATTGAAATAGCGACAAATTTTAGTAAGGTTGAAAAATGATGCAAGAGTCGATGTGAACATTCACATTTGGTTCAATTGATATCTGTAAGCAATAAGGCAGACTGCTATAAAGCCCACAGAACTTACACTTACTCGATTACTATCAAATCACCCTAATTATTGATTTCCCAAAGCTATGCATGAATTTCTTTAGTTTGGGTAAAAGATTCAGTATTTTAAATCAAACCATATTTAGTGATGTGGGCATGGCTAGGAACTTGTGAGAAAATATCAGTCCTTTGGATTTGATTTGATGGGTGCACCAAATGAAGAGGTGATGGTGTTTGTAGAAGAACTGAGTTTTGAAAATTGAATATTTTTTGAATGAATATTTTTAAGAAATTACTAAAAGGGGAATTAATTTTTGGAACTGGAATTATAATACTTATTTATCAAGAGAGTTTATCAAAGTTATATTATGTTTATCTTCAATGACAAATTTTCTTTAAGGGTCTGACAAAAGTGTTTAAACTATTATTTCAAACTAGTGAGATCTTCCCATTTTGATACATAAATTTTTGGAATAGTTATAGAAGGATATGGAATAAATAAAACTTAAATGTATGTGCTAATATATGGTTTAGAATTGTAAATATGATTTTTGAATTTAATATGAGTATTGCTAGTAGCCAAAATGAATTTTAAAATTTATTTTCGTATATAGAATGTATTGCTAAAAGTGACTAATGATTCTTATTTATGAAATAAAATAATATATACTCATACTGATGATAAATTGGTTATAAATTATTATAATATATGCTTTCGGATGAAGTATGAACTTTTTTGAAAGGTAACCAAAACATGTTTCTAATTTAAGTGTATTTTAACTGGTTAATATTGAATCATTGAAATTAAAAGAGAAATAATTGGTGTTAAAGTTAAAATACACAAGCATAGGAAACATTTAATAAAAAAAATATTTTATGGCTTTTAGGGAAATGAGATGTTTTGAAAAAAAAAATATTTTGAAATAAAAAATGGATGTCTATTTTAAAAGTAAAGGAAAGTTTTAAATTTGGATATTGTAATGGACTTTCAGTTGATAAATCCTTTACTGTATTTTAAAAGTATGGAAAAGTCATTTTGAATGGTTAGATTAAGAATGATTGGATGGGATAGCAAGTGAATAAGGAAGGGAAAGGACAAGCACTGAAAGTAGTATCAAAGGAAAATATGTCACCATTAGCTCAAGAAAATAGAAAAAAGATCGTGATAGAAAATGAATTATTAATTTTGAGTAAGGAATAAGGTGGTAGATGGTTTAAGTAGAAAATCTCACATAGTGCATTAACCTATTATGGTGTCGAGCCCATCTAATGGATCGACCTATATAACTATGGTTCCCATGATTTAAAAATTTGTTATGTGATGTAGCGCCCGTTAGTGATGCATGCATGATAATTATTTTAGAGGTATGAATTGGGTAGAATGACTCGTTATGACATGATATCCGATAGAGATTCGAATGTGACTTTCATACGAAGTTGAGGACCAGTCTCGAGCTTGTTATGAGCCATGATCCCGAGAGTCCCATGGTGATGAATTATTATTTATCCTATTGTATAGAAATCCCACATGGTACTGTAGAGAAAAGAATTTAAATTCGACTTTCGTCGATAAAATAAATAAAATCTAATAAATTTTTTGACATTTTATTTAGGCATATGAAACTAAAAGAGAACCGAAAGTTAGATAAAAAGAATTCCAAGATTATAAGAAAAGAATTATATTTAGAAAAGAAAAGAAAGGGAAGTAAATACAAAATTATTTTTTTGAGCACATTATAGAGAAGTGATGTTAATCAAACAAAAAAAATATTTGGGTCAAAGTTTGTGCGAAGGAAAATGGCTTAAGGTTATATTTACATGATGCTCGAATTTATGAAGATAGAGTTGAAGTAGTATTTCATTGGAAAGCTGGATAGTGTAAGAGACATTGGTGGTTTTGGGGTTGGATCCTATAAACTAACTGATTGAATAATTTTCTAAAGCATGATTGGGCAGTTAATATAAAAAGCTTAGAGTCTCTTATATATTATAGGGTTCCGATGAGCCAATAATATTTCTATGAGAACCGATTCGATGATTGGTGTATAGTTTAATTTTAAAGAATAGTTGGTACTACATTCTTTCATTCTATGTCATTGAAATACTGATCAGTTGTAACATCCCCTATCTAGAGGCCCAATGCTATGAGCTACAGATGCTGCAGTCATCCATAGTCCTAAATTCTGACGTCATATTATAGAAATGTTAATGGTTCTATAATATCAGAAGCACATGAATATGAAAAAAACACATATTTCAAAAACAAAATTTCTGATTACATTGCGCAAACATGTTTCATATTTCATTTCATAATCCCAATCGTTTCCTAGGTTCAGATCAAATATAATTATTATATGAATATGCCAAGAGCGACATATGAAGATGCCCCCTTGGATGACCAGAGTACCAAATAGACATATAAGTTTTAATACATCACATTGGAAATAAAACTAAATAGTAACTCATAAATAGCTAACTTTGTCTCCTGCACATCTTCGAAAGCTTTATTCGTCCACCTACTAAACCTGTAAAATCTTAACTCTCAATCTACTCAAATTAATTTTTAAGCACCCCAGAGTTTAAGGGGAAAAACATAAACTTCGAGTTGGACATAAAGCCTTGTGTAAATAATACTATTACATCTCGATTTACTGATATTAAGTGAGACCATGCCGCTTAGCGGAGTGGATTTCTCCTCACTAATATCCCTTTTTAGCATATCTTTTTTCAAATCAAAACCTTGCAACCAAACTGGTTAATCAAACTGATATATCAATAATAGCAAATATCATATATGCTCAAAAACAGGTAATAAATGGACCATCTGTTCGAAACAAGGTTCTTTTATTTGGCTAGCTACTAACCTTTGGCTAACTCGAGCCTATCAGACAAACTAAACAAATTATCTAACAACTATTATACATACGTCTAGACGGTGTGTCCTTAACTTACTTCTCCATGGATCACCTGATCCTAATGGTTTTTTGGGCTTACCAATAAACTATCCTTCTTATCTCTACATATGTACATATATATTCATTTCTGTGTGTAACCATCATTTAGGTTTTACCTGTGACTAAGCCCCATACATTAGAATTTTAGACTAAATTAGCTAGGTGCTAATAGCTAATGTATAGGGTGCCACCCTATACTAGTCCCATCTGCTATATAAATATTTGATTCATTTTACTTTGGGTTAACTTCCCCTTTAAATTTTCCTTGAAAACCTTTTCAAAATGATTTAACCCTTTAAGTCATACTTATATAAGGAAAATATACTATTTGCTTTCCTCAAATCTCTTTGCCATGATATATGTTTTACTCAAAATATTGTTGATGAAGACATTCGAAACCTTTGTTTAAACCATTAAACAATCTCTTTCGAAATCATTGAAAGTACCCCTTTCGATAAAAGTAAATTTCTTTACTTTATAATCATAGGCCGAAGGCCAAAACATATCTTTCGAAACATTTACCATAGTCCTTTCGAAAATGTTGGAAACATCTTCTTCAAAATCTTTATAAACCTTAGACATCCTTTTCTAAACACTTTAAATAGGCCATTTGAAACCATTGGAATCCTTCCATTTAAACACTAAGCTAAACCTTTCGGAAACACTTGGGAATCACCCCTTTGATACCTTATATATATACCTTCTTAAATACTGGAGGACCTCCACTTTGAAACATTTTCTTGTTACCATTTGAAAGGTTTACAGTATACTACTTAAAACAAACCTTTCGAAAATGTTAGGTTCAAGTCAAAATATGTGGAACAACCTTTCGAAACCAATTTCTTTCGAATCCTATGGGTTTAACTCTCAAGATATCAAAAAGGATCTTAAAACAATTAATTCAAAAGCAACTCTTTTGAAAGCAATTTCCTAAGTAAAGAAGTAGATGGTATTAAAACCAATCCCTTCGAAAGCATTGAAGAAGCGGCTTGAGTATTAAAACAAAGAAGCCCTTTTGAAGGCATTTCCTCGAAAGCTAAGATGCGGCAGCAAAGGGCTTCGATCCCGTCAAAAGCTTCTTCATAAAACAAACGGCACAACCTCTTTTGGAATCATTCCTTAAAACCATTTAACCAAGTCGAAAGCTAATTAAGTCAAAAGCATTCCTTTTAAAGGCAAAGCAGGCACATTTTCTTTTAAAATAAAGCAAGACTTCAACTTCTTCAGAACCCAGTGTTTCGACAACATACGTTTCGCCTATGTCCAATTCGCAGCATACCAAGTATTTGATACCATGTGCATTGGTTTCGATGGTGATGAAGGCGGAAGTACTTAGTCGAAAGATGGGTGCCGAAGAAGGTGAAATAGGTAAAGTAAGGTAACACTGCATTTTTACTTTAAAAAGTAATTCTTTTCAACTAACCTGCGTTATTTGTCAACAAATGATTAATTGTTAGTTTCTTTTCTGAAAGTGTTGCCGAATTTTTAGTAGTAACAATTTAAAACATTTACTGAATACCCCTTCTCCTTCTATAAATATATATAAAACATTTAAGTCTCAAACCTTAAATAATTTTGTATATCTATTAAAACATTTAGGAAAATTCTATAAAAATTCATATAAATCACTTTTAGTATGTTTTCTAACATATTTAAATTTGTGACCCAAAACATATGTATAATTGCTGAGATTAATTTTAAACCCAAAATAACCATATTCTTCACTAGAAAATTAATAATTCATCCAGATTAATTCATAAAGGTATAAAACTAGAAACCCTTCTCCAAAATATAATTTATGACCATATATAAAAATCGAATGCATTTGGATGTCATTTTATAGGTTTTTCAATTCAAAACAAGTCATAAAATCAATATGAATAAGCATAATTCATCAACAAGCATGTATATCTAAACATCATTTAAAACATGGCAATATACTTGCAAAAATATTCGAATTTGATTTTAGAAATAGAAACTTAAAAAATATGAGATGTAAATATTATGTGAGAAATGCGGATAATGGATCTTAAGGCAAGAATAAACACTAGATGAGGAGTGGATAGTGTTTTAAGGAGTTATTAAATCTTTTTGAGTTTGTATTAATTTGAACACAAATGTATGAAAAATTCAGACACAGATACGATCACAGAATCAAACACAGATGCAGAAATAAAGTCAAAGCAATAAAGGAAAGAACACACCAGATTTTATACTGGTTCGGAGTTACCCAACATCCAGTCCCACACGCAAGTACGGATTTCCTTTCAAAAGAAATTTTTACAATTACATCCTCGATTTCAAGGCCACGAGGTACACCACTCTAGATTCACAATCCTTTGGGTAGAGATACTTGATTTTACGGGCAACAAGTTCAACCAATTGATTTCACAGGCAACAATCACACCTTTTCTCGCTTGATTGATTTCACAGGCTGCAATCACACCTTTTCTCACTCAATTTATTACAAAGAGGCCTATAACTCTGAATAGCACTGAGATCTTGTTGATATGGTGATAGAGAATCAAAGCAGAGATGATCTGGTTAGATTCAATGGTGATTTCGGCAGAGTAATGGTAAAAATATATGTAAAGAAATGTGGAAGAAGAAGAGGAGTGAAATCAGAGAAAAATTGTATATAAATTCATTTAAAACTGCCCCTATTTATAGTAGAACAACAGCCATGTCCATTCGTGAAAGGATATGACGAATAGACACTTCTTTTGAAATTCCAAATTTTAAAATCAACTGCCACCTTGTCGACAAGGGTATATAGGGGTTGTCAACAGGCCTATGCAATTTTTGGTAATTTATTTTTCTTTGAAAATAACTTCTATCTTGTATTAAAACTATTTTTCAACTTTATAAATATACTTAACTATAGTTAAAATACATAATTAAGTATCGAGAATAATATTTTGGTATATATAAAATTTTACTATAATTTTATATTTAAATCTAAGTATAAATATTAAAAGTTAAATATATTATAATTAAAAGATAGTTTAAAACTAAGGATAATTTGATTTTGAAGATAAAGATTATTTTGAAGCTAAAAGTATTTTAAAACCAGGATAGATGTTTCTGATTCTTTTAAAAGGAAGGTTTTGAAATCATTTTGAAAACAAGATATAATTTTGTAAAAACATTTTAATAAAAGTTAGAGGATACAAAACAATGTTCCACTAGATTTTTCGTAGGTTTCATCCTACTTTAGGGTTTCATCCCTTTAACAGGCTCGAAGTGGATTCCATTCCACGAATAAATTAGATGCCAGTGCTTTTCTAGGATTTTTAACAAAATTCCTAATTGCTTATTATTGAAATCTTGAACTCTTGATAATCTTGATACTCATGAGTCTTCAATCTTGATATCTTCAGTCTTGAATCTCTATACTGTACAGTCTTCATTCTTGGTACCTGCATGGTTAAATCCTACATATACATACAT
Organism: Allium cepa; assembly: GCA_030765085.1. NCBI lineage: Eukaryota > Viridiplantae > Streptophyta > Magnoliopsida > Asparagales > Amaryllidaceae > Allium > Allium cepa. The sequence continues at coordinate 583,545,554 of CM060940.1, forward strand.
ACATACATACATACATACATATATATATATATATCTAAACTATAATGTTAGTATTTATATTTTATAACAATTCCTAAGGTTGTTGTCATCAAAACCATCATCTCAAGGACTAACAATCTCCCCCTTTTTGATGATAACAACCTATGTTTATAAAATATACTTCACCTTCACTATAACTCCCCCTAAAACTAATAGCTCCCCCTAAAACTAATAACTCCTCCTAAAACTAATAACTCCCCCTTAATTTATGCTTAACTATCCTATTTTATACTTCTCATCCTTTGTCATCAACAAAAACGAACTCCAAACTATATAACTCCCCCTTGTTCTTGTACTAAAATACCTGCAATAATATAATATTCAATGGAGTATATAATAGATAGATTAAGGGATAATAATACTGATAGACATGATAACTAATCAAAGATCATATAAATATCAATGTGTATTTATACATGTTTTGCACACCAAATATCAAACAATACCAAATCAAATCAAATCAATCCAAGCAATCAATTAAAATCAAATAAAACAATCAAATAAAATCAAACATTACGAGGAACTTCCATCCATCCTTCTTCTCCAAATATAGGGTCCGCTTTAATGGCATCCCAATTTTCATTTTCATTGAAGAGAGAGACTGGAGGATGTGCTTCATTATCATCTTTGTGCAGGGAGGAAATCATCCATCGTATCGCATCGAAATTCTTTTCTTGCTCCTTGATCATCTGCATTTGACTTAACTCAAAGTGTCACCGATTACGAAGAATGAAAGAGAGAATATTTTTGAAAGAGCTAAGAGTTTCTTTAAGTTTCTCGGTCAAATTATGAATTGGATTGGTCATATTTGAGTTTGTGAGAAGAATTAAAGATAAAGTAGATAAGAAATAATTTTGAGTGATGGATTCTGGAAGAAATATGTATTTATAGGTGTAGAAATTCGTTTGAAATGAATAGACACTAGGTAGTTATTTAAATTTAAAATGAAAAGTCATTTCTAACAAGTACATGTCGACATGGTCCATGTAGGGTTGTCAGCAGGGGTCAGTTAATTTTGATGACTTATTTTGATTTTGTGAATAACTGTGTGTGTGTGTGTGTATAATATACTAACATTTATTCTGGAGATAGGATAAGCTTGATAACAGAGAATTCAATTTCATTTCATAATAGAACGATACAACGATTAAACATTAAGAACTACATGAACATTCAAATCAAAAAAAACTAAAACCAATACAATATGACATGAGAAGATAGAACTAGTTAGAGGATGACGAAGATGAAGATAATCCAAGCTTCTTGCTGACTTTGGAGAAAAACTTGTTCATCTTGTATGACATTTTATCAAATTTCTTACTAACGGACTGTTTAAGAATCTATTGATTCTCGACAATGGTCTTTTGATTTTTGAGTAAGGTTTTGTTGGTTGAATTAGACGGATAGTCAATACTTTCCAAGGATTTTTCACCTTCTTCTTCTTCCATTTCCATTTCATCCCCTTCTTCTTCTTCTTCCTCTTCCATTCCTCATGAGCCAAATGCTCTTCCTTTTCGACAAGAGTCTCATATGGTTGAAAAACAAATGGAATTTTCCTAAGAGAAATGTTTGAGTGATTAAAAACCTTTCTTGAAACAAATTCTTCTCCTTTGAAATCTACTCCAAAGTAGTTAAAAATCCGAGTGCCATAGATTCCATGATACAAAGTTTTCACCCATTTCAAGATTTTTGGGACGAAACTCATCCAAAATAATTTGCGCCCAATTAATATCATAATTTTCAAAAATAGAAAAAAGTGCTTTGCAAACTTTTGAAGTTGGGTTGTTAAAACTCCCCGATCTTAGGGTCAAAGTATGTTGTAAAAGAAGATTAACAATTCTAGCTTTTGGTCGAAAGTTTCGATTTCAAAGTTATCATTTCCTTCGAAAATGTGATGAAATGTCTCATGATCATTTTCATCGATACTAAAAATAGAAAGATCCATTCCCATGCTCTTGCAATTGAGAAAGGTACCCAAAAGATCACAATTTGAAATGATTCTAGGGCCTTCGACACTGCCCAAATTTCATCATCATTTCCATTATAAAATCCACGGTTGTGATTTGCATAGAAAATTTTAACAAGATTTGGATAACAAATAAAATCATGTTGTGAAGCATCAACAAGTTTAAGAACTTGATTGTTTGCAAAAAGAGAATCGATTTCATAAGAAGAGAAATCTTGAAATAGAGCAAACTTCCCTGGATGGACTTTTTCATAGTTAGCATAGTTGATATATGCTTTCATAGCCTCTAGATCATTATAGAGTTGCTCTTTTATCTTTCTGGAAATTCGCACTATGGAAGAGTTGCTTGAAGAAGCCATTAGAATAGAGAGTAGAGAGCTTGATATTTTGGAATAAGAGTTTGAATTTGAAAATGAAAGTGAAAAGTTGTGATAAGAGAGAGTGAATAAATAGATTCTCAAAGGACATGTTCTCTGGTCAAAAGGTCACTTTTTAGAGAATTGAATGAAGTGAAAAGATGGAGGAAAATTCAACATTTTGAATCCAAATTTTGAATTTCTAAATTCTATACCCTTGTCGAAAACATGGTGGGGACCTTGTCGACAGGTGTCTTTGAATTTCCATGGTTATTTTTCTTAAGTATTCTAATATATATATATATATATATATATATATATTATTTTTAATGTATATTTATATATCTGGAATATTACTAGAATTATAGTATATTCCATAAAATATTATTATACTACTAAAAAATAAAAATAAAAATAATTATAAAATAATAATAAAAAATAATAAAAATTTTAAAATTCAAACAATACACTAATTCAAAATCAACCAATCAAGCATCCAAATCTAAGCATGCAATTTCAACCAATATATTGTAAACGTATATCTTTTTCTGAGTCTGTTTCTCTGAATTCGTCGAATTCGTGAACTGCCATGAAACACATATTTGAATTATCTGTCTTCTGATCATCATCGCTTGAAGACGAGTCTGAGTCATCTAGAGTAGCAGTAAATGCACGTTTTCGTTTCTTTGCGAAATCATTGTTTATAGGAAGATTTTGCCTATCTGGATACGGACAGTCTCTTTTAATATGGTCTGGTTCGTCACAGTTGAAACATTTGATATTGTTTGGCACTATATTCTGATTTCCAGAGTTCTTATAGTTGTTTCTCTTCAGATTATTTATCTTCCTATATTTCAAGAATTTTCGAAAATTCTTAGTCATAAGGGCTATCTCTTCACCATTATCGTTGTTTGAGTCTGATCCATCGATCAATGCATTGAATGCCATTGATTTCTTTTCAGACTCTTTGCTTTCTCTTCTCTCAATCATTTGGACTTCAAACGATATTAGATTTCCAATTAATTCTTCTATCTTTAAGGTACTGATGTCATTTGCCTCTTCGATCGCAAGTGTCTTTTCATCCCATTCTGGAGTAAGAGAATTTAAGATTTTTCTGACTTGATCTTCTTTCGAAAATTCCTTTCCCAAAGATATTAGAGAATTCATAATATCCTGAAATCTACTATACATATCTGAAATAGACTCATTAGAATTCAGTTTAAATAATTGAAACTGATTTGTGAGCATGGAAATTTTGGTCTTTTTAACTTTGTTTGTTCCTTCGTGAATAACTTGCAAGGTTTTCCAGATTTCATATGCAGACTTACAAACTGACACTATTAAATTCATTCCTATCAAGTGAACAAAATAGAATATTCATTGCTTTATAGTTATTTTGTGCAACAGTCTTTTGCTCAGCAGTCCACTGTGCAAAATCAGTTGTGGGTTCAAAATATTCAGTCTGTGTGATATTCCAAGTGTCTAGTCCTATAGATTGTAAATATATTTTCATCCTACATGCCCCATATGCATAGTTATTGCCATTAAAAAGTGGTGGCCTGATAGTAGACTGACCTTCTATAAATGAACTAGTGACGGGGATAATAGAACCAGTGTTGGTAGTATTAACAGTACCCGTGTTAGTAGCCATTTTGAAAAAATTTCAAAATTCAGATTATGAAACTTTGAAAACCTTGCTCTGATACAAAATGTGAGAAATGCGGATAACAGATCTTAAGGCTAGAATAAACACTAGAAGGGGGTGAATAGTGTTTTAAGGAATTATTAAATATTTTTGATTTTGTATTAATTTGAACACAAATGTTTGCAAAATTCGGACACAGATATGATCACAGAATCAAACACAGATGCAGAAATAGTAAAAAAAAAATAAAGGGAAGAACACACAGATTATATACTGGTTCGAAGTTACCCAACATCCAGTCCCGCACACAAGTACGGATTTCCTTTCAAAAGCAATTTTTACAATTACACCCTCGATTTCAAGGCCACGAGGTACACCACTCTAGATTCACAATCCTCTGGGTAGAGATACTTGATTTTACAGGCAACCAGTTCAACCAACTGATTTCACAAGCTATAATAACACCTTTTCTTGCTTGATTGATTTCACAGGCTACAATCACACCTTTTCTCACTGAATTTATTACAAAGAGGCCTATAACTCTGAATAGCACTGAGATCTTGTTGATATAGTGATAGAGAATCAAACCAGAGATGATCTAGTTAGATTCAATGGTGATTTCGGCAGAGTAATGCTAAAAATATATGTAAAGAAATGTGGAAGAAGAAAAGGAGTGAAATCAAAGAAAAATTATGTATAAATTCGTTTAAAACTATCCTAATTTATAGTAGAACAATAGTCATGTCCATTCGTGAAAGGATATGACGAACAGACACTTTTCTGAAATTCAAAATTTTAAAATCAACTGCCACCTTGTCGACAAGGGTATATAGGGGTTGTCGACAGGCCTATGCAATTTTTGGTAATTTATTTTTATTTGAAAATAACTTCTACCTTGTATTAAAACTATTTTTAAACTTCACAAATATACTTAACTAAAGTTAAAATACATAATTGAGTATAGAGAATAATATTTTGGTATATATAAAATTTTACTATAATTTTATATTTAAATCTAGGTATAAATATTAAAAGTTAAATATATTATAATTAAAAGATAGCTTAAAACCAAGGATAATTTGATTTTGAAGATAATGATTATTTTGAGTCTAAAAGTATTTTAAAACCGGGATAGATATTTTTGATTCTTTTAAATGGAAGGTTTTGAAATCATATTGAAAATAAGATATAATTTTGTAAAAACATTTTAATAAAAGTTAGTGGATGCAAAACAATGTTCCACTAGATTTTTTGTAGGTTCCATCCAACTTTAGGGTTCCATCCCTTTAACAGGCTCGAAATGGATTCCATTCCACGAATAAATTGGATTTTAAGATGCCAGTGCTTTTCTAGGAGTTTTAACAAAATTCCTAATTACTTATTATTGAAATCTTGTACTCTTGATAATCTTGATACTCATGAGTCTTTAATCTTGATATCTTCAGTCTTGAATCACTATATTGTATAGTCTTCATTCTTGGTACCTGCATGTTTAAATCCTTCATATACATACATACATACATACATACATACATACATATATAAACTATAATGTTAGTATTTATACTTTATAACAATTCCTAAGGTTGTTGTCATCAAAACCATCATCTCAAGGACTAACATATTATTAACGTTAGCTTTGTGGTTAAGGAGTTGAGATTTGTACCTTGAGTTGAATTTGATTAATATTTTCCTCTTGATTTAGCTTTCCTTCCTCTGATACTTCTTAATGGTGGTTGGCCGCCTTTTTTGTTTTAGGTTGTGAAAATGAACGTGTAAAATGGATGTGTATAAGGGTTTAGGGTTTAAGGTTATTACTTATTCATATATTGCTCTTGCCTACTATCCTAACTTAATTCTTTTTAATTCTCTTATTTCGTTGGTTTAAATAGGCACGACTACCCTTTAGACTATACAAATCTCAATCCCTTAACCATTTACATTATTTCATTTAATTTACCTAATTAAACGTCATAAATAATGTTAATTAAAATTAGGGTTGTTATAGCTCCCCTCCTTAAATAATTACATCCTCCAAAGTACGATAAGGTACTCATCAAAATCAATCAAAAAGGTAAAACATACCATGAAACAAGTCAGGATAAATATCTCGAATCCTGCTCTCAGTTTCCCAAGTACAGTCTCTCTCATCATCACTCCGCTGGACTTTAACTAAACTGACTGTCTTTTTCCTCAGTCTCTTCTCATTTCTCGCGACTATACAAATCGGCGTTCTGACTATAGTCAAATTCGATTCCACTACTAAGTCTTCTAACACAGTCGGTGTTATGATAGTCTTTGGACCCCGTGTATACTTTCTTAGATGAGAAACATGAAAAATATCGTGGATTCCTACCAAAACGTTTGGTAACTCTACCCTATACGCGAGTTTCTCAATCCTCTCTATGATAGGAGATGGTCCAACGAACCTTGGTGCCAACATTCTCGATTTTCCTAATCGGATCACACCCTTCATTGGTGAAACTTTGACGAAAACATGATCTTCAACTGAGAATTCTAAGTCTTTCCGCCTATTATCAGCTTTCTGCCTAGACTGAGCTTCCTTCATTCTAGTGATAATCAACTCTATCTTTTCTACAACTTCTCCAACTAAATCCAGACCAAGAACCAGCCTATCCCCGGTCTCTAACCGACAAACTGGAGATTTGCATGGCCTTCCATATAAAGCTTCAAACGATGCCATCGCTATATTAGCCTAATAAATTTTGTTATATGAAACTTGACTAAGTGTAGATGGTCTTCCGATGATCCTCCAAAATTTAGTACACAAGCTCTTCTAAGACTTGTCAACTCTTCTCGTTTGCCCATCTGTCTGTGGATGGTAAGCGATACTCATCTTGAGCTTAATACCCAAAGTCCCCTATAGACTCTTCTAGAACTCGTTAGTATATAAGGAATCTCTACCGCTTACTATACTACTAGGAATTCCATGAAGTCAAACTTTATTTTTCATAAATAACTTAGCTAAAATAGGTGTCGTCCTGGTTGACTTAACTGAAATGAAATAGGCACTCTTGGTCAACCTGTGCGCTATAACCCATATACTTTCATTTCCTCTGTTTGACCTTTACTACCCGTCTATAAAATCCATCGAGATAGAATTTCATTTCCACATTGGAACATCTAAAGGCTGAAGTAACCCACTTGGTTTCGGATGTCCATCTTTTACCCGTTGATAGTTCAAACACTGCTTCACCCATTAGCCTATATCCGTCTTCATACCTTCCCAGAAGAAACTCCTCTTCATATCCTGATATATTTTAGTTCCTCCCTGATGAATAGTGAACTTTAAATGATGGCATTCCTTGAGAACTCAATTCCTAATGCTTCCTACATTCGAAACACACAATCTTCCTTACTTTCTCAACCACCTATTCTGGTCAAGACTAAAATCCTTCAGGTCATCGCTCTTGATTCCACCCTTTAACTTCCTGATCTATTTAACAAATGCTGGATCCTCCATCTGTTTAGAAGCTATCTTTCAAATCATCATCGGTCGAACTTCTAAACATGATAAAACTACAGTTTCTCCACTATATCCAGCTTTAGATCTCCACTGTACTCGACATGTCTTCAATGCTTCCAAATCTCTCCACTCGGCTATCAATGCCAACACTACATTCGGATGTTTTCTGCTAAGTGCGTCTGCGACCTTGTTGCCCTTTCCTAGTGTGTATTCAATTCCAAAGTCATAAGCAGCTATAAATTCCAACCATCTCCGTTGTCTCATATTTAGTTCCTTCTGAGAGAATAAATACTTCAATGACTTATGATCGGCATATAACTCAAATCTTTCTCCCAAAAGGTATTGCCTCCACACCTTCAGCGCAAAAATTACCACAACTAATTCTAAATCATGAGTCGGGTACCTAACCTCATGCGATCTAAGATATCGAGATGCATAGGCAATCACTTTACCTCTTTGCATTAACACGGCTCCTAACCGTATTCCACATGAATCTTTATATTCTACTAAATCTTGATTCCCTTCTGGAACAACTAACCCAAGTGCATTCGTCAATAAGTGTTTTAGCTTCTGGAATGCCTCCTCACACTTATCGGTCCAAACAAACTTCACATCCTTTTGGGTTAGCTTTGTCATCGGTGCTGCTATCTGTGAGAAATTCTTAGTGAATCTCCGATAGTATCCAGCTAATCCAAGAAAACTCTTTACCTCAATCATTATCTCGGGTCTCTTCTAATTATTTATTGCCTCGATCTTAGTCGGATATACAGACAACCCTTTTTCTAAGACTACATATATAACCAATAAACTTCACTTCTATCTTCTATAAATGACACTTTAAAAACTTCGCCGTCAATTGATGTTGCCTCAGTGTATCGAGGATCACTCTAAGATAAACTTCATGCTCTCTCTCATATTCAGAGTATATCAAAATATCAACTATAAAAACCAACATGAACCTATCCAAGTGCTCCCGGAATTCTCGATTCATCAAATCTACAAAGAATTTTGGTGCATTAGTTAGTCTACATGGCATTACTAACCACTCGTACGATCCATATCTGGTTATAAATGCCATCAAAGGAATACTATCCTTTACTACTCTACGCTGATGGAAACCTGTTGCTAAATCTAATTGAGAAAATACCTTGCTTCCACTCAACTGATCGAGCAAATCGTCAATTCTAGGTAACTGATATCGATTCTTTATCATCTTCTCATTCCACTTACGATAATCAATACGCAACCTTAGCGATCCTTCTGGCTTCTTAGTAAACACTACGGCCGCTCCCAAGGCGAACTACTTGGTATGATAAAATTCATGCCCTCCAAATCCACCAGCTGCACCTTTAACTCTCTCATCTCGGTAGGTGTCATTCTGCCTGGCGGTCTACTTACTGGTTCTGCTCTAGGTTTTAAGTCTATCCGAAACTCAGTGGCTCGTATCAGCGACAGTCTTACTACAGGTTCAAAGACATCAACAAATTCTCTCACAATGAAAATGCAATTCAACTCGTCTTCTACCTCCTCAACACCCAACAAAGCATTTACCTCAAAACTAGGATTTTCTATAGAGTATACTATCCGATCACTACAGTTAGAGTGTTTAAGTGATATTTTCCTATCATAGTAAAATATCTTAGCATCCTATTTACTTAACAATCCATACCAAAAATAATTTTGATTCCTACGAAATCAAATACATGCAAATGGCAAGCAAATACATGACCTAACAATTCAAATTCTAAGTAGTCACATCTCATCCCAAGAGTCGCATCACCTCCTACCAAATTTGCAACCCTTAAGGTAGTAAATAGGTATGAGGGTTCTAGGTTAAGCTTATCTACCAAACAATGAGATATAAAAGAACGTAATGCATCGATATCAAATAGAACTCTAACTGATACACCATAAATCAAAAGTGTACCTCCCAACACAACTTTTCCCCTCTCCTCTACTGTTGGTCTCGAGGTAGCTGGTTCCAATGCAAACATTTTGCCTTACCCTTCCTTGGTTGTCTCCTTGCACTGGTTCTTATGGTGCAAGATCTGATCATAGCTCAAACACTTTATGCCTTTCTTCTCAGCAGCTTTCTTTCCCTTGCCTGTCCGGCACTCATGGCCATTGTGTCCTTTCTTGTCACGCTTGTAATAGACCACTTCTGCCTTTCCCTTTTTAGCAGCTCCACCCTTCTAAGCTCCTTTCTTTTAGAGAAACTTTCTCTTATAACTCTGCCCTCCTTGAGCTTCTTTGGCCTTATTTCTTTCAATAAAAGCTTGCATCTCTTCATTCCTCAAGGCCAAGTCAACAATAACATCACTTGGATCTTTAATATGGGGTAACATGGCCTAGGCCTCAAACCCTTGTTGAACTTCTCATTCTTCTTAATCACGGTATCTATCGTACCATAGCCATATCTCGCTAGTTCCTCAAATCTTGTTGTGTACTCAAGCACAGCCTTATCCCCCTGCTCCAACTCGGCAAATTTCCTGAGTAGAGTGGACTTAGCAACCGCTAATATAAAGCTTTCCTCGAACCTCCCGCTGAACTCAGCCAAAGTCATATTCTCCTCGTTGACTCCAACTATCACATTATTCCACCAAAACAATGCTGCCCCTTGAAGTTGTCTAGAAGCGAGTATCCTTTTCTAGTCATCATTGAGCCCTAAGTTAGCGAAAATCCTCTCAAAATAAAGCAGACAATTCTCTAATTTGATTACTTCTTCGGTACTAATGAACGTCTTTCCTCCCAACCGATGCTCTTATTTTAACTGGACTTGCATATAGTATCATGTTGAACTGCTTGTCGAGTTATAGTGATCTGCCTCGAGTTAAAATGTTCTAGTTCATGTTGTTATTTCATGCATGCTATCATGTGAACCATCTATGTTGCCTGATTTCTTTGATCGAGCATTTTCACTTGAGTTGAATCCATCATTTGGTTGGGTTTCACCTTATGCTTACCTGCCCCTGCAGTTTTATCAAGTGTATATCGGTGTCCACGGCCTTGTGGCATGTACAATGATACACTTTGCATGTCACAAGTTGTTTGTGTAAGATGAATACAAAATAAATGACGACGAACAACCCAAATAACTAAGGCTAATTGTAACGACCCGATATTTTCAACCATTCGCATCCGCACATGTCAGACTTGAATTGCTCATAATACTGAATTGTAAAATAAATTTGGCAAAACTCAGAATATGCAGTAAATAAATAAATCATATATCACAGACACAGAGTAATAAAATGCAACGGAAGCAAGAGATAGTAGTTCATGAAGCTATTATATAAATATACATCAGAGGTAAATAACATACAACAGAAGTAACAAGATGATAATCAAGTACAAGTCTGAATACATCACTGGAATCAACTGGATAACTGGAATTAATTGAATAAATGAAAGAGAAATAGATAGCTGGATCTTCAAGCAAGCTCCAACTTCGAAAGTGAGTCTCAAATACTGTATCACTCAGTCTGACCCGAGCATAAAGCAAAACACAAAACACTCGAGTCAGGACATACATACTTATACAATATAAACCAACTCAATGAACTGTAATATAAGGTATAAGTAACTTAAAGGATGCTTGGGACCGCCCATCCTCTAAGGATCCTTTAAACTATTTACTATATAGTAATATTCCGCTATTATAATAATGTCTATAGTAAAATAAACTTACTTTTAAATAGCGTTAAGGAGTGACCCAATATTCCCCTTAACACACATAGAGTGCCAATAGTCTATACAGTACCATAATACGTCCTGATCGGAAGGCTACCAGAGGATACTTCATAGGTACGACACAATCAAACTCATACAAGGTGCGCTAGGGTAGGTGACACGGCACAACTAGGCAATGCCAGGTAGATATACCAATTACGCTTCCAGACCGGTAGTAGTGCATAGCAGCTACTGTCGCCCACCTTGAGCCACACCCCCAAATCAAAAAATCAAAGTGGCCACCGAATCAATCCAAAAGTCAGAGTATAATATCGAAGGGATGTGTCCAATCAGAGGAATGACCTCACTTTGCCGGTCAATCGCTTTTGTTTTAGCCACCTTATGCGAACACACGGGAGTTGGGTCCACGTACATACCTCAAAGGATGTCGCCACCATCCTGCTTCATTCTGGAATCTCCACCACGTACACGGTTATTAAAATGGTTTTCGAAGTTGGCAGAGAGTATGACAACTTTCGATCCCGGTCTCATCAACAACCAAACGTTATTATTACCCATGGATATTTCTTTCAAAATCATTTACACTTAAAACCAAAATATCATATCCATTTCAAAACTAAATACTATATTATTTCCTTTCAAAATCAAATCAATGTATCATTTCCCATTTCAAAAACCAAGGTAATATTTATCCTTTATATACATAAAAACCAAATCAATATCTCATTTAAACAAAACACAAGTTTCCAAATCACTGAATATTTTCTTCAATTTATTAAACTTGAAATATTCCTTTAAATCACCTTAACCCAAACCACTTTATAAAGTCATATTCTTAAATCTTCAATTTCAATAAGTTCAAATTTACATATTCAAATGCAATTCTTATTTAAATACAATTTCAAATAATTCATTTCCAAAGCCATATTACTTTCAAGATATGACAATTCTGAAACCAAACACTTTGAAACATATTTATTTAGACCATTTAAATTCAATATTAATATCCTCCAAGCAAGATTCCTTTAACCATTTAAATTCAATGTCAAATAATATTCATTTCAAAGTTGTAGCATTTATAAGTCTATTCATTAAATTATAACTTTCCAAAACATTGTATATTTCAACTACACTAAGATTTCAATTTTTAGCCAATTTAACTTATAAAAATCACATTTCCCACTTCAAAATATCCATTTGGCTGTCATTTAACTTATGATTTAATAAAATAAAAATTTATCAATAAATATCTAAATTAAACTATAATTCATTTGTTAAGTCAAAAACACATTCTTTTACTTCAACAAATAACTTACCACTTTATTTTAAAATACCCACTTCATAGATAAGACTAAATTCCCATTTATTTACATAACTTAACAATTTCTATTAAAACCAAATTTCTAATTATCAAGTAAGTCATATTTTGAAAATACACTTTTCCACTTTAAATCATAATTATTCAATTTCAAAACATTTCCATTTCATAAATAAAGTAATTTATCATAGTAGATATAACGATTAATTTCTTTGCAAATTTATTCATTTAGGCATCAATTAAACTATGATTTCAGGCTAAATACATTTATTACAAAATGTACAATTAAAACTGTATTTCATTTCATCAATTCAAAGGTCATCATTTATTACACAAACATATTCATTTCATAAAATAAAAATTGATTGCAATTACCAGGTTAGACTTTGGAATTCCATATAAATTAAAGTTATTTATCACAATTAAAGCTCTTTAAATTATCACTAAAACCAAATAAAGATTTTTAAATTACAATCTAGACCAATCATCAACTTATAAAATTTTAACTCGCTGAAAGCCAATATCTCTTTATATTTTCAATCATTTAATCAAATTTCAAGGTAAAACTTGATATTTTCTAAATATTAAAAATACTTAATAAATTTTATGGAAAATATTACCTTAAAAATATTGACCATTGGCTTGTATAATATTTTCTAACCTAGGTCAAGTGATACAGATACATATCATTTCAATCTGTAATATAAAAGAAAATTCAGGTTCTATCATTTCAAACCTACAATCCCAAGTAAAATAAATACAATAAGAAATCAACAAAATCACTCGAGCCTATCATTTCAGACCATAATGATTTTCCATATTCTACAGTTCGTTCGAGTATGTATCATCTCAACCTATAGTGAAGGGGAACTTGCAGTGTGATAACATGAAATAAAATAACAGTATAGCAAATAATATCATATCAGATGAAGAACAAATATATATAAACAGGATTTAACATCATGTAATCACATCACAGGCATATATGAATATAGCATATTAATTTATACAATTCACTTGTCACCATATGACAATAATATAAGTATGTAAGTCTAGAGTGATAATTCACCTTTTAAAAGCTAGAATTAACAAATTCAAAATAAAAATCCAAACCCCGCAAAGCACGAAAAAGAACGATAAAGAACAATTTAAACATGAGTGGATGAAGAGTCAGATCCAAATCATGTATGCAAACAAATATTACATACAAAAGAATATGATTCAATACAAAAGAACAGAGGTTAAAACAATGGAAAAATAATGAATCAAAGTGGCATAACTTGCCTCAATCAATCAATGGCTTGGCTACACCACATATTTGTCCAACCATCATCTTGTATTGCTTGGTCAAGATGGTTAGAGGTGTGCCAGGAGAAGATGGAGGTCGAGCCTAGCTTGAAGGAAGACAAAGAAAACAAAATGAAAAAAAGAGGGAAAGGAAGAAGAAAGCCATGACTTTAGATCTTGTATTTTTTTTCTTCACGCAAATGAATAAGATGAGGAGATGAGAAATTTTGTACGTGAAATAAAAAAGATAGAGTGGAGGCTATGTCAAAGGAATGAACAACTAACGTAAGAAATAAAGAGGCTAGGCAATAAAAGGCGGGAGTTTGAATGGTTTAGGAAATAAAATGGCAACAAATAACTTGATGTATTTATTAAAAAAAAATCCTTTGTTTGCACGCAATGAAAGTAGGACTTTGAGGGACAATATGTACGTGAATTATGAGAAGAATTCATGGATATGAATGTGGAAAGTAATTGTCTATGCAAATGGAAAGGCAAGGGAAAAGAAAAAGGCAATAAATAAACAAAAAAAGTAACCTATATCTCTTGAAATTTCCAAACTATTATTAAAAATAAAATCAATCAAAAATCAAATAAATATAGTCAAAGTTTATACAAATAAAATAGAAAATAAAATTAGAGAAACAAACATAGGGAAATAAAATATAGAAAGTAATTGCGTGTAAACACTGTATTTTATATAATTTAAAAAGTATAAGTTTAAATCCTCAATAAATCCATATATTTGATTTCTCAATTTTATTATTGAATCAACTATTAACTTATCCTCTTATGGGTAATATTAACATTAGTTTATATACTAATACACTAATAATTTTCTAATTCATCCAACTTTCAGTTTACATAGTAATTAATCTCATTTACCTATAATAATCCATATTATTATAGATTACATTCTAATTAAATAAAACTTGCTTCCAATAATTTAATTTTGTTTAATTTCCATCTTTATACTAGGTCCATTATTACCCTATATACCTAGTTACATTAGTTTTATATTCCATTACACTAGTTTACTCCTATTGTCATCTTAAATTTGTATCAAACGTTACATTTCTAAATGTGAAATCTTGTAAATTGTACACATTAATTAAGGTTTAAAACCAATTAATTAATTTAACTTAGTTCCATTCCTTTTACCAATTTATTAATTTATAAATAAATTTACGTTTCTATTTAATTCATACATTCACACCTCCCGCTACTACATTAATTCTCATTAATGACATTAAAGATTTCCTATTTATTTTATAGACTAAATAGGCAACTTATAATAGTTGTTACCATTACCTCTTAATTTACACTTAAGTTTATTATATTCAACTAATTATTATAATTACCTACCTAATATAGAATTCATTCAATTACTATTAATTATACTAATTCATTTATTTATACACTACTTACCCTTATTTACTTATATTCAAATTTATACTCGAATATAACAGTTACAACTAAATTAATAGGCCAATTAAATAGTAACTTACAACCGTTACTATTACTTTAAGTCACATTAATGAATTCATTATTGTTTACAAATCAAATGTTACAATTACTTAATTAACACTGATTTACTTCAATTTATATTAACCATATAGTATCTCATTAATGATTCAACATTCACACTTATGATTTCATTGTTCACAACAAATGTTACCATTCTTATATACCCAATCTTTATTCAAGAGTCGTTTATTTAATATTATTCCATTTATAAATTTAAATGTTTTCATTAGTTTTCTTACATTAATTTATAGCCAAGCATACCAATTTTCATTACTTCACTAAATTGTAATTTCATTTCAATTGTTGCTAATTTGTTCGAATTACCATCGTTCAATTTTTAATTAATAAGGTTTTTTTATATTAAATTACCAAAACTTATTAACTTAACAAATTAAATTGTTGAAATTTTACGGGTCGTTACACTCTCCCCTACTCAAAACTTTTCGTCCTCGACAAGGAAAAGAAGGGAAAAGAAAGAATCAATTAAACAATACATCTTATTCAAAAATACTAACTTTTTAAACAAATAAATTTACAAAACTAATTAATTTGAATAAAATATACCGATTTATTTATAAATTCCTTTAACAACATTTTATATTGTAAGTTATTCAATTAACTTTTTATTCCATTCACCTTTATTAATCTTTTATAACTAAAACTTAAGTGTATAACATTTATTACGAACACTCAAATTTTATTTATAAAATCCTTTTATGTTGTATATTATCCAACTATATTTTTAAGTTTTAATAATTAAGGTAAGTTATATTGGAATGTAATAGAATAATATATAAATAAAATTTCCTAATTCAATTATCCAAGCTTAAATATTCATTCAAAATTTTGATTTCATTTTATAATTGACATTGTCCTTTAAGAAAAGGTTTAAGAATTATATTTCCGATTAACTTCAAACATTTTTGGAGCTAAATAAATATACACAATATATATATATTCTATATCAAATAGAATTTGAAATCACATACCAATATATATTTTATAAATCAAGTCATATTTTTAGAAAACCAAATCAATATAATTCTCCAAAGCAAGGCTGTAGCAAAGCTACAGAATGGTCTCTTCTCCTCGAAAGTCAAAAATGAAAGTCGATGATGCTGCAGTCATCACCGAAATTATTTTCCAACTACAAAGAAAAGAGCACTGATTTACAATTTAATATTCCTTGAAATAATTTCTACTTGAAATACTTTAAACTTTAAATACAAAGTTTGAAAGCATCGAAAATTTAATTTCTTAGTTTCTTGTTTTAAATTCATTTAAATTTCCAAATTAATTTATAACCATATTTATAATCCATTTATTCACATATGAAATAAAAGAAAATTATTACAAGATATATATAAGGTCAAATATTATTTCTCAACATCCAATTCAATTAACTATCAAAATTCAGAAAACTATACTTATGTACATATACAATATAATTATACAAAATTTATTACATTTACTAAATTTGGAAACAATACTGTGTCCATTTTCTCTGTTCAAGTGTTTTAGTGATCCTATCGATAGAGTTGATAAGACCAAACGATCGAAAACCCATATCAACATCAACAACTTAAACAACACAGCATCTAAAACATTTTAAATATAGATTTACAAATACACTATACAGAAATAGGTTTTCAAAGCAAGGATAGAGATTTAAATTTGATTAACTCAAATCAAAGAAAATTTTGATTTGAGGATAAGATGGAAACAAAAGATAAGTTGATTAACTAACCGAATAAGGAAATGGATAAGCTTATATAAATCGCAGGCAACCGCGACTTCAAGGATATGATCGATGCAGAATTCTAAGACGAATCTACATTCGGTCTCAAGAAGTAGAATTTGGGATAAAAAAGATATTAGCATCTAAACCGAGGATATAGAAGTCTCCGATAAATCAATGCCTATTGTAAAGGAGCTTCACCCCTTTATAAGTCATTCAGTGGAGCTATGGGATGCTTCAGAATTTAGAAGAATGTGAATAGTGAGGGACAAGAATGTATTTAGAAACCGCAGGGAATGTTCCAAAATTCAAAAGGAATCGAGTCAAAAAGGAAGGGATTCCCAATCGAATGAAAGTGGTTCTGTAAATAAATTTACCATATATGTTAAGTTTTTCCTAGAGCCAAAGCTCTGATACATAATGTAACGACCTGATATTTTCAACCATTCGCATCCATACATGTCAGATTTGAATTGCTCAAAATACTGAATTGTAAAATAAATTTGAAAAAACTCAGAATATGTAGTAAATAAATAAATCATAGATCACAGACATAGAGTAATAAAATGCAGCGGAAGCAAGAGATGGTAGTTCATGAAGCTACTATATAAATATACATCAGAGTTAAACAAGATACAACAAAAATAACAAGATGATAATCAAGTACAAGCCTGAATACATCGCTGGAATCAACTGAATAAATGAAAGAGAAATAGATAGCTGGATCTTCAAGAAAGCTCCAACTTCGAAGGTGACTCTCAAATACTGTATCACTCTGTCTGACCCGAGCGTAAAGCAAAACACTCGAGTCAGGACATACATACTTATACAATTTAAACCAACTCAAGTGAACTGTAATATAAGGTACAAGTAACTTAAAAAATGCTTGGAACCGACCATCCTCTAAGGAACCTTTAAACTGTTTACTATGTAGTAATATTCTGCTATTATAATAATGTCTATAGTAAAATAAACATACTTTTAAATTGCATTAAGGAGTGACCCAATATTCCCCTTAACACATGTATAGTACCAATAGCCTATACAGTACCGTAATACCTCCTGATCGGGAGGCTACCAGAGGATACTCCATAGGTACGACACAAATCAAACTCGTACAAGGCGCGCTAGGGTAGGTGACACGACACAACTAGGCAATGCAAGAGTAGATATACCAATTACGCTTCCAGACCGGTGGTAACGTGTAGCAGCTACTACCACCCACCTCGAGCCACATCTCCAAATAAAAAATCAAAGTGGCCACCTAATCAATCAAAAAGTCAGAGTATAACATCGAAGCGATGTGTCCGATCTGAGGAATGACCTCACTTAGCCCGTCAATCGCTCCTGTTTTAGCCACCGTATGCCAACTCATGGGAGTTGGGTCCGCGTATATTCCTCAAAGGACATCGCCACCATCCTACTTCATTCTGGAATCTCCACCACGTACACGGTTATTAAAATGGTTTTCAAAGTTGGCAGAGAGTAAGACAACTTTCGATCCCGGTCTCATTAACAACCAAACGTTATTATTACCCATGGATATTTCTTTCAAAATCATTTACACTTCAAACCAAAATATCATATCCATTTCAAAACTAATACTATATTATTTCCTTTCAAAATCAAATCAATGTATCATTTTCCATTTCAAAACCAAGGTAATATTTATCCTTTATATACAAAAAAACCAAAACCAATATCTCATTTAAATAAAACCCAAGTTTCCAAATCATTGAATATTTCCTTCAATTTATTAAACTTGAAATACTCCTTTAAATCACCTTCACCCAAACCACTTTATAAAGTCATATTCTTAAATCTTCAATTTTAATAAGTTCAAATTTATATATTAAATGCAATTCTTTTTTAAATACAATTTCAAACAAATTCAGTTCCAAAGTCATATTACTTTCAAGTTATAACAACTTTGAAACCAAACACTCTGAAACATATTTGTTTAGACCATTTAAATTCAATATTAATATCTTCCAAACAAGATTCGTTTAACCGTTTAAATTCAATGTCAAATAATATTCATTTCAAAGTTGTAGCATTTACAAGTCTATTCATTCAATTATAACTTTCCAAAACATTATATATTTCAGCTACACTAAAATTTCAATTTTTGGCCAATTTAACTTATAAAAATCACATTTCCCACTGCAAAATATTAATTTGGGTATCATTTAACTTATGATTTAATAAAATAAAATTTTATCAATAAGTATCCAAATTAAACTATGATTCATTTATTAAGTCAAAAACACATTCTTTTACTTCTTTTATTTCAACAAATAACTTACCACTTTATTTTAAAATACCCACTTCATAAATAAGACTAAATTCCCATTTATTTACTTAACTGAAGAATTTCAATTAAAACCAAATTTTCAATTATCAAGTAAGTCATATTTTGAAAATACACTTTTCCACTTTAAATCGTAATTATTCAATTACCAAACATTTCCATTTCATAAATAAAGTAATTTATCATAGTAAATATAACGATCAATTTCTTTGCAAATTTATTCATTTAGGCATCAATTAAACTATGATTTCATGCTAAATACATTTATTACAAAATGTATAATTAAAACTGTATTTCATTTCATCAATTCAAATGACATCATCTATTATAAAAATATATTCATTTCATAAAATAAAAATTGATTGCAATTACCAGGTTAGACTTTAGAATCCCATATAAATTAAAGTTATTTATCATAATTAAAGCTCTTTAAACTACCATTAAAACCAAATAAAGATTTTTAAATTACAATCTAAACCAATCATCGACTTATAAAATTTTGACTTGTCAAAAGCCAATATCTCTTTATATTTTAAATCATTTAATCAAATTTCAAGGTAAAACTTGATATTTTCTAAATATTAAAAATACTTAATAAATTTTATGGAAAATATTACCTTAAAAATATTAACCATTGGCTTGTATAATATTTTCTAACCTAGGTCAAGTGATACGGATACATATCATTTCAATCTGTAATTTAAAAGAAAATCCAGGTTCTATCATTTCAAACCCGCAATCCCTAGTAAAATAAATACAATAAAAAATCAATAAAATCACTCGAGCCTATCATTTCAGCCCATAATGATTTTTCCTTATTCTACTGTTCGTTCGGGTATGTATCATTTCAAACCATAGTGAAGGGGAACTTGCAGTGTGATAACAGGAAATAAAATAACAATATAACAAATAATATCATATCAGATGATGAACGAATATATATAAATAGGATTTAACATCGTGTAATCACATCACAGGAATATATGAATACAGCATATTAATTTATACAATTCACTTGTCATCATTTCACAATAATATAAGTATGTGAGTCTAGAGTGATAAATCACCTTTTAAAAGCTAGAATTGACAAATTCAGAATAAATATCCAAACTCCGCAAAGCACGAAAAACACGACAAAGCACGATGCAAACTTGAGTGGATGAAGAGTCAGATCCAAATCTTGTATGCAAATAAATAGTACATACATAAGAATATGACTCAATACAAAAGAATAGAGGTTAAAACAATGGAAAAATAATGAATCAAAGTGGCATAACTTGCGTTAATCAATCAATGTCTTGGCTACACCACGTATGGGTTCAACCATCATCTTGTGTTGCTTGTTCATGATGGTTAGAGGTGTGCTTGGAGAAGATGGAGGCCGAGCCTAGCTTGAAGGAAGACAAAGAAAACAAAATTAAAAAAAGAGGAGAAGGAAGAAGGAAGCCATGACTTTATATCTTGTATTTTTTTTCTTCACGCAAATGAATAAGATGAGGAGATGAGAAACTTTGTACGTGAAATAAAAAAGAGAGAGTGGCGGCTAGGTTAAAGGAATGAGCAGTTAAGGTAAGAAATAAAGAGGCTTGATAATAAAAGGCAGGTGTTTGAATGGTTTGGGAAATAAAAAGGCAACAAATAACTTAATGTATTTATTATTATTTTTCTTTATTTGCACGCAATGAAAAAAGGAGTTTGAGTAACAATATGTACATGAATTATGAGAAGAATTCACTGCTATGAATGTGGGAAGTACTTGGCTATGCAAATGGAAAGGCAACGGAAAAGAAAAAGGCAACAAACAAACAAAACAAGTAACCTATATCTCCTAAAGTTTCTAAGTTATTATTAAAAATAAAATCAATCAAAAATCAAATAAATATATTCAATGTTTATACAAATAAAATAGAAAATAAAAATTAGAGAAACAATGTGACAACTCGATTTTTTCATCCATTCGCATGACACACACGTCGGACTTGAATTGCTCAAAATACCGCATTGTAAATAAAGTTGGAGCAAATGAAAACAATCGCAGACACAGATATATTAGAATAACTCGCAACGGAAATTACAATACCATAGTAGTTCATGAAGCTACTATAACAATACTCTCAAAACGAATACATAATATCAGTCTGAAAAACATATACAATAGAAGTCTCAAATACATAGAAGTTTATAAATACCGTAGCTAAAATAGAACAACTGAAACTGAAAGGGAATAGATAACTAGACAAGCAGAATCTCCAGTGATTCCTAGCTCCAGAAAAGAAATCCAAAGCTACGCTGTAAATACTCAGGCTGACCCGAGCGTAAAGTAAAATACAAAACACTCGAGTCAGGACATACACACTTATATAAAGTCAACCAACTCAAGTGAACTGTAATAGTAATGCACAATAACTTAAAGGATGCTTGGGATCGCCCATGCTCTAAGGATCCTTTAAACCATAAATTATATACATCTCGTGGTTAAAATTCCAAAATGGTATTTATACTTCATAATCAAAAATCATTTCAAAATTCAATATCATTTCAAATTCATTTTAATATCAAAACATCATATTATTCCAAAACCTCACTCATATTTATTTAATTTAAATACCATTTCAATCACATTTCAAAATGGTTTATATATCAAAGCAAATATTCCAATTAATCCAACTAAATATTCCAATTAAACCAATTAAATATCCTATTTAAATCATTTAAAATGAAGTTATTATATTTAATAATCAAATATTCAATTCTCAAAATTTTACCATTTTTAGAATTCATTTGTTTACTTCAATTTATTAAAACGGTGAAATTTCAATTTTTGCAACATTTAGAAAATGCTACGGTAAACTTATATTTGAAAACAATTCAGTTTGACAAAGATAGCATTTACAAATATGCTGTAATAGGTTTTAGTTTAGTTTCTACGACTACAGCACTTACAAAGTGCTATAATAGCCATTACTTCAATTTAGTCTTTTAGTTCATTTATATCACTTACAATATTTACAAAATGTTGTAATATCTTTACTTCAGAAATGATAGCATTTCAAAAATGTTGTTAATTAAATTCCAAGTTTTTAATAAATTTCATAAAAAATTTATTTAAACAAATTTTAGCTTATAAAAATCATATTGTCACACTTTAAAAATGATCATTTGATACTTTTAACTTATGATTTTATAAAGTGAAATTTCACAAATAATTATCAAATTTTAATAATTCACTTATAAAAATCAATGCACAATTTTATAACATTTCATTTACTTTACATTTAAATTTAATTTACCATTTCATAAATTAAATTTTAAATTCCATTTTATTTTTCTTAACTTAAGTTATATTTTTAAAACACATTTCACATTTTCTAAGTTAAGTTATATTCAAATTTCAATTTTAAACATTTGTTTATTTAACTATTTTTAATTTATAGAAAAAATCGATAATACTTTATAAAATCATTTTAAATTCAAATTTAAATCAAATTATCATATTTTCTTACTTAATTTAAACTACATTTATAAACAAAATCATAAATTCCAAAATTAACTTACATTTCAAATCCTACTTTACCATTTATTTATTTCACTTATTTAACTTATAGAAAATCACTAATATTTTGTAAAAATCATTTTTAAATTTAAATTTAAATCAAAATATCATAATATTTACATTTTATAATATTTTAAAAAATTTAGAAAAATATATATTAACCGTTGGTCTGTATATAATTTTCTAACCTAAGTCAAATGATACAGATAATATATCATTTCAATCCGTAATTTACAAAGGAAAATCCGGGTTCTATCATTTCAAACCCACAATCCCAAGTAAATGCAAATAAATAAAAATTGTTCAGGCCTATCATTTCAGCTCATAACGATTTTTCCCTATTCTAAAGTTCGTTCGGGTATGTATCATTTCAACCTATAGTGATTCTATTCTACAGGGAACTTGCAGTGTGATAAACTGATATAAATAAACAGAATATCATCATATAACAGTAACATATGATATGAAAGGTGTGTAACCAGGGTGAACATCGTATGATCATAGCATAAGCAGGTATAACATGATAATATAGTCTACAGATTCTCATGCTATCAGTTTACTGATTATATAAGTGCAGAATGCATTGTGAGAAATACTCACTTGTTTCAGCTGGAGATAGCACGACAAAGCACACAAACGAATATCCAGAAGGTACGATAACACGACAAAAGACTTGAGTCGGAAGATAACCAAGCTAGATCTTACACATAACCCATAAAACAAGACAAGTATAAATATGATTTCAAACCAAATATACTTGTGATTTCAACATAGAATACATATAGAAACAATTTGAAAGTGAAAGAAACTATGAAAGGAAGGACTTGATCATTGCCTCCATCATTCAAGTGCTTAGCCTAGAGTCAGTTGTGCTCGGCCAAAGTGGTGCATAGGGTCAGGTATATGTCCATAAAGGCACGGCTAGTAAGGAGTTGGAGTGGTGTAAGTTACAACATAGGAATATAAAGTGATTAAGGAAAATAAGTGATTTTTGTGCACTCATCGGGTCGGCCTTAATTGATGTGGGCTCCACCATTCATGCTACAGGTCAGGTGGTTTCTAAAGTGGTGGCCAGAGGTGGTTGAGGATCAGGTGGTGGCGGCCAAGGAGGTGGTCTAGGTGAAAAATGAAGACTAGGTGATTTTTGGAGCTCGGATAGGCAATAGTTGAAGTGTTTGAGGAGTTTTGTGGTGTAATCTTCTTAGATGGCTCACAGCCGAGTCAAGATAGAGGGGAAGGAGGGTGAAGTGGCTGTGTATGGTGGTGGAGTTGGTCAGAGGAGGTGGTGGAGGAGCATGGCCGAGCTAAAGCATGAAGAGGCAAGGTAATTTCAAAGGAAAAATCAATAGAAATGGAAGAAAAGTGGGGAAAAAGAAGACATCACCAAAGGTTTTCTCTACAGATCTAAAAGTGGCGTGAAAATGAAGTGAGAAAGAGTGTTTACACATGAATTGCATAAAAGAAACACATGGCTATAGGCAAGAGAAAGGATGGCCCAAAGATTGAAAGGGTGTGAAGGTGGAAGGTCAAAGGTTATAAAGGCTAAAGTCTCTTGATATTTCCCTTTTCATTTATTCAAATAAATCAAAATAAAAACCAATTAAATAAAATAAAAATGAATAAAAAATAAAGTGAAAATGAAATGAATAAATATATTTTAGAAAAATATATAAAAATATAAGAATATAGTTAATTATACGTAAACTAGTATTGAAAATTGGAAATAAAATATAACTAGTTTTGAAAAAATAACTACAACTCTTTAAAAATGTTTTAAAAATAAAATATATACATAACAAGAAAAATTACACACATATATACAAATTAGAACAATATATGACAAATAAAAATATTATTTATATAAATTAAAATAGACAATTTTATTGAATAAATCAATTTACATACAATATTGTAAAAAGCATAACTTTCACAATATAAATCGGATTTCAACGAAACGAAAAGCAGTATTCTTGAAATTAAATTGATTTTTATGATGAAAGATAAAATTAAAGAATTCAAATATTTAAATTTTAAATTTAAAAAGTCAAATTTTGACCAGATTGATCAAAAATCCACTTTTCTGGAAAATATTCTATTTATTCAGGTTTGAAATTATAATCACATAAAAATCAAAATATACTTTTAAAATAACAAAATTTATCCATTTTAATAAATAAAATAAAGTTTTAAATCAGAAATTGAAAATAATTAAAATATACAATTAAAATAAATCATAAAATTCAGGGTTGTTACAAACAAACAAAGGGAAATAAAATATAGAAAGTCATTGCGTGTAAACACTGTATTTTATCTAATTTAAAAGTATAAGTATAAATCCTCAATAAATCCATATATTTAATTTCTCAATTTTGTTATTGAATCAACTATTAACTTATCCTCTTATGGGTAATATAGCATTGGTTTATATACTAATACATTAATAACTTTCCAATTCATCCAAATTTCAATCTACATAGTAATTAATCTCATTTACCTACAATAATCCATTTTACTATAGATTGCATTCTAATTAAATAAAAATTGCTTCCAATAATTTGATTTGGTTTAATTGCCATCTTTATACTAAGTCCATTATTACCCTATATACCAAGTTACGTTAGTTTCATATTCCATTACACTAGTCTACTCCTATTTTCATCTTAAATATGTATTAAATGCTACATTTCTAAATGTGAAATCTTGTCAATTATAGATATTAATTAAGGTTTAAAACCAATTAATTAATTTAACTTAGTTCCATTCCTTTTACCAATTTATTACTTTATAAATAAATTTACGTTTCTATTTAATTCATACATTCACATCTCCTGTTAGTGCATTAATTCTCATTAATGACATTAAAGATTTCCTATTTATTTTATAGACTAAATAGGCAACTTATAATAGCTGTTACCAATACCTTTTAACTTACACTTAAGTTTAATATATTCAACTAATTATTATAATTACCTACCCAATATCGAATTCATTCAATTACTATTAATTATGCTAATTCATTTATTTATACATCACTTACCCTTATTTACTTATATTCAAATTTATACTCAAATATAATAGTTAAACTAAATTAATATGCCAATTAAATAGTAACTTACAACCGTTACTATTACTTTAAGTCACACTAATGAATTCATTATTGTTTACACATCAAATGTTACAATTACTTAATTAACACTGATTTACTTCAATTTAATCATATATTATATCATTAATGATTCAACATTCACACTTGTGATTTCATTATTCACAACAAACCTTACCATTCTTATATACCCAATCTTTATTCAAGAGTCATTTATTTCATATTATTCCTTTATAAATTTAAATGTTTGCATTAGTTTTCTTACAATAATTTATAGCCAAGTATACCAATTTTCATTACTTCACTAAATTGTAATTTCATTTCAATTGTTACTAACTAGTTCGAATTACCATCGTTCAATTTTTAATTAATGAGGTTTTTTTCATATTAAATTACCAAAACTTATTAACTTAACAAATTAAATTATTGAAAATTTTATGGGTCGTTACACCAATAAAATTTTCAAAATATACATTTTATTTTACACTGCAAAAATATTTCTTTTTCAACTTTACTGCATCAGTGTTTATTTTGCAGATAGTTCAGATGCTGGATTCAGGCTGGAATAGAGTTGAAGATAAAAATACAAATGTTGAGTGATATGTAGTGAGGTGAAGATTGTAACATGAATCTTGTGATGTAATCGAAATGGTGTTGTAATTGAAAATTGTGTACATATAGTGAGAGCTCAAATTTGTACTATTCAAAATTATAATAAAATAATTATTTAAATAAAATATGTGTTTGAATAAAATATGTGTTTGAATTTAAATTCTATGCTATTTATTTTATTTAGCAAATATTTATTTAATTATATGAAAAATCAAATAGTACAATAACAAATACGTTTAAATGAGTTTATTATCATCAAATAAACATCATATGCTAGCATATTCAACAATCTCCCTTTTTGATGATAACAAACATATATTAAGATTTTGAATTTATTAAATGTATTTGGGCATTGATGAAATCTATTTACTCCCCCAATTTGAATGCCCCTTCCCTACAACAAAGCTCCCTCTTCGTATATGCATGAAAATAAATAAAAATATGAAAATGAACCTAGATGGGAATATGCAAATAAATTAAAATATTTGACCTTTATTTGCCAAAATCTTAACTTTTCTCTCCCCCTTTTGTTATCAGCAAAAGAGTAATAGTGTTAGAAAAATAAAGATAAAGTGATAGACATTAATATAATATTAATACCCAATCAAGTATGAACATTAAATTTCAATAAAAAGTCAAAAAAAAGTCATAAATACTTTGTTAGGTGCATATTCCACTTAGAGTGATAGGGGTGGTATTGGCATATAAAACCATATAGTTTTGTCTATTTGTAGTATATTTATATCAGGATTTGAATATCTACTAACCATGCATAACCGTTAGGACATTTAAATGAGATTAGTAGTATTCCCAATTTTTATAAAAAAATAAATTTCAAGCATCTTCTAACCACGCATAACAATGAGGACTTCTAAATGGGATTAGAATCAACTTGTCTATTAATAATCAATTTTGATATATGTTCCATACATGCAAAACTGTGAGGACTTTTAAATGAGCAAGAAAGCACATAAACAAATATTTCAAGTAATTCACCCATGTATAACCATGAGGACTTTTAAATGAGAATAAATACTTTGGATGTTTTTCAAAAATAAATAAAATAAAAATGAATAATTTTCTGTTAAAAATACCACATTTTGACATACTATATTGGATTTTGATGACTCATGGTCGCTCGAAATATGATAGGAATAGAGATGGTAATGGAATTTTCACCAACAAAAGTTATTATAAATCTTGTTTAAAGTTTTAAAGAAATTTACTAAATATATTGTCTCAAGTCATAATGTATGATTAATATCAATACTCATCACATTTTTTCAGTAACTATTTTTCTTTTTGATAATCAGTAGGGTGTTTGATTAGTTAATGTAGTCATTTAAGATCAAGTCAAAAAATAATTATAAAATCAAATTTCCTAAAATGCCTAATCTGAAATGAAGTCAACAAAAAAAAACTATTTTCTGGAAGGGTTTTTATAAGAAAAATATCCGTTAATTGAAAATCAGTTGAAATGAAAAATATGTAGATATTTTCTCTGAAATTGTGATGCAACTAATGAATGTCTTTACATAAAACATGTTCCACTAGTAACTTTTCTATCAACTAGATTATCAGTGTAATCTGCATTTGAAGTCCCCTTTAACTCAAGATTATCGTTAGTTGGGTGTCATAGACGAAACCGTGAAGTTGCAACAAATTTCTTAGAATCTATTTATAGCTTTTAAATGAAATTCTTTTGAATTTGAATTGAAATCATGCAAATAAACAAACAATGAACATAGTGACAAATCTAGAAGCAGTACGATAAACAAATATATCCATGTGTATCTTGAGTAATAATCAATCAATACAAAAACATCTCTTATCACTTAAAGTTGCAATGTAGTTAGTTCAAGCAAATCTATATGAAATAGTTCAAAGAATGAAAAGATGGTTGGTCAACATTTTTCATAATTCAGAATCAAAATCAACAATTATCTACTTATCACATAACTGGCTGATTAGATTATGGTGCAGATTTTCACATTTAATAAATTGTTCAAGGTAAATATACCATTACCTATTTTACCTTCACGATAATTTTCATTGTTACTCGTTATGATTCTGCCACCTTTGCACTAGGCTAAGGAACTTTGATTTGTTGCACGTTGTGTGCGCTTGGAACAGCCAAAGTCCAGGTAACACAGTTGTTGTTTCTTAGCCTGCCACCACACCTACGCAAGGAAAGATTTTGTGACCAATTTTTTTTAAAGGTCCATAGTTGTTAGTGACAAAAGATTTTGAAAAATATGTTTGAGTAGACCCAAGACAATTTATATTTGTTCCTTTCGGCACCCAGATTTGTTTGACTTTAAGGAATTTTACATTCGTGCCTTTGGGAACCCAAGTTGGAATGGTTTTCACATGTTTGGGTCTACACCGGCAAATATAATGATTGTGTCTAGTTTTTGCACGAATCGTGCACTTTGAGTTGACTTGATTAATTTCTCTTCTAACATGTTCGGGTTGATTATACCTAAGTCATTTTCTAATAGTATTAATAGTTTGTTTCCCTAATAGCATATTTAATAATCTTTCACCTTTGGAAAATTTTCCTAAGGTTATAGATAATTGTTGGACTTGTGTTTTGAGAGATTCATTTTCATTCAATAATCGAATGCACTATTTAATAGAATTTTCACTTTTAGTATTTTCACTTTTTTTTCAAAATCAGAGTTTTATTTTAAAGTGATTTAATTTTAATTTCTGATTTTTTAATTTCTTCTTCGAATTATGGACATATTCACACTTAGAACTCTTGTTTGGATAGTTTTTTACCAGTTGATCAAGCTATTCACTTAATTCTATCAAACTATATCTTTGTGATTCAATTTTAGCGTATTTCTCCCTAAGTCTTTCAAAACAGCCATTTACTTCATGAAAATATATAAGTAATTCCAAGTGAGTAAGTTTTGATACCTCACTTGGCTCATCATCATCACTGTCAGTTTTTCTTCTTGAAGGCACAGATTTCCTTTTTCACTCTCTCTGCCAGTGTTTTTACCATCTTTATCAGTTTCATCCCAAGTGGCTGCAAAAAATCTCCTTTTCAATTTCTTTCCTTGGCTGAGTCGATTCTGAGGATAATTTGACTTAATATGACCGGGTTTGTTGCACTTATGACATATGATCTCCTGCTCTTCTGGTTTGTCTAGAACTTTGGTTATTCTTCTTTTTAGTTGTTGATTTAGATCTGGATTTCCATTCTTGTGATTCCATCTTTTGAATTTCTTTATTATGAGCGCCAGCTCTGTTGCACCATCATCATCATCTCCACTTTCAGTTGTTCCTATGAGAGCTATTGATTTCGTTCGAGTATTACCTCCTTCACGTTATTCCTTGAATTTCATTTATAGCTCATAAGTGGTGAGATTTTTGATGAGTTATTCGACTTTGATTTATTTCAGATCCTTAGATTCTTGAATAGCTGTGACTTTGGTTTCAAAATTTTATGGAAAGACTCTGAGGATTTTTCAAACTATTTCCAATTCTGTGTATGGTTTTCCGAGAGCTTTAGATTTGTATATGAGATTAGAAATTGTCTATACATCTCTTTGACATTCACATCCTTGGCCATTGCGAAGTATTATTATTCGCTATTAAGCAAGGCAAGGCGAGATTCTTTGACTTGGGAGGTTTCCCTGTGAGTCACTACAAGTGTGTGCCAGATTTCCTACGTAGTTAGACAATGTGAGACACGATTAAATTCAATTTGATCCAATGAACATATAATATAATTCGTAGCTTTAGTTTTAGCATTCTGTAGTTTATTTTCTAAATCTATCAATTATCCATCGGTTTTTCAATTTTCTAATTATGTACCACTATAATTGGTGGCCTGTATCTTGTCTTAACAATATTCCAAGCATCAATGGTTTTTAGAAAAAAATTCATTCTTTTTTCCAGTAAGCATATTCACCATTGAAGATAGGTGGTCTAACAACGAACTGACCCTCAGCAAAAGCATTATTAAATAAAGCCATTTAAAAAATAATTTTTTTAAAACAATTGGATTTTGTTCCTAGCTCTAATACCACTTTTAGGATCAATTTCACCCTAGAGGGGGGGTGAATAGGGTGATACTAATAGTAATAAAAATTAATACGAAAATATAAAAAATAATTGCAGCATGGATAAAAGTAGAATAATAAAAACAGAAATAGAACAACACAAATTACCCAGCTTCGGAAAAACCCTACCTACATGCTGCCTCCAAGGTTTCTACTAGAAATTAAATAGTTAGACACTTACACACTATACTTATGACACCTATTGTCGACTAACCTAACTCTACACTCAAAACACTGCCACAACTCAGCCACTGAGTTGCGAATTCTCGAACTACACCACCATAGTTCGTAACCAAGTCACATGAATAGAATTTACAAAAGTTTAAAAGTAAAATTACAAAGTAAAAAAACAACTAAACACAAAACCCTATTTAATAAATTAAGCCCAAAATGCAATATAAGGAGACCGGCCCAATTTAAAATAAAAGAAGATGTCCCATTTTTCTTTTTCTTTTTATCCATCGATCCCTTTTCCTTTTGTTCAGTCCTTCGGTCATTCGTTCCTCTTTCAAAAATTTAGGGCTTTATGATTGAAGTTGCCGCTTGATTTTAGAGTTATTGAAGTGATTAAATTTGCTTTGCTTTTCTCCGTCAATCGTCTCCTAGCTTTGATTGGCTTCCAGCTGCTTCAATAAGTCGAATTGGATGTTGTGATTTGGTACGTGATTTTCTAATTCAATTTTGAATTTTCTTGACTTCGATTCGAGTTATATGTTTTTTTGTGATTTAGCTAGCTCTGTTATTTGTTTGAACTCAAATACCTTTGCCAATGATGATTTCTGGGTATTTATAGGGTTCGAATCCCTTAGTTTACGTTCGTATAATTTCGGTTTGAATTCTTCACATGATTTTCTCTGCCATTGATTTTTGATCAAACGATGTGATTTATCTTGACTTGCTCATATCATACGTATACTTCATGAACTTGAATTTAGGACCACTCTTTTCTCTTTTGACTTTTATGATTTCAGCACTTTGAATTTTTGAGATAATTGACTTGTTCACGTTACAACTCTTGTAGATCGTTTCTCTTGACTTGAATTTTTTCTGTGACTATATTCACACTACTGCTTCGTTGATTTTAAACTGAACCATTCAAGCTTCTTACATTTGTCATTTTATTTAGCTGGAGATGTTCTCCTTGTATTGTCAGTCTCTATTGAGTTCATCCTATTTGGCCATGCTTGTCTTTGTGTTCATGCAGTTTGGTTCTAGTTCCATGTTTTCATGTGGTCTTCTCTATTATATTAAGTCTGAGGAAATTAAACTGCTTGATTCATTTTCTATTGTGTGGCTTTTAGCATTTCCTTGGTTCTATCATGCACTTGATGTTGCCTGACCCATTTCCTGTTCACTAGTCATGTGCACTTGCCTTTAGTTGGGTCCTTGGTACTGGTATTTGTGAGTCTAGACATTTGTGGTTTGATTGTTCATGAACTTGTATGCAGATTTAGTCTTGTTTCTCTTTGGTGTTGAGGCATTGCTCTGTTGCATTATATCTTCATGTTGACTTTGATTTTCTGCCCTTATTACATCTCAGGTTGCTCTATTTTCTTGTTACACTCGAAGTGTGTCACATGTGTATACATACATATGTATGTGTGTGTGTATGTGTTGTGAGTTGCTCGAGTTTAATTTTTTCACCGTAGTGTTTTTTAAGTGAACTGTGTTCATTCATGTATACATATCCTTGTTAGTCCGGTTCACTATTCTTGATAGTTCTACACTTTGATCTTCTAAGTCAGTTCTATGGTTGGCATTGCACTTGAGGTATGTTGATGTTGATATATACATATTTATGTATATATGTGTGTGTTGTTGTAGTGTTAATGCTGCACTTGTATTCCTTTTATTGTTTTGTAGTATTCTTGTTGTCATTCTGAATGCTGGTCATCCATATGTAACTGATTTCATGTGAACTGATGTGGATGAACTTATTTGTTGGATTGGGTTTACTTGGGTTAAGTGGTCTTCACATTGCTAGTTACATGTCTAGTTTTCTTGAGTATGTTGCTTCAAGCGAGTTCATGTTGTAACTGGACTTGCATATAATATCATGTTGACTGTTTGTCGAGTTACAGTGACCTGCCTCGAGTTAGAATAGTTTGGTTCATGTTGTTATTTCATGTATGTTATCATGTGCACCGTTTGACTGCTGAAGCTGTGTTGCTTGATTACTTTGGTCAAGCATTTTCACCTAAGTTGAATCCACCATTTGGTTGGGTTTGACCTTGTACTCACTTTTCCCTGCAGTTTTATCAAGTGTATATCGTTGTGCATGGCTTTGTGCATGTACAGTGATACACTATGCATGTCACAAGTCATTTGTGTAAGATGAATTCAAAATAAATGACAACGAACCATCCAAATAACTGAGGCAAATAAAATTTTCAAAATACACATTTTATTTTACACTACAAAAATATTTCTTTTTCAATTTTATGCATCGGTGTTTATTTTGCGGATAATTCAAATGTTGGATTCAGGCTGTAACAGTGTTGAAGATAAAAATACGAGTGTTGAGTGAAATATAGTGAGGTGAATATTGTAACGTGAAACTTGTGATGTAATGGAAATTGTATTGTGATTGAAAATTGTGTATATACAGTGAGAGGCCAAATATGTACTATTCGAAATTTTTACAAAATATTTGTTTGAATTTAAGCGGAAATAAAACTAAACAGCAGCTCCTAAATAGCTTACTTTGCCTCTTGCACATCTTCGGTAGCTTTATTCGTCCACCTACTAAATCTATAAAACCTTAACTTTTAATCTACTCAAATTAATTTTTGACCACCCGAAAGTTTAAGGGAAAAAACATAAACTTCGAGTTAGACATAAAGCCTGGTGTGAATAATACTATTACATCTCGGTTTATTGATATTAAGTGAGACCACGCCGCTTAGCGGATCGGGTTTTCCTCACTAATATCCCTTTCTAACATATCTTTTTGCAAATCAAAACCCTACAACCAAATTGGTTAATCAAACTAATATGTCAATAATAGCAAATATCATATATACACAAAAAAGGTAATAAATGGACCATCTGTCCGAAACAATGTTGTTTATTTAGCTAACTACTAACCTTTGGCTGACTCGGACCTACCAGACAAAGTAAACAAATTATCAACAATTATTAGACATACTTCTAGAGGATGTGTCCTTAACTTACTTCTCCAAGGGTCACCTAATCCTAATGGATTTTTAGGCTTACCAATAATCTATCCTTCTTATCTGTACACACATACATACATACATACATACATACATACATACATATATATTCCTTTCTATGTGTATGTGTAACCATCATTTAAGTCTTACCTATGACTACGCCCTACACACTGGAAATTTGGACTAAATTAGCTAGGGGCTAATAGCTAATGTATAGGGTGCGACCTTATACCAGTCTCATCTGGTATACAAATATCTGAGTCATTTTACTTAGGGTTAACTACTTCTTTAAATTTTCCTTGAAAAACTTTTCAAAATGATTTAACCCTTTAAATCATACTTATAAAAGGAAAATATACTATTTACTTTCCTTAAATCTCTTTGCCAAAATATATGCTTTACTCAAAATATTATTGATGAAGACATTCAAAACCTTTGTTTAAACATTTAAAAAGCATCTTTCGAAAGAATTTAAAGTACCCCTTTCGATACAAGTAAATTACTTGACTTTAAAACCTTAGGTTTAAAGGCCAAAACCTATCTTTCGAAACCATTGACCATAGTCCCTTCGAAAATGTTGGAAAAAATTTCTTCGAAAGCTTTATAAACCTTAGACATCCTTTTCTAAACACTTTAAATAGGCCTTTCAAAACCATTGGCATCCTTCCATTTAAACAGTATGGTAGACCTTTCGAAAACACTAGGGAATCACCCCCTTGAAACCATATATATGTACACACACCTTTCGAAAATATTGAGGGACCTCCCCTTTGAAACCTTTTCTTGTTACCTTTTGAAAGCATTAAAGTATACTACTTAAAACAAACCTTTTGAAAGCATTGGGTTCAAGTCAAAATATGCAGAACAACCTTTCAAAACCATTTCTTTCGAAAGCTTTAGGTTTAACTCTCAAGATATCAAAATGGGTCTTAAAATAATTAACTGGAAAACAACTCATTCGAAAGCAATTTCCTATGTAAAGAAGTAGATGCTGCCGAAACCAATCCCTTCAAAAGCATTAGAGAAGCGGCTTGAGTTTTAAAGCAAAAAAACCCTTTCGAAAGCATTGCCTCGAAAGGTAAGATGCAACAACAAGGGGCTTCAACCCTGTCGAAAGCTTCTTTATAAAACAAAAGGCACAACCACTTACGAAACTTTTCCTTAAAACCATTTAACCAAGTTGAAAGCTAACTAAGTCGAAAGCATTCCTTTCGAAAGCAAAGCAAAGGCATTTTCTTTTAAAGCAAAGCAAGGCTTAAACCCCTTCGGAACCCCGTATTTCGACTACATACCTTTCTCTTATGTCCAATTCGCTGCGTACCAAGTCTTTAATACCATGCGCATTAGTTTTGTTTGTGCGAAAATTGGTCACTAACACCCAAATCCAAGTGAAAGCACCAAATCACGGTCACAACTCACAGATAGAATATATGTAGAGAGTAATAATGTGAAGAAGAGTCAAAATTAAAATGAAAGCATAAAGAACAATAGATTTTATAGTGGTTCGGCAAACTCCGGCTTACTCCACTCTAGAAATTTCCTTTTTATTGCTGTAATAATCAATTACAGTTACAAGATGGCAAAGTAGTCTTAGCCTTAGGAAATAGAAAGCCGGAGAGCCGAAGAGAAGATCCCTTTTCTAAACCCCCACATATTGTATTCATAGGCAAATCCCGAGCTACTGGGCTTCCTGAGAAGTCCGGGCCCTTAAGGTCCATAGCCGAGCGAATATCCTTCATTATGGCCGGCCCACACTGCCTTGCCGACCGTCCTATGTCGATCCACTCCATGCTCTAGTATGCCGATCCACATCACTAAGTCACCGAGCGACACTTGCTGAACCAACTACACCGAGCCACCTGATACTCCACCGAGCCACCCGAGTGATGTCCCAAAGTCATAGCCTCAGGACTCGTAGTAACCGAACCATACCACCGAGGCTGAAAGACCTCTCATGGCCGACCGATCACTACACCGAACAGCTTTTCCAAGCCACCTCCAAGTGCTGAACCACCATCAATTCCGAACCACTCAGGCCGAACCACGATGTCGAGCTGCCCATGACTTCCAGACCGAACGACCTATGCCGAGCAACTCATGACTTCCAGACCGAACCGTAGTGCCGACCGACCCCTGACTTCCAGAACGAGCCACAATGCCGACCGACCCATAACTTCCAGACCGAATTGCAATGCCGAGCGAATCATGACTCCCAGACCGAACCGTAATGCCACCGACCCCTGACTTCCAGACCGAGCCACATCAACTAGGCCGAACCCATCATTAAGTCGACCCATGCATGACCTCTTCTCCCCGACTGACCATCTATCCATCCATCTGGCTCCAACCAATCGTACTCCAGTCTCGACAAATGAGTAGTCAATTTGGTTAAATCCGCTTGTCTACAGCCTTGGAAAATGGCAGGTTAACATTTGGCCCCTCAAAACATGCCTTGCTATATGAAGATTTGTTTTGAATAGCCCCAAGTCCGATATCCGAAGCCCGTATGTTATCCACATCCATACTTTCTGATTCATAATCCAATCAATTTTATCCAAGTGCCATCACCGTATCCTTATCTGAATCTATGACTGCTTTGAGTTGATATCCAATTCCGAATCCAGTAACCAAATCCTTAGCCAAATCCATATCCATCTGAACTCGACAACCGAGTTCTAATCTATCCATATCCAATGATCGATAACCACATCCATGACCTCTTGGGTCAATGTCCAAATCTAGGACCGTTATGGGCCCATGCCCAAATCCTTAGCTGTTCATAGCCAATATCCAAATCCATAACCTCTCCGAGTTCTTTCCAAGCGTAATCCACACTCGGCGACTTGTGGTAAGTAATGTCAACATATTCCTGGTTTAGTGTACATAAACGCTAAGTAATGTCGTGGCTTAATCCCAAGCCAAATCCTGGTCGCTCCGGACCCTTGCAAAGTATAGTTCATACTCAACGACCTATGTAAATAACCAATAGATAATAATGGGCCTAAGTCCTAGGCCGGAACCTGGCCTTTCTAGACCCTTGCCGAGCATAGTCCATGCTCGACGACTTTTTAACCAAAAACCAGACAAAAAGTCAACCCAAATCCAAAAACCAGATTCAAACCAGAAAACCAAAAATCCATATTAAATGTCCAAATCAAAATCCAAATCAAAAGTCAGACATCCAAACAAAAATCCAAACCAAAAAACCAACAAAAACGGGAATTCAATCCAAACACCAAAACTAAAGAAAAAAAGAAAATGTCCAAGTCAAAAGGAAAAAAACAAATTTCACAAACCGGAGCGTCTCGGTAACCATCATCTCAGAGCATGCCTAAGGGTTATCTCCGACCCCATACATGAGTAAGTGATTTAGCCGTTTTCCCAAAGTTTGTTACTTATTCCAAACCATCACGATTAGTTGATGACTAACCGGCCACCATTCCTGGGCCTCATGCCTTCGTCGTTCAAGGTAGGCGGTGTCTGCTTCTGTTCCACCACCGCATTCCAAGTTCCAACATATTGCTGCAACTGACCATTCCTTACATGTTCCTCGATTATATCCTTTAGATGCCAGCAGCTATTAGTATCATGCCCGTCCAGATCATGAAAAAACAGCGCCTTCCTAATGACCTTTTGTGCTCTAAGGGCTCCCTCCTTGCCGGCCTTCGATACGGAAGTCGATCTCGAGTATTCAAGAATATCCATTCCAGTGTTGCATTCAATCCTGTGTAAGTGGAGAATTTTGGCTCTCCCCGGCGCTTCCTCTTCCCTTCATCATTGTCCGTACCCGAGCTTTCGTCGGGCAGTCCTCCATCCTTAACCATGTTTACTTCCTTGGATTTCATATCCAAACATGCATCCTCTTGTCGAAGAAATCTTTCAGATTCATGAAAGAATTCCCTGAGATCCAGTGGTGGATCCCGTATCAATGACACTTTGAAATCCGAATTATCCTTGACTCCTGATACTACAACCATCAAACCATCGATGGATCTGTACGATCCACCGAAGCGAGTGCTGCATTAAACCGGGTTAAGAAAGTCTTGAGGGATTCATCCGCCCCCTGCTTGACTGAAGTTAGTCTCATCACATTCTTTGGCCTTTTTATGTGAACTCGAAACTGACTTAAGAACTTGTCCACCAGTTCTGTCCATGTTCCAATGGATCCACCCTCCAGCTGTCTGAACCACAAAGCAGCTATATCAGTCAAGTATAGGGGGAAACATTGGGCCATGACCTCCTCTGTTACCCCCAGCACTTCTATATGCCTTGTGTACCTCATCAAGTGGTCAGTGGGATCCGCCTTCCCGTTGTATACTTCCAGAGTGGGTAGCTTGAAATCGGGTGGATTCCTAGCTGTCCTGATGTTCCAAGTAAATAGACTTTTGTTGACTCCCTCCAAATCCCTGTTTGTCAGAACTCCACGGATGGTTCGTCTAATGATATTAGCTAATCTAGTGTTACCTACCAAGGGTTGCCCCCTGTCCATGTTTCCTAACTTCCCTCCAAATCCATGAGGAAATACTAGCACATATTCCTCGTTACATACTCCTGTATCCCTCCATGCACTGGTCCAGCATTACCTAGTGGTGTTCCCTCGAGTCTAGGTCCATCCAGGTTAATAGTTGTTTGATGATTGGGAGCTTCCCCCTGCTGAGTCACTCTGTCTGCCTGTTGGTTGAGTCCCTCTAATCCAGCTCCAAGAACTTGAGCACCTGCAGTTCCTAGTTGCCCAAATTGCTTAAGAAGTGCCTGCATCATCTCCTCTTGCCGTTTCATCATCTTCTCCAGTACATCATAACCTGCATCTCGTCCCGAGTTATGTAGATGGATGCACGATCCACTCCAGCTCCAGAGGAGGCTGCTTGACTTCCCTCTTGGTTTCTCCTTTCTATAGCTTGCTTTCTTGTTGGTGGTCTAGCCATTGCTTTCTAGAATCCAAGTTCCCGAGCTTTTGAATCCAAAATCCAAGCTCCAAAATCCCCGAGTGGGCTTTCTCAATGAAAGCACCAAAATGTTAACACCAAAATTGGTCACTAACAACCAAATCCAAGCGAAATCACTAAATCACTGTCATAGCTCACATATAGAATATATGTATAGAGTAATAATGTGAAGAACGAAAAAAGTAAAGAACGAAAAATTTTATAGTGGTTCGGCTAACTCTGGCTAACGTCCACTCTAGAAATTTCCTTTTTATTGCTGTAATAATTAATTACACTTACAAGATGGTAGAGTAGCCTTATCCTTAGGAAATAGAAAGCTGGAAAGCCGAAGAGAAGATCCCTTTCTGAACCCCCACATGCTGTATTTATGGGCAAATCCCGAGTTACTGGGCTTCCTGAGTAGTCCGAGCCCATCAGGTCCATAGCCGAGCCAATATCCTTCATTATGGCCAACCACACTGCCGTGCCGACCATCCTATGCCGACCCACTCCATACTATAGTATGCCGATCCACATCACCAAGTCACCGAGTGGCACTTGCCAAACCAACTACGACGAGCCACCTGATACTCCACCGAGCTACCCAAGTGATGTCCCAAAATCACATGCCTCGGGACTCGAAGCAACCGAACCATACCACCAAGGCCAAACGACCTCTCATGGTTGAACCATATCACTACACCGAGCCACCTCCAAGTGTTGAACCACCATCAATGTCGAACCACGATGTCGAGCGACCAATGACTTCCAAACCGAATGACCTATGCCAAGCGACTCATAACTTCCAGACCAAACCGTAGTGTGGACCGACCCCTGACTTCCAGATCGAACCACAATGCCAAGCGACCCATAATTTCCAGACCGAACTGTAATGCTGAGTGACTCATGACTTCCAAACCGAACCGTAATGCCGACCAAACCCTGACTTCCAGACCGAGCCACACCACCTAGGCCGAACCACACCATTAAGCCGACCCATGCATGACCTCTTCTCCCCGACTGACCTTCTATCCATCCAGCTGGCTCCAACCAATCGCATTCCAGTCTCGACAAATGAGCAGTCGGTTTGGTTAAATCCGTCTGTCTACACCCTTGTAAAAAGGCGGGTTCACAAGTTTCGATGGTAATGGAGGCGGAAGTACTTAGTCGAAAGATGGGTGCCGAAGATGGTGTAATAGGTAAAGTAAGGTAAAATTGCATTTTTACTTTAAAAAGTAATTCTTTTCAACTAACCTGCCTTATTTTTCAACAAATGATTGGTTGCTCATTTATTTTCCAAATTCTTTCCTAAAAGTGCTGCTGAAATTTCAGAAGTAACAATTTAAAACATTTACAAAATACCCCTTCTCCTTTTGTAAATATATAACACATTTAAGTCCCATTCCTTAAATAGTTTTATATATCTATTAATACAATTGGAAAAATACTATAAAGATTCACATAAATCACTTTTAATATGTTTTCTAACATACTTAAATTATTGACCCAAAACATATATATAATTGCCGTGATTAATTTTAAACCCGAATAACCATTTTCTTCACTAGAAAATTAATAATAAATCCATATTAATTCATAAAACTATAAAACTAGAAACCAATCTCTAAAATATCACTTATGACCATATATAAAAATCGCAAGGCATTTGGATGCCATTTAATAGGTTTTTCAATTCAAAAAATGTCATAAAATCAATATGAATAAGCATATTTTATCAACAAGCATGTATATATCTAAACATCATTCAAAACATGGCAATATACTTGCAAAACATTCGGATTTGATTCTAGAAACTGAAACATCAAAAATATGAGATGTAAATATTTTTCACCTTAGCTTTGTTGTTAAGGAGTTGAGATTTGATCTTGAGCTAAATTTGATTAAGCTTACCTTCCTTTTACTCTTCTTAATGGTGGTCGGCCTCTTGTTTTGTTTTAGATTATGAAAATAAACGTGTAAAATGAATGTGTATAAGGGTTTAGGATGTAAGGTTATTACTTATTCCTATATTGCCCTTGCCTACTACCCTAACTCAATTCATTTTAATTCTCTTAGTTCGTTAGTTCGAATAGGCATGGCTAATCCTTAGATTATACAAATCTCAATCCCTTAACCATTTACATTATTTCATTTAATTCATCTAATTAAATGTCCTAAATAATGTCAATCAAAATTAGGGTCGTTACAATGGTGATTAAGATGAACAACATTTAAGTGATTCATTATTTGATATTGTTGGGTAATGTTACACCACACACGTTTATTATGGGTTTGAAAGGCAAGTAGGATGATGTCTTAACAAATATTGTAACGACCCACCTTTTCGACCCCCGAATGTCAAAACTAGTATATCTATAGTATTCATGAACCGAGCATCCAAGTGCTGGAAAGTCGGATTGTTAGGATAAAAAAAAGAAAATGAAAACAAAATAAGAAAGAAGAGAACACAATATCAGAATCCCACAAGGAAATGATAACATATAATATCAAAAGACAGTACAAACTGTCACTCTAAGATACATATCATTTCAGAGTTACAATTATAATGTTATCATAAGCCTAGACAATTTTGATAACCTATCCTCACAATTGCTAACACATACATAGCAGTAATGTAGCAGACATCAGAATACTACGGTAGGTGAAACATCCAGCTCGCCTCCTTGAGCTCCAATGAACTGAATGAAATCCTTCCTTTATCAGATGACTCAAAAAGGGAACCATGGAAATAATGGAAATATAATACCATCAGTCAGACATAAGTTTGGTAGGAGAAACTCAAGAAATACATGGTTGACATATAACCAAACTTTAGAGACTACATAGAATGTCATAACGGTTATCCCATCAAAAGAACCACCATATAATACGTATATATGGCGATATAATAGATAATGTCTAAGTGAATAATATAAATCCAAAAAAATAGCTGTGCCGCTTACATCTCATGACACAACAATATTAGAACTACAATAAAAAATTCGAAGGTATGTTGGCATAATAGATTTTGCATGGAGATCTCCTCGATCAATCCAAATCCAATCTTATGTGCACGGGTCAGAAACTACCTTCGAGCGCCGTATATTTCAAGATATACCAATTAAGAGAAATATAGCCAGTCCATGTCCAAAGGGTAATCCAAAATATCATCAACTCCCACGCACCACATCAATAAGCATACTCCAGATATGGATTTGATAATTCCCTATCATGGTTCAGCTAATCCCAAGACTATGAGGCCTACTCCATTCCTATCATTTTCGATGTTGGGGCTGCATTCGACATCTCTCACATGAGTATTCATTTCTCGAATAAAATACAAATCTCCAAACGGATTCCAACATTTCGAACATATCACGACTCTCTATATATATTCGATAATTTAATTAGATCCCGAATCTCCATATTGATTCCACCATAAGTCCTCCAACGAATGCAAACTCTGACCTCTCCCTTGAACTTAACTTTAAGATAGATAGTTCAACTCTATAGCATTCCACTTCATAAATGCTTTCGAAACATAGAAACACATATATCAGTTTTGAAGTGGTATTCAATAAGTAAAACACTTATCGATCCTAGTCTTTTCAAACTAAATAAATGAATTTTCGGTAAACTCAATTCTTATCCTTTTCGAAGTAAGCGAACAATATATAAAGAGGGGTCCTTTCCATGGGTCTCGTATATATAAGTTCTTAATGCTAGAGACGTTCATACCAATGCTCCTCCCCAAGGATTCTCAAATTTTATGAAACTATGAATTTTTAGATACTTCCCAAGTTAATTTAGTCATGTTTGATAGTTGACTAATGGACTATCAAGTCTAAAATGGACGATTGTATATTAAAACCAAGTCACATATACTTATCACGTTTTCGAACTTCTTAACTTATACTATCACTCAATCAAGAGTGAAGAAAAAGTAAGTTTTAGCATAGATGCATCAAAGCCTTGCCTAGACACTTCATTCCTAACTCTCACAGATTGACAAGTCTATTTAGTCGGCTTTTATTGCTAAGTACACAATTAAATACTTTCCATAAACGAGTAAAAGCAAAGCACAATTAAGTCACAAAAAGTATGTTTAATTCACGTAAGCGACTTCAAATCCCCATTTTATTTAATTAGTAATTTTTTTTAATTAAAGCCACATTTATTAGTAAACTTCTTTTATCTAATAAAACTTCATTTACCAGTTTCTACTATTCATTTTTACTCTTTCAATACTTAAAATGTATCCACGCTTATCTCAAATGGCACAATTATATTCATAAATCTTTAACAAGATTTCTTACTTTAAAATATAATAAAAGTAGTTAAAAACAAGTGTTTCTTAAACGTTGTTATAATAAACCACTTTCCTTTTATAAGTTAAATCTTTACTTTTCTATCTTTTTCCAAAAGATTCCATACATGTTATTTCCTTTAAAATATCTGTTTAAAAGGTCTAATTACATTCACAAATCTATTTCAAAGGGTTTAAGAAAAATGTTACTGAGACATTC
This sequence comes from Allium cepa, assembly GCA_030765085.1. Taxonomy (NCBI): domain Eukaryota; kingdom Viridiplantae; phylum Streptophyta; class Magnoliopsida; order Asparagales; family Amaryllidaceae; genus Allium; species Allium cepa. The sequence continues at coordinate 583,588,889 of CM060940.1, forward strand.
TCATAACAACCCAAAACTACTTCACTTGTAATTATCTTTAAAACATTTCTTTTTAAAGATCTAATTATATCAATAAGTATAATAAAAAAGGGTTAAATACAAATGTTGTTGACACATTGCCACAACAAACCCAAAACCATTTATACTTAACATTATCTTTAAAACATTTTTTAAATATATAAAGTATATCTATGCTTATTAAACAAGGTATTATACTTTTAATTAACTTCCCAAAGCCATTTATTATAACATAAGTGTTATAATCCAAATCTTCCTTTATTCCTTTATAAAATATTTAATTTACTTTTTCCGAATTTATATATACTTTAAAAAAATTTATACATAGGTTTTAAATATCTATATAAAATACTATTTGAAATTAATTAATTTATAATTTCATGAAAATAAATAAAAAGCATATTTTATAATATAAAACCCGTTTACTTTAAAAATTTGTAGATAAATATCAAAAATGTATTTAAACATAAAACTGACTTTATAATACTTGAAAATATGTTAGAAAACATCCCTAAAAAGATTAGGTAAAATATCAAATTTGAATATGATTTTTAGTCACTTTAAACCTCAAGCAACCTACAACTGCATTTATAAATGCCATTAAAAGTCTTTGATAAATAACAACGTAGAAAAGCCCGAACTTTGCGATCAGTTTTCACCACTTAAACAAATGATGTAAAACTTGAAATTTTTACAGTAAGTACTACACTTAAGTTACTTAAAAACCTTAGTAAGAAACCCCTAAAGATACCTTCCAATTTATTGATAAAAATTCCCGAATATAAGGTATTTACTAAAGTGTTCGTTTTGCGGCCTTTTTACTCCAATTTTAGCCATTTTGTTTGACCAGTTACAAAACCTTTTAAACTTTTCTTTTTTGTAGTAACAAAAATATATATAATACTTATTAAAATGAAAATAAACCCTTATGGATGACTCCCTAATTAATTACAAAAGTTGCCAAAAACAGGATATTTCGAAATGCTCAAATAACTACATTCTTCTCGCTATAAATTTTTGCAACTTTGTTCTACAAGTTAATGAATGATTTAAAATTTCATTCCAATAATAGATGAATTGTATTACTTATTAAAAATGCAAATAAGGACCTAGAAGTCTTTAAATTTTGACTTTGAAAATCGCCCCACATGCGGCATTTTCAAAGTACATCCATAGCGACCTTTTCGCTTTTAACTTTCACAACTATATTTCACAATTTCTATCATTTACAAATCATTTACTTTCTACCCCATACACCAAATAATGTGTAGAAAACAACCAAAATATATTATATAACAATATATTCCTAAATAATCACATAGAATAAGTTAAAATATTCGAGGATTCAAATGCACTTATAGCAACTTCCGCTATATAGACCATTTCATATCCATCCCATATTCGAAATACAATCCAAACAACTATTTAAACATCATGTCAAGGCCACATCACATGTTTTAGAAGGTAATAAGAGTGAACTTGCACAATATAAAGTTATCATTTGCTTTGGAAGGTAAGAGGGGTCCAAAGTTATAACTTTAATTAGTTAATGTCACTTTAACTTTATATTTATACACACACATGCATACATACACATTATATGCACATAAAATGGTGAGGTAACTCACCCAAATCCAATCCTACATTAAGCTCAAACACACAAGAATAAAGAACGACTTCCTACCATCACCCAAAAGCCTAAAAGACACCACCATTAGCTCACCCAAGCTAAGTCATGCCTCTACCTCCATATCCGCATTCAGGGCCCGAAATTGAACCCCACTTTCCTCCTCACTTTGAACTTTAGATCCATGCTTCCTAAGTGTTCTAAGGTATTGATGAAAGTTTGGTGCAGTTTGGAGAAGATTTGAGTTAATTAGAGAAAGATTAGTGACAAATAAGATGGATTAGTTCTAATCCGCTTCCACCATTTTTATTCTTTATATTATTTTGAAGCTTTAGTAAATAATGAAGTGTTTAAGGACCCTTAGCTCCTTCTTTTTCCAGCCACAAATAGCTCTATCTCCTTTGCAAGCTTTTACCATGTACCATTATACACTTCATTATCCACTTGAAAATGTCTTCTTCCATTCACACTTAACTAATTAACTTTTAGAAGCTTCTAGAACCTTCTCCTTAATTTTTGCAAAAAATATTTTTAGTTGTTAATCACCTTAAAAATAATTAATTAGATGAGCATAAAAGATCTAAACAACTTTCGTTGAGAAAAAAGCTATTTATCGATAAAACAATTTGCGGTCATTTAATGATATTTCAACGAACTACCTATTTTTGCAAACACTTTTCTAAAAAAAGTTTATTATCATTAGTTACTACTTAAAAGGGGCTCAAAAATGATATTAAATTATTTTTAACAACATTTAATTCAAGATTCAAATATTTCAATAATTCAGATATTTAAACACGAAGCGTCCGAAATTTCGGTTCGTTACAAATATGTTATGTAGTGATAATTGTGTTTGAGCTATCATTACAAGTACATGTAAATTGACCAATATTTGTAATAAGTGAAGATATTTTTTACCAGATCAAAGGATATTTTACTACATGGATGTGACATGGATTTGATACCATGTTTACTATGTTGGGACCTCGTCCCTTTTTAATGTTAATAAATGTGTATTTGGGGTTCAATGCTAATTAAATTTTTTAACATTACATTTATTGAGTTGGCATGATGAGACATCATCCTATATTGAGTTACCTTGACCTTAGCAAGGGAAAAGGTGAATTTGCATTATCGAGAAAATTCATATTTGGAAAGAATAATATTGGTCAGTTTTTATAAAGGAATGCTTGAAATTAGGGATTTTGGTTGTAAAGGATATTCCGGGCTATGTTGGTGACATAATCATGCAAGAAGATATTCTAATAATTCTATAATTTGGGAAAAGAGACATGAATGAAAATGCTAAGGTAGACTTCATGGAAACACAAGATTTGAAAGTCCAAATGCAATCTTATGGAAAGAGTGGGTAGTTTCATTTCAATCACCCCTCAAATTGAAGAGAAACTATCTATTCAAGAAGGTATCTTGAAGCAGTGACTTATAGATACCCAATTTACGTTGCATAGTAGGTGCACATGAACAAGGAATCTTATAGTCAGTCACTTTAATATAATCACAATTTTATGTTAGGTTTTCACTTAGTTTAGGATTAACTAAGATTTAGAATTTTATGTATTATGTTTAAGTAGAATAAGAATTTTAGTTTGATTATTTATTTGTAAAGTATATAACTTAGTTAGGAGTTACAAACCTCTCATATATTGATAGTACGTACTTTGGTATCATGATTAATGGATGTTTGGAGGAGTGATCATAAGTGAGGTGATACCACTTAAGTTGGCTTTAAATTAAAGAAGTCTTTTATGTTCACGGGGTTAAGGCATCATCCAATTTTATTGTCTTTGGTTAAATACAGAAGAGCGTGGTAATTCAAATTATTAGTTATTTAGGTAAGAACCGTCCATTTTTTGAGTTGTATTGCCATAACATTAAAAGAAAAGATAATTTTCACTGCTGGTATTGTCTAAGTGTTAAGTAGGTATGAATTGTGTGAGGTTGTAATTCAAGTATAGTATTTTTATGCCAAGGTTATTGGTTATTATGCAATTTGACAGTGGATTATTTAGATTGATAAGATGAAATGCAAAAATCGTGGTTGTAGATGTGCGTTTATATTCAATGTTTGGGCATAGTATATGTACCCATGGTGGACTATATTCGCTTAGGATGGAATACATAAGTTAAGAGAATTCGCAAAGCCAAAAAGAGCACCCAAGCTTCCTATTTTGACCGTTTTTTGGAAATATTTCATTCCGTTTGCTAGTATAATTATTTTAATTTGGATTGATAGAATTATTGTTATATGTATATATACACAAACAAATATTTATTGCTTAGTTTAGAATACGATTGGCTGACTTGTTTGTTTCAATTTTCTTAATCTTAATATGTTTCATATGGCTTTATTGTTGGTCTCTAATTCATGCACATACCTTTATGTGTATAGATTTTGATGATTGTTGCATACATATAAAATTATATGCTCACTCTAGGATGCTTGCATGCATGATTGATATGCCATGTCATTTCATTCATATTGGGAGGGGATGAAGATAGATTTTGCAACAACTAAGTATACATATTTCATAATATGCTTACATGTTTTGTTATATTCTATGTATGCTAAGTTTTATCACTCAAGTAAATGTTGGGGATGTTAGGTGATTTGTGATGTATGCTTTGTTTGGATGATTATTTGGATGACTATTTTTGGATGCTTGATTTTTATGTCTTATGTATTTGTCTATACTACCAGGTATATGATAAGTGATGTGAGATACATCCTTTGTCCCTTAGGGATCTCTAGATGAAATTCTTTTAAGGAGAGAATATAATGCCTTGTAAAATTCCATAAAATAGTAATAGATATTTGAATAAAAAATGATAAGTTAATTAATTTAAATGATTAAGTGGACAAATGATCAATTTTCCAACTTCAGAATTTGACGACGGGATTTGCGTCAATGTGACCGACTTATTTTTTATTTTATATATAATACTTGGTTAATGCCTTAATGATGACTATGAGTAATTTAGGAACTTATTGAAAGATCAGTCACTGAATTAAATGAATCAAAGTTAGGTTTGGGTGGGAATTTGGTTTAAAGTATATAAATTAGACAAAATTAAAGAATCTTCAGTCTGAATGAAATAATCTTCAAAACCTATGGTTTGAGCCCTAAATTAAAGTGTATTTGAAGTATAATGTGTCAGGAATAGATGTTATGGAGTAAAGAAGAACTATGTTGATATAGGTTGTTGTATAGAGATGGATTGGTATTATTATTTTGTGTTAGATATGTTTGATGTCGATAAGATTATGTATGAATCTATGGCTTAAATAGGCGTCCAAGGATACAATGTTCCTATATTGCATGAGGTGAGTCCAGGAGGAGGGGTGGATATAGGTGTTCCTACAGTGCATGAGGAAAATCTAGGATATGAAAGTTTTGTGTTTGAGACATGAGCAATATGCGATCATGTAGCACAAAAGGCAAGTCGTTGTATCGAACTTAGCACATGTTGATTTATACTGCAGTGTAGTTATTGTAAGTATACGGATAGTTAGGGATAGGGTGTGTAGATTTATATGTTAGATATTGATCGTGTTATAGCTGTATCTTTGTAGTGTATATGGAGTAGGTATGATTCACTCACTAGACTAATATATGACCCATTCCTATTTTTTCTCTCTCTTTATATCACTAGGTTGGTAGAGCTTGGAAACTTGATGGAGTTTGTGATGAGGACCTTAATATACATATAATACACACATACGTATGTATATATATATATATAATATGACTTGACTTATATAGTATGACTTGAGATTGGATTTAATATTGTACAAATATGTGTACATGGTTGACACAGCATTGAATAAAAATGGTTAATTAGTATTATACTTATTTCCTTTTGCTGCAAGATTCAAAAAGTTTATATTTAGAAATGTATTTGTTTCTTATTATCATATCTAAACGACCCGTCATTTTCATCCTTCGAGGTGTTAACGTCGGTTCGGGAGTTAAACCCAAGGGTCAAAAAGAAGGTTGTTACACGAACCTACATGCCTTTTACTAGCTTTTCTGGTCAACTTAATCAGTTTATCGGTGAATGGTCACCTCATTTACATTCCACTTGTCGAGACCTTCATTTTGATATGTATATTGATAGTTTTGAGTTGATTGCAGATCATCTTATTTTTGTAATTAATAGAGATGATCTCCGTTAGTCTAAGGAGATTCATATTGCAAGAGTGATTAAAAGTGAAGAAGAATAACGTGGTGATTACCAGGGTTCCCACATAACACTCTATTTATAGGCAGAAATAGGCATGTTCGACCAATGCGGTCATAAAGGCTAGAAACACCCATTTTCGAACACCAAATAAAGCGTATCTTGCTTTATATCAAATATAGGTTTTTGATAAATTTAATTGCAATTGAGATACCGAAATTCCCAAAACACAACTTTACCAAATTTGTCTTTTATTGTCAAATTAATTTAAATGGTCATTAATAACTAATGTGTCGAATTTGTGGGTCATTACTAAAAGAACTGCTCCAGCACACATCAGGTTAAATGGATGAACTCAGAAAAGAATTTCCATTTTAGATCTTTATTAGGCCTATAAAGTCTAATTAGTTTTGGATCCAATCTAAAATATTTTAAAATAGATTGTTATTTTATTTTATTTTTATAAAAGGTTTTATAAGACAAATTATATTTTGTAAGTGTATCAAATACATTTTTGTGTGTATAGTGCACGCGCAACATTTGTCCCTTTATACAAGTTGTTATTGTCCATCGTTTTAAATGAAAATTACACATACATACATATCTTAAAATATCTTACCTAAGTTTAAAATTCAAAGTAAGTTCTTGATCTAATAAATATCCATTTTAAATTTTGAATTCAAATTACGACTTATATAGATAATCTTAAATAATTCTACTTTTATTTGAAATATGCACATATAAATGTTATATATTTTAATTTAAATAAATAAATATATGTATATGTATATAAACTTTATATGTATGTATGTTTGTACGTATTAAAAATTAAATATATTCTTCAACTGAAAAGATTTTAAATAATTTTTTTATTCTTTAAGTCCGTGCAGATTTAATGAAAATTTTTTGTTTTATTTTACAAACAAATAGTTTATATAAAAGAAAATTATATATATATATATTAATGATTATTATCTGATTTTTCTTTTTGATCGAAAATTTTATGTTTGTAGATAATTTATAAATAGTGTAATATATAATATACTTGGTGTATATATATATATATAGTTACATAAATTACTTTATAAAATTACTAAAATTATATAAAATTAAATTTTGAATATATATAATATGGTCGAAACTAAAATAACGGTTTTATGATGTTATCATGTATGTATTTTTTTATATTTGGATTTCAATTTGAATATACAAACAATTAGACAACACAAGCTATGTACAAATTTATTATCATAACAGTAATATAAATAGTATAGATAAGATGATCAATCTACACAATAATTATTATTATTGAAGTTGAAATGTTACTAAATCATTAACCTATGATTAGTACCTTGAATGAAGAAACAATTCCTAGATCAGTAGAATCACCTCCAAAAAATGCAACGATCTAGAGTAACACCTTAGATTTGTTTCTATTAGATTTTGCATTGATTTTGCTCCTCAAATTTTTGGCTAAACCACCTTAGAGCTCATAGATAGAATGGATAAAAAGGTGGAGTAAAAGATGTTTATGTAGTGAGTGTTTAAGTGGTCTTAAGAAGAGGTGAAATAGAAGATATTTTCTCTCCCCTTTTACTCATTCTTTTCTTTTCACTACAAATCAAATTTAAACCCTTTAAAACCCCTCACCTAGATAACCTACAGTCCGCCATTTTTAAGGTTTCAGGCATTTAGAATTCCCCAAGCCCATTTGGAAAATAATTAACTAAATCAAATTTAAATTTACTTCAATATCATATATCGATACATGTGTGTGTGTATAACTTTTATATACGCACCCAATTAATTAACAATGGCATACAAAATCAAATAAAATTTAATAATTAATATTTAATTAATTTGTAGTAATTACAAATTAATATAATCATTGGTATTTCAAAGTATTTATCGTTATAGTTGAGCGACTCAAAGGTGTAAATACAGTAGGCGATTAATATTAAAAAGTTTGAATATTAACATTCACACATCATCTAGCTAGTGGACTGATAATATAGCCGAATTTGTTGCTTACACATTTTTTGGTAAAATCCAATTTTACTATTTTAAGTGGTACCCAGTAGTAACAATTATTTACACCAATTCTCTTCGTCAAAAGTATATCACATGAGGACTTATAGAAATTGATTTTGGTCAAAATTCCAATATTGCCCATAAACTTGTTTAATCCAAATATAAAGTCTTTGGTTCAATAATTATTATTATTATCAACCGTACTGCTCTGGCTAGAGAGTTTGACTTCGCATTGACTATAGTTAACCGTGATACTAACCTCGTATAACTGAGAAGATGAATTCTCTACTGAATAGTGTTTCACTTTGAACGCTTTAATTCAAACCCATTAATAGTCGTTCGAGGGATGTCATGTCATGATTTTACTATGGTCAAAGTGGAGTGTCCATGTTGAAGTTCAATAGTATTCTCAAGACGAGAGAACTTTGTAATATCGTCACTTCGAGATTCTCTATTTAATCTTAGTTATACTAACCAATAGAAAACTCTTAAGCAATTCATTCCATATTTATCTGATAGCTACAAGTACGTAACCCCTTGGTGCCCCCAAAAGTCGTGAGTAATACAGTGCCTAACATTTGGAGAGCATTACATATTTTTGGTCTCAACGGATGTATCGATATCCTATCTTAAAACATATTGACTAGGAATGTTTAAAATAATATGTTGCTTTTGATGTAATAAATCTCTCATGGTTATAACGTATTGTAATTTCAATCACATAACATATCATTTAAGGATTTGCTATTTAAATTGAATAATGAATTAACATAACATAATATGAAGAGTATATAATAGTAAGGAAAATGCCTTTTATTCCAAATGAGACTTTATTATAGAGTTGTAATTTACAATATTATAGAATTGTCCCTGTGTTGTACCCTTAAGTCTATCAATCTCTAGCTTGCACTTGGGGCCAATCATGAAATATCAATCTCATTCCTTGGATTAGTTGTTGAGAACTGACTGGGCTAATCTCTTTGTGAATGGATCTGCTATTTCATTTCATTATCTACTTTATCAATCAACTCTCTATGCTGCTGATAAAATGACTTTATCATGTGGAATATTTCAATGTATTTTTCTGTCCTTTTAGTGAGCTCTAGGTTTTTTCTTTTTTTGTATCATGACATTGCTATGATATAACAACGATATGTGATTCTCAACATTTGGATACACACCTACCCTGGTTATAATTTTCTGCATGAATGTATGTATGTGTATATGTGTGTGTGTGTGTATATATCTATGAATGCATAAACACACATACACACATTGCTTTTATGGTGGCGTTATTAAAGGCGATTTACTTAGCCTTTTAGTTGAATCAACCACAACCTTTTTGTTTAGAACATTTCCAACTTAAATTCATTAACACAAGACTGGAATGATTTTAGGATTGATGTACTATGCTTGAATCAGTTATGAAGTTTGAGTCCGGGCACTCCTTCATAAGGAGTTAAGCCTAAGCACTCCATCATAAGGAGGTAGTTGTTTCAATAAACATTTCTCTAGTATTTTATAATTACTCGAGAACACTCTAAACTACCATATAGCGACTTTAATTCGGATTTGATACTCGCTCAATATACCAAGTATGTAAGTGAAATGTGATATAGCAGACTATATAACATATGTGATAATCCCAACATCCTATTATACTGATTATAAAAGATGTCATTGTCAAATTCAATACCGAGAATTAGACAACAAAACTAACAAAAATCTGACATGAGTACATTGCCAACGGTTATAAGTTGTTGTTTACTTATAGTATTGAGATACCTTTCAATGTTCTTTTTTATAGATGCATACTTCCCCTACATTTTGATTGGAAATCAAATTATTTATACTTCTCTCAAAATACTGGTTCAACTCTAATGCTTATCAAATGATATTTTCATATCAATTCTTAGATCATATCTGAAACCCATAAATGCAACATCGCTCCTAACGGCTTCGAGACACTTTGGTTATTACGTGCAAATAGTTTGTTGTTATGGGCGGTTTTGCCTATGGCACTAAGACTCAAAAATAGCTGAATGTATACAAGAGAAGGATGGGATAGTAAAGCCCAAGGAGATTGAGAGAAATAAGATATCGGTAAGAACCCCCATTCCCAACCAGGTCGGTGCCATTGGTACTGAATAGGAACTCCTGTTCGACACCTAAAGGTATTGAACAAGAGGCAACGTGTGGGGATCGGACTAGAAGAAGTTAGAGAAGTTGGACCAAGAAGGCAGAAGCAAGAACTTCCCAGCAACACATCCATGTGCAATCTACTGAAAAAATGAGCATCGGCCTGTGACTTCCAGCCAAACGGTGCAAGTTATATATGAAATGAAATTTGAGTATATTTGGAAATTGGAATCTTGTCTTTGGTATATGGAAATATTCGACTTGGGTGAGCTCTAAGTAGAAATTTCCCGACTAACAGATTAACCACATCACCTTTTCACCCTTATAAATATCTAAGCATTTGGCATTCGTATGGACTATTTTTTGTTATATGCTTAAAAAACAACCGAACCAAGCCTCCAGATTCCTATATTCTGTCATAAATTATTTTACTTCAGATTAGAACTCTTGTAAAATTTGAAATATAAGAAAATGAATAAATATGAATAGTGGACATAGGCCCATTACGGCTGAACCACTATTAATCTGTGTGTCTTTTACTTTCTAAGCATTTCATTTTCTATTGAATCTATTGTTGTTAATTCGATTGGAGGTATTTTCATTTTTCATGCAAATATTTTTGGTGCTTTTACTGAGAACCTTCTCGACATGCCTCATACATCTAAAAGAAAGACGGGTGGAAATAGTGGAAGCACTAACCGAGTTGTTATAGAATAAGAAAATCATTCATCTAATACATATCACCAAACGCCATCGCTACACGTGACTCGTTTAGAGTTGTGGTGGTCCTTAATACTAGTTTCATTGCCCAATAGCAAACTATTATGGACCAGACCATGACACACCTAGTGTAGACGCAACCAACCACACAGAATAGTGAAAAAAGAGGAAAGACCAAATATAAGGTTCGAAAAAAGGAGAGGGTAATACTTTAGCGATGAACCAAATTAAGAAAATTGAGGAGTATGACGAGCAAACATCGAGGAAGCAGATCGAGCAAGGGCTTACCTAGAAGTCGCACACGAAGACCAGTTTGACACCGAATCGAATATGAAGGCGATGAACTAGGGCAACCATGGTTGTACCTTCCTGACCTGGTAAACTCTCTCCAGTCTTGGTATTGATGGAAAGCAAGCTCGACCCTAGGACGGATCCTGAAGTAGGCTCAAGTCTAGTCATCATAGAAGGTATGAGACAAGTCTCTTGCCTCAATCAAGGAGGTTGTCCTAGCTCTACTCATCTCCTGAACCATAAGATCGTATGAAGCGAACTATAAGAGTGTGTTTTCCATGAACGAATAGAGCGTGGAATCAGAGCAAGAGTAGGTAGCTTGTTTTCTATAGAGATGGAGACTACTCGAAAACTTAAGAGCTTCCAATTCCTACTATGGATCCTTACCAAGGTTTGACTGACCCTGTAGTGCACCTGCAACGATATAGGTAGCATATGCTAATGAGTAGGATGACGGATGAAGTTTTATGCTAGTGCTTTCCCATCATCCTATCAGATTTGGCAACAATGTGGTTCTACCATCTTCCCTCGAATTGATTGGCTCATGGGAGATATTGAAAGAAAAATTTATCAGCCAATTCCCGGTTCATATAAAGAAATCCAAAGACACGTACTCCCCACCAAATGTGAAACAATGGGAGGACAAATCACTACGGCAAACTTGTGTCGCTTTGAAGCTGTAGCTACCAGCATCAGAATGCAAGTGAGTTGTTGATACTTATGGCATGTGAAACAATGTTCATCCTGACACAGAGATGGCTCGGAGATTGAGTAAGGAGAAAATAGCTACTCTATAGGATTTCTTCTATGAAGTAGCAAAGTACATGTGACAGAAGGAAGCAGCAGTTGAATGACAAAGTAGAATGATTGCCAAACCATCGAAAGCTTCTAATAATGTGAACGCTATGGTTAAGAACAATGAGGATAATGGTGCAAAGAAGAAGAAAGACAATAATTCAAATAACTACGGTGGGAATAAAATGGAACAAAAGAGTTTCAAGCCTAGCACAAGGTTTGATATTATACATATTTGACTAATACCATAAAAAATATCTAGCTAGCCATGCAAGCAGGGCTCAAATATAACAGATCTGCTCCATGTAAAGAAACCGAAGCTGAAATGAATAGTGGGAAGTATTGTAGATTCCACGAATCCTATAGGCATAATACTAATGAATGTCATCATTTAAGAGATACAATAGAAGAACATATCATGAAAAGGGAGGTGAATGATATGTTAAGAATCTAAATGCTCCCTCTGTTCCTGAGTAGCAGACCCCGAAGTAGCTTCTGTCTATAAATAGGGGTGAAGGATCCAACGCTAATCATGGCAAATATGAGAGCTTGGTGATTAATCCAAAGCAGGAGGGCCATATGCAGTTGATAAAATTAGAGCTGAAATGGAAAGATATGCAAAGTCCATAAAGAATGGAGAAGCTTACGTGTGCACCATAGGTGAGGAGCAGAAAGCTAGTGCCCCTACATTGGGAGCAGAAGGCGATAGCCTTTGACGATAGTGATTTGTAAGGGAAGCAGTACCCATGTATAGACTTATTAATAATTTCAACAATGCTTCACTCGATAGAGGTACATCGAATTTAGTAGATAATAGGAGTTTAATAAATATTCTGTTCAAGGATGCATTAGATAAGATGGGTTTGTCCATGGAAGATGTCATACCCTGTAACCAACGGTTATATTGTTCCATGGGAGACGACACGATGCCCTTAGGTAGGTTGGATCTACTTATTGAGATAAGAACCTATCTTCAGTCAGCAATATGAAAATAGGCTTTCATCTTGGTGGAAGGATTCTCGGCATAAAATGCCTTCCTAGGCCATTCGGCCTTATCTAACTTCTGTGCAGTAGTGGCTCCTTGGTGCTTAACCATGAAGTTCGCTGCAACGAATGGCGTGAGGGTGGTGGAAGGAAATCAGGATGCCGCCAAGAAGTTCCATATAGAAAAACTTGGGGAAAAAAGATGGGAGAACGAGAAGGGTACAGAGGTCGCATTCTACACCAAGAATTCTATCGCATAGCAGTTAAAGGAAGGGACCTTACTCGAGTTCAAAAGCATTCCTCATATTGAACTTGACCCAAGAGATAAAGGAGAAGGGGCCACAACTGAGCCTTGAGAGACGGTGGAATTTGTGGATATAGATAACAATGGTCCGATGGGACTCATGAAAATTAGATCTGGGTTGGAACTAAATCTTAGGATACAGCTAATAGGACTCTTACGGGACAACCAGGATGTGTTTGCCTCGTCTCATGCAGATATGTGCGGAATGTCTCCCTCGATTGTGTGTCATGCTTTTAATGTTGACCCTAGGAAACCCATAGTAAAGCAAAAGAAAAGCAGTATGGGTCCAGAGCGGTCGATTGCTATAAATGAAGAAGTGAAAACCTTATTAGCAACTGACTTCATAAGAGAGTCTATGTACCTATAATGGATTTTAAACCTGGTTTTAGTCAGGAAGTCGAATGAAAGACATAAAAATTCCTAAAACTCAGAAGGAGATGCAGAGTCTAAATGGGAAGGTAGCAGTGTTAAGCGGGTTCCTATCTAGGGTTCCGTTCTTTGAACCACTCTAGAAGGAAAAAAGGGAAATTTCACATAGACAGACAAGTGCTTAGCCACTTTCTTAAACTTGTTTGAATAATTGCAGAAGCCGCCAATTCTTTCTACACTGGTAGAGGGAGAAGACTTTTATCTATACATGGCAGTGTCATTCTATGCCCTGAGTGCAGCATTGGTTAGGGAAGAAGATCGAGTACAATGTCAAGCGTATTATAGGAGTAAGCATTTCAATTGGTCATAGTCTAGATATCCTAAGCTAGAAAAGTTGGCATACTTCTTGTATATTGCATGCAGAAGTTGAGGCACTATTTCTAATCTTACTCCATCTGAGTGCTTACAGATCAGCCCCTAAGATAGGTCATGCACTATCCCGGCACCTAAGGAAGGCTCACCAAGTAGAGTATTGAATTAGTTTGTATGAAATTGCCTATCATCCATGAACAACAATCAAAGGGCAGGCCTTAGCAAACTTCATTGCGGAGTTCACCATTAGAGATGATGAAGTGGAATCCCAGGAGAAAGAAGCACTTAAATGGCGGATGTATGTGGATGGAGCATCGAACGAGCATAACTCTGCTGCAGGAATAGTGTTGACGACACCTGAAGAGAAGAAGTTGAGCTACACCATATGGATGGGTTAAGTATGACCAACAATGAAGAAGAATTGAAGCTTTGCTGGTACGGTTAGACATAGCAAAAGAGTTTGGGAATTAGGTCATTATGCATGCACAATGACCTAGAGTTGATCATAAATCAGCCGTCGAGAGAATTCAAGGCTAATGGAGAGTTCTTGAAATCATATCTGGAGAAAGTAAAGATCTTACTTAATGAAAAGGAGCATTATGCGATCAAACATATTACCTAGGAGGAGAATCAGGATGTAGATGAGATGGTAAAGTTAGCAAGTTCTGGAGTTGGACACTTGTTGGGATCAGTACCCATTGAGATCCTGCATAGCCCCGGGTTGGGGAAGTGAACGTGATTGCAACTATCAATAATGAGGAGACATGGATGACACTGTTAATAAGATATCCGAGTGAAGGAGTATTACCAGGTAATAGGAATATAGCTAGAAAAGTCTTGCAGAAGGAGCCTCGTTCACTATTCCGGATCAAGTGTTGTATCGAAGAAGATTTTTAATCCATAACTAAGTTGCATCACCAGAAAGGAAGTTGAGGAGTTGTTGGAAAACATACACTAAGGGAGCTACGGAGACAATACAAGGGGTAGATCTTAGTTAAGGAAGTGCTGCATTATGAATATTTCTTGCTAATGTTAAACCATGATGTGATGGAGTATACAAAGAGGTGTGACAAGTGCCAGCAATTTGCGAAGATTCCAAGGTTGCCCCAAACCAAGCTGACTCACATGGTTAGCCCTTTGCCCTTCGCGGTCTGGGTGATAGATCTAATTGAAAAACTTCCAATGGCGTGGGATGGAGCTAAGCAAGCTATAGTGGTAGTTGATTACTTTACTAAGTGGGTGGAAGATGAACCCCTTACTAAGGTACAAATGGTCAAGGTCGTAAATTTTTTATTTAGAAATGTGATATGCAGCTATGGAGTTCCACTTTAGATTATCTCGGACAATGGATTGCAATTAGACACGTGAGGAATTTGTCAATTTTTCCTAGCAGCATGGGATAAAGAAAAGATTCTCTATGGTAACATATCCACAGGCTAAGGGATAGGTGCAATCAACAAAGTTCTAAAGACACTCATAAAGAAGCGTCTGGAAATAGCAAAGGGAGCATAGGTGGACAAACTCTCTCTTGCATTATGGGGTTATCGCACTTCCTTCAAGATGGCAACAGTACATGCTCCTTACTCAATCACTTAAGGATCAGAGGCAATGTAAATGGTGGAGACAGCAGTGCTATCATACTCGAGAACTAACTACGACCCAAACAAAAAAAACAAGGAGTAGCTGAACATATCACTAGACTTGATTAACGGAAGGCATGAGGAAGCCACCTTGAATGCTAAGGTACACAAGTGAAGGAAGCTGCATGATATAGTTCTAAGGTCAAACACCACCAGCTTAAAGAAAGGGACTTGGTGCTAAAACGAATATTGCCTAGACTGAGGGCACTGGCAAAATCTGGGAAGGACTGTATGTTATTCACAAGGACTTAGATAATGTAACTTTCATCCTTGGCATTGTAGATGGAGCCATATTTAGAAAGGCTTGGTATGCACACCATCTCCGTTGTTATTTTACTTGATTTTTTACACTTTAGCCTATTGTATTATAATTTTGTAGTTGAAACAGTGATGAAATGGATTCTAATAAAGTGTGATTTCCTTAAAATCTTGTCATGACAAGAAATGATTAGGAATTATAACTCTGTATTACCACTCGGACACATTAGATTAACATTAATAACACAAGGAAAGATTACATAGGTCTAATAAGCTAATTTCCCAACACGAGGAAAAACTACGTTGTCATGATATATCTTCTCAAACTTTTTGTCGACAGTAATGGACTAGAGTGATCCTTGACACGGATCCATCATTAATGACTGGCAGCAGTAATGAACCAAAGTGGCCACTAACTAGTGTCCGTCATTGATGATCGGCTGAAACTTCTCGTCACCAGTAATGGACAAAAGCAATCCCTAATCGGGTGTCCATCAATGATGATCAACTCAACCTTCTTGCAGCAGTGATGGACCAGAGTGATCCCTAATCAGGTGTCCATCATTTTTGATCAGCTCAAACTTCTCAGTGGCAGTAATGGAACAGAGAGATTCCTAAGCAGATATCCATTATTAATGATTGGCTCAATCCTCTTACTGATAGTGATGGACCAGAGAGACCCCTAATCGGGTGTCCATAATTAATGATTGGCTTAAACTTCTCGCCGACAGTGATGGACCAGAGCGATCTATAACTGGTTATCCATTATTGACGTTCAGCTTAAACTTCTCACTGGTAGTGATGTGCTAGAGTGATCCCGAACCGGGTGCCCATCATTGACGATCAGCTCAACCTTTTTTTCGATAGTGACGAACTAGAGTGATTCCTAACCGGATGCCCATAATTGATGATCGGCTCAAACTTCTCACTACGGGCAATGGAGTAGAGGGATCCCTAACTGGGTGCCCATCATTGACGATTGACTCAATCTTCTTACCAGCAGTGATGGGCCATAGTGATCCCCAACCGGTTGTCCATCACTAACGATTGGCTCAAATTTCATGACAGTAGTGACGGACCAGAGTGATCCCTAATCGGGTATCCATCATTGATGATTGACTCTAACTTCTTGCCAAAAGTAATAGGTGAAAGTGATCCCTAACTAGGTGTCCTCATTCACGAATGGCTCAAATTTCTCATCGGCAGTGATGAACCAGAGTGATCCCTAATCGGTTGTCCATCATTAACGATCGTCTTAAAGTTTCCTACCGGCCATAGTGGACCAGAGTGACCTTAGTAGGGCATTCACTTTTGTTGATAGCTCCAAACCCATGGGTGGTAGTGGAACCCAACTTATTAATGGTCAGTACATGATAGTTGCCTGTTCGGTTCCCCTATTTTGCGGTCAGGTCGAGACCTTAGCAATGCCAAATAGTTGAATCTGACAATGATAGACATCGTCCATTAGTTCAAACTAACCTAAGGCATGTGTGAATTACATAATAACCAAATAATAGAAAGGAAAAACACAAAGTATGCAACGATGATAGACTTGCAGATCATGTTTTCAAACAACCAAATATTTACAAATCAAAATCACAAGTATCGGGAAATAAGATGTGCTCGACTTCACCGATAGATCAAAAGTAATTAAGCACCAATATGAATGTTTAATACAGATAAAGAAAAATATATGCAAAAAACCTATCCCAAATAGAAAAAAACAGATAGGATGTGAGCACAGCTTTCACTTGGACTTGGATTTGGAGATTAGCTGCTTGGCGTGGGTCTTGGATCCCTTCTACTCAACTCCTTTCTTCTCTCCCTCCGTCTTGGCGGTAGTAACTGCATCGAGTTTCGCTTGTTTCTTCTTCATATTTTTTAGCTCCTTCGGCGCTTCGATCTTAACCCTTGCCAACCCCTTAGGAAATCATGCTAGGGATTGTTTTTTCAAAGCCTCATCCCTGTCGAAGTCCTCAATAGGCTCCGTGGGCCCCGATATCTTGATGTCGATGTCATCCTTGAGGTTAGAAAACACTTTTCCTAAGCTGCATCAACTAGAAGATCAAAGGGGCATGGGGTATGATTACTAGAGGCGGAGCTTTGAAAGTTATAACCACTTCAAATGGGCCCTTCACTAAAGAACCACCTATAGAGAAATGAAGAGAACTGTCAGATATGGTTTCCCCAAGTAATCTCTAAAATACTAAACAGTGGCATGTGGACTATAAAGAAGAATGCTACCTCCATTATGAGAGTTCCAAATGTCACCAAGAGGCCGAATATAATCCAAAGGAGGAGGTACTTCTCGAGGCTAATTAGCAGCAGATGCATCTAAAGAAATATGGAAAACGGTTATGAGAACATCATGCATGGGAACACAGACGATCGGTTTCGAGTCTGACATTGCATTGTTACTCCAAAGGTCGAGCCACCATCCTTTCCCTTCCCTTCTTGTTCTTCTTGAGCCTTCTCAGCTTTAACCAACTTAATACAGCCCAGGTGAACAGCTTCCATCTCATCTACTAAGAAATGATCATAGATGACCCCAAGGTTAAAAGGCGGACCTCCTTGCTCACTAGCATCTTTTGCCTCTTTGATTAGCTGCCTATGGATAGAAGACATAACTTCTTGATAATTATCCATCTGTTTCAGGCTCTTCTCCATGAACATCCTGAAGTAAATTTCATCCATAAGTGCCACCATCTGGTCTAGCTGTCTATTCATCTCATAACACACTTGTGAAGACCCACCCCCAGACCCACATTAACAAAGAGTATTACAAGGTAATACTGTCTGCTAATGTGGAGAATAGAGCTAGCTAGGAGCGACCATCAATAGCCTTGTCTTAAATATCTATTGAATATGTCGATAAATGCTCTATATTTTTTTCTAATTCAAGTGGATCGACATATCCAATAAATACTTAATACAAAGCCATAATTGGCTATAGGATCTATCAGAATAAAATACAACTCAAATGCAAAACACATCATAGAACAACGGATAATAAGATATATACACGTATACAGATACATCATAGATTATACAAAATGATACATCACATATGTATGAAGACCACAATATACATGAATCAAAACAATATACATATCAGAGTGGCAACAAAAAGGACTACAACAAAAAGGGAAGCAGAAAAGTCCATGCAAAAGCAGAATAGGCTAAGTCCATAAGGGTACCTAACCTGAAACACCACGGTCTAACCCGAATATAAAATACACGGGTCAGTCTAGCCAAACATATCAGTTTAAAAAGATAAGCGGTAATAAATGCATAAGAATAAGGGTAATGTTCTTCTTAACCGAAAAAGAACAAAACTGAGTATAAGCATGAGTATAAATATGGTATGGTTACTTTAAGTGATGAGATGATATAACTTACACAAACATATGATCTAAGAAGAGATAAAACAATCCATAAAACGCTAAATATAGCAAGCCTCTTATTATCGGCATATCACAAATCATCAATAGTGGTTTAGGGAAAATATAACTCCTAAAAGGGGAAATCCCAAGCCCGCTATATCAGCAACTCAAAGAATCTCAAAGAAATCACCATCTCTAAAATACGCCACAAGGCAATTAAATATAATTCTCCAACATAAGAGAATATAATCCCAAATAAACGCTAAAAGGCAAATCTCATGTAATAATGCCAATAGGCAAATCTCAATAATAACACCAAAAGGCAAATCTCAAATAACGCCAATGTAGGAAACTCAAATCTAAAAGATAGAACTCCCAAGAGTTCAAATTCCCAAAAGGTAATCGGCACAAATATATCGAATGTTCAAAGAACCTATTCCGAAAATGGGCGATACATTAGGGAAAATAGTAAAAGAAATCATCTCAAAAGTATTTGCACATGCATGTGGCCGAAGCCTTGCCAAGTGCTATTATCTCAAATAGGTACCTCGCCCGAAGGCAATACGTCACAATGACAAATACGCCGTAATGGAAAATACGCCGCAATGGAAAATATGCCGCAATGGCAAACGTCTCGAAGATAAATACGCCACAAAGGCAAAAGACGCAATGGCAATGACCCGAAGGTCCAGTACTGGCACGCCACAATGGCAAATGTGTCACAAACTCTCAAATAGGAATCCAAATAGTGTTAACGTGTGTCCCATACCTCATGTCTGTACTAAACTGTTTACTAATCGCTAGTAAATTTCACACTCAAAGTAGTAAAGGGTTTACCTCATCTCATCGGTAAACTCGACCCGAAGGTCAAAACGATCAAACGGACAAGTCAGGAATTAATCGATAAGATAAACGCACGTGCCCCATCCCACGTGTTTTACCAAACCCTTTAATTCTCCTTCTCATTCACTCGAATAGTGCAAAAAAATGTATTTTATATATAAAATAATATATTTGAGAAAACAAGCTTTTAAAACCATTTTCCGAAATCACTTTTGAGGACAATATTTGAAAATTCCCTTATTGTACAGAATAAATAGATTTTGTAGCTTAAAATAATTTTAAAATATTACATAATAATTATTTTAAATGCCAATTTATTTTAAAATTTATTTCAAAATTTTTTGGAAAAATTTGTGCTCGAAATCAAAAAAAATACCACAAAACCATCATTCAAATTGAATTCAAATTTGTCAAAACTTGGCTAGCCTATTGATAGGCATCATGGCCCTTAAAATATTTCAGAAATATCACAAAAAATGAAGTAAAAGTCAAAAGTTGAACGGAAAAAGAAAAAAAACACTTGGGCAAAAAAATACCTAGGTCTGAAATCTTCTCTGTGTTCAAATTTCAGACATAAAATAAGTGGACGAACGATATTTGATTGTACTAAAAGTTGGTGTGTGAAAAGTAGAAAAATTTATCTTTTAAACAAAGAAAGAATCAATGAATTCCAATAGAAAATGAAAAATTTATGCTGTCTTAAACATAGACTCAGACCATGTTTGTAACAGTTCAACAAGAATGTGCCCAGGTCCGAAAATCCATTCTGAGTTCAACTTGCAGGCATGAAACAGGGAACCAAGTGATCTCATATTGAGTTAAAATTTGGTACGCACATAGTAGAAAACTTCATCTTTCAACAAAAAAGAATCAATGAATTACAAATAGAAATGAAAAGGTTATGTTGTCTCAAACATGGACTCAGACCATGTTTGTAACAGTTCAACAAGAATATGCCCAGGCCCAAAAATCCATTGTGGGTTCAACTTGCAGGCATGAAGCAGAGGACCAAATTACCTCATATTGAGTTGAAATTTGTTATGCACATAGTAGAAAACTTCATCTTTCAAACAAAAAAAGAATCAACTAATTCCAACTAGAAGTGAAAAAGTTACACTGTCTCAAACATGGACTCAGACCATGTTTGCAACAGTTAAAAAACAAAATATGCTTAGGCCTGAAAATCATCTTGGGCTCAACTTCCTGGCAAGAAATAGAAGAAAATATTATCTCGGATTGAGGTAAAAATTAGTAGGCATATAATTGAAAACTTCAGCTTTCTAACAAAAAAAGCAGCATGCAATTTGGATAAATTAAGAGAAAGTTATGATGTCTCAAAGTTGAACCTAGACTGTTTTCAATGTAAAATTGGGCAAAATCGTGCTCTGGGTCAAAGTTCGACAACATATTTTTTAAGCTATATAGGTCAAAATGACCTGAAATTCGTTATGCTTATATTAGAAAACTTTATCTTTCAAAAAAAAAGAATCACGCAATTTCAGTAAGGAATAAAAGAGTTATAATATTTCAGACATGGACTCAGGCCATGTTTGCAGCAATTCAACAAACAATTTCTACAGGCAAAAATCTGCTTTCGAGTTGATTTTCTACCACTGTTTTGAACATCCAAGTGACAATATTTTTCAACCAAAATTTACATAAATGAAGTTCAACATGCAAGCTACTAAATGTAAGAAATCCGGCAGCATTTCATTTCTGAAATCAAAAGATATAAGCATGCAAAGAAGCAACCCAAACTGGATTTACAAAAAGAAAACTATTAACAAAAAATTGATTACAAAAACTCAAATTTTGATTTTTAAAGCTTTGCTTCAGCTAGAAATTGTGAGTTTATCACTCACCTTGCTGTTAGGGATGATCAAACCTCGAATTTATGCTAAAAGGTTGAAGCTTTAAGGAGACAATGACCTTCAACAATCTGTAGAACTCAAAAACTGTGCATACAAGAAGAAGACCACTGTAAATTAGGAACTCATTTCTCAAATCAGGAATTTAATGAAATTCTTGAGTTTAGATATTGATTACCTTTAGATTTTCACTCTAGATCGAAGAATTTTTAGTTATCTTGAATTAAATTGAAGAAATTGGCTTAGAATTGATAATTTGAGAGGTGGGTTCACTATTCTTTCTATCTTCAGAAAAGGGGAAGAAGAAGTAAATGAACGTACTTGTTATTCTTTTTTCTTTGTCAATAAAATTTGTAAGTCTACTAATGGGCCATGGACACAATTAATTTAAAAGAAAATCGTTTAGCCTAATAAATCAATTCGTTTACATCTATATCACATTATGTTATAAGCGAATGCAATTTTCTTCCAATTTTCACAGAAATAAAATATGTAAAGTTACATACATATAAAATAAAGTACTTTTCATCATATAAAAAAATTATTTTAAAAAAATTATTATTAAAATCCTTTATTTTATAATAATACGCAATTTTCACAATTAAATCAAAAGTTTACATTTTTAACTTCTAAAATTCAAATAAAAATTAATTTCTTACATAACAAAATATTATAACCCATTTTAAACTCAAATTTATAATTAAAACTTATTTCTAAACTAAATTCCTTCTTTATATTTAATTAAACACTCTTAAAAAATCACATACTTCTTTTAAAAATTATTAAAAGAAGTAATTGGTGGTAATTAATACAATTATAGCATTTTCTCTGAATAAAACTCATTTTCCATTCATTATTAACCCAAAAAATAAATAAAGCCTTTAAAATTTATTTTCTTATTTTAAATTCCTAAATTCATTATTTATTCAAAATGAACAATTTTAAAACTTCAATTTTATTTTAATTCAAAATATTAAATCATAACTACCGTTATAATTTAATATTTACAGGTAATCTCCAAACCAGGGTTGTTACACACTCCCCCCATAACAAAATTGTGGCCTCGCAATTTCGAGAAAAGAATTTATAACCAACTCATTTATTTCGTCAATCAAAAGAAAAATGGAAAAGCTCGAGTTTAAAAATTATACCTCAGCTCAAAATGATAAAAGACCAAGATATAATTGCTCAATAAGTTCTATAATTTCCCGAATATATTTGTCGGGATTAGCGGACTATTGAATTTGTATGAGCAACCCCTCGTTATTTCGAATGCTTCTCTCCTTCGAAACAAGAACACAAATAGAATGCTACCCAAAAGATTAAGCTAGTGAGATTGATTTCTTAGAAATTTCTCAAATAGAGTTGGGATTTAGCTCAACTTTTATCCCGGACTCCAATCACCAAGATGATTATCGACATGACTTTCCGTGTGTCATTGCGGAAAGAACCACACCAACCCTGGTTTGACAACAAGAGAGGTAAGAGAATTCGATGAGAGATGGTTTCTTTGAAGGCCACCAAACTCAAAAGACCGCATAATGCACGATGTTAGATAATGGCTCAAAGACAAAAAAAAATTGAGGAATGGATTTCTATACTCTTATTTAATAAAAAAATAAGGTTTCAAAAACCTAATTTCTTTATACTCAAAATTCTTAAATTTCAACACTTTGAAAATTTTCAAGACTTCTTACAAAAATCCAATTTATTCTCTAAACTCTTTATTTAAAGTGAATAAAATGTTTTCTCGTAGAATTTACCATGATATATTTCCATTTGAAATATATACTTTCATACAAAACATCAACCAAATTTTTATCACAAAAATAGATGGCGTGCACTTAACAATGTAATGACCTGCCCTTCATTCCACAGAATGACGCATCATTAATAAGAAAGAAAGGAATAGAAAAGAGAAAATATAGAGAAGAAAGAAGAAACAACATCAAAATCTCAACAGCGGAACGAACAAATTACATAGTATACAGCCATTATCAGAGTTACACAGCTTATACAACACATACTCGATAGTTATAAACACCTATTTAGTTATTACAATTCAAATATAGCTCATCCAAATAACTCAGAGATACCAACACAGGGGAACACTATATATCTACAATGCTGAAGCCTCCTGCTCCATTGCTCCTCCACAATTCGTCAAAGCTAACCTTAAGCCCTTAGCTACTCGTAAAAATTTGAGTACCCAAAAGTTTAAGAAAACAGAAGATAAAATCCGGGCCAGACATGGGTCTGGTATGAGTAACAGGTTAAAGTTGCTTAACTTTCAAAAACCACTAAAAACAAAAGGTATCACGTAAGACTCCCCACACATAAACATGGGTAAGTTTTTACCTTATGCTAAACAAAACATTTGATAGAAAATCCAGTGATATTATAATAGGGTTTAGGGTTTTCAAGTAAAATACAGAAATAGCTGGAATGCTTACATCTCACGTTCCAACATAGTTGGGCACAACTAAAACGTACAGCACTTATTGGAGTTTGGATTCCATATAATTACAGGGCTACTTGGGTACCGCCCATCACAGTACGGGGCCTAGATTACCGTACCGAGGATTACTTCCAATCCCCTACAACACAAGTCCGGAACCATCCCTTACTGGATAATCCCTAACAAAACAACCTTGCAGTTGGTGCGCGATTCCAACTGCCCACTAAGCCGAATAAAAGGAATCTCTAGACAGGGGAAAATCTCGTCCTACTTGGACATGACCCACTTAGCCTTGCTGCACCTCCCCTGGTTCAGCCATTCCCGGTTGATGAGGCTTGAGGCTACGATTACCTTTATAGAACACATTTATCTTAGAATTCTCATCGTCCACCTGACGATGTTTTGAAAGCATTCAATCCATTCAAGTTCGTTCCGGGTTCGAACGAAACCGAAGGCATTATCTCGTTACATTCATTTTGGAATCACCCTTAGAGTTAACGACGATAACCCTTCCACTCTGAAACTTCATCTTCACTTGAGATTCACAACCTATCATTAATTTGGATTAATGTGGTTTTCAGATATCCAATTCTGGAAACCCGATCCCGGTCTCATCGAAATCCAAAACGCCATCTTTTAGGTCCAAGTTGTTTTAAAGTTAAAACAATTCAATTCATTATCTATATACACACAGATAGATAATTCACAATATTACAGTAGATAGATAATCCACATTATCATCACAAATAGATAATTCATATTATCATCACAAATAGATAATTCACATTATCATCATACTTCACCCAAAAGCATCCATATCACACAGCATCACTTATCTCATATCTGAGATTCTCAAACCTTTCAAGGAAATCAATACGTCCATCAATACATAAGCAATGATCTATATCATCTCTAATTAACTTAAAGTAAATTAAATTAATTACTTCATCTCTAATTAATTTAAAATAAATTAAATCAATTTCTTCATTCTATAAATCTCGCTTATATAATCATTAATTAATTACAAATCAATTAATTAATTAATCACCATCTAATCATTCATCTTAATTAATCATCCTAAATTAATTACTCTTTAATTACATTCAAGTCATTAGCCTTTAATTAATTTTACAAATTAATTATTCTTAACCAAATACAGTAATTAACCTTTAATTACTTCTTTAACTGATTAATTATAATTAATTACATTAATCCTTAATTAATTAATACTCTATAATCACTTGTCATTAATTAATTAAGCTTAATTAATCAACCCTTAATTACATCATTAATTATATTAATAAATGATTTCTAATTACATTTTAATTAATTACTCTATTTAAATTTATTACATTAGTAATTAATCTTTAATTAAACCATATTTATTAATCACTCTTGATTAATCCCATCCAGTAATTAACTACCCTTAATTACTTCATTAAATAAATTTATAGCTCCTTAATTAATTATCTTTAATTAATCCCTTGATTAATTACACTGAGTAGTTAAACTCAAATTACTTCCATTAGTAAATCACTCTTCAATTAATTACATCCAGTAATTACCCATTAATTACTTCACTAAGTAATTACACTTCATTAATTACATTAAGTAATTATACTTAACAAATCATCCCGTGATTATATTAATTAATTAAACTTAATTGATTAACTTAAACTAATCACATTAAACTCAATTAATTACAATGAATAATTAATTCCTTAATTACTTTCATTAAGTAATTATACTTTCACAATTCCATAAATGATTATTCTTAATTAATTAATCTAATTAATTATTAAATTAATCACATTAATTAATTATTTAATAATCTCAAGTTAATGATCTTTATTAACTATTAACAATTCCTTAATTACTTCTCTTAAGTCATTAAACTTAAATTGATCATTATTAATTACAAGTTAATTAATGTTAATTGCCAATTAATAAATCTTTAATTAATAAATTAATTAATCTTTAATTAATTAATTAATTTCAAATCATTAATTAATATAATATTTATCTAATTAGTGATCCTTAATTTCAAATTAATCTTAAATTAATTAACTTAACCCTAAATTACTTAATTAATTAACCCTTAATTAATTAACTAACAATCCATAATTACTAATTAATTAATTCTAAATTATTAATTAATTAACCAAATTAATCATTATTCATTGTAACCTAAATCATTTTTAAGATAAATCATTCTTTTATCAATGACTTAATTTTTCATTAACATATGCATTTAAACATTTCACCTTTATATTTAATTTTAAATTTCATTTCAAATTTAAAATTCAAAATGATTAACAAATTTAAACTTTAACCAAATTTAAATAAATTTTATAAACCCTTTTAAATCAAATGTTAAAGAAACATTTATCATTTATAAAGAAACTTATATAAATAAATGTTTAAACTAAATTACTTAATTATATTTAAAAATCAAGTTTTAAAATAAGTTAATCATTTAAGTTAAACAGATTTATATATCTTTCCATTCAAATATTGAAGAACTTTTATAAGAGAAATTTATATAAATAAAGTTTTACACATTTATTTGGAAATCAAATTTATTTACAAATATACTTTAAACCTTAATCTAGTTTACTCAATTTAATTTTATAAAACTTAATTTTTTTCAAAAATATGATTCAAAAGTTAATTTGAATCCATGCTTAATAACAGATTTAAAAATTTGTTTAAACCTTGCTTTAAATTTTAAAACTCATTTTAAAATTTTACCCTGACAGGTTTTAAAACCTGAAACAAAACGACTACCAGAGCATCCCTCCAAAAATTTCGAGCAAACACCTTTAATGCTTCAGGAAACACATGCATTCGACTCGAGAAAACTCGAGTACCACATCCTCTCTGTTCCCATAATTCACTAGGCACATAGATGCATCGTGCATATGCACGATGACTCCGATCGTCTATGGCCATCCACAATGACTTATTCAAGTCGGCGATCAACTCCACCCTAAAATCCAAACTTCCATCACGACTCGACATCGAAATCGAGCATATAGGCCTGAACCTGGAACCATAGACCACACTTAAAACCACCTCAAACTCGCATTGTCGTCCACTAGAGCTCCGTTGCTTCCGACCACAACTTCGACGTCACCCAAGCTACCAACTCACATAATCTGGTGGAGCTCGATCCACCAGAGATGCCGTGAAGAAAGAAATTCCGACCAAGCCCAAAATTAGGTTAACAAACTTAAATCATCCCCCACCGCTACCACAATGGACTATTCACCTACCTGGCAATTTTCCCCCAATCTCCGGTCATTCAACTATCTCTAGTGATGATCGCATCCATTCCGACCACTTAGATCATCAGATGTCACCCAAAATTCGGATCAAACTCGAACTTCTCCAATATCCCACCATTAAAAATTATGATTTTAGTTTTAAAAATCATGTTTTAGCTTAAGTATTCAATTTATATCCTTGAATTTATAAATTAAGATGTTTGAATTTTGGCTTATATCAAGTTTGCTTAGTTCTTCCTGATTCCCAGAGGCAATACCAAATTATTTTAACCTAAATAAAAATGTCAAACTTTAATCATTGATAAAACAAACAAATTTTGTTTAAATACTAAATCCTAGTAATGACTAAATCAAGAGATAGAGTATTTTAAATCAAATACTGAATTTTGATACTGGGAACAGAGTTATTCAGGCATGCACACATCATTTATCTAAATATTCACATAAATTCACTACTATACATACACACAAACATATATGGCTTCAGATTTTAATCATGCAACCTTGTTTCATTCCTTAAGTTTTATTTAAAAAAATATGTAACTCACTTGAAAACAAATGATGAACAGAGCACTCATCAACAGTTTTGAAGAGCTTGTAACTATGAAAACTTGCATGTTGTCCCTTATTTTGAAATAGCATTTGACACCTTAAAACTTGAAAACCTGAACTTGAATTACTTCTTTGCTTTGGATAAATCCCAGATTAGAAGAAATGGACTGGTTTTGAGATGAAAATGAACTACAGGTTGGTGATTTTGATTTGCAAACTTGATTACAGGTTTACTTTTGAAAGTGGAAATGAATTACAGGCTTTGAAGAATGATTGCAGGCCTTATTTTTGATTCAAAAGCTTGAAAATCTAAACTTGAAATCAGAGATGATGATGCATGCTTTTTGAAAATCTCAGGTAGAAGGAAAAATGCATGCAGGCTTGTTAATTTTGATTACAGACTTTGTTTCTGGTTTGTGAAGTGGATTTGCAGATTTGATTTGAATATGTTTTTGGTTGAAGATTTTTACAAGGTTTTGATTCATCTCAGGCTTCTGGTTTATAGAAGATTTCAGATTTTGTTTTGCTTAAGTATTCTCCTTAGCTTTTTGAAAAAGAATGGAAAAAGAAAGGGAAGGAAGAAAACATGTTAATATAGGCTGAAATTAAAAATAAATGAAAACTAAATTTAAAAATGCCACTTGTTAAATCATTCAACATTTGTCATCTTGACTTAATGTTTACTTAACACATGTTATTTAGGTGTCTTAAGGAATTAACACTTGTAATAACATAAATTTTATTTAAATTTTAAAAATAAGCTTTTATATTTAAATCAGTTAGTTTATAAATACTTATTTATATATAAATAACTTTAAAGAAAATAAAACTAATTATATTTATAAATAAAAGCTTATACTCATAATTTTAAATCTAAAACATTTTAAGATATCTTATCTTTTGAAATTTAAAATTAAATTCAAATTCAAATTAAATTTGAAAATCCAAATTAAAGTCTATTTATAAATATACATATATAGCAATACATTAACTTGAAAATAATAATTCCAATTCCTTAAAAATCTATTTCTATTTATATACAAAAGGACAATATATCATTATTATTTAAAATAACAATTTATCAATTTAAATAAAATATAAAAGAGATTATCCTATTACATATATACATTACTTATCTTTCTAAATGAATTAATGTATCATATTTATTAAGCAATATTTAAAAAGAAGATAAAACAAATCTTTTTGTTAATTTTATTTAAATTCAAACTTAGGCTAAAAGATATTTTAAAAAATTAAATATTTATCTTAAATATTTTAAACCAATATGATTATTTTTTTAAATAGCTTTGAATAGTTTTATGTTTAAATTAAATCAAATTTCCAAATTACTAAAAAAAATATTAAAATTTGAAAACATAATTTCATTTGTTAAATTCAAACCAAAGCTTATCTATTTGCAATATATTCAAATATATACATTGTAAATAGAAAAAAAAATTATTATCTTTTAAAAGGTAAAATTTATCAATTCAAATATTTATTTGCTTATAAAAGAATAAATTGCCAATTTAAATTAAAATTGTAAAAGACAATTATCAAATCAATTTAATTTTTTAAAATAGATTATTAAATTGATATTGCCCAAAATTCTAGGTTATCACATTCCTCCCCCTTAAAAGAATTTTGTCCCCGAAATTTAAAAGCAAAGATAATTTAATACCCCGTCAACAATTTTAATTTTAAATCACAAGCACATTTACCATATGCTAACAATCATAGCAACCAATTTACTCAATCAAACAATTTTAACTATCCAAACAAAATTTCTGGATAGAACTTCCTAGAATTTCCCAGGTATAAATACCGGAATAATCGCCCTACTGAATCTAAACAATCTAGCTACTATGCTACAGAGCTTCCACTCAACTAGATCTACTAAACTGAATAGGATATCATACCACAGTCAATTCCTGCTCAACAACCAAATCCTCCTGATCAGTTGGTTCCAAAACTAGAGATAGATCAGGCACGTACTCCCTCAGAGATACGTGAAATACATTGAATCCCAGTCTTCCAAACTGGCAATTCAACCTTGAAAATCAAAGAACTAATCCAAAATACCTCGGAGCTGGCTTCCCAGTTTTTACCCAACTTATAACTCCGTTGTTCGAAGAAAACTTATCCAAAATCAAATCTTCGGCCTCGGAATCCTAATTCCTTCGTCTCTTATCCACAAAATTCTTCTGACGATCCTAGGCTGCCTATCTTCTTCCTGATCAGCTCATCCTTTGCTGATGCTTCTCGAATCAAATTGGACCAAAAACAACCCAACAAAAAATGATCCTCACAAGATCTTCCAAAATCAAGAACACCAACTCTGCTATCATCGGTAGAGAACTAACTTCTTCAATTTGAAAGAGACCAAACAAGAGCACTCGCCAAACCTGCCTTAGATCCTGAAAACTTCCACTCTAGAACAGCTGCTACCTTGCTTCCGCTGCACAACTCTGATCTGGAGCAGATGAAAATGCTGATGAAGAACACGAGCATAAACTGGACAACACATCCCAGAAATATGGTTCAACGGATCCTTAAAAGAAAACTCAGAAGTACCGTGAAATCCTGAGCTTCTTCACCAAACCCTCTCTCTAGAAGCCATCTTACTACTGAGCTAAATCACCGGTACCACTCCTGGTATCCTGGTTGATACGAAAACTCAATCTCCAGATACTTTAAGAAAAAGATAGCCTATGAGAACACTCAACTATCGCAAGTCAGTTTTGCGATCAACCCTGCCCAATTCCAAAGAAAGCTGTTCTCTCTTTACCAGTCAGAACGGCTTATGCTAGACTAACCAATCCATCGAAGAAAATGGATCTATTCTGCTGCTTCTAAACTCCTCCTCTAGAAAACAACTAAGTCAGATAACCTCCTTGCCGGCACACAGAATACTCCGAGCTGCACTGCCGACACAGATGCCAAAGACTTCTTAATCCAAAGCTCTTCGAGAAACTCGGACCTCAAACCAAACACAAACACCGTGCTGAACTCAGCCTCATCACCGATGTAGACCTACTTCCTTAAACTTGTTCCAAAGAAACATCTTCGAAGACAATCCATAGTCACTACATCTCATCACGCGTCTACTACTTCCTGAGGTACCAAGATACCATCACTCGTTTCTGCTTAACCGGTAGATCCAAACTCTACTCATCCAAACTTGCACTTCGAAGATGGACTCCAAACCTCAAAAAGGCTTCCTTCAGAGGTTGGTGAAATCCTTACACCACAGCAAAGCTTACTCGAGATGGTATTAGACCTACAGTCTCGACAGAGACACTTCCAACCTCAATAATCAGACTCCTTCAATTGGTAGTCGTGCTACACACATCATTACCCTTTTTACCTCTAGAACTCATATTGGATAACCCGAATAGGTAACCCAATAAATAGGTAGAAATAAATATATATATTAAAAACACAAATACGCTCTCTCAAGAAGAAATCACTCCAAAGCCTAGGTATTCACTCAACCTAGCGTTCTGATACCACTGTAATGAACTGCCCTTCATTCCATAAAATGATGCATCATTAATAAGAAAGAAAGGGATAGAAAATAGAAAAGATAGAGAAGAAAGAAGAAACAACATCAGAATCTCAACAGCGGAACGAATAAATTATATTAATAACATAAGTATTACATAGTATACAACCATTATCAGAGTTACACAGCTTATACAACACATACTAGACAGTTATAAACACCTGTCTAGTTATTATAATTCAAATACAACTCATCCAAATAACTCAGAGATACCAACACAGTGGAATACTATATATCTACAACGCTGAAGCTTCCTGCTTCATTGTTCCATCATAATTTGTCAAAGCTAACCTGAATCCCTAGGCTACTCATAAAAATTTGAGTACCCAAGAGTTTAAGAAAACAGAAGATAAACTCCGGGTCAGACATAGGTCTAGTGTGAATAATAGGTTAAAGTTTCTTAACTTTCAAAAACCTTTGAAAACAAAAAGTATCACGTAAGACTCCCCACACATAAACATGGGTAAGTTTTTACCTTCCATTAACCAAAACATTTGATAGAAAATCCAGTGATATTATACTAGGGTCTAGGGTTTTCAAGTAAAATATAGAAATAGCTGGAATGCTTACATCTCACGTACCAACATAGTTGGGCACAACTAAAACGTATGGCACTTATTAGAATTTGGATTCCATACAATGGCAGGGCTACCGGGGTACCGCCCATCATAGTACGAAGCCTAGATCACTGTATCAAGGATTACTCCCAATCCCCTGCAACATAAGGCCGGAACAATCCCTTACTGGATAGTCCCGAACAAGACAACCCCGCAGTTGGTACGCAATTCCAACTTCCCACTAAGCTGAATAAAAGGGACCTCTAGACAGGGGTAAATCCCATCCTACTTGGGCATGACCCACTTAGCCTTGCTGCACCTCCCATGTTTTAGCCATTCCCGGTTGATGAGGCTTGAGGCTACGATTACGTTTATAGAACGCATCTATCTTAGAATGCTCATCGTCCACCCGATGATGTTCTGAAAGCATTCAATCCATACAAGTTCGTTCCGGATTCGAACAAAACCGAAGGCATTATCTCATTAAACTCATTTTGGAATCGCCCTTAGAGTTAACGACGATAATCCTTACACTCTGAATCTTCATCTTCACTCGAGATTCACGACCTAACGTTAATTTGGATTGATTTGGTTTTTGGATATTCAATTCTGAAAACCCGATCCCCGTCTCATCGAAATCCAAAATGCCATCTTTTAGGTCCAAGTTATTTTAAAGTTAAAACAATTCAATTCATTATCTATATACACATAGATAGATAATTCACAATATAACAATAGATAGATAATCCACATTATCATCACGATAATTCATATTATCATCAGAAATAGATAATTCACATTATCATCATACTTCACTCAAAGCATCCATATCACACATCATCACTTATCTCATATATGAGATCCTCAAACCATTCTAGGAAATCAATACATCCATCAATACATAAGCAATTATATATACCATCTCTAATTAACTTAAAGTGAAATAAATTAATTACTTAGTCCCTAATTAATTTAAATTAATTACTTCATTCTATAAATCTTGCTTACATAATCCTTAGTTAATTACAAATCAATTAGTTAATTAATCGCCATCTAATCATTTATCTTAATTAATCATCCTTGATCAACTACTTTTTAGTTACATTCAAGTAATTAGCCTTTAATTAATTTATTTACAAATTAATTATTCTTAACCAAATACAGTAATTAACCTTTAATTACTTCTTTAATTAATTAATTATAATTAATTACATTAATCCTTAATTTATTAATACTCTATAATCACTTATCATTGATTAATTAAGCTTAATCAATCAACCCTAAATTACATCATTAACTATATTAATTAATGATTTCTAATTACATTTTAATTAATTACTCTATTTAAATTAATTACTCTATTTAAATTAATTACTCTATTTAAATTAATTACATTAGTAATTAATCTTTAATTAAACCATATTTATTAATCACTCTTGATTAATCTCATCCAGTAATTAACTACCCTTAATTACTTCATTAAATAAATTTATTACCCCTTAATTAATTATCATTAATTAATCCCTTGGTTAATTACACTAAGTAATTAAACTCAAATTACTTCCATTAATAAATCACCCTTCAATTAACTACATCTAGTAATTACCCATTAATTACTTCACTAAGTAATTACACTTCATTAATTACATTAAGTAATTGTACTTAACAAATCATCCAGTGATTATATTAATTAATTAACTTTAACTAATCACATTAAACTCAATTAATTACAATGAGTAATTAATTCCTTAATTACTTTCATTAAGTAATTATACTTTCACAATTCCATAAATGATTATTCTTAATTAATTAATCTAATTAATTATTAAATTAATCACATTAATTAATTATTTGATAATCTCAAGTTAATGATCTTCATTAACTATTAACAATTCTTTAATTACTTCTCTTAAGTAATTAAACTTAAATTAATCATTATTAATTACAAGTTAATTAATCTAAATTACCAATTAATTAATCTTTAATTAATTAATTAATTTCAAATCATTAATTAATAACCTATATTTATCTAATTAATGATCCTTAATTTCAAATCAATTAATCTTAAATTAATTAACTTAACCCTTAATTGCTTAATTAATTAACCCTTGATTAATTAACTAACAATCCATAATTACTAATTAATTAATTCTAAATTATTAATTAATTAACCAAATTAATCATTATTCATTGAAACCTAAATCATTTTTAAGATAAATCATTCTTTTATTAATGACTTAATTTTTCATTAACATATGCATTTAAACATTTCACCTTTATATTTAATTTTAAATTTCATTTCAGTAAACTTTGACGAAATTTAAATAAATTTTATAAACCCTTTTAAATCAAATGTTAAAGAAACATTTATCATTTTTAAAGAAACTTATATAAATAACTGTTTAAACAAAATTACTTAATTATATTTAAAAATCAAGTTTTAAAAATAAGTTAATCATTTAAGTTAAACAGATTTATATATCTTTCCATTCAAACATTAAAGAACTTTTATAAAAGAAATTTATATAAATAAAGTTTTACACATTTATTTGGAAATCAAATTTATTTACAAATGTGCTTTAAACCTTAATCTAGTTTACTCAATTTAATTTTATAAAACTTAATTTTTTCAAAACTATAATTCAAAAGTTAATTTGAATCCAAGCTTAATAACTGATTTAAAACTTTGTTTAAACCTTGCTTTAAATTTTAAAATTTTACCCTGACATGTTTTAAAACCTGAAACAAAACGATTACCCGAGCATCCCTCAAAAATTTTCAAGCAAACACCCTCAATGCTTTGGGCAACACACGCATTCGACTCGAGAAAACTCGAGTACCATCTCCTCTCTGTTCCCAGAATTCACCAGGCATATAAATGCACTGTGCATATGCACGGTGGCTCCAGTCATCTATGGCCATCCACGATGACTTATTCAAGTCGGCGATCAACTCCACCGTAAAATCCGATCATCCAAACTTCCATTACGACTCGACATCGAAATCGAGCATATAGGCCAGAACCTCGAACCACAGACCACACTTGAAACCACCTCAAACTCACATTCCTATCCACCAGAGCTCCGTTGCTTCCGGCCACAACTTCGACGTCACCCAAGCTACCATCTCACAGAATCTGGCGGAGCTCGGTCCACTAGAGATGCCGTGAAGGTAGAAATTCCAACCAAGCCCAAAACTAGGTTAACAGACTTAAATCATCCCCCGCCGCCACCACGATGGACTATTCACCTACTTGGCAATTTTCCCTCAATCTACGGTCATTCAATTATCTCCAATGATGATCGCATCCATTCCGACCACTTAGATCATCAGATGTCACCTAAAATTCAAATCCTGATCAAGCTCCAACTGCTCCAATATCCCACCATTAAAAATTATGATTTAGTTTTAAAACTCATGTTTTAGCTTAAGTATTCAATTTATATCCTTGAATTTATAAATTAAGATGTTTGAATTTTGGCTTATATCAAGTTTGCTTAGTTCTTCCTGATTCCCAGAGGCAATACCAAACTATTTTAACCTAAATAAATTTTCAAACTTTAATCATTGACAAAACAAACAAATTTTGTTTAAATACTAAATCCTAATAATGACTAAATCCAAGGATAGAGTATTTTAAATCAAATATTGAGTTTTGATACTGGGAACAGAGTTATTCAGGCATGCACAGATCATTTATCTAAATATTCACATAAATTCACTACTATACATACACACAAACATATATGGCTTCAGATTTTAATCATGCAACCTTGTTTCATTCCTTAAGTTTTATTTAAAAAAATATGTTACTCACTTGAAAACAAATGATGAACAGAGCACTCATCAACAGTTTTGAAGAGCTTGTAACTGTGAAAACTTGCATGTTGTCCCTTATTTTGAAATAGCATTTGACACCTTAAAACTTGAAAACCTGAACTTGAATTACTTCTTTGCTTTGGGTAAATCCCAGATTAGAAGAAATGGACTGGTTTTGAGTTGAAAATGAACTACATGTTGGTGATTTTTATTTGCAAACTTGATTACAGATTTACTTTTGAAAGTGGAAATGAATTACAGGCTTTGAAGAATGATTGCAGGCTTTATTTTTGATTTAAAAACTTGAAAATCTAAACTTGAAATCAGTGATGATGATGCATGCTTTTTGAAAATCTCAGGTTGAAAGAAAAATGCATGCGGGCTTGTTAATTTTGATTACAGGCTTTGTTTCTGGTTTGTGAAGTGGATTTGCAAATTTGATTTGAATATGTTTCTGGTTGAAGATTGTTACAGGGTTTTGATTCATCTCAGGTTTCTAGTTTATAGCTGATTTCTGATTTTGTTTTGCTTAAGTTTTCTCCTTAGCTTTTTGAAAAAGATTGGAAAAAGAAATGGAAGGAAGAAAACATGTTTATATAGACTGAAATTAAAAATAAATGAAAACTAAATTTAAAAATGCCACTTGTTAAATCATTCAACATTTGTCATCTTGACTTAATGTTAATTTAACACATGTTATTTAGGTGTCTGAAGGAATTAACGCTTGAAATAACATAAATTTTATTTATTAAAATTTTAAAATAAGCTTTTATATTTAAATTAGTTAGTTTATAAATACTTATTTATATATAAATAACTTTAAAGAAAATAAAACTAATTATATTTACAAATAAAAGCTTATACTCATAATTTTAAATCTAAAACATTTTAAGATTTCTTATTTTTTGAAATTAAAAATTAAATTCCAATTAAATTCGAAAATCCAAGTCTATTTATAAATATATTTATACCAATACATTAACTTGAAAATAATAATTCCAATTCCTTTAAAATCTATTTATATTTGTATATAAAAAGACAATATGTTATTATTATTTAAAACAATAATTTATCAATTTTAAATAATTTATAAAAGAGATTTTTTTATTACATATATACATTACTTATCTTTCTAAATGAATTAATATCATATTTATTAAGCAATATTTAAAAAGAAGATAAAACAAATCTTTTTGTTAATTTTATTTAAATTCAAACTTAGGCTAAAAGATATTTTAAACAATTAAGCATTTATCTTAAGTATTTTAAAACAATATGATTTTTTTAAATAGCTTTGAAAAGTTTTATATTTAAATTAAAACAAATTTCCAAATTAGTAAAAAAAATTTAAAATTTAAAAACATAATTTCATGTGTTAAATTCAAACCAAAGCTTATCTATTTACAATACATACAAATATACACATTATAAATAGGAAACATTTTTTTATCTTTTTAAAGGTAAAATTTATCAATTCAAATATTTATTTTCTTATAAAAGAATAAATTGCCAATTTAAATTAAAATTATAAAAGATAATTATCAAATCAATTTAATTTTTAAAATGGATTATTAAATTAATAATTCCCAAAATTCTGGGTTGTCGCAACTATTACGAAAACAAGTTACTTCAATTACAAACCTGCTGTAAAGATCCTAAATTTTGACCCAGCAAAACTCAAATTCTAAAAATATTTATCAAACAAAAGTTGTCCTACTAAGTCTATGCTTTCCAACAATATGAAGATCATAAGAATCGGATTCACAGTTTGAAAGTTATGCCAAATCTATTTTCAATTTCCACTTTAGAAAATCTCTTATAGAACAGAAATGACCATCTACTTTCAAACCCATTTTAAAATATGAAAATTACAAAATTTTCTAAAGTAGTAAAAGGAAAATTTATAATTTTCTAAAGGCTCTTCCATTTGCAAAAATTCTAAAGTCGTTCAGGGTTATAAATCTCAAGTTATAATTCTTTTTCAACAAAATTTCATCCTCAAATCAAATTAAACTTTGAAATTTTCCCAAACCATTTAATTTTCAAATTATATTTTAAAACAATCATTTTGCTAAATCATTTATTAAATTATCTTCCGTTTCCCCGGAAAGCTAAGGCATATCAAAATATAATCAACTTTACATAATTTTCATAAAGGAAACAATTTATTAGTTGGAAAAAAGTCATCACTTTCCAGAAATCTAATTTTTAAAAACAAATACCTAAGAAAACTCATTTTGGAAGAGATAACTAACATCTTCCATTTTCAAGAGATGATTATTAATCATTTATTAAAACAAATTTTTGGGAATATATATAAAGTTTTAATTTATTCTTACAACTAAAAAATTATTATATTATATGAATTATTCATTATCAAAACAGTTCAACCTCGCCTTTCCACTTTGCCATACAATTTAAATTTCCACTTGATTATCAACATAAAACTAAATAAAGTTGATAATTAATTCAAACTTGTTTTTAATTTTTTTTTACAAATTCACTCCAACAAATTCTTAGCACAACCAAAATTTTCTCATAAACCCATGATTAAAGTTTAAAATATCATACTAAATTTTGAAAAATTTTAAAAAATTGCAAGGGTATTGCCTCGCTATTGTTTTATAGTGAATGACCCCTTCGATTGTCTGTAGAGTTGATCAAATGATCGAAACTGCCTTGCCACTCATCGAACACCCTTTATGGTTCAATGGTTTCATTAAACATTTAAAATAAAAGTTAATACTCCCCCATATTAATTATTTTCAAACTTTACTTATTAAAACTCAATTTACCATGTCTGACTATCTCATCGCAGCATTTAGGAAATTCCTATCGATAACGTTGGCCAAACACATCGACTAGAATTCTTAAAGCACTAAGCGGATAATCCAACACAAAAATTTATTATTATTATTTTTTAAAGGAAACACCTCATATATAATACTCAAAATATTCTTTGTTATTCCCAAAAACAAAATCTATTTTCTCTTAGAAACATATATTTAATTTTTAGAAATTTCAAAAAGCAATTTATTACGTATTCTCAAAATTAAGGAACACGAATAGAGCTCATCGAGATATTTCTAGAATATTGATGGAATAGACTGGAGTGTTCATTAATCCAAACGTATAAAGAACTACTCACAAGACTCATAACGAGTGCGGAATGCGGTAAGAGTAACGCTATCCTCCGCGATTTATAGCTCATGAAAAATCGATTTAAGGTCAAGCTGAGGAATGACCCTAGCAACACACAATAGATTAACAAGAGAAAATTGAGATATAAGAGTAATGTTAAGATATCTTCTCGAATGAGAAGAAGAACATTAACAACATATCATTACTTCGAGTGAAGTAATTTTACAAAGTATATCAACAATTGAGTATCCAAAGAGGATATCTCAGAAGGAGGCAAGAACGAAAATATCAAATAAATTCAATGAATCGCCTCATTTCCCTTGTGGATATCCTCGCGAGAGGATGAACGAAAGGCTAAGAACCGGGAATGAAGTCAATACAATATTCAATTGCTCGATTAGGGGTCATACCGAACGGACTCATAGAAATTAACAAAGTCATAATGACTGGAATTCGAGATATATCATCAAAATCTCAAAACTCAAGAGTGAATACAGAGACTTTAGAATCATCATTAACATTCTGAAGAACAAGAAACAACGAATCAGCCAAATTAGAATACCCAGATATAGGATCCTTCAAATCATAGAATGTGGCTTGATAACATGCAAGCCACTCCATCTCAACCATTCCAAACTCTAGATAGAAAAATAGTGGGCTAATTCACACGAAAAGTTAAACTACAAGGAACAATCCAAAAATCCTCAAACAACATACCAAATGTTGTGGATCCCCTCAATAGGATTCATAATTCTCAAAGAAATCACAAGATAAGAACATCAAAAAGCATCAACAAATTCCTCTGATACGGATGAGTGTCAAGCACACGTATCGAAGAGGACTCGAATAGAACAATCATAATTAGGATTACTCTTAGGATAAGATATAATCAATTTCGATTATGGAATACTATCGAATAAAATATATTCCTAGACATATCCCAAACCTATATCCCAAAGGACATGGTAAGATAAAGGACACGATGATTATGGGATTTGTAACACTTGTATTTCACTTAGACGTACCGTAATATGAGTTTCTGTTCTGTGTTTATCGTACTTTGTTCTAAACTCGGTTCTGATATCATGCTATGACGCTCCACCCTGAGACCCACATTTACAAAGAGTATTATTAGGTAATACCACCTGCTAATGTGGAGAATAGGGCTGGTTAGGAGCGACGATCTATATCCTTGTCTTAAATATCTATTGAATACGTCGATAAATGCTCTATTTTTTTCTAATTCAAGTAGATCGACATATCCAATAAATACTTAATACAAAGCCATAGGTAACTATAGGATCTATCAGAACAAAATACAACAACTCATCTACAAAAAACATCATAGAACAACAAATAATCAAATATATGCACATATATAGATACATCATAGAGTATACAAAATGATACATCACATATGTGGTATAAC
The DNA here is from genome assembly GCA_030765085.1 of Allium cepa. Classification (NCBI taxonomy): domain Eukaryota; kingdom Viridiplantae; phylum Streptophyta; class Magnoliopsida; order Asparagales; family Amaryllidaceae; genus Allium; species Allium cepa. Next base: position 583,629,539 of record CM060940.1, read on the forward strand.
GACCAAAATATACATGAATCAAAGCAATATACATATCATAGTGGCAACAAAAAGGACTACAACAAAAAGGGAAGCAGAAAAGTCCATGCAGAAGCAGAATAGGGTAAGTCCATAAGGGTACCTAACCCGAAACACCTCGTTTTGACCTGAATATAAAATACACGGGTCAGTCTAGCCAAACATATCAGTTTAAGAGCATAAGAAGTAATAAATGCATAAGAATAGGGGTAATCTTCTTCTTAAACGACAAGGAACAATATTGATTATAAGCGAGAGTACAAATATGGTATGGTTACTTTAAGTGATGAGATGATATAACTTACACAAAGATATGATCTCAGAAGAGATAAAACAATCCATAAAACGCTAAATATAGCAAGCCTCATATCATCGGCATATCACAAATCATCAATAGTGGTTTGGGAAAAATATAACAACTTAAAGAATCTCAAAGAAATCACCATCTCAAAAATATGCCACAAGGCAATTAAATATAATTCTCCAACATAGGAGAACATAATCCTAAATAAGCGTCAAAAGGAAAATCTCAATAATAATGCCAAAAGGCAAATCTCAAATAATGGAAGTGTAGGCAACTCAAATTTCAAAGATAGAACTCCCAAGAGTTGAAATTCTCGAAAGGTAATCACCACAAATATATTGAATGGTTCAAAGGACCTATTCCGAAAATGGGCGATACATTAGGGAAAATAGTCAAAGAAATCATCTCAAAAGTATTTGCACGTGCATGTGGTCGAAACCTTGCCAAGTACTATTAATTCAAATAGGCACCTTGTCCGAAGGAAAAACGTCACAATGAAAAATACGCCACAATGGCAAATACGCCGTAATGGAAAACGTCTCGAAGACAAATACGCCGCAATGGTAATGACCCGAAGGTCAAGTACTTGCACGCCGCAATGGAAAATGTGTCACAAACTCTCGAATACAAACCCGAATAGTGTTAATGTGCGACCCATACCACACATTTGCACTAAACGTTTTACTAATCGCCAGTAAATTTCACACTCAAAGCAGTAAAAAGTTTACCTCATCTCATAGGTAAACTCTACCTGAAGGTCAAAACGATCAAACGGACAAGTCAGGAATGAACGGATAAGATAAATGCACGTGTCTCATACCACATTTTTTACCAAACCATTTAATTCTCCTTCTCATTCGCTCGAATAATGCAAAAATGTGTATTTTATATATAAAATAATATATTTGATAAAACAAGCTTTTGAAACCATTTTCCGAAATCACTTTTGAATACAATATTTGAAAATTCCCTTATTATAGAGAATAAATAGATTTTGTAGCTTAAAATAATTTAAAAATATTACATAATAATTATTTTAAATGCCAATTTATTATAAAAAATTATTTCAAAATTTTTTGAAAAAATCTGTGCTCGAAACCAAAGAAATCACTCTAAACCATCATTCAAATTCAATTCAAATTTGAATTTCAAATTCATTAAAACTTGGTTAACCTATTGATAGGCATCATAGCCCTTAAAATATTTCAGAAATATCTTAAAAACATTAAGTAAAAGTCAAAAGTCAGACGGAAAAAGAATATAAAAACACTTGGGCAAAATTGTACCCATGTCTGAAATCTTCTCTGGGTTCAACTTTCGGACATAAAACAGGTGGCCGAACGATATCTGATTGAGCTAAAAATTGGTGTGCTCAAAGTAGAAAATTTTATCTTTTAAATAAAAAAATAATCAATGAATTCCAATAGAAAATGAAAAAGTTATGCTGTCTCAAACATGGACTCGGACCATCTTTGTAACAGTTCAACAAGAATGTGCCCAGGCCCGAAAATCCATTCTGGGTTCAACTAGCAGGCATGAAACAAAAGACCAAATGAACTCATATTAAGTTGAAATTTGGTATGCACATATTAGAAAACTTTGAAATTAGCTGTGCCGCCCCACCCCGAGACCCACATTAACAAAGAGTATTATTAGTAATTTTGTCTGCTAATGCCGAGAATAGGACTGGTTGAGGGCGACCATCATAGTCTTGCATTAGAAAAGAGCTAAGTATGTCAATATTTATACTCCTTTTTTTCATTTCATCTCGATTATTCAATATACTTAATTCTTATCTAATACACTACTATGGTGGCTACAGGATCGATTCTGAGACAAAACATAATAAATATATCAATTACAAATCACAGAACAGCAACACAGAAATGATACATATGAGTACATACATCAAATGTAATACAACATGCCATTTGTGGTATACAACCACAATATATATATATATATAAATTCACTACAAAAGAATATATACATCACAAGTTTCCAACAGAAAAACTACTACACAAAAACTATGCCATATCCCAAGTCAGATGGTGAAGTCCAAAAGGTAAAGCAAGCTAAGAGTCCAACTACCTAACTCGCAAATCGGTCTGACCCGAGTAATAAATACACGGGTCAGGCTAGCTTGAACTTGATATTCGTATAAAATGAGAGGAATATAAGTGCATAAGGGAATTCTTCTTTAGCTATAAAGGAAGGGTACAAGTATAGTATAACCTCGACGCATGGTATATGTTCACTAAGGGTTGTCGCATGAATAGGTTTAATTCAGCATAAGAAATCCGTACTTAATGGCATTCAACTCTAGTGCAAGGAATCAGGCAAAGGTCATAAGAGAAACTCATCAAAATCCCAATATGAATCTCATGGAACTCAAGATAGAGTTCAAATCTCAAAAAAGAAATCACCCTATATAACATCTCATGTACCACTATGCTATCGATGTAACAAAAATATCTCAAAATGGTGAAATCGTATAAAACTCAAAAATCTCAGACTACTCGTATATCTTGCGGCGTATCATTGGCAAGTGCAAATAAATCTCATAGTGGTTTCTTATAACTCATAATTCCTAAAAAGGAAAATCATATCTCAAGATTCGCCTCGTCTCATCGGCGAGTAAAGAAACATATATATAAGTGGTTCTCATTGATTATTACTCATATAATAGGAGATCTCGAACCTCTCAATTCGCCAAATATTGACTAACTCAGATAATTCCTATAATTGGAATTATAAATCTCAATTATCAACTCAGAACAATATACTCAAGAGGTTTCGATCATAGAAGTCCAGAATTAACCAAAAAGTAAACTCACGTGTCCCATACACGTGTTTTACTAAGTCGTTTAATTCTCTTTCTCATACTTCCGAAAAGTGCAAAAACAAGTATTATATATAGAAAATAATTATTATAGTAAATAAGCTTTAAAACTATTTTCAAAATCGTTTGGAAAATAACTTTTGAAATTTTTCTTACTATTGCCTGCTAATACTCTTTGCTAATATGGGTCTCGGGATGGTTAGGAGTGACCATCTATAGCTTTGTCTTAAATATCTATTGAATACGTCGATAAATGCTCTTTATTTTTTTCTAATTCAAGTGGATCGACATATCCAATAAATACTAAATACAAATCCATAGGTGACTATAGGATCTATCAGAACAAGATACAACAATTCAAATGTAAAACACATCACAAAACAATAGATAATCAGATATATACACATATACAGATACATCACAGAGTATACAAAATGATACATCACATGTGTGGTATGATGACCACAATATACACGAATCAAAACAATATACATATCAGAGTGGCAACAAAAAGGATTACAACAGAAAGGGAAGCAGAAAAGTTCATACAGAAGTAGAATAGGCTAAGTCCATAAGGGTACCTAACTTGAAACACCTCGGTCTGACCCGAGTATAAAATACACGGGTCAGTCTAACCAAACAAATCGGTTTAAGAGGATAAGCAGTAATAAATGCCTAAGAATAAGGGTAATGTTCTTCCTAAACGAGAAGGAACAATACTAAGTATAAGCATGATATAAATATGGTATGGTTACTTTAAGTGATAAGATGATATAACTTACACAAACATATGATCTCAGAAAGGATAAAACAATCCATAAAACGCTAAATATAGCAATCCTCGTATCATCGGCATATCACAAATCATCAATAGTGGTTTAGGGAAAATATAACGCCTAAAAAGGAGAAATCCCAAACCCGCCATATCGGCAACTCAAAGAATTTCAAAGAAATCACCATCTCAAAAATACGCCACAAGGCAATTAAATATAATTCTCCAACATAGGAGAATATAATCCTAAATAAACCCAAAAGGCAAATCTCATGCAATAATAGGCAAATCTCAATAGTAACGCCAAAAGGCAAATCTCAAATAACGCCAGTTTAGGCAACTCAAATCTCAAAGATAGAACTCCCAAGAGTTCGAATTCCTGAAAGGTAATCGCCACAAATATATCGAATGGTTCAAAGGACCTATTCCTAAAATGGGCGATATATTAGGGAAAACAGTCAAAGAAATCATCTCAAAAGTATTTGCACGTGCATGTGGCCGAAGCCTTGCCAAGTACTTTTATCTTAAATAGTTACCTCGACCGAAGGCAAAACGTCACGATAACAAATACCCCGCAATGGCAAATACGCCGCAATGGAAAATACGCCGTAATGGCAAATGTCTCGAAGAAAAATATGCCGCAATGCCAAATGCCACAATAGCAATGACCCGAAGGTCCAGTACTGGCACGCCGGAATGGCAAATGTGTCATAAACTCTCGAATATGAACCCGAATAGTGTTAACGTGCATCCCATACCACATGTTTGCACTAAATTGTTTACTAATTGCTAGTAAATTTCATACTCAAAGCAGCAAAAGGTTTACCTCATCTCATCAGTAAACTCGACCTGAAGGTCAAAATGATCAAACTGACAAGTCGGGAATTAACCGATAAGATAAACGCACGTATCCCATACCACATGTTTTACCAAACCCTTTGATTCCCTTTCTCATTCACTCGAATAGTGAAAAAATGTGTATTTTATATATATAATAATTTATTTGAGAAAACAAGCTTTTAAAACATTTATCCGTAATCACTTTTGAAGACAATATTTGAAAATTCCCTATTATAGAAAACAAATAGATTTTGTAACATGAAATAATTTAAAAATATTACATAATAATTATTTTATATGCCAATTTATTATAAAAATTATTTCGAAATTGTTTGAAAAAAATCTATGCTCCAAATCAAAGAAATCACTCAAATCCATCATTGAAATTTAATTCAAATTCAATTCAAATTTGAATTTCAAATTCGTCAAAATTTGGCTAGCCTATTAATAGGCATCATAGTCCTCAAAATATTTTAGAAATATCACAAAAACATGAAGTAAAAGTCAAAAGTCGTACGGAAAAAGAACATAAAAACACTTGGACAAAATAGTACCAAGGTCTGGAATCTTCTATGGGTTCAACTTTCGGACATAAAACAAGTGGATGAACTACCTTTGATTGAACTAAAAGTGTTGTGCACAAAGTAGAAAACATTATCTTTTAAACAAATAGAATCAATGAATTTCAATAGAAAATTAAAAAGTTATGATGTCACAAATATGGACTTAGACCATGTTTGTAACAGTTCAACAAGAATGTGCCTAGGCCTGAAAATTCATTCTGGGTTCAACTTGCAGGCATGAAACAGAGGACCAAATAACCTCATATTGAGTTGAAATTTGGTGTACACATAGTATAAAACTTCATCTTTAAAACAAAAAAGAATCAATGGAATACAACTAGAAATGAAAAAGTTATGTTGTCTCAAACATAGACTTAGACCATGTTTGCAACAGTTCAACAAGTATGTGCATGTCCCAAAAATCCATTGTGTTCAAATTGCAAGCTTGAAACAGAGGACCAAATGACTTCATATTAAGTTGAAATTTGTTATACACATAGTAGAAAATATTACGGTGTCTCAAACATGGACTTAGGCCATGTTTGCAATAATTCAAAAACAAAATATGCCCAGGCCTAAAAACCATCTTGGGTTCAACTTCCTGGCGTGAAACACAGGACCAAATTACCTTGGATTGAGCTAAAAATTTGGTGGGCATATATTAGAAAACTTCAGCTTTTAAACAAAAAAGTAGCATGCAATTTGGATAAAGTATGAGAAAGTTATGATGTCTCAAAGTTAAACTCACGTAGTGTTTTCACTGTAAAAACTATAGGCAAAATCATGCTCCGGATCAAAGTTTGGCAGCATATTTCTATAAGCTATATAGATCAAAATGACCTGAAATTTGGTAGAAAACATTTACTTCCAAACAAAAAAAGAATCATGCAATTTCAGTAAGGAGTGAAAGAGTTATGCTATCTCAAACATGGACTCAGGACATGTTTGCAGCAACTCAGCAAGCAATTTCTACAGGCAAAAATCTGCTTCGAGTTGATTTTCTACCACTATTTTGGACATTCAAATGATAATATTTTTCAACCAAAATTTGCAGAAATGAAATTCAACATGCAAGATACCAAATTCAAGAAATATGGAAGCATTTCATTTCACGAATCAAAAGATATAAGCATGCAAAGAAGCAACCCAAACTAGATTTACAGAAAGAAAACTACCAACAAAAAACGATTACAAAAGCTCAAATTTTGATTTTTGAAGCTTTGCTTCAGCTAGAAATTGTGAGTTTATCACTCATCTTGCTTTTAGGGATGATCAAACCTCGAATTTGTGCTAAAAGGTTGAAGCTTTATGGAGACAATGACCTTCAACAACCTGTAGAATTCAAAAACTGTGCATGCAAGAAGACTACTGTAAATTAGAAACCTATTACTCAAATCAGGAATTTAATGAAATTATTTAGTTTGGATATTTATTACCTTTAGATTTTCACTCTAGGTTGAAGAATTTTCAGTTGGCTTGAATTAAATTGAAGGAATTGGCTTAGAATTGATAATTTGAGAGGTGGGTTCACTGTTCTTTCTATTTTCAAAAAAGAAGAAGAATGAGTAAATGAAAGTACTGGTTATTCTTTTTCCTCTATCAAAATTAATTTGTAAGCTACTAATGGGCCATGGACCTAATTAATTCAAAAGAAAACCGTTTAGCCTAAAAAAATAATTTGTTTACATCTATATCACATTATGTTACAAACACATGCAATTTTCTTCCAATTTTCACACAAATAAAATACGTAAATTTACATACATATAAAATAAAGCACTTTTCATTATATAAAAAGATTAATTTTTAAAAAATATTTTTATTATTAAAATCCTTTATTTTACAATAATACACAATTTTCACAATTAAATGGAAAAGTCTACATTTTTAACTTCTAAAATTCAACAAAAATTATTTTCTTACATGGAAAAATATTATAACCCATTTTAAACTCAAAATTATAATTAAAAATTATTTATAAACTAAATTCCATCTTTATATTTAATTAAGCACTCTTAAAATATCACATACTTCTTTTAAAAATTATTAAAAGAAGTAATTGGCAGTAATTAATACAATTATAGCATTAAATAAAACTCATTTTCCATTTGTAATTAACCTAAAAAATAAATAAAGCCTTTAAGCTTTTTTTTATTATTTTAAATTCCAAAATTCATTATCTATTAAAAATAAACAATTTTAAAATCTCTAATTTTATTTTAATTCAAAATACTAAATCATAACTACCGTTATAATTTAATATTTACAGGTAATCTCCAAACCAGGGTTGTTACAGACTCCCCCTTAACAAAATTGCATCCTTGCAATTTCTAGAGAAGAGTTTTAATCAACTCATTTATTTCATCAATCAAAAGAAAAATAGACAAGCTCGAGTTTAAAAATTATCCCTCAACTCAAAATGATAAAGGACCAAGATAAAATTGCTCGATAAATTCTATAATTTCCCAAATATGCTCGTCGAGATTAGCGGACTATAGAATTTGTATGAGCAATATCTCGTTATTTCGAAGGCTTCTTTCCTTCGAAACAAGCACCAACAGAATGCTACACAAAAGATTAAGCAAGTGAGATTGATTTCTTAGAAATTTCTCGAATAGAGTCAGGATATAGCTCAAATTTTATCCTAGACTCCAATCACTAAGATGATTATCGACATGACTTTCTGTGTGTCATTACGGAAAGAACCACACCAACACTGGTTTGCCAACAAGAGATGTGATAACCCGGATTTTTCGGCATCAGATAATTGGATAATTATCCAATTTAACTATTGAAAAATACTGATTTATATATTGAACAAATAAATCTGATAATAAATATTTATATCTGGATAAATATTTATTTGATAATCTCTTAATATAATTACTTAAAATTTACAAATTATTCTTTTAAAAACAAATAATAATGATTGCTTGTATATATAAATATAAATAGATTTTAAACAGAATTAATATTTACAAATTGAATTTGTGTTTATATATATATGTGTGTGTGTGTGTGTGTGTGTGTGTGTAAATGTATATTTGAGTTGATTTTAAATTGGATTTTAAATTGAATTTGAATTTGAATTTGAATTGGAAATTCAAAAGATAAATATCTTAAAATATTTTGGATTTAAAAAATATATTATATATGATTTTATTTAGAATATAATTGGTTTTATATTATTTTCTTCAAAAGATTTTATTTATATAAATTAAGAAAAGTATTTATTAATTGGGAAATTAAATATAAAAACTTATAGACCATTTAAAAATTAATTAAAAATGCATAATTACAAGTGTTAGTTTATAAATCTTTTAATAACAAGTGTAAGTTGATTAACTAATGTAAATGACAAATGTTAGTAAAATAAACAATTGTCAACCCTTTCTTTTTATTTTTTCCTTTATTTTAAAGATCATAGAATCAAGTTACAAATATATCTCTACATTACCTTCTCTATTTCTTTTCTATTCTCATTTCCTCTATTCAAATTAAAAACTTAGCAAATTAAAATCTGGAAAACTAAACCAGATAAGAAGAGAAAAAATAATAATAAAGACAAACAATTATAAACTCAAATCATAGGCAAAGATCTACTTTCAGATTTTTTACAAATCAATGTAAAAATACATTTCTCAAAACTGAAAGAAGTAAGATTAGAAGATACAGTTTCAACCTGAAGCAAAAGTTCAACATCAACTCTAACAAATTTCAAAGTCTAAAGCAAATTAGGTATAATTCAAAATCAAGCTTCAATCAACAGTCAGGTTCCAGAAATAAGCACCTCTGTTCAACAATGAAAGTGAGTAAACTAAGCCTTCAATCTGTTTTAGAATCTTGTTGCATGCAGTAAAACTAGAATTAAAATTAGTGATAATTGTTACATGGATGGATTAAAGTGTTTGCAAGTATATAGATATGATTTATTCTGTGCATGTCTGTATAATATGTATACATATGCTTCTATTGAATAACAGTCTCAAGAACATCCAAATTGAATTCACATCCCTCCATTTAAACAAATTTATGCTATGACCTTTAAAGGAAAGGTGATTATATGGATGCAATATCATATATTAAAATATATCCAATTGTATATATTGTATAATGATTTCAAAATAATTAAAGGCAGAGAAGATTAATTCAAGTCAAAATTTTAATTTTTGAAATTCTAAGATTTGATTATATAGCCTGAATCGTACTGGAATATGATGATTTTTGATGGTAATTTTATAATTTTTATGCATGTGGTTGTTAAGATATTGCAAGATGATCGAAAAAGAGAATATCATCGATTTCCAACGATCGAAGGAAGTTTGGGTGTCGTAATTGAGGTTGGAGGAAGCTGATGTGATGGGGTCATCGAAAAAATGATCAAAAAGGTTTCCGATCATCGTGAAGGAGATGCGGTGGCGATGTACGGTTTAATGCCCTATTGGGTTTGTTTGTGTTGTCGAGTCGATTTCTCGTGCGTGGGTGCGTCGGACTGGATGCGGTGTGAGGGATCGATGCATGGGTCAACGGTGATGTTCTGGTCGTAACCGTAGGGTCTCATGTCACCGTGGAAGGCGGCGCGGGGAAGTTTTCCTCGATCAGTTCAAGTTCCTGAGGTGTCGATTAGCTCAATTTTGAGCTTCGGTGAGATTAACGATTCAGGGTGGTCGGAGCGTGTGAGCACGTCGTCGATGACTTGTGGGTGATCTCAGCAAAGGTCGAAGATGAATGGAACGGCGGTGCACGAGTATCGAGGTGTACATCTATTTTTGAGGTAGTTGCTGTTTTGATAGGAGGCGATGGTGAGAACTCGGGTTTCAATGCGAGGAATGGAGTTGTTTGCTCGAGTATTGTCTCGGGAGGTTGGGAGGGAACGAGCTTGTTTGTTTAATTCCAAGTTTTTATGTTTCCAGGCCTTAAATTTTGGAAGTAAAAATGTATGTATCAGGTTTTAAAGTGGAAATAATAGAGAACAAATTTTCCAAGGTGAGTATTATCAAGGTTCCAAGCAAAAGTAAAAAAAAATTGATTGACAAGTTTAAAAATAAAAGAATGAACTCAAAGTAAATGATAATGTTAGCAAGGTTTCAAAGTTGAATATTAAACAAGATTCAAGTATAAATTATAAATTAAATGTTTTTTTGAAATTAAACTATTTGTTTTAATATAATATTAAGTTAATTATTATTCCTATGTGATTTCAAACGAATTTAATAATGATTAATAAGTAATTAATCTAGAGAATTGGTTATCTTGAAAACAAATTAAGGATAATTTCTAAAGTAATAAAAAGGATAATTACTCAAAGTAATTAATTAAGAGAATTAGTTACTTAATGTAAGGACTAATTAATTGGTGTAATTAATTAATGTAATTACTTAATGAAAGTAACTAAAGAATAATTACTTAATGTCATTACTTAAGATGGGTAATTAATAGATAATTACTAAATGTGATTTATTAGATGATAATTACTTAATTGTAGGTAATTAAAGGATTAATTTGTTAAGGGTTAATTAATTTAATTAGTAATTAGTGAACAACTAATTAATAATTAAAGGTTAATTTATCTAAGGATAATTAACTAATGGGATAGCTACTTAATGAAAGTAATTATGCATAATAAATGGGTAATTAAATGATGATTAATTAATGGTTTGTAATTAATTAATGATTAAGAAAGCAGGATTTAAAAGGTGATTGAAGTAATTGATTTAAATTATTTAAATTAATTAGAAATGGTGTGATAAATTAATCTTGCTTATGAATGATTGAATGATATTGTATGCCTTAGATTAGTTGACATTTGATATGTGATTTATGATGCTATGTGATATGATATGTTTGGGTTGAACTGCGATAATATGATTTGTTTAACTGTGATGAATGGCTATGTAAATATGTAATTCTGGATATAAATGGAATTGTTTAAACTTAAACGGCTTGTTTTAAGATGATGCTGGATTCGAAGAGACCGGGGTCGGGTATCAGCAAATACCCAAAAACACTTCGATTTATAATCTACAATAATTCTTTATAGATTTGATATGTGAAATCAGCAGGCTGGAATGGTATAATTTAAATATCTGGACCATTGAAACTAAGTAAGGGTACTTAGGATTTAATTTGTGAAATAGGTGTTGAATATAACAAGATAAAACTCGTAGTAAAGTACGAGTTACATCGGGTTTTAAGTAAGTTTTATACATCAGTATTTCATGTTAGATGGGTTTACTCACTCTGTTTTCCAGCCTGACTCAGGTGTTACTTTGATGTAACGCTCGGGTCAGACCGAGTATTACAGATTTTCAGGTTAGGGCGTTCTGGAGCTCAGGAGGCGAGCTGGATGGCAGGAAGGTATGGAGTTACCACTGTATGTTAGAGTTGTATTGACAGTAGTCTGGGACAGGTTGATATAATCGTCCAGTTTATTTGTAAATGCTTGTAACTCCGATGTATTGTTGTAACAGTAACAATTACAGCTTTTATTGTAAATGAAATTATTTTTTATTATATTTGATCCGCTACGAATGTGAGATGTTGTTGTTCTGTTCTTCTTCTATCTTCTTCTTCTTTCTTTAACAATCTGAAATTTTTGACGTTCGATTGCTTGACACTTCTACCGTGAACGTATTAGTGTCGAATTTTCGAGGTCAAAATTTTGGGTCGTTACAAGAGAGGTAAGGGAATTCGATAAGAGGTGGTTTCTTCAAAGGCCACAAAACTCTAAAGACCGTATAATGCACGATGTTAGATAATGGCTCAAAGACAAAATAAATTCAAGGAATGTATTTTTATATTCTTATTTTACAAAAAAATATTTTTAAGGTTTCATAAACCTAATTTCTTTATACTTAAATTCTCAAACTTCAATACTCTGAAAATTTTCAAGACTTCTTACAAAAATCCAATTTATTCTCTGAACTCTATATTTAAAGTAAATAAAATGTTTTACTCGTAGATTTTATGATGATATATTTTAACCCGAAATATATACTTTCATACAAAACATCAACCAAATTTTTGTCACAAAAATAGGTAGAGTGCACTAAACTATTAAGAAAACAAGTGACTTCAAATACAAACCTGCTGTAAAGATCTTAAATTTTGACCCAGAAAAACTCAAATTCTGAAAATATTTATCAAACGAAAGTTGTTCTACTAAGTCTAAGATTTCCAATGATATAAAGATCATAAGAATCAGATTCACGGTTTGAAAGTTATGCTAAATCTATTTTCAACATACACTTTAGAAAATCTCTTATAGAACAGAAATGACCATCTACTTTCAAACCCATTTTAAAGTATGAAAATTGAAAACTTTTCTAAAGTAGTAAAAAGAAAATTTAAATCTTTGTAAAGGTTCTTCCATTTGCAAAAATTTTGAACTCATTCAAAGTTATAAATCTCAAGTTATTATTGTTTTAACACAACGCTCTCTCATATATATACACTCAGCGACTCCCATAGGGTATTACCACCCTATTAATAAAGAGTCAGACCCCACAAAGCTAAGGTTTATCGCTAAACCAAAGCTCTGATACCACATTGTAACGTCCCACCTTTTCGCACGCTTTAAATCGACGATAAACCACACACGTCAGACTTAAAACATACAAAAGGGCGGATTGTTATGGGTAAATAAGAAAAAAAGAGGAGGAAAAAAACAAAACAGAATCTCACAACAGAAGGATAAAATATAATAATCAATTACAGTTCATAAAACTGTTTACAAACATTCTGATTCTTCTTTATACAATAAATATCAGATTTCACATACCAATAAATATCAATGCAGCGGAATACAGTGTAGTGGAACCATGTAATATATTATAATAATAATAATAATAATAACATCTTCGTCTTCTTCCTCCAGAAATAAAGTCTTCAAATCCTGAAACGCTCGGACTGACTCGAGCAAATTGAAAAGACAAAACACTCGAGTCAGAACTAAAATATCTTATGTAAGTTAAATCAACAGAAATAAATATGAGTGCAGTAACTTAAGAGATGCTCGGGATTCACATCTCCTAAGGATCCGTTAAACTATTTACTATGTAGTATATTTCGCTATTATAATAGTGTCTAATTGTAAAATAAACTTACTTTTAAATAGCGTTAAGGCTTTACATTTTCCACCTTAACACATTTATATATTCACATAGTCTATACAGTACCGTAATCTCCCCCGTACTGGGCGTCGTCAGAGGGCACTACATAGGTATGGTACAAAACCAAAATCATATAAGGCGCGCTAGGGTAGGTGACACGGCACAACTAGGCAATGCCAGGGTAGATATACCAATTACGCTTCCGGGTCGGTGGTAACGCATAGCCGCAGCTACCGCCCACCTCGAGCCACACCCCCAAATCAAAGAAATCAAAAGTGGCCACCGAAAAATCCAAAAGTCAAAGTATAATATCGAAGGGATGTGTCCGATCAAAGGTGCTACCTCAATTAACCCATCAATCGCTCCTGTTTTAGCCACCTTATGCCAACTCACGGGAGTTGGGTCCACGTATTTACCTCAAAGAAAAACGCTCCCACCATCCTACTTCATTCTAGAATCTCCACCGCGTACACGGTTGTTAAAGTGGTTTTTGGAGTTGGCAAAGAGTACGACAACTTCCGATCCCGGCCTCTTCTACAACCAATCGTTATTATAACACCGCGGTTATTTCAAAATAATTTATACTTTAAAACCAGAATAAAATATCCATTTCAAAACCTTATAGATACGATATTATTTCTATTTTAAAACCCAAATCCATACGATATCATTTTATTGCAATATATCCTCTTCCAAAATCTTAGCATTTTTAAATCTATATACTTTGAAACCCATAGCTTTGCATCATAACTCTTAATACTTAAATGGTTTAAATATTAAAAATACTATATAAAATAAATATAATTTATTTAATTTCCCAAATAGATTCCAAATACTGATTTGAACCTCCAAATAAACCATTTTAATTTTCCATATATTTCAAAGCTTTAAATATTCCACCATTACAAAACTAATTCTTTTGATAATTCCATATATATCAAATTCAACTTTTATTTTTTTAGATTTGAAATTTTAACTTAATAAATCAGACATCATTTAAGTAAAACCTTTAAACTTCAAACAACTGGATGTTCTTTAAATTTTATTAACTTGATATATTCATTTACATCAATTCGATATATTTTTTAAATCGCTTTAACCCAAAATCAAGTTACAGAATCATACCCTTTAAAAATCTCAATTTTTATTTAAATTTCACATCCATTTTATTTAAGTCAAATTCTTAAATCCTATAATTCAAATAAATTTCACCATTATCTTCTAGCTTATTTTTATTTAAGTCATCAAAACTTTATATATACAATATCTTAAATAGGTACTTACCCATATAATAAAACAATCAAACTCCGTTATTCAACTTATTTTTTTTATTTAACCAATTTATACATAGCTTAAATTCAAGAATTTAACTATATATAAAATATTATTTATATAATATTAAAAATTAATATTTATTAAACCGCATATTTCTTTCCAAACCATAGAAAATCACTTTAAAATATTTTTATATATAGGCCGCGGTGCCTCTATATAATTTTCTATCCTATGGTCAAGTGATACGGATATTTATCATTTCAATCCGTAATTTAAAAATAAAAATTTACGGTTATATATTATTTCAAACCGCAATCCTGAACGAGATGAAATGCATAATAACTTGCAATTTATAATAGTATACAATACAACATCCATTCATCCAATATCATCCATCAATCATTTATCAAAATCATCGTCAAATTCAAACAATACATCGATATATAACAGGTAATAAATAACAGGCATTTACTGGCATTTTATTTTGTAAAATAAATTAACTGATAATTTAATTGGCAGTTTATATGCAATAATAAATAAATTTACCTAGCAATTTATATGAAATACTAAATAAAATTTAACTGTCAATTTATATGCAAGAATAAAATTAAATGACAATTTAATTTGAATAAAAGCAATTTAACTGAGATGATGTCTAAAAGTATGCCAAACAACTATAAATAAATTTTTAAACACATCATAAATCAATTTAACAAACATAAGAAATTTTAGAAATTGTGAGTGGGTTAAAACACTCACCTTTTGAATTTAAATTGAATTTAAATTCAATTTAAACCCAAAAATTTTACCGTCTCAGAATTCATCCAAACAAGCGTCATCAAGTCCGAAATTTCAAAACGATCCTAACAAAAGAAATCGCGCGTAAATTGGATATCGTATGTGAAAGATATAGCGATTAATGTGATTGAATTTTAATTTTAAAAATAACAAAAAAGAGAACACATCACACCCTCACACAATCGCCACATCATCACCACTTCAGAAGCACGCACCCAAATGTAGCTTTTCTTCTATCGTCGAGGAACCCACTGCCGAACCCAAACGCACAACCAAAAATCCCCTTGACCGAGAATCGCGCCGCCCTTGCTCGCCCAAACGACACCGACTGTCCCTCCCTTCGCTTACTGACCCTTGTGCGGCCACGCGACACAGTCGCGTTCACCTAAAACAAGCAGCCGCCACTTTTGAGTTAAAACCCTAATCGAACTTTTCTTACGATCTAGCCGTTAACTCACCACAAAACCTATATGGATGTGACCCCCTCGGCTCTCTCTTCAAAACCCAGAAAGGGTTTGTCGATCCGACAACTTCCACCGACGCGTGATGGACGACCGAGACTTCTTTGATTTTTACCAGTCAAACGACAAACTGAATCGAAAAATGAACACCACCAGTGAATTACGCTAGTCGAGAGCTTCAACATATATTTTTTCCATATTTTTCTGGGGACTTTGAATTTTATGCTTTGGATTTGATTTGCAATTGGATCTGGAAATATAGAATTTTGTCTGCCATTGAGAAAGAGGAGGAATAGAATGAATTTACGTACAGACAAATGAGAATTATGGAGGCTAGGGTTTATATCAGGATATTTATAGAGAAAGTTGGAATAGAATAAATGGATCGGGTTGAATACGCACTAAAGACAAAGTGGCCCAAAAAGCCCCCGGAACGAAATTGGATAAACCCATATATCAAAATAGGTGTTTTAAAATATTCCAAACGCAATGGAAAAGGTTTGAGGTCCAAATTGCATTGTATGAAGAAGTTATGTTAAAAACAATATTTTCCAAATTGATTTCAACTGCATTTATTTCAAGGCGTTTCGAGTCCTACGATCAAATGACAAGCCCGATCGCTACGAAATTGAAATCCTACAATAATTCACCATTACGGATCCGATGAAACTAGTTTCGTCGAAATCCGAGTCATTGGAAAAATGACTATTTTTACATTAATCAAATAGTTTAATATTAAATTAATTAAATCCAATTTTTAAATTTCAATTCTATATTCGACAATTCTTGTCATTTTTAATTTCTTAGTCATTCACATTAATTAAACTAAATTTAGATGTAAATTTAGAGTTAATTAGTTTATACATTTCAACGTTAAAATTTTAGTTTCGTTATATTCACAAACTATAAATTAAATTTGCAATACTCCCCTTTAATTGACTTTTCATTCAATTATTCAATCTATTAGTATCCAATAGATGAGACTACCATTGGATTCATACTCTATTACGTAAATATCTCCAAATTTCATCTAAATTTACATTTGCATAATATCTAAATATTTAATTTCATTTTATTGCAATTAAATCCAATTATAGTTCGAATCTCAATAAATTTATAAATCTTTATTTCCATTCTTGTATTCAACGTACTTTCTTTATTGTATTTCATTCAATTCATTATTACACCTGATGAAATCAACATTTGATTCAAAATCTATTATAACAATATCCTCACGTTCCATTTAGTTTCGATTAACGTAATAGTAAATGTTGAATTTTATTTATTTGCAATAAATTCAATTATTGAATTTTACACTTCAATCGAAATAATAAATCTTACTTCCAAATCTTTAAATCAACCAATTTTCATAAAATAAATAGGCTGAGCATAAATTACATCTTATAAATTAATCATTTTCAATGACAAATCAAATCTACCCTAACTGCATAATTTAATTCAATTAATTGTAATTGATTCCACATTAAATGTTATTAATTATAAATTGAAGCCTCAATAAATTCGTTTATTGATTTAAAAATCTAGCTATTCAATAAATAGACATTTTATGGGTATAAATAACATTGAATTATAATACATTTCATTAATGTATTTATTAAATTTATTTCAATTAACGTGCTACTTAATTTCCTTTGACTGCAAATTGATTTCCAAATTTTATTTAATAGACTAAATAAATAGTTAACCAAAAAATCGTTACCACTTAACATTCAATTTCACTTACAAGTTATCATTAACAACAATTGTTGCCATGGATTTGCATTTCATTTGATTTATAATAATTACCTTAGTTAACCTAAAAATAAGTTTACGTTTCTATTAATTTCCATTCACACTTCCGTTATTTCATATTACAATCGTTAAAGTAACGTTTATCATAAAAAACAACATTATATTTCTAATTTCATCTTTTATTTTTGTTAACTAAAATTTTATTAATCAATTTTATACATTTGTAAGTTTATTCTTTACAACCAATTATTACACATTACTTTATTACCTTTTTCGTCCCACTATAATCAGTGCACAAGATAACCAAGCATAGCAGATTTAAATACAATGGATAGGAGTTTCACTAAAATTATTGATAATTAACTTGTATTAACTTTGTTTCATTTTAATTTTAGCTATTATTCCATTATTAAATAAATTTGAATTCTCTTCTAGTAATTTTTTTTTTGGTAAATCACTAATTCAACATTCCCATTTGTTTCTTATATTAAACTTAAAACCAAGTATGCCAATTTACACAATTTCAATTAATTGCATTATAAAATTTAAATTGTAAATTTTAATAATCTTTGATACATCTAATTTCTATATTCGCTCCCATATAAATTAATAAGATTTTTATTTCTTTCTAAATTTATTTTAAAATCTTATTAATTTAATTCATTTTAAACATCGAATTTTTTATGGGTCATTACACTTTACTTATTAAAACTCAATTTACCGTGTCTGACTATCTCATCACAGCACTTAGGAAATTTCTATCGATAACGTTGGCCAAATGCATGGACCAGAATTCTTAAAGCACTAGACGGACAACCCAACACAAAAATTTATTATTATTATTATTTAAAGGAAACACCTAACATATCATACTCAAAATATTCTTTGTTTTTCCCAAAAACAAAATTTATTTTCTCTTAGAAACATACCTTTAATTTTTCTAAAATTTCAAAAGGCAATTTATTACTTATTCTCAAAATCAAGGAACACAAATAGAGCTCATCGAGATATTTCTAGAATACTCGATCCAGAAGATTGATAGGAATAGACTGGAGTGTTCATTATTCTAAACGGTATAAAGAAACACTCACAAGACTCATAACGAGTGCAGAATGAGGTAAGAGTAACGCTATCCTCCTCGATTCGTAGCTAATGGAAAATCAGTGTAGGGTTAAGCTGAGGAATGATCCTAGCACCCCACAATAGATTAACAAGAGAGAAATGAGATATAAGAGTAAGGTTAAGATATCTTCTCGAATGAGAAGAAGAACATTAACAACATAACATTACTTTGAGTGAAGTAATTTTACAAAGTATATCAACAATTGAGTATCCAAAGAGGATATCTCAAAAGGAGGCAAGAACGAATATATCAAATAAATTCAATGAATCGCCTCATTTCCCTTGTGGATATCCTCGTGGGAGGATGATCGAAAAGCTAAGAACCGCAAATGAAGTCAATTCAATATTCAATTGCTCGATTGGGTGTCATACCCGAACAGACTCACAGAAATCAACAAAGTCATAATGACTGGAATTCGAGATATATCATCAAAATCTCGAGACACAAGAGTTAATATAGAGACTTTGGAATCATCATTAACATTCCGAAGAACAAGAAACAATGAATCGGCCAAATTAGAATACCTAGATATAGAATCCTTCAATCACAGAATGTGGCTTGATAACATGCAAGCCACTCCATCTCAAGCCATTCCAAACTCTAGATAGAAAATAGCGGTCTAATTCACATGAAACGATAAGCTACAAGGAACAATCCCAAAATCCTCGAACATCACACCAAATGTTGCGGATCCCCTCAATAGGATTCGCAATTCTCAAAGAAATCACAAGATAAGAACGTCAAAAGGCATCAACAAATTCCTCCGATACGGATGAGTGTCAAGCACTCGTATCGAAGAGGACTCGAATAGAACAATCACAATTAGGATTACTCCTAGGATAAGATATAATCAATTTCAATTATGAAATACTATCGAATAAAATATATTCCTAGACATCCCAAACTTCTATCCCAAAGGACAAGATAAGATAAAGGACATGAAGATTGAGCGATTTGTAACACTTGTATTTCACTTAGACGTACCGTAATAGGTGTTTCTGTTCGGTGTTTATCATACATTGTTCTGAACTAGGCTCTGATGCCAAAAGGCAAATCTCATGTAATAACGCCAATAGGAAAATCTGAATAATAATACGAAAAGGAAAATCTCAAATAACGTCTGTGTAGGCATCTCAAAGATAGAACTTCCAAGAGTTCAAATTCTCGAAAGGTAATCGCCACAAATATATCAAATTGTTCAAAGGACCTATTTCGAAAATGGACGAAACATTAGGGAAAAAAGTCAAAGAAATCATCTCAAAAGTATTTGCACGTGCATGTGGCCGAAGCCTTGCCAAGTACTATTATCTCAAATAAGTACCTCGCCCGAAGGCAAAACGTCACCATATCAAATACGTCGCAATGGCAAATACGACGCAGTGGCAAATATGCCGCAATGGCAAACGTATCGAAGACAAATACGCCGCAATGGCAATGACCCAAAGTTCCAGTACTGGCACGCCGCAATGGCAAATGTGTCACAAACTCTCGAATATGAACCCGAATAGTGTTAACGTGCGACCCATACCACACGTTTGCACTAAACAGTTTACTAATCGCCAGTACATTTCACACTCAAAGTAGTAAAAAGTTTACCTCATCTCATCAGTAAACTCGATCTGAAGGTCAAAACGATCAAACGGACAAGTCATGAACTAATCAATACGATAAACGCATGTGTCCCATACCATGTGTTTTAACAAACCCTTTAATTCTCCTTCTCATTCGCTCGAATAACGCAAAAATGTGTATTTTATATATAAAATAATTTATTTGAGAAAACAAGCTTTTCAAACCATTTTCCGAAATCACTTTTGAAGATAATATTTGAAAATTCCCTTATTATTGAGAATAAATAGATTTTGTAGCTTAAAATAATTTAAAAGTATTACCAAATAATTATTTTAAATACCAATTTATTTTGAAAATTATTTCAAAATAGTTTGGAAAAATCTGTGCTCGAAATTAAAGAAATCACTCAAAACCATCAATCAAATTCAATTCAAATTCAATTCAAATTTGAATTTCAAATTCATCAAAACGTGGTAGCCTATTGATAGGCATCATAGCCCTCGAAATATTACAAAAACATGAAGTAAAAGTCAGTCAGACGGAAAAAGAACATAAAAACGCTTGGGTAAAATAATACCCAAGTCTGAAATCTTCTCTGGATTCAACTTTCGGACATAAAATAGGTGGCCGAACGACCTTTATTTGAACTAAAATTGGTGTGCACAAATTAGAAAATTTTATCTTTTAAAAAAAAGAATCAATGAGTTCCAGTAGAAAATGAAAAAGTTATGTTGTCTCAAACATGGACTCGGACCATGTTTGTAACAGTTCAACAAGAATGTGCCCAGGCCCGAAAATCCATTCTGGGTTCAACTTGCGGCATGAAACAAAGACCAAATGACCTTATATTGAGTTGAAATTAGGTATGCACATAGTATAAAACTTCATCTTTCAAAAAAAAATCAATGAATTCCAACTAGAAATGAAAACGTTATGATGTCTCAAACATGGACTCAGACCATGTATATAACAGTTCAACTACAATGTGCCCAGGCCCGAAAATCCATTCTGGGTTCAACTTGCAGGCATAAAACAGAGGACCAAATGACCTCCTATTGAGTTAAAATTGGGCATGCACATAGTAGAAAACTTCTTCTTTCAAAGAAAAAAAGAATCAATGAATCTTAATAAGAAATGATAAAGTTACAATGTCTTAGACATGGACTCAGGCCATGTTTGCAACAGTTCAGAAACAAAATATGCCTAGGCCTGAAAACCATCTTAGGTTCAACTTCCTGGCATAAAACAGAGGACCAAATTACCTCGGATTGAGCTAAATATTTGTAGGCATATAAAAGAAAACTTCAGATTTCGAACAAAAAAATTAACATGCAATTTGGATAAAATATGAGAAAGTTATGATATCTCAAAGTTGAACTCATGTAGTGTTTTCACTGTAAAACTCTTGGCAAAATCATGCTCCGGATCAAAATTCGGCAGCATATTTCAGTAAGCTATATGGGTCGAAATGACCTAAAATTTAGTATGCTTATAGTAGAAAACTTTATCTTTCATGCGTAAAAAAACCCGCAATTTCAGTAAGGAATGAAAGAGTTATGCTACCTCAAACATGGACTTAGACCATGTTTGCAACAACTCGACAAACATTTTTTACAGGCAAAAACCTGCTTTCGAGTTGATTTTCTACCACTGTTTTGCACATCTAAATGACAATATTTTTCAACCAAAATTTGGGAAAATGAAGTTCAACATGCAATCTATCAAATGCAAGAAAACCGGTAGCATTTCATTTTCGAAATCAAAAGATTTAAGTATGCAAAGAAGCAACTCAAACTAGATTTACAGAAAGAAAACTATCAATAAGGAATGATTACAAAAGCTCAAATTTTGATTTTTGAATCTTTTCTTCAGCTAGAAATTGTGATTTTATCACTCACCTTTCTGTTACGGATGATCAAACCTCGCATTTATGCTAAAAGGTTGAAGCTTTGAGGAGATAATGAATTTCAACAACCTGTAGAACTCAAAAACTGTGCATACAAGAAGAAGACTACTGCTAGAAACTTATTTCTCAAATCAGGAATTTAATAAAAACTCTTGAGTTTGGATATTTATTACCTTTAGATTTTCGCTCTAGATTGAAGAATTTTCAGTTAGCTTGAATTAAATTGAAGAAATTGGCTTAGAATTGATAATTTAAGTGATGGGTTCATTGTGCTTTCTATTTTTAGAAAAGAGGAAGAAGAAGAAGTAAATGAACATACTGGTTATTCCGTTTCCTTTCTCAATATTAATTTGTAAGTCTACTAACGGACCATGGACCTAATCAATTTAAAAGAAAACCATTTTGCCTAAGAAATCAATTCGTTTACATCTATATCACAGTATGTTATAAACAAATGCAATTTTCTTCCAATTTTCACACAAATAAAATAAGAAAATTTACACACATATAAAATAAAGTATTTTTCATCATATAAAAAAATTATTTTAAAAAATATATTATTAAAATCCTTTATTTAACATCTATGCAAAATTTTCGCAATTAAATGCCAAAGTCTACTTTTTTAACTTTTAAAATTCAACAAAATTTATTTTCTTACATAGAAAAATATTATAACCCATTTAAACTCAAATTTATAATTAAAACTTATTTCTAAACTAAATTTCATCTTTATATTTAACTAAACACTCTAAAAAATCACATACTTCTTTTAAAGATTATTAAAAGAAGTAATTGGCAGTAATTAATACAATTATAGCATTTTCTCTAAATAAAACTCATTTTCCATTCATTATTAACCCAAAAAATAAATAAAGCATTTAAACTTTATTTTATTATTTTAAATTCCAAAATTCATTGTTTATTCAAAATAAACAATTTTAAAATCTCTAAAAAAAATTAATTCAAAATATTAAATCATAATTACCGTTATAATTTAATATTTATAGGTAATCTTCAAACCAGGGTTGTTACAACACTACTTACGGCTTTTCAGCCTTGGAAGTTTCTACAGCCTTTCTGGCAGATAAGGCTTTGATTATGTTTGGGGAAAGACCCTCTCAAATCTTCGTTCACAACTCTCTTCTTTAGGTATGCAATGCCCGACTCTTCTTTCTCCGCTATTGTCTGAGCTCGTCTAACTTTTTGATGAATTTGGTCTTGACATTCTTATAGTCGCCAAAGAGCTACCCAACCTTACCTTTATACTCCTTGTAGGTTTTACAATCTAAAGTTTCAAATCAAATATCTTACACTCAAAAAAAATTAATCTTATAGAAAACAATTTCAGTATAAAAATACGAATACAAAACATATTTCTTATTTCTTATTATGTATCTATTATTATTTTATACAATTTTTGGTTCTGATGTCTCTTCATGAAGCAGAAGTGACCATTCATTCTCTTCATCCCAAATATGCCATAAGTTGCACCCATTCTCATTTGTTTGCCTTTTTCCTAATAGTCAAACCATTCAAAAGGAAGCTCGTACTATAAGGCCATAACGAACTCTTTGCAAATGCATTTGGTGATCCTTAACATTTAAGGATATCGAATAAGCTAACTTTACCTAAACATGTCAAACTGACTTTTCGGTGATCGAATTTTTACATAAAGATTGCAACTCTTGGTCTAGTGTTACATCTAACACAAAAAGATCCTTATTGTAATTAATCATATTGAATACACGATCAGGCACTATGGCTTATCGGTTGTATCATATACAACTTCAAACCCATGGCTTTTGTCCTAATATCATCTTTACCTTGGGGAAAGCTCAATAAATAAAGAAAGATTATTCAATCACACCTACCATTTCGTGATGGCTTAGGTACAGTGCACATATCATGAGGAAAGCTGAATAAATACATGCATGTATCTTACCACGTCTAATCTATGTATTAATAGTACAACACATAATATCTTTAGCTTGAGGAAAGATAAACAACTAAAGAGTATGTAAGTAATCTATTAGTATATAAACGGTAGTGGAAAACACATATATTAAAGATTCATAATCTTTAATATATTTGCTTGAGTGATATCAACTTACAAAATATTATATCCTCGTGAAATACTTTCGTGATTCAAGTATTTAACACATCCAAAATCATGATATACGTACTATATTTATGTATTTATTCCATAAATCTTATTAGCATTTATTACAGTTCCACTTTTTATTATACATTCGTATGATATAAGTTCAATTCATGTATAACATATATTAATTTTAGTTTACCTTATATAATATTCTTATATATAAAAAACATTAATTTTATTAATTAAATCTTAATTAATTAATTCATTAACATTTTAATTGATTTTGATTTTATTCATTTTAAACATTTTAAAATTGAATAAATATACTATAACATTTATAGTAATACATGTATCATAATACATGTATATTGTTTTGTTTATTAATTAACATTTAATTAATTTAAATGATGAAAATTTTTATATAAATTTCAAAATTTATTTATTAATTAACTTAAATATTATAAGATAAATTTATTTATATCATTATATAGGTTTTTAATTTAATTAGTTAATTTTTAATTTTTTGTTTATTTACTTAATCTAATTAAATATTATTATACTTTTTGAAAATAATAATTATTTTTTAAACATTTACGAAAAATACTTTATAACATTTGTGATTTTTTGATATATTTTAAACTTAACCTTTTAAATTTAAAATATTATTTATAATTTCAAAATAGATATTTAAAATTAGCCCAAAGCCCAAAATTAATTTAGGAGTTTGTACTAGGGAAACTTTTGGGCTTACCACTTATTTCAGGCCTAACTAATAGCTAAGTAGGGTAGAGTACTTGATTACCCAAATCCAACCTTTAACCGTACTTTTCTAGATAGCCTACTAAATGGGTAAGCTCTAATAAGTTAGCCATAATACTGCTAATTTGGACAGCATAGGCTATTGGACTCTAATATCATCGATGGAACTGGGCCAGCAAACAACGGGTTAAATGAATGAATTTTAGAAAAAATTCATTTTTTCGACCGTATTGGGCCTAAGAAGTCTATATTAATTTAGATCCAATTTAAATAATTTTAAATAAAATCTTTATTTATTAGTTTAGTTTACTAGAGACTTGATTTTATTACATATATAGTATATAATGTATATGTGTATCAAATACACACATGCATATATACTTCACATGCAACATATAGATATGTACATGGTTTAATGTCCCGGTATCTAAGTGGTGAGATTTAGACTACAATAGACACATTTGTCCCTTTATATACATATTTATTATCCATTTTATGGTGTTAATTACACACACACATACATACATATACATACATACATGCATATATATATATATCTACGTATGTATATCCGTGTGTGCGTATGTAGGTATGTATATACACATGTGTATATGTACATAAAACATTTATCTATTTAATTATGTTTATTTAAAACTGACTAATCCAAAAGGATTTACATTAACTTCTAAATATCTAAGGATATTTTAAATTTAAAGCTAGAACTAGATCTAAGAATATAAAAACTAAATTTCAAGTTGAAGTTCAAATTTCAACTGATAATATGTTAATCATCACACACACATATTCACAAAATATAAAGTTTTAATAAACATTTAAGACATTTTATATTTAATTTTATAATTTATTTATAAAAATTTAACTAGTAAATATAAATAAAATATGTTTAAAAATTATTTTTTTTGGCCAAAACTTCTTTTGATGAATATATTTTTTTAATTTATAAAATCCATGCTGATTTTATAGGAAAAAAACTTATTTCTAACATGTATATTAATTTGAAAAGATTTAAAATAATAGTAAATTATAAATTTTATTTTTTAATGAAATAAATAAACGCGCATATGTAGTTGCAATTTTTTAAATAAATATACATATGCATATATATAGATAAATTTTGTGATATATGTATATATGTATGTACGTATGTTAATTACTAAATACATATTTGATTTAGTAATTGTTTAAAATTTTATTTTAATTTACTAAATTTTTTTAAATTACCAACCTTTTATGTTTATAATTTAAATTTATACAATTTTTTTCATTTAAATAAACATTTATATATTAATAAGATCATACAATAAATATACACACATATGTTTGTGTGTGTGTGTGTAAATTTAGGATAAAGCAGAGATCTATTTATCCTTGCATATGGACATAGATGAATGTAAATATAACCTAAATGGTGTAGAGATTACCGATGAATGTGGCCTTGAATATGCATTTTGACTGTTAAATTCAAAATCCTAAGACGTGGTCCACAACATCCTTGAATTTGCAGCAAACAAGAGATGAATGCCACACTATAAGTTTTGATTTTGATTTAATTTTATTTTGGAAATTAAAAGGCAAATTTTCCTTGGGATTTTCAGCCAGGGGAGGTGGGTGGAGGATCAAAAAGTGAAACCAAAAATGAGAGGGGATGGATGGCTTATATAGGCAAGGAAATGTAGTAAAAGGAGGAGATTTGAATATGTTAATTTACCTTTTCTCCTTGCTAATTCAAAATCTGATTTTTCTAAAAATCTCCCTTTCTCAACCTTATTTGGTCAGCCATATATAGGCCTAATTATCCTATATATTTTCCAAAATAAATAAATATTTATTCATTTTAAATTAATAAATCTAATCTAAAATGTTGATGATATCGCATATCGATACGTGTATATATATAACTTTTTTATACGTACTTTATGAAATATCGATTCAAATTAATCAAAACAGATTTAACAATTAATGTTTCTTAAATACTTATTAATTATAGAAATTAAAATTTAATTAAATCATGTAGTATTTTGGTGTATTCAACATTGCGGTTGTGCGACTTATAGATATGAATTTAGTCAATGATTAATATAGAACAATTCGAATATTAACTTTCACACGTCACCTCAACAAGGTGACAGTTTGGATGAATTTACTTGTTACAAATTTTGGCTAAAATCCCATTTAACTATTTTAAGCCGTCATTGGTAGTAACGATTATTTACACCAATTCTTTTTGTCAAAACTATATCACATTATGACTTATGAAATATGGTTTTGATCAAAATTCTAATAATGACCCACTTTTACACAAAATCTCATAGCGGAACGAATAATTTATAATATACAACAAATCTTTTACACAAAAAAATTGTAATATATGTATGTACAAACATCAATTAGAGTATACTGACCTATTTCAGCCCAGACAGCTATAACAACTTATCCTCACAATTGCTGATGAATGCAATAAAAAAATAACCATATACACGGATATATCTCCAGCCTCAATTTGTCTCCTAAAACTTCAAAGCATCCAAACTAAATCTGCAATATGCGCTGTCTGACCCGAGCATTTTGGAAAAACAACGCCCAGGTCAGTCTGGTAAAACCGCGTGAGAAACTAAAATTATAAAGAATTTTATTTATTATAACTTGTAAAATCTTTTAAAATCAAAGTTATCTCGTAAGATAATGCTATACATAAACTTAGATGGGTTTTATCTTATGATAACCAAAAAAAATTCTATAGAAAATCCAGTAATATTATGATAACGTCTAAGGGTCAAAATAAAATATGAATATAGCTGAAATACTTGCATCTCACATTTAACATAGTTAGGATTATTAAGTCCATACGACACATATTGAAGAATGGATTCCATACAATGATTGGCTACTGGGGTACCGCCTTCATGGTGCATCCCAAGATAAAATAATCCTGAGGACCTCGTCGAGATCCCTTACTAACATATAATGGGCCTAAGACTTGACTAGTAGTACCGAATATGATCACTCCTCGTTGACCCGGAAGCATACAAAATGATATATCAATCTAGATAGGATGATCATACCCTACTTGGGAGCGACCCACTTAGCCCTGCTGCATCTCCCCTGTTTTAATCATTCTCGATTGATGAGGCTTGAGGCTACGTTTTACCTTTTATACAGCACTTCCCATTTGGAATGCTAACACTGCCCTCCAAGCAACAATGCAATGCCAACATTCATCAATACAAGTTGATCAGGACACGAATAATACGAAGGCACTACTTCTACCCATTTTGGAATCACCTTTAGGATTAGTAACAAGCAACCCTTGCACTTCAAAGAGCTCCGTCTTCCATTCCATCATCTTCAAGATGTCTTCACTTTGAAATGCTTAAGTTGGATCAAAGTGGTTTTAGGATAACATGTCTGATCCCGGTCTCTAGAAAACAACATTCGATAATTTCTGGTAAACTGAACTCTGGTTCTTTTGGAAATGAGCAGTCAAAGATAAGAGTGGAGAACACCTTCTAACCATTAATGGATGGATTTCCTTACTTTTTGTCCTAGAAGAATGAAACAAGATTTATACGCATGGTATAGCATCATGGAAGATGACCATATAATTCACGTATTTCCCTTGGAAATTTCCAAAGTTGCGTTTTGGTCCAAATTTGATAGTTGGTTATTTAACTATCAAATAACAACAACAAAGATTACATTTTCCATGGAAATCGTTAAGCCTCTAAAAATTTATCTTTCACTTATCTAACATTTTATAAAACCTAATCTAAAGGTCTTTCGAAACACTATTCCCAATGTAACGACCCGTTATTTCGAATCATTCAAATCAACAATCAGACACACATGTCAGACTTGAATTACTCAAAACAACAGATTGTTCGTTTATATTTGGCAAAACTTAGCATATACAGTAAATAAATCAATCACAGACAAAGAGTAGTGTTAACAATAAGCAGCGGAATAGATAAATAGTAGTTCATGAAGCTATTACCTAAACATTGGAGTTTGAAACAAATACAATAGAAATCCAATACATAGAAGTCACTAATACAAATGTAACTGACAAATTGAACATAAATAACTGGAAATAGCTGAAATAACTGAAAAGCTATATAGATAACAGATAGATCTCCAAGCAGAACTCCAAGCTCTAAAATTGAATCTCAAATGTTGTGACACAAAGTCTGACCCGAGCATAGAGTAAAACACAAAACACTCGAGTCGGGATTAACATTCTTATGCCAGTAAATCAACTCAAGTGACATGAAAAGTGAAATGCAATATAACTTAAAGGATGTTTGGGATTCCCATCCTTTAAGGATCCTTTAAACTATCTACATACATAGTACAATACGCTACATAGATAATGTCTATAGTAAAGTAAAATGCCAAAATTGAGTTAAGGCTTTACCTATATCCCCCTTAACACATTTTATATATATTCTCATAGTCTATACAATACGTAATTCCTCTGTAAACTGGAGGGCTATCAGAAGGTACTCCATAGGTACGGTACAAAACAAACTCGTAGAAAGCGCGATAAGGCATGTGACAAGGCATGCGAGGCAATGCCCAAGGTAGGATACTGCCATTTTGCACTCCCGGACTAGTGGTAACGCATAGAAGCTACTACTGCCCACCTTGAGACATACACCCAAATCAAATGTGCACCCAATGAAATCATAAAGTAATAGAATGGTATCGAAGAAGCATCCTCGATTAGAGGTGCGACCTCGCTTGGCCCGGTATAGCTCTTGCTTTAGCCACATCAAGCTGACTCGCGAGAGTTAGGGCTGCGTTAATATCTCATATAGAATCCTTCGCCAAACCATCCTACTTCATTCTGCAATCTCATCCACGTGCATAGTTGTTAAAGTGGTTATCGGTATTGGCAAAGAGTTTGACAATATCCGATCCCGGTCTCTTTAACACCCAAACGCTTATTTCACACTGTGATCATTTTATATTTCAAACCATTCTTTCTTCATATCAAAATATCATACTCATTTCAAAATCATATCACCTTTGAAATCATATTCACTTTTGAAATCATATCACTTTCGCAATCATATTTGCTTCCAAAATCATAACTGCAAAATAGTTTAAATCGTCATAGCAAAATATTCGCATCCACTAAATCTAAATCATAACAGTTCCAACTTAAATAGTTTAATATTGAAAATGGTTTATATTTTGAAATAGTTATAAATTAAAATAGTCTACATTTAGAATAGGTTATAGATTTAAATAGGATATATATTAAAAATAGTTTATATATTAAAAATAGTTTATATCGAAAATAGAATCAATTTAAAATTATTTCCTCTGGTTTCACAAATCAATTCAAATTCTCACTAAACCATATTTGATTTATATCGATTTCAAATTTAAACCACTTCCAATCCAATAGGTTTCAAAGTTTAAATATTCAAATAATTTGCAAATAACTCAATTTGATAATTTTCATTTATATTCCAAAAATTCAACTTTAATTTTATTTAAATTGGAAATATCCACTTAATCACTTTTAACAACATTTAAATAAAATCCCCGATTACAAATTTAAATCAAAATTAAATATTCGACTTCAGTTTTATTCAAATTTGAAATATTCATTTAATCATCTTTAGTTAACATTAAATAAAATTTCAAATTACAAATTTAAATCAAAATTAAATATTCCAATTCAGTTTTATTAGATTCGAAATTATTCACTTAATCAACTTTGTAAAAATCAAATTATTAAGTTATAAAAAATCCTATCTTTAAAAATCTTGAAATCAATAAGTTTCAAATCAACTCTTATTTAAATTAAATTACAAATTAATTCTTACTTAAATTCAATTATTAGCAAATTTAAATGTCAAGTCCACTTTAATTTATCTATCCAACCGTTATTTGTTAAAGTTATTACAAAATCTATTTTTAAATATTAATATAAATTTTAAATAAGTATCTTAAGATATATATATTTTTTTGGCACGGCCAGTATCTTAAGATATTATATATATATATATATATATATATATATATATATATATATATATATATATATTGTTAGTTAAATTAAATTAATAAATTTTATTATATCAGTTATTATTAAATTAAGTCTTATTATTAATAAGTCTCTTTTAAATCTTATTTGTTGGGCATAGGGGTTGAATGAATCCCTATCATTTATTATTAAAAAAAAATAAGAACATGAAATACAAGAGATTGACAGATTGTCAATCGACTACAAAAGTGGAACGAGATCTAGTGAAACCCAAATAGTAAACTGGGCAGAATAGAGCGCCACAGTTACTAAATTACATAATGGAATATATAGAAATAGATGCATAGAAACACCAAGCAGCAATCCCGAAGCATCATAACCCTACGCAAAAGCAAGAAGAAGAAACCAGAAAGCCTAGTTACATAAAATGGTCTAAACCACCAAGAGTAAAAGGTAGTCCAAAATTTAAAATTACTTTATTCAATGACCTGGCATGGGAATTGCAAAGAAACACGTTTTGTTGGAAAGCTATTGCAGTTCAACAGGCCTAATTTCATTCTTCTTGTGCTACGATGAGTGTTGGACGCTGGTGAAACAATCAGCATGGAGGAGTTGGGTTGCTTATTCAAAGAAGGCAGAGCTTTATACGCCATTGGCGGGAGAATATGGTCATAGCAATGCATTAGAGTTTTGTCAGTTGTTTTGGACGACGATTTTGCTTTGTGTTGGACGATCATTTTGCTTTAGATGAAGACGTAGAAAGCTTAATTGGTTGAAAGGTTTGAAAAATAATCTTTGCATTTCTACTAGTATTTTCATCGGGCACACGGTTAGCAGGGAGTGGAGTCAGAGCAGGAAGCAAGGCAGAAATGACACCGTTGAGCTCATCACGAGCCGCGAGGCAATTGCTTTGTCGATGTCAGTGGCTTGAGATAAATGAATACATGGTTGGGATGATACGTGCATATAGTCAGACGTGCTCGCATTGTTACTCATACTGACCATCGGATTATCAATTTCTTCACTTAAGTCTCCATCTTCTTTCTCAACATAATCATGTTTCAAATTAGAGGCCTCGTCTTTTGCTTTTTCAATGGAGACGGAATTCGAAAGAAAGACAATGTATGTTGTTTCCTTTTCATTAGTTTCCGACTCAACATGTTGAACACTGGAAGGATTTGCATTGTTTTTTCCAATAGTAACAATTAAATTTTTCTTACCATTAAATTAAGTAGACAAAATGTTTTCACGATTTAGCATCTGTAGTGGATCCAAATGGACTCCTATATCATCCGTATGGTTTTTCCTATGATTAGCTCTACTATTTTCTCCATTTTTTCATTGTGATTAGCACTGCTATTTTCCAAGTTATTCGTTCTTATTTCTCTGTAATAAGAGTCCTCTTCAATATTGTATTTGGGTCAGGCCTTCAGCCCATGCTTTCTCTTCTTTCTTTTATTTCTGCACATAGCATGTATAAATACAAGTAATGCAGAGATTTGTAAACTATGTATTCTTTCAATCAAAAACTGCAATAAAGAAAATAGATTCATTTTCTCAAATCTTAATTTGGTATCAGAGCTCTCTTGCCGAAAGGCATTTAATTCATCTTTTCTACCCCTTCATCACATCTTGAAGATTGAAAGGGGGTATTTCGTGTGACTCCTCAGAAAAGAATCATCATTGGAGTTCATATACCATTCTTGATCAAGAGCATCTGCTCTCATCATTGCTCTTGTGCTTCCTGGGTTTGGATCAGAGACATCTCTTCATTTCCAACCGGCGACAACAACAGCATTTCCATATTTTCTCTGTTCTACAGAAAAGTTTTTCAACCTGCGTATTATATCAATTTTATTGATATAATACACACCCACCATTTTCTTGATTCCAACCGACTTCTTGGTAGCAAACTGGTGTCTGCCACTCCAAGAAATTCAGTTTCTTGCAAAGATGGGAGACAATATTGAAGAATCTGAGTCAGTGACCTCAAGAAGGGAAGACAATGGTGCCACAAGCATCCCTGCACTGATTAAACCAAAAATCCATGCCATCACCATTCCTCTTGATGAAGATAACTACATCTTATGGAAATATCAAGTTGAGATGGCATTAAAAGGCTATGGCCTTCAAGAATTTGTGCAAGGGACCAAAGAAGTGCCTCCTGCAATCATATTAGATAAAGACAGAAATCCAGTCAGTAAACCAGATTATACTTATCATCAGAAACAAGATAACTTACTTGCATCATGGTTAATATCATCTGTAAGTCCCAATCTTTTATCTCAAATTGTTGGGTGCAATACATCATATGAGATCTGGTCCACTATAGGCCAGATTTTTAGTTTTCAATCATCTACTAGAATTATGCACTACAAAAGAGAACTACAAAATGCTAGAAAAGGGGACATGCTCATGAGAGAATACATCACCAAGATCAAGAACTTATGTGACAGACTTGGTGTAGTGGGACATAAGGTTGCAGAAAGTGATCAGATACTCACCCTCACTAGTGGTTTGGATGAAGAATATGAGTCACTTGTTACATTCATAGCTACACAACCTGTGCTACAAATCTGCAGTATGTACATGCTGCCCTTCTTGCTCATGAGGGAAGAATTGAGCAAAGAAAGGCTATACAAGGAGATGTTAACATCAACCTTGCGGTAAATACAAGAAACAAGAACCAATCAAAGACATCCAACAATTCCAACAACCCTGGTTCTCAAGTTCAACGTGGAGGTCGGTCTCAAAGAGGCAGGGGCAGAGGAAGGTTCAATAATTACAGTAGAATAAAGTGTCATATTGTGAGAAAACAAGACACATGGCAAACAAGTGCTATTTCAGATTTAACACTGAATACAATGCAGGACAGCAAGGACAATCAAGCCAAAAGACACATAATGCAAACATGGTTCAAGTAAACCAGCAAAGCAGAAGCAACACAGATGATACAAGTGAAGATGCAATCAAGAATGATGATGCAAGCATAGATGATTGGTTCCCAGATTCAGGTGCAACAAACCATATCACTAACAACCTTCAGAATCTTAACTTAGGGAACAAGAAATACACAGGTATGCATTATGTTCTTATGGGTGATGGTGAAGCCATAAAAATATCACATGTTGGAACTGGCAGTGTTAAAGGTGGTAGGACTCTCTTTTTAAATAACTTATTGAGAGTCCCCAGGATTAAAAAGAATTTAATAAGTGTCTCTCAATTTTCCAAGGACAACAATGTGTACTTTAAGTTTCACCCAAAATTTTGTCTTGATAGAGACTTACTAAATAAAAATATACTGCTACAGCGTGAATTGGACAAAGGTCTTTACAAGTTCAGCAACATGGGCACAAGAAAACCCACTAATAGGGCAACTTATTCTAATCCTGTTAACTTCAATGTTGAAAAAGGAAATAACACTCCTAGTTTGTGGCATTGTAAACTTGGTCACACTAAGATTGATATTGTAAAACAGGTTCTGAATGAAAATAAAATCAGTTTTAAAAAAATTTATGTTCCTTTTATATGCTCACATTGTCAAAAAGGGAAAAGTCACAAATTGGCTTTTGCTAAATCAGAAACTGTATATAATGAGCCACTAAGATTAGTGGCAGCAGATCTTTGGGGTCCCGCCCCTGTATCATCAACACAAGGGGACAGGTACTATCTCTCTCTTGTAGATTCTTGTACTAGATTCACATGGATATATTTTCTTAAGAATAAGTCAGATACATGTAATGCTATCAGACACTTCATCACTTATGCTGAAAATCAACATGGCAGTAAAGTTAAAGTCATACAAACAGATGGTGGTGGTGAGTTTAAGGCTTTGAAAACATTTCTTGATAATAAAGGGATCATACATAGGACTACCTGCCCACATACATCAGAACAAAATGGTCAGGTTGAGAGGAAACATAGACATATAGTTGAAACAAGAATAACACTTTTATCTCAAGGGTCACTACCTATGAGATATTGAAAAGAAGCTTTTGCTACTGCAGTGCATCTCATAAATAGGATGCCCACAAGATTGCTGAATAAACAATCTCCATATGAGAAATTGAATAATGTTAAACATGACTATAATCATATGAAAATGTTTGGTTGTCTATGCTTCCCCTAACTCAGGCCATATAATAAGCATAAACTGAACCTAAGATCTAGTGCTTGTACTTTTATAGGTTATGCATATAATCAGAAAGGATACAAGTGCTTAAATATAAATGGGAGAATGTACATTTCAAGACATGTGGTTTTTGATGAATTTTTTTTTCCTTTTGCAGATAGATCAAAGGAAAAACAACAAACAAGCATTAAAGCAATCAAAGTACCAATGATTCCAGAATTAACTGAACTGGCAGGTGAATTTCAAGACAATGGCAGTAATCATCAATATGAAGAAACATCCATCACTAGCACAAAGACTGGTTACAGTTCAGACAAATTGAACTCAAGCAATGTTCATCACAGCTCACATATCAACCAGGAACAGCAAACAGGGCATGAACACAATGAAAATGACTACTCAACAACAGGCGACCATAGTGGACATTCAGTAACTGAAAACACTGGTGATCATAGTGGACATTCAACAACAGAAAATACTGACAGCCACAGTGAAGGTGTGAATCAATCACAACCAAGGGGTGGACATCCTATGACCACAAGGTCCAAAAGTGGGATTTTTAAACCCAAAATGTATGTTGCCATCCTCAATGAAATTGAACCAACTAACTATGACCAAGCAGCAAAAGATGAAAAGTGGAGAAAGGCTATGGATGGAGAGTATGAGGCTTTAATTAAAAACAAAACATGGAGTTTAGTCACACCACCAAATCACAAAAACATTGTGGGAAGCAAATGGACATACAAAATCAAGAGGAACACAGATGGCAGTGTAGCTAAATACAAGGCTAGATTAGTTGCCAAAGGGTACACGCAACAATTTGGTTTTGATTTCAAGGAAGCATTCTCACCAGTCATCAAACCAGCTACTATAAGAATAATTATGACTATTGCATTACACAAGCATTGGAAAATTAAGCAGTTAGATGTACATAATGCTTTTTTAAATGGTGAACTTCAGGAGGATGTGTACATGCAGCAACCAACCGGATACTACTCTGAAGCACGAAGCACACATCACACATGTATGCAAATTACACAAAGCTATATATGGTCTAAAGCAGGCCTCAAGAGCATGGTATGAGAAACTGAAAGTCACTTTGGGCAACATGGGTTTCAATGCAACTAAATCAGATAACTCACTATACATCAGAAGTAGAGGTCAAAATATCATTTACATACTAGTTTATGTAGATGATATATTGATCACTAGTGATGACATGGCAGAGATAAATCAAGTTTAAAGACTTAGGAGAAATCAACCAATTCCTGGGGATACATGTTCAAAGAAAGTCAAATTCAAGTTTGTTTCTATCTCAAAAGCAGTACATATTAGAAATCCTTATCAGGGCAAAGATGGACAAGGAAAAATCACTTGCTACTCCTATGACAAGCAATTTACACTTATCCAAATACATAGGTGAACCTATAGATAATGTTAAGTAGATAGAAGCATTGTCGGGGCATTACAATATGTTACAATCACGCGACCAGAAATATGCTATAGTGTAAATCAAGTTTGTCAACACATGCAAAGACCTTTGGATACTCACTGGAGGGCTATTTTACGTATATTGAGATATTTACGAGGAACTATTAATTATAGACTACTATTAAAATCAAGTAAGGAGATTTCGATACAAGCTTACAGCGATGCAGATTGGGCAAGCGATTTAGATGATCTCAAGTCCATTACAGGGCACTGTGTTTATCTTGGATCCAACTCGATATCTTGGTGTACCAAAAAGCAACCCACAATTTCCAGATCGAGTACGGAGGCAAAGTATAGGGACCTTGCCAGCGTGACAGCGGAGATTATGTGGACAGAAAGTCTCCTTTCAGAATTAGGGCTACGGTCATCTAAAACCCCCACCGTCTAGTGCGATAATATGAGCACAATATCTCTGTCGATGAACCCAGTACAACATTCAAGGACTAAACATATGGAAGTGGATCTCCAATTTGTTCGTGAGAGAACCGAAGCTGGAAAGCTTCAGGTAAACCACGTGCCATCTCTATTTCAAAAGGCTGATGTATTGACCAAGGCGTTATCTAGCAAGAATTTCGCTCGATTTAGAGATTTTTTATGCATTGTTAATTGCGGCGATAGGAGTAATGAGAAGGAAGACGCGAAGACTGTTGTGAAACCCTAGCATTGTTTGAGGCAGGGTAATAAGAGTCCTCTTCAATATTGTATTTGGGTCGGGCCTTCAGCCCATGCTTTCTCTTCTTTCTTTTATTTCTGCACATAGCATGTATAAATACAAGTAATGCAGAGATTTGTAAACTATGTATTCTTTCAATCAAAAACTGCAATAAAGAAAATCGATTCATTTTATCAAATCTTAATTCTCTGTTCTGCACTTTAATTGTTCCGAGCGAGAAGTAAACTGGCAGTCAATCGTAGTTGATCTAACCATGTTTTTACCCTTTAAATTCCTTTTTCATACTTTAATCCAGACTTGTTTTCTGTTTTTCATAGGAGGTTTGCTACATTTATTTTTTGACTTCTATCATCAACTCTAAATCCAACATTAACTTTGTACAGCTTCTTAGTTTGAGTAACTAATTTATCATTGACCACTATATCACAACCCTTCCCCTTAGAGTAAACAGTACAACCTAACAGATCATGTCCGAAAACATTGCAATGAATACATATCATCGGTTTCCACAAATAGATCACTCTAACGTAATATAACGTTCCATCTACCATTTGCATGGGAAATTTTTCAGGCAGCACATGATAAGGGGAGACCTCAACCATGCACTTGGCATACTCTAATCTATTTAATCTTTCTATAGATTCGTCCATACATAGAAATTTGCCTACTCTAGATGTTAACTGGCTTATACCCATCAGGGACCAAGCATAAATTGGTATATTAAACAATTTGATCCACACTTAATACTACAACAAGAATTACCTGTAGCGGAATCCCATGGCTTAACGATGAAGAGTTTGTTCCTCATGATTATAGGGTCTGCCTCAAGTATCATATTCCGATCCTCGTTATTAGACATAAGAAAGAAGAATAAGAATCTGTTTGATTTTACTTTAATGGATCCCTTCAATTTCCAGATTCATTTCAAGAGATCGATGACTACGGCGAATGGCAAGGGCTCGTCGAGGAAGAAACTAACAAGGTAGTCACTCCACACTTCAACACCAACTTGAATAATGTCAAAAGTTGGAATGAGGGTTTCACTAGAGTATATAAGCTAGATATCATGCGACAAGAACCTTCCTGCATTTTTCGGCCTCGTTGTGAATAAAGTGGACCACATGGGCTTGGTCGGCGGCGCTAAAGAGACCGACGATGATGAAACAAGGTTAGAAGAGAAACAATTCAGAGGAGCGATAGAGGGCGAGATGGTGGAGGGGAGTGGAGGGAATAGAGGTGGAGGGAGGTCAGGCTTAAAGGGACACAGGAACGAGCGGCAAAACGTCAGGTGATGGGGATCGGTGAGAGGCGATAGAACTAGGAGTAGAAATCGAGGAGGAAAGAGGGGAGGGGACGGGTTGTAAAAGAGGAACGGCTGCCATTTAAATTCTCCTTGACTTGAAATTTTGCTACATATAAAAATCTTATTTTATATATTTTTAAAAATAATAAAGTTATAAGTAAAATTTCATAATTTTCATTCTAAAATTTAACTTGTAATTTTTAAAATTTCCAAAAACATATAGTTTTAAAATTCTAAGTTTTATACATATATTAAAACTAAAATATTTCTATTATATTTAAAATCAGTATTTAATAAAACTCATATATTTCCTTTCAAACCTTGGAAATCATTTTCAAAATATAGGCCAACAGTGTCCATATATAATTTCTATCTTATAGTTTAAGTGATATAGATATTTGTCATTTCAATCCACAATTTAAATTTAATATTATGCATATATATCATTTCAGCCCGCAATCCCAAAATTTAAATTCAATAAAATCACTTGGGTTTATCATTTCAATCCATAACGATTTTTCTCTAATCTATAATATCTTCGGGTATGTATCGTTTCAACCCATAGGGAATTTCTAATTAAGAGAGAACTTGCAGTGTGAGAATATAAAATAATAGCACAAAATAATATAGCATACCAATGGCAAATATGATCAAAATTATCAAATTAAATATGATATACATATACTAACAGGTTATCAGTATTAATAATGTCAATTATAATAGGTGAACAAATGCAATACTTATCATATCATATTTAAACGATTTAAGTACTAACAAATTCAATTTTAACAACATATTTCGACATATATGTGAACTAAATTTACTAAATATTAGAACGTTTATCGTGAGTGATTGGTCACCTTTCGAGGCTAGAGAGAAAGCTAAGGATGATGCAAGCGGACACGGACACGCACACGAAGAAAAGCAAAAGGTTGATGCGACCAATTCTGGATAGCGACGAAACAAAAGAAAATCACGATGAACAAGATTCGATGAAAATCAAATATATAAGTGAACTTATATATATAAGCTATATATATATATATATTTCAAATAGACTTTAAGCTTATAAAACTATTAATAAGAAAAATTATAAAACATAGAATCATAACTCACATTTTTTTTTCAAATGGAAAGGTGAGGCTGGAGCAAGGCTGAGAGCAAGCATATATATGCAAATATATATATATATATATAGAAATATATGTGTGCATCTTGGTTCAAACATATGGTATACATATGCTGCTGCTAGGTGCATGGGTCTCAACCCAAAACGGCTGAGGGAACTGAATGTCGAGTAGTGTTCGGCAAGTGGAAGAAGGAGGTCTGGACGTGGCAGTGGTTGTTAGGGTATTAGGGCCAAGGTTAGAGGCTATTTGCGGAGTGTAGGTAGAGCAAATGGGAACAATCAAGTCCGCGGGTGCGGCGTAGTGGAAAGGAGGCTTGGGTTCTGGTAAAAAGACTCAGGTTCGATTCCTACTATGCGCTTCCCTATCCTATATAATTTACCCGGGGGTATGGGGGCTTGGATCAGCGGACGGCTTTACTATACCCTCCTAAGGAGTTTACCGGTCCGTCGGGTTCTCCTGGATATTCAAAAAAAAATAGGAACAATCAGGAAAGTAGGATCAGGTAAGCTTTCGAGTTGGGACAGGCGGTTGTCGTTGATGGTGAGGTTCGGCAAGGAGGGGAGGCAGTCGGTAGGAACAGGTGGTGGTGGATCTGAGGCACGGCAGAAGATGAAGGGCACGGGTGCTTTGGTGATGTCAGCTCGGAGATGTGGTGTGGGTTCGAGTGGCATCAGGGGATGTTCGGCAACTTGAGTTTCAGGGTGTTGGCTCATGCGTGGGAAAGGGTCTAGGTTGGAGGCGGAATGATGGGGTGGCTGACGTCAGTCTAATGGCGGATGGTTGGACCTGGTTGATGAACATGGGGGGAAAGAGTGCATGGCGGAGCTTGGTCGTGGGATCTGGAGGGTCAGTGAGGAGTGATCGAAAGGAGCGGCTGCTGGTGAGGTCATAGGGCTAAAGGCGGACGAGCAGGCTTTGCAAAGGAAGATGGATGAGCACGATCTCCATAATAATATAGGCAACTTTAATATATTCTTTTTATAAACGACAAAGAGAAGAGAAAGTCAGGCTTCGGATTTACCTTTGATTTAAATATATTTTCTTAGTTAAAACAAATGAACAGAGCCAAAAGAAGCAAATGAACAGATATATTTGACACATAGGGTAGAAAAGATCCAAAACATGAACCCAGAAATTATAAAAGTGAATGGCTATCTATATGCAACTGGTAGATAGATAACAGCGCATAGGAAAACCAAAAGTTTAAAATTGGTACCGATACAGCAAACTACACGAATGAATATACTATGGAGATCAGCAGGACGAGACGAATAGAATGGTACACGGATATGAACAATATAGTCATCCTATCAAAAGTTAATATTTACTGTCAAAATGCTGCTAAAACGCCGAAATTAAGATAAAAGGAGCTGTAGCAGTCCAAATTTGACGAAACAAAATACGATGCCTCACTTAAAAAATGATTTACATTTTTATTATATAAAAATATTCATATTTCGAAATATTTTATTTACATCAAATTAACTAATTTAAACTGAAATTGAAAATTACACAACAGAACTAACTTTCATATTTTCTAAATGAAAATCTGCCATTCACTATG
Source organism: Allium cepa (assembly GCA_030765085.1). Classification (NCBI taxonomy): domain Eukaryota; kingdom Viridiplantae; phylum Streptophyta; class Magnoliopsida; order Asparagales; family Amaryllidaceae; genus Allium; species Allium cepa. The sequence continues at coordinate 583,671,045 of CM060940.1, forward strand.
CTTCAATACACGCATACCAAACTTCAAATTTTCATTGAAAAAAATTATTTGTTTAATTTCATAAAATTTTTATTTAATTACGTTATTAAAATAGTTAAAATTTCCAGGTCGTTACACTCTCACCCACTTAAAACTTTTCGTTCCCGAAAAGGAATGAGATAGGAGAAGATAAGCAACGGAAAGGAACGATAGATTTGAAATATATACTACTAAATACAACAATTAATTCAAAATCATTAAATTTCATTGGTTTTAAATTGATTATATTTAACTAATTTGGTTTCAATACATTTATTCGGTAAATAAATATTTAATTGGTCTACATTCAATTTATTTACCATTAATTTATTAACATTTGTTAAAAATTCTCTTTCAAAACAAATTTTATTTTATTTAACTTATTTATTAAATCTATTTGGCTTCACTTAAATAAATTCCAGTTCATAATTCAAGTCTAACTATTTTTGAAATTTACTTTTGTATCAAAAATAGTTTTCAAAATATAAATTTATTTATTACCTGTTTAGTTTCTTAAGTTCATATTTATTCAATTTATTTCTCTTAACGTATTTTATAACATAAATTAAGTGTATAACATTTATTATAACCACTCAAATTTAATTTAAAATTTTCCTTAACAAAATTTCATTTTGACATCATATTATTTAAATTTATTTTTGTGTATTATTCAATTACATGTTCTCATTACATTTAGCCATTTTTCTAGTTAAGTTTTATAAATGTTTCTGAGTGTAATTGATTACTATACAGATTTAACATTATTTTTCAACATTTATATTAAGAAAAATTTAGTTTGAACATTTTATTACTTAAGCTTCACTTGGATAACATTCAATTACATATTCTTATTGGCATTTTTAACTCTTAAATATTTCAAGTAAGTTGTATATGTTTTAGAAAGCAATTGAGCATTATACAAATTAATTTTATCCTAGTTCAACTGTTTCAATATCATTTCTCATTTTAAATACTTAAGTTATTCAAATTTTTTACTTCATTTCAATAATTGAAAACCATCACTTGACATAAACTTCAAAGTTAAATTTTTGGTTTCGCTTTAAACAACATTGAAAAATATATATATATATACATATATATATATATGTATATATATATACGTTATACATTAAATAATATTCAAGAAATTCAAATAAAATCCATTTTCCAAAATAAATGTGTAGAAAAGCTACTAAGTGGTCTCCCCACATTGAGACTCGAAAATGAATGTCGATGATGTTGCAGTCATCATTGAAATTGTTTTCCAGTGATTAAAGAGGAGAGTATTGACTTACTTCTTTTAAAATTCTTTGGAAACATTTCCATTCAAAAATTCTTTCAAATAATATATTTTAAAAGCTTTAAAAATCCAAATTTTGAAAAATACTGAAAATTAAATCCTCGATTCCTTAATTTAAATTCATTCAATGTAAATCAGATTTATAAACCATGCTCATAAAATTTCATCTCCTTATAATATACAATAATAGTTAATGGTTTAGAAATGTTAACAAAACAGTAAATGAAAATCTAGCATTATCATTTCTAACAACTAATTTATTTAACCATCCAATTTAAGAAAATTATACCTTTATATATATAATATAGTCATACATAAAATTATTTCATTTACCAATTTCGAAAACAATATTGTGTTAGTTTGCTATGTTCAAGTGTTTTGGAATACCTATCAATAGCGTTGGTCAGACGAATCAATCAGAACCCAATATTCAAACATAACAACTCAAACAACACAATATACAATATTTTTTTCAATTACAAATACACTCCCTCACGGGATGATTCAAGAATGAACTTTAAGAACCAAGATAGAGATTCAAATCTAGAGAAACCCTAATCCAAGAGAACTCTAACAGGAAGATAGGCTTAAAAGGAAGATAAAATAATTAAATTACAAAAGACGAAAGATGGATAGACTTATATTAATCGCTGTGACCTTAAACGGGCCAACCGAGACTTAGAAAATGAGAATATCATCAATGAAAACTAAGACAAACTGGTTGAGAACATCGCGGAAAATGCGATTCATGCGATTGACAAAGAAGACGAGAGCATTGGTTAATCCAAAGGGCATGACTAACCATTCATAGACACCATTCGTCTAAGAGGAAGGACAATAGGTCGAGGTTCGAGAATAAGATCGATGCGGAATTTAATTTCCTGCTTGGGAAGGAGAGACGTGACTTCAACAAAACATCAGGATAATCCCAGACTATCGGGATGAAGTCAAGATCACTAAGTTGAGAATTAAGCGAAAAGATTAAGCTGCCTGCAAAAATCCTAAGGCAATCGACATTCGACCACAAAAGAATTACGTTGGACGTCTATTAGAGAAATGATTCGGGCTTTGCAAGAGATAACATAACAGAATCATAACCGAGGACACAGAAATCTCTAGTAAATCAACGCTTGTTGTAAAGGGTTTTCATCCCCTTTACAAATCATACTAGGGTTGGCGAGACCGCCGATGGGATTACTTACACAAAAGGGTGAAGTTGCAAAACTGAGGTAGCAAGTTGTGCTTAAATTTATTATAGAGATCAACAGAAATAGAGCTATGGGATGCCCCAGTATCAAGAAGAACACGAACAGGAAAAGACACGAAAGGATTTCGGAACAGAGGGAGGGTTCCAAAATTCCAAGGAAACCCAAATCCAGGAGGATCCAAGCGAAGAAATTTTAAGCTCGAACGAAGATGATTCTATGATTAATTTTCACTCCATATGCTATGTTTTGCCTAAACCAAAGCTTTGATACCAACTATAGCGACTCGTTATTTCGAACCATTCAAATCGACAATCAGACACACATGTCAGAGTTGAATTGTTCAAAACAACAGATTGTTAATTTATATTTGAAAAAACTGAGCATATACAGTAAATAAATCAATCACAAAATCACAGAAATAGAGTAATATTAACATAAGCATCGGAATAGATAAATAGTAGTTCATAGAGCTACTACATAAACATCAGAGTTTGAAACAAATACAACTAAAATCTAACACATAGAAGTCACTAATACAAATGTAACTGACAAGTCTGAACATAAATAACTGGAAATAGCTAAAATAAAAGTAAAGCTGAACAGATAACAGATAGATCTCCAAGAAAAACACCAAGCTCCAAAGGTGAGTGTCAAATGTTGTGACACTCAGTCTGACCTGGGATAAAGTAAAACATAAAACACTCGAGTCGGAATTAACATTCTTATGCCAGTAAATCAAATCAAGTGACATGCCAAGTGAAATGCAACATAACTTGAAGGATGTTTAGGATTCCCATCCTTTAAGGATCCGTTAAACTATCTACATATGTAGTACAATACACTACATAAATAATGCTATAGTAAGAAAAATATCAAAATAGTGTCAAGGTGTTACCCATATCCCCCTCAACACACTTTTATGTATATTCCCGTAGTCTATACAATACCATAATTCATCCATAAACCGGAGGGCTATCAGAGGGAACTTCATAGGTACGGTACAAAAAAAACACGTAGAAGGCGCGATAAGGCAAGTGACAAGGCACGCGAGGCAATGCCCACGGTAGAATACAACTGTTTTACACTCCTGGACTAGTGGTAACGCATAGCAGCTACTACCGCCCACCTCAAGACACACTCCTAAATCAAAGGTGCACTTAATCAAATCACAAAGTAATATAATGGTATCGAAGAAGAATGCACGATCGGAGGTGCGACCTCACTTGTCCGGTATAGCTCCTGTTTTAGCCACATCAAGCTAACTTGTAGGAGTCAGGGCTACGTTAATACCTCATATAGAATTGTTTGTCATACCATCCTACTTCGTTCTGGAATCTTCACCACGTGCATAGTTGTTAAAGTGGTTTCGGTATTGGAAAGAGTATGACAATATCTAACCTCGGTCTCTTTAACAACCAAACGCTTATTTCACACCGTGGTCATTTTATATTTCAAACTGTTTATTCTGCATATCAAAATATCATATTCATTTAAAAATCATATCACCGTCGAAATCATATTCACTTTTGAAACCATATCACTTTCGAAATCATATTCGGTTCCAAAATTATAACCATAAAATAGTTTAAATCATCATAGCAAAATATTCGCATCCATTAAATCTAAATCATAACAATTTCAACTTAAATAGTTTAAATACTGAAAACAGTTCATATTTTTAAATAGTTATAAATTAAAATAGTTTATATTTAAAATAGGTTATAGATTTAAATAGTATATATATTAAAAATAGTTAATACATTAAAAATAGTCTATATATTAAAAATAGTTTATATCGGAAATAGTTTCAATTTAGAATTGTTTCCTCCAATTTCATAAATCAATTCAAATTCTCATTAAACCATATTTGATTTATATCAATTTCAAATTTAAACCACTTTCAATCCAATATGTTTTAAAGTTCAAATATTCAAACAATTTACAATAACTCAATTTGATAAACTTCATTTATATTCCAAGAATTCAACTTTAATTTTGTTTAAATTGGAAATATCCACTTAATCACTTTTAATAACATTTAAATAAAATCCCCAATTAAAAATTTAAATCAAAATTAAATATTCAATTTTAATTTTATTTAAATTTGAAATATTCATTTAATCATCTTTAGTTAAACATTAAATAAAATCTCAAATTACAAATTTAAATCAAAGTTAAATATTCAAATTCAATTTTATTAGATTTGAAATTATTCAGTTAATCACCTTTATAAAAATCAAGTTATTAAGTTATAGAAAATCCTATCTTTAAAAATCTTAAAATCAATAAGTTTCAAATCAACTCTTATTTAAAATAAATTACAAATGAATTCTTATTTAAGTTCAATTATTAACCAATTTAAATGTCAATTCAACTTAAATTAATATATCCAACCTATATTTATTAAAATTATTACAAAATCTATTTTTAATATTAATATAAATTTTTAATAAACATCTTAACATATTATATATATTGTTAGTTAAATTAAATTCTTAATAAATTTTATTATCAGTTACTATTAAATTAAATCTTATTATTAATAAATTTCCTTTAAGTCTTATTTTATATATTTTTAAAAATAATAAAGTTATAAGTAAAATTCTATAATTTTCATTTTAAAACTTAATTTATAATTTTTAAATTTTCCAAAAACATGTAATTTCAAAATTCTAAGTTTTATAAATATATTTAAAATCAATATTTAATAAAAACCATATATTTCCTTTCAAACCTTGGAAATCATTTTCGAAATATAGACTAACGATGTTCGTACATAATTTTCTATTCTATAGTCAAGTGATGCGGATATTTATCATTTCAATCCGCAATTTAAATTTAATATTTAAGGGTATATATCATTTCAATTTACAATCCCAAAATTTAAATTCAATAAAATGCTTGGGTTTATTATTTCAACCCATAATAATTTTCCCCTAATCTATAATATCATTCGGGTATGTACCATTTCAACCCATAGGGAATTTCTAATTAATAGGGAACTTGCAGTGTGAGAATATAAAAGAATAGCATAAAATAACACATATCAATGGCAAATATGATCAAAATTTTCAAACCAAGTATGATGCACATACTAACAGGTTATTGGTGTCAATAATGTCAATTATAATAGGTGAAATAAATGCAATACTTATCATATCATATTTAAACACTTTAATTATTAACAAGTTCAATTTTAATAGCATATTTCAATCTCATGTCATGTGAATTAAATTTACCAAATATAAGAATGTTAATCGTGGGTGATTGCACACCTTTCGAGGCTAAAGAAAAACAACGACGTCACTAATTAAGGTATAATAATTTAAACAATGTTATTAATTAAAATAATGTAATTTAAATTCAGTCTATTTTAACATGTCATAAATTTTATATTTTGTTAAGTTATCAACAAGTTTAACTAACGTTGTACTCGTCAATAATAGAAGAATGCAAAAATTCATGTGACTATCGGGTAAAATATGAGCGAGAAATTGCTTTTCAAAGTTCAAGTTATTAAAAATCAAATTTAATTTAAAATTTCTTACTGAGCTTCACATGGGTCGAGCCCACTTAAACTCCAACCTGCGCCATTTCCAAATACTCCTTCTCCCTCCCTCTTCTTTAATTTTCCTCCATCCACCATTTGTACATGGCTATGCACCTTGCACCGCAATTTGCTTCATCGATCATTGATCTAAGACCACACGTGAATCCCCTTGCTAAGCTCGTTCCTTTGCACCCACCGCCTCAGCCTCCGCCCCCTTCGCCACAAACCCGACTGAAACCCAAAGAACAAAATGCATCATGTACCCTCAAAAGTTGCGCAAAAATTTAGCACCGATTCCCACCAAAATTTCACCGACCGAGCGCCTCTCCTCTACGGATACAATGTCACCTTCTGTTTCGTGCATCGAAGCCTAAATATCCGATTAAACGCAACCCTAGTCGCCAACCATCGTCGATCGTCATCATGGAATGTTGTCGAACTTACACCAAATATACTAAGTCGTCATACGATCCTAACGACGCATACGGCGTTGATCGATTCAAAGCGAATCGAGAAAATTAAGTTTTTGAAGTTTATGAAAAATATATGTTGCTTGTTGTAAATTGAAGATATCTCGATCGCTGCTCGACAAGACCAAGCGCGATTTAGTTTTAAAAATACTAGATGAGATATGAGCAACTTCATGTTGGACGATTGAGTTGAAAGTGAGTGAATTGGAGTGTGTTGATTTTTGAAGATGATGAAGAGGAGTTGTTTTCTCATTGTTAGAGATAATTTGTTTACTGATAATGGATAAAAGAAAAAGGTATCATGACCGTGTGTTTATATAGGCAGGCAAAATATGATGGGTAAAAGCAAATCCCTCAGTCCAGGGCTACAAATATGGCAAGGATCAAGGGCAAACAAGATCAAGTGAGGGGAAAAGCAAGGCTAAGAGTAGGTAGAGCATGGGGACAGGCAAGGAGAATGGATCATGTGCACGTGCACTGTGTATTGTATGGGTTGATTTGAGTTTGGGTGTGTTCAGGTGTGACCGCTACATGATAATAGGTTATCATATGGGCCGTGAATGACTGAAAATAGCATACGATTGAGCACAACGCTGTAACGCAATCTCAAAAGAACAATAATACACACCGGTTATCAAATTTTGTTAAACTTTGAAATACTGACATTCGACGTAAAATACATCAACCAAAACTTTAAATATTTTCTAAAATAAAATTTATAGAAAAATTGTATATATTCAAATAAAAATTCATTATTTGAAGTCAAATTATTTTATTTCCAAATTTATTTCTTTTATATTAAAATCACAAATTGAATATTAAAATCAATTAAATATTTTCAAAAATCAAAGTAATAAATCCTGGGTCGTTGCACTCTATTCCCTCTTAAAAAGAATTTCATCCCCGAAATTTCATCCCAAGATACCCAAGACAATTCATAAGCCCGTATAATGTTCAGTGATCATTTATATATAAAATCTAATTTGATCTCTGCTCTAACACATAACCTTACTTCCGAACTAGTATCGCTCCCCCGGTTCTCTAGTGCTGATTTCGATCAAGCTTCTTAATTAGAAACCACCATTCCCCTTACATAGATGTAACTATGATACAAAATATTTGTCACATATCAAAAACCCTCATCAACTACTTGTTGTCAAAGATCTTGTAATAGATCCTTATTCGGAATGGTGTGAAACACATCAAAGCCATGTACTCGAACCTCATATCAAAACTATATGGAAGAGAAATGATCTACATCCACCTTATGCACTTATTTAATTGGTTCTTACTAATACCAATTCAACTTCCACCCAAAATTATTTATGAAAACATTTCACAAAACTAACTTAGGGTCAACCGATATAATATTCTACTATATCCTGAGATTATATACCCTTATCTAATTCAATTATTCCATTTTGCATTTTTCACCCAAATAAAACTCAATATTCAAACATCTGGACTTTATTTTAAAAAAAATGAAATGAAACTATGCATTTTGAATAAAATATACACATATATATTGCACGAGTAACTCCAAAATAATACTAAGAAACTAGGCACCACTAATGGTATTATACATTCCCTTATCAAGAAGGGTTACTCAAAAACAGCATTTGCCATCCGAACACATCCCTTTTCCAATTTTAAGTCATATTCGAGCCACTCAAACTAGTAATTAAAAAAACACCTATCCTCTTTTCACGATCCATTTTTGAAACAATATTCTATATGTTTCCAATAAATACTACTAATGAAATACATAGTTCCAATTTGCTTTGGATTCATTCGGATTCGAACTCATCTCGACCGTTCAATGACAAAAGGAACAATTTACAAAGTGCACTATACTATTCGCCTAGGAAAATATTCGTTCGTCATTTAGAAGATTATTATGATCATCGCAAAACAAATCGGGACCCTTTTCCCAAACCAAACCAAAGAAAACACATTTCCTATGTAAATATCTTTCAAAGTCTTTATGCTTTAAAACACATTTTGAATAAACTATTTCTACTATTTCCAAAATCATTTTAAATAATAAAGTACAAATTTACTTAAAAATAAATCTCTTTTTAAATTATTTCAATATATAATAGTATCTTCAAATAATATTATTTTTATTTCCCTTAAACCTTAAAAATCGTTTTTTCTTTTCTAAAAGCACCGGGATTTTAGTCCTCAAGTTTTCAAATTAAATTCTTTTTATTTGTAAAAAACATTTTATAAATCAATTTTATAAAAGCATTCCTTCTAAAGAAAATTCTTTCTCAAATATTCATTTCAAAAATATTATAACTTATCTTTTAAAAAACAAGGTTTATTAAAACCTAATTTTTATAACTCAATTTATATAAAAATCATTTGTAAATATTTATTTTAAAATATAGAAATTTTCTAAAAATAAACAACTTTTATTAAAGTCAATTTTCCAAACCCATCATTGTCATAGAATGCCTTATAGTTAAATTGTGAAACTTAATTCACAAGATATTCGTTTAGATGTTTCCAAATTTCCTATCTACCCAACCTAGGTTTCAAAAAGAGGATTCTAGATAAATTATTAGATAATAATCAATGCTCAGATTGGGCGAGCATGACTGATCAAATCCTAGATGATAATGATGGAATATTATCATTTCTACCAGCCAAGCACAACCAAGAATAACCATATTAAATTTTGGAAAAATTATTCTTTTATATATATATATAATATTCCTAGGTAAAATTATTTCATTTACTAATTTCCAAATCAATATTGTGTCGGTTTGGTATTGTTTAAGTGTTTAGGAAATCTCTATCGATAACGTTGGCCATGCACATTGATCAGAATTCTTAAGCCACTCAATAGATCATACAACCCAATATAAAACATTTTTATACACTAACAAATATGCACTCATATATATAATACTCATAAACTCATGTAAGGCATTCCATTACCCTATTTTTAATGAGTTACCACACCAAAGCCAAGGTTCTCGCTTAACCTTGCGCTCTGATGACATATTCATCTTCCATGTTTTAGTCATTCCCAGTTGATGAGGCTTGATGCTATGTTTTAACTTTTATATAGAACTTCCCACTTAGAATGCTAACACTTCCCTGTAGGTAACAATGCAATGCAAGCATTCATCCATACAAGATGTTCAGGACATGAACAACCCGAAGGCACTACTTTACTACATACATTTTGGAATCACCTTCAGGATTAGTAGCAAGCAACCCTTGCACCGCAAAGAGCTCTGTCTTTCATTCCATCATCTTCAAGGTGTCATCACTTCTAAATGCTTAAGTTGGATCGAAGTGGTTTTCGGATAACATGTCCTATCCCAGTCTCTTCAAAACAACATTCGATAATTTTCGGTAAACTCAACCTTGGTTCTTTAGGAAATAAACAGTCAAAGATAAGAGCAGAGTTCACCTTCTAACCATTAGTGGACGGATTTCTTTATCATTTGTCTTAGGAGATTGAAACGAGATTTATACGCACAGTACAACATCATGGAAGATGACTGTGCGATATTACTAACGTGTTTCTCCAAGATATTTCCAAAGTTACGTTTGGGTCCAAATACGATAGTGGGTTATTTAACTATCAAATAACAACAACAAAGATTACATTTCCTATGGAAATACTAAGCCTTTGAAATTTTATCTTCATTTATTTAACACTTTATAAACCTGATCCAAAGGTCTTTTGAAACACTATTCCCAAACTCCTTACATCCTTTTTATACTTATAAACATCAATACTTATTTTATTGGTATAAGTATAATTATAAGAATTTACAAAAAAAATCTTCTTTCCAATTTCCACATTAAAAGCCCTAATAAATTCCATATAAAACATTACTTCCCATAAAAACAACCCAATATCCTTTGTCAAATTTCCCTTTAAAAAGCTCACTTCATAATTCAAATAGCGTATAATTTCCAAAGTAAATTTAAAATTCACTTTTATAAGCTCCAAGTTAATTTATAAAACCTATATATAAAATAATTATATAACTTGAAGAATCATTAATACTTTTACTCAATTCAAAGTCTCTTTAAGAATTTATAACTCATTTTATAAATTTCCTTGTTTCGAACAAACTTCCAAATAACTTTAATCAATAACGTTGTTTCAATAACAATCGAGTTTTTTAAAACATCTTTAAACGACCAAGTTACTATTTACATTCCTCTTTGAATTTCTTTAAATTTTATTCAATATAATAACTTTAGAATACCATTAATATTGTATTAAACTAACTTTAAATATTATTGTTACACCAATAATTTAACTCAAATGATATTAATAAACTAAATAAATAATTTCAAATATTTTTTATATGATTATTAAGTAACTTCAACATTTATTAATATAATAGTTTATTAACTTTAAAATAATGTAATCATAATAATTAATTAGCCTTTGAATAATATCAACATGATAAATAATCAATCCTTTAAATATAGTTAATTAACTAAAATCAATATAACTAATTAATTTTAAAGATAAAATAAAATCTAAACATTTTTAAACAACTTAAATACTCTTAAAATAACTTTAGTTAATAAAAAATATAATTTAGAACATTTTTAATAAATAATTAAATAACTTTAAAACAATAATTATATATTATTTTAAATAACTTTAAGAATCATATAAGTGGAATGATTAACTTTAATCATTAAAACAATATTTATTTATCTCTAAAACATCACTACTAAATAGTAATAACTTCAAAAACCTCATTGATTCCATAATTAACTTTCTAATTTAGAAAGGGTCTAGCGACCATTTTGGTACTTAATCAAGTTACCATTCCATTCAATTCAGCTTTCTAAGTTATAACACTTTGTATTTACACAGGCAGACATATGTGTAAATTAAATGTAAATTAAATGCATATCTAACAAATCAATTGTTAAGATAACAATTATCCAACATTAATCAACTGGTATGAACATAAGTATCTACACTAATGTAATAGCGGAACTGTGATTTATTATGCTAAATAAATGTCTAATTATAAACCTTATGGTTAATTATAGCAGAATAGTGTTTTATCCAGCTAACCGTGTATGCTGTTAACTTAGTTAATAGAACGGTATTTTATTACGCTAAATAGATATCCACATTACTCCATTCAATTTAATTTAACTCGACAGTAATTTATTTGGCCAAATAAACATCACTAATTTAGGTATAATAATTCAAATGACGTTATTAACTGAAATAACGTAATTTTAGTCCATTTTAACCTGTCATAATTTTTGTATTTTATTAAGCTATTAACAAGTTATACTATGACGTTGTACTCATCAATATGAGTCCAATGCAAAAATTTGCGTGCCGATCGAGTTAAATATGAGCGAGATATAGCTTTTCAAAGTTCAGATTATTAAAAATCAAATTAAATTTAAAAATTTTCACCAAGCTTCTCATGGGACGAGTCCACTAAAACTCCAACCCACACCATTTCTAATAGTGCTCCTTCTCCCTCCCTCTTCTTCAATTATCCTCCACCCACCATTGACATGCACGGTCGTGCTCCTTGTATAGTAATATACTTCATCAATCGTTAATCCGAGACCAAGGGTTAAATCCTCATGCTGAGCTCGTTCCTCTGCACCCACCGCCTCGGCCACCCCCACTTTCCCCACAAACTCGACCTAAATCTGAAGGACAAATCGTATTAGGTACCCCAAAAGTTGCAGCAAACTTTGGCTCTGATTCCCACCAAAATTTTACCGACCAAGCGCCTCTCCTCTACGAACACAACGCCACCCTCCGTTTTACATATCCAAGCCTAAAACTCCGATTAAACGCAAACCTGATTGCCGACTATAGTCGGTCGTCATCGTAGAATGCTGCCGAAGTTACATCAAAAATACTATGTTACCATATGATTGTAGCGATGCATACGGCGTCGATCGATTCAAATCAAATTGGGAAAATTAAAATTTTAAAATATATGAACAATATGTGCTCCTTGTTGTAAATCAAAGATATAACGATCATTGCTCGATGAAATCAAGGGTGGTCAATGTTTATAAATACTAGATGAGATAGTGAATGACTTTCATATTGGACGATTGAGTTAAAAGTGAATGGATTTGAGTGTGTTGATTTTTGAAGTTGATGAAGAGGAGTTGTTTTCTCATTGTTGGAGCTAACTTTTTACTGATAATTGGAAAAAGAAGAAGGTTTCATGATCGTGTGTTTACATAAGTAGGCAAACTATGAAGGGTACAAGCAAATCCTTCATTCTATGGCTTCAAACATGGCGAGGATCAAACGGAAACAAGATTAGGTAAGGGGTAAAGCAAGGCGAATAGTAGGTAGAGTATGGGGACAAGTAGGGAGAAAGGATCATATGCACGTGCACTGTGTATGGGTTGATTTGAATTTGTGTGTGTTCCGGTGTGACCGCTACACGATACTTGGTCCACGTACGGCCTACGAATAACCGAAAATAGTTGCGCAACGCATTGTAACGCGTCTCAAAAGAACAATAAAACACGCAAGTTATCAAATTTTGTTAGATTTCAAAAATACTAACTTCAATGTAAAATACGTCAACCGGAACTTTAAATAATTTCTGAAATAAAATTTATAGTAAAATTATATTATATTCAAATAAAATTCGTTATTTGAAATCAATTGTTTTATTTTCAAATTTATTCTTCTATATTAAAATCACAAATTGAATATTAAAATCAGTTAAATATTTTCAAAAATCAAAGTGTTAAAATTTCAAGTCGTTACAATTCCTATATCATTCACATTTAACTTGTATATTCAATACAAAGTCCTTGGTTCAATAATAACAATTATTATTAATAGAATTCCTTTCGCTAAAGACTTTAACTTTGAGTTGATTACAGTTGATCGTAATACTAACCTCATACAACCGAGGAAATGAATTCTCTATTAAATAACGTTATACTTCCTAAGTTTCCACTTAGACCCAACTATAGTCATTAGATAGATGTCACACCACGATTTAACTATAATCAAAGTGGAATGTCCACATTGAAGCTCGGTGGTATTCTCAAATCGAGAGAACCGTATAACATCATCATTTTGAGATTTTATATTTGACCTTAATTATTTTAACCAACAGAAAACTCTTGAGTGAGTCATTCCATAGTTACAAACTATTATTATGTCACCCCTTGGTGCCTCCAACAGCTATGAATAATACATTTTCCAACATTTGGAAGGCGTTACATACTTAGTCTCAACGAATGTATCAATATCCTGTCTCGAAACATCTCGACTAGGAATGTTTAAAATGATTTTTTTTATTGTGTTAAATTTCCTATGATTATAACACATTGTAATTACTATCAGATAACATATCATTTGGAGATTTTTCTATTAAATATACTTAAATTAAATAAATAATTAACAAAACATATTATGACAAGCACATAATAGAAAGAAAATTACCTTTTATTTCGAACAAGATTTTTTTTTAGTTTGTTAATAGTTTATGAGAAATTATAGAATTTACCTTGAGCATAACCCTAACTCTATCACTCAAAAGACAAAGAGAAATATAGAAGTCTTTTGACTTCTCTAGTGAGTGTTAGGACTCGCTTGCCTCGGGATTCCGACCTTGAGGAAAGCTTAACAAATCGTTGTCCTACATGCGATGGATAACACATTATCGGTTGTATCATATACTTCTAATGTGTACTCTTTGTCCTAATCTCATCTTTATCTTGAGGAAAGCTCAATATATATAGAGAGATTACTCACTCATGCCCATCATTTCATGATGACCTAAGTATATTGCTTTTACCTTGAGAAAAGCTCAATAAATACTTGCACGTACCTTACCTCGCCTAGCTAATATATTAATAGGGGAATTGGGGAAAATAACAAACTTTGAAAAAAAATTAGGCTGAAGGATATCGAGTTTTATTTTTAGGTTGCAGAAAAAAATGCTAGTTATATTTAGCATTATGTTCAGTTTTTACATTATACAAAATGTTATTATAACTGGTATTATATTCAGTTTTACGCTATACAAAATGCTAGTTAAACTAGCATTGTCCTTCAGCTAAAAAATAAATTTGATGCCCTTTAGCCAAAAAAAATTAGGATTGAGCTTGTGCATATTTTCCTGATATTAATACTACTATTGATAAGATCGCCAGCTTGAGGAAAGCTAAACAACTAAAGAGCTTGCAATTAGTATATTATTATATAAATGATAGAGGTCAACTTTTATATTAAATATTCATAACCTTTAATATATTTAATTGAGTGAAATCAATTTATGGAATAATGTATTTCTTATGAAATACCCTTACGATTCAAGTATCAGATATATCTGAAATCACGGTATGTGTAAAATACATAAATATTTATTCCTTAAATCTAATTTGTAATTCATATAGTCGTACTCTTATTTAATTAAATCATATTTAATTTAATTTTAGTTTTTCGATTAGATCATGTTTAATTAATTGAATTAATCATTCAGTTAATATTTTAATTAATTAATTTTTATTTATTTTAAACATTTTAAAATTGAATATATATATATACTATAATATTTCTAGTAATTATATGTAAGTATAATATTATATATGTATATTATTTATCAACATTTAATTATTTTAATTAATTAAAAAATTAAAATAATATTAATTTCAAAATTTTATTCTCATTTACCTTAAACATTTTAAGATAAGTATACATATACCATTATATTAGTTTTCATTTAATCAATGAACTTATAGTTAATTAATTAATCCATTTAATTAAACTAAAAATTCGAAAGTAATATATTAGTTTTCAAAAAATAGTTTTTGAAAATATTTTATAATATTTATCAATTTTCATTTATATTTTAAACTTAACTTTTAAATTTAAAATCTTATTTTTTGCACCAAACGTGGGGCAAACATCCAATTTATTAATAGATGAAAATTAAAAAGTTTAAGAGGAGAAAATAGATAAGAACACACTAGATTTATAATGGTTCAACCAAATTCAATCGCCTATGTCCACTGTCAACTTTGTTACGGTTGTTTCTTTATTTTACAAGTATGATTTTACAACTCAGTTGCTTGTAACCCGGGTAAGGATCTAACGGAGTTTTAGGGTAAAATCAAATAATCAAGAAAGTAAGAAAAGATGCCAAAAGATCCCTTTCATTTGTACTCCCCTCATCGTATGTAAATTAAAACCATCGAAATAAGCTGTATAATATGCTCCACAAGTTCTCCACTTCCAACATGAAGCTTTAGGTGAGAGATCATGGAAAAATTAGCAATCATTGGTAACACGATATTGAACTGATCTCATAACTCGATACTGAGTTATGAAGTTTCTTATCTTCAGGCGATTTGCCTTGTCTTTTCTTCAATACCAAGAGCATGTTATGCTGACTCACCAATGGGCTATGTAACTCGGCATCAAGTTGTGATGTTGGATTGTATTTCTCATCCTTTGATTTTCTCTGCTTGTCTTATTAGGAAAAAGACTTAGTACTTCTCCATGGAAAGCGAGGATCGGAGCCAATTCTTGTTACTTCATTTGAATTCTAAAGGTAGACTAGCCCTCTAGACTTCTAGTTTATTTTGAACAATTTAATGGATCTGACTCGTCGGGATATTGCTTGGTTATAAAGCGGGATAACACTGGCCCCCCTCCCCCTCACGCAAAGTATGCCTTATGTTAACATAGACATGCTTTGGATCAAAACAAGCTATCGATTTTGAACCCTGATTTGAAAAGATTTCCCCTTCCTCTGAACTATCTTCGTAAAGCGATGTGTCCTTTTTGGATCAATACTACACTTCAAACAGTTGCTGATTCATATACTTTGGATGATATAAGAGTTGAAGCATCCCACTTAGGTTCTTTATCCAGTTATTGAAATTTTGGAAGTCTTTTCTTTTATTCGGTTAGGTAGGATTCCATCTTTCTCTTTTGTTTGTCTTTCATTTTTCATTTCTATTGTTACCCGTACCTAGACTTGGCTATATTGGACTGCTTACACAAGACAGATTAGACTGTCCTCAAGAAGGATGACCACGAAGCAATGGCCATAGAACCCGAAGGAAGATTTCATATGGTTATACGAAGCCCGGATTGAACGGAGTTAATAAATAGACGATGCAGGATGTTATAAATATGGAAATTAGCTTGCATAGAGACCAGGGATTGGCATAGCTGGGTTGTACTCTAGGGATCGGCATAGTCATTTGGATAGATAGTCTTTATGGATGAAGTATTAAAGGGATCGGCATAGGCAATGATGCCCAGTTCAACTTGATTTGTTAGTACTCGAGGGATCGACATGGTATTCAGGATAAGGAGGGTTCGTCATAACATTCTAGAGCAATAGGGATCGGCATAGTGTTAAATGTAAGAGGGATCGGCATGTTGAGTCATAAGAGGGCTCGGCACGATAGGTTATCAAAGGGATCAACATGGTCTAATATGAAGGGATCGGCAGGGACGGCTCTAAAACGAATCTGAAACAAAGATCGAGCAAAATCACGAGCTCCACATATCCAATCAAAATGATATATGGAGTGCCATCATACCTAAGCTTGAAGAAGCCACCATAGGGATCGCTGCCATAAAATCAACCAAGGGAGGGATCCCTTTCCATTGGGATTTGGGCTTAGCGACCCCTATGGTGGGCCCATATGGGTAGGGCTGTCAACGGATGCAAACGGATGCAGATATGGCTGTATCCGCATCCGCATCCAAAAATTTAAATATGCATCTGATATCCATGGATATCTTAGAATTAACATCTGTATCGACATCCGCGGATATTTTTCAGATATCTGAAAATATCCACATCTGAAAATAAAAAGTGAATATTTCTGGATATTCATATCTGAAACATCTGCATCTGAAATTGAATAAGATTTTTATTATACTAATATTTTTGAACTAAAACAATCACTTTCTCAAATGAAAATACACACACTATAATACTAATCAGTTTTTCAAATGACAAAATGGCAACACACATAATATCAAACAAGTTTACATGATATTACATCAATTCAAATGATAAAATAGCGACATACATAATGACAAATTGGCAACACACATAAAATTTCGAAATAGACGGATGTTTTTTGGATACGGGTATTCCAATATCCGCATCCACATCCGATTTTTGTTTTGAATATCGGATATCTGCATCTGCTTTTCGGATATCGGATAATATCCGTTTTTTCGGATATGGATCCACACAGATTTTGAATTTTTCGGGTATCCATTGACAGGCCTATGTATGGGTAAGGAGGTCCTATAGCTGAAGTTTCAGAGAGATTGATGGTCGCCTTCACCTATAAATACTGGACTAGGGGGTCATTCTAAGGATCTTTTTTTCACGTCGTTGGTTACATAACTCTTATATTGTAATCAACATTCTTCATTATTCTCTTACTTCTTGTTGTTTGCTTCTGTAATCAAGATTATAGTGAATCAATAAAGAGAATATTCAAAGTGGACGTAGGCAATTGACGTCGAATCACTATAAATCTTGTTGTTCTAGATTTCTGTTTTGATTTGCTTACTGTTTTGCTATATTCCTCTGTTTTACTTTAGTTTTCTTCATTTACTTCTCTATAAAGACCTATTCTTGGGTGTTTGTGGTCAACTTGGTTGCAAACATTTTGGTGCTTTCATTGAGAACCTGATTCTCAGCGCGCCAGGATCCCTTTTTTTGCCACTGGATTGAATCCCTCGAAGGAGATCCATAGTCATCTTCAAAAACTTGAAGATACTACTCAGATTTGCTAGAGTCTAAGTAAGGAAATCAACAATGGTGTGGCATACTAGATCAACTTCTCAGAATGTGCATGGGAATGAAACTGTCAGCATTCAATAAGGAGCCCCAAGCAACCAACCTACAAATCTGAATGTGGATCGTGCTGAAGTCTAGATACCTGTTGATTTTATAACTAGAACTGAATTTAATAACATGATGAGGGAGTTGATGGAAAGTCGTAGACAGCAGAATAATCAAATTCAGACTAGTGCTAGCTTAATGAACCAGATTGCTCAACAACAACATGAGAACGCCAGAAGGGATCCTACTTCTTACTCGGCATCAGAGATTTCAACCACATCAAATGAATACACAGGCGTAGGCATCGCAGGGTCGAAGGAAATCAACCTAAAACATCGGTGCATCGCTTGGCAGACCAATATGGCTTTCTGAGATAGATCAGTGTCGATCTTTCACCCGGATCAGGCTATCTTTAAATATCAATAGGGTGAGAACAAGATATAACACAAGAACAAACAATGTATAAGTAAATACAGACGTCCATGAAATAACGAGTCATGGTAATTAATTTAACTTAGAGTTCATCATAAGGCACATGGTTATACATTTAAGTCACAAACACATATTAGTCACTAAACAAAGAATAACATAATTAAATTAACATACATCACAAGACACAAGAACATATATTTATTTCACAACACAAGACATAAGAATATATATTTATTTCACTAACACAAGACACAAGAATACATATTTATTTCATGAACACTGAGTAGTCACATTATCCAAATATCCAAAATCCAAGAGATCTTAATCCAAACCGATCGTAATGATCGTCCAAAACAATTACAATGATTGTATTCAAAACTCATGGCAAACAAACAAACAAATTGTTATAACTCAAACTAATCCGATACCAGAATCGTACTCAAAACGAGAACACGGAATCACATAATGATCTCAAGGATAGTCCATAACGATCAAGGTGATCGTAGAAACCATGCTTGATAAATTTACATTTATTCAATATTATTATATTATTATGTTCAAGGAGAAATCCAAGAATAAACTTCTTAAGGATCTAGCAGCCACTTATCACACACCAAAAGAGAGTAAACTCTAAAGTGCCAAATACTATCACCTTTAGTAATCACTTGAACTTAACCAATACGTCCCATACTGTATGGTGAAATCCAAGTATTTACTTAAAGCTAGTAAATATCACTTATTACAGATACCACAGGAAAACCTGAACTACATTCTCTTAAGGATCTAGCAACCACTTGTCACACATCAGAAGAGAATACAACTCCAAAGTGTAAAATACTTACTAATAGCAATCACACGAATTTAACCAAGGCATCCCATACTACCCAGTGAAATTCGAGTATTCACTAATCGACTAGTAAGTTCCACTCAAGAATTCTAATCAAATAGTTATACCATATTCGATGAAATCTTATTCGAAAGCATTTAAACCAATCAATGACACTAAGTCGATTATTAGTACTACTCAAATTATAGAATTAAGATTCTCAAACCATTTTTCTCTTTTGAGTTTATTATTTAAAACACTTATTATAAATTCCATATATCCGTTCATTATTTAAATTTATAAAAATACTCACGGATTTGTTAAATGTTCCATAATGCTGAATTGTTCCAAGATTTTACTTATATACATCAAGTTGTATCAAATTTCCATATGGTAGTATTATTCACAAAACTATACTTTAAAACCATATTTAATTACTATTCTAAATCCATATTACAATATAACCATTTTATAAAGAAATATATTAAGTTTATACTTTTCAAAACTACATTTCCAAATTCCATGAATCATATTTTATTTATTTAATAAATCATAATACTTATATTCCAAATCCATAATCACTTTTATGTAAAAATAGATTATATTTGTATTTCCAAAGTCATATTTCCAGATCGATAAATATTTTACTAAACATGCTTAATATATAAAATAACTTGCTAAAAAAATCATTTTTAATATTGACTAACTTAATTTAGAAATAATTCTAAGAATTAAAAATTAAAAATAGTTCTCTTTCGTAAAATTACTTGTATATGAGGTTTTCCTATTTACTTCGTTTAACTCAAATTTATGATTTAAAGATATGCAGTTTTGACCACATAAATCTCATAATTTTACATAACTTAAAACGTAAAAGTTGTACACAAAAGTCTCAGCTTTCAAATAAGCGAAAGATCATCTAATTTGGATTTACGGTTTAAAAGTTATGGCCGAAATAATTTTCAGATTTAAATTTATTAACTCTGTTTTTCATTGACAGGGCAACGAAAAGAAACCAATTTTTGACCATTTAAACTTTAAAATTATACAAAACTCAAAACAAGAAAGTTGTACCACAAAGTCTATGCTTTCTATAACTTTAGAGATTATCAAATTCCAATATGTAACGAAAAAGTTATGCCTAAAACAATTTCTGTATTTCAATGCTTAGATTAAACAAAGGATGGAGAGGTTGCCTCTTCTTCAAACCCACATCATTCTTAGTAAACTACATATTTACAAAAAAACGATAAACACAAAAGTTGTTCTGCATAAAAATAACTTTCAAATGAAAAAAACTTCACTCAAATTCGATTTACCAATCAAAATTATATCAGATTTCAACTTAAAGAAATGGGGCAGAGCTACACCATCGGTTTCAAACTCAATTTCGATCCTCTAAACTATAGAATTTCGACAAGTGAGTAAAAATGAACTTGTAATTAACTAAAAGGAATTTCTACCATAAAATTTTTAAGTCAATTTGAAGCAATTTACACCAAGATATTACTATCTTACTGCGGCGATTTTCACAATTTATTCTCAGCAAGCAACCAAATAATCACCCAAATTCAAGCAATCAATTCACAATCAAATTGAAAGAAATTCAATCAAAAAAAAACATCTAATTTAATTCAAATAGCAATCGATTACATATATGAATTAAAGATAGTAGAGTGAGTATTCAATTCACCTTTCACTAGAAATTGCAAGCTATCTTCTCAAATATACTAAGCTAATCACCTCCTTCTCCAAACACCTAATTTCCTTTCCTAGCCAATAATTTCAGAAATTAAGACCTAACCAAAACCTCAAATTGATTGTATGACTATGTAGAGAAGAGGCTATAGAAACCTTATTTTCTTATAATTGTAGATTTTCTTTGATTTTCTACGATCAAAATTAGGGCTGAAATTGAGTTTGCTTGCTCTTTCAATTCTTGTTTTACTGGAGAAGATACGAAAATAGAAGCAGCAGGTGTTGTTTTGGAGATGGGTTGAGAAGTTAAGTTATTTGGTTAAGTAATTAGTTAATGGGCTTGTATTACCAAAGCCCAAAATTCTAAAAAGTATTGTTACATTTGTTTATTAAATTTTATACATTTAACTAATCTTTCTAACAAAAGATTCCTAACAAATTACAATTAATTTCTTTTTAGCTTAAACAAACTTAACAAAGAATTCTACTCCAATAAAAAAATAATTTTCATCCATTGATTTATTTTATTATTAAATCGATTTATTTACAAAAATTTAGAATTCTTTTTATTCCAAATAAGAAATCTTATTTATTCAAATTTCCAAATTATATTTTATTTTACCATAAATAATCAATTGTTCAAACTAAACTAAATTTCATAATTAAATTTCAAAAATCTCAGGTTTAAATTAATTAACCCTAATTAACTGAAATTAATTAGATCATTAACAACAGGGTTGTTACACCAGTCCACTTTTCTCTACAAACTTTTTATGTAATAAACAAAAGCGATGCGCTTCACCTTATTATTATTACTCCCAAATGCATTTTCATTGTGTTTTCTAAATTTGATTTTGATATGCGAATTTTGGAATGGAGAATAGGTTTTTCTATTTTGATCCCACATTTCGATTTTGATCTATTGTTGATTTTTCTTTTTTTGGTATCTTAGTCTTGTAACGACCCGTAATTTTCAATAATTAAATAAGTTTTGGAATTTAATGTTGTGAAAAAATAAAATTTTAAGACTTATTAATGAGAAAGATAACTAGAATGAAATGTAATAATGTTAATTTAAGATAATTGATAACTTCCTTAATGCAATTTCAATTAATTAAAATGATTGTATATTATTAATTGGTTATAAATTATAAATAAGAAAATAAATTTTAATGTTAAATTTAATGTTGAAATTATATGCAATCTATTGGAATTGGCTAATATTGAATATGAAATCAGTGTTGTGTAAGTGGTTATAACATTTATTTGTAAATAATAAACTTATACATGCGAATAAACTAAGTAAGAGGTAATAATTGCTATTTATCACCTATTTATTTAATCCGGAAAGTAAATTGGAAATCAATTGCAATTAATCCACTTAAATATGGAAATCAAAATAAATGAATTTATTGGAAAATAAATTACATTTAATGAAATTATTGCAATTGAAATTGAACGTTGTAATGTATACAACATTTAAATAATGGATTGACACGGTAATTGTTTTAAAAGATTATAAGTTTATATGTAATCAAGAACGATAAAAATTGTTAACTTTTAAATTCAAAATTTAAAAAGTGATTTATTTTAGTTTAATAATAATTTACTTAATTAGCGTAAAAATAGCCATTTTGGCCACTATCTCGGATTTCGACGAAACCAGTTTCATCGGATCCTTAACGGTGAATTATTGTAGGATTTCAAATTTGTAGTGATCGGACTTGTCGTTCGATCGTACTATCCTGAAACGCATAGCAATCAATTTAATGAATTCAATATAAAATAAGCTGATCTTAAAAGCTAACTTCTTCATACAATGGAATTTGGACTTGGAACATGTTTCACTAAGTTTAAAAATATCGAAAACATCTATTTTAATATATGGGATGACCCAGTCTCGTTTCGGAGACGGAACAGGCTTTTTGGGTCGTTATTGTCGTCTCGAACTAATTCGATACGTTCATTCTTTCTTATCGGGCTTTGTTCATATAAATAGCTTTTTTCCCAAACCCTACCAGTCTTTCAGTTTCTACTATACGTAACTTCCATCTACCTGTACCTCCTTCTCAAATCGAAAAATTAAAAATCCTCAAACTACATCATATTATATATCGTTGAAAATCTCTTAACGAGCTTAATCCACTATAGTAATTCATTTTCCAATTTGGTGCATCGTTTTACCAGAAATCGAGGATGAACCTCGACCGTCCATTTCTAGGGTTCACGATCCAACGGTGGATCGTCGACCGTTTGACGATCG
The DNA here is from genome assembly GCA_030765085.1 of Allium cepa. Classification (NCBI taxonomy): domain Eukaryota; kingdom Viridiplantae; phylum Streptophyta; class Magnoliopsida; order Asparagales; family Amaryllidaceae; genus Allium; species Allium cepa. The sequence goes on from CM060940.1 coordinate 583,694,644, forward strand.
TAAAGTTGCAATGCATAGAGGGGGATGAGGCGAGCAGATCCATAGGTTTCGTTCACATCGGAATGGAACAAGATCGTCGGAAAATGTTGTCAAAGGTGGCGGCGGCTGCTGCGTTTTGGTACACCGGAGCATGTCGTTTTCGGCCAATAAGGACAGCGCGGCATAGGGGTCTTGATGGTCATGTTGGATCGTGTTGCTAGTGATCAAAGTGGCATGCGGTGGTGAGATGGTCGTGGTGGCTTTAGGTTCAGGCTCCGTGCGATACGGCTAGGGTTATGTGATTTAGGAGGTGAGACATATTATGTTTATGTCCTTATTTAAGTAAATTTAATTTTTAAAAAATTCAACGTTCTAACATCAACAACTTTTATATACGAGCTCGGGATCGTGCGCGGTTTTCTCCATTGCAATCATATCGAAATTCCAGACATCATAGAACTAGATTGGGCGAATTCTGAGACTATTGAATTTTAGGGCTATTTTCGATTTTAAATCGATTTGAAATCAAAGGTGGATGTTTTAAACCACTCACAACTACTAAATTTTCTTATATTAGTTAAATTAAATTTATGATATGATTAGAAATTGATGGATTGCAGTTTGATATATTTTAAATTGTCATTATAGTTAAATCAGAATTTTATTGGATTAAATCGCCATTTAATTTAATATTGAATTTTAAATTGCTAGTTAAATACCCATTAATGACAACCGGTTAATTGATATTATTTATAGATTGATTTGAATGATGATTGTGATGGATGCTTTATTGTTGATATTGGATGACTGGATGTTATGTTATTTTATATATATATTGATATCATACTGCTAGTTTACTTATTTTATTGTTAGAAAAATCCCTATGGGTTGAAATGATACATACCCGAACGATCTATAGATTAGGAAAAAATCGTTATGGGTTGAAATGATAAACCCAAGCAATTTTATGGATTTTGAATTTTATACGGGATTCCGGGTTGAAATGATATATATCCGTAATATAAATTATTGCGGGTTGAAATGATAAATATCTGTATCACTTGACCATAAGGTAGAAAATTATATACAAATACCGGATTGGTTAAATTAAATGATTTTCAAGTTCTTAGCTTTTGAATTCAGTTAAATTATATTTTGAAATAAAACTGGATTTTTATAAACTAAATTATTTTAGAAAATCCAAATTTTAAATGTTAAATTGGAATTGGTTTAATGGAATTGTTTAAAGAAATTTAATTAAAATTTCAAAGTTGAATTGTGAAATACAAATGAAATATATAGAAATTGAGTTATTGTCATGTTTGAATATTTAAACTCTGAAAATCTATGAATTTGAAGTACTTTAAAATTGTAGTTGAAACATGAATTTGGAATCGATATAAATTGATATGGTTTGGGAATCTGCATGGAAAGAAAATTTAGTTTTGTTGAAATATGGATATGGTCCAGATTTGTTGAAATGAAAGAAATAGTTAAATTTGATATTAATTTCAAATTAATTTTTTAATATAAACTGTTTAAAGATGTATTATTTTAAATCCAAATTTATTTAGATTTCAAACCATTTTATATAAACCTATTTTAACTATTTTAAACCATTTAAAACTATTTTAATCTATTTTAAGCTATTTAATCTATTGTAAGCTAGTTTAATCTATTTAAAGCTATTTAATCTATTAAACTATTTTAATCTAATTTAATCTATATTAAATTATTTAAACTATTTTAATCTAATTTAATCTATATTAAACTATTTAAACTATTTTGATCTAATTTAATCTATTTGAATTATTTTAAGCTACCGTAACCTATTTTAAACTATTTTAAGTATTTTGACTATTTAAAAACTAAATTAACTATTTTTAAACTATTTATGACTATCCAAACTATTTCTAAATTTCAGACTGTGTAAAGTTAAAATGTTTAAATTTAGATCCTTGATTTATAAGCGAATATGTTTAAATGATGTTATAACCTAAGTTGGGATTTGAAATGATATTTTCTAATGAAATGACATATTTGAGTAAATTTGATAATTTTGAAATGAGGATTTAACCTATTTTGTCGATATGATATCGAAAGTGAATATGATTTCAAAAGTGATATGGTTTTAATTGAATATGATATTTTGATATCAATTATGAATCGGTTTTGAAAATGTAGAAGAACCATCCGATGTGAAATAAGTATTTCGTTGTTAAACAGACCAGGTTCGGATATTGTCATACTCTCTGCCAATAAGGAAAACCACTTTAACAACTATGCACGTGGTGGGGAATCTAGAATGAAGTAGGATGGTTTGGCGAACGATTCTATATGAGGTATTAATGTAGCCCCGACTCCCACGAGTCAGCTTGATGTGACTAAAACAGGAGCAACGTCGGGCCAAGTGAGGTCGCACCTCTAATCGGACATGCTTCTTCGATACCATATTTTGACTTTGTGATTGATTTGGTGGCCACCCCTCGATTTGATTATGGGAATGTGTTCTGAGGTGGACGGTAGTAGCTGCTATGCGTTACCACCAGCCCGGATCTGGAAAACAGTAGTATCCTACCCTAGGCATTGCCTCGCATGCCTTGTCACATGCCTTATCGCGCCCATAACGTGTATGGTTTGTACTGTTCCTATGGAGTGCTCCTTGAGTATCCCATCAGCTTGGTGGGGCTTACAGTATCTATATAGACTATGGGAATATATAAAATGTGTTAAGGGAGATATAGGTAATGCCTTAACACTATTTTAATATTTTACTTTACTATAGACACTATTATAATAGCATATTGTACTATGTATGTAGATAGTTTAACAGATCCTTAAGAGATGAAAATCCCAAACATCTCTTAAGTTATTACACACGTGTTAGACACTAGATAAGAGATATTAAACCCTGTAAACATCTCCGACGCCATTACACTCGTATTTATTTACTATTGACTTAGCTTACATAAGATTTTTTAGTCCTAACTCGAATGTTTTATCTTTTCATTATGCTTGGGTCAGTCTGAGCTTTTCAATGTATTGGAGACCTCATTTCTGGAGGATGAAGATGAAGATTTTGTATTATTATTATTTATTATGTTTAGCCTTCTGCATCATGTTGTTCCACTGCATTTATTTATTTATTTATTCATGCTTTATGTAACTTTAATCTGTATTTTAAAAGTGTAATCAAATGTTATTTGTAAAACAGCTTCATGAACTGTTATTTGACTATTATATTTTGTCGTTCCGCTGTGAGATTCTGTGTTTGTTTTTTCATTCTCTTCTTTTACTTATTTACTCTATAACAATCCTTCTTTTTGAATGGTTTGAGTTTGATATGTGTGGTTTATTGCAGATGTTAACCATCCAAAAAGGTGGGTCATTACAAGTCTTGCCTATGTGTTTTTTATTTTTATTTATTTCTTTGCAACATATTTTTGTGGTAAATTTTTCTTCTCCTAAAATGAGTCTTCATTCGATTTTCACTACTTTAGGCAAAAATATGAACAAAAATTATAAGGTTTTTTTATTTATCCTCTATCCAAATATTTGGTCATTTACTGTACCTGAGTATTTCTATATGGATATTGAGTTGTAACAAAACTGATACCAATATGTGGAGAAAATGATACCCACTATCTGTTTGTTTGAAATTGATGTTTTATAATTTTAAAAATTATACACTGTCAATTTAACAAAACTGGCACTAATATAATGCAAAAATGATACCCATTGTCCATCTGATTAGAATTATTGTTTTGTAACTTTAGAAATTATTTTCACTATAATTTGTAACAAAACTAATACCAACATATTACAAAAATGATACCCTCTTTTTGTTTGATTGGAGTTGATGTTTTTTGCTTTTAGAAATTATTTTCATGGTCAATTATAACAAAACTGGTACCAATATATTGTGAAAATGATATCCACCGTCTAGTTGACTGGAATCGATGTTTTGTAATTTAAGAAATTATTTTCACTGCAATTTGTAGCAGAACTAATACCAAAATATTGTAAAATTATACCCACTATCTATTTGACTGGAGTGATGCTTTTTAATTTTAGAACTTATTTTCATCGTCATACATAATAAAACTGATATCAATATATTGCAAAAATTATACCCACTTTCTGTTAGATTGGAGTTGATGTTTTTTAATTTTAGAACTTATTTTCACGGTAATTTATAACAAAACTGATACCAATATATTACATAAATGATATGCTGTGACGCCCCACCTCTATACCCACGCTAGCCAAGGACACTACAAGGTAATGTCGTCAACTAACACGGAGAATAAGGCTGGTTAGGAGCGACCATCTATAGCTTTGCTATAACTATCTATTGAATACATCGACAATAAACATACCAAGCCGGTCGACATATCCAATGAATACTTAAAACAAAACCATAGGTGGTTGAAGGATCTATCAGAACAGAATATAACAACTCAAATGTAATATACATCACAGAACAGTAGATCATCATATACACATATATTGATACATAGCAAGAGTATACAAAATAATACATGTCAAGTGGTATAACAAACCACAATATACAGACGATTCCAGATGAATACATATCAGAGTTACTACAAAATGGGACTACACAAAAAGCTATGACAAAAAGAAGCTAGCGGAGTAGTCCATGCGGAAGCAAATAGGCTAAGTCCAAAAGCACCTAACCTGAAACATCTCGGTCTGACCCGAGTATAAAATACACGGGTCGGTCTAGCTAAACAAATCAGTTAGATAAACTGAGCAACAATAAACCTGTAAGGTTACAAAGCATAATAAATATCTCTAAAGGAGATAACACAATCATCTAACAAAAGATGAATCATATGATAACAAGCCTCATATCATCGGAAACATATAGAAACAAAGGATACCAATATCCTAAATCAAGCCAAAAAGGAAAATAACAAATACCAATAAGGTATACAAGTTCCGCAAGGTAAACGCTACGCATCATGCGGCTCATAATGACCAACGTCGAAGGGCGATACCTAGGGAATATACATATGAATGAAACATCAGAAAATTGCTCGAGCTCAGTACTGTATAAACAAGGATCCATGAGCCCGAAGACTCCAAACCCAATATCACCCATGCGGCTCATAACGACCAACATCGGAAGCGATACTAAAGGGCAACCCAATATCACCCATGCGGCTCATAACGACCAACATCGGAAGCGATACTAAAGGGCAACAAACCCGAAGGCACAAACCCGAAGGCACATACTCGAAGGCAACAAACCGTAGTGGTGAAGGTCCGAAGGCCCAGTACTGGACACCACTAACTGGCAGAATGTTTCATAACTCTCAAAAAGGAATCCGAAAAGTGGTAACGTGAGTCCCATAACCACTCGTTCTCACTAAACGGTTTACTATCCATTAGTTAATTTCACACTCAAAGCAATACAAAGTCTACCTCGTATCATCGGTAAACCAAACCCGAAGGTCAAAACGATCAATTGAATAGGTCGGGGATTAATCGGAAGGATAAACGCACAGATTCATGGTCTGTGTTTTGCCCAACCATTTAATCACCCTTCCACTTCGCTCGAAGTGTGAAACAGTGTGTGTTTAAATAGAATTTATAAATTGGAGAAACGAGCTTTTAAATGTGATTCGAGAGATTATTTTATAAAAACACGTGGATGAAGTCAAGAATAAGTTATCAAAGTCAAAGATGCAATAACAACTACTAAAAAGCAACTTGAATTGATAAAATTTGGAAAACTAATCAAAATATGCAAAAATAGGCAAAACAGGCAAAACAGGCAAAACATGAGCAGGTCGGTCGACCGATTGCAGGGCTCGGTCGGCTGGCCAGATGCAGGAAATAAAACATGGCTCGGGGTAGCAGGTCGGTCGACCGGCTACAGGGCTCGGTCGGCCGAACCTGATGATTTGCAATTTCTGCCCTTTTTCAATGAAATGCAAATTCTTCCAAAACGCGACCGTTCGAGCAATGGACCTAAGAAGCTTTAGCCAATAGATACCCCAGCTCCATTAGCTCTCTGATTCGCTACCAAAAACATGTTCCAATATCAAAGTTGGGATCTTTAAAGAACTGAACCCAAACACTAAAAATTTGGATATTCACCAATTCAATCCAAACCAAAAGCAAGTGCATATGAACAAGGTGTTAGGAATTCATACCCAACATCAATGAAATCAAGAGAAGTAGATGTGAGCTCAAAACTCACCTTTTACCCAAAACAAAGAGGATGAAGCTCAATAACAAGGAGAAGACCAACCAAACTCTACTTCAACTCAACAAGCTTCAATCTAAGAATAAAACAAGTATTTCCTAATTTAGGTTTAGAAAACTTTCTGAAATTGAAGAAGAAAGAGTTGGAGAAGATGAAGAGGAGGCTTATCAATGGCTTCTCTTTGATTTTGGAGCAAGAATTTGGAGTTTGCAAATGGAACTAGGGCTTGCAATTTCATTTCCTCTTCCCTTCCACCATTTTCAGTTATAGCTTAAGAAATGAAGATGAAATGAAGATGAATGAAGAGAAGGGGCTGAGTTAGAGTATTGGTTAAGCTAGTGGGCTGAACCCAAACCCAAAACCCAATAGAAAAAGGGTCAAAATTTCACAAACTCCAAACATATCAAAGATTATACTCAAAAAGATCGCAAACGACATTTTGGAACCAATGGAGGTAGTTACAAGCTCCAATTCGGCCGTTTGCAAAAAGTAACATTTCGGACCCAAAAATCCGACTAACGACGCTATATTTAAATAAAATATTTAAATATAAAATCGTTAAATATGCGGGTTGTTACAGATCTCCCCTCCTTACAAAATTGCGTCCCCGCAATTCCTAGAGACAATATTTGTAACAACTACATACATACAACATTCAAAAGAAAAAGGAAATAAGCTTGAGATGAAAAGACATACTCACCGTTTACAAGCTAAGATAGAAAACTCGGATAAGATCGCTCGATAAACTCTCTGGTTTCCCAAGTACAGTCATTGGGATTAGCGGGCCATTGAACCTTAACGAGCGGCACGTCCTTGTTCCGAAGGTGTCGCACCTCCGTGTCAAGCACGCGAATAGGTTGCTGTACAATAGATAAGTCCGGCGAGATCTCAAGCTCTAACAAATCAGGAGAAGTAATAACAGAATCCGACTCCCAAAGACACTTCTGAAGTTGCGAGACGTGGAACACGTCATGAATGCCAGATAGATGAGATGGAAGTGAAACTCTATAAGCCACAGGACCAATACGTTCAGTAATAGAAAATGGTCCTATATAGCGAGGAGCCAATTTTCCAGTCATACTGAAACGCATAACCCCCTTTCAAAGGAGAAACACGAATAAAAACAAGATCGCCAACTGAGAACTCGAGAGGCTTCCTACGGCTATCCGCGTAGGATTTCTGGCGACTTTGTGCCTCTTTCATTCTCAATCGAATAAGATCAATCTTCTCAGAAGAATCACGAACAAAATCTGGACCAAGAATAAGCTTCTCTCCAGATTCCAACCAACATGAAGGTGATCGACATGGCCTTCCGTATAAGGCTTCGAAAGGAGCCATACCGATACTAGACTGAAAAATATTATTGTAGGAGAATTCTACAAGAGGTAGATGATCCTCCCAACTACCACCGAAATCAAAAATACAAATACGGAGAAGATCTTCCAAGATACGATTCACCCGTTCAGTCTGTCCGTCAGACTGCGGATGATAAGCTGTAGAAAAATTAAGCTTTGTTCCCAAAGCTTGCTGAAGACTCTTCCAAAAATGACTTGTGAATAAAGTATCACGGTCACTCACAATAGAACTAGGAACACCGTGAAGTCTCACGATTTCCTTGACATATAACTTAGCCAAATGCGAAGCAGTCCTATTAGACTTAATAGGGACAAAATGAGCAGATTTAGTGAGGCGATCAACAATAACCCAAATACTAGAATGGCCTGATCTCGAACGAGGTAGGCCGTCAATGAAATCCATATAAATCTGATCCCATTTCCACAATGGAATCTTAAGAGGCTGAAGAAGACCAGAAGGACGCTGATGTTCGGCCTTAAAACGTTGACAAGTTATGCAATTACTCACATAACTCGCCACATCGCGTTTCATGCCTTCCCAATAATAAAGACGATGCATGTCGGTATACATCTTGCTACTACCGGGATGAATAGTATACTTAGAACGGTGACAATCATCTAGAATGTCATGCCTAAGCGCAAAATCAGAAGGCACAAAAAGATGGTTCTTCTTACGAAGACACCCATAAGAATCAATGCTAAAATCCCGCAACCCCTCATCACAGGATCCAGAATCACAAAGCTGAATAAGATGCAACAAATCAGGATCACGCCGCTGAGCATCGGCAATATGATCCAATAAAATAGGTCGAGCTCCCAAACTAAATAATAGAATAGGAGAATTAGAAGATGAACCTCGATCACGAATTTCACAAAAAGATAGAGTCTCAAGAACATCCCATTCGGCAAGCATCATAGAAACAACAGCCGAATGTTTGTGACTGAGTGCATCTGCAACACGATTACCCTTACCAGGGGTATACTGGATATCAAAGTCATAGGAGGCAAGAAACTCGAGCCAACGTTGTTGTCTCATATTGAGTTCCTTCTGAGTAAACAAATACTTCAAGGATTTATGATCGGTATAGAGAATGAAGCGCTCGCCCAATAAATAGTGTCGCCAAATCTTCAAGGCAAAGACAATGGCGGCAAGCTCAAGATCATGAGTGGCATAGCGAACTTCATTCGGACGCAGTTGCCTAGAAGCATAAGAAACTACTCGATCCTTATGCATAAGAACAACACCGAGACCACTACCACAAGCATCGGTGCAGACAACAAGATCATGACTCCCCTCGGGAACCACTATAATAGGAGCATTAGTGAGAAGTTCCTTCAATGTCAGAAAGGAAGATTCACACTTGTCGGACCAATTAAAACGAATGCCTTTCCGAGTAAGGCAAGTGAGAGGAAGCAAAACACGGGAAAAATCCTTAATGAACCGACGGTAATAATCCGCCAATCCAAGGAAACTACGAATCTCATGAACATTCTCAGGCCTCTTCCAATTCGGGATGGCTTCGATTTTTGAGGGATCGACAGAAATGCCATCGGAAGATACAACATGGCCTAAGAACTTAACCTTATTCTCCCAAAAGTGGCACTTGGAGAATTTGGCTCTAAGCCGATGATGACGAAGAGTACTCAAGACAATTCTCAAGTGATTAGCATGCTCGGCTTCAGACTTAGAATAAATAAGGATATCATCAATGAAGACAAGGACGAACTTATCGAGATATTCCCGGAATACTCGATTCATGAGATCTACAAAGAAAGCAGGTGCGTTCGTCAAACTGAACGGCATAACGAGCCACTCAAAAGAACCATACCGAGTGCGGAAAGCGGTAAGAGGAATGCTATCCTGCGCGACTCGTAACTGATGAAAACCTATGGCAAGGTCAAGATGAGAAAAGACCTTAGCCCCACTCAATAGATCGAACATATCATCGATCCTAGGCAATGGATACCTATTCCTGATGGTTAACTCGTTAAGCTTGCGATAGTCAATGCAAAGCCTAAGAGTTCCATCGGACTTCTTCACGAAGACGACCGCGGATCCCCACGGAGAAAAACTGGACTGAATCAACTGCTTGGACTCTAGCTCTAAAAGCCGCTTCTTGAGTTCCTCATTTTCCTTTGTAGACATCCTCGTAGGAGGACGACTAACTGGCTGCGCGCCTGGAATGAGATCAATGCGGAACTCAATTGCCCGCTTAGGTGGCAAACCCGATACAGGCTCAAAAACATCAGAAAAGTCACAAGTAATAGGGATACGAGATATATCATCATCATCTCGCGAATCAAGAGAATTAAAAGCCATTTCGGAATTATCCACATCCCGAAGAATAAGTGATAGCTGAGTAGGCGAATCCGGATGTTGAAGATATATAATTCTCTCCGAATAAATAATCTTGGCATCATATCTCACTAGCCAGTCCATACCCAAAATCATATCAAATCCCGGACAAGAAATAACGTGCAGATTCGCACGAAAAGAAAAGCCACATAAAACAATCTCAATATCATCACAAAGCATACTAAGGGTCGCAGATCCCCCAATAGGATTCGAAATCCTTAATGAAGTAACCAAACAAGAAACATCCAAAGATAAATCATCAACGAGCTTTTTCGATACGAAAGAATGTGAAGCACCCGTATCGAAAAGAACTCGAATACTATGTCATGAAATAAAACAAAACCTTCCAAAATAGATGGAGATATACCTTTGGGCTGAGAAGGACCTTCAGAAGCCTTAGCAGCATAAAGCCTGCTAGACTTGGCACTAGCCAGAATAGTAGGGCAAGCTGAAACATGATGACCTTCCTTCTTGCAATAGCGGCAGAAGAGAGGCTTAGGACAAGCTCAAATAATATGATCCGGAGAACCACAATTGAAACACTTTCGAACGAAAGGTGTTCCGGAAGACTGAGGCTGAGAGCTAGGACCACCAGTCTTCTTCTTCTTAGAAGGAAAAGACCTGGACTTCTGAATTGGAAACGGCCTCTTGTTGGGGTTCTTGGAAACCTCAACATCAACATCACTATCACACTCCTTCTCGACGATCTCGAGGTGAAGTGCTAAATCAACCAACTCCTCAAAAGAAAGCTTAAGCTGGAGCAACAAGGACTTCTTAAGATATTTCTTAAGACCAGAAACAAACTTCAAATTCTTCTTATAAGAAGTGCTGATGAATTCAAGACCATACTTAGATAAAGCCTCGAATGATGCAACATACTCAGAAACAGAAGATTTCCCTTGCTTTAACTCAAGGAAGCGACGGGTCAATAAAACTTTTTCAGATTTAGGAACGAACTTGAGTTCAAATCGCTCCCGAAACTGAGTCCAAGAAAGAGTAGACTCATCAATTTCGGCTACAAGAAGCTCATACCAATCAAGAGCACGCTCTTGTAATAAACTAGAAGTTACAAGAACTCTATCATGGTCAGAAAGATCCATGCGAGAGAAGATACGCTCGCACGTGCGAAACCAAGCTTGGACTTCAAGAACGGACTCGGAGCCTTTAAACGGCTTTCCTCCAAGATGAGCAAAATCACTGCACTGGCGTGCAAAGGCAGACTTGCGAGGTGGAGACACTCGAGGAGGAACTGGAGGCTGAGTGCTCCTAAACAACTCCATAAACTGATCAGCAGACATATAAACGCCATCCGGATGTGTGCCACTGGATTGCCCAGCATCCGAACGTCGTCCCCTGCCTCTTCCAGCCATACGCTGAAAGTAAGATAAGAAAAAGATTATTCACAAGGTAGATATTGCAATATGGAATACTACAGAATAGAAATGCATTCCTAGACGTATTCCCAAACTCTATCTAACCTTGATGGAATAAAGAGACACGATGACTCAAAGATTCGTATTACTTATACACTTTTATGTACCGCAATATGTGCATCTATTCTGTGATTATCATATTTTGTCCTTAACCTCGCTCTGATACCACGCTATGACGCCCCACCTCTATACCCACGCTAGCCAAGGACACTACAAGGTAATGCCGTCAACTAACACGGAGAATAAGGCTGGTTAGGAGCGACCATCTATAGCTTTGCTCTAACTATCTATTGAATACATCGACAATAAACATACCAAGCCGGTCGACATACCCAATGAATACTTAAAACAAAACCATAGGTGGTTGAAGGATCTATCAGAACAGAATATAACAACTCAAATGTAATATACATCACAGAACAGTAAATCATCATATACACATATATTGATACATAGCAGAGTATACAAAATAATACATGTCAAGTAGTATAACAAACCACAATATGCAAACGATTCCAGATGAATACATATCAGAGTTACTACAAAATGGGACTACACAAAAAGCTATGACAAAAAGAAGCTAGCGGAGTAGTCCATGCGGAAGCAAATAGGCTAAGTCCAAAAGCACCTAACCTGAAACATCTCGGTCTGACCCGAGTATAAAATACACGGGTCAGTCTAGCTAAACAAATTAGTTAGATAAACTGAACAACAATAAACCTGCAAGGTTACAAAGCATAATAAATATCTCTAAAGGAGATAACACAGTCATCTAAAAAAAGATGAAGCATATGGTAACAAGCCTCATATCATCGGCAACATATAGAACAAAGGATACAAATATCCCAAATCAAGCCAAAACGGCAAATAACAAATGCCAGTAAGGTATAAAACTTCCGCAAGGTAAACGCTACGCATCATGCGGCTCATAATGACCAACGTCGAAGGGCGATATCTAGGGAATATACATATGAATGAAACATCAGAAAATTGATCAAGCTCGGTACTGTATAAACAAGGATCCATGAGCCCGAAGACTCCAAACCCAATATCACCCATGCGGCTCATAACGACCAACATCAGAAGCGATACTAAAGGGAAACCCAATATCACCCATGCGGCTCATAACGACCAACATTGGAAGTGATACTAAAGGGCAACAAACCCGAAGGCACATACCCGAAGCCAACAAACCGTAGTGGTGAAGGTCCGAAGGCCCAGTACTGGACACCACTAACTGGCGGAATGTGTCATAACTCTCAAAAAGGAATCCGAAAAGTGGTAACGTGAGTCCCTTAACCACATTTCGCACTAAACGGTTTACTATCCGTTAGTTAATTTCACACTCAAAACAATACAAAGTCTACCTCGTATCATCGGTAAACCAAACCCGAAGGTCAAAACGATCAATTGAATAGGTCGGGGATTAATCGAAAGGATAAACGCACAGATTCATGGTCCGTGTTTTGCCCAACCATTTAATCACCCTTCCACTTCGCTCGAAGTGCGAAACAGTGTGTGTTTTAAATAGAATTTATAAATTGGAGAAACGAGCTTTTAAATGTGATTCGAGAGATTATTTTATAAAAACCCGTGGATGAAGTCAAGAATAAGTTATCAAAGTCAAAGATGCAATAACAACTACTAAAAAGCAACTTGAATTGATAAAATTTGGAAAACTAATCAAAATATGCAAAAACAGGCAAAACATGAGCAGGTCGGTCGACCGGTTGCAGGGCTCGGTCGGCTGGCCAGATGCAGGAAATAAAACATGGCTCGGGGTAGCAGGTCGGTCGACCGGCTACAGGGCTCGGTCGGCCGAACCTAATGATTTGCAGTTCCTGCCCTTTTTCAATGAAATGCAAATTCTTCCAAAACGCGACCGTTCGAGCAATGGACCTAAGGAGCTTTAGCCAATAGATACCCCAGCTCCATTAGCTCTCCGATTCGCTACCAAAAACATGTTCCAATATCAAAGTTGGGATATTTAAAGAATTGAACCCAAACACTAAAAATTTGGATATTCACTAATTCAATCCAAACCAAAAGCAAGTGCATATGAACAAGGTGTAAGGAATTCATATCCAACATCAATGAAATCAAGAGAAGTAGATGTGAGCTCAAAACTCACCTTTTACCCAAAACAAAGAAGATGAAGCTCAATAACAAGGAGAAGACTTCAATCTAAGAAAAAAACAAGTATTTCCTAATTTAGGTTTAGAAAACTTTCTGAAATTGAAGAAGAAAGAGTTGGAGAAGATGAAGAGGAGGCTTACCAATGGCTTCTCTTTGATTTTGGAGTAAGAATTTGGAATTTGCAAATGGAACTAGGGCTTGCAATTTCTATTTCCTCTTCCCTTCCACCATTTTCAGTTATAGCTTAAGAAATGAAAATGAAATGAAGATGAATGAAGAGAAGGGGCTGAGTTAGAGTATTAGTTAAGCTAGTGGGCTGAACCCAAACCCAAAATCCAATAGAAAAAGGGTCAAAATTTCACAAACTCTAAACATATCAAAGATTATACTCAAAAAGATCGCAAACGCCATTTTGGAACCAATGGAGGTAGTTACAAGCTCCAATTCGGCCGTTCGCAAAAAGTAACATTTCGATAATTTAAAACTGTTAATTTAATAAAATTTTATGATGTAATATTGGAAGAAATAAAAAGGTTGATGGTTTATGAATGAATTAATAATTAGAATTAAAGGTAATAATATTAACTCAAGCTGACTATTAACAATTTGAATGAAATTTCAAATAATTGGAATAATGAAAATGTTATGCTCGATTATGAATTTAATATAAGAAAACAAATGTGAATATTAAATTACTAATGAAATAATATGATTAATGGTAATTGACTGAATTCAGTATTATGTAAGTAATTAAAATAATTAGTTGAAATCAAACTGAAGTGTAACAGATCATGAACCAATATTAATTTCATCCATTTGACAACAATGGTTTTGATAATAGAATGAAAGTTCAATTAAATGGGATTATTGAAAATTTAATTTATGATTACTAGGTTTATTAAAATTGAAATTAAACATTGAAATTGGTGGAATATTCAATAATAAATTAACATAGAAACTTGTTATAAGGATTAAAAATTTCTAGGTAATCTAAAATGATAGAAATGACATTCAAATCATCCCTTCGGTTTCCTCCATGGCCTCTCCCCCTCGTCCTTTTTCTCCTTCTTTCCCGCTTCTCTCTTCCACCTCCATCCCTTCGTACCGTCCGTGCAACTCTTCTGTCCCGTCTTTCTACTTTCGACCGCCTGACCCCCCTCCTTTTCCTCCACGTCCAATCAATCAATCTTGTCCTGTTGAACCCCGTCCTATCCTTCCAACCCCATCTCTTGTCTCAGGTTCATCTCGTTCATCCTTTTCTGCTTCCCCTTCGTTGACAACTTCATCGTCTCAAACTTTACCCTGGTGTTCTCTTTTCAAATCTAGGCCTCGCAATGCAGGTAAATTCTCTCCTGTGAATTTTCCTTTAGTTTATGATGGGGAAGCCATTGTTCCTCCATCAGAGGTCATTCAAGCTGGTAATGAGGTATGGGGGCAGTACCTTGTCGGTTTCTTCCTTGATAGACCTCTGCCCTACCTTGTTGTCTTGAATCATCTAAAGAGGGTGTGGAAACTCAAAGGCTCTATTCAAGTCAAGTCTGATGGTAATTTGTTCCTCTTCAATCTATCCTCTGATGAGGATAGAAGGAAGATCATCCAGTCAGATCCTATAATTATGAGGAACAAATTGTTTATAGTTAAAGAATGGGATCCCACCATTGGAAATAGTGTAAGTACCATTAAAACTGTTCCAGTATGGATAAAGTTGTCCAACATCCCCCTTTATTGTTGGTCACATTTAGGCATTAATTGGTTAGCAACCAGACTAGGAAAATTTCTCTGTATGGATGAAGCAACTGAAAAGTTAGAGAGGATTGGGTATGCCAAGTGTATGGTTGAGGTTACTGCTATGTTTGAGTTACCTGAGACATTTGCAGTTAAGTTGTTGGATGGAACTACTCAATTAGTTAAGGTTGATTACTTGTGGAAACCAAAGATTTGTAGTTTTTGTAAGGAATTTGGTCATGACATGCAGAACTGTATGATTCAGGGAAAATCTAGTGGAACGAATGAGGAAGCATCCAAGCTTGAACATTCTGGTGATATTATGAATGATAAACAGAACAAGAAGGAAAATTCTAAGGTTGAAGATAAGGAGAAATTTGGAAGGAGGAGTGGATGGAGAAGGGTACCACAAAGGAAGGTTAGGACCAGTGACAATGATAAAAGGTGTGTAGACGATAAAGAAAATGGAAAGGTAAGTACCACTGCTCTTCCAGTGATTGGTAATATTGCTGTGGAGGACAAGCCAGATGATATAATGGATAATACTGAAGTTGTGGCGACTGAGGATCCAGAATTACTTCGCGCAGATTCCGTGCAAATTGATGATATACCCGAAGCAATTTTGTGCCATAACCCTTTTAACTCTTTGCGCTATCCTGAAGTGGGTGAGAACTCTAAGGGAAATATGGATGGTATAAATGTGTTAGGTGAGTTTATTTCACCGGATTTATTGCCATTAAATGCAAAGTCGGACCAGTTAAAACAGAAAACTGACATATCTCGAGTGAATGGAAACAAGAAAAACATTCCCACTTGTATTGAAGATAACGTTTTGGTGTATTGTAGTTCTACTGTACAACCATGCAAAAGCAGCAACGTATCACATGCAAAGGTGTCTGCCTCTGCAAAATCCTTGCAGTGTCATGAGCATGAATTCATGCAAACCATTGAATCTTCCATCCTATCTCTTTTCCCTCTCTCTGCATCTAAACTTTTGCCATCTCTGCCTGCATCGACTGCCTCCCCTTACACTTTCATCGGATCTCTACCAGGATGGATCTCTCCCCCTGCTGATCCACCCTCTGATCTCCCCAGACCCACAAAGTCCCCCTCTCTCCCTGCTAAGTTCAAATCAGCAAGAATTGATCCTCCTTCAACAAGGAGTAGGGCAGGTGTGACCCATCTCTCTCTATAGTTATTCATGTTGAACAAAATTGCTGCTTGGAATATAAGGGGTGCCCATAACTCTGAGAAGCTTGACCATGTTAAAACAATCATTCACGACCATAATATCAAAATGTTTGCCATCCTGGAAACCAAGCTGTCTCTTCCTTTATCCATCAGAGCAGCTAACTACATTAACCCATTATGGGAATACAACCACAACTTGAATGAAGCCTCTTATGGTCGAATCCTTGTTGTTCATGATCCTTCTTTTTTCTCCCTCAATCTCATTCTTTCCACCATGCAAATGATGCACTTCCATGTTATCTTCCTGCCTTCCCAGCTTTCCTTCTATATAACCTTTATCTATGCTCACAATGCTGTTGCCTCTAGGCAACCTCTTCTCAACATTCTCCCTTCACTTCGACAAAACACCCATCCTTGGATTGTTCTAGGGGACTTCAACTGCTGTTTGAACCTAACTGATAAGGTTGGTGGTCTGCCACTGTTGCCTAGGGATATTGCCCCATTAAACATTTCTATATCTGATGCTGACCTACAACCTGTTGTTAGAAATGGTGTTCCCTTTTCTTGGAATAACAGAAGCCGTTCTGGTGCTCGTACTTTCTCCAATATTGACCATACCTTTTGTAACGCTGCTGCTATCTCTAGTTGGCCTTCCCTCTCGACTTTCATGCCTCACCCAATCTTGTCTGACCATTCCCCCATCATCCTTACCCTTTCTTGTATGGCTAATGGAGGAAAAAGAGCTTTTAAATTTTATAATGCTTGGGTTTCTGACCCTGAGTATAATAATATTATATCATCATCTTGGTCTATTAATGTGTATGGCAACCCGATGTTTGTTCTATGCAGGAAGTTGAAAGCAACTAGGTTAGCTCTTCAGCAATGGGCACATAAAAAGTATGGAGATGGTACTCAACAAATCAATAACATCAAAATTCAGCTGAAGCTTGCTCAAGATATGCTTAATGAAGATCCCACCAACCGTATCCTTGCTAATAATGAATCCAATCTCTTTCTACAGCTCAATGAAGCGCTTAAAACTGAGGCTAGTATGAGGAAGCAGCAGTTACATCAGAAGTGGGTTGCTGAAGGGGATAGAAACACTAAATTTTTCCATGCTTCAATCAAAGACAAGCGTGCTAGAAGCTATATCTCCACTCTCTGGGATGAGGAAGGAAATCTTCTTACAACTGCTGGAGAGATAGACAGTTATCTCCTTCATTCCTTTACTTACCAGCTTGGTAACGGATCTAGCTTTAATCCTCATCTTGATGATCTCAATAATATTCCCCTACCCAAGTTACAAAATGATATGAAGGTCATGCTTGTTGACAAAGTAACTGATAATGAAATTAAAAAAGCTTTATTTTCCTTAAAATCGACCTCCTGCGGAGGGCCAGATGGTTTCAACACTGTTTTTTTCAAGCATAGCTGGGAAATAGTGCAAAATGACTTTTTGGCAGCTGTTCATAACTTTTTTGAGAAATTTAAAATGTTGAGGGAAGTTAATGAAACTAACCTCGTTCTTATACCTAAGGTTAAGCCCACAATTAATGCTGCTTCCTTCAGACCGATTTCTTGCTGCAACATAGTTTATAAATGCATATCTAAAATCCTTGCTGCTAGGCTTGTTCAAGTTCTGCCAACAATAATTTCCCCCAATCAAGCTGCCTTCATTCCTGGTAGAAACATATTAGACAATGTTTTGTTAGCTCATGAGTTAATTAATGGCTATGGCAGAAGCCAGATTTCTCCACGTGCTATGATGAAGCTTGACTTAAGTAAAGCCTATGATAGTTTGCAATGGTCTTCTATTGTTCGAATAATGTCAGTAATGCGATTTCCTAAGGTGTTCGTCGCCTGGGTGTATGTGTGCATTTCCACTCCTACGTACTCTCTGAGTTATAATGGGTTATCTAATGGGTACTTCAGAGGGAAGCAAGGTGTGAGGCAAGGGGACCCAATTTCTTCTTATTTGTTTATCATTGTTATGGAGGCTCTCACCTGCATGCTTTCCTCCAAGTATGAAGACAAAAGTGTTGCATACCATCCGAAATGTCAGTACCTTTGCATTTCATCCCTATTTTTTGCCGATGATATAATGATCTTCACGAAGCCGTCTGAACAGTCCATTCAGCATATCCACGATATATTGAACAGGTTCCACAGAGCCACTGGCCTCAAACTGAACACTTCCAAATCCCATATTCTGATTGCTGGTTTATGCAGCAATGAGAGGAACAGAATTGAGGATCTTTCTGGTTTGCAACCAATGTCTAATAGCATGACTTATCTGGGTCTTCCTTTGTGTACGTCGAGAATCTCCAAATCTGCTTGCCTTCCTCTTTTTGAGAGAATCACAAGACGGTTGTCGTATTGGACAACTAAACTTCTATCCTTCGCTGGTCGTCTTGTGTTGATTAAAGCTGTTTGTTTTTCTATGACTGTTTATTGGGCAAGAAGTTACATTCTTCCATCCAAGCTTCTCCACATGATCAGAGCTGCAATGATGAGATTCCTATGGACTGGTTCCATTCACAATAGGAAAATAATACCTGTTTCATATTCAATCTTGGAAAAGCCGATAAGAAGAGGTGGCCTTGGTATCATTAACATCAAACAGTGGAATATTGCTGCTATTAGCACTCATGTTAATGCCATATTAGTGAAGAAGGACAGTCAATGGGTGAGGTGGACATGGAGATATCATATTAAGGGAAATGACTTCTGGTCTATGGAGGTTGCTCAGGGTAGTAGCTGGATTTGGCGGAAAATTATGTGCATAAGGCCACTTTTACTTCCCATTCTTAAATTCAGTTTAACCCTTAACAGTAATGTGAGCTTTTGGAAGGATCCTTGGGTTAAAAATGGTTGCATCTTAGCCAATCTGTTGACTGCTCAAGATTTGCAGCAATCCGGTATTGGTACTAATGCAAAGGCAATTAATTATATAACTGATGAGAAGTTGTGTGCTCCGAATACTAGTAATCATTCTGTTAACACCCTGTGGAGAAGCTTGGCTAACCGCAAAGTAATTATAGAAAATGAACATGCTCTTTCCTGGTGTGGGAAACCGCATAGCATCAGATTAGTTTACAATCACATTGCTAACGTAGACGAGTTGCCTGCTTGTATTTGGGTCAAAGTTGTTTGGACTGCGTATTCGACTTCCTCTGATAATGTGTTTCTTTGGAGAGCTATTAACAAAGCTATGAAGACAAGGGATAAGCTTATTGCTCTAGGCATGAACGTGGATGACCTCTGTGTCTTTTGCAATGCATCACCTGAATCGGTTGATCACATTCTTTTTGAATGCAGCTTTCTTGTTAACATGTGGATGTCTGTCATGAATAAAGCTGGAGTCGTTGATATTCAAGGTATCTCCTCTGCTGACTGGAATGTCCTTCGTAAAGCTACTAGGTGGCGACCTAGTAGATGGGATATAGTGTTCTACGTGCTAAAAGTATATATACGCAATGTATGGTTGGAGAGGAATACGCGGTGCTTCAAAAATGTGGCATTGTCAGCTTCGAGCTTTTGGATTAAATTGATGAATGAGATAAAGTGTGGGTTACGTGATTCTGGTCATTGTTTCTCCCCACATCAAAATGACTTGTGGGGATAGCCTGATGCTTTTTCTTGTGCTTGGGTTTATGTCTTGCATTTGTGGGGTTTTGTTCTGTGGTGGTTCCTTTTTTTTTTTTTTGTAGGTCTTTGCTTTCTGTTGTTCTTCTCTTCCAATTTTGTTTTCCTTCTTCTGTTGTGTGTGTGTGTTTGTTATCTTCTTTTTTCTTATTTATAAAAATCTGGTAGGGGTCCAGTCAACCCCGCTGTCTTCTCCAAAAAAAAAAATGATAGAAATGATAAATAATTAAATTTGAATTGAAAAAGTGATTAATTGACTTAATATTAATTTAATTTAATAATGTGAAAATAGCAATTTTGGCCACTGACTCGGATTTCGACAAAGCCAGATTCATCGGATCCGTAACAGAGAATTATTATAGGGTTTTAAGTTTTGTAGCGATCGAACTTGTCGTTTGATCGTACGGGCTCGAAACGCCTAGAAATCAATTTAATTGAAATCAATTAAAATCAATTTGAAATAAGCTAACTTTACCGTAACGTCCTCATATGATAGAATTAGGATTTGAAACCTGATCCATTGAATTTGAAATCATCAAAAACATCTATTTTGATATATGGGATGACCCATTTTCATTCCGAAGTCAGAACGGGCTTTTCGGGTCGTTCATCGTCTAATTATCAATTCAATCTTGTCCATTCTTTATATTTTAAACCCTACCTATAAATAACCTGTTATAAACCCTAGCAACTTCTTAAATTCATTTGTCTGCAGACAAACTCCAAATCCCAATTCAGTTTCGAATCAAAATTCAATTCCAAAAATCAAATTGCTCCAACTATATCGAATTATATAACGATTTGAAGCTCTCGACGAGAGCAAGTCAGTTCTATGATTCATTTTTTGATCTAGGTTATTGTGTGGCTAGAGATAGGAGATTTGTTCACGGTCGTTCGTTGGGCTGTAACAACCCTGGTTTTGGAGATTACCTGTAAATATTAAATTATAACGCTAGTTATGATTTGATATTGTGAATTAAATAAAATTTAAGAAATTAAATTGTTTATTTGGAATAAACAATGGATTTTGGAAAATTAAAATGAGAAAATAAAGTTTGAAACTTTATTTTATTGTTTTGGTTAGTAATATATGGAAAATAGTTTTTATTTAGAGAAAATGCAATGATTGTATTAATTATTGTCAATTACTTATTCTAATAATTTTTAAAAGAAGTATTTGATTTTTAAAGGTTGTTTAATCGAATAAAAAGGTGGAAATTGATTTAAAAATGAGTTTTAGTTATAAATTTGAGTTTAGAATGGTAAGTTATATTTTTCTAAGCAAGAAAAATATTTTTGTTGAATTTTAGAAGTTAAAAATGTAGACTTTTACATTTATTTGGTGAAAATTGTTTATTATTGTAAAATAAGGGATTTTAATAATAAAAATGTTTTAAAAATTAAAATTAATCTTTTTATGTAGTATAAAATATGTTACTTCTTAAGTATGTAAAATTACATACTTTGTTGTGTGAAAGTTTGAAAGAAAATGCATTTTGTTGTGTAATTAGTGTAAATATGTAGCCATGTAATATAGGTGTGAATAATAAACTTAGGCCATTTATTTTCTTTTAATTTTGGAACCCATTAGGCCCATTAGTACATACCTGACATGAGAAAAGAGGAGTTGTATGTTCTTTTTTTTCCTTCCTCCTCCTCTTCTTCCTGAAAGAAAACAAGTCAGTAACCCAATTTCCAAAATCTCAATTTCAATCTCATTTCTCTAAATCAATTTAACAAACTGAATTTTTTTGCAAACTAGAGTGAAATCTAAAGGTAATCAAATTCCAAACCTCATAGTTTCATCAAAATTCCTAATTTTAGAGATGGGTTTGTAATTTACAGCAAAATTCTTCTTGCATGCTATTTCTTTTTGCTCTATAGGTTTTTGAAGGCCAAAATCTAGCTCGAGCTTCAACTTTACGGCAAGATCCAAGCTTTTGCAACAAATCAGCAAGGTGAGAACAATATCTCACACATACTAGCCAAATTTCTTGTGAAATTGCTTGAATTTGTTGCATATGTAGAGTTTATTCAATGTATAGTATATTTTCGTTTCTGGCCTAAAGTGCCAACTTTGTCTATCCATAACTTTCATCTCAGGCAACGAAATGCAGCCGGATCTTTTTCTGAGTCGATAAAATTCATTTCTGCAAATTTTGATTGAATAATATGGTCATTTGAGTTTTCAAATCGTCAATACAAGATCAATGCACAGCCTGCAAATATCTTGCGCACATTTTGTTTTCTGAGTTGTTGCAAACATGGACGGAGTCCATGTTTGAGACATCATATCTCTTTCGTTTTTTTTTCAAATTGCACGATTCTTTTTTCGCTTGAAGGATGAAGTTCTCTACTTTATTCATACCAAATTACAGGTCATTTTGACATAGATAGCTTATATAAATCTGCTGTCAAACTTGGACCTGGACCATGTTTTTGCCCAGAGTTCAACAGTGAAACACTGTCTGGGTTCAACTTTGAGAGGTCATAGCTTTCTCAAATTTTATCAAAATTGCATCATTCTTTTTTTTTTGAGAGATGAAGTTTTCTACTACATGCATACCAATTTTGAGCTCAATTTGATGCAATTTGATCCCCTGTTTTATGCCTGAAAGTTGAGTCCATGAGGGTTTTCGGCCTACACATTTATTTGGTTTTTGAACTGTTGCAAACATGCCCTGAGTCCATGTTTAAGACAGCATAACTCATTGGTTTCAAATTGGATTTGCGAGATTCTTTATGAAAATTGAAGTAGGAGTGTTGATTTACATTCCTGTAAAATTTTATGAAAATCTGGGTTGGTTTGCTATTTCTGAACTACTGTTGAACTTGTACTCGCAGCTTGCTAATTCAGTGTTTTAAATCTTGTTTTGGTCCGACTTTGAAACGATGCAGATTCTTCGTTTCAAATCTGATTTGAATGATTCTTTTTGCAGATTGGAGTAGGAATGTTGCACTACATTCCTACGAAATTCCATGTCATTTAGACTCTGTTTGTAGGTCCAAACCTGCTGTCGAACTTGGGTTCATAGCGAGTTGTCACCATTTTTTTTATACTTAGAATAATTTCTGGCTTTTTCTGATATTTTCCGATTTATTTGAGATTTTTCTCTAGATTTCGTACACGGGTTTTATAAAGCATTACAAAGTGTTTTTCAAGCAAATTGACTTTTGAAATTATTATTTAATATTATTTTTAAGCATTAAATTAATTACTCCATAATAGGAGAATTTCAAATGCAATTTCTAAAGCGATTTTGAAGCGTTCCTAAAACTCATTTTCTTCAACTTAATTTCTATATAAAACACATAATTTTTACACTTCGAGCGAAGAGGGAGGAGAATTAAATGATTGGATAAAACGTGTGCTATGAACATGTGCGTTTATCTTTTCATTTAATTCCTAATCTATTCGTTTGATCGTTTTGACCTTTGTGTCTGGTTTACCGATGAGATGAGGTAAACATTGTATTGCTTTGAGTGTGGAATTGACTCACGGTTAGTAAACTGTTTAGTGAGAACGTGCGGTATGGGACACACGTTAACACTTTTTGTATTCCTGCTCCATTGCTCCTCCAGAATTCGTCAAAGCTAACCTAAATCCCTTGACTACCCGTAAAAATTTGGGTACCCGAGAGTTCATGAAAAACAGAAATAAACTCCGGGTCAGACATGGGTCTGGTATGAGTAACAGGTTAAAGTTGCTAAATTTTGAAAATCCTTTTGAAAATAAAAGGTATCACGTAAGACTCCCCACAAATAAACATGGGTAAGTTTTTACCTTACGCTAACCAAAACATTTGATACGAAATTCTGTGATATTATAATAGGTCTAGGGTTTTCAAGTAAATAGAAAATAGCCGAAATTGTTACATTATTAAATTCCAGCTACTAGCCACAAAAGTGGGTAATACAATCAAAACCGTTGGCACTTATTGGATTTTGATTCCATACAATGGCAGGGCTACTGGGGTACCGCCCGTCACAGTACGTGGCCTAGATCAACGTACCGAGGATTACTCCCGACCCCCTGCAACACAAGGCCGGAACCATTCCTTACCGAACAGTCCCGAACAAGATAACCACGCAGATAGCCGTCGCTACTGCCCACTAAGCCGAAATAAAGGGACATCTAGACAGGGGAATATCCTTGTCTTTCTTGGGCATGACCCACCTAACCTTGCTGCACCTCCCCTGTTTTAGCCATTTCCGGTTGATGAGGCTTGAGGCTATGTTACCTTCAGAGAATACATTTCTTAGAATGCTCATCGCCCGCCTGACGATGTGTTGAAAGCATTCAATCCATACAAGTTCGTTCCGGGTTCGAACGAAACCGAAGGTATTATCTCGTTACACTCATTTTGGAATCACCCTCAGAGTTAACGACGATAACCCTTGCATTCTGAATCTTCATCTTCACTTCAGATTCACGACCTATCGTTAATTTGGAAACGATGTGGTTTTCGGATGTTCCAAATGTGGAAAACCGATCCCAGTCTCATCGAAATCCAAAACGTGTCTTTTAAGGCCAAGTTGTCTATTTAGTCTTAACGGTTCAATTAAATATTATCAGTATACACACAGATAGATAATTCACAATATCACAATAGAGAATCATATCATCATCACATACAGATAATCAATATTATCATCCAAACGGATAGTTAAATATTATCATACTTAAACCAAACATCCATATCACATAGATATTACTCATCTCATATCTGAGATCATAATCATTAAATGAAATATCAATATCATACATCCATAAGCAATGATTTATAAATCACAATCTATAATTAATTTAAAATAATTAACTACGTCTATCTCTAATTAATTTAAAGTAAATTAAATTAATTACTTCATCTATAAATCTTGCTTCTACAACCATTACATTAATTATAAATTAAATTAATTAATTATTCTCTAGATATTTATCTTGATTAAACACCTTTGATTAATCATCTTCTAATTACAAAAAGTAATTAGTCTTTATTTAATTTCCCAAATTAATTATCCTAAATCATTTATGGTAATTAACATTTAATTACTTCATTTATTAATTAAGTACAATTAATTACATAATCCTTAATTTAATCACTACATTATTAATTATTTCTTAATTTAAACTATTCTTAATTTCATTATTAATTTCATTAATTAATGATCTCTAATTCAGATTAAAATTAAATTACTTTATTTAATTTAATTACATTGAGTGATTAATCTTTAATTAAACACAATTATGAATCACCTTGATTAATATCAACCAGTAATTAACTACCCTTAATTACTTATTAACAAATTAATTATTCCATAATTAATTATCTCTATTAATTAATCCCTTGATTAAATACAAAAGTAATTATCCAAATTACTTCATTAACACATCATCTTTCACTAATTACATTTCAGTAATTATCCTTAATTACTTCCTTAAGTAATTAGACTCCATTAATTAAATTAAGGAATCACACTCGTCCATTTATCAAATGATTATCTTAAATTACTTAAAATAAATTAATTAACTTAAATTAATCACTTATCTCAATTAACTACAATAAGTAATTTATCCTTAATTGCTTTTATCAAGAAATTTTACTTAAACCATTTACCAATATATTATCCTAATTAATTAATCTCATTAATTACTAAAATCTATTACATAAATTAATACTTAATTATCCTTAGTTAAATATCCCCGTTAACTAATATCACTTCTTAATTAATCTCTAATTATAAACTAATCTAATTTATTAATTTAAAATCAATACTTAAGTCATTTCTTAATTCCCTTATGAATGAGATTCTTTTGTTATCCTAATTATTTCTAAGATAATTCACTTACTTTTTCAATGACTTCATTAACACTTAAGTGTATTTAAAACATTATACTTCTATATTTAAATTCAAATTCCATTTTGAACTTAAGATTCTAAATGTTAACCATTTAACATTTATCCCAATTTAGATAAATTTATAAACCTTAAAATAAATTCAAAGGCATTCATTACTTATATAAGCTACTTATATAAACAAGGGTTTAAACTAAATTACTAAATTTATTAAGCAAATCAAGCTTTAAAATAAATTGGTTATTTAACTTCCATATTTAAGTTAATCACTTCATAACTCTTCATTCAAATATTGAAGGAAACTTTTTATAAAGAATTTTATTTTGTTTAAACATTTATTTGAAAACAAGTTCACCATCTAATTCAATTTAACAACATTTAAACTTTTTCGTAAATTCAAGTTTGGATTCATGGTAAATTTTGATTTAAATTTTGCTTTAAATTTTAAATTTTCATTTTTTTTTTAAAAAACTTAGAATTCAAAAGCTCATTTGAATCTAAAGTTAGACTTAAACTTTGAAGTTTAATCCCTGTTTTAAATTTAAATTTCATTTTGAATTTAACCTCAGCATTGTCAGGTTACAGAAACCTGAAGCCATTCCTAACCCGAGACCAAAGTAAGAATGCTTCGGGTCAATTGTTCCTCCACTTCGAGTCACGTGCATGAATAACCCGAGTACGCCCCGAGGCCAAAAAACCCTGCACCACCCAAAATGCTTCAGCACATCACTGGGCACGGTGCACGTGCACCGTGGCCCCAGTCACCTCTGGCCACCCACCAGAGCTGCTACCTATCAGCTACTAACTCCAAATGACCCCACGATCACCAGAATCCATCACCACGTCTCGAATCAAAACTGAGTTCTCTACTTAAAACCTGGAACACGAACCCTCCCCTCAACCCAAAACTGGAACTTCACCGCGCCTCAAATTCCGACCACTAGAAAACGACCACCACCGGATACAGCTTCGACCATGTCCAAGCTTCAACTTCCCAGAACCACATTGAACTCAATGCACTAGGGGATTCGAGCTGACCCAAACTACAACTTAGTCCAAAAATTAGGTTTCCCCACTGTAAACGAAAACCCCAATCACCACAGTGATTGATAGTGCCCCCGGCCATTTTTCATGGCCTCTCCGATCCCCCTTCTTCCTCCCAAGTGAATTCCAACCTCTCCGACCAAGTGTATTGACTGAGGCAACCCAGACTTCCCAAATTGATCAACTCAGCAATGCCAACTCAACCTACTAAAAAATGTGATTTGAGTCCTAAAAATCCTAATTTTGATTTAGTAATCAGTTCATAAACTTGAATTGATAATTCAAGACATTCGAAAATTTCACCTGTATTAAATTTAAACTGTTCCTAAGGTTTTTCAGAGCAGATCAATTTTGTTTAGCATGAATTCAAATTTTAAAATCAACAAAACATATTTTGTTTAGATGCTTTGTCCTAACAATCAATAGATCGAGCAATAATGATTTTTTTTTTGAATTTACCCAAACTTTTGAAATCATAAACAGAGGCAACATCCAGACAATAGTATTCAGGCTTCATCTCATCAAATAAAATGCAATACATCTACTTTCATACAAACAAACATCTCTGCTATTCATCATACAACTAAATTAACTTAAGTTATTTTAAGATATAAAGTTACTCACAGCAAATGGAAAACACAGCAAGTTTATAAGGAAACAGTTTGGATTTGCAAGCTTGAGATATGCAGAAATTTCATCTCACAAATATCCAGAGAAAAATGAATATATAAATATTCACACAATATATTTAAGCATTCAAATATTGGCATACAACAGATTTTAAAACTTAAGTAAATCTTAAAAGTGTTACTCACCTGAAATGAAGACAGAGCGTCCAGTTTTGAAAAAAAACAGTTTGAAACTAAATTCCCTTAGCTTTAAAAAACTTGCACTTGAATGCCTTTTATTTTAAATTGGGGTTGCTTTGTTAATTAGATTTTCATGCAGGTTGCTTGCCTTAAAGCTTGGGTTGAAGATAAATATAACAGGCTTTGATTTTCAGGTTATTTTAGTTGAATTTTTGAAAGAAAAGGTGCAGACCTTAATTTATTTCTGGTTTGCAACGTTTTTGGCACGAACAAGAATAAGTAGAGATGTATATATATAAAGATAAGTTTGGTATAGGGTAGGTGTTATCTGGGTTTGCAAATATGCCTGGTACACTGCTTAATTTTGTTTTATCAGGCAGATTTTTTCCAAAATGGAGGCTGAAAGGATTTTTGAACAATTTCGAATTTACTCTTGTTTTATGCTGAGATGAAAGTTTTTAATGTGAATGTACTTTATGTCACAACTTACTTATTTTCTTGTTTGTTTGTACTAATTAAGATCAGAGATATCTTTATTCATTTTGATCTTGCCTTCATTGTTGCTTACAGCTACAAACGTATTCTACTAGCCTTTGAAACTTCTTACAGGCTTCACTCATTTTGTTTTATTTTATTACCTGGCAGCTTTATTTATTTATTTTTTATTTATTTTCTTTTTTTTACAAAGCCTGCATATGCTATATTGTACTTAATGTCTCCTATTACCCATTTTTATTCATAGATATTTTATTTACTTTGGTCTTGCCTGAGTCTTTATTTGTCTGGTTTGTACAAAGATTTTTGTTTTATTATTTTACTTTGTTTATAAATTTTAACTTATATATTTATTTTACTTATGGGTTACTTTTATTTTAAACTTAAACAATTAAATACTTATGTTAAGATTTATAAAGTATTATTTTATTTTAACATTTTTGAAAGACTTAATTTTAAATTTACAAATCATAGCTTCTTTCAAAAATATACATATATTAAAATAACAACTTCTACTTATAAAAAAACCAATTTTCAAGCTATAACAATATTGATATAGTTTAAATATAAATTATTATTAAATTAAAATAATTTATAAAAGAACTGTTCTTTATAATATAAATTACTTGTTTTATCAAGCTATAAAACAAAACAATTTTTTGTTCAAATTTAAACTTAAGTTATAATCAATTTTAAACAATTAAATTAAATCTTTTTTTTATCTTGAGTATTTTAAAGTCATATGATTATTTATTCAATATTAAATAAAATCAAATTCCTAATTTACCAAAAATATTAGAATTAGAAATCATGTCTTTATTTTATTAAACTTAAAACAAAGATTATCTATTTACAATATATACAGATATATATATATATATATATATTATAAATAGAAAACAATTTAATTGGCTTTTAAAAGATAAATTATCAGTTACTTATTTATTTAAAAGAAGATTATTAAATCAATTCAAATTATTATTAACAAATATTATTAAATCAATTTAATTTTTAATGTAGATTATTAAATTGATATTGCCAAAAATTCCGGGATATCACATTCCTCCCTCCTTAAAAGAATTTCGTCCCCGAAATTTAAAACAAAGGTAATTTAATAATCTAGTTAAAGATTTAAATCTTAAACACAAGCATATATCAATCATATGCTAGCAATCATAGCAACCAATTCATCCAATCAAACAAATTTAACTATCTAGAAAGAATTTTCTTGAGTTTCCCCAAGTATAAATACTAGAATACTCACTCTATAGCTTCTACTCATCTAGATCCACAAAACAAGACAGGATATCAGACCACAGACAAGTCTGAATCAACAATCAAAACTCCCTGAACTGCTGGTTCTATAACCAGAGATAAATTTTACACGTACTCCCTCAGAGATACGTGAAACACAACGATTTCCAGTTATCCAAATTGACAATTCGATCCTGAAGACCAACACTTATCCAGAATAAAATCTCTGACTTCGAAATCCAAATTCGTCCGTCTCTTATCCACAAAACTCTTCGGCCGATCTTGTGCTGCCTACATCCTTCCTGATCAGCTCAACCCTTGCTGATGCCCTTAGAAACAAACTGAACCAAAAACAATCTAACAAAATGATCCTTCCAGGATCGACCAAAAACTCATAACACAAACTCTATTCCACAACCAGAAAACAGAATTCACTTCCCTTATCCGGAAAAGATAAAACAGGTGCACTCAAAACTGGCCTTACGATGCTGAAAAATTTCCTATTCTCCAATCCAAATATTGAAACATCCAATTGCTCCCAAACTAAAACAGCTACCACCATGCTTCCACTGCGCCACTCTGACTGAATAGATGAAAATGCTAAAGTCGAACACAGATTGGACAACGCATTCCCAAAATAAAGTTCACATACCCAGAAATAAAACTCAGAAGTTCCTCAAAAGTCTGAGCTAACAAAAATCATCCTATGACTAAGCTGAACCATCGGTACCAGGCCTGGAAATCCAGTCGACACCAAACTCAATCTTCAGATGCTGACCAAACTTTGACTTCCTGAAGATATCCAGAAAATCTTGACAACCCAAGAGAACACTCAGCTATCGCAAATCACTTTTGCGATCTATCCAGCCTAATTCCAAAAATACTGCTCCCTCTACTAATCAGAACAGCTTACGTTTATGTGGCCAATCCATCGAAGAAATGGAATTACTCTACTGCTTCTGAAGTTACCTCAAGAAAAATTGCTAAGCCAGAAGACTTCCTAATTCAAAGCTCTTCGAGAAACTCAGACTCCAACCAAACAGAAACTCCCAGCTGAACACAGCCACAATCGAAACAGACACTCTTCCTTAACTTGTCCCAAAGAAACATCTTCAGAGACATCCATGGTCACTGTGTCTCATCACACAGCTACTACACCTTGATGTATCAAAATATCATGACTTACTTCTGTCCATCCGACAGATCCAAACTCTAGCTCATCCAAACTTACACTTCAAAATGAACTCTGGATCTTAACAGATCCTTCAAAGATTAATGAAATCCTTATACCACTCAAAGCTCACTCGAGACGGTATTAGGTCTACAGTCTCGACAATTATACTTCCAACCTCAAACATTCAAACCCCAGCCATTGGTAGTCGTGTTACACACACCACCACCCTATCTACCTTTATAGCTCATTGGAAAACCTAAACAGGTAACCCAACAAATAGGCAGGAATTAATAAATAAATATATATATATATATATACTAAAATTACAAATACGCTCTCTCAGGAAAGAAATCACTCAAGAGCCTAGGTATTCACTCAACCTAGCACTATGATACCAACTGTGACGACGCGGCTTCCTACGCCCAGGAAACCGTTTCGTCAGGAAGAAAGAAAGGGATGAGAAAATAGAAAAGATAGAGAAGAAAGAACAACAACATCAGAAACTCACAGCGGAACGAATAAATTATAATAATCACATAAGTATTTACATAGTATACAACATCAATCAGAGTTATATAGATAATACATCACATACTAGACAGTTATAAAGACCTGTCTAGTTAATACAGCACGATACAACTCAATACACAAACAACTCAAACAATACGACTCAGAGATACCAACACAGCGGAACTATATGTATATCTACAGCGCTAAAGCCTCCTGCTCCATTGCTCCTCCAGAATTCGTCAAAGCTAACCTGAATCCCTTGACTACCCGTAAAAATTTGGGTACCCGAGAGTTTATGAAAAACAGAAATAAACTCCGGGTCAGACATGGGTCTGGTATGAGTAACAGGTTAAAGTTGCTAAATTTTGAAAATCCTTTTGAAAATAAAAGGTATCACGGAAGACTCCCTACAAATAAACATGGATAAGTTTTTACCTTACGCTAACCAAAACATTTGATAGGAAATTCTGTGATATTATAATAGGTCTAGGGTTTTCAAGTAAATAGAAAATAGCCGAAATTATTACATTATTAAATTCCAGCTACTAGCCACAAAAGTGGGTAATACAATCAAAACCGTTGGCACTTATTGGATATTGGATTCCATACAATGGCAGGGCTACTGGGGTACCGCCCGTCACAGTACGTGGCTTAGATCAACGTACCGAGGATCCTCCCGACCCCCGCAACACAAGGCCGGAACCATTCCTTACTGAACAATCCCGAACAAGATAACCCCGCAGATAGCCGTCGCTACTGCCCACTAAGCCGAAATAAAGGGACATCTAGACAGGGGAATATCCTTGTCTTGCTTGGGCATGAACCACCTAACCTTGCTGCACCTCCCCTGTTTTAGCCATTTCCGGTTGATGAGGCTTGAGGCTACGATTACCTTTAGAGAATACATTTCTTAGAATGCTCATCGCCCGCCTGACGATGTGTTGAAAGCATTCAATCCATACAAGTTCATTCCGGGTTCGAACGAAACCGAAGGTATTATCTCGTTACACTCATTTTGGAATCACCCTCAGAGTTAACGACGATAACCCTTGCATTCTGAATCTTCATCTTCACTTCAGATTCACGACCTATCGTTAATTTGGAAACGATGTGGTTTTCGGATGTTCCAACTGTGGAAAACCAATCCCGGTCTCATCGAAATCCAAAACGTGTCTTTTAAGGCCAAGTTGTCTATTTAGTCTTAACAGTTCAATTAAATATTATCAACATACACACAGATAGATAATTCACAATATCACAATAGAGAATCATATCATCATCATATACAGATAATCAATATTATCATCTAAACGGATAGTTAAATATTATCATACTTAAACCAAACATCTATATCACATAGATATTACTCATCTCATATCTGAGATCATAATCATTAAATGAAATATCAATATCATACATCCATAAGCAATGATTTATAAATCACAATCTATAATTAATTTAAAATGAATTAAATTAACTATGTCTATCTCTAATTAATTTAAAGTAAATTAAATTAATTACTTCATCTATAAATCTTGCTTCTACAACCATTACATTAATTATAAATTAAATTAATTAATTATTCTCTAGATATTTATCTTGATTAAACACCTTTGATTAATCATCTTCTAATTACAAAAGGTAATTAGTCTTTATTTAATTTCCCAAATTAATTATCCTAAATCATTTATGGTAATTAACATTTAATTACTTCATTTATTAATTAAGTACAATTAATTACATTATCCTTAATTTAATCACTACATTATTAATTATTTCTTAATTTAAACTATTCTTAATTTCATTATTAATTTCATTAATTAATGATCTCTAATTCAGATTAAAATTAAATTACTTTATTTAATTTAATTACATTGAGTGATTAATCTTTAATTAAACACAATTATGAATCACCTTGATTAATATCAACCAGTAATTAACTACCCTTAATTACTTATTAAGAAATTAATTATTCCATGATTAATTATCTCCATTAATTAATCCCTTGATTAAATACAAAAGTAATTATCCAAATTACTTCATTACCACATCATCTTTCACTAATTACATTTCAGTAATTATCCTTAATTACTTCCTTAAGTAATTAGACTCCATTAATTAAATTAAGGAATCACACTCATCCATTTATCAAATGATTATCTTAAATTACTTAAACTAAATTAATTAACTTAAATTAATCACTTATCTCAATTAATTACAATAAGTAATTAATCCTTAATTGCTTTTATCAAGAAATTTTACTTAAACCATTTATCAATATATTATCTTAATTAATTAATCTCATTAATTACTAAATACTATTACATAAATTAATACTTAATTATCCTTAGTTAAATATCCCCGTTAACTAATATCACTTCTTAATTAATCTCTAATTATAAACTAATCTAATTTATTAATTTAAAATCAATACTTAAGTCATTTCTTAATTCCATTATGAATTAAATTCTTTTATTATCCTAATTATTTCTAAGATAATTCACTTACTTTTTCAATGACTTCATTAACACTTAAGTGTATTTAAAACATTATACTTCTATATTTAAATTCAAATTCCATTTTGAACTTAAGATTCTAAATGTTAACCATTTAACATTTATCCCAATTTATATAAATCTATAAACCTTAAAATAAATTCAAAGGCATTCATTACTTATATAAGCTACTTATATAAACAAGGGTTTAAACTAAATTACTAGATTTATTAAGCAAATCAAGCTTTAAAATAAATTGGTTATTTAACTTCCATTTTTAAGTTAATCACTTCATAACTTTTCATTCAAATATTGAAGGAAACTTTTTATAAAGAATTTTATTAAGTTTAAACATTTATTTGAAAACAAGTTCACCATCTAATTCAATTTAACAACATTTAAACTTGTTCATAAATTCAAGTTTGGATTCATGGTAAATTTTGATTTAAATTTTTCTTTAAATTTTAAATTTTCATTTTTTTTTTAAAAAACTTAGAATTCAAAAGCTCATTTGAATCTAAAGTTAGACTTAAACTTTGAAGTTTAATCCCTGTTTTAAATTGAAATTTCATTTTGAATTTAACCTCAACATTGTCAGGTTACAGAAACCTGAAGCCATTCCTAACCCGAGACCAAAGCAAGAATGCTTCGGATCAATTGTTCCTCCGCTTCGAGTCACGTGCACGAATAACCCGAGTACGCCCCGAGGCCAAAAAACCCTGCACCACCCAAAATGCTTCAGCATATCACTGGGCATGGTGCACGTGCACCGTGGCCCCAGTCACCTCCGGCCATCCACCAGAGCTGCTACCTATCAGCTACTAACTCCAGATGACCCCACGATCACCAGAATCCATCACCACGTCTCGAATCAAAACTGAGTTCTCCACTTCAAACCTGGAACACGAACCCTCCCCTCAACCCAAAACTGGAACTTCACCGCGCCTCAAATTCCGACCACTAGAAAACCACCACCACTGGATACAGCTTCGACCATGTCCAAGCTTCAACTTCCCAGAACCACATTGAACTCGATGCACTAGGGGAATCGAGCAGACCCAAACTACAACCTAGTCCAAAAATTAGGTTTCCCCACTATAAACGAAAACCCCCATCGCCACAGTGATTGATAGTGCCCCCGGCCATTTTTCATGGCCTCTCCAATCCTCCATCTTCCTCCCAAGTGAATTCCAACCTCTCCGACCAAGTGTATTGACTGAGGGAACCCAAACTTCCCAAATTGATCAACTCAGCAATGCCAACTCAACCAATTACTAAAAAATGTGATTTGAGTCCTAAAAATCCTAATTTTGATTTAGTAATCAGTTCATAAACTAGAATTGATAATTCAAGACATTCGAAAATATCACCTGTTTTAAATTTAAACTATTCCTAAGGTTTTTCAGAGCAGATCAATTTTGTTAAGCATGAATTCAAATTTTAAAATCAACAAAACATATTTTGTTTAGATGCTTTGTCCTAACAATCAATAGATCGAGCAATAATGATTTTTTTTTTCGAATTTACCCAAACTTTTGAAATCATAAACAGAGGCAACATCCAGACAATAGTATTCAGGCTTCATCTCATCAAATAAAATGCAATACATCTACTTTCATACAAACAAACATCTCTGCTATTCATCATACAACTAAATTAACTTAGGTTATTTTAAGATATAAAGTTACTCACAGCAAATGGAAAACACAGCAAGTTTATAAGGAAACAGTTTGGATTTGCAAGCTTGAGATATGCAGAAATTTCATCTCACGAATATCCAGAGAAAAATGAATGTATAAATATTCGCAAAATTTATTTAAGCATTCAAATATTGGCATACAACAGATTTTAAAACTTAAGTAAATCTTAAAAGTGTTACTCACCTGAAATAAAGACAGAGCATCCAGTTTTGAAAAAAAAACAGTTTGAAACTGAATTCCCTTAGCTTTAAAAAACTTGCACTTGAATGCCTTTTATTTTAAATTGGGGTTGCTTTGTTAATTAGATTTTCATGCAGGTTGCTTGCCTTAAAGCTTGGGTTGAAGATAAATATAACAGGCTTTGATTTTCAGGTTATTTTAGTTGAATTTTTGAAAGAAAAGTTGCAGACCTTAATTTATTTCTGGTTTGCAATGTTTTTGGCACGAACAAGAATAAGTAGAGATGTGTATATATATATAGATAAGTTTGGTATAGGGTAGGTGTTATCTGGGTTTGCAAATATGCCTGGTACACTGCTTAATTTTGTTTTATCAGGTAGATTTTTTCCAAAATGGAGGCTGAAAGGATTTTTGAACAATATCGAATTGACTCTTGTTTTATGCTGAGATGAAATTTTTCAATGTGAATGTACTTTATGTCACAACTTACTTATTTTCTTGTTTGTTTGTACTAATTAAGATCAGAGATATCTTTATTCATTTTGATCTTGCCTTCATTGTTGCTTACAGCTACAAACATATTCTACTAGCCTTTGAAACTTCTTACAGGCTTCACTCATTTTATTTTTTATTACCTGGCAGCTTTATTTATTTATTTTATTTTTTATTTTTTTACAAAGCCTGCATATGCTATATTGTACTTAATGTCTCCTATTACCCATTTTTATTCATAGATATTTTATTTACTTTGGTCTTGCCTGAGTCTTTATTTGTCTGGTTTGTACAAAGATTTTTGTTTTATTATTTTACTTTGTTTATAAATTTTAACTTATATATTTATTTTACTTATGGGTTACTTTTATTTTAAACTTAAACAATTAAATACTTATGTTAAGATATATAAAGTATTATTTTATTTTAACATTTTTGAAAGACTTAATTTTAAATTTACAAATCATAGCTTCTTTCAAAAATATACATATATTAAAATAATAACTTCTATTTATAAAAAGTACCCATTTTCAAGCTATTACAATATTGATATAGTTTAAATATAACTTATTATTAAATTAAAATAATTTATAAAAGAACTGTTCTTTATGATATAAATTGCTTATTTTATCAAGCTATAAAACAAAACAATTTTTTTGTTCAAATTTAAACTTAAGCTATAATCAATTTTAAACAATTAAATTAAATCCTTTTTTTTATCTTGAGTATTTTAAAGTCATATGATTATTTATTCAATATTAAATAAAATCAAATTCCTAATTTACCAAAAATATTAGAATTAGAAATCATGTCTTTATTTTATTAAACTTAAAACAAAGATTATCTATTTACAATATATACAGATATATATATATATATTATAAATAGAAAACAATTTAATTGGCTTTTAAAAGATAAATTATCGGTTACTTATTTATTTAAAAGAAGATTATTAAATCAATTCAAATTATTATTAACAAATATTATTAAATCAATTTAATTTTTAATGTAGATTATTAAATTGATATTGCCAAAAATTCCTGGATATCACAATTACCTTGTGGAAACTTGTGTTACCTTCATTGGTATTTGTTATTTGCCTTTTTGGCTTGATTTGGGCATATCCTTTGTTTATTGAGTTGCCGATGATATGAGGCTTGTTATGATTCATCTTTTGTAGATGATTGAGTTTTCTCTTTTAGAGATATTTGTGGTACTTTATGACCTTTCATGTTCATCATTTAGCTTATCAAACTGATTTGTTTAGCTAGACTGACCCGTGTATTTTATACTCGGATCAGACCGAGAGGTTTCAGGTTAGGTACATTTGGACTTAGCCTATTCTGCTTCCGCATGGACTATCCTGCTTTCTCCTTTTGTTATATCTTTTTGTGTAGTCCTTTTTGGTTGTAACTCTAATATGTATATTCTTTTGACTCGCCTGTATATTGTGGTTGCTACACCACTTGACATGTATCATTTTGTATACCCTGTAATGTATCTGTATATGTGTATATGTATGTGATGATCCACTATTCTGTGATGTGTTTTACAATTGAGTTGTTATATTTTGTTCTGTTAAATCTTATAGCCATTATAGTTTTGTATTAAATATCTATTGGATAAGTCGATCCATCTGGAAAAAAATATGCGAAATTTATCGACGTATTCAGTAGATAGTTAAGACAAAGCTATAGATGGTCGCTCCTATACAGCTCTATTCTCCGTATTAGCAGACGGTATTACCTTGTAATACTCTTTGCTAATATGGGTCTCGGAGTGGGGCGTTACATGGGCTGCGATCGACTTCGACCGATCATCGAATCGACGACATAGGTTTGTGGAGATTCTCGAATGTAATCCATCCATGCAAGTTTGGCGGCGAGTTAACAGTTGGATCTTGCGCATAAATCGAGCTATGGTTCGAAATAGCATGGCGGCTGTAGAGTTCTTGTGGCATCGGTGGGCGTTTTGGTGGGGTCCAAGGGGGTCGGCCAGGCGTGGGAAGGAGTGCGGCGTACTTTGATCCAGGTCGCGTGGCCTCTGGTGGAGGCAACGTGGAGATTGTTCGATGGCGGTGTGTTGTAGCAGATCGAGTCGAGTTCGGCTTGGGTTTGCTAGAGACGTTGATGTGGTGGCGTTGTATTGGTAACTCCTTTTCTTTTTTTATTTTATTTAAAATTTAGTTTAAATTTCAAAATCTTCTAACTTACATATTTTTTTCATACGAGCACCGATTTGGATGCGGTATTCTCCGCCAGGATCGAACTGAAATTTCGGACATTTCGACGCTGATTTGGGCGAATTTGGAGACTGTTTGAATTTTGAGTTTAAAATGGATTTAAATTCAATTTAAATTCAAAAGGTGAAAGTTTTAACCCATTCACAACTTCTAAAATTTCTTATGTTTGTTAAATTTAATTTATGATGTGATTAGAAATTTATTTATGGCTGTTTGGTATATTTTAATCATCATCTCAGTTAATTTGAATTTATTTGAATTAAATCATTATTTAATTTGTTATTGAATATAAACTGGCAGTAAATACCTGTTATCGATTATCAGTTCTATATTGATATTTATTTATTGTGATGGATGTTGATTGTTGATGTTGGTTGAATGGACGTTGTACTTTATATTGTTATAAACTGCAAGTTCGTTGTGGACTTTTATTTAATTCGGGATTGCGGTTTAAAATGATGTATAACCGTAAAATCTTAAATTGCGGATTGAAATGATAAATATTTGTATCACTTGACCCTAGGGTAGGGAATTATATACGAACACCGGATTTGTAAAATTAAATGATTTTAAAATCCTTATTTTTGAATGGAATTAAATGATATTTTGAAGAAAAAATTGATCTGTATAAATTGAAGTATTTTTGAAAAATCAAGTTTTCTGTTGAAATGTGAATTGGCTTAAAAGGAATTGTCTTAAGAAATTAAATTGAAATGTTCTAATTTTGTTGAAGTGAAATAAATAGTTTTAGATTGATATAATTCCAAATTCATGTTTTCAAATATAAACTATTTTAAATTATATTATTTTTAAGATTCTAAATTTTAAGATTTTCGTATTTATGAACTATTTTAACCTATATTAACTATATTAAATCAATTTAACCTATTTTAAACCATTTAAATTATTTTAAAACTAAGTAAACCATTTTAATTTATATTAAATCTAATTAATCTATTTTAAAGCTATTTAATCTATTTTAATTTTATTTAATCTATTTTAAAATCTATTTAACCATTTTAAATCTATATTTACTATTCTAGAGTATTTTGACAATTTAAATTTATTCAAACTATTTATAACTATTTAAGACTATTTTCTTCTAAATTCCAAACTAAGTAAAATGGATGGGTTATATTCAAATTCTCGATTTTAAAGTGAATATGGCTAATGATATTATAACCTAAATTGGGATTTAAATGTTAACTAATGAGATATGATGATTTTTGAAGTAAGGTTTGAACCTATTTTGAAAATTTGATTTTGGAATATATTTTGATTTTTGGTAACGATATGATTTTGAAAGTGAATATGATTCGAAGGTGAATATAATTTTGAAAATGACAGTTTTGAGAATATGATATTTTGATACAAATTGCGAATTGACTTTTGAAATATAAAAGAACCATCCAGTATGTAATAAGCAGTTGGTTGTTAAAGAGATCGGGATCGGATATTGTCATACTCTCTGCCAATACCGAAAACCCCTTTGACAACCGTGTACGCGGTGGAGATTCCAGAATGAAGTAAGATGGTGGTGACGATCCTATATGAGGTATATACATGGACCCAACTCTCGTGAGTTGGCATAAGTGGTTAAAACAGGAGCAATCGGCGGGCCAAGTGAGGTCATTCCTCCGATCGGGCACACTCCATCAATCTATATTCTGACTTTGTGATTTATTCGTGGCCGCCTTCGATTTCTACTCGGGAGTGTGTTTCAAGTTGGGCGGTAGTTGTGACTATGCGTTACCAACATTCTGGAAGTGTAATTGGTATATCTACGCTGGCATTGTCTAGTTGTGCCGTGTCACCCACCCTGACGTGCCTTCTACGAGTTTGTTTTATGTCGTACCTATGGGCTATCCTCTGGCGACCCCAGTTTACAGGGAGTTACGGTACTGTATAGACTATTAACATTATAAAATGTGTTAAGGGGGAAAATGTAACGCCTGAACTCTATTTTAATAGTTTACTTTACTATAGATATTATTATAATATCGTATATTACTATATAGTAGATAGTTTAACGGATCCTTAGGAGGTGTGAATCCCAAGCATCTCTTAAGTTACTGCACTCACGTTAGACAGTGGATAGGAGATGTCAAACCCCGTAAACATCTCTGACGCCGTTTCACTCATATTTATTTCCGTTGATTTAACTTCCATAAGATCTTTTAGTTCTGACTCGAGTGTTTTGTCTTTTCAATTCGCTCGGATGAGCCTAAGCATTTCAGGATTTAAAGACCTTATTTTTGGAGGACGAAGACGAAGATTTGTGCTACTATTATTTACTATATCTATTATTTACTATATCTGTTCCACTACGTCACATTGTTCCACTACATTATTATTTATTATTCTTCGGTATGTGTAACTCTAATTCTGCATTGTATTAGTATAATCAAATGTTTTGTATACAACTTCATGAGCTATTATTTGTTTATTATATTTTGTCATTCCGCCGCGAGATTCTATTTTGTTTTTTTCTTTCTCTGCTTTTCTTATTCACCCCAATAACAATCCGCTCTTTTGTATGGTTTGAGTCTGACGTGTGTGGTTTATCATCGATTTTAAACTGTACAAATAGGCGGGCTGTTACAGTTGGTGTACCAGAGCTAGGTTTAGTGAAAACCTTAGCTTTATGGGGTATGACTGTTTATTAATAGGGTAGTAATACTCTATGATGAGTCGCTGAGGGTATATATGAGAGAGCGTATATGTTAGTGTTATAAAAGGTTTTATACTGTGTTAATTTGTTTCGTTTTGTATTTATAAATTCTGATTGGTACATAGGACTCTATGACATCGATAGGGATTTCTTAACACTTAATAAGACAGACCGACATAACATTTATTTTGAAATATAGGTAAATGAAATAATTTTACCTATTATATTTTGTATATAAAATAATAAATTTTATAAATGATATATCTTTGGTTGTAACATAATGGTTATTAGGTAGTGAAAATTTATAAATGTTGGTTTAAAATAAAATTTTAATTAAATAAATATTAATTGGAAAATTTAGAACTTAAATTCCGCGATTCTTGAAATTTCTTTCGAATGATTTTGGAATATAATAACAATATTATTATTAGAAGTATTTTCTGTTATAAATATTTCAATATGATTTGAAAGAATTGTTTAAAGGAATTTTGGAAAGAAATAAGTTCTGTACTCCCCTCTCTACCGCTAGGAAATAATTCCAGTGATGAGTGCGTGCATCATCGACGTTCATTTTCGAGTTTCAAAGTGGGAAGGCCACTATAGTAGTTTACTGCAGATTTATTTTGATAAAAAAATATAAATTTTAATTGTTTTAAATATAATTGGATACATAAGTTGTAAGTATGTACATCTATCTAGTATATTTAAATAATTTAAAATGGAACTCGGCATTTAGTTCTTAAACTTCTATGAATTAGAGATTTTAATTAATGAAATGGAATTTAGCTAATTAATAATTGGAACCTCTAAATGAAATAAGAGATTAAATGGTAGGTTATAAATGAAATTACACGAAAGCTGAAATTTATAACCTATAAAACAAAGAATATGATTATTGAACATTAAATTAATTAAACGAAATGAGATAAACTTATATAACTTCCAATTACATTCTTAAAAACATATATATAACTTACGAATTATAAAAGTTAAAATGTTAAGAGAAAATGTAATGGAAAATTTTATAAGTAAAACTTATGTAATGTAAGTGTTCAATGAATTACTTTTATAAATAAGTATTTGATATTATAGTGGTTATAAACTTAAGTTATAATTGAAATGTTACTATAATAAATGTGATAGAAAGTAAGTATTGTAAGTAGATAATTATAAACTTAAGTAAATGTTGAAGTTATTCATTATATAAAAATAAGTAGGAAGATGAATACTGTGAGTGAAAAACTATAAACTTAAGTTAATATTTGAAGTATGTATAACTAAAGGAAATGATGCAAATGAAAAGGGTAGGAAACATAAGTATGAACTATGCACTAATGAATATTAATATTTAATGAGAATTTAAGCATATAGATTAATAAATATGAACTAAAACTGCAATGGGATGATGTAATACTTGAATAATGGAATCATTAGTTATCATAACAACTGAATAGAATTATCATATGTAAGAAAATGTAAATAATATACGTAAGGAAATGAATATAAAGAAATGGGAAGAACTTTCATTATATGAATAATTAAAGAAAATGAATGTAAATAAATGAAATTATGTAATGAACGAATGAATGGAAATTTAATTTTGTAAGGAATAAATGTAAACCAAAGAAATGATCATTGAGAAATAGAATTAAAAAGAATGAACTTGATTTATTTTTTGAAATTGTTATTTGTTTTGGTTTATGGTCGTTTGGGCAAGGATACTTTAAAATTGTTTGGATGTATGAATAATCTATTGAGTTTATCTAAGACTATTGAGTAAGTGGTATACTTAGTAGTTTATTTGTCATTCCATGCGATTTAAAGTGTCTTAACCCGAGCAAACTGTTTGTTTTGGTTGATATGGATGGATAGTTGATTTGTTTTGATTTAATGTGATGATTTTATGCTTGTTTGCAAGTGATTGTTGTTTATATTGATTTGTTTGTTAATAGTTGAAAAAACTTTAAATATTTCATTTTATATAATTATTAACTCTTTTGGATTATATAAGTGAAATATAGGTTATGGAAGCAATTGCTACTGCTTTTGGTTT
This sequence comes from Allium cepa, assembly GCA_030765085.1. Classification (NCBI taxonomy): domain Eukaryota; kingdom Viridiplantae; phylum Streptophyta; class Magnoliopsida; order Asparagales; family Amaryllidaceae; genus Allium; species Allium cepa. Next base: position 583,737,676 of record CM060940.1, read on the forward strand.
CATAAAAATAAGTATTAATTGCCCGACAAATAGGTACGTTTTCGGATTACGGTTTTATAGCGATATTATATTGTTTTTCCCGCTGTTGGGATATATTATTTTGAAAACTATGTGATATGTATTTTTATTATTGATATTTTTTTTTCAGACCTCTACGTACAAATGAGATTCTGCCGAAATTTTCGTAAATTTTGGACTGTGAGATGTTTTCCATATTCTTATTATCTTGAATATGAAGGATTTAATTGTAATAAATTAAATTATTTTATTTAAATTATTTTATTTTGTAAATTTATTTGTGTATAAATTTAATATTTTAAATAAGATACATTGATTGCTTAATTCTTTCTTTTTCCTTCTTTTTCCCTTTCGGGGACGAAAAGTTTTGAGCGGAGGAGAGTGTAACGACCTGTGAATATTGATAATTTAAACTGTTAATTTAATAAAATTTTATGATGTAATATTGGAAGAAATAAAAAGATTGATGGTTTATGAATGAAATAATAATTAGAATTAAAGGTAATAATATTAATTCAAGCCGACTATTAACAATTTGAATGAAATTTCAAATATTTGGAATAATGAAAATGTTATGTTCGGTTATGAATTTAATATAAGAAAACAAATGTGAATATTGAATTAACTAATGAAATAATTTGATTAATGATAATTGATTGAATTCAGTATTATGTAAGTAATTAAAATAATTGGTTGAAATTAAACTTAAGTGTAATAGATCATGAACCAATGTTAATTTCATCCATTTGACAGTAATGGATTGGATAATAGGATGAAAGTTCAATTAAATTGGATTATTGGAAATTTAATTTATGATTACTTGATTTATTGAAATTGAAATTGAACATTGAAATGGGTGGAATATCCAATAATAAATTAACGTAGAAACTTGTTACAAGGATTAAAAATTTCTAGCTAATCTAAAATGATAGAAATGGTAAATAATTAAATATAAATTGAAAAGGTGATTAATTGACTTAATATTAATTTAATTTAATTTAATAATGTGAAAATATTCATTTTGGCCAATGACTCGGATTTCGAAGAAATCAGTTTCTTTGGATCTGTAACAGTGAATTATTATAGGGTTTCAAGTTTCATAGCGATCAGACTTGCCTTTGATCGTACGGGCTTGTAACGCCTAGAAATCAATTTAATTGAAATCAACTAAAATCACTTTGAAATAATTTAACTTTACCATAACTTCCTCATACGATGGAATTAGGATTTGAAACTTGTTTCATTGAATTTGAAATCATCAAAAACATCTATTTTCATATGTGGGATGATCCATTTTCATTCCGGAGTCAGAACGGGCTTTTCAGGTCGTCCATCGTCAAATTATCAATTCAGTCATGTCCGTTCTTTCTATTTTCAACCCTTTCTATAAATAACCTGTTATAAACCCAAGTCACTTCTTAAATTCATTTGTCTGCAGACAAACTCCAAATCCCAATTCAGTTTCGAATCAAATTTCAATTCCAAAAATCAAACTGCTTTAACTATATCGAATTATATATCGATTTGAAGCTCTCGACGACGCAAGTCAATTCTTTGATTCGTTTTTTCGATCTGGATTATTATGTGGCCGAAAATAGGTGATTTGTTCTCGGCCGTTCGTTGGGCTGCGATCGACGGTCGATCGTCAAATCGATGACATAGGTTTGTGGAGATTCTCGAACGTAATCCATCCATGCAAGTTTTGCAGCGAGTTATCGATTGGATCTTGCGCACAAATCGAGCTAGGGTTCGAAATAGCGTGGCGGCTGTGCGGTTTTGTGGCACCGGTCGGCGTTTCGGTGGCGTCCAAGGGGGTTGGCTAGGCATGGGAAGGAGTGTGGCGTACTTTGGTCGAGGTCGCGTGGCCTTTGGCGGAGCAACGTAGAGATTGTTCGATGGCGGCACGCTGTAGCAGATCGAGTCGAGTTCGGCTAGGGTTTGCTAGAGACATTGACGTGGTGGCATTGTATTGGTAACTCCTTTTCTTTTTTTATTTTATTTAAAATTTAATTCAAATTTCGAAATCTTCTAACTCACGTATTCTTTCCATACGAGCTCGGATTTGGATGTGGTTTTCTCTGCTAGGATTGAACCAAAATTCCAGACATTTTGACGCTGATTTGGACGAATTCAGAGACTGTTTGAATTTTGCTTTTAAATTGGATTTAAATTTAATTTAAATTCAAAATGTGAGCGTTTTAACCTACGCACAACTTCTAAAATTTCTTATGTTTGTTAAATTTAATTTATGATATGATTAGAAATTTATTTATGGCTGTCTGGTATATTTAATCGTCATCTCAGTTAATTTGAATTTATTTGAATTAAATCATTATTTAATTTATTATTGAATATAAACTGGCAGTAAATACCTGTTATCGATTATGAGTTCTATATTGATATTTATTGATTGTTGATGTTGGTTGAATGGATATTGTATTTTATATCGTTATAAACTGCAAGTTCATTATGGATTTTTATTTAATTCGAGATTGCGGTTTCAAATGATATATAACCGTAAAATCTTAAATTGCGGGTTGAAATGATAAATATCCATATCACTTGACCCTAGGGTAGAGAATTATATACAGACACAAGATTGGTTAAATTAAATGATTTTAAAATCCTTAATTTTTGAATGGAATTAAATGATATTTTGAAGAAAAATTTGATTTGTATAAATTGAAGTATTTTTGGAAAATCAAGTTTTGTGTTGAAATGTGAATTGGCTTAAAAGGAATTGTTTTAAGAAATTAAATTGAAATGGTCTGATTTTGTTGAAATGAAATAAATAGTTTTAAATTGATATAAATTCCAAATTCATGTTTTCAAATATAAACTGTTTTAAATTATATTATTTTTAAGATTCTAAATTTTAAGATTTTCATATTTATAGACTATTTTAACCTATATTAACTATATTAAATCAATTTAACCTATTTTGAACCATTTAAATTATTCTAAAACTAATTAAATCATTTTAACTTATATTAAATGTAATTAATCTATTTTAAAGCTATTTAATCTGTTTTAATTTTATTTAATCTATTTTAAAATCTATTTAACTATTTTAAATCTATACTTACAATTCTAGACTATTTTGACAATTGAAAATTTATTCAAACTATTTATAACTATTTAAGACTATTTTCTTCAAAATTCCAAACTAAGTAAAATGGATGGGTTATATTCAAATTCTTGACTTTCAAATGAATATGGTTAATGATATTGTAACTTAAGTTGGGATTTAAATGTTAACTAATGGGATATGATGATTTTGAAGTAAGGTTTGAACCTATTTTGGAAATATGATTTTGGAAGAAATTATGATTTTTGGAATCGATATGATTTTGAAAGTGAATATGACTCGAAGGTGAAAATAATTTCGAAAGTGACGGTTTTGAGAATACGATATTTTGATACAAATTGCGAATTGACTTTTAAAATATAAAAAAACCATCCGATGCGTAATAAGCGATTGATTGTTAAAGAGACCGAGATCGAATATTATCATACTCTTTGTCAATCCCAAAAACCACTTTGACAACTGTTTACGTGGTGGAGATTTTAGAATGAAGTAAGATGGTGGCGACGATCCATAATGAGGCATATACATGGACCCGACTCCGGTGATTTGGCTTAAGGTGGATAAAACAGGAGCAGTCGATGGGCTAAGTGAGGTCATTCCTCCGATCGGGCACACTCCATCGATCTATATTCTGACTTTGTGATTTATTCAGTGGTCACCTTCGACTTTTACTTAGGAGTGTGTTTCGAGTTGGGCCATAGTTGCGACTATGCGTTACCGACAGTCCGGAAGTGTAATTGGTATATCTATCCTGTCATTGCCTAGTTATGCCATGTCACCTACCTTAGCATGCCTTCTACGAGTTTTTTTATGTCGTACCTTTGGGGTATCCTCTTGCGGCTCCAGTTTACGGGGAGTTACGGTACTGTATAGACTATAGACATTATAAAATGTGTTAAGAAGGAAAATGTAATGCCTTAACACTATTTCAATAGTTTACTTTACTATAGACATTATTATAATAGCGAATATTAATACATAGTAGATAGTTTAATGGATCCTTAGGAGGTGTGAATCCCGAGCATCTCTTGAGTTACTACACTCACGTTAGACACTGGATAGGAGATGTCAAACCTCGTAAACATCTCTGACGTCGTTTCACTCATATTTATTTCCGTTGATTTTACTTACATAAGATCTTTTAGTTCTGACTCGAGTATTTTGTCTTTTCAATTCGCTCGGATCAGCCTGAGCATTTAGGGATTTGAAGACCTTATTTTTGGAGGACGAAGATGAAGATTTGTCCTACTATTATTTACTATATTTGTTCCACTGCATCACATTGTTCCGCTGCATTATTATTTATTATTCTCCGGTATGTGTAACTCTGATTCTGCATTGTATTAGTATAATCAAATGTTTTGTATACAGCTTCATTAACTGTCATTTGATTATTATATTTTGTCATTACGCTATGAGATTCTGTTTTGTTTTTTCTCTCTGCTTTTCTTATTCACCCCAATAACAATCCACTCTTTTGTATGGTTTGAGTCTGACATGTGTGGTTATCGCCGATTTTAAACTGTCCAAAAGGCGGGCCGTTACAATTGGTATCGGAGCCAGGTTTAGCGAAAACCTTAGCTTTATGGGGTCTAACTCTTTGTTAATAGGGTAGTAATACCCTATGATGAGTCGCTGAGAGTATGTATATGAGAAAGCATATTTGTTAGTGTTATAAAAGGTTTTACATTGTGTTAATTTGTTTCGTTTTGTATTTATAAATTCTGGTTGGTGCATAGGACGCTATGACATCGATAGGGATTTCTTAACACTTAGTAGGACAGACCGACACAATATTTGTTTTGAAATATAGGTAAATGAAATAATTTTACCTATTATATTTTCTATATAAAATAATAAATTTTATAAATGATATATCTTTGGTTGTAACATATTGGTTGTTAGGTAGTGAAAATTTATAAATATTGGTTGAAAATAAAATTTGTAAGTAAATAAATATCAATTGCAAATGATAACCATTATCTTTTTATTGGAGTTGATGCTTTTTAATTTTAGAAATGGTTTTCACCGTCATACATAAAAAAACCATACTAATATTTTGCAAAAATGCTACTCACTTTGCATTTGATAGAGATGCTTTTAAGTTTTAGAAATTATTTTCATGGTCATTTGTAACAGAACTGATAGAAATGTATTGCAAAAAAGATACCTACCATCTTTTTAATTCGAATTTGCTTTGTAATTTTAGAAATTATTTTCACTGTAATTTATAACAAAATTGATTCCAATATATTGCAAAAATGGTACCCACTATCTATTTGATTGGAGTTGATGCTTTTTAATTTTAGAAATTATTTTCACTATCATACATAAAAATTATTATACCAATATATTGAAAAAATGACAATCACTATCTATTTGATTAGAATTGATGTTGTGTAATCTAGAAATTATTTTCAATATAATTTTTAATAAACTAATACCAATATATTACAAAAATAATACTCATTATCTGTTTGATTAGAGCTGATGATTTTTAATTTTAGAGATTATTTTCACTGTCATACATAACAAAACTGATATGAAAATATTGCAAAAATGATAGCCACTTTTTGTTTGATTGGAGTCGATTTTTTGAGTTTTAGAAATTATTTTCATGGTCTCTGTAACAAAAATGATACCAATATATTACAAAAGTGATACCCACTGCCCGTTTGATTGGAACTGATGTTTTGTTATTTTAGAAATTATTTTCACTTCAATTTCTAATAAAACTGATACCAATATATTGTAAAAATGATACCCACTATCTGTTTGATTGAAGTTGATGCTTTTTAATTTTAGAAATTATTTTCAACATCATACATAACAAAATTGATACTAATATATTGCAAAAATGATACCTACTTTTTGTTTGATTGCATTTGATGGTTCCTAATTTTAGAAATTATTTGACGGTCATTTATAACAAAACTGATACAAAATTATTGCAAAAATGATTCCACTATCTATCTGATTAGAATTGATGTTTTGTTATTTAAGAAATTATTTCATTGTAATTTGTAATAAAACAGATGCCAATATATTGCAAAAATGATGTCCACTATCTGTTTGATTGGAGTTGATGCTTTTTAATTTCAGAAATTGTTTTCACTGTTATACATATCAAAACTAATACTAGTATATAGCAAAAATGATACCCACTATCTGTTTGATTGGAATTGATGGTATGTAATTTTAGAAGTTATTTTCACTATAATTTGTGGCAAAACTAATACCAATATATTGCAAATGATACCCACTTCTATTTGACTGGAGTTGATGCTTTTTAATTTTAGAAATTGTTTTCAGCGATATACATAACAAAATTGATATCAATATATTAAAAAAATGAAACCCACCTTCTGTTTGACTAGAATTGATGTTATTTAATTTTAGAAATTATTTTCTTGAACAGTTGTAACAAAAATGATAACAATATATTGCATTAATAATACACACTGTCTGTTTGATTGGAATTGAAGTTCTGTAATTTTAGAAATTATTTTTTCTGTAATTTGTAACAAAATTGATACAATATATTGCAAAAATGATACCCACTATCGGTTTGGTTGGAGTTGATGCTCTTTAATTTTAGAAATTATTTTCACCATCATACATAACAAAATTAGTACTAATATATTGCAAAAATGATACCTACTTTCTATTTGATTAGAGTTGATGTTTCTTAATCTTAGAAATTATTTTCACGTTGATTTGTAACAAAAGTGGTACCAATATATTGTAAAAATGATACCCACTGCCTATTAGTTTGGAATTGATGAATTCTTATTATAGAAATTATTTTCACTATAATTAGTAACAAAAATGATACTGATATATATTACAAAAATGATACCCGCATTTATGTGATTGAAGTTGATGCTTTTTAATTTTAAAAATTGTTTTCACTATCGTATATAACAAAGCTGATACCATTATACTGCAAAAATGATACTCATTTTCAATCTTGGAGTTGACATTTTTTAATTTTAGAAATTATTTCCATGGTCATTTGTAACAAAACCAATACTAAAACATTTTAAAAATGATACCCACTGTCTGTTTGATTAGAATTGTTGTTTTGTAATTTTAGAAATTACTTCCGCTATAATTTGTAACAAAATTGATACCAATATATTTCAAAAATAATACCCACTATATGTTTGATTTTAGTTGATGTTTTAAACTTTAGAAATTATTTTCACTGTCATATATAACAAAACTGATATCAGTATATTGCAAGAATGATACCCGCTTTCTGTTGATTGGAGTTGATGTTATTTAGTTTTAGAAATTATTCTAACAGTCGTTTGTATCAAAACTGATTCCAATATATTGTAGAAATAATACCCACGATCTGTTTGATTAGAATTCATGCTTTGTAATTTTAGAAATTATTTGCACTGTAATTTGTAACAAAACAGATACCAATGTATTACAAAAATAATACCAACTATTTGTTTGATTGGAGGTAGTGCTTTTTAGTTTCAGAAATTGTTTTCACCGTCATATATATCGAAACTGATACCAGTATATTACAAAACTGATACTGACTGTTTGTTTGATTGGAGTTGGTGCTTTTAATTTTAGAAATTGTTTTCATCGTCATACATAGCAAAACAGATACCAAAGGATTGCAAAATGATACTCACTGTCTGTTTGATTGAAACTAATGCCTTATAATTTTAAAAATCATTTTCATGATCATTTGTAACAAAACTATTACTAATATATTGCAAAAATGATACCCACTGTCGGTTTGATTGAAAATGATGCTTTCTTATTTTAGAAATTATTTTCATTGTCATATATAACAAAATGAAGACCAATATACTGCAAAATTGACACTCATTCTTTGTTTGATTGAAGTTGATGCTTGTTAACTTTAGAAATTGTTTTCGCTGTCTTGCATAATAAAACTGATATTGATATATTGAAAAAATGATACATACTATCTGTTTGATTGGAATTGATGCTTTGTAATTTTAGGAATTATTTTCATGGTCATTTGTAAAAAAATTGATGCTAATATATCGCAGAAAGAAACCCCTTGTCTGTTCGATTGAAATTGATGCTTTTTAACTTTAGAAATTATTTTCACTATCATTTATAATAAGTGTAATTTTGGATCATATCCCTCTTTTCAAAATAAATTGGGCGCACATCCCTCTGAAATAAGCATTATAAATTTAGTCCATTTAATTTATACCATAACGCTCATGCAAAAATTCGCTGTCGTGAACAATTTAAATTGCAATATTAAAAACGTGATATCTTTCAGTAGATTTATCGGATTTCAGTTTTGTTTTGACCAATAAATCACAAATTTTATTATTTTTCTATTAAGATCTACATATGATATGTTTTGACCATTTTTTTTCAACTTTCATTGGTAAATATTTTCCAAGAAAATTCAAGTAAGCAAATATTTGTCGTTCTACCCTGTTCACTCCCCACTCCACCTTGTTCACTCCCCACTCCACCTTTAAAGTTCTCATGCATGTCTACAATAGGGAATCTTTCTTGAATTTACCAAGCAAATATTTACTTACTTGAATATTCGAATATTTATCGGGCAAATATTTGCCAGGCAAATTCAAGTAAGCATGTTCAAGATCCACTCCACCTTATTCAGGGACCCAGTCCTTCTTATTTAGAGACCCACTTCACTTGTTCAATACTCACTCCACCTTTAGAGTTCTCATGCATGTTTACAATACTTGAATATTTTCTTGGCAAATATTTTCCATGCAAATTCAATTAAGCAAATATTTGTCACTCCACCTTATTCAAGATCGACTCCACCTTGTTCGGTATCCACTTCATCTTTAAAATTCTCATGCATGTCTACAATAGAGAATCATACTTGAATTTCCAAGCAAATATTTGCTTACTTGTAGGCAAATATTCGTCTAGCACATATTTTCCCTGTAAATTTTATTAAAAAATTTATCATAACAGGTCGTATATGGATTTTAATAGGAAGATAATAGAATTTGTGATTTAATGGTAAAAACGAAATTGAAATCTGATAAATCTACAAGAAGATATCACATTTTTAATATTGCAAATTAACTTCACAATATAGCATATATTTGTCCGGGCGGTACGGTATAAATTGTAGTAACTAAATTTATATTGTTGTATTCCAAAAGGGTAAACTTACATTAGTTTTGGAGAGTAGGATTGTGTCCCCAATTTCCATTTATAATCAAAATATTCCAAAAATGAGATTCACTGTCTGCTTGATTGAAGTTGATGCTTTTTAATTTTAGAAATTATCTCACAGTCATTCATAACAAGACCGGTATCAATATATTGTAGAAATGATATCCAATGTCTGTTTGATTGGAATTGACTTTTTGCAATTTTAGAAATTATTTTCATTGCCATTTGTAACAAGATTAGAAATTATTTTCTCTATCATTTGTAACAAAATGGATACCAATATATTACAAAAATGATAGCCACTGTTTGTTTGATTTGAGTTGATACTTTGTAATTTTAGACTATTTTGGTTGTTATTTGAGACAAACTGTACCACTATATTGCAAAAATGATACGCATTGTTTGTTTGATTGGAGTTGATGCTTTTTAATTTATAAATTATTTTCATCTCATATATCACAAAACTGATATCAATATATTACAAATATGATACCCACTGTTTGTTTGATTAGAATTGGTATTTTGTAATTTAGAAAATATTTCCACTGTAATTTGTAACAAAAATAATACTAATATATTGCAAAAATGATACGCACTATCTGTTTGATTGCAGTTGATGGTTTTTTAGTTTTAGAAATTATTTTCACAGTCAGTAGCAAAACTGATACCAATATATTGCAAAATGATACCCACTGTCTTTTTGATTGGAATTGGTGTTTGTGATTTTAGAAATTATTTTCACTGTCATTTGTAACAAAACTGATACTAATATATTGAAAAATGATGCCTGATTTCTGTTTAATTAGAGTTGATGCTTTTAATTTTAGAAATTGTTTTCATATTCATTTGTAACAAAACTGATACTAATATATTGCAAAAATGATACCACTGCCTATCTGGTTGAAGTAACTGCTTTGTGATTTTAGAAATTATTTTCATTGTCAAATGTACCTAAACGATATCAATATATTGGAAAAATGATACCTGCAATCTGTTTGATTGGAGTTGATGCTTTTTAGTTTGAGAAATTGTTTTTGCCATCATATATAACAAAATTGATACCAAAGTATTGCGAAAATGATATCTACTATCTATTTCATTGGAATTGCTGCTTATTTATTGCAAAAATGATACTCACTGTTTGTTTGCTTTCAATGGATGCTTTGTAATTTTAGAAACGTATTGATGCAAAAGCTAACTAGATGCCAAACCAAATTGGTTACATATTGAAACCAATGTATAATCAAGATATATTGTTTACTCGAGCATACCACTGAATGCAAAAGTTAATCGGATGCCATTTCTAATCGGGTATGTATTGATGCAAAAGCTAACCAGATGCTAAACCTAATTGGGTACGTATAAATGCAATAGCTAACTGGATGCCAAACCTAGTCGAATACATATTGATGCAAAAGCTATTCGGATGCCAAACCTAGTTGGGTACGTATTCATGCAAAAACTAACCGAATGCCAAACCTAATCGGGTACATATGAAAACCAATCTATCATCCAGATATATTGCTTAACCGAGCAAACCGCCAAACCCAAAAGCTAACCGGAAGCCAAACCTAATCGGGTATGTGTGGATTAGAAAGCTAAATGGATGCCAAAACTAATCAGGTATGTATTGATGTAAAGCTAACCGGATGCCAAACCTAATCGGGTACGTTTTCATGCAAAACATAACCGGATTTCAAACCTAATCGGGTGCATATGAAAACCAATCTGTTCTGAGGTATATTGTTTACCGAGTAGACTACTGAATGTAAAAGCTCACTGGATGTCAAACCTAATTGGGTACGTATGGATGCAAAAGCTAACTGAATGTCAAACCTTATCGGGTACCTATGGAAACCAATCTATAATCAAGATATATTATTTAACCGAGCATACCGCCGAATGCAAAAGCTAATCGGATGTCAAACCTAATTGGATATGTATGGGTGCAAAAGCTAATCGAGTACACTATAAAATGATAAAAGTGATACTACAAAAAGCTGATACCATAATTTGTTACACCTGAAACTAATATTAATAGTACGTACAAACTGATACTACATTTTGTTATACCTAAAATTGATACTAATAATATGCAGAAACCGACCCTAATAGCATGCAGAAACAGATATTGTATGGACTTTATCTAGTCACCTAATTTCCCTCTAAAAATGTGGCTAATACAACCACCAAAGAGAATGATGCAAGTGATGTAGTAAATATGGTGATCGAGTTCATCAAATCTAAAGTTGGAGTCCCCGTCATATGAATATAAAGTTGGCGGTCGAGTAAATGCTTTGTAATTTTAGAAATTGTTTTCACCGTCATTTGTAACATAATAGATACTAATCTATTATACAAATAATATACACTGTTGTTTGATTGGAGTTGATGCTTTGTAATTTTAGAAAGTTTTTCACTGTCATTTGTAACAAAACAGATACCAATATATTACAAAAATGATACTCACTGTCTGTTTGATTGGAGTTGATGTTTTTTACTTTTAGAAATTTTTTTCACCATCATATGTAACAAAACTGATACTAATATATGTTGGAAACTGGAGTGGCTATAACACAATGTTGGATCTTAAGGCTATTCCGACACTAGAAGTGGTGAATTGTGTATTAACTACTTACTTATGAATATAAAACTGTATTTACTCAAATTGAAAACAGAAAGAAGTAATCAGAGAATAAGTAAGTAATAAGGTAAAATGCAGTAATATAAATAACACCCGGATTTTTATACTGGTTCGGATTAACCAATCCTACATCCAGTCCTTCACTCTATCTTGCAGAATTCCACTATAATCGCTTGCTTTCCACGGGTGGCAAGAACACCTTTACAATCTTGGTTTCATGGGCTATAAGACACACCCTCTTGATTTTACAGGCTACAAGAACACCTTCTCTTTATCATCAACAACAAACTATGGCAAGTGGTTGTATCTTCAATATAGATCCTTGCAGATTCGGTACAATGACCCTATGGACCTCCAATGGAAATATAACTTTGTATTCTTTGAGGATAGGATTAAATCAGAGAGGGAATGATGTGAATTAAAATACAACTCTCTGATATTGTGTGGTTTGCAAATAGGTGAAGGATTAGAGTGAAATAGTATGGATTTGCAAGGAGATTTGAAGAGTATGCAATGGATTTCTTTTGCAAATGTTTGGAGAAGAAGGAGTAAGAGAAAATGAGAATTCTTGATGTTAAAATTCGTTTTCAGAGGCCTTTATATAGTGGTTGAAGAGACGTGTCTTTGGTGAAAAGGTGGAGGGAAACATCTCTTCATTTAAAATTTGAAATTCTGAAAAACTACTAGTATGTCGACATGCCCAAGTACCCCATGTCGACATGGGTGTGTTGCAAAATGAACAGCAACACTAATAAGTATTGCAAATTTTTAGCATTTCAAATTACCTTATATTTGTGGATTTTTGTGATTCGGTTGAGGTCAATGGATGATGATCTTCAAGTATAATTGCCATGAGATCTTTAACAAGATATTCTAAGGTTTAACCAACTCCTCATCACTTCAAACACCTTTATACTTCAGCATTATTCTCTAATTAGGTTTTGTTCTTCAATTTCTCTGATCAACTTTCTTCTATAATTCATTTTCTTCCACTGTATTCTTGTTTATCTCTGTAAATGTCTCCATAATATATCTGATATGACTACATAACTCGAAGATATGTTAGTAGTAATATTTATATGGTTGTTGCCATCAAAATCAATACTTAGGGTATTAACAGTCTCCCCCTTTTTGATGATAACAACCATATAAATATTTGAGAGATATAAAAGTAATATTTGACTCCCCCTAACTCTATGCACTCCCATATCATTATCCCTAGTATATTTATACATTTTCTTCCTCTTTGTCATCAACAATTAAAAGGCGAAAAAGAATCACTTAAATAATTGCTAGACAATATGTAGAGTTCGTATATAGAGATAAATGCTTATAAATAAAACACATGAGGGGAAACCAAATCAATTCAAAACATGAAATAAACTTATTTGATAATAAGATGAGTTTTAGAGTTACCGAATTTGTCGATGCCAACAACAAATCCTTTTCATATTTATCCAATGTTCAATAGATTACTTGTCATATGCTTTGAGCATCTGCTATCTGATCTACATTATTTGGTACTTGAAAAATTATAAAATATGCACACTAGTACGCTTTTTATTCTAGGTCCATAGGGTTAAGTTTTTGGACGCCAAACCGATGAAGAGTTTGAATGTCCTTTCAAAATATAATCATTAGATGAATGAACCTTATTAATAAAATTATCAATATATTTGTCTTTTCAATATCATCCACCCTTTTTGGAACCCATAAATTAATGGATCTATTTGGAGGTTTTAACTTTAATTTCCTAGGTTTTGGTTCGAACTTGGTAGCCTTAACAAACTTAGTATTTTGAATGCTATTTTTCTTTAATTTAGCCTTAGGGGTGTATCCAAGTCCATGTTTATTCCTAGTGTGTTTAGATGTAGATAATAATTTTTCTAGATTATCCTTCTCTTTGTTAAATTTATCAATATCAGTTTTCAATTTGTCAAAACCCTTATTACGGTTAAGAATAACATTGTCCAGAGATATTATTTTGTCATTCAGATCAGTGATCTGTGATTTTATTGAAAGATTTTCTGATTTTAAGGATTCGTTTTCACTTTTTAGTTTTTCAAAACTGCCAAGTGTCAAATCCTTTTCATCATTATACCTATTAAGTCTTTCAATTTCATCTTTTAGACATTGTTTTTCTTTAGTTAACCTTTCAATAAATATTTTTAATCTATCTATTTATGCCAAACTATTGTTGTACTCTTTCCTAAGTATTTTATATCCCTGATTCATATCATTCAAAACATTAGTAATTTCTTTATTAAAATTCCATACTTGGTCATCCTTTGCTATGAAGCACATGTTGGCATTTTCTATTTCTGAATCACTATCACTTGATGATGTATCTGAATCATCCCATTTTGCATTGAATACCCGTTTTCTCTCCTTATTGAAAGTGTTTGACTTTGATTTCTTCAGTTTGGGATAGTCTCTTTTCAAATGACCGGGTTTATCACATTGGAAACACTTAACAACATTTTCATTTCTAGAATTATTGTTGTTATCCAATACTTCAAGAATTTCTTGAACTTTCATAAACTCGATATCATCATAAATAGCATCATCATGTGGTTCATCTATGTCGATCATAACATTGAGTGCTTGTGATTTCTTCTCATTTGCTTGATTCTCTTTTCTAAACTGCAACTTTACTTCATAAGACATTAGGTTACCAATTAAATCTTCTATTTCCATAATACTAACATCATTGGCTTCTTCAATTGCCAGAGTCTTCTGATCCCATTCACTAGGAAGTGAATTCAGAATCTTTCTGACTTGGTCTTCTTCAGTAATTTTCTTTCCTAATGATATTAAGGCATGTATTATATCTTGAAATCTCAAATATATATCAGAATAGACTCATTTGGTTTCATTTGAAAGAGTTGAAACTAGTTAGTTAGCATAGATGTCTTTGTTTGTTTTACTTTATTGGTGCATTCATGTGTGACTTGCAGTGTTCTCCAAATTTCATATGAAGAATTACAATTAGACACTCGATTAAATTCATTTCTATCTAAGGAGCAAAATAAAATGTTCATGGCCTTAGAGTTATTAAGTGCTTGTGTCTTTTGGTCTAGTGTCCATTTTGAATATTCAGTTTGAGGCTCTATATACTATTTGGGTACAATTCCAAATATCCAAACCATTAGACTACAAATAAATTTTCATCCTACCAGCCCAATAAGCATAACTACTACCATCAAATAGAGGGGTTCTAGTGGTAGATTTCCCTTTTACAAAAGTGTTAAAAAAGGTGTTACTAGTGTCATTAGCCATTTATACTTTTCAAAAGCCAAGTTATGAATTTTTGAAAACCAATGCTCTGATACCAAATATTGAAAACTGGGGTGGCTATAACACAATGTTGGATCTTAAGGCTATTCAGACACTAGAAGTGGCGAATTGTGTATTTACTACTTACTTATGAATATAAAACTGTATTTACTCAAATTGCAAACAGAAAGAAGTAATCATAGAATAAGTAAGTAATAAAGTAAAATTCAGTAATATAAATAAAACCCGGATTTTTATACTGGTTCGGATTAACCAATCCTACATCCAATCCTGCACTCTATCTTGCAGAATTCCACTATAATCGCTTGCTTTCCACGGTGGCAAGAACACCTTTACAATCATGGTTTCACAGGCTACAAGACACAACCTCTTGATTTTACAGGCTACAAGAACACCTTCTCTTTATCACCAACAACAAAGTATGGCAAATGGTTGTATCTTCAATACCGATTCTTGTAGATTCGGTACAATGATCCTATAGATCTCCAATGGCAATATATTTTAAATTCTTTGAGGAATAGGATTAAATCAAAGAGGGAATGATGTGAATTAAAATACAACTCTCTGATATTGTGTGGTTTGCAAATCGATGAAGAATTAGAGTGAAATAGTATCGATTTGCAAGGAGATTGGAAGAGTATGCAATGGATTTCTTTTGCAAATGTTTGGAGAAGAAGGAGTAAGAGAAAATGAGAATTATTGATGTTAAAATTCGTTTTCAGAGGCCTTTATATAGTGGTTGGCGAGACGTGTCTTTTGGTGAAAAAGTGTGTTGAGGATGCGGATTAAGGATCTTAAGGCAGAAATAACACTAGAGGGGGGTGAATAGTGTTTTAAAGAATATATGAACTATATGACTAAACTAAAAATTTCAACACAAATCTAAACAGAATTCTAACACAGAATGATCACTGAGCATATAACAAATGCAAATAGTAAAGTAAAGCAAGTAAAAGGAAAGAACACACCGGATTTTATACTGGTTCGGAATCCTCCTACATCCAGTCCTGCACCAAGGCAATATCCTTGTACAGATTTTTATAAGCCAATATCCAAATTACAACCCTCAATTTCTAAGGCCTTGAGGAACCCTCCTATCTCCGAGTCTGGGGTAAACTCTCTTGATTTACGGGACACAAGATCACCCTAATACTTCTTAATAACAATCCTTTTGAATGGATAGACTCTATGGACTTTTTGAATACAAATTAATCCTATAACTCTGAATAGCACTTTGATCTTTAGTAGAATGATGGAGAATCAAATAGAGAGGGTATCTAAATGATTTCCTATTGAGAATTTGGCAGAATGATGGCACGATCTTGAAAATATGAAGTTTTATGGATATGGAATGGTGGAGAAGAAAGAGTGAAGAAAATAAGAAAGTAGTTGTTAAAAAAATTCATTTTGGAAGCCTTTATATAGATGCACAACAGTCATAACCATTGGCGAAAGGTTTTTGAACGAATGGACACTTCTTTTGAAATTTGAATTTTGAATCCAACTGTCACCATGTCGACATGGGGTATCCCTATATGTCGTCATCCCTCAGTTCAAAATTGTAGAGATGTTGTTTTGTAAAAGCATTTGAATTTAAAACAAGTTGAAACTTCTTTGAAGCAAAATAAAGTGTTTAAACAATATTTTGAGATAGAGAATGAATATAAAACATTATTTTAAATATATATATAATTGATATAGACCGTCAATTATATAAGTAATATTTAAAATCAGAATAAGTTTTGATTTTTTAAAAATAGAAGTTTTTAAAATCAGAATGGAGGAATATTTCAAAGCTAAAACAAAGTTTGAAAACATTTTTGAAAACATGATTTTGAAAGCTAAAACATTTTGAAAACAGATTTAAAAACATTTTGAAAACCTATTCAAACTGAAATTGCAAGAACCTTCCTACAGAGCTCCTCCATAGGACTCGAGAACTTGTACAAAGTAGTTTAAATGATTTTGATTTTTGTGGGTTTGTAAGCCACTTGTCGTAGGTTTGTAAGCTACTTGTCGTGGGTTTGTAAGCCACTGGTTTCGATAGAAATTGGGTTCCATCCCAAAAGAAAATTGGAAAAAAGATGAGAGTGCTATTATGAAGTTTTAACAAAATACTAGACACTTATCTTGAGATCTTGAAATCTTGATTCTCTAGAGTCTTGAATCTCTAATCTTCATCTTGATGCTTGAGTCTTTATGCTGATCAGTCTTCGATGATACCTGCATATACTTCCTATATACATATATATATATATATATATATATATATATATATATGGAAATGTTAGTATATATTTTATAAAGTAAAGTATAATAACTATATAAGGTTGTTGTCATCAAAACATCATCAACTCAGTTCCTAACAATCTCCCCCTTTTGATGATGACAACCTTTATTTATAAAATATTCTTACCATACCATAACTCTCCGTAACTCCCCCTTACTCCGTGACTTCTTCTTAAAACTACAACTCCCCTTTATTCCATGACTCCCCCTTACACCACGCACATATATTTTTATAACTTTCTCCCCTTTGTCATCAACAAAAAGGAATAAAAGATTTACCTGTTCTAAAGTATATATAGAATAAAAGTGTAAAGTGAACGTGTAAGTGATCAAGTGTGTGTGCATATATATAAGTGTAACTTGACAATCAAATCAATATCATACATAGCAAACCAATCATGTATAGTATATGAAGTTATATACAAACCAAATCCAAATCCTAATCAAATCTAAATCAAATCAAATCAAATCAAACAAACATACATACATACATAATGATCAGGCATTCCTTGGGACTTCCACCCATCCATCTTCTCCAAAGATAGGATCAGTTTTGATAACATCCCAATTATCTTTGTCGAGAGTGACTGGTGGATTTGCTTCGGGTTCGTCTTTGCTAAGGCTTGAGATCATCCAATGAAGTGCGTCGAAGTGTTTCTCTTGCTCTTTGATCATCTGCATTTGGCTTAATTCTAAGTGCCTTTGATTTCTAAGTATAAAAGAAAGAATATTCTTGAAAGAAGTAAGAGTTTCTTCAAGATTTTCACTTAAATTTTTAATTGGAGAAGGCATAATTTAAGAAATAAGTTGTAGTATGAAAGGAAATGAATAGAGATGGAGGTAGAGAAGTTTTTCTGGAAGAAATAGGTATTTATAGGAGTTATTGGCCGTTCAAAATGAATTGTCAGTTGGTAGTTACAAGAATTTGAAGTTAGAAATTGTAACTACTTTTTGACTGTTATATGTCGACATGGGGGGATGGGGCATGTCGACATGGTCTAGATAGAATGACCAAGTTGAGTTATTTTTGATTTCTAAGTTTATTTTTGTACTCGTGGACCTATATAAACTTAAAATAGACAACTAAAAGAGATATATAAAGCTGGAAAACAGAGAATGAGATAGCATTACTTATATTAGTTTACATTACATAATCTTAACTAAAAAAGTAGAAAATACAAAGATAGATAAACGATAGCTAGAGAGATAATGGCTAGGATTAGTTTGATGAAGATGATGATGAAGACAAGCCAATTTTCCTGCCTATCTTCCCAAAGAACTTGTCGATCTTGGTAGAGATTTTATCCATTTTCTTGCTAATAGATCTCTTAAGAACCTTTTAGTTTTGAGCAAGTATCTTTTGGTTCTTGAGTAATGTTTTGTTGGATGGATTGGCGGGTGTATGTGGATACTCTATACTTTCCAAAGAGGTATCTTCATCTTCATCTTCTTCAATTTCCATTCCTTCCCCTTCTTCTTCCTCTTCTTCTTCCTCTTCTTCCATCTCTTCATGAGCAAGTCTCTCTTCCTTTTCGGCAAGTGTTTCATATGGTTGAAACATAAGTGGGATTTTCATAAGAGAAATATTCCTATGATTGAACACTTTTCTACTTACAAACTCTTCCTTTTTAACATCCACACCAAAATAATTGAAAATCCGAGTAAGGTAAATTCCATGATAAAGAGTGTTTTCTCCCATATTAAAATTTTTGGGTCTTAACACATCCAAAATAGTTTGTGCCCAATTAATATCATATTTTCCAAAAATAGAAAAAAGAGCTTTACACACTTTTGAGGTGGGATTATTGTAGTTTCCCGACCTAGGAATAATTGTGTGTTGAATAAGAAGGTTGACAATTCTTGCTTTTGGGCGGAAAAAGCGATTCTTAAAATCCATGTGGTCATCGCTTTCAAAAATGTGATGAAAAGTCTCTCGATCAGTTTCATTGATTTGAAATTCCGAGAGATTCATACCGGTAGATTTGCAACCCAAAATAGTACCCAAAATATCGAAATCCAAAACAATAAGTGTTCTTTTAACACTACTCCAAATTTGATCTTCATTTCCATTATAAAATCCACGATTTAGGTTTGCATAAAACATTTTGACAAGATTTGGATAACAAACGAAATCATTTTGCTTGTTATCAATCAAGCTAAGAATGGAGTTTTCTTCAAAAAGTTGATCGATTTCATAAGAAGGAAAATCATCAAAAATAGCAAAATTTCCCGTATTGACTTTACCATAGTTTACATAATTTATGTAAGCTTTGATAGCCTCCGGGTCATTAAAAAGATCAGTTTTGATGGATTTGGTCAGCCTCATAGTTGATGGGTTACTTGAGGAAGACATTGATGAGTGTTTGAGAGGAGTAGAAGATAATGAAGAAGGTTTGAATTATGAGAATAAAAGTGAAAAGATGTGATGATAAGAGAAGTATATTAAATAGATTCTCTAAAGTCATGTTCTGTGGTCAAGATGTGTCTTTTCAGAATTTTGAAGTAAGTGAAAAGGTGGAGGGAAATTCAAAGGTTTGAATTCAAATTTTGAAATCAAATTTCTGAGAGGCATGTCGACATGTGCCTGTTGAATTTGAAAAGAGGTGTCTTATTTTTAAAATCTAATAAATTCCTAAAATCCTAAGAAAATCAATCTATATTCTATATCTATATTTAATTCATTAATAATATTAAATATAATAATATTAAAATATTTTAATATTTAAAATATTATTAAAATAATATTATTTTGAATTCAAAAATTCAAATTTCAAAGGGTGACTTTGAATTTAAAATTTCAAGAAATTGCAAACAAAATCAAAGCAAGCAAGCACCCAATAAAATTAAAATAAATGTGTACCTATTTTTAGATCCAAACTCCGATCATCTTCTGATTCGAGAATAGCCGTGAAGCACAAATTTAAATTATCAGTTTTCTTCTCGTCATCACTGGATGAATCTGAATCGTCAAGAGTTGCTGCATATGCCTTCTTTCTTTTCTTTGGTTGCTCGTTGTTTGGTTGAAATGTCTATTTGTCTGGATATGAACAATCCATCTTGTAGTGCCCTGTTTTGTTGCAGTTATAGCATCTATAACCATTATTGTTGTTGTTGTAGTTCTCCGAAGTATTTCTAGAATTTCTTTGATCATTTCTTTTAAAGTTATTCATCTTTCTATACTTCAGAAATTTCCTGAAATTTCTGGTCATGAAAGCAATTTCTTCATCACTCTCTTGTTCTGAATCTCCAGTTGTTGCTTTGAATGCGATCGATTTCTTTTCCGTTGCCTTAGATTCTTTTCTCCCTTGTAGTTGAACTTCATAAGACATTAGATTACCGATTAACTCTTCGAACTTCATTTGACTAACATCATTTGCCTCTTCAATAGTAAGTGTCTTTTGATCCCATTCTGGAGTGAGTGAATTGAGTATTTTTCTGACTTGATCTTCTTCTGAGAAACCCTTTCCTAAAGCAATCAATGAATGTACAATGTCTTGAAATTGACAATACATGTCGGAAATGGACTCATTTTCATGTATTTTAAATAATTGAAACTGGTTAGTTAATATGGAAATTTTAGTTTGTTTAACTTTGCTTGTTCCTTCATGAGTTACTTGCAAAGTTTTCCAGATTTCAAATGCAAACTTACAAACAGAGACTCTATTAAACTCATTCCTATCTAGTGAACAAAATAGTATATTCATAGCCTTAGAATTGTTTTCTGCAACTGTCTTTTGCTCAGTAGTCCACTGGGCAAAATTAGTAGTTGGTTCAACATATTCAATTTGTGTCATATTCCAAGTATCTAAACTTATGGATTGTAAATAAATTTTCATCCTACATGCCCAATATGCATAATTACTGCCATTAAAAAGTGGTGGTCTGACAGTAGACTGACCTTCTATAAATGAACTAGTGTTAGTGCTTGTGTTGACAGAAGTAGTAGTGACAGGAGTGACATTACTAGTGTGTTGTGCCATTAAAACTTTTCAAAATTTCAGATTATGAAAAATATGAAAACCAATGCTCTGATACCAATTGTTGAGGATGCGGATTAAGGATCTTAAGGCAGAAATAACACTAGAGGGGGGGTGAATAGTGTTTTAAAGAATATATGAACTATATGACTAAACTAAAACTTTCAACACAAATCTAAACAGAATTCTAACACAGAATGATCACTGAGTGTTGGGCGAATTCTCACCCAGAAGATCTTGAGACAACGAAGCGTCTGTTTCACCCGGGTTCGCAATCACCACTTCATTCAGCATGACCGGCCTCTTTCCCATTCGACAATGCAAGCCATAGCTCATTCGACATGAATAACCTCCAGTTCATTCACCAAGGCCAAGGAACACTCGGCACTCACGCATGAAGCTTCATTCGGCAGTACGAGCCAAGTCCATTCGGCATGGAAGCTCCATTCGGCAGTACGAGCCAAGTCCGTCCAACATTCTCAGGGTAGAAACTCATTCGGCCCAAGCATGTTCGGCCCAAGGAGTCATTCGGTCACAAGCTCGTTCGGTCCCATGCCACATTCGGCCCCAAGCTCGTTCGGCCAGTCCCATTCGGCCACCGAGCCGACGCTCCTCCATCTCATTTGGCACACCGGATCGGCATTCTCATTCGGCATAAGACCAACCTTCTCCAAGCCCCATTCGGCCTCTCCCATGCGTGCCGAACCAACCCATCAACAAGGCCACCACCGGACCAAACGAGCGCCGAACCACCTAAGACCAAACGAGCGCCGAACCGCCTATCTACCACCGGTCCCTACCTACCACCGATCCAAAGCCCAACGCCGAACGAAGCTCTACCGAACCAGGTGATTGCCAGTCCAGATTGTCTCAGCCCGGGCCCACCAGCAGCTATATACCTCCAAGACCCCTGCCCCCTGCCTCATTCTATAAATAGAGGGGCAGGGGTACAACAATGGCAGACAAGTTTGAGAGCTCAAGCAAGGAAGGAACTTTCAAACTACTTTCATACACTTGTACACAACGCATTGTACTTGTAACCTGAAAGAAAGAAGATAATAACATATAAAGTGGACGTAGGCACATTCTGGCCGAACCACTATAAATCTGTGTGTCTTTTACATTTCAGCCCCTACTTTTCTCATATTTACATACTCATCTAAAATCATTGAAAATTACATATAATCAACTAAATAATACGACTTGGAGGTGTTTGTCCATTTTTTGTGCAAACATTTTTGGTGCTTTCACTGAGAACTGAACTCAAACTTCATCTTCTCCCACTCAACCTTTTTCCTAACGACATCACTCGTTGCTTAGAAATCATGCCTTCCAAACAGAGAAGGGATGTTAACAAAGGAAAGAACATCGCAACTAGCAGCCTTCCAGATCCAGCAATCACAGATCAGCCCACTTCAACAGCAGTACCAGATGAAAATCAGGAAAATCCAACTGGTCCCGCAACGGAACAACCAATCACTAGGGCAGATCTGGACAGGGTTGTGGCTGAAGTAACTAACCGCTTCACATCCCAACAAGAAACTTTGGTGGACCAACTCATGACACGCTTAAGGGACGTTGAAGAGTCCAACCGCAACACTGAATCATGGGGTGAATCCCAATCCGGAGGATCCCGGAGGCAACAAAGGTCTTCACTCTTCGAACAAGCTATCAACAGGAAAAACGATGATAGGGGCCGCGCCCGGACTCAGCCCGAATTCCGACTCGAGGAAGCCCTTGGAGCCGAACCTAGCGGGGGAGGCACCAGGCGAGGGTCGGATGTAGCTGAGCCAGTCATGCCACCTAATCATAGAAACCCCGCTGAACGGAGCCGAGCTAGAACCCAGCCCGAAGTTGACCCCATGGATGTGCTCGAAACAGAACCCCACAGGGGAAGATCAAGGCAGGGGGCAACTGTAGCTGGTCCTAGCGTGCATCCAAGCAGCCAAAGACAACCACTGGATAATGCTAGAGGTGATAGACTGTACCATCCCTACAGGTCATCTGGGCGAGATAGATCCCGCAGGGAAGAACCGAGCTCATTTTTGTCCGCTCCAAGTTCTGACGAGCGGATGGCACGATTATTCAGAGAATGTGTCCAACGGGAGCAAAGGGACCGGGGAATAGGCGCTAGGGTCACCAGTCCCTTTACCCGAAATATCGAAACTGCCATCACTCCCCGGGAATGGAAAATGCCAACCATGGAACCTTACAAAGGAACTTCCGACCCCATCGTACACCTGCAGAGATACACCCAGCATATGCTCATGAGTGGAGCAACAGAAGGAGTATTATGTAAATGCTTTCCGCTATTCCTATCAGATCTAGCTACCTCCTGGTTCTGCCATCTACCCCAAGGATCCATCAACTCATGGGAGATGTTAAAAGAAAGGTTTATTAGCCAGTTCCGCATCCATGTGGAACAACCCAGGGATGCTTATTCTCTATCCAATGTCAAACAGAAAACCGGAGAGACGCTACAACAATATCTAACACGGTTCAACGCCGCAGCGGCAGCAGTTCAAGATGCCGATGAAAAACTCACTCTAATGGCCCTCTGTAGTGGTGTGCATCCAGACACCAAGTTTGCCAGAAGATTAACTAAGGAAAAACCAGTTACCTTGCCTGATTTCTTCCATGAAGCTGGAAAGTATATGAGACTTGAAGACGCTGCTACGGAGAGGCAGCCAGGGCAACAAGGCAAGATAATTCAGGACAAGGTTCCCACTGCAGCTAAGGACGCTCGAAGAAATGAATCTAGAGACAATGCTGGGGGCAGAAAGGGTGAGAAGCGCCAATATCGACCAGGGCCAAGATTTGACTCCTACACTCCTTTGAATGAAACAATCGAAAACATCTACCTAGCCACTCAGGGCGAACTCGGATACAAGCGCCCCCCGCACAAGAAAGAATCAGATAACGCACTCAAGTCCGGAAAGTTCTGTCGCTTCCACGAATCCCACGGACATGACACCAATGAATGCCACCATCTTCGGGACTTGATCGAAGAACACATTAGAAGAAGAAGACTGGAACGTTATGTGAAAAGTCAGAACAGGACTCCAACTCCTGCCAATGAGAACTCAAAGCAACCCCTCCCAGAAGTAGGCGGAGGGAGTCGCAACAATCACAACACCAGTGGCTCTAGTCAAGAGAAGATAGTAGTCCTTACCATCTCAGGAGGACCACACATTGCCGACAGAAGTTGGGCAGAGATGGAAAGGTACGGCAAGTCGCTTAGAAATGCCGAAGGATATGTTAACTCCATTACGGAGGAACGCCACCCGAAACGAAAAGAAAACGACGACATCATATTCAGTAGGCGTGATTTGGAAGGAAGACAGTACCCACATATGGATCCTATGGTCATCTCTGCCTGGTTCGGTCCAGCTGAAGTTTTTCGGATTCTAATAGACACAGGAAGCTCCGTTAATATCCTGTTCAAACATGCTTTCGACAAAATGAAGTTATCAATGAAGGATGTATCCCCCTGTGACAAACCACTGCACGGTTTCACTGGAGATGCAAAAATGCCCCTCGGGCAACTTGACCTCTTCGTCGAAATAGGAAGTCATCCCCGCTCCGTTGTGCGAAAACAAACGTTCGTACTAATAGAAAACCACTCGGCTTACAACGCTTTCTTGGGAAGACCAGCCTTGTCTGACTTTCAGATTGTATTAGCCCCCTGGTGCCTGAAAATGAAATTTCCAACAGACAACGGAGTAGGAGAAGTAGAAGGAGATCAAGGTGCTGCCCGAGACTGCTACGTAACTGAACTTCGCAACAACCGCAGAAAGAATAAAGGAAAAGATGCAGAGACTACTCTCTGCATGAAAAGCTTGGAGGCATAGCAACTAAAGAAAGCCCCTCCTCTTCGATACACAAGCGATCCCTTCAATGAACTAGACCCCCGGGATAAAGAGGAGGAGGCTACCGCCGAGCCTGCAGAGGCTATGGAATTCGTATCTGTAGATAAGCATGATTCAAGTAGACTATTAAAAATCGGATCTCAGCTGAAAACGGAATTGAAGGATCGACTCATTGACTTTCTCCGCCACAACTTAGATGTATTTGCGTGGACCCATGCCGATATGACAGGAATCTCCCCAGACGTAGCATGCCACATGTTGAACATCGATCCCACCAAGGTACCAGTAAAGCAGAAAAAGAGGAGCATGGGGGCAGAGCGATCAGCAGCCCTTGATGAGGAAGTAAAAAATCTACTTGCTAATGACTTCATACGGGAAGCCATCTACCCAGAATGGATCGCTAACCCAGTGCTAGTAAAAAAGGCCAATGGAAAGTGGCGAACATGTATTGACTTCTCCAATCTGAATGACGCTTGCCCGAAAGACTGCTTCCCACTTCCCCGAATTGACCAACTCGTGGACAGCACAGCTGGGCACGAACTCCTATCTTTTATGGATGCATACTCCGGATATAACCAGATCCCCATGCACGCTCCCGATCAGGACCACACTAGCTTCATCACCGACCGCGGATTATATTGTTACAAAGTCATGCCTTTTGGACTCAAAAATGCTGGAGCTACCTATCAACGCCTCGTCAACAAAATGTTCGCAGAACTGATAGGACGTACTATGGAAGTATATGTGGATGACATGTTGGTGAAGTCCAGGAAAGCCAACGACCATGTAAGCCATCTGGACGATATGTTTCGGGTACTTCGCCGATATGGAATGAAGCTGAATCCTCTAAAGTGCTCCTTCGGAGTATCATCGGGAAAATTCTTAGGATTCATCGTCCACGCCAGAGGAATCGAAGCAAACCCTGAACAAATCCGAGCTTTAAAAGAAATAAGGATACCTTCCACTCGAAAAGAAATGCAGAGCCTAAACGGAAAGGTGGCCGCCCTAAGCAGATTCATTTCCAAGGCAACTGACAAGTGTGTCCCTTTCTTCGAAGCACTCAAGAAAGACAAAGGGAGGTTCGAGTGGACCGACGAATGCTTAAAAGCCTTCCTCAACCTAATCGAACACCTTCAGAGACCACCAGTACTCTCAACTCCAAATGAAGGTGAAGTGTTATACCTATACCTCGCTGTATCATCTCATGCTCTAAGCGCCGCCTTGGTAAGAGAAGAAGACCGCACACAACGTCCGGTTTACTTTGTAAGCAAGAGATTTACGGGGGCAGAAGCCAGATATCCTAAACTTGAGAAGTTAGCATATTGTTTATTGATCGCGTCACGGAAACTGCGACACTACTTCCAGTCTCACTCCATCAGGGTTCTAACCGATCAACCACTAAGACAAGTGCTCCATCGTCCTGACACTTCTGGGCGACTCCTCAAATGGTGCATCGAACTAAGTCAGTATGATATCACCTACCATCCCCGCACCGCTATCAAAGGACAAGCCATGGCTGATTTCATTGCCGAATTCACTACCAACGAAGGCAAGGAACAATCCGAAGTAGCAAAAAACATCAAGTGGAACCTCTTTGTAGACGGAGCATCGAACGAACAAGGCTCGGGGGCAGGTATTGTGATCGTCACCCCCAGGGGAAGAAAGTTGTACTATGCATTAAGATTGGAGTTCACGGCCACTAACAACGATGCTGAATATGAAGCAGTAATAGCGGGATTGGAACTGGCCCTAGAAATTGGGATCAATTCCTTATGTATTCATAGTGATTCTCAGCTTATCGTAAACCAGGTACTAGGAGAATTCCAGACTCGAGGAGAACGGCTCACAGCATACCTAAAGAAAACCAGACTGCTGCTCGATCGATTGGACCATTATCTAATCAAACACATTCCTCGAGAAGAAAACCAAGAGGCAGATGAACTTGCAAAGCAAGCTAGTATGAAGGACAGCACCATTCCCGGAGCACTAGTAATCTCAAGGCAGCTAGCCCCGAGTTTCGAACAAGCGAATCTGATAACTGCAATCGAAGAAGGAACCTGGATGACTCCTATCCGGAAATATTTGCAAGATGGCATACTACCCGACAGGCGTGACGAAGCCAAGAAGATCTTGAGGAAAGTTCCCCACTACACAATGCAAGAAGGCATCCTCTACCGGCGTGGCTTCTCTAGCCCCCTATTAAGATGCGTCGCCGGGAGGGGAGCCAAGGAGATATTAACAAACATCCATCAGGGAGGATGCGGAGATCACACTGGAGGACAGACTTTGGCAAGAAAGATACTCCGATACGGATATTACTGGCCCACACTAAGCAAAGATGCCCTAGACTTCGTTAAGAAATGCGACAGATGTCAGAAGTTCGCCAAGATCCCTCGACTACCCACAAACGAAATTACTCAAATGACCAGCCCTTGGCCCTTTGCCGTATGGGGAATTGACTTAATTGGCGAACTGCCAACGGGCCGAGGCGGAGCCAAATATGCTATAGTGGCAGTCGATTATTTCACCAAATGGGTGGAAGCGGAACCTTTAAATAAAATATCTTCAGCAAAAGTTATCAACTTCTTGATCAAAAACATTCTGTGCAGGTATGGAGTCCCCCTCAAGATCGTATCAGACAACGGACTCCAATTTGACAGCGAAGAATTTGCCGACTGGTGCCAAGAGCATGGAATTCATAAAAGCTTCTCATCAGTAGCTTACCCTCAGGCAAACGGACAAGTTGAAGCTGTCAACAAAATTCTCAAAACCCTAATCAAGAAGAAACTTGAAAAGTCAAAAGGCGCTTGGGTGGACGAACTTCCTACGGCACTATGGGCATACCGCACATCTTTCAGAACATCAACGGGACATACTCCTTTCTCTTTGGCATATGGATCGGAGGCAATGCTCCCAGTTGAGACTATTGTGCCTTCCCACCGTAGGATCCACTACAACCCAGAAGAAAACGAAGAACTCCTCCTCATGTCTTTGGATCTGATTGAGGAAAGGAGAAACGACGCAGCACTCAAAGCAGCAGCTCACAAACAAAAAGTGGCAGCACTATACAATTCCAAAGTCAAGCATCGCAGCTTACAAGAAGGAGATCTTGTCCTCAGGCGAATCTTTCCGCGCCCCGGGGCACTGGACCCCATCTGGGACGGACCATATGTAATTCACAAAGATCTCCACAACGGAGCTTACATTTTGTCAACAGTGGACGGAGAGGTGTTCCAGAGGGCATGGAACATCCGACACCTCCGTCGATACTTTTCTTAACTTGTACTGCCCATATGAAGTGAATTAACAAAGAGAATCAGTGGACGTAGGCATTTTCGTGCCGAACCACTTTAAAAAATCTTGTCTCTTTTTAACTTGTTCCTTTATGTCTTGGCTACTTGTTAAGCGTTATCCCTTTCTGTTGAACAAAATTCTATGGCATCTCCACCCAAGACGCACCGCGGCCTCATCTGGACTAGGCCTAACAGGTACGCTACGATTCTATGCACTCGCCAATGAGACTCTTTTGCTCCAGCATCCCTCTGCTGCGGGTTAACTCATTGCGCGCCTGCCCTCAAAGCCAACTGTAATGAGCCGATTATAAGTCATCATAAAGGCCGACTATAGCCGATGGCAGCTCATTACGGCGTTCGGCTCGTCGGTAACCGTGAACCTACTTTAAGCCCCAACATAAGGTGTGGCCAGCCAGGGGTAGTTCACGGCCAACGGCACCCACGCTAGCCGGCCACGGTAAATCGAATAATACCCACGATTACGGACCATAACGGTTCGGGTAGTTACCGTGCGCGATCTCGGCTCCGATGTGTCTTAAGTGCGGCTGTGGTAAAAAAGAAAACTCCCCGCGGAGGCGTAAGATGGGTGACAAATGTCTCCAAGACCCACAGCTAGGGAAAGTGACTACAAAACCCGTTTGCCACGAACTTAAGCACATCGACGGCCTTCCGTGACTGGAAGTTTTACTTTTACTATATTTCCATTCCATTTAAATATTTTTCTCCTATCCTGTATAACAAACTCTAAAGTACAGGAAACCAAATAGGAAGCATTCACTCATGAGGCTCTAAGCCTGCGTGCTGGGTAGCAGGGCGCTCGGCTATACCCGTGAACAGTTACACAAGACACTCAAAGCTAACGCCTGCGAATAAAACATAAAGGGCGGTACTCTCTTCTCTTGTACATAAATGCGTAACTATAACTTATTCATACACTGACATTGCAACACGTGAAGTTATGTTTCAAGCAAAAACTTAACATCAAACACAACTAGAATCACAGGCATATACGTAACTATACTTCTCACACAACATATCAAGATAATCACAGCAACAACATTTAAACATGACAAAATCAGCCTATATTATAAGATCACACGAAGTTATTCTTTGCAAATAATTTTATTACAGTTGCATATCAAAGACTAACATGAACAGTGATAAAAAAGAAACAAAAAGATGGCAGATGCATCCACACTCCATCACCAACTCCCCCAGCCTACTTAGCCGCAGGATCAGAACCCCCAGCATGTGGATCTGAAGTCCCACCTGTCCAGATCGGAAGAGGAATTCATTAAACGAACGATCAAGTTATGAAAACACGGAAAGAAAAGAAAGGGAAAAGAATAACTCACCAGCATCCGCCGCTTGATCCTCATCATCCAACTGCACGCCCGCTTCCTCCGCAGCAAGCAGCCGCATCCCCTCCTTCACCGCCGCTTGCTCCTCCTTTGAGAACTGAGCAGTAACCGCACTCAAGTTGAAAGCCTCTCCGCCTTCCTTACCCGCGTTCACCCTGGCCTCCTCTAAAGCCTGGAGATACACCTTGGCCATGACCCGAGGGTAATCGTCCATCCAAGACAAGCCGCCCTCTTTCCAAGTATGGAAGTACATATCCTGAAGCATCTCATCCATCATCCCCTCATTTTCCTCAAACTCCCTCACCCGAGCCTCGGAAGCTTGCAACTTAGCGACGGCGACGTCCCTCTCTGATTGGTATCTCAAGCAGTCAGCCTGGAGTGACCTCCTCATTTCCTCCTCCTTCAACCTAAGGGACCTCCTCATCTCCTCCATCTCCTCCTTCAACTCAGCCTGAGCCATCTCCGCAGCCTCGAGTCTCCCCGACAACTCCTCTACCCGCTCGAGATCCGCATTTCGAACCTCATCCACCGTTGTAATGGCCATGTTAATCCGCTCCCTGCAGGTAACCTCCATCTTCCGTAACTCCGCCCTACTGGCCTTCTCCATGGTCTCTTTCAGACGCTGGGAGGCTTCCTCATGCTGGGAGATCTGGATGGCTTGGTCGGCAAGCTGCTTGGCCTGATCGGCAACCTTTAGCCTTAACCGAATATTAGCACTCCCAATCTCCTCCCCGGCCTTGACCAATCGAGCATGATGCTCCATTAACTTCTTAGTCTCTTCGGCCACCCGGTCAATATTAGCCTTGGCCTCGTCCCCCATAGTAACTACCCGAGTAGTAAGCAGATCAAGATCTAGGGACTTGGCCTCATCCAGCACACGTACCATGGGGTTGCGGGGAAGTAGGTGCTCGCCCGTGGTCTCATCAAATGAAATGTCCCGAAAACTTGGGTCTAAATCAGGATGACCGGCAAAAGGGTCACGAGGCACGGGGCGAGGCACATCGGGACGCCTTATATGAATGACAGTAGATCTCTTGGAAGGAGGAGGAGGGGGGCAGGGCTCCGTGCTCTCCTCCGTAGTATCACAAGGAGGCTGAGTAGGGGGAGACAGAGTAGGAAGCTGCGAAGCAGAAGAAGACTCAAATAAGGAACGGCTCCGCTTCCTCTTCTGAATGCCCTCTTCGATGACCCCAAGAAGAGGGCGGTACTTGACTACGTCCCCAGTGCGATCAGTAGAAGGTTTCGCGGAAGCTCTCCTCGACTTAAATTGTTCAAGGCGGTGTCGAACATCCGACGTTTTACCCGCCTGGCCTGCCCCTGGAATAAAGAACAAGTGTTACGAACATACAATAATCCGCAATTCAAAAAATGTGCTAAGTTAAAAAGAAAGAAAAGTGAGGAGACACATCTGTTATACAAACCCGGCGGAGGAGTGGGATACTGCAATAAGTCCTGGATCTCATTCCAGGACGGAAGTGAACCGTAAAAAATTTCTAAGTCCCTATCGAAAATGGAATCGGCAGAAGACAAAAGTTCACCTTGCATCGCCGGGGTCACCCTAGCTGAGGAACCCTTA
The DNA here is from genome assembly GCA_030765085.1 of Allium cepa. NCBI lineage: Eukaryota > Viridiplantae > Streptophyta > Magnoliopsida > Asparagales > Amaryllidaceae > Allium > Allium cepa. The sequence continues at coordinate 583,769,259 of CM060940.1, forward strand.
GAGGATGGGTCAGTGCTAACCACAGCTTTGCCGGTTTCCTCTGCCTTCTCCGTTTCCTTCTCTGTTTCCGACTCCCCCTCTGACTCCCCGAAGGCCCGACGGAGAGCCTCATCCAGTTCGAGGTCCTGCTCAGAGGTTAGAGCAGCAACACCGCTACCACCCTGACCATCGCCATCTCCTCCACCCTCCGACCCTTCTCCAACTTCACCTCCTTCCTCCTCTTCTACACCTTCCTCCTCCGGGACATCCGGGCAAGTACTTGGAGAAGGGCCATCGGACTCCTTGAGCTTCTTGCCTCCTACGACTGGACGTTGTGCAAAGGGCTTCCTCTTGCCACCCTTCGCTGTCACCCCACCTTTAGGCTGGGCAGCCTTCTCTTCTGCCGTGTCCCTCTGTTTGACTACGGACTGATGTGGGAGGATCAAATTATACGACAAGAGCCTGGCATTCCTAATCAGATAAGCAGCCGATCTGTCTCTCCCGGAAATAGCTTCAATTTCTGCTGCCATCCGAACCAAGCGATCATCTTCCACAACCGCAAAACCACCTGTCGCTAGCAAGAAATAAAAGCGCATAAGAGAGTGAATTACAGCCAAGACAGGAATTATGAGTAGAGTTTTTACTTACATCCGGAGGTAAATCGGCGAATAGAGACGGAGTCATCCCTGACAAAGAACCACTCCTTCTTGAACATGCTATACTTCGAGTATAAATCCAAAACAGGCTTGAAGGAAACGGCTGACTCCAAGCTAATATATGGGGACCCCTTCCTGTACCCCCTCAGATTGTACAGATATCGTATTTCCCGGTGGGAGGGGGCGCGCCCATATCTCTTCTGGAAGATAGCATATAAGCATACCAGAATGGCATAAGAGTTGGGCTGAAGCTGGAATGGAGCCACCTTCAGATAAGTGACGAAGCTTAGTATCCAGGCGTTGATTGGAGGAATAGCCCCGCACATGCAATGGTACCGGCTATAAGCGAAGTACCCCTCAGGGGGATCATATGGCATGACCCCTTCCCCCGGTAACAACATAAGAGCCCTGTCTATCCCAAAGGAACGGGATATAACGTCAAGTTGCTCCTCCTTTAAGGAGCTTGGGAAGCAGTCAGGGGGAGAGTTCAAAAGTTCCTGTGGACCACATCCGTCCACTAGAGACTTCGGAATAGGTCGGTGTTGCCCGGATCCTGATTGGACTGGGGGCGAGGAAGAAGAAGGCTCTCCTGTGCCTCTAGACTTCTTTCTGTCTGATCGTGTTTCCGCTTTGCGAGACATTTTCTGCAGCACAAGAAAAACCTAATATTAGAACAAGGAAAATAGAAAAGTAAACAAACAAGTGCGTGCAAGTGTGGAATTTCATTCGCAAGCTGAAGTCTTCCAGATCACAAGTTCATTCGGTTTCCATGTTCATTCGGCTTCCAAGTTCATTCGGTTTCCAAGTTCATTCGGCTTCCAAGTTCATTCGGTTTCCAAGTTCATTCGGTTTCCAAGTTCATTCGGTTTCAACCCCATTCGGTTTTCATCTCATTCGGCTCCAAGGCAGTAGTCCCATTCGGTGAAGCAAGGACATACGTGTGTATTCGGTAATAAGTATATACCTGGTTCGGTATAAGGTTGGTTCGGCAAACACTTGATTCGGCAATGGAGTGATTCGGCTCTACTCGTTCGGTAAAGAAAAACAAGGGGGGTACGGCCTCTATATATAGGCAAACTCACAACCACCGAACCAGATGTCTCGCCCAACCGGACCAATGATACCGGACCACCAGAAGCCGGATGAGAATAGCCGGACCAACCAAGAACCGAATGGAACCCTCTATCTACCGTCCAAGACCAGGAACTGGGGGCACGCAGGGCGCTTCACTCAGATAAGTGCCGAACTCTAAGAGCTTACTAATAAAATAAAAAATATGATAACAATGGATAAGTCGTGAATCTCTCACTAACATGGATTAATCATTTACACGTGCACGCGACCACGAACGGTCCATAGGCACGCTCTGAATGGCTATTAACCCTATCGTCATGAGAATTTACACTTTGACATCCCTTTTTAAGCTCATCAGTCAAATGGATATTTGATAATTATGAAATGGCTAAGCTACTTACACATGTACGGGGTCGAGAACAACCCCTAGGCATGCTCTGAGCTAGCGATAAACCACCTTGACAAACGATCCAGGGAACCACTCTAACGTGAACCTGGCATCGATAACCCCCTCGGGGTACACTAACTCGCCTCGAACGGCGCAATTCACTTGATCACAAATATTTCGACCCCGAACGGTCGTTATTTGAAACCACACTAAAACTATAAATCTCTTTGCAGGACATCCACAAGATATAAACATCCAGCCCATGACATTACAAGACGAGTCTTCCCACCAACGAGAAACAAAGCGCGACACGTGCAAGCACGTGCCCCACTTTGGGGGGCAAATGTTGGGCGAATTCTCACCCAGAAGATCTTGAGACAACGAAGCGTCTGTTTCACCCGGGTTCGCAATCACCACTTCATTCAGCATGACCGGCCTCTTTCCCATTCGACAATGCAAGCCATAGCTCATTCGACATGAATAACCTCCAGTTCATTCACCAAGGCCAAGGAACACTCGGCACTCACGCATGAAGCTTCATTCGGCAGTACGAGCCAAGTCCATTCGGCATGGAAGCTCCATTCGGCAGTACGAGCCAAGTCCGTCCAACATTCTCAGGGTAGAAACTCATTCGGCCCAAGCATGTTCGGCCCAAGGAGTCATTCGGTCACAAGCTCGTTCGGTCCCATGCCACATTCGGCCCCAAGCTCGTTCGGCCAGTCCCATTCGGCCACCGAGCCGACGCTCCTCCATCTCATTTGGCACACCGGATCGGCATTCTCATTCGGCATAAGACCAACCTTCTCCAAGCCCCATTCGGCCTCTCCCATGCGTGCCGAACCAACCCATCAACAAGGCCACCACCGGACCAAACGAGCGCCGAACCACCTAAGACCAAACGAGCGCCGAACCGCCTATCTACCACCGGTCCCTACCTACCACCGATCCAAAGCCCAACGCCGAACGAAGCTCTACCGAACCAGGTGATTGCCAGTCCAGATTGTCTCAGCCCGGGCCCACCAGCAGCTATATACCTCCAAGACCCCTGCCCCCTGCCTCATTCTATAAATAGAGGGGCAGGGGTACAACAATGGCAGACAAGTTTGAGAGCTCAAGCAAGGAAGGAACTTTCAAACTACTTTCATACACTTGTACACAACGCATTGTACTTGTAACCTGAAAGAAAGAAGATAATAACATATAAAGTGGACGTAGGCACATTCTGGCCGAACCACTATAAATCTGTGTGTCTTTTACATTTCAGCCCCTACTTTTCTCATATTTACATACTCATCTAAAATCATTGAAAATTACATATAATCAACTAAATAATACGACTTGGAGGTGTTTGTCCATTTTTTGTGCAAACACTGAGCATATAACAAATGCAAATAGTAAAGTAAAGCAAGTAAAAGGAAAGAACACACCGGATTTTATACTGGTTCGGAATCCTCCTACATCCAGTCCTGCACCAAGGCAATATCCTTGTACAGATTTTTATAAGCCAATATCCAAATTACAACCCTCAATTTCTAAGGCCTTGAGGAAATCTCCTATCTCCAAGTCTGGGTAAACTCTCTTGATTTACGGGACACAAGATCACCCTAATACTTCTTAATAACAATCATTTTGAGTGGATAGACTCTATGGACTTTTTGAATAAAAATTAATCCTATAACTCTGAATAGCACTTTGATCTTTAGTAGAATGATGGAGAATCAAATAGAGAGAGTATCTAAATGATTTCCTATTGAGAATTTGGCAGAATAATGGCACGATCTTGAAAATATGAAGTTTTATGGATATGGAATGGTGGAGAAGAAAGAGTGAAGAAAATAAGAAAGTAGTTGTTAAAAAAATTCGTTTTGGAAGCCTTTATATAGATGCACAACAGTCATAACCATTGGCGAAAGGTTTTTGAACGAATGGACACTTCTTTTGAAATTTGAATTTTGAATCCAACTGTCACCATGTCGACATGGGGTATCCCTATATGTCGACATCCCTCAGTTCAAAATTGTAGAGATGTTGTTTTGTAAAAGCATTTGAATTTAAAACAAGTTGAAACTTCTTTGAAGCAAAATAAAGTGTTTAAACAATATTTTGAGATAAAGAATGAATATAAAACATTATTTTAAATATATATATATAATTGATATAGACCGTCAATTATATAAGTAATATTTAAAATCAGAATAAGTTTTGATGTTTTAAAAATAGAAGTTTTTAAAATCAGAATGGAGGAATATTTCAAAGCTAAAACAAAGTTTGAAAACATTTTAGAAAACATGATTTTGAAAGCTAAAACATTTTGAAAACAGATTTAAAAACATTTTGAAAAATCTATTCAAACTGAAATTGCAAGAACCTTCCTACAGAGCTCCTAGATAGGACTCGAGAACTTGTACAAAGTAGTTTAAATGATTTTGATTTTCGTGGGTTTGTAAGCCACTTGTCGTAGGTTTGTAAGCTACTTGTCGTGGGTTTGTAAGCCACTGGTTTCGATAGAAATTGGGTTCCATCCCAAAAGAAAATTGGAAGAAAGATGAGAGTGCTATTATGAAGTTTTAACAAAATACTAGACACTTATCTTGAGATCTTGAAATCTTGATTCTCTAGAGTCTTGAATCTTGAATCTCTAATCTTCATCTTGATGCTTGAGTCTTTATACTGATTAGTCTTCGATGATACCTGCATATACTTCCTATATACATATGTGTATATATATATATATATGGAAATGTTAGTATGTATTTTATAAAGTAAAGTATAATAACTATATAAGGTTGTTGTCATCAAAACATCATCAACTCAGTTCCTAACAAAGTGGAGGGAAATGTCTCTTTATTTAAAATTTGAAATTCTGAAAAAACTGCTAGTATGTCGACATGGCCAAGCACCCCCATGTCGACATGGGTGTGTTACAAAATGAACAGTAACATTAATAAGTGTTGCAAATTTTCAGCATTTCAAATTACCTTATATTTGTGGATTTTTGTGATTCGGTTGAGGTCAATGGATGATGATCTTCAAGTATAATTGCCATGAGATCTTTAACAATATATTCTAAGGTTCAACCAACTCCTCGTCACTTCAAACACCTTTATACTTTAGCATTCTTCTCTAATTGGGTTTTGTTCTTCAATTGCTCTGATCAACCTTCTTCTATAATTCATTTACTTCCACTGTATACTTTTTTATTTCTGTAAATGTCTCCTAATATATCTGATATGACTGCATAACTCGAAGATACGTTAGTAGTAATGTTTATATGGTTGTTGTCATCAAAATCAATACCTAGGGTATTAATAATATATTACAAAAATGATAACCACTATCTTTTTGATTGGAGTTGGTGCTTTTAAATTTTAGAAATTATTTTAACCATCATGCATAACAAAAATGATACCAATATATCAAAAAATGATACCCACGATCTATTTGACTGTAGTTGATGCTTTATAATTTTAAAATTTGTTTACACTATCATTTGTAACAAAACGGATACCGATATATTGCAAAAATGATACCCACTGTCAGCTTGATTGAAGTTGATGCTTTGTAATTTTAGAAATTGTTTTTGCTATTATTTGCAACAAAATTAATACCAAATTATTGCAAAACGGTACGCACCATCTATTTGATTGGAGTTGATGCTTTGTAATTTTAAAAATTATTTTCAATATCATTTGCAACACAATTGATAACAAAGTATTACAAAAATGGTACACATCGTTTGTTTGATTGGAGTTGATACTTTTTAATTTTAGAAATTATTTTCACCGTCATACATAATAAAACCGATAACAATATATTAAACAATACCCACTATCTGTTTGATTAGAGTTAATGCTTAGTCATTTTAGAAACTGTTTAACTATCGTTTGCAGCAAAATTGATACTAATTTATTACAAAATGATACCCATTGTCCGTTTGATTGGGGTTGATGTTTTGTAATTTTAAAAATTATTTTCACTGTTATTTGTAACAAAAATAATACCAATATATTACAAAAATGATAACCACTATTTGTCTGATTGGATTTGACGTTTTTTAATTTTACAAGTTGTTTTCACTACCATATATAACAAAAGTAATAGCAATATATTGCAAAACTGATGTCCGCTGTCTGTTTGATTTCAGTTGATACTTTGTAATTTTAAAATTTGTTTTCACCGCCATACATAACAAAACCGATAGCAATATATTGCAAAAATAAATTCAAACATCAAAATATTGATAGTATCTCCATATTCAATACATCTCCTTATCGATTTCATGACAATATAAATCACCTCTAATTTTCAGCATCGAAAATACAACCTAAACACGATCTCCATATCAACAATATAGCCCCAACACAGTCAAATTTCAATACCATATCCGCAATGTATTTTCTACCAACGTAGAAGAAAAAAACTATTACTGCTAGTATATAAAGTAATGAAGAGCTTCAGGCAATAATTTTCTACGAACACCTAGTTCGATGTCTATAACTTCAAAATGACATTATCGACATCTTGTTTCAATAAACGCAAGGCAACAAGACTTCAGTTCTATATCTTTAAGCAGTGGCACGACTAAGCTTCCAGAACCACGGCATCATTCTGGTGCTCTCGTGTTTCTTTGAGAAACTACAAGCACATGTGACATCTCTCACTAGATCCCAAAGCACAACAACAATCATCATCCATCTCTCATCAGATCCCAAGAGCACCACAACAACCATCAGATCTACGTCAGATGCGAGCATCTATAGTTAGTCAATGCATTATCATACAGTAGTGATGACATCAATAGACATCTTCAAATCTACAACTATTCACTCCCAAACGTCGCAAGATTCAACTGAGGTACGACAGTTAGCATCTTGAAATCAACTTCGAACACTCGCAACAATATCGACATTCAACTGAGGTGATTTTGGAAAGAAGATAAAAAGTGCAGTGCATTATTATTGTGTTGAGAAACCCAAAATCGAAAGCAAATTTATGGAAAGAACAATGTACAAGTCACCTGAAGAAAAGGTATAAGAAATGTTTTCGACAACCAGACGTTTTTGTCCTCAAAGCACACTTATTAGTCGGCTATCCTAGATCCTAAAAAGCCTTCAAAAATGTGATTGAGAATATTTTTATGTTCTTTCTAATCATTAATTTCCTGAGGAATTAATTATTTCAGTTAGTTTAATATTAATAAAGTACTTACTAAGCAGTAAGTGGTCATAATTTGTTATTCCAAAATGTCAAATTGAGAATACTAGAGTCAACCTGTGCTACGGACACAGATGTTAAATTTAGAGTATGTAATATTGATCAATTTTTCTAATGATTGTCCCAATTTATAATTAGATGTTCAAAACGGAAATGGCATTGGCTTACGCTGATTTATAGTATTCTTTATAGTTGTTAATGGCTGAGTTCTTATTGTCATAAATTTTCTTATAATTAATGAAAAATAGCATATCTCTGAATCGCATTGATTTTAATGAGAATATCCATAGGAGAGGCTGATGCAGCTTAGATTTGCGTGCTTATGATTTGTGCATTATAGCATTCCATCAGACCAAATATCTGTTTGTCTAATATCATGCATCAAAATAATCCAATGCATAAAACTGAAACAAATTTAAACTAACATAACTTTCCTGAAATCATTAAGACATCACTATCTAGTTGCACTCTTGGTAAAGTAATATATTGTATATAACATAAATAATTATCGCTCATTTTTGTTAGGATATTCTTTTATCATATTATGCCTTTCTCTAAGTTTAAGTGCTGAGATTTGCCTAATTTTATATTCACACTTTTGCAGTTTAATTAGTAGCTTTATGTTTTAGAAGACATGATTATGAACGAAAGGAAAACAATTCAAATATGGATCACATTGCAACTGATAGGTACAAAGGATTGTTTCAGGCAGCTCTTTATATTAATTGAATTTAACACCAAAATGAAATTTCATTAGCTACAATGGCAGCATATCAAGGCAAAATTTGAGTGAAGCAGTGGATGTAGTTCATCTAAGCTTATTAATCTGGTAAGGTCTTGAGGACACTTCAGACAGAAGGTTGGTGCCACTTCAGTCATCAACGTGCACATACTTATAGAAACAGGTAAAAGTATAAACAATAAGCATGCAAGTGGACAAAATCGAATATTGAACTCATAAGCAAATAGTTGCAAATACATTGCACAAATGATCCTGAACAGAATCCACTATTTATGGAAAAGAGTATTAAAGGCGTAATATTCTGCATAATGAACTGATTCGAGATTTGATAAAATTTGCTAAACCGACTAAGCTCAATGACCGAAGCCCAGTTAAACTTAATTTTTTTCACATGAAAACTTATAAAGAAATTATTTACCATAATATCATGACAATTATTCAATATGGCTTGGGGAAATGGATGACTTTTAGTTTTCTATTTACTGTCATTTTTTATTGGTTGTTATTTCTATATTCCGCAACCTTAATCAAGTTTTGACCATAGTAGAAAATTTCAAAATTGTTTCATACTATCAGGACAATTAAAGATACATGTCTCCAACCAAAATCTCTAAACCAAAATCTCTGATGTTTAACTATCACAATTCACATCCCTGACCTAAATTCTTTAAAAGAATTAACAAAAATACATTTCAACAACCATCGTACTGAATATTTATACAATCATTGGAATTGACTGACATATGAAATCCCTCCTTAGTTTTGGAACTTTTCTTTATGTTATAGCTACTAAAAGGGGATAGATGGGCATTTACGGTCAGCTCATATACTCAAGTGCACTAACATTTGGATTAATATAATGTGTGTTTCTGTAAAAGTACATTGCTATTATTAGTTATAAGAATACATAGCTTACAAAACAATATAGCAATCTCTATATAATTATGCTATTAATGACGTATAAAATCAATTTCTAATTTAAGGCTTTTTCAGTTGTGGATGGTTAGACGAAAAGTAAAAGTTCTCCATTCAGCTAGCACTCCTAAAACAATTAAATTAGCTACTTACTACTACTAAAATGAAGGAACTTATCATTGAATTTATTCGTAAGCAAGTGGCTGTAATATAATTCAACTTTAGCAAACCAATTAAGACAATTCCCTAATGAAAAACGAAACTAATCCCATTGAATAAACAAATTATGCGATAGGATATATGCAACACAATAAGATAGAACCGGTTTAAAGAAACGAACCTTCAATGGGAAGAATTAGCAATCCGCTACAATTAAGGGAAGATCAGAAAACAACTGTCAAAAACGCACATTTACTATATGTTATTAGATATACCTAGCACCAAGAAAAATAAAAATGTTATTAGATATTAAATCAATTAACTAATTTAACACAAATTTATTTGGGAAACATGTAAATTTTCAAATCACCATTATCAGATATTAGATCAATTTACTATATGTTTAAAACAAATTTAGAAAGGCTTGGAAGAAAAATGATCCTAAAATGTTTAATCAATGGCTAAAAATAGATATCTGTAATCCAGAAAGAACCAAGCGTAGTATTGCGTAACAAATCGAATGGTATAAACAAACAAAAGCTTGGACTGTTACCTAAAATAAGGTAGATGAAGGTAGATCGCGGTTGGATCGATGATTAAATTGTGATCCTATCTTGCATCCCTAGATCTCCATTGCAATATTGAACACAGTTTACAACGATGGCCTTTTTTGGTTCTATATCAATCTCAAGGAAAGTATTTTACCAATAATCAAACTCATGAGTAGTTATATAATATTATGTTTTTGGATTGGTATGTAAGGTCAAGGTACTCCCAGTAGATTTTTTGTTCGAATTTAACTCATCTAGATGAATTTCCAGATATTAAATCATTCTTCCCTTTGTGTAACGACCCAGAATTTATATTAATTAAAATATAAATATTTAATTAATTTTAAATATTAATAAGTGAAATTTATAAGTTGCATGATTTATTTTTCGAATAATTGGATTTAATTGGATAATTAAATCGATTATTTGATAGTTGAAATTTCTGAAATAATTGAAAATCGAGTTAAATATGATTGAAAATGATTTATAAAATTTTATTTTATCATATTGAAGTTAGAATGATATTTTAGAACTTTTAAAATCGAATTAAAAGTTAATTTGTGAAAATTGAATATTTTAATATTTAATTATCGACTGAAAAATAGCCAATTTTTGGACAGTCTCAGAATTGGACGAAACTAGTTCCATTGGATCTGTAATAATTTATTATTATCGGATTTCAATTTTCGTAGCAATCGGAGTTGTCGTTTGACCGTGGCAGCTCGAAACGCATCGAAATAGTTTTTAATATTTATTTGGCGAGTTAAAATAGTCATTTTTCAAACAGTCTCGTATTTCGACGAAACTAGTTTCATCGGATCCGTAATATGATATTATTGTGTGGTTTCAAATTTCGTGTCAATTGGATTTACCGTTTGTCCGGGGCAAGCTAAAACGCCTAGAAATTAGTTTAAATCGATTTAATTTTAAATCGAACGTTTATTGCCATAACTCGCACATATGACCGAATTAGCTTCCGAAACCTATTCCATTGTGTTCGAAATGCGGGGTAAACCTTAGAAACGCCAACCGGCACGCTTCGTTTGGAGTTTGGAAATTCCGGGATGAATAGTGTTCGCTGAATTTTCTATAAAAGCCCCCAATTTTTCACATTTGCAAAGAGAAATAAACCCTAGGTTAAAAACTGCCGGCCGCCACCTTCATATTAACGTATGGCCAAAATTCTCATTTCTTTTTCCCTCATTTTCTTCAAATCCGTTCATCAATTCAAGAAACTTTCTAAATGAAAGTTGTAGAGCACTCTGAGTTCTTGAAGTTCAACGGTTATGATCGTTTATAGTGGAGTAAATCATCGGGAAATTGGCTGCAAAGGGGACGAGTTGCGCACGGTTTTTCCTGAAGAGGAGGAGGCCGAGTTCGAAGCTTTTCTGGTCGGTGGTGGCTCTGGGGGAGGCGCGCGACGTGGCACCATCTGATCATCGTGGAAGTGTTCGAATTCGTCGCGTGATTTAGGGCATGAAGGCGTGCAAATGGGTTCGGCCGTGCTGTGCAAATCGCGTGGGGGAAGATAAAGCAATAGGCGGCCTTGATTCGTTGACTTCAGATCTCACGGCTAGGATTCTATTAGGTTTAAAAATATAAAATTTGTTGTAAATTATATAATTTTAAATTCGTGTAACTTTAAAAATTCGTAACTTTTTCATACGAGGTCGAAAACGCGCGAAACCAGTTGCGTTGGAATCGTATGGACGAGAACTATGCTATGGAAATGGATTTGAGTCGTTTGGAGCTAGCGAAAATTTCGGGTAAAATTAAACGTCTGTTTAATTTTATTCAAAATAAATCGCTAAAGAGAAATTAAAATCAAGGTGAGAACTTTTCACTCAATCGAATCGGTTTCGATTTTAATTTTAAATAGTTAGATTTAAAATTGTTGATTGTATGTTTGAATGATGATTGTTATCTATTGATTGTTAAAATAGACATTATGCGCCGTTAGTAAGCTGATGTTATTTATTAAAAACATATACCGCGAATATTTCACAGTACAGTGAAATTGGTATTATTTATGTACTTGGAGTTGATTTCCCGCATTATATAGCGGATGAGACCCTATTGCGCCGTCTATTAAGCGGATAATATTTTATAAATCCCATATACCGCGATAATTCCGTACTGGAACGGAATTGGTATTGTGCTAACATTTGTGGATGCAGGAAAACAGGTTGGAGGGATCCAACTGGATTCCTCAACTGTATTGATTTATTTACAGATATTGTGATATTTGTTGATTATCATATCGATATATGATATTTGGATGTCGTGATTGACTATTTGGTGTTGTTGCATCATCGGATCCATTTTTGAAGTTTGAAAATAATGATTTTGGTTTTTAAGAGAATTTTTAAAGTGATTTTTGGAAGTATACGTTTTATTTAATTTTGAATTGTTAAAATAAATAAACATTTTGATTTTATGGTTATAAAAGTTATATTTTTGGGAAAATAATACTTAAGTGTAATTTTGGAGTTATATAAGTTTTAAATAACGTTTTGTAAATTAATAAAGAGATTGATTTATTTAAATAGGGATTTTTGAATTATTATAAACAATTTATATAAAAGTTGTATAAAATTGATATTTATAAATTAAAATATAGAAATTATAAAACGAGCTTTTTTTAAATGTTAAAATAAAGTTTGAACCTAGATTCATAAGTAAATAAGAAATTTTGATTTATAAATTATTGTTGATATAAAAGAATGGATTTGTGATGTAACAACCCGAGATTTTTCATCAATTTATAATCATCGTTAAATGATTAACGTTGATAGCTATTTGCTGTTTGGAATTTTTATCGGGCTTTAAAAATTTATTTTAGCCCATTTCTTTTGTTGCCGTGATGGTTATCAAAAGAGAATAATCGGCCCCTTTGTTCGTTATCTTCAAACCCTAAACAAAATCACGAAAAGAATAAAAATGGTGGTCGTTCCTTTTCTTCCTCTTCTCCAAATTAGGGCTTGGAATTGTGGTGGCCGACTTTTGTCGATCGTTGCTCGATTCTCGTTCGTCCCCTTTTCAAAACTTGGGCTTGTGGAAAATCGAAGATGCCGATGCTCGAATCGAAGAGGCGATTCAGCGTTCTGGTTCGTCCATCGATGGCCTCCTCGTAGCTTGCTCCAGCTGCTTCGACTCGTGAGAAGGTGAGTGACCATTCGCTCACATCTAATTCGATGCCATGCTCGGTATTTCAATGTTGTTTTGTTTATGGTGACTTCTTTGACGTTTTCAATTCACATGGTTTTGATTTCTGATTTTCGTTTGATTCATTGATACGTTCATCCTGGTTTCGATTTTTATTTGTGGATTCGTCTTTGGTACTGACTTGTTAAATGACGGCCGTGACACTTGTGTTGGCATTATTTGAAACTGCTACACATTCGAACCCCTGTCACTTGATTATTTCGGCCTCTGGACTTTGTTGAATTTCGATTTCTTGAAATAAACTACCCGTGGTACCTAGCTCGATTTGCTTCAATGTGTTATGTATCCTGCTGCATACATGTTTGATTGCTACTGAGTTGTATTTTTGATGCAGTCTCCCTACACTTGGTTTTACTTTGAGCTACGGTTTGTAATCTCCTCTGTTTTGATTTCTTTTTGTACTGCACCAATTATGTCGACTTGATCATCTCGTTGATATGTGCATTAACCCTGAGTATTATTCATGTATATTGGATTTCTGTGCATTGCTGAGTTCGACCCTTTTTAATGTTGCATTTGTTCGAATATGCATTTGCACTTTTGCAGTTTCTTTTACCAAACCCTATGATACATGGGTGTTCATCCATGTAAATGCAATTCTTGGTCATGTTATGTTGTCTGCTGTCTTCATGTACATGTATACATTTGTTGTATATTTGAGCATTTGGGATGCATCGAGCTCGTGGGGTCTTCATTTATGTGCAGTTGCATTTATATTACCTCTGACATTTTTGACACACAGACTTCATTTCGTTGTGTGTTGTGGTGCCATGTTTTTGGTGCTCCCACCTTCATTGTTGATGACCTCATGTACTTCCTACCTCTGCACACACCTGTGCCATTTTTTCTGCATACATCTGCACATCATTCCATGTTTGTATTGTTGCATTGCCTTACTGAACTTGATTCAGCAGTATGCTTCATCTTGCATCACTGTATGTAACTCTCTGGAGTGCCTGCATTGTCATGATGTATACTCTCTGTATACATACTTGAGGCTTGTTCCATGCATCACTGTATATCCATATGGTTGGCATTCATATGTCTACAAGTACATTTCATATACTTGTAGCCATCCATGCAAAATTCAGTTGCCTTCTTCTGGTTCATTTCATTTTGGAATCATTGCTTTGTGACCCTTTTCACTAGTGTTTTTCACTGTTGCATTGTTTGGGTGATTGTTGTACATATGAAATTGATTCATATGTATGCTAGGCAATGTTTACATTGCATTGCCTTATTTTTGTGCTTTCTTCTTTGGCCTGTACCTGTACATTGCGTGCTCTTATGCAGTACTTGATGTTGCTTGAAACTAACTTCAAGTTCAGTGCATCCCCTCTCCAAGTATTACATTGAACTTGGTGGCCTTTGTTACACTGCTTCATGTCATACTTGTTGATGTCTTTGAGTCTGATGTGCTTTGCAGTGCATTGACTTATACACTTCTAGTTAGGGTGTGATTGTCTTTGAATTGCTAAACTATGGCATACACGTTGCTATCCCCTTGCGGCTGATTCATTTGTGCAGTCTTTGTTCTATGTTGGTCGATTTATTTTAGTATCGGCCATTTCATTTGAATACACCTGTGTTGAATCCAGCTAGTAGCTTGGATTTGATCTTGTGCTGATTCCTACATCATCACTGTTGTGGCGAGGCAGTGCACGCAAGCGTGAACTGCAGCCACACGGTATTCATTGGGTACATCATCACTGTAGTGGCAAGGCAGTGCACGCAAGCGTGAACTGCAACCACACGGTACTGCTTTTATTGTTATTTCTTTTGCTTTTGATTTATGGATCTATTTCGTATTCCATATGTTGTAGTGGCGAGGCAGTATACGCGTGCGTATACTGCAGCCCTACTCGTGTTGACCTTTTAATTGGTGTTCCAATTGATTTGAATTGGTTCGCGTTATATTTACCGTTATCCGATTTCTTATTTAAGAATCGGATAGGTAAATTTATTTCTGTGACTGTCGTCTATTCATTATTTAATTATTATTGCTTCTGTGCACTAATAACTGAGTTTGAATTAGACTGACCCGAGTATTATTTTCTTTTGAATTTAATACTCGGGTCAGACCGAGTATTTTCATGTTGTAGATATTCTACTTTGGGATGCTGCTTGAGCTATGAAGACTTTTCATATCTTTTGGAGTTGTCGAGTCATAGTATAGGTTGATATGTATTCATGTATATTAGTCGATAATGTACTTGTATATATAACTTCCTGAGTCGACTGTTGTAGTTGTATCACATGTACCGTGTCAAATGTATTGTAACTGACATCAGTTATATATATATATATATATATATATGAGACTTTCTGTTTCATCTGTGTTTCGCATTTATATTATCTGTGTTATTAGTTTATATTTTGTCCTAGACTATTATAGCCACTGTGTAGTAGCTTTGAGTTTGCATCGGCATGTCGGATTTCCTCCTGAAATAAAATGTACGTTTTTACTATCTGACATATCGGTGCTCGCACAAGGCAATTACACGGATGGTCGCTCCTCAACAGCCTTATTCTCCGCGCTAGTCGACAGCACTACACCGTAGTGTTCTTGGCTAGCGTGGGCATAGAGGTGGGGCGTCACATGTGAATAAATGAATTATAAGTAATTTACTTATAAACCGGATTTCGATATGTAAATGGAATATAAATAGAATTGGTTAATAAAGGAGATTTATAAAACGAAGTTGTTATAAAATATAGAAATGGAATTTATAGACATTGTTTATAAATCCGAAAACGAATTATTTTGATAAGTTAATTATTATATTCACGATTTTGGACAGTGAATATATTATTAAAAAAAATGGATTTATTTTGGGAAGTGATGTTTTAAATAGAATTAAAATGATTTTAAAGATGTTTTAAAATGGATTAACTATCGAAACCATAGATTTCAACATTTATTGTTGAAATAGACGTTTTCGAGGAATAAGGAAATGGTGGACTAGGACACTATTGTTATAGTAAATGGTTTCCGAAAGGAAAGGTTTTATATAGTATTGGGATTTATATATCTATCTAAATTTCGAATCCCTATACTAGTGATTTTGGGTTGTCGTAACGATGTTTTACGCAACATTCATTTTGGCCCAAATAAATGTGTTTAAGTGAATGTTTTCCTTAAAGAATGAAATATATACTTAATTTCGATTTAAGTATATTGAATGTTTTCCAAGTGTTGAAAATAAATGGATTTGTGAATTACTTATTATTAAATAAGTATGGAAGTGTTTTCCAATATGAAGTGAATATTTTGATATTTTATCTTTTAAAGATAATGGAAAATGAATATTAAAAATCAATTTGGAAATTGTATATTCATAGATATTTTGGAATTATAAATTCACTATGGAATTTATAAATGAAAAGGGGAATTTGTTTAAAAATAAACGTTGATTTATTTTTGAAGTGTGGGAATTAATTTACGGATTTGGAACGTAAATATAAAGTAAATCGTTAAGGATTTATTTGATTGGTTTAAATGAACCATGTTGAAATGAAAGTAATCTCGTATAGGGGAATGATTTGAAAATTGTTTTCAAAGGTGGTAAATGTGAAAAGTGATTTGAAAATTGTTTTCAAATGTTGAAGTGTGGAAAATATATATATCTTGTAAAGATATTTTGGAAAGTAAATAATTTGGGAAATTATTTGGAATCTGGTGATGTTGAGCATGCCTATTGATAGTAAAAAATCCGACTATCAATATTTACCTTTAAATAGGTATTTGTTGTGATTGTTTGAAATTGAATGCCACACTCATTTTTGAATAAGCGCTCACTATTCGGGTTAGCCGGGAAAGGACCTTGGGGTCGTATAACCCATTCTGAATATGTGATACGTCGTAATGGATTGCATTCGATGACCGGTGTTGAAGACCGGATATTTTTGAAAACGGAAGGATTACCGTTGAGTTACTCTACATCGGCTGATCTCCGATATAGAGGTTTTATCACTCTTAGTGACGGGAAGTCCGATCGTGATTAGTGAATATCCGGATTGCAAGGACTTCTTTGGAAGTGCCTTCGGTTCTGTTCGAGCCCGGAACAGACTTGTATGGATTGTATGTCTAACATTACAAATTGAGATATAAAGCTGATTTCTTTCAAATATATTTTTGTTGGTGGCGGAGAATTTATTCTCTTAGCTTAACATCCTTTTCTGAGACGTACGAGCTCAGAGGTTATGTAGTTGAAGGTTATTAGCGATATACTCCCAATTTAGTAGTGTGGCATGCTGAGTGTTGCTGTGAAATGATCATTAATTGATCATTTGTGATATGATCATTTGTTTGATCGTTTATCTTTGTGATCATTGCTTTGATCATTTGTTGACCCAAAGCACAGCTTTTGTATAAAGCGTGGCTTTGTGGACGAGACTTCGTCGGACCTCACACCCCGGAAATGGTCAAAACAAGAAGGATGCAGCAAGATTATTAGGGGGTAGCGCCCCTTTAGTGTATGTCATTCCTTCTCGATAGAGGTGGTATCATGGTATGGAGCCCAGATATTTAACCTATGTTGTTGCTGCAAATTTTGTGGTTGTTGGAAATCGAGGATCCTCGGATAGATCGGTTACGATCGGGGGATGACATATTCGTGTCAGTAGTTACCCAGTTAGGGGTAACCCGGCCTTGTGTTGGCAGAGATCCGGTTTGGTTCTCGGGTCGTCTTTCCTGAGGCGTACCTATGTGGCAATGGGAAGTTCCTTGGCCTGACCATTTGTTGGAAATCCAAAGAAACAATACGATCTTGTACGGTTTTAGTTGTAAAACCTATCATTCACTTATGGTGGCGCCCCACTGTTTGGATGGCAGCTATAGTAGGCATAAGTGCGAAATGCCTATGCTGGTTAAGATTTATATCTTTATTTTCGAAATGATTTTTCCTACACTATGCACTAGTAATAATATCAAATGTTTCTTTTTAATGCGTATCAAGCATCTTTGACTATCAGAAGGAGAAATCTCCTCCGATTCTGCGTTTGCATTGTGTGTGTGTGTGCGGGAGGCCTTATGGTAGTCTCATTTTTAAAAAGCATTGCGAATTGACTTTAAAAATATTCCTCTATTTTGTTTTAAAGATAAACTGTTTTGAGTTCTCACATCAGTCACATGACTGACTCGGAGTTTATTGTTTTCCTTCTTAAACTCTGGGTGTCCACAAATTTCCACACGGGCAGTCTAGAGTTAGATTATCAGGATATTCTGGAATTCAGGAGTTGCTGGAGGCAAGCTGGATAGCATGGCGTATTACTAGTATATAGTATTTCTTTTCCGCTGTTTGTTGTTGTACACTCTGATGGTAAATGTAATGTAATGTGATGTAATGTAATAACTGATATAGTTCTTTGTTTAAAGATTATTCATTTATGTATTATATGTTGTTCCGTTGCGAATTGTGAGATTCTGATGTTGTTCTGTTATTTCTTTCTGTTCTGTTCTATCTTTTTCTCTCTTCTTCTATCTTTTCTTCTTCTTAAACCATAATGATTCGGTTTTTCGGCAATGAAAAATCGACGATCGTCACATTTGGTATCAAAGCTTATGGTTAAGTGACAACCATGGCTCTATTGGGTGTTGCTCATTAGAGATAGAGTCAGTAGTACTCTAGAATGAGTATGAGTGTAATAATAAATATGATCGCGTATTTGTTAGTGAATATAAATTGTTTTATATTGTGTTTGCTTATCCGTTGAGCTGTTTATGAATTCTGGTCGGTGCGGGGTGTACAATCGTAATCAATAGGGGTTTCTAAACTCTTAAACGAGGCAAGTCGACATAGTATCATTTTAAATTGGGTAAATTAAATAATTTTACCTTGATTATATTTTGTATATAAAGGAATAATTTTTCGGAATTATTAAGTGTATATGAATTGCTTGTTTGGTTGTTGAATAAGTTAAATTAAAACAACAATTGTAAAAGAAATTTTGTGTAAGCAATTGAATTATAAGTATGGAGTTATAATTAAAATGATTTACAATGGTGAAATAATCTGATATATAAGAAGTGAAATTATATAAGTAAAAGGGTTTGTAAATGTGATTTATAATCTGAAAATAAAATTCCAGAGAAGTGTTTTGAAAGGATTTGATAATTTGGAAAATTGTTTTGGAGAAACTAAAGCTCTAAACTCTTTTCGGTCGTTGGAAAATAATCCCGATGATGATGGCCACATCATTAGAATTCATTTTCGGGTTTCCAAAAGAGAAATTGCTGCCACATTGTTTTAAATAAAAGTTGTTTGGAAAATTTTGAGTTTGGATTTTGAAATTCAAAAGATAATTGAATTGATTTCAAAAATGGTTTTGAAAGATTTGAAAGGACTCTGGAATCCTATTTAAGATATTTATGGGAATGATAAATGATTTGATAACCTATACAGATTGAATTTTGATAGAATAAATTTAACTTAAAGGATAGAGTTAAATTAAAGAAAAATTAAATAGGATTGGAATTTGAATTGGATTTATAAGTGAAAACTTAAGTTAAGTTAAACAAATGATGTTGAAAAGGAATATAACTTAAGGGAAGTTGAATGAAATTTGATTTTGGTGTCAAAGTAAATTAATAAGTGAATTAATGAAATGAAGTCATTAAGAATTTGAACTTGAGTTATATAAATGAAATTCAATTTTATTTGAAAAATGAATTAGCCATTGAATTAATAAATTGATGGAATATTAATCAATCGAATATAAATGAATTGATATGAAATAATGAATGTAAGTGTTAATTCATTAGAAGCTAATGTCATTGGAAGTTGAATAAATTGAATGGAAGTCAATTTAATATGATCCAATTGAAATTAAAAGCGTTGGACCAAATTGAATGTAAATTAAATAATTTGGTTATGTTGAATATACATTGGTTGTCATGCGAATGTTAGTTGATTGTATATAATTCATTAAGTGTTAATGAAATTGAATTAGCGAAATTAAAAGCTATGTAATTGAATTCAAATTGGAAGTAAATAAATTTGAATAGAATTGGATTTGATTTGGATTGAAGGCGAATTAATGTGAATAAATTAGTGAATGTAAGCTAACTGAAATCGAATGAATGAATGTTAGTAAATTCCAATGTTAATGAATCAATTGGAAAACCAATTCAATGAATATTAATGAGAAGTGAATTTATATTGATTTTGGTGGTTGCATTTGTTGCTTTAGTTGCATTTGCTATGTTGGCACATGTAGTTGTTATGTTGCTATATGTTGTATATTGATACTATTTTCATATATGCATGATTCTCATGTTGTTGTTAAGTGTTTAGTAGGTGCGGATGGCGTTGCTTCGCATTTGGAGCTCGCTTTCGCGCTATATTAGCCGTATACGCTCGCTAATAATAAATAAGGTACATATCTCGGATTACATACCGTACTTTTACACTTTTTTCCCTGCGGGATGCCTCATCACTTGATGAGATGTATATTTGTGATATATATAATGTCATTTTTTTTTGGATCGAGCCGCGCAAAGGAGACTATGGCGAATTTTTCCGAAAATTTAAGGCGTTAGAATATTTTTGAGAAAATTGGGAAATTTTTGAAAACTAAGTTTGGATTTGGAAACTTAGTAAAGATTTTGTAAGAAGTTTAACCATGAATTTTGGGAAAGTTACACACTTAAGAGATTTGTAAAAATCTAAATTGAATGGTTGGTTTTCGAAAGTTAATGAATTCTGTAACTTTTCTTACTTGGTAATTTCGAGGACGAAATTCTTTTAAGGGGGGAAGTCTGCAACGACCCAGAATTTATATTAATTAAAATATAAATATTTAATTAATTTTAAATATTAATAAGTGAAATTTATAAGTCGAATGATTTATTTTTCGAATAATTGGATTTAATTGGATAATTAAATCGATTATTTGATAGTTGAAATTTCTGAAATAATTGAAAATCGAGTTAAATATGATTGAAAATGATTTGTAAAATTTTATTTTATCATATTGAAGTTAGAATGATGTTTTAGAACTTTTAAAATCGAATTAAAAGTTAATTTGTGAAAATTGAATATTTTAATATTTAATTATCGACTGAAAAATAGCCAATTTTTGGACAGTCTCAGAATTGGACGAAACTAGTTCCATTGGATCCATAATAATTAATTATTATCGGATTTCAATTTTCGTAGCAATCGGAGTTGTCGTTTGACCGTGGCAGCTCGAAACGCATCGAAATTGTTTTTAATATTTATTTGGCAAGTTAAAATAGTCATTTTTCAAACAGTCTCGGATTTCGACGAAACAAGTTTCATCGGATCCGTAATGTGATATTATTGTGTGGTTTCAAATTTAGTGTCAGTTTGATTTACCGTTTGTCCGGGGCAAGTTAAAACGCCTAGAAATTAGTTTAAATCGATTTAATTTTAAATCGAACGTTTATTGCCATAACTCGCACATATGACCGAATTAGCTTCCGAAACCTATTCCATTATGTTCGGAATGCGGGGTAGACCTTAGAAACGCCAACCGGCACGCTTCGTTTGGAGTTCGGAAATTCCGGGATGAATTTTCTATAAAAGCCCCCAACTTTTCACATTTGCACAGAGAAATAAACCCTAGGTTAAAAACTGTCGGCCGCCACCTTCATATTAACGTATGGCCGAAATTCTCGTTTCTTTTCCCCTCATTTTCTTCAAATCCGTTCATCAATTCAAGAAACTTTCTAAATGAAAGTTGTAGAGCACTCTGAGTTCTTGAAGTTCAACGGTTATGATCGTTTATAGTGGAGTAAATCATCGGGAAATTGGCTGTAAAGGGGACGAGTTGTGCACGGTTTTTCGTGAAGAGGAGGAGGCCGAGTTCGAAGCTTTTCTGGCCGGTGGTGGCTCTGGGGGAGGCGCGCGACGTGGCACCATCTGATCATCGTGGAAGTGTTCGAATTCGTCGCGTGATTTAGGGCATGAAGGCGTGCAAATGGGTTCGGCCGTGCTGTGCAAATCGCGTGGGGGAAGATAAAGCAATAGGCGGCCTTGATTCGTTGACTTCAGATCTCACGGCTAGGATTCTATTAGGTTTAAAAATATAAAATTTGTTGTAAATTATATAATTTTAAATTCGTGTAACTTTAAAAATTCGTAACTTTTTCATACGAGGTCAAAAACGCGTGAAACCAGTTGCGTTGGAATCATATGGACGAGCACTACGCTATGGAATTGGATTGGAGTCGTTTGGAGCTAGCGAAAATTTTGGGTAAAATTAAACGTCCGTTTAATTTTATTCGAAATAAATCGCTAAAGAGAAATTGAAATCAAGGTGAGAGCTTCTCACTCAATCGAATCGGTTTCGATTTTAATTTTAAATAGTTAGATTTAAAATTGTTGATTGTATGTTTGAATGATGATTGTTATCTATTGATTGTTAAAATAGACATTATGCGCCGTTAGTAAGCGGATGTTATTTATTAAAAACATATATCGCGGATATTTCAAAGTACAATGAAATTGGTATTATTTATGTACTTGGAGTTGATTTCCCACGTTATATAGCGGATGAGACCCTATTGCGCCGTCTATTTAGCGGATAATATTTTATAAATCTCATATACCGCGATAAATCCGTATTGGAACGGAATTGGTATTGTGTTAACATTTGTGGATGCAGGAAAATAGGTTGGAGGGATCCAACTGGATTCCTCAACTGTATTGATTTATTTACAGATATTGTGATATTTGTTGATTATCATATCGATATATGATATTTGGATGTCGTGACTGACTATTTGGTGCTGTTGCATCATCGGATCCATTTTTGAAGTTTTAAAATAATGATTTTGGTTTTTAAAAGAATTTTTACAGTGATTTTTGGAAGTATACGTTTTATTTAATTTTGAATTGTTAAAATAAATAAACATTTTAATTTTATGGTTATAAAAGTTATATTTTTGGGAAAATAATACTTAAGTGTAATTTTGGAGTTATATAAGTTTTAAATAATGTTTTGTAAATTAATAAAGAGATTGGTTTATTTAAATAGGGATTTTTGAATTATTATAAACAATTTATATAAAAGTTGTATAAAATTGATATTTATAAATTAAAATATAGAAATTATAAAACGAGCTTTTTTTAAGTGTTAAAATAAAGTTTGAACCTAGATTCATAAGTAAATAAGAAATTTTGATTTATAAATTATTGTTGATATAAAAGAATGGATTTGTGAATAAATGAATTATAAGTAATTTACTTATAAACCGGATTTCGACATGTAAATGGAATATAAATAGAATTGGTTAATAAAGGAGATTTATAAAACAAAGTTGTTATAAAATATAGAAATGGATTTATAGAGATTGTTTATAATTCCGAAAACGAATTATTTTGATAAGTTAGCTATTATATTCACGATTTTGGACAGTGAATATATTATTAAACAAAATGGATTTATTTTGGGAAGTGATGTTTTAAATAGAATTAAAACGATTTTAAAGATGTTTTAAAATGGATTAACTATCGAAACCATAGATTTCAACATTTATTGTTGAAATAGACGTTTTCGAGGAATAAGGAAATGGTGGACTAGAACACTGTTGTTATAGTAAATGGTTCCGAAAGGAAAGGTTTTATATAGTATTGGGATTTATATATCTATCTAAATTTCGAATCCCTATACTAGTGATTTTGGGTTGTCGTAACGATGTTTTACGCAACATTCGTTTTGGCCCAAATAAATGTGTTTAAGTGAATGTTTTCCTTAAAGAATGAAATATATACTTAATTTCGATTTAAGTATATTGAATGTTTTTCAAGTGTTGAAAACAAATGGATTTGTGAATTACTTATTATTAAATATGTGTGGAAGTGTTTTCCAATATGAAGTGAATATTTTGAGATTTTATCTTTTAAAAATAATGGAAAATGAATATTAGAAATCAATTTGGAAATTGTATATTCATAGATATTTTGGAATTGTAAATTCACTATGGAATTTATAAATGAAAAGGGGAATTTGTTTAAAAATAAACGTTGATTTATTTTTGAAGTGTGGGAATTAATTTACGGATTTGGAACGTAAATATAAAGTAAATCGTTAAGGATTTATTTGATTGGTTTAAATGAACCATGTTGAAATGAAAGTAATCTCGTATAGGGGAATGATTTGAAAATTGTTTTCAAAGGTGGTAAATGTGAAAAGTGATTTGAAAATTGTTTTCAAATGTTGAAGTGTGGAAAATATATATATCTTGTAAAGATATTTTGGAAAGTAAATAATTTGGGAAATTATTTGGAATCTGGTGATGTTGAGCATGCCTGTTGATAGTAAAAAAATCCGACTATCAACATTTACCTTTAAATAGGTATTTGTTGTGATTGTTTGAAATTGAATGCCACACTTATTTTTGAATAAGCGTTCACTATTCGGGTTAGTCGGGAAAGGACCTTGGGGTCGTATAACCCATTCCGAATATGTGATACGTCGTAATGGATTGCATTCGATGACCGGTGTTGAAGACCGGATATTTTTGAAAACGGAAGGATTACCGTTGAGTTACTCTGCATCGGCTGATCTCCGATATAGAGGTTTTATCACCCTTAGTGACGGGAAGTCCGATCGTGATTAGTGTATATGCGGATTGCAAGGACTTCTTTGGAAGTGCCTTCGGTTCTGTTCGAGCCCGGAACAGACTTGTATGGATTGTATGTCTGACATTACAAATTGAGATATAAAGCTGATTTCTTTCAAATATATTTCTGTTGGTGGCGGAGAATTTATTCTCTTAGCTTAACACCCTTCTCTGAGACGTACGAGCTCAAAGGTTATGTAGTTGAAGGTTATTAGTGATATACTCCCAATTTGGTAGTGTGGCATGCTGAGTGTTGCTGTGAAATGATCATTGATTGATCATTTGTGATATGGTCATTTGTTTGATCGTTTATCTTTGTGATCATTGCTTTGATCATTTGTTGACCCAAAGCACAGCTTTTGTATAAAGCGTGGCTTTGTGGACGAGACTTCGTCGGACCTTACACCCCGGAAATGGCCAAAACAGGAAGGATGCAGCAAGGTTATTAGGGGGTAGCGCCGCTTTAGTGTATGTCATTCCTTCTTGATAGAGGTGGTATCATGGTATGGAGCCCAGATATTTAACCTATGTTGTTGCTGCAAATTTTGTGGGTGTTGGAAATCGAGGATCCTCGGATAGATCGGTTACGATCGGGGGATGACATATTTGTGTCAGTAGTTACCCAGTTAGGGGTAACCCGGCCTTGTGTTAGCAGAGATCCGGTTTGGTTCTCGGGTCGTCTTTCCAGAGGCGTACCTATGTGGCAATAGGAAGTTCTTTGGCCTGACCATTTGTTGGAAATCCAAAGAAACAATACGATCTTGTACGGTTTTAGTTGTAGAATCTATCATTCACTTATGGTGGCGCCCCACTGTTTGGATCGTAGCTATAGTAGGCATAAGTGCGAAATGCCTATGCTGGCTAAGATTTATATCTTTATTTTCGAAATGATTTTTCCTACACTATGCACTAGTAATAATATCAAATGTTTCTTCTTAATGGACATATGTCTGAAATCAGAGTGCTACATAGAATCAATTTTAATTGATCACCCTAGACTTTCATGAAAGAAAACCAGGATAATGATGACCACAACCAAACCAAAATGAATGTTCAACTACAAAGGATACTAAATAAAATTTTCAAGACAAACTTTTTATCAATTTATATGCATATGTGAAATTGATGTCAATATCACGACATGCCTGTCTTATTGGTAAAAAAAACTTATTCATACTAACTTTCCGTGAGGAGATATTGTAGGTTTATATTTTAGTTTTTTTGATAAACAAATAAACAACTATTGCTCATCATGTTTGTATTAAAGAAATCTATAGGTTAAAATCAAATTTATTTATAAATTGGAAAATATAACTATTCTTTATCAAATTAGTTCAGTTATTTTTTCTGTTTGTATATCTGAAAATTTAGCTTATATGTCAAACTATAACATTGAATTCAAAATGAAAGTTGTATTTTTGTTCTTAATGTTGAACTGAAAGTTCATTTGCAAGAATAACAATCATCCAGCCTAATTTAACAACACCTATCCATTTTTCTTTCTTAATTAGTTTTCTCAATAACAATCAAAAACTGAAGCAGTTTGTACTAAAAAAAATCATTACTAATTGGGCGATCATTAAACAAATTTGAAGCTGATATATCGGGACCAACAGTTTTTAGCAATGAAAGCCCTTTGTGACAGTTGTCGAATCTAATTTTAAATATACATGGTAGCATACTGGCACAAAAATAAAATTTGTTTTGTGATTTTTAAATTAGTAACTATTTGATTTGCAATTCAAAATGCCTATATGAAAAAATAATTTGGATTTCTCCGAAAAATTATATCATGTAGATTTCATACTAACATTCATGATTTTTTTCCGCTACATAGAATAAAAAATACATAGTTTTTAATTGTTTTTGGAACTTGTCACCAGAACGATCTATTGCATCATTTACGGCGACATTGACATTTGGACATTGTACTCTCATAATTACAACATGTATTTATATGCACTGTAGCATACTACCAAATTGTGTAAGGATATGAAATGGAAGCAAAGTGCATAACAGAGAAAATATGATAATTTCACCGATGCTTGACCGAGAATTACAGAGAAAAACATGCAGCACAGAAATAACGACAGAAGTCAATCAGTCGAAAAACACATTCATTTACAGGAAGCAAGTTAAGATTGAATTAATGATAGATAACAATAAAGCAAACCGATAGGCAAGAAGCAGGACTAACACCGCAGTTACAGGGAGAAGTGAGATTCTGATATCACAAACCAAAAAACATGGTGAACTCATTAAATCTTTCTACGCATAAGGAGTTAGGATCTGAACACAATAACTCAGTAAATATTTCTTTAACCTGAAAAATAGCGGTACTGAATTAAAATCAAGTTAGTAATTAAGTTAGAAGCTCATCTAATGAAGCAACATTCTTGCTATAAAATTCTCAAATCTTCAAAATACCCTTTGCACCCTCAATATTTGGCGATCAAAAAACAACCAACTAACTTTTGATCCACTTGGTAATCTTTTGCCAACTAAGAATTACCATTTTGTTA
Source organism: Allium cepa (assembly GCA_030765085.1). Lineage (NCBI taxonomy): Eukaryota > Viridiplantae > Streptophyta > Magnoliopsida > Asparagales > Amaryllidaceae > Allium > Allium cepa. Next base: position 583,796,274 of record CM060940.1, read on the forward strand.
TTCACTTTATAAGGGATTTTGTATTTTAGAGTAAAATTTCCATCGTTGGTTATTGCTATTGTTATTTGAAACTGAAGGTGGCCTAACTTGCCATTGCATTGCTGTAAATTAGATAGTGCCAGTATAAGGTCATTATTCATTTACCTAATAGCAAAATATGTGATTTTTTTTTTTATCTTTTTGACCACTTGGATAACTATCTCAAATCAATTGGCTCCCAGTAGTTTTTAATTTTTAGAAATATGGGTCTAGGTGGGAGACACAAAGTTAATCATTTTGAAGTGATACTAACAAATGAATGGAATTTAAAGGTATGAAACTATATTGAAGGATGTATACAAATATATAGCATGTATGAGTCCACTTTGTTATTTAGTAGCAGATCATTTTCTAAATTTAACTACCATCAACTACTTGATTCTCGTCAACTTATCGATTATACAATTGTAATAAATAACCAATCATGCAAAAATCATTTTTTCAGTGCATACATAGGAAAATAACTTTCAGTAGCTGGACAAACAGACACCCACTATTACCCTTTTTATCATACATTAAGACAGTGTACGTACTATTTAAGTGGAAATAAGCTTAAATTTTGTATATATTATGCACACATTTAGTAAGCTAACCTTGTCTGTGATACCATGGAAAATGGAGATTGTGAGATAATTCTGTCAACTTTGAAATTATTGCTTTAAGAAAATTATGCTGTAAAAGATCAAATAGCTAAAAAGAAATCATAAGTGTTCTTTAAATGTTGACAAAATCCAAGCTATTGAACTAGAAATAACCCTAGATCCAAAGCTTGGATTGTTACCTGAAGTAGGCAGACGAAGACAGATTATCGTCGGATCAACGATTAAATCGCGATCCTATCTTGCATCCCAAGATCTCCATCGCACCTCAAATTCCAGCACCGAGCTCAACTGCGTCGCTGATCTCTAACTTAATTTTAGTAAGATTCAATTGCCTCTACTCCTAGATGTTGCATCTTCAAGAAACGATGAAAAAAAGCAAGCCGATTTAGGGCTTAAATTAAAGGGAAATGAATATTAAGGTTTCGATTAGAAGGAAGAAATAGCAGAAAGAACGGAAGCATTGTCTTACACGAATAGAGATGAAGAGTTTACGGATGAGAATGAGAATGATAGGAGTACGTGTAAAGTGGAAGACGATTCGGTTGTCCAAATTCAGATGAGAGAAAGATGAAGGTGCTTCTGGGCGCCGTTGAATTGAAACTCGCTACGTAGATTTTTATTTTTGTTGTTTAATACCATTTCCTTTTCCTATGACAGTCTGTTTCGTTTCTGTCGCTATTCCCACGCTTTTGACAGCGAACAACAACAAGGGAAACAATTTAATTTTCCTTTTTAATCATATTTCCATAAAATTCTTTTATTAACAGCCATCCGTCAAATTCAAACGCTTTCTCTCTTTCGCCAAAATATTATTTAGGGGAAAAATCATCAAGATTTTCTGTTAAGATTCAATAAAACATCTGGATCTAATATATATACATAATGGCATATAGAGCAGATGACGACTACGATTATCTGTTCAAGGTCGTTTTGATCGGCGATTCCGGAGTCGGTAAATCGAATTTGTTATCTCGATTTACGAGAAACGAGTTTAGTCTTGAATCGAAATCGACGATTGGGGTTGAGTTTGCTACAAGAAGTATCCATGTTGATGATAAGGTGGTGAAGGCTCAGATTTGGGATACTGCTGGTCAGGAAAGGTATTATCTTTACCTTTTTCGTTTGGATCTGCTATCATTTGGATTTCATCGTGTGCTTAATGTTTTTGAAATGAAAATATGTCTGATTCTGAGACTGACTTTGATTTGTACAAGATGAGCCTAATTTTTGTGTGCAGTAGTTGAAATAATATTCTGTGCAAAGGCTAAAGAGGAAGACAGAGCATGTTATTTTTATTTGTACGCACAAGCTGAAGCATAGGCAGTTAGGCACAATAGGAAGAACTTAATTTTAAAGATCGGTGCTAAAGTTCTTAGATATAACGCTGATGAATTTCACTTTGCGTAATAGGAATTGTCTATTTTTACCAGAAAGACTACTCCATTCAAAGTGCCTTTGTTTTCTTCCATTCCCTCTGATATCCCTCATTATCAGAAAACAACCTCCATCATATGCTATTTTATCAAAGGAAAAAAAAGGCAATAAGTAGCTCACTTAAATAAAACTAGTTTATTACTAGGAATATGTCATTAATGCTGCTTTTGTAATAACAAAAATAAAAATAAAAAATCTCTATATGCATAATTTAATCATAGAAAGCAGTTTTCTATGCAAATTATGATGTGTAACTAGAAATGGCACTGGAGCAAACATGCTTAATCTTGATGCAGCAATCAGCAGGTAATCAATGACAAGGGAATTCAATTGAAGAACTTCTCCACGGTTTAAGGTCTGAGCACCATAACTGTGGTCGTTGATGTCTAACATGTCGTTGATGTCTAACATCAACGTTATAAAGTTAAAATAATCAATTAACTCCTATTCTTATCCTTTCAGAAAATGGTGTCCGTATGCATTTTCTTTACATTAGATGATACCATACAAATTTTCAAGCATTGTTTTGTTTACATTTCTCATATATAATTTTTCCTAACATCCCTTTGTCAGGGACAGAATATATTTTTGACTATTTAACCAAATATTTGAAATTTGGCAAGGTCATGCAATGCAAGCACACAAGTAAATATCATGAAGTTTCACAATCAATCAACATCTGTTTTAAAGTTGTTTTTTAAATCTCAAACATTACGTAGTTTCACAGTCAATCAACTTCTATTTTAAAGATGTTTCTTATCTCGTATGTAAATTTTCCTAACACGGCTTTGTTGTGGACAGAATGGATCTTTTCTGTTTTTTTTTTTTTCCTCTTCTTCTTCTTTTTTTTAACCATTTACTCAAATATTTGGAATTTGGTATGGTCTTGACTGATGCAATGCAAGCACATAATATGTCTGTGAGGAAAGTTCAACGACATTCCTCTTTTGGAGCACCAGTTTAACACTTCTATCATATTTTGAGCTACACTGTTTGGAATGCTGCAAAATCTTTGTACATGTTTAATCCACTTTATCAATATCATCTCTATCAAAAATGAGATCATTTTGAAATGTCTGGCATCTTCAAAATCACAAGTATTCACCATAACTATTTATTTCAACCGTTACTTTTAGACATCAAATGCATTATGGTTATACGTATTCAAATAATGTGAAGATAAACTTGAGTGTGGTGCAATTTCTTTATGAAATTGTATCACATTTGATGTAACGTTGCTCAAAGTATGATAGGATGCTAAATGGGTGCTGCAAAATAGAAAAGTTACCAAATTTTCCTCTCTCTATACATAATACATTTATACATATACATACATATGTGTGTACAACAAAACTTTGTTGATACCGCACCATCGAGATAAATTGTTTTCAACTTTTCATACTTTCAACTCTTCCAATCACAATAAATTTCATTTAGATCCGTTTATGCTAAGTTGTCCCTTTAAAGAATTATTATCTAAAGGCGGCATTGATGAAGTATTGCTACTAAAAAAAAAGTAAATTATTATTATTATTATTCCATAATTCATTTTCTTACCTTTTCAAAATAAATTAGAGTTTATGTTCGGCTGCTTTGTGTATGCAAACGTATCAAATATCAATTTTTAAACATCTGATAAAGAAACAAAAATTTGTGATGTTTTGTATGACTCACATAGGACATTAAGCAGTTTTTCATTTGATTCAACGACAGCATCTGATGCAAATAAGACAATTAGTAAGAAAGCGAGATAATAAAAATGAAAACATGATTGCATCTATCGCTCGTTTTATTCAATATTTACGCTCCTCCCAAAATAAAAAACATGCACATGCAAAAGTTCGCTTAAAAATAGGCGACCGAATTAACTTGCTTTTTCTTGTCCTTAAAGGTACCGTGCAATCACAAGTGCATACTACCGAGGAGCAGTAGGCGCCCTCCTGGTTTACGATGTGACCCGGCACATAACGTTCGAGAACATAGAGAGATGGCTGAAAGAACTCAGAGACCACACCGATGCAAACATCGTCATAATGCTCGTCGGCAACAAGGCAGATCTCCGGCATCTCAGAGCAGTCACCACAGAAGACGCAAAGGCGTTCGCTGAAAGGGAGAACACTTTCTTCATGGAAACATCTGCTCTGGAATCGCTCAATGTGGAAAATGCATTCACTGAAGTACTAAGCCAGATCTACCGTGTGGTTAGCAGGAAGGCTCTGGATATCGGTGACGATCCTGCTGCTTTGCCAAAAGGGCAGACTATCAATGTCGGGTCCAAGGATGATGTTTCAGCGGTCAAGAAGGCAGGTTGTTGTTCAAATTAGTGGATTTTGGAGTAAAATTTTTGTTTTTACATTGTATAATTTGTGATGATGCTTCTTGTGTATTGTTACTTACCATTGTTATTATTTTTTTGGTTCCTATATTTCCTTTTTGTTTCTGTAATTGAAAAGATTATGTCTACTGAAGGTTGATAGTATTACGTAACACGGTTTTTCGTTCTTGTATTTGTTCTTGTGAATGTGTTTTGGATTGTTAATTGGATGTGGGTATTGCAAGTTTGAATTGTGCCAAATTAACACTGCTGTTGTTAATGTATCATTTGTCCTTTTACTCATGGAAAATGCTTATAGTTTCAAATTGTTTTAAGAGCATTTCTGGACAATTGTATATCGAACAAAGTGTTAGATGCTGATTTTGCTACTAATAAAAGACGATGGTTATCATCATCGGGTTAACAACTTTTGACCATCGTTACTTCTATTCTTTCGTTTGTTCTTTCTTTCTTTGTTTTTTTTTTCTTCCCTTCTCCATTTTTTTTCTTTCTTTCTTGTTTTCATTGTTACACGGATGGAGACTATAAATTGCTATAGGTATTAAATGTAATAATTAGTTGTCAATCATATACAGACATGTGTATATAGATATGTATGATAAGGTAAGGCTGTCAGTGGATATACGAAAAATTTGAAATTCATCCGTATCCGGATCCAAAAAGGATAAATATCATATATCTGAAAAAAATGAATGTGGATACGAAGAAAGCTGCATTCGAAAATTACATGTTTGGTTTTTCTCAAGATTAGAGCTATAGTATGTGTATTCTTTGTAAAATGTATGCATTTATTGTTTTATTAAATCAATAGTTTATATTAAATGCATTTGATGCATATTAATTGTTTAAAACTATTTATTGATTTTTTGCAATTTTATAATTCATGGGATTGAAAAAAAAAATGTTTTATTTACGTTTATTGATTTACCACCGTTAGCGAATATGATAATTATTCGATATTCGTCCGTATCCGTAAATAGGAAAATCCGATATTCGAAAATGATTTCGGATAAAGATATGACACTATCTGCATGCGAAAGTATCTGTATTGGCAGACCTATGATGAGGGGCATGCCTCTTATGTTACTCCCTTTGTTAACAACATCTTGATCGATTTTTTAGTTAGATAATTCAAAACGAAACCACTTTGGTAATATATTTTTTATACAAATAGAGATCTTATTCACAAACATTTGACATTATTGAATAATATGAACATTTTCCAAAATAATACTTAAAAGTAAAGGTCAAACCCAATAGTATTTATTTGACTTAATATTTAGAACATGATAGAAGTTTTGATTTCAATTTTGTGGCTCTAAAAGATATAAAGATGTAGATTGGGTGGAGCAAAAAGGGTACATCTGAACCTCAACACACACACATAGTAAGTGGAAAATTTAAAAGATATTTGTAAATTAACTCACTGGTGAAAAACGATTTAATTGTTAAAGAAGAAGGTGACTTTTAAAGATGTTTGATTTTAGTTACTAATGCACACATGAGTGTGTATCAAGATAAAATTTATTTAAATGTATAAACAAGTAGGGCTGTCAACGGATGCAAACGGATGCGGATATGGTTGTATCCACATCCGCATTCGAAAATTTAAATCTGCATCCGAATCTGCATCCGATATCCATGGATATCTGAGAATTAACATCCGTATTCGCATTCATGGATATTTTTTGGATATCCGAAAATAAAAGTGGATATTTCCGGATATTCAAAAATATCGAAAATATCCGCATCCGAAATTGAATAAGATTTTTATTACTAATGTTTTTGAACTAAAACAATCATTTTCTCAAATGACAATACACACAATACAATACTAATCAGTTTTTCAAATGACAAAATGACAACACACATAATATCAAATAAGTTTACATGATATTACATCAACTCAAATGATAAAATAGCAACATACACAATGACAAAATGACAACACACATAAAATTTCGAATCGGGCGAATGTTTTTCGAATACGGATATGCCCACATCCGCATCGGCATCCGATTTTCTTTCTGAATATCGGATATCCGCATCCGCTTTTCGGACATCGGATAATATCTGTTTTTTTGGATATGGATCCAAATGGATTTCAGATTTTTCAGGTATCCATTGACAGGCCTATAAACAAGAATTCAAATGGTTAAAGACTCTTAAAAAAAGGCAAAAGAGACTAGTAATTTATTTGCAAAATATATCTAACATTCCCCATTGAATAAGTGGGGTTTGAAGTATATATATGTGTATACGTGTATATATGTACTAAAGATGTATATAACTATACAGGTTTATAATTATGTTTGGTACACAAATTATTTAACTATGGATTCATTTGCATGTTTGAACGATCGAGTAAATTGGTTTGTCCAAGTTTGTATGTATATAAGCATACATTGGATTCGAAACGTGGTTGTGTATGTATGCATAAGTAATACCTTGGAACTTTAGTAATAAATTAAAATGTGCATTTTGATCAATTTTGTTAATAAGGGAAAACTAGTCATTTTAAAAATATTGAAATTTGATGACAAAAGTTGCACCATTGCATAGAGCATGTTTATCTGATTGATTTCGACTGTAAATTTCTTTGAATCAGATATTGGATGGAGGAGATACGAATAGTTTTTAGTTTTGGGTTTGAAGTGGGCTTTATTGGGCTTCGGGTCCAATAATTTAAATTTGAATCCAGATCTCTAACGTTTCATTTTCCCTCCAACTACATAAACTATAAAACATCATACGTTCCCATTTCAAAATTCATTTTCTCTCTTTCTTCTCGAAACTCTAAATTAAACCAACAAATTCAAAAATTCATATCTCCTACATTACTCAGAGAAAGTTGAAGAATTTGGTATCGATATGAAGGGCGTGAGGAGTTCTGTGGATTGATACTAGTTTCAAAGTGGATGGTGGAAATTTTTGGGTGCTAACTTGTAAGATAGTGAAGGCAATCATTGATTCTTCTTCATTTCAGAGTCAAAAGTCAACAATAATGAGTAAAACTTATTTAATTCATCGTATAATGCAATATACTAATATGAGGATGATTAGTGATCTGTCCTAGGGTTAATCAAGAACAAAATGTGATTAATTAGTCAATAAAATGATTTAAATAAACTGAATATATATGTCATAACCGTCTTTTCGACCCTTGAATGTTGACACTAAATACATCCACGGTATTCGTGTGCCAAGCACCCAAGTACAAAAAAAAACAGAAAGTTAGGGTTAAATGAAAGAAAAAGAAACAGAACAAGAAAGAATATAATATCAGAATCTTATATGCGGAACGATAATACATAATATCTCAATAGTGTAGTATAAAGTGTTACTTCAACATACATGAACCTCAGAGTTACAAAATGACTTATTACTACTATAAGTCTGGACAATTATAACTATCTGTCCTCATAATGATGAATTCATATGTACAAAATAGTGAACGGAAATGAAAATAGGTAGATAGACTGATAGGTGGAAGCATCTGGCTTAAATCCAAAAACTTGAAGCATCCCACTCTAAGATCTGCTTTACTCAAGCACTCAAAAGAGTACATATGGAATTTTGAGAAAACAAATACTATGTATCAGACATAAGTCTGGTATGAGAAACTTAGAAACATGTATAAACACATAACAGTGCTTTTGAGACCAACCGAATCACCGGATTGGTTTTCTTCTCAAAAGACCCACCTTAATGGATATTTACATTAGATGATATTATAGATAATGTCTAAGGTGTGTAACATAAATACGAAATATAGTTGTGATGCTTACATTGTTCACACCACAACATATTATAGTACATTTAAAGCTGTTAAGCTACCTTCATATACGGATTCTCCACAAAGACCTTCCCACTAAACCGAGACCGATCTCCTACGACAATGATCAAAAGTTATCTTCCAAGCGTCGTATATATTTATATAAAATATACTATAAGGAAAACATAACTGGTCCAACATCCGAACACTTTCATGAACAATGTGAACCAAGTATCAATAACTCATACTAGCAACATCTATAAGCATACTCTAGATAGTAGAGTTGATATACCCCCTCAGGTTAGCTAAACCAGGGATCTTGCATCCTACTTGTCTTTAGTCATTTTTCCAATATCGAGGTTACGTTCGACATCTTTCACAAGAGTCTTCATTACTTGAACATATAGCCCGTTTGGAAAATGCTAACGCTGACCTCTCTTTGGACTTAACCTTAGGATATGACTGTGCAACTTTACAGCATTTATCCGAAGTGTTAACGCTAACCTCTCCCTCGGAGTTAACCTTAGGATATGACAGTGCAACTCTATAACACTTTGCTTCGATGACCTCTTCCAAAACTGACTTGTATACAATTTTTGAAGTAGTACTCGGTAAGTAAAACAGTTACCGATCTCGGATTCTCCAAAACCAATCGATGGATTCCCCGTTAACTCAATTATGGTTCTTTAAAAAGTAAGTGAAAGCTAGAGATGTTTCTACGAGTGTTCCTCCTCGAGGTTCTCAAAGCATATGAAGCCGTGAAGCTTTTTGTTACTTCTCAAGTTATATTTGGTCAAGTTCGGTGGTCGACTAATTGACTATTGAGTTTCAAGTGATTGCTTATAGAAATCAAGGTTCGTACACTTAACAGGTTTGCAACATTCTAACGTATTCCTCGATCAAGAAGAAGTCGATAAGTTAGAACACTATTGCTCCATCTCTACTCGAACATCAATCTTGACTCTCACAAATAAAGAAGTCTACCTCGCTCAGCTTTTAGTGTTAAGCATAGTAATACTAACATTCCATATGCAAATTTAACTGCACGTTCATTTTCACAATGTAACTTCACATTCCTTCTTCCAAATTTTATAGTTTTATAAAATTACTTGTAAATAAGTTAAATGATATAGATATATGTATAATAGGTTACTGTAAAGTTATATATTTAATAGAATTTAAAATAAGCTTAAAGAAGAAAAGCAAAGCAAAACCCTTTTTACTTTAATAAAATATTAAACTGGTTTTATAAAGTTTTTATATTAATAAAATACCTTTCCAAAATACTTATTAATGTGTTCATATGTTTATTAAAAAAGTCCAAAGAATTTAAACAACTTTTATTGAATAAAAATTCGATTTAAAAAAAAAATGTTTTTGAGTCACATTTTTTATATTTCTTTAAGGTATACATTTTTGTAAACACATTTTAAAAACAAGTTTTCTAACATTAGTTATTAATTAAAAAGTGTTTAACAAGGTTATACAATCACATTTTAATACCTAAACTTTTCCAAAAGTATAAATATTCGAAGATGAAGCGTTCGAAATTACGGATCGTTACAATATACATATATATACACACATATATATATATATATATATAGTTTGGTTTCTGGTAAATAAAATTCAATATGAATTGATTTTCTCCACTAACAGTCATATATTAGTTATAGTATAGTGTAAAAATCATGAATAAACCACATAATGATTTAGTTAAATCAGAAATAAGAATCAAAATAAAGCAAAATTGGATGAATAGATAAAACTGGAAAATGCAAAAAATTCATCTGTAACAACGATCGGTCGAGCGATCGCTAACCACTGGTTGTCCAATGGGTCTTGTCTAGGCCAGGTTGAATTTGGACTCTGACAGAGTGGCATCAAAGAAGAGTTAGTGTCTAGGCGGGACTTCATTGACTTCCTTATACTTTTTTTAAAGTGTTTCATCCAATTTGACTGCAAGGAAACGAAGCAAGTTTAGACTACTGGATGATGTTGTTTGATGATCGAAGTGTGGTATGTTATCGTTGTTACATGGGTTACGTACATCCGACGTGGACCGTGATTATGTTTAGTTACTTTTATGACTTAATGTGGCATCATGAGATCACACGCATGTGTGAGTCGTTGAGAGAATGAGGATGTCCATATAGCAGGCTTTGTTATTAAGGTTGATGTCCAATGATTTATTGTTATTGTCAGCACCTATGTCACGGGTAAGAAGGAGCAGGAGCATATGGCCTGTTTTGTTGTAGCATCTATGCATTAGGTAGTTGGATGTAACTTAGCCATCGGGTGAGTCCAGGAAGTGTTTCCATACGTGTTAGCCATAAATTATAATTTTTTTGGATAAAGGATGTATGATCCGAAAATCATACAACCATACTAGATATATAAATATAATAAAAGAGATACATAAGTCTCAAACCCACAAAATTGCACAGCAATATAACTGCGAACATGTCTAGTAAGGTAGCAAATAAAACCTAAATACATAAAGCTAACATGCTGGCATTTTGAAAATATCCAGATGTGGTAACACAAAGTAAAACATAAAGTGCTAGTTATAAACATGAAACTAGAAGGTAAACCAACAAAATACTTGTGCAACGTTTGAACCATCTAATAATCTCAAGGACATATTCAGGTGATCGAGGAGAGAAAATCTATCTCTAGTCCCATTCCTTGGTAGCTAGAATCTACTCGTTGGTGGTGCTTTATTCGTCGCCCTTATAGAGAACCAACTTATTATCTATTTGTCTCTAGAATAAATCACTTTCATCATCCAAAATCCATTTTGAAAAGATCTTCCATAAAATGTGATAACATAGGACACTTTTTGGGTGAGATAAAGTTCCGGCTTTATGGTTCCTGAGAAGTGAGATTCCTTCCGATAGCTTATCAACCAGTTCTTGAGCAATATGCTCGGCACTAGATTGGTCGATCTGAATGGCAAAAACAAGGTGTTTCTTGATACTAGTGATAGGTGTGTCAGAAGTAGCCACATAATTATTCAAAGGGTGGGGGGACGTAGGGTGGAAATGAGTAAAGATGACTGGGTAGGGAGAGTGCTAGTGAAGGAATCTCGAGGAGGGGCTAGATGTATGAACTAGGAGAGAATTGTCAACATAGAGATAGTGGGAAATGAAGGTGGGGAGGGATAGTGGGAACAGAAGGTGGGTACTCTTTTGGGATGGGATCGCCTAAGTGCGTCAATGCGAGTGGACATGCGGGTGACGAGTTAAAGGTCGGAGAGCAGGAATGAGGGAGGGAGCTTTAAACTACCATCATTGAATAGTTAGCTTCAAAAGGGGGATTTTCTAAGGTAGATCATTGGTTGGGAGTTAGAGTGAGGGAACGATGAAGTGAAATGACCAAAAGAATGGCAGGTGTCACAAATAGATGGCTTTCGCTAGGAAGAAACATTTATATAGGCAGCCCGGCTCTTGGCGAGGAGAATGGGAATACCGGTAGACAATTACCAAAACGGCGCAATTTCAATAAGGGCCTTGGGAAACTCTAGGTGATGTTCTCTTTCTATAGAGATGTCAAAGAAGATAAAATGGCCAATGCGGTTTGTAGTCTAATTTAGGCCTTCTAAAGACTGAAAAACAAATGTGATATTTAAGAGGTGCACCCAAACTGGAATTGACCGAACTTGCCCATAGGCTAAGTCAATAGAAGGATTCCATTAAGTAAAGATAAAAACTTTTCCATCCATTAATTTTGGCTCTACTTCCTGAATCCGGACTCTCATAAAGGGGGAAAGCAAAATTAAAAAAGTATATAGATTTTTCACATCTAACATCTACCATTCTTCGAAGTCTCGGTTTTCCACATCTAACGTCCACTATTCTATGAAGTCTCCGAACCCGAAGGACGTGCTTTTTAACAATGGAGAATGGAGGGGGACCAACTAAGAAGAAGCCAACAAGAGGGTCCTTCAAGAAAGAAATAACGGCGTTGATGATTTCTTTACGAGGTGAATAGGTTTATCAACAAAGTCAACCGCGGATTACTTAGGGGTGTATGAACCATAATTCCTTAGTCTCTTTTTAAATAAGGATAACCAATTAAAATTAGGTTTTTCATTTTCACACTAAATAAGACCCAAGGTTATTACTTGTAACAAACCGCCCTTTGTAAAACCTAAAAATCCACATCGATTGACAACATTTGACTCTCAAATATAACAAAAAACAGCGTGTTGGAAAAGAAAGAAAGAAAGAGGAAGAAACAAAACACAATACCAAGGCATAATGATATAATCTCATAGTGGAATGATAAAATATAATATACTGAATATAGATGAACAGAATGGGGTGAACAATATATATATATATAAGACTACATTGGCGGAAGTAACTGATAAATAAATATCAATACAAGTCAAAATAAACTATTCGATACAAAAAGTCTCATATACAAATAACATATCTGACATATGCTACTAAAATATCAAGTGTGTGTATGTATATATCAAATGTATCATATTCACCTCTATATCTCCGGTCGCCCCACTCTGATGGCGTATTCCCAAAGCACCTAACTTTCAGACTACTCAATTGAACACTTGAGAGTTGTCATGACATAAATATATAGAGACAAATATGGGTTAGACATAAAGCATGGGGGTAATGTAACAGCCCTCACCTTAATGGGCCCAAATTTCGACTAAATCAAAACCCATGTCCATTAAGGTACGGAGCATTGTTTTTGATAACTTGTAATAAATACAAGCATATCAGAGTGCGATCGATGTAAACTCATAGCGGAATTGAAAAATATAATAGAACATACGTACTGATTAAGGCTATTACCTTGGAATCAATATTATTCCTTGGATGCCTAATTGCCTTGTCAACGCTGAGCATGAATAAGAAGACTTCTTCATCTATCATTCCCGTCTTACTCCAGTAGCATGTCCTTCTAAATCTATCATGTGGGTTGTAATAAAGAGGGAGTTCAGAACAACGTTCTAATTGATTGAAAAATTACATACTTTAACCATACCATTAATTTATGCTGATTGATTTCCATTTAAGTGTTATGTCTATTACTTATAACTAATTCATTAAGTCTCATGTGTGTGCATATGATATGCCTAACCTCCTCCGAGATTCAACTATATATGTATATGCTTATCTGCATATATATAACCGTTTCACCATCCAAAAACACTGGCCAGTTAATATTTCATAAATAGGGAGGAGGCAGACCCATCGACCATTTAATACCTCAGTCCCCAAAGCAGACCCTTTGCAACGTAAATGCTGGTTAATCGGTTCTAGCTACAAAGACCGATGATTCCTATATATGACTTCATAATTTATAATTTAATTATCATTCTACTAATGCATCTCAAAGACTCATCTAAGAGTTAACTGAGATCTCTGCGGCTTCCATATGGATTCTACATTAGCAGAAAGTGAATCCGTCAGAACATAACCCAAGTCTTTACTACTGCTCCTCGGGACCGTTGGTAGTTATAGCTTATATGCCAAACCTACTACTAAACACCGATACAAAAATAATGACATAGTCTGCCGACCTTCCACAGATGACATCCCGTTTACACTAACATAAGTAAATTAAGGAAAATGTCCATTTTGATTACTTAATACCTCTTATTAGAAGTGAAGCAAACCTCATTTGCTTAAAAGTGTTGGGCCATTTAATGCTTCAAATTCAAGGCGAACCTTGGTTATATTTTCCCTACTATTCATAATGCATATCTAAGCCTGTCAATGGGTTGGGTTCCGGTTGGGTCAACTCGGGTGCGGGTTGATTTTTAAACGGGTCGGGTCAACCCATTTATTAAACGGGCGGGTTTCGGGTTGACCTGATTATATATCGGGTGGGTTTCGGGTTGATTCCTGTAACCCGTTAAGAAAAATATTTGTATAAAGAAATGGAAATAAGCATGAAAATGTGGGAAGTTCTTAAATGCGAATGTGTAGGAATAAGTGAATGACAACAATACCCTTCTTTTGCAAGCTAAGATAAGAATTTTTTAGCACAAGAAGGGTATCGTTGTCATTCTTTTATTGCAAGCTAAGGTGGGTATGAAAATTTAGGAAGTTACGTGGGAATGGGCATGAAAACGTGGGAATGGGCATAAAATTATAGGAAGTTGTTAAGTCCGAATATGTTGGAATAAGTGAATAGCAGCAATACCATTCTTATGCAAGCTAAAATGAGAATAGTGCAGTAACACCGAGCCCATAAATGGGTTAGCCGGGTCAAATTTGGGTTCATGGGTCAACCCTAAACCCACCCGTTTATTAAATGAGTTCTAACAGGCTGACCCAAAAATGACTCGCCCTTTTAAACATGTCGGGTTAACCCGCTAATTTTCATGCGGGTTTCGGGTCGTGTTTTAGGTCATGTTGGAAATTGATAGCCCTACTATCTCTTCATCACGGGTTCTACGGTTGGAGATGTCTCATATCAATAGTAAGTATACACAATTGCTAGTAGCCTCTAGGTGAAGAACAGACTTCTATTGTGTAACTATGCTAACCATTCATCTCAACCCACTAAACCAAGCTAATTACCCAAAGCATACGTATTAGGCTCGGCCCACTAATTCATGCTTGTTCTAAACGTATAATTAATGCTATATAATTTCCTACTATGAAAATTATTTTGCCTTCTACATGTATTTAATAGTATTAATACTTACTTGTTTGCTACGTCATTATCCTATTTTATACTCTTAATTGGTTTCCTCGTTTCCTTATTATGTCTAATAAATGTTAATTGTCCGTAATAATTGGTCATTAATGTCAAAATTGGATAATCTCTAATGATATTTACTTATCGGTTTCAAAATCCATCTATTGTGCCTATTAAATTTCCCCATAAATGTTATATTGAACACTCTAATCGGTCCTCATTTAATTCCTTTAACTCTCTATTAAGTATAAATTTATTGCCCGTTAAATTTGTAGTTATTGTCCATAAATTTTGAAATTATTATACCTTCCTTTTTAAACTTCATTGTCCTATAATTATTACGTTATTAATAACTAATATGAATATTGTTGTAAATTACGCTATGTGTATATATTTTTGTTTATAGAAATTTGTTACACATAATTAACTTTAATTATTTTATGAAATATACCCCTCTCAATTTCTAATTATGTTTTACATCCCTCTTTATATTTTTCACGTTCCTCTTTACGTTTTTACCCTTCTATAAATCTAATTTCGACTTCATGCTTAACAATTTTCAATATTTTCTAAATATTTGGACTTTTAATTTCCATAGAATTTAGGCGTTTGTCATATCTCGTTCGATTTGATCTTCAATTGCACCTCATATAGATCCTGAGATATATCTCATTCAATTCAAACGTTATTTGTTATATCTCATTCACTTTTTTCTACATCTTGATCAGGTTTTACTGCATCTCGATTTGTTTCAGCTTTTCAACTTCTTCTGCTTTGCGCAAAAATATGAGTTATGTAAGACCTACAAATTTATCACTTGAATAAATTATATTTATTTTTAAAATAGTTATATGGATTGAAAAGAAATAAATAATCATGTTTTAAGTGGTAAATAATAATAGTTATTTTGTTTGGGAAAAATATTTGCGGACAAATTACCTAGGTAAAATATTGAAAATTTGTAAATATCGTCCTAGGTAAAATATCGATAAAACAGTCGGAAATCATTTTATCAATAAAACTACTTTTAAACAATAAGTATCGTGTATAGCTCTGGATTCATACACTAATATATGTATTCAAACAAGATTATGAAATAAATAATTATTTTATTTTCTGAAAATAAAATGTATTATGACATCGATAGTTGATATTATCGATTTTATTTATGTCTTAGGAAATTCAAGTTAAGTTTAAATATTAAATAAATGGGTTTTATTAACAAATAAACCTATTTTAGTTATTTAATAATGATGATAAAATAGTTTTTAAATTTTTTTTACCAAAATAGAGCTCCTAGAAAAATAGAAAATGTGACCAAAGATAGTTTTCTGAAAATTCAACTTTTCGACACTGAAAAGTTGTCGGCAACATTGTTCACTTTTGTGCACCATATATACACATATAAGATATAATTAACAATATAATAATACACCTAATTATAGATTATCTTATGTTAATTATGTTTAGTAAGTGATGTGACAAGTCATGGTTTAGAAAATAATAACTTATATGTATATATATATATATATATAAGTATATATCATTATCTCTTGTCATATCTTAGTATTATCATCATTATCCAACATGACCTAGAGGATGTGACCAGAGAGGGAGAATGTGACATATGAGAGGGAGGAAGGTGGTGATGTGACATGTTAGGATATTTTAATCTAAGGTTAGTTTGGTAATTTTTCTACTTTCTTATGTCTATAAATACATATCCACTTCACCATATTTTCATCTACTTCTCCATTTTTATTTTCCTAAAGCTTTCTTCATAATTTCATGGCTTCTCGTGTTATTTTTATGTTTTTCTAAAATCAAAAGATTTAAATTGTTTTAAAGATGTGAACTTGTTTTTAAACTCTTTCTTCTCCATTTTTCTTCCATTTCATTCGTCTATAACTTCCTCTATTTTACACCAAAATAAGATTTTCTTTTTTGAAAATCATATAAAATTTCAACAGCTACAACTTTCTATTTTACCACTTTTTCAAATTTTCAAGTTTAGATTTTTTAAATCTTATTTCTTTCCAGTGTACTTTTAAACTCGGAAATTCAGATCTGAAGATAGCTCTCCTTCTTTTGACATATCTACCTCAAACAAAATTTGATTTGAGTGATTTTTTTTAAACTGTAGAAAACATAATTTTCTAAAACTTTTTAGTTGATCACCTTTTCAAAATCCCAGAGTAATATGCCCAAAAATCAAGTGGAAGATGACATATTTTTGGGATGATTTTTGGTGCATCTAAGGCATTTCAGGTTTCAAAGATTTTCGATGAGTAAAACTACTTTGTTTTGGAAAAGTTTTTGACTTTCTTATGATGTGTTACTATGATGATGGTACGATGATAAAATTGATTGGTTATTATGTTGATCGGTGATGATTTGATGGATGTTATAATTGGCATTGAGTTTGAGATTTAAATGTGATGTTGTCGAGTTAGTAAGCATATAACCTTATGTTTAAATATGTATTCATTGTGATATTAAAAGTATGGTGGTATAGATGTATGGTTGTGATCTAAGAACCAAAGTATGTTGAGTTGAAACAAAGTTAACAATTTCGGGTGTTGCAACGGACGTGAGATCCGTTTCGAAATAAAAAACTATGTTTTCTTGTTCTAAAATTTTGCGTTTCAAGGTTTTATCTTTGTTTCTAAGTCTCAAAAACTTTAAAAGTTACGTTTCTAAACATAATATAGGAAAGAATAAGCAAGTATTTTTGCCTAAAGTATGTTTAAGCGAACTGGGCTCATAGTGATAGTCGCTACGGACGCAGTTCGACAAAATTGTCGATTTTCGTTTTAAAACGTTATCTTTTGTAATGGTTTTGTAGAAGTTTTTCAAACTTAATTAGTAATACAAAAGGAGATTAATTTTAGTTAAATTTATATTTTATTATTTAATAAATTAATTAAAAGTAATTAGTACTTAATTAGTAATTAAGTGATTGGAGGTTAAGTAACACTTAAGGAAGTTTAATGATTAATTAGTGATTACTAAAGTTTTTAATTAGTGATTAATGAATACAATAAGTAATCAAATGGTTAATTATTATTTAATTAAGTTAAGTAGTTTAATTAATTATTATTAATTAAGTGATTATTAAATTAATTTTTAGTTAATTAGGGTTTAACTAATAATGAATTGTTCAAACCTTAACTAAGATGCATTAAGAAGTTAATTAGGACTTAACTAAGTTCATTAAGTTAATTAAAGTTTAATTATGATTTAATCTTTATTTAATTATGATTAATTCAGATATAGTTAGGGTTAAGCCAACTAAATATTCTTTAATCTTTTCAAAGGTTGTTTTAAACCCAATCGATTATATTTTCAATCAATTTTCTTTTTAATATTAATTGATTTTAAATCAAAGAAACTCTCGTCTGAACCATTAAGTAGCCAAATAAATTAAGGTAGTGATTATAAAGCGTTAACACGTTTTATGGAAAGTAAGTTGACTTGTTTAACACAAAGGTTGAATATCGGTAACGTGATAAACACAAGGAAATTAATTTTAATAAGCGGGTCATGATAACGTAAGCATATAGAATGTACTTCAATATGTGTTTTACACCCGATAATGGATTTACCTATATTTATAGCTTGAACATCTACCTATGATTGATTGTATGTTATGTATCAATCCCTTACATATCTGATGTTAGGCAATACCCATGATATAAATAGGGTAAGTAAACCTAAATTTAGTGATCCATTATAGTCATTAAGCCTCCATTTGGTTTTGGAAAGTTAATATTTCATTTTCTTTTAAAATGGTCTGTAAGGTTATTCTATTTTGAACAAGATATTTAAAGAATTACTTGACATTTGAATATTATGTAAAGAAGTTTATGAAAAATTTGGGGTATTCATAAAAGGAGTTTTAGAAATAGTTTTGAATGTTTATGAAAATATATTTATAAATGGGTTTGGATGACTATAAAGGGAATTTTTATACAAGGTTTGAAAGTATATATAGAAGTTTATATAACCGGGTTTGAATATTTATAAAGAGTCTCGTAAATGAGTATGGAGGTCGATAAATGTTTTGTAAATGGGTTTGGGTTAAAGAAAAAAGGATTTCATGGGTAAGAGAAATTTATTAAAGGATTTATTGAAGATAATTACAATAGGAATTCGAGGTTTGGGTTTCTCAAGGTCGACCTTTTAAAAAATAATGTGGTATAGAACATCCGTTCCACACTTTACATCGAAGGAGTAATGCTTAGAGCTATCATTTTCTCCAATTTAAATAATGTATATAAATCCTTTTTAGAGATTTGGTAACGGGAAATCTTACAAATGTTTTGTATATATACTTACGTCAGAAAGATAAGTATATGATTGTTTTCGAAAGAGATTTATTAAACAAAGATATGTTTTGAGGCTTAGTGGTTGCTATGGATAAAAAAATCTCAAATGGAATTGGTTGTCGTTTGTTTATTTGATAGTTAAATAACTGATTATCAAGTTCGATCCAATTTGACTTAGGAAGTATGAATGTAAAATTTGAGTTTTCGACAAGGACTCGAATACTTACTTCCAAAAGAACCAAGAATGGGTCAACCGAAAATTATCGATTGTTGGTACAAAGAGACCAGGATCATATTTATATATCTGAAAACCACTCCGCACCAACATGTACGTTCGAGTGGAAGACATCTTGATGATGATTGAAGATGGCGCTCTTTGAAGCGCAAGAGCAATTGCTACTAATCCTGAGGGTGATTCCAAAATGTATGTAGCAGAGTTAGCTCCTTTGGTTTCGTTCAACACCCAAAACAAACTTGTATGGATAAATGTTAACATTGCATTAACACCTAGAGGGCAGTGTTAGCATTCCAAAATGGATTTCTATTCAGAAAGGAAAAACGTAGCATCAAGCCTCATCAATCGGGAATGACTAAAATAGAAGATATGCAGCAGGGCTACGTGGGTCACATCCATTAGGGTATATCATCACCCTTCTAGATATGCACATAATCATCAACGAATTTGTGTATGTGGGAGCGCTCGGTTAAAGGTTGCAAAGCAACCGGGATGATGATATATTCGGTACTATCCGGCAAGAGGTAGGCCGATCGTGTGTTGGCAAGGGTCGTTAGACGACCTCGGTACATTTTCTAGAAGTGTACTATGGCAGGCTGTACCCCAATAGCCCAGTCATTAGTTGAAATCCAATCTCCAATACGTGCTTTATATTTTTGATTGTAGAGCCTAGTATGTTGGAATGTGAGATGCAAGCATTTAAGCTATTTGTCTATTTACTTTAAACCTAGACACTATGATAATATCACTGAATTTAATATAAAAAAATTTGTTGTCGTAGGGTAAAACCCATCCGTTTTTATATGCGGTGTGGTCTTACGAGATACCTTTTGTTTGAAAGGTTTTCGAATGTAGAAATCAGTTTTGTTGTTACTTGTTATCGAGTTTTACTCACGCTAGTTTACTAGACTGATCCGGACGTTATTCCACGTAATGCTCAGGTCAGACCGAGCATGTTCTCCCAGGTTTAACTGGATACTTTGGAGTTGGAGAGGAGCAAGATGGTCAAGGCATATTCACATATATTTCTCTTCCACTGTATTACAGAGTCTATGTGTTTGTCAATGTAAGGATAGGTTTCTATAACTATCCAAATTTGGGATAAGCCTAGCGCACTCTGATGTTGTATATATGAATAAAAATGTTTCTTTTTGTAAAGATCATTATTGTATTATATATTATTCGCTAAGTTGTGTGATTATGTGTCGTTTAATTTTCTTCTGTCTTCTACCTTCTTCTTTCACCCTAACAAATTGGTATTTTCAGCACTTGAATGTTCGACATGTGATACAATAGAAGTATTAGTGTCGATTTTTTAGGGTCGAAAATCCGGTTCATTACAAGTTCGAGGTTAGTTCATTTTTTTCAGAATTATTTATTTGTTCAATTTTTGTTCTAGGATTATGTTGAACTAATTTTATTCATTTTGTTATAGCTGCAATTTATTATTAATGTTGTTTTTTTAGTTTAATTTTGTTGTTGATATTTATGATATGAAGGCAACTATTGATGTGACATACATTTGTATTTATTGAATTTGTTGTGCTTGTTATTGTTATCATTGTAATTAGTTGTAATGGTCATGTTTTTATCGTTATAGTTCATGTACATTATTATTGAATTATATGATATCCATGGGATGTGGCAGTGAAGTTTTATGTAGGACATTGTTGTTATGGGAAATATTTACGCGACAAATGTTTGCCATAACAAATTTGTTTAGTAAATAATTTTTATGGTAGTTTTTACTATTTGTTATGTTGTTGTACTTTTATTTTAAAGTTATATTTGTTTTTTCAGGTCTGATCCTATTGAAGTTCTTGTCATTTTTTTGTTGGTTAGTGATACTTATAGTAGACATCTTGGTTTGAGTGATTATGTGTTGAGATTAAGAAATGATTTTTGTGAACATTGGTCTGAGTTAACATTTAGTTTTATTGAATTGGTTGTGAAAGAGTTGAAATGAAAAGAGTTATTGAAACTATATGGTTTGCATAGTATATTGTTGCTTATTGCCTATAGCCATGATGATTTTCAACTTGTTTTGGTTATATCTAAGCAGTGTAAAAGTATTTCGACTAATGTTGTTTCTTATGGTTCTTCATTTATTGGTTCTTTTGGTGAGTGCGGTTCATCTACTTCTTCAATGGTTATTTCTTCGTTTGTTTCTAGTTCTACCTTGAAACTATTGTTAAAAATAATTCTAGTAACTCAGTATTTACTAGTGTTGGTCAAAGATTTGATGGTAGCGTTGAGGAGCTTCGATTGTATCTTATGATGTGCTGTATTAAAAATGGTTATAAAGTTAATGTTGTAAAAAATAATAGGGAGTGATTTATAGCTGTTTATTCACGGGAAGGTTGTGCTTTTCGTATTTATGTTTCTTGCAAATTTAACCTACCAGATTTTTTGTTATCAAAATTATGTAGCCTGGTCATTCATTTAAAGTTGGTATTATAGTTGTTAACCATCCCCCTATTTCTAGCATATTAGTTAAGAAGTTGGTTGTTGAATTATCCATTCAAATCATCTTATGAAAACAAAAGATTGTTCGTTTATTTTAGACCGAGTACAATATTGTGTTAAATTACTATTTTACTTATACGAGAAAAAGATTGGCTTCGAAAGAAATACATGGAAATGATTTGCTTTCATATCATCATTTAAAATCTTTTTGTGAACCCATGGTTGAATGCAATCCTTGTAGTACTATTGAACTTCAAGGTGATTATACAAGTTATGAATTTGAGAGGGTTTTTATTGAGTTTATAAAATGCAAATATGGATTTTATTATTGTCATCCTTTGACTTTTTTGGATAGGATTTTATAAGAGGTAAAGGACAAGATTGTATTATGTCTGCCATGGCTAAGAATTGTAATTAATGTATGATTTAGTTCTAAAATTATAATATAATTTATTTATATTTCACTAAGTGAAATATTTGCATGTCAAATGTTTGTCATATTTCACTTAGTGAAAATTATAATATTATGAAATATTTGCCATGTTTTTGTGGAAAATATTTGAATACCTATGTTGTTTTATTTTATTCGATATGTTTGTTTTCTTGATATTTTATTTGTTAAATTAGTATTATATATGTTATTTTATTTGCTTGGAAAACCTTTTTTGAATGGTTTAACTTTTTTGTTATATTGGATGATTTACGTGTTAAATATTGCAATGTCAAATATTTTCCATATTCTTATGGCAAATATTGACATATCTTTAATGTTGTAGTTTGTATATTTATGCATTTATTTCTATTTCGATTATATGACAGTGGTGTTTTATTTAATTTAGGGATTTTCCACTAGCTTTTGAGATTATATCTAGTGGAGATGGACTAAGTGGTATTGGTTTTTGACGAATCTTCGAGAAATATTATGTTATGATGATTGTTATTTCACCTTTATATCTGATCGACATCCCGGTCTTTTGCTTGTTGTTCCTCAAGTTTTTCTAGATTCAGCTTATGGTCCTTGTTACTATCATTTGAAAAATAATTTGAAGAGTTTTTTAACAAAAAAGTATCCTCAAGGTAAAAGGAAATGGATTATTTCACTGTCTTATCGAGTTTCTAATGCTGCTACAATAGATGTATTTAATCAAGCTTTATCTGAGTTTAAAAGTGCTGGTGGGGTTGAAGTAGAAAATATCTTGCATGGTTTACCTTTTAAAAAGTTTTCTATTGTTTTTTTATTGGTAATCGATATAGGGAAAGAGTTCTAATTGTGCGGAAAGTTTTAATCGATGGATTTTAAAGGAAAGATATTTACTTATCATTGCATGTTTAGATAGATTTCGTTTGAAGCTCATGAAACGTATGTCTGATACATGTGAGTTATGTAAAACATGGAATAGTCAATTGTGCCTTGCCATAGAGAAGCATTTTAGGGATTTATACTTTGAGGGTATTCAATGGAAAGTTACTAGATCTACTATTGCTGTTTATGAAGTTCAATCAATTCAATCTTATCGTGTAGATTTGCGTGTTCGTCGATGTAGTTGTAATTTATTGTGAATTAATGGGTTTCCATGTGTTTATGACATTTGACATATTCTTTCTTTTGATTTGGATGTTTATTCCTATATTGAGGACTATTTCAAAGTGTCATTTTTCTGAGCATCTTATTCTCATCCGATTCATCCACTTGTTAATTTTCAAATGGAAAATGTTTTACCTAAGATATTAAAGTTCACCCTCCTAAGAAAAGAAGTGGTGCAGGAGGGCCTCCTTCTTCTAAACGGATTAAGTTAGCCGGTGAGGTGAATAAGTATAAATGCTGTAGTTTGTGTAAGAAATTGGGTCATAACAAAAGATCTTGTTTGTTAAGAAACAAAGTGTAATTTTTATACGTTATTGGCTTTTTATTGTGTAGATTATTAATGTAATTTCATGCTTGGTTTTGTTGAATTGAATGTTTTATTTTTATTTTACTTATTTGTTTGGTTAGCAGTGTAATCATCTTTTATTATTTAGTAACAGTCGGGCAATTAGCAGTCTGGAAAATATTTTCCATGTGAATATTTGTGAGGTAAATATTTGTCATGCTAATATTTATCAAATGAATATTGATTTTTTTAGTACTTTATGTTTGCTAGTTATCCATATGTGATACATATATGTATGTATGTATATATGTATGTATGCATGCATGTATGTATGTATGTTTTTCATTATAACATATTTTTGGTTGTTTTTTAAGATAAGTTTAGTTAGTCGTTATTATAATTATGCTAAAAATAGTTATATTTTGTACTTGATCATGATGTGTGTTTGGTTATCTTTTGCATCCATAAGTATATGATTATGTTATATATCATTTTAGATTTTGCATTCACATGATTCTTATTACGTTCTGCACTAGCCAAATGTATGCCGGCAAGTATTTGCCAAGAAATTTTTTCCTGAATGTTTTTTTTCTTTCATGATCATATTGTTTAACTATTGTTATTTTGTATACGTGATTAGGTTTAGCATTAACTAAAATTCGGTTAGCTTTTTTATCCAAATATATGCTGCTAGGTTTGGCATTCAACTAGTTTTTTCATTTATACGTACCCACTGGGTTTGGCATCTGGTTAGCTTTTGCATCTATATGTACTCGATTAGGTTTGGCATCCATACGTACGTGATTAAGTTTGGCATTTGGCTAGTTTTTTCATCCATATGTACCTGGTTAGGTTTGGCAATCGGTTGGCTTTTGCATCCATTGTGCTCAATTAGGTTTGGTATTCGGTTGGCTTTTGCATCCATGTGTGCTCAATTAGGTTTGGTATTTGGTTGGCTTTTGCATATGTACGTACCCATTTAAGTTTGGCATTCAGCTAGCTTTGCTTCTATATGCACTCGATTAGGTTTGGCATTCAACTAGTTTTTGCATTCCATTGTATGTTTGGTTAAACAATGTATCTTAGGTATAGATTAGTTTTTATATGTACCCGATTAGCTTTGATATTCGGCTGGTTTTTGCATCCATATGCACCCGATTAGGTTTGGCATTCGACTAGATTTTGCTTCCATACGTACCGGATTAGGTTTGGCATTCGATTTGCTTTTGCATTCCATGGTTTGCTCGGCTAAACAACATATCATGGGTATAGATCGGTTTTCATATATATCCGATTAAGTTTGACATTTGATTGACTTTTGCATCCATATGTACCCGATTAGGTTTGACATTCGGCTAGCTTTTGCACCTATATATACCCAATTAGGTTTGGCATTCGACTTGTTTCTACATTCCATTGTATGCTCATTTAAACAAGGCATCTTGGCTATAGATTTTTTTTCATAAGTACCCGATTAGGTTTGGCATTCGATTGGTTTTTTGCATCCATACGTACTCAATTAGGTTTGACATTCGACTAGCTTTCGCTATATGTACCCGATTAGGTTTGACATTCGGTTGGCTTTTGCTTCCATGCGTACCCAATTAGATTTGGCATTTGGTTAGCTTTTGCTTCCATAAATACCCAATTAAGTTTCGCATTCGGTTGGCATTCAGTTAGCTCTTGTATCCATACATAATCGATTAAGTTGTACATCTATTTCGGTTTTACATTTGGTAGCTTGTTTGGTTATACAATATATCTTAATTATATAATTTTTGTTAGAAATTCGATTAGGGTATGTAGGTGATTATTTTATGGTGTTGGCTATAGTCTTAGTTAATCAATAATATAATATTTAATGTCATTGCTTCTATTGCTTGTGTAATTGTTGTTTGACAAATATTTGCCAAATATTTGAGTTTAGTATAGGGATTAAACAATATTATACTGCATGAGAATAACATTTCATTTGAATATTGTACATTAAATTTCAGATATAAAAAAATAGTGGAAATTAGCCACAAGGGCTTTTTTAGCAAGTGTAATTAGTTTCTAGGACACACAACTGAAATAATTACTTTTAAGGACAAAATGCAAAATAATTAGTTTCTAAGGTCTAAAAACCTATGAAATTATGTCCTTGAAAGTAATTGAACTGCTGACTTTATCCTTAAAAGTAATTATTCTGCTAACTTTGGCCTTCAAATTAATTTCTGTGGATGTGTGTCCTAGAAATTAATTGGACTACAAAGTTTGTCCTTCTATTGAAATGCCCCTTTATATATTACACAAACCACTTTTTCTATATAGGACATTACAGTTCAGACATTAAGTACTTTATGATAAAAGTTTCTAGTAATCATCCAAAGGTGTTTTTTAAACATTCAATATGAACAAGTAAGATTTCATATCTAGCATGCAGCATTTGTCATCCATGTTTTGATACTTTCAGCCAAGTTATATAAACTTTGATCATTTAATGAAATTTTCCATATCTATACAATCTTTAATACATTTGACAATGTCGAGTTTTGATTTCCAACCATGATCTTTGCTTGTGATGATCTCATTTAGGATGTGAGGTCTTAGTTTCTGCATTTTTTCATGTTCGAATAACTTTACTTTTCCTTCTATATGTATGTCATTGGATAAGTCTTCCATATATAACATAACAAATATTGCAAAATCAGTTCTACATAAATTTAAAAAAAGTTTTTTTAATGTTATTAAATGTACTTTTATAAAATAAAATTTAATACTTATGAATAATAATTTTGTCATGGACAATTCACAAAGTTGACTGGTTGTCTTGAAGTTCTGATGGTTTTTTTTAATTTTTTGCATAAGTTGACTTTAGAACATCTATCATTTTGTCTCTCTATAAAAAATAATCATGTCAATTATGTGAATAGCCAGTAGGAAAATATTTGACAGACCAATATTTTCCAAGTAAATATTTTCACTAGTAGTTATTAAAACATTTAAAATTTACCACTATTTTTGCTTGCTGTTTATATGGACATTCAAAGTGTTTTCTCCTTGGTCTTTGGAAACTATAATGTGTCCATGTTTTGTCAACTGCGTTGAACTCCAACAGTATATAATGATTTTTATGATGCAGTGGTATTAATATTCTTTTGTAATTCATAGCTCCTTCTTCCAGCACTTTGACTACCCGTGATTCATATGTTGATTTGTAGTCTTGAATTATTGATACTTATGATTACAAATTAATTAGCTTTCAAACTTTTAAGTGATATTTATTTACAACTTTAAGTATTTCATTCTGCTGCGTAGGATTTTAAGTATATCATGTCTTTATGATTTATCTTTAGTTTTATCGTTGGGTACCAGTCTATAACCTACATAGAAATTAGATTTTACATATTGGTTTTGTTATTTTCAGTTAATAATATTATATTGATTTATATACCGTTGAGTCAATGAATTTATTGAATAGCATGTCAGAAATAATTATTCTTATTTCAATGTTTTTCCTGGATTATAGTACGCCGGTTTTCTATTTTAATAATAGGTAAAGTATATTAGTACGTATTATAATAAGAAGGTTGGAATATAATATACGGACTTTAATCATATTTTATGTCTTAAATTGACACTTCAGTTTGTGAATATTATTTAAACATTTGTTTGGCATATATATTCCTGGCAAACTGGCAAACAATTGCATGGAAAATGTTTGTCAGATAGAAATTTCCTATGCATTCATATATTTATGTATCTTTGTCTGTATATTTACATTTCATGCTTTAATAAAATAAAATACATATTTCCATCTGCTTCATAAAATGCATTAAGCTCATGAATTTGTTCATTTGTGAGCCATTTTCTTCCAAGCTTCCTTTTTTGCACCAATATATTTGCTTCTTATTTTATGTCAAACCTATCATGATCAAATTCCATGCTTTGGTCTGATATAAATTCAGGTTGAGGAGCTTCTTCACCTTTTTGGACAACTGTGCTTTTATTCGATTTTTTCGATGTTGTCTTTTTTTCTCAATTGGATATTGAAAATCTGGATCTTTTGCTCTTTTTGGTCTATTTTACTCATTTTGAGAGTGAAAAAGGAGAAACTTTTGTTTGTTTTCTTTTCAACATTTTCTCCTTTTTTTCAAGCTGGATTTTGAGATCTGCAGCCACTTTACTAGATGTTTTCAGGTTCTTGGGTTAATTTTTGGCTGCTATTTTGACTCTTGCTAAAAGGTGTCAATATGTAGAATGTAGGGTAGATATAACAGGTCTGTCTTTCTTTGAATCATCTATTACAATTGTATATCTAGTATATGTCAAATATTTATGATATATTGTTTAATATAAAAAATGAATTTTGTTTTAAAGTATATACCTTTTGTTTTTTACTATTTTTTCCTGATGTCCTTCTGCAATCAACTCTTCTTATTTATCACCTGGTTTGTCAAAAAAATTAAATTGTTAGATATTTTATTTGCTAGCATATAAATGGTAAATATTTGCTTAGCTGAATTTTTAACAATAATTTGTAAATATTTACCATTTTTGTACTTTCTTTTTTATCTTCAATAGCCTCTTTTTTTCATCGCTTTTTACTGCCTTTGGTATGATAGCTATTTCAAATTGGCTTACTATTTGGTCATCAATATCATCATCATCATCTTTGGCAGTAGTATCATCTTTATCCAGGTCATACCATCATCATTTTTCCTTTGATCATCATTACATTTTCTTTCCTCTACACTGTCACCATCATCTTTTCTTTTCTCTGCACTATCAACATTAGCATCTTTGTCATCACCATCACCACCACTAATACCATCATCACCACCATTAGCTCTACCATCCACGTTACCGTCACCTTCACCGCCACCAACACTATCTTTGTCATCTTCATCTTTAGTTTTAGTTTCATCTGGACCATTGTCGTCGTCATCTTTGTCATCTTGACCTTCAGCTTTAGTTTTATTTGGATTGTAGTCATCACCATATTTTCTATCTTTATCCTCATCGCCATATTCCCCATTATCATCAATATTAGTGACATTACTATCCTTATCCTCATTACCATCTTTTTTTTCTTTCTCAGCACCATTCACCTTAACCAATGTTGTCTTCGTTAAGACCATCAACGTCGGCATCTATACCTACATCATCACCATCTTCACCTTTATTGGTACCATCACTATCATCCTCTTTATCAGTGCCAACATATTTTCCTTTGTCAGCACCATCTCCATCTTCGTCTTCTTCTTCATCTTGTTCATAATTATCATCATTGTCTATTGTTTCATCATTATTAATTTAATGATTATCAATTTCGCCATCATTATCATATTCATCATCTTCTTCTTTTTTTCCTTTTTTTTGAAATCTTTATTTTTCTTTTTTCAGGAGTTTGTTCTCTTTTTTAGAGCTGCATTCTTATTTTTCAAGCTTCTTCATTTCCAATTTTATATCCATCGGTTGTTTTTTGATATTTTTTTTATCTACAACTGAAGCTTTTACTTTAGAACATTTAGCTTTGGCAGATTTTAGCTTCTTTACCTTTTTTTTTTTAATTTTCTTTGCAAATTAAAAAAAATTCAACTTTTGTATTTGCCCGGCAGGTATTAGCCAGCCAACTATTTGTTAGGCAAATATTTTCCATTCACTTTTTATAACTGCATTTCCGTGCATTATTAGCATATTATCTTTTTGTTAGGGAAGCACTTCATTTTTCTTGGAGTAATTTCCAGTAGCACCCATTTAGACAAGGTTTGTTCATTCTGTTGAATCATAATTTTGGAGGAATTATTTCTGTAATATCATAGAACAAATACTGCACAAAGAGGTATTCGGTGTTAGTTTAGTTTATAACAGGAATTAAAAAAGGTAAAATGAGTTATTAAAGTTTACCAATAGAAGGGTTACGCATGCACGTATTTTTCTTGGACTGTCTTTATATTTTTTCATATGCTCCATCAAACGTTTTTCTATTGACGAAGAAACAGTTTACATTTGCTATGGTAGCAGCACCAAAGGAAATACCAAGTTTGGATTGGTGAACAAGTATGTTGAAATAAGAAACATAATAAGAAACCTTACAACATCAATTATTTTTTCTATTTTTGGCTTTTTAAAGCTAACTGGATGCTTATTTTGATATCTTTTGCTTTAATCCTTTTTGAATTATTGAAATATTTCTGTTTGAATGCTTTTATTTTAGAATTCATGGTAGAATTTTTCAAATGGGATTTTGTGTTGACAATGACGCCTTCATTTGGGTACCTAAAAATTATTGTGATGTCGCTTTCTTTCAAAATTGCTTTCATGTCTCCAAAATAAAGATAGTTTTCTTCAATTAAAAAGGAATCTATTATTGTATTTATAAGAGCTGATTCTTTCGATGTCCTCAGTTGTTATAGCTCCTTCAAAGAACGGATTGATGATGTTGAAGAATGGAGTTTTCTTTAACAATTCCATGTGTGCTTCACGAAGTAGCTTTTCATTTACTAAATTTTCTACTAATGTATGGAAAGACTTAAAGCTAATTTTACAACTTTCAAAATTTTCTTTTGAAGCTTCTTTTTTCTGTTTCTTTGTATATGTTTTTTACCGCTGCTTCTTATCTTTGTTTTTTTTTCCTTTGAGGGATGAAAGAGGAACATCATCTTCTAATGGTATATATTCTGAAGATTCAGTTGTTGGAGTAGTTGTAACTTCAAAGTTTGAGAATTCAATGTTGTGAAGTGATTCGAATTTGTAAGAAGATTCAGGTAAATTTGTAAATTTCCTCATTGTAAATGGTAGCACTATTTTTTGTGCTGCGACTTTGTGACTTCGTTGTTGCACCACTCGTAAAGGTTTTAAAATTGTGAAACTAGTGTCACACAAATATAAGTAGCAAACATGAACATAACAAATATTTTCCTATTAAATATTTTTTATAAATACGGGAATGGCAAATATTTGGTAAATATTTGCCTTTCAAATATTTATAAAAAAAATTTCTTATTGTATGCTTTTATATAACTTTATATATACCAAAATTTCAATCCACCAAAAATCTACACTTTGTTTTACAAATATTTAATATTTTTAGTATTTGTAGTAAAAGAAAATAAATGCAAATAGTTACAACCATATATTGTTTGGCAAATAGTTGTTATCCTTATTTGATAGTCTAACTGTATTTGATATTTTTCACTAATTTCAATCTTCAATGATTCAGAGCTACATATGGTAAGTATTTGGCACTCTCAATATTCATGTTAAAGGTTTTTGTAATATATACTACTATTTTTAAAATAAATCTATTAATACAAATATTTGCTATACACACTTCATCATTTAATTTTACATTACAGCTAGAATCTACCATCAATCAAAACAACATTTATGAGTTGCTAGACATCTATAGTACTTGTATTAAAAATATTTTAATATTTGACAAGTAAATATTTTCCACGTAAATATTTCCACTAATAATTCCTCATCACCCCATTTCGATCTCACAATATTTTCCAGGTAAATATTATGACAAAATATTTGCAATTATTTAGTCGGGCAATCAACATGTATAAGCAATTAGTGATAATAACTTATAGCAAATATTTGTTAGAAAAATATTTGTCATTTTTCATTTCATTATACACGAATCTACAATTCCAACCTATCAAGTACCAAAACAATGTATGTCAAATTGTCATAAGTCCTTTTTCACTTATAATGTACAGAAAAATTAAAATTCAACTTACCATTTGTACTTTATTTTCTGGATTTTTAGTTTGAATCGATGTGTGTTCTTCACAATAGTTATCTCTGGTTGCTATATTCGAACACTAAAGATCCTTTTCTACAAATTTGCATGTATTTTCCATTTTTTAGGGAAAGCACTTCAATTCTTCTTGCTTTCGTACAATTGCTCGATTGAAACTACAAGCGATGAGTTTTACTTATATTTCGTCAATCGAAAGTGTAAAGAAAACCTAATTTGCAAAATAGGTATTTTGTTTGATTTCGAGCTTTCATGTGCTTTTTGGTTCGATCGATTGACAGAAGAAAGCGGGTAGGGTCATGCGGGTTTATGTTTTTTAATTATTTAAAAATAGGGATGTAGATTATAAGTTGTAAATTGGAGGGATGTAGGCCTAATTATTTTCATGTAGGATGTGAGCCAAAATTTCCCTTTTATTATTGTATAACTTTTATACTTTATTTAACTTATATAATATTTTATGCATAACATTATACTAATTAAATCTTATTTAATTAATTTAATTATTTAACACTTTAATTAATTATTATATTGTTTAAGTATAACATATTATATTGAATATATATACGATAACCTTTAAAGTAATACACGTATATCTTAGATATATGTATTTTAATTTATTAATTAGCTTTTAATTAATTTATTCATCTATACAATTTTAATTAAAATTTGTTAATTTCGAAAATTCTTTTTTACACACTGTTTGCTCATATTATCTTAAACAATTCAAGACAACATAACATATGTCATTGTATATATTATACATGTACATACATACATATATACATACATATATATATATAATTAACTTATTTAATTAATTCATTTATTTTATTAATCTTATCAATAAATAAGATTTTCAAAATTAATTTTATAACATTTTGAAAAATTATATTATACTTTTATAATATGTGTTTTAGTTTAAATTTAACTTTTAAATTTAAAAATTTTATCTTAATTTCTAAAAAAAATGAAATTATCCTAAGACCCAATTCAAATTGGACTTTTTATTATTAGGATCAACATTTGGACTTATATAACTATTCGGGCTAAGCCAGTAGACAAGTAGGACATGGTACTTGATTACCCAATAATTCAGCGTAGTCATTACCTTTCTTATACACCCTACTAATTGGGTTGTAAGCTTAATTAGTTAGTCATAATATGACTAATTTAGACAGCATAAGTTATTTGGCTTTGATATTATTATCGGAACCGTGCCAGCCCATTGTAGAAGAAATGGATGAATTTTTTTTATCGTTTTGGATCTATATTGGGCCTATGAAGTCTAATTTATTTAGATTTTTTTTAATTTTCTTTTAAATAAAATCCTTGTTTTATTTAATTATAAATAAAATTTTCCTTTATATTATTTTGTATTACGTTTGAATATGTTTATCATATACATATACGTGTTTGCATGCGCGTACAATATAATAAAGTGTGCATGGGTTTACGTACTCTTATATAGGTGTTGGGACTGCAATAAACATGTCAGCCCCTCTAGTGCTATATGTGTAGTCTAAATGAATATATATATATATATATATATATATATATATATATATATATATATTTGTGTATGTGTGCGCGTGGGCGTGCATGCACGCACGCAGCAAATGTTACATATATATATATATATATATATATATATATATATATATATATATATATATACATAAAATTATACATTTATAAAATACAATCATGTATTTATATATAAATATGAGGAAATAATTTTAATAAATTATATAAAATATTTAAGATGCACTTGTACCAATGTTCGTATATATTAAATAATAAAATAATTTAATAATTAATATAATTTAATTTATTTTTTAATTATTGTTGCAAACTCGAGAAAAAATTAATTTTTTACTTTAATTAATAAATAATTATAAATATACTAACACATGCCCATATACATAAATGTGTGTGTGTGTACTTATTATAAAATTAATGTTAGCTGACTTAGAGCTCACGGCACACAAAAAAATTTGGATGTATAAAATAATTTTTATATAAAAAATTAAAAAATAATCTAAACCTAATCGAAACTGATTAATAAAATTATTAAAAAAATTATTTTTGAAATCTAAAATTTATTTCATATTATTAAATAAAATTTATAATTATTTTCAAATTATATTAACGTGTGTGTATTTATATATATAATCAGTTTCTAGTTAAATAATAATTATATTAATATTTAAATATATATTAAAACAAAGTAAATTTTGATACCAAATTATTATTGTGCAAAACTAAAATTTTAGAGATTTTAAAATAAATATTATATGATTTTAGTCTTTAGGATATATATTAATTAATAAAATCATATACAATATTATTTAATTAAAAAATGGTTTCTTATTTTATTTTATTTTTTTGGCCGTGAGGTTAATACCAGCAAACTTAAAAAATAATTTTTCTTTTATTTTTATTTTTAATATATAGATGCACCAATATATTCAACCATCCAATATGTAATAGAGCGTCGATACACTATATTCGTAATATAATCTAATAACATATATAT
This sequence comes from Allium cepa, assembly GCA_030765085.1. Taxonomy (NCBI): domain Eukaryota; kingdom Viridiplantae; phylum Streptophyta; class Magnoliopsida; order Asparagales; family Amaryllidaceae; genus Allium; species Allium cepa. Next base: position 583,830,332 of record CM060940.1, read on the forward strand.
TACAATAATAAATTATAGTATTAAATGAATCAGTAAGCATGTTGAATACCTTTCACCAAGGTCTAGAGATCTCACTTTGAAATGATGAAATGACTTCTTGAATCAAATTCCAAGTTCCAGAGTTGCCGGCTCTCGAACTACATTGCCACCAACAATCGAATCGACGAATTTGATGTGATTTCTGCCTGGATATTTTGAGGTTTGATATCCTGTATTTCTAGCTGAAATTTTAAAAGGGAGATGAGAGAAAAAACATCAAAAAGAATGGTGTAGAGAGTAGCATATAAATAAAAAGTCAAATGGAGAGCAAAATGGATCTTATCATTATCTCTTTCTTTCCAATTACACTCTTTTAAACCATTCAAAAGCCTCCCTCTTTTACCAATATTTGACTAGCCTATCCAATCTATTTTGGTCGAAATTTGCATGCCTCATATGGTCCTTAAATCCAACTCCATTTGGTCGAAATTTGGATCCTTAAAGCCGGCCAATTCCAGCCCACACAATGTCTGTTAAATTTAAATTTAAATGTGTACCGGTATCGTATATCGATTAATATATTTACAACTATTAAAAATGCATTGTTTAACATTGTTCAACACATCAAATACAAAATTTTGGAATTAACATTTTATAAACATTAATTAATTTATAACCATTACAAATTAATTAAATCATGTGATAAAATGAGTATTCATCATTTCGGTTGTGTGACTCTTAATTGTAAAGTTGATTAGAAATCAATATCGAACAATTTGAACATTAATGTTTATACGTCACTTAACTGATGGTGTGACATTTTGACCAAATTTATCGCTTACTTTATTTAGGTAAAATTCAATTTTACTTTGTTAAGCGTTACCTGGTAGTGACGATTATTTACACCAATTCTCTTTATCAAAACTATATCACTTTGGCCTTGTGAAATTTGGTAATGGTCAAAATCCCAATATCGTCCATATTCAATTATATAGTCCAAACATAAAATATTTGGTTCAATAATAATAATCATTAACCAAAGTGTCATGTGACTTCGAGTTGACTTCAGTTGACCATGATACTGACCTCATATAACTGCGAAGATGAATCCTCTCTTAAGTAGTGTTTCATTTTCAATACTTCCAATTGACCGATCTATAGTTATTTGATGGATGTCATGCCACGATTTAACTATAATAAAAGCGAAGCTTCCAGATTGAAGATCAACAGTATTCTCAAGTTGAAAGAATTGTGTAATTTTGTCACATCGATATTTTCTATTTGATCTTGGTTATATTAACCAATAGAAAACAATCGAGCGAGCCATGAATAATACATTGCCCATCATTTGGAGAGCGTTGCGTACTTTAATCTCAATGGATGCATCGATATCCAGTCTCGATACATCTTGACTATGAATATTTAAAATAACATGTTTATTTTATTGTCATGAATCACTTATGGTTACAGCGCATTGTAACTACTATCACAAAACATATCACTTGTCGATTATCTATTAAATATAATTTTAATTAAGTTAATTAATTAATTAGTTAATTATGACAAATTAATGAAGTATACAAGAGAAAGGAAACGCCATTTATTTCGAAAAAAGTTGGTTATCGAGTTAGATATATGTATAAATTATATAATTACTTATATGGCATACTCTTAACTCTATCAAGTTTGACTATACTTTGATCAAACATCATCACTAGTTCCACCGCCTAATGTTGAGCCTATGCCGATAGACCCCACCACCCGCGATGCCATCCTCCTTCAGTGCAAGACAAGGATTGCTAAGACTTCTAATCTGAATTCCAACAAAATTGATGTTGATCTTATCGGTCCGACCATATGGATCGACTCCCCTTGACGACCTCTACAAGATTGTGCCCTAAAACCCTCCAATTGTCGTTATTCATGATTGATTGGAAAACCTTGGAACAGACTACCAAGAATATTCCGGTCACCTCTAACACTATCTCTAAAAATGAACACTTACCTTCTCTTTTACTCATCGAGGGCTTTGAATCAATATATTACAAGGTAGGGATCGGGCACGTTGAATTTTTGAGTGGTTTTTTAATTAATATTTGATGATATTAGGAGATATTGGGATTAAGGCTGAAAAATAAGGATGGAAGTGACGACTATGGTTACATAGCCTCATTTGTATAGCCGCTAAGCTCGGTTATTAGTCATGCAACCAGTTTGGTCTGTACGTTGTTTATAACTTTTAAATCTTCTACCTTCCAAACCATAACTCCAAATTTAACAAATTCATAGTCAAAGTCATTATCAAAACTGATCAGCTTGGAAAGACCTACACGATGGTTATAAATCCAATGCCTAAATCACCCTTTAATTAAAATTTATTTTAGTTATTTTAGTATTAACTCTATCAAATTTGAGGGTCAAAACTGATCGGCTTGGGAAGACTTACACAATTGAAAGTCTATGGTATGGTAGATCAATTATACAGATGACAAGTATATGACTAATTTAAACGCTAGTGTAAAAATAGTAAAGTATGTAAATAAGAATAATCACACCAGAGATTTTATACTGGTTCGTACCTCTCGTCCTACGTCCAGTCCCGAAGCTCCTCTTCAAAATTTCCATTCACCAAATAATCCTTACTTCACCCAGAGGAACGGGTTTACAATAGCAGAGTTTCTTTGTCAAGAATGTGTTCTCTATTACATGGATTTTGACTATATAGTACAATTGAACTTCCTATATCTCTTGAATGATTGAATACAATATTGTTGAGAGAATATGGCAGTGTATGATATCAGATTTGATAGCAAGTGGATGATTAGAACAAGAGATGATTAAGATAGAGAGTAGAGTGAAATAGTTAAAGTAAAGTAAGTTCTTCGATCCTTCTTGATTCTCGTTTATATAGTTGTATAAGGTTTCTTATATTAGTTACATCTCTTCCCTTTCAGTCTAGAGTCATTACTGTTCACTGTTGAAGAGTTGTGGAGGAGAGAAGGAGTCATGTCTCTTCGGAGATGGCAGTTGTAATTTGAATTATCTGCCCCGAGCTCAGTTTCAGACATCTGAATGGTGTTCTCAGACGTCTGAGAACCTATTATTATTATTTTTCATCTTCTACGTTCAAACGTCTGAAGTTCTGCATTCAGACGTCTGAACTTGTTAAGCGATGTTCTCTTGGGTTTATTCTTGAGTGTATCTCTCTACGATTTTCGTGCAACTTTGTAGATGAATCTCTTCAGTGCTTTAGTCATCATCTTGTCACAGTAGTGGTTTGTCTTGCTTTGAATTAGTATCTGTATAGTTTCATGATATATATATATATATATATATATATATATATATATATGATTTACGCTGTATAGTTGTCATCGTCGAAATCATAAACTCAGGGTTCTAACAACAATGGTTATAGCCATAATTATAAAACTTGAGGAAGTGTACTAATCATAAACTAACTACCTTTAAATTAGTACATGACGGCCGCATAGCACAATCAATCATGATACAGTAAAATTCATCCACAACAATGAATGTAATTTTCCACACACAAATAGTATAGTAATACATACATTTCCATTATCACATAGTCAGAACTATACTATGTAATAACATTGCATCAACAAAGGATGAAACAACCATAATTATATATCAACTCCATCTGCAAATCCTATCATGCATCTTAACAATCCAACCATAATTACTCATAACAAAAGTTCTCAATAGGTAACATGCATGCACAAATAAATATATGAATCAACAATCAATGTAGTTAATCTAAATAAAGTGCACAAGCCTAGAATAACAAGGGAACATAATCACATCAACCTATCAATAAATAACACATAATATGTGTATCTTCAATTTTTTTGATGAACTTACTCATTATCTCATCCTTAGAATAATTGGTGTATTGTCTCATAAATACACTCTCCTACTATCATGTGCACCCACTCATAGTTACACTCTCACAATAATGTACATGCCCACTCAATTCAAGCTGCAGCTACATCAATCTGCGATTCATTGACCCACACAAACGATCAAGAAGTACAAACCCCACACAGAAGATCGAGAATTATAGAACCTACATAGATTGTCTCGTACCAAGCACTCTTATATACATGATAACACATATAACCAACAAAGATGGTCAATGACTACTCAACGTCATGGTTACAAAATGCTCGAACTCATACCCACATAGATGGCTAAGGACTGAACACACGAACATCCATAAATACAGGTACACACAGACTATCATGTCCATGTTTTATGAGTGCATATCAAAACCTCTAAGATATCCACAATCCCTTAATACGCATCCACAGCGGAACTCACTTAGTTCTTCCAACCTTATGGAATATCCGATTCTGCAATCCTTTTATAGTAACTTCTCCATTTGATAGCATGGATTACTCACCCAAAATACCAAAAGTGCGGCCAACTAGACATCACTAGCGATGGGAGTTCTAATATATTTTTAAATCAAAACATTTTCCAAATTATTTTAATTTTCAAATAAAGCTTCAATGTTCTTTTTAAATCAAAAATTCTAATTTCTCAAAACATTATCATCATCATATTTCAAAATCAACTTAAAATTAATGTTGAGAAATATCATTTCATAAAAATTTCAAACTGCGTAAGCTCCTTTAAAAATTCAAATAGAAATCCGCGTTGAAATAAAAACACATATGGAAGCTGGTAATCACCCATACGAAAATAAATTTTGAAACATTGCATAGATAGCAATGTCATCCAACTAATCATGCTTGCTTGTTGCACGCTCGATATCCCTGGAGTGAGAAGAGTTTTCAACGTCGCTTCGGACAATGGATCATTATCGATCATTGATCGATAACGGGTAAGTGTACAGGAAGTAAAAATAAGTAGGAACGATGTGGGAGACTTTTTCCTTTTCTATTACGAGCGAACTATTTACACGGGATAAATCGTTGGTGGTGTTTCGGATACCGAGCTCACCCCCTACAGACAGCACGACGCACTTACCCCAGTATACGCTTGAAGTCCGTCGCATGGACACGAATCGAGATCTCTTCAGAATTCAAGTTTAGCAGGGGGAATTACTAAATTAGAATAAACTATCTTGACCGTTTTGAATGTGAGTTCCGTTATTTTAGAATGAAGCATCCATCTTCATGCCGTAAATCGAGTGGAGGAAGCCCAGCACTTTCCGCAGCCGAGTTGTCATCCGTCGCTTTTTCTTCTACCGCTTCACGAACATGATACAGTCAGTTGGTCTCGGTTGGGCCAGTCGAAGATCGAACGTCTCCCAACTTTAGAGTTCTTCTCAATCCTCCCGAGAGGGCTTCTTCCGTAGTTTATGCTAAAGTTCTTCATAACATCTGTGTGCAACATGACATTCCAGAAGAGGGTGTACGTCTTCTAGAGAAAGAAGAGTTCGCTCTTATGCCCCCTCCGGGGTACACCGCTTGTCACCGATATATATGTTTGAATGGATTTGTGCCTCCCTTTAATGACTTTCTATATGAAACTCTTTCGAACTTAGGCATTGCCTCATTTCAGATCCATCCCAATGGCTATGCCATCTTGACTTGCCTATATGTTCTTTTTATGCGGATATTCAACTGCACTCCGAGCTTTGATGAGTTATGATACTTTCTCTTATTTAAAAGTAGAGATGACTTCCCCTCCTTGATCGTAATTGAAGCCTAAAGAAATCGAAAAATCGTTCTGCGTCTGCAGTGCAATTTGTCGCAATTCAGACGCAATATTTCTTCACTAGATTCCCCGAGGGGTTCAATCGTCGGTGGACGACAATGGGTAATTTCCGTTTCGTAATTATCGAGCTTCCACGCGTTGCTACGGAGTTTCTAATGAACTTGATACTTCTTGCAGTTATTACAAGGCCAAACGGTGACGTGGCTGTTGATGAAGTTTTTCAGACACTAAAGGCTGTTGATGCCGAGGAAAGATGTGTTAAAGTTTTTATGACCGATGAGAACTTGCATTGATATGGGTTGTTGTATCCAGGTGGTCCGCCGTTCAAGTTAAAGTCCCTTCTCCTGCCCGATCCAGGGTTCGCACAAGAACTACTTCTTCCCGTGGTTCTGAAGAAGCGCCTCTCAAGAGAAAGAGCCTATCCAGAGGATCAACCCAGGAGACCCGCGAAGGAGGAGATGCTACTACGACTAGATTTAGCTGTCCGGTTAGAATGCCTCTGATCCCAAAAGATGGAGAAGAAGAGTTCAAGCAAAGAGATAGTAAGGCCACATTAGACTCAGAAAAGGAAGACGGGAAGTTTGAAAGTAGCAGCGATGAGTCTACTACAAGCTGGCCTTTACGTAGAATCCAATGACGAGGACTCGAAATCATGTGATGAGACCCTGGGCATGAGTTCCGCCCTATCGAGCTCTCCTCCTCCAGATGCGAGCAGTAAAGATAATGCCCCAGAGAACAGAGAGCATCAGGATGCCCCGAATAAAGATGTTGATGCAAAGTTCGGGGATTTAAGCTATGTCTATCGATTTTGATGCAGTTATGGGGGAAGTGTGACACCCCCACTCTGAGAGCCTCATTAACAAAGAGTATTAGAAGGATAATACGGTCTGCTAATGCAGAATATAGAGTATAAAGGAAGCGATCATGTATAATCTTATCTTAGCTATCTATCGAATACGTCGAAAAGTGGTATCTATTCTTTTTCTATCTGTTATGGTTTGACATATCCAATAAATAACTAATACAAAACTATAATGGCTAAGTGATCTATCATAACAAAGCATAATAACTCATATGAATAGCATCACGGAACAGCATATATCATAAGCATAAGTCTCAGTACAATACAGCATCAAGTACAAATCCAAATAGCACATAGGCATGGTAAGACGACCACTACACATACATACGAGTCAAAAGAATATACATATGATAGAATAATATCAGAGTATCACAAAAGTGGACTACACAAAAAAAGCTACATAAGATATAGCAGATATGTCCAATGCAGAAGCCAAAAGCAAAGCTAAGTCCATAAGCGACCTAACCTGAAACAACACGGTCTGACCCGAGTATAAATACATAGGTCAGGCTAGCTAAACAAATCAGTTAGATAAAGCTAGATAATAGTAGTGCGGTATAAGATAATGATATAATACTCCTCCAAAGAGAAATGCAACAATAACCACATTACTAACATAGTGAAAACGTAAGTCACTTAGCAAATAAATAAATCCTCCAAAGAGGAATCGACATCACATAATGTCGAATAATAAGCCTCATCTCATCGACATAATGCAATAGTAATAAAGACGGTTTGTAGAATATCACTCCCACTTAGGAGATATTCCAAAACCCGCCATATCGGCAATCATAAGCAATAGTGGAAACATATCCAAAATTCAATGCAACATAGCAAAGAATAGTGCCAGTGCAGGCAATATAAGTTTGCACGGGGTAGTCGCACTCATATCTTGTGGTTCCATAGAACCATCGCCGAAAGGCGCTACTCAAGAGAAACATAATAATAAAACATCAGAAAGTCGCACGTGCTAAGACCATAGTCTTTATGCCAAGTATTGTTAATTTTGTGATACCACACGCCCAGAGGCGATACGCGCAAAGGCTCTACCCCCACAAAGGAGAAATTTTCCTCATAGACAAAGCTAAAATAATAATAATACTCCCACATACGAGCAATTGTCCACATAGACAATCAATGACCCACATAGGTCCAGTACTGGCCACCGAAGCAAATGTGTCATAAACTTTTGGAAAGGAATCCGTAAAGCGTCAATATGAGTCTCATACACCACGTTCTTACTAAACGGTTTACTAACCAATAGTAAATTCCACACTCTAAACAGTACAAAGTCTATCTCATGTCATCGATAAACTAAACCCAAAGGTCAAACGATCAAACGAGTAGTTAGGAATTAATCGGAAAGATAAACGTGCGGATTCCATAGTCCGTGTTTTACCTAACCATTTAATCACCTTTCTACTTCGCTCGAAGTGCAAAAGAGTGTACATTTTACTTAGAAAATAATTTGGAACAAGTTTTGAAATCGTTTAGAAAACGCTTTAGAAATTGCCTTTGAAATTCTCCTATTATAGAGTAATTAATTTAATACTTAAAAATAATATTAAATAATAATTTCAAAAGTCAATTTGCTTGAAAAACACTTTGTAATGCTTTATAAAACCCATGTACGAAATCTAGAGGAAAATCTTAAAAGAAATCGGAAAATATCAGAAAAAACCAGAAATTATTCTATATAAAAAAAACGGTGAAAACATGCTGCGAACCCAAGTTCGACAGCAGGATTGGAAATGCAAACAGAGTCCAAATGATATGAAATTTTGTAGCAATATAGTTTAACATTCCTACTCCAATCTGCAAAAATATTCACCCAATTCAGGCTTGAAACGAAGAAACTGCGTCGTTTCGAAATTGGACTAAAACCACTATAAATCGTTGTGTAAAAACAACACAAAGGTTCAACTTCGACGATGAGTTCGAAGGGGAAAATGAACCCAGATCTTGGTGAAATTTGGTAGGTGCACAATAATGCTTCTACATCAATCTGCAAAAAGAATCGTTCAATTCCGACTTGAAAAGAAGAAGTGGTGTCGTCTCAAAGTTGGACCGAAACTAGGATTTTCTGTTTAATCAAAACAGCGCAAAGGTCCGACTTCGGCAACGAGGACGGCATAGCTAACCAACCCAAATTTTTTATGAAACTATATAGAAGTGTAGATCGCCACTTCATCTTTCCAACGAGACCAAGAATGGAAGATTCCGATATCGAACGAGCCCGGGATGGCGTCGCAAAGTTGGGGTTCTGCGCTGAAAACAACGGGAGAAAAGAGACTAAGGCCTGTATCTATGCACTAACAGGCCAGAGACGAAAAATCACAATTTTGGCATAGTAAACTTCAAATTCTGGAAAAATGAATAAAATAAAAGTTGTAGATTAGTTTCTAAGCTTTCCGGAATGACCAAGATCGTCAAATTCCGATCAGTGGTTCAAAAGTTATGACCATTTTACTAACAGGATAATATGTGAACAATCTCATTTACAGAAAACGAAATTTTCCGTTTCCAACTTACTGTAAGCACTCTTTTTGCATGTTTGCTAGCATTCTTACCTTTTGCTTGCAATAGAGATGATAATAGCTATCAAGTTCGTGACTTTAAGCAAGAAATTGGAGCAAGAGACCCTGTAGAAGCTGTAGAAACAACATGCAGACAAGAAAACACGGTTACAGTAAAAACTTTTCTCAAATTTAACCAAAACGAAATTAGAAAATGGAGATGTGATTGCAATTACCTTTTGACGAATTTGAATCTAATTTCCCCTAAGTTTTGACAAAGATTGGAGCTAGTTTATACAAAGGAAGCTATTTTCTATGTTTTTCTCTCCATTGTCTTTTGGAAAAAAAGAAATGAGGATGAAGAGGAAGAGAGGCGTCGTACTGGCTATTTTGGCAAGGCTAATGGGTTTTGGGCTTAGGTTAAATTTTGTTAATATCCATTAGGACTTAGAAAATTTTGCTATGTGTTGTTTTGTTTTGTTTTTCAAGTACAAAACTAAAACAATTGCATACAACCCATTTTAAATCATTTCTCTACTTCATAAAATTATGAAACAAGCTACTAAAATTTATTTAGCGCTTGTTATAAAATTTCATAACACCAATATTTGTCATTTTTCACTTTAATACCAAAATTTCTCAAAACACCGCTTTTTAACAAAAACACACTAAAAATCACATTTTTGCAAAATAAATTGCAAACTAAATTCCAAAGCACAATTTGCAACATTTTAAACATCTAAAAATTTTCAATATTCAATACTCACATTTTCCATGTTTATTTTCCACTAACTAACAAATTTTACACTTAAGTCTCAATTTTCTTATTTATTCAAAATAACTAAATTTTGAATAAATAACCAAATTAAAATTATTATTACCTCCAATTAAATTAAAATTCCCATTTTAATTTATTATTCGGTAATCACAATCACGGGTTGTTACAGGAAGACTTTAAATTTGAGGAGGTGCCCTCTCCTTCAGGCAATACTGCGCCCGAAGTTAGTCCGGTCTTGCCCGCAACGGCCGCCTGATCCGGTTCGTGATGATGCTTTAGGCCTTTCCTCGAAATACACTATACATCTTATTAGGATTGCATTCACTTTCCCACTTTCTTTCCGTGTATATTTTCCGTTTATAAAATCTTTTATTTATGCTTTGTGCCAGGTATGACGAGAGGACATGGTCTCTATGATGACTTCGAAGAGTTCGCTGACTCCTAGCACTAGTCTAATTGCCCTTATGGTCGTTATTAGCCACGTGAAACGGAGGAGGAAGGAACTAGAGGCCGAAGCCCGTCGCCAAGACAAAAGAGATCGAAGCCGGTCATATAAAGGCAGGTATGAGAAAAGGAGATCTTTTGATGAAAGGGAGGAGTCGTCGAAGAGATCAAAGTTCAACCACCGCCCGCATTCTTCAGAACAACGGATTTCCACTCCAATGCGCTCCTCAACGGTCAAAAAATCCCCGTCAATTCTGCTCCTACTCCATCTTCAACATACACCCCGCCATCTTCCATCATTACTGCTCACGGTGCTTCGCATACTCATCGAAGACCTGCCTATATTCTTTCTTCGGGACCTCCTAAGCTTGAGGCAGCGCTTCCCAGTTGGTTCTTAAAGGGAGTTAAATTTGATCGCAATCTGCACCCAGTTTGCAAGGATTCATACACGCCTCACCTTTAAGCTATTCAAAGTGACTTGGATCAGGACGAAGGATGGGAGAGATCGTGTAAGTAACTAGCGGACACCAATCGCAATTACTACCACGAAATCCTCTCTTTCGAGTTGAAGAAGGATGATTTTGAAAGAATACTGTCTGAACAGGACGCCAAAATTAAATTGCTGGAGGAAGAAAAGGCAACGGCACTGCAAGAGGGCAAGAGAAACGCCAACTTGCTAAAAGAAGTAAAGGATGCTCATGCCAGAATTGAGATCGTCTATAGAGACGAGATAAAGAAGGTTCACGCCGAAGAGGCGAAATTAAAAGATGAAGTGGCCACTTGCTACGATCGAGGCTCAAAGGAAAACCATTGCTGATCACGACCTCGTCGTTGAAGGGCACAATAAGACTATTTCCGACCAAGCCGAGACAATTGCTAGGCTACCAGCTTAGGTCACGCAGCTCAGTGCCAATAAGTTTTCCATTGAAGTTGAGAAAGCCACCATCAGAGCAGATTACATGGAGCTCCAAAATACTTTTGAAAGAAAGATGGAGAGGCTAGACGCGACCATTCTGAATTTTTATGTTATCTCCTTGTTGCACCAGGGGAGTCTCAGCTACTTGGGTCTGAAGTTCCCGTGCACTCTCGCTTTAGTTTGGGAAGAAATCTTATCTCGTTTTTCGATAGCGGTGATGTCTATATCGAGCGGGAGCTATACGATGTCTATCTTAACGAAGAATCAAAGAAGGCGTTGCTCAATGGCCAGGAGATTCTTCGAGTAGAAAGAGAAAAAAGAGGCCACCGACGATGCTTTAATGACTACCGCCAAAGTGCTCACCAAGCCTTTAATTTTCGGCGCGGGCGAGTCATCGGAGCAACCCCGCGACCCGTCAGCAAGTTTAGAGCTCGAGACTCTTCCTCAGGTAGTGGAACCATCGAAAGAAGGCGAAGGTGGTAAATATGAAGTTGACATTCTCGACCATTCCTCCGATGTAGGTAAAGTTCTCGCTTCCTCTGAGTTTGGGAGCTTCCAACTTACGCTGCAAGAGCAGGAAGAATTTAACGCTTTTTTTGTGATCTTATAGGTCCGTCCACCTTTCCTGTTGATGTGCCAGCTTCCTCAGCTCCCGGACCCGGTGTTATTTCTATAGCCTCCGTGGTCACCTCTGTTCCTGTTCCTATGTCTGTGCCTGGCTCGCAGCCGGCACCGAAGTCCGAAAAGATAGCCGCGCTTTGTGGCCTGGATGACCCTTTAGTGTCTTTAGATGGCGATGTAATAGCGGTAGAATTAAGGAGTAGGAAGTTCAGACAGAGCAGACTCGCAAGACTCAGGACGAACTTGTCGCTATAAAGAAGGAAAAGGTTGAAGTGATCAAGACCTCAAAGAGCTCCCGTAAATCACGGAAACACAAAGGGAAGGGAGAATCTTCTGAGAATGCTGCAGAGGACGAGGAGGACATTGCCACTAAGGTGTTCGTTGACATTACCGACAGCAACACTACTCTTAAGACGAAGCAGAAGCTTCCAACAAAGAGCGAAAAGGGGAGCAGCGGAAGGAAGCGTTGAGGAGCTTGTGTGAAGACTGATTTTATTTTGGGTTCCTTTTAAGTCATTTTGTACAAGTGCAGAGTCTGCACTTAGTGTTTTTGCTGTGGAGTCTGTATTTTCTCTTTGTTGGTCGGTGTTGTGTGGGACAGCCCCCACGTTTTGACCCTATGTAAAGAAAATTATAAGAAATATATTGATATTTTGATTGTATTCTCATCTGTCTGCTCATATATGTTCTATGCACTTGTGTTTGTTTTATTTTATACTTATCTAGTTCTGCGATTACTGCCAAAAATTGACGGAACTTAAAAAAATTTTACTTAACAATTAACAAAACTTAAAGATTCTTTACTTAACAAGTTAAAAAAAATTTACATGACAATTAACAGAACTTAAATTCTTTGTTTGGAGTGACAGAACTTGTGAACTTATTGTTTTCACGTTTTCTTATTCAAGTACCAGTGTATGCCCTATAGTTCATAGGGCTGCTTACTTCAAACAATTTTCAAATGACCGGTAACCTAGGATTTAGATAATTTTCATATTAAACCTGAAGCCTGGCTAAGTTAGAGCTCGATTTCCCTTTTTTTAGAAGTTTAAAACTTTAGCATGTAATCCAAGTTTCTTGTAATATTCCAACAAGTATGCAATATATGCGTGTTTGAGAGGTGCGCATTGCATGTGTTAATTGTGGGCAGTTTTAATCATTAAGTGTCCATAGTTGAAACTTTTATGTTGGCTTGTAGCATTCTAATTTCGTTGGAGTTGTGCTCAATATTCCTGATTATATAACTAGTTGGCACTGGTTATGGGATGCACGGTTTTTTGGTGCTTCTCGGCTTTTCCTATATTTGGGCAACGCGAAGAGCGTATATTTTAGTGCTCCCCAATGTTGCTTATCTTCGGGCAGGGTGAGGATTTTAAGTTTTAAGAATCAATGCATGATTTTTCATGCTCCTCGGAGTTGCCTATCTTCGGACAACGTGAGGAGTTAGTTTTTTGGGATTTAATGCACGGCTTATAGAGTGCGCGACTTTTGTTACTCCCCGGCGTTGCCTATCTTCGGGCAACGTGAAGGGCATACAATTTAGCGTGGCTTATGAGATGCGTGATTTTTAGTTCTCCTCGGTGTTGCCTATCTTCGGGAAACATGAGGAGTTGGCATTTTGAAGATTAGTGCACGGCTTACGAAATGCATGGATTTTCACGCTCCTCGGTGATGCCTATCTTCGGGCAACATGAGGACAGTACTTTTTAGAAGTTAGTGCCTGGCTTACGAAATACGCGACTTTTGGTGCTTCTCGGCGTTGCCTGTCTTCGGGAAACGCGAGAAGCGCATATTTTGGGCCTTTTCGATGTTGTCGGAGTAACACCGGTTTTTAGAAGGCAAGGATCGGGTTTCGCCGATCCAGCGGTTTGAGTCAATTTGCTTCCGTCGACCCGACGGGTATTTATTATGAACACAATTCTGTCAATTCAAAAGAGTGAATCAAATTTTACTAAGGAAAGAAAGGCAGATTCTTTTCCTATTTACAACGTCCCAACATCTCAGGATGACTTATTTGCTGAAAAGTAAAAAGTACATAAGGTAGCTTTTAGACAAAATAACGGCGGAGCGATTCGCTATTCCATGCCCTGGGAACTTGAGTTCCATCGGCGGTTGTTAGCTTGAAAGTCCCACATCTTAGCTTTTGATTGACAACATACGATCCTTCCCAGTTTGGTCCGAAGATCCCCGGAACGGGGTAAACTCGCTTGAGCACAAGATCTCCCTCTTCGAAGGTTTGATTGTGAACTTTTGTGTAGAAGTATTGTGCGACTCTTTTTTGATGTGCGGCAATTCTCAACTCTACTTCTTCTCTTCTTTCGTCTATCATATCTAGCGACTCTAATAGGAGCTTCTCGTTCTGCTTTTGATTGAAGTTTTTCCTTCGTTGCGAGGGGATTTTCAGTTCAACAAAAATCATTGCTTTTGAACCGTACGCCAAAGCGAATGGAGTATGGTCGGTTGCTGCTTTGTGGGTAGTTCTATAAGCCCATAGTGCGAGTGGAAGTACGTCAATCCAATTTCTTTTTGCTTTTGCTAGTCGCTTTTTGATAGTGCTTGATGATCTTGTTTATCGCTTTCAGTTGCCCGTTTGCTTGCAGATGAGCCACCGTGGAAAAGCACTTTTCAATTCTGAAGTGCTTGTAGAAGTCTTGAAACTACGCACTTTCGAATTGAGTTCCATTGTCCGTGATGACCTTTTGGGGCACACCAAATCTGCAAATAATGTTTTAAGTAACGAAATTAATGACTTTCTTTGTAGTTAGGGTGGCCAGCGGTTCCGCTTCGGCCCATTTTGTGAAATAATTTACGGCAACTATAGCATATTTGGCCCCTCCTTTTGCTATTAGCAGGGCGCCAATCAAGTCGACTCTCCATATTGCGAACGGCCACGGGCTGACCATCTGCGTTAGCTCCGTTGAAGGAGTTCACTTAATTTTGCTGAATCTTTGACAGCGATCGCATCTTTTGGTGTAGTCTACAGCGTCATGGTTTATTGTTGGCCAGAATTATCCATACCGAAGGACTTTCTTCGCTAGGGTCTGCCCCCAGTATGGTACACACATTCGCCTTCATGTACCTCCTTTAGGATTCGTCGTGCTTCATTATCGGTCACACATCTAAGAAGGGGTTTGAGAATCCCCTTCGATATAGAATTCCATCTTGTATCACAAACCGTGGTGCTTTTTGGAGAAGCTTTTTCCGTTAGTTCCAGTCAGTTGGAAGGGTTCCCACAAGTAAGTATTCCTTTACCGGTGACATCCATGTTTCTGGTTTGACGACTGCCTCGAGGATCCAGTCGACGTTCATCTCATCTATGCTCAGGGTGGTTAAAGTTTCGACTGGGACAAGCTCTAATGATTGAGCTTCCCCGAAGCTTGCTATTTTAGCCATATAGTCCGCCTTTGTGTTTTGTTCCCATGAAATGTGGGCTATGGTATAATATTCGATGTCGCTTAGCAGTTCTTGCACTTTGGACAAATACGGAGCAAGATTCTCTCCTTGAGCCTGGTATTCCCCCTTTACTTGACAGATGACCAGCTGGGAGTCGCTCTAGATGTGAATGCATTTTATCTTAGACTCTTTCATTATCTTTAGTCCTGCAATAAGCGCCTCGAATTCTGCTTCATTATTCGTCGTAGGAAATTTCAAGCGCAAGGCGTAGCAAATGGCTCTTCCTTTAGGGGTTTCAAGCACTACCCCTGCCTTTGAACATAGATTGTTAGACGCGCCATCTACGAAGAATTTCCATTGAGTCTCCACCTTCGACGGTGATTCTTCCACCTTGTCCTGTATGGTAAACTCGATGATGAAGTCTGCTAACGCTTGCGCATTGATGACCTTCCTAGGATGGTATGTGATATCATATTGACTTAGCTCTATGTTCCATTTGAGGAGTCGTCCAGAAGTTTCGGATCAGTATAACACTTATTTCAAGAGCTGGTCGGTTAACACTTTGATTGGATGTGCCTAAAAGCATGGTCGTATCTTCCGGGATGCGATCAAGAGGCAATATGCTAGCTTTTCTAGTTTTGGGCAATTCTTCTTAGCTTCGGTGAATCGTTTGCTAATGTAATACACGGGTTGTTGGATTCTCATTTCTTCCCGCACGAGAGCGGCGCTTAGTGCATGTGGTGAGACTAATAAGTAAACGAATAAGTCTTCTCCATCCACCGGCTTCGATAATATTGGCGGAGCTTCCATGTGTCGTAGCAGTTCTTTGAAAGCCATTTGATAAGCTTCACTCCATTCAAATTTTTTCTTTCCCTTTTTCAGTGCATCAAAGAATGATATGCACTTGTCTGTAGCTTTTGAGATAAATCGGCTCAGTGCTGCTACTTTACCATTCAAGCTTCGAAGTTCCTTCTTATTCCTTGGGGCTTGGACTTCTCGTAGCGCAGTTATTTGTTTTGGATTTGCTTCGATGCCTTGGGAACTTACTATGAATCCTAGTAATTTCCCGAAGGCCACTCCGAAGTGACATTTGAGTGGGTTAAGCTTCATTCCATACTTTTAGAGTATTTCAAACATTTCAGCGAGTTTTTCTAGATGGTTAGCAGCTACTCGAGATTTGACCAACATATCATCTACGTAAACTTCCATAGTCTTTCCGATATGGCAATTGAGCATAGTATTCACTAGCCTTTGGTATGTTACCCCGGCGTTTTTTAAACCGAATGGCACTACTCTGTAGCCGTACAATCCCAAATCGGTGATGAAGCTGGTGTTCTCTTGATCTGGCTCATGCATCAGGATCTGGTTGCAGCTCGAGTATACATCCATAAATGACAGTAATTCATGCCCTGTCGTTCCATCCATAAGCTGATCGAAACTGAGGAGGGGAAGCTATCTTTCGGGCAAGCTTTATTTAGACCCGATAAGCCAATACAAGTTCTCCATTTTCCACTAGATTTCTTCACTAAAACTAGGTTTGATACCATTTAGGGTAAGTTGCGTCTCGAATGAAGCCATTAGCCATTAGTTTATCCACTTGCTCTCTTAGAGCTTTGGACCGTTCAGTCCCCAAGCCGCGCCTTTTTTGCTTTACTGGTGTGAATTTGGGGTCAATATTGAGGGTGTGGTAGACGATTTTGGATGATACCTCACACATATAGGAGTGTGTCCAAGCAAATACATCCAAATTGGCACGGAGGAATTTAGCTAGCTCTGACCGCATCCTGTTTCCAAGGTGCGATACAATTTTCAAGACCCGCGTTGGGTCGGCCACTCAGATTGGGACAGACACCATCAGTTCTATCAGTGCTCCCCGATCCTCCCTTGAACTCTTCTTTTTAGGGTCTAAAGCCTTGTCGAATCGGCTATGGTCCCCGAGCCAGGGGCGGCTCTGTAATTGCTATTCTATGGGCTCCTGAATGTGGAGAGTTTTTCCTACATCGTTTCCTTTTTCCTTTCTTCTTGACTCACGCAATTCTACGATGTAGCATTCTCGAGAGGCGCTTCAGTCTCCTTTCACAATTTCAACTCCATGCTCCATAGGGAACTTCATTGTAAGGCACCATTGGGCCAATGTTATTTTGAAGTCGGCTAATGCGGGTCGTCCCAAGAAGGCATTGTATGCTGAAATTTCATCCACGATCACAAAAGTCTGAATGAAAGAGACCCTTCACCCACCCTTTCCAAGCTCCACATGTAGGTCAATTGTCCCCACCGGTTGTTTAGGTTCGTCGGTAAACCCTTGAATCTTCGTTTGGCATGTGGATACGCTTTTCATGTCAGTCTTCATCTGATCGAGAGTACGTTTGAAGAGTATCTTAACGGAGTTGCCACTATCAACCAACACCCGTCGAACTACGGCAGTCTGATTCCTACCGTCACCACCATTCGATTGAGAGTTGGAGCTTCGATCTCTTCGGTGTCTCGATTTTGGATCACTATATCGTCGTTCAAAACCCTCTGAAGCTTGGCCGAAGTTTCAACTTCTAAAGCTAAACATGATCCCTTCGGAGCGTGCTTCAACGAACCTGCATATCGCTCTATTTCCCCTCAACTTCTTTGCGCGGGGTATGATCCCCCAGATATTGTTCGAATAATAAGCCTTCGGTCAGTTCGTTTCGACCCTTCTTCACTGGTTCCCGCTTAATTCCTTCGGTTTCTAGGATGCTAAGGAGTCGTAGATTGATCGAGATTTTATGGTTGTCTTAAGTATTGCTGGAGTTTGTTATTCTGGATCAGCTCCTCAATAAGATTCTATAGATGACGGCATTTGTTTGTATTGTGGCCGTGAGTCTCGTGGAAGCAGCAGAATTTTCCCGAGCGCTTCTGTTGTTCAGTTGCTTCCTTTTTGGGGGGCTTTTTGTATTCCTCGGTCCCTTGAGTCATGAGAAAGATGTTTTCCGGTGTGTCGTTTAGGGGAGTGTAGCCTTCGGGCCAAAACCCTTTGAGCTTTTTATTGTTGCCGTTACCATTCTTCTTATTGGAGTTTTGACTCTTTCTCTTTGAAATTCCGTCTTTCCCGGTGATTCCTTCAGCAGTTCGAAAAGTGTGTGCATTTCGATTCATCGCTACATCGCTTTGCCCAACGTTCGTCGGTTGCACACTAGTCGACTTCCTTTCCAATTCTTACGCTTCCTCCAACCTTAGGTACCGACTTGCTTTACTATTGAAATCTTTCTTGGTGGCAGGTTGCTTCATCTTAATCCACTTTCCGAATTCAGTTTCCGGACGAGTTGCACGGACTAATGCCATAAAAACCATGTCTACGTTGGGGATGCTTACCTATTCATGAAAGATTTCAATGATTCGTTACGCCATTGGAACAATCCGGATAGGGACATGACGTATTTTGGTTCCGCGGTATAGAGTCTGAACTGATCAAAGAACCTTATCGTCAGTTGGTCAAAAGTAGAGATGGATCTTGATCGAAGCCTGGTGAACCGCATTGACGCAACTCCTTCGAGAAAGATAGGAAAGCATCGGCATCGAACAGTTCTGGAGGCATTAGCTTCGTCTATATACCAACTGTATTTGTACAAGTGAGGTTTTTAGTTTTTTGTTCCGTCATAGGACAGAATAATTGGCATTGTGAATTTTTATGGATACTTCTCATTCAAGATTTCATCGGTGAGGGGAGTCCAACTTGGCACAGATCCCCGTTCATCATCTCTACTTTTACTCTCCTCCATTAATTATCTAACCATATCCGCTATATATGCCTCTGATGTCCGATGGTCCTGAGGACGGCAATCAGTCACTACATCAAGTGTTTGGCTTTACAAACGGCCTTGGTGAGTGGGCTGAAACCTAGGCTCTTTTGTCTTTGGGAGAGCCACTTCTGCAGGGTCCCGTTGGTTTGCGGTTGGTCTAACTGGAACAGTTTGAGTATTCCTTGCATTATCGAATTCATTGGCATTTTCTTCCAATTTGTTGTCTTTCTCTCCGTCCTCTGAGTCGGAGAGATCCATAGCTATGTCTTCCTACGGGTCTTTGCCTCTTGATTCAAATTCTGAATAGGTTGCCTTGTGGCAAACGGAGTACCTGCATTTCCATCCACATTAAATCTTGTTGTCACCCTTTTTTGTGGTTGTTTTCTGTTTCTTCTATGTAGACCAGAAACAGAGGAATTCTCTTGTTCCATAGCAGCCGTGGGTTCAGGCATAGTCCTTGGAGCAGGAATTGACTGTAAGGTTAGGAGAGCATTAAGCTTATCCATTAATGCATTTTGGCTACTTTCCATTTTTTGGTTGATCTCATCAACCATTTTATTCAACTCATCCCTGGTGAAAATTTCGTGCTAATTGGAGGATGCTGGCGCCAGATTTTCTAAGTTAGCACCATTTACTTCAATTTGTTTGAGATTCATACCTTCTCCAGCTATTATTGGTCATACGGATCTTTCAGAGGCAGTTCTTCTTCTTCCATGGGCAATTGATTCCAAACAGCGGATTTTTCAAGAAAAGATTGAAGATCTAACTTCTGGACCTATGGGATCCAAAGTAGATAGCTAGATCCGGATCCTGAGTTGGGGTTCTCAGTGAAAGCACCAAAATGTTAACCTAAAAAATGGATCAACACCCTGCTTGAGTTTGAAAGCACTGGCCCTGTTCTGACAGAGCAATATCACAGATAACAGATATAGAAAACGAAGAGTAAAAGAAAGAAGACAGAATTTTTATAGTTGTTCAGCTGTTAATGAAGCATACGTCAACTTTATAATTTTATTATAAACTCGCTATTACAAGAAGCGTTTGATTACAAGGCTTTGATTATCCTTAGGTAGATTGAATCACAGAGTTAGAATCCACTAGAGAATCATAATAAATTCTTTTGAAGATTGTTTCGAGGAAGGTAGAGAGTGAAGAATGTTTCTAGCAGAGCTTGAGCAACCAGTCCGGAGAAAAACACGTTTATGTTGCAAGCAACGGTATTTATAGAGATCGGAGCGCTTCTGGACCAAATACGCATGTGAGTCACTTGCAGATGGGTATATGACGACCTAGAGAAGTTTAGCTCGCGATCCGAGCCAAAACCATGGATCGTTAACGATCCATGGTTTTGGCTCGGATCGCGAGCTAAACTTCTCTAGGTCGTCATATACCCATCTGATCCATAGATTTGACTCGCTCGCGAGCTAATTACTTAACTGCTCTCCCTCCATCATTTCATCATGCTTGGTCGCGAGAAACACTGCTCTATATGGATCGCTAGCGATCCATACACTTGGTATTTTCTATGCTTTGTCCTTTAGGCTCTTCCTCTTGTTTCTCTCAGACAGACCATCATAATGCATGAATCGCTGGCGATCCATAGAGTATGGATCGCTAGCGATCCAAACACTTGGTTGGTTTTTGGAGTTTGACCTGCAGAGTGCTTTCTTGGCCTTGTATCAGCGTTGTTTGTGTAGTCTCCTTGCACGTTTTTCTATTTTGATAACGATCTACTAGCTGGTCGCACTCAGCTGCTGATTGGACTGAACAACGCTGGTTTCTTGGTTTTGATTGAATTTGGTCGTTGCTTTAGTAGTACAAATTGGCTCTCGTTAACTTTTTGCCTTAGCCCTTTTTGGTTAAGTTCTAAGTCATTCTGATGTCACAGAATTGTTCTGTTTTTTTGTGAGTCCTACTGGATCAAAAACCCAAATGACAGTGGAAAGAAAAAAGGAAAGGAACTACAATTTAAATCAGAGTGGTAAAAATTAAAAGGCGTTTCAGGTGCCACACTTTTTGAAGTGCTATTGAATGCTTCCCCACACATGCGCGCTACAATCCACAGCTCCACGACTTTTATTTCTTTAATTAATTTAATAATGGTGGTTTTTTTTTATTTTCTTGCACATTTCAAATTCCTTCGCATCAAAAACATCAAAAATTGCATGCGTACAAAAGTGAAACTGACAACGGTCTAACTTATAGCAGGAAACCATGGATCTGATAACAAAATTTTACAAGCGCAAACGCAAACCTCGTTCTCTCAAGGTAGCAACTGTTTAGGCCATACTAAAACAAATAAATAAATATACCTGTTCAAAGATTCATGTCTATTCTTTTCCAAATGGAGGTGCTCAAAACAGAAGGTTAACCAATTAAAGCAGTTCAACCTTGCCCATAGTACATGATAAATTAATCATAGGGCACAGAAAATAAAGAAGAAACCAAATCTTCTAAGATACCCTAACTGTAATATTATTCTTAAAAATGAAGGATGTATCTATCAGACTGCATCACATCGGACCTTTGTTGTTCCCAAGCAACTGCCCAACTAAGTTGGTTACCTGATACAAAGACGAATATACAAAGACCGTTCAAAATCTATTTCTATTGTAATGCTTATTTACATGCTTATGTGAATCATAATGAAATAAATGGATTATCCTAAGTTTTTCTATTATGCAGGAGAAGACGTATTCCATCATCAAAATGTCATACCAGCCAATATTTTGAAACACATCGGTCAATACAACTGTTCTCACCCATATTGAGCTCGGATTCTTTATATCTGAAAACAAGAAAAGAAGATTAGAAAAAATTAACAAGCTACTGACTGATTAGTCAAAGAAAGTGTGGAAGTTTCCATACTTTTTTTCTATGCATTTGTTAAAGCAAGTATGAGTAAGCCTGCAAAAAAAAAAAAAAAAAAAAAAAAAAAAAAGAAAAAAAAAAAGAAGAACTTGAATAGTTAGTTAAGAACAAAGCATCAAATTATTTGGCCATCAGCAGTTTTCTAGGGTAAACAAACGCATGCCAGTTAAGAACAAAGATTTTTGAGAATTCAAGAAGAATACAAGATTACCACACACGCTGCATTTTTTATGTCTCTCTTTTTAACCATAATCAGTAATAATAATGTTCCATAGACCTAGCCATGTTGAACAGCCAACAAAAACATTGGTTTACTGGTAAACAATATCATAGACAGTCTCTGGAGAGGTGAACCAAGGTTGCTAAAATGCTAGTCTGCTTAGCGTTATATAAATATTTACAGACTAATGAAAAATGTTACTGCACCACTGAAGAGAGAAACTGCAAATAGAAGGTCAAATATAAAAGGATAATCAAAATAAAACTTGTGTGTTGAGCTCAGCAGCCTTTAACTGCATTAAACCAAAGCCTGGTCATGATTTGGAGATGTCCATGCGGGCGCACACACCAATGAGTGTGTGTGTCTGTGACACACACAAACATATATGTATGAAATGGAAAACAATATGTACTGCAAGTTTAATTTACTTTATAGCAAGTTTACGTTTATTTTATAGCGAGTTACTTCGGTAAAAAAATGCATATTAAAATTATAATGCTTTCGTTGTAGAAACAAGCAACGGAATTTTGGACCAAATTGTTTGGACTATAGTCTTATGTATGATATGATAGTATATTGTTATAAATGTAAACAGTTCTGTGTTAAATTATAAGAAACAGAGAATGAGTTAACACCATATTAGAAGGTTCGACTTCTTTAAATAAAAAATACAGGAACGAGTTAATCCAAATTAGAAGGTTCGACTTCTTTAAATAAGAAATACGGGAACGAATTAATGCCAAATTAGAAGGTTCGACTTCTTTAAATAAGAAATACTGTGTTTGCTTTACTGACAAAATGTAATTATTAAAAGCAGAGAGGGAAGTTATATAAGATCAAAGAAGCATCAGTGAGGAAAAGCAATTTTTACTTGGCCAGAGGTTCTCGAAGTTTTTACCCTTTTCACCTCCTCCATGCTATAATAAAAATGCGCGCACACTTGCGCGCACACACATATAGGGCAAGGATTGGCTACACCTTATTTGAAGAGTTCAAACTTATCTGACATGCCATATGATAAGAACTATATAACTACATTTGTAAGCCATGTGAACAACTAGAAAAGGCACAAAAAACGCAAGGTTTGCACTTTAGCATGTGCTTTTCTGTGCGAAATTGCAATCTTCGCATTTCTCTACTATGAATGAAACCTATCATGCCTAATCAAAGCTTCAAATTGAAGCTTTACTCTAATAATCAACTAACACTGGAAAAATGAGAAGATTTGCCCTAGTTTTGAGCAAGAGTTAAGAACATTAGAGAATAAAAACCGACCAAAGATAATAGAACAGCATTAAATAATTATCTCAATCAATTGGGTCGGCATCAAAAAAACGAACATATATTCTTTCACAAACCAAAAAAATAAAAAGCACTTGTTTTGCACTTTATGGAAAAAGGCATGCTTTTGCGCTTTTGTCGACAAATGCTCTTTGACAGACATAAAAGCATGCAACCTTTGCGTTGGGCTTCGTTTCGCTTTAGCACATTTAGGCATGCGCCTAAGAATTACCTTAAGCATTTCAGTCGGCTTCACAAAAATGGGTCTATTTTCTTTTAGAAGCATAAAAAACATGCGTGTTCCGCTATGCGTTTTGCACATTATGAAAAGGCCATGGTTTTTTTGTGTTCTATGACAAGTGCACTTTGATAGGTATGAAAACGCACAGCTTTCGCTTTGATCTTCTTTTCGCTTTAGCGCGTCTAGGCATGCACTTGCCTTGACAGCTTTGTAAGACGGTTTAAAACTCAAAAACTATTATCTACCAAGCAACATAATTTTGCTTGTTTATTTTATGTTCTCACATGGTAAAAATACTCTTACGACATATGAACCATGTTTCAAATAATCTACAATCAAAACATTTAATAATCTTACTTACTACAGTTTCTAGAACACTTGTTTGTTTGTTCATTCATATCGGTGTACTAGGTTCAAGTTGTTGAATTAGGGAACGTGATTTAGACTCATTTATCACATTCATTTGCTGACTATTATATTTCCTCCAATAGTACATCAATTTTATACCATTGGCCTAAATACAGATGAAATCGTATTATAAAAGATCTTGTTGGTTAATATGAATGGCTGAATCCACTAGTTTTAGTGGAGTTGTGATTTTCTGTTGGTTTTCTATGTTTGCATTTTCTCATTATAAATTAATGTGTAATTTATAAATATAAAAATGGTGGTTGGAAAAAAGATAACTAGAATATCTGCATTACAAATTCAAAATGCAGACGATAGTCTTACTTATTGAAAAGCTCAACTCTGTATTCCATCTCCTTTTCAGCCATCCCAAATATCTGCATTTATAATTCTTTCAATAAAAGAATTCAAAACATTAATAAACTATAGGTCCACAACAAATTAACTAGCTTAAATCGTAACCTGTTCTTTTTCAATGTTCGACGGTCCACCGTTCATCGCAGCCATTATAATCGTTAGCCTGCAAGAATGCAATTTACAAGATAAACAATATACTTTTAGAATTAACAAACAAAACAAAACAATTTTCTTGCAGCCCTAATATCATTACAGTCAATTAACTTACTCAGGGTAAAAGGTAGAAAGAAAGAAAAAACATCCAAGGTAGGAAAATATATAAGGTTCGCTCATTGTAACCTAAATACTTAAGCATGCTCCAATTTGTATAGTGCCATATTTTTAATACAATATTATTTTCCCTTACAAATTTGGGCATCCAATTTATGCTTGTTAAAGTGAACTTCTGTTTGCATTCGCTCCAAATTCCCAAAGCTTCATTCTAAAAAAAATTACAAAAATATTTCATGTTATTACTTATTTACTTGTTATTTGTATATAATCTGTGAGAACCATATGTAAATATGTAATCACCAAATAACCACTTAAATCACCATAGTATACTCCTTATACTTTCACATGTATCGATACAACAATTAAACTGGCTATTCCAATATACTAGTGCTAATTTCCAATTTCGTATAACGAAACCTTAAGATGGTAATAAACATCTTTTGTGTGTGTGCGCGCGCGCGCGTTTAGACGTTTATCAAAGTCAACCTTACTGACTTAATTTCTTATCTACATTTATATGTACTAAGCTGATAGTTTATGTGACGATCCCCTCCATATTGTTTACCATGCAATTTGTTTGAAGTTTTTATGCTGAATCGTAGCATTATAAATACTTTTCTGTTTTTTTCTGGTATTACACTCAAGTTTAACGTTAATAAAATTGCATTCCATTAGAACTTTTTCTGGTTATTAAAAAAATGGGAAGCTGCACAAAATTGAATGTAAAAAACCACGTAAAATATGCCAGTAGCTAACCCTTTCTGATATTTCATTGTACAGGATAGAAATAATGTAGCTCAAAGGGAAAGAATGGTTGCATTCTCATTTTCGAACATTTAACCTTCCTCCTTATACTTTAACTTCATCAAAAGGTTTGCTTTGAAAAAACTTTGATTTGAATCTTGTTTTGGAAATGATGCATTTGGTTATGTTTAGAAAACCTTAAACCCAAAATAATTGATAAGCCAATCTAACCTTGACTTTCGAACAAAATTAAACTATTGAAAGTTTCATGCTTTACTTTTAAATTACATGGTACACGTTGCATTTACTATGTCAGGAGTTCCTACACAACAGAAAAAAAACTTGATTATTATTATTTTTCCTTCCCAAATTAGCAAATTATTTTCATATCAGTAATTTGGTTTAATACTTAATGATCAACAGGTTTGATTATAATTGATTCTAAAATTAATTGGTTTGGTTTTCATCACACTTCGGACTTAACTGGTTTTGAAAATTTTGTATCAGTTCAGACTGAACCCATCATTTTGCTCACTGCTGCCTAAATTCTAAACTCAAATCCTTGAATCACTGTAAGTGTCTAAAATGTATTGATCCTTTCTTTAACATTGAAGTAACAATTTTGTTTATACATCTCGAAATTCATTAAGCTACAGATTTATTACAATGTTCAAAACCCTGTATAACCCAAAGCAGATTACAATACAAATTATTGTGTATAAGCATCAAAACTGTTCAGATTATTACAGGATTTCGTTATAAGCTTCAGAATTTGGTAGTACATTATATAAAAAAAGGAAAAAAAATAGAAAGGCAAAGAAAAATGGTTTCGGCATTTAATTGTGAAATATACTAGTAGTACACTTATTTTCGCTGTTTATAAACGAAAATGGTCGAAAACAAAATAAAATGATGCTCAATTAGAAAGATCATTCATCGCAAAACAGTAATCTAACACCACTAAATGACTAAGTTCAACATATTCAACAAAGAACGTACCTTTTCTATAACGCGGCTGGGATCTGGAAACAAGCATGGAGAGAAGAAGACAATTTTACAAGAGGGGCTGGCTATTTGAGAACCGGTAATTTAAAGAAAAGTTAAAATATAAATTAGTGGGCCTAAGAGAGAGTATGATGCTAACTAAGGGCCTATTCTGGACATTTACCCCTTATCGAAGATCGAAGATACACTCCATTTTTCCCGCTTCCTAATACTCAAGCAATGTTTGAAAAAAGTAATGTCAAAAGTCTTCCTATTACCCACCTCTCTCTAATATCTTACTTACCATTCAAATTTTTGATTAATCAAAATTTTAAACCCTTAAACCCAAAAAATTGTTCATATAACAACTTAGCAAAATCTCTCAATAAAGTTCATACGCAATTGATGGGAGATGACAACCAAGATGAAGATAACAATATTACATCTCAGATATGATTCTTGTTTTTTTTAACAGTTTTGAACAAAAAATTAAAGGCACTTGACATTGCTCGATGATAAACTGTCGTTTGTTCCACAGATCAGCTAGCGTTTGTTCCACGGATTTGGAAAGCCACACTACTACTTTAACTTCTAGCAAAACAAAAGGCAAACAAGACAAAGAGATGAAGTAGATTTGGAGTTTGCCATTATTACGGTCATGTCTTGTCAGGACCAACTGCCGCTTGAGCCAGCTACCACAGTCAGATAAGATTAAATTTTTGACACGGTATACTTCCATTATTGCATGCTTTTGACAAGTTGTGTACTTTAATAAAGCAGCAAAGTACCACACTTATTCTCATTTTTGTTGATTTGAACTCTGAACTTTGTACTCCTATTTAGTTGATAAGAGATTAAATCTCATATTTGTTGGTATTAACAATTATACAAATTCAGTTACAGTTCTAATGCTTAAACTATAACTTACTAGTGTGTGACCCGTACTTACGTACACGGGCATAGTATATATAACCATAATGCGATTTATATTTATAAGGCTGTAAGTATCAATATTTTTTGTTAATGTTATGTTATATTGTCATTTTTGTGTAGCAAGAATGCATCTTGAAAGTGTGTGTGATTTATATATTTTTATAATGAGTGGAATGAGGACTATTGATGTTGTTGATTATTTTTGTGTGTGATTCGTACGGAAGTTCTTTGTTTACACCTTGTTTGTACTTGCGGCTCTTTTGTCTTACTGTTGGAATTTTTTAACGGCTTTGTTATATTGACGCATATGGTTAATTCTAAGATGGTATTAATTTACCTTTCAAAGACTGTGTTACTGTTTTATTCTTTTTTCTTCTTCTTTTTCACATTTCAATGCTTTCGTGACCCATTTATGATTTATTATAATATTATATGTTCCTATAATCTGAATGGTATATGGTAGTACATAGTAGCTAGTTTAAATGTTTGTATAAATTATATAAATAGCATTAAACTTTAAATGTAAAATGGTGCTTTCATTCAACCAAATTGTTGTAGCATCATCTGTCATTTTAGTTTAGTATCATAGTAAATTACAGTGTTTTTTCCCTTAAGTAGACATTTAAATTTCGTACAGATCTCTACTTCAACCAATGCGTATATTCTACTTCAATATTGCTAGGTGTAAAATACCATATGTTATCTGAGTTGTTAATCTATATACATTAATAAATGTCCCACCCTTATATTTTTAGCAAATTTGAAATTTTAAAATCTTTACCTAAATTGTAATTTTTTTACCTCTGACAGATATGGTAGTAAAACCAGGCTCATTTTCTATCTTACTGTTGACGAACGTTAAATGTAGGATTACAGTTGCATCACTTTGCCAAAATATAAATGATACTTGCTCCACTCGTTGGTTAATATAGTTGGTCAAAATTTTCTATTTTGTTTACATTAATGACCTAATTTCACCACATAATGTTGTTATTTTACCATAATAAATAAGTCAATAATCATCGCATACTCGGTAGTTTGTAGTGTTTTAACAACTTAGTTATAACAAACGTATATTAATCGACGAATATAATTGGAAATTCAAATTGTACTGATGAAATAACTCGTGTAAATTATATATTAAGATGGTTTATGGGTATTATCTTTCTTCTTATAAACTTTTGGCGTCTTGAAAGTTAAAAGATACATGGAAGTTGAACATATATTTGGTCAATATTATAATTTTGACCTAATCTGCTAAGCACAAATGCTAGCCACATGCTTTCAATCCTGTAACTACACAGTAGCTCTAAACGGTCATTAAATTCAAATCTACACTACCGCCTTTCGGCAATCACTCAAGCCAAGGCTCAACCACTTATCTTCAGTGCACCAGACCCCTCCAAGCCTGCAAGTAATTCATCAGAGCCATATGTATCACATCAGATCCGTTCAAGACTCCATTTTCTTGTATCATGGTACATCAGAGCCTAACCCGCCCGCATCAGTACCCGTTTTCTTGTACATTTCCACTTTCATGTATCTTCCTGCATCACCGCAACAATGCATCGGAGATGAGTTTTCTTGTACATTTCCACTTTCATGTATCTTCCTGCATCACCGCAACAATGCATCGGAGATGACGGTGTGGCTTCTCTTGTACACCGCACTCCTATTCTTCTATTCTTGCTTCGGCATGCATTAACCAAAGCATGCAGCCAGGTTGCTTTACTTGTACAAAACAACTATACTTTTTTACATAATAATTTATGCGTTTCATATAGCCTGCAAATAGCCACATATAGCTTGATCCAAATCAGTGCAACAGTTTTTGCTTAATGTGTGACTCTACATCGTCCAAATATATTAGTCCCACATCATCCAAATATATTAATTGTTGTTGTATATAAGCTAAGGGGTTGATAAGGTAGTTGTTTCAATTGTGTCTAATTGAGTTGAGATGTTGCCTAACATGGTTCATTGATGAATGACATGCAATTGACAAATAATTGAAACAATTTTAACCTACTACTTCAACAACGATCCAACTGTTGCCACTTACATCTCTCTTTAAAAATATAAAGGGTATTTTGGGTATTTCAAAAAGACACGGTTGAATTCTATTCATTGAATTCTCATTATTAATAGTAAAGATGAGCAAAATTTTAAACAAATTATATTTTCGAGCATATCTCATCTTTTTTTCAACAAGATGGCAAAAAGAATCATATTCAAGATATCTTCTATATTCGAAATCATTTTAATTCTAAAATTAAGTACATGTAGTACATTGGTTGATATTACAAGGAACAAAATCCCAATATAGTATATACAGAAAACCATATATCTATATTCATAGATTACTGTATAATATGTCATTCCTAATCATTCACACTAATGCACAGATCATATTTGAAAAACAAACATAAAAAGCAAAATTAAACCATATTAATCAACTTTACTTTGAAGGACAAGTTTCTTGAAGAAGCACTATACAATTAAGAATGGTCGGTACAATATATTATAAAATGCATATCTAATATGCAAAAGTTAAAAAATTAGCATAAAAAGGAATAAAACACCAAAACATGAAAATTCGCAAAGAATAATAAAAGAGGGGAAATATCATATGACATTATTGAATGTCATTTTGTCAGAGAATCTATATGGATAAAGAATTAAAAAGAATAAACTAATTTTAATGAATACACACTATCCATGTAAAATAATTATCTCAAGATTTCTATCGAACATGATAAAGTGAGTCACTAGAATAGAAATCATGAAAAGCTTTATACTGGAACATAAAATTATAAACTGTTTCATTATGATAAAGACAGATATACCCATTGTAACTTTTACCATCATGCTAAGGAATTCAAAAAATTTCTAATCAATATATTAATAAAACCAGGGTGGCTTAAAACTCAACTTCATGTAGTAAGCAAACTAAATGTCTGACATAGTGTAAATACATTGGAAATTAACCTACAAAATAAAAGCCCAACTCGAGGATCATCAACAACCCTTCGGAAATGTTTGACCGGTACAATGTTATGAATATTAGGTTTCAAAGTTAAATACTCAACGAAAATTAGCTGCAGCTTCCTTTATCAATACTACTGCCTATTCTTTTTATTTCATTTATCAGAAAAATTATTACTTTATTGTAGCTACTAGCATAATCTATAGAGAAACTGTTCCTTTATCAATAATTTTCATCCACTCATCAATTTCTATCCCATTTTAGAATCTTTGGATATTAATTGTCAAAAAATAAAAAATATCCAGACTGCGTGAAGAATAAAGCTTGACCAGAGAAAGTCTTTGCCAAATAGTTACTACCCTACGTTGAATATGTAATTAAATTACAAACTGAACTGAAATTCAACACAAAATCGAATGCAAATAGTTTCAACCCAAATTCGTATTAAAATTCAAAATGAAGTCGAAAATTAAAAAACTCAACGTTCGAAAGAGGAAGAAAATAAGTGATTAGAATTCCGACGAAATAGTACGATCTCTGAAACAATCATTTGAACTCAAATATCACAAAATGATTTGAAATTGAAGAGAGAAAAAAAGGCGTTACCTGAGATCTTGAGATTACTTGCGGCGGAGAATGGAACCCTAAATCGGAATAACCGTGGAGGAGAATAGAAGCGTGATTGATTCGTGAGAAACGACAACTTTAAATAAAATAGCGAAATTACAGATCTCTACATGCTAGTTACTACTACCTTTGCTTGGTTGCTAAGGGCTGTTTGGCGACTTAGATAATATGAAAACTACCGCTTTTAGAAAGTCAAAAGTTCTTTTGGTACAATAATAACCGTGTAAGGTTAAATCGATAACAATACACAGATGTCCAACTTAAACAATCTGAAATATAGATAATCAATGGGGTTAATTAAGAATAAAAAGAAAAGAACAAGAAAACAAATACAGAATATCGCAGCGGAATGATAAAATATAATAAGGAAATAAACCGTCCATGAAGCTATTTATACTATAAATTTGATCTATACAACATTTATCAGAATTATATATGCGACAAAGATAAATAAATAATGCAGAAGACAACATAATGCATGAATACTAATAGTAATAACATATCAAATCTTCGTCTTCGTCCTCTAGAATAAATCTTCAATAAGTTGAAAAACTCAGGACTGACCCGAACGTAATGATTTGACAAAACACTCGAGTAAGGACTAAAATATTCTTATGTGAGTCAAATCGATATCACATATAACATGAGTGTCATGGCGTCAGAGATGTTTACGGGGTTTCACATCTCATATGCAGTGTATAACGTGCGTGCAATAACTTAAGAGATGTTACGGGATTTTCCATCTCTTAAGCATCCTTCAAAATATTTATATGGAGTAGAATACGCTATATATATAATGTCTAATCAATAAAATAAATATTTTTCTTAGCGTTAAGGCTTTACATTAATTCTCCTTAATGCGTTTTTAAGCATTGTCGTACAGTTTACATATAAAACACCAGTAAACCGTCGGTGGATAAGGATGCACCGTGATACGACAACACTGAACCAAAATCGTAAGGGTCTCGTATAAGGATAAAAGTATGACAAGGCACGTGAGGCAATGCCCAAGGTAGAATACTACCAGTTTACCCTTCCCGGCTGGTGGTAACCCCTGACGGCCTACCGCGTGCAACAATCCCAAAATCCAAAGGTGCGCACCAATCGATCACAATGTAAATAATGGTAATATGAAGAAGTGTGTCCGCTAGAGGTAGCTAGCCTCATTGACCGGTACGGTTCCTGTTTTAGTCATTTTAGATTGACAATGTCAGGCCAATCCATCATCATTCTCTTTTTTCAAATCCAGCAAACAACGCCAAATCCAACCACTTCGTTCTCGAGTCTTCTCCACGCATAGTTGTTAAAGTGGTTCCACTATTGACAAAGAGTATGCCAATAAGAGGTCCTGATCTCTTTAACTACCAAACGTCGTTTTACACACTGGTTGGTGCTTTTATATTTCAAAAACAATTTGTACTTGATACCAAAATATCATATTCGCTTCAAAATCAAATCCATTT
Organism: Allium cepa; assembly: GCA_030765085.1. Lineage (NCBI taxonomy): Eukaryota > Viridiplantae > Streptophyta > Magnoliopsida > Asparagales > Amaryllidaceae > Allium > Allium cepa. The sequence goes on from CM060940.1 coordinate 583,862,708, forward strand.
CGAAATCATCATATTTACTCAAAATATACCATTTCATTTCAAAATCATTTTCGCCTTAATATCCTGATTTCGCTTCCAAAATTGTTTTGAATTTCAATTTAGATTATAACTTTATTTTAACCCAATTCATATTTAAATCCAAGATTTAAATATAAGCAGTCCACCCTTTGACCAGTTTGAATTTTTAGAAAATAGTTTAAATAGTTAAATAGTTAAAATATTTTAATAAAAATTGGTTGAATATTGAAATGGTTTATATAGTAAAATAGTTTGGAAAATCAAAATGATTTGAATATTTAAAAATATAGATTTTTAATAGTTTATACTAAAATAATTCATTTGAAAATAGTTTCAAAATCAAACCGATTCAATTCCAAATTTCCCGATTCAAATCACTTTAAATTTCCATTTCCATTTGATCGATTCAATTCCGAATTCAAGTCGATTTTTACTTCGATTCCAAATTAATTTCGATGTCAATTCCAAATTAATTTCAATTTCAAAATAATTTCAATTTCAAATTAAAACCATTTTGATTTACATCAATTCCGAGTTCGATTTTCAAAACATCGATTCAAAACACTTAAATCAAATTTACCTTCGATACCCAATTTAAAATCCAAATTTTCAAATATAATTCAATTCCGAGCTCAATTTTGAAATATCGTTTTATATCACTTTTACTTAGTAATATTCAAAGTTCGAATAAAAGTTAAATCTTTTCAGACAAATCAATTTCTGAAATTCAAATCATATTTCGATTATGACTTCAAAATCCCAACTTCGATTATTTAAAAACAATTCCCATTACCAAATTTAAATTTCAACATTCCGAGCTCAAGTTCGAAAATAATTTGATTTCTATAAGTTTGATTTTTATTTATTTAAATCAAAATCATTTAAATAAATTTTAAATCAACAATTTTAAAATCATTTAATTTAACCAATCCGGTGTCCGTATATAATATCTATCCTATAGCCAAGTGATTAGTTATTTCAATTTAATTTCAAGGATGGATATATATCATTTTAATCCAAATCACAATGTCATAGGTATATATCATTTCAACCTATTTCTTAATTTATTTGAATTGATTCAATTTACAGTTTTATATACTGTAAATAATTTACTAGGCGATAACATGATATATATAAAATAACTAAATTTCCAATCATCCAAATACAATCACTTAGCATCCATCACAAACAATCATCTAAACAGTCAATACAATTCACAACAATTTCATAATTATTAATATCGGGTATTTTACTGGCAATTAAATTCTAATTTCAAATTTAACCGTTAATTTCAATACCTATAGTCAATTCATAGGTCAATTTCATTTTCAACTATCAGTCAATAAAATTAGATAACGTCACGATTCAAATTTAACAAACATAAAAATATTATAGTACGTCGTGAGCGTTAAAGGCACTCACCTTGATTCATTTCGATTAAATTCGAACGCATTCGAATTTAACTGAAAATCCAGTAAGCTTTAAATTCAGTCAATCCAATTCCTATGTCAAATTTGTCGATACAAACGCAACGCAACCAATCGCATCTCGATTGGACCTAAAACGAACGAGATACGATATTTTTAAGAATTCGAATATATTTAAACAATTTATATAACTTAAATTAAATTATATTACAAGACCCATCAACAAAAAGGCCCGGCCCAACTTCTTTCCCCTCTCCTTTCTTCTTCCTCCCTCTCTTCTGTTCCTTTTCACCAATGCATGCACGATATCCCTAACACGACCCTACATCCTTCGTCCCTCAACTATTTTCGAATCTGATCGACGCTGCAAACTTCTCGACCAAAACTCCGTCATCTAGTCACCACGTCGCCTCGCCTCAAGCTTCCCAGCAAACCGCAATCAACGCTTACCCCATGGTCATGCACAGTGCATGCGTGACACAAATGGTGGTCGAATTCCTCTAAAATTCGACTGTAGCTACTATTTCAATCGCTAAACCCAAAACCGACCTTCAATTTCCACATCGAGTACTCCATCATTGGATTTCCCAAGCCCTGGCCCTAACTGCTATGCGACTCAACTGTCGAGCAACTCAAATCTCGATCGCAACCCACAAATGTTATACCAGATCGAAGTACTTCACAAATCTTAATTTTTTAAACTGGCTTCAGATTTTTTTTTATTGAGTATTCATTTAGAAATGAATTTTTAAAGTCATGATCTTCTTCCTTTTTTGTGAACTTGCAAATGAAGATAAAGGAGAACACATATAAATAAGAGAGGCAAGAAACGAAAGTCAACGATGTAGGGTGGCTTGCTATAGGCAATAGGGCGGCTGGTTCAGTAAAAAATTTGGGCTTATATGAAAGAACGTGGGTTGCTAGTCCAATCAACATATATCTATTATTTTAAATTCGAAAATATCTAGCTAAAATTTCGGATCCCAACCGAGGGGTGCTGCCAGGTGCTCATAATGTTAATCTCTATTCTGAACGCAATGGAACAAGTTTCGAGTCCCAATTCAATCCTATGAAGAAGATAGCTTTTTGGACCCAATTACAATATTAAATTTTCGATATTAAATTCAACGCATTTCTATCCCGTAAGATCAAATGATATCCAAATGCTACAAAATTTGAAATCCGATAATAATTCACTGTTACGGATGCAATAGAGCCGGTTTCGTTGAAATTCGAGACTATTCCCCGGAAGCTATTTTTATATGTTAATTTAAACGAGTAATTTTTAAAATCAAGTAAATCGCTTTTAAATTCAATTTAAAAGTTATATTACCTTCGTTCTTATTAATATAAATTTAACAAGGCTTTAAATTATTTTTATCAAGCTTAAAATCCAAGATTCAATTATTTAAGTAAATTCCAATTATTAAATTTAAAAATTAAATTATCCAATAAATCATTATATTTGAAATTCAAGTTGTAAATCTATAAAATTAACTTTTAAATATTTAGAATTAATTAAATATTTCAATTTCCAATAACCAAAATTCTGGGTCGTTAATTCCTCTCCCCTTAAAAGAATTTCGTCCCCAAAATTGCCAAGGTAAGAAGAATGACCTTAAAACCCATTAACTTTTCCCAAACAACTAATAAAGAAATTATTCCTTTATCAATAATTTTCATCCACTCATAAATTTCTACCCCATTTTAGAATCTTTATATATTAATTGTCAAAAAACAAAAAATATCCAAACTGTGTGAAGAATAAAGCTTGACCAGAGAAAGTCTTTGCCAAAAAGTTACTACCCTACATTGAATATGTAAATAAATTACAAACTAAACTAAAATTCAACACAAAGTCGAACGCAAATAGTTTCAACCCAAATTCTATTAAAATTCAAAATGAAGTCGAAAATTAAAAAACTCAACGTTGAAAGTCTACAGGGTGGATCGTGTAATGTATATGCAAGTATATGTGATGAAATATATATAATGTAACTAAAGTAATATTAATCTAAGTAAATATAGAATAAGCGCACTAGGATTTTATACTGGTTCGGACCTCCCATCCTACGTCCAGTCCTAAAGCTCCTCTTTGGAATTCAACTCTCAAAAACCCTCGCTTCGCTCGAAGGAATAGGCTTAGTTACAATAAGTTATTCTTGCCAAGTGTGTGTTCTAGTATAACAGGATGTTGACTAATTAGTATAATTACTTTCAATATATATCTAAAGAATATGGTCTGAAGAACTGAGTATATGGAAAAGTGAATACAAGTATAGATTGATAGAGATCAAGAATATAGTATAGAATATGGAATTAGAAAGTGTAAGTAAGTAAGATGTGTAAGTAATGTACTGTTCTCTTGATTCTTGATGTTATATATAGTTGTAGATAAGTATCTTGAGTAGTTGCATCCATTAATGAGTGCTATATAGTTGCTTCTGTTGATGATGAAGAGTTGCGACGAAGAGAAGTGAAGATGTCCATTCGTATGTGGCAGTTGAAGTTCATGTCTGAAATTCGAGTTTGAATTCAGACGTCTGGTATTTGTATCAGACGTCTGATACTATATATTTTTTGTACATGGTAGATTTTCAGACGTCTAAGAGCTATTACCAGACGTCTAGTTTAGCCAGTTTGTTGTTCTAGAAGACTTTTTCAAATGTTTGGCTTGTGCACCCAGACGTCTAATATGGTGCATATCAGTTTTTGTGCACTTTTGTTGTTGCTTCTTTGTACCTATTGACTTGTAGTCTCTTGTAGTGTCCTTTGAGCTTTGTTCTTGTCTTTCTAGTTATATTGTTCTAGCAAGTACCTGTATATATAAATATATATGTATATTCGATTTCTATTGTATAGTTGCTGTCATCGAAACCGTATATTGGATTTCCTAACATTCTCCCCTTATTGATGATGACAACAATACAATATACTTAGATATAATTTTATAAATCTCCCCCTGAATATGTGCTTCCCATTATTTCTCCCCCTTTGGCATTATCAAAAAGCATTAATAATTTTTAACTTAGACATCATGTTCATACCATTTAATATTTACCAATTGTCAGAAGGTTATATGAATATACACAGAAATAACAAACCAAAAAGCACTTTTCATTAAACATATTGATTGATTACATGCATAGATTATTGATTGTAATACAAAAGATGGAATCTAAAAAATCTTTTCGGGGAAGTTTTAGCTGGAGCATCTCCTTCATCTTCATTCTTGGAAGAATTAGCTTATTTTTTAGGAGATGTTGGAGTGTGTTCGAGAGGTTCTTTTTCCTCTTCAAACAGTTTAAATTATTTTGAAGTAGGAGGAGAAGGAACTGGAGTTGGCCAATCTGCCGAAGGTGGTGTAGAACCGCGAACTCGTTGAAGAACCTCTTTGAGAATGGGTAATGTTGTTGAAAGCGATGCTTCAAATGTGGCTAGGCATGAAGCAAACGTTATTTCAAAACTATCAATATGCTTAGCCAATAATTTTTGATTTTGTGATAGAATATGTTGACTTTGGAGAGTTAAGTCACGAATACTCCCATTTGGATTCGTCTCAATGCGAGTATCCAAAATGTCTTCTTGGCACGAATAATCAAAAGGTGCAGATGGAGAAGGAGTATTCTCATGATGTCGCTCTACTTCTTGTGATGGTTCAGGTTGTTGATGGGGTAGAAGCCTAGCTTGACTATCTTGACGACGTTGCGTCCATTCTTCAAATGATATAAAATACGGAGGATTTTCTGGTAAGTGCATAAGAGAGAAAAACTTTGTGGAAGCATACTTTGGAGAAATCTCTTCAAAAGTTGATAAATACGATGAGATGTTATGAGTTTCAGAAGACGCTTGATATAGGTAGGGTAGATGATAGATGGGCGTGATCGAGTCCAATAATGTTTGAGCTCGTCAAATACAAATTTCGCCCAATTAACCCTCGTTCCACTGAAGATAGCATATAGAGCCTTGTGCTCTAACTCTGTGATTCAAGGCGAGGAATGATAGTGTTGATAATCATTCTAGTGAGAAGTATCGCCTTAGGTCTTAAATATTTTAATGCAAATCTAGGCGTTTCATCTTCCCATATCTAATGAGTAATATTATCTTTAGGTTTAAGGCGCATATCCGGGATGTTATACAAGTCTTCTCTGGAGTCGGAACATCCTAAAGTATGGCCTATTATTCCTGGAGTTAGACGGATAGTATTGCCGTAAACACTTGACCAAAGCCAATTATCTTCATTTTCTGTGTTCCATACGGCAGTGCTATCGAGGTTAGCATAGAAAAGAAATATGGCAAGCTGGTCGATTTGGATATTATTGGGATTGAAGGAAATCAAAGTTTCTAACCCAGCATTTTCGAACATTTCGTCCAAATCATACATTGGGAACTTAAGCAAATTATAAAAAGGACCTGTATGTAGCTTCTTCTTTTGAATGTCTTCGTATCTTTTGATTGAATGTGGTACGCGATTTATTCATCTCTCAATTTGATCATTAGAACATACTTACAGGTTGGATGAAGTAGCTTGATCTTGCTTGCGTTTAGAGATTTTAGGGTTTTTCGTTTTAGTTGCCATGAGATTCAAGCGTGTTTGAAGGAGAAAGCGACTTGGAGAACTAGGGGATTGAATTTGCAGTAGAAACTAAATGATGGTGAGAAAAGTGAAAAAAATAGATGTTATAAGGTCAGTTAAGAGTGTCGATTGAATTTCAAACGTCTGGAAGGTGAATTAGACGTCTGATTTGACCTAGAATGAAGATAGTACGTATGTTCAAACGTCCGGTTGTTGGTAGTAGATGTCTGGAATAGATCGAGTTGTAAATTTTGGAAGGCAGAGAGTTTTGTCAGACGTTTGGATGTAGAATCAGACATCTAGAATAGGCTGAAGTGTAATTTTTAAGACAGATAGTTTTCTCAGACATCTGTATATAATATCAGACGTCTGAAAATGGCCTGAGTTTGTATCTTAAGTAGGCAGAGACTTTGTTCAAATGTCTGGCCACTATTTGAGACATCTAAAATAGACTAGTTTGTGATTTTTATCAAGGAGAGATAATTTTCAGACGTTTGAAAGTTTATATCAGACGTCTGATACATGCACAGTATAAAAAAAATGGTGTCTCATAAAGGTGTCAGACGTCTGAAGACATTGTCCAGACGTCTGAAATGTGCAGTATGTCTAAAAATAAAATTTGGAGGTTGTTGCTTTTTTTGAGATATTTTTTAGTGAAACATAATATTATTAGTTTTTGAAAACAAATACAAATATATATTGATGAAAATATAGTGAGAATAAATAAATTTATTTAGATGAAGATGGAGCATTGCGATCTTCAGAGGGGCTATCCTTCCATGGCTTGAGTGGAGACCAAATATTTCCACGTTCGTTGGTTCTTGGGGAACCAGAAAATTGCCAAGGTGGAGGATTCCAAGGTGTATGATAAGATGCAGAAGGATCCAGAGAACTGTAAGGAATCGAAAGTGGTTCATGTACATCCTTCTTTCGTGAATTGCAAAATTTGATCGCTACTTGCTCTAGAAAACTTAGTCGTCGCGCAATGACTTTTTATTCAAAGTATAATTCTTGTTGTAAATCTATTTTTTGCTTTTGGTAATGATGTATCTCATCGATTTTCTCCTTGGTGTTAGGAGAGACAAATAGAGATCGTTTAGACCTCTTTTTATTGGGAGTGAATTCGATGTAGTAGGAGGACCACTTATAGGTCGGCTCTTGACCTGATGTACGAGTAGGAAGTCAATGAGGGGTACCTTCTGAACTATCCGATGTTGGTGTTGAGAAGGAGAGATGAGAATTATCGGAAGACATGTTTTTGTTTCTTTTGTTTTTGAAAGGAGTATGAATTCTATGTTTGATAAAAAGAGAGGCTATTTATGTATGTTTTAAAAGGTTAAACATAGTTAATTGCAGAAAACAAATTTCCTAAAAATTGTTGATTATTTTTAAAATTTTGATTTGTGGAAAAATGTTTTTAACCAAAGATAGAATGAATGAAATGTAGTATTAGCTAAGAAGATCAGTAAGAGAACATATTCCTAAATCGAGTCGCAGTTTAACAAACGTTTGTTCATTTAGTGGTTTTGTGTAAATATATGCTATTTGATTTTCCGTATTTACGTATTCTAATGTAATAATTCATTTGTCTACATTATCACGTAAAAGATGATGTCGTATATCTATGTGTTTAGTACGTGAGTGATTTATAGGGTTTTTTGATAGATTTATCGCACTCTTATTATCACAATATATTGGTGATTTATCGATAAATTTTCTGAAATCTTTATGCGTTTGTTGCATGTAAATCGCTTGTGCACATGCTAAGGCCGCTGAAATTTATTGGGCTTCGCAAGTGGATAAAGAGACACAATTTTGCTTTTTGCTAAACAATGAAACTAGTGATTGTCCGATAAAGTGACACGTTCCACTAGTACTCTTATGATCCGTTTTACATCCTCCGAAATCAGCGTCGCTATATGAAACAAGTTCAAATGATGATCGCTTAGGGTAAAATAAATCGTAATCCCTAGTACTAGATAAATAACATAAGATACGTTTAACAGCTCTTTGGTGAGACTCTTTTGGTTTTGCTTGAAATCGGGCACAAAGACATACGCTCATCATAATGTCGTGTCGACTAGCCGTCAAATAAAGTAAAGAGCCAATCATACTACGATATAATTTTTCATCAAAATCTTTTCCGTTACCATCTTTTTCCAAGTGAACACTAGCACTTATTGGTGTTGGTTTGCTTGAAGTTTTATCCATTTCAAAACGACGTAATAGATCATTACAATATTTTTCTTGATGAATAAAAATACCATTTTCAAGTTGTTTTATTTGTAAACCTAAAAAAAATTCAATTCACCCATGTGAGATATTTCAAATTCGTTTTTCGTAGTATTTGAAAATTGAGTACAAAGATTTTCGTTAGTTGAACCAAAAATAATATCATCTACATAGACTTGTACAACTAAGATGTTATTTTCTCGTTTAATAAATAAGGTCGCATCTATTTTACCTATTTGAAAAGCAGATATAATTAAATGATTCTTAAGACGTTCGTACCAGGCACATAGGGCTTGTTTTAAACCATATAAGGCTTTGTGTAATTTAAAAACATGATCGGGATATTTTTCGTGAAAAAACAATGGAGATTGTTCAACATATACATTTTCTTTAATAAAACCATTTAAAAAAGCACTTTTGACATCCATTTGAAATAATTTAAAATTATGATGAATTGCAAAAGCAAGTAATGTAAGTATGGCCTCGAGTCTTGCTACTGGAGCAAAAGTTTCATCGTAGTCGATACCTTCTTCTTGATTATAACCCTGAGCGACTAAACGTGCATTATTCCTAAATATATTTCCATTTTCATATGCTTTGTTTTTAAGTACCCATTTGCTTCCAACAACTGATTGATTTTTTGGTCTTGGTACTAATTCCCAAACATTATTATATTCAAATTGATTTAATTCTTCTTCCATGGCTATTATCCAAAAATTATCGTTTGAAGCTTCTTTATAGTTTTTTGGTTCAAAATTTGACACAAATGCTATATGACTTATTTGGTTAAGTTGATTTCTAATTACTCCGGAGTTAAGATCCCCAATGATATTATCTTTTGGATGATCTTTTAGAATATTAGGAGATGACATTAAAGTATTATTTTGTGCGTTTGTCTCATTATTAGATGAGTATATTGTATTTGTTATTGGAATAATTTCTTCATCGTCATTATGATTAAGAAAATTTTCATCGAATGAAACATGTAAACTTTCTTCAATTGTGTTAGTACGTTTATTAAAAATTCTATATGCCTTGCTATGATCCGAATATCCAACGAAGATTCCTTCATCTGCCTTCAGGTCGAGTTTTTCCAAATTATCTTTTGTATTAAGTATAAAATATTTTGATCTGAAAGTTTTAAAGTATGATACTTTAGGTTTTCTTTCAAAAAAATTTCAAAACAAGTATGTTTAGTCATAGGTCGTATGGTTACTCGATTCAAAACATAACAATAGTTTCAGCCTAAAAATGTTTTGGTAAACCACTACTATTTAATAGTGTTCGTGCACATTCTTGTAACGTACGATTTTTTCTTTCTACTACACCATTTTATTGAGGTGTGCGGGAAAAAGAAAAATTATGACTTATGCCGTTTTTATTACAAAAATTAGTAAAAAGATCATTTTCGAATTCTCCACCGTGATCACTTTCAATATTCTTGATTTTCAAATCCATTTGAGTTTTAATTCTTTTAGCAAAAATTTTAAACATACCAAAGGTGTCACTTTTATGTTGTAAAAATAAAGTCCATGTATATCTTGAAAAATCATCAACTATTATGAAAACATATTTGTTGTGATTTATAGATCGTGCTTGAGTTGGTCCAAATAAATCTAATAATTCTAATGGTTGTTTTGTAGAGTATTATTTTAGATTTAAAAGAGCTTTTCTTTAATTTTCTGATTTGACAATCGTCACATAAATTTCCTACTTTATAATTTATTTTAGGTAAATCTCTAACTAGCTCGTATTTTGCTAATTTATTAATATATTTAACATTAATATGACAGAATCAATTATGCCATAACCATGAATCATCATGTTCGGCGGTTAAGCGTAAGTTTGATTTTCGATTTATATTCATATTTAAGACATAAATATTTTTGTTTCTAAAAACCCTCAAAGATAAGTTGTTTGTTATTGTCAAAAATATTACGTCTACCTTTTTTGAGATTAGTTTGAAAACCTTTATCTTATAATTGACTAATGCTAAGTTGGTTGTGTTTTAACTTTTCTACCAACAAAACATTTGTAATAATAGGAGAGTTAGAAATACCAAAGTTGATGACTTCTCCGATGCCAACGACATATTCTTTTGAGTTATCTTCAAAAGTTACTGGTCCACCATTGATGTATGTTATATTTGATAACATTTTTTAGTTTTCAGCCATATGCTTGGAGCATCCACTATCAAGCATCTATTCCTCCTTATTTTTTATTTGGGTACCTGCAATATAAAAGATGATTTAATTGGTACACATGTACTTTATTAGGGTCCTAAATGTTAGGAGGTGTAGGTAGCCATACCCAAGAAGGTTTGGTACCTTTATGAACATAATTTTCATTATAGACTACATTATCTAAAAATTGTTAATATGTTTTTGTCTAATCAAATTATTATTTGTCTTAGGAATCCAAATTTTTATATTTTTGGTATTCGATTAGACTTAGGTGATCTTTTGGTCTTTTGATAAATAAAACTACATTTCTTAATATTATTCCCTTTTTGTTTAGGAATATTTTTAAATCCTATTCCATTTCTATTACCTGGCGGTTTTGAAGTTTTGATGAGATTTTCCAAATCTTGTTTTCCTTTATTAAATTTTGAAACATTATTTGTAATTTTATCTAATTTTTCTTTTAATTCAACATTTTCAATTTTCAATGTTTCTATATTATTTTCAAGTTGATACTTTCTTTTAATAAATTATCCTTTTCTAGTTTAACTTTTCCAAAATCAATAGATATAGTCTCATTTTCTACTAAGTTACTTTTATTTTTTTCTTGAGACGATTCTAGTTCCTCCTCTAAAATAATTTTTTCATCTTTTGACATTCCTATTTCAAGTTCTAATCTATTTATTTTGGCTATGTGTTCTTTATTCAATTTTTTAATTTGTCTAAACTTATCATCTAACTCTATGCTAAGCTCTAATAATTCATCATAGCTAAATTCGGGACATACCTCATCAGTTTGTGCCATAAAACGTACATTAGCTTGTTCTCCGTCACTATCGTTGTCACTGTCTGATGACGATGAAGAGTCTATATCATCCCATGTTACTTTGAAAGCTTTCTTCTTTTTGAAATTTTCAAATTTCTTCTTCTTTTTATCATTGTTGAACTTGCGACAATCTTTCTTCATATGTCAAACTGATCACATTTAAAGCATTTAATTGACGTTTGATTTGTTGAGCTTGATTTTCCTTCTTTCTGAAATCTGGTCATTTTTCTAAACTTCTTGAATTTGTTGTATTTTTTGGCAATAAATAGGATTTCTTCTTTGTCTAAGTCGGAGTCTTCATTTGTTGCTGGAAATGCTATGTTTTTCTTCTCCGAATTTTGTTATTTTCTTACCTGCAGTTTAGCTTCATAGAACATTAAATTTCCTATCAATTCTTCAACTAAGAGTGTTGAGAGGTCATTAGCTTCTTCGATAGATAACACTTTCCTTTCCCATTCTGGAGTTAAAGAATTGAGCATTCTAGATACTAAGTCAAAATTTGTGAATTTGACTCCAAGTGCCATTAAATCGTGTTGAATAGTTTGGAATCTAGAGTACATGTCCGCTATAGATTCATTTTGTTTCATTTTAAATGATGAAAATTGACTTTGTAAAATTGAAATTTTAGTTTGTTTAACATTGTTTGTGCCTTCGTGTGTAACTTATAAAGTACGCCAAATACCATATGCAGTGTTACACAACATAACTCGTGAAAATTCATTCTTATCTAATGAACAAAATAAAACATTCATAGCTTTGGCATTATTAGAATCTGCGGTTTTTTGAGCATCATTCCATGTGTTTATAGCAGTGTTAGGTGCTTTATTTTGAGTGGCCGATCAAATTTCTAATCCATTAGGTTTCATAAAAATTCTCATACGTATTGACCAATATGCGTAATTAGAACCATTAAAAAGTGGGGGACGTGCTGTGGATTGTCCTTCTTGAAAAATACTTATCATATTAAAGTGATTCAAATACATGATACTGTACTTTGATCAAACCTTGCGCTGATACCAATTGAAAGTTGACAAGGTGGACCGCGTAATGTATATGCAAGTATATGTGAGAAAGTATATATGATGTAAGTAAAGTAACATTAATCTAACTAAATATAGAATAAGCACACCAGGATTTTATACTAGTTCGGACCTTCCGTCCTAGGTCCAGTTCCGAAGCTCCCCTTCAGAATTCTACTATCAAAAACCCTCGCTTCACCTGGAGGAATTGACTTGGTTACATTAAGTTATTCTTGCGAAGTGTGTGTTCTAGTATAACACGGATGTTGACTAATTAGTACAATTGCTTCCATTATATATCTAAAGAATATGGTCTATGAAGAACTGAGATATAGAAGAGTGAATACAAGTATAGATTGCTAGAGATCAAGAATATAGTATAGAATATGGAATTAGAAAGCGTAAGAAAGTAAGGTGTGTAAGTAAAGTACTGTTCGCTTGTTTCTTGATGCTATATATAGTTGTAGATAGGTATCTTGAGTAGTTGCATCCACCAATAGTGCTCTATAGTTGCTTCTGTTGATGATGAAGAGTTGCGATGAAGAGAAGCAAAGATGTCCATTCGTGTGTGGCAGTTGAAGTTCATATCTGAAACTCGAGTTTGAATTCAGACGTCTAGTGTTTGTATCAGACGTCTGATACTATATATTTTTCATACATAGTAGAGTTTCAGACGTTTGAGTGCTATTACCAGACGTCTGGTTTAGCCCGTTTGTTGTTTTAGAGGACTTTTCCAGACGTCTGCATTGTGCACCCAGACATCAGATATGGTGCATATAAGTTTTTGTGCACTTTTGCTATTGCTTTTTTGTACCTATCGACTTGTAGTCTCTCATAGTATTCTTTGAGCTTCATTCTTGTCTTTCCAGTGATGTTGTTCTAGCACGTACATGTATATATAAATATATATGTATATTCGATTTCCATTGTATAGTTGTTGTCATCAAAACCGTATATTGGATTTCCTGATAAACGTTCGAAAGAGGAAGAAAATAAGTGTTTTGAGTTCCGACGAAATAGTATGATCTCTGAAATAATCATTTGAATTCAAATATCATAAAATGATTTGAAATTGAAAAAAAAGCATTACTTGAGATCTTGAGATTACTTGCGGCGGAGAATAAAATCCAGAATTGGAAGAACCGTAGAGGAGAATAGAAGCGTGATTGATTCAGAAGAAACGAAAATGGTAAATAAAATAGCGAAATTACAGATCTCTCCATACTACTACTTTTGCTTGGTTGCTAAGTGCTGTTTGGCAACTTAGGATGATAAGAAAACTGCTTCTGCTTTTAGAAAGTCAAAAGTTCTTTTGGTACAATAACTGTGTAAGGTTAAAATCGACAATAATCCACACATGTCCAACTTAAACAATCTGGAATATAGATAATCAACGGGGTTAATTAAGAACAATAAAAAAGAAGAAGAAACAAATACAGAATCTCGCAGCGGAACAATAAAATGCAATAATCAAATAAACAGTCCATGAAGTTGTTTATACTATACATTTGATTATAATCTATACAATATTTATAAATATTATATATACAGCAGGGATAAATAAATAATGAAGCAGACAACATGATGCAGGAATACTAATAGTAATAATATACCAAATCTTCATCTTCGTCCTCCAAAATAAATCTTCAATAAGTTGAAAAACTCAGGACTGACCTGAATGTAATGAATTGACAAAACACTCGAGTAAGGACTAAAATATTCTTATGTGAGTCAAATCGATATCACATATAACATGAATGTCATGGCGTCAGAGATATTTACGGTGTTTTACATCTCCTATCCAGTATATAACGTGCCTGTAATAACTTAAGAGATGTTACAGGGATTTTCCATCTCTTAAGGATCCATTAAAATATTTATATGGAGTAGAATACGCTACATATGTAATGTCTAATCAATAAAATAAATATCCTTTGTAGTGTTAAGGCTTTACATTAATCCTCTTTAACGTGTTTTTAAGCATTGTCATACAGTTTGCATATAAAACACCAGTAAACCATTGGTGGATAAGGATGCACCGTGATACGACAAGACTAAACCAAAATAGGGGTCTCGGATAAGTATAAAAGTGTGACAAGGCACGTGAGGCAATGCCCAAGGTAGGATACTACCAGTTTACCCTTCACGGCTGGTGGTAACCCCTAACGGCCCACCGCGTCCAACACTCCCAATATCCGAGGGTGCGCACCAATCAATCACAATGTAAATGATGGTAATTCAAAGAAGTGTGTCCGCTAGTGGTAGCTAGCCTCATTGACCGGTAAGACTCATGTTTTAGGCATTTCGAATTGACACAAGTGTCAGGCTAATCCATCATCGTTCTCTTTCTTCAAATCTAGCAAACGATGCCAAATCCAACGACTTCGTTCTGGAGGCTCCTCCGCATACGTAGTTGTTAAAGTGGTCTCAATATTGACAAAGAGTATGCCAATAAGAGGCCCCAGTCTCTTTAACAACAAAACATTGTTTTACACACCGGTTGGTACTTTTATATTTTGAAAACAATTCATACTTGATATTAAAATATCACATTCGCTTCAAAATCAGACCCAATTCGAAATCATCATATTTACTCAAAATATACCATTTCATTTCAAAATCATTTTCGCCTTAATATCCCAATTTCGCTTCCTAAATTGTTTCGAATTTTAATTTAGGTTATAACTTCATTTTAACCCAATTCATATTTAAATCCAATATTTAAATATAAACATTCCACCCTTTTGACGGATTGAATTTTTAGAAAATAGTTTAAATAGTTTTAAAATGGTAAAATAGTTAAAATAGTTTTATAGAAAATAGTTTGAGTATTGAAATGGTTTATTTAGTAAAATAGTTTGGAAACAAAATAATTTGAATATTTAAAATATAGATTGTTAATGGTTTATACTAAAATAATGCATTTGAAAATAGTTTCAAAGTCGAACCGATTCAATTCCAAATTTCCTAATTCAAATCACTTTAAACTTCTATTTCGGTTTAATCATTCAGTTTCGATTTCAAGTCGAATTTTACTTCGATTCCAAATTAGTTTCGATGTCAATTTCAAATTAATTCAAATTCCAATTTAAAATTAATTTCAATTACAATTCCAAAATAATTTCAATTTCAATTTTAAACCATTTCAATTTATATCAATTCCGAGTTTGATTTTCAAAACATCGATTCAAACACTTAAATTAAATTTACCTTCAATACCCAATCTAAAATCCAAATTTTCAAATATAATTCAGTTCCAAGCTCAATTTTGAAATATCGTTTTATATCACTTTTACTTAGTAATATTCAAAGTTTGAATAAAAGTTCAATCTTTTCAGGCAAATCAATTTCTGAAATTCAAATTATATTTCGATTATAACTTCAAAATCCCAACTTCGATTATTCAAAAACAATTCCCATTACCAAACTTAAATTTCAACATTCCAAGCTCAAGTTCGAAAATAATTTGATTTCTATAAATTTGATTTCTATAAATTTGATTTTTACTTCTTTAAATCAAAATCACTTAAATAAATTTGAAATCAAAATTTTTAAAATCCTTTAATTTAATCAATCTGTTGTCCATATATAATTTTGTATCCTATGGCCAAGTGATTGTTATTTTAATTTAATTTCAGGGATGTATATATATCATTTTAATACAAATTACGGTGTCACAGGTATATATCGTTTCAACATATTTCTTAATTTATTCGAAATAATTCAATTTACAGTTTTATATACTGTAAGTAATTTACTAGGTGATAACAGGATGTGTGTATATATATATACACACAAAATAACTAAACATCCAATCATCCAAATATCAATCAATTTGCATCCATCACAAACAATCATCTAAACAATCAAAACAATTCACGACAATTTCATAGTTATTAATATCGAGTATTTTACTGGCAATAAAATTCCAATTTCAAATTTAACTGTCAATTTCAATACCTACAGTCAATTCATATGTCAAATTCATTTTCAACTAACGGTCAATAAAATTAGATAACTTCATGATTCAATTTTAACAAACATACAAATATTATAGTACGTCGTGAGCGTTAAAAGCACTCACCTTGATTCTAGTCGTCGCTTTTGCGTTCTAGTTTTGATTAAATTCGAACATGTTCGAATTTAAAGGAAAATACAGAAAGCTCTAAATTCAGTCAATCCAATTCCTATGTCACATTCGTCGATACGAACGCAACGCAACCAACCGCGTCTCGATTGGACCTAAAATGAACGAGATATGATATTTCTAAAAATTTGAATTTATTTAAACAATTTATATAATTTAAATTCCGCAAAAAGGCCCGGCCCAACATCTTTTCCCCCTCCTTTCTTCTTCTTCCTTCATTTCTTCTGTTTCCTTTTCACTGATATGTGCACGACGTCCCTGACACGACCCTACATCCTTCATCCCTCAACTATTTTCGAATCCGATCGATGCTGCAAACTTCTCGATCAAAACTCCATCATCTATTCACTACATCACCTCACCTCAAGTTTCCCGCAAAATGTGATCAAGCTTGCCCCATGGTTGTGAAAAGTACACATGTGACACAAATGGTGGCCGAACTCCTCCAAAATTCGACTGTAGCTGCTATTTCAATCGCTAAATCCAAAACTGACCTTCAATTTCCACATCGAGTACTCCATCGTTCAATTTCCCAAGCCTTAGCCCAAACTACCATGCGACTCAACTGTTGAGCAACTCAAATCTCTATCGTAACCCGCAAATGCTCGAAGTACTTCACAAATCTTGATTTTTGAAACTGGTTTCAGATTTTTTTGTTGAGTATTCATGTGGATATGAATTTTTAAAGTTAGGATCTTCTTCCTTTTTTTTATGAACTTGCATATGAAGATAAAGGAGAACACGTATAAATAAGAGAGGCATGAAAAAAAGGTCAATAATATAGGGTGGCTTGCTATAGGCAATAGGGTGGCTGGTTCTACAAAAAAATTAGGCTGATGTGAAAGAATGTGGGCTGCTAGTCCAATCAACATTTATGTACATTATTTTAAATTCGAAAATATCTAGCTAAAATTTTCGGATCTCAATCGAGGCATGCCACCAGGCATTCATAATGTTATATCCCTATCCGAACACAATGGAACAAGTTTCGAATACCAATTCGATCGTATGGAGAAAATAGCTTTTTGCATCCAATTATAATATTAAATTTTCGATATTAAATTCAATGAATTTCTATCTCGTACGGTCAAATGATAATCCCAAATTCTACAAAATTTGAAATTCGATAATAATTCACTGTTACGGATCCAGTGGAACTGGTTTCGTCGAATTCCAAGATTAGGCCCCAGAAAGCTATTTTTATATGTTAACTTAAACAAGTTATTTTTAAAATCGAGTAAATTGCTTTTAAATTCAATTTAAAAGTTCTAACCTTCATTCTTATTGATATAAATTTAATAAGCCTTTAAATTATTTTTATTAAGCTTAAAACACAAGATTCTATTATTTAAGCAAATTCCAATTATTAAATTTAAAAAATAAATTACCCAATAAATCGTTATATTTGAAATTCAAGATGTAAATCAATAAAATTAACTTTTAAATATTTAAAATCAATTAAATATTTCAATTTCCAATAACCAAAATTTTGGATCATTATAACTATAATTTATAAGTCAAGTGGACAAAATGCCAATATTAATAGAAATTTAATTTTTTATATAACTTTTTGGCTTTTATCTTGGAATCTTGAAACAAAGTGTAACATGATTCAAATATTCAGAAGTATACATTACAATAATTAACTAATACCACAAAAAAATTAATATTTCATAATATAAATCGTAAAATATACGTAAAATGAATCAAAACACAATACAAATACTTGCATGGTGTCCATACGTAAACAAAGCAACTAAGTCCATTTTAAGTTACAAAATCAAAATAATAAACAACACAGCAAACCATATGATAAATGCATGTTAATCTTTTACACAAATGTCAAGCTTTATAGGAAAAATATTGGAAGGCGATATAACTTCTAAAAGTGTACTAAACCTAAAATGGAAAATGATAAAATGCCATCATGCTTCTATGGATTTGTTCCCTTTTGTTGTTGAAGTCTTGTCTTCCTCCTTGTGTTAAATCTACTTCAGTTGAACTTTGATTAGATTCAAGATTGTTTTCTTCGAATAAGATCAAATCATTGTCTTGGAATTCTTCAAAAATCTCATCATCCAAAGTGCTTTCTAATGTAGTTGTGATTTACACATGCAACTATAATAATATTACGTTGTTTGCGAAGATTGCACGACAACATCATTTTCAAAATAAGAAAACATGCTTTAAGAACACCAAAAAAACACTCGATGATAGTTCGTAAAGATGAGTGGGCTTGAGTGGAGTGCTTTAAGGTGGAGATTTGGTAGCGAATCCCTGCCCAACTACGTATGAAGTGAGAAATAACAGCCTAAACCAATTGCAGAACTTCTTTAGTATGCTCTAAATGAAGGCTAGAGGAAATGCTTGCCAAGGTAGAGAACTGTTAGAGTGAGTACATAGATTGGATTATGAATAGTCCCAAATCAAAAGATATTCTAAAAGAAATGAGCATATATATGAGAATGGTAGCATGTAACGAAAAGGGATTCCTTTTATTACAGTAAATGTTGCCATGAAAATATATGTGCTCTAAGGGGATGTAGGGATATCTAATCATGACATTGGTACCAAAAAAGTTCGTTTAGTGGTCTTGATTCTTCTATATTAAATGAAGTGTGCGCAATACGAAGATGCGAAGGGGTGCCAAAAATTTCACCAAGGTAAGTCACTGCAATGATTTCTTTCTCCTTTGTATGAGGCTAAAAACCCAGTCATATTAGCATATCCCGAATCGACCAAATAAAATTTTCGTATCGAACAAAAGATACGCAATTATAAGCTATTTGATAAATTTAGCTTTGAATTTATCGTTCAAATTTATTGTAGCATAAAGACTTGTGAGCATTTTATTTTCATTCTATCTTGTGAAATTCATCAAAATAACTACTATGAAAAAAAAGTAAATAATATATTTTGGAGGCATTAGAAATTTTTTATTTGGATTATTAATTGCACTTATCAATTCTCTTGAATCATTTGCACTATCTTCCCATCCAACAAAGACATATGTGAAACACATATCAAAAATGCATGCCATTACGTTTTGGGTAGGTAAGCTTTTATCCCTCGATATAGAATTTGTGTACTTCCTGCCACAGATGCACTAATATGCATGCCATCAATCGCTCCAATGCAGTTTAAAAAAAAAATACCAATTACTAATATGACTGTTACATGTACAAAAATAAGAATAAGATTTTTTGGGAAATGTGACATGAAAACTTTGATCAATTTGCACTTATATATAAGAGATATTGATAGAAGTGACAACTTTTGATAGCATTCGGCTAAGCACGTAATAAGGTTACTATAAAAACGTACCTTAAACCAAGACCAATATTTATCACCTTTGGTTTTTCAAGTATGGATGAATTATCATGAAATCTAGAGGTACATGACTTCTTTAGCAAATTTGCATAAAGCCTTCAATACATTTCCAAAATGATGTGGAATTGTTTTCGGAGATTGTTGAAAATGGTTGAAAACGACATTTTTACTATCACTATGACCAATTGTGTATAGGAATATGCATAATTGTTTTTCCACTTTGACATGTTGCATATCATGAAATAACCCACGAGTCTTTAATGCCTCACATAAATCTAGTAGATCGTTTGAATGAATATGGAACATATACAAACATCTATCTATATGACCATTGAGTACATTAAAAACATGTTCTCTTCCACTCAATGAGCCGTTTCAATATGGTTGTCTCAGGATGCATCTTGTATAATACTTCTTCTCGATGTAGCTAACTATCAATTCAATAACTTCTTGTTTGATATCACCCGATCCACTAGATTCGCTACTTGAATTCGTATTTAGGTCAATATCCTGTATATAGCAGCATAGTTTATGGATAAATATACACTATATTTTCATTAATGTTGTTGCTAAGGTAAAATTGTCGATCATATACACGATTTTATGTTATAACATAAAGAACTAAAAATAAACTTGAAATTGTTTTGTAAATATATATTGCAAGTGGAGGGACTCCATCAGAATGTATATCGATGATACATCAATTGAAAGAATAGTTGTATGATACATGATTCAAATGGATGCAGTAACTGAAAAATATATTAAATGAACTTCTCTTACCTAGCACCAACATGGGCACTATCATACATTGGCTTGCAATGTAATTTCTATTTCAGTAATAAAAACATAATGTTTGTTTCCTGAGAAAAAGTTATTTAATACCATTGATTTGAATTATATTATTGTAAGAAGAGTTTCTTAATATAGAATTACTCATAATAGTGCTTACAATAATTATATACATATAGGCAGTATCTTATTTCAGTTCTATAAGGATGAAGTTCTCTTGGAAGCATTTCCAACCAGAGATAAAGAGAGGATTCTTGCTGCCATCCAAAAATATTGTTCTTCAAATTTGCCTCAAGTCAAAGAGAACTTACAACTATGATTTTTCATTATCAACATTAATTCCCTCTAGTAGTTCCTTCAACTCTCCATTCTAATAATACATGGAGATAGAAAATAAAAAAAATTAAATACAAACACTGCAAGCTAGTTGTATAAAACTAGTAAAAATTATGTATAATAAATAACCTGGTGGATGTCAAGAAGTATATCAGATCCTCCTATGAACTTATGAATAAATCGATAAAGACTATGTATAATAAATAATGTTGGCCAGTTGCTGAAATCAACAAATATAAGTTATGTCAATTCAATGCTTGAGGCCATAAATAGAGTCCTCAATTCTAAAATCAAATTCTTGGCATGTTTAGTTTAGTAACTTGTATATAAATCATAATTAAAATTTGAAATGATGGATAGAGATAAGGTTTTACAACAATTCAGATTCCCAAGATATTTACACATAAAAGAACTGAAATAAAGAAAACTAATATTCACAATGAAACCAAAGCATGCTATTAATATTTTCTTTATATTTCTATCAAAAGACAGATGGTTTAACATTGCTTATATATATGGTTGTTTGGAGTTCTAACCTTATTTGAATTCACTAGCTAAGTTTCCCATCAAAAATAATCATACATGACGTATTACAATACCTAGCTATATATTGAAAGATGAATATGCTTTTCAATTTTCTATCAAAATGGCCACAAAATTATAGCTTTACTGAACTTCATCGAAAAGATTTGCTTTACATTGTATTAAAACATAACATTCTCAAAAATTAACCATAATTAAAACTAAGACAACAATGACATCAGTAAATCGAAGTTCATACTTTCATACTAATTACACTAGAAATATGAAGAGTTCGAATCCTAATAACTTTATATAGTTTTCAACACAGTGCCATTTTGTCAATCTTTACACCGATAAGATCCAGTCCCTCCTTAACTCATCAGACATGTGAACAAATCTCTCCCACCACAATATTTCTTGAAGCAATTGTAGAACACGGATACATGCATGGTTATCAATGTTTAACGTCATTTCATCAATAATTTTCATGCACTCTGAGATAGACTATTTATTTTTCTTCTCATGCTTTCTCTTTCTCCTCCAATCTAGCTCTAGAAGTCTCGGCTAAAAGCTTGATAAATTCGTCGAAGTCCATCTCGTTCCTATCTCTTTTGTCACGCTTACTGCTCTTACTTTTGGTCCTAGATGGTAAGCCACTCGTAGCATCCCTTTGTACTTCATCATCAGCCATTTTTTCAGAATGCGACACCATGTGGGATATGATGAGATGCAGAATGAGAAACATTTAAATGCAAATTAACATGATCATTGCTTGAATCACATTCATTTGAATTCGACGCTTGAAATTTCATTCTGCTACTACATCATCAAAAATAATAGCCAACTTGTCATGCTCTGGACATCCTTCGGTTCATAATTTCTTTATGCATTTTAACTTGGAATACATCTGGCCGATAAATAAATATTAATTTAAAATGATATCTAGATAATTTCTTTTTGGTTAAACTGTAATTATCACCTTAGTATAGTCATCTCACGAAGCATAGTCCGCATCCACCGTACATGACACCGAGTTCCATTCAGTGTTTTCAACGATCATCTTTTTTGTTCTTTGTACTTCTCCTTCAAAGATTGCATCTTATTTTTATATGATTTTGGAAGATATTTTTGATCGCATATTTTATAGTAGCTCCTTCGAATGTCTTCCTATTTGTTTTTAGAAAAAGTTCCAATCACTCTATGTTTCCACATGCATTTATTTTTTCCACCATTAAATCTACAATGATTGTAGCCGATACTATTGATGCTAACTCATATAAAGGATTTGCACATTGAGTAACATTATTGGAGGTTATATACTAGGATAGTTATTGAATTTAGATAAGCTATAGTAAAAATTTGAAGAGACGCGACATGCAAATCAAATACAAAATGAAACGGTTCATGAAAAAGACTACAAAATATAATCATCGTGAAGTGCATTTATTATGTTTTTTTCCATGTTTTATTTTAATATTCTAAAAGTTTATTAGTAATGTAGTTTACATTTCTTCTCATTTTTTCTGTCCTGGCCCATCAAGTTCCAAAAGAAGGAGACTGGAGATGCAACTATGAAACGAAATAAGTGGATTTTTATTTATGTTTACATTGTAATTTGTAGAAATTGTAGCATTTACTGAATCCTTTTAATAGACTTATATACTAATTTATAACTACTTCTAAGTGCTTCTAATATCCGATTAATACTTCTAAAGAGTTTGTCAATTGTTATACCTACACTACTACTAAATTATATGGATATAAATTTAAATTTATACCGTTGTGCAACCATGTAGAAAGCTTTTATATCTATATAATAAGAGACGTGTTTTTTATATAACTCGTAAGATGATAGTTCCTTCTGTTATGAGTATGTAACACAAAATCTATTTATAATTGTTTTGCCTAAAAAATTCTAAAGAATAAAATGTTCCAAGCATTACTCTAGTAGTGTCAAATGAAAGTTTTGGTTCATTGTTTGTTGGAAAAAAATATGCGAGACTTGTAAAATTAAGAAATTTCTTAATCTTTACAATATCACTTTAGGTTCCATCCCACTTTAATTTATAAATCATAAAAATTTAATCTTATTATTAAATACCTCAGATCAAATTGAGTTCAATCAACTTGCAAAATCTATTATTGGGCAGGCTAAATGTCTACATTAATATAAAAGCATTTATAATGTAATGCAAATATATCAAAAAAGGAAGCTTTAGTAGAAAAATAATGAAGCTTATAATCACTAATTCATATACTTTTTTAATTAAACAGATATATACAAAACTTTTGAATGTTTTTCTAAACTTCTACCTTGTCAATAAACACAAATGGTTTTTCATTGTTATACATGTCAACTCTTTTTTATACTAGTTTCTTCTCCTTTAATCAATCTCTAAAAAATATAAATCAATCTCCATAAAATTTTAGAACCCAGTAATATATGTAAAAAAAGTTGAAATTTAGGGAATTTCAAAACCCAGTAAAACTTCAGCTAAATTTTTCAATAAAATAAACATAGTATAATTAGAACAATCCTTAATACACTTATATAAATCGAAATCAAGAACAATACTAGTTCAAAACGATTGAGAGAATTAAGAAGGAATAAGAGAAGAAAATGAGTGCTTTTCACAGAAATATGGAAGAGAATTAACAGCGTCTAGATTAGATGGAGAATGAAAAAATCGTCATAGAACCCTAATTGTAAAATACACGGCCTGGAAGTCAATTTGTATTTTGGATCTTGAAAGCAAAAAAGCAAAAATATTTGCCTCTAAAATAAGTAGAAAACCAGATTCTTAAAGCCAAATTTCTTATGGATCCATGTGGGCTTCTTTGCTTTTGCTTCCAAATGGGTATAAAGCTGCTTATTTCTACCCATCCAAATGGACCCTAGATTAACAACTTTTGTGACGGTTGTTATTTTTGGATACGTTCACCAAAGAGAGAAACATTTGGAGATTTATACAAAATAAGCATTGGAAATTTCAAGTAATTTATTCCAAAATGGCTAAATTATGTAGAGGATAATGAATAAAAACTTGGATGTTGAAGTATTGAATTGAAATGTTTGAAAGATTGTTGGCTCATATTTTGTAATTATATACTCTGTAATTATGAAATTTAAAATATAATTTCGAAATTTAAAATGCTTTTGAAAACTTGGATGTTAAAAGGTCATCGACTCATATTTTGTTATGAATGAAATCTTTGAAGTGCAAATGTTTATTTTTTTTCTAGCTATAATAATCTTGTGTATAACTAAAAAACTGTTAAAATATTTGCATGGCAACTCATTATCATCCGCAAAAACCTTATATTATCGTATGAGAGAAACAGAAGCCTATAATAAATAATAACTCTCGGACGACACCTTGATGTCGTTCGTATATAGGGTCTAAAAACTATGTACCATCAAATGACGAAACATAAATGGGAAACGAATAATAACTCTCAAACGACAACTTGATGTCGTCCGTTTATGAGGCCTAAAAACCATGCACTTTCATACGATGAAACAGGAATGTAGATAAATAATAGCTCCCAAACAACAACATGTTGTCGCTCGTATATAGTGTCCAAAAACCTTATATTACCATATGAGAGAAATATAATCGTGGAATAAAAATAACTCACAAACGACAATTAGTCGACGTTTGTAAATAAGGTCAAAAGACCTAATACTGTCTTATGAGAGAACAAAAACTTAGGATGATTAGTAACTCTCAAATGAAAATATGTTGTCGTCCCTATATAGGGTCAAAAAAACCCTATACAACCACCGTGTGAAAGTATCAAAACCCTATTTTTGTGTTTTTTGGTCCAAACGACAGTCTATCACCGTTCAATTATAAAAGTTCTTGGCATGATGACATTGTTTTAGTATATTTAAACTTTTTTACCACTAGCTCAATAAATATAATGGTTAAACAACATTTAACCATATTACGTCATTATAAAATTAAACAATCAGGATGCACAAGTCAATCATCAGTAAATTTTATCCATACTACACCATCATAAAATTAAATAAGTCAAAATACATTACAAACCAAACAACTTCATATAATGACACGTTTAAACCATATCACACAATCTAAAATACCAATATTACACATGCCAATAGACATACATCATATTGGAGGATCATAACATATTATTTTGAAAATCCAAATTGTACCGTATAAGATTATATTTTGGGTAATGACGTGACATCTTACACCCTTAAAAATTTTATTGGATGGTTTAGACTGTGAAAAACTTGTAAGGCCTATAATTTTTGGTAGAAGCTGAATTAGAGTCTGAAACCACTTCTAAATGAAAGGGGTGATGGTTTCTCTTTTCATAAAGTGGTCATAATAGCATACTAGACTACCCTTTAGGAGATATGGCCATTGAAAATTAAGCAGTTTTTGGACTGATTAGTGGGTAACTAAGGTAAAGCCCGGATTAGGCCTACTAATCAATTTCAAGATTTGGGCATAACTAACTAATATGACAGCTTCTTAATCACTTTTATCTACTCTTAAAAACATTTTAACCTCCTTTAATCTCTTCCTTTTTCCAAAAGCTACCTAAATCTATACTTTTCTTAGCTTAACTAAGTAGTTAAGGGTAATTAGCAAGAGGGTTAGGTAGATAATCACTTGGTTGCTATTTGAAATTCTTTGGATTTTAGGTTCTATTGTTCACCTTGAGATTTGTGCTATTCTGGATTGTTTTGGACTTTTAGGTGAGTGGTTTGATCCTTTCACACTTTATTATATTTATCATTATATATTAAAAATGATGTTTTTGAATGATTTTTGAAATTTAAAATATGATTAATGATAGATCTAAACTTACATATGAATTATAAATGAATTTTAAAGTGATTTTGAATTGGAGGCTTCTTATGTTCTTATGGTAGGTTATTTTCTGAATTTCTAGATCTAGGTTATAATTTGATGTAACTACATGTTCAATTGATTTGTATGTGTTCTATGTAATTTATGTATATTATGTTTGATTGCATGTATGTCATATTGTTTGTTTGGTTGAAATGCTAACCGATAGGTGACTAAGATTTAGGATGTTTCGTCCGATCTGGGTCTAGTGCATATTTGATGTTGCACAAATGTCAAGGGCTCAAATCAGTGGAACAAATTCTTAGAAGTGTTGTGGAGTTATAAAGTAATTGGTAAGAAGAAGAAAAGGTGGAAAAAGGATGATTGATCATATGGATCAGAATCAGTCGATATAAAGTCATCCAACTGGCTCGTAATCGGCGTAGAGCAACAAGGAAGGCTTTATGAAGCTACGTTTCAAGTGGATAGGAACAAATAGATAGAGTTATAGTTTACAACATGATGGATTGACTTGGCAAACTTGAAATGACTTTGGGCCAAAGTGAGGAAGACATGGGCAAGACTTCATGATGGTGAAGGCAATTCAAATTTGGCTAAAGCATTTAGCCAATTTGGCTAAGTGTTGACCAATAAGGGTCGGTACTGACCCATAAGGTTCGATAGCGATCCATCTTATTTTGATGGACCGTGGCCAATGCAAAAGGCAACAACTTTAGGTCTATAGTGGCAGTGCTTCGGGCTTGTACTTAGGTTACTTTGGGACATTCATGTGTAGGCTTTGGGCTCAACACAAAATTTTAACTAAGGCATGGACTAGATGGGTCAGATCCCACCCATCCTCAAGACTAAATCTTGGTCATTGATTCGACTTAATCAGATCGACTCCAAACTTTCAAGGATGATAGATAGTGATGTATGGAAGCTACAGATGAAATTTAGTGACAATCCGGTTATCAAAACATGAGATATGATTGATGAAATAGTGTATGAAAATATCTTGGGATTATTCTGGGCTAGACCTATGAAATTTAGGAGATTTATCAGGCCAGACCTAGGAAATTTCTAAGGAAGCTTTGGGAAAACATGACGATACTCTGTGACTAATAATGGATGTTTATAGTTGCTCTAGACTTAATGACTCGACGATGGAAGTTGTAAAAAGATCAATAAGAATAAGTTCTAGGATGCAGACTTATGAAGAAGAGCTAGGACGTGCTCTACTATGGATATGACATGGGTAAAGGGATCATTGATACACGAATGTTTTAAAGTGAACTCGTAAAGAAGAGGTAAGTGAGGATGCTCACCTAGACTAAGACGTGCCTTGGATTCTTCAAATGGGAGATTTTTCTTACCTTGGACTGCTAAGACACGTAATTTAGTTCCTGATCTACCGAGTGGCGTGGATTCAAGTACCAAGAGACTGAGACATTGATTAGTCTGTAACATAGGATGTAGTAATATAAGTTATTATATATCCAAAGCACCAAGTGAATGATGTGAGGATGGATGATGGATGTTATATTTGCTTTATTTGCTAGGAATGTCATATGACATAGGTATCATTGATGCATATATCTTGACATCCCATATGTACTTTGATATATAGTACACCCATGATGATTATGATGTAAAATGGAATATTTTATGTTATGGACTAACTCTTTGGATGTTGAGATGGGTCGGATATGATTCTTCATATCCTATATCCTACTATATTGACTTTTGTAGTATCCTGATTTCCTACCATTCATACTAGCCTATTGTTTGACTCAGGTTTTATGCTTTGCTTCTTATTGTTTTGGTTGCTTTTAAATAAGTAGACTAGGGATAACAGGTCTGGTGAGCGCCTGGAGCTGTGCATATGATGAGTAGGGGCTATGATTTCCATATAATATATTTGGCCTTATTACCACTTATTATTCTATTTTGTAGCATTATGGAGTTCATCTGTTTTTATTTATTTTAGAGATAGTTTTCTTTGAGTTATTATTTTATGTATAACTGTATCACTTATGTTGTATAACTTTGATAGACCTTTACACTTTGATGTGGTTCTAATCCATGCAGTAGTATTTACCACCTTTCTTGTTCTATATTTGTATGTGATATTATATTTTATTCGATGTGCTGTGAGATATACGATAGGTCTGATTTGTAGACTTTTGCACTTCACCACTTAACAATCATCCTACATGAACCGAGCATCATGGAAGCTCATTCTATAGGTTATATTGGGCATTGAAGGTGTATGGTGGTCGTCACATTTGGTATCAGAGCTTAGGTTGCATAGATAACCTAATTTAATACCGGGATCCACTAGGGATAATGAGGAGTTATCACCGTAAAGCGAATCGAGTGTATATGAGAGAGCGTACATGTTATATTTTGATTTTCAAAACTATAAAGTAGTATATACATAGTATAAGTTGCATTAAGCACAAGAATACGTTTTATGTAGCCTTTTCCTTTTGAGAAACTGATCATTCTTATTATAGATTAAGAATA
Source organism: Allium cepa (assembly GCA_030765085.1). Taxonomy (NCBI): domain Eukaryota; kingdom Viridiplantae; phylum Streptophyta; class Magnoliopsida; order Asparagales; family Amaryllidaceae; genus Allium; species Allium cepa. The sequence continues at coordinate 583,891,468 of CM060940.1, forward strand.
AGCTGAAATGCTACTATGAACTACATTTTTGGAGTAAAGGAAGGAGTTGACTCGGGAGCTTCTAATCTTGATTTACAAATGATGTTCACCATAATGATGAATAATATGTTGCAAAATGCCCAAGTGGGTGCCCCCAATGTTGTTGTTGGTGATGCTGTTTTGATGCAGGCGCCCAAAGCCAATTTTACCAAGGTGAACAAGAAATTTGCTGATCTTGGTGGTAGACCATTCCAAGGAACGGAGTCGGCTATGGTTGTGCAGACTTGGAGTTAGAAAATGTTACGAGGAGAAGCTTAGCCTCCTGAGATAACACCAAGGAAGGGCTATCAAATATGGAATACTCTTCGAACTGCAACTCATGAGGATTGGTTCACCTTGGAAAGTGCAAAACCAGATTTGAAGGGAAGTTTGTAACAACAGCTTGGAAGTCGGTTCTATTTTGTAAATTTGCGGATCTAAAGCAATGAGACTTATATGTCTCCGAGTATGTAGTTGAGTTCGACGCTTTATCGAAGCATGGGATGTCTTTTATGGACACTCCATTAAAGACAGAAGATGCTCATCATTGGCTTGAATGACTATCTAGGAGAGAGAATCACAGGCCATATCGATGAGATCTTCGAGAAGATAGTCAAAAAAGCTTTAAGGCATGAGAACCATTATCTGAAGCCTAAGGCTGGTGTTCCAAAGGAAGAGCCAAAACCGCAATCAAACGAGGGAGACAAGAGTAAATAAAACAACGAAAATAAGAAGAAGTGGTTTCAAAATAAGGAACCAAAAGAAGAGCAAGATTAGACCAAGTTGCTATAACTACAGAGTGAAGGGCCACCTTAGTATCGACTGCAAGGCAAAAGGAAGATGTTACAACCTGCACTTTTATGGGCTTGAATTTCAACTAAATCGACATCCAAGTCCACCAGTGTACAGATTGTTGGTGTTGGTAACTTGAAATAAACATACGTATATCAGAGGGCTATCTATATAAACTCACAGTGGAATAGAAAAATAAAATAGAATATATATACCGACTAAGGCTGCTACCTTAGAATCAGTAGCATTCCTTGGATATCTAATTGCCTTTTCAGCGTCGAGCATGAATGAGAAGACTTTTCCATCTACTGTTTTTGTCTAGCACATGTAGCTTATCCTTCTAAATCTATCATGTGGGTTATAATGAGGAGGGGGTCATAACAACATTCTAATGACTGACAAATTACATACGTTATTCATAATATTAGTTTATGCCGATTGATTTCCGTTTAAGTATTATGCCACATATTCATGGCTTACCTGTTTAATTCTATATGAGCGTACGATATAACCAACCATCCTGGAAGTCTAACTATATATATACATATACATACAAGCATATATATATATATATATGTGTGTGTGTGTGTGTATAAGTATATATATATATATATATATATATATATATGTATGTATGTATGTATGTATGTACATGTATATGTACGAACATTGTAAACCCAAAAAAATGGATCAACACCTAGAAATCAGCTGAAAGCACCAGTTCCTTTATAATAAATGTAAAGGCATTAGAAATTCTAGATCAAGCAAATAAGAATAGCAGAAAAGTGAAAAACACAAGAATTTTTATAGTGGTTCGGCGTAATCTCTGGCCTACGTCCACTTTGATCTCTTTTATTAGTTATTCTCTCTTGGGATTATAACTAGTTATATCATATCTAACCACTATCTAGTAGATCTTGGATTTACAATGGAATTTATAAAGAGTTTGAGAGGTAGATAATAGAAGTGAAGAAGTGGAAAAAGTCTCTGATGGTAGAGAGATTGGATCCAGAGTGAAGAGTTGAAGATCTGGAAGAGATCATATAAAAAAAATCTTCCTTAGTATAAGTAGGCTAGTATTTATAGAGAAACAACAGTGTTGGATCAGAAGTTTATTTGGAGCAGAGTCCAGAGATCATTCACATGCTAATTGTAGAGTCCCTTGAGTTAACTAAAAATATCGATATCGAATTAAACATGTAAATGTCAACATGTTTCCTTAGTTTGAAACACTTCGAACTTTCTTGCATCCATCTTCCTACTTCATTTTGCGGTATCCCATGTTGTTTTTTTCGATGGTTGGTTGATTTTGGTGTTCATTCCTTCGTCACTTGATTTATTCCGTTGTTATAGTTTTCATCTCTTTAACTCTTGAAATAGGTTGTCCAAAACTCTTAAAAACCACTTAATCACATGCGAAAGGAGTGAACAATAACTTGTACGATGTTGGAGTGGAAGAATATGGCACAAAAACAACTCATCACCAACATAAACAAGTAGGTTCCAACTTATTTGTGTATCTTGGGGTGAAATTTCTTTGAGCTATTCCTTTGCTCCATCTAAAAGTGCCTCCTTCAAGTCGTTTTGATCATCCAAGTCCAGTTGAAATTTATTTTGGCTCAAAAGCGGGTTAACATTTCCCCCCATAAAGTATACCTTTCAAATTTAAAGGGTGTTTTGCTCAAGAACAAGTTCTATCTATCAGTCTATGATAGGTGAGCTCTTTGACTATTTATTAATTTTAATCTTGGTGATTCATACAGTTCATTCGAATTCTCTTGCAAATCATAGTTTTTCCCGAACCTGTTACAACAAGGACTCTAGCTCTTACTTAAGTGTTGTTTATACATTATTATCATTCCGATTTCGTTTGGAGTTATTACATCACATATCAAAATCATCCTTTTGTCATCCGAGATTTATGCGTTTTATTTTAATTCCAAGGTGTTCAAATCCTTTTATTAAATCTCTTTCCATTATATGGTTTGATCTCTCCGGATCATTTTACATTTAATTTAACGCGTGATCTCTCCAAGTCGTTCATGATCCAATATAGGATTCGATCTCTTCCGACCATTTAAATTCCAATCAAGGGTTTAATCTCTCTGGATCGTTTGTCACACAATCTAATGTTTTGATCTCTCTGAATCCTTGCTGAATCCGCTTGCTTTCCGGTAAAGAAACTAAACGACCAAGCAAGCCCATCCACTCACTCTTCGATGAGGGGAATTACATTTCGTACAGATCCATTCACTCGCTCTCCAGAAAGGAAGCTTGCATTCTACACTCTGATCCCATCTCTTGGGACGGGACTTAAAGCGATCGATATTGTACAAGTCCATCCCATCAATCTCCTACAAGGGACCTGCATCATGTACTTCGATCCTGTCTCTCTGGGTGACACTTAAAGCGATCAATATTGGTTATTACATTCAATATGGATTTTTCAAAAGTCAAATATTCAAATCAAAGAAAATAAGCAGAAGTCTTAATTATCTTTCCTAAACATCTGACTCAGAGCTTGCCTAGGGACCAATCTAGGTCCCGTACACGTATAAGCAGTCCAAGTTTATTATTGTCCTAAATAGTCATACCAAACATCCGACGAAGAGCATGCCTAAAGACCAATCTGGGCCTCGTACACATGTAAGCGGTCTGAGGCTTTTAGTATCCTAATTATTCAAAGTAAGAAAAAGCAAAGCAAGGGAGTCGAACCCGACTCTCGATCATCCCGATCATGGGATTTTGAGTCTCGAACCAGATTCTTGGTTGTTCCTTGATGCATTCGCTGCAGATGATGGTAGCTCCAGCCATACCATCATAGTTCAGTTCCTTATATACTCGTTTGTTTCATATTTCTTCTATTGGATCATGAAGGTTTCGGTACTCGTTTGTTTCATGTCCCTCCAGCTCATGGAAGATGAAAAACTTTCTAGATCTTTTCTCCCGATCAGTGGGTTCTCTTCTAGCTGGCTTTCGATAGGGGATCTACCCTACAGTGTCTAGATATATCCTTTCTAGGGTTGATGTTAAATCAATGTAAGAAGAGAACTTTGGTTCCCTGCTCCACTATTTTAGTTTTCTGAAGTCATCATCGGCTCTTCTCTTTCCTTTATCTCTTCCATTTCCTACTCTGGAAAGTCCTCTATCATCCACATCATTAATTTTATTATCCTCGGCTCTGGCATCTTCCTAATGCAAATATCTCTTAGCTTTATGATAGAATTCCACAAGATCCATCGGTGGTTCCCTTTCTAATGCAACTTTGAAGTCAGTCTTGCTTGCGACTCCAGATACTTCCGCCATTAAGATTATTGATGAATCTGGCTTATTAATTGCTGCTATAGCATTAAATATTATCGAACAACTTCTCAAGGTCTCTTCGAGCCTTTGTTTTGCTTGATAGCGTCATCATATTCTTCGGTCGCGAGACGTGAATTCTGAACTGTATCAAAAACTTACTCACCAAATCGGTCCACGTGCTTATGGAACTATTCCACAACTGTCTAAACTGCATCACTGCCAAGTTTGTTGAATATAATAGGAAGCACCGTCCCATTACCTCATCAGAAGCACCTAGCACATCCATATGTCAGATGTATCTCATTGGATGAACCATAAGATCTGACTTCTTGTCATACATTTCCAGTGTCGGAAGCTTGAAATCTGCATTTCGGCTATTAGAAATGAATGGATTCATGTTCACATCTTCCAAACTCTGGTCTGGGGGACCACCATTAACTATTCTTCTTACCGATTCAGCAATACGGTTTCCACTACCCAATAAAGATCGTCCAAAAGCGATATTCTACCCCATGCACCTGTGCGGGAACCCCTTTCACATGCGTCAAGTGGTTTTCAAGAGTTTAGGATGACCTATTTCAAGAGTTGAAGAGATGATAGCTAATAGTTAAATAAAACAAGCGATGAAGGAACAATCATCAAATTCAACCAACCATCGAATAAAATAACATGGGGTTCCACAAAATGAAGTAGGAAGATGGATGCAAGAAAGTTTGAAGCGTTTCAAACTAAGGAAACATGTCAGCACCTACATGTTTATATCGGTACCGACATGTCTAGTTAACTCGGAGGATTCTGTGATTTAGCACATGACTTCAGGCCGATCTCTAAACTCTGCTCCATATGAACTTTTGATCCAACACGATCGTTTCTCTATAAATACCAACCTACCTGCAATCAAGGAGGGATTTTTCAACTTGATCTTTCGCTAATCATCAACTCTTCACTTTGGATCCAATCTCATTGGAGACTTCCTCCTCTTCTTCACTTCTATTCTCTACCTCTCAAACTCTCTAGAAATTCCATTGTAAATCTAAGATCCACTAAATATGATCATATCAAATATAACTAGTTGTAATATGAAGAGAGAACAACTAATAAAAGAGATTAAAGTGAACTTAGGCCGAAAATTACACGAGCCACTATAAAAATTCTTGTGCATTTTTTTTACAATTTTACTACTCTTATTTGTTTGATCTAGGATTTCTACTACTTTTACATTTATTACTAAAGAACTCGTGCGTTCATGTGATTTCTAGGTGTTGATCCATTTTCAGGTTAACAAATATTGTATTACCCAAAAGGAAACCCTGGCTACATAATACTTCTTGGATAGGGAGAAGGCAGACCCAACAGCCATTTAATATCTTAACCTTGAAGTGGGCTCTTTGTAATGTAAACGCTAGTTAACCGACCCTTAGCTACGAAGGTCGATGAGCCAGAGATACAGCTTTATAATTTAATTAACCATATCACTAACGCATCTCAAAGACTTGTATAAGGGTTAACCATCCCACCTTTGAGAATCAAATAGCTAATTAAATTTGAGATCTTTGCGTATCTCATACACATTCTACACTAGTAGGAAGTGAAACCTATTAGGGAATGACCCAAGTCTTTACTAACGATCGCTTGGGACTACTGGTAGTCCAAGACTATATACATCCCTACTGGTTTATTAACAACACTGGCATAGCCTATCGACACCCACAACCGAAATCCCATTTAAAATTACCTAATATAATTCAAGGAAAATGCCCACTCTAATTACTTACTTGTTAGAAATGAAGCAAACCTATTTCCCTATTATGCACTATCATATGTTATTTAAGACTTCTTATATAGAGAGTAGGCAGACCAATGACTATTTAATACACTTTACTCTGAAGTAAACCCCTTGACATCCCTAAAAGTACTAAGCCATTTAATACTTCAAATCTAAGACAAACCCTTGGTATATTTTCCCATCCTTATACACGAACGTATATCCCTTCCCCACGGGTCCTATAGTTGAAGATGTCACACATCAGTAATACGTATACACAACTCTTGGTAGCATCTAAGTGAGGAGCAAACTTCTATTGTGCAACTCTACCTACCTTGTATCACTTTAGTTAACTTTTTTTCCTTTACAATCCAAAAATATGTATAACAAGATAAACATACACACATATACACACTCACCCAATTAGAAATAAAGATCTAAAAGGGGATTTGAATTAAGTGGAATATAGCTTTATAATTATAGAATTTACCTTTTTCGCAAAATCGATTCGCTTCTTCTCTTTTATTTTCCGCTCTTCTCCAATATATATATAGTAGTTTTATAAAAAATAATAAAGTAGGGAAAATGGCAGAGCTCCACTGCTCTGTTCAGAAAATATGATAAGAAAATGAGGAACCAGGCCTATATTTATAGGTGATGGAATCAATTATATCCATTTGATTAATATTAATTAAATTTGGGCTGTTGTGCCAATGTTCAACCTTGGCTACTACTAATTCAATCGGTTAACCACTCCCCCATCAACGCTCGACCGCTGTAGTCGATTGGCCAAAGAAGGGTACCGACCGATTGTTTCCACACATTAATTATTATTTATTTCCTTTTAATTCCTTCTTAATTAATTTTGATCCAAAAACTTCAAATGCTTATAACTTTTTCATTTGAACTCCGATTGTAGAACTTTATATATAACAGTTACTCATGAAATTACAACGGACACAATGGTACAAGTTTCACGGTCAAATTCTAATGCTTGCTCAAATTCCACTTTTGATCCTTCTAATTATTTAATAATTCTCTTTAATTAGTTATTAATAATTTTACGAGGTGCTATATGAGAAGTGCTTTAGCCGCAATAAGCTTGGGCATATACAAATGGATTTTCTAGAGCCACTAAAGCAAAAGCAGGTGGTGAAAACATATGCTTTTAATGTCGTTCCAACTTCTTTGAGTGGTCCATCAGTAAAAGAGAAGGAGAATGACATCATTATTCAGGCTATGATGTCTACTTATGATGTTCCAATACATATTTTGTTTAATACTAAGGATTTACACTTCTTTAAACCTTGTGAATTGGTAGGTAGACAAGGATTGAAATCCAAGATTGTTGATCAACCGTTGATTCTAACAAATCCTACTGGAGTCTCTACTAGCCTTTATATGCTTTATCGTGGTTTGGTCTTATCAAGTCAAGGACGTTCTTTTGTTTGTGATTATTTTTTTGGATTTTATGATGTTTGATATTATATTAGGATGAACTACATTCTAAGATACAGAATGGTGGTGGATTGTGGGAGGTCGTTGTTAACGCTAGGGATAAACAATGACAAAAGATAGCGTTAGGCTGCCTTCTAGATGATGAGGTGATGGTTAGCTTTCTATATTCGCTCGATATCCCACATGAAGAGTTGTTATCAATGCCTATTGTCGGGAGCGTTCAGACATATTTGAGAAGGTAATCAGACTTTCGCCCATATAGAGATAGAGTTCTATATTGATTTGGTGAAGGATGTTAGACTACTAGTGATGCTTTTGAGGAGGATAGCGCTTAAGGAGCAAATGGAGCTTGAGATGCAACCGAGTGACCTATCGGAAGGGGTTAATTCGTAGGATTATTTCTGAATGGGAAGCACCCTTAGTATTTGCAACGAAGGAGACAGTTCCCTTAAACCATGTGTCGATTATCATGAGATGGATAAGGTGATAAAGGAGAACAAGTATATAATTTCATATTTTAGTGACTTGTTTTTATCAGCTCCACGACGATAGAGTGTTTTCTCAATTTGATTATGCGATGAGATTTCACTAATTGAGAATGCCAAAGGGGAGTACACCAATTATAGCGTTTCTGTAATGACTTGTAAATTTTAGTGGTTTTATTAATTTAATTAATTGAATTTGGAAATAAAAATTTAATATTTGGAATACGTCTATTTAAACGTAGTAATGAGAAATTTTCATATGATAATATGGAAGTTGATTTTCTTATGTAATTTTATTTGAATTCAAATCAGTTAATATTTGATGATCATAAAATGTTTTCCAAACCTGGATATTTTTATACAATAAATTTATAAATCATCTTCTGAGTGAGATGTCATATTTCGTTCCTCTAAATTTGGACTACTATTGCTTCGTTTATCTTATTTTTGACATTTTAGCAACATTTCGGTACCGATTATCGAATTTTGATCGAATGATCATACCACTGATATCTGTATACCTTTTGATCGTCTCATTGTGCCGATCTCTGTGATATATTCAATTCTGTGTTTTGATGTTCGATGCATGACATAATCTGTGAAATGGTCGTTAGTATCAGTACCATTTTTGAGTTCTATAATGTTTGTGACCTTTTAATTTTCAACCGTTTAAAAATCAACGGTCATTTTCTTTCACTACTTCATAAATTCTCATGCTACACAATTCCCATCTGCTAAAAATTTCATTGGTTCGCTTCAACGTCCCTTGCTCTTTCAATTGTCTGTTACTCGTATAATACAAAGTATAATATATATACATATATATATATTACTCTTGAAAGATCCATGTTCCTCTTCAATTGTCTGTGACCAATCCACTTTCTCCTCCACCTTTCTTCTCCGTTGAAGCCTCCTGTAACCCCTTCTCACCCAGCCGCTCCCATGCTAACCCAAGCGTCATCCCTCAAACCGAAAGTCGACCCGCGTGCTGCTACCCACCGTCACCACGAAACCAAGATCGACGTAGCCCATCCCTTAACAGTAAATCAAACGCCGAACCCAAGCTCACCAAGCCTCTCACCCGAGACCATCGTTCCACCCATGAGTGCACAGCCTCGTGCCGCTCTAACAAGCGCCGACCTCCCATCCACACCTTCCTCCAAGCAGCGCACCACAGCCAAACATAGCGAAACCCTTCGCCTTCCTACTCCAAACCCAGCCACGCTTCTCTCCCTTAACCCGATGGCTCCCCTCCTCTTTTTCTTTTTGCCGAGTCATCACCTTCCTTTAGCCACCACTGCCTCCAAGCCACCTCTTCCTCCTACGGCCTCTTTTCTTCTCCTACCTGTTGCATTCGCATGATCAGTGAGGTATGGGTCGTATACGTATATATATATTCATATATATGTCATATATGTTACTGTATATAAATATATATACATTACAAGTTGTACACATATAAAAGTTACAGCAGCTGTATATATTAGTTTATATACAAGTTTATGAATTCTGTTATGTATATATAAGTCACAGTATAGATAATGGTGTATGTATATTTATATTAGCTTATATACAATTTGTTGTATATATATTTTATAATATTTTATTTTATTATGTAAAGGTTGTTTGTAAATATATGTATATTATAGTTTGTTTTATATGTTGCTACATTATACATATATATGCTACATTTGAGATAAAGTAATGTATTATATATAAAAATGTTTATAATATATCTTTTGTAAGTATATAAGTCCTAGTATAAATTATAATTCCATTAGCATAGTTGCTTTTGTTATTTGAATAAATTGGTGTTATGTTTTTCTATGTTTTTAAACTAAGTGTAGATTCTGTAATATGCTACATATATACTATGGGCCAATGCATAAGTGTACATTGCGATTGTTTAGTTAGAGTAAAAATATTTTTTTCTGTAAGTGTCTTGTTTTCAAAGTAAGTTATATTTGTGTGTTTGGGTTATTGTCTGCTATATGAAATGTTAAAGGAGTTTGGTATAGATAAAGTTGGTTATACATAACTGAGCTATTGTATATTTATATAAATATTTTTTTTATAGAATGCTGATTTTAAATTTGTTTTATACACTTTAAGTGTGTACAATGAATGGTTATACTTGTTGTAATCTGGGTTTAATTTTTTTAATTTTTAATATAATAATAGTGTATATACGTTGATATTAATATATGTGTTTTATTTTGAATAATAGAATTTGAAATACATATACATCCAATATAAATGTGTTTGAATTTAAAATATGATTTCTATATACATAGTTATTTATAAGTTCACATATACCAATTATATTCATCGATCCAGTTCTGATTTGATTTCGTCGATTCCTTGTCATCGGCTTTGATCGTTAAATTCGTGCCCATCTCACCTTGCTTTGGATTCATAACTCATCCCATTTTCATTCATCTCCAGCCTCGAAAGGCGAGCAATCACTCATGATTAATGTTCTTATATCTATTAAATTTTATTTCAATTGAGACGACAATTGAAATATGCTGATGTTAGTTATTTACATTGCTATATATGTGCTATTATCTGTATCTATTCACCTGTGACATCTGACATCATTATCTGTTATTTATATTGATGATATAGTCCTGTTATATTATTATCATATATGTTCTCACTCTGCAAGTTCCCTGTTAGTATAGAATTCACTATGGGTTGAAATGATACATAACCGAATGATCTGTAGAATACGAGAAAATCATTATGGGTTGATATGATAAGCCCAAGCGATTTTCATTGAATTGAATTTAGGATCGTGGGTTGAAATGATATATACCCATACATATTTAAATTGCGGATTGAAATGATAAATATCTGTATCATTTAACCATAGAATAGAAAATTATATATAGACACCGTTGGTCAATATATATATATATATATATATATATATATATATATATATTGAAATGATTTCCAAGGTTTAAAATTTTGATTATACATATATTATATATATATCGAAACCAAAACACTTAACATGATATATATATATATATATATATATATTATATATGTTAGTCTTATAAAAGGTTTAAAATTTTGTTTTTTAAAAAAATAAATTTTTTGAAAATTTTAAAATTATAAGTTAGTTTTGAAATTATAAATCTTAAGATTTTACTTACAATTTTACTATTTTAAAATATATATAGAATAAGTTTAATAATAAGATTTGATTTAGTAAAGTTGATTTAATTAACATATAATATGTTTAAGTATTTATTTAAAATTTATATTTTCAAATATAGAGTTTATAATGAATTTAATAAAATTCAGGTTGAAAAGAGAAATAGAAATTGGTTTGAAATTGAATTTATTTAAGAATTATACTCAAATAAGTTTGATTTGAAATTTATTAAATTTTGGATTTTAAAGATATGATTTTATATCTTGATTTTGATTAAAAGTGATTTAAATGAATATTTCAAATTTACATAAATTGAAATGGTAAATTTAGTTTTATTTAAAATTGAAATTTGAAGTTTTAATTAAATGTTATTGAAATGATTAAGTAAATATTTCTAAACTAAATAATAAAGTGAATTTGAGATATAAATGAAATTATCAAATTTAGTTTTGAAAATATGGAATATGTAAAGCATTGAAATATATTGAAATTGAAACGGTTTATTTTGTGGTTTAAATCTATATTTGAAATCGATATAATTTGAAATAGTTTATTAAAAAACTGAATTGAATTGAAATTGATGAACTGAGACTCGATCAGACTTGAATTTCGGAATTCGAGTTGATTTGAAATCGATTTGGGAATTTGAGGAAGCTATTTTCATAAAATATTTTTAAAATTATATTTAAAACTGTTTACATATTTTAATATAAGTTATTTTAATATAAACTATTTTAATATAAACTATTTTAATATGCTAATTATTTTAATATAAACTATTTTAACTTATAACTATTTTTATATAAACTATTTTATTTTATAAACTATTTTATTATATATACTATTATTAATACTGAAACAGTTCAAAGGAAATGTTATGATTTCAAAGTGTTATGATTTCCAAATTGCTATAATTTCAAAATGTTGTGATTTTCAAAGTGTTACGATGTTAAGTGTTTTGGTTTCGAAAGTATTATAATTTTGAAAGTACTATGATTTTGAAAGTGAATATATTTGATATGGAAATGTTATCATATTGATTTGGTTTTGAAATAGAAATGATATCGTATTGATTTGGTTTTGAAATGGTAATGATATTGTATTGATATGGTTTGAAATGGAAATGATATTTTGGTTTTGAAGTATAAACTATTTTGAAATGACCGCGGTATTATAATAACGTTTGGTTGTTAAAGAGACCGGGATCAGTTATTGTCATACTCTCTGCCAATGCCGAAAACCACTTAAACAACCATGTACGCGGTGGAGATTCCAGAATAAAGTAGGATGGTGGCAACATTCTATTGAGGTATATATGTGGACACGACTCCCGTGAGTTGGCATAAGGTGGGATAAACAGGAGCAATCGATGGGCCAAGTGAAGTAGCTCCTCCGATCGGACACACTTCTTCGTATGCCATTCTATTACTTTTTGATTGATTTGGTGTGCACCTTTGATTTGGAAGTGTAGCTCAAGGTGGGTGGTAGTTGTTGCTATGCGTTACCACTAGCCCGGAAGTGTAATTGGTATATCTACCCTGGCATTGCCTAGGTGTGCCGTGTCACCTACCTTAGCGAGACCATTACAAGTTTGTTTTGTACCATACCTATGGAATGCCCTCTGATAAGCCCAGTTTACGGGAAGTTACAGTACTGTATAGACTATGAGAATATATAAAAATGTGTTAAGGGGGAAAATGTAACGCCTTAACGCTATTTTAATAGTTTACTTTACTTTGGACATTATTATAATAACGTATATTACTACATAGTAGATAGTTTAACGGATCCTTAGAGGATGGTTATCCCAAACATCCTTTGAGTTACTTGTATTTCAGTTGTTATTTCAGTTAAGTTGGATTTATTGATATAAGAATGTTAATCCTGACTCGAGTGTTTTGTGTTTTGCTTTACGCTCGGGTCAGACTGAGTGATACAGCTTTTGTGATATATTCTTATTTTGTGATATATTCTTATTTTTTTATCTGACAATTGTATTCGATACTTCTGTTGTATCTTGTTTACTCTGTTATATATATATATATATATATATATATATATAGTAGCTTCATGAACTACTATTCATTTTGTTTCCGCTGCTTATTGTTATACTACTCCGTGTCTGTGATTCTATGATTTATTTATTTACTGTATATGCCGAGATTTGCCTAATATAAATTAACAATATGATATTTTAAGCAATTCAATTCCGACATGTGTGGATGCAAATGGTTGAAAGTACCAGGCTGTTACAGTTTCGTATGCCATTTGGAATTTATGAGTGGTCGGTTATGCCATTTGGGCTAACCAATACACCAACATACTTTGTTAATATAAACCGTGTTTTTAGGGATCGGCTAAACAAATTCATGCTTGTATTCATTGATGATATTCTTTTCTTCTCTTTAATGAAAGTAGAACATAAGATGCATTTGAGGATTGTGCTTGAGATGTTACGAAAGTACCAATAGAAGACAAAGTTTTTGAAGTGTCAATTTTGGAGGAGGGAAGTAGATTTTTAAGCCATGTTTTTTTCGAGGAGGGCAATGCCATCAATCCTGTAAAAGTTGCAATGGTACAAGATTGGGATGGACACAAAAAACTTGCAAATTTGAGGAGTTTCTTAGGAATAGCTGGATATTATAGCCGATTTATTTAGGACTTCTCTAAGGTAGCGGTACCATTGACTCTTTGACGAAGAAGAATCGGACTTTTGCTTGTGATGCAAGGTGCGAGCATGTAATTATGATTCTAAAAGATAGATTGACGAGTGCACCAATATTGATCACTTCAAGTGGGAATAAAAAGTGAACTGTGTATGCCGAAGCTTATGGTATCGGATTTGGTGCGATATTAATGCAGAAGGTAAGGTTGTCGCATATGCCAATCAACAACTAAAGTCGTGTGAGAGGAAATACACGACTCGTTATATTAGAGTTGGCAATGATTCTGTTTGCACTGAATATTTAGAGGCACTGTCTTTTAGAGAGGTTTGAGTTGTTCACCTATTATAAACCATTGAAGTACCTCTTCTTGGGAAGGATCTTAACTTTCACCACTAACCATAGTTACAGTTCCTTATCTTTTATGATTTTGACATTCCAATATGACGGGAAAAGGAAATGCAGTTGATGTTCCATTAAGTACGAGACATTTCAGCTTAAGAGCTATGTCCTAAAGTGGACACAATTAGAGTATATTGTTAGTTATGATTGTCAACCAAGTGCGAGCTAGAGCCAAAGATGTTGGCAAGCTTGATCATTAGAGCTACTCTAATAGAACAGATTAGTAAGTCAAAGATGTGATGTCACACATGCTAATATCATTACTAATGTAAATGGTGGAGAAGAGTCTGAAGAGACGAAACAATACATACTTAACCGAGATGGTTGGCTCCACAAGGATGGGAGATTATTTATACCTAATGTTGTTGGGTTAAAGCAAGTAGTGCTACAACACTACCATCATTCAAAATTAACTATTCGTCGTGGATGCAATAAAATTTATAGAGATATGAAGTACACATTTATTAGGAAGGAACAAAGAAGAACATTGGAGCATTCATTTTGAGGGTATGAAATTCCAGTTGGTAAAGTCAGAGTGGAAGAAGTCTAGTGGTTTGCTGCAATTACTAGGAGTTCCCAACTTAAAGTGGGAATAAGCGTCAATGGACTTCATCGATAGACTACCATGGACTACAGGAGCGTATGTTAGTGTTATAACCAAATTTCTCGCGGTCTTCGAACAGACTTAGACGAGAGAATTGAACAAACAAACGATGAAAAATGACAAAAGGACTTTGAAAACATCTTATAAGGGAACAAAAAGGAATTATAAAAAAACAGTAAAAAAGTTGAAATTTTGGAACGTTACATTTCTGGTCGAAGTCCTCGGGTCGGTATCAAGTAGAATTCGGGTCAGACGCACAAAACACTCGGACCAGACTCCAAGCAATTGACACAAAGTAGAACTCGGGTCAAACTCCAAGCGATCGATACCGAGTAGAACTCAACCCGGATATACAAAACTCCTAGGTAGGACTCGAAGCACTTCACCTTTTAAACGACTCCGAGTAAGGCCTGAAGCAAACACACAAACCACTTAAGTCGGATAACCAAGTCAGGTCAATCCCAATAGAAGCTTATGATTTTCACCGACATGATTCACTCTAACATGATTAAAAACTATATTGAATGATGATATGAAGTAACTTAGAAACTGGAATGGGATTGGAGCAAAGGAAACCACTCGGCAATGAGCACTTCCTCTCGGTACCCACTACTTTTTTCTCCATATGGACCCCCTAAAACCCTTGGACATGGAGCATTAGTCCGAATGATCATGATGGAGTGCTTTTCTCAAGAAATAAAAGAATAACTATGAGGATTTTCCAAAGAAAAGAAAACAAGTACAAACGGTATCAAAACCTCTCAGAAACAACCCAATCTCATGGGAAAAGTGTTCGAAACACAATAGATAAGACATAGAAGATCAATGGAAAGAAGGAGGAGGTTCCCTCTTGGAAAAATTAGTCGTCCTGATAAAAAAATCACTCAGTACCGAGTGTGTTTTATTGGTAATCGAGCTCAGTTACTTTCCCTTGCATGCTCAGTTCTAGATCTGGAATAGATATTTCGCTGGCCCCCGGTTCTGCTAGGTAGTTTTTCCTATCAATACAATACCTATAGCTTCAGCAAAAGGAATTTTGGCACTTAGATTCTTTCCTATCTTTTTCTTCCCCAAAGACTCCTAAATCTAAGATCTATTAGTTTATGATTGGATTTGAGTTATAATCATCGTATTCTATAGAGAATCTATCAAATAAAAAGATTAAAGTGGACGCAAGCTAGAGTATTTGCCGAACTATTATGACAATTGTGTTTTTTAATTGCTTTTACATTTATTTCATTAGATCTGGTGTTTCCAATTGACTTTGGGGTGTTTATGTCATTTTTGTGCTAACATTTTTAGTGCTTTCATTGAGAAGAGAGTTGGATTGGACAACCTAAAATTTAGATCTAAGTTTGGAAAAGTCGAAGAGACCTACTACAAGAGCAATTACTAGAGGAAATCAATAAGGACATGGGGCAGCTAGGAGGTGTCCTCAAATTCAAATCCATCAGCCTATGTGACCAGGGAAGAGATGAAGAAGATGATGAAAGATATGCAAGATCTGATGATGGCTCAACAATATGAGATGTTGAATATATTTTTCAGAACGATGAATCAGCAAAGAGTAGATGGAGCAATTGGAAATCAAAACGAAGACTAGAAATTAATGCAGGAGCATCTAAAGTTGGAGAAGAGTAAGATAGTACTGCGTCCCTGCTACTAGGCAATACCGACCCAAATCAGATCGATACCGAGATGAATTTACTCGGGGATACAGTCAATTTGGATTTATGATAAGCTCTAATGTTTGGAATGGGCAATGTTAAAGCCAGAGAGGTGGATCAAAATCCAAATGCATAATAAAGGAGTTGGAACCAGAAACTCACCGTAGGAACGGGTTGAAGGAAAAATGAAGCTATGGATCGAAGACTTTCATTGGATGTAACCTCATGATTGAAAGACTAGAGTCAGTTCCATTCCCTTACTTTGCCTTTTATTTTAACTAAATGATGCAATATTACTATCAGACCGCTTAAACGTATACGGTATCCTGATTGGTACCTAAGTATGCTCTGAGTTGTAAGTCAAAAGGTGATCCTTGATAGGATTAGATGTTTTGATGCATGCTAGATGTTTTGAGTTAGGCTTTATGAGTGATGATTGACACTGATTAGGAAATAGTAATGGAGATTGATAACCCCAGATAATTATAAGGATTTTATAAACCACTTGAAGATGAAGGCTGATATGATCATGGTAGTCCTATCTGTAGAGACGGGGCGATGACCATAAGGTGCAAGTTCCCTTGCCAAAGAGTGAGTGGATTGGATTTGTACCAAAGTAAGCCCCTTCACCGGAGAGTGAGTGGACGGACTTTCTTGGACATTAAGCCCCCTTATTGGTGAGTGAGCGAATTGGACTAATAAGGATCCATAGAGATCAAACCATAGATTGGATGTTAAACGATCCAGAGAGATCGAACCATAGATTAGATGTTAAACGACCTAGAGAGATCGAACCCCACATTGGATGTTAAACAATCTGGAGAGATCGAACGCTAGACTGGAGGTTAACCGATCCGAAGAGATCAAACCCCAGATTGGATAGTGAATGATCCGAAGAGATCAAATCTTAGATTGATGATGAATGATCTGAAGAGATCGAACTCTGGATTAGATGTAGAACAATCCAGAAAGATCGGACCCTAGATTAGATGAGACCCAAGATTGGATGAGATCCTTGATCGGATATTCAACGATCCAAAGAGATCAGACCTTAGAGTGAATGTTGACTTGACCTTAGGATTTGAAAACCTTGTAATCAAACTAAAATAAGTAAATCCTAGACAAACGCGGGACAATTTTGATATACGATATGATAACTTTGGATGAAAATGGACCGATTATGATTTGTGACTAACACTTAAGCAAAGATTAGAGTCCATAGCTATGATGGTCTGGAATGACCATGGATTTATAGGAGAATCTAAAGGGATCGGTTGATTCACCATAGCTTGAAACGATGGGCAGCTTGAAAGCTTGACTGCCAAAAGTCGACAACTGTAAAACTTGAGCTTGAGGAAAGCGTACCTTACATTCATGAGGCGTACTTTGGTGGGCTAGTGTTATAACCAAATTTTTCATAGCTTTCGAACGGAGTTAAATGAGCAAATAGACGAACAAATGATTAAGAAATGACCCAAAATCTTTGAAACATCATAAAAGGACAAGAAAAAGGAAATACCAAAAAATAATTAAAAAAAGTTGAAATTTTGAAAGTCACATTCTTAATCGAGGTCATTAAGTCGGTACTGAGTAGAACTTGAATCGAACACACAAACCACTTGGGTTAGACTCCAAGTGATCGGTACCGAGTAGAACTCGGGTCGAACACACAAAACTCTCGGGTCAGACTCCAAGTGATCGGTACCGAGCAGAACTCGGGTCGAACACACAAAGCTCTCGGGTCAGACTCAAGCGATCAGTATCGAGTAGAACTCAGGTCGAATACACAAAACTCCTAGGTAGGACTCGATGCACTTCAACCTTTGGACAACTCCAAGTAAGGCAGCAAACACACAAACCACTTAGGTCGGACAACAAGTCAAGTCAACCCCGACCCGATGCTCATGATTTTCATCGAGTTGACTTTCATCGACATGACTCACTCCATCATGATTAAAAAATATCTAGAATGATGATATGAAGCGACTTAAGAAATTGCAAAGGGATTGGAGCAAAAGAAACCACTTGTTACTAAGCACTACCTCTTTGTACCCACCACATTTTTCTCCATACGGCCCCCTCAAAACCCTTTTACATGGAGCATTACCTAATTGATCATAGTAGAGTGCGTTTCTCAAGGAATATAAGAACAACTCCAAGATTTTTTTGAAGAAAACCAGGAAAATCCAAGCGGTATCTGGACCTCTCAGAAACAACCCAATCTCACGGTAAAAGTGTTTGGAACACAACGGTTCGAAGATAAAAGGCCAATGGAAAGAAGGAGGGGAGATTTCCGTTCGAAAAATCAGTCATCACCAATCAAAACCACTTGGTACGGAGTGGTTTTTATTGGTAATTGGGCCAGGTCACTTATTCTTGCATGCTCGGATCTGGATCTGGATTTGATGTTTTATGGGCCTCTAGTTCGAAAAAATATTTTATAACATCTATAAAAATTCACATTATATTTTAAACTTACCTTTTAAATTTAAAATAAATTTTATTATTTCAAACAAATTTTGAAAATTAGCCCGATACCAAAAATCAATTTAGGCTGGGCCAGGCATGACAAAGTACTTGATTACCTAAACCCAGCCTTAGAGACTACCTCTCTAGGCACTGTAAAAATTAGTTAAGCTTTAATACTACTAATTTTAACCGTATATTCGATTGGGATCTAATACCATTGATAGACCGGGCCAAAACACAACGGGTTAAATGAGTGAATTTCAATATTTTTCTGACAACTTTGGATCTTTATTGAGCCTAAGAAGTCTAATTGATTTGATTTTAGATCTAATCTAAAATATTTTAAATAAAAAATTTAATTTATTTATAAAAGGTTTTATCTTTTTAAATAAGTTTTATCTAATAAATGTATAGAATACGCTTATATGTGTATAGTGCACGTGCAAAATATAGTGTACATGGTTAATGTTCTAAAACAAATTTAAATATAGATGTCATGATTCGCACCGTAAATGGCACATTGGCCCTTTATATGCACATTTTTGTCAATTTTTTTAAAATTACTTATATACATATAATAAGTAAACATCAAAATAATTTTTTAAAGTTATTTTGACCAATCCAATAAATTCAAAACTCAAAATTTATTCAAAATATCGAATTTGTTTACTTGGTAAAATAGTTTTAAAACAATATTAAAATATTGAATAGTTCAAAATTAACATTAAAACGGCACTTCACCTAGTGTTGTAACCACTTGGCTAAATTCATCGCTTACATACCTTTTTAAACAAAGTTCAATTTCACATTTTTTTTAGGCGGCACTTTTTGGCAACGCCTATTTACACACATTCTCTTCAGCAACACTATATCACTTTAGGATTTATGGAGTTTATCTTCCATCAAAATTCCATTATCACCCTTATTCCAGTCAGTTAGTACATAAACAAAGTCCTTGGTTTGATAATAACACTTATTTTTAACTGTATTACTTTGACCAGAGATTTTGACTTTGAATTGACTTCAGTTGACTTTGATACTAACCTTACACAGCAGAGAAGACGAATTATTTATTGAACAGTGCTTCACTTCCATTGCTTCAACTCAGACTCAACTGAAGTTGCTCGAAGGTTATCCATGTCATGATTTGATTATAATCAAAATGGACTATTCACATTGAAGTTTCATAGTATTATCAAGTCGAGGGAACCGTGTAACATTGCAACACCTCATTCTGAGACCCAAAGATGCATCAACAATGTGCTACAGTCAAGTTGGAATTATATTTTAGCAGTATAGATGAGATCGGTTAAATTAAATGGTTCTTTAGTAAATAGAATAGATGCTAACTAAAGTTAAGACAAAAATCATTACAAATAAAGTCTTACAATTTAGTTCCCCTTATCAGGTCAATTCAGGGGTAAAAAATACATTACAGACAAAAATGTTAGTGTTGTATTCAACATATGAAGATCTGACAGAAACACTAAGTAGAATAAAATCAAAACAACAAGTTATAACGTCCAAGCCTCTTATTTCATCTTCGGCATCTCTTATTCATCCATTTTAAAATGTATCCTTCCTAAACCAACAAACTTAACCCAATCAAATGAGTATCCATTAGTTTATAGGTGACAATAATAAACACAGGCTGACATAAGTTTGGTATGAGCAATATATTACCCTAAGCATAAAAGATAGCAAGTCCATGCCGCTGATATGTGCAATAGATTCTCTATTTTTATACCAAGGCAATATATTATCTGATTTACAAGCCAGCCTAAGCTATTGGTTCATTAAATAAGCATTAAAGTAACACCATGAAGCCATAACTGAAAGATGCCTCTTGGTTTGTTTCACAGAAATATAACAGTATTTCAATAAATCAAAATACACTACTCATGTGACGATCCGAACTCGATGCCGACAAACAACATCAAATTCGTATCGCAGGAGCTTGCAACAACATTAGATGATAAATAACACATCGGAAATAAAAGATGATATCATTGATACAACAAGAATACAATATCCAATACATCAATTTGATACAATGATAATCATCAACATCAGAGAATATATACAACACAAAATACAGTGGAACACAATACAATATGAGATAAGTCTTCAATAGAATCAAATACTGCAACTCCAATCCAAAACTCCAAAGCTAGAGCTCCACAACTTCAAACTTGATCCATCATCAAGGTTTCACAAAGATAAGCAAGTGCAGTCGTGGATTCCAAAGACTCCAAAATGTATCAAATAGAAAGCTGAAGGCTACCAAAACGATATTTACTATCTGACTATCGGAAAAACCCAACTCTAGACTGCCCGTATGGAAAATTATGGGCACCTAGAGTTTAGGAACGGAACAATAAACTCCGAGTCAGTCATAGGACTGGTGTGAGCAAACAAAAACATTTGGTCTTTAAAACAATCAAAGAATTTAAATTTGAAATCCGCAATGCTTTTTGGAAAATGAAACTACCATAAGGCCTCCCGACACACATACCATGCAATCGCACACTTGGGGGAGTTTTCCCCTTATGATAGTCAAATATGCTTACTACGCAAAAATCCTTTTTGATATTATTATTAGTGCATAGTGGAAAACATTTCGAAAGTATAATATTAATCTTAGCCAGCATATGTACCATTATACTATGCCTACTATAGCTACCACTCGAGGTGGCATGTAATACAACTGCAATCGTAAAATCTCGTATTGGATGATTGAATTTCCAACAAATGGTCAGGCTAAGGAACTTCCTATTGCCACATGAGAACGCCTGTGGAGGGACGCCCCGAGAACCTACCCGGCTCTCTGCCAACACAAGGCTGGTTACCCCCTTCCCGAGAAGTAGAACCTAAGATATGCCACCCCCGGTCGTTTACGACCTTTATCCGAGGATCCTCTACGCCAACAACATCACATAGTAATAAATGTACTACAGTGTCCACATGAGTAAGTATATGGTCTACATACCATGATACTACCCTTTTCCAAAAGGAATGGTCATACGCTAGGGGAGCTACCCCTGAAACCTTGCTGCATCTTTCCTGTTTCGACCATTACCGGTTTGTGAGGCTCGATGAGGTCTCGTCCACAAAGCTACGCTTTACACGAAAGCCATGCTTTGATCAAAAATGATCATCAACACACAGCAGCACTTAGCATGCCACACTACCAAATTGGGAGTATATCGCTGATAACCTTCAACTACATAACCTCTGGGCTCGTACGTCTCTGAGAAGGGTGTTAAGCTAAGAGAATAAATTATCCGCCACCAACAGATATGTATTTGAAAGAAATCTGCTTTATATCTCAAAGTGTAATGTCAGGCATACGAACATACAAGTCTGTTCCGGGTTCGAACAGAACCGAAGGCACTTCCGAAGAAGCCCTTACAATCCGGGTATTCACAATCCCGATCGGACTTCCCATCACTTAGGGAATCTCTATACCGTAGCTACTCAGTGCAAAGACAATCGATATGTCATCCTATCGTTCTTGCAAATACCCGGTCTTCACCATCGGTCTTCAAATGCTACCATAATGATGTATCATTATTCAGAATGGGTTATATCACAAAGGTCATCTCCCGGCTAAGCCGAATAATGAGCGTAAAATTTAAAAACATATGGATATGGGATTTCAGTTAAGTCACAACTTTAAAATTCACAACTTTCGTTCAAATGGTTTAAACAAATTACTATTTTAAATCTTTTAAACAAAAAGATTCATTCCACAAAGTTCACCCAGTTTCACAAGGATCCATTCACGGATTTCAAAACAATTTCCATTTCAATTTGATTAACTCGTTAAATCTTTAAATCAAGATTTAACTTATAGCTTTCAAAACCCGTTTCCAAATATTCATTCATAACTTGAAAAATCATTCTCAATTCAAATTTGGAATCCCTTTAATACAAATTGGAAATTCATTTCTTATATGGAAGCTTTTATCATTTGGAAACAAACAGTTTTATTTTGGAAAAATCCGATCTCATTTATACAAGTTAAAATCTTTGGGTTAATTCAAATTCCCAAAACAACATTTTAAAAATGGTTTAAAATCCACATAAATTTGTATACCATTTTTAGATCATAAATACCGAATCTAGAATTCAATTTCAGATATTGAATTCCAATTTAAATCGAATTATTCAAATTTCAGAAACTCAACCAAGTAATTGAGAATAACTTTTATTTTTAGAATCCCTTTTTAAAAGCTTTTTATATTTAACTCAATTCCATTTCCACAACTATTTGAGTTCAAAAATTCGAGTTAAGAATTATTTTCTAAAATCTGTGAATTAACCAAT
The DNA here is from genome assembly GCA_030765085.1 of Allium cepa. Lineage (NCBI taxonomy): Eukaryota > Viridiplantae > Streptophyta > Magnoliopsida > Asparagales > Amaryllidaceae > Allium > Allium cepa. Next base: position 583,914,589 of record CM060940.1, read on the forward strand.
TTCCACAAGCAATCCATATTTGTGTGTGTATAAGTGTGGTCCATGGGTTTTACCCAATGAAGTGCAACATCATAAATTAGTACATATTCAAATACAACAATATATTTGATAAGCGGTATAACTATAACGCTTATCTTTCATTCGCAGATCACAGATATACATCACAGATAATAAATTACATTAACACAGCTCAAATAAAAACAGAGCATCACAATCAGGGACATCAAACAATTCAATCATCCAATAGAATCCAAACATTCATAAGTAAGATCAGTTAATTGTTTGATTAATTCAAACTAGATTAATTACTTATGAATTACTAAGCCTAGAAAATTACTATTAATAAATTTCAAATCATTTTGATTAATTATTCTTTAATCATTTATTCATTAACCATTAATAATAATTTAATTAACTTCTAATTATAATTCATCAACTTTTAACTATTAAATAATTAACCTTTAATTATTTAACTTACCATTTAATTATCTTTGATAAATTAATTAACCCTCAATTAATTAATTACCATTAAATTAATTGATTACCAAAAAGTTAATTAATTTTTAATTAATTATCTTAATTAACTACTAATTATCTAATTAACAGTTCTTAATTACAAATAAATTAAACACTTAATTGTTAATTAACCGATCTTTAATTTCATATTGACTAATCTCTAGTCACTTAGTTAATTACAATTATAAATTAATTAACCATTCTTAATTACCCTTTTTAAACAACTAATTAATAATAATTATTTGTCCAAATCAACATTTTAAAAATCTTCTTTAAACTTTGAAATTTAAATTATTACTAACTACAAAACTTTAATGTTAATTAATTAAATACTTAACTTAAATTATCTACTTAATTAAAATATTAATTAAACTTTTAAAAACATTCTAAAATAATTAAAACTTGTATTAAAGTCTTAACTTAAATCGTTAAACACTTATTAAGTCTACAATGCTTAAAACTTGTTGAAAGATAATTTGCTTAACTTAACTTTTTATAATATTGCAGTTTGAAAAACCCACCCGAGAACTTCCCAGGTTTTACTCGAGTAACACTTCGAGTTTCTCCCCAACTTCCCAAAGTCATCCCTCGTTCCCCATGTACGCTTCTTATTCCTCTTCTTTTTTTCCCAGTAAGTTAAGTTTAGTTTAAGTTATAGTATCAGAAAACTCTCACGCATACCCGGTTATAACTCGAAGCAACCGATCCTTATACTCGAGTAATAACTCGAGATTGCTCACCAACATGACACTGACACAAACCCATGCCGCACACGTGCACGGCGTCGCGCCACTGCTTCAGTGAACTCCACCACCTCAGGCAAGTTGCAAAACTTACCTACTCTCGAAATCGAAACACGACTCGTCACCAAGAATTTCAAATCGAAATTTAGTAGTTCGTTCGAAAATACTGCACTCAACTCCCCTTAGCAAAACGCCTCGCCGTCGTTGCTCAGACCACCGAAGACGCTCCACTTCCGTCCGTACCACGTCAACACCCTACTCTTCTACTCCCTTGAATTTCGAGAAGCTTGGTCCAGCATAGGAGACTAACACGCCTCGTTTTTCTGACCATATCACATTCGAGCCTTAAACCCTAAATTGGATTTGTTCAACCAATTCACGCATTAAAAAAATTATTCAACAATTTTTCTGAAATCCTCAATATTCAAACTTGCTTCAAGCAAAACCTTAACATTTAAATTTGATTTGATCATTAGGAAATGGTTTAAATGTAAAATCTGTTCAACTGTGAACTGCTCGTAGCATAAGCAACTAAAAATCATCATATTAGTTTTAAAAATCCTATCTTTAGCTGGTTATTCAAGTTATATAATCAAATCAATAAGTTAAAATATTTGAAATAATTCAATGATTTCTTTTTACTGTAAAATTGAGTCCACTGAGTCAAAATTTCATTATCAAGCTTAAACAAATTCTAGGCCATGATATAAGTTTAAACAAACTTGTTTCGTTTGTTACCTTAAGCCTAACTAAGGTTGAATGATAATATTTTGGATTTTTGATTACAATTTCAACTCCGTAACTAAGAACAAGGAAGAACAGACCAAACAAGAATTAACAGTACAATCATATATGCACAGGATTTCTAACTTAAAAATATACAGTAAAGCGCAAGTCATCCATGAATAAAATGCACAAATTTAATTGTTTAAAACAGTTTGTTTACTCACTCAAATTGAAGAATAGAGAGCAGCTTCCTGTTTGGAAAAGCTATAAGCTTGATCCGCCTTTAAATCTGTTTTGCTTTTGTTGAATCGAATGATGTTTAGAGTTTGTAAAATGAAGGTGCTTCTTTTCTTTTTCTCTAGTTTTGCTTAGTTTTTTTTTACTGAACGAACTGGAATAGGGAGATGCACACATATATATATAGAGAAAACAGTTTGTATAAGGGAAGGTTTTAACTGGTTAAGCTTCTTTTGTTTTGAACAGATTTTTTTCTTGCCTCCTTCTTTGACTATAGATTTTTATAAAACTGAAATGACTCTTAACATATTTCGGCTGAAATGATTTTCATTTGTGCTTGAGAAGATGTTATTTAATGCTTATGTCCCCATTTTTGTTTACATGTAATCCTTTTTTTGTATGTACATCTTTGTTTTGTTTTTATCTTTTTGCTTACATTTTTGTTTTATTATTTCCTTGTTTACATAATTCGCATGCAAATTCATATGTTATTTTTATTAGAATCATCTTATGTTACCATATAACCATATAACATAAATTCTTAGTTTTATTTCTATTTACAGTTTGATTTTCAAACATTAAATTATAACATATATTTTGTACTTATAATTGACACTTATATTTAATATTGATAGGATAAATTTTATTTTTAAACATTAGTATCTATATTACATTCATTTGCATATATTATATCAAATGTTAATAATGTAAAGCCTTTAATTAAATTGAATAAGATAGATTTCCTTCCAAAATACACATATATATATATATTATTTTTTTCCAAAGTATAACCTTTAAATCCAATTCATTTTGAATTTCCAAATCAAAATTTTATTTATAATCCAATTCAATTGAAAATATTTAATTTTGGGTTTCAAATCCAAATTTTTTAAAAATAAATTAGTAAATATATATCTTATTAAATTTGAAAAATTCAAATAAATTCACAATTTAACCCAAAAATTTAATTTACTTACAAATTAAATTCGTCTTTAAACCGGGATCATTACAGATTCCCCCCTTAAGAATTTTCGTCCCTGAAATTTGCCAGGGAGACAATTAAGAACAGATAAAAGATAGAGAAATATCTTTTCAGATCAAACTGGATATCAATTCTGCATTTGGTTTACCAAATCAGAATATCAACAATAGATATGAGAATAAACTCAATCAACTACGAAACAATTGGGTTATCCGATCTACGAAGTATACAGGGCATTGGTTAGTTCGAAGGGATAACTAAACATTCGTAGATTTTACCGAAACCCAATGAAACAGACAGAAACATATTCGACTACAATCTCAGATTCAAGATTTTAACTTATTTACGAATTGTTGAGAAATAAAATATGGGTAGTTTTCATGTCGGACAAACTCAAACCACTCTATCATAAATGAGATAGTTACCTTCTAATTTTTTTTTCCTTTATCATCCCTTAAGGTTGAAGAATCATCTCTGATCGCATACACCCTTGCTACTAGAGCTTTCTTCTTTGCTGGGCAGTCCTTGATCCTGTGTCCCGGCTTGCGGCAACAATAGCATCCCGTAGATTCCTAATCTGGCCTCATAAATGGCTCTCTCATTCCTGGCTTCCAAGGTTTTTTACATTTGTCCGAGTAATGACCTTTCTCCAAGCAATTGAGACAAGTAACATCTTTCACCCTTTTCTTCTGCATATTTTTCTTTCCTTTTCCTTTCCTCTGTTTCTTTCCACCAAACTTCCTTCTCCTCCAATTCAGATTACTTCTATTTCCATCCTCCTCTGGAACTTCCTGCTTATCTAGAGTATCGTATCTATAACCCATATCAGTTAATTCAGAAAAGGATCCCCTTACGTGAGTAGTCATCCTCTCCTGAAATTCCTTGTTCATTCCCCAAATAAACTTTTCATTCTTCTTTAATGGTGTATTCACCAATTCTGGACCAAACTGAGATAATTCATTGAATTTGTTCAAGTATTCCTCAAATGATAAGCTTCCTTTCTTCAAATCCATAAAATCCTGGTACATTCTAGAGATACCAGCAGATGGCATATATCGCTGCTCGAATACTTCCTTGAAACGATTCCAAGTAAATTCATCCGCCGGCTCATCCAATGTAACTGTTTCCCACCAAACTAAAGCCTCTTCCTGGAGTTGCCATGAAGCTATCAATCGCATCTGATCATATTCCTATTTTAGTCCCTTGAAAATCCTTTCGCACGATCGGATCCAGGCTTGCGCTTCGATAACAGATTCTTTGCAAGTGAATGGCTTTCCACCAAGTTTAGAAAAGCTTCGATATAAATCAGCCAGATTTGGTTGAGATTGAATGGGAATATCTGTCGTTGTAGGGCTTTGACCAGTTGAAGTGGTACTTCCCTGTCCCCGATTTCGTCCTCTTCTTCCACTCGTTCTTACTATCTGTAATAGTAAGAAGACCGACTTAGGCATTCGACGAAATATCTTAGAGAATAACAACAGATAAAGAAAATAGACTAAGTAATTTGGGTTTTGGTTTCACTGGTTGTACTCACTCTAGGGTATACTTCACCCTATCTCTACCGAGCCATCTAATGTGTTACACTCCGTAGTTAAGTTCTTACTCAACCTTTAGCTCTGATACCAAATGTGATGACCCGAACTCGATGTCCGACAAACAACATCAAATTCGTATCGCCGGAGCTTGCAACAACATTAGATGATAAATAACACAACGGAAATAAAAGATGATATCATTGATACAACATGAATACAATATCCAATACATCAATTTGATATAATGATAATCATCAACATCAGAGAACACAAAATACAGCGGAACACGACACAATATGAGATAAGTCTTCAACAGAATCAAATACTGCAACTCCAATCCAAAACTCCAAAGCTAGAGCTCCAAAACTTTAAACTCGATCCATCATCAAGGTTCCACAAATATAAGCAAGTGCAGTCGTGGATTTTAAAGACTCCAGAATGTATCAAATAGAAAGCTGAAGGCTACCAAAACGATATCTACTATCTGACTATCTGAAAAACCCAACTCTAGACTGCCCGTGTGAAAAATTGTGGGCACCTAGAGTTTAGGAACGGAACAATAAACTCTGAATCAGTCATGGGACTGGTGTGAGCAAACAAATACATTTGGTCTTTAAAACAATCAAAGAATTCAAATTTGAAATCCGAATTGCTTTTTGAAAAATGAAACTACCATAAGGCCTCCCGACACACATACCATGCAATAGCACACTTGGGGGAGTTTTCCCCTTATGATAGTCAAATATGCTTACTACGCAAAAATCCTTTTTGATATTATTATTAGTGCATGGTGGAAAACATTTCGAAAGTATAATATTAATCTTAGCCAACATAGGTACCATTATACTATGCCTACTATAGCTACCACCCGAGGTGGCAGGTAATACAACTGCAATCATAAAAGCTCGTATTGGATGATTGGATTTCCAACAAATGGTCAGGCTAAGGAACTTCCTATTGCCACATGAGAACGCCCGTGGAGGGACGCCCCGAGAACCTACCCGGCTCTCTGCCAACACAAGGCCGGTTACCCCCTTCCCGGGAAGTAGAACCTAAGATATGCCACCCCTGGTCGTTTGCAACCTTTATCCGAGGATCCTCTACACCAACAGCATCACACAGTAATAAATGTACTACAGTGTCCACATGAGTAAGTATCTGGGCTCCATACCATGATACTACCCTTTTCCAGAAGGAATGGTCATACGCTACGGGAGCTACCCCTGAAACCTTACCGCAACTTTCGTGTTTCGACCATTACCAGTTTGTGAGGCTCGATGAGGTCTCGTCCACAAAGCTACGCTTTACATGAAAGCCATGCTTTGATCAAAAATGATCAACAAATGATCATCAACACACAGCAGCACTTAGCATGCCACACTACCAAATTGGGAGTATATTGCTGATAACCTTCAACTACTAACCTCTGGGCTCCTACGTCTCAGAGAAGGGTGTTAAGCTAAGAGAATAAATTCTCCGCCACCAACAGATATGTAGTTGAAAGAAATCTGTTTTATATCTCAAAGTATAATATCAGATATACGACCATACAAGTCTGTTCCGGGTTCGAACAGAACCTAAGGCACTTCCGAAGAAGCCCTTATAATCCGGGCAATCACAATCCCGATCGGACTTCCCATCACTTAGGGAATCTCTGTACCGTAGCTACTCAGTGCAGAGATAATCGATAGGTCATCCTATCGTTCTCGCAAATACCCGGTCTTCACCACCGGTCTTCAAATGCTATCCATAACGACGTATCATTATTCGGAATGGGTTATATGACACAAAGGTCCTCTCCCGGCTAAACCGAATAATGAGCGTAAAATTTAAAAACATATGGATATGGGATTTCAGTTAAGTCATAACTTTAAAATTCACAACTTTCGTTCAAATGGTTTAAACAAATTACCATTTTAAATCTTTTAAACAAAAAGATTCATTCCACAAAGTTCACCCAGTTTCACAAGGATCCATTCACGGATTTCAAAACAATTTCCATTTCAATTTGATTAACTCGTTAAATCTTTAAATCAAGATTTAACTTATAGCGTTCAAAACCCGTTTCCAAATATTCATTCATAACTTGAAAAATCATTTTCAATTCAAACTTGGAATCCCTTTAATACAAATTGGAAATTCATTTCTTATATGAAAGCTTTTATCATTTGGAAACAAACAGTTTTATTACGAAAAAATCCGATCTCATTTATACACGTTAAAATCTTTGGATTAATTCAAATTCCTAAAACAACATTTTAAAAATGGTCTAAAACCCATATAAACTTGTATGCCATTTTTAGATCATAAATACCGAATCTAGAATTCAATTTCAGATATTGAATTCCAATTTAAATCAAATTATTCAAATTTCAAAAACTCAACCAAGTAATTGAGAATAACTTTTATTTTTGGAATCCCTTTTTAAAAGATTTTTATACTTAACTCAATTCCATTTCCATAACTATTTGAATTTAAAAATTCGAGTCAAGAATTATTTTCTAAAATCTGTGACTTAACCAATTTCCACAAGCAATCTATATTTGTGTGTGTATAAGTGTGGTCCAAGGGTTTTACCCAATAGAAGTGCAACATCATAAATCAGTACATATTCAAATACAACAATATATTTGATAAGCGGTATAACTATAACGCTTATCTTTCATTCGGAGATCACACATATACATCACAAATAATAAATTACATTAACACAGCTCAAATCAAAACAGAGCATCACAATCAGGGACATCAAACAATTCAACCATCCAATAGAATCCAAACATTCATAAGTAAGATCGGTTAATTATGTGATTAATTTAAATCAGATTAATTGCTTATGAATTACTAAGCCTGGTTAATTAATATTAATAAATTTCAAATCATTTTGATTAATCATTCTTTAATCATTTATTAATTAACCATTAATAATAATTTAATTAACTTTTAATTATAATTCATCAACTTTTAATTATTAAATAATTAACCTTTAATTGTTTAACTTACCATTTAATTACCTTTGATAAATTAATTAACCCTCAATTAATTAATTATCATTAAATTAATTGATTACCAAAAAATTAATTAATTATCTTAATTAATTACTAATTATAAATTAATTAACTTTAATTATCTAATTAACAATTCTTAATTACAAATAAATTAAACACTTAATTGTTAATTAATCGATCTTTAATTTCAAATTGACTAATCTCTAGTCACTTAGTTAATTACAATTATAAATTAATTAACCATTCTTAATTACCCTTTTTAAACAATTAATTAATAATTATTATTTGTCTAAATCAACATTTTAAAAATCTTCTTTAAACTTTGAAATTTAAATTATTACTAACTACAAAACTTTAATGTTAATTATTTAAATACTTAACTTAAATTATCTACTTAATTAAAATATTAATTAAGATTTTAAAAACATTCTAAAATAATTAAACTTGTATTAAAGTCTTAACTTAAATCGTTAGACACTTATTAAGTCTACAATGCTTAAAACTTGTTGAAAGATAATTTGCTTAACTTAACTTTTTATAATATTGCAGTTTGAAAAACTCACCCGAGAACTTCCCAGGTTTTACTCGAGTAACACTTCGAGTTTCTCACCAACTTCCCTGGGTCATCCCTCGTTCCCCACGTATGCTTCTTCTTCCTCTTCTTTTTTTCCAAGTAAGTTAAGTTTAGTTTTAGTTATAGTATCATAAAACTCTCACGCGTACCCGGTTATAACTCGAAGCAACCGATCCTTATACTCGAGTAATAACCCGAGATTGCTCACCAACAAGACACTGACACAAACCCATGCCGTACACCTACACGGCGTCGCGCCATTGCTCCTGCGAACTCCGCCACCTCAGGCAATTTGCAAAACTCACCTACTCTCGAAATCGAAACACGATTCGTCACCAAGAATTTCAAATCGAAATTTAGTAGTTCGTTTGAAAATACTGCACTCAACTCCCCTCAGCAAAACGCCTCACCGCCGTTGCTCAGACCACCGGAGACGCTCCACTTTCGTCCACACCATGTCAACACCCTACTCTTCCACTCCCTTGAATTTCGAGAAGCTCGGTCCAGCATAGGAGACGAACACGCCTCGTTTTTCTGACCATATCACATTCGAGCCTTAAACCCTAAATTGGATTCGTTCAACCAATTTGCGCATTAGAAAAATTATTCAACAATTTTTCTGAAATCCTCAATATTCAAACTTGCTTCAAGCAAAACCTTAACATTTAAATTTGATTTGATAATTAGGAAATGGTTTAAATGCAAAATCTGTTCAACTGTGAACTGCTCGTAGCATAAGCAACTAAAAATCATCATATTAGTTTTAAAAATCCTATCTTTAGCTGTTTATTCAAGTTATATAATCAAATCAATAAGCTAAAATATTCGAAATAATTCATACGATTTCTTTTTACTGTAAAATGGAGTTCACTGAGTCAAAATTTTCATTATCAAGCTTAAACAAATTCTAGGCCATGATATAAGTTTAAACAAACTTGTTTCGTTTGATACCTTAAGCCTAACTAAGGTTGAATGATAATATCACTACGCCATAGATTGCATACTGCAACACCAAGAAGTGATGCAGAAAGTGCCAAAAAATATGGCTTTAGGCTAAAAAAGGGCAAAGGCAACACTTTCTCAGTGACGCATTTTGCCGCGTTGCCGTAGAGTCAAAGGCAACATCTTTGCGGCCCTAGGGCAACATCGGTTCTGTTGTTGCCACATGTACCAAATTTACTAAAAAGTGGGCCCCACAATCTGGGCCCCAACATGTGGGCCCACATTGTGGGACGCACTAATTCTGTGGCCCACCTTTACGGAACCCTGTTGTGGGACCCATATTCATTAATCTATAGTAACACTTTTACCATCCAATGACAACACTTTGCCTGTTTATTACCACATTTAACATCACGTACTGCAACATTATATCATATCTATGACAACACCTTTTGCAATCTAAATCGGAAATGTACTGCAACATTATAACATATCTACGACAACATTATACTGCAGCATTATATCATATCTAATGGCAACATTACACTGCAATAAAGAACTTTTCATTTCAGAATAATCAGCAACACAAGTTTTACTTAGTCAAGTACAAAATAACAAACATACTTAAAAACATAGCCAATGTTTTCATAGTTACAGCCAATACGTACTAAATTCTACTTATTAACAATACATTCATATTTGCGAGCCTCCAGTGCCATCAATGCCATCAGTGCCTCTAGTGCCTCCAGTGCCATCACTGCAGACGGCCGCACAAAGATCCCCAACATCAATTTGCATGTCAAATGCGGTTTCTACTGAACTTGACTTCGGGATACAAACAACTGAACTTGACTGTCAAATGCAGTTTCTACTTCAGTGTTACACCTTTCTATATTGGTAATAATCTTTATAGCACAAGCTTTTTTTAACAAGAGGTAATTTCAAACCAATAAACTTCAAAACCCATGCACTAAACTTTAATAATCATGAATTAAATAGACAAGCATAAAATTGAAATAAGCTACCAATAAAAAGAGATACTAAGATAATAAAGAATAGCAGACCAAGTATAATGCAGCCAAAATTAAATCATTATAGAAATAATAATTTATGCCCATGCACCTTGGATGATAGTAGACTGTAAAAGGTGTTCCAGTGGTATAAGCATGCCATGCAGTTGCAAGGACACCAAGATGCATGTTGTGGCAAGAAATAACAGAAGATAGCAAGGTTGAATGTTGTCTAATTGCTCTTCTCACTCCAACACGAAGTTCACCGTTATCCCTCCTGTGTATAGTAACAACAACATGATTCCAAACGAGAATACTTGAAGAATTAGATGAGTGTATGACAATGGTAACCTTACCTTAGGAAAATAATAACTACTCCCAAGCAAGTGAAACAAAAATGATGTCAATGGATATTATCATCATTATTACAGTTACCAACCATCACTTCTTCCAATAACAAAAGGGGACCATTGGAACACAATTCAAGTATACAAAGCTTCACGAAGGAATTGAGAGAAAAAAACACTCCTCACTACAGAAGCAAATATTCAAGATGCCATAACACATGTTGCACGTAACGAATGTTTCCTAGTGTAGATTTAAATATAAATTATTAATTTTGAGTACAGTGAAAATATAGGATTCAGTGAAGGAATAATCAAAATATAACAAATGTCAAATAATAAATAATTTCAGAAGGAATATACCTTGGAATATATGACGGAGTCGCCACTCAGTACCATGCAGATCTTTCGCAACAAGTTCCTGAGTTGGAGGGTTATTGCTCATGTCCTGATTAAAATATGAAGTAACAATGGATCCATCAATATATTCTGGCCTGAAGTAAAATACTCAGCAAATGTAAACCATAACATAGCATAATAGATCTAACCAAAGGTGGAAGACATTCGTCGGCATGACGTCTTAATACTGAAAATCCACCATGGGTGCTCGTGTCCAAAGCTGTCAGTGTTTTGCAAAATGAGTGAACATGTGACCTTGGTGGCGATGGAGGCAGAGGCTCCTTCTCGACAGTATTCTCATCTTGCTATATTTGAAATATGACATAGAAATTAGTATGATATCCCTTCCTGTTTGTAAAGCCAAACTAGAAAAAATTACTTACATTTGACTCTAGGAGCAAAGTCACTTGTGCAAATGCTTCATCAGTTTCTGGTTCAGCCTATCCATTTACAAATGTTAAGAGAGTTCCTGATCATAATGCATATGCTCCTAAGGTTCAACTGAGTGGATATATTATACATACCTTCAAATGAACATTCATTATATGGCAGAGGATCTTTGATGGCATCTTATATACAGGCATCTGTTGGTCTGGGATCTGACTTGTCAAAGCTTCCACCTAAATCATTTCACAGGGAACTATAATAAATACTACTTGAAAATAAGAAATTGAAAGTAAATAAGAATTCAGAACAAAACAATATAAAATATGTTGAACATTATGACAGTGAGCTCTGAATTAGGGCACTGAAACTTTGGCTATGAAACAGGCTTTGCTGAAAGATACATATAATATAATAATGGTATCAAACTCTACCAAAATTGTGGAAACTACTGTGAAACCAAATATTTGACTAGACAGAGGTAAAGCTATAATTCTCAACGGATCGTAAGTGCAAAGGTCAATGTGTATGTATCATGAGAAAGGTGAATACTCAAGCACTTATGACTGAGCATCGTTACCCGTAACTCTAGACTGCAATATAACCAGGTTCTATAACCAAATATTATCAAGCTCAAAGCAACTAAAACTCCAAAAATAGTATTTTCACTATTTTCATTACTTGAATTGGTAGAATAACATGATCAACTCTCTATGAGTTGCATACATCAACACTAACACCATTCGATGAATAAATGTAACTAGCATATTTGAGCTAGCAAAAGTTTACAAGTCACATATTCACTTACAATCGAACAGATGACAAATTTATAACACTAGGTGGTAAATATGTTTACGATGAGGTGTAATAAATATAAAGTAGATTTGTTTCAACTTAACAAGGAAAATAGCTCGACAAGGAAAATAGCTATACATATATGTCCAGTTTTAGGCTTGTAATATAGCTTTACATTCATCCATTTCAGGTTAACAAGGATAATATCAAGGAAATAAGAAATTACAATAACCTATGTACCTATGAGGTAACGAAGGAGAATTTTTTTGCATTAGACATAATGTTATTGTGTATTCTATACTAAAAAATATTTGTCCTGAATATTTGTAATATGTACTGTCTTACAAAGTGTAAATACTAGATCTAATGGTGTTGTGCAAAAGCTTTGATTGTTTATTTATTATGTAATATATGAATCTTACTGAGAAAAATAACATAAAATTCATGATGCTTTTATAGAGTTCATTTGAGCTACAATGTGGTCTTGAATCGTTTATGTTCTTAATATGATATTATGCAGCTAAGTTTGGAAGACTTTAGAGCCATTGTTTGTCGATGTAACATGCTACAACAAACTTGAAAGTGCAGGTGGTATGGGTGTCAAATTCATACAAAAGAGGGATATTGTTAATAGAGCTTCAGACGCGTATGACTAACCAAAATAACTGAAAATGGTAAACTAGTGCACCATTTATAATTGATTCCATTAATGTATGCAATAGCCCATCATCCCCCAATGGCCAGCTAAATCATAATATACGATTTACCTGTATGCAAGTTGATGAAATATGAGAAGCGATTTTGAATTATTGATGAAATGGACTTTTGTAAAATAACAGTTTCTAAAATCAAATCAAATATATAGATAACAGAGGAAGAAAAAAAATAGAACTTTACAATTTCTTGATCCAAAGAGTATGATTCTTACAGTAGGAACATCTTCCTTGAGGGCACGTGTGGAACGGTGGAGAAGAAGGCATCGACATGATTTTTGTTTGTGCAGTTTTGGAGATGCGGTTATCAGGGATTGAGTAGTTTACGAAGTGAGCGGTTTACTATATAAATCACGTGGATGCTGCGTATGGCTGAAAAGGCATGTCAGAATTGCTGTTTTGATTTGCAATAGCCCTGAACTTGATTATTTTACTATTGGGCTTAACTATAGAGCTTTTAGTGGAATATTGGACTTGTAGTGGTACATTCTATTTCTCTTTGGAAAATTAATACTATTGATTAGTTTGGAGTTGGCCGTTACTAGGAACAACCATAGAGACCGTTGGTTAGGATAGTCTTGAGATGAATGATGTTATATATTACCAAACCAAGGGAGTGTATTTCCTTGTTCTTTACTATATATGTTTGTCTAGATGAAAGTAGCTTAACATTAGTTGAGTAATGTATTGCATGTGATCTATAATGTAATATATTCGAAAAAGCAATAAAAATGAACTAATTTTCATACATACATATATGTGTGTGTATTTGAAATAAAATTTATAACTTAATCAATTAATGTATGTATTTCTAGTTTTAATTTTTATAACTAAATCTAGGAATTAATTTACTTTAAAATTACAAATAGTTTTTTTTTAAACTAAGATTGGTAGTACATATTAGTACTAAAAGTGTTAGATAGTATACATCATACTACATATCAATATAAGTCCAGCAATTCGAATCATGCTACGCAAACGAATTTAAATAAATTAACAAATACTCACCCTAGGCCTAAAGGCCCGAGAACATAACCATCCTCTTTTCTAACTCCAAACCCCAAGCACAATTGAACACAATGAAGAGGACCTATTTGCATTTTCTTTTGAAATGAACAGTACTCCGCTTTCTTTCTTTCTATTCTTTACAACTTTTCCTTTGCCTGTACACGTCATTTCTCATGTGTCAAAATTAAGTTTCAATGCCTGTGCATGTGCATACATGCTTTGGCCATCCTTCCTCACCATATCTTCCTCTCTGCTCGTTGAAACTGCACGTCGTCTTCACCATTGAACTCGGCGTCAAATGGTGCATCACCCGGTGCTTCCAACTCCAACCACCAGCAATAACCGCTGAATGTCGTTGCTTGCCATGACCTCACAAGCCTTCATTTCAAAAATGACGAGAACGGAAAACGTATCCCATTCGATCCTCTACAACTTCCGTGTTGACAACTCTTGCTAATTCTTAGTGTAGAGAGGGATATTGGAATAATTAAATGGGAAAGGAAATATAAATGTAAGTTTGTTGTGAAATAAAAACTAATACGAAAAGTGAATGTCTTTCTTTCCTTTTTTTGTGTTGCTCCTCATTACTTGTGTCTTTCCTTTTATTCATACATGGATTATCATTTTCATACATGTATTTTTTTCTTTCATATTGATTGCATTATGTATCACTTCACCCAAAACACTACAATGCTTTCCCAAAATCGATTGAGCACTATCCAGATTTGCTGAATTTATAGTTTTCCCCTTATCCAAATTTTTATCCCTTCCATCATCATTGAGAGGCATTTTCTTTTCCCATTTCTTTTTCATAACTTTCTTGAAGGCTATAGAAACTTCCTTCTCAACTGTTTTCTGGCTTGGTTTCACTTCTGATAAATTTGCATCTGGTTGATCATTTATAACACTACATGAACTGGTCTAGTGACTAAAGCATTTGCAACTTGTACAAATCAAGGGTTTCCAATCATATCCAATGTCCACCCTCGAATTATTATCACCACATAGGATGAACTCAGGCAATGCATGATCTGGTTTTGTCTCTACAAGGCATGTTGCATACTCAAAGCGACTTAATTTTTTCTGTGACTTCATTTAAAGATATCAGATTACCTACATGCCATGCAAGCCCATTCATTCCTGTTAACTTCCAAGTAATTAGAGGATATTATATAAGTGTATCCAAATGGGAACACTTTAGACCACTGAGTGTATGTTGTCGACGTTAGGCTGCCATGATGATACAGTAAACATTTTACCTTTGATGAACATGGATTTGATTTTAAAATCCTTTCTCTGTCTTCATGCCATGATGATACAGTTTTCTCTGTCTTCAATTTCACTATCAATTTCATTAAAATTCTTTTGCAAGTGTATCAGAACAGCACAGTAAGATAGATTACCATCTAGAAAAAAGCCAACAAGGTGGTATTTCCAATGTTCAATGCTAGAAGATTTAACTTCATCGGGAACTTGCCGAGCTGAATATTTAAAAAAACAGCTGAAGGCATGTATGATATCTCTAAATTTCTTGATCCAAAGAGTGCAAATCATAGTCACAGTTCCCCACAGATTCCACTAAGGAATTCGCTTTATCTAAGTTCATTCTCTTAATTAACAAAATTAACCATCAGAATGGAATAAATATATACTCCAACTTCATCAGAAATAAAATACTTGAACAAATAGAAAAAATAAATTTTGATTGGACATATCCGATCACCTAACTGAAAATTCAAGAACAAATACGGGTCCTCTTGCAAAAATACAGAATTGCAAATATAAAAACAAGTTTAAAAGGGAGAACTGTGGTTTGAGCACTTAGGGCTAGGTTTACAGTATTTCAGGAAATTTGTGGAAGAAATTTAGGGCTAAAGACGAGGAAACGAGGACTGAAAATAGAATTATAGGCGAACAAGTCTGATACTGAATTTGAATGATTGGAATCAAAGAGGAAAGAATTGGAGGAAAAAATTAGGAGAGAAAAGGAAGAGAAAAGTTAGCATGGAAAGAAGCAGAAGGAAGCAGGTTATTTGTATATTTTGTTAACTTTTGCCGCTTTATTTTTTCTTTTCGCGTTGAAAATTATTTCAGCCCGCTTTTTTTTCTTCAACCCGCACTCATTTTCTATAATATTTTTATAAGTCTATAGCTACCGCAACATAATGTTGATATCTATGCTAACATCATGAAGCTAATGTTGTAATAGACAAAAATCAGCATAGCTATCGTTACATTATAGCTAGCAACATCTTATATTTTCGTTGCAATAGGCCATCTATGACATACTGTATTTTGGATTTTTGATTACTATTTCAACTTTGTAACTAAGAACAAGGAAGAACAGATTATACAAGAATTAACAGTATAATCATATGTGCACAGGATTTCTAACTTAAAAATATACAGTAAAGCGCAAGTCATTCATGAACCAAACACACAAATTTAAATGTTTAAAACAGTTTGTTTACTTACATCAAATTGAAGAACAGAGAGCAGCTTCTTGTTTGGAAAAGCTGTAAGCTTGATCTGCCCTTAAATCTGTTTTGCTTTTGTTGAATCGAATGATGTTTTGAGTTTGAAAAATGAAGATGCTTCTTTTCTTTTTCTCTAGTTTTGCTTAGTTTTTTTACTGAACGAACTGGAATAGGGAGATGCGCGCGCGCACACACACACATATATATATAGAAAACAGTTTGTATAAGCGAAGGTTTTAACTGGCTAAGATTCTTTTGTTTTGAACAGATTTTTTTTCTTGCCTCCTTCTTTGATTATAGATTTTTATAAAACTGAAATGACTCTTAACATATTTCGGCTGAGATGATTTTCATTTGTGCTTGAGAAGATGTTATTTAATGCTTATGTCCCTATTTTTGTTTACATGTAATCCTATTTTTTTTTGTATGTGCATCTTTGTTTTGTTTTTATCTTTTTGCTTACATTTTTGTTTTATTATTTCCTTGTTTACATAATTCACATGCAAATTCATATATTATTTTTATTAGAATTATCTTATGTTACCATATAACCATATAACATCAATTCTTAGTTTTATTTCTATTTACAGTTTGATTTTCAAACATTAAATTTATAACATATATTTTGTACTTATAATTTACACTTATATTTAATATTGATAGGATAAATTTTATTTTTAAACATTAATATCTATATTACATTCATTTGCATATATTATATCAAATGTTAATAATGTAAAGCCTTTAATTAAATTAAATAAGATAGATTTCCTTCTAAAATACACACGTATATTATTTTTTCCCAAAGTATAACCTTTAAATCCAATTCATTTTTAATTTCCAAATCAAAATTTTATTTATAATCCAATTCAATTGAAAATATTTAATTTTGAGTTTCAAATCCAATTTTTTTAAAAATAAATAAGTGTATATATATATATATATATATTATTAAATTTGAAAAATTCAAATAAATCCACAATTTAATCCAAAAATTTAATTTAATTACAAATTTAAATTCGTCTTTAAACCGGGATCGTTACAACTCATAACTACCTTAAGGCTTTACATACTTTTGTGGTGCGCGCGCACACACATGCACACACATATCATTAAAGTCTTATCGTTCGGTTGCCAATAAGGCCTTGTGCCTTTCATAAGAAAAAAGTGTTCAAAGTTAAACTTCGGCTACCACTTAGGTCTTATGCCATTCTACTACACTAAAATTTAGATTTACCTTTCGACTGCCACTAAAGCCTTCTGCCTCTACATTACCAGTTGCCACATTAGGCCTTACACCCACAATTTTGTTTTTGTTTCCATCTAAGGCCATACGTATATTTCGTTTTTGGTTTCAGGATTGGCACTCTTGGCCTTACGTCTCCTACCATTCCTTTGGTTTCCATTTTAGGCCTTATACCAATTGCTTTCATTGTCTAAACGGTTGCCTCTTTAGGCCTTACACCTACACTTTCGCTTTCGGCCGTCACATTAGACCTTATGCCTTTTCTTTCAATTTCAACTATCACCGCAGGCCCTATGTCTTCCACCGAACATTCTACCTAACCATTCACTTTAAGGCTTTTCGCTTAGCTGTTTATTAAGCTAACATTTCAACTAACGTCTTTCGGTTATCAATATTACTTACTACATCGTCATTGATGTCTTAGATTCTAATCTCAGTCATATTATTCCTTAGCACACATCATTAACTCTGAATATTACCAGTTTCGATTTACACACTCTTTTAAGGCTTACACTACCCTTGGCAACTACTACCTTCGGTCCCATCCATGGAAGGTTGTCTTCGTTTTAGCGATTTATGATATTTAACCTTTAAGTTTCTTAAATACCTCCTCTACCCATAACTCCTCCTTAATCGTTGATCATCTTCGCCCCTTAGATAGTACCTTAGGTTTACTAACCTTAGTCCCACACTTGGCTTTTCTTAACTATGTAAATCTTTTGGCTTAAAGTTTCAGTTTATTTACTTTATGTTTTGGCTCTACCTCCTTTGACATTTTCCTGTAATACACGTTGGGAGCTGTTCACATTTTCTACTAACTTTCCATCTTCAACTACTGATTCCTTTGGCTTAGTCCTTTATAATCGTTATTTAGTACTTTGATGACATATTCAGCACAAAATATGGATTTGATCTCTTGAGGCAATATTTTATTTTACTTATTTAAATTAATATACCTTTCGACAACAATTGTTCACCTTCAACTCCTTATCATATCCCTTTTTCCATGGTTAATTTCTGTTAGAAATGACTTAATTCATCTCTGGTTAATTATAGTAAAGTAAATCATAATTTATTTCTATGAAATTTACTTAAGTTCCTTATTTCTAACCATTTTCTACCCTATACGACCTTCTATTAATTCATAACAGTTTATTTACTTATGGGAAAATCCTATAACCCAAAGTCCATCTCCAAAAACAAGTTTCTATCATCATATCAAATTTTCACATATTAAAGATTTCAAGGAGTGCAGAAATCATTCAGTATTAGCTTGATCGTTTGAGATTTAAAGAAATGGAGGGATTAAGGAATATAATACTCATATATATTCTTTAATTGACAAAGTCTTCAGTTCCTTTAGCTTTAACCTTTCCTTTTTTTTTTCTTCTTGTCATTTAGGTCATAAGCACCATTAAAAAGCTCAAGCTTTTATTTTAGTTTGTGTAAGTAATGAATTGTATAGTACTGGTGAAAGGATTTGCATTATTTACTTTTATGGGTCGTCGGCTCACCATTACCTCTCTTATTAATATAAATAGTTAGCTCCAATGGTTGCATTTAATTACTCGTTTATCTTATATTTTTACTAGATTTTCCTAGTAATGCTTGATTAATCCAAGCATAATTAGTAAATAAACGTCCTACGAATTTTTTCTCCTTTGCATTATTTCAATTTCTTTATCCTCCTAATTAATTAATTGAATAACTAATTAGTTATTAATTTATGGGGAGTTACAGGCTTTCTATTTATCGGAATTACGTCTTCAAAATTCAAACAAGGTAGGACAACAATTCCTAGGCTTTGAGTCCTACACTAACCTACACGAACACACGAGTTCTTCAACCATAGGTCTCAATCAAAAATGTATTACTGCATCTACCAATACATAACTGAATCAACCATAGTATCATGTATACATATGACGTATAATCAAACATAGCAAACATAAATGCTAATCTAAACAAATAAATCAGGTTAGGTCCACTTGACTTTATCCTTTGTTAACAAGTACAATCAGCCTTGTCCTCACTCTACTGGATCTGAACAAACTTTACTTCTTTATTCTGAGGTTTTTTCTCATCTTCAGATTATAATCCGAATATTCTTCCTAACAAAAGATATGTTTGGTTCAGTAACCAAATTTTTCATGGCCCTTAGAATCACGACATCCTTAGGGTCTAGGACATACTTCCAAAGACGTGATACATGACATACATTATACACCCTAGCAAAAGCATTCAACAAATCGATTCTATAAGCTACATTATCGATCCTCATTAGTATTCGAAACGGGCCAACATATATCGGTGCTAACTTCCCCACTTTTCCAAACTTCGTAGTGTCTCTCGTAAGTGACATTTTCACAAACACATGATTTTCTAGATCAAACTCTAGTCCTCTCTACTCTTATCGGCATAACTATTTTTCCTAGATTGAGAATCTTTCATCCGTTGCCTAATCAGTCCAACTTTCTACAAAGTTTCTCTTACAAATTTTGGACCTAAAACAAGTATGTCACCCATTTCGCACCAGCTTACGGACGACCTACAAATCCTTTTACAGAACGTCTCTAAAGATGTTATCCTAATAGTGGACTGACAACTATTATCACATGAAAACTCTACCAAATATTGGTGATCTTTTAAAGATCCACCAAAATCTAATACACAAGTCCTTGGCAAATCTTCATGCACTTGGTTGACCGTCTCAGTCTAGCCATTTGTTTATAGATGGTAAGCCATACTTATACATAATTTCAAGCCTAACGCACCCTATAGGCTTCCACAAAACTCATTGGCAAACAATAGATCTTGGTTACTTACTATAGTACTTGAAATTCCATTAAGCCTAGCTACTGTCTTATCTATATCTCAGCTAACCTAGTTGTCATCCTTATGGACTTTACTAGAGTGAAATGGACATTCTTAGTCAATGTATCGACTATGATCCATATAATTTTGTTCCCTGCCTTCATCCTTGGCAATCTATATATAAAATCCATCGAAACTGAATCCCACTTCCGTAATAGAACCCCTAAGGCTGCAATAGAACAATTGGCTTCTAATGCTCTGTCTTAACCTACTGGCATATGAGGCATCTCCCCATACATTCTCCTGCATCTCTCTTTATTTCTTTCCAGTAGAAGCTCTGCTTCATGTCTCAGTACATCATCTTTCTACTCCTAGATGAATAGAAAACTTGGAACAATGACATTCATCTAATATCAGCTTCCGAAGGTCTCCATTATTGTACAAACTTCCCTTCTTCTGAAGGCAAACTTTCTCATTAATCCCCAAGTCCTTCAGCTCTTCTGTCTCGGCACCACTCTTCAAGCCATTGATCCTTCCGGCACATAGCGGATCTTCCATTTGCCCTTAGAGAATCCTATCCAAGTGCATTTGATGAATTTCTAAGCAATACAACATACCCAAGTTTCGACTCAGATCAGCTTCCGACCAAAATCATATATCACAAGAAGCTAGCGTTTATAAGACATTCCACTCTTCGATCATAGACAAAATACAATTCTTCTATTTTTAGCTCAAGGCATCTACAACTTTATTTCCATTCCTTAGGTATACTCTATTCCAAAATCATACGATTCTACGAAATCAACCACCTTTGTTTCCTCTTGTTCAGCACCTTTTAAGAGAACAAATATCTTAAAGGCATATGATCAGTATATAAAAAAAACCTTTCCCCCAAAAGGCATGCCTCCAAATATTTAGAGCAAATATAACCGCTGTTAACTCTAAATCATTAGCTGGATACCAACCTCATGGAGTCTTAATAGTCTATATGTATATGCTATAACCTTGCCCTTCTGCATTAACACTTCTCCTAAAACTAAACTCGAAGCATCTTTTTACACAACCATATCCCCATTTCCTTCTAGCATAATTAAAACTAGATCTTCTATCAGTCAAATCTACAACTCTCGGAATGTTTCTTCACACTACCTTTTCCAAACATACCTTTCATTCTTCCAAGTAAGTCTAATCAATAGCGCTGCCACCTTAGAGAACCCCTTAATGAATCTTTAGCAATATCCAACCAACCCTAAGAAATTCCTTATGTTGGCAACTGTCTTGGGTTTCTTCTAATCATTCATTGCTTTATGCTTCAAAGTGACTATGGGTAAACGTTCCTTTGATAACACATTGCCTAGAAACTTGACCTTCGAGTTCCTAAAATGACAATTAGAAAACTTAGCCTTCAGCTTGTGCTACCTCAAGTTCTTCAATACTAATCTTAGATGAACTTCATGGCCACGCTCATCCCTAGAATATATCAATATATCATCTATAAAGGCCAATATAAACCTATCCAACTGATCGTAAAAGACTTGGTTAAGTAGATCTAGGAAGAAGGTTGTAGCATTTATTAGCCCAAAGGGAATAACCAACCACTCATATGAACTGTACCTCGTCCCAAACGTGGTTAAAGGAATACTCTGCTCGGTAAATCTTAGTTGATGGAACTTAATAGCTAAATCTAACTACACGAATACCTTAGCTCCACTCAACTGATCATATAGACATCTATCCTAGGCAATGGGTAACGATTCTTCACTATCGTCTCATTCAACTTCCTATAGTCAATACACAATCAAAATGATCCATCCGACTTCTTCATAAATACTATCGAAACTTCCTATGGTGAATTACTAGGTCTAATAAAACTCCAATGTTCAAGTTCCACTAATTGCCTTTTCAATTCCTCCTTCTTGTTAGGTGGAATTCTACTAGGTGGTCTGCTAATAGGTTGTGACCCAAGCACTAAGTTGATGTGAAACTCAGTCGCCTTCTCGGTGGTAAACCTGTCACTTTCTAAGGCATACAGCGGGACCCAAACCTTCACTACATCTCGTCCAAAGATACCAAAACTCTATCTCCTCCTTGTGGGTTTTGAAGGGCGATGGTTCTCTATGTGCAATATATTCTAGCATCATTCTTCACTAACCAGTACATACCCAAAATCACTCTGTAACCTCAAAGTCAAACACAAATGAGTTATGAAAAAATGAATGGCCACAAAAAAAATCTAGATCATTACACCTTAAACTGAGAGTGGCATTCCCAATAGTCAAATTAACTACACACATTGAAATAACTAAGTAGGAGACATCTATTCCTACTATATCAACCACGTCCTTAGAAATAAAAGAATGTATAACTCTAGTATCAAAGAGAACTCTAACTGAAAAACTGAAATGGAAATCACACCTCCATGAACCACTCCTTTTCCATTATCCTCAACATTTAGTTTCGAGGGTGGCCACTCCAAAGCAAACAGCCTTATCTGCTTTAGCTCCAGACAATTTTTCTTTTACGGTCCAACTTACCACAATTATAACATTTGACGTTGGCCATCCCTTCCAGTTGTGAATATTTTGAAGCACGACGCCCCTTTTGACCGAAATTATGGCCAGTATCCTCTAAAACATCATTCCGACCACCCCCTTCCATAATTTTCCCCTTTGGCTGCTACACTTTCCTCCCTTACTGATAGAGAGCAAACCTTTTCTTCAGCTCTTCTTTCAGCTTTGCCTCAGCCTTTCTCTCCTCTCAATACATACTATCAAACCTTTGGGCCATATCCATTATGAACTTATAAGGGGATACCAGACGCACAACCACCTTATGATTTAACCTTTGCTTTAACCCTCTAAAAAAGTTCTTATTTTTCTTCATTTATGTGTTGATCAATTCCTAACAATACTTTGTCAATGCATTAAACTTATGGATGTAATGTTTGATAAAAAGATCTGCTTACCTGAGATCAATGATCTCCCTCAACAAATCACTCTTTTAAGACTCAAAGATGAACTTAGCCTCAAACTTCTCTCAAAACTTCTCCTAAGTGATATCCTCTACAATGGTTTCATTAGTCACTATTTCCCACCAATCTAGGGTATCCTTGTGCAGTTGTCTAGAAACCAGCCACCTCCTCCATGCTTTATTCAGCCCAAAGTCCATGAAAATATGCTTACTTGCTTTCAGCTAATTTAACATTTCCACAGCGGGCTCCTCCCTTGAAAATGTCTTGCCCTCAAGGCTCCTGTAATTTCGACTTTACTTAGAGAAATCCACTCTAGCCCTTGGTCTTGACTCGACTACTTCTGGCATTTCCTCTCTCATCATCCACATTATAGACTACCAAAACAAAACACCCACATCCATCTATACAACATGTGGACTGCCTCATGTACTGCTACTAGAGGCACTTCCTCACCATTGCTTTCGACAGTTTAAGTACTATCATTCGGCCTTCTATTATTGGCATCTCTAGCCCTAACACTTCCACTTATTAAATCCTTTTTTTTTGCTAAAGAAGTCTTTATCAGAATTGGAAGAAAGATAGTGGTTTAGCAATATAAAATCTCTACTAAACTCATTTGTGTTGGGTGCATTTCCACCACCAGCGAACCAAGGAGAAGGAAGGCACTGCCGAACCAACTCACCCCTAAGACACTACCGAACCGACTCACCCCTAAGGCACTGCCGAACCAACTCACCCCTAAGACACTGCCGAACCAACTCACCCCTAAGGCACCGCCGAACCAACTCACCCCTAAGGCACTGCCGAACCAACTCACCCCTAAGGCACTGCCGAACCAACTCACCTCTAGGCACTGCCGAACCATTCACCACCGAACCAAGCTACGCCCTCACCATCGAACCAACTCCTTTCCCAAGCACCACCGGTCCAGCACACTTCCTATGCATAGCCGAATCAAACTCCAACCAACCATCACCGGATCACTCACCACCGGACCAAGTCCCATCGAATCAAGGGATTCCAGACCAACTTTGCCAGGCCAGATTGCATCAGCCCAGGCCCACCAGCTGCTATATACATCCAAGACCCCTGCCCCCAGCCTCACTCTACGAATAGAGGGGCAGGGGTACAACAGAGAGACAAGTTTGAGAGCTCAAGCGCGGATAGGACTTTCAAACAACTTTCAGATACTTGTAATCAAAGCTTTGTACTTGTAATTTGAATGGAAAAGGAGAATAACATATAAAGTGGACGTAGGCACATTCTGGCCGAACCACTATAAATCTATGTGTCTTTTATAGTTTAGTCCATCTATTTTATATATTTGCATAAATCACCCAAATCACTAAGAACAACACATAATCAACTAAATCATACGACTTGGAGGTGTTTGCCCATTTTTTGTGCAAACATTTTTGGTTCTTTCACTGAGAGCTCGACCTAGAAGCTTCAGCTTCTCCCACTCAACCTTCTTCCCAACAGTATCGCTCATTGCTTGGAAACATGCCTCCCAGGCAGAGGAAAGATGCTAGAAAAGGAAAGAACATCACAACTCGCAGTATCCCAGATCCAGTGATCAGAGATCAAGAGAATCGTCCTGTCCCAACAGTAAATGGGAATCAAGCAAATCCGACAGCCCCTGCTACGGAACAACCAAGTACTAGGGCAGATCTGGACAGGGTGGTGGCTGAAGTAACTAAGCGCTTCGCATCTCAACAAGAAGCCTTGGTGGACCAACTCATGTCACGCTTAAGGGATGCCGAATAATCCAACCGCAACACCGAATCATGGGGCGAGTCCCAGTCTGGAGGGTCTGGGAAGCAACAAAGATCTTTCTTCTTCGAAGAGGCTAATAACAAAAACGACAATGGTAGGAGCCGAGCCCAGACTCAGCCTGAATTCCGACCCGAGGAAACGCTTGGGACCGAACCCAACGGGGTAGGTACCAGGCAGGGGTCGGATATGGCTGAGCCTGTCATGCTACCTAACCATGGGAACACCAATGGATGGGGCCGAGCTGGAGCCCAGCCCGAAGTTGGACCCGAGGGAATGCTTAGAACAGAGCCCAGCAGGGGAAGATCGAGGCAAGGGCCAACTGTGGCTGACCCCAGCATGCTCCCGGAAGACCGAAGACATCCACTGGAAAATGTTAGGAGTAATAAACGGTACCATCCCTACAGGTCATCTGGACGGAGTCAATCCCGTAGAGAAGAACCAAACTCATTTCTATCTGCTCTAGATTCTGATGAAAGGATGGCGCGATTGTTCAGAGAATGCGTCCGACGGGATCAAAGAGATGGAGGGATAGGCGCTAGGGTAACCAGCCCCTTCACCCGCAATATCGAAATTGCCATCACCCCCCGAGAATGGAAAATGCCAACAATGGAGCCTTACAAGGGAACCTATGACCCCGTCGTACACTTACAAAGATACACACAGCATATGCTCATGAGCGGAGCGACAGAAGGAGTATTGTGTAAATGCTTTCCACTCTTCTTGGCCGATCTAGCTACCTCCTAGTTCTGCCATCTACCCCAAGGGTCCATCAGCTCATGGGAAATGTTGAAAGAAAAGTTCATCAGCCAATTCCGCATTCATGTGGAACAACCCAAGGACGCTTATTCCTTATCCAATATCAAACAAAAGCCCGGAGAAACAGTGCAACAATATCTAACCCGATTCAATGCCGCAGTGGCCGCAGTCCAGGATGCCGATGAGAAACTTATCCTAATGGCCCTCTGCAGTGGTGTGCATCTGGATACTAAGTTTGCTAGGAGACTAACGAAAGAAAAACCAGCTACCTTACCCGATTTCTTCCATGAAGCCGGAAAATATATGAGACTTGAAGACGCTGCCATTGAAAGGCAGACAGGGCAACAAACTAAGGCAGCTCATGGCAACACACCCGCAGTAGCGAAGGACGTTCGAAGAAATGACTCCAGAGGTAGTGCTGGGGGCAAGAAGGGAGAAAAACGTTTATATAGGCCAGGACCGAGATTTGACTCTTACACTCCTTTGAATGAAACAATCGAAAACATCTTCTTGGCCACCCAAGACGAATTTAGATACAAGTGCCCCTGCACAAGAAGGAATCAGATAATGCAATTAAGTCTGGAAAGTTCTGCCGCTTCCACGAATCTCATGGGCATGACACCAATGAATGCCACCATCTCCGGGACTTGATTGAAGAACACATCAGAAGGAAGAGACTGGAGAGCTATGTGAAAGGTCTGAACAGGACTTCAACTCCTGCCAATGAGAACCCAGGGCTACCCCTCCCAGAGGTAGGCGGAGGAAATCGTAACACCAACGGCTCTAGTCAAGAGAAGATAGTGGTCCATACCATATCAGGAGGACCACACATCGCCGACAGAAGCTGGGCAGAGATGGAAAGATACGGTAAGTCACTTAGAAACGATGAAGGCTACGTTAATTCTGTTATGGAAGAACGCCACCCGAAACGAAAAGAGAATGATGACATCACATTCAGTAGGCGTGATCTAGAGGGAAGGCAGTACTCTCACACGGATCCTATGGTCGTCTCTGCCTGGTTCGGTCCAGCCAAAGTTTTTCGAATTCTAGGAGACACCGGTAGCTCAGTAAATATCCTATTTAAGCATGCTTTCGACAAAATGAAGCTATCAATAAAAGATGTATCTCCCTGCAACAAACCACTGCACGGTTTCACGGGGGATGCGAAGATGTCCCTCGGGCAACTGGACCTCTTTGTCGAAATAGGAAGTCATCCCCTCTCCATTATGTGGAAACAAACATTTGTGCTGATAGAAAACCACTCGGCCTACAACACCTTTTTAGGAAGACCAGCCTTGTCTGACTTCCAAATTGTCTTGGCCCCATGGTGCCTGAAGATGAAATTTCTAATAGACAATGGAATAGGGGAGGTAGAGGGAGATCAAGACGCTGCTCGAGACTGCTATGTAAATGAACTTCGCAATAACCGCAGAAGGGATAAAGGGAAGAATGCAGAGACTACCCTCTGCATGAAAAGCTTGGAAGCATAGCAACTAAAGAGAGCCCCTCCTCTTCGATATACCAGTGATCCTTTCAACGAATTAGACCCCAGGGACAAAGAGGAGGAGGCCACCGCCGAGCCTGCAAAGGCTATGGAGTTTGTATCTGTAGACAAACATGACTCAAGTAGACTGTTGAAAATCGGATCTCAACTAAGAACAGAATTGAGGGATCAACTCATTGATTTTCTCCGCCACAATCTGGATGTATTTGCATAGACGCACGCTGACATGTATGGAATCTCCCTAGATGTGGCATGCCACGCACTAAACATTGATCCTACCAAGGCGCCAGTAAAGCAGAAAAAGAGAAGCATGGGGGCAGAACGATCAGCAGCCTCGATGAAGAAGTAAAGAACCTGCTTGCCAATAACTTCATACGGGAAGCCATCTACCAAGAGTGGATCGCTAACCCGGTACTAGTAAAGAAGACTAATAGGAAGTGGCGAACATGCATTGACTTCTCCAACTTAAATGACGCTTGCCCAAAGGATTGCTTCCCACTCCCTCGGATCGATCAGCTTGTGGACAGCACAGCCGGGCACGAACTCTTATCTTTTATGGACGCATGCTCAGGATATAACCAAATTCCTATGCACTCCCCCGATCAAGACCACACTAGTTTCATCACTGACCGGGGATTGTACTGCTACAGAGTAATGCCTTTTGGACTTAAAAACGCTGGAGCTACTTATCAACGCCTCGTCAACAAGATGTTTGCGGAACTAATAGGACGAACCATGGAAGTTTATGTGGACGACATGCTAGTAAAGTCAAGAAAAGCCAACGATCACGTAAGCCACCTGGACGAGTTGTTTCAAGTACTTCGTCGATATGGAATGAAACTGAATCCTCTAAAGTGCTCCTTCGGAGTATCATCAGGAAAGTTCTTAGGGTTCATCGTCCATGCCAGAGGAATTGAAGCGAACCCCGAACAAGTCCGGGCTCTGAAATAAATCAGGATACCTTCCACTTGAAGAGAAATGCAAAGCCTAAATGGGAAAGTGGCCGCCCTGAGCTGATTCATCTCTAAAGCAACTGACAAGTGGGTCCCCTTCTTCGAGGCTATAAAGAAAGACAAGGGAAAGTTCGAATGGACTAACGAATGCGTAAAAACCTTCCACAACCTAATTGAACACCTCCAGAGACCACCAGTACTCTCAACTCCAAATGAAGGCGAAGAGCTATACTTATACCTTGCTGTGTCATCTCATGCTCTAAGCGCCACTTTGGTAAGAGAAGACAACCGCGCGCAGCGGCTAGTATACTTTGTAAGCAAGAGGTTCACGGGGGAAGAAACCAGATATCCTAAACTTTAGAAGTTAGCATATTGTTTACTGATCACATCACGGAAATTGCGACACTATTTCCAATCCCATTCCATCAGAGTTCTAACCGATCAACCGCTAAGGCAGGTACTCCATCGTCCCGACACCTCCGGGCGACTGCTTAAATGGTGCATTGAGCTAAGTCAATATGATATCACCTACCATCCTCGCACCGCCATCAAGGGACAAGCCATGGCTGACTTCATTGCTGAATTCACTACCAACGAAGGTAAGGAGCCATCTAAAATAGCAGAAGACATCAAGTGGAATCTCTTTGTAGATGGAGCATCAAACGAACAAGGCTCGGGGGCAGGTATTGTAATAATCACTCCCAGGGGAAGGAAGCTACCCTATGCTCTAAGGTTGGAATTCACTGCCACCAACAACGATGCAGAATATGAAGCAGTGATAGCCAAATTAGAACTTGCCCTAGAGATTGGAGTCGGTTCTTTATGTCTCCATAGTGATTCTCAACTTATTGTAAATCAAATACTGGGAGAATTCCAGACTCGAGGAGAACGACTCACAGCATATCTAAAGAAAACCAAGCTGCTACTGGATCAATTGGACCACTATTTAATCAGACACATTCCTCGAGAGGAGAACTGAGAAGCTGACGAACTGGCAAAGCAAGCTAGCATGAAGAACAACACCATTTCCGGAACCATAGCCATCTCAAAACAAATAGCCCCAAGTTTCGAACAAGAGGATCTGATAGCTGTAATCGAAGAAGAAACATGGATGACTCCTATCCGGAAATATTTACAAGATGGCATACTGCCCGACGAGCGTAACGAAGTTAAGAAAATCTTGAGGAAAGCTTCCCGCTACACAATACAAGAAGGCATCCTCTATCGGCGCGGCTTCTCTAACCCCTTATTAAGGTGTGTCGCTGGAAGAGAAGCCAAGTAAGTCTTATCCAACATCCATCAAGGAAGTTGCGGAGATCGCACTGGAGGGCAGACTCTAGCAAAGAAGACACTCCGATATGGGTATTACTGGCCCACTTTAAACAAAGACGCCTTAGACCTCGTCAAAAGATGTGACAGATGTCAGAAATTTGCTAAGATTCCTCGACTACCAACAAATGAGATTACTCAAATGACCAGCCCTTGGCCCTTTGTAGTATGGGGAATTGACTTGATTGGCGAACTGCCGATGGGCCGAGCCGGAGCCAAATATGCTATAGTGGCAGTCGACTATTTCACCAAATGGGTGGAAGCGGAACCTTTAAATAAAATATCTTCGGAAAAAGTTATTAACTTCTTGATCAAAAATGTTCTATGCAGGTACGGGTTCCACTCAAAATCATATCGGACAATGGACTTCAGTTTGACAGCGAGGAGTTCGCCGACTGGTGCCGAGAGCATGGAATTCACAAAAGCTTCTCATCTGTGGCTTATCCCCAGGCAAATGGGCAAGTCGAAGCTGTCAACAAAATTCTTACAACTCTAGTCAAGAAGAAGCTTGAAAAGTCAAAAGACACTTGGGTGGATGAACTTCCTACGGCACTGTGGGCCTACCGCATGTCTTTCAGAACATCAACAGGGCATACTCCTTTCTCATTGGCATACGGATCGGAGGCCATGCTCCCAGTTGAAACTTTAGTGCCATCCTACCATAGGATCCACTACAACCCGGAAGAGAACGAAGAACTCCTCCACATGTCTTTGGATCTAATCGAAGAAAGACGAAATGATGCAGCACTTAAAGCGGCAGCTCACAAGCAAAAAATGGCAGCACGATACAACTCCAAAGTCAAGCACGCAGCTTACAAGAAGGAGATCTTTTCCTCAAGCAGATCTTCCCACGCCCCGGAGCGCTAGATCCAATCTGGGATGGACCCTATGTAATTCATAAAGATCTCCACAACGGAGCTTATATTTTGTCAACAGTGGACGGAGAGGTGTTCCAGAGGGCTTGGAACATCCAACACCTTCGTCGATACTTTTCTTAACTTGTACTGCCCATATGAAGTGAATTAACAAAGAGAATCAATGGACGTAGGCATTTTCGTCCCGAACCACTTTAAAAATCCTGTCTCTTTTTAACTTGTTCCTTTATATCTTGGCCGCTTGTTAAGCTTTATCCTTTTTTGTTGAACAAAATCCTGTGTAACGGCATTTCCATTCTGGACACTTCACGGCACAACCTCACCTGGACAAGACCTAACAGGTACTATACGAATCTATGCCCTCGCCAATGAGACACTTTTGCTCCAGCATCCCTCTGCTGCGGGTTAACTCATTGCTCGCGACGGCCCTCAAAGCCAACTGTAATGAGCCGATTATTAGCCATCGAGAAGGAGGACTATAGCCGAGGCAGCTCATTACGGCGTTCGGCTCGCCGGCAACTGTGAACCGATTATAATCCCCAACATAAGGTGTGGCCAGCCAGGGGCAGTTCACAGTTGACGATCGGCATCCACGCTAGCCGGCCACGGTAAATCGAATAATACCCACGATTACGGGCCATAATGGCCCGGGTAGTTACTGTGCGCGATCTCGGCTCCGATGTGTCTTAAGTACGGCTGTGGTAAAAAAGAAAACTCCCCGCGGAGGCGTAAGATGGGAGACAAATGTCTCCAAGACCCACAGCTAGGGAAAGTGACTACAAAACCCGTTTGCCACGAACTTAAGCACATCGAAGGCCTTCCGTGATTGAAAGTTTTACTATTTCTTATATTTCCATTTTATTTATAAAAACTTTCCTCCTATCCTCTATAACGATCACTAAAGTACATGACACAAAATAGGAGGCACTCGCTAATGGGAATAAGAACTCACAGCTGGATGGCAGGTCATTCAGCTGCATTCCATATTCGATTACACAAGGCATTCAAAGCTACCGTCTACAACAAAAATTTGAAGGGCGGTACTTTCTTCTCTTGTGCATAAATATGTAACTATAATTTCTACGCACATCACACTAACATTGCAAGACACGAAATTATATTTTAAACAAAAACTTAGCGTCAAACACAATTGAATCACTAACACATGCACAGCTATATTTTATGCAACACATCAAAATAACGATAGCATTCAAACACGACAAAATCAGCTTATGTTATAAAATTACATCCCAAAAATCAAGGTGTTCGCTACATAATTGTAGCCTGAAAATTACATTAATGTTTTAAGACTAACATAGACAGCAATGTCAAGTAAACTGAAAAACGTCCAGATCAAGCCAAGGAGCCGACTGCATCGGGGATTCGCCTCTATCCTGCTGGCCCTCCGAGGTCTACTTAACCACCGGATCAGAGCTCCCAGCATACTGACCAGAGGTAGTTGGCGCTTCAGAGGTCCCGCCTGTCCAATTCAGGAGAAGAATTCATTGAATAAACAATAAAAAACCAAGCTATGAAAAGGCTAAATGGGAAGACTTACCAGCATCTGTTCCTTGATCATCGTCTCCCAACTGCACACCTACCTCCTCAGCAGCGAGTAGCCGCATGCCCTCCTTCACCGCCACCTTCTCCTACTTAGTGAATTGGGCCGTCACCACATCCATTCTGAAGGCCATGCCACCCTCCTTATCCGCATCAGCCTTGGCCTCCTCCAGAGCCCATAGATAGATCCTGGCCATGATCCGGGGATAATCATCCATCCAGGATAAGTTGCCCTGCTTCCAAGTACGGAAATACATGTCCTGGAGCATCTCATCCATCATCCCCTCGTTTTCCTCAAACTCTCTCATTCAGACCTCAGAAGCCAACAGCTTTGCAACGACAGCATCCCTCTCTGATCGGTATCACGAGCGGTCAGCCTGAAGGGATTTCCTCATCGCCTCCATCTCCTCCTTTAGCTTGGCTTGAGCAAGCTCCGCGGCTTCAAGCTTCCCAGATAACTCCTCTACCCGCTCGAGATCCGCTTTTCGAACCTCGTCCACCGTTGCAATGGACATATCGATCCGTTCCTTGCAGATGGCCTCCATTTTCCGCAGCTCGGCTCTGCTAGCCTCTTCCATGGTTTTCTTTAGCCGTTTGGAGGCAGCCTCGTGCTCAGAGATCTGGATAGCCTGATCGGCGAGTTGCTTGGCCTGGTCGGCAACCACTAACCGCAATCTTATGTTGGCACTCCCAATTTCCTCCCCGGCCTTGACCAATCGGGCATAATGCCCCATCAGCTTCCTAGTCTCCTCAGCAACCCGGTCGATATTTGCCTTAGCTTCATCCCCCATAGTTACAATCCGAGTAGTAAGCAAATCAAGGTCCAGAGACTTGGCCTCATCAAGCACCCTTAGCATAGGATTGCGAGGGAGAAGGTGCTCACCAGTAGCCTCATCAAAGGAAATATCATGAGAACCCGGATCCATATCTGGATGACCCGCAAATGGATTACGAGCCAAGCCAGGATGATCAATCTGAATAACGGTAGGATTCTCAGACGGATGCTGAGAGGGTATGAACTCAGTATCCTCCCCCGTGATATCATGGATAGGCTGGGTTGGGGGCTGAGGACCGGGTGAAGGTTCGAATAAGGAGCGCCTCCTCATTTTCTTTTGAATATCCTCTTCAATAACTCCGAGAAGAGGACGGTAGCCGACTACGTCCCCGAAACGGTTGGTCGGAGGCTTTGGTTTAGCGGAAGCTTTGAGGAGTTTGAATTGTTCGAGGCGGTGCCGAATGTCTGATGTCTTGGCCGCCTTACTCGTTCCTGGAATAAAAACCAAGTGTTACAAGCATGCATGGGACTATAATCCGAGAAACATGTGAAGTTAAAAGAGGAGTCAAAAATTCACCTTGAATCACCGGAGCTGCCCTAGCTGAAATGCTCTCGGAAGATGGATCGGCACCAGTCCTGGCCTTATCAGTTTTTTTTAGCTTCTCCACCAAGGCCGATCCTTCCTCCAACCCCTCAAAAGCCTGGCGGAAAGCATCATCTGTCCACTCTTGGATCTCCCCTACTTTCCCAGAAGACAAAGCCCCGGCGTCATCACCGCTCTGTCCTTCGCCACCATCACCACCATCACCACCATCACCTTCTCCATCACCTCCGCTCTCCTCCTCGCCTCTTTCCTCCTCTAAATTTTCCTCCTCCGGAACAACTGGACATGTGCTAAGGGAGGGTCCATCGGATTTCTTGAGCTTCTTCCCCCCGGCGACTGGAGGTATCGAGAAGGGCTTCCTCTTGCTGCTCTTTGTCGTGGCCCCTCCTTTGGCTTTGGCAGCCCTCTCCTCAGCTGTATCTCTCTGCTTGACCACAGACTGACGTGGTAGAATCAAGTTGTGCTGCAGAAGAGTAGCATTCCTAATCAGGTAAGAAGCTGTCCTCTCCCTTCCCGAAATGGCTTCTATCTCCGCAGCCATCTGAACCAGGTGATCGTTCTCCACGACCGCAAAGCCACCTGTCGCTAGCAAGAAATGAAAACACATAAGGAGAAGAATTGCAGTCGGAACGGAAATTATAAATAAGCTTCAACTTACAGCCAGAGGTGAAGCGACGGATAGAAACAGAGTCATCCTTGACGAAAAACCATTCTTTCTTGAACATGTTGAACTTCGAATATAAGTCTAGGACCGGCTTGAAGGACACGGCCGATTCCAAGCTGATGCATGGAGACCCCTTCTTATAGCCCCTCAAGTTGTACAAATACCAGATCTCCCGGTTGGAAGGGCGACGCCCGTATTTTCTCTGGAAAACGATGAATAGACTCACCACGATAGCATAAGAATTGGGTTGAAGCTGGAAAGGGGTCACCTTCAAGTAGGTAATGAAGTTGACTATCCAAGCATTGATCGGGGGAATGGCCTTTAGCGTCTTCTTTGCCTTTAGCGTACATGCTCTATCAAAATGCATCTTCTTTGCCTTTAGCGTCTCTTTTTTATCCATCTCAAAATGCATCTTGCCTAAACCCATAAATCAGCCTATTTGAATGAGTACCTATGAGTTTGTGGGGAACAATAATAAATATGATTATACGTAAAGTTTGGTATGAGCAATATATTACCATAGGCATAAAAGATAGTAAGACAACGCCACTTATATGTGGAATGGTTTTCCCCTTACTATACCATGGCAATAGATTATCCAATTTAGAAGTAAGCCTAAGTTATTTGTTCTTTAGATTAGCTCAATGTAATACCGTGAAGCTATAACTAATAGCTACCTCTCAGTTTGTTTCAGGGAAATGCAATAGTATTTCAATAAAATCGAAATACACCACTCTTAACTACCTTAAAGGCTTTACGTACTTTTGCAACAGATATATATCATTAAAGTCCTATCGTTCGGCTACCACTAAGGACATATGCCTTTAATATGAACAAAGTGTTTAAAGTTAACCTTCAATTGCCAGTTAGGCCTTATACCTTTCTACAACACTAAAATTCAGATTTACCTTTTGGCTGCCACTAAAGCCTTATGCCTCTTTGCATTCGGTTTCTACATTTGGCATTACAATTACGCTTTCATATTTTGGTTACCACATAAGGCTTTACACTACTTCGCTTTTGGTTTTAAGATCCATTCTTGGCCTTATGTCTCCTACTGTACCCTTGGTTATCATTCAAGGCCTTATACCAATTTCTTTTGTAGTCGGATGGTTGCTTCTTCAGGCTTTACACCCATGCTTTCATTTTTGATTTCCACATTAGGCCTTACATCATTGCTTTCGATTTCTCGACTGCCACCTCAATCCCTATGTCTTCCGTCGAACATTATACCTAACCATTCACTATTAGGCTTTCCACTTAGTAGTTTGTTAATCTATCATTTCAACATACTGTCTTTCTTTATTAATACTACTTATTACATTATTACTAATGTCTCGAATTCTAATCTCATCAATCTTAAGCCTCACCATACATCATTAACTCCAAGATTTACCAATTCCAATTTACATACACTTCCGAGGGTTACACCACCCTCGACAACTACTATCCTCAACGGGAAGACTATCTTAATTTTAGTGATTTATGATATTTAGCCTTTAAATTTCCAAATCACCTCCTTTACCCATAACTCCTCCTTAACCATCGACCATCTTCGACCCTCGTTTAATACTTTCAGTTTACCAACCTTAGCCTCGTACTTGGCTTTTATTAACATTTCCACTTAAGTCATTATGGTTAAGGTTTTGGTTTATTTAATTTTTTGTTAGGATCTTCCTCATTCGACACTGTCCTTGGGTATATGTTAGGAATCATTTCTGCATATCTGTTACTTACTTTCCTCATGTCGTCTTCTGATTCATTTGACTAAGTACTTTTCAACTGTTATTTAGTACTTTGCTAACATGTTCAACAAAATATATGGATCTAGTCTCTTGACCTAATATTTATTGCTTGTTTATTTGAGTATACCTTCCAACAATAATTGCTTGCCTTCTGGCTCCCTATTAAAACCCTCCAGCCATGCTTGTTTTATTTTGGAAATTACTTAATCCGTCCCCAATTAATCATAGTAAAATAAATCATGGCTTCTTTCTATGCAATTTACTCAAATTCCTCATCTCTAACCATTTTTTAACCCATACGTCCTTCAGTTAATTAATAACAACTTATTTATTTATGGGAAATTATATAACCCAAAACCCATCTCTAATAACATGTTTCTATCATCATGTTAAATTTACGGATCTTAAAGATTTCAAGGAGTACGAAAATCATTCAATATTAGCATGTTCTAGAGAGATTTAGAGAAATGAGAGAGTAAGAAATATATTACTCACCACTATTCTTTAGTTGATGAAGCCTCTAGTTCTTTTAGGTTTAATCCTTTTTTAGTTTGTGCGAGTAATGAACTGTATAGTACCGATGAAAGGATTTGTATTATTTACTTTTATAGGACATCGACCCACCATTACCTCTCTTACTAATATAAATTAGTTAGCTCTAACAGTTGCATTTAATTACTTGTTTATCTTGATCTTCAACTAGGATTTTCCTATAATCGCTTGATTTACCCATGTTTAATAAGTAAATAAATGTCCCATAGATATTTACTCCTTTGCATTATTTCAATATTTTTATCATAATATTAATTATTATAATCTATGAGATGTTACAAACATCATCACCCTAAGATTTCATGTTTGACCTAGTTGTTATTAATCAATAGTAAACTCTCGGATGAGTCATTCTATATTTATCTAATGACTACAAGTATGCAGCATCTTGGTGCCTCTAGCAGCCACCCTTTGGTGCCCTCAACAGCCGTGAGTAAGACTCTGCCCAACATTTGGTGAGCATTACATACTTTGCTCTCAATGGATGTATCGATATCCTTTCTCAAAGCATCTTGATCAGGAATATTTAAAACAACATGTTATCCAATGTTGTGATAAATTTCTCATGATTACAACAGTTTGTAACTATCATTACATAACATATTATTTAAGGATTTTCCATTTATATACTTTAAGTTAATTACTTTAATTACATCACTATATAACAAAGTATATAATAGAAATTAAACACCTTAGTTAAGAGCAAGATTGGTCAGATAGTTATATGTATATATGTGTGTGTGTGTGTATATATGTAACAAATTGCAAAACTGCTCCTAAGGCATACCCCTAACTCTCTCAATCTCCAACTTGCACTTGGGGCTAATTATCGAATCTCAATTTCATCCCTTCGATCAGTTGGCTTAGAACTGATTGAACTAGTCCTTTCGTAAATGGATATGCTATATTGTCTTAATTATCTACTCTTTCAATCAATTATCTCCAACGTTGGTAAATTCTCATTATCATGTGGAACTTTTGGATTATGTTTCCCAACTTCTAGTGAGCACTGGGTTTTTTCATGATCCTTATAGTGACATTGTTTTCATAAAAAAAAGCCGTGGGATTCTTAACATTTGGAACCCTTAACCCAGTCATGAATTTGTGTATTATATATACATTCAACTTTTGCTACGACATGATTCAAAATGATGCACTTAGCCTTTTGGTTGAATTAGCCATAACCTTTTGCTGGAACAATTCCAACTTAAAATTCCTTAACTAAGATTCAAAGTGATATCACATAAGGAGTTCGAGTCTGAGTGCCCCTTCATAAGAAGTTTGTAGTTCCTAAATACATTTCTATAGTATTTTGAAAATAATCTTAACTACTATTTAGTGATCTTAATTCGAAATTGACCTTTGTTGGTCCAACACGTACACAAGAAAAATGTGATACAGTAGACTTCATAGCATATGTGATGATTTCTATTGCCAATGCATAAGGAATACATGTTGTATGCTCCACGTTAACCATTTAAATATGATGTTTATGTATATCATATTGGACTTTCCTAATTGTAGGATCGATTTCACCCTAGAGGGGGCGGGTGAATAGGTTGATACTATTAATTATAAAAATTTATTTTAGAAGTACATAAAATAATTGTGGCACAGATATAGTAGAGTAATAGCAGCACAGATAATAGCAGAATAATAAAAGAAGAAAATAGAACACACAGATTTACCCAGCTTTGGCAAAACCCTGCCTACGTGTTGCCTCCAAGGTTTCTACTAGAAATTAAGTAGTCAAATACTTACACACGTAAACTCGCAACACCCGCTATCGACTAACCTAACTCTACGCTCAAAACCCTGCCATAACTCAACCGCTGAGTTGCGAGTTCTCGAACTACACCACCGTAGTTCGTCCCCTAGTCACACGACTATAAATTACAAACGTTTTAGAAAATGAAATACAAATTTAAAACAATAAGAAACAATAAACCCTAATTTAAAAACCAAAGCCCTTATATAATAATAAACCTAAAGCAAAAAGGCCGGCCCAAATATTATAAAATAATAAAACAATGTCCCTTTTCTTTTATTCCTTCGGCCGTATCCTTTGAGAGAAAAATGGCTGCTTCTCTTCGTTCGTTCCTCTTTTCTTTTGCTCAAAAATTAAGGCTTTTTATAAATTGAAGATGCCGACTTCAGTAGCTCGATTGAATAATGATTTACGTCCCTTGCTTTATCGATCAATAGTATCTTCTCTTTACGCACGGCTCCTTCAATTTTGATCGAGTTTGACTATGAATTGGTATGTGATTTTTTATTTTTGCTTTACTAGTTAGCTTGCTTGAACTCGATGATTTAGGCCGATGATGTTGATCGTTTATATAGGATTCGAATTCCTATTTCTTGATTCGTATACATCTGGTTTGAATTCATCAAATAATATGCTTGGCTGTTCGATTTAACTTGATTGTTGATGATTAATCTTGACTGGTTTAGTTCGTATATTTTGATTGCTTGGTTATCATGGTTTTGGTTTCTGGCTTGTTCGACCTCCTTGATTTTCAACGGCTCTGATTTCTCTGACAATGTTGATTTATTTTGACTTCGGCCACTTTGATTTTTATCACCTGGCTTTGACATGGATTTTTTCGAACTTGCCTTGGTTATTTTTTCTTTGTGCTTGTTGACTTCAGCACTGCCACTGCTTTGATTTTGTCTTCTGTCTTAGTTTGGCTGCTGAACTTGTCTGGAGCATATGCGTTGACTTGATACTCTACTGTCAAACTTGGTTTTGATTGAAGTTGCACTGGGTCACTGTCTGGTATTCACTTTTGAATCTGGTTCCATATAAGTTTATGCGTCGAGTTGTATACATATATAATTGTAACCTGTTCATGTAGATATGTATTGCATTGAGATTTGGTTTCAATATGTATGATGTTTCACTGGCATTGCATCTGAAGCTTGTTCATTTTTGATTTTAGATTGGTCGAGTTGCTTCACCATTGACTGTTGCATTGTGGTCATGAGTCATATGCATGTTCACTACTG
The DNA here is from genome assembly GCA_030765085.1 of Allium cepa. Lineage (NCBI taxonomy): Eukaryota > Viridiplantae > Streptophyta > Magnoliopsida > Asparagales > Amaryllidaceae > Allium > Allium cepa. The sequence continues at coordinate 583,954,115 of CM060940.1, forward strand.
TTGCATTGTATCTGATCTTGAGTTGTTTCGAGTTAATGCTTTGAGCTAGTTTGCATATATATATATATATATATATATTGTTTTGTATTCAGCTATAATTGCATCACTTAAGTTTGTCTTCATGTATAGTCTGCTTAACTTGATTACTTGATGCAGTCTTGTTCTCTTCATGTTTCACCTCTATTGCATTGACTTTGTACATATTGTGCTTGTATTTGTAGTGCACCACTTCTTATGTGCGTGTTGCATATTCACTTATACTTGAAAATTTTGTAATGCACCTGCGTTGAATCCAGCTTATAGCTCGAGTTTGACCTTGTGCTTGTATCGTGACTTAATTTGTATTTCGCTTGAGTTGAACCCATATTTTGATATGGGTTTGACCTTGTGCTCACATGTCCCTGTAGTTTTATCAAGTGTATATTGTTGTGCATGGCCTTGTGGCCTGTATAGTGATACACTGTGCATGTCACAAGTTGTTCGTGTATGATGTATTCAAAATTAAATCACGACGAACAAGCCAAATAACCGTGGCAAAAAATATTTTCAAAATACATTTTATTTTTCACTGTAGAATAATTTCAGTTTTACTACGTTAGTGTTTATTTTGCAGATTGCTTAGATGGAATAGAATTGAAGATACATATGAGTGAACGAGAAATATGTAGTGAGGACAGTTATGTAAATTGAAATGTATTGTAATTGCAAATTGTATATATATAGCGAGAGCTCAAATTTGTACAAGTCAAAATTGTAATAAATATTTGTTTGAATAAAATATATGTTTGAATTTAAATTCTGTGTTATTTATTTTATTCAAAAAATACTTATTTAATCTATGAAAATAAAATAGTACATTAACAAATACATTTAAATGAATATATACATGTTTATTATCATCAAACAAAAATCATATACTAGCATATTCAACACTAATATCCTTTTATACTGACTATAAAAGATGTCACTTTCAACCCAATGTTGAGGATTAAACAACCAAACTAAATTGATTTTAAAATGAGTATATTATTAATAATTATAGGTTTGTTGTTTACTTATAGTTTAAGAAATATTTTAGTACCTTTAGTGTTCTTTCTTGTAGACACATGCTTTCACTACATTTTGATTGAAATCCAGACCATTTGATTTCTTTATCAAAGTACAATCGCACGCCATCGTTGTATTTTATGTTGGATCATACCCAAAACATACAAATAATGTTATTTCTCCTACTTAATTCGAGGCATTTTGGTTGTTATGTGTAGATAGTCTCTTCTAAATCGTTACTTAGAAGTTCTATTTCAACATCAATGTGCCAAAATTCAGAATCAAATTGTGCGATAATTGTTTGTAAAATCCAAATGGTTTTGAGCTTCTTGACTAGCAAAATTATGTCACTAATTTCGACATTGGAAATAAATGGAGTGATTTCCTATTAACACTTCTTTATGTAATTTCAACTATATTGATCATCTTGAAGATACACTTGCAGCAGATGGATCATATCCCTTCGGACATAACTATCGAAATCATATTTTGACAATGTACTTGGAATCGCCATATGGTAGAGTCTATAATCTTTATGGCTTGTTAACAGCTAAGGAAATTGTTATTGCTAACAATTATTTTTCTCGACATTAATGGGAAACTCATAGTTTCTCTTTAGTGTACGAGAATTATCACTAGACATTCTAATGTTTTACGTGTCCGTTTTAGGCTTGATTAATTTTATCTCGTCCTATGTAATCAATTTATATGTTCAGGTCTCTAGATCATATCCCAGTCCACTGTACTGCCACTAATTTCTAAAGGAAATTCCTTCAAACACGAAGATGGTGCTTCTTGAAACAACAATTTTTTCTCAGTATGATGGAGTTAGCGTTCAAAAATATTTTATAACTGCCTTCTATATGTTTATAAAACGAATTGAATTTTAAGTTTACCAAACTTATGTTCATAATATAAATTAGGCACACACATCTTAAACTACTTAAGTTTGGGGTTTCTTATCAATTGATATCTTATATGAATATTAGATCATATACTATGCTTTAGAATAAACATAATTTAACCAATGTACTTATCATTAAGTACTCGTCCTTACATAAAGAAGTTAATTCAAATTTATACATCAAAATCGTACTTTTTCCAACAAAGTCTGATTACTCCCCATTGATACATCATTATTTACCAGAAGGAGGAGTGACTTTTAAGATTTAATCTTACCTATTTTTAGGTATATTTGAAACTCTTTTCTAATACACTCGCCTATTCGGTCAACTCGAATTCTTTTATTTCTTTTGCATGTAATCTTTTCTTCTTCCGCTATATATTATATGAACTTATCATGGATAAACTACTTGTGTTTCAAACATACATGTTCAATTGTATGATAATTCATTAATGAAATATAATGAAGTAAGTGGATGTTTGGTATCATTAGATCTTTGATTGCGTACATCTACATGTATCAATCTAAAGAGTTCACCAACTCTTCTGCCGCTTCCATTGAATGAGTGCTTTGCCCTTAATCGGTTAAGACAGTATTCACCGACACCATATAAATCATAATCATATAATTTAAGAATTATTTCTCAAATGTATGGCTTAGTCCATTTTTCTAAAATAACAATATAAAGTTTTAGATATCTCTATATTTTCAATAATTAATGTGTCATTCTTGTTATGAAAACAAATACAATAAATTTATCTTATAATGAATATTCATCATATTCATGTTAAAATAAAACTATATCTATTTTCACTTAACACTGAAAACCTGTAATTGTTTCATAAACAATACTTGCTATGTGTGTGTGTGTGTGTGTATCGTAATTTGATGCAATCACCATAAGTATCATATGGTACGCTCTAACTATTTATGTCACTACAATAATAGCTCATGAAATACATGGCTCCCTTTATTCACTTATTATAGGACTTTATTTGATCTCCTATAACCAGTTTACAGTCAAGAGTTTTAGATCAATTATTTTAAATCTGTAGAATAACTCTCATAGAAAACAATATTCCATTTAAAATTAAATTTGTAATAGAAATCATATTTCCTATTCCATATTAAGTATCTACTAGTATATTACATAATTATTGTTTCATATGTCTCTTCACGAAGCAGAGGTGATTCAATCTCTCCATCCTAGTTCTATGTTACATCCACTCTTATGCATTCATTTTCCTTTCCAAATGATCAAACCATTCAAAAGGAAAGTCTTAAAACAAGACCACATCAAATTATTTACAAAATTACATTCGGTTATCCTTAACATTTGAGGATATCAAATATGTTGCCCTTCACATAAACCGATTAAACTAACACTTCAGTAATCGAATTCCTAAGTACATATTATATCTCTTGGTCTAGTGCAACATCTAACATGATAAAAGCTTTATTGTAATCATCGTATTGAATACATGATCTCGTGCTATGTTTTACTTGAAAATGTCCATTGAACCAATTTCATTGAGATTTCTTTTAAAGGGACTACCCACTATATAACATATATACATGTTTGAATTTGAATCAAATATACATCTTCTTGTATTACTTTAGAGTTTAAAATTCATAAAGGACATTACACAGTCTTGTGCAAATAAACACCTAAGTAACCAAGGTATGAATGTTTGAATAGTTGTATAAGTTGGCTATTGAATGGGTCTAGAAGTGATAACATGTCAGATGTTTTATTGATAAGTGTGTGTGTGTGTGTGTATATATATATATATATATATATTTCTATGTCAATCTTAACTTTTTTCATTTGTATATCTTAATTGGTAAACGTTTAATCAATTTTTATTAGTTACACAAATTTATTGATGTGGATTATTTTAACTTTATATAGCATATGTCCTTACGATTAAAAGGTTAAGTGTTATTATTTCATTTTTCTAATAAGGCTCTTACTTGATTTTCATATTTCTCAAAACCATAAGAAGTACATAGAAATCTTTTGATTTCTTTAGTGGGTGTTAGAACTCACTTGCCTTGGGATTCTAACTAGAGTTTGCTCAACAAATCATAGGCCTACAAGCGATAAAGAACACTTTATTAGCTGTGTCATATACAACCCCTAACTTATGGTCTCTGTCTTAATCTCAATCTCGACCTTGAATCCGTTTGACAAATCAAACAAAATAATTCACTCATACCCACCATTTCACTATGGCCTAAGTATAATGCATGTATCTTGAGTTTGCTTAACAAATACATGCATGTATCTCACCTCATCTAAAAATATATTAATAATACTACACTTAATATCTTGGGCTTGTGTCCACTCAACAACCAAAGAGTATGCAAGTGTTCTATGAATATATAAATGGTATATGACAACTTAAATGTTAAGGATTCATAATTTTTATTATAAATATATTAAGCGATATTAATTTAAGGAATAATTTGTTTCTTATGAAAACACCCTCGGGTTTAAATACCGGATACATCTAAAATTGTGGTATACGTACTTTACATATGTGCTTATTCCAAACATCCAGTTTGGGTTTATTTCTGTTCCACTTAGGTATTATATAAGTTTTAATTTACTTATAACTTTTACAATTTAATCAACTTATATTATATATATATATATATATCTTATTAATTAAATCATATATAATTAATTTTAATTCATATTAATTAACTCATTTTTAATTAATTTTAATTGTTTACTTTATGAATAAAATTATTTTTAATTAATTCACTTTATATAAAATTTATAAAATTCCAAGTTATTCATTTTAAACTATTTAAGCTAGACAACTTTGACATTTATAGTTTGTTAATACATACATATCAATATACGTATACATTTTAATTATTTAAATTTTAATTAATTCAATTTGATAATTTTATTTATTTGATTAAATAATTTAATTTATTTAACTAACTCAAATTTTAATTTAAATTACCTCAAACAAATTTAAGGTGGATACATAACTACAAAATTATTATTACACACACACACATATACACACACACATATATATATTAACTATGTAATTTAATTTAAATTTAATTAATAAAATTAATTAAATAGGTTAGGATTTTGAAATTATTTATTTTAGTTTCTCAAAGCAATTTGAAAATTTTGAATATAGTTTATAACTTTTATAAAATTTTCCACTTATATTTTAAATTTAGCTTTTAGATTTAAAATATATTTTAAGTTTTCATAATTAATTATGAAAATTAGCTCAGGGCCCAAATAAATTTAAGCCTTTATAGTTGGGCCAAACTTTTGGACTCATTCCACCCATTAGGCCAGGTCGATAGTTAAGTAAGGGAGAATACTTGATTATTCAATCCTAACCTTGGAGGCTACTTTTATAGGCACTCATAAAATAGGTAGGTTTAATTAGTTGGCCCTTAAGTTGCTAATTAGACCGTATAGACCATATGGGCTCTGATGCCTTTGAAGGAACCAAGTCTGTTTGTTGTGGGCGAAATAGGTGGATTTCAAAATTCTATTCCTATTTGGATCATAATAGGCCTATGAAATATAATGGGTTCACTAGATTCAATCATTTGTTTAATAAAGTCATATTTTGTTTGACATTATTATATATTTATTAATTAATCATATTAATTAATCCAACAAAATGTTTTGTTTAAAATATCATGTATACATTTAACGATAAAATAATGTAACATAATGAAATATAAACATGGGTATAACTATACATATACATATAGATATTGGGATTTATATATATTATACATATATCTATATTATTCTTGCATAGAAATATGAAAATTTTACATGAATATCGAGAACATTAACGCCCAGGTATATACATATGTTCGAATATACTATAATAAGTGTATATGGTTTATAAATAGATATCTATAGTATCGTGTGTGTGTCTATATATATGTATATATATAGTTAAGACATATATTTATATATTTGTGTGTTAGTTTGTTGCAACAATATATATATAGATATATATATTATGAAAACAAATCTATACAATAAAATCAGATACTTTCAAAAGTAAGAGAATGGTTGATAGAAGTGAAGAAGAAAATATAGTTTCACATTAAATCAAGATCTAATCAAATCACAATCAAAAGGAAATAGAATAAGGTGCTATTTTAAATTTTCTCCTTTACAAACACTAATTAATAACAGACTCACCTTTAAAATGTTATGCTTAACCATAATAAAATATCCAATCATTAAATTTAACGATCCAAAAATAATAGTCAACCTGTAAACAAATTTTAAAATAGTGTTGTCATAGTTTATAATGTATACAAATTTAACGACATAATAAATTCTGAAACATTGCACGCGCACGCGCGCACACACACACTAATATATATATTGTAAATTAAGACCTAATTTCAAAAACCATACATTTTACTAGGCAACAAACATGAATGTATTAATTTAAAATAAATTAACCTAACCAAGTGATTTGGCTTGATGTTGGTTTAGAATCTCGAAAACATGAAACTGAAGCGTATGAATATATATGTATCTAGGCACAATTCAACTAATTAAAAATTAAATCCATGTTTATATATGAACTAAATTATGATAACATAAGTAAAATTTTGTTACATCAAATCAAATCTACATTAACCAATAATCTCTAATCTACAAACAATATCAGTACAAAAAAATAAAAAAATTGATATTAAATTAAATAATTAATTGATTTAATTACGACAATAGAAATATATTTTCTAGTAAATCAAATATAAATTATGTACTGATTTCAACCCAGTAATAATATCGATACACAAAACAAATCTTACACAGGATAAATTTTAAATTTAAATGACATTATACAAGAGGTTTTAAATAGATTTAACAAGTGGCAATTTGATATATATATATATATATATATATATATATATATATATATATATATATATATACATGGGTTAAGTTGAGGTTAAACATCATGAATGAGTATAAATAAAAGAAAACAAACCTAAAAAGTCTTTCCCTTTGTTACACCTTGATTTGAGATTTCTTCTCACATCTCAAAGTAGATCCACACTCAACTTTACAAGAGATGTATAAAACACTTAGCTTTTATTTTATCTGATGTTTTCATTTAATTTGGAATTGATTTTGTTTTGGAAGGTAAATGAATTTCAGCCACAGCTATATGGACGAGGAGAGAAAATGAAAATGAATGAAATAATTTATTAGAATAAAATTAGCGGATTTGTTTTATTTGGAAGAATGAAACCTTTCCATTTCTTTAAATTAAAACATCCCTAACTAAAACCTTAATTTTCTCTCACTCTACCCCATCTCTTCTCAAGATGTGGTCGGTCAAAGATAGCATAAAATGGCATAAAATTTTCATAAATCCCTTCATCCAAATATCTTTTGTTTAAATTAGTTTAATGTTACATTGATATCATATATCAATGCACACAAATATAATTTTTATATGTGCATTCAAATAATTACAAACAACTCCCAACCATCAAATAAATTTAATAATAATTAATATTTTTCAAATATTAATTAATTTACAGCATTTTATAAATTAGTTCAATAATATGGTCTTTTGAAGAATTCACAAACATGGTTGCATGACACGGATATGTGAATTTAGTTAGTGATTGATATCGAACTATTCAAATATTAATGTTCGCACATCATCTTAGCCAGTGGTGTGAGAGTTTGGACGAATTCATCAGTTATAGACCTTTTAAGTAAAATAAATAAATTCTGTTTCGTGTTTTCCTAAGTGGTACTTTTTTGATAACTATTGTTTACACATATTCTCTTCGTTAATGCTACATCACTTTAGGATTTATGGAATTAGGTTTTGATCAAAATTCACAACTCATCCTTATTTAGCTCGGTTAGTCCATAAACAAATTTCTTGATTTAACAATAACATTTACTATTAAAGTATACTATTCCAATCAAAGATTTTAACTTTTAGTTGACTATAATTGACTATGATTCTAACCTCACATAACCAAGGAGATGAATTCTCTATTGAATTGTGCTTCACTTTCAATGCTTTAACTCAGATTTCCATGCTATGATTTAACTATGATCAAAATGGAGTACTCACATTGAAGTTCCGTGGTATTCTCAAGTCAGGGGAACTGTATAACATCATTATTATTAACCAATAGGAAACTCATTGACAAGTTGTTTCATAGTTATTCAATAACTATAAGCACATAACACCTTGGTGCCCCCACCAGCTATTAATAATACACTGTCCAAAATTTGGAGATGTTACGTACTCTGGTCTCAACTAATGTATCGATATTCTTTCTCGAAACATCTTGACCAGAGTATTTAAACCAGTATTTATTACATGGTTTGATAATTTTCTCATGATTGCAAAAATTTATAACTGTCATCACATGACATATTATTTAGGATTTTCTATTTATACATTTTAAATTAATTACCTGATTAATTGTATCACTACATGACAAAGTAAGTAATAGAAATTAAACACCTTAAAGATGAATAAGACTGGTTATAGAGGTAGGTATATGCAACGAATTACATAATTGCTGATAAAGCATATCTCTAAATTTCTCAGTTTCTACCATGCAATATGTCATTAGAAGGAAGGCTGTCTAAGGTTATAAAAGAAATCTCAACCTATTAGGGTGAACAGTTAAATCCATGGGAAGTTCAAGTTAGAACAAAGGAAAACATCCTACCATTATGGGAGGTACTATTTCACTTAATAGTATAACTATTAGAATTATTTTTGATACGGGTGCACCTCATTCGTTTGTATCAAAAGAATTAGTGGATAAACTTTGTTTTCATGCTGATTAGCTCATTACATCCTTAAGAGTAGCTAACCCTATTGAAGGGTATGCAACACTTAGCATGTTGTGTGGGATGTTAGATTAGATATCCATGGATTTATTTTTATGTATGCTTTGCATGTGCTTGAATATATGGGTTTCAGAATGATATTTGATATGGATTAGTTAGAATGTTATAATGCTTGTTTAAACTATTCTGACTGAATCATCACCATGAAACACCCAAGTCAACCCATTAAGTTCAAATAACACTTGCAAGTACAACTAGAATACCTTTAGAAAATTGTGTCCTTTGGAGTTTATTGAAGATAAACTTGTTAATATTCCTGTTATCAAAGACTTTGTTGATGTTTTCGAATCTATTATCAGCTTACCTTTGAAAAGTGCCATGGAATTTTGAATTGACCTTATTCATAGAGCTTAACATTTAGGTAGACCTCCCTCAAGAATGTCCACACATGAAATGGAAGAATCGAGAAAGATTTGGTGGAAATATAAGGCAAAGTCTTCATCCATTCAAGTAGTTCGCCTTGTGATGCTGTAATAATATATATAAAGAAAGTTGATGGATTATTAAAGTTGTGTATAGATTATAAAATATTGAATGAGATAACTATAAAAAACAAGTATCCATTGTCCAGGACCGATGATTTATTTAACCAATTAAGTGGAGCTAAAATCATTTCTCTACTTGAGTTAGCAATTGGTTTTCACCAGTTAAGAGTGGCAGAAGATAGTATCCCACTCATCATGTTTCAAACTCGACAAGGGTTTTATGAATTGTTAGTGATGCCATTAAGGTTAAAGAATTCCCTTGCGCATTTCTTTAACCTTATTAAGTAAGTATTCTGTAATTATCTTAATAAATTAGTCTTAGTCTTTATCAATGATATCTCGATGTATTCAAAAAGTGAGCAAGAACGTAAATCCTACTTAAGAATAATCTTGGAGATATTGAGAGAAAATCAACTTAAAATAAAATTTTCAAAATATCATTTCTAGAAAAAGAAAGCGAAGTTCCTAGGATAAGTTGTATCTGGAAAGAGAATTTCTGTGGATTCTTCGAAGATTGAGGCCATAAACAGCAAGAAGCATCCCAAATCCATTACATAAACAAGAAGCTTTCTAGGTTTGGCTAGATATCATAGAAGATTTATTAAAGACTTTTCAAAGATTACAATTCCGTTAACTCAATTGATGAGAAAAGGAGTGAAGTATGAATGGAAAGACAAATGTGAAAATACATTCCAAAAGTTGAAAGAAATGTTAACTAACATGACTGTTCTTATCGTACCTAAGGCAACCAAAATCTTCTTATGTATATTAATTCTTGTGGATTGAGTCTTGGAGCAGTTCTAATGCAAAATAGTAGAGTTATAACATATGCATCGAGATAATTAAAGCAAAATGAAGTAAGATACGCTACGTATGATTTTGAACTAGCAGGAATTGTATTTGCTTTGAAGATTTGGTGCCATTACCTTTTAGGTGAGAGATTTGTACTCTATACTGATCAGAAATCACTCAAATATCTTTTCTCTCAAAAAGAACTAAATATGTGCCAACAACAATGGTTAGAATTTTAGCCTCTTATGATTTTGGGATTCGATAACACCTAGAAAAGGAAATCGCGTAGTAGATGCATTAAGATTTGATTTTATTAAGGGGTAGCCGTGCCATTTAACTAATGAATTAAAACAAGAGTTAAAATGAAATAGAGAAAGGGTAAATAGGAAAGAGGTCATCCTTATATCCCTAAAACGTGGTCGTGAATTCTCATACACGTTTATTTACATTTGTTCAAAATTTTAAAAGCTTATAGCCAACCACCATTAACAAGAGAAAGAGGAAGAAGCTAATTAAAATCAAATCCATTAACATCTCAATCTCTTTAATCTCTAAAGCTAAGGTGAATAATGTTTACATCTCATATTTCTTTTGTTCTCGTCTTTAAGATGAAATCTGAAATGTTTTGCATTGATTTTCCATGTTTTTGAATGATGGAATGATCGTATATTTTTGGTGATGATTTATGTTGTTCATATAGATTTTATGACATGTTTTGATATGAAAATCCTATTAAATGACATCCAACTACCTTGCAAATTTTTATATAGACCAGAAATATAAATTTAGAGACGAGTTTCAATTTTTAGAATTTTCTGAATTTTTATGGAATTTATATGAATTTTCTAGTAAAGAAAATGTTAAATTGGATTATAAATTATTTACGGTCAACTAATAAAAGGTTTGGGTTCAAAATATTTATATGTTGGAAAGCATACTAAAAGTGATTTTCTAGGGTTTTTGTAGAATTTTTCTAAGTGTTTTAATGGTATATAAAATTATTTAAGGTATGGGACTTAAATATTTTATATATTTATAAAAGGAGAAGGGGCTTATTGTGAATAAATTCAAAATTTTATTTTTGGAAAGTTGGTAGTAATTTTTGAAAAGATAAACTTGCAACCAATCACAATTTGACAAACAAAGCAGGTTAGGTGCAAAGAAATAGTTTAAAAGGACCAATCTACATGTTTTCACCGTTTCGATACTTTCAGCACCAGATTCTGCCTCTTTAGCTTCGCTTCTGACACAGTCGAAACCAATGCACATGTTATCAGGGAACCAGTATGTAGTGAATTGGATGTAGGCTGAAGGTATGGAGTCGAAACCTGGGGTCTCAAAGGGGTAGAAGCATTACTTTGGTTTTAAAGAAAAAATGCGCCTGCTTGCTTTCGACCGAGTAGCTTTCAACTAGGCTTGTTTTCAACCAGGTCAAATGTTTTAAAGGAAATGGTTTCAATTGGGGTTGCGCCTTTATTTTAAATGACTTCTTTTGACTAAGTTGAAAACATTTAAGTGCCGCTTTCTACCTTTCTACTCACATGGTTTCAAAGTGGTTGCTTTGTTTTTAATATATGGCCAATTCTCCAGAGCTTTCGAAGGGATGGTTTCGACACCATCACTTCTTTACTTAGGAATGGTTTCAAAAGAAGTGCTTTCGGCTTTGATGGGTTTCTGATCCTTTTGCTCTACTTGAAGGCATAATCTAAAGGGTTTCGATCGAAATAGTTTTCAAAGGTTCCGAAGAGGTAAATTTTTGAATGGTTTTGAAAGGTTTCCACTTGTTTTAAATTAAATCCAAAAGCTTTCGGAAGGATTAATATTTTAATGCTTTCGAAAGGGTTTTAATGAATGGCTTCGAAGGGGCGTTTCCTAAGTTTTGAAAGGGTTGAAAGGAAAGGTTTTTCCTGTGTTTCCGAAAGGCAATATTTAAAGGATTTAAAGAAGGATGTCTAATTTTTTTAAGCTTTCAAAGGAAAGGCATTTATTGGTTTCGAAAGGGTTACTTTCAATGGTTTTGAAAGAGTTATCTTCAAGGGTTTCAAAAGGATTGTTTAAAGGTTTTAAACAATGGTTTCAAATGTATTAAATAGTCAATATAGCCTAAGTATTTTCAAGTTAAAAAGGGTTTTAACTTATTTTGAAACGGTAGCCAATCCTTATTAAACTTAATCAACATTATTTTGAGTAAAGTATATATAACATGGCAAAATAGCCTAAAGTAAAGCTAAGAATGTACTTTCCTTGTATACGTATGATTTAAAAGGTTAAATTATTTTGAAAAGGTTTTCAAGGAAAAGGTGAAGGGTAGTTAACCCTATGTAAATGACTCAGATTAGAAGACCATATAGGACATGTGTATGGTCGTGTCCTATGTCATTAGCTATTAACCCCTAGCTAATTTAGTCCAGAATTCCAGTGCGTAGTGCTTAGTTACAGGTAAGACTAAAATGTTGGTTACACATAGAAAGAAATATATATGTACAGAGGTAGGTTATTGATAAGCCATAAAACCACTAGGATCAGTTGACCCTTAGGGAAGTAAGTTAAAAACGAACCGTCCAAAAGTTTTGTTTAATGGATTTTTAGCCATTTGATATTTTATCTGGTAGGCACGAGTCAGTCAAAGGGACAGTTAGTCCTGTTTGCGGGCAGTTAGCCCAGATTTCGGACAGATAGTCCATTTATTACCTGTTTTTAGCATAATGAATATTGCTATTATTATTGTTATTATTACTACGATCAGCTTGATTAACCAAATTGGTCGCAGGAAAAGATTTGCAAAATATATGTTTTGAAAAGGATAGTAGTGAGGGTAAACTCATTTCGCTAAGTGGCATGGTCTCACTTAATATCAGTAAACAGAGATGTAATAATATTATTTACACCAGGCTTTATATCTAAATCGAAGTTTTTATTTCCCCATAAACTCTCGGATGCTCAAAATTGATTTGAGTAGGCTGAGGGTTAAGGATTACAGGTTTAAGAAATTTTTGGAAAATAAAACTTCTGGAGACGAGTAAGTGGCTGGAGGATAGTTAATTAGGAATTCCAGTTTATTGTATGTATTTAGTCATATATAACTATATTGACTCTGATCAACCAAGGAGTCATCATCATATGTCGCTCTTGGCGTATTTTTGTAATGATTATATTTGATTTTTACCTAAAAAACGATATGGGATTATGTAATTTGGATATGAATTTTTTTGAAATGTAATTAATAAAATGATGAATTTTTAAATCTATGATTTTGTTCATATTCAAGTGCTTCTGATATTATGGATGCCATTAGCATTACCATATTTTGTCACCAGAAATTAATACCATGGATGAACGCAGCATCTATAACGTTTAGCTTTTGTCCTCTAGATATGGGATGATATAAATTGGTACCAAAACATATGTTTATGAAAAATTTTAAACTAAAAATTATTTTGAAAACATTATATCAAAGAATTAGAGTAAGATTTGAGGTATGGGATAATGCTATAGTAACGTACATGTATATGCTATACATAATATACACTTATCTCTAGTCTCCTATCCTTGTTAGGTTATTTTTCTTTATCTCATGGGATTTGAATATATACATAGATGGTAGAAGAGGAAGAGTTAACCCAAGAAGTGAAGGCACCGGTGGGAATGCTAGACCTAATGCGAGGAGAGGTCAAGGTCAGGCACAAGCAGAGAATATGGGTGCTGGAGTCCCGCAAGTTGGAATGGAAGCTATATATTAGTTCTTCATGAATATGGTGTAAGCGGGTGTTGATGCTGGAATAGTGGGAGGAGGAATTCTTAGAGCTCCAGTTGTTAATGACTATGCTAAGTTGAGTGGAGACTGCACTAAGCTCGAAGGGAAGCCATTTATTGGAACAGAGGATGCCATTGAAGTGGAAAACTGGTTGTTGCACTACGAAAGGATTTTTGCAGATTTGGGGCTCAATGATGAACAGAGGAGGAGATTGGCATCCAGACAGTTTTAGGGAGCTGCTTTGTTTTGGTAGAATAGTGTGACTATGGCAGTGGATGAGGAGATAATAACCTGGGAAGATTTCAAGAGGAGATTCCAAGAGAGGTTTATGTCTTGATGGCACTGTCTGCTCTGATCTGAATGTTTTCTAAGTTAGAGTAGGGAGAGATGTTTATTTTGGAGTACGCCAAAAGGTTTGAGGAATTAGCCAAATATGGGTTTGCTTCGGTGGATACAGTGATGAAGAAAAATGAGAAGTTCATCAAAGGGTTGAAGCCTGAGTTAGCTAGGGCCACATTGCCTCATATTAGAGATCCTTTTGATTTTGTAGTGGAGATAGCCTTAAGGCATGAGGAAATGCTTGATTCTTTAGAGAAGAGTAAGGCTAAAGAAGTCTAGGTTGGGCAGAATTAGAAGAGAAAGTTCTTTCACAAAAAGGGTGCTCAGAATGGTGGAGCAGCCAAGAAGGGGAAGTCTAAGGTGGTCTGTGTTAAGTGCGACAAGAAAGAGGCATTTCACTAATGAGCGTCATGCTGAAAAGGCTTAGTAGGTGGTAGGGAAGAAGAATGTTAGGTGCTTCAACTGCGACTAGATTGGCCACTATAAGAATCAATGCAAGGAACCCGCTAAGGATGGAAAGGGTAAGGTGTATGCATTGGAGCCTGCTACTTCGAAGCCAATAGCACAGGAGGAGTAAAAGTCAGTTTTGGGAGGTATGCTTCAGATTCATGGTATGTTATTTAGCATTCTATTTAATACTTGTGCATCGCATTCTTGTATATCTATATGTTTGATAGATAAGCTTAACCTTGAACCCACATATTTAGTTACTTCCTTAAGGGTTGCGAATCCAATAGGAGGGTATGCAAGTCTAGGGTTGAGATGTGACTAGTTAGAGTTTGACATGTTAGGTCATACTTTTGTTTTTAGTTTGCATGTGTTTGATTTTGTGGGGTTCGGGATTATTCTTAGGATGGATTGGTTAAGTGAGTATGATGCTAGGATATTTTTCCAGGATAGGAAATATCGCTTGGACACCCAGATTATAACGAATAGATAAGTTATACCGTAAAAGGTTCGGGTAGTGAGATGTATGCTTTGTTGGGAGTTAGGGAATCAGATGATGAGTTGAGCCAAGTTTTCGTGGTCAGAGAATTCACAGATGTTTTTGAGCCTGTAGTTGGATTTCCACCAAAATGAACCATTGAGTTTCAGATAGATTTGGTTCAAGGGAGCAGGACCAGCGAGTAGGCCACCAAGTAGGATGACCCCTACAAGGACAAGGGAGTTGAAAGTGCAGTTGGTGGATTTGGAAGGCAACAATTTTATTAGGCGGAGTAGTTCATCTTAGGGGGCAGCGTAGTGTTTGCAAAGATGCTGGATGGATCGTTAAGGCTATGTATCGATAATCGTAAGTTGAACGAGAGAACGATAAAGAATCGATATCCATTATCGAGGATTGATGATCTGTTCGACCAGTTGAGTGGAGCCAAGGTATTCTCGCAGTTGGATTTCACGACATGTTTCCATTAGCTTAGAGTAGCAGATGATAGTATACCTTTGACGGAGTTTAGGACAAGATGTGGTTATATAAATGGTTAGTTATTCCGTTCGAACTAACTAATGCGCCAACTTTCTTTGTGGATTTGATGAATCGATTTTTCCAAGAGCACTTGGTAGGCTCGTATTGGTCTTTACATATGAAATCTTGATATACTCTAAGGATGAAAGAGAGCATGAAGTTCATTTTAAAGTAATGCTTGAGGGGATGAGGCAGCATCAGCTAAGGGTGAAGTTTTCGAAATGTCATTTCTAGAAAAAGGTAGTGAAGTTCTAGGTCATGTAGTCTCAAAGAGAGGGTTGTCAGTAGATCTAACTAAGATTGAAGATGTGAATAGTTGGAAGAGACCCGAGACAGTGACAGGGATAAAGAGTTTCGTTGGTTTGGCTGGTTATTATCGTAGGTTCGTTAAGGATTTTTCACGGATAGCGGTACCAATGACCAAGCTAACAAGAAAGGATGTGAAGTTTATGTGGACCGATAAGTGTGAGAAAGCATTCCAGAGTTTGAAACATTTATTAACCCATGCACCAATTTTGGTTGTTCCGGAAGGGAATTAGGATTTGGTAATTTATATAAATGCATGTGGAACAGGATTAGGAGACGTGCTGATGCAGAAGGGTAAAGTGATTGCCTGTGCTTCAAGACAGCTTAGACCGCATGAGGTCAGATATCCGACGCATGATTTAGAATTGGCTGCAGTGATTTTTGCATTGAAGGTGAGGAGTCATTACCTTTTGGGAGAGAGGTTTGAATTATAACAGATCATAGGTCACCGAAGTTTTGTTCTCTCAGAAGGAGTTGAACATGAGACATCAGAGGTGGCTAGAGTTTATTGCTGCTTATGATTTTTGGATTGAGTACACATCGGGGAAAGGCAACAAGGTTGCAGATGCACTTATCAGGAAACATCATAATGCAATGTTGGTGATGATTGCTTAGTGAAAGATTTGAAAGCATTAGCAGATTGTAGAGTGCAGTGGAGATCTGAAGCTGGGTCTAGTGGAGAAACCGTAGTGTTATCTTGTTTAGAAGTTCGACCAGTGATGATAAAAAAATGGCTTCTAAACAGGAAAAGGATCCGGTATTGCTGAATGAATCAGGAAGTTAAGAGATGTAACCGAGCGATGACTTGAAAGATTTCGGTCTTGACCAGAATAGGTGGTTGAGAATGAAAGGAAGAATATGTGTTCCGAGTGTAGGAAACATAAGGAAAGAAGTCTTGGAGGAATGCCATCATTCGAAATTCTCTATTTATCCAGGAGAAACTAAGATGTATTAGGATATGAAGAGAAGTTTCTTCTAGGAAGGAATGAAGCGGGATATTGGTTTATAGGTAAAGCAATGCTTGAATTGCCAATAGGCAAAGGCCAAACACCATAAACCAAACGGATTGCTGCAGCCATTGGATATTCCCGTATAGAAATGGAATTCTATTTCTATGGATTTTACTGATGGGTTGCCAAGGTCGAACAAGGGAAATGATCGTATGGGTTATAGTGGACGGACTGACCAAAAGTGCCCATTTCATTCTAGTTAAGTCAACCAGAAAAACACCTGTTTTGGCAAGGTTATTTATGAAGAATGTGGTTAGACCGCATGGAATTCCTTATAGTATAGTTAGTGATAGAGATTCCTTATTCAATAGCGAGTTCTGGAAGAGTCTACATGAAATTTTGGGAACCAAGCTCAAGATGAGTACCGTTTACCATTCGCAAAATGATGGGCAACAGAAAGAGTTAGCAAAATCTTGGAAGATTTGTTAAGAGCTCGTGTATTAGATTTTGGGGGATCATGGGAAGACCATCTGCATTTAGTCGAGTTCTCATATAACAATAGTTATCAGACTAGTATTGGGATGACACCATTTGAAGCTTTGTATGGAAGGCCATGCAAATCTCTCGTATGCTGGTTAGAGACAGGGATAGGTTGGTTCTTGGTACAGATTTGGTGAGAGAAGCCGTAGAAAATATTGAGGTCATTCGAGCTAGATTAAAGGAGATCAGTCTAGACAGAAGAGTTATGCAGATAGAAGACGGAAAGATTTAGAGTTCTCAGTTGGAGATTAGGTTATTGTCAAAGTGTCACCGATGAAGGGTATGATTAGATTTGGAAAATCAGGAAAGTTAACACCGATATTCATTAGATCTTTTCCTATTGTTGAGAGGATCAGGAAACTCACATATAGTGTTGAGTTACCGAACAATATGGTAGGTGTCCACTATGTTTTCCATGTTTCTCATCTTAGTGTGTTAGAGACCTGGAGACTACTATTGCACCGACTATGCTAGAGGACTTAGTAGTAGAATCAGATTTGACTATCGTGAGGAAGCCTATTTGTATTGTTGTGAGAGATGAGAAGAGGCCTAGAACCAAGACGGTCAGATTAGTCAAAATCCAGTGGAGCGACGATGACATGGACTGTACTTGAGAGATTGAGAGCATGGTTAGAGATACTTATCATGACTTGTTTGATGGTATGTTTTACCTTTTTGATTCATGTGTTATGTACCTTATCGTAATTTCGAGGACAAAATTCTTTAAGGAGGGGAGTCTGTAACACCCTATATTTTTGGTAACATTACATAGGATATTTAATTTGCTAAATAAAATAAAATAATGTGCTGATAGGGAATTGAGATTTGATTTTATTAAGGGGTAGCCATGCCATTTAACTAATTAATTAAAACAAGGGTTTAAATGAAATAGAGGAGGGGTAAAATAGGAAAGAGGTCATCCCTATATCCCTAAAAATTGGACGTGTATTCCCATACACGTAAATTTTCATTTGTTTAAAATCTTAAAAGCTTAAGGCCCCCACCATTAACAAGAGAAAGAGGAAGAAGCTAATTAAAATCAAATCCATTCACATCTCAATTTCTTTAATCTCTAAAGCTAAGATTAATAATGTTTACATCTCATATTTCTTTTATTCTCGGTTTTAAGATGAAATCCGAAATGTTTTGCATTCATTTGCCATGTTTTTGAATGATGGAAAGATCATATATACTTGTTAATGATTTATGGTTGTTTATATAGATTTTATGACATGTTTTGATATGAAAACCCTATTAATGACGTCTAACTTCCTTGCGGATTTTTATATATGCGAAAAATATTATTTTGGAGACGGGTTCCAATTTTCTGAATTTTTATGGAATTTATATGAATTTTCTAGTAAAGAAAATGTTAAATGGATTATAAATTATTTACGGTCTAACAATATTTAAAGGATTTAAAGAAGGATGTCTAATATTTTGAAGCTTTCGAAGGAAAGGCTTTTATTGGTTTCGAAAGGGTTACTTTCAATGGTTTCAAATGGGTTGTCTTTAAGGGTTTCAAAAGGGTTGTTTAAATGTTATAAACAAAGGTTTTGAATGTATTAAATAGGCAACATAACCTAAGTTTTTTCAAGTTAAAATGGGTTTTAACTTGTTTTGAAAGGATAGCAAATCCTTATTAAAATTCATCAACATTATTTTGAGTAAAGTATATATGACATGGCAAATAGCTTAGAGTAAAGCTAAGAATGTACTTTCCTTGTATAAGCATGATTTAAAAGGTTAAATCATTTTGAAAAGGTTTTCAAGGAAAAGATGAAGGGTGGTTAACCCTATGTAAATGACTCAGATTAGAAGACCAAATAGGACTTGTGTAGGGTCGCACCCTATGCCCATTGGCTATTAACCCTTAGCTAATTTAGTTCTGAATTCCAGTGTGTAGGGCTTAGTTACAAGTAATACTAAAATTATGGTTACACAAAGAAAGGAATATTTATGTATGGAGGTAGGTTATTGGTAAGCCACAAAACCATTAGGATCAGTTGACCCTTGGAGAATTAAGTTAAGGACAGACCGTCTAGAAGTTTTGTCTAACAGATGTTTAGACCATTTGATATTTTATTTGGTAGGCCCGAGTCAATCGAAGGGATAGTTAGTCCAGTTTGCAGGCAGTTAGCCTAGATTTCGGACAGATTGTCCAATTATTATACATTTTTAGCATATGGATATTGTTATTATTATTATTACTATTAATATTACAATGATCAGTTTGATTAACCAGTTTTGTTGCAGGATTTTTTTTGCAAAATATATGTTTTGAAAAGGATATTAGTTAGGGGAAACTCGTTTCGCTAAGGGCGTGGTCTCACTTAATATTTATAAACATAGATGTAATAGTATTATTCTTACCAGGCTTTATGTCTAACACAAAGTTTTTGTTTCTCCTTAAACTCTCGGGTGATCCAAATTGATTTGAGTAGGCTGAGGGTTAAAATTTATAGGTTTAAGAAATTTTTAGCGAATAAAGCTTCCGAAGACGAGTAGATGGCTGGTGGATAGCTAATTAGGAGTTATATTTTTATTTTTTTCATTCCATTGTGTGTATTAAGTCAGATATGACTATATTGACTCTGATCAACCAAGGGGGCATCATCATATGTGGCTCTTAGCGTATTTTTGCAATGATTATATTTGATCATTATCTGGGAAACGATATGGGATTATAATTTGGATATGAATTTGTTTTGAAATGTAATTAGAAAAATGATGATTTTGAAATCTGTGATTTTGTTCATATTCAAGTGCTTCTAATATTATGGATGCCATTAGCATTACCATATTTTGTCACCAAAAGTTAATATTATGGATAACTGCAGCAGCTATAACGCTTAGCTTTTGGCCTCTAGATACAGGATGTTACAACTATACATCCAAATGTAGAGAAATGTATCAAGACATGAAGCATTTATTCTTTTGGAAAGGCATGAAAAAAGACATTGGTGAATATGCATGGAAATGGATAAATTGTCAATTGCTTAAATTTGAGCATCAGAAACCTAGTGGATTACTTCAACCTTTGGAAGTATCACAATAGAAATGAGATCAATTTTTGTGGTTTTTATTGAAGGTTTTCCATGAATTAAGTAATAAATGAAAGCATATTGGTCATAATTAATAGAATGATGAATTGTGCTCATTTTATTCTTGTGTGAACCAAAAGGAGTTCAACAAGTTTGTTTTAGTTATGTGTGAAGTAAATTATGCAACTTTATGAAATACCTATTAATTTCATGTGTGATTGAGATCCTATGTTTGCTAGTGCTTTTTGGAAGAGATTACAACATGCGTTGGGAACAATAATGAATCTAAATACTGCTTACCATCCATAAACAGGTTGACAGATGGAAATAATTAATAAGGTACTAGAAGATTTGCTGCAAGCTTGTATATTGGATTCTTTTTGGATAATGGAAAGATCATTTAACACTTATTGATTTTGCCAACAATAACTATTTCCAACTTAGTATCAAAATAGCTCTATTTGAAGCATTATATGGAAGATCTTATTATATACTTGCTTATTCGCTAGAAACAGGTGATAAGTTAGTTTTAGGCCCTAATGAGATCGTGAAACCACTGAGAATATTGAAATGATAAGAGAAATAATGAAATTGGCTCAAGAAAAGTAGAAATCCTATGTTGGTAAAAGATGGGAAGATTAAAAATTCTCGTTGGAGATAAAGTGTTCGTTAAAGTATCACCTATGAAAGGTGTTGTGAGGTTTAGTAAGATGGGCAAGTTAGCATCGAGATATATAGGCCCATATTCCATATTGGAGTGAGTTTGTAAGCTTGCTTATAGAGTTGAATTACTGATGAATCTGTCTAGAGTGCATAATGTTTTTTCATGTTTATCATTTGAGAAAATGTTAGAAGAACCCGAGGCTGTATTAGAACAAAGCAGATTGAAGATTTGAGCATTGAACCTGATATGACTAACGTGAAAGAAACTATTTGTCTCGTTGCTATCGATACAATGCAGCTTAGGAGCAAAGTTGTTCTGTTAGTAAAAGTCCAATGGTTTGATGGTGTCAATGATTGCACTTAGGAGACCAAAAGAGGATGCAATAGTTTTATCTTGTGTTTTTTTTAGCTTAGTCAGAAATCAAGGTATGTTGTGTACTTTAATTATATATTTGTTATTTATGCCTATATATACATGGATGTTGTGTTTATTGTGAGGGATGATACATATGATAGTGAGTTATACGATTCTTTTGATACATAACTTATGTTTATATATATAGGTGTCAGATCCTCTTTAATTGTACATTGTAAGGACACAATTTTGATAAGGTGCGATCTTTAACAAGATGATTTTCAAATTTTCATATTTGATAAATATGGATGAATAGAAGAATTATATATGTAGAGATGATGTAAATTATCAAAATGTCATATGGACTTTTAGAAGAAAATAAATCTACCTAGAAGGCTTTGATTATAAATTGAGTGGATAAATAATTTTTGGAGAAGAAATTAATTAAAACACTGTTTTAAAGGAAATTTGGATTTTATGAATAATTAGATATTTTATTAAGTAAAATTTTTTGTGAAAATATTTATAAACAATGTTCTACTAAAAATATAATTTTTTTTGTATGAAAAAAATTTAATTTTAGAGGAGAAACAAATTATTTTGTAGATTTCATAAAGTGAATTATTTAATAAAGAAAAAGGGAAATATTTTAATTTACGATATTTAAAATAATATAGTTAAAAATAATATTTTGGGATGATATATAAATATAGTTTATGGACATATTTTTATTTGATTCGTTATAACGATTAATTAATTTATTAATGTAAAACATAGTTTTTCCCCACTAATAAAATTATTGCAAATAGAAAATTTTGCGAAAATTTATGTATAAAAGAAGAGAATTTTGTAAGGAACTTAAATGTATAATTTTTGGAAATTTTTGTGGTCTAAAATATGAAGATTTTGGGTTTTTGACGAGATAAGGTGGTATTCTATGGTGTTGAAAAAGGGAGGAATTTTGAACAAATTTCCCTTCAGCAAAAGTTACATGTGCCTACATTTTTCTTCAGCTCATTCCCACGTATTCCTTCCCCTTACATGCGTACAAATTTTCTTTTACCAAAAGTACGCACTTCATCTCCTTACTTCATCTTCTTCCTCTCATTCATCCTGCTTCGCAGAATCACCAAAAATAAAATAAAAATCTAAAATTTATAAAACAACTCATTTTGAAGTAAGCAAATGGATATCACCACATAGGTTAATATCGACCAATTTCATGGAGTATCAAAATTCACTAAATCAAAGAATGGAGGCAATTTGAGGAGATTTAAATGTGCAATATATGACTCTTGATTGTAGTTGCTAAAGAAATAGGATTTGCATCAAATAGTGTTGAAAATGGGGGTTGTCTATAACACAATGTGCAATGGATCTTAAGGCCATTTAAACAACAGAGGGGATGAAGTGTGTATTTCAAGCTAACTTATGAATTTAATACTACATTATTCAAATTGTAAATAGAAATAAGTGAATAATAAAGTAAAATGCAGTAAAGTAAATAACATGTAGATTTTTATACTGGTTCGGATTAACCAATCCTACATCCACTCCTGCACTACACCATGCAAAATTTCACTATAATTGCTTGTTTTCCATGGATGGCAAGAACATCTTTACAATCTTGAATTCACTGGCTACAAAATACACCCTCTTGATTTATCGAGCTACAATAACACCCTCTTGATTTCATAGGCTACAAGAATACCTTTTCTCTTTACAAAAATTAATAGATTATGGAAAGTAGTCGTATCTTCAATCAGGTTCTTGCAGATTCGGTACAATGATCCTATAGACCTCTAGTAGTAATATATCTTTGAATTCTTGAGGAATAGGATGAAATGAAGAGATAATGATACGAATCCAAGTAGAAACTCTATGATATTGCGTGGTTAGAAAATCGATGAAGAGTTGGAGTGAAATAGTATCAATTTACAAGGAGAATGGAATAATATGCAACGAAAGTTTCTTACAAAAGTATGGAAGAGAAAGAGAGTAAGTAAGAGATGAAATTAATTAGAAAGTTCTTTTTCCAAAGGCTTTAAATAGTGGTAGAGACATGTCTTTTCCTAATGAGGTGGCAAGAAAATCCCTTGATTTGAATTTCAAAAAATGACTATTGAGACATATGTCGACATACAAGATACCCATATGTCTACATATAGACATTTTTCAAAGAAAACAGTAAACCAGTAAGCGTTGTAACTTTTAAGATTTCAAAGTACCTTATATATATATATATATATATATATATATATGGATTTTTTGTGACTCGGTTGAGGTCAATGGTTGGTGATCTTCAAGTATAATTATCATGAGGTCTTTAACAAAAAATTCTAAAGCTTAACCAACTACTTATCACTTCAAACGCCTTTGTCATTTCAGCATTATTCTTCAATCAGTTTTCTTGTTCCATTGCTCTGATTAACCTTCATATATAATCCATTTTCTTCCACTGAGTTCTTGTTTATCTCTATAAATGTCTTAGTAATATATCTAAAATAATTACATAACTCGGAGGTATGTTAGTAGTTATATTTATATGGTTGTTGTCACTAAAATCAAGACCAAAGATATTAACATTCTCTTCCTTTTTGATGATGACAACCATATAAATATTTAAGAGATAAAATATAACATTTTTATATTTAACTCCCCCCTAACTCTATGCACTCCGCCTATCTTTTTGCCTAGTATATTTGTACATTTTCTCCCCTTTTATCATCAAAAAATGGGTAAATAAGAATTGCTTAGGCACAAGTAGGCAATATGCATAAAGTTTGTAGATAGAGAAAAATATAAGTGTACATAACTAGAACTTATGAGGGGAATCAAGGTCAGTATAAAGCACGAAGTCAAATATTTAAAATATTAAACTTTTTTTAGAGTTACCGATTTGGCCGATGCCAACCATCTTCGTATGTAATCTTGCTCGATATATAAGGATTATATGCTTTAAACATCCGCTGTCCAGTATCCGTTGTTTGGTACCCGAAAAATATAAAATACATGGGTTGGTAACCTATTTTATTTTTGGGTCCATGGAGTATGGTTTTGGAAAGCGAAACCCATGAAGGTTTTAAATGCCCTTTCAAAATATATCCATCGGATAAATGAATATTATCAATAAAATTGTCAATATATTTTTCTTTCTCATTATTGTCTAATTCTTCAAGGAACCCATAAATTAATAAACTTATTTGGGGATTTGAATTTAATTTATAGGTTTTGGTTTGAACTCGACAGCTTTAACAAATTTAGCACATTGAGTACTATTTTTCTTTGATTTATCCTTAGGGGTGTATCCAAGTCCATGTTATTATTAGTGGGTTTAGATGCATATAATAATTTTTCAAGATTATCCTTAACTTTGTTAAATTTATCAACATCTGTTTTCATCTTATCAATATCTTTATTACAGTTAAGAATAACATCGTCTAGAGATGTTATCATGTCATTCAAATAAGTGATCTTTGACTTCATTAAAAGATTTTATAAACTTAAGGATTCAATTTCACTTTTTAGTTTTTCAAAACTTTCAAATGTTAAATCCTTTTTATCTGTATGTCCATTGAGTCTTTTAATTTCATTTTCTAGACATTTTTTTTCTTCAGTTAACATTGCTCTATCTATCTCTGCTAAAATATTCTTGTACTCTTTCCTAATAGTTTTATATCCCATGTACATATCATTTAAGACATACATAATTTCTTTATTAAAATTCCATACCTGGTCATCCTTTGCCATAAAGCACATGTTGGAATTTTCTATTTTTGAATCACTACCACATGATGATGTATCTGAATCACTTATGTTGCATTGAAAACCCGTTTCCTCTTCTTGTGGAAAGTGTTCAAAGAGTTCTTTGATTTCTTCAGGTTTGGACGACCTATTTTCAAATGACCAGGTTTATCACATTCGAAACACTTAACAATGTTTCCATTTCTGGAATTATTATTGTTAGTTTTCCAACATTTTAATAATTCCTTGAAATTCCTGGTCATAAACTCGATATCTTACCATCATTTGGTTCATCATTGTCGTTTGTAACATTGAGTGCTAGTGATATCTTCTCATTTGTCTGATTCTGTTTTCTATCCTGTAACTTTACTTTATAAGACATTAGATCACCAATTAAATCTTCTATTTTCATATTACTAAAGTCATTGGCTTCTTCGATTGCTAGTCTCTTGATCCCATTCACTAGAAAGTAAATTTAAGATCTTTCTGGCTTGGTCCTCTTTAGTAATTTCTTTCCTACTGATATTAATGCATGTATTATCTTGAAATCTAAAATACATATAAAAAATAGACTCATTTGGTTTCATTTGAAAAAGTTGAAGCTGGTTAGTTAGCATTGACATCTTAGTTTGTTTTACTTTTCTAGTGCCCTGATGTGTGACTTGTAATATTCTCCAAATTTCACATGCAGACTTATAAATAGGCACTTGATAAATTCATTTCTATCTAAGGAGCAAAATAAAATGTTCATGGCCTTTGAGTTATTGAGTGCTTGTGTCTTTTGGTCTAATGTCCATTGCGAATAGTTCACTTGGGGATCAGTGTATTCTATTTGAATAATGTTCCAAATATCTAAACCATTAGACTGTAAATAAAATTTTGTCCTACAAGACCAATTTTCATAATTACTACCATCAAATAGAGGGCATCTAGTAGTTGATTATCCTTCTAAAAAGTGTTACTAGTGTTATTAGCCACTTATGCTTTTCTAAAATCAAGTCATGAATTTTTGAAAACTAGCGCTCTAATACTAAATGTTGAAAATGAGGGCTGTCTATAACAATATGCGAAATGGATATTAAGGCTATTTAAACAATAGAGGGGGTGAAGTGTGTATTTCAAATCTGTTAAGCTAACTTATGAATTTAACACTATATCTATTCAAACTGCAAATAGAAATAAGTAAGTAATGAAGTAAAATGCGGTAAAGTAAATAACACCCTAATTTTTATATCGGTTCTGATTAAAAAATCCTATATCCAGTCCTACACTACACCATGTCAAATTTCACTACAATTGCCTACTTTCCTCCGGTGGCAAGAACATCTTTACAATCTTGATTACACAGACTACAAGATGCACCCTCTTAATTTATTGAGCTATAAGAACGCCCTCTTGATTTCATAGCTACAAGAATGCCTTCTTCTCTTTACAAACAATAATAAAGTATGGAAACTAGTCATATCTTCAATCCAGATTCTTGCAGATTCGGTACAATGATCCTATAGATCTCGAGTAGTAATATATCTTTGAATTCTTTGAGGAATATGACGAAATCAAAGAGAGAATGATACAAATTCAAGCAGAAACTTTTTTTATATTGTGTGGTTTGCAAATCAGTGAAGAATTGGAGTAAAATAATATCAAATTGCAAGGAGAATGGTAAACTATGCAATGGAATTTTCTTATAAAAGTATGGAAGGGAAAGAGCATGAGAAAGAAGAGAGAATTGATTGGAAAATTCATTTTCTAGAGGCTATACATAATGTTTGAAGAGACATGTCTTTTGGTGAAGTGGTGGCGGGAAAATCTCTTAATTTAAAATTTAAAAAATTGACTAACAGGACATATGTCAACATACTACATACTCATTTGTCCATATATAGGCATTTTTCAAAGAGAACAGCAACACCAATGAGTGTTGCAAATTTTCAGATTTCAAAATACCTTATATTTCTAGATATTATATGATTGGTTGAGTCAATGGTTAATGATCTTCAAGTATAATTACCGTAGGGTCTATAACAAGAAATTCTAAGACTCAACCAAATACTCATCACTTCAGACACCTATGTCCTTTCAACATTCTTCTTCAATCGATTTTCTTCTTCCATTGCTTTGATTAACCTTCGCATATTATCCATTTTCTTCCATTGAGTTCTTGTTTATCTCTATAAATGTCTCAATAATATATCTAAAATAACTGCATGACTTGGAGATACGTTAGCAGTAATATTTATGTGGTTGTTGTCATTAAAATCAGTACATAGTGTATTAAGTGATTTATATAAATCCTTACTAATTTTATTATTGTCTCCATGCAAGTCGAATATATTTTCATATATTCCTTTTGATATCGGTAGTGGGTAAATGTTACAATGTGCTTGAGTTGAATTATTATAGGGTAAATTGTGGAGTTTTTGTTCAATTGGAAAATTTGAATTATGATTTTTTTTTTAAATTTGGTAATAAAAATGGCGAGGGAAGCCACTATTTTGATATTGTTTGATTATGCCTAGTTGAAGGGAATCTTTATTAAAAGAGACATTATTTTGATATTGTTTGAATATGTCCATGTTGAAGGAAATCTCTATTAAAAAAATGGTTTATTTTTTGGCATTAGGCGGCTGGAATCTAACACCATAGGAGCAAATAAAGCATAAGTCATGGGTAGAATGTGGCTTAGGAAAAATATTTTTCCTTTCCCATGATTATGAAGTACTCATGTTATTTTGGTTATTTCCCTCATGCATGCTCAAGGGAAGAAATGATTTTCTTACCGCTTACGCAGTGAGGATCTTATCCACATTATGGGCTTCAGACCATAGCTATGCTTGTTCCCTGCATTGACAACTCATGGATGTTATGCTTGTGGGCCTGGCCCATAGCATAACAAGCCAGGTCCTTGATTTAGAAACAAGGAAAAAAATTCTTAAAAAATATTCAATTTTCATACATAAATTTATAAATGGTTTAAATTTTCCAATTAATATTCACAGTGAAGGAAAAAGGCTTTGATAATAGAAGAAATGGAAATTTAAATTGTGAATCATTTATAAAATGGAGTTATGGTTTCAAAATTTATTTTATAAATTAATGTTTAAAACTATTTAAAGTTTGGAAAATATTTAATTATTCAAATCTTATTTAAAATTTAAATAAGCTTTTGAACGATGAATTCAGACTATGGACTCTCAATTAATTTGTTAAAAAGTAATTTTCAAAAAAATGTAAAAATAATAAACTACTTTTGCGAAAAATAAATTTGTCCAATTTTTTGATTAAATGGTAAGTCGAAAATTTAGTAAGAGAATAATCAATAAATAAATTTAAATGAGAAGTCGATAATGGAAGTCTGACTATCCATGTGGCTATTAGCATTCATAACCGTCCACTTTTACGGTTACCAACAGTTGTAGAATTTGATGAATTTCCTTAAAATAATAATTAAATATTCACATTCCAAAATTTGTATTAAAACAATTTCAAAAATGGGAAACTTATAAAGTAAGTTAAATTTTGGATTCTTAAATCCAAATTGGTTTTCGAATAATAATTAAATTTTGTACGATAATATAATTAATGGATTTTAAATGCAAAATGGTTTTCCAAATTAATAATGGAAATATAAAAATGGTTTAATTAATGGATTTTAAATCTAAATGATTTTCCAAATTAGTAATGGACCTATGAAAATAGTTTAATTAATGACCTTAAATCCAAATTTATTTTCCAATTATAAAGATTTGAAAATGACTTAATTAACAAATTTTAAATCCGAACTAGATTCCTATATAATATTGGATTTATGAAAGGTAATATTTTAATTGCAGAAATACATTATAAATTACTTTTTAAAAAAATGGAAATGGAATTATGATGGTAAATTGCTAATTTCTTAAGCATTAAATTTCTACGAGAAATATAAGATGGAATAAATAAGGAATAAATCCCTAAATTCCTTATAAGTGAGGCAATGACCCAATATTAGAAACAAATAAGTTGATTTGGATTATTTGGTTACCTTTTCTATGTTGATTATTATTTGAGTTGATTATTTTAAAAGACGAACGAGAATTTATACTGGCCCTAGTTTTATTCAATAACGAGCTAAAGTGGTGCATGAGAAAAAAGATCATACGTAAGAAAATAAATAAAAGAAAACGATAATAAAGCAAAAGAAACGAAGCAGTAATTAGAGAAATATTCAGCCCCTTTAGCCCAAATATCTAACTAATTAAGAAGTCCATGAAATAGCCCGATCTAGTAGAACATAACATCTTTATACGCTTGTTAACCTCCCTCTTTATAGTAGCACTAATCTCTTTCCTACTTGAAAATTTCTTTTCAAAAATTCTTGTATTTCTCTCATGCCAACAAACAACAACAAAACATTTCAAAACAACAACCATGCACCATCCAGCACATTCCTCCACCTCTATCTCTTTAAGATTTCAAAACAACAAGCGTGAGTTGATTATTGATCTCTCATTATTAATGTTTATTTATGTGCTCACTTTATGTGTTGAATTTTCCCCCTAAATGGCAATGGGATTAAGCTGAATAATAATAATAATGGGATTATTATTATATACATGAATACACTAAGGTAGACTTCGATATGACTAAAGTCACATTGAAAAAGCCCTTGTGAGATCCCACCGAGATAGGTGATTCATGATGAAATTTAATAAAATGAACTTAATATATTTAACAATAGAAAGGCTGATATCCTTCTTAGTTAACTGATTGTAGGGTAACACCTTGGGATTGTGACAAGTTGGCCATCAAATGGTCTAATGCTCGGGCTAAAGAACTAGTTATTAAGTAGAATTACTAGATAAATGAAATTGATAGCAATAAGAGACTTTGTTGATTTAAATGTTATTTGGGGTGATAAAGAGACCGTGTAAGGATGCTCACAGTCTATAGTTATAAGTATTATTTCCATTTCTATACTCATTTTCTGATATTGTTGTGTTGTAGACATAGTGATAATAATATACCTTTAAGGGGAATTTCACAACCTCTAATTGAATAGTGTGGCATTGAAATTTACATGTGTATCATCCTTTCCAATCGAGATTGGGGGTAGTTTATGAGTGTGTAACATTGTCCTATTGTATTGGATGCACATTGTCAGGTGATTGCCTCACAGTGCCAAATATGAACATACCCCATTATTATTGTGCTAACTCTATATTAGTTAGAAAAGAGAAGTTTCTAGTATGATTCCTTTTTTTACATACTTTATATGGATGTTATGTTTATCCCTTTTGTTTATCCTTAACTCGATTTATGACTAGGGCCATATTTATGGAGTGGGGCGACTATGCTTTTTATTAGCATATTATATTGTTATGCACCATATAAAATTTTGGATAAAGAATTTCGCTCATATAAGACCTAGCCTAAAATGTATATTATTTTCCCTACGACAACCACTCAATTACTCTTAAATGTGTAGCCTGAGAAGGTTTCTAGTTTTAGCAGAGTAGTATAGCAGTAGTTTGGAAGCATGTTGGAGACTATCTTGTATATTTCCAACTTATGTATATTGTATGTTTTGACCTTAGTATGACAGGTATATGTATGAATTATGATCTTATAGTCTCATGCGAGACATTGTAGACCTTGTTATGAACCTGTTGTTTATGATGTACATCATATTTATCAGTTGCATGTTTGAGATATCTCTTATTTTATATCCTTTTTCTTTTCTATTCTGGGAAACTCTTTTGTGCAATTAGCCAAGATGAGATACATGTATAGAGAGGTATTTTTTCATTATGAACATGTGTCCATGTTGTCCCAAGGGAATGCATACGACGAAGCGCTCATCTAGTGTCTTTTATTCTCCGTGCTCTTAGACAATTTTTACACTCTGATTGCATATGTATAGGGATCGGGCATTGCACCCTTATTTAGTAAGTATAGCATGGATACATAATAATATTATCGAACGGCGAGAACTAATATGTTTTAAAGATAGGCTATAACATTTAAACAAGCAACTTTGAAATGAAAAGAGCGGTATTAGCCTTCAATAATGTCTTACTAGTATGGTAATGTCATATACCTAGAGGTATTTTATCATTCACCAGACTTATGTCCAACCTCCTATTTGTTTCCATTTTTACTATATATGTTAAGTTGATAGGGGTTAGAGGTACTAGACGTGAGATGGAGCAAATGGAGATTGCTAGAGAATAATGTTTATTTATCTATTTGCCATCAACTTTAATACTTATTTATTATAGAATCGCTTATTGGAATATTATTTAAATCTATGTAATAATACCTATAGTTATTTTTGATTTATTTCAGATATATTTATGTTATGCGTTCTATTATATTTTATTTCATCCATTGTGAGTTAAAAGGGTGTAGTAAAGGTGGATAGCTCTTTCTTACGTTTGTTTCGCTTTTGTCCATAATAATCCACCTTTTACGATCACTTGCAACTTGTGCATTAGTTAGGATGTAGATAGAGTGCCATGAAAGGCGGATTATTACATTCAGTATCAGAGCCTAGGTTAGTCAATTCCTACTTGTTAAGATTGTATTAAGAGAGTGCACTTGTATTTTTATATATTGATATAAATAAAAAAAGTAAAAGTACATATGCACACAACACTTTATTCTCCAGTTCTATCCGCTATCTAGGGAAGTTGCTAATAAATCACAACTGCAGATAATTAAGATGGACAATAATATGAGAGCAGGTATACGGGATGAAGTTGTGGAGGTATCTGATGTGATGTTGCACTTTGGTTCCATCGGTATCTTCAGATTAGAGCATAAACTAGTACGGATGTGATTTGATAGTACAACAAATGTAGGTAGTAGTTACAATCAATCTACATAGTTTAGACTTTGCGAAGCTACGCGAAGGCTTTATTAGTGTAGGTGAAAGCCTTATGTGGGGACCAAACCTTTGTAGATACGAAGGTATGACCACAAACATGTGAGAGGATCATTACTAGGTTGGGTATGGGAGTTGTATTATGGAACAACTTGCTTCTTGGCATTTGCAAGGAGAGGCATTGCATTGGCAGGATATAGTTGTAACCGAGACAAATATGGAGAATATAACTTGAGATTACTTCAGAAGGCGTTTTGAAGCAAAGTTCTTGCCTGTAACCGAGCAAAGAGTTCAATTAAAAAGTTTATCCACTTGCAGCAAGGAGACATGTCTGCAAAGGATTATGTCAACTACTTCAAGCAACTAGCTAAATTTGGATTTGATCTTGTGAACACTCGAGCAAAGAAGGCTTTGAAGTTCGCTAAGGGCCGAGGAAACCACTTAGGATTTGACTCTTAGTCATATTCCGGAGGGGCTACTTATGAAAGTTTGGTAGAGATGGCACAATCGAGTACTTTTTCAAAAGATGTAGCGAAAGAAGGAGAGTAATAGTGAAGATCAGCCGAAGAAGCAGAAAGGATTATGAGTTAATAGAGAGTAAGGGAAATTTAAGAAGCAAAACCTACCATGCAACTAATGCCATTAGAAGGACACGTTGCCAAGAATTTTATAGTAAATATAGGGAAGACTAAATGCTTTAATTGTAACCAACTTGGTCATATAAAGCATCACTGCCCCACCTTAAGTAAGAGTGGAGCATTTTTGCAACTTATGCACCTGAGGCAGTTCCTAGTGCTAGCAAGCCACCAACAGGAGTAGATAAGGGAAAGAATGTCGTCATGGGAGGTACATTACTTAATACTAATTTTGTCATTTGTAACGATCCCGAATTTTTACTAAATTTAAATTGATAATTAAATTAATTTTTGAATTCAAATCTATAAAATTTATTAGTAAATTGATTCGAGTTTCCCTAAATTCAAATAAAAAAGTATATTAAATCATATGAATTTAAATATTGTACATATGTGATTTGGATTTAAATGTCAAGTAAATGGATTTACAATAATATGAATATATATGTATATATGTACATACATTGAGTTTGAGTTATTATTTTAACTAAATGGTTTAAAGACAAATTATAATGATAAAAATAAAAGTAAACAATTAATTGCTAAAGTTTTAACAACAAATTTAATGTGGAAATTCATCGATATTATAAAATAAATAAATATATAGTTTATACAAAATGAAGTAAAGATGTAATTTTAATATCATAATACAAATAAAACAAACAATAATAATAAAAGTAGAACTTCATTGTATTTCAAAGTAACAAAACAAAGATAGCAAAATATATAAAATAGTATGGAAATATAAAACAAAGCAAGAACAGACACAAAACAAAAGAAAAGAAACATAAGTAAACTAAGTAATGCTAGCTAAAGCCATATCACTTCTAATATATAAATATACATCTCAGCCTCCACAATCATAAACCTGCATAATAAAATAAACAAGAAGAAAGCAATACAAATATATACATATATTTTGTACAAGACATTAATGCAGCCCCCAAAACATGTATATCTGCAGCCATACCTCTAATGCACCTCAAATATAATACAACATCACTTCAGCATGCTTAGCATTGTACTAGAAAAACCATATTTTATCACCTGTACAACTTGTAACCCCTTTGAACACATCTTTTCTTTTATTTATACCAGCCTTCTCCTCTCAATTCGTCCACAAGGCTAAGTAAATCTGAGTAAGTATCATCTATAATTTAAAAACAACTTCAACTTAAAAACAAAAGCTTCAGATAACCCAGACTTCAACTTGTAAACTCCTGGAGTCAACATGATCTGGAAGGTGAGTAAACTTTATATTTTTTTAGTTAATCTGGTTTAACTATATATGTATATGGTGATATTGATTTGAATTTATGTTCTACTTGAATCTATCTGGACTTGTTTACATGGGTATGTCTGTATATGTATTTATATCATGTTCTTGTGTGTCAGTCCATAGTTTTACATTTAAAAATTCGAATCTCTCAACCAAGTCCATATTAGACTTTGGATTACAAATGGAAATTGTTTGTTGATGTGTAGGGATAATTTTAAAAATAATTTTACTGAGCAAAATGTAAACAGAGGAAAGATATAAATTTTTTTCAGAGGAAACTTCAATGCACGAAAAATTCCCGTTCCGTCACATGTGGTATCAGAGCTAAGGTAAAACTTTAGCTCAGGAGTATAACACATTAAGTAGCTCATTAGAGATAGGGTGAAGTAAACCCTAGAATGAGTATATGTAAAGACCCGTAAGTCCGTACTCCTTGAATAGACACTAATCTCCTTTGTTTAATTCAAGATGAACGAAAATACGAACCCTTAGGGGTTTTAAGAAAAATTTAAGAAAAGAAAAGGTAGAAGAAGAGAGAAGAAATAGAAAGAAAAAGAAAAATAGAGGGAAAAGAAGATAGACAATTTTTAGAAAACAGAGAATTAGAAAAACAGAAGATAGAAGCATTTTAAAAATAGAAAAAGAGAATTTTAAAATAGAACGGACAGAAAGGAAACAAAACAGAACAACATCAGAATCTCACATTTCGCAGCGGAACAACATATAATAATAAATGAAAAATCTTTAAACAAAGAACTATATCAGTTATTACATTACATTATATTTCATTACATCATATCATATCATCAGAGTGTACAACAACATCATACAATAAACAGTGCAGCGGAAAAAGAAATACTATATACTAGTAATACGCCATGCCAATCCAGCTTGCCTCCAGCAACTCCAGAATATCCAGAATATCCTGATAAACCTTAACTCTTGACTGCCCGTGTGGAAATTGGTGGGCACCCAGAGTTTAGGAAGGAAAACAATAAACTCCGAGTCAGTCATGTGACTGGTGTGAGAACTCAAAACAGTTTATTTATCTTTAAAATCAAAAAGAGGAATATTTTTAAATTCAATTCGCAATGCTTTTAAAAATGAGACTACCATAAGACCTCCTGCCACACACACAATGCAAACGCAGACTTGGAGGAGATTTCTCCTTATGATAGTCAAACATGCTTGATACGCATTAAAATCAAATCAATTTTGATATTATTATTAGTGCATAGTGTAGAACAAATCCTTTCGAAAGTAAAGATATAAATCATAGCCAGCATAGGTACCATTATATTATGCCTACTATAGCTACCTCCTGAGGAAGCAGGTTCTACAACTAAAACCGTACAAGTCTCGTATTGTTTCTTTGGATTTCCAACGAATGGTCAGGCTAAGGAACTTCCTACTGCCACATGGGATCGCCTCTGGCTGGACGTCCCGAGAACTTAACCAGCTCTCTGCCAACACAAGGCCGGGTTACCTTTATCACTAGGTAACTACTACACGAATATGGCATCCCCCGGTCCCATCGGACCTTTAACCGAGCGCTCGTCACCAACAACACCACACAGAAATAGATATAGTGTATCAACATGAGTAAGTATCTGGGCTCCATACCATGATACCACCCTTTCCAGAAGGAAATGCACATACCCTAAAGGGAGCTACCCCTCATAACCTTGCCGCATCTTTCCTGTTTTGACCATTAACGGGATGTGAGGCTCGATGAATTCACGTCCACAAAAACATACTTTATACAAAAGCCATGCTTTGGGTCAACAAATGATCAACACAATGATCACTAAGATAGACGATCAAATAAATGATCCTATCACAATAATCAACACAATGATCATTTCAGCATCACTCAGCATGTCACATTACCAAAATGGGATATATCGCTGATAACTTCAACTATATAACCTTTGAGCTCGTACGTCTCAAAGAAGGGTGTTAAGCAAAGAATAAATTCTCCGCCACCAACAGAAATATATTTGAAAGAAATCGGCTTTATATCTCAAATTGTAATGTCAGGCATACAATCCATACAAGTCTGTTCCGGGCTCGAACAGAACCGAAGGCACTTCTTACGAAGCCCTTGCAATACGGGTATTCACAATCTCGATCGAATTTCCCATCACTTAGGAGATCTCAATACCAGGAGCTACCCAGTGCAGAGACAATCGATAGGTCATCCTATCGCTTTCACAAATACTCGGTCTTCAACACCGATCTTCAAATGCAATTCATAACGACGTATCACATATTCGGAATGGGTTATACGACCCCATGGTCCTTTCCCGGTTAACCCGAATAGTGAGCGCTTATTCAAAAATAAGTGTAGCATTCACATTCAATCAATTCACATCAAATACCCATTCAAAGGGAAATATTGATAGTCGGCTATTGAACTATCAATGGATATGCATACATCACCAGATTCCAAATAATTTTCCAAATTATTTATTTTCCAAAAATATCTTTACAAGATATATAATTTCAACACTTCAAAAATAAATCAATATTTATTTTTAAACAATTTCCACTTTCACATATAAATTCCATAATGAATTTATATTTCAAAATATCATGCATAGACGATTTCAACTATCCATTTCAATTTATCTTTAAAAAGATAAATTCTCTATATTCACTTTATATTGGAAAAACAATCCCATACTTATTAAATAAGTAATTCACAATCTTTTATTTTCAACACTTAGAAAATATTCAATATACTTAAATCGAATTAAGTATATAATTCATTCTTTAAGGAAATCATTCACTTAAACATATTTACTTGGGCCAAAACGAATGTTGCGTAAAACATCGTTACGACAACCCAAAATCACTAGTATAGGGATTCGAAATTAAAATAGATATATAAATCCCAATACTATTCAAAACATTTCCTTTCGGAAATAATTTACTATAACAACAGTGTTATAGTCCACCATTTCCTTTTATTTCTCGAAACATCTATTTCAACAATAAATGTTGAAATCTATTGTTTCGAATCTCAACACATTTTAAAACATCATTAGATCGTTTTAATTCTATTTAAACATCTCATTCAAAACAATTTCTTTAACATATCATTCACTATTCAAAAACGTGAATATACTTCTTTAACAAATCCCATCCTTTTATTCATTTTAATTCAAAGGATTATTCACTGTCTAAAAACGTGAATATAACTCTATTTCTAAGTTATAACAATTAACTTATCAAAATAAGTCGTTTGCGAATTTATAAAACAACGTTCATAAATTCCATTTCTCTTTATTTATAAAAACTTCCTTTTTATAAATTCCTTTATTAACCTATTCCAGTTTATAACTTAATTATAAACTAAAAGTTCATACTATAAGTTAATTACTTATAAAACGATTATTTTACAGAATCGTTCTTTTAAAGACTTTCCAAACCATAAATCTTATAACTTATAAGATTCATTTATTTAACAAATTTTATTCTTCAAATAACTTCACGAATTTATAAATCTTACTATTTATAAATTTCATTCTATAACTTCACCATTTAAATTCTATAAATTTCATTCTTTAGTGAAATTCATTTTCACTTCATTCAAACACTTATAAAACTCGTTTTATAATGTCAGTATTTCAATTTATAAATATCCATTTATAAATCTCTTAATATAAATCAATTTATATTATTCTTTAAAACGTCTTTAAATTCCTTTATAATTTCACCATTTTGATTTATAAAATAATCAAATTTTATAAATCTTAAATTCAAACTTTTAATAATAAACTGAAAAATCCAGTTTAAATTATTTTATAAAATCATTGATCCATATTTCTCAAAAATCAACTTTTAACCGTATTTCTAAAAATCAGCTTTTTAACTATATTTCACAAAATCATAATTTTTATAACTTTAAAAAATTATAACGTTTATTTATTTAAAATGGATCAATTCCAAAAATATTTTTATATTTCAAAAATCACTTTGAAAATCATTTTAAAATCCCAAAAATCTGGGTCCAATGATGCTACACACCAAATAGTCAATCACGACTAACAACGATATCATATATCAATATGAAAATCCATCAAATATCAAAATATCTGAAATTAAATAAAAACTGTTGAGGAATCCAGTTGGATCCCTCCAACCTGTTTCCTGCATCCACAAACATTAGCACAATACCAATTTCGCTCCAGTACGAAATTATCGCGGTATATGTTCTTAATAAATATTATCCGCTTAATAACGGCGTAATAGGGTCTCATCCGCTAAACAAAAAATGCGGGAAATCAACAACTGCAATATATACATATGCCAATATATATATATTGATATTATATATAATACCAATTTCACTGTTTATGAAATATTCGCGGTATATGTTTATAATAAATAACATCCGCTTACTAACGGCGCATAATGTCTATTTTAACAATCAATAATTTATAGTCATCTTTCAAACATGCATTCAAATATTTTAAATCTAACTATTTAAAATAAAATCGAAATCTATTCGATTGAGTGAGAAATTCTCACCTTGGTTTTAATTTCCGTTTAAGCTTTTATTTCGAATAAAATTAAACGCGCGTTTAATTTTACCCGAAATTCTCACTAACTCCAAACGACTCCAAACCAACTCCATCGCGTAGTGCTCGTCCATACGATTCCAACGCAACTGGATTTGCATTTTTTCGACCTCGTATGAAAAAGTTATGCATTTTATAAGATCGTACACGATTTATATACTTAATTCAACATTTTCTTTTATAACTTAAACCTACATCTCACCACAACCCTTGGATCCAACCCCTGCTCATCCTAGCCGTGCTTTGCTTCATCTTCCACTTGCGTTCAATCTCCAGGAAACGAATTCAAGGCCGAACCCAATATGATGAACTAGGGTTGAATTATGCTCCATCCATACACGACGATATCTCGATCGGGAAGTTGCAAATCGAAGAGCATCACCAACCTCATCTTCGGCCTGAAGCTTAGAGAGCTCGGCCTCCCCTCTCTCATAGAATTGCGTGCGTGACTGTAGGGTGTCGGCCCCACCTATCTCCTCCTCCGATGCTCCAAACCCCATCAAATCCGTATGGATTCAAAGCTCATCTCGTGCTCTTCATCTTTGCTTCAGAAAGTTTTTGAAAATATTGCTTGGATTTTGAGAAATTAGAGGATGAAGAAGATTAGGTTTCAGCCCTTGAAATAAGAGATGGCGGCTGAGCAATTAGAATTAGGGTTTTGCATTTTCTTTTTATTTTTGTGAAGGGTAGAGGCTTATTTATAAGGAACGAGCAAGCGTAAACACTATTCATCCCGGGAATTCCGAACTCCGATTTAGACGCCGTAACCAGCGTACCTAGGGTTTATCCCGCGTTCCGGACACAATGGAACAGGTTTCGGAAGCTAATTCGGAAGTATGTGCGAGTTATGGCTGAAAACGTTCAATTTGAATTAAACCGATTTAAACCGATTTCTAGGCGTTTTAATTTGTACCGGACAAACGGTAAATCCAATTGACTTGAAATTTGAAACCTTACAATAATATCACATTACGGATCCGATGAAACTGGTTTCGTCGAATTCCGAGACTTTTTGAAAAATGGCTATTTTGACTCGCCAAATTTAAATTAAAAATAAATCGATGCGTTTCGAGCTGCCACGCTCAAACGATAACTCCGATTGACACGAAATTTGAAATCCGGTAATAACTAACTATTACGGATCCAATGAAACTGGTTTCGTTCAATTCTGAGACTGTTCAAAAATTGGCTATTTTACAGTCGATTATTAAATATTAAAATATTCAATTTTCACAGATTAACTCTTAATTCGATTTTAAAAGTTCTAAAATATTTCTATAACTCCAGTATGATTAAATAAAATTTTACAAATCATTTTCTATCATATTTAACTCTATTTTCAATTATTTCCATAATTTAACATATTAAATTATCGATTTAATTATTCAATTAAATCCAATAATTCAAATAAAAATTTATTTGACTCATAAATTCACTTATTAATATTTAAAATAAATTAAATATTCAAATTTTAATTAATAAAAATTCTGGGTCGTTACAATCTTTCCCCCTTAAAAGAATTTCGTCCTCGAAATTACAAGTAAGAAAAGTTACAGAATCTATTAATTTTCCAAAATTCATAATTAAACTTCTTTCAAATCTTTACTAAGTTTTCAAATCATACTTAGTTATCTTTTCAAAAACAAACTATTGTTTAACTTTCAACTTTAAAACAAAGTTTAAAGTTTTCAAAATTTTCCAAATTTTCTCAAATTTTTTCTAACGCCTTAAATTTTCGGAAAAATTCGCCATAGTCTCCTTTGCGCGGCTCGATCCGAAAAAAAAATGACAGTATATATATCACAAATATACATCTCATCAAGTAATGAGGCATCCCGAAGGGAAAAAGTGTAAAAGTACGATATTTAATCCGAGATATGTACCTTATATTTTATTAGCAAGCATATACGGCTAATATAGCGCTAAAGCGAACTCCAAATGCGAAGCAAACGCGATCCGCACCTACTAAACTCAACAAACAACATGAGAATCATGTATATAAAGCATAGTATCAATATACAACATATAGCAACATAACTATACATGTCACATAGCAAATGCAACTAAAGCAATATATATTCAACCATCAACCAATTACATCCATAACCAATCAATATTCATTTATATTCTCATTATATGCAATGAATTGTTTTTTTTCAATTCAAATCACATTTGATTCATTAACATTGGATTTTCTAACATTCATTCTCAATTTAATTAGTTATCATTTACTAATTTAAATCTAATCCACATTCAATTCTATTCAAATTTATTTACTTTCAATTTGAATTCAATTTACTTTAGCTTTCCACTTCATTAATACTTAATGAATTATATATACAATCAATCAACAATCATATAACAACCAATGTATATCAGTTACAACCAAATTCCTTTGCTTATATTCATTCTTATTCAATTTATTCAACTTCCAATAACATTAGATTTTAATGAATTAACACTTTCATTCATTATTCCATATCAATTATTCACATTCAATTGATTAACAGCCAAGCCATTCATTCAATTCAATTACAAAGTTGAATTCTATTACATAACTCAAGTTCATATCCATTTAATCCACTTGATTATTTACTTCGATACTGAAATCAATTCCATTCAACAACACTTAAGTTATATTCCATTTAACTTTAAATTCATTTTGATTTACAACTCATATTCATATAGTTTCACTTCTTATATATATAAGTTTATTTCACAATTGTAAATCACTTTAATTATAATTCAATTCTTATAATTCTTTTGCTTATACAATTATTCTTTTATTTTAGATTATTCAAACAACTTAACAATCAACTTATACACTTTGATAATTTTGAAAAATTATTTCTTTCATATATAAAATATAATCGAGGTAAAATTATTCCATTCACCCAATTTAAAATCAATACTGTGTCGAATTATCTTGTTTAAGAGTTTAGAAACCCCTATCTACGATAGTTAGCTAGACTAGATCGACGGGAATCTATAAACAATCAACCGATAAATCAACACAATATAAAACAATTTTATTCACTAACAAATACGCTCTCATAGCTATTATTACACTCAAACTCATTCTAGAGTACTGCTGACTCTATCTCTAACGAGTAATACCCTACAGAACCATGGTTCTCGCTTAACCATCAGCTCTGATACCAAATGTAAC
Organism: Allium cepa; assembly: GCA_030765085.1. Lineage (NCBI taxonomy): Eukaryota > Viridiplantae > Streptophyta > Magnoliopsida > Asparagales > Amaryllidaceae > Allium > Allium cepa. The sequence continues at coordinate 583,995,950 of CM060940.1, forward strand.
GTCAAGGATTTTCGTTCTTCGAAAATACGACATCGACACTCACTTTATCGACTGCCGAGAAATCAAAGGCCGAAAACCGAGATGTTATGGGTTTTAAAAAGAAAAGAAAAAAAGAAAGAAGAAAAAAGAAGATAAGAAGATAGGAAATAGAGAAAGAAAACAGAAAATTTGAAAAAGAACGGGACAGAAGAAACAAAACAGAACAACATCAGAATCTCACATTTCGCAGCGGAACAACATATAATAATAAATGAAAAATCTTTAAACAAAGAACTATATCAGTTATTACATTACATTATATTTCATTACATCATATCATATCATCAGAGTGTACAACAACATCATACAATAAACAGTGCAGCGGAAAAAGAAATACTATATACTAGTAATACGCCATGCCAATCCAGCTTGCCTCCAGCAACTCCAGAATATCCAGAATATCCTGATAAACCTTAACTCTTGACTGCCCGTGTGGAAATTGGTGGGCACCCAGAGTTTAGGAAGGAAAACAATAAACTCCGAGTCAGTCATGTGACTGGTGTGAGAACTCAAAACAGTTTATTTATCTTTAAAATCAAAAAGAGGAATATTTTTAAATTCAATTCGCAATGCTTTTAAAAATGAGACTACCATAAGACCTCCTGCCACACACACAATGCAAACGCAGACTTGGAGGAGATTTCTCCTTATGATAGTCAAACATGCTTGATACGCATTAAAATCAAATCAATTTTGATATTATTATTAGTGCATAGTGTAGAACAAATCCTTTCGAAAGTAAAGATATAAATCATAGCCAGCATAGGTACCATTATATTATGCCTACTATAGCTACCTCCTGAGGAAGCAGGTTCTACAACTAAAACCGTACAAGTCTCGTATTGTTTCTTTGGATTTCCAACGAATGGTCAGGCTAAGGAACTTCCTACTGCCACATGGGATCGCCTCTGGCTGGACGTCCCGAGAACTTAACCAGCTCTCTGCCAACACAAGGCCGGGTTACCTTTATCACTAGGTAACTACTACACGAATATGGCATCCCCCGGTCCCATCGGACCTTTAACCGAGCGCTCGTCACCAACAACACCACACAGAAATAGATATAGTGTATCAACATGAGTAAGTATCTGGGCTCCATACCATGATACCACCCTTTCCAGAAGGAAATGCACATACCCTAAAGGGAGCTACCCCTCATAACCTTGCCGCATCTTTCCTGTTTTGACCATTAACGGGATGTGAGGCTCGATGAATTCACGTCCACAAAAACATACTTTATACAAAAGCCATGCTTTGGGTCAACAAATGATCAACACAATGATCACTAAGATAGACGATCAAATAAATGATCCTATCACAATAATCAACACAATGATCATTTCAGCATCACTCAGCATGTCACATTACCAAAATGGGATATATCGCTGATAACTTCAACTATATAACCTTTGAGCTCGTACGTCTCAAAGAAGGGTGTTAAGCAAAGAATAAATTCTCCGCCACCAACAGAAATATATTTGAAAGAAATCGGCTTTATATCTCAAATTGTAATGTCAGGCATACAATCCATACAAGTCTGTTCCGGGCTCGAACAGAACCGAAGGCACTTCTTACGAAGCCCTTGCAATACGGGTATTCACAATCTCGATCGAATTTCCCATCACTTAGGAGATCTCAATACCAGGAGCTACCCAGTGCAGAGACAATCGATAGGTCATCCTATCGCTTTCACAAATACTCGGTCTTCAACACCGATCTTCAAATGCAATTCATAACGACGTATCACATATTCGGAATGGGTTATACGACCCCATGGTCCTTTCCCGGTTAACCCGAATAGTGAGCGCTTATTCAAAAATAAGTGTAGCATTCACATTCAATCAATTCACATCAAATACCCATTCAAAGGGAAATATTGATAGTCGGCTATTGAACTATCAATGGATATGCATACATCACCAGATTCCAAATAATTTTCCAAATTATTTATTTTCCAAAAATATCTTTACAAGATATATAATTTCAACACTTCAAAAATAAATCAATATTTATTTTTAAACAATTTCCACTTTCACATATAAATTCCATAATGAATTTATATTTCAAAATATCATGCATAGACGATTTCAACTATCCATTTCAATTTATCTTTAAAAAGATAAATTCTCTATATTCACTTTATATTGGAAAAACAATCCCATACTTATTAAATAAGTAATTCACAATCTTTTATTTTCAACACTTAGAAAATATTCAATATACTTAAATCGAATTAAGTATATAATTCATTCTTTAAGGAAATCATTCACTTAAACATATTTACTTGGGCCAAAACGAATGTTGCGTAAAACATCGTTACGACAACCCAAAATCACTAGTATAGGGATTCGAAATTAAAATAGATATATAAATCCCAATACTATTCAAAACATTTCCTTTCGGAAATAATTTACTATAACAACATTGTTATAGTCCACCATTTCCTTTTATTTCTCGAAACATCTATTTCAACAATAAATGTTGAAATCTATTGTTTCGAATCTCAACACATTTTAAAACATCATTAGATCGTTTTAATTCTATTTAAACATCTCATTCAAAACAATTTCTTTAACATATCATTCACTATTCAAAAACGTGAATATACTTCTTTAACAAATCCCATCCTTTTATTCATTTTAATTCAAAGGATTATTCACTGTCTAAAAACGTGAATATAACTCTATTTCTAAGTTATAACAATTAACTTATCAAAATAAGTCGTTTGCGAATTTATAAAACAACGTTCATAAATTCCATTTCTCTTTATTTATAAAAACTTCCTTTTTATAAATTCCTTTATTAACCTATTCCAGTTTATAACTTAATTATAAACTAAAAGTTCATACTATAAGTTAATTACTTATAAAACGATTATTTTACAGAATCGTTCTTTTAAAGACTTTCCAAACCATAAATCTTATAACTTATAAGATTCATTTATTTAACAAATTTTATTCTTCAAATAACTTCACGAATTTATAAATCTTACTATTTATAAATTTCATTCTATAACTTCACCATTTAAATTCTATAAATTTCATTCTTTAGTGAAATTCATTTTCACTTCATTCAAACACTTATAAAACTCGTTTTATAATGTCAGTATTTCAATTTATAAATATCCATTTATAAATCTCTTAATATAAATCAATTTATATTATTCTTTAAAACGTCTTTAAATTCCTTTATAATTTCACCATTTTGATTTATAAAATAATCAAATTTTATAAATCTTAAATTCAAACTTTTAATAATAAACTGAAAAATCCAGTTTAAATTATTTTATAAAATCATTGATCCATATTTCTCAAAAATCAACTTTTAACCGTATTTCTAAAAATCAGCTTTTTAACTATATTTCACAAAATCATAATTTTTATAACTTTAAAAAATTATAACGTTTATTTATTTAAAATGGATCAATTCCAAAAATATTTTTATATTTCAAAAATCACTTTGAAAATCATTTTAAAATCCCAAAAATCTGGGTCCAATGATGCTACACACCAAATAGTCAATCACGACTAACAACGATATCATATATCAATATGAAAATCCATCAAATATCAAAATATCTGAAATTAAATAAAAACTGTTGAGGAATCCAGTTGGATCCCTCCAACCTGTTTCCTGCATCCACAAACATTAGCACAATACCAATTTCGCTCCAGTACGAAATTATCGCGGTATATGTTCTTAATAAATATTATCCGCTTAATAACGGCGTAATAGGGTCTCATCCGCTAAACAAAAAATGCGGGAAATCAACAACTGCAATATATACATATGCCAATATATATATATTGATATTATATATAATACCAATTTCACTGTTTATGAAATATTCGCGGTATATGTTTATAATAAATAACATCCGCTTACTAACGGCGCATAATGTCTATTTTAACAATCAATAATTTACAGTCATCTTTCAAACATGCATTCAAATATTTTAAATCTAACTATTTAAAATAAAATCGAAATCTATTCGATTGAGTGAGAAATTCTCACCTTGGTTTTAATTTCCGTTTAAGCTTTTATTTCGAATAAAATTAAACGCGCGTTTAATTTTACCCGAAATTCTCACTAACTCCAAACGACTCCAAACCAACTCCATCGCGTAGTGCTCGTCCATACGATTCCAACGCAACTGGATTTGCATTTTTTCGACCTCGTATGAAAAAGTTATGCATTTTATAAGATCGTACACGATTTATATACTTAATTCAACATTTTCTTTTATAACTTAAACCTACATCTCACCACAACCCTTGGATCCAACCCCTGCTCATCCTAGCCGTGCTTTGCTTCATCTTCCACTTGCGTTCAATCTCCAGGAAACGAATTCAAGGCCGAACCCAATATGATGAACTAGGGTTGAATTATGCTCCATCCATACACGACGATATCTCGATCGGGAAGTTGCAAATCGAAGAGCATCACCAACCTCATCTTCGGCCTGAAGCTTAGAGAGCTCGGCCTCCCCTCTCTCATAGAATTGCGTGCGTGACTGTAGGGTGTCGGCCCCACCTATCTCCTCCTCCGATGCTCCAAACCCCATCAAATCCGTATGGATTCAAAGCTCATCTCGTGCTCTTCATCTTTGCTTCAGAAAGTTTTTGAAAATATTGCTTGGATTTTGAGAAATTAGAGGATGAAGAAGATTAGGTTTCAGCCCTTGAAATAAGAGATGGCGGCTGAGCAATTAGAATTAGGGTTTTGCATTTTCTTTTTATTTTTGTGAAGGGTAGAGGCTTATTTATAAGGAACGAGCAAGCGTAAACACTATTCATCCCGGGAATTCCGAACTCCGATTTAGACGCCGTAACCAGCGTACCTAGGGTTTATCCCGCGTTCCGGACACAATGGAACAGGTTTCGGAAGCTAATTCGGAAGTATGTGCGAGTTATGGCTGAAAACGTTCAATTTGAATTAAACCGATTTAAACCGATTTCTAGGCGTTTTAATTTGTACCGGACAAACGGTAAATCCAATTGACTTGAAATTTGAAACCTTACAATAATATCACATTACGGATCCGATGAAACTGGTTTCGTCGAATTCCGAGACTTTTTGAAAAATGGCTATTTTGACTCGCCAAATTTAAATTAAAAATAAATCGATGCGTTTCGAGCTGCCACGCTCAAACGATAACTCCGATTGACACGAAATTTGAAATCCGGTAATAACTAACTATTACGGATCCAATGAAACTGGTTTCGTTCAATTCTGAGACTGTTCAAAAATTGGCTATTTTACAGTCGATTATTAAATATTAAAATATTCAATTTTCACAGATTAACTCTTAATTCGATTTTAAAAGTTCTAAAATATTTCTATAACTCCAGTATGATTAAATAAAATTTTACAAATCATTTTCTATCATATTTAACTCTATTTTCAATTATTTCCATAATTTAACATATTAAATTATCGATTTAATTATTCAATTAAATCCAATAATTCAAATAAAAATTTATTTGACTCATAAATTCACTTATTAATATTTAAAATAAATTAAATATTCAAATTTTAATTAATAAAAATTCTGGGTCGTTACAGTATATCCCTAAGATATCCGTTTGAATGCCTCAGTAAATTCTCTTACTATTCACTAATAGTGAGTATGAGTGCAAGAAGAAAACGAGATAGGGGACAGGGGGATACGACTATAAATGATCGATACTCTGTAACACCAGTGGAAACAATCTTTCTCTATCAAATTTTCTTTGATTCGTTTCTAAATTCTTTTGATTGCTTTGTGACAGCTCCAGAAAGAAGTTCGGTGTGATGATGGCCCTATGAATCGTTGTAGGAAATTTTTATTTCGTATCTTCATCGATTTCTTTTCAGTTTTTGATTTAAACTTTAATGAATATGAATTTGAAAATTGAAATTAGAAATTTTAAATGAATTAGAAATTTTAAATTGAGTTAAAATTGATTAATAGAATATGAAGGATAAATTGAATTGTATCGATAAAACGATTTCGTTTAAAACCAAATTTTGGATTTCTGTTATAACTTCTTGGGTAGAATAAAATCTGAAATATAAACTTTGATGTATTTCTCAACCTATAAAATTCTAAAACCATTAGGATCTTAATATTTAGATTTTGATTTTAATTGTAGAGAATAAATAGCATCAGCCGAGGTGGAAAGGCCAGAAGGGTTGGTGATTTTGGTTCATCTAGTAGGATTCGGGATGATTTGGGTGAACCATCAGTACATGAGGAGGTGCCAGAAGAGCCTGTGGTGCAGTCACAACCTCAAGTTGAAGAACCCAAGGAGGAGTCCGAAAATGAAGAAGAATTCGAGGAAGAATTTGAAGAAGAATTCGAGGAAGAATTCGAGGAAGAATTTGAAGAAGAATTTGAAGAAGAATTCGGAGAGGAATTTGAAGAAGAGTTCGAAGAGGAATTTGAGGAAGAGTTCGAAGAGGAATTTGAGGAAGAGTTTGAGGTGGAAGAAGAACCTGAAATTGAGGTAGAGTTCGAAGGTGATGAAGCAATTTATTGGGATTTAAATAATGCTATAGAGGATGATGATGTCATAGAAGACGAGGAGATAGATGGTGGAGATTTTATTCCGGTAGAGTCTGACCCAGAGGAAGTTTTTGAGACAGACGATGAGGCTGAAGTTATAGAACTGTAAGGGCCTGAGAGAGGAAGCTCTGACAATGAGGATCTGTAATTGGTCGGATTGACTACTTTTTGGAGTGTTTATATATGTATTTTGAACTTAAAACCTTGGTAAAGATTGGATGTTAGTAGGGTTATGTATGACTATAACTTGTGTACTAATATTATGAGTAGCATTTAATATAAGATATATTATGAATTACCCGAAAGAACCCATTGTGTTTACTAGTATAGTTGAATTGGAATTGGTCTATTCTACGTGTGTATAATTCGAGAAACGAACTATGTAATTTCGAGGACGAAATTCTTTTAAGGGGGAAGGTTGTAACGATCCCGAATTTTTACTAAATTTAAATTGATAATTAAATTAATTTGTGAATTCAAATCTATAAAATTTATTAGTAAATTGATTCGAGTTTCCCTAAATTCAAATAAAAATATATATTAAATCATATGAATTTAAATATTGTACATATGTGATTTGGATTTAAATTTCAAGTAAATGGATTTACAATAATATGAATATATATGTATATATGTACATACATTGAGTTTGAGTTATTATTTTGACTAAATGGTTTAAAGACAAATTATAATGATAAAAATAAAAGTAAACAATTAATTGCTAAAGTTTTAACAACAAATTTAATATGGAAATTCATCGATATTATAAAATAAATAAATATATAGTTTATACAAAATGAAGTAAAGATGTAATTTTAATATCATAATACAAATAAAACAAACAATAATAATAAAAGTAGAACTTCATTGTATTTCAAAGTAACAAAACAATGATAGCAAAATATATAGAATAGTATGGAAATATAAAACAAAGCAAGATCAGACACAAAACAAAAGAAAAGAAACATAAGTAAACTAAGTAATGCTAGCTAAAGCCATATCACTTCTAATATATAAATATACATCTCAGCCTCCACAATCATAAACCTGCATAATAAAATAAACAAGAAGAAAGCAATACAAATATATAAATATATTTTGTACAAGACATTAATGCATCCTCCAAAACATGTATATCTGCAGCCATACCTCTAATGCACCTCAAATATTATACAACATCACTTCAGCATACTTAGCATTGTACTAGAAAAACCATATTTTATCACCTGTACAACTTGTAACCCTTGAACACATCTTTTCTTTTATTTATACCAGCCTTCTCCTCTCAATTCGTCCACAAAGTTAAGTAAATCTGAGTAAGTATCATCTATAATTTAAAAACAACTTCAACTTAAAAATAAAAGCTTCAGATAACCCAGACTTCAACTTGTAAACTCCTGGAGTCAACATGATCTGGAAGGTGAGTAAACTTTTTTTTTAGTTAATCTGGTTTAACTATATATGTATATGGTGATATTGGTTTGAATTTATGTTCTACTTGAATCTATTTGGACTTGTTTACATGGGTATGTCTGTATATGTATTTGTATCCTGTTCTTGTGTGTCAGTCCATAGTTTTGCATTTAAAAATTCAAATCTCTCAACCAAGTCCATATTAGACTTTGGATTACAAATGGAAATTGTTTGTTGATGTGTAGGGAAAATTTTAAAAATAATTTTACTGAGTAAAATGTAAACAGAGGAAAGATATAAATTTTTTTCAGAGGAAACTTCAATGCAAGAAAAATTCCCGTTCCGTCACATCATTCATACTTTATTCGATATTGGCACATTTTATACCTTCACATCTAGTAGACTAGTGATAATTTACAATTAGACTCTCATTGCGCATGATTCTATAAGAGTGTCGAACCCTATTTGAGGGTCGACTTATTTATCATGATTTTCCAAAAATTAAAATTTGTTATATGTAGTATGGAATTCTTTTATGATGCGTATTTTCTTTATTTCTTGGGGGTATGTATTGATAATGGGAATGGTCTAGATATTATGTTATGATGTATATTAGATTGTGATATTAGGGTGATTAGGATAAGAAGCAGTAGAGGACACGATTTAGCTGTATATTATGATCCCAATAGCCTATGCTCTTAAGTTACTATTGTTCACTAGACCTATTACACGATGAGTTAGTTTTGTTCTTGTAGTTCAGAAATTCCCAAATGTTTTTATAAAAGTTTCATGTTTACTACCCCAAAGAGAATTAATAGAATTTCATATTGATCTTGAATAGGAAGCAAGGCCTGTTATTATTCCACTTAGATATATGGATCTCAAAGAAAGAAGAGAATTGGATAAGAAAGTTTCTAAATTATGGAAAAAGGGTTTTATTCATAGAAGTATTATGGAATGGGAGGCACTTGTAGTCGTCTCCACTAAGGCGGATGGTCTTTACAACTATGCGTAAATTATCGAGAGTTAAATGAACCGACAAAGAAGAATCGCTATCCATTATCTCGCATAGATGATCTATTTGATTAGTTGGTTAGAGTGAAAATATTTACTCAACCTGACTAGACCACTAGTTTTCATAGTTGAGAGTGGCAATGATAATATTGCTAAAACTACTTTTCATACACTTGATGGAGTAAGCCCTTTAGACTAACAAATGCTCTATCCTACCTTTTTAATTTAATAAGTTCAATATTTAAGGAGATGTTGAATAAGATTATGGTTGTTTTCATTGATGATATTCTTATTTATTCAGAATGCAAGGAAAGAATAAGCATTATTAGGGAATTATGATTAATTTTTTGAGAAGTCATCAGTTAAAGGCGAAATCCTCCAAGTGTCATTTTTGGAGAAGCAAAGTTCACTTTTTAAGCCACTTTGTTTCTAAGAATTGGTGGTCGGTTGATTTGAGTAAAGTAGTGGTAGTACAAGATTGGCATATTTCGAAGAATGCTACAAAGGATCAAAAATTTCTTGGTTTGGTCGGTTATAAAGGGAAGTTCGTAATAACGAACTTCGCTAAAGTTTCAGCACCATTAACTAAGCTTACCAAGAAGAATTAAATTTTCTTTTAGAACTCACAATGCGATCATGCATTCGTTAGGTTTTAGGATTTATTGACTAGTACACCTATATTGACGATTCCAGATAGCACTGAGTCTTTTACTAAATATACCGATGCCCTCAGTACTAAGATCAAACCCGTTGATGTAAGAAAGGAGAGTAGTAGCATATGCTAGTAGACGGCTAAGACCTATGAGAAAAATTATCCTACTAATGATCTTGAGTTTGCGTCGATTGTTTTGCCCTTAAAACTTAGAGACATTATTTGTTGGGAGAGACGTTTGAGTGGTATATAGATCTTAAATCTTTATAATATTTATTTTCTCAAAAGGTTTTAAAGCTGGGGCAATAAAGGTGGATAGATTTTTCAACTTCATATTCTTAGTATTCATATACTACTGGTAAAGGGAACATAGTGGATAATTCTTTAAGTAGGAAGCATGTGATGTTAGTTCCATGTTATTGGAGTAGAGGCAGATAGATTTTATTATTGGATTTGATTTTAGACCATCATGAGAGTTAGTTCCTAGTTTGTTGCTACTTTAGATGTTATACGTGCACTTATGGGTTGCATTAATTCTAGCCAGAGGAGAGGTTGGTAGGTATCTTAGATCAGTTAGAGAGAGGATATAAGTTTTCTCATTTAGATAGGTACTCTATTGATTCAAGGGAATATCAAACGAGAGATGCTGGACTGTGTGCATCGAAGATTAGAGAGCTGATTGATGTGGTTTTGTTAGAATCTCACCATTCTAGGATTACTATTCATCATGGTGGAGATAAGATGAATATGGACAAGATGAGAGTTTTTTGCTGGCTAGGAATTAAGAGGCAAATGGCATAGTTTTTTGCTAGATGCTTGACTTGTCAAAGAGTAGAGGCTGAGTAAAAAAAGCAAAGTAGACTTTAACTTCCTTAAGATGTTCCACAGTGGAAGTAGGAACACATTTGAATTGATTTTGTGCATATAAGCAGAAGAAGAAATAAGAGTATTTTGGGTCATAGTTAATCGCTTGACCAAGTGCGTTCATTTTTTTCCCAGTATGGAGTACTTGGATAACGACGTTGGCGGCACCCTTGTATGTTAGAGAGGTCATTAGATTGCATAGGATTCCAGTGAGTATAGCCAGAAAATGAGATCCACTATTTACTAGCAAGTTTTGGAGGAGTCTTCAAAATGATTTTGGGATTGAGTTGAGTCTCAGTACTGCATATCACCCATAGGCTGATGGACAGATTCATAGGGTGAATAGGGTATTTGAGGATTTGTTGAGAGCTTATATTCTTGACTTTGATGTAGCATGGAAAGATCATTTTCCATTAGTAGAGTTGACTTATAATAATAGCTATTAGGAGAGCATACGGATGGAACCATTTGAAGACTTATAAGGATGGCCATGCAGATCCCTGTCAATGTGAGGTGACCGATACAGTCATACTTGAGCCAGACTTAATTGAAATCACTTTCAAAAAAGCAGAGCTGATAAGAAAAAGAATGAAAACCACACAAGATTGGAAGAAGCTATATGATGATTGAATGCACATAGAGTTGGAGTTTTTTGCAGGTGACATGGTGTTTATGAAAGTATCTCCACATAAGCATGTTATGAGACTTTTGCAGCTCGAAAAAGTAGCGCCTTGCTTTGTAGTGTCTTTTCGATATTAGAAAAAGTAAAGAAGTCAGCATATAGAGTGAAACATCCCGAAAACTTGGCATGAGGGCATGATGTCTTTTATAATACCCTATATTTTAGAGCATCATAATATGGAAAATGAAATTGAATTAATAATAAGAAGAAATTATAAAAAGGGTAAACGAAATTATTTAATTATAAGAATTTCCCAAGAAGATTTGATTAACTAGGTGTAGGACGCTTTAAAAAGTTATCTGAATGTACCAAGGGTAATTATAAAAATTAAAGTTTGCACTGTTAATAAGAATAAATAATTTGATTTGATCTTGTATTAAGGGAAAAATATTAATGAGATTAGGCAATAAGAGATATTAGCCCAATCCAAAATCACTGATATACATGCCTTTTCTATATTCTTCTCATTCTACCTCATTTTCATTTCCAAAATAAAATCCCTTAAACAGCTACAAGGCCAAATATATTTTCTAAGCAAAGGAAGAGGCAAACAAAAGCTTGGAGATTACAGCTTTCATTTCTAAAAAGAAAGAGGATTAAATTAAGGTTTTCTAAACTAAGGCGAGTAAAGTTTTCCCTTTTGGGTTCCGATTTGACTTTGAATAGATGATTTTGATAATGATAAATATGTTTCAATAATTTAACATTGTTTTAAATGTTTTTTAAGACTTTAGTGAAAGGAATTTAGTCAGATTTAGGGTAAAACATGATCTAATCAAATCTAAATGCTATGAAAATTTAATTTTATGTCTATAGTGATAAATTGAAGGCACGTGTTTAATTTCATAAATTTTGGAATTTTCTTTTGGAATTATTATAAAATTTTAAGTTGATAAAATGCTTAATTTCGTGGATACTAATTACAAAAAGGTTCAATAATTATTTTGACCTAAATTTTTTATATGAGAAAAAAATACGATAAACTGGATTTTTGGTCAATTTTTGGGATTTTTTACATTAATTTTTGAATTTATGTATATTATTTGGAAAGGGAAAGGGTTAATTAATTGTAGGAAATTAATTAATTAATTAATTGATGAAGTAATTAAAAATTTCCAAAAATAAAATGGTGAAAGCTTAGATTGACCAATAAGAATTCAACACATAATAGGGTTTGATATAAAGTAGTTACTTTGAATGGTATCAAAACATTTTTCAAGTTAATTATAGAATTACCATTTCTACTTAAGACAGCTCATATAAAGTCAACCTATGACAACTCTTAATTCATCAACTTGTGATAGCACTAAAACTGTCAATATGCAATAGTTAACTAGTGATCAACTTGTGATAATAAATGGTAGTCAACTTACGATTGCCAATAGGGTATTAACTTGCGACAACTATTCGAGTCAACTTGCAATAACTATTGGAATGTCAACTTGCGATAGCTCATTAGAGCTCGACTTAAGATAGCTAATAAAATTATTAATCTACAATGGCTAATGGAGTTATCATCCTGCAATAGCTAATGCTTGTTCAACTTGCTATAACACACACACACGCACACACACACACACACACACACACTCTCTCTCTCTCTCTCTCTCTCTCTCTCTCTCTCTAACAAGCGACAGTTAGATGGAACGTCTGCTTTTGATGGCTTTCTAGGTGTTTAATTGCAATAGCTAATAAGAACCAAACTTGTGGTATCCGTTAAGGGTTCAACCTGCGATATCAAATGGATCTATCAGTATATGATGGCCTAGTAGAGGTCAGCATGCGATAGCTTATGTGGAAGTCATTATGTAACATCCCGTGTTAAATTACAATTATATATGAAAATAATTTAATTAAATTATATACGTTTAAAATTTTAAAACAAAGAAATGTTTGTAAATGGGGCAACAAATTAATATTATTTGGAATATATGCATATATGTATGTATGTATGCGTCCGTGTGCGCAACAAATAAATTAGAGAAAAATTATATAAAATCAATTAATAGGGAAGATTAATTGATGGTGTTTGTTTAAAAAGGAAATTAATATTCAATTAATTAGTGAGGTGACTAATCAATAGGAACTGACAAGAAAGGGAACATATATTGTAGCAACTAATTGATATGATTAGAAACACATATGTTAGTGCAAGAGAATAAAATGGAGGAAGAGTAATTTATGCAAGTAATTAGTTGTCAATTTATAAACATGGAGACTTATGGTAACATATATAATTAAGTTTGTTATTCAAAATTCAATTGTAGAATACATGCATGCAATAATTATGGGAATAAAATAAATTAATATGCATGTACGTGATGAATTAATATGGTGTTGATTGGCATATTAATTTGGTAAGAAATCACAGTGCAGGCAAAGATTGATAGGATAGTAAATTAATTCCAGGTTTATATGAAATCTATTAATCAGGTGATTAATAGTGGAATCTTATTTAAAAAAATGTCACATTTAAAAATATATGTTTCCATAGATTGTGAGAGAGAAGAGGAAAGTGATTAATGAAAAGCTTATTGGAGACTCGGTTTGAAATAAAAACAAATGCAGAAGAAAACATATTAATTTAATGTCCATGGACTGAGTGTACACTTTAGATTTTAGAGTTTTATATCTAATGGTTAGCACTGAATTGAACCACTATAAATATAGGTGTAGATCCTCATTTTTATTCTCATTATTTTTCTCTTGCCTATAGAAGCTCTACTATTTTTCTATCTCTTCTACACTTTCTTAATAACAGAATTTTAGATCTAATTCACATGAATTTAAATCTAACAGAATGAGAATAGAATTAATTAGGAAATTAGAAATTGGTTCAAATCAAAAGGCTATGTCAAAGGTAAAACCTTAGATCTGTGTTTTATTTTCTATTTCTAATCCAAATCTCTTCCTTTTCTCTTTTAAATACTATTAATCTGTTAATATATCGTTTGTAATTCCAAATAGGGATTACAAGGGAGGTGAATATAAATGTTTGGGACAGATCTGAAATAAAAACAGAGAGATTTGTAAAGCTAGCAATATGAGTGGATTTAATTATATCTTTTACATTTATGATATATTATCATTAAATTCCCGTTAAATAATTTTATTCAGTATTTTAGTAATTAATTCTATTAATTAGTTATGCTGAACTTTAAGAAATTTACAGTTATTTACATCTTATTCGAAGTTATAATTTATCCTAAAGCTAGTTTCTTTTTATTCACTATGTACGCGAATAATGTATATAGTTGAAAGGAAAATTCGCGATTGCGGATTAAAATGGGAAAATACTAGATCAGATGTAAAATAAGAAAAGTTGGAACAAAGCTAGAAAAACGGAATTCTGTAATAAATTACGCTAAAACGGGAATAATAAATTAATCTAATAACTTGATTTGGAAGTAAGTAATAGATTAATTGGTTGGTGTAGAAAATAGGATACATTTTTATAATTCAATATTTAAAAGATAACGATAAACGTAACTGCAAGAATAAAAGAAAGAAAAAGGAAATTGGTGTAAAATAGAGAAACCACTATATGTTACACTATTTCAAAATAATAAAAGAAATACCTTACAGTTATGAATTATTGTTTATAGTACTATTTAGTATTATAATATGAAAATGGATTATTAATATAGTTTTCATACCCAACATAATAAAATAGAATTACTTCCTAGAATAGAAGAAAATAAAGTAAAGTATGAAAGGAATCAAGTAAATTATTAGAAAAGAATTTGAAGCTGTAAATGATAATGAACCTAGATCTGCATTTACGGCGCAGACTGTACAATAAGACAATTATTAAGATAAGTGAATTATATAATATTAGAGAGTTAAAGAGAATTCTATATCATAATAAAATAAGACAGCCTAGAACAGAAGTGAGACACTTGTAATCATATACAAATTATAAAAGAAGATAAAAGTGATAATTATAAGTAAAATTATAACATAGGTAATAATTAAAGTAGAAAGAACGGAAAAGCTTATTTTGAGACCTTGAATAAATTAATGAGCAACAATAATGGTAGAAGCATATTTAAATAATTTATATTAAATAAGAAAATAAAGCTGGAATGATAAAAGAGGCTTATTTTAATGAACTTAAGATTTATATTAAGTTAAATAAGCAAGATAATGAACGTGGCTCATACCAACAACATTCCCTATTAAATAAATGGAAATCTCACAATAGATAGAGATGAGGGCAATAATATGCTAATTAAAGTAAACAAGTAGCCAACATAATAAGAAAAGTAAAAACTAAACGAAAATTAAAAGATTAGACTTAGGGTCTAATAATGCGTTTGGAGTAGCCCAAAGGATGAAGAGCCTAACAAAGCAGTTCATCACAAATTTCAGCAAAAGGAGAAGCACGTCCAACTTAATTATTTTGGGCTAGAATGAAGTACGAGACATCAACAAGACGTGAGGATACTCTAGGATGGCCCTTTGGGTAGGCCTAACGAAGCTGCATCCCCGGAGGCAGGTCTGTAGGTGTTCCATCAAGAGAGTATGCCTTGACTACAAGTGCATTGTAGGCCTAACGAAGCAGACCTTTGTAGGTAGTTAGAAGGGCTTGGTGTTCGGAGTAGAGTATTCGTATGTCCAGTACTTGCAAGTAAGTGTAAGTATAGTCGATGCATATATCGACCAGAATCAAGACCAAGAGCAATTTCGGAAAAGACTAAGTTAAACCAGCAGGCTAATGATCTTTCATTATCGAGACATTGGATGAGGGGAACTACCATTTGGATGTTAGATTGTTTGCAGTAGGGCATGAGCATTAACTCTTTAGAAATCTTTTGTTTAGTTGAGTGGTGGCCGCGTGGGGCCATAACCATGATGAAAAAGAGACAGACCAACTAGAATATCTATATTGTAGGCCCAACAAAGCAGTCCTTTACAGATATAGAAAATCCCCGACTGAATTTCGTACAAGGTAGACCATGTTGGCGGGATTCAAATAGTAGATAGAACGATTGCATAGTCCTCAATGTACGCACTGAGTGGTACATTGTGGATGTCCGAGCACTGGCATAGACTAGTGCGGACGCGATTTATATTTTCAAAGTAAGAAGTGGAGCGTCTATGGTGTAGGCCTTACGTAGCAATCCTTTATAAATGTAGCCATGGAACGCTCACGGAGCATGACGATGAAGCCATTTTCAAGGAGGATACGAAAGGTAACATGGGTGGTACCTAGGACCAATATGGTCATTAGGCATATAGCTACATATATGTATATATTAGTTATTAGGTTTTAATCTACTATGGAGTAGATGGACCCGGTTCACGAACAGAGGCGAGAGTATTGTAACCTAATGAACCTATATAAAAGTAAATGAAAATAAAACGATAAATGTAGAATTAAGCCTAGAAGAATATAATTTATCCATTCAACGGAACTTTAGTTCTGACCCCCTCCTCATAACATCATACATATTAGGTAGTTGGCAGAGACTTCCCAGCTTTAGGACACTTGTTTAGAAACTGTAATTATATTGGTGAGTATTTACTTACTATCATATTTTAGTCAATTCCGCTATGAGATATTTAATTAAGCTCTGATATATTTGTCCTTGCTTATTTCCAAGATACCAGATTCCCAACTCGGGTTTCAGTGGGCTTGGGTTTTAGCATTTTTGTAAAAAATCCGAACCCGTTGGAATTCGGGTTTTACATTTGTATCAGAGCATAGGTTTAGGATTCATAAGTAGATAACGAGTGAACGTATTTGTATTTTCGAATAAAATATAAATATATTATGCACTAAAATCCAAATAGTCCCCAACCATAGATTTTAACATATGGAAAGCTTTTAGAAGTATATTTATGCATAGTCTGCTAGTTGGGTTTGGGATGACCCAAGTATGTAGAGCCCTATGTTATTACCGATTTATAGCATACAAATAAGCCGTGTTTTGAGAGAAAATTTGTATCCATATGTTTTAGGAAGTAGGGAAGTTCCTTAGGATAGTAGGGAGAGTGTTTTTTTTGGGAAGAATAAGAGGTTTTAGTATAAAGAATCGGCTTTATGTCTAATCCAATAAAATTGAAACTTTTGAATTAAAAAAGTTGAAAAATATAATTGTTAATATATTTAAGGAAGTAAATATTGGGTTTTTGAACAAATAAGTGGTATGAAATTTAAATTGGTTTTTATATGATGTAAATTTTGTTAAAAGTGAAATTATTTTTGAAAAATTATAGAGCATGTATAGCTCACTAGTTTCTTTGTAGGTGAACAATGATTTTTAAATAAAAAATCCTAGAGTGTGTTAAGTATCGAAAACGTAGGTTACAACATTTGTTGTTGTAATAAATGTTTTCAGTAAAAACAAAGGAAGAATAGACTATGACTCTATGTTATAGTTGGTGACTCCCAAAATAAATGTTATTACATAGCATACGGGATTTATTAATATTTATTTTAATTGAATCCATATATTAGTATTTTTGGGTTGTAGTGACGGTGTTTTATGCAACATCTGTTTTGACCCAAACGAGTTTTGAAGATAATTTATAAAGTGGTATGTATGTACACTTATTATTTAAATAAGCACATGAAAATATTTTCTAGTTATAAAGAAGTTTTAAAAATGAGTTCTTTTGAAAAATAATGTACAATAAGTTAATGAATTTATGAGGAAATATCTTTTTTAGTAAAAACAAAGTAAACATACCTTAATCTATTAGAATGAAATGAGTAATGATATAATTTTCTCTGAATCACAAATGAAGATTTTTTTGCAAGCTATAAGGAATACGTGAAAGAGATATAAAAGGTTTGGAAAGCGCCATATTTTGTATAGCCTATTTCGATAAAATATAAAATATAATCCTTATAATTTCACATAAACATGAAATCCTCCTTTAAAGGATTTATAGAAGGTTTTAGTGTTAATGTTTTCTTATAAGTGAAAGTAATTCCAATACATTAAGCTATAAAACCATTAAGCGTAGTAAGTTAGTAACTCCTTCAAGGTTAAGTAATTGAAAGAGTAGGAAAGTTAAGAGATTTTTGATAAAATAATTGTTCGTATTCACCCCAGTTATAGTAAATTTGAAAAAAAATAAAAAAAGAAAGAAGAAGAAGGATATTTTGAAAACATGCGTGGACATTTGGTTTAGACAAGAAAAAAAGAAAAATGTTTTAAGAATAAGCAAGACATGTTTGAAAAAAATGGTTTGGTAGAAAAGTAAATAAGTTTTTGAAAAGATAAATTTTAGAAGTTTTAATTTTTGAAGAAAAATTGATAAATACCAAACTAAATCAGACTTTTAAATATGGAGTAGATAGGAATCATTTCCTAGGTGTAATAGGAAAAGTATAAGTTTATAGCAGTAATTACTCTTAGTAATAATAAAAGTTTCCACAAGGTGTATAGGACACTAGTGAAAACCTAGAAGTGTTGCTTCATATGTGCAGACTATAGACGAATAGTGAAATAATATTAGTAAGATGATAAGATACATGTGGTTGGGATAGGTAGACCTTAGTTGGGGCAAAATAAAAGGTAAAGAGAAAATTTATCTAAGCTTAGTTGCCTTTTTAGATAGTGACTGCATATAGTGAAACCCTTTCCATTGCAGTAAATGAGACTTAGTTATTCCTTTTTGAGCATGGATAGAAGAGAAGAATAGATCTTATTCGTCATGAGTAATACAACATAAGTTGGTAACAAGTAATGGACGGCAGGAGGAGCATATGAGTTACTTGGATTCCTAAAGTAGAACCTTTCTATGTCAAAATGGACATGGTCCTAGACATCCTTGCCCAAGATGATAGCTATGTTTAGTTGCTGTATAAGAGGAAAAGAGTAAAAGAAGAATAAGATAACTAAAAGGAAAATAATAAATTTAAAGAAAGTGACAGAAACGTCAATAGAAAGATTTATAAAGAGATATTTTCTTATGTAAATTGTGCTTGGGGAAGTAGATAATTTTTTCATAGAATAGTAGCCTAAATCTCAAGTACCAAGGAAGATGTGCGCAAAAGAAAATCAAAGAAATATGAAGTTTTTTCATTTTCCACCTTCTTTGTAACATAAGAAATCGAATTTGGGAGATTAGAATTTTCTAAAATTCCAAAATTAAAAGTTGTGCAGTAGGTTTGGACATAAAAATTTGTTGAACTATGCTCCTATTCAGTAGGAGTGTGGGAAAAATTGAATGAAAAATGTTTTGAGTTTTCAAAAGATTGCATTCATATAGAAATTGCAAGTATATTTAGGATGTGTGCATCATGTTTGAAAATGAATTTCTAAAAGAAATCATATTCATGTAGGAGGTATCACATAGAAATTCTTGTACATGCATGTATTTATGATGTATTGCACTTTGCACTATGCACAGATTGTTACAAAATTGGATGTATACAAAATGGATGCGATTAATACGAGAAATTACATAATTTAACTCTTATCAAATTTCAGGGATGAAATTTCCTTAGGGGGAGAATGTAATAGCCCGCGTTAAGTTATAATTATATATGCAAATAATTTAATTAAGTTATACACATTTGAAATTTTAGAACAAAAAATGTTTATAAATGGGGAAACTAATTAATATTATTTGGAATACATATATATTTGTGTAACAAATAAATTAGAGAGAGTAATTATACAAAATTAATCAATATGGAAGATTAATTGACGGTGTTTGTTTAAAAGGGAAATTAATATTCAATTAATTAGTAGAGGTGATTAATTGACATGAACTGACAAGAAAGGGAACATATATTGTAGCAACTAATTGATATAATTAGAAACATATATGTTAGTGCAAGAGAATAAAATAGAGGAAGAGTAATTTATGAAAGTAATCAATTGTCAATTAATAAACATGAAGAATTATGGTAACATATATAATTAAGATTGTGATCCAAAATTCAATTGTAGAATATATGCATGCAATAATTATGGGAATAAAATAAATTAATATGCATATATGTGATGAATTAATATGGTGTTGATTGGCATATGAATTAGGTAAGAAATCACAGTGCAGGCAGGGACTAATTGGATAGTAAATTAATTTTACATACATATGAAATCTATCAATTTTGTGATTAATAGGGGAATTTTATTTAAAAGAAACGTCACAATTAAAAATATATCTTTCCATAGATTGCGTGAGAGAAGGGGAAAGTGACCAATGAAAAGATTGTTGGAAAATCAATTTGAAATGAAAACAAACGCAGAAGAAAGCATATTAATTTTATGTCCATAGACTGGGTGTACACTTTGGATTTTAGGGTTTAATGTCTAATGGTTATCACTAATTTGAACCACTATAAATATAGGTGCAAAGCCTCATTTTTATTCTCATTATTTTTTCTTGCCTATAGAGAATCTCCCCTTTTTCTATCTCTTCTACACTTTCTTAATAAAAATAAATGTAACTGCAAGAAAAAAGAAAGAAAAAGGGGACTAGTGTAAACTAAGGAAACCGCTGTATTTTACACTATTCCAAAATAATAAAAGAAATACCTTGCAGTTATGAATTATTGTTTATAGTATTATTTAGTATTATAATATGGAAATGAATTTTTAGTATAAATTTCATAGCCAACCAGATAAATTAGAATTACTTCCTAGAATAGAAGAAAATAAAGTAAAGTATGAAAGGAATCTAGTAAATTATTAGAAAAGAATTTGAAGTTGTAAACGATAATGAACCTAGATATGCATTTACTACGCAGACTATACAACAAGATAGTTATTATGATAAGTGAATTATATAATATAAGAGAATTAAGGAAAATTCTATATCATAATAAAAGAAGACAGCCTAAAATAGAAGTGTGACACTTGTAATCATATATAGATTATAAGACAATTACAAGTAAAATTATAACGTACGTTATAATTAAAATAGAAAGAACGGAAAAGATTATTTTGAGACCTTGAATAAATTGATGAGCTATAATAATGGTAGAAGCTTATTTAAATAATTTATATTAAATAAGCAAATAAAGCAGGAATGATAAAAGAGGCTTATTTTAGTGAACTTAAGATTTATATTAAGTTAAATAAGCAAGATAATGAACATGGCTCACACCAACATCGTTCCCTATTAAATAAATGGAAATCTCACAATAGATAGAGACGAGGGCAAGAATATGCTAACTAGGGTAAATAAGTAGCCAATAGAATAAGAAAAGTAAACTAAACGCAAATTAAAATATTAGACTTAGGGTCTAATAAAAGAGTGAGATGCGTTTGGAGTAGCCCAAAGGATGAAGAACCAAACGAAGCAGTTCATAACAGATTTCAGCAAAGGAGAAGCATGTCCAACTTAGTTATTTCAGGCTAGAAGGAAGTACGAGACTTCAACGGGATGTGAGGATACTCTAGGATGGCTCTCTAGGTAGGCCCAACGAAGCTGCATCCCCGGAGGTAGGTCTATAGGTGTTCCATCAAGAGTGTATGCCTTGACTACGTTTGCATTGTAGGCCCAACGAAGCAGACCTTTGTAGACAGTCAGAAAGGCTTGGTGTTTGGAGTAGGGCATTCATATATCTAGTACTTGCAAGTAAGTCTAAGAATAGTCGCATGTGGATATCGACCAGCATCAAGACCAAGAGCGATTTCGGAAAAGACTAGAATTAAACCATCAAGCTAATGATTCTTTCACTATCGAGACATTGGATGAGGGGCGCCGCCATTTGGATGTTAGATTGTTTGTAGTAGGGGACGACCACTTAAATCTTTAGAAGTCTTTCAGTTAGTCGATGGGTGGTTGCGTGGGGCCATAGCCAGGATAAAAAAGAGACAGACAAACTTGAATATCTGTATTGTAGGCCTCATGAAGCAGTCATTTACAGATGTAAAAAATCACCGACTGAATTCCATACGAGGTTGACCTTGTTGGAGTGATTTAGATAGTAGACAGAACAATTACGTAGTCCTCAATGTACACACTAGGTGGTAGATTGTGGATGTCCGAGCACTGGCATAGACTAGTGCGGACGCGATTTACGTTTTCATAGTAAGTAGTGGAGCATCTGTATTGTTGGCCTTTTGAAGTAGTCCTTTACAGATGTAGCTACAGAACGCTCGCGAAGCAAGATGATGAAGCCTTTTTCAAGGTGAATACAGAAGGTACTATGGGTGATACCTAGGATCAATATAGTCATTAGGCATATAGCTACATATATGTATATTTTAGTTATTAGGTTTTAATCTACTATGGAGTAGATGGGAGCGGTTCACGAGCAGAGCCGAGAGTATTGTAACCTAATATAAAAGTAAATTGAAACAAAATGATATATGTATAATTAAGCCTAGAAGTATATAATTTATCCATTCACTAGAACTTTAGTTCTGGCCCCTGCCTCACAACATTCTACAGGTAAGGTAGATGGCAGAGACTTCCCAGCTTTAGGACACTTATTTAGAAAGTGTTATTGTATTGGTTAGTATTTACTTACTATCATATTTTAGTCAGTTCTGCTGTGAGATATTTAATTGAGCTCTGATATATTTGTCTTTGCCTATTTGCAGGATACCAAATTCCCAACTCGGGTTTCAGTGGGTTTGGATTTTAGCATTTTTACAAAAAATCCGGACCCACTGGAATTCGGTTTGTTACAAATTACACGTCAACTTGCCTTAACATACAATAGTTAATATGCAATAGCTAGGGAAGCTATAACTTTCCAAGTAAAATGAGAAAATACTTAGTGAACTTTGGAAGCTAGTTTCTAGTGCATTGATTTGGAATTCCATAGGAATGAAAGAAAATTTTAAGTTGAAATTGTGTTAATGTATTCTAAAATGGAGAAAGCTTAGAGATGCTAAGAGATGATTAGGCATCATTTAAATCAAAGCTAAAAAGGTTTTATCTGAAGAATGTGTAGGTTACACAACAAATATATGAAAGAAAATGGTCAAACCATGATCGTAAAGATATACCAGCTTATAGAGTCATTGAATGACAGGGTGCTAAGACTATTAAAGTCTAAAATCCAATGGTTCATGGTAGGGTGCCACGATAGGATTTAATCTAGAAAGATCTAAACTCTATAATGAGTTATGGCAAGTGCCAAAAAGTCAAGGTGGTGTTATTAATGAACCGACAACGTGAAAAAATTTGTTTTTGTACTACGGGGGGTTATTGATGCTTAGTAAGAACACTTCCTAGAATGTACTCAACGTGGCTCTACTCAGGGTGGCTTCCAACATGGAGTGAGTGGTCATTTCACTGACGTAGTTTGGGTAAAGATTAAATTAGTGATAGGAAGGCATACAGAGGCCATCACTAAATTAAGTTAATGATAACTTCTATGATGAACACCAAAACAATAGACTAGGTGATGATTGCGAATGTGACTGATGATTATATGACTTGGTTCATAATTGGATGTTAAGTATAAACTATACTTAAAAGAAATGCATGATTATAAATATGACATGGTTCATAATTGAATGTTAAGTATATTGTATACTTATGGTTAAAATGATGCTACATGAATGCTCATGCTACGATGATGCTCAACACGAAATGACGTATTTGCTTTGATATTAAAATAAAGGGAAAACCCGTTTCGTACTTTAGCATCGTGGTCTCACTACTGCTGCTTAGGATAAAATTTTACTTATACCAGACTTTGTCTGATCGGTGTTTTTAGTATTTCCTATAAACTCATCGGCACTCATTAGAGTGGGTTGAGTTTATGGTTTAGACAAGTATCTTTCATAAAAATGAATTAAGAATTCGAAGGTGAAGCAGGAGGCTTGATTTCATAAATAATTTTATTTTGCGAATTCTGCTGTGTAAAACCATGAATCATAACTAGTTAAGTGTCATGTCAGTATCTTCACATGTTTGGTTGGACATTAAATTTATTTCGTATTAGAATTACCTATGCGAGGGAGCGAGGAGGATTAATGATGATGTAATGAATTATGTGTGTAATGATCCACCTTTCTGGACAGTGTAAATCGACAATAAACCACACATGTTGGTCCAAACCATTCAAAAGAGAGGATTGTTATGGGGTAAATAAGAAAAAGAAGAGAAAACAAAGAAAAACAAAACACAGAATCTCACAGTTGAATGATAAAATATAATAATCAAATAGACAGTTCATGAAGCTGTTTTACAAATAACATTTGATTACACTTTTACAATACATCAGAATATACATACAACAAGAATAAATAAATAATGCAGTGGAACAACAAGATGCGGTGGAATATATATAAAATAAATAACATACAAATCTCCGTCTTCGTCCTCCAGAAATAAAGTTTTCAACACTGAAAAGCTCGGGCTGACCCGAGCGTAATGAAAAGACGAAACACTCGAGTCAGAACTAAAAGATCTTATGTAAGTTAAATCAACAGTAAATAAATATGACTGTAATGACTTCAGAGGTATTTACGGGTTTTTACATCTCTTATCCAGTGTCTAACGTGAGTACAATAACTTAAGAGATGTTCGGGATTCCATCTTCTATGGATCCGTTAAACTAACTACATACATAATACAATACGCTATTACAATAGTGTCTATAATAAAGTATTAAAATAGCGTTAAGGCGTTACCGATATCCCCCTTAACACATTTTTATATATTTCCGTAGTCTATACAGTATCATAATTCCTCTGTAAACTGGAGGGCTATCAGAGGGCACTCCATAGGCGTGATAAGGCATGCTACAAGGCACGCGAGGTAATGCTAGGGTAGGATTCTACCATTTCCAGAACCAGGCTGGTGGTAACATATAGCAACTACTACCACCACCTTGGAACACACTCCCGTAATCAAATCGAGGGGTGGCCACCAATTCAATTGTAGACTCATAATATGGTATCGAAGATGCATTTCCGATTAGAGGTGCGGCTTCACTTGGCCCAGGTATAGCTCCTATTTTGGCCACATCAAGCTGACTTGAGGGAATCAAGGCTACGTTAATACCTCATACAGAATCGTTCGCCAAACCATCCTACTTCATTCTGGAATCTCTACCACGTGCATAGTTGTTAAAGTGGTTTTCGGGTATTGGCAGAGAGTATGACAATATCAGATCCCGGTCTCTTTAACAAGCAAACGCTTATTTCACACCAGATAGTTCTTTTACATTTTCAAAACCAATTCATAATAGATATCAAAATATCATATTCTCAAAATCATACCACTTTTGAAATCATATTCATTTTCGAAATCATATCACTTTCAAAATCATATTTATTTTTGAAATTATATCACTTTTGGAATCATATCCACAAAATAGATTAAAACCTCCATTTCAAAATCATCATATTTACTCAAATATGTCATTTCATAAGAAAATATAATTTCAAATCCCAACGTAGGTTATAACATCATTTAACCATATTTGTTTTTAAATCAAGGATTTAAACATAACCAATTCAACCTTGCACATTCTAAAAATCTAGAAAATAGTTTAGATAGTCATAAATAGTTTAAAATAGTTAAATAGTTTAAAATAGATTAAAATAGTTTAAAAATAGTTTTAATACAGCTTTAATAGTTTAATATAAATAGATTGATTATTGAAATTGGTTTATGTAGTAAATAGTTTGAAAATCTAAATAAATCTGAATTAAAAATAATATATCTTCAAACTGTTTACATTAAAATAATTAATTTAAAATTAATATTAACAAATCTAGACCATATCCATATTTCAACAAAACTAAATTTTCTCTCAATACAAATTCCCAAAAATGATTTCAATTTATCGATTTAAAATTCATGTTTGAACTATATTTTTAAAGCACTTCAAATTCATAGATTTCAAATTTAAATATTCAAACATTTCCATAACTTAATTTTGATAGATTACATTTATATTTCAAAATTTAACTTTGAAATTTCAATTTAAATCCTTTAAACAATTCATTTAAACTAATTCCGATTTCAACATTTAAAACTTGAATTTTCGAAATTAATTCATTTTATATAAACCAAATTTATTTCAATCTATCATTTAACTAAATTCAAAAATTAAGGATTTAAAAATCATTTAATTTAACCAATCCAGTGTCCGTATATAATTTCTATGCTATGGCCAAGTTATACAGATATATATCAATTCAACCCGCAATATATTTAAAATTTAGGGGTATATATCATTTCAACCCGCAATCCCGAGTTAAAATTGAAAATCCATAAAATCGCTCGAGTCTATCATTTCAACCTATAACGATCTTTTCCTAATCTATCAGATCGTTTGGGTATGTATCATTTCAACTCACAGTGGTTTTTTCTAATAATAAGCTAAGAGAACTTATAGTGTGATAACAATATATAATATCCAGTCATCCAATATCAACAATTAACCATCCATCACAGTCATCATTCAAACCAACCAATAAATAATGTCAATTAACTGCTATCAATAACAGGTATTAACTGGCAATTTAAACTTTATTACTAAATTAATGGCAACTAAATTTAAAAGTCAGATTTAACTGGAATGACAATTTGAATATACCAAATATCATCCAATCAATTTCTAATCACATCATAAATTAAATTTAACCAACATAAGATAGTTTAGTAGTTGCGAGTAGGTTAAACCACTCACCATTGATTTCAAATCAATTTAAGATCCAAATAAACCCCAAAATATAACAGTCTCATAATTTTTCCAAACCAGTACCACAATGTTTGGAATTTCAGTATGATCCCAAAGGAGAAACCGCTCGTGAATCCGACCTCATATGCAAAAGTTATGATAATTAAAACGTTTGAAAAATTAAAATTAAATTAAATTAAATAATTGATTAAGCTTACGTGTCATCAGTTCTTCCAGAACCCTAGCAAGAAGTCAACAACTCGCCTACACGAATATGATCAGAAGCAGCCGCCACCATTCAATCGAGTTCCAACTACGACCACCGCGACCACGCAGGTCACCGCCGCCGCCGCGCCACCCTATGCGTAGCCCCCATGACCATTCGCGGCCACATCCACTTCGACCAAAAGATTTAGCCACCGTTGATATTTTGAAACCCTAATTGAATTTTTCGTGATGATCTGACCATCACTTCGTCGAACGAACCACTCCGATGCACTCCCCTCGTCCATCTCAACACGATTGTACCATTGAATCAACGATCCATCGCCATTGATCAACCACCAAGTGAACGTCCGAGAATGTTTTGGCTAATTTCAGACAAAGAAAAACATGATTACAAAAATGAACAATAGATTTGGGTTGCGCTCATCGAGAGCTTTCCAACGATATATAATATGACATAGTTTTGAGGAGTTTTATTTTCCGATTCGAATTTGGAATTGAATTAGGGTTTGTAATTGGATTATTGTTTCTACCATTGGAAGAAAGGAATAGGCAGATAGAATTGTACCTACAGAATAACTGAATGGCTGCTAGAGTTTGAGAAACAAAGTCTATTTATATGGACAAGGCCCGATAAGAATGAATGAATATATTGAATTGGTTTGAAACGACAATAACGACCTGAAAAGCCAGTTCCATTTCTGAAATGAAAGTGGGTCATCCCATATATCAAAATAGATGTTTTCGATATTTTTAGACTTAATCGAACAAGTTCCAAACCCTAATTCAAAAGTTTGTAGAAGTTAGCTTTTAAAATCAGCTTATTTAAATTAAATTCATTAAATTGATTTCTACGCGTTTCGACCCCACACGATCAAACGATAAGTCTGATCGCTATGAAATTTGAAATCCTACAATAATTCACTCTTACCGATCCGATGAAACTGGTTTCATCGAAATCCGAGACAGTGGCCAAAATGGCTATTTTCACATTAATTAAATAAATTATTATTAAATTGATTAAATCACTTTTCAAATTCAAATTTTATAACTAACAATCTTTACATCTTTGGTTACCTAGAAATTGATAACCCCTTAAAATAAATTTCCAAGTCCAATTCAATATTTAGATACTGCACTAATTACATCATTCAATTTTAATTGCAAAATTCATTATTTATAATTTAAATTCCAAGAAATTCATTTTTTTTAATTTTTATCTTATTATTCAATCAACTATCACTTTATGGACATAAATAACATCGGTTATGTTTTGTTACATAAATATTCTATAGTTATTATTTTTATTCATATTAACCGCAATATTTAAGTAGATTAATTGCAACTGATTTTCAAATTAATTTAAACGGATTAAATACAGAATGATAATTAAAGCAATTGTTATTCATTAATAATTAGAATACATTTTCAAGTCTATTGTTTACAAAAAAAAGCAAATGAATTCACATACTGATTAATTATTCTATATCAACAATTTCAATATATATCATACAATTTTACCACTAAATACAACATTTGAATTATTTACTTATTTACAATTTATGACCAACTTTAAATTTACAATCATTTCAATTATTGTACTTGCATTAAAATAGTTATCAATTACTCTAAATTGACATAATTAAATTTCATTCTAGTTATTATTCTCATCAATAAATCATAACTTTTACTTTCTTCCAATATTTAATTACAAAATCTTATTAAAATCCATATTCTAATTATTGGAAAAAAATGCAGGCCGTTACACTCTTCCCCGCTTAAAATTTTTCATCCTGAAAAAGGAAAAGGAGGAATTAAGAAATTAACCTATTTTTATTCAACCATCAATATATAAACTTTTTTTTAACTTACATAATTAAGTATTTAACTATATTATATAAATTTATAAACAATTAAATCATTATATATGTTTCCTGGAGATTTGACCAGGCAACTAAGTACTCGGCATTAGCACACTGTTCGGCTATTTATGGATCGTTCGGCATCTACTTACCGTTCGACATTCTGAACGCTCGGCGCAAATGGTTCATCTGGCATTCACGTTCGAATAACATTCGTGAGTACTCGACATTGGGAAGTGTTCGACGGACTGGGTCGTTCGGCATTTGGTAGCGCTCCAGAAGCGCTCGGCATCCAGGAGCATTCGGCAATCCATGGACGTTCGGCAATCCAGGGACGTTCGAAATAAAAGGAACATTCGGCTTCCATGGACAGTCGACATTCAGGGTCATTCGGCGTTCCACGGACGTTCGGCATGACTGGGTCGAATGGCATTCAAAAGCGCTCGGCATTCATGCTTCACTCGGCATTCCTGGACTGCTCGGAATTCAACCAGTATCAATCAACTTCAATCATTGCTCGGCATACACTCGCCACTCGGCATCTCATTTTGTTCGGCATGAAGATGGTGGTTCGGCATTTAGTCGCTCGACACAATACACTGGTTCGGTTTCCGGTATTGTTCGGCATCATTCTGTTAGGCAAGAGGAGAGCGTTCGGCATTCATGCCCTGTTCGGCATTTGGTCATTCGGCATATTTGGTTCGGTGCATAGAGTTACTCCATTTGGACCGAGGTATTCAGCTACCAGGCTCACCAGGAAGTCCAGCCCATCTTCGTCTATAAATAGAGAGGCAGGGGCACAGTGAAAGGGATTGGTTTTTTGGAGAACACTGGGGAAACTCTGCCACATTCAACACTCACTCAAGACTTAATCTTTTACTTTGAAATTGTATTCAAGTAATTGGAAACAGATTGTATTTGTAATCAACTGTCAAGAAAAACAATAGAAATCAACTTAAAAGTGGATGTAGGCAGTTACGCCGAAAAATTTGGTGTTCTTGTTCTCTTTATTTAAATTTACATACTGTCTTCTATTTTAATTTACTATCTTCATTAATCTCTACATACAATATTTCTTAAGGGTGTTAGTGGTCAATTTTGGTGCTAACATTTTGGCGCTTTCACTGAGAATCGAATTCTCAGGCTGTTAGGATATGCTTTGTAGCTACTGGATTGCATACATCCCCCAAAGGAGATCCAAGATCCTTCACCAGGCATCTGTTGATTCTATTCAGAGTTACAACCAACAACTCTACCATGGGAAGACCACGAACCAGATCGGCCTCCCACAACGTAGATGTCCACGAGACTGCTAGCGTGCAAGTTGGACCTAGAAATCAGCAAGCAACTCGAGGTGCATGGCCCTCCACCCAAAACCAGGCAGAAGTTGTTTCCCGAACAGAGTTCAACGACTTGATAAGAGAACTCAAGGAAAGTAGAAGGCAACTTGCCGAGCAGATTCAAGCCAACACTAACCTCATGACTCAGCGCGCTCAGCAGCAGCGTCAGAATAATGGAGGTAACCCCCCTTATTCTGAATCTAATAGTTCAACCTCAGCTGATGAACCTCCTAGGTGTAGGCGCCGTAAGGATGAAGGTGCACGGGCATGTGTCACAGATCGATTGATTAGGGATCAAGCCCGTGAGGAGACCGGACGCCCGAATCTCCAAGACCCAAATCAGGCGGGACATCAACCCGCGCGGTCACGTGGAACGAAACCCAACCTTCCATCCTCCATACAAACTTCGGATTTAACAGTTATGGTCAGGCAGTTCATGAGAGAGAACCAAGGCTTGACCAATGAAGATTGGGGAGTGTTCAAAAGCCATACTCCCTTTACAGATGGTATCCTACAGGCTGAGTACCCCAAGAAGTTCAATATGCCGACTATCACAGCCTATGAAGGAAAGACCGATCCTATGCAGCATGTGATGAGGTACGGATGGATGATGGATTCTACCAGAGCTAATGATGCAACCAAGTGTAGGTGCTTCCCAATCACTCTGTCCCGAATTTCCACCATGTGGTTTACTCGACTTCCCCCATGATCTATATCCAACTTTGACGAATTGGCAATGAAATTCATAGAACAATTCAGCATACACACCACTCGTTCGAAGGATGTGATGTCCTTATCAAGCGTAATCCAAGCTCCGAGAGAGTCATTGAAAGCATACTTGCAGAGATTTCTTGTTGCTGCTACCGAAGTGAGCAATCCAAATGACCATGCAATTTTGATGGCGGTAATGTGTGGAGTGGATCCAGACTCTGAATTTGGAGATTAGTTGGCGGGAAAGCCCCTTGCCACGCTGGAGCATTTTTATTCGAAAGCTCATCGGTTCATAAGAAGGGAAGAAGCTCGATGGACAAGACGAGACAAGGCACCAGGGCCTGCTCAGGAGACTCTGAAAAGTAACGTCGCCATGAAGCAAACCGGCGATAATTCGGGAAAAGCTCAAGTCAACGCCCAAAACAAGCCTGGGTAGTCTAAAGGATCTGGAGGTGGAAATCCCGAAAAGAAAAGAGAGACGGGGAAATGAAAGTCAAGGATCCCAACATACAATGAACACACCCCTCTCAACGCATCTCTTAAGAACATCTATTTGTCAACTTGCAACACTTTTCAATATAGAAAACCACGCCCAAAGGAATCAACGGAGGAACAGAAGCAGACTGGGAAGTATTGCCGCTTTGATGAGTCTTATGGGCACAACACAGAGGAGTACAGACACCGCCATGACCCTATAGAAAAGTTGATTAGGCAGAAGAAGATGCAGGAGTTTGTCAGAGGCCCACAAGACGGAAGACAAGAGACATCGGACCCCAGACGCGGGCTAGCTCCATGCCAACCAGAAGAACCTACTCGAACTGTAGGTAGATTGGTTATCAACACGATTGCTGGCGGACCTCATTCTGCGGATAAGAATTGGCAGGAGATGGAGCGATATGCTAACTCTTTAAGACATGCAGAGTATGAGTGTTGTTTGAATGTGGAGGATGGGACTCCTACAAAGCAGCAACGTACGATGGATGATGATATTGTATTCAGGAGCAGAGATGCGGATAAGGTAGAGGCTCCTACCATTGACCCGATGGTCATATCTGCGACAATCGGGCCGGCGTTTGTGAAGAGAATTCTAATTGATTGTGAAAGTTCCGTTAACATCATCTTCAAGAAGGCATACGACCAAATGAAGCTGGAGACTAAGGATTTGAAACCATCTAAAGCCAGAATCCATGGCTTTAACGGCGCAACAACGGATGCAGTCTGATATGTGGACTTACCAGTTGAACTGGGGCAAGACGAGCGTAGGAGAGTGTGAATCCTACCATTCATAGTGTTGGATGTTGACTCTCCATATAACGTATTTCTAGGATGTCCAGCCCTGGCAGAATTTGGGGCAGCATTGGCCCCTTGGTGTCTGACGTTAAAATTTCCGACAGACGGAGGAGTTGGAGTGGTACACGGCGATCAGGCGACCGGTCGTGCATGCTATATGGCTGAGCTGAGAGAAGCTCGGCGTAGAGAGAAAGGAAAGGTTGCGAACAGCTCCGTCTGTATCGAAAATTCAGATGATTGACAAGTAGCCCCCGAGCCCTGGCTCGGGCAACATTCTCGGTTCTATAGAGACATAGATCCGAGAGATGATGATGTCGGACCCAGGGAAACAAATGCAGCACTGGATGAACTAACAATTGACATCCCAGTCAGCCAGGATGACCCGTCACGAATTCTTAAAATTGGATCACAACTCGACCCCGTGGTGGCCGAGAACCTCACTGACTTCTTCCGAGCGAATCTTGATGTTTTCGCTTGGACACGCTATGATATATGCGGGATTTCTCCAATAATTATGAGTCATATGTTGAACATAGACCCAAAGTACGTTCTCGTAAAACAGAAAAGGAGAGGCATGGACCCAGAGAGGTCCGCGGCTCTCAAAGAGGAGGTGGACAGACTCAAAGCCAATGGGTTCGTCCGCGACGCCCTCTACCCTGAATGGGTATCTAACCCGGTGCTAGTGAAGAAAGCGAATGGAAAATGGAGAACTTGTGTTGATTATTCCGATTTAAACAAAGCATGCCCGAAGGATAGTTTCTCGTTGCCTAGGATTGACCAGCTGGTCGATTCAGCTGCCGGACATGAGTTACTATCATTTATGGATGCGTACTCTGGATATAATCAAATCCCGATGCATCTCCCATACCAAGAACACACTATTTTTGTCACGAATATGGGGCTATACTGCTATGTAGTAATGCCCTTTGGATTGAAAAACACGGGAGAAACTTATCACCTTCTGGCGAATCAAATGTTTAAAGATCAGATCGGCAAGACGATGGAAGTGTATGTGGATGACATGCTCGTGAAGTCACAGCAATCAAAAGACCGCATCCGAGACTTAGCAGAAATGTTTGATATACTCAGACATTATGGTATGAAGATCAACCCGTTGAATTGCTCTTTTGGTGTGGCGTCAGAAAAGTTCTTGGGTTTTATTGTGAATGCACGTGGAATTGAAGCTAACCCGGAGAAGATTTAGGCTATCCGAGATATACAAGTGCCTAGAACCATAAAACAGGTGCAAAGCTTGAATGGAAATGTGGCCGCGCTAAGCCGATTCATATCCAGGGCCACAGACAAGTGTATTCCTTTCTTCAATGTCATAAAGAAAGGAAAGAGGAATTTCGAATGGACGTCCGACTGTGAGGAAGCATTCCGAGCTCTTGTAAGGCACTTAGAAAGTCCCCCGTATTATCGAAACCAATAGACCACGAAATGTTATACATAACTTGGCTATATCCCAGCATGCTATCAGTACAGCCTTGGTTCGCGAGGAAGACCGGGTTCAAAAGCCAGTCTACTATGTTAGTAAACACTTGACGGGGGCAGATAGAAATTATCCAAAGATTGAAAAATTAGCTTATTGCTTAGTGATTGCATCACGCAAGCTTCGTCCATACTTCCAGGTACACTCAGTCAGTGTTTACACTGATCAACCCCTGCGACAGGTACTCCAATGATCGGAAACTTCCAGAAGGATGTTAAAGTGGAATATCGAATTAAGTCAATTCGATATTACCTACCTGCCGCGAAGGGCCATACAAGGACAAGCACTGGCTGACTTCATTTCTGAATTTACTGTGTTAGACGAATCAAACGACCACAAGGTCATACCTCCCATTCGATGGAAGATGTACACCGATGGGGCATCTAACGATCGTCGTTCGGGGGTTGGCATAGTTCTGGTAACTCCTGAGAACCAGTCAGTTTGCTACACTTTGAAGCTCGAATTCACAGCAACGAATAACGAAACCGAATATGAAGTGTTGATTGCCGGCTTAAGACTTATCAAAGAACTGGGAGTAAAATCGGTTGAAATTTTTAGCGACTCGCAGCTGGTGGTGTACCAAGTACAAGGAGACTATCAAGCAAGGAGGCAGAGACTTGCCCCATATTTGGTCCGAGTTTAGGAGCTGCTAGCGAATCTCGAGTATTATGATATTTCACATGTCCCCCGTGAGCAAAACAGAGTAGCCGATTCATTGGCAAAATTCGCAAGCACTGGTGATGCGCAACAGATGGGATTGTTTCCTGTCAAAACCTTACATGTTCCGAGTATAAATATAATGGAGGTAGACTTCGTGTTAGAAACAGAAATCGAGAAGGAATCGTGGATGACCCCAATCAAGCAATACTTACTATTCGAGATCTTACCCGAAGAAAGAAGCGAAAGACGACAAGTCCTTCATAAGGCTTCACGATATATAATACAAGATGGGGTGTTGTACCAAAGGGGATTCTCGACCCCCTTACTTCGGTGCGTGGCCTACGATGAGATAAAACAAGTATTAAAGGAAGTCCATAAGGGAGAGTGCAGTGACCATACTGCGGGGCAGACATTAGCAAAGAAAGTTCTCCGTTATGGATACTACTGGCCAACTGTGAATCGGAATGCTGCAGACTATGTGAGAAAGATGTGACAAATGCCAGATATACGCAAAAATCTCGAGAGCTCCGCCGACGGAACTCACGCAAATGGTTAGTCCCTGGCCATTTGCAATGTAGGGGATCGACCTAGTTGGTTCTTTATCCATAGCCAAAGGTGGAGCGAAATATGCAGTAGTTGTGGTCGACTACTTTACCAAATGGGCAGAAGCAGAGCCTCTGGCCACAATTACCTCCAAGAAGGTTATTAATTTTGTCATACGAAATATCATATGCCATTTTGGCCTTCTACGGACCATCATTACAGACAACGGGACTCAATTCAAAAGCAAGGAGTTCAAAGAATTTTGTCAGAAATATGGCATTGAGAAGAAGTTTGCAGCGGTTGCTTACCCAAAAGCCAACGGACAAGTGGAAGTCGTAAACAAGATAATCAAGTCCATATTGAAAAAGCGTCTGGAAAAGGCTAGAGGTAAGTGGGTGGATGAACTTCCAACGGCGCTTTGGGCCTACAGGACCACCCACAAGACCGCGACTGGCCACACTCCATTCGCATTGGCAAATGGAGCAGAAGCTGTCATACTCGTGGAACTTGAAGTTCCATCACATCCGGTAACTTATTACGACCCCGAGTGGAACTAGAATCTTTTATTGGAATCGTTGGACTTCATTGACGAAAAACACGAAGAAGCCAATTTGAGGGCGGCCGCATACAAACATAGAGTCGCTAAATATTATAACGAAACGGTCTGACCGAGAATTTCTGGTGTGGGAGACCTCGTTTTGAAACGAGTTTTTCCGATCCCATCTCATATGAATCCCGCATGGGAAGGTCCATACGTCATCGAACGGAAGCTTGGAGAAGGAACTTTCAGGCTAGCGACCGTCGATGGTGCGACACTCCCCCGAGCATGGAACAACGAGCACTTGCGGCATTATTATATTTAGTCTATTTCTTTCATGTATTAGTTGCATTTATTTCCAATACGCTTTTATTTCTAGTTCTTGGCATGTAGTAAGACAATTTAGCTTGCTTTCGTTAATAAAGGCTTGAAGCCATCTTTTCCATGAATTACTAATGCTTCTGCGTATGATGATCCTGTGACAGGAAAATGAAATTATATTATTCTGGCTGACGTACGAACACGTGCAGACACTCAAATCTCCAAGTCCCCAGAGTGCGGACTGGAGTACTCTAAGTCCCCGGAGCGCGGACTCGAGTATAAACGACCCAGATCTCCAAGTCCCCAAAGTGCGGACTGGAGCACTCTAAGTCCCAGGAGCGTGGACTCAAGTATAAACGATTCAAAACTCCAAGTCCCCAGAGTGCGTACTGGAGGACTCGAAGTCCCCAGAGCGCGGACTCGAGTATAAGCGATTCAAATGTCCAAGTCCCCAGAGTGTGGACTGGAGTACTCTAAGTCCACGGAGCATGGACTCGAACGATTCAAAACTCCAAATCTCCAGAGTGCGGACTGGAGGACTCTAAGTCCCCGGAGCGCGGACTCGAGTATAAACGATTCAAATCTCCAAGTCCCCAGAGTGCGGACTGGAGTACTCTAAGTCCCCAGAGTGTGGACTCGAGTATAAACGATTTAAAACTCTAGATCTCCAAAGTACGGACTGGAGTACTCTAAGTCCTCCGAGTGCGGACTCGAGTATAAACGATTTAAAACTCCAGATCCCCAGAGTGTGGATTGGAGTACTCTAAGTCCCCGGAGTGCAGACTCGAGTATAAACGATTGAAAACTCCAGATCCCTAGAGTGCGGACTGGAGTACTCTAAGTCCCCGGAGTGCGGACTCGAGTATAAACGATTCAAAACTCCAAGTCCCCAGAGTGCGGACTGGAGTACTCTAAGTCCCCGGAGTGCGGACTCAAGTATAAACGATTTAAAACTCTAGATCCCCAGAGTGCGGACTGGAGTACTCTAAGTCCCCAGAGTGTGGACTCGGGTATAAACGATTTAAAACTCCATATCCCCAGAGTGCGGACTGGAGTACTCTAAGTCCCGGAGTACGGACTCGAGTATAAACGATTTAAAACTCCAGATCCCTAAAGTGCGGACTGGAGTACTCTAAGTCCTCGGAGTGCGGACTCAAGTATAAACGATTCAAAAATTCCAAGTCCCCAAAATGCGGACTGGAGGACTCTAAGTCCCCGGATCACGGACTCGAGTATAAATGATTCATATCTCCAAGTCCCCAGAGTGCAGACTGGAGTACTCTAAGTACCCAGAGCGCGGACTCGAGTATAAATGACTCAAAATCTTCAAGTCCCCAGAGTGCGGACTGGAGTACTCTAAGTCCCCGAAGCACAGACTCGAGTATAAACGACTCAAATCTCCAAGTCCCCAAAGCGTGGACTGGAGTACTCTAAGTCCCCGGAGAGCGGATTCGATTATAAACGACTCAAATCTCCAAGTCCCCAGAGTGAAGACTGGAGTACTCTAAGTCCCCGATGTGGGATTAAAAAATACATTCTAAGTGCTTGAAGCGTGGAAGGAAAAATGAACAACTCTCATAGAATCTCCGAGCTATATGAAGGTGAACCGAGAAGTCCATGTTATTCACAACAGCTTGGATTTAAATCACAATCATACAAAAATTGAACGACAAGAACCTTTTGAAAGACAGAAAAAGGAACTAAGCTTTACTCAAAAAAAGTTTCTACTACGAGCCCTCCAAAGTTCGGAGTCAGCAATCTATTTACAAAGACTACGGAAGTAGATGAAAATAATTACATAACTTAAACTAACTCTCGTTGAACGAGAGTAATGATAACTTCTTGTGCTTTTTCGACTTCTTCACCTTCGTTGTCTTCTCGGATGGCTCCTCTCCTGTGCGTTTATCCTTGATACTCTTCTTTGATGGAGGGGTAGCAACTGAAGAAGTACGGGGAACATCCATGGGCATGGACTCGCCAGGAAGGATGACCTCCAACGGCTTATGCAAAGGGTCGCCCAGGTCCACAACTCGAGGCTTGACCTTGATCTTGGATGTCTCTCTCTTCTCCACCTCAAGCCGCTCCTTCGTACTCAGCTCAGATGTGTGTTCAGAGGCGCCTGTAATTTCTACTTCATAACTCCCATCGATGGGAGAAGAAGTCTCAGATTTGTCCTCATCTAGCGCTCCAATCACCTAAGCATCTAGACCGGAGCCTCTCCTGCATGAGTGGCCTCACTTATCTTTCCCTCCACCTCCTTGGCGTCATCGCTCCTCGGAGTGGGCCCGGGATCAGAACGGCCTGCGCAAAATCATGAAAAACAAGCATTAGAATACAATAGTCCTTCATAAAGAATGACGACTTTGGAATCTTAAAGCGAAGGATTATCTACCAGGTTCTGGCAGGCTCTCAGCTATCAAGGGGGTCTCACCCTCCGGAATGGGAGACAGGATATGGATCCCAAGGCCGGGGCCCTTTGGATTATAACCGATATGCTGCTCAAACGGATCGAGTATCGGCCGATCGGCCGATTGAGTAGGCACATGAGCTGGTGGCACGACCCCGGATGGACCAGTAATCACTTCTTTCCCTTTCTTTGAGGGGGAGCCTTTGCAATAAATAGCTTTAGCTGCGGACAAGTCCGAAGGCTCATTTCCCTTGAGGAATTCTTTTATCAAGGCCTCCTCATCAATCTCTTCGGTACCGTGCTCAGCCCTCCTGATTTCTATCAAGGCCTCCCATGCCTCGACTAAAGATTCAAGATAGCCCTCGCCCAAAAAGGTCAAGTCTTGGTGCATGAGAACGCGGGCATTGAATTCAGCGATTAGCGGGTCAAACATGCTTTTGACCTCTTCCCTACCTTCTTCTCTAGCCGCCTCAAGACGGGAGTCGATGTCTGTAGACGCTATCTTCTTGATCTCTTCACAGGCTTCACTCTTTATCGCCTCAACTTTGGAAAGCTCATCCTCAAGTTTTTCTTTTAAGAGCCGAGTAGCAAAGATCTCATCACAGTATCGTTGTGATTCTTCTTGGGCAGCCATTTTCTCTTCCTTCTCTCTGCGGAACTGCTCCTTAAGTTCCTTGACTCGGGGGCTGAATGCGTCCCTCTCTTTTTGGACTGAGTCCTTCTCTAGCGTTAGGGTCCAGCAGCTAGAGCGCCCGCATCGCCTCTGATGGGCGAGTGAAGTCTAAATGCTTCTGGATCGTCGAAGTCGTAATTGAGCAGGTCATCGGGAATGGAGAGGTTCGATAGGCCCTTTAAAGAACTTTCTACATGCTGTGAAGAAGCCTCTTTCTCCGTTGGAATGAGCGTAACTTGAAGTTTCGCCAATCTTCTCCTTCCTAATCTTGTACGTCAATCTCTTTTTCCTCTTCGAAGGGGAAGATGACGTTTCGATGTCATGCACTTCGACCATCGGATCCTGAGTGGGACCCAAGTTCTCACCTTGTGCTTTGGGTGTTTCATTCCCTTTAATTTCCCCCTCTTCTAGTGCGTCAGGGGTGTGACGTGATGACTCAGCTAATTTTTTCCCTTTGCTAGAGACAGGCCTAGGTACGGTAACGCCTTGAGGAAGGCTTATCTGATGGCCTGCTGCCAACAGCCCAAACCTTGTAAGCGACTCATTCAAAATGAGAGTCCGGATGTCTCTTTCTTCGGCAGGAAGGACTCGAATAGCCTCGACGGCCTCAGAGTATCTGCGACTATCAGGACGCGGGTTGATACCTGAAAAGATGAAACAAGAGTTAGAAAAGGCATAGCCCCGACCAAGCACAAACATCGATCGAGAGAAAAGACTTACTTCGTTCAACCCATCTCCTCGCGAAGCCAGGAGGGCAACGCACATAGAACCATTCCTGTTTGTACAGGGCAAACTTTCTCTACACCCCGGTTAAA
Source organism: Allium cepa (assembly GCA_030765085.1). Classification (NCBI taxonomy): domain Eukaryota; kingdom Viridiplantae; phylum Streptophyta; class Magnoliopsida; order Asparagales; family Amaryllidaceae; genus Allium; species Allium cepa. The sequence goes on from CM060940.1 coordinate 584,035,603, forward strand.
ATCTGGCATTTATGGTATAGCTCGAGGAACACAAAGGAGGGGATATCTCTCCGCTTCTTGACCATATATATATATCTGATGTCACCCGGAGTTGGGGGCCTAGAGAGGACGGTCGTGAAGAGGATGAAGGTACCGTAGATAAACGCGTGGCCGTTCGGGTGCAGTTGTGACGAGGCAATGTCAATGTATTGCAGCACATCCCAAAGAAATAAATTGAACGGAGGCACGCTGCCAACCCAGCACATGAATTTATTACAAGCTGTGTATCCAACTGGGGGCAAGTGTGGACGATCGTGCCCCGATGGAACCAGCACGTCGTCGAAAGGGATTCCATGGGTAGAGCATATTCGTTGGAGCGCAACTTCATTGACCTTCGAAGCCTGTGAATCTACAGGGTTATCCAAGAGAATTGCTGCCTCCAGAGCGTCGGGAGCTAATTATGGGCAGGGGAGGTTGAGGATTTGAAATATCTGCGACTTCTTGTTTTGAAGACGGCCCAGGTCTATCTGAGATCATGGCGGAACTAGATTTCCTAGACATCTCCGATAAATATTGGATTTAGCAGAGCACCTGTTTGAACTATACTCGAAAAATAATCGGCGTTAGACTTAACAACATAAATCCCCCCGGTGCGGTGTGTGGACTAGTGCAATCATTCAAATATAAACGCTAAGAAATTATAGGTCACACAGTTGATGGTATGAAGTTGAACATTGGACTGTCATTCTCGAAGACCGTCATCGCTGACCGTCTCCGAAAGCCAGCCTAGAAATGTTTTCAATTTTTGACTCGGACATTGACATTGTATGTCAAGAGCTTTTATCTGTTTTTATCGACTTCAGTTCAGGCTTATGAATAATTGGAACTAGGAAGTTATCAGTTCGATATGCCAGTTTGCTTAGGTCCATGTCTTTGTTTTTGTCTTATGATTAGGCAGGGTGAATAAGTGTTTGGCCTAAGTACTAGTTCGGCTAAAGTATGGTTCGACATTCATGATTGGTCGGCCTAAGTATTGTCCGGCCTAAATATGGTTCGGCGTTCATATCGCTCGGTTGAAACATTGTTCGGTCAAGGCATCGTTCGGCCAAAATCATTGTTCGACCTAGGTGTTGTTCGATCAAAGTATCGTCCGGCCTAAGTTCTGCTTGGCCGATATAACATTCGGCATCCTATTAAATTGTACAACCTTCCTATCCTTCCATCCCACTGCCCGGCATGTGGCGAATCATCCCGAACCAGAGTTACGCCGAGCCCCAACGCTCGGCACTCCATCCCTAACCATACCGAACAACGAGGACGAGTCGTTCGGCGAGTTTTGCTGAACCATGCTGTTCGGTATTCCAGCCCATTCCTGTTCCTCCTCTAGTCTTCCCCCAATCTCATTCGGCACGAGGGAACCATGCCGAATCACAATACACCTCCTAGCAACTCCCTCGTGTACTCGGCTCGGGCCACTTCTCTTTCCCTCCATACCATCTACGATCCTTTCATCCACGCAACACCAATCGGCTACAGTTCTAATTTACAAACTCGAGCCTCGTGTTAAAACCTTTTTATTTAGGGAAAGGATTTAAATAGAGGGATCGATACCTAGTTAGTAGATCAAGACTTGGAGAATTCTGAAGTTGAGGGCGCGGTTTTGATTAATGCCGAATGGATTGGGAAGGATTGTTAAATTTTTGGAGGCTGTTAACAGGCGAGGTTTGCAAGTATAAGGTAGCGGAGGTAAAAAAGTGAAAAAGAAGAAGATGGAGCAGGCCGGCCTTTATAGGGAAGAAGAAGAAGTCCAAGAGACGGTGACCGTTAGAACCGGTTAAAACGAAGTCGTTCGGCTTCAGTTGTTCTGTTCGACACTCGCATACTGTTCGGTACACACCATCACACCTTCGGAGAAATAAACCAAGGATCGAAGAGGAACACGGAGGACGTGTAATTCAAATTGCATCACGTTCGGTCACGTGATACACTTTGGGGGGCAAGTGTTTCCTGGAGATTTGACCGGCCAAACAGGTACTCGGCATTGCACACTGTTCGACTATTTATGGATCGTTCGGCATCTACTTACCATTCGGCATTCTAAACCCTCGACGCAAATGATTCATCTAGCATTCACGTTCGAATAAAATTCGTAAGTACTCGGCAATGGGAAGTGTTCGGCGGACAGGGTCGTTCGGCATTTGGTAGCGCTCGGCATCCAGGAGCGCTCGGCATCCATAAGCATTTGGCAATCCATGGACGTTCGGCAATCCAGGGACGTTCGACAATCCAGGGACGTTCGGCATAAAAGGAACGTTCGGCTTCCATGGACGTTTGGCATTCTGGGTCATTCGGCATTCCAGGGACGTTCGACATGACTGGGTCGAATGGCATTCAAGAGCGCTCGACATTCATGCTTCACTCGGCATTCCTAGACTGCTCGACATTCAACCAACCTCAATAAACTTCAATCATTTCTCGGCATACACTCTCCACTCGGCATATTATTTCGTTCGGCATGAAGATGGTGGTTCGGCATTTAGTCGTTCGGCACAACACACTGGTTCGGTTCCCGATATCGTTTGGCATCATTCTGTTAGGCAAGAGGAGATCGTTCGACATTCATGCCCTGTTCGGCATTTGGCCATTCGGCATATTTGGTTCGGCGCATAGAGTTACTCCATTTGGGCTGAGGTATTCAGCTACCAGGCCCAACAGGGAAGTCCAACCCATCTTCGTCAATAAATAGAGAGGCAGGGGAACAGTGAAAGGGATTGGTTTATTGGAGAACACTGGGGAAACTCTTCCGCATTCAACACTCTCTCAAGACTTAATCATTTACTTTGCAATTGTATTCAAATAATTGGAAACGGATTGTATCTTTAATCAACTATCAAGAAAAGCAATAGAAATCAACTTCAAAGTGGATGTAGGCAGTTACGCCGAACCACTATAACTTTGATGTTCTTGTTCTCTGCATTTAAATTTACATATTGTCTTCTGTTTTAATTTACTATCTTCATTAATCTCTCCACACAATCTTTCTTAAGGGTGTTAGTGGCCAATTTTGATGCTAGCAATATTCAAGCTAAATAAAAGTTTGAAAATATTTTCACTTTCACAAAATTTTCTAAGTCAAAAATTCACGGAAAATTTCGACAGAGTCTCCTTTGTACGGAGAGTTCCAGAAGAAATGATAATATCAATAATAACTATATATATATATGTACATATCATATTTTAAAATAAAATATCCAAACCACGGGAAAACAATATAATATCGCTATAAAACCGTAATCCGAAAACGTACTTATATGTCGGGCAAACAATGCTTTATTTATGAAAACAAAAGCAGTAGCTATTGCTTCCATAAACCAGTATTTCACTTATATACTCCAAAAGAGTTAGAATTATGTGTAAGAGCAAATATTTTGTTGTTTCTATTATTAACAAAAGCAAATCAACACAAATCATATGCAGCAAATATATATGACCTTCATATGCAACAAAGGAATCAATTATACATCCATAGCAACCCATACTAAATGTTTATTCCAGTTTAGAAACTTTAAACTATACCAGGACGATAAACAAACTATCAAGTGTACCCTGCGCTCAACAGGCTTAGATAGTAACTTAATAGATTATTTATACGTCCTTATACAATCAGAAGTATTCTTTCATAAACATCCATATGCTACACAACCAATAATTTCAAGTATTATTTAAGTTCATTCTTATAAATTGCCTTTCACATCATTTTTTATTTATTATTTATTTCAATTCATTTATGTAATATCTTCTTTTCCATTCATTTACATTTATTTATTTACATAAGTTATTTCCATTCCATTATTTAGATCATCCATAATAAATTCTCAAAATATTATGCAAGTTTCTTTGCAAATTTATCACAATTATTATTTTCTTTGATTTCCTTTTTATATCAATATTCATTTATGAATCAACTCAGACTTATATTTTAAAAAAAAAATTCTTTACATCTATCTTTTTCATGTATAATATTACTGAATATAAAATCTATTTCTTTATCATTTCACATTTTCTGAAGTTGTAATCGTTTGCTTAATATAATATTCACTTTTACTATTTAATTTAATTACAAATAGCTGCAAACATTAACTTAAGTTTATAATCATTTACATACAGTATTCACTTTTTCTATAAATTTAATTACTAGCATCTCAAATTATTAATTTAAGTTTATAACATTTTTGTAACATCAGAATTCTTTTTATAGAAATAATTCCATTTGAACACTTTCATTACTTATGTTTTACCTGTATAATATTCTATTACACATCCTATTTAACATCACAACTTTTAAACAATTCAGGTAAGTTATAAGTATGTTTTAAATGTAATTGAATGTTATGCGTGTTAGCTTATCCATTTTAGTTAACAAAATGTTCAATGACTACATCTTCTAAATTTTCATATCTTTTGATTTACAAGTTACAAATTTCCAATTTCTTATATATTTCATTAATTACTGAGCATCAAATTTCTTATTCTCATTTCAGTAGTTTCCAATTATTAATATAGTCGAGGTTTCATTCATTATAATAATTAAATTTTTTAATTTACAAAAACTTAAGAACTGAATACTAGGTTCCTTTTCAATCATTTTGAAAATAATATACGTACTCATATCCTTTATGTTTACCAAATCATATTTAGGAATAAAAAATTAAGATTTGTTTATCAAAACAAATGTGCAGTAAAACTACTACAGTGGTCTTTCCACTTTGAAACTCAAAAATGAACGTCGATGATGTGTGCACTCATTACCAAAATTATTTTCCAACGACAGAGAGGGGAGTCCAGAACTCATTTCCTTTAAAATTATTTATAAAACTTCTTTTCAAATCACATTGAAAATATTTCTCCCCGAAAATACTTCCAAATAATATTAATATTATATTCCAAAGTCCTTTGAAAACAGATTCCAAAATCCCGGACTTAAGCCCTCAAATTTCCAATTTATATTTATTTTACTTATAAATCCTACTTTACAATCAATATTTATAAAATTTTACTACCTAACAAACAATATATCAAATCCAACCATATCCAACCATAGGATTTATAAAAATTATTCTTTTATATACAAAATATAATACTAGGTAAAATTATTTCATTTGCCCATATTTCAAAAACAATAGTGTCGGTCTGCCCTATTAAATATTTAGAAATCCCTATCGATGCCATAGCGTCCTATATACCGACAAGAATTTATAAATACTAAACAGAACAAACTAACACAATATAAAACATTTTTATAACATTAACAAGTAGGCTCTCTCTTATATATACACTCAGACAGACTCATTCAAGGGTATTACTACCATATCTTTTAATGAAACAGACCCCACAAAGCTAAAGTTGTCACTAAACCAAAGCTCTGATACCAGATGTAACGATCCACCATCCGGACAGTTTAAATCAATAATAAACTACACATGTCAGATCCAATCCATTCATAAGGGAGGATTGTTATGGGGTAAACAAGAAAAAGAAGAGAAAAGAAAGAAAAACAAAACAAAGAATTCCACAGTGGAATGATAAAATATAATAATCAAATAAACAGTTCATGAAGCTGTTTAACAAATAACATTTGATTACACTTTTACAATACATCAGAGTATATATACAACAAGAATAAATAAATAATGCAGCGGAACAACATGATGTAGTGGAATATAAATAAAATAAATAGCATACAAATCTCCATCTTCATCCTCTAGAAATAAATTCTTCAACACTGAAAAGCTCAGGCTGACTCTAGCGTAATGAAAAGACAAAACACTTGAGTCGGAACTAAAAGATCTTATGTAAGTTAAATCAACAGTAAGTAAATATGAATGTAATGGCATCAGAGATGTTTACGGGGTTTTACATCTCCTATTCAGTGTCTAACATGAGTGCATAAACTTAAGAGATGTTTGGGATTCCATCTCATAAGGATCAGTTAAACTATCTATATACATAGTACAATATGCTATTATAATAGTGTCTACCGTAAAATAAAGTATTAAAATAGCGTTAAGGCGTTACCCATATCCCCCTTAACACATTTATATACATTCCCATAGTCTATACAATGCCATAATTCCTCCATAAACTGGAGGGCAATCAGAGGGCACTCCATAGGTATGATACAAACCAAACTCGCAATGGACACGATAAGGCATATGCAAAGCACGCGACGCAATGCCAAGGAAGGATTCTTCCGTTTATAGAACCGGGCTGGTGGTAATGCATAGCTACTACTACCGCCCACCTTGGAACACACTCCCATAATCGAGGGGTGGCCACCAAATCAATCACAAAGTCATAATATGGCATCGAATAATTATGTCCGATCGGAGGTGTGACCTCACTTGGCCTAGGTATAGCTTCTGTTTTAGTTACAACAAGCTGACTCGAGGGAGTCAGGGTTACGTTAATACCTCATACAGAATCATTCGCGAAACCATCCTACTTCATTCTAGAATCTCCACCATGTGCACAGTTGTTAAAGTAGTTTTCGGCATTGGCAAAGAGCATGGCAATGTCCGATCTCGGTCTCTTTAACAACCAAACGCTTATTTCACACCGGATGGTTCTTTACATTTCCAAAATCCATAATTGATATCAAAATATCATATTCTCAAAATCATACCATTTTCGAAATCATTTTCATTTTCAAAATCATATCACTTTCGAAATCATATCACTTTCAAAATTATATCACTTTCGAAATCATATCCACAAAATAGATTAAAAACCCCATTTCAAAATCATCATATTTACTCAAATATGTCATTTCACTAGAAAATATAATTTCAAATCCCAATGTCGGTTATAACTTCGTTTAACCATATTTGCTTTTAAATCCAGGATTTAAATATAACCAATTCAACCTTACACATTTTGAAAATTTAGAAAATAGTTTAGACAATCGTAAATAGTTTTAATATTTTTAAAATAGTTTAAAATAGTTAAAATACTTTAAAATAGTTTAAATGGTTTAAAATAGTTTAAAATAGATTAAAATAGTTTTAAATAGTCTAAAATATTTAAAATGGTTAAAATACTTTAAAATAGTTTAAAAATAGATTAAAATAGTTAAATAGTTTAAAGTAGATTAAAATAGTTTAAAAATAGAATTAATACAGTTTTAATAGTTTAATATAAATAGGTTGATTATTGAAATTGGTTTATCTAGTAAAGAGTTTGAAAATCCAAAAAAATCTAAATTTAAAATAATACATCTTTAAACAGTTTACATTAAAATCATTAATATAAAATTAATATCAAATTAAACTATTTCTTCCATTTCAACAAATCTGGACCATATCCGAATTTCAACAAAACTAAATCTTCTTTCAATACAAATTCCCAAAAATCATTTCAATTTATCGGTTTCAAATTCATGTTTGAACTGCAATTTTAAAGCACTTCAAATTCATAGATTTCAAAGTTTAGATATTCAAACATTTCCATAACTCACTTTTGATAAACTATATTTATATTTCAAAATTCAACTTGAAATTTCAATTTAAATTCTTTAAACAATTCATTTAATCCAATTCCAATTTCAACATTTAAAGCTTGGATTTTCAAAATTAATTCGGTTTATATATAAATCAAATTTTATTTCAAACTATCATTTAACTGAATTCAAAAATTAAAGGTTTAAAAATCATTTAATTTAACCAATCTACTGTCAGTATATAATTTTCTACCCTATGGTCAACTGATACAGATATATATCTTTTCAACCCGCAATAAATTTAAAATTTACGGGTATATATCATTTCAACCCACAATCCTAAGTTAAGATTCAAAATCCATAAAATCGCTCGAGTCTATCATTTCAACCCATAATAATTTTTCCCTAATCTATCAGATCGTTCGGGTATGTATCATTTCAACCCATAGTGATTTTTCCTAACAATAAGCTTAGGTAACATGCAGTGTGGTAATAATACATACATACATATATAACATCCACTCATCCACTATCAATAATTAACATCCATCACAGTCATCATTCAAACCAACTAGTAAATAATATCAATTAAATGGTTATCAATAACAAATATTAACTGGCAATTTAAATTTAATATTAGATTATTGGTGATTAAATTCAATAAAAAGTTAAATTTAACTGGAATAACAATTTAAATATACCAAACATCAACCAATCAATTTCTAGGCACATCATAAATTCAATTTAACTAACATAACATGGTTTAGTAGTTGTGAGTGGGTTAAAAAGCTCACCTTTGATTTCAAATCAATTTAAGATTCAAATAAAGGCCCAAAATCCAACATTCTTAGAATTTGTCCAAACTAGTTCCTTAATGTTTGGAATTTCAATACGAACCCAATGAAGAAAACCGCGCGTGAATCCGACCTTTGACGCAAAAGTTATGATAATTAAAACGCTTGAAAAATTAAAATTTAATTTAATTAAATAATTGACTAAGCTTACACGTCATTATTAGTTCCAAAACCCTAGCACGAAGTCAACAACTCATGCATGTGAATGCGATTCGAAGCAACCACCACCATTCAATCGAGTTCCACCTACGACCATTGCGGCCACGCAGATCACCACCAACGACGCGCCACCCTATGCGCAGTACCCACGATCACTTGTGGCCACGTCCACTTCGACCAAAAGCCCCAACCACCGCCAATATTTTGAAACTCGAATTGAATTTTTCATGATGATCTAACTATCACCTCTCTGAATGAACCACTCCAATGCACTCCTCTCATCCAACTCTACGCGATTGTACCCTTGAATCGACGATCCATCGCCGTTGATCAACCATTAAACGAACGAACCAGAATGTTTTAGCCAATTCTGGACAAACCAAAACTCTATACAAAAACGAATAGCAGATTTGGGTTGCACTTGTCGAGAGCTTTCCAATGATATATGATATGACATAGTTTTGAGGAGTTTGATTTTGCGATTTAAATTTGGAATTGAATTAGGATTTGTAATTAGAATTTTGTTTCTGCCATTAGAAGAAAGAAATAGATAGATAGAATTGTATGTATAGAATAACTGAATACCTGCTAGGGTTTAAGAAACAAAGTCTATTTAAATGGAGAAGGCCCGATAAGAATGAATGAATATATTGAATTGGTTGAAACGACAATAACGAACCGAAAAGCCCGTTACGTTTCCGAAATGAAAGTGGTTCATCCTATATACCGAAATAGATGTTTTCGATATTTTTAAACTCAATGAAACAAGTTCCAAACCCTAACTCAAAAGTATGCAGAAGTTAGCTTTTAAAATTAGCTTATTTAAATTGAATTCATTAAATTGATTTCTACTCGTTTCGAGCCCGCACGATCAAATGACAAGTCCGATCGCTACGATACTTGAAATCCTACAATAATTCATTGTTACGGTCCCGATGAAACTGGTTTTGTTGAAATCCAAGACAGTGGACAAAATGACAATTTTCACGTTAATTAATTAAATTATTATTAAATTGATTAAGTCACTTTTCAAATTTAAATTTATAACTAACAATCTATATCATCTTTGATTACCTAGAAATTTATAACCTCGTAAAACAAATTTCTAATTCCAATTAGATATTTAGATACTGCACTAATTACAACATTCAGTTTTAATTGCAATAAATTCATTATTTATAATTTAAATTCCAATAAATTCTTTTATTTTTGATTTTTATCTTATTATTCAATCAATTATCACTTTATGGACATAATTAACATCGGTTATGTTTTGTTACATAAATATTCTACACTTATCATTTTAATTCATATTAACAGCAAATTTTAAGTAGATTAATTGCAGTTGATATCCAAATTAATTTAAATAGATTAAATACAGAATGATAATTAAAGCAATTATTATTCATTAATAATTCAAACACATTTCAAAGTCTATTATTTACAAACAAAGAAAATGAATTCACATACTGATTAATTATTCTATATTAACCAATTTCAATTAATCTCATACAATTTTACCATTAAATACAACATTTAAATTATTTACTTATTTACAATTTATAACTAATTTTAAATTTACAATCATTTCAATTAATTGAAATTGCATTAAAATAGTTATTAATTACCTTAAATTAACATTATTAAATTTCATTTTAATTATTATTCTCAGTAATACATCACAAATTTTACTTTCTTCTAATATTAATTTACAAAATCTTATTAAATTCCATATTTTAATTATCGAAAAAAATGCAGGTCGTCACAATGTGGAACTGATTTGATGTCATGAAAATTTATTTAGCTACTTTGTTTACTTAATTTTGTGAAAAATACAAATCTCACTTTGTTGCTTCAAAATAATTAATGATGATAACATCTTTATCGACATTCATTTTTAGTCTCGAAGTGGGAGATGTTATAACGTGGCATTAGACACATAAGTAAAATAGAGCTAAGTATAAGATAATTAACTAGAAAACAAACACCTTGGGAGCATATATGCTAACTATACATACATACATATACATACATATACATACATACATACATACACACATACATACATACATACATACATACATACATACATACATACATACATATATATTGTGTGTGTGTGCATGTGCGTGCACGTGTTATCAGTATATTTTGTGAAGGAAACAAACAAGAAAGCAGGGGAATGTGATGTCGAATTAATAAGTCCATCATCGGGCATAAAAGTCAATGATATGATAAGCGCCAACATAAGGGTTGGCGAAATTAAAGGGATACTGTATCTAAAGGCTGAAAGGATATCATAGTCGAAGGCAAAAAGTACGTCGAACTCGATGGCTATATGGGCTATCACACCTGTGAACATAAAAAAATTGCAAACAGACAATATCACAACTATGAAGATAAGGTTGTCGAATGCAAAGCATTTTTAACTTATGAAGGTGAAAATAATAAGCTCCTACAATAGTTTTACTACAAACCATTAAGCCAAAAGAATAAAAAGCATATCGCATAAAGATATTGGGTCCCTAAGGATCACAAACTGCAAAGGTTATCGAACATAAACTATAATGCAAAAATGTCGATTACCATCGGCATAAGTGGCATTGATATCGTATATTATCAACAAAGCAAGAGGGTTATATGACTATTAATGTCGTAGACTGTCTACAAGGCAGGATGTCGCACTTCATTAATATAAAAATCGATGATGAATATTAACAAGTGAATAGACTCCAAGCTTCATGAGACAATACGTGAGAGGATCTTGAATGATAGCAAAGTAGACAAAGACATCAGAATTCTTCTACATACCAAGGATGTCATATGCTATTAACATAAAAAACGATGTTGAATCTCAATAATGCATTTAGGATATCGGATGTTGGGGGTTATGAAGAATGTCACCTTTAATAAATGTAGATGGTGGAGGTTACCGCATACCAACAGCGCATAGAAGCTTGTCGCATGCCATCAATCAACAAAGGATATCGAATATCAAGTGATATCGTAGGTCAACGACCTACTAAAGGTTGCCGACAATCATCAGTGAAGAAGTGAATGCCATATGCCATCAACATGATGAATGATTACGAATGTCAGGCATCTCAAAGTGCCACGTGGCAGCCATGTCGCCAACTCCAACCTTTATACATACATACCCTATATTATTTTATAAAAGGCAAATCGTTTCTTTCTCTCTTTCTCAAACTAGTGTGTGGCCCATGCTACGCACACGGGAATTGTTAGACAACAACACAATGGAAGTTGTCACATAAGGTCATATGTTAGTAAGTTATTTATTTGTTCTTCCACTTACGTGCTAATTATGTAATAAGATTCTATTTGAAGAGTTGATGGCATTGAATGAACAAAATTTTGGACTTCCCATATGTGTCGTAGTAATATTTTAGTCTACTAAACCTAAGTACCATAATATCATTTATTGTCCGGCTGTGCTACAATATACATAAACTGTATTTATCATTATGCTGTTTTTATTGTTCGATTATGGTGGTTGTGCAAGGTACAATGTTTTAGGTTTTTATGTGTTGACATGTGAAAATGTCTTCAAGTACTATAGCTTACTTCTTGCATTAACGAAAAGTTAATATTGATAGCATTTACTGTTTAATGATCATGGACAAACGTATTAAAATATTACACTATTCTAGTTTAGTTGTTGTACTACAATTTATACTCGTACAAACACTTTAAAATACCATACTATTCTGGTATGGTGGTTGTACTACAATTTATACTTGGACAGTACAATTTATACTTGGACTACGTGAGTATTTAATTACATGTTATTTGCAAAAGTATAGGATAAATTATAAAATTGTTGCTTTCGAAATGTCTCACACTTTCACTGCTCCTGTTTTAGTATCTTACAATATTCTCACCAAAATTTTGAAATGCAGAAGTGTAACTGAAGCAGAGAAAAGGAAAGCGAAAAATTTACCAGAATATAAATTGATAGTCTGACCTAATTATGTTTAAACCTTTACCATATACTAAAGTGAATTTGTACTTTAACCAATGCAAAAAAGAAATAGTGGACTATATATATATACATATACATATATATATATATTATTTGCACAGATTTTATTCGGTTATTTGATAAATCAAAATACATATGTAAATATGGTAAGAAGTAAAAAAATTATCGTTTACAAATTGATTTCAGCAAAGCCTGCAAGTTGAAGTATATACTGAGGTGAAAATGCTTCACTGTGATAACCTATATATTGAATTGCAACTCAATGGAGATTGATTAACATGGATAGATTTTAAAAAGGTAACACGGTAGGTTGTTTACGAAGCAATGGTTGTATGGAAAAAGGTTGATACCAAAAAAAATATGCAACAAAAAGGAAAAAGGGCAATGTTGGTAACTATATTGATACAATAAGTTTCCCGGAATATAAATTTTCCATATGTCAGATGAAAGTAAACATGGTAAAACATCATTGCAAAATTATTTTTGGTTAGGTATGTCATTCTCTTAAAGATATGTGTACTACACATAGTAATTAATTTTTTTCTTACACTGTGAATATTTGAATTGTGCAGTAACTTGAACATCTATACTCACGTGGTAAATGATTGTCATAATGTTGCATTAATGAACTAGAAATACATGGATAATATTATGGTACTTATCTCACCATGTACGCATTTGGTGCTGAAATATACATTGCAACCACAATCAAATGATGAATTATGAACTAATGTTTTATACAATTCTATAAACAAATCAGAACCCATTATGTACATAAATCAAATATCATATAATCAATGGATCTTATCATGCATATATACAGTTGCAAATAGTTTCCTGACTCATAAGCTTGCATAAAATTAATATAACTCATAGCCAATTGTGTCACAGCTCCAGTTATACGTATATAGGCATATATACATATACATATAAATACACCCGCAATAGTGTTTTTTCATACTGTAGGCACCTCAGATTGGGCAGCAATGCACCCCAGTTTTGCCAATATCCCACATCAGTCTGTCATCATAGTTTCACCAGCACCTGATTGCCAGCAACCTCATCCAGCTTACTCCACAAAATAGGCTCACTAAATCTTATCCTTGATTAGCTTGCACCTTCAATCCTCCCTACCTTTGTTCCAGTATGCACACAGCAGAGCCTGACGCTTGCAACTCTAGTGGTCCATCAACATGCATCTTCGTATCAAACCTGACTTGCAGCAACCTTCAACACGCAACTTCAGAGTTCCATCACAACGCCATTGCTCCTACTACTGCTGCAGTGTATTGCTGCCCTCTAGGCTTGAACATCCTATGCTTTGTTTCTGACTTGTATCAAACGCAAGCTACAGCTCAAAACTCATGCATCAATTGCCACAAGTCTGAAGAGTTTCTCAGTAGCTTTAGCTCTCTTCATGCACCAATCGCAAGCTTCAGCTCATAATTCTCTGGCTGAACCAACTGAATCTCATCAACAACACTCAAAATCTACCCTTCTTGACAAAGCCCACAATCTTTCTTCAGCTTCAACACATGGCTAGGCTTTTCTATAGAACTACCTGGCCATGACGCGCACTTCTCTTCCTCACTAATTCTACTTTACTGCAAAAATGTAGGCTGAAGTTGTCAACTCATATAATTTCGTTTAAGTTGTATTATAGTTTGCATAAAACAAACTATTGTGCTGAACTTGTATTATAGTTTGCTTAGAAGGATAATAGTATTACAAACTCAGGTTCTATATACCAAATAAAATAACATATCAAGTAAAATAATATGATATTTGACAATAGGAAATAAGTAAAAGATAAAACTAATTCAATCAAATGATTAAGTAAATTCAGACTAAAAGATACTATTACAATGGAAATAAACAAATTAACTTGTTGTATCATGCAAATATATCCATGATTAAGGTTTCAATCAAGTTCGTGTACTATGTTGTATGCTTTGAACACTTGTATTCATACTCATTATTAACTTGATAATAATACTATTATGACAAAAACGTATACTTGGACACTCATATTCATACTCGGTATATCTATTATACTATGTTGTTTGCTTTTGACATATTCTACCATGTTTTTCATAATACTTAGCACTACAAAAACATCTTGCAGCCTTGCTAGTTTCATATGATTCAAAGGAGTTGTGTTCATATCCATCAAAAGAATTCTCTTCTTCGGCTTATGACAGTGAAATGCACTTGAGATATTGATTGCCAGTGAAATTATTAAGTTGCCTCTTTATTGGTATAATGTGGAGTTGATGCAGGAACATCAAACTATACTTGTCGTTCTTCAAATGGTTGTCTTCTCTATCATCTAACTACGCATACCACGTTGCTCCCCAAAATAAAGAAAAACAAAACTAAATTCAGAAAAGGTAAATGAGTTTCATTTTTTAGCAAACACATTATAAAGCTTTTATTATTTCAAGTGGAATGGACTATACACACATTACATAGTTATTGCTCAAATGCATGATTTGATGATTGGAAAAAACATAAAACCAAATAGTTAGTAATTCAAATGATTCTTGGTTTAATTTGTGAACTATGCCCTCTCTAATCATGCTTTGTCCAGGCAGGAAAATAAATTATAGCACTCAATAAAATTTCTGCAAGTGTAGTTGAAGTTTTCAGAATTACTTTTTAAAAAGGCTAAAAAATTAATTGTATAAAATTATATCAACAGTGATAGTTTGAAATAAAATAGCTTATAATATGATATATGAAAATAGAACTCGTATATAGAATAAAATGTGAGTATAAATTGATTATAGAGTTGAATATTAATATGTGTACCTTTTTGGATAGTTCCATCATTTTGTCTGCGCTCCATTTAACCAAGCAAACAGTCTCTCTATCAAAAGCTACTATAGTGGTTGAACCAGTATAGTAAAAAAACTTCTATTGCTAACTAATACTTGTTTGCCTCAAGTTGATAGTAAGTGAATGTAAGTATACATCACATCGGAGTAGGAAGAGCTATTAACTGGCTTGGAAATAGTATCGTTGCATTTCGGGCATGTAAAATAGATTGCTTCCTTTGTTACAGTCTTCCTATAAAGCGGGCAGGAGAGGTAACTTTATCCAGCTGATGTCCTAGTCTTCGTCAAAGTAGCATGTACAACATACTTCTTACCCTGGAAACATAGCAGTAAATAAAACTGTTACTCTAATTTTTGTAGTATTATAGTGTAGCATGTACAACATACTTCATACCCTGGAAATGCAAAAGTAAATAAGACTATTACTCTAATTTTTGTAGTATTATAGCGTAAGAATAAATGATCAATAATTATATTGCAGCCTTGGATCTAATGTTGTTCATCTAACATATAATGGGATTAAACTTACTATAATTAACAGCTAATAATTGAAAAACAGATCATGTTTTCAGTTGGTGTCGAAAAATTAGAGTATAATTAGGTACTGAATGAATATCACAATATATAACAGTGTAATATTCAGTACTGCTAATTCTAGCATTTTATTAATCAATGACTATTGAAACGACAGTACCGACCAAAAAAACATTTCAAAATAGATTGATCCAAGATACGATTTAAATATATATGTAAATACATGGCTGCCAATTCGAAAATGGTAGTGCAAAATGAAAATATCTATTTCTGTAGACTTCTTTAAGCATAACTGCATTTGAATATAGACTAATACAGACATAAAATAATTGGTTCAAAATTCAAATGAAACAAACATATCAAAATTATTACTACAGTCACCGACACACGTTTGTATGACTAAATTATAAACCGTCAGATTATATTTTGCCTAAGTTTAAAGGAAAAGGACGTACTAATTATAAACAACGTTAAAACTTAACCAAATAACATATGAGTATGCTCAATTTGTATATGCCTACTAAATTGCCTCTGTTATAGCTAATTACCCAACATATACTACTGTAAACCTTAGCCCCACAGTATGGAAAATCAAGCCCAAAAATCAAAATTTAGTTACAACAACGATTTTATATAACAAAATTACATCAACTGGTTTGATGATAAAATGGAATGGCTTATTAGTACATAATGAATTTGAAGTCGCATAAAATAACAACTTAATACAACGGAACTACACCTAGGTGAAAATGAAAAGAAAACAGGAAACCCTTGCTGTAGAGTAGGCAAATGGAAGTGCAAACAACTCCCTTAAAATTAGATAGACTGATCATTTAATCTAACAGAAAATGCAACTGTATAGATATTCAAAAGGTATGGCCTAATAATTGACAATGAAATTGTAGTAATGTGTAATAAAAGTTCTATAGAATGAATTTGAACGTAGAAAAGTTCTCCAACTTAGGAACCGCTAAATTTGCAAAATGTGAAATCGTAAGTTTTGTGTAGGTGGGTGCAAGTGAGTACAAATCCTCAAAGAAACCCATAACATTGAACTAATATCGAACATTAAAACACATAAGCTTACGACATTCCCATCTCTTCAAATCAGAACGTCTGAAAAAATGCACGGGTGTTGACGAACAAAAAAATCATTTTGGCCTGAATCAATTTTTTCAACGCACAGGAAAAAATGCCATGTTTACCAACTATGTCATCAGTTGATCAACCATGTGTACTAAAGTTAATAGTCATGTAATATATTCGGCTTGAATTGTATAAGGTTGCAACATAAAAGAACTGATAATTTGTACAACTTACTGTGTTTTGAGTGAAAATAAAAATTCATGATAATACAACCTACAAAAAGGACGATTATATTTGTTAAAATTAAGGGTTTAAATAACTGTGACCGACCACTTGAAACCAAAACTTTTGTAAATAGTACCAAATATGGTTGTACCAAAATTTTATTTTATGATACTCATAATATGCAAAGCATCTAAGTTGGACATTGACATTTATAGGTACAATAGATCATCAATGAATATACCCAAACAAACTCTAACAGCTACGACTTGAAATCTATGCACAATTCGAAAATTAGAGTAGAAGAAAATCTTACATGAAAGGATGTAATAACCACAGATCATGAAATTATGAAACATCAATCATCCTACCCATTAAGCCCTAATGTACATACAAAATCACAGTTTTTAGTTAAAAAATTTCCACACTGCAAACCTTAAAAATCATAGCTTTGTAAAGTAAATTGCCAATGTGCCATTTTGTAAAAGCATTTTCTATAATTGAGATGAAATAATTTATAAGATTACACCCAATGATGCAGTTTCAGATGTACCTGTTCATGCATCAATATAAAATAAAAATTATACATCAATGTACATTTTTCGAACTATAAGGAGATTGAAACTTGTTCGAATCCAAAATAAAAGGGATGCCAGATAGATCACTCATTAACAGTCATAGTTAACAGTCGATGTTGTTGATTTGGAATGAGTTGTTAAGTTTAGCCCTGATAAACCACTGAATAATTACAAACCAAATGTGAGGAATCAGTTTTATAGTTTAAAAATACTTTTCAGGAATGAGTTGTTTAGTTTAACCTTGATAAGGAATTAAATATGTACAAACTCAATCTACAGAATATAGTTTTATAGTTTAAAATGCTACTTGCCAGTAATTTGTCCCCACTCAAAAGCACGAACCAAAAAAGAGTCACTACATTATATCGTCATAACTGTTGTTGAAAGTAATGTTATTATGAACAACCTACCAAATAAACGTTCAAATCCACAGAAAATACCCAAAATGAGGAAAAGAATACTAAATGACCAACCTGGAAAACCCTAATTTCTAAATTCATTGTTAAGGCAGCGGACAGATACTATCAGTGTGCATATTTGTGTGGTAGGATTACTGGGCAAGCAAAGTGACGTAGGATAAAAGTATTGAATTTTCAGACCGCTGGTCATAGTGGTGGTAAGTTAAGATGAAAGCATTGAAGAAGGGTATATTGTAGTCAGCAGAGGAGAAGTTGACCAAATGTTGATGTAATGATAAGAAAAGGGTATTTCGAAAAAAGGGCAGGATGAGAGGTTGCGGCAGAGAAATTCACCAAATTTAACGTAGTTCATCTGTAGTACATGGTCGTTTCCACCGTCAAATCCATCTGCTCCGAAAGATAGCAACAACCCCAAATCAAAAACATGCGTCATCTCCAAAATCAAAAGGATTTGCTGTAGCCGAGAAGCGTTGATTGGAAAATCTGCAAAATAGGAATGGAAAGATGAATTGTTAGTTTGTGAGTTAAACGGTGGATATGGATTATACAGTGGTAGGGGTTAATGATATCGGACCGTGAGTTTCAATTTTCAGATTTCATAATCGAATTGTGAGTAGTAGAAGAGAAATTATGGATGTTTGGTTGGGAAACGACGTTAGAATCAAGGAAGATAACTGTCGCCGCATAATTAGAACGAACGGAGAAAAAAAAAAGAATGGACTTCAAAGTAAAGGGACATGTGTAACTCAAGCAATGTCCTGGATTCTCCTTTCCTATTTTTTCCCTATTAGGAATTAAATTAGCACTATTGCAAGTATAATATTTTAGTCTCATAGGAAATAAGAGCATATAGTACATGAAAAACAATCAACATCACTTAGATCATAAATTCGGTGTCTTTGAATTTCTTTGCCACATTTCGTTGCTAATTTTGCTGCAAGTAGGGATATCTTTTCTGTACAGTAGATTAAATTGCTCGATAACATGCTATTTTAAGGAATTCATCGCCTTTTTGTCTTCAAAATTGTAGATTTATCCCTCAACATGACTGAATATTAACAGAGAATTTCTTGTTTACATGATTCAAATCTATCATGACAACCAAGTCAAAATACTTGATGTTTAAAAGACAATTGTTCGTACACTTCCAAGTATGATAATTGTTCAATGGATAACACGATGTTATAATTAATCTTGGCTTAACTCTATTAAATGAAAATATTAGATATACAGAGATTCTTTGTTAACTTATCTTACCACACTGATTATGCTGTGCATCCATAATGCTAGGGATGGTCTACTGACTCACAAAATCAGGCACAAATTGGCTTAAATATTAAACTCCTACTGTCGGAAAAAACAACCTTTGAAAATGGAAATTCACACATTAATTTAGTTAAAGAGCAAAAAAATTAAACTACTACGATAATAGACTTGTGAATATATGGACCGTTGCACTTTTCATCAACCAGCTTAAAGAGTTGACAAAATCCCACTCAAGTTATTGGCTTCTCATTTGAGTACTATGATTATTTAGCTGCAACAATTTAACTTGGTACGTTCGACTTCGTAGTACGAATATAGATAGGAAATGCATGAATAGTTCATAGTTTGTCCATAGTTAGTTGCATCCAAATAAAGTTTAAATGCATTTAAACATCAACGTCATGACCATCAATTAACCTGTTGAAACAATAGCAAGATATACATGGAACTTTCTGTGATTTTAGTAGTATAGAGTAATAATACATACAAATATCATTCTACCTTCAGTATTTGAAATGAATCAAGTCTAAAAACTATGGAGTAAAACATGAACAGACAGTCCACTAAAAGTCAAAGCAATTAATGTGAGATTCACAATAACGTAGTGCGAAATCACAAAAATAGGTAAATCAGATGAAGTGAAGAAAAATCATAAAAATTTCTACCTTGAAAAGGAAGAGATGTGATTTCCACGATTAGTTGAGAAGGCTTGATTACTGGTAATGGAGGCTTAAAAGTTAATGATATGACAAGCCTCGATATAGGAATGTCTGAATTAAAAGGGTTATCATATCTAAAGGCTGGAAGGATACCATAGTCGAAGGCAAAAAGAATGTTGAACTCAAAGGCCATATGGGTTATCACTCCCATGACATAAAACAGTTACAAACAGACGATATCAAACCTATAAAGATAAGGTTATCAAATACAAATCATTTTAAACTTATGAAGGTGAAAATAATACGCTCCTTCAATAGTGTTACTACAAATCATGATGTCAAAAATATGAAAAGCGAGTCCCATAAGAATATCGGGTACCTGAGGATAATGAATTGCAAGTATTATAGAACACAAACAATACAAAGCAATGGTGTCACATACCATCAGCATAAGTGGCATAAATATCATATATTATCAACAAAGCATGAAGGTTATCTAAGTATTAATGTCATAGATTGTCTACAAGGCAGGATGTCGCACGTCATTAATATAAGTGAAAGGACTTCAAGCTTCATGAGACAATACTTGAGAAGATCCCAAATGATAGCGATGTAAAGAAGGATATCATAATTCTGCTATATACCTAAAGATGTCATATGCTATCAACATAACAAGCGATGTCGAATATCAACAATGCAATCGGGATATCGGATGTCGGGGGTTATAAAGAATGTCACCTTCTATCCATGTAAATGGAGGAGGTTGCCGCATACTAACAACACACAGAATCTTGTCGCATGCCATCAATTCGACATAGGATATCGAATATCGGGTGATGTCATAGGTTAACAGCCTACTAAAGGTTGCCAAAAATCATGAGCGAACAAGGGAATGTTGCATACCATCAACATGATGAATGATTATGAATGTCAGACATCTCGATGTGTCATGTGGCAGCTATACCGCCAGCTCCAACCCCTATAAATACAGATCCCGTAGCACTATAAAAGGGGCGAATCATGTCTTTCTCTCTTTCTTAAATTAATGATTGTAAACCCTATAAACATAAGTTTCTCTATTTTCCCTCATTTTCATTCCTTGCTGAAAGATTGTATCTCAAGTGGATATAGGTAATGATTAGCCGAGCTACAATAAGCATGTGTTGTTCTTTTTTCACTCATTTTCATTATTTTTTATTCTCTACATAATCAATTGAGTTTTTATGCCATTTTTGGTACTAACGTGTTGGTGCTTTCACTAAGAATTGATTCTTAGACTTGTTTTGATCCATCATCTACTATTGGATTGTCTAAATTCAAGAGATAGATCTAGTTTCCTTCGTTTTTATTGAAATTTTTAACTACTCACGTTTTCAAGAATCCACACAAGTGCTTTCTATAATAGCTCCTAAAAAGACCACTCTACCACTTCATGTGCTGCTGAAGATGTTGCAAAGATCGATCCTCGGTAAGTTGATGAAGTTCCACGGCCAACTACAACGAATGTTCAAAACCTAACTTATGTGATCACCAGAGTTGGGATGGACCGCATGATGAAGAAGATGGAAGTCAAGCTCTAGGAAAGCCACAATAAGTTGAATACGCAGATGAAGCAAAGCTTAGACTCGTTGAATTAACTAATCAGCAGCCGCAGGAGGAGCATGAGGGATATGGTGCCCTTTGAAGCGAAATCTAATAGTTCCTCATCTTGGACCAAAAGGCAGAGGGACAAAAAGCAAAAAATTCTAAAGAAGGAAGCCGAGAAGTTGTAGTAGAAGGTGGGACCAAGGCACAACCAAGGCCTAAGGATCGGTATCAATCCATCATGAGGGATTGGTACAGAACTATCAAACATGGGTCCCGATGCTCGACTACTAGGTGATGCTGCTGGTTTGGCTTTTGGGTGTGCTATCAATGGTCAGAATGTTAGAACATAGGCATGTTCTACAGATCTACCATGGAGAGACTATGTGCAAGGAATAATTGAACAAATGGTTCCACCGGAGTTAGGCAAACCCAAGTGTCATTAGACTAAGTAAGAGTGTTTGCCGGACCAAACACTCAGGGGAGATTATGTTCATTGCCGTTTAGTAGACCCACCTATACTAGATTTGATCGAAATGGTCCGGAGACTGATTAATGAGAATCAATACCGGCCGAATGATGAGTGGGCCTCCTCCCCAAGCCGGAACCCTTTCATGGAAGATATCTTATGCAAGGAATACCAACGGAGGTTTGTAATGCTAATGATGATGTCATATAATGGAAAAATGGATCCAATGCAACATTTGATGAAGTATGACTGACATATGGATTTGGCCAGGGATACTGATAACAATAGATTTCATTATTTCTCGATATTCTTGGAGGTGGTAGTGACTATATGGTTCACCAGGATGCTGCTAAGATCCATACCATCCTTTCATCAATTGGTACGAATTTTCGTAGAGCAATTCCACAAGCACACAACACGTCTGAAAGAAGTGATGTCACTTTCTAAGCTTTTCAAGGAAGCAGGAGGGTTTTTGAAGGATTTTTTTTTTTGCATAGATTTCATAATACAATGACATAAGTAAGCAATGCTTAAGATGCCATCGTATATATGGCATCGATATAGGGAATTCATCCCGATACTGATTTTGAGCGATGGTTGGAAATGAAACCCCTATCGATGATGGATATCTTTTATAGGAAAGCCAATCAGTTCTTATGCCTGGAAGAGGCATGTACTCATCCTCAAAGGGATGATGTTGGGCATCAGCTGAAGTGATACAAAGCAATATTGCAGCAAAATAGTCTAGAGCGAGTTCTTGTAATGTGGATATAAATGTTGGCAACAAGAATGATGGTTAAAAGCGTAGTGATAGTGGGGCCAGGAAGCGATAGACAGATAAAAGGAATCATCCTAGGATTCCTAAGTATGGTTGCGTTATCGAGTTAAGTAACTCAATAGAGAAATATACTTGGCAACTCAAGGTACCGAGCAATACATGAAGCTGGCTTTGAATTCCGTGAGACACTTGGTCATAACACCAAAGAATGCAAACATTTAGGTGATATGATCGAAGAATTTGTTTCGTAAAAAAAGTTGTGGTATTTTGTGAAAGCCCCACAGGATGCGGGAAAGGAAATTCCAACTCATATGGGTCGACATCCCAACGGAAGCAAGCCGTCTCCAATGCTGATGAACCCAAGCGGCTTGAGAAACATCATGTGATAAATACTATAATCGGTGGACAACATCCAGTTGAGAAGAGTTGGAACGAGATTGAAGTTGTATGTTGGTACTTTAAAACATGTAGTAAATCAGATCTGTTTTGTTGTCGAAGGTATTGATTTGGAAAAGCAAATTAGAAGTGCGACAGATGATATCATTTTCCATAATACAGATGTTGATGGCGTAGAGTCCCCAACTATTGATCTGCTAGTTATTTTGGCTATAACCGGACCTGTTGTAGGGAGGAAGGTTTTGGTTGACTGTAGGATTTCACTCAACATTTTGTTTATAAGAGCTTATGACTAAAAGCTTCTAGAGGAAAGGACTTAAAGCTGTGTAAATCACGGATATAGGATTTAATGGGACGGCTACTAAGCCGGTGGGATGTGGATCTACCAATAATTCATAGAGAGTGTGATCATAAGAGAGTGCGAGTCATGCCTTTTGTTATGTTGAGTATTAATTTGCCTATAAAGCTTTTTAGGCTGATTGGCCCTTGTTGAATTCAAAGCGACCATCACGCTTTGACGTTTAACTGTAACAATCCCGGTTTTAAGCCAATTTTAATTTGTAAATTAATATAAATTTTTGGATTTAATTGTGAACTAATTTGAGTTTTTCAAACTAAATAAGATGTTTGTTGTTTATTTATATATATGTATATAAATTGATTGTAAATAGAATTTAAATTTGAAAATCCAAAAATAAATATTTTAAAAATGTATTGGATTTGAAAACGGTATATGTTAAATTTCTAATTTTTTTTATAATGTACATATGTAATATATATTTTGAAAGTTATATTTTGAATTTGATATAAATAATTTTCAAAAGTTGTTTAAAGCTAAATTCTATATTTTATACATATGTGTGTTTGTTTATTAAAGTATAATTAGTTTTAAAATCATTTTGTTTAAAATTGGCATAAGTATAAATAATAAATGAAATGTATGAATACATATATAATAACAAGAATAAATAGAAAGCTTTGGTTTAAATTCAATATAATAATTTTCTTTAGAAAAAAGGAAAAAAAACTAGTTTAAGGACTAATTGAACATTTTAGCACCAGTATTTTCCTATAGTTATTAAAATAAGTATAATAACTTGAGTTTAATTTTAAATAAGATTAATACCAGGTTTAATGATTCTTTCTTTTAAAATTTTAGTTTGTATATATGTTATAATTTAGTAAACAAGGGTTTAAACATAAAAATAGTTATTGTAGCAAGTGTAAAAGAAATAGATACATGTATTAACAAGTGTAAACTTAGGTTACAAGTGGAAACTAATTTTCTTTTAAAGTAAATTCATAAATAATAAGTGTTAAGAAGAAAACCAGACTATTTTCTAAACTTCTCACATTCTTTTCTCAACCTTTTCTCCTATCTTCAAAAGAAAATGAAAACCTAAAACAAATTAAAATAAAACCACAACAACATCAAGTCCTTAACTAGATCTAATGCAAGCTCAACAGGGATTAGATTCAATTCAAACTCCAGTAAATCAAATCAAGTACAGACCAAACAATAACTTCAACCTGAATCAAACTTGAGATCAAGCAAAGAACTGAAATCAAACTCAAGTTCTTCAATCTGGAAAAGATGAGCTCAAATTCATCATCAAAAACAAGTACAGATCAACATCAACAAGTAAGATTCAAAGATCAGATCATTTCAATAATCTGGTTCCAGATCAAAGAAATTAGAAACCTGGTCTCTGTTTTATAACGTGGTGAGTAAACTCTTAAATATATATATATATATATATATATATATATATATATCCTGATCTGCCTGTGATAAATGCTTGTAGTCTGATTGTGAAATGTTTGTGCAGATGTAAGTATGCCTGCATATATATATATATACACACACACACATATACATACATACATACAGGTAGATGACTGTTGTATGCATGTCTGCTTACAGGAATTTATATCTCTGTTTAAACATTCACAGGCTAAACTCATAAAAAAATTCAAAAATTCTTTCCTCAATCTATTTCAGGTGATGATATATAAATGAAAAAGGATGGTAACCATGTAATATTAATTTTAAAAATAAAATCTAGTATGTTTATCGAATAAATTATTTTAAAAAAATGAAAATTTTAGTGAGAACTTTGCAAAATAGAAATTTTGATCATTTTATTTCATGATTTGATATCATAATCAGATTCGAATGGAAAAGCGTTGATTTTTGATAGTAATTTGATGATTTTTAAGAATTAGGTTGTCGAGATATCTAAAGATGAATGAAATTTGTTTTTCGTTGATTGCCGACGATCGGCGAAGGAAGGCGGGTCGAGGTTGATGCTTGAGGTGGATGGAAGGTTGGGTCACTTGGGAAAAATGGTGGAAAGATTTTCTGATGGTCGAAGTGGCCTGGTGGAGGCAAAGTAGGGTTTCGTAGCTAGATTTGGTCGTCAACGTTTTCGAGGCAATTGCGAAGTCTTAGGTGGATCGAGATCGATCGCGAGGAGATGGGTCGATGCGTTGCGACGTGGCGAAGCTTTAGACTTGGTGGCTCGTGTTCAGATGGTTAGATGTGGCATGATGAACGGGTTTTGTCGTCAGTGTTGGGTTCCACGATCATCATGTAGCTCGATTTTGATTTTCGGTGAAGTTGAGGGTTCTGGGTGGTCGGGACGTTAGGGTAGGTCGTCGTCGACTTATCGAAGAGGGAAAGGTTGGTCGAAGACGATCGAAGCACTTGTACACGTGCACACGGGTATAAGTGTATCTGGGTATTTTGTGTTGTTTGGGAACGAAGGTTGTGGCTCGGGTCGATCTCGAGTTCGAGGAGGGGTTATCTCGAAGTAGAGAGAAATGGGAGAGTTACTTGAAGTTGGGCTCGGGATTTCTGGAAGTTGTTTCGAGTCAGAATTTTTTAAATATATATATATATATATATTCAAGTTTTAAAATTTTGAATAAATCTTTACAGATTTCTTTAAATAATTAATGTTTTATTTTAGTTTTGGGGTAGTTAAAGTTTAGATAAATTATTTTAAAAGGAATTCTTAATTTATTTGTTTTTAAAGTGTTTTAATATATATCCTTTAATTTGAATAAGTTCTTTAGTTTATTTAAAATAAAGTGGTTAAAAGATGATGTGTTTTAAATTAACTTAAGAGTTTTTAAGTTAATTCATATGTAAAAAAAATAAATTTATTTTTCAAGGTTATTTAAATAAGATTTTAAAGATAAATGGTTTATCTTAAATACTGATTTTGATTATTAATTAACTAAAAGGGTTTAAGTCAAATTTACATGATTATGTTAATTTATTTCAAGGGTTATTCAAAATTTAAATGATGATTATGTAAGATAAATGAGTTATCTTACGATTAAAGGATGACTAATTTGAAATTTAATGATAATTACTTAATTAAAGGTTAATTAAGTATTAATTAAGGATTAATTAATTTTTTAAGAGTTAATTAATTAATGATGAGTATTTAGAGAATAATTACTTAATGAAATTAATTAAGTATAATTACTTTAATAAAAGATTATTACTTAATGTAATTAGGGGATAATTACTTTGTGTAATTACATTTAAGGATAATTAATTATTTAACTTTAATTAATGTAAGTAATTAAAGGTAATTAATTACTTAATAAAAGAAATTAAAGGATAATTAAGTAATTAAAGGTTAATTATTTAATGACTGAAGTTTGATTGATTTATCGATTAAGGTTGATTAATTAATGATTAAAGGTTAATTAATTTATTATTAAAGGTTAATTAATAAATAATTAAAGGATAATTAATTAAAATGGTTTGTAATTAATTAATGATAATTAACCAGGATTGGTAATTTATTCATAAGTAATTAATCTGGTTTAAATTAATTATAGTCAGCTAATTAATTGATCTTACTTATGGATGATTGGATTCTATTGAAGGCTTTGAATTGTTTGATGTCTCTGATATGTATTGTTTTGTAATATGGTTTGCTTTGAATTAAGCTGTGAACTGTGATTTATTTATCTGTGATGATATTACTTGTTTATTTGTGAATGAAAGATAAGCGTTATAGGATTATATCGCTTATCGATATTGTTGTGCTTGAATTGATGATCGTTGTGACATTTTTATTATTGCCCATGAAACCCTCAGACTACACCACACACACAAATATGGATTTCATGGAAAATCGGTTAAGCCACAAATATTTTGAATTTAAATATTATTCTTTTTAAAAATTGAATTTTGAATCCAATTGGTTTGGAAGTGAAATTGAGTTGAATATGAAAAGCTTATGGAAAGGAAGTTTGAAATTAAAATTTAGTTGGAATATAATATGTCTTGTCAAAGTTTGGAATTAAAATTGTTTAATTTGAATTTGAATTCAAGATTTTGAAGTTGAATTCTATATACATATATGTTTGAAAACTATGGTTTAAAGGGTTATACAAGTTATATAATAGATTTTAAACCACTTTAAAAGTATTTTAAATAAATTATTTTGGAAATTTGAATTTAATTCAAATAGAACTTATCGAGAATAAGGCAGTTTGCTGATTTTTCAATGTATACTTTGAAAGGCTATAACTTGAGTAAATATAATCATATTTTCCCGAAATGGAAAGCAATTGTTTTCAAAGGATAATGGATTTCATATAAAGCATTTTTTTCCAGTTTTTGTCGAAAGGATTTCCAGTTTTTGTTGAAAGGATTTCAAGTTATGGGTGAATCAAATTGAAAATAGTGTTGAAAACTATGAATAAATCTTTATTAAAGATTTGGTGAACATTGTTTCAAATTGAAAAGGATCTTAAAGGGCGATTCTTTTGTTTAAGAGATTAAAAGTGGAAAATTGTTTAAACCATTCAAAAGGAAAGGTTGGGCTAATGGTTTTGACTTAACTAAGATCCCAATATATCTATTTGTTTTTAAAATAAGCACTCATTATTTGGTTTAGTCGGGAGTGGACTTTATGTCATAAAACCCCGAAAAGTGATACAACGAAATGGATAGCAATTGAAGACGGTGGTTAAGACCGGGTATTTTCGAGAATGAGAGGATTACCTATTGAATTTCTCTTCACTGAGTTGCTTTGGTATAGAGATCTCTATATGCGATGGAGAGTCCGATCGGGATTGTGGATACCCAGATTTGCAAAGGCTTCTTTTGAAGTGCCTTCGGTTCCATTCAGACCCAGGATGTACTTGTATGGACGCATGTCTGATGTGACACTTTGAGATATAAAGCTGGTTTCTATCAAATACATTTTTTTAGTGGTGGAGAATTTATTCTCTTAGCTTGACACCCTTCTCTGAGACATAAGAGCTCAGAGGTTATGTAGTTGATATTTACTAGTGCTATATTCCCAATTTGGTAATGTGGCATGCTAAGTGCTGCTGATCATTTGTTGATCGAAGCATGACTTTTGTGAAAAGCGTAGCTTTGTGGACGAGAATTCGTCGAACCTCACAACCTAAAAATGGTCGAAACAGGAAGGATGCGGCAAGGTTATGAGGGTCGCGCCCTTTAGGGTATATGCATTTCCTTCTAGATAAAAAGTGATATCATGGTATGGAGCTCAGATATTTAACTTATGTGGTTGTTGCAATTTGTTGGTGTTGAGAGTTCTCGGGTAAAGGTCGGTGACGATCGGGGGATGGCATACTCGTGTGAATAGTTACCTAGTTACAGAGTTAACCCGGCCTTGTGTTGGTAGAGAGCCGGTTAGGTTCTTAGGGCGTCCCTCGAAGGCATACCCATTCGGTGAAGGAATTTCCTTAGCCTAACCTTTTGTTGGAAATCCAATCAAAACAACACGAGCCCTTTACGATGGCAATTGTATAACCTGCCACCTCAGGCGGTAGCTATAACAGGCATAATATAATGGTACCTATGCTAGCTAAGATTAATATTATACTTTTGAAATGTTTTCTACACTATGCACTAATAATAATATCAAAAGGATTTTTCATATCAAGCATGTTTGACTATCATAAGGAGAAATCTCCCCCAAGTGTGCGATTTCATTGTGTGTATGCCGGGAGGCCTTATGGTAGTTTCATTTTCAAAAAAGCATAGTGGGTTTATTTTTAATTCTTTTTTATTGTTTTGTTCAAGCAACTGTTTTTGTTTTCTCACACCAGTCCCATGACTGACCTGAAGTTTATCGTTCCCTTTCTAAACTCTGGGTGCCCACAATTTTCCACACGGGCAGCCTAGAGTTGGGTTTTCGGATAGTCGGATAATAGGTGTAGCTTTTGGCAATCTTCAAAGTCTTTGGATTTTGGCAATCACATTGTGGACTGGATTTGCTATAAGTTCAGCATGATGGTGGTTCGAGCTTCTTGGTTTGGTGTTTTGGAGCTTTGGCATTGAAGATATTATCTTTCCGCTGCTGCTTTGTTTTTCCGTTGTTGTGTATCTCTGATATGTGTTGATCATTTCATTTGTATCACTGTTGTACCAAATGTTGTGTATTAATAAAATTATTCATTTTGTTTCCCCTGTGTTGTCATCACCTAATGTTGTTATAAGCTCCGGTGAACCAGACTCAACGTTTGAATCTGCGACATTCGAGTATGGGTGATGTATTTGGGTGTCGATTTTCGAAGGTCGAGTCAGGGTCGTTAAATTTGAATCTTTCATCTATTCTTTGTTTGTCTCCCTGTCTAGCAAATTTCGAGGATGAAATTTTCTTAAGGGGGGAATCTATAACGATCT
Organism: Allium cepa; assembly: GCA_030765085.1. Lineage (NCBI taxonomy): Eukaryota > Viridiplantae > Streptophyta > Magnoliopsida > Asparagales > Amaryllidaceae > Allium > Allium cepa. The sequence continues at coordinate 584,065,609 of CM060940.1, forward strand.
TGGTTTTAAGCCATTTATAATTTGAAAATTAATATAAATTTTTGGATTTAATTGTGAATTAATTTGAGTTTTCAAATTAACTAAGATGTTTGTTGTTTATTTATATATATGTATATAAATTGATTGTAAATTGAATTTAAATTTGAAAATCCAAAAATAAATATTTTAAAATGTATTGGATTTTAAAACACTATATTTTAAATTTATAAAGAACGGTTATAATGTACGTATGTAATATATATTTTGAAAGTTATATTTTAAATTTGATATAAATAATTTTCCAAAGTTGTTTAAAGCTAAATTATATATTTTATGCATATATGTGTTTATTTATTAACATATAATTAGTTTTAAAATCATTTTCTTTAAAATTATTATAAGTATAAATAATAAATGAAATATATGAATACAAATATAATAACAACAATAAATAGAAAGCATTGGTTTAAATTCATCATAAAAATCTTCTTAAAAAAAGAAAAAACTAATCTAAAGATTAATTGAACGTTTTTAACACTAGTATTTTCCTATAGTTATTAAAATAAGTATAATAACTTGAGTTTAATTTTAAATAAATTAATACAAGGTTTAATGATTCTTGCTTTTAAAATTTTATATGTTATAATTTAGTAAACAAGGGTTTAAACATAAAAATAGTTGTTGTAGCAAGTGTAAAAGAAATAGATACATGTATTAACAAGTATAAACTTAGATTACAAGTGGCAACTAATTTTATTTTAAATTAAATTCATAAATAATAAGTGTTAAGAAGAAAACCAGTCTATTTTCTAAACTTCTCACATTCTTTTCTAAACTTTTTCTCCCATCTTCAAAGGAAAATGAAAACTTGAAACAAACCAAAATCAAACCACAACAACATCAAGTCCTTAACTTGATCTAATGCAAGCTCAACAAGGATCATATTCAATTCAAACTCAAGTAAATCAAATCAAATACAGATCAAACGATAACTTCGGCCTGAATCAAACTTGAGATCAAGCAAAGAACTGAAATCAAACTCAAATTCTTCAATCTAGAAAAGATGAACTCAAATTCAACATAAAAAACAAGTATAGATCAACATCAACAAGTAAGATTCAAAGATCAGATCATTTCAATAATCTGGTTCCAAATCAAAGAAATTAGAAACCTGGTCTCTGTTTTATAATATGGTGAGTAAACTCTTAAATCTATATATATCCTGATCTGCCTATGATAAATGCTTGTAGTATGATTGTGAAATGTTTGTACAGATGTAAGTATGCCTGCATGTGTGTATATATATAGGTAGATGATTGTTGTATGCATGTCTGTTTATAAGCATTTATATCTCTGTTTAAACATTCACAGGCTAAACTCATAAAAAAAATTCAAATCTTCTTTCCTCAATCTGTTTCAGGTGATGATCTATAAATGAAAAAGAATGGTAACCATGTAATATCAATTTTAAAAATAAATTCAAGCATGTTTATCGAATAATTTATTTCAAAAAATGAAAATTACAGTGAGAACTTTGCGAAATAGAAAATTCGATCATTTTATTTCATGATTGGATATGATGATCAGATTCGAATGGGAACACGTTGATTTTTGATAGTAATTTGATGAATTTTAAGAATTGGGTTGTCGAGATATCTCGAGATGAATGAAATTTAGTTTCTCGTCGTTTGCCGACGATTGGCGAAGGAAGGCGGGTCGAGGTTGATGCTGGATGTGGATGGAAGGTTGGGTCATATGGGAAAAATGGTGGAAAGATTTCTGATGGTCTGAGTGGCCTAGTAGAGGCAAAGTAGAGTTTCGTAGCTAGATTTGGTCGTCAATGTTTCTGAGGCAATCGCAAAGTCATAGGTGGATCGAGATCGATCGCGAGGAGATGGGACGATGAGTTACGATATGGCGAAGCTATGGACTTGGTGGCTCGTGTTCAGATGGTCGAAGGTGGCGTGGCGAGCGGGTTTTGTCGAAGGTGTTGGGTTCCACGATCATCGTGTAGCTCAATTTTGATTGCACGCGGAGTTGAGGGTTCTGGGAGGTCGAGGCGTTAGGGTAGGTCGTCGTCGACTTGTCGAAGGGGGCGAGGTTAGTTGGAGACAGTCGGAGCGCTTGTACACGTGCACGTGGGTATAATTATATCTGGGTATTTTGTGTTGCTTGGGAACGAAGGTTGTGGCTCGGGTTGATCTCGAGTTTGAGGAGGGGTTATCTTAAAGCAGAGAGAAATGGGAGAGTTACTCGAAGTTGGGCTCAGGACTTCTAGAAGTTGTCTCGGGTCAGAAAATTTAAAATATATATATATATATATATATATATATTCATGTTTTAAAAGTTTGAATAAATCTTTACCAATTTCTTTAAATAATTAATGTTTTATTTTAGTTTTGGGGTAGTTAAAGTTTAGATAAATTATTTTAAAAGGAATTCTTAATTTATTTGTTTTTAAAGTGTTTTAATATATATCCTTTATTTAAATAAGTTCTTTAGTTTATTAAAATAAAGTAGTTAAAAGATGATGTGTTTTAAATTAACTTAAGAGTTTTTAAGTTAATTCATATATAAAAAAATAAATTTAATTTTCAAGGTTATTTAAATAAGATTTTAAAGATAAATGGTTTATCTTAAATAATGATTTTGATTATTAATTAACTAAAAGGGTTTAAGTCAAATTTATATGATTATGTTAATTTATTCCAGGGTTATTCAAAATTTAAATGGTGATTATGTAAGATAAATAAGTTATCTTAAGATTAAAGGATAATGAATTTGAAATTTAATGATAATTACTTAATTAAAGGCTAAATAAGTATTAATTAAGGATTAATTAATTTTTAAGAGTTAATTAATTAACGATGAGTAATTAGAGAATAATTACTTAATGAAATCAATTAAATATAACTACTTTAATAAAAGATTATTACTTAATGTAATTAAGGGATAATTACTTTGTGTAATTACATTTAAGGATAATTAATTAATTAATGTAAGTAATTAAGGTAATTAATTACTTAAAGATAATTACTTAATAAAAGAAATTAAAGGGTAATTAAGTAATTAAAGGTCAATTATTTAATGATTAAAGGTTGATTGATTTATTAATTAAGGTTGATTAATTAATAATTAAAGGTTTGTTAATTTATTATTAAAGGTTAATTAATAAATGATTAAAGGTTAATTAATTAAAATGGTTTTTAATTAGTTAATGATAATTAACCAAGATTAGTAATTTATTCACAAGTAATTAATCTGGTTTAAATTAATTATAATCAGGTAATTAATTGATCTTACTTATGGAAGATTGGATTCTATTGATGGCCTTGAATTGTTTGATGTCTTTGATATGTATTGTTTTGTAATATGGTTTGCTTTGAATTGAGCTGTTAACTGTGATTTATTTACCTATGATGATATTACTTGTTTATTTGTGAATGAAAGATAAGCGTTATAGGATTATATCGCTTATCGACATTGTAGTGCTTGAATTGATGATCGTTGTGACAAATTTATTGTTGCCTGTGAAACCCCTAGAGTACACCCCACACACAAATATGGATTTCATGGGAAATCAGTTAAGGCATAAATATTTTGAATTTAAATATTATTTTGTTTAAAAGTTGAATTTTGAATCCAATTGGTTTGGAAGTGAAATTGAGTTGAATATGAAAAGCTTTTGGAAAGGAAGTTTGAAATTAAAATTTAGTTTGAATATAATATGTCTTGTTAAAGTTTAAAATTAAAATAGTTTAATTTGAATTTGAATTCAAGATTTTGAAGTTGAATTCTATATACATATATATTTGAAAACTATGGTTTAAAGGGTAATGCAGGTTATATAATAGATTTTAAACCATTTTAAAAGTATTTTAAATAAATTATTTTGGAAATTTAATTTAATTCAAATAGAACTTGCCGAGAATACGTCAGTTCGCTGATTTTTCAATGTATACTTTAAAAGGCTATAACTTGAGTAAATATAATCGGATTTTCCCAAAATGAAAAGCATTTTTTAAAGGATAATGGCTTTCATATAAAGAAAAATTTTCCAGTTTTTGTCGAAAGGACTTCCAGTTTTTGTTGAAAGGATTTCAAGTTATGGGTGAATCAAACTGAAAATAGTGTTGAAAACTATGAATAAATCTTTGTTAGAGATTGGGTCAACATTGTTTCAAATTGAAAAGGATCTTACAGGGTGAATCTTTTGTTTAAAAGATTAAAAGTGGAAATTTGTTTAAACCATTCAAAAGGAAAGGTTTTGGGATAAAGGTTGTGACTTAACTAAGATCCCAATATATCCATATGTTTTTAAAACAAGCACTTATTATTCGGTTTAGCAGGAGAGGACTTTATGTCATAAAACCCATTCCGAATAGTGATACGACGAAATGGATAGCACTTGAAGACGGTGGTGAAGATTGGGTATTTTCGAGAACGAAAGGATTACCTATCGTATGTCTCTTCACTGAGTTGCTCCAGTATAGAGATCTCCATATGTGATGGAGAGTCCGGTCGGGATTGTGGATACCAGGATTTGTAAGGCTTCTTGTGAAGTGCCTTTGGGTCCATTCAGACCCAGGATGGACTTGTATGGACGTATGTCCGACGTTACACTTTGAGATGCAAAACTGGTTTCTATCAAATACATTTCTATTTGGTGGCGAAGAATTTATTCACTTAGCTTAACACCCTTCTTTAAGACGTACGAGCTCAGAGGTTATGTAGTTGATATTTACTAGTGATATATTCCCAATTTGGTAATGCGGCATGCTAAGTGCTGCTGATCATTTGTTGATCGAAGCATGGCTTTTGTGAAAATGTAGCTTTATGGACGAGACTTCGTCGAACCTCACAACCCGAAAATGGTCAAAATAGGAAGGATGAGGCAAGGTTACGAGGGTCGTGCCCTTTAGGGTATGTACATTTCCTTCTAGATAAAAAGTGATATCATGGTATGGAGCCCAGATATTTAACTTATGCGGTTGTTGTAGTTTGTTGGTATTGAGAGCTCTCGGATAAAGGTCAGTGACGACCTGGGGATGACATACTCGTGTCAGTAGTTATCTAGTTACAGGAGTAACTCGGCCTTGTGTTGGAAGAGAGCCAGTTAGGTTCTCGAGGCGTCCCTCCAGAGGCGTACCCATTCGGTGAAGGATGTTCCTTAGCCTGACCATTTGTTGAAAATCCAAACAAAACAATACGAGCCCTTTACGATTGCAATTGTTTAACCTACCACCTCAAGTGGTAGCTATAGCAAGCATAATATAATGGTACCTATGCTGGCGAAGATTAATTTTATACTTTCAAAATGTTTTCTACACTATTCACTAATAATGATATCAAAAGGATTCTGCGTATCAAGCATGTTTGACTATCATAAGGAGAAATCTCCCCCAAGTGTGCGATTGCATTGTATGTGTGCCTGGAGGCCTTATGGTAGTTTCATTTTCCAAAAAGCATAGCGGATTTCATTTTAATTCTTTTTGATTGTTTTGTTCAAACAACTGTTTTTGATTGCTCACACCAGTCCCGTGACTGACCTGGAGTTTACTGTTTCCTTTCTAAACTCTGGATGCCCATAATTTTCCACACGGGCAGCCTAGAGTCAGGTTTTAAGATAGTCAGATAGTAGGTGTAGCTTTTGTAAATCTTCGAAATCTTTCGATTTTGGCGATCACATTGTGGACCATATTTGCTATAAGTTCAACATGATGACGGTTCGAGCTTCTTGGTTTGGTGTTTTGGAGCTTTGGCATTGAAGATATTATCTTTCCGCTACTGTTGCTACTTTGTTTTTCCACTATTGTGTATCTCTGATATGTGTTGATCATTTCATTTGTATCACTATTGCATCAAATGTTGTGTATCAATTAAATTATTCATTTTGTTTTCGCTGTGTTGTTATCACCTGATGTTGTTATAAGCTCCGGGGAACCAGACTCAACGTTTGAATCTGCAACATTCGAGTACGGGTGATGTATTTCGGTGTCGATTTTCGAAGGTTGAGTCAGGGTCGTTAAATCAACGATGAAATTCCAACCAAGAATGGTGTGGGGATAACTCAAGTAGAATAGGGGCTTGGCTGCAAGTGCTACATCATCGAGTTGAAAGGGGCGAGGTGAGTTGCCGAATAGTTTGGGAAATCAGGAATGTTGGCACCAAGATTCGTAGGACCATTTCCTATTATAGAGAGTATCGGGAAACTCGCATATAGTGTAGAGTTACCAAATATTTTGGCAAGAGTCCATTACGTTTTCCATATTTCTCATCTAAGGAAGTGTGTTAGAGACCCAAAGACTACTATTGCACCGACTATGTTAGATGATTTAGTAGTAGAGCTGGACTTGACTATAGTTAGAAAGCCAATTCATATAGTCGTGAGAGATGAGAAGAGGCTTAGGAACATGAAAGTTAGATTAGTGAAAGTCCAATGAAGCGACAATGAGAGAGACTATACTTGGGAGACCAAGAGCAGGACTAGAGACGCTTATCCTGATTTGTTTGATGGTATGTCTTACCTTTATGATTGATTTGTTATGTACCTTATCGTAATTTCGACGATGAAATTCTTTAAGAAGGCGATTCTGTAATGTCCCCAATTTTTTTTCAACATTATTTAGTTATTTAATTAGCTAAATAAAATAAAATAATGTGATGATTAGGAGATAGAGATTTGTGATTAATAAAGGGTAGTCGTGCCATATACAAATGAACTAAAGAATCAAAATTTTAAGGCAATATAGAAATATGACATATCGTTATACCCTAAACCCTCATACCATCGTTCATTTCATAATCCAAAATTTAAAATTGAAGTCGACCACCATTAGCAAGAATAAGGGGAAGAAAAGCTAAAGGAAGAAGACTAATCAATTCAAATCCATTCAAATCTCAAATCCTTTTTCTCAAAACTAAGTTGAATAATGACTACATCTCATATTTCTCAATTATTTTTGGTTTTAAGGTTAATCCGAACTATTTTTGCAAAGTTTAGCCATGTTTTTAAACGATTAAATGTTTATATATGCTTGTTGATGATTTATGCTTATTCATATAGGTTTTATGATATGTTTTGATGTAAAACCCCTATTAAATGACATCCAAATGCCTTGCGAATTAAGATTTAGATCAGAAATGATATTTTAGTGATGGATTTGAATTTTCATAATTTTCTGAATTAACGTGTTCATATTAATTTTCTAGTGAAGAAAATGATTATTTGGGTTTAAAATAATTTACGACTAAATTATTTATGTTTTGGGTCTTAAATTATTATATGTTAGAAAACATAGTAAAAATGATTTTTTGGAATTTTTATAGAATTTTTCCTATGTGTTTTAATAGATTTATAAAATTATTTAAGGTATGCAACTTAAATGTTTTATATATTTATAAAAGGAGAAGGGGTACTTTGTAACTTAATTAAATTGTTTTTTTGAAATACTAGCAGCATTTTTAGAAAAGAAAATTAGTAACCAATAATATTTTGACAAACAAGGCAGGTTAGTCAAAAAGAATTACTTAAAAAGGTTAAAAATAAGTTTAAACATGTATTTTTTTACATGTTTCACCACTTTTGGCACCTAGCTTTCTACCGCGTTCCTCCGCCACCGTCACCATCGAAACCGATGCGCATGGCATTAAAGACTTGGTGCGTAGCAAAGTGGAAATAGGCGGAAGGTATTGGGTCGAAACCAGGGGTTCCGATGGGGTCGATGCGCTACTTTGCTTTCAAATGATAATATGCCTACTTTGCTTTCAAAGGAAGTGCTTTCGGCCTGGTTGGCTTTTGGCTGGCTGAAAATGTCTTAAAGGAAAGGTTTCGAATATGTTGCGCCCTTCGTTTTAAGTAAAAGCTTTCGAAGGGGTCGAAACTCCTAGCTGCCGCTTTTCTACCTTTCGAAGTCAATGGTTTCGGAAGGTATACTTTGTTTTAAAATCCAAGCCACTTCTCCAATGCTTTCGGAAGGATTGGTTTTGACATCATCACTTCTTTACTTAGGAATAGCTTTCGAAAGAGTGCATTCGACTTAAATGTTTTACAAACCTTTTGCTTTGTCGAAGGTACAACCCAAAGGTTTCGAAGAAGATAGATTCAAAAGATTTTGAAAGGTTTCCACATGTTTTAAATTGAAACCCAAATGCTTTCGAAAGATTTGCTATTTGTAAAGGTTTTGATGCTTTTAAAAGGTTCTAAAGAAAGGTTTCGAAGGGGTGGTTCCCCAATTGTTTCGAAGGGTTTTAGCGGAAAGGTTTTTCCAATGATTTTGAAAGGCAAAGTTAAAGGTTTCAAAGACAGGATGTCTAAGTTTTTAAAGCTTTCGAAGGAAAGATTTTTGAATGGTTTCCAAAGGAATATTATGAATGGTTTCGAAAGGAATGTTTCGGCCTTTCGACCTAGGTTATAAAGAAGGTTTACTTGGTTCCGAAAGGGGTACTTCAATGGATTCGAAAGGGGAACTTTCAAAGGTATAAATGTTTTCATCAACATGGATTTGAGTAAAGTATATGTATAACATGGCAAGATGATTTGAGTAAAGCATACAGCCTATATTTTACTTGTTTAGGTTTGCTTTAAATGTATAAATCATTTTGAGAAGAAAAGGTTTTCAAGGACAATTTAAGGAAAGAATACCCTAAGTAAAATGATTAGATATTTGTATACTAGATGGGACTGTTATAGGGTCTTGCCCTATACATTAGCTATTAGCCCCAACTAATTTAGTCCAAAATTACGGTGTATAGGGCTTCGTCACAGGTAAGACTAAAATGATGTTACACACAGAGAAATATATATATATATAGAGTGGTAGGTTATTGGTGTGGTAGGTTATTGGTGAGCCAACAAAACCATTAGGATCAGGTTACCCTGGGAGAAGATAAGTTAGGGACAGACCGTCCAGAAGAGGAGTATCTAAAAGGTGTTAGATTATTTGTTTATGTATTGTCTGGTAGGCTCGAGTGAGCCAAAGGCTAGTAGTTAGCCAACAAAACTATAGTGTTCGGACAGATAGTTTATTTGTTATTTGACATGCAAGTTTACATGATATTGCATTACAGTTTTAACCAGTTTTGGTTGCAGGATTATGATTTGCAAAGGATATGATATGTTTTAAAGGGATATTAGTAAGGGGAAACCCGTTTCGCTAAGCGGTGTAGTCTCTTTTAATATCAAATAACCGAGATATAGAGTACTGGTCACACTAGATTTTATGTCTAACTCAAAGTTTATGTTTTTCCCCTTAAACTCTCTAGTGCTCAAAATTGATCTGATTATGCTGAGGGTTGAGGATTTTCAAGGTTTAGTTGGTTGGCGAAAAAAGATTCCAAAGATGAGCAGGTGGCTGACGGTTAGCTATTAGGAGTTGTTGTTTTATTTTGTTTGATTCTTCTGTGTTATATTAAGTCAGTTATGAGTATATAGTACTTTGGTCAACTTAGGGAGCATCTTCATATGTCACTCTTGGCATATTTATGTAATAATTAGATTTTATTTGAACTTGGGAAACTTTTGGGATTATGTTACTTGGATATGAAATGTTGTTTTGAAATGTAATCAGAAAATTGTTTTAATCTGTGATGATTTTATTTCATATTCAAGTGCTTCTGATATTATAGATACCATTAACATCACCTTATTTAGTCACAGAAAGTTCATACTATGGATGACTGCCACATCTATAGAGCTTAGCTTCATACCTTCAGATAGGGGATGTTAAAGATGTGACCACTTAGAGTTTGAAATGTTAGGTCATCTATTTGCTTGCAGTTTGCATTTATTTGATTTCATAGGGTTTGGAATTATTTTGGGTATGGATTAGTTAAGTAAGTATGATGCTAGGATATTTTTCCATAATAGGAAAATATCACTTAGACACCCTAGTTGTAGTGATCGGATTATATACTCCGTAGAAAACCCTAGTTTTGAGGTTAATGCTTTGTTGGGTGTTATGGAGGAAGTAGACGAGTTAAATCATGTTTTCATTGTTAGAGAATTCGCAGATGCCTTTGAGTCCATGATAGGACTACCACTGAAATGAGCCATTGAGTTTCGAATAGATTTAGTACCAGGAGTAGAAGCAGTAAGCAGACCACCAAGTAAAATGACATCTATCGAGATGAAGGAGTTAAAGGTGCAGTTGGTTGATTTAGAAGGTAAGAATTTTATCATACCAAGCAGTTCGCATTAGGGAGTAGCTGCAGTGTTTGCGAGAAAATCAAACAGATCATTAAGGTTTTGTATAAATTATCGTAAGTTGAACAAGAAGACGATAAAGAACTGATATCTATTACTTAGAATTGACGATTTATTTAATCAGTTGAGTGGAGCCAAGGTATTTTCCTAGTTGGATTTGGCCACAGTGTTCCATCATCTTACAGTAGCAAAGGATAGTATTCATTTGACGACATTTAGGACCAGATGTGGATCGTACGAATGGTTATTGAAGCCATTCGAACTAACTAATACACCAGCATTCTTCGTGGACTTGACGAACATAATCTTTTGAGAATATCGGGATAGAATTGTGTTAGTATTCATAGACGACATTTTAGTATACTCTAAGTATGAAAGAGAACATGAAGTTCATCTTAGAGTGGTGCTTGAGATGTTAAGGTAGCATCAACTGAAAGCGAAATTTTCGAAGTGTCATTTCTGGAAGAAGGAAGCAAAATTTCTTGGTCATGTAGTCTTAGAGAAGGGTTTGTTTGTAGATCCGGCTAAAGTCGAAGCAGTGAATAGTTGGAAGAGACCCGAGACAGTGATTGAGATGGAAAGTTTTCTTGGATTAGCTGGTTGCTATCGGAGATTCATTAAGGATTTTTAACGGACAGCGGCACCAATGACTAAGCTAACTCGAAAAGATGCGAAATTTTTCTGGATTGATAAGTGTAAGGAGGCATTCCAAAAACTGAAACACTTATTGACTAATGGACCTGTGTTATTTGTTACAGAAGGGAATCGAGACTTAGTGTTGGACATGGATGCATGTGGAACGGGGTTAGGAGCTGTATTGATGCAAAGAGGTAAAGTGATTGCTTACGCTTCTTGACAGCTCAGACCGCACGAGGTTAGATATCCAACTCATGATTTGGAATTAGGTGTAGTAATTTTCGCATTGAAGGTGTGGAGACATTATCTTTTGGGAGAGAGGTTCGAGTTGTATATGGATCATAAGTCGCTGAGATATTTAATCTCTCAAAAGGATTTGAATATGAGACAACAGAGTTGGTTAGAGTTTTTAGCCGCTTATGAGTTTGGAATCGAGTACACATCGGGAAAAGGCAATAAGTTGCAGATGCACTTAGCAGAAAACATCAGAATGTAGTATTAGCAATGATAACTGAGTGGAAAATTTTAGAAGCATTGACTACATGAAGAATGCAGTGGAGGTCTGAGGCTAGTTCTAGTAAAGAAACTGCGATGTTGTCGTGTTTAGGAGTTCGACCGATGATAATTGAAAGAATTGCTTCTAGGCAAGGAAGGATCCATTATTAGTTGAACGGATCAGGAATTTGATAATGGAACACGAAGCGATGAGTTGAAAGATTTCAGTCTTGACCATAATGGGTGGTTAAGGAAGAAAGGAAGACTTTATGTTCCGAATATGGGATACATTAGGGACGAAGTTCTTGGAGAATGCCATTGTTCGAAGTTCACTATTCATCCGGGGGAACTAAGATGTATCAGGATATGAAAAGGAGTTTCTTCTGGGAAGGTATGAAGAGAGATGTAGGCTTATGGGTGAGGTGGTGTTTAAACTGTCAACGGGTAAAAGCTGAACATCATAAATCGAGTGGGTTACTTTAGCCTTTGGATGTTCCAGTCTAGAATTGGGATTCTATCTTAATGGATTTTATAGATGGGTTGCCAAGGTCGAATCAAGGAAATGAAAGCCTATGGGTCATAATGGATAGGTTGACCAAGAGTGCCCATTTCATTCCAGTTAAGCCAACCATGACAACACCTGTTTTAGATAAATTGTTTATGAAGAACATAGTTAGACTGCATGAAATTCCTAATAGTATAATAAGTGATAACGATTCTTTAATTACTAACAAGTTCTAGAAGCGTCCGCAAGAGACATTAGGTACCAAGCTTAAGATGAGTATTGCAAACCATCCGAAAACTGATGGGCAAACGGAAAGAGTTAACAAAGTCCTAAAGGATTTCTTAAGAGCTTGTGTGCTAGATTTTGAAGGATCATGGGAAGACCATCTACACTTAGTCGAGTTTTCGTATAACAACAGTTATCGGACTAGTATAGGGATGACACTGTTTGAAGCTTTATAAGGAAGGACATGCAGATCACCCATTTTTTGGTTATAGACCAGGGATAAATTAATTCTTGGTCCGAAATTGGTTAAAGAAGCTGCAGAAAAAATTGAGCTAATTCGAGCTAGGATAAAGGAAGCTCGGTCTAGGCAGAAGAGTTATGCTGATAAAAGATGCAAAGACCTAGAGTTCTCAGTTGGAGATCATGTCTTCGTCAAGGTGTCACCGATGAAGGGTGTAATCAAATTTGGAAAGTCAAGAAAATTGGCACCAAGCTTTGTTGGACCATTTTCTATTATAGAAAGGATCAGGAAACTCGCGTATGGATTAAAGTTACCGAATAGTTTGACAGGAATCCATAATATTTTCATATTTCTTATCTAAAAAGTGTATTCAAGATCCAGAAACTACTATTACACCGACTTTGTTAGGTAATCGAGTAGTGGAAGTGGATATGGCTATAGTTAGAAAACCAGTTCGTATAGCTACGAGAGATGAGAAGAGACTAAGGAACAAGATAGTTAGATTTGTCAAAGTCCGGTGGAGTGACAACGAGAGAGACTGTACTTAGGAAACTGAAAGCAGGATTAGGGATACTTATCCTAACTTGTTTCATGGTATATTTTACCTTTATGTTTAATTGTTATGAGTACCTTATCGAAATTTCAAGGACGAAATTCATAAAGGAGGGGAGTCTATAATGACCCTAATTTTGACTAACATTATTTAGAAAATTTAATTTGGTAACTCAAATGAAATAATGTAGAAGGTTAAGGGATTGAGATTTGTTAATTAAAAGGGGTCGTGCCTTAATGAATGTATAAGCAAAAGAGAATTAAAAATGAATAAGGAGGAGGAATATGGTAAGGGAAAAATAGCAATAGTCCTTGTTCTTATACCCTGTACCCTTCTCTCCTTCATTTCTCACTCATTTCAACATTTACAAATAAAACAAATTCCAGTAAGCTCGGTCGGCCGCCATTAAGAAGAATTAAAAGAAGACAAGCCGGGAAACAAGTAGAAAGCTTGAATAAATTAATCAAAGGGAAAATCTCAACCTTCTTAACTCCAAGCCAAGGTGAATAATTATCTCATTTTTCATAATTATTTCGGTTATACAGTTTGACCCGAATTATTTTTTCAATTAATATGCCATGTTATGTTAATTTGAATGGATATATAAGCTTGTTCATGATTTATAGTGGTTCATATAGATTTTATGATAAGTTTAGATTGGAAAACCTATAAAATGACATCCAAATGATTTTCATTTTTGATATATAGTCGAAAACATTATTTTACAAGTGGGTTTCAAGTTTCATAATTTTCAAGTTATTATGGATGTATTATGAATTTTCTATGAAAGAAAATAGTTAATATTGGGTTTAAATTATTTAAGGTAATTATATATTAATTTTGGGTCTGAGATTTATATATGTTAGAAAACATATAAAAAGTGAATTATGGCAATTTTTGGGGAATTTTCCTAAGTGTTTTTATTATGGTTATAAAATTATTTAAGTTAAGAGACTTAAATGTTTTATATGTTTGTCAAGGAGATGAGCTTATATGTTAAAATGTTTTAATTGATAATCTTGAATTCGACAGCCTTGTAGAAAAAGATTTGATAAAGAAATGGCAACTAATTACATTTGACAAATAAAGTAGGTTAGGAAAAAAGATTATTTTTTTGAAAGGCTAAAAACCAGCTTTGCTTGGAATTACCACCTCGCCATTTCCATCTGCTATCTTTCGACACCATATCTTCGCTTTCGAACCCATTCGAAAGCGATGCACATGGTATCAAGCAATTGATACGTAGTGCATTGGAGAAAGGCGGAAGGGACCGTGTCGAAACCATGCTTTCGAAGGGGTATAAGTTTTTCTTGTAAACTTTCGAATCCACTACCTATCGTTGCTTCTAAAGAGCTTTCGAAGGGGCACTTTCAACTTGTCTTTATTCTAAAAGAATTGCCTTTGTTTAAAAAAGAGCTTTCGAATGAGTTGCCTCTTATTTATATTCTAAAAGAAGCTTTCAAAAGGATAGCCGCTGTTGAACTTATTCATAACTCATGCTGCCGCATTCTTACCTTTCGCACTTGTTAAGGCCGATTTTCTTTATAACATTAAAGTAATGTATTTGAAAGGGTTCTTTTGCCTTTTACTTTAAAGCCACCTTCTCAATGTTTTCAAAAGGGACATATAGTAGCTTTCAAATGGTTTTAGAAGCAATGGTTTCGAAAGAGTGGGTTTCGAAACTATCCTCTTTATGACGACCCGCAAATCCGTACCCTTCGAATCGACAATAAACCACACATGCCCGACCAAAAAAGCACAGACTGACGGAAAGTCAAGAGAAAGAAAAGAAGAGAGAAGAAGAGAAGAGAAGAAAGAGAGAAGATAGAACCAAACAGAACAATATAGAATCTCACATCGCAGCGGAAAATATATAATATCATAACAATGATCTTTACAAAACAGAAACTGTGTATATATACACATCAATCAAAGTTCAACAATCAATCAATAGTTATCAGCCTAAACAGTTATAATAACCTACCCTCACAATTGCCGATAATATGCAACAACAAACAAAGCACAGTGGATATCAAAATAAGTATGTGTATACGAAAATGAAGATCTCCAGCTCTCCTGCTGAAGGTCCAAAAGCACCAAAGCATAACCTGTAAATATACTCGGTCTGACCCGAGCATTGAAAGGGAGGAAAGTCCGAATCAGTCTGGTAAACTAGTGTGAGAAACACACTCAACTGAATTTATTAAATTACCAAAACTTTTCCTTTATCAAAACAAAAGTATCTTATAAGACACGCCCACACATAAAAACGGACATGTTTTTACCTTACAATAACTAGAACATTTCTTTCATATCGAATCCTCTATATTATACTAGTGTCTAGTATATACAAATAATATTAATCATAGTTGAAATGGTTACCCATATAGCATTTCGAGGCTATTCATTACGCCTTTACAAACAAAATCGCAACTCGTAGTGGGTTTTGGATTTCCTTACAAATGACCAGGTGAAGGGGCTACCTTCCGGCAGTACATCTCTAGAAGAATGTACCGAGAAACCATCACAAAGTTTCTCTACCAACACAAGACCAGACCACCTCTATAACTAGATGGTACCGAATATGTCATCCTCCGGTCGTTACCGACCTTACCGAGGGCCCTCTAGCATACAAACCACAATAATCAGATATACGACG
The DNA here is from genome assembly GCA_030765085.1 of Allium cepa. Taxonomy (NCBI): domain Eukaryota; kingdom Viridiplantae; phylum Streptophyta; class Magnoliopsida; order Asparagales; family Amaryllidaceae; genus Allium; species Allium cepa. Next base: position 584,081,106 of record CM060940.1, read on the forward strand.
TCATAGCGTGCAAAGATATAAAGAGGATGATCATATCCTAATAGGAATGACCCACTTAGCCATGCTGCATCTAACCCTGTTTTGGTCATTTTTGGTTGATGAGGCTTGATGAGGTAACGATTACCTTTCACAATCACATATCTCAACACTTAGAATGCCACATGGCCATTTCGGTTGACTACTACTTGCCTTCCACAAAAATACAACCCTTAAGCTCATACGTCTCAAGGAGGACGTTAAGCAAAAAGAAGTTGCCTTCTCCGCCACCACTGATGTACGTTTGTAAAAACCAATGTACGTAATCTATAGAAATGCAATGTCGGGACAAACATCCATACAAGTTGTCCAGGAGCAGGACAAACCAAAGGTACTTTCATACCACATCCGGTTGGGAAATCCCTAGGATTAGTAGCGAATAGTCCTCGTATTGGATATTTCATAAATGAAGAGACCACTGCTACTGGATTTATATTGGGATTTTAACCCCAAACGATCAACAAGCAGTCCCCCACTATGAAACTCCGAAAATCAATATCATCACACGCAACATGTACAATCGTCACATATACGTTGGTCCGAAGTGGTTTTCAGATAAATCTGATCCCGGTCTCTTCGCACCAACAACGCAAAAGCGTTTCTCAACCTCACACAGAAACTAAGTCTCGTAGACTTATCACGTCTCGAACTTTCAACTTGCTATCCTTCGGGCCAAGAAGGAAGCTCGATAGATTGGAGTAATACTCCGCACTATACGAATCAACATCCTCGACACAAACGATAATCAAGCCTACACAGAAGAAATGTACTAAGTGTATGACTGAATAGTTCCCACGTCAAGTCGAGGAACTAAAATTTGGCCAAGTTTGACAGTCGGTTATTTAACTATCAAAACAAACAAACAGATATTCAGCACCATAACAATCACTGGGCCCTTTTAATTAATCTTTTATTAATTAAATCACTTGCCAAATATTCACTTCAAATTATCTTTAAAAAGATTTATTCTCAAACCATTTCAACTTTTCAACATTGGAAAACATTTCCATATACTTATTTAATAATAAGTAATTCACAAATCTATTTATTTTCAACACTTAGAAAATATTTCATATACTTAAATCAGAATTAAGTATATATTTTATTCTTTAAGGAAACCATTCTCTTTGAACTTCTTTTATTTGGGTCAAAACGAATGTTGCGTAAAACATCGTTATGACAATCCAAAATCACTGGTATAGGCATTCAAAAATAAAATAGATATATAAATCCCAAATACTATACAAAAACATTTCCCTCCGGAAATCATTTACTATAACAGCAGTGTTATAGTCCATCATTTCCTTACTTCTCGAAAACGTCTATTTCAACAATGAATGTTGAAATCTATGGTTTCGATATTTAACACATTTTAAAACATCTTTAAACCATTTAACTCCATTTTAAAATATCACTTTCCAAAACATTTATTTAATATATTATTCACTGTCCAAAATTGTGAATATAAATCGTTTACCAAATCCAATACTTCTACACATTTTATGTAAAGGATAATCCATTGTCCAAAATCGTGGATATAATTCCCAACCAAATTTAATATTATTTCAACATTTAATTTAAAGGATAATTCACTGTCCAAAATCATGAATATATCTCCTATACCAAATTCATTGCTATTTCACATTTTTATTAAAGAATTATCCACTGTCCAAAATCGTGGATACATCTTCTTTAATAAACTTCTATATTTAACTTGTCAAAATCAATTGATTTCGGATTTATAAAACAATGTTTATAAATCAAATTTATATTTTACAAAAACTTCAACTTATAAAATCACTTTATTAAGCAATTCCATTTATAACTCAATTACATGCCAAAATCCAAATTATAAGTTATCATTTATTTACAAAATCATTTATTTTATAACTTCACAAATTATAGATCTTACTACTTATAAGATTCATTTATAACTCCATTTTAACATTTATAAAAACTCCATTAAAATTCCATTAATCTGATTTATAAAAATTCAATTTTATAAATCTTATTTATAAACCATTTATATTAGTCAACAATCTCAATTTAAACCATTTCACAAAATCATTAACTCCATATTTCACAAAAACCACATTTCAATTATATTTCCCAAAACATCATAATTTTTTTAACATAAAAATTATTACATTTATTTATTCAAAATAAATCAATTCTTAACGATTCAAAAATTCAATAAAACATTTATTTTCAAAATTACTTTTAAAATTCTTTTAAATTCAAAATCGTTACTTTAACATTTTTAAAACTCCAAAATAGGCCCAATGCTGCAACATCACTAAATACAACAATCGCAGCATCCAAAATATCATATATAATATGATAACAACATATATCAAAATATCTGTAAATAAATCAATACGGGTGAGGAATCCAGTTGGATCCCTCCAACCTGTCACCTGCAACAAATATACATACTAGAATATGTGTACAATGTCCGCTTCAAGGCAGACGCGTGTATAAAGGGTCATCCGCTCACACACGGGAACGTATAGGGTCATCTACTCCACTAGGCAGTTATATATCCAAATATCAATCAATATATCATATATCATCCAAAAAATCATCAATCAACATAAATAACATTTATTCTCACTTATATAAAAATATCAGTGAGTCAGAAAGAGTGAGTTGTACTCACATTGTCTCCAACAACATTGTAGTGTTTTATTGCGAATAAAATTAAACGATCGTTTAATTTTATCCAAAATTCACACTAGCTCCAATAAACTCCAATCCAGCTCCATCGCGTAGTATTCGCGAATATAAACCCAATGCAATTTGTTTCGTGCAAAACGGACCTCGTATGAAAAAGTTATGGTGTTTTAAAGTTTGCACGAATTAATATATATATAATTTACAAATCTATTTTTATTTTTTTAACCTTAAACTCATCACGACCCTTGATTTCCTGAGCAACCATATCTGGCCACCGAACTTGCTTCTTCCCTAACGCACGAACCAGGTCATGAAAACCCATAGCCTCCCCCCTCTCGCGAATTATCGTGACACCATCGAAGACCTCAACGTTGATCGAGCTCCACCATTTTGTGCGCCATCACGAGCTCCTCCTTCGACGTTAAAGATGTGCAGCTCGGCCATCCATAGTCCTCGAAAAACGCACGTGACTACAGCAACTTTGAGCAAAGATTGACGTCGATCCGTAGCTCGAAACCCAATCTCGACCGTTGGATTTGAAGTTCACGACGTTGTCTACAACTTTGTAGTTGAAACATTTTCGAATAGATCGATGGACTTGAAGATAATTGAGGAGAAACGAAATGAAATTCTGGCCATTAACAGTAAAGTGGCGGCTAGGGTTAGTTTGCCCTAGGTTTTGAGAAAAAAAGAAAAAGTGGGGCTTTTATAGAAAATTTTTGTGCACTATTCATCCGAAAAATTTTCGAACTCGAAACGAAGCGTGTCGCCTGGCGTTTATAATGTTTTACTCCTATTCCGAATGCAATGGAATATATATCGGGAGCCAATTCAGTCGTATTTGAAAGATAGGTTTTCGAATCGACTATTTAAATTTAAAATTCACTTAAACTGATTTCCTACGCGTTTTAGCTTGTTCCGGACAAACCGTAAATCCGATTGACACGAAATTTGAAATCTTATAATAATTTATCATTACGGATCCAATGAAACTAGTTTCGTTGAAATCCGAGACTTTTTGAAAAATGGCTATTTTTACTCGTCAATTAAATATTAAAATATTCACTTTCTATAAATTAAATTTTAATTCAATTTTAAAAGTTCTCTAACATCATTCTAATTCAAATATAATTTAATTCAACTTTATACAACATTTTTATTCATTTTAAATCCAAATTTTAATTATTTACACAATTTCAAATATTAAACTAACAATTTAATTATCCAATTAAATGATTATATTGGAAATATAATCTATTCAGCTTCTAAACTTACTTCTGCACATTTAAAATCATTTAAATATAAAAATTTCAAATGACAGAAATTCTGGGTCGTTACATGCTCCCCTACTTAAAAGAATTTCGTCCCCGAAATTACCAAGTAAGAAAAAGTCACAAAATCCATTGAAATTTCAAAACAATTCATTCAAATTAGACTACCAATAGTTTAAATCTTTTAACTTTTTTCAAAAATCATTAGTTAAACTTCTTATAAAAACTTTTCAAAGTTTTCAAATCCATTTATAGTTATCTTTTCAAACCAACTAATATCATTTAACTTTTCAACTCAAGTCAAAATTTAGATATCAAAATTTTTCCCAAAATTCACAAAAAATTTCTATTGCCTTAAATTTTCAAAGAATTTTGCCATAGTCTCCTTTGCACGGTTCGATCCAAAAAAATAACAATATATATATCACAAAGATACATCTCATCATCTAGGATGAGGCATCCCGAAGGAAAAAAAGTGTAAAAGTACGATATGTAATCCGAGATATGTACCTTATGTATTATTAGCAAGCATATACGGCTAACATAGCACGAAAGCGAGCTCCAAATGCGAAGCAAGCGCAATCCGCACTACTAAACACTCGACAATAATGAGAAACATGCATATATGAAAATAATATCAACATATACCAACAACTATATATGCCAAAATAGCAAATGCAATCAAAAGCAACAAATTCAACCATCAAACAACTATCATCCAACTAACATCCAACAACTCCATAACCAAATCAATATAAATTCACTTCTCATTAATATTTACTAAATTGGTTTTCAATTTATTCACATTTGAATAATTAACAATTGAATTTTACTAACATTCATTCATAATTCATTTTCAATTAGTTTACATTCACTAATTCATATTCCAATTTGTTCACTTCCAATTCAATTATTTCAATTCTATTCAATTCACAACTTCTTAACAATAACATTTCTAATGCTGATTCATTATACATTTCATGTTGAATTTCATTATATAACTCAAGTCCATATTCATCTAATTCACTTTACTAATTTACTTCGATACCAAAATCAACTTTATTCAATATTACTTAAGTTATATTTCATTTCAACTTCATTTACATGTTCTTTCACTATACAACTTAAGTTCACTTCTACTTTAATTCAAATTCTATTTTATTTAACTCTTACTTAAGTTAAATTCATATCACTACTCCAAATTTTATTTTGCTTAACAAAATGTTTAACCATTTTAACAACTAGTTTTACTTACATTTTCTCACTTTATAAGTTGTAAATCTTATTTATCTAAACTTCCAAATTCATATTATATAATCACTTATCTTTTTAAGTTTAATTTCCATTTCAATAACTTATCTAATCTGGTTCAAATTATTTAACCTTCCTTAGTTACATTTCAAATCATATATCTTTATTATGCTAACTCACATTTATTCAACTTTACTAAAGCTAAAATTTTATTTCGTATTACAAATCCAAAACTTATTTTACATACATTTATCAATTACACTTGGATTTTAAATCAAATTTGTTAATCAAAACAAAACTTCAATTTCAATTTACTATTGGTAGCAAATCCATCACACAGAAACTCGAAAATGATACTGATGATGCTGCAGTCATCACCCTTATTATTTTCCAACAACAGTAGTGAATTCAGTGCTTTATATTCTTTTAAAAATCCTTTTTTATTTATATAAACCACATTTACAAATATTTTACTTATTTAATTTAATTTATTTTCTATTTATAATAATATAACCCCTTTAACTTTGAAAAAAACTTTCAGATCAACAGACTTCAAAATTTTCAAATTCTTAGTTTTAGTCCATTTTTATTTGTAACTCATATTTATAAATATACTCATGCTGTTTCCTTTCCTATATATAAGATTATTTCACAATTGTAAATCATATTAATTATAATTCCATACTTATAATTCTTTTGCTCATATAATTTATTCACTTACAATTGTTGTCTTTATTTAGATTATTCAACCAGATTTTATTAACTTATATATATTTTTACATTTTAAACAACCAAATAATCAATTTATATACACTTTATTAATTCCTGAAAAATTATTCCTTTATATTTAAAATATAATAGAGGTAAAATTATTTCATTTACCCAATTTAAAATGATACTATGTCAACTTGCCTCATTTAAGTGTTTGGAAATCCCTATCGATAATATGGCGTCCCACATACCAACCAGAATTTACAAACAGCTCAACGGATAAGCAAACACAATATAAAACATTTTATATTCACTAACAAATACGCGCTCATATATAATACACTCAACTCAATCTAGGGTGCTACTGTCCTTATTTATACGGAGTACACATCAAAGCTTAGGAATATGCAAAATCTCTGATACCAGCTGTGACGGGATGCAACCAGTGGGTAATACCCACCGTAACCCACACTGATACCTCGCGCCGTGCTTTTACAGCCAGCCTCTCGACTACAACCAACCCTTTCACTATAGGGACATGTAGGGGCAAAAGTCATCCGTTCGCTACCTAACAAGAAACGAGAACCCCCATCAGGCTGAACATAATCAAGCAAAACCGATGTAGTAATCTATAGAAATGCAATGTCAGGACAAACATCCATACAAGTTGTCCAGGAACAGGACAAAGTGAAGGTACTTTCCTACCACATCCGATCGGGAAATCCCTAGGATTAGTAGCGAATAGTCCTCGCATGGATATTTCATAAATGAAGAGACCACTGCTACTGGATGTATATTGGAATTTTAACCCCAAACGATCAACAAGCTTTCCCCCACTCTGAAACTCCGAAAATCAATAGCATCACAAGCAACCTGTACAATCTTCGCATGTACGTTGGTTCGAAGTGGTTTTTAGATAAATCTGATCCCGGTCTCTTCGCACCAACAATGCAAAAGTGTTTCTCAACCTCACACAGAAACTAAGTCTCGTAGACTTATCACGTCTCCAACTTTCAACTTGCTATCCTTCGGGCCAGAAAGAAGCTCAATAGATTGAAGTAATACTCCGCACTATACGAATCAACATCCTCAACACAAATGATAATCAAGCCTACACAGAAGGCACCTTACTAAGTATACGACTACATCAAGTCGAGGAACTAAAATTTGGCCAAGTTTGACAGTCGGTTATTTAACTATCAAAACAAACAAACAAATATTCAACACCATAACAATCACTGGGCCCTTTTAATTAATCTTTTATTAATTAAATCACTTGCCAAATATTCACTTCAATTTATCTTTAAAAAGATATATTCTCAAACCATTTCAACTTTTCAACATTGAAAAACATTTCCATATACTTATTTAATAATAAGTAATTCATAAATCTATTTATTTTCAACACTTAGAAAATATTTTATATACTTAAATCAGGATTAAGTATATATTTTATTCTTTAAGGAAACCGTTCTCTTTAAACATCTTTTATTTGGGTCAAAAAGAATGTTAGGTAAAACATCGTTACGACAACCCAAAATCATTAGTATAGGGATTCAAAAATAAAATAGATATATAAATCCCAAATACTATACAAAAACATTTCCTTCTGGAAATCATTTACTATAACAACAGTGTTATAGTCCATCATTTCCTTACATCTCGAAAATGTCTATTTCAACAATGAATGTTGAAATCTGTGGTTTCGATATTTAACACATTTTAAAACATCTTTGAACCATTTAACTCCATTTTAAAATATCACTTTGCAAAAATTTCTTTAGTATATTATTCACTATCCAAAATCATGAATATAAATCGTTTACCAAATCCAATACTTCTACACATTTTATTTAAAGGATAATCCACTGTACAAAATTGGGAATATAATTCCCAACCAAATTTAATATTATTTCAACATTTAATTTAAAGGATAATTCACTGTCCAAAATCATGAATATATCTCCTATACCAAATTCATTGCTATTTCACATTTTTATTAAATAATTATCCACTGTCCAAAATCGTGGATATATCTTCTTTAATAAACTTCTATATTTAACTTGTCAAAATCAATTGATTTCGGATTTGTAAAACAATGTTTATAAATCAAATTTATATTTTACAAAAACTTCAACTTATAAAATCACTTTATTAAGCAATTCTGCTTATAACTCAATTACATGCCAAAATCCAAATTATAAGTTAAATACTTATAATTCATTTATTTACAAAATCATTTATTTTATAACTTCACAAATTATAGATCTTATTACTTATAAGGTTCATTTATAACTCCATTTTAACATTTATAAAAACTCCATTAAAATTCCATTATTCTGATTTATAGAAATTCAATTTTATAAATATTCTTTATAAACCATTTATATTAGTCAACAATCTCAATTTAAACCATTTCACAAAATCATTAACTCCATATTTCACAAAAATCACCTTTCAATTATATTTCCCAAAACATCATAATTTTTATAACATAAAAATTATCACATTTATTTGCTCAAAATAAATCATTCTTAACGATTCAAAAATTCAATAACATTTATTTTCAAAATCACTTTTAAAATTCTTTTAAATTAGAAATTGTTACTTTAACATTTTAAAACTCCAAAATAGGCCCAATGCTGCAATAGCACTAAATACAACAATCACGGCATCCAAAATATCATATATAATAAGATAACAGTATATATCAAAATATATGTAAATAAATCAACACGGGTGAGGAATCCAGTTGGATGCTTCCAACCTGTCACCTGCAACAAATATACATATTAGAATATGTGTACAATGTCCGCTTCAAGGCAGACGCGCGTATAAAGTGTCATCCGCTCATACACGAGAACGTATAGGGTCATCTGCCCCACTAGGCATGTATATATCCAAATACCAATCAATATATCATATATCATCCAAAAGATCATCAATCAACATAAATAACATTTATTCTCACTTATATAAAAATATCAGTGAGTTAGAAAGAGTGAGATGTACTCACATTGTCTCCAATAACAGTTGTAGTGTTTTATTGCAAATAAAATTAAACGATCATTTAATTTTACCCAAAATTCACACTAGCTCCAATCCAGCTCCATCGCATAGTATTCGCGAATACGAACCCAACGCAATTCGTTTCGTACGAAACAGACCTCGTATAAAAAAGTTATGGTGTTTTAAAACTTGCACGAATTAATATATATATATATATAATTACAAATCTATTTTTATTTTTTTTAACCTTAAACTCATCTCGACCCTTGATTTCCTGAGCAACCAGATCTGGCCACCGAACTTGCTTTTTCCCTAACGCACGAACAGGTCGTGAAAACCCATAGCCGTCCCCCCCCCCCCCCTCTCGTGAATTATCGTGACACCATCGATGACCTAAACGTTGATCGAGCTCCACCATTTTGTGTGCCATCACGAGCTCCTCCTTCGATGTGAACGACGTGCAGCTCCGCCATCCATGGGCCTCGAAAAATGCACGTGACTACAGTGACTTTAAGCAAGGATTGACGTCGATCCGTAGCTCGAAACCCAATCTCGACCGTTGGATTTGAAGTTTTCGACGTTGTCTACAACTTTGTAGTTGAAACATTTTCGAATAGATCGATGGATTTGTAGACAAATTGAGGAGAAACGAAATGAAATTTTGGCCATTAATAGTAAAGTGGCGGCTAGGGTTAATTTGCCCTAGGTTTTGAGAAAAAAAGAAAAAGTGAGGGGCTTTTATAGAAAATATTCGTGCACTATTCATCCGAAAAAATTTCGAACTCGAAACGAAGCGTACCGCCTGGCGTTTATAACGTTTTACCACTATTTTGAATGCATTGGAATATATATCGAGAGCCGATTCGGTCATATTTGAAAGATAGGTTTTCGAATTGACTATTCAAATTTAAAATTCACTTAAACTGATTTCCTACGCGTTTTAGCTTGTCCCGGACAAACCGTAAATCCGATTGACACGAAATTTAAAATCCTACAATATTTTATCATTACGGATCCAATGAAACTGGTTTCGTAAAAATCCAAGACTGTTTGAAAAATGGCTATTTTTACTCGTCAATTAAATATTAAAATATTCAATTTCTAGAAATTAACTTTTAATTCAATTTCAAAAGTTCTCTAACATCATTCTAATTTAATTATAATTGAATTCAACTTTATACAACATTTTTATTCATTTTAAATCCAAATTTCAATTATTTACACAATTTCAAATATTAAACTAACAATTTAATTATCCAATTAAATCATTCTATTCGAAATATAATCTATTCAGCTTCTAAACTTACTTGTGCATATTTAAAATCAATTAAATATACGAATTTCAAATGACAGAAATTCTGGGTCGTTACACTCTTTCTTACATAGGATTAATGCTTTCGAAAGCAATGATTTCACCCAGTTTTCTATGATCCTATAGTTATATTATATGTTAAACCCAAATATTTCAAAAGGAACAGTTTTAAATAGTTTTGAAGATATGTTTCCACAAATTCATACTTGAGCCAAATACTTTCAAAAGGAACGTTTTAAGGATTTCAAAGGGAAAGGATTTTAATGTTTTCGGAAGGTATACTTTGAATGTTTCTAAAGGTATAGTTTAAGCATTCCGAAATGTTTGTTTTAAGTATTTTGAAAGAATGGTCTCCAACGCTTTCGAAAGACAAGTTTAAATGGTTTTGAACGGGAAATCATTTCGAAAGGCATATGTTCAATACATTCGAAAGGTATGTTTTGTCCTTTCGGCCTAGTATTTCAAGGTTGAAGTAGTTAACTTATTTTGAAAGGGGTACTTCTAATAAATTTGGAAGGGGCTGTTTAAGGTATTAAACAAAGATTATGAAGGTGTTGGTTTTGCCTTGTAGCCTAAAGCTTTCTAAGTTAAAAAGGAGGTTTTAACTTTTTGTGAAGGGATAGATAATCCCATTAATAAGATTTCATCAACATTTTTTATTGTAAAGCATATATAATGGCACACGTACTTCGAGTAAAGAAAAGAGTATGATTTCCTTATTTTATAAAGTTACTATTTCAGTGGTAAATCATTTACAAAGACTATTTACAGGGAAATGAAATTTGAATCGGGTAGTTAACCTTATGTTTACGACTCGGATATTAGAAGATCAGATATGACTGGTGTAGGGTCGCATCCTATACTTTAGCTAATAGACCCTAGCTAAAACAAGTCCAATATTCCAGTGTATAGGGCTTTGTCATAGATGGGACTAAAATAATGTTACAAATAAAAGGGAATATATAGAGAAAAGACAGGTTATTGCTGATACCGCAACACGATTAGGATCAGTTGACCCTGGAAGAAGACAGTTAGGGTAGATAACCCAGTATTGTGTCTAATTGAAGTTAGATTATTGATTATGTCTCGTAGGCCTGAGTCAGCCAATGGTTAATAGTTAGCCAAATATAACTATAGCGTGGACAGATAGTCCATTAATTTTCTGATTCTTATGCACATATGTATTTGCTATTACTGTTATAATTAGTTTGATTGCAGGATTTTGATTTGCAAAAGATAAGCCTTAAAAGGAGATTAGTGAGGGGAAACCATTCCGCTAAGCGGCGTAGTCTCACTTATTATCAGTAAATTAAGATGTAATAGTATTATCCACACCAGACTTTATTTCTAACTCGAATTTTATGTTTTCCCCTTAAACTTTAGGATGCTCAAAATTTGAGTTGAGTAGATTAAGAGTTAAGGACTTTTCAGGTTTAGTAGGTTGGATGAATATTCGAAGACATGCGGGAGGCAAAGCTACCTATGTTGGAGCTATTTAGTATTATTTCCGCTGTTCTGTAATTGTGATTGATATGTCTATCTAGTACTCCGATCATCTAAGGAGCATCTTCATATGCTGCTCCTGGCGTAATTTGTAATAATTATATTTGATCAAAACCTAGGAATTTTTTTGGGATTAAGTAACTAAATATGAAATATGGATTGAAATGTAATCCGATTTTTTTTGAAATATTTGTTTATTTTATTTCATGTTCACGTGCTTCTGATATTTTGGATACCATTAACGTTACCGTATTTTGTCACCGGAAGTTAATACTATAAATGACTGTAGCATCTATAGAGCTTTGCTTCGGGACTCAAGATAAGGGATGTTACAGCCATCATCGCCATTGATTACTTTACCAAATGGACTGAGGAAGTGCCATTAGTCACAATTACCATAAAAAGAAAGAAATTATCTTCATGGTTTGAAATATCATTTGTTGTTTTGGAGTTCCATAAGCAATTTTTACCAATAATGGGACCCAATTCGACAGTGTCGAGTTTAAAGATTTCTACCGCAGACATGGCATAGAGAAGAGATTTTATGTGGTGGTGCACCCTTAGGAGAATGGAAAATTTGGAATTTTGAACAAGGTTATCAAGTCTATTCTTAATAAGCGATTAAAAAGGCTAAGGAGAAGCAGGTCAATGAACTTCCACTGTCACTTTAGGTTTATTAGACAACCTACAAGTCAATGATTGGCTATTCTCCATTCGCCTTAGCCCAGGGATCATAAGCTATGATTCCTGTTGAAATGGAAGTACCCTCTCACCAAGTGATGCACTATAATCCACGGACAAATGAGCAACTCCTGCTGGAGTCTCTTGACAAGCTCGATAAGAAGCGTGATGATGCTGACTTAAGAGCAGATGTACACTAAAGCCGAGTCGCCCGATATTACAATACCAAGGCCTAGAATCAGAGCTTTGGAATTGATGACCTGGTTCTCAAACGTATATTCCCAGGCCCGTGGAACCTGGGCCCTAGTTGGGAAGGTCCGTATGCAATTGAACAAAAGCATAGAGATGGCATTTTCAAGCTAGCAACGGTGGACAGAATCTCACTCCTAAGGGCGTGGAATAGCGAACATTTATGACGCTATTCCTCTTAGAGATAAATTTATGCATAATTAATTAAATCAAGTAATGAGAAAGAACCAGGTATGCAGGTACTTGGAGATAGGTGCTGACTAAACTTTTATGGTCCATGATCTGACCATTGGATTTTAACCACTCTTTGCATCCAAAGATGAATGCTAGCTTACTCTTATCCTTGATGCAAGGGTCGGAATATAAACCTAAAAGGACGCGATCTGACCATCCATCTACCAATTCTTGTCCTTGATGTAGGGGAAAAAATATTAACCAAAAAAAGACGTGACTTGAACGTCCATTTTCTAACTTTTAACCTTGGAGCGGAGGCAGGAGTATAAACATTCAAAGGCTGAATGAGACTATTCGCCTCTACAGCTTATGACCAGAGTTTGGTAGAACACTCATATCTTGCTTGGAGCAGGTGAGACAAAAATCTATGCCCAAACTCAGGTGGGATCTCATAATAACATCGATACACGCCCTTCGTAGGCGCGATCTAAAGTAAACATCCTAGATGAGGATGTCCAAACTATGGCCTTAAGCAGTTATCTAAAATTAGCACCCGAAGTTTGGAGCGATCGAAGATCACTATCTTGGAAAAGGATTCCTAAGCCATAGTCCTAAGTGGTTAATCTCGACCAACACCCAAAGTCAGGCGCGATTCGAAACAAGAGCATTCAAACGTTTCCTAGAATGGTCAATGCTCTTGGTCCGAACCATGATCGATGCTTGGATGTAAGCATGATCGCATTTAAAGTTCCTTCAAAAGGAATGCTAAAATCACCTTTCTAGGTGATCGAGATTTGATAGGATTCTAGAATTTGATATGGTTACAAATAAATGCCCAGAGATTGGAACTTAGACGATCGTTTTATGTTCACAAAAAATTATGAAAGGCCAGCAAATCACATAATAGGATAATGACTTATTCTGACAATAACCATGAAAAGAAATAGATCGCGAATACATCAAGTGGAAAGCGCGTTTCTCAAATGTTTAGACAAGTTCACACAAAGATTGGACGAAAACAGAAGTCTTTGTTATTCACATTGAAAAAAGAACTTGGAAAGAAAAGTGCAAGTTTTATTTAAATTTGAACTAAAAATAAAAGCAAGGGTTGAACCCACACAAAGCCAGCCAAAGACCCCACTTTCCACACTAAAAATGAAAGATTGTTCCCAAACTTGGATCGGTACCAATCCAAGAACTTGGGTCGGTAACGAGTCTTGATCTTTCACAAAAAATGGATGATGGAAATGAGCTATCTATGCCACATAAGCATGTTCATATGTTTGAGATCCAACATGAGTGTGCATGTATGTATGTATGCGTGTACATATTCAACATATAGGGACTAGAGTCGAAGAAAAGCATATTCAAACCTGAACAATCCAGGAAGGAACCCATTCAAAATTATTAAGCTCTAAACGATAGTTCTATAGGATCTAATTAACCCTAGAGGGAGGGTGAATAGGGTTTACAAGAAAATTCATAGAAAAATATATAATAATCGCAGCATAGATAATAGAGAGTAAAATAAAAGCATAAATCGAACGACACAGATTTTACCCAGCTTTGGCAAACCTGCTTACTGTTGCCTCCAAGGTTTCTACTAGGAACTAAACAATCCGAGGCTTACAAACTTTGTAAACTCGCGACTCTCGCTCACCTGATTGTTCTAACCCTACGCTTAAACCTAGCCGCAACTCAGCTACTGTGTTGCGAATTCTTGAACTACGCCCCGTAGTTCGTACCTAGTTACACAACTAGAACATTATAAAGTTTTAAAATAAAAATACAACCATAAATTAAAAAAAATCCCTAATATAAATCATCCCTTGACATGATAAGAACACACGACCTATATTAAAAAATAATAGAGATAGATTGTAGCTTATACATTATTTCAAATAACTTGGTCGTTCTCCCTTTATCTTCATTGAAAATTAGGGCTTCATAATCGAAATCCCTCGCAAGAGATTTGAAATTCAAATTGTTCTCCTCCTTCACAGTTGCTCGTGAATTTTGATTTATAGTGTTTGATTTGTGTGGTTGCCTTCGAAAATCGAGTTGGATGTTGCTTTGAATTGCTATGTGATTTTCCCTATTTTGATTTTTTATTATGCTCGACTTTGATTCAAGTTTTGGATTTGTTTGTGATTTGTTCTAAGTAAGCTCCCTGAATTTTGGCTCGAACTCCAATGATCCGTTGATCATGATAATGGTTTAATTTGTAGGGATCGAAACCCTATTATTTCGTTCGTATATTTTGGTTTGAATTTTATAATATTCTAGTTCCCGCATTGATTTACAAATGGTTTGCTGATCTTTGACTTGTTCTTTATATACATGTTACCCATATATTTTGCATGAATTTTTGAACGAATTTTGACCCTTTGATCCTAATTTATGACTTGATCATTTGACTTTGAGATAAAAATGAGCTGATATATTAGCATCTATATTTTTGACCCAAATTCAGACTTGATTTTGATTTGTTGTATGCATGTGCTCTGTACCTTTCTCTGGCAATCCACATTGGTGTGATATTTTCATGCTTGGTTTGTGCCCTCTGGTTTATTTCATTTTATTTTTGCTGAGTCCATGCTCCATTGTTTGATCTCAGACAAGTCTATGTATATGTTGTCATGTTCAGTACTGCTGCACCTCTTAGACATATCCATGTATATGTTGTCATGTGCCCATGTGTACTTGCACATGTATCAGTGCATGTATACTTTGTGCACTCTGACTTATCACTTCAGACTATATTTCACTTGAACCCATTTGCCTCTAAACTCCTGTGCACTGTCGTGTATGTCTACATTTGCTCATTGATTTTGAAAATCATGCACATATTCATGTACATACATGCATATATATGCATTTATATATGTGTAATTGTGTAATGCATGTGTCGTATACATTTATATTTGATTTGTACATGTGCATTTGCACTTGTCCATGACATGGAATTGGAAAACGACCTTGTGACATTCATAGTTATACACTGTGTATATTACAAGTTGTTCGTGCACATATATTTAGTCCATATCAGAAAATATGAAAAGAAACAACTCAAATACCCGAGGCAAAAATAAATTGTAAATTCAATTTTATTTTTGCAATTTAAATTTGTTTCTTTTTCTAGTTTACTGTGTTATTTATTTGACAGGTATAACAGATGGTTGGACACCAGCTGAAGCAAGTCAAGATCAAGTATGTGAGTGTACGTAGTGAGGAATAATTATAAGCAAATTAAATAGTGACAATTGTTTTGTAATTGAAGTTGTATTGTAATTGAAAACGTGTAAATGTAGAGAGAGCTCAAATTTTTACTATTTGAATTTGTAATAAAATATTTGTTTGAATAAAGTATTTATTTAAATAATATTCCGAGCCATTTATTTTATTCAACAAATATTTATTTAATTCCGTGAAAAATAAAATAGTACAATAATAAATACATTTAAACGAATATATATATATATGTTTATTATCATCAAACAAAAATCATACACTATTATACTCTACAATCTCCCCCTTTTGATGATAACAAACGTATAACAAGATTTTGGGTTTAAGTAAATGTGTTCGATTGTGTGTTTAAGCTCCCCCTATATAGATGCCCCCTACAGCTAGATTCCCCTATACAGGTACATGTAGTTAAAAAAATGAAAAATTTACTTTTCAAAACACCTTTGAATAAAAACACTCAAATATTAGAGAGGGTATCACTCAACAACCAAAATCATAACCTTTCTCACCTTTTTTTTATCATCAAAAATAATAATAGTAATTGAAACATCTACGAATTTTGATTAAAAATATAAAATCAAATCAAGAGGGAAATATTAATTTCAAATTCCAATTAATCAAACAAAAATCATAATATCTTATTAATTAGAAACAAACTCCACTTTAGAGAAATGGTAGGATTATGGAAATTTATATAGTAATAGAGGTTTAGTATTTTCAATGAAGGAATAATTTATGAAATTTCCCCCTTTTTTAAAAAATATTATGTGAAAAAAATGTGAAGCACTTACTAACCATACATAACCATGAGGACTTTTAAATGAGGTTAGTAGTTACTTTTAAAAAAATGAATGTCAAGTATTTCTAACCATGCATTACCGTGAGGACTTTTAAATGAGATTAGAATACACTTGATATTTATCCTTTTCTTATATGTGTGTGTCCTATCCATGCACAATCGTAAGGAATTTAAAATGAGAATGGAAGCACACATATAGAAATTCAAGTAGTTCACCCATGCATAACCATAAAGACTTTTAAATGAGAGCGAATACTTTAGGATATAATTATTATTAAATTTTTTTTAAAATTTCCTTGTTTTGAAATACCAAATTCTGCACACTATACTAAATTATCGTGTATGGATTGAAAGAAAGGTGATAGAAATCGAAATGATCATGGAAAAAGTGCTAATCTAAAAATATTATAGAATTTGTTTAATTTTCATGACATTATAAAATTATACTTCCTCTTGTTATGAAATATAATTAATCACTATCCATCACTTTTCAAGTACTATAATAATTTTGATAAGTTCCAAGAAGTTTCAATTAGTCATCACTTATCTTTTCTAGAGTAAATCCTTTACTATTACGTCATTTCCAGAATCCCTAAATCAAGACGGGGTTGTGAAAATCTATTTTCTGGAAAGGGTTTTGTGAAAATGTCGGCCAACTGAAAATTAGTTGAAACGAATTCTATGCAGATGTCTTCTTTTGCAATATGATCTCTAATGAAATGATGTCTTACACCTATATGCTTGGTACGGAGTGGTGAACAGGATTATTTGACATATCTATGGCACTTTTTCTATCACGTTTCAATGGAACCCTTTTAAATGTTAGACCAAAATCCAATAAGGTTTGGATCATCCATAAAATTTGAGCGGAACAACCACTAAGAGCTATATATTCAGCTTCAGTGGTAGATAATGCAACACAATGTTGTTTTCTACTACACCATGAAACCAATACATATCCTAACATGAAACACAATCCACTTGTACTTTTCTATCAACAAGACAACCAACATAATCCGCATCTGAATATCCTACCAAATCAAAATTATTACTAGACGGGTATCGTAAGCCATAATTCATTGTGTGGAGAAGATATCTTAAAATTCTTTTTACAGCCTTTAGTTGTGATTCTAATAGATTAGATTGAATCGTGCATATAAACATACGTAAAACATAATATTTGATCTAGACGCAGTAAGATAGAGAAGAGATCCAACCATACCTCATTGTTTCTTTTGATCAACAGCAATACCTTTTTCATTCTTGTCTAGTTTTAATGTAGGATTCATTAAAGTTTTTGACGATTTTGCATTTCTTAGTCCATACTTTTCCTCTAGCTCCTTCACATATTTCATTTGTGAGGTGACCGTTCCTTTCTCCGTTTGTTTAATATGAAATCCTAGAAAAAGCTTCAATTCTCCAACCAAACTCATTCCAAATTTATCCTAGATGACTTTTTCAAACTTCTCGCACAAAATATTGTTAGTAGCACCATATATAAAACCATTGAAATTTATTTGTATAATCAACAAATCACTATTATCATGCGAAAGGAACAATGTAGTATTAGCACAACCTTTTTAAAACATTTTCCAAAAGATATGTACTAAGAGATTCGTACCATGCCCTAGGGCTTGTTTTAGACCATATAGTACCTTTTAAGTTTATACACATGATTAGGAATAAACTGATTTTCAAAGCTCGAGGGTTGTTCAACATAGACATTCTCTTTCAATTGTCCATTCAAAACCCACTTTTTGTATCCATCTATTTCAATTTAAAACCTTTAAAATAAGCAAAGGAAAAGTAATCTATATTGAGAAAAATATTCATTCAAAAATTCGTCAAAGCAGTTTTCAAAATTGATTTGATAGACATGAAGAGAGTCAATAAAAAGTGATTGTTGTTTCCAAGTAGTTGACAATCTTTGTTCCGAAGACTCACTCAATTTGAAACCTTTATTTGATGGTAAAGGTTTGAATTTTGATTTGGCTCGTAACATGAAAGTATTAGATGTTCAAAGATGCTACTTGCCAAAATTGGTTTCAAGTCAATTCGTCAAATCAATCGAAAATTATACTCTAAATACCACAACTTGTTTGTGTAAAGCATATATGCTTTTCGAGTTATATATTGAATTCATTGCAATTTTTCACAACATTCCAAAGTTAATCAATAAAAAATTCAAAATAGAAAAGTTGTAGCACAAACAGTAGCTTTCCAAAATTTCAAGAATTTAAAAAATCAGAGTTGAGATGTCCAAGATATGATCAAATTACTATAGCTGTATTAAGAAAGTTTTGAAACTATTTTCAAACGATACTCAAAATGATTTGCAGATTTTCATCCTCTTAAATTCAGATTTTGGGAAAATGCAAAAATAAATATTTGTAGCATTTTAAATCTATTTCCAAAACATCTAGAATTTTACAAATTAGAGTTAAGAAGCTCAAGATATGGAAAATGCTACAGCAAGGTCAATAAAAATAGAATTAGTAATAAAAGAACAAAATAGAGTTCAAAGATCATACCTACTTACCTTTGATGTCATGATTATTCAAAATATGTATATCTCCATCTCTTCTCTCTAGGCTAAGGAACATTTGAAATTTAGCTCAGCAATCATCTAGAACAACTCGAAACCTATATCCATCGAAGTTGTTCCTTAGCTTGCTTTTGTGTCTAAATTTTGGAGGAGGCAAGTGGTCTATGGAAGGATGTAAGACCGCTATTATTTTCTATCGAAGTCTTTGGTACCAAAGTTTGTTTACCTGGAAAAATGTTAATTTTAGCAATCACATCCATAGGAATCCAAATTTGTTTAAATTTAGAAACTTTTGTTTTTGTACCTTTTGGAATCTATATTTGTTTAATGGTTTTAAACGATTTTAAATTCGTGACTTTAGGAACCCAAATTGGTATGGTTTTTGTGTGTTTGGGTCTATACCGACAATTGTGTTGATTGTGTCCATTTTTTCCACAAATCATGGACTTGGAGTTGACAAGATTAGTTTTAGTTTTACCTTTTTTAGGTTGAGTATACCTAATTCCTTATCTAATAGTATTAACATTTTGTTTTCCTAATAGCATATTTAGTGATTTCTCCTTTGGGGAATTTTTCTAAAGTTGTAGACAATTGTTGGACTTGTGACTTGAGAGATTCATTTCCGTCAATAACAAAGTGCATCTTTTAATAGATTTTTCTCTCTTAGCATTTTCACTTTCTTTCAAAATCAGAATATCATTTTCAAGCAATTTAATTTTAGTTTCTGATTTTTTTATTTTCTCTTCTAATGATGGACACTTATCACCCTTAGGCCTATTTTTTCTATAGTTTTGAACCATTTGATCAAGCTGCATATTTAGTTCTATCAAATTATCTTTTTGTGATTCAATTTTAGTGTACTTCTCCCTAAATATTTCAAAACAACCATTTACTTCATGAAATTATATAAGTGATTGCGAGTAAGTTTTGATACCTTGCTTGGTTTGTCATCATCGTTGTCACTTGTTTCTCCTAAAAAACACAAATTTGCTCTCTCACCGTCATTGTCAGTGCTTTCATCATCATCTTCATTACTTTCATCCCAAGTTGCTGCAAAACTTCTCCTTTTCGGTTTCTTTCCTTTGATGAATCGATTTTGAGGACAATTTGGCTTGATATGACTAGGTTTATTGCACTTGTGACAAATAACCTCCTGCTTTTCTAAGTTGTCAAGAACTTTGATGATTCTGCTCTTCAGTTGTTGATTTAGGGTTGGATTTCCATATTTGCAGTTCCACCATTTGAATCTCTTTATTATCAGCGCCAATTTAGCTGCTCCTTCATCATCACCATTATTATCTTCACTTTTCATCGTTCCTTTGAGAGCTATTTATTTCTTTCGCGTATCTCCTCCTTCACCTTTTTCCTTGAATTTGATTTCTAGCTCATAAGCGGTGAGGTTTCCAATGAGTTCTTCAACTTTAACCTATTTCAGATCCTTTGATTCTTGGATGGCAGTCACCTTTGCTTGAAAATTTCGTGGAAGAATTCTGAGGATCTTTCGTACTATTTCCAGTTCTGTGTATGGTCTTCCTAGAGATTTTGATTTTTATACAAGATTAGAAAGTTGTCCATACATTTTTTAACACTTTCATCCTCTGCCATTGTGAAGTTCTCGTACTCGCTACTAAGGATGGCAAGGTGAGATTTTTTAACCTAGGAGGTTCCTTCATGAGTCACTTTAAGCGTGTGCCAGACCTACACGGTTAAATTCAATTCAACCTAAGAACAAATAATAGAATTCATAGCTTTAGCCTTAGCAGTTTATTTTCAAAATCTATCCATTGATCCATAGGTTTATCAACTTCTTGATCGCCTACCATAACTGTTGATGTGCTATATCGCATTTCAACAATATTCCATGCATCTATGGTTTTTCGAAAAATTTTCATTCTAGTTTTCCAATATGCATATTCACCATTGGACAAGGGTATGGATTGACCTTCAACAAAAGAATTATTAAAAAAAGCCACTGAAAGAAAAAAAATAATTTTTTTAACAGAAAATGGTTTTTGATCCAAGCTCCGATACCACTTTAGGATCGAAGTAACCCTAGAGGAGGGTGAATAGGGTTTACAAGAAAATTCACAAAAAAAATATAATAATCGCAACACATATAATAGTAGAGTAAAATTAAAGCAGAAATCGAATGACACAGATTTTACCCAGCTTCAACCAACCTGCTTACTGTTCCTCCAAGGCTTCTAGTAGGGATTAAACAATCTGACGCTTACAAACTCTATAAATCCATTACTCTCGCTCACCTGATTATTCTAACCCTTTGCTCAAAACTCTGTCGCAACTCAACCACTGTGTTGCGAATTGTCGAACTATGCCTCGTAGTTCGTACCTAGTTACACAACTAGAAAATTACAAAGTTTTAAAAGAAAATTAAAACTAAAAATAATACAAATCCCTAATATAATTCATCCCTTTATCTTCGTTCAAAATTAGGGCTTCATAATAGAAAGCCCTCGTAAGAGATTTGAAATTCGAATTTTTCTCCTCTTTCACAATTGCTCGTGAATTTGTAGTGCTTGATTTGTGCAGTTGCCTTCGAGAGTCAAGTTGGATGTTGCTTTCAATTGGTATGTGATTTGCCCCTTTTCGATTTTTGATTATGCTCGATTTTGATTCGAATTTTGGATTTACTTATGATTTATTTTAAGTAAGCTCTCTGAATTTTGGCTCGAACTCCAATGGTACGTCGATTATGATAATGGGTTAATTTTTAGGGATCGAAACCCTATTCTTTTATTCACGTATATTTGGTTTGAATTTTACAATATTCTAGTTCTTGCGTTGATTTGTAATCGAATGGTTTGCTGATCTTTGACTTATTCTTTGTATACGTTTTACTCCATATATTTTGCATGAATTTCTGAACGACTTTTGACCCTTTAATCCTAATTTATGGCTTGATCACTTGACTTTGAGGCAAACATGTGCTGATGTATTGGCATCTATTTTTTTTACCCAGATTCTGACTTGATTTTTATTTGTTGTATGCGTGTGCTTTATACCTTGCTTTGACCATCCATGCTGGTGTGATATTTTCATGCTTGGTTCGTGCTCTTTGGTTCATTTCATTTTATTTTTGCTTAGTCCATGCTCTATTGTTTGATCTTAGACATGTCCATGTATATGCTATCATGTTTAGTACCGCTGCATCACTTAGCCTGACCTGAGTTGTGTAGTTTGCTATGGCCATGAGCAGTTGCTCGAGTCAGTTATATTGATGCTCCTATATCATGTTTGCTTCATTCTTATGTTAACTTGCATATACAACTTTTTCATCTTTATATACATATTTGTGCTCTTGTATCCCTGACCATATGCATTTCCATTGGTGTTTATGTCCTTGTACTTGAAGCCGCTTCCTTTAATTTGTTGTGTGAACTTCTTTTGCACTTGCCTAATCTTCTTGCACTTTGCTTTCCATAACCTTATCTGATGGATCCTTGTATGCACATATGCACTGTTCCGGTCTAGTTGCATCCCTTTTGTTCACCACTGCTTATGCCCATGTGTGCTTGCACATGTATCAGTGCATGTATACTTTGTGCACTCTAACTTATCACTTCAGACTAGATTTAACTTGAATCAGTTTGCCTCTGAACTCCTGTGCACTATTGTGTTTGTCAGCATTTGCTCATTGATTTTGAAAATCATGCACATATTCATGTACATACATGCATACATATGCATGTATATATGTGTAATTGTGTAATGCATGTGCTGTATCCATTTATATTTGATTTGTACATGTTAGCACCAAAATTGGTCACTAAAACCAAAATCTAAATGAAAGCACCAAATCATAGTCATAGATAATAGATATAATGTATGTGGAGAGTATAAGTATGAGGAATAGTTTAAATTAAAAAGAAAACAGTAATAACAGAGGATTTATAGTGGTTTGGCTAACTCTGGCCTACGTTCACTCTAGAAATTTCCTTTTTATTGATATAAGAATCAATTACAGTTACAATCTAGAGTTTTTAAAGTAATAATGGCAGAGTAGACTTAACGGGAAAGAAGAAGGAAAATAGAACGAAGATCCCTTTTCTAAAGCCCCACCTGCTGTATTTATAGGCAAAACCCAAGTTACTGGGCAACCTGAGTAATCCGGGCCCTTCAAGGCCATAATCGAACCCAACTTCAACACTATGACCGACCCCAAGCTCCGAGCATGTCGACCGAAGTAGCCAGGCTACTGATCCTAAGTGACCCTAACCCTGACTCGAAGTAAAGTGCTCAGCAGCTCGAAGCAGCTCCAACATGCCGATCCCTAGGAGATTTGCTACCCTTACCTTATGCCGACCCAAGCAACCGCTAGTGCCGATCCGAAGTCCATCTCAAATCCAACCCAGAGCAAAGCTAAATGCCTATCCCTTAAGTGAATGCCATCCCCATGTCTTGCTTGCCGACCCGAAGACACTAGCATGCCGACCAGAAGCTAGAAGAGTGCCGACCCGAAGTCATCTTCAATGCCAACCCGACCCCCTTTTCCTTAATGCTGACCCGATGATCCATGAATGCCAACCATTTTTCCAACTCACAACCTTCTACTATGCCGACCGACCTAGTACGGTCGAACCACGTATGGCCCATCCATATGCTCCAATCCCCTTGAGTCCAAAACCATTCAAACCGAACCGCTTTGTCTTATCCTTCCAGACCAATTATATGTGACCAAGCGACACATACCGAACCATGCATGACCGACCCACCTTAGCTTTCACACCATGAACAAACGACATAGCCTTCCTTCCTTTGTGTGACCGACCCTCTTTAACCGACCCACTTTGACTTATCTACCCTGATCGGCCCTACATGATCGATCGACTCCACTGTCGATCCACTCCAAGCCGACTCCTATCCTTCCTGCCGACCCATAACCTTCACAACATCGCCCCACTCGTTAACTCCTACCAACCAATAACCTTCACAACATCGACCCACTTGTGAACTCCTACCAACCGAGAGAAACTCGAAGCATAACTCAGTGTGACCCGAAGCAAACTCCATGAAAAACTCGAAGCAAACCTAGGAATGACTCGAAGTAAATTCTGGGTTACTCGCGACAACTCGACTTTTGTCGAAACCCATATTTCGAGTATCCCACGACTTTTGTCCATTGACTATGCTAAACCCCGGCTTCATAATCATGGTTATCATCCGTGATTGACTATCTATCCATCCAGTTCACTTAAACCTTCGTATTCCAGCATCGATAAACGAGCAGTCGATTTAGTTAAATCCGCCTGCCTACGGCCTTGCCAAAAGGCGGGTTAACACTTGCCCCCTAAAACATGCCTTGCTATTGGAAAGTGTGTTTTGAATAGCTTTAAATCTGATATTTGAAGTCCAAGTTCCATTCGTTATCAAGAAATTCCGTCCAAATTCGATAGACTACTCCGCGATCATTCCAAGTCGTTATCCAACTTCGAATCCATCCCAAATCCATTAACCGAATCTATGATTACTCCAAATCATTTTATCTGAGTCCAGGACCTCTCCGGGTCTTGTAATCCAAATTGAGGACCTTGAAGGGTCCAAATTCTATATCGAAATCCGAATCTGATAGCCAAGCTCTAATCCATCCATATGCAATAATCAATAACTGAATCCATGACCTCTCTGTGTCGATATCCAAATCCGGGACCGTTCTTGGTCCATGCCCAAACCCTTAGCTATTCATAGCCAACATCCAAATTCATAACCTCTCCGGGTTCTTGTTAAGTGCAACCTGCACTTGACGACCTGTGGCAAGTAATACCATGGCGTTCCTAGTTCATTGCCCCTGAACGCTGAGTAATGCCATGAATTAAGTCTTAAGACGAATCCTGGTCGCTCCGGACCCTTGTCGAGCATAGTCCATACTCGACGACCTTAAATAATAATCGGTAGTTAATATCGGGCCTAAGTCCTAGGTCGAATCCTGGCCTCTACGTACCCTACCGAGCATAGTCCATGCTCAATGACCTTTTAGCTAAAAACCAGACAAAATGTCAATCAAAATATAATCCAAAATCCAGATTCAAACCAGAAAACCATAAATCCATATCAAAAGTCCAAATCAAAATCCACATCAAAAATCAAGCATCCAAACCATAAAACCAACAAAACCGGGAGATCAAACTGTAACGACCCGTATTTTACGTGTCGATAGATCGTAGAATTTGCAGGACGATAGTGTTGTTTGTGTTGCCTCTAGCTTGAGTCGTTTAGAAGTTAACCCGGGTGGAGTATGAGTTGTGACCGACTCATGAGCATTGCCGAGCTAAGGGATGAGTCGTGACCGACTCATAGGGGACCGACTCAAGGAGGGGTTACGGGTTGGAGTGTTGGCCGAGATAAGGAAGCAACCGACTTAAGTTAGGTAAGTCGTTTGGACGAGTTAGTGGGTCAGGTGATGAGTCATAGCCGAGTTAAGGCTTGAGTCGTTACCGACTCATGGTGTTAGGGATCCAGTAGTTTAGACCGACCTAAGGAAGTGACCGACTTAGGGAGTTGGGTCGGTAGATGTTGAGTCGGCTAAGGCTTAGGTCGGTGGGCCGACTTAGTGGATAAGTCGTTAGGGACTTAGGCTTTTGAGTCGTTAGGTCTCTGAGTCGGTGAGGCTGTAGGTCGTGAGTCGTGTGGCAAATAGGACCTTAGTACGACTTAGTGTGGGTCGGCTGCCTGGTGAGTCGGTTGTGTAGATGAGTCGGTAGGGTGTTGGGTCGTGTGTGTCGTTAGGTCGGCTATAAGGTTAAGTCAGAACCCTTGTTTTGAGTTAGGTCGGCACCGCGGTTGAGTCGTTACCGACTTATGTTGAGTCGGCTAGGGGTTAGGACGGCCGCAAGGCTAAGTCGTTAGGTCGCATATAGGAATAAGTCGTGTGACCTTCTTGCTTTGTTGAGTCGTGTGGCAGTTGGGTCGGTAGTACGTTGAGTCGCAAGTCGGCCGTGTGTTAACTCGTGAGGTCCCTGTTGTTGATAGGTCGGCAGGAATTAGGTCGCGTGAGTACTGTAGAGGCTTAGGTTGCAAGGTTAGGTCGGCATGGCAATGAGTCGTGAACGACTCATGGTAAGTCGGCATTGTGATAAGTCGGGGGCGACTCAAGTGTTGGGTCGGCGACGACCTAAGGGACAGCCGAGCTATGGTTGTTTCAGCCTATAAATAGAGGGGTTTGGCTCACTTTTTGGCACCGGTTTTTGAAGCGACGAAGTGCTGTCATTTTGAAGACTCGTCTACAACATTTCTTCATCTTCTTTTCTCCATTTCAATCTAGATCTAACATCCATCCAAGATCGAAGATCGAGATCGAAGATCCAAGTGTTCAAGTTGAAGATCTTCATCCGTTTGAGCTAGAATTCATCGTTTCAAGTGAGATTTCGCCGGATCAAGTCGTGATCTTCACTGTCCAGATCTGAAGTGTTGTGATTTTGAGGTGTTTGGGTGATTTGGTGAGTGGTAGTTATCTCTCACGCGGATCCAAAGGAGTATATGGGATTGGTGATATGTTTATGTGTTAAAGTTAGCGTTTTCTCGCATTTTCCCTAAGTCTGCATGTAGATCCATCATATTTGAAGATGTTTGCTTATGAAAGTTATTTATAAAGTATTAGAGACAAAACCCATGTTTTAGATTTGATAGATCTATGCTAAAAACCATGATTTCACATATGTTGGACTTTTGCACACTTAATTACGAAATTGCCATTATAGTTAATATTGTTTGATAGATCTTGTTTGAATGCTTGAATGTTTGAATGTATGTTAGATGTGATTGCTCCAAGTTAGCTTGTGGTTGATTTGGACAAGATGGTTGAAGGTGATTCAAAAGCTAAGTGGAAAGGCTCTTGAATGTTGAAAGCTGCCGATGGCATATGAAGTGAATGTGGAAGCTCATATGGACGGATTCGATGATGAGGGACTTTGCCATGATGCGAAGAGGCGAAGTATGAGAGCGAGATGGGACTTTGCCATGATGCGAGAAGGCAAGCCATGATGTTGAGATGAGACTTTGCTATGATGCAATGAAGCAAAGTGTGATGTTGAGATGGAACGGGTCATGATGACGTTCCAAGCACGGGCTGCGACGACGTGCAAAGTTATGTTGATACTCGGTGATGCGATCCGAGTTGGTGATAATGGTTAGCTTGAGAGGCGCTTGAGCTAGTATGGATGGTCGTCGAGGAGGATGACTTGGAGGCTTAGATCTCATCGTTGTTGAAGGTTCTAGCATGCTCAAAGCAAGGGTACGTTGGAACGGGCTGCGACGACGTTCCAGGCACGGGCTGCGACGACGTGCTAGTACTCTGGGTAGTTGCGAAAATTCCTAGGCACGGGCTGCGACGACGTGCGGAGTTATGGCTAGAACCGGGGTTACCATTAGCCCTTGACGGATGGTCATTCAACTAACGGTGAAATCAAGGCAACGATGCAGTGATAGCCAGAGTCATGGATGTTTGGTTGTATTATCATTCGGCTTCAAGAGCGGTGTTTTCTGGGTGCTTATCTGATCTTGGTTTAGGCCTTGGGGGTTTGTATTTGGAAAACATTGCCCTTGACTCGAGTGGTTATTGCTTTACCTTATTTGTCTATATTGTTATGCTTGCTTCTCCTTAGTGTGTCTGGGGGCTATCACTGTGAGAAGAGGTGGAGTGGGATGGTTTGATTCCTATTCCTTTTATCCTTTATGCTCTTTTGGTATGCTTGATTGTTAATTTACTGCTCACTAAGACTTTGTCTGACTCAAGGTTTTATGTCTCCTCTTATTACCTTGGGCTGTTCATCCATGTTGGGATGGGCAGACTAGGTAAGCAGGTGACAGGTGCTGTGCTTGGAGTTTCTACGTTGAAGATGACGAAGACGAGCAGGAGGCTATGCATATTATTTTCTTATATGTACTGGGTATCCGCTGCTGTATTTGATGAGTGCTTGTAGTGAGGTCTTGATGTATGGATTTGTTGAGATGATTGTATAAAACTTCTGTGATGCTTATATGATGATTTCCTGTTATGAGACTTCACTATATATTTCTCTATTGTATTTTATCCATGCGCTGTGAGTTACGATAGAGATTCTCCGATTTTATTTTACCCTGACTATCATCCATGGCTGCCTGGCACACCTTTCAGCGCACTATTCTCTTGTTTTGGTGCGGGAGTCATGGGCGGTCGTCACATTTGGTATCAGAGCTTTGGTTAATCGATTTTAGCCAACGCTCGCTGACGTAATTACGTAAGAGAGACGTAATTGTATTTTGATGGATGATTACTATATATAATATAGTAGCTTAGAAGGATTTGAACTCCTTATGCAGTTGTTTCTTAAGGTGTTCTAATCATTCTTATTTACAGATATTAAGGATGAGCAGAAGTGAGAGACAAGCTGCGAGGGATAGCCGTGCTGCTAGGGAGGCTGTTGATTATGCTCCTATGTTTGAGGCCATGATGACTTCAATCATGAGGAGGATGCCCGTTCCAGGGCCTACTGTTGATGTTGGGGTTCAAGTCCAAGCTCCGAGACCGGTGGATTTCGCCAAGCTTTGCAAGGATTATACTTCTCTTGGGGGAAAAGCTTTCTTAGGGACGGAGTCGACTATTGAAGTGCAGAGATGGATGGATGCTTGCCGAAGGATTTTTGGTGATCTAGGGATTGAGGATGCAACCAAGAGAAAGCTTGCATCGAGACAGCTTCAAGGGAGAGCTGCGGATTGGTGGAATTCTATCACTATAGATACACCAGAGGAGGAGATTACTTGGGAGCAATTCCAAGTTAGATTTGAAGGCAAGTTCATCTCTACTGCTCAGAGGTCTGTTTTGTTCAAGAGATTTGTGGAGCTCAAACAAGGCGGGAGGCCTGTTCTTGAGTATATTTCTGAGTTCGAGGCTCTATCCAAGTATGCCAGATCGTATATTGATTCTCCCTACCAGAAGAACGAGAAGTTTGTGACTGGTCTGGATGCTTATCTTGGAAGGCAGTTAGTGGATCATCTGGACGATCCATTTGAGAAGCTTGTGGAGAAAGCCTTGAGACATGAGAGTTTGTTCCCTAAGGAAAGTTCTGTTGTTGCTGTAACCAGGGAAGGATCTAAACCACAGCAGAGTGGGAATAGGAAGAGGAAGCAGCAGCAGCAGCAGAAGGGTAAGGATGGTCAGAAGAAGCCTAAGGGCGAAGTGACTTGCTATAATTGCCAGAAGAAGGGCCATCTCTCTAAGGATTGTAGGAATCCAAAGGCGCCGGCGAAGTGCCATAACTGTGATAAGCCAGGGCATTTCAGGAAGGACTGTCCAGAGCCGAGAAAGGATAGGCAGGTTGTGCAAGCTTATGCTCTGGAAGCTGTGCCGTCGTCTTCAAGAGCTCCTACTGCTGAGGAGAAGGGGAAGAGTGTGGTGGTCCAAGGTACTCTTTCCATTTGTGGTGTTCCAGTTAGGGTGTTGTTTGATACTGGAGCGTCGCATTCTTTTGTTTGTGATGATTTGGTAGGCCGGTTAGGTTTGAAACCGGATATTGTTGATAGGCCATTGGTTGTGACTAATCCGGTTGGGGGTTCGTCATGTTTGTGTATGATATGCCGTGGTCTAGTTGTTTCGAGTCATGATTGCTCGTTTGTTTGTGATTGCTTTGTTCTGAACTTTGCGGGGTTCGGAATTATTTTGGGTATGGACTGGCTTAGAAAGTATGCGGCTAGGATTGATTGTGAGAGGCTGGAGGTGACAGTCGGGAATGTGGAAGGGCGAAAGGTTGTGATACGATGTAAGCATGAGGAAGGCGTCTTCATGAGCTTCATGTATTCGCTGGTTGTTCCACGGGAAGGACTGTCATCGGTGCCTATTGTGAATGGATTTGAGGATGTCTTTGACGAAGTCAAAGGGTTGCCGCCGCATAGGGAGATCGAGTTTCGTATCGATCTAGTTGAGGGAGCCAGACCTGTTGTGATGCCTCTTAGGCGGATGGCACCGAGGGAGCAGCAAGAGCTGAAGGTGCAAGTTGATGACCTTTTACGGAAAGGATTCATTCGGAGAAGTGTGTCCGAATGGGGTGCGCCCGTTGTGTTCGCAACCAAAGCGGATGGATCGTTGAGGTTGTGTGTTGATTATCGTGAACTGAATAAGGTGACTAAGAAGAACAAGTATCCATTGCCGAGAATAGATGACTTGTTTGATCAGCTTCACGAGGCTAAGGTGTTTTCTCAGATGGATTTGGCAACGGGATTTCACCAATTGAGAGTGGCGAAGGATAGTGTGCCGAAGACTGCTTTCAGGACACCATCCGGGTTTTATGAGTGGCTGGTAATGCCGTTTGGGTTGACTAACGCGCCAGCATATTTTGTGGATCTTATGAATAGAGTATTCAGAGATCAGTTGAATAAGTTCGTGCTTGTGTTCGTGGATGATATTTTGGTTTATTCCAGAACCAAGGAAGAGCACAAGACGCACTTGAGGATTGTTTTGGATATACTGCGGAAACATCAGCTGAAGGCTAAGTTTTCGAAGTGTCACTTCTGGAAGAGTGAAGTGAGGTTCTTAGGCCATGTTATCTCTGGAAGTGGAATAGCGGTTGATCCCGCTAAGGTGGCAGCAATCCAGGATTGGGTTAGACCTAAGAATGCATCTGATGTGAGAAGTTTTCTTGGATTAGCCGGGTATTATCGTCGGTTTATTAAAGACTTTTCCAAGATAGCTGCACCGTTGACAGGATTGACGAAGAAGAACCAAGTGTTCAGATGGGATGACAAGTGTGAGCAAGCTTTCGTAATCCTGAAAGAGCGATTGACGAGTGCTCCTGTATTGACTATTCCGAGTGGGAATGATGAGATGGTGGTTTACACCGATGCATGTGGCACTGGACTGGGAGCGGTGCTAATGCAGAAGGATAAAGTTGTTGCGTATGCTAGTCGACAACTGAAGCCGCATGAAAGGAACTATCCAACTCATGATTTGGAGTTAGCGGCGATTGTGTTTGCTTTGAAGATGTGGAGACACTACCTATTGGGAGTTAGATTCGAGTTGTTTACAGATCATAAGTCGTTGAAGTATCTGTTTTCCCAAAAGGATTTGAATCTTCGACAGCAACGGTGGTTAGAGTTTCTAGCATCTTATGATTTTGGTATAGCCTATACTCCGGGAAAAGGAAACGCAGTGGCTGATGCGTTAAGTCGAAGACATGCAGGTTTGGGAGCCATGTTTTCGGAGTGGAAGAGTCTCGAGTATTTGGCTGGATTTGATTTCAGGCCTAGATGCGAGTTGGAACCTGAGATGTTGGCAAACTTATCGATAAGGCCTACTCTAGTGGAAAGAATTGGCGAGAGCCAAAAGAAAGATGATAAGCTTGTCAAGATTATCCGTGATTTGGAATCTGAATTGGAACCAGAGAAGGATAAGGGATTCGAGGTCGATCGAGAGGGTTGGCTTCGAAAGCAAGGACGATTGGTTGTTCCCGATATTGATGGATTGAGAGATGAAGTTCTGAGGGAAAGTCATCACTCGAAGTTGACAATTCATCCAGGTGGAAATAAGATGTATCGGGATATGAAGAGAGCTTACTACTGGGAAGGTATGAAGAAAGATGTTGGAAATTTTATTTCCAAGTGTATGAATTGTCAGTTGGTGAAAGCTGAGCAGAAGAAGCCCAGTGGATTACTTCAGCCATTAGAAGTTCCTACGTGGAAGTGGGAGCAAGTGTCGATGGATTTTATTGATGGTCTACCTAGAACCAGGACAGGGAATGAAGGGATTTGGGTCATCGTAGATCGTTTGACTAAAAGTGCAAGGTTCATTCCTGTTCGATCGACTAGGACTGCATCGAAGTTGGCTGAATTGTATGTGAAGTGGATTGTTCGATTCCATGGTGTTCCGAAGAGTATAGTGAGCGATCGAGATCCGTTGTTCACTAGTGGATTTTGGAAGAGCTTCCAGGAGGTTTTGGGAACTGAGTTGTGTTTGAGTACAGCTTATCACCCTCAAACAGATGGTCAGACTGAGAGAGTCAACCGGGTTTTGGAAGATCTTCTTAGAGCTTGTGTTTTGGACTTCGGGGGATCATGGGAGGATCACCTTCATTTGGTGGAATTTGCATATAATAACAGTTATCAGTCGAGTATTGGTATGGCACCATATGAAGCGTTATATGGAAGACCGTGTAACTCTCCGACATGTTGGTTGGAAGCTGGAGAAAAACTGATACTTGGGCCAGAGATGATTCGACAGACTTCGGATTGTATAGAGATCATTCGGCAAAGAATGAAGGCAGCCCAGGATCGTCAGAAAAGTTATGCAGATAATCGTCGAAAGGATTTGGAATTCAACGTAGGTGATATGGTTTTTGTGAAGATTTCTCCATTTAAGAATGTTATAAGATTCGGGAACAAAGGAAAGTTAACTCCAAGATTCGTTGGACCATTCCCGATTATCGAGCGAATTGGAAAGCTCGCTTATAGATTGGAGTTACCGGAAAAGATGGCGGGTGTGCACAATGTTTTTCATGTATCTTGTCTACGGAAGTATGTGCACGACCCAAGTATGGTGGTTTCTGCTGATAGCTGTGAAGACTTGGAGGTTGATCCAGTTGTTTCGAGACCTCGTAAGCCGCTTCGTATTGTTGAAACCGATACGAAACAGCTTAGGAGGAAGACGATTACGTTGCTCAAGGTGCAATGGAGTGACGATGTTAACGACTGTACGTGGGAGGAGGAAGAGAGGATGAAGGCAGCTCATCCCGGACTCTTCGAGGTATGGCCCTAAAGTGTCGTGACATCTCATGAATTTGTAGCTTGTTCTAAGTCTTAGAATTCTGCATGCTAGGCTAGAATTGGATGCATGGTTTGTTGATTGCTATGGATGGTAGGCATGCGGAATATCTTTGATTTCTGTTGTTTGCTTGGAATTTCGGGGGCGAAATTCCTAAGGGGGAGAGAATGTAACGACCCGTATTTTACGTGTCGATAGATCGTAGAATTTGCAGGACGATAGTGTTGTTTGTGTTGCCTCTAGCTTGAGTCGTTTAGAAGTTAACCCGGGTGGAGTATGAGTTGTGACCGACTCATGAGCATTGCCGAGCTAAGGGATGAGTCGTGACCGACTCATAGGGGACCGACTCAAGGAGGGGTTACGGGTTGGAGTGTTGGCCGAGATAAGGAAGCAACCGACTTAAGTTAGGTAAGTCGTTTGGACGAGTTAGTGGGTCAGGTGATGAGTCATAGCCGAGTTAAGGCTTGAGTCGTTACCGACTCATGGTGTTAGGGATCCAGTAGTTTAGACCGACCTAAGGAAGTGACCGACTTAGGGAGTTGGGTCGGTAGATGTTGAGTCGGCTAAGGCTTAGGTCGGTGGGCCGACTTAGTGGATAAGTCGTTAGGGACTTAGGCTTTTGAGTCGTTAGGTCTCTGAGTCGGTGAGGCTGTAGGTCGTGAGTCGTGTGGCAAATAGGACCTTAGTACGACTTAGTGTGGGTCGGCTGCCTGGTGAGTCGGTTGTGTAGATGAGTCGGTAGGGTGTTGGGTCGTGTGTGTCGTTAGGTCGGCTATAAGGTTAAGTCAGAACCCTTGTTTTGAGTTAGGTCGGCACCGCGGTTGAGTCGTTACCGACTTATGTTGAGTCGGCTAGGGGTTAGGACGGCCGCAAGGCTAAGTCGTTAGGTCGCATATAGGAATAAGTCGTGTGACCTTCTTGCTTTGTTGAGTCGTGTGGCAGTTGGGTCGGTAGTACGTTGAGTCGCAAGTCGGCCGTGTGTTAACTCGTGAGGTCCCTGTTGTTGATAGGTCGGCAGGAATTAGGTCGCGTGAGTACTGTAGAGGCTTAGGTTGCAAGGTTAGGTCGGCATGGCAATGAGTCGTGAACGACTCATGGTAAGTCGGCATTGTGATAAGTCGGGGGCGACTCAAGTGTTGGGTCGGCGACGACCTAAGGGACAGCCGAGCTATGGTTGTTTCAGCCTATAAATAGAGGGGTTTGGCTCACTTTTTGGCACCGGTTTTTGAAGCGACGAAGTGCTGTCATTTTGAAGACTCGTCTACAACATTTCTTCATCTTCTTTTCTCCATTTCAATCTAGATCTAACATCCATCCAAGATCGAAGATCGAGATCGAAGATCCAAGTGTTCAAGTTGAAGATCTTCATCCGTTTGAGCTAGAATTCATCGTTTCAAGTGAGATTTCGCCGGATCAAGTCGTGATCTTCACTGTCCAGATCTGAAGTGTTGTGATTTTGAGGTGTTTGGGTGATTTGGTGAGTGGTAGTTATCTCTCACGCGGATCCAAAGGAGTATATGGGATTGGTGATATGTTTATGTGTTAAAGTTAGCGTTTTCTCGCATTTTCCCTAAGTCTGCATGTAGATCCATCATATTTGAAGATGTTTGCTTATGAAAGTTATTTATAAAGTATTAGAGACAAAACCCATGTTTTAGATTTGATAGATCTATGCTAAAAACCATGATTTCACATATGTTGGACTTTTGCACACTTAATTACGAAATTGCCATTATAGTTAATATTGTTTGATAGATCTTGTTTGAATGCTTGAATGTTTGAATGTATGTTAGATGTGATTGCTCCAAGTTAGCTTGTGGTTGATTTGGACAAGATGGTTGAAGGTGATTCAAAAGCTAAGTGGAAAGGCTCTTGAATGTTGAAAGCTGCCGATGGCATATGAAGTGAATGTGGAAGCTCATATGGACGGATTCGATGATGAGGGACTTTGCCATGATGCGAAGAGGCGAAGTATGAGAGCGAGATGGGACTTTGCCATGATGCGAGAAGGCAAGCCATGATGTTGAGATGAGACTTTGCTATGATGCAATGAAGCAAAGTGTGATGTTGAGATGGAACGGGTCATGATGACGTTCCAAGCACGGGCTGCGACGACGTGCAAAGTTATGTTGATACTCGGTGATGCGATCCGAGTTGGTGATAATGGTTAGCTTGAGAGGCGCTTGAGCTAGTATGGATGGTCGTCGAGGAGGATGACTTGGAGGCTTAGATCTCATCGTTGTTGAAGGTTCTAGCATGCTCAAAGCAAGGGTACGTTGGAACGGGCTGCGACGACGTTCCAGGCACGGGCTGCGACGACGTGCTAGTACTCTGGGTAGTTGCGAAAATTCCTAGGCACGGGCTGCGACGACGTGCGGAGTTATGGCTAGAACCGGGGTTACCATTAGCCCTTGACGGATGGTCATTCAACTAACGGTGAAATCAAGGCAACGATGCAGTGATAGCCAGAGTCATGGATGTTTGGTTGTATTATCATTCGGCTTCAAGAGCGGTGTTTTCTGGGTGCTTATCTGATCTTGGTTTAGGCCTTGGGGGTTTGTATTTGGAAAACATTGCCCTTGACTCGAGTGGTTATTGCTTTACCTTATTTGTCTATATTGTTATGCTTGCTTCTCCTTAGTGTGTCTGGGGGCTATCACTGTGAGAAGAGGTGGAGTGGGATGGTTTGATTCCTATTCCTTTTATCCTTTATGCTCTTTTGGTATGCTTGATTGTTAATTTACTGCTCACTAAGACTTTGTCTGACTCAAGGTTTTATGTCTCCTCTTATTACCTTGGGCTGTTCATCCATGTTGGGATGGGCAGACTAGGTAAGCAGGTGACAGGTGCTGTGCTTGGAGTTTCTACGTTGAAGATGACGAAGACGAGCAGGAGGCTATGCATATTATTTTCTTATATGTACTGGGTATCCGCTGCTGTATTTGATGAGTGCTTGTAGTGAGGTCTTGATGTATGGATTTGTTGAGATGATTGTATAAAACTTCTGTGATGCTTATATGATGATTTCCTGTTATGAGACTTCACTATATATTTCTCTATTGTATTTTATCCATGCGCTGTGAGTTACGATAGAGATTCTCCGATTTTATTTTACCCTGACTATCATCCATGGCTGCCTGGCACACCTTTCAGCGCACTATTCTCTTGTTTTGGTGCGGGAGTCATGGGCGGTCGTCACACAAACCAAACTCAAAAACCAAAGCAGAAAACGCAAATGTCCAAGCGAAAAAGGAAAAATAAATTTCAGACACCAGAGTTTCACGGTCTATCATCATCTCAGAGCATGCCTAAGGGTTTTCTCCATCTCCGTACATGAGCAAGTGATTTATAATTTTACCCGGAGTTTGTTACTTATTCCAAACCATCACGATTAGTTGATGACCAACCGACCACCATTCTTGGGCCTCACGCCATCGTCATTCAAGGTAGGCGGTGGCTGCTCCTGTTCCACCACTACATTCCGAGTATCAACATACTGTCACAACTGACAATTCCTTACATGCTCCTCGATTTTATCCTTTAGATGCCTGCAGCTGTTAGTATCATGCCCGTCCAGGTCATGAAAGAGACAGTTCCTTCTCGATGCCCTTTCGCGTTCTGAGGGTTCCCTTTCGGCCTTCGATAAGGAAGGTGATCCCGAGTGTCCAATTATATCCGTTCCAATTTCTCATTCAGTCCTGTGTAAGTGGAGAATTTTGGTTCTCCCCAGCACTTCCTCTTCCCTTTATCCTCATCTTTACCTGATCTCTCACCGGACGGTTCTCCATTCTTAACCATGTTTACTTCCTTTGACCTCATATCCAAACATGCATCTTCTTATCGAAGAAATCTCTCAGCTTGGTGAAAGAAATCCTCGAGATCCATTGGTGGGTCCTATATCAACGATACTTTGAAATCTGAATTATCCCTGACTCCTAACACTCCGCCATTAGAACTATTGATGGATCCAGCCGATCCATTAAAGCAACTACTGCATTAAACCGAGTTGAAAAAGTCCCATGCGATTCTTCCATCTTCTGCTTCACCGACGTCAGTGTCATTACATTCTTCAGCCTTTTGATGTGAACTCGAAACTATTTCTAAAACCTATCCACCAATTTTGTCCGTGTTGTAATTGATCCATCTTCCAGCTGTCTGAACCATATAACAGTTAAATCGGTCAAGTACAGGGGAAAGCACCGGGTCATAACCTCCTCTGATGCCCTTAGAACTTCCATTTGTCTTGTGTACCTCATCAAGTGGTTAGTGGGATTCGCCTTACCGTTGTATACTTCTAGAGTTGGTAGCTTGAAATCGGGTGGATTCCTAGCTATCCTGATGTTACGGGTAAGCGGACTTTTATTGACTCTCTACAAATATCTGTTTATTAGACCTCCGCGAACACTTCGTCTGATAGTGTCGGCTAATCCAGTGTTACATACCAAGGGTTGCCACCCATCTACATTTCCTAACTGCCCTCCAAATCCTCGAGGGAATTCCAGTACATAATCCTCATCACACTCCTGTATTCATGTTGGCGCCAGACTGCGCCGTGCCATCTAGTATCCACTCATGGATTGGTCCTGCATTACCTGGCGTATGCCCCCAAGTCTTGGTTCATCTATGTTGGCAGTTGTTTGCAGATTAGGGGCTACCCCTTGCTGAACCACTCCATCTGTTTGCCGGTTGAGTCCTTCTAATCCAGCTCCATGGATCTGAGCTTGTGCAGCTCCTACTTGTCCAAATTGTCAAAGAAGGGTCTGCATCATTTCCTCTTGGTTTTTCATCAACTGCTCCTGCAGACCTGCATCTCGTCCCAAGTGAAATAGATCGAGGCTTGATTAGCTCCAAAGGAAGCCTCCTGACTTCCTTCTTGCTAACTCCTTTCCGTCCTTTGTCTCTTGGTTGATTGCCTTGCCATAATCTCAAGAATCCAAGTTCCTAGGCCTTTAAATCCAAAATCCAAGCTTTTGAATCCCTTAGGGCTAGCTGTCTTAGTGAAAGCACCAATTGTTAGCGCCAAAATTGGTCAGTAACACCCAAATCCAAATGAAAGCACCAAATCACAGTCACAGATAGAATGTATGTAGAGAGAATAAGTATGAAGAACGGTTAAAATTAAAAATATAGCAGTAATAACATAGGATTTATAGTGGTTTGGCTGACTCTGGCCAACGTCCACTCTAGAAATTTCTTTTTAATTGATATAAGAATCAATTACAGTTAAATCTAGAGTTTTTAAAGCAATAATGGTAGAGTAGCCTTAATGGGCAAGAAGAAGGGAAACAGAATGAAGATCCCTTTTATAAAGCCCTGCATGCTGTATTTATAGGCAAAACCCAAGTTACTCGGCTTCCTGAGTTGTCCGGGTCCATCAAGACCATAGCCGAACCCAACTTCATCATTATGACCGACCCCAAGCTCCGAGCATGCCGACCCGAAGTAGTCAGGGTACTGACCCGAAGTGACCCTAACCCTGACTCAAAGTAAAGTGCTCAGGGACTCGAAGCAGCTCCATCATGCCGATCCCTAGAAGCATTGCTGCCCTGACCTTATGCCGACCCAAGCACCCGCTAGTGCCGATCCGAAGTCCATCTCGAAGCCAACCTAGAGCAAAGCTAAATGCCGATCCCAACCTCCATATGCCGATCCCTTAAGTGAATGTCGTCCCCATGTCTCGCTTGCCAACTCGAAGCCACTTGCATGCCAACCCATAGCTAGATGAGTACCGACCCGAAGTCCTCTTTAATGCCGACCAGATCCCTTTTTCCTCAATGCCAACCCGAAGATCCACGAATGCCAACCCCTTTTCTACTCACAACCTCCTACTATGACGACCGACCCACTACGATCGAACCACGTATGGCTAATCATGTGCTCCAATCACCTAGAGGCCAGAACCATTCGTACCGAACCACTTTGTCTTATCCTCTCTGACCAATCTTACGTGACCGAGCGACACAAACAAAACCATGCATGACCGACCCACCTTAGCTTTTACACCATGACCGAACGACATGGCATTCCTTCCTTTGTTCGACCAACCCTCTTTAACTGATCCACTTTGACTTATCTACCCAGACCGAACATACATGACCGATCCACTCCACTGCCGATCCACTCTAATGCCGATCCACTCCACGTCGATTCCTAGCCTTCCTACCAACCCAAAACCTTCACAACATCGACCCACTTGTGAACTCCTACCGACCCAAAGAAACTCGAAGCACAATTCAATGTGACCCGAAGCAAACTTCGTGAAAACTCGAACAAACCTAGGAATGACTCGAAGTAAACCTCGGGTGACTCGCGACAACTCGACTTTTGTCGAAACCCATATTTTGAGTGTCCCACGACTTTTCTCCATCAACTATGCCAAACCCCGGCTTCATAATCATGATTATAATCCCTGATTGACTGTTTATCCATCCAGTTGACTAAAACCTTTGTATTCCAGCCTCGACAAATGAGAAGTCAATTTAGTTAAATCCACCTGTCTATGGCCTTGCCAAAAGGCGAGTTAACAGTACATACATGCATTTGCACTTGTCTGTGAGACGGAATTGGGAAACGACCTTGTGATATTCATAGCGATCTACTATGCATATTACAAGTTGTTCGTGCACAAATATTTTTTCCCTGTCAGAAAATATGAAAAGAAACAACCCAAATACCCGAGGCAAAAATAAATTTTAAATTCAATTTTATTTTTGCAATTTAAATTTTTTTCTTTTTCCATTTTACCGCGTTATTTATTTGATAGGTATAACAGATGGCTGGACAATAGCTGGAGCATGTCAAGATTAAGTGTGTGGGTGCATGTAGCGAGGAATAGTTGTAAGCAAATTGTATAGTGACAATTGTGCTGTAATTGAAGTTGTATTATAATTGAAAATGTGTAAATGTAGTGAGAGCTCAATTTGTACTATTTGAATTTGTAATAAAATATTTGTTTGAATAAAGCATTTATTTAAATAAAATTCTTAGTCGTTTATTTTATTCAACAAATATTTATTTAATTCCGTGAAAAATAAAATAGCACAATAGCAAACACATTTAAATGAATATATATGTTTATTATCATCAAACACAAGTCATTTACTATTATACTCTATAATTTCGTGAAAATGCACCCCAGACTTATAGTATTAGATGTTGATAAAGCATCACGATGAATAACTAGAGACATAACTATTCACAAAAGTGATTCCAAAAAGGACAACGAACATTCAAAGCATAGAGTGGGGTCCTTCTCAACAATCCTGACTTGTTTCTATTCAAAGCACATCATGTCTGAAATAAGATGTACTTTGGAGGGCAAGTGTTATCCAGCCTTTTGACCAGGTAATATTCAGATAGACTAGATGAATCGAACTTGAGAGTTATCAAGGCAGGCAACCCGGAGAGACAACTCCAAAGTCTAGAAACTAAGTATAATCAAGATTACAAGGTAAAGACAAAGCTAGTCTAAAAGAATCAAAGCCCGATCCATTGAAATGATGGATCAACACCCATCCATAGTTATGATCGGTACCAATCCATAGAATCTTCCCTGATTCACTGGTTTTTCCTTCTACAAACATATGTTGATGTTAGAAGCCAATTCCTAACTCCGTGGATCGTTCATATTCCATTTGCCATCGAATGTCTTAAGCACTAGAAGTAGGCAACTCTACTTCTCCATCAATTTGTCAAATAATTCAGAAACAAGTTCATAGCAATGCAAATAAGTTAAGAAACACGAAGCAAACAATGTATCACTTCGATCCTAATTGGCTAGAACCATCCATATGATGATCTTATAGATCGGTACCGATCCACGCCTATGGATCGGTATCGATCTATAGCTGATTGCTGACTTGGCCATGTTTTCTCGAGTATAATTACTGCTGCATCATGGAGAATGTAGAGCAGGACATGCTGGAGCTATTTTCGACAATCTATAGCTGTACTTAGGCATGAAAGGGCATCATTTCGGGGATTTTTTTAGCTCTCTAGCAATTCTACATATATTTTCAATAACTGGCTACCGACTGGTAATGAACAATAAGAATAACAGTTGTAAAAAAAATATCATCAATAAAATCTCAAGTAGAAGCATGCAACGATTAGCCAAACCACTATAAACGTGTGTTGTTCTGTTTTCCCTCATTTTCATCATTTTTTATTCTCTACATAATCTATAGGGTATTTGTGTCATTTTTGGTACTAACAGACCAAATGTTGGCTCAGCATGACGTCATAGATGTTATACCAATTTTTGATCTAACAATATACACAAACACGCGCACACACATATATTTATGTATATGTATATATATACACTTATGTTTTGGTATAGATGTTTTGTTCAAAACCAAACTTCATAAAAAGTCATCACATACCAAAAACTTCAAATGTCAAACTATCATATATGTCTTTAATCAAACACCGTAGTCTCGAAAAAATCAAAGTACTATTATCCCTCATCATAATGCCAGTACAACATAAGAACTAAAACTGGAATAAAAGAAGTACATAAAAGAAATCTCCTCCAAGAGAACTCCAAGCACTGCAACCTACTGACTTCCTCCTTGATTGCCTAAGGGGGGAAAGGGGAAAATAGAGGAGTGGGTCAGACTAAAAGTTTGGTGAATGATAGTAATTACTAGAGTTTTTAAGCAAGATAAAATAATAGACTCTACAACTGTTCTAGCATGAATAAGTATAATAAAGGAAATAGGAAAGAGATCAATTAGAAATAAGTACGATTAAATATTGCCCGATTCATAAGATAGGTTAACCTTTGATTGCTTGCACTTTCCTTTGATTCCTGCTTTGATTAGGCTGAATTCCTAGTCCTGTAATTAGGATCTAACCCTAAATCTACCCTTTTTGATCGGCCTGCTACTCTATAGTATCTTTCTGTGGAACAGCCGCTATATAACTCTCTTCATAAAATGTTATTATGGCCAAGACGACATATTGCTCCCTACACAGAAGGCAACGACGTCTACGAAAGACACTCATACCAAGCGCTTAGAACTCATGGCTATTACTGAGCACTCACAATGGAAGTTGCATGTGTAACTACAACCATGCCCATGCTACCTTTTGCTCCACCTATAGGGTCTTCTTATTACCTCCAATGTCCAGCATAAGCATGCCCTCATCTCACTTCAGGCTAATGTGAGATCACCATGTGTCCATAGAATCTATAGGGAAAATGCTGTTGGTGCTGGCCCTTCATCCAAACAATATCTAATTGCTCCCCTTGTCCAAATCCTCCACGATTTGGACTTCTAATTTATCAATTACTACCCTTTTTAGCATAAGCATGCCCTTGCCTCGCTTCAAGCTAATGGGAGACCACCGTTTTGTCTAATAGGGAATGGTATTAGGTATGGATCCTACTTTCTTCTTTGTTTGTTAACTTAGATAAATTATTTTAAATAAGCTTTATTATTATCTTTACTATCTTCGCTTACTAATTTATCCTAAATCTTAAAATAAGCCTCATTCTGTTCTTTTTCTTTATTATAACCTACGTTATAATCATGCTTATTACTTACCCCAAGGTCAAAGTGTGAAAATAAGCTTCTTTCATCTTTTACTCTTTTTAGTTACAATTATAGGTTATAACTAGGCCAATCTTTTTAATTCAGTCCAATTAACGTAATTTCAGTCCAATTCCATTTATATTATATTTTATGAAATTTACATCTCATATTCCATTATTTCAGTTTCCTTACAATTTAATCCATACTCGCGTCAATCCTAATATGCGAAGAAAAAGGAAGAATAAAAGAAAACTGAAAATAGAAGAAATTCCAAAGCGTAGAAAGAAGATGTAAATAACATAAAAATGACAGTAAATAAACTAAAATATTGTAAATAATCGAAAAGCTATAATTAACACAAATAAACAAAAATTAATGAAAAGAATAGCTGAAAGGAAATAGACTGAAAATAATTCTAAAAAACTATAAATAAAATACTAAAAATGCTATTCCAAAAATCGTAGTAAAACTACAACTATTGGAAACCCTATTATTTTGAATTACTTAAAGAAATTTTAAAATAATTATAATCGCTCACCTCCGGTCCTAAGCTTTCTCTTTGGTCTTCCTGGATCACATAGAGTTGTAAAATAATTTTGATTTAAAACGATTTTCTCCTTTGGAAATATTATTCCCTTTAGGGTCCTTCCTAGAAAGGTGAACCCAATTGGAGAAAACCTAGAATGAGAAAAAGTGTTAGGTCTATAGATCTATTTATAGGTGTGGAAGTGGATCTCGAACCATTGGATTTGGAGATTGAATAGGATGCGACCATGTCATAGGCTGAATAAGGGCCATCGGATGCAGAAACGGAGGGACCAGATCGAAATAAAGGATGCAAATGACATTTTCGATGGCCGCTAATTTGTTCGAAAGAATTTACGTTCATTCGCCTGCCAAAATGCAAGGCAGGTCGACAGGGCGATCGACCGCTCCCTTGCCCAGGTCGACCGGCCAGTGGACCTAACCATATATATTCGTCTTATTTCTGCTTATTTTGTTTATTTTATAACTTGATCATATTAGCTCGATTTCTGACGTTCTATATATAGAAATTGAATAGATACTACCACGGACACAATGGTGCAACTTCCATGGCTTAATTTTGATAATTTCACAAAGTTGTTTTATTATTTAATTAATTAACAAATTACTTATTACGGGTTAAATTTCGGGTTGTTACATCCTCCCCTCCTTAAGGGATCTCGTCCCTGAAATTTCTAAGGATAAAGAATGTACTAAATGTTTTCATCCAATTCCACAAACAACTAAAAATCATCAGCCATTCATCCATTGTCCTTAAGTTTTTCTAATGCAATTTATGATACTTATGCAATTAGTGTGGTGTAAATGTCCCTAACAAATGCAAAATAATAGGCAGTCCACTGATTCAGTTCACCTCCTTTTTATGCAATCATGCCCATGACATGTATCCAAATAAATGAAAAATTTTCCTAATGATAACTGATAGTTCTATATGCATGCTACAAACATTACCCAAATGCAACAATCAAGTGATAAACATCCATTTATAGCGACCATGGAAATAAAATAAAAACGCGCACACATCCACATCCACTTGCAAATCCTACCATCCATAGGTTAAATCCTAAGTACTACCCTCCCAAAGGATAATAATGGAAAGAACCTATTCAAATCTAAAGATGGAAAAGGAATTCTAGAATTTACTACAAAAAAGATGAGGATATGAAGTACGAATCTTCTCTTTTGCTTCCTAAGTGGCGTCTGCAACATCCTCTCTCCATTGCACCTTCACCAGTGGAACCTCCTTATTCCTTAGTCGCTTGATGTCTCCTCCAACAATCTTCGTGAGACTACGCCGAACTGAAGCTTCCCTTTCAACCTCCACCTCCTCTAACTGACTAGGCTCCACAACCTCCGTCGAGTCATGTAAGCACTTTTGCAAGTGCGAAACATGGAAAACATCGTGCACTCCTGCGAGCCAATCAGGTAACCTTACTCGGTAAGCCATCTTCCCAACTGTCTTTGTGATAGGAAATGTTCCAACAAATCTAGG
Source organism: Allium cepa (assembly GCA_030765085.1). Lineage (NCBI taxonomy): Eukaryota > Viridiplantae > Streptophyta > Magnoliopsida > Asparagales > Amaryllidaceae > Allium > Allium cepa. The sequence continues at coordinate 584,125,893 of CM060940.1, forward strand.
TGATAACTTTCCATTTGATCTGAATCTTACCACCTTCCTAAGCGGGGATACTCTGATAAAAAATAAGTCTCCAACCCCAAACTCTAAGTCTCTCCTCTGCTTGTCCGCATACGATTTCTGTTTGTCTTAAGCCATCTTCATTCTTTGCCGAATCAAATCCACCTTCTTGGAGGTCTCCCTAACCATATCATTGTTGAAGTAACAACTTCTCCGTAGACTCTACCAAACTTGATGGAGACTTGCAAGGTCTCTCATATAAAGCCTCAAATGGTGCCATTCCTATACTTGTTTGGTAACTATTATTGTACACGAACTCAACCAATGGAAGATGCACCTAACAAGTACCTCCAAAGTCCGAAATGCACATCCGCAACAAATCCTCAAGCATCCTATTTACCCTCTCCGTTTGGTCATCAGTCTGGGGTTGATAGGCCATACTCAACCAAAATTGCATCCCTAGCGCCCCTTGTAAGCTTCACCAAAACTCACTGGTGAAAATGGAATCTCTATCACTAACAATGCTTGAAGGAACTCCGTGCAGACGGACTATCTCTCGAATATACAAGGATGCCAAATATGAAGCCGTACGCTAACTCTTAACTGGGATGAGGTGAGCACTTTTGGTCAATCTATCAATAATCACCCAAATTCTAGTGTTCCCTTTCCTAGAATAGGGTAAACCATTAATTAAATCCATAGAAATACTATCCCACTTCCACTCTGGCATGCCTAAGGGCTGAAGTAATCCACCGAGCTTCTGCTGCTCTGCTTTTACCCCTTGGCATATGAGACAGTTAGCTATGAATTCTGCCACTTTCTTCTTCATGCCACCCCAATAGAACATCCTCTTCATTTTCGATACATTTTATCTCCACCCGAATGAATAGTCATATGGGAACGGTGCGCCTAGTCCAAAACTGCTCTCAATAAGTCGCTGACGCGTGGAAAACAAAGCCTCCCACCTCTCTCAATCCAGCCTCTTCTATCAATGGAATAACGTTGTGTGAGAAATGCAGATTACGGATCTTAAGGCTAAGATTAACACTAGAGGGGGGTGAATAGTGTTAAAAAAGAATTACTAAATCTTTTTCGATTTATGTTAATGTAGACACAAAAGTATGCAATATACTTTTACAGATATGATCACAGAAACAATCACAGATACAGAAATAAAATAAAAGCAGTAAATGAAAGAACACACCGGATTTTATACTGGCTCGGAGTTACCCTACATCCAGTCCCGCAATACAAGTACGGATTTCCTTTCAACAGCAATCGTACAATTACACCCTCGTTTCAAGGCTACGAGGTACACCCTCCAGAATTTCGATCCTCTGGGTAGAGATACTTGATTTCCGGGCCACAAGTTTACCCAATTGATTTACCAAGGCTACAATCATACCTTTTCCCTTTTGATTGATTTCCAGGGCTACAATCACACCTTTTCTCGCTTAATAGATTACAAAGAAGTCTAGAACTCTAAATAGCACTGAGAATCTTATAGAGATAGTGATAGAGAATCAAACTTGAAGTAATTGAGTATGATTCAATGTTGATTTCGGCAGAGTAATGATAGGAATATGAATTAGGAAAAGAGGAGGAAGAAGAGGAGTGAAAACCAGAAAAAAGTGATTAAAAATTCATTGAAACTGACCCCTATTTATAGAAGAACAACAGCCATGTCCATTCATGAAGAGTTATGGCGAATAGACACTTCTTTTGAAATTTGAATTTTTGAATCAAACTGTCACCATGTCGACATGGTACCCATAGGCATGTTGACATCCCAAAGCTTTTTATGATGTTTTAAATTTCTTTGAAAATAACCTTTATCTTTTATAAAAACTAATTTAAACTTTATAAATATACTTGACTATAGTTGAAATTCATAAGTAAATATAAATAATAATATATATAGAATTTAACCATAATTTTATATTTAAATCTAAGTATAAATATTTAAAAGTTAAATATATTATAAAAAGATAGTTTAAAAATCAGGAGTAATTTGACTTTGAAAATAAAGATGTTTTTGAGGCTAAAATTATTTAAAATTAGGATCGAGGATTTTGAATCTTTTAAAAGGAAAGTTTTGAAAACACGATATAATTTTGAAAAATCATTTTGAATAAAAGTTATCAGATACAAAACAATGTTCTACTAGATTTTTCGTAGGTTCCATCCTACTAAGGGTTCCACCCCTTTAACGGGCTCGAAGTGGATTCCGTTCCACAAATAAATTGGATTTTAAGATGCCAGTGCTTTTCTACGAGTTTTAACAAAAATTCCTAATAATAAAAGATACTTATCCTTGAAATCTTGAACTCTTAATAGTCTCAATACTAATGAGTCTTCTATCTTGATATTTTATCTTGATATCTTGAATCTCTATACTGTACAGTCTTCATTTTTAGTACCTGCATGGTTACATCTTGCATATACATATATATATCTAAACTTATAATGTTAGTATTTATATTTTATAATCTATTATAAGGTTGTTGTCGTCAAAACCATCATCTCACAGACTAACACGTTGGAGATGTCTCGAGACCTCTAATCGTCTAATCATATCCATAATGTCTATGAGCTCTGAATCCTTCCCCTGCCTAGAGCCAATCTAATCCACAAGGGTAGGCCTCACCTCTAACGTCGCTAACAATCCAAGGGTAATGTTCGTAGAAGGATTGAAATCAAAGGTAGAAATAAGCTCCAAGTCCTCCACTCTAAGAAAAAAGGACTAAGGGTTGCTTTCTTTCTACTCGATACATCTGCAACCACATTACCCTTTCCAGGGGTATAAGCTATCTCAAAATCATACGAGGATAAAAACTCCATTCACCTTTGTTGCCTCAAGTTCAAATCCTTTTGCGAGAATAAGTAGTTTAAAGACTTATGGTCAGTAAAAAGCTCAAACCTCTCTCTAAACAAATAGTGCCTCCAAGACTTGATTGCGAAAACTGGCAGCCAACTCCAAATTATGGGTAGGATAGTTCTTCTCATGCGTCCTCAACTACCTACTACCATAACACACTACCCTTCCTTCTTGCATCAACACCACTCCTAGACCTGTTTCGCATGCATTAGTGTATACAGTGAAAGGCTTAGCTCTGTCGGGTAAAACTAACACTTGTGCACTAGTAAAGGCTCTCTTAAGCTTTGTGAAGGAATCCTTGCAATCCACGTCCCACATGAAATCTTTATCCTTCTTAGTATGACACATGAATGGTCCCGAAATTATAGCAAAGTCTCTAATAAACTTCCTTTAGCAGCCAGCCAGTCCTAGGAAGCTCCTAACCTCAGTAACTTTCTTGGGGGCTTTCCAATCTTGCACTGCAATAACCTTGGTGGGGTCAATAGCCAAACCTTCCTTCGAGAGCACGTGCGCTAAGAAACGAACTTCCTCTCTCCAAAAATGACACTTCAAAAACTTAGCTCTTAAACAATGATTACAAAGTGTGCGAAGAACTTCTTTCAAATGAACAACATGCTCCTTCATATTATTGGAAAATACTAAAATATCGTCAAATACCACCACAAACTTATTTAGGACATCCCTAAAAATGCGGCTCATCAAATCAACGAAATAGGCCAGGGCATTGGTTAGCCCAAAAGGCATAACCAACCACTCGAAGAATCCGTCTGTTGTCTTAAAGGCAGTCTTATCTGTACTGTCATCAGCGACTCTAAGCTGATGAAATCCCATGGCTAAATCAAGCTGAGAGAAAACCGAAGAACCTACCAACTGGTCAAAAAGATCATCAATCCTAGGGAGTGGATATCGGTTCTTCTTGGTAAGCTATTTAATTCCCTATAGTCTATGCAAAGTCGAAGAGAACCATCCTTCTTAGTGGCGAAGACGACTGGCACTCCCCACTCTGATATGCTCCTTTTCATAAATCCCTTCTCCAAAAGCTCATGAATCTTCTCGCTCAATTCTTTCCTCTCCCTAGGTGCCATGTGCCTCACAGATAATGCTACTGGCTTAGCAATCTCAGTTAAATAAATCTTGAAGTCAATCTCTCTCTTAGTGGGTAGTCCCCTAACCTCCTCAAAGACATCTGCAAAATCTCCAATAACAGGAACCGAATGCAATTCTGATGATGATGAATCGATGGAATAGAGAAAAATCAACATGACTGACCCTTGCGGGTCACAAGATACCTCTAGAGTCCTACAAGTCTCAAGTCTAACGATTCTCCTACCGCAGTCTAAGATAGCTTCGTATGTTGATATCCAATCCATGCCTATGATCATCCCATACCCCGAGAATCCCAAAACGTAGGTGTCGCAGTCAAACTCCATGCGTAAAATAAAAATTTTCAAACCACTACAAACCGTAGATAAGTGTGTCGATCCTCCTATGGGTTTGAAACAATAGTTGGGTCTAGTACTAGTGATAGGTCCAAGTGCAAACAATCTATTACAGAGCTCGACATAAAAGAGTGTGATGCTCCAGAATCAAATAAAGTACGAGTGGGAAAATTAGATATAGAAATCAAACCTTCAACGGTGACTTTCCTACCTCTATTTGGAATGCTACTGGAAGGTGTTGTGTCTAATACCTAAATCTGTGCAGCTGATGCACTCACTCGCTGGGGACAACTCCTACTCATATGACTGAGCTGCCCGCAAATATAGCACTTACCCTTCATCTTCTCCTTCCAGGAATCCTTGACCATATGTCCAACCTTCCCACAACCATGGCACTTTATTCCTTTCTTAATCTGCTTCTAAGGACCATCACCTTTCTTCTTCTTCTTCTTCTTCTTCTTCTTCTTCTTATTCTTTCCAACCACTTCTTCTTTGGACCTTCAGACTTAACCTCCTTTTTAGACTCTCCCTGTTAACTGTATCTGACATAAGCACCATCTCGACCAAAGACTCATAAGTAGCTCCCATCGGTACATGAGTCAGAAATAATCCCTGAAGGGGTTGATTCAATCCCTTCGTAAACTTCATAGCTTTCTTATGTCGTGTGTTCACCAAATCCATACTAAACTGCGATAGCTCATTGAATTGATTGATGTATTCCTTAAGTGACAAACTCCCTTGCTTCAAATTGATAAACACTCCAACTGGACACTCTCTTATGCCTGAGATAGATACATCCTATCAAATCACTCCCTGAATCCATCCCAAGTAGTATTACTTCCCTCCAACTCGACCACCTCCCACCAATAAGATGCTTCCTCCTTCAGCTGCCAAGCGGCTAGCTGAACTTGCTGCTGTCCATCCAATCCCAAAAGACCAAAAATCCTCTTTGTGTCCCTAAGCCATTCTCTCGCCTCCACAAAAGTCTCTTAGCCGGAAAATGTCTTGTCGCCCAAACTCACAAAATCCTTACAGAGCTTAGAGAAATTGATGGCGACATGTGGGTTGATGGGGTTCCCACCCGCTGGTGTAGGATTGGGTGTAGGCCCATGCACTTTTGGAATCATGGCTTTTAAGTAACTACGAAACCTGGCTGGGACTGGAATGCGCTCGGGAATGTTCGAGGCATTAGCCATTCTAGGAAAAGAAAAGTTAGTTTAGGAAAGGGAAATTGAACTGGACTTATGATGGGATTTTTATAAAAACTCTTTTATACTTAAAAATCATTTCTAAAAGTTCTTTTATGAAAAATACTTTTAAAACAAGTTATTTTGAAATACTTTACTTTTAAAAAAAAATTGGAATCCTATAGCCTTAGGCTCTGATACCAAGTGAAACACCCCCACACCCCTTAGCATATAGGAAAAGACACACTAAACGATGTAGTGCGTTGTAGGTATAACTGAGACTAGCAGAGACTAAGATTCATAAGAAAAAAATAACAACAACATAGCGGAAAAAATTATAACCATTTGTTCAAAACCAAACTTCATAAAAAATCATCACATACCAAATACTTCAAATGTCAAACTACCCATATATGTCTTTATCAAAATCCATAGTCTCTATAAAACAAAGTCTAATTATCCCTCATCACAGTGCTAGTACAACATAAGAACTAAAACTAGAATACAAGAAGTACATGTAAGAAATCTCCTCTAAGAGAACTCCAAGCTGCAGCAACCTACCGACTTCCTCCTTAATTGCCTATGGGGAGGGGAAGGGGAAAATAGAGGAGTAGGTTAGACTAAAAGACTGGTAAATGATAGTAATTACTAGAGTCTTTAAGCACGATAAAGTAATGGACTCTACAACATTTCTAGCATGAATAAGGATAATAAAGGAAAGAGGAAAGAGATAAATTGGAAATAAGTACGATTAAATATTGCTCGATTCATAAGATAGGTAACTTTTGATTGCTTGCATTGCCTTTGATTTCAGCTTTGATTAGGCTGAATTCTTAGTCCTGTAATTAGGATGTAACCCTAATTCCACCCTTTTTGATCGGCCCGCTACTCTATAATACCAATCTGTGGACCAGCCGCTATATAACTCTCTACAAAAAATATTACTGTGGCCAAGATAACATATATAGCTCCCTATAAAGAAGGCAATGATGTCTACGACAGACACTCATACTAAGTGCTTGGAACTCATAACTATTACTGAGCACCCGCAATGGAAGTCACTCGCATAACTGCTACCATGCCCATGCTACCTTTTGCTCCACCTATTAGGTCTTCTTATCACCTCCAATATCCAGCATAAGTGTGCCCCTCATCCTACTTTAGGCTAATGTGAGATCACCATGTGTCTATAGAATCTATAGGGGAAATGATATTGGTACTAACCCTTCATCCAAACAATATATAGTTGCACCCCTTGTCCAAATCCCCCGTGATTTGGACTTCTACTTGACCAATCACTACCCTTTTTAGCATAAGCGTGCCATCGCCTCGCTATAGGCTAATGTGAGACCAACGTTTTGTCTAATAGGGAATGCTATTAGGTATAGGTCCTACTTTCTTCTTTGCTTATTAACTTAGATAAATTATTTTAAATAAGCCTTTATTATTATCTTTACTATCTTTACTTATTAATTTATCCTGTCTTAAAATAAGCCTTATTTTTTTCTTTTTCTTATTATAACCTACGTTATATCATGCTTGTTACTTACTCCAAGGTCAAAGTGTGAAAATAAGTTTATCTTTTACTCTGTTTAGTTACAATTCTAGGTTATAACTGGGCCAATTTTTTAATTCAGTCCAACTAACATAAATTTAGTCAAATTTCATTTATATTACAGTCTATGAAATTTACATCTTCTGTTCCATTATTTTAGTTTCCTTACAATTTATCCACACATGCATTAATCCTACTCTAATCCATACACGAAGAAAAAGGAGGAATAAAAGAAAACTGAAAAAAGAAGAAATTCCAAAGCGTAGTAAGAAGATGTAAATAACTTAAAAATAACAATAAACAAACTAAAACACCGTAAATAAATTGTAAATAAATGTAAAAGCTATAATTAACAAAAATAAACAAAAATTACTGAAAAGAATAGGTGAAAGGAAATAGACTGAAAATAATTCTAAAAAAATGTAAATAAATGAATAAAAAGGCTATTCCAAAAATCGTAGTAAAACTACAACTATTGGAAACTCTATAATTTTAAATTACTTAAAGAAATTTTAAAATAATTATAATCACTCACCTCCAGTCCTAAGCTTCCTCTTCGGTCTTCCCGGATTCACTTGCAGTTACAAAATAATTTAATTTATAACGATTTTCTCCTTTGGAAAAATTATTCCGCTTAGGGTCCTTCCTAGAAAGGTGAATCCAGTTGGAGAAAATATAGAATGAGAAAAAGTTCTAGGTCTAGGGGTCTATTTAGGTGTGGTATTGGATATCGGGCCATTGCATTTGGAGATTGGATAGGTTGCAACCACGACAAAAGATGAATATGGGCCATTTAATGTAGAAATGGAGGGACCACATCGAAATAAAGGATGCAAATAACGTGTTTGGTGGCCGCTAATTCGTTCGAACGAATTTACGTTCGTTCGCCTGCCAAAATCCAAGGTGGATCGACTGGGTGGTCGACAGCTCCCTTTCCCAAGTCGACCGGATGGCCGACCTGACCATATATATATATATATATCACTTTATTTCTGCTTATTTTGTTTATTTTATAACTTGGTCATATTAGCTCGGTTTCTGACGTTCTATATATGGAAATTGACTAGAAAATTACCACGGACACAATGGTGCAACTTTCGTTTCTTAATTTTGATAATTTCACAAAGTTATTGTATTAATTAATTAATTAAAAAATTAATTATTACTGGTTAAATTTTGGGTTGTTACAAGTATTCATGGAAATGGAGTTTGCTTTGAAAGTGCTGAGTTGGTTGAAGGTGCGTGAGCACATCTTTGGAGACAAATGCTTAGAAGTGGAGATTATCTTCCCTTCAGCATTAAGAGGATGCCTTAGATTGGTGGGAGACTGTGATTGCTGAAATACTAGGAGTTGAAATAACCAAGGAACAGTTTAAAAAGCAAGAGGCTTAGTTTAATCCTAAATCCTAGAAGAGCGCATTATGTTGGAAATTCTTAGTTTTGAAATAAGGAGAGATGACTTTGGTAGAGTACATTTAGCATTTTTAATGGTCTATCGAAGTGTGGAAGGGAGTATATTGATACTATGCTAAAGAAGAATGAGAAATTCGTCATAGGTTTAAGAAAGGCATAGAAACACAAGGTGATTGTGCATTAGTTGGCTCCTTTGATATGGTTGTAGAAATGGCAGGAGATATGATCACTTGTTTTAAAAGGAGTGAAAGTGGATGTTAGGCCCAAAGGTAGGAAGAAACAAAGTTTCATCCCATATTAGAAGGGCAACAAAAATAAGGAAGGAGAAAAAGTCTCGGTAGGAGGAGCCCCAAGGCTAATTATGATAGATGTTACTTGTTTTCGCTGTGGACACAAGGATCACTATTCTACCAAGTGTTCCTAATTGGAAAACAAGGACGTTTAATGGCTAATTTTCTATCGGTTTAGAAAATAGCTTAATTTTTTAATTAAAATTAACCACAAGTGCACGACATACGATTGTAGTATGTGACGAGTACGGGTCGATCCGTGGGGAATCTAGTTGATTTTAAAATTTCTACTCAATAAAACTAAACCAAGAATTTGAGATGTTTTTAAGCCAAAAATTGTAAATAAACTAGCAAAAGAAAATGGATAAAAATATGAGAGTTCGAAGGCAATTTAGAGGTAAATCCCTTTTCTTAATCACATAAATCAACATATATGAAATTATGATCTTTTTTTTAGTTTTTAGTGAATATAGTTGATGTGCTTATCATAAGTATGGCTTATTTGTGCTATTAATTAGCCCAGTATAAGCCATCAAACTTTAACAAACCCTCCAAACCACTTGTTAACTCTCATTGAAATGTTAGTGAACTTGAAAATAAAATCTATTCTAAGCATGATCTATTTACTATTGATTAGTAATATAGGCCATCAATTTTTGATTTTAAAATCCACTTCATTACCATAATCATATGTAGATGAAGAGGTAATTTGTGTTTGTGTTTTTTTAAGCATAGTTTATTTGGTGTCAACAACATAGGCCATCAAATTCAAAGCTAAAACAACAAAATTTTACCCATTCAAACATTGTCATTAATCATAAAAAAAGCAAAACGTTAAATCTACATGATTAAGAGAGCTTCAGTACCCTTAAATAGAAGGGGCTTAGGTTCTCATATTTGTTATCATTTCAACAAATTTAGAGTTCAACATAAACAAAAACAATAGGAAAATTCAAGCTTATAAGAAGAGAGCTAATTAAAATAAAGTAAAAACTAATCTACTTTCATAAATAAAAAGATCTACACTACTAACATAAGACGAAATAAACATGAAAAGAATTTGAATTAAAATTGCATTAAAAAAATAACGTGAAAGAAGGCTAAGAAACCATTAAAATGAAAAGAGAGTTTTTGTTTATTTTTGAGCCTAAAACTAAACTGACTAAAGAGGAGGCTAAGTGCTTAATTATATGAACATATGGGGTATTTATACAAGCCTCAAACCTTAATGCATATTTTTGGGGACTACCCAAATGACGTTGAGGAAGTGTGATCATCAAGTTATCATTAGCATAAGCATAATCCACTATTACATGTGCATGTAACTTTAATCTCTAATAACATGTGCATTGACTCCTAATTGTACATCAAGGTAAGGGGGTGGGTGGGGTCCTCCATGTTGCATGAAATGATTTATTTCTTCATCTTCATTTGTTTCCCTCTCTTGTGCATGCATATCTTCATGAAGCCTCTTGTAATTTCCATCCAATTTTCCTACAAAGAAAATACAAGGTCTAAATAAATATTCTCAAATTAATTCACATACAAAAATGACTATTTTGCCCCTATATGAAGATGAATAAATGATCAGTTGAAAATAATTGAAATTTTGGTTTAAACATGTTGAAATACCATATATGCTCATTTATTTAATTAAATTAGAGTAAATATGGAAGTAAAAATATGCATATTTACGTGCATATCAAATACCCCCATACTTATCTTTTTATTCATCCTCGATTAAACTAAAACTAAGGTAAATCCTTTTTCGTAGGAAACACGATTGCATTGAGCATATGCAACAAGTAGTTAAACCTCTAGGTGTCCCTAGGAGGATGAGTATTGTCTCGTGATCAGCGGATACTACCTACAAAATCCAAATGCAAAATATCCCTAAATGCAAGATTTATTTACAATGAGATGAATGCAAATTTTTAAAAATATTTACAAATGAAGAATTTACATTTAAATTAATACAAATAAGTTAAATATAAGTTTTGGTCATTATCAAGAAATTGAAGTCCTTTTACTTGTCAAAATTTCCAATAAAAATTAAGTTATCATAACAAATAGACTCTAGTTCGGCTAGCTATTTCGGTTGAAAACATAGTGTAAATATGAAATGGATCCTTAGTTGATTTTCAAAGTTTTTCAAAGTGGTAATTTCATTTCTTTTAAATAACAAGTCAAATCACATAAGTTTAAATAGTGCTTGGATTTCAGTTGATTACTCCTTTTTAAAATGTTTTATTGATATTAACAATATTTACAAATGCCTAACTCAGATAAACCGAGACCAGTACCATCCATGCCTAACTCAGATATTTACAAATGCCTTTTGACCTTACATGAGGGATGCAAGTGTGTACACCTATCGACTATAGGCGTTATTAACAAAAGAATTTTTATACACATACACTTAACTCAAATAAACAAAGGCCAGATATACCGATCATGCATTACATTTCGGGCTTACGTGAGAAGGGTACAGAGCATGACGAGTGTAATCAAGTGTGGAGGGAGTCTCATCTTCATTTTTTTATTCTTCATGGTTTATTTTTGCATTTTCTTTCCAAACCTCAAAAAATCAAAAACAAAAATTTCTTTTTATCCTTTTGATTTATTTTGAAGAAAAACTATAGATAAGTATTGGATTTTGGCTATTAAACTGAAATTTTTGAAAAATTTATTTGTCTCAACAAAAATAAAAATAAAGTTTGATTACAGGTAACAATGTTTTAACTAGTATATAGGAAGGTTCATGGGTGATAACCTTGAAGTATATCCTAATTGAAAATCTTTGTTTAAAAAGTGGTGGATTTAAAGTAAAGAATATAACATTTTTATCTTCTAAGTTAAATGGTGCTAAGATGATATTGTAAAACTCTCTCTTCATAAATAAAAAATATATATTATATATATAAAGAAAAGAAAAAAAATTGTATATATGCATATATTTTATAAACACCTAGAGTCGTGTGTTTACACGCAAGTGTGGCTATATATCTTGTTTAAATTATTGATTTTGTTCATTTATGCTTGTCATGATATGTATGTCATTCTATGCTATTATTTTATATGTTCTCACTTTTCAAGTTCCTCGTTAGTTCGGAATTCCGTAATAATACTTAACCAGACAATATTATAGATTAGGGAAAATCGTTCTGAGTTGAAATGATAAACCCAAGCGGTTTTATTATTATGAAGTTTTGGGATTTCGGGTTGAAGTGATATATACCCGTAAATATTAAATTTAAATTATGGATTAAAATGATAAATATCCGTATTACTTGACCATAGGATAGAAAATCATATACGGACACCGTTGCTCAATCTTTGGAAAAATGATTTCCAAAGTTGAAGGAAAGATATGGGTTTGATAACTATTGATTTTAAATTATAACATAAATATATATTTTAACATATGCGAAAAATTTAGATTTTTTTAATTTTATATTTGGAAATTTAAATTTATAAGTTAGTTTTGAAAATATAAATTTTAAGATTTTACTTATAATTTTATTATTTTAAATATATAAAATAAGAGTTAATATAAAATAAATTTAATAATAAGATTTAATTTAATTAAAATTTAATTTAATATGCATATATATATATTGTATTTAAGTATTTATTTAAAATTATATTTTATAAATATATTTCGTAATAACTTTAATAAATTAAGGTTGGGAGGATAAATATAAATTGACTTGAAATTGTATTGGTTTAATAATTATATTTAGATATAATTGATTGGAAATTTATGGAACTTGAGATATTAAAGATATGATTTTAACTTGATTTTGACTAAAGGTGATTAAATGAATATTTTCAAATTTAAATAAAATTAAGAGTTGAATTTTGAAATAAAAATGAAATTTATCAAATTGAGTTATTGTAAAATTTTTGAATATTTAACTCCCAAACCTATTAAATTTAAAGTGGTTTAAATGTGTATTTCAAACCTAGATTAGAATCGATACAAATTAAAAATGGTTTTAATAAGATTTCAAATTAAACCTTTTTAGTTGGAATTGTTGGACTGAGATTTGATTTTAATTGTATTTTTGAGCTAAAGTTGATTTGAATTGATTTGTGAAACTGGAAGAAACAATTCTAATTGGAACCTATTTTCGATATAAACAAGTTTAATATATAAATCATTTTTAATGCATAAACTCTTTTTAACATATAAATTATTTTAATATATATACTATTTTAATATATAAACTATTTTTAATTTATAACTCTTTCAATATATATAAATTATTTTCAATATTTAAACTGTTTAAGTTGGAACTGTTATGATTTAAAATTTAATGGATTTAAATGCGAATATTTTGTATGATGGTTCAAACTATTTTGTGGTTATGATTTTGAAAGTAAATATGATTTTGGAAGTGATATGATTTCGAAAATGAATATAATTTTGAAAGTGATATGATTTTGAAAGTGATATGATTTTGAAATGGATATGATAATTTGATATGTAGTACAAATTGTTTGAAATATAAATGACCACGGTGTGGAATAAGCGTTTGCTTGTTAAAGAGACCGAAATTGGATATTGTCACACTCTCTGCCAATACCGAAAACCACTTTAATAACTGTGTAAGTGGTGGAGACTTCAGAACTAAGTAGGATGGTTTAGTGTACGATTCTGTATGAGGTATTTACGTAGCCCTGCTTCCCGTGAGTCAGCTTAGATATGACTAAAACAGGAGCCATGTCGGGCCAAGTGAGGCCGCACCTCCGATCGGGCATATTTCTTCGATACCATTCTATGACTTTGTAATTTGATTTGGTGCATCATTGATTTGGAAGTGTGTCTCGAGATGGGCGGTAGTAGCTGCTATGCGATAATACCAGTACGGATCCGCAAAATGGTAAAATCCTACCCTAGAATTGCCTCGCGTGCCGTGTTCACATGCCCTATCATGCCTTCTATGAGTTTGGTTTGTACCGTACCTATGGAGTGCCCTCTGAGTAAACCGCCAGTTTGGTGGAGCTTACGGAACTGTAGACTACAGGAATATATAAAATGTGTTAATGAGGGATATGGGTAACGCCTTAATGCTATTTTAATACTTATTTTACCGATAGACATCTTATAATAACATACATTACTACATAGTAGATGGTTCCACGGATTCTTAGAGGATGAAAATCCCAAACATTCTTTAAGTTATATTGTATTTCATTTGGACATTTCACTTAAGTTGATTGCTGGTATAAGAATATTAATCCCGACTCGAGTGTTTTACGTTTCGCTTTATGCTCCGGTCAGATTGAGGTCACAACATTTGAGACTCGCCTTTCGAGCTTGGAGCTTTGCTTGAAGATCTGTCTTTATCTATTCAGCTTCTCAGTTGTTTCCAGTTGATTTGTTCAGACTTGTCATTTGTTTATGTACTAGATACTATTATGTATTTGAGCTATCTGTAGTATTTTACTGTAAACTCCAATGTTTATATAGTAGCATCATGAACTATTATTTATCTATTCCGCTGCTTATAATTATATTACTCTGTGTTTGTGATTCTACAATTGATTTTATTTACTGTTTATGTTAAGTTTGCCAAATATAAGTTAACAATTAGTTGTTTTGAGCATTTCAAGTCTGACATCAGTAGATGATTGTCGATTTGAATGGTTCAAAATTCCAGGTTGTTAAAGTGGTATTAGAGCGAGGTTTAGGAAAAACTTAGCATATGGAGTAAAAACTCATTAGAGATAGGGTAGTAATGCTATAGAATTAGTGGAATCAATTATAGAATCATTTTTGTTCGAGCTTGGAATTTCTTCGTCCTGGATCATGATTTTTATTGAAATTTGGAACTTTTCCCTTTATTCTGAAATCCATTCGTGTCTTTTCCGGTTCATGTCCTCTTGATACTGGAGAATCCCATAGCTCTATTTCTGTTGATCCCTATAATGAATTTGAGCTCATCTTGCCACTTCAACTGGAAACCCCATCCTTTCGTGTGACTAATCCCATCGATGGTCCCACCAACCTCAGTATGATTTGTAAAGGGGTGAAACTCCTTTACAATAGATGTCAATTTATCCGAGATTTCTATATCCTCCGTTTTGATGCTGTTATCTCTTGCCAAGCCCAAATCGTTCTCCAGTAGACGACCCAGGTTGTTCTCTTGTGATCGAATGTCTAATGCCTTAGGATTTTGTCGATCGTTTTATCTTTCGCTTAATTCTCAGTCTAATGATCTTCCCCACTCAACAAGTTGTCCATTTTTCCGTGGATGATATTCTCGTCTTTTCTAAGTCTCGATTGACCTGTTTAAGGTCGTCACGATTAATATTAGTCTATCATTTCTTATCTTCCTTTCGAGTCTATCAATCTTTTCTCTTCTGTAACTTAATTATCTTATCATCCTTTCGAGCTATCTTTGTTGTTAGAATCCTCTTCGATTAGGGTTCCTTCACTACAAGAAAACCCGCTTTTAGTAGCATTTATTGGTTGGGTCTAAGGCTTAGTGGAAGTATACTTAATCTTCAGTTTTATTTATTACGCTTCAACGCCACCGAAAAAAATCCAGCTTGCATGCCTGTTTTTTTATTTCGCCGCGCTACTTCAGTTATACATAGAAATTATGTCCTAGAAATAATATCCATTTCTTCAACATTATTCATCTATCTCCTCTACCCTAAATAATTTCCTCCTTCTTCATGTTACCCTAAATCGATCGATCACGATAACACCAAATGATGAGGTTGTTGCCCCGCTTAAAGTCGAAGTTCGATTGGAATCTTGAACCACCGTAGAGGAGTTGTCATCAAGATCTGAAAAATGAGTTCGTTGCCACTGTAGAGGAGGTCGTGTTGCTGCCAACAAATTGTATATGCCATCGTGGCATTGCCTACTATCGAGTGCCTCTACCTCCTGAGAGATTGTTGTCACCTGGGAAATCATAGGTGTAAACATTGCTTCAGTTTTATGGTCAAAATAAGATGAGGTAAAGATTGCATTCAGTTTTTACTATAACTTAAACTGATTTACAATTTTGGTTGTTTATTAATTTTGGTAGCCTTTAATTTGTGCTGTAGTGGATTGATAACGAAGGAAAAACATCATTAATGTTGGCTTGCTAGAGGCCTGATTTGATTAGCGTTGATAAAGTTTTGATTAATGCTTTAACTACCTTTTTTTCCGATTTGTTGTTGATATACTTTCAGTTTGCATTTGTTCGATTAACTTATAGCTTAGAGCTGTGGGACTATGATTGTCGTATAAAGTATACTGTCTACAATGAGCACCTACTGTTTATTTGGCTAAATGTCTATATGACAAAATCTAATAGAATAGAATGAAGACATTATATGTATACATCATGAATTTATGTATAATGTTTCTTCTACAGACATGAAGTTTAAGAGTAAGTAGAGTAATAAGATTACTAAGAAGGAAAACGCTTGCTAAAGATCATACCCAGCATTTCCAATGGACCTGACAAATAAAGATAATAACAGATCCGAAGGCATAAGAGTATGTTACAACCAAATATTCAACCCGGCCCATTCTGCATCATTCAAAGCTATGTACAGAGTACCGAAGGATATGCAAGCCCATATATATGTGGCCCAATATTTTCTTTTAAATATAGAAGCTGCATCATCTTATTATGTATTTAAAAATACAAACTGAGATTTCTGTAAATCTTTTGAAGAATATCAATTCAATAAAAGTATTCAGTTCTTTTATCTTGGTATCAGAGCAAGAGAAAAATCTGCTTAACAGCAGTAACAAGGTTAACGCCTTGCCGTTGATTTCTCAGATCAAACATCATCACTGAAATCAGGCTGCGCACCCAAGATATCATCAGAGAATTAAGTTTCTCATCATCTGATAAGTAAAAATCGGCCATACCTGTGTTAATATCAAGATTCTCATCAGTTTTCTCAACTGATTTTGATCTTGCCACGCCTTGAAGCAACTGTCAGTATTCTTCATCACTCAGTTGGTTCAGGCTGCATCAGAAGTCTGAATCTTCAATTCTTGCAAATTTCTTGATTTAAAGATTCCCTCATAACCCTGTTTCAATGGATGATGACGAGTCATCACCTTTATCTACTGCAAGAAACACTGAATCAAGATCTACAACACAAGAGTTGATTAAAGCATTAGTCAAACCACAGAGCCAAATTATTAATGTTCAACTAGATGAATCAAATTTCTTACTCTGGAAATTCCAGATTGAAACTGCTATTAAAGGCTATGGTCTTGAAGATTATGTTCATGGAACATTAATCACACCACCCAGATTTGTAACAGATAAGGATGGAAAATTAATAAGCAATCAAGATTTCATATCACATCAAAGACAAGATATCCTAGTAAGTTCTTGGCTACTTTCTACAATAAGTTCCAACCTTTTACCACAATTAATTGGATTCAAATCAGCAAATGAGATCTGGTCTACTATTGAGCAAGTATTCAATACTCAATCGGCAGCAAAGGTCATGTTTTACAAAAGACAACTGCAAAATTTAAAGAAAGACACTCTACCAATAAGAGACTATTTGTCTAAAATCAAAATGTTATGTGATCAACTAACCTCTACAGGGCACAAAATATCCGATTATGAACAAATATTGTCAATTCTAAATGGCCTAGATGAGGAGTATGAAGCAGTTGTAGCAGTAATTTCTTCTAAAGAAACTACCCCCACAATTCAGTATGTTCATGCTACTCTTCTTGCCCATGAAGGTAGAATAGAGCAAAAGAAATCTACTGGTTCAGATTTCATAGCCAATTTTATCAGCAACAGTAGAAACAGGAATCAAGAAAAAAATAACAACATCAGAAATCAAACTAACAGCCAGAGAGGTGGTCAGACAAACAGAGCAAGAGGTAGGGGTGGCAGGCAATACAACAACAATAATAGAATTAGATGCCAGATATGTGAGAAATATGGCCATACGGCAAGCAGATGTTATTTCAGATATGATAGCAATTATGTGCCACAACAACAAAGCAATACAAAGAACTATCAACCAAATGCTAACATGATCAACACTCAATCCAACAGCCAGAGAGGCCAGTCAGAAAATGCAGATTGTGACACAGCAAAAGTAGAAGATATACATGATGACTGCTGGTACCCAGATTCAGGTGCTACAAATCATGTGACAAATGATCTGAGCAAGCTAAACCTGGGAAGCAGAGAGTACAAAGGTACACATACTATGCATATGGGGGATGGTAAATCCATTAAAATTACACACACTGGAAATGCAAGTTTTATTGGCAAGAAACAACTTTATCTCAATAATCTTTTGAGAGTCCCATTAATAAGAAAAAACTTACTAAGTGTATCCCAGTTTGCAAAAGGTAATAATATATATTTTGAATTTTATCCACAATATTGTCTAGTTAAAGATATTCTAACAAAGGAAATTTTATTGCAGGGTAGAAAGTTTAGAGGATTGTACAAATTTGATGTAGCCAAATCAAGAAATTCTGGTCATAAGGGAAAATGTTGTAATGTTTCTGAAATTAAATGTAATAATGACAGTAAATTTTTTGATATGTGGCATTACAAACTAGGTCACCCAAGTGTAAATATTGTTAAGCATGTCTTGAACAAAAATGCAATTTCCTTTGAAAATATCTCTTTACCATATGTTTGCACACACTGTCAACTGGGAAAAAGCCACAAACTTGCATTTCCAGACTCACAAATTGATTATAGTAGACCACTAGAACTGGTAGCCATAGATCTATGGGGACCAGCACCCATTAGCACTGATTATGGGTACAAGTATTATGTCTCATTTGTTGATGCTTACTCTAGATATGTATGGATTTATTTTCTAAAGTCAAAATCTGAAACTTACAAGGCAGTGCAACAATTTATAATTCAAGTCGAAAATCAACTAAGCTGCAGTGTAAAAATCATACAAACAGATGGTGGAACTGAATTTCACCCTCTAAAAGAATTTTTCTCAAAAAAAGGAATAGTCCATAGAACAACTTGTCCATACACGTCCGAACAGAATGGTCTAGTTGAGAGAAAACATAGACAAATAGTTGAGACTGGTCTTACTTTACTTGCTCAAGCATCACTACCGTTAAAATTTTGGCCTGATGCTTTTTCTACTACTGTGTATTTAATACATAGATTGCCTACTAAGGTCATAAATTTCAAAAGTCCCATAGAAAAACTGCAGGGAATTAAACCAGATTACCAGGCTTTAAAGATTTTTGGTTGTCTATGTTTTCCCTACCTAAGACCCTACAACAAACACGAACTAAGTTTCAGATCATCACCATGCACATTTCTGGGATATGCCACAAACAAGAAGGGATATAAATGCTTAGATGATAAAGGGAAAATCTTTATATCTAGACATGTCGTGTTCAATGAAAATGTCTTTCCCTATAGTAAAACAGAAATGAAAACATCACAAAAAATTTATAATCCAAAAATATCAATACCTGAGCTACCAAAATACTCAGAGATTGATGCTCAATCTCATGCAAGCACAAGACAGAATACTCAACTCACTACCATAGTTGAGGGTAGCAGTGGCTCACAACACACAATGATCAGAGATGAACCAGGTCATGAGCAGTTGGGATCTGAAGTTCAAGTTCAAGATGCACAGCATGACTCTGACATTCAGTCAGGCAACCATCAATCATTAGATGATTTACAATCATCTAATGACAATGAAGTCACAGGTGAAAGCAGCATTCAACAACCTGCAACAACTGGCCATCACATGATAACAAGGGCTAAAAGTGGAATTTTCAAGCCAAAAACTTATAATGTTGTCACAAATATCATAGAACCAGCTACTTATTTTGAAGCAGTGCAGAATGTAAAATGGAAAACTGCAATGCAAGAAGAATATGATGCACTGATTCGAAATAAGACCTGGACTTTGGTTCCTTTGCCATCCAACAAAAACATTGTTGGATGTAAATGGACATACAAGATTAAAAAGAATCCTGATGGTTCAATCTTTAAATATAATACAAAACTCGTAGAAAAAGGTTATTCACAACAAAATGGTTTTGATTTCAGTGAAACATTCTCACCTGTTGTGAAACCTTCTACTATTAGAGTAGTTCTTACAATTGCCTTAAGTAGAGACTGGACCATCAAGCAACTTGATATAAATAATGCCTTTTTGAATGGTACTTTGCAGGAAGAAGTATACATGGAGCAACCACAAGGTTTCAAACAAAAAGACAATGAAAAACTTGTGTGCAAGCTAAACAAAGCAATTTATGGACTCAAGCAAGCACCCAGAGTTTGGTTTGACAAACTGAAGTCAACACTAATCAATCTTGGCTACTCATTAACTAAATCTGATAACTCTTTATTTACAAAATTCAGTAAACTTGAAATTACATATGTACTAATATACGTTGATGATTTTATTATCACAGGCAACAGCAATGCAGAAATCAACATGCTTACTGAATATCTCAATAAAGAATTCTCAATCAAAGATCCGGGGTGTCTAAATTACTTTCTCGGAATTGAAGTTAAAAGAATATCTGCATCAATGATCCAACTAACTCAAGAGAAATATATATCAAAGATACTTGTCAGAGCAAAAATGGATAAAGCAAATGCACTATCTACACCTATGGCAAGCAATTTACATCTATCCAGAAACAGAGGTGAAGCAATACAGAACAGTACACATTACAGAAGCATTGTTAGAGCATTGCAATATGCAACAATTACAAGGCCTGAAATTGCTTATAGTGTAAATAAAGTCAGTCAATTTATGCAAGACCCACTGGATGAGCATTGGAAAGCAGTAAAAAGAATACTAAGATACCTAAAGGGCACACTAAAACATGGATTAATCCTGTAATCATGCAAAAACTTGAACATTAATGGTTATGCAGATGCAGATTGGGCCACAGACCCAGATGATAGAAGATCTACAACAGGATACTGTATATTTTTAGGTACAAATCCTATATCATGGTGCTCAAAGAAGCAACCTACTGTTTCTAGATCTAGTACCGAAGCTGAGTACAGAAGTGTGGCAAATGCCACAGCAGAATTAATATGGATAAATTCACTTTTGAGTGAACTCGGAGTTAACACTAACAGTAAACCTACAATTTGGTGTGACAATCTCAGCACAGTTCTACTCAGTGCAAATCCAGTTCTACACAGCAGAACTAAACATATGGAGATTGATCTTTACTTTGTTAGAGAACAAGTTACGAGCAATAAACTGAATGTGAGCCATATACCTGCATCTTACCAAATTGCCGACATCTTGACAAAGCCATTGTCCAAGAAAATTTTTCTCCCTTTCAAGCAAAAGCTCAAAGTTTGGACTGTTGACAATGGACAACAACCATAAAGCAATATAATGAGCCAAAGATCGAAACTTTACTTTCCGTTGTACAAGCAGAAAGTAAAGATCAACACTCTAAGCATCATACTCAGAAATCCCAGAGTTCATCAGATCGTCATCTCAAAACAGCAAAGGATATAAGTTCAAAGCTAACATCTTAATATATGAGCACAACAATTACAAAAACAGGAGAGAAGACTCACCAGATCTGACTAACATCTGAAGATTTCTCGAATTTCTGTCGCATTCTCATCTCAAGCTAAGCTCGATCAAGGAATTTCATCAATATGAGTTATCATTCGAAAGTACATCTCAAATTAACTTTCAAATAAAGATAAAAACAGAAGCTTTGACAACTTATCTGAGAATCAGCCTTCTGTGTTTTCAAAAACCCATCTAACCAAGAGATCAGTGATGAACATAGCAGCATAAAAGAGAGCTGTCGACAGATACAGAAGGAACGATGCTTTTATTTACGAAAATTTTATCAAATGACCGAGTCGGCGGCGCCATTATCTTTCATCTCGCAAACCCTAGTGGTTGAAGGGTTTGAGGGGGCGAAATAAAGATAATAACAGATCCGAAGGCATAAGAGTATGTTACAACCAGATATTCAACCCGGCCCATTCTGCATCATTCAAAGCTATGTACAGAGTACCGAAGGATGTGCAAGTCCATATATATGCGGCTCAATCTTTTCTTTTAAATATAGAAGCTGCATCATCTTATTATGTATTTAAAAATACAAACTGAGATTTCTGTAAATCTTTTGAAGAATATCAATTCAATAAAAGTATTCAGTTCTTTTATCTCTGACTGCTTTTATGACATCTTAATGGAGCTCCAACTGCTCAACTCTGAAATGGATCAAATTGCCATGTCAGCATCCCTGGTGCATGGCTTGATAGGGTTTGTGTTCATGTCGATCTTCATTGCACTAAACCAGGCTCAGAGCGGTGCTCTTGCAGTGGAATCTGCATTAGGGTATCTTGCAAGTGTAATTGTCATAACGGCCTTTGTCTTTCATCCATTGATGAAACTGCTCATCAAACACACCCCTAAAGGTGGCCGCATAGGAGAAATGTACATTTTTTCAGTCTTTGCAGTTATGATACTTATGGCATTCGTTAGTGATGCTATTGGAGCTTCGTTTGTGTTTGCTCCGTTTATAATGGGATTGGCTGTACCTGAAGGCCCCCCGTTAGGGTCAGCCCTAGTGGAGAGGGCCCAGTTATTAGCAGCAGAAGGGTTGATGCTTCTAATTTATGCAGTGTATGGCATGTCCACTAATTTTCTGTTCCTCCCAAAACCCAGAATTTGGGCTGGGATCATATTTGTGTTATTTATTGGACATGTTATTAAGGCTTTGGCTACTGCGTTACCCGCCCTTTACTGGAAAATTCCAACACAAAATGCTTATTATTTTAGGGCTTATGATGAATTTTAGCGGGAATGTGGAGGTTTTAATACTTCTTAACTTGAAGAATGGCAGTGTAAGTACATCCTATCAAATTATCATTAAATGAATGCAGAGATATGAGAGTTTCCATTAAGACGCATATAAAAACACAATGGGTTACACTATAAATCTCTAACGAGATGAATCGTGTCACCCATTGTGTTTTTATCTCTGCCTTGATAGTTGCTAATTTATAACAGTTTATTATCATTATTGCTTAAAAAACTTACAGGTACTCACGGACAAGGGCTTTACAACGATCACACTTGTAATGATAACAGTAACAGGCATTTCAGTGTCCTTGGTCAGACTACAGTCCCTTAGCCATGGGGTACAGCATTGGGAGACGCACAATTCGGCACTTGAAATCTCATGCAGAACTCCGAATCTTGGCATGCGTGCATAGCAAAAGCCCTGTTCCATCCATGGTCAACCTTCTAGAAGCATCAGCTCCAGCTAATGAAATGCCAGTATGTGCCAATGTACTTCATCTAACCCAGATAGAGGGCCGTGTCATATCACAAATGATAGCACATAGGAACAAGAAAGGATACATTAACCCATCTGAAAATGTTCTTTTCAAAGTTCTGAAATGGTAATTCTTTTTTTGTTTATCCAAATAGCGGTTACATTTCTGATTGCTTCAATGCAATTTCTTTGTTAACAAGTTTGCACTTCTAGTATGGCTTGTTCCATTAATACATTCATATTTGCAAAGGGATATGTAGTTGTTAATACCCGACTATGACTGATGTGCTTGATGCTCTTTACAACAGGGTACAGCTTTTTGTTACAAGACTTATTTCTTATATTTAGTCGTTCTTTCACAAATGCATCATTGCTATGCATGCACATGATTTTTCAAATCAATCTTGTCTTAATGCCAACCTTCAGCCTGGTGTTAATACTTAATCATGTGCACAATATGCTGGTTCGTGGATGCAATTTTGGACATTTGTCACTGGATAGTTAGTAGAAGATGGTATTTGTGTATGTTGTATAACGGAAACTGTAAACTAGTTATAAAAAATATTAGGAAAAATAAATTGTTTGTTTTTGTTTTATAAAAGCTCATAAAATGATTACAATTTTTGTATTTATTTTTTCTTCTATTGTCTGTACAATCGATTAAATGGTGTTATGTAATCATCCGACTTAAGCTCTGACTCGATGGGCAGAACTTTTGTCCTACATCAGATATGATTTTTTGTTTTTCAGAATGTCCTACATCAGACATGAAGGCGATGGTATTTGACAGACAGTTTTGCAGATTGTTTAGAAGTGGCAGTGTGAATTATGGAAGTTAAAGCGATGACTGTGATAACGTTAGATTGTTAAAGGTGGTTTGAGTAACGAAATGTGTGGTCAGTAAGTAACAGCAGTTGTCAATGAAGTAGGACAGTTTGGGTCAGGGAAGTGAATGCAGGCTACAGGGAATATATGTTGTAATAGTGTTGATGTTATTAGAGGTATGTGTTATGAAAACTTTTATTCATCAATGATAGACTTCAACGTAATTAATTGCATCAAATAATTGCATCAAATAATTGCATCTCGCGTCGGGTACATCATCGCCTTCATGTGACTGGTTGTTGTTTCTAGACATCTTATTGATTGCGAAAATTTCAACAAATTGGCTTGGGTGTACAGTAATGTTTATGAAAATTATGGAAAGGTATTTGCATGGAAATAGCCTGCAAAAAGTTTTGCAGCAGACCTGAAGACTTGCAGGTATATTACTGTATCTGTCAGCGTCAGTCTTCGGTTTGTACAGTACGGTTTACTTTGATTATTTTTGTTTTTCTATCTTCTTTTTTTACTTATTTGTTTTGTTTTAATTATTATTTGTAATACTTCTGTTCGTATTTTTGTCTTCAAAATTAAAGTTATTAAAATATGTTGGCGGATGAGATTACTATTCTTATTTTATTTTTTACGAGAAAATACATTTTACATTTTGTTAAAATTCTAGCATGTGAGGTTATCTGTAATTTCAATATTAATACGGTGGCAAGTGGTTGCCTGATGCTGATAGATTAGCTATAATTAAAACAATTTAATTCTTCTACTTACAAGGCAATGATTATGCATGGTAATAAAAATAGGTAAAGTCAAAAGATGTCAGGATGACAGTGCTTTTGGCCAAAGCTGCTGCAATGGCGCTTGCACAACATCTAGTTGTCTATGCAAGCTGCAAGGACGGAAAAAGTTTTACTTACAACAGCAACATTAACATTGCTCTTGCAGTAGCGATTGATGGCGGTCTTATCACTCCTGTTCTCCAAGATGCAGACAAGGTACTTAATCAGAGTTTTCAATATTTATCTGCACTTGTCATGTTTTACAGTGAACTAATTGTTTCATGTACAGCTTGATATCTATTTGTTATCGCAAAAATGGAAAGAATTGGTAGGCAAGGCTCGTTCTAAGCAGCTTTCACCAAATGAGAATAATTCAGGTCATTGGTTCAATCTTTTAAAAAGAAGCATGTGTAGTTATAACATCATGCACTCATTATTTTACCTGTCAGAATTAGCATTTCTTGAAATGAAATATACAACTAATTGCATTAGATGGTTTCATTGAATTAGATGTTTCATTGAATAATGTATGCATAAACTTGTAAATAAGATGTATGGGAAAACACAAACATGTCATATGATTTCAAATAGATGTTTGTTCCAGGTAATTAAGCATTGTAGTACCAATACGAATGTGTTATTGAATTTTGACTTGTTTTTACAGGAACATTCACCTTATCGAACTTGCGTATGTTTGCAGTAGACAGATTTGATGTTATACTTCCTCCAGGCCAGGTGAGCACAAAACTATTAGTTTCAAATAAATATACCTTTGATGTTTGCCAATGCGAATTGCAATAAGTTGAGTGGATGGATGAATTTGAAGGGGGCTATTATGGCCGTGGGAGCATCAAAGCCTACTCCAATTGCTGGCAAGGATGGCTTCTTCTCGGTTAAGAAAAAAATGCTGGTAAGTTTTCGCATCAATGCTGTTTTTCTTGATTCCCAACATATTTATATCCACAGCACATCACTTCATATGTTATTTGTGCCCATAACACATCCATTGATTCTGTAAGTCTGATATGTTCAAACTGTAAACTTCAACTTACTGATTTAGACATTTAAATTTACATATATGATATGTGCACAATACTATTTTGAATGCTTGCCTTCCTTCGACACGACTTGTATATTCCTCGGGTATGAAGTTACACTTGCACTATATTAGGCACCTTCCTTCCTTAGGCACTATATTAACCGCACCTTTCTTTTTCTGCATTTCTCGATCCAGGCCATCATGCTACTGATTACTGTTAACTTTGACAAGATGCATATAGCTGCACGTTGTTTAATTTGTTGACAGTTATGATATTGTTCTTATATATTTTCCCGGATTACCATAGAAAACATTTACCTGCTTAGTCCATATAACCATAACTTCATGTCAATTAATATGTTGATATAATTTTAAAAGTACCGAATCTAGTGTACCTTTGCTTATATAGTCCTGTTCAAGCTCTTGTAGGAGATAAAATGGTGTACTCTTTATGTTTGATTTACGTTTAGTTCACCTATAGACTAAGTTCAGAGATTGCTGAAGCAGCAGCACAACCACTTCCAAATAATGATAATGATGCATTGATAACTAAACGGCTTCAATTCTGGATTTAGAAGTTCATAGGTAGTGTTTTTGGGTCTGGATTTGTTTGTCAAACGTCGAGTCAATTTGCATTCGATAGAGGTAGTGTTTATAACTATATTATAGTGTTTATAACTATAACAAAAACAAAGACAATAATAACAAAAACGAAGTTTATAAAAATTAACTAAGTTAAATAAGTTTTATGAAAATTTACTAAGTAAGTTTATAATAAAAATAATATAACTAATTTAACATAGTTTTATAAATGATGATGATGATGAATTAACTAGGTTTATAAAAGTTAACTAAGTTTATAATAATAATAATAATATAACTAATTTTATGTAAACTAAATTTTATAAATAATAACACTATAAATAATTTAACAAAGTTTCATAAATAATATTGATGACAACGATGATGAATTAACTAAGTTTATAAAATTAACCAAGTTTATATTAATAATAACAATACTAATAATAATACAATTAAATTAACCTTGTTTTTTAATAATAATAATAATAATAATAATAATAATAATAATAATAATAATAATAATAATAATAATAATAATAATAATAGTAATAAATTAACTAAGTTAATAAAAATTAACTAAGTTTTGTTAAAATTAAACAGGTTTTATAAAATTAGTTAAGAGCTAACTAAATTTTCTAAATAATAATATAACTAATTTAACAAAGTTTTATAAATAATAACAATGATTATGACGATGATGATGAATTAACTATGTTTATAAAAATTAACTAATTTTATAATAAAAATAATAAAAATAATATAATTAAATTAACCGAGTTCTCATAATAATAATAAATTAACTAAGTTAACCAAGTTAATAAAAATTAACTAAGTTATTTTAAAATTAACTAAGTTTAAGTTAACTAAATTTTATAAATAATAATAATATAACTAATTTAACAAACATTTATAAATAACGACGATGATGAACTTAGTTTATAAAATTTAACCAAGTTTATAATAATAATAATATAATTAAGTTAACTAAGTTTAAACAATCATAAGAATAATAAATTAAGTTAACCAAGTTAATAAAAATTAACTAGGGTTTGTTAAAATTAAACAAGTTTTGTAAAATTAACTAAGTTTAAGTTTACTAAATTGTATAAATAATAATAATAATAATAATGTAACTAATTTAACAACATTTTATATATAATTGTAAGATTGGACTTTATTTATTTCATTTCCTTTATAAATTTGATTATTTATATGACATTATTTATAATATGATATACTCGTACAGTGTTGTAGATGTTTGATATTAGATTTGAAGTCCTATGAATTAACACAATTGTTTAACAATATGTCGTGCTTCCACTTGTGCGGGCATTGAATTTCCAAAGAGAGCAAGGTTGGACTTTTATGGTGCTAGTTTTCACCTGTGCATGCAATAAAGAATTATGGGTAATTAAGCGTTTTATTAGCACCAATTTGGTATAACATTTTATTAGTACTAGGTGTGTAAATTTTTATACGAATGGTTATCGTATGCGAGTTCGGTCATTTTATCAAAAAAACTATTGTATTAGAATGGTTATGGATATCTTATTTCATTATATGATTAATTTGTTTTTTTATTGTTTGAATATGAAGATTATGTGAGTCATTGTTGATTGATATAGCAAAAACAAAATAGACCATCAGCATGAAATAATAGCATGAAAAAATGATGCAAAATAATCAACAACTTTTACTAGCGTTTCAGAAACGTTACAAAAATACATATAGTCGCCTTGAGTAAACGCAACCGTAAAATATGGGTAAAGTTGGAAACTCTATTGGTAGCGCTAGAAAACCTATGGTGTCGTTTTTTAAAACACTACAAAAGGATTTATGGTGGAATTTGAGGAACACTGCAATAAAAGGATTCATAGTGGCGTTAAAATAAATGCTTGCGGGCTTTATCACGACGTTTATCAAAACGCTACCATAAGTTTTGGTAGTGATTTTGTGCCCCACCAAAAATAAAATTTCTTGTAGTGCTTTAAATTTGAATTTCTATCCTTGTTCTAACATGTATTCTGGTATCATCATACGAGAGAACGTATTTTTAATTAATATAAAATATTTTATATTGTGTTGTTTGAGTTGTTATGTTTGAAGTTTGGGGTTACGATCGATTCGTTTGGCCAACACTATCGATAGGAATTCCAAAACACTTGAACAAAGCAAACTAACACAATATTGTTTTCGAAACTGGTAAATGAAATAATTTCATGTATGATTATATTATATATATATATATGTATAATTTTCTGGGATTAAATAGTTAAATGAATTAGTTGTTAGAAATGATAATACTAGATTATCATTTATTGTTTTTTTTTCTCTTTTTTTTCCATCAAACAGAATTTATTAACCATCACCAAAAAGCTGTCAACATGCCTGACAGATAACCCAAGAGCAAAGCGCAACAACTATACCAATCAAATGACATCCAAAGACATACAAAGAAAGAACAAAAGACTAAAACCCCCAGAAGTCGGCGAGTCAGAACGGCGACGAGAGAAGGAAGCTGGCATGGAACAAAGACGATGAGCTCCGAATAAACCACCGCCCATCAAACATCGTCATCGAGCTCCGACAATGCCACCGCCCGATGCCGATGTCGGAAGACAATCGAGCACAGCAACCGCTAGAAATAAGACTAGCTCACATGAAAAAAAAGACCCACCAAAGCGCCCAACATCCAAAGAACAGCAAAAGCGGAAGCCGAGAAAAAGAGCCAAAAGTCCTTCAGCCAAGCAACACCCTTAAGCGGAAAGAAGAGCTCCAACCAAGCCAACATACCAAAACCTGAAATCATAATCCAGAAAAAAGACGAAATACAAGGGGGGGGGAGGAGAGAAAAAGGAAACAAGAAGACCAACGAGCAAGAGACACAAGTCTCGAGATCGGAGATCAACCAATTCCCGTTCTAACGGAAGGCTGATAGCAGGTAATTGAAAGCAGGGCCACAAGGAGACCAGAACGAGAGCTGACTGAGCCCCTGAAAGGTCTACCTCGAAACGCCAAGAAAACATCATTTCTAACTCGTCGAATAACGGAAAAAGGATCCATTGGCGCCTCCTCAAAAATAGCCTTATTCCTCGCACACCAGATGTGCCAGCAAATCAGACATGGAATCAAACGACTGGTGATAGAACGAAGAGATTTACTGCTACTACCGATCCACCAGGAACCCAGAAGGTCGTTCGACGAGGAAACGCTACCGCGGATATCCATTAAATTTCCGAAGTAGTTCCAACAGGCTCTGGCGGTGTAACCAGAAAAAAGCATATGGTCCACCGATTCTGTTTCACCGTTGCCGCAGCATCTGCAACGGGAAACAAAACAAATGCCAATCCGCTGAAGGTTCTCATCAACTGGCAATCCATTATGAAGGGTTCGCCACATGAAGAGAGACACTTTAGGGGGCATTCTAGCGTCCCAGATGAAGGAGAAAATGGGGATAGCGGGGGCGGGAGAACGAGTAGAGAGCCAGACCTTACGAATAGAAAACGGGCCACCGTCCCATCCGGATTGGCCTCCATGAGAATCAAAGAACAACTTGACCGATTGCATATGCTTCCAAGTCTCACTAGCGAATGATGGAGAACCGGAGAAGCCAGCAGAGGCCAACCTCTGGTATTTGGCGTGAAGGAACGACGCCCAAAGCGAATCGTTAGAACCAAACCTGAACCACAACTTGCAAGCGAAAGCCGAACAAATGTCCTTTAGATTTCGCAAGCCAAGCCCACCCTCAACCTTAGGACGACAGATAACATCCCAGGAAACCCAGTGATGGCGGAGATTGTCGACCTTCGATCCCCAGAAGAAGGAGGAGGCCAGAGATAGGAACGATCGAAAAAAAGAAGAAGTATGGGATATAGCGGCGAAAACATGAGTGCCCAAAGAGCCTAAAACAGATTTGATGAGAACCAATCTACCAGCAAGAGACAGAAGAGACGCATTCCAACGGATGATCTTACCCCTGACTTTGTCGGTCAGAGGGTCGAAAAGGGCGTTAAGTTTCCTACCTCTGTTGAGGGCAATACCCAAATAAGGAAGAGCAAGAGACGCTTCCCTGAAGCCGGTAAACGCTTCGATCCAGGAGACCCTCGAAGGCTCCATGTCCTTCGAATGGACGAAACAACTCTTTGAAGAGTTGACCAGTTGACCCGAACACCTCTCGTAAAGGTGGATGAACCGAATGAGCCGCCGAACAGAAGTTCGATTACCATTGGAGAAGATGACAATGTCGTCCGCAAAGGAAAGAGAAGTGACGAGTGGACACCCACTGGGGAGTCCGAAACGATGAATTTGGCCATACATCGTTAAGACGTGGATCCCTTGAATGAAATCCTCAACCGCTATCACAAAAAGAGAAGGGGATAGAGGATCACCTTGACGAAGCCCTCTACCCGCCTTGAAAAAACCATTAGCCGATCCGTTAATGAAAACAGAGAACCAACAGTTGGAGATGAGCCTCCATACCAAATCGATGAGGGTTTCAGGAAACCCGAAGGCACGAAGAACCTTGATGACGAAAAACCACGACATACGATCGTAGGCCTTTTCCATATCAAGTTTAAAAACAACAATAGAACCTCTGACTTTCTTGTCAATCTGGGAAATCAGTTCCTGGGCTAAAAGGACGTTATCCGTGATCAAACGTCCTTTTACAAAACCCGCCTGAGAGGAGGAGATAATGTGATCCATGTACGGGGCCAAACGCTTGGCCAATACCTTAGAAATCACTTTGTTAGAGAAATTACAAAGGCTGATCGGGCGATAATCCACGCAAGACCGAGGATTATCACTCTTGGGAATGAGAACCAAGTTAGTGGAAGACCAGCTATTGAGAAGAATGCAACCAGAAAAGAACTGTTGAATAGCCAGACAGAAGTCTGATTGAATGATAGACCAAGCACTCCGATAGAAGGAACCGTTGAAACCATCTGGCCCACAGGCACTATCCTTGCTAAGAGCAAAGACGCACTCACGAATCTCATCCGACGAAGGCGGATAAGCTAAAGCCGCACTTTCCTCCGAAGGGACCAGCCGAGGAATGAAGGACAGGAGGTCCAGATCCGGGTCAGACACAGAGGAAGAACCCAGGTAGGCCTGGAAATGAGATACAATGACCTCTCTAACTTCAGAAGGAGTTGAAGCCACAGAGAGACCCAATCTCAAAATCTCGTGAATAGAAAGCAAGTTGGCTTTCTTGCGAATGAACGAATGGAAAAAATTGGAATTCGCATCACCTTCAACTACCCATTTGACTCTCGCCAGTTGGCGCAGATATGAGTTTTCAATACGAAGTTCCAAGGAGAAAGCCATTTGGGCACTAGCCCAATTATCCCTGTTTTCAGCCGAAGGAGTCACGTCGTACTCAGATTCGGCAACGATCAGAGACTCTTCAGCCGCACGAACACGGTCGAAAATGTTCCTGAAAACTTGAATATTCCATGTCTTTAGGCAAGCCTTAAGACGTTTCAGTTTTTGAAAGAAAGCCCCCATGGGAGCAGCAACAATAGGAGCTAACCACGATTCCTCCACTACCCGGAGAAAATCATGGTGAGAATTCCACATACTAAGGAATCGAAAAGAAGAAGGCCCCGACGAAGAACGAGAGGAACAGCGCAGCACCAGAGGCGCATGATCAGAGCAAGATCGATGAAGATGAGTAGTAGAAAAGGAGAAAGGAAGATTAAACCAATCAGCTGATCCAAAAATCCTATCAAGACGGGAAAGAATCCGAAGCGGCCCTTCCTGATTGTTAGACCAAGTATAAGCAGAACCCACGAAAGGGATTTCTGATAAACCGAAACTCACAATGAAAGAATTGAAGTCTGAAACCGATTGCCGATTGACGGCCAGCCCCCCTATTTTTTCGGCCTGACTAGCGACAACATTGAAATCCCCACCTACCACAGAGAACGCGAATCCCATATCAGCAAGTGACAGAATGTCATCCCAGAGAGCTAATCTCTCTAACCGATCACACTTGGCGTACACCGCCGAAAAAAGGAATGGATGGGGGAAGAGGGGGGAGGAGCACAAAACAGAGAAAAGCTGGGACGAGTCGAAAACAGGACGAACAACACAGTCTTTGGACCAAAGGATCCAGATCTTACCCGACACATTAGCCAAAGCACCACCAAACCCAAGCGAAAGAACCTCCTTGGTGGCCGCTCCAGGGCCCAAGAAAGGTCCAAAAAGAGCCACCAAGCAAATAGAATGCTTACGGACAATACGCTTAAGCCTAGCAGAAGAAGCTTCATTGCCAATACCACGAATGTTCCAGAAGAGAAGGTTCGACATGTTAGCAGAAACAACGGACAGGAAGAAATCAAGACAAGAGAAGCTGAACAAACGCAACTCAGGAACTATACAATGAGGAAAGAGCCGATCGATCGATCTGCTCAGTCGCCGCTATAGAGCGAGTGCGGATAGTGCGAAGAATGGTCGGTGCACCTCTCGATCTGCGACGAGAGGGCCGAGCCTGATGCACAACCACGAGCCGAAGCTCGGACTCCGCAGAAGCTCCGATCGCCTCCAACGAGCCAGTCTGCCTAGCTGGAGATCTAGAAGGAGCCGAGTTCTTAGTTAGACGAGATAGTCGATCATTAATGATCGCAATCTCCTCTAAACTAAGCATCGGAATAGAGATCGATAAGACACAAGAAGAAGAAGGAAGCGAATAAAGAGAAGAACAACAAACTGACGGAGGTTCTGGAGAAGCCAGATCAAGCTGAGCCGGCCGAAAGTATGTAGGGGAACACAAAATACGCATCCCTCGTCGCTGTAGGAACCTAACCCAAGCCGGACTGTCACTAGTGAGACAGCCCCGCGAGTCGGGTGAGGTTCGCAATATGGTCCTAGCAGAGAGATCACCCGATCGGATCGATAAAAGCTGGCAATATTCCCGACTGCCCACATAGTGGACCGAGTGGTCACTATGCGACCAGGGTTGGAATATCGCCCGAGCCAATCGATCCAGTCAAGGAAAAAACTCCGCAGATACCATGGCAAGCCAACCAGTACAAAAAACCGAATACAAGCTATAAACGACACAGACCAGGCCTCGCTATGGCTCAGAACAAAAAACCAACAGAAATACCCACACCGACCGCTCCAAACGGAGCGTTCAATGCCAAAAGGACCTGACACGCCACCAAACAAAATTAGGGCAGCATTGTCAGGGAGCACACACCATAGCGTGTCATGGCTCATAAACACGAAAAACAAAGCATCAGCCACAAACCAACAAGCCGTTGAAAAACCACCAACAACGACCAAGCATGAAGGAATAGTAGAGAGACTCACCTGACAGGACAAGCCTCCACTCACCTGCTGCACCGAAATGATGGAAAAACCCAAACAATCAACCAGAAAATGCTCACAAACCAAAGCATCGGGATAAAGTCGAACAAAACCGCTCAGTTCATCGATCCAAAACCAAGACAAAGAAGCATAGCAACCCATAGCCACAACAACAAACTCAGCCCGAGATAAACAAACCAGCTGATCTGACTCAGGAGAACAACCCACAGCACCATGACCGGAAGAGGCGATGAACTCCCCTTCAGTCAAAGCAACATCCACAAAAACACCAGAGGCATTGAGACGAGCAGGACGAGGCAGCGAGACGCCCCACAACCAAGCTTGGAAGGCGTCGCTACACAATACATCGAGACACCCCGCTCGAGAATCGCAACCCAAAAGATCAGGCTCATGCCCGCAAGCCGCAACAACAAGACTGGAAGAGGCGGTTAAATCCTCTTCAGTCACCTCATTACCCAAAATAACATCACCACATAAAACCGAACCCACCAACAGAGGAACATCCCCACATGGCAGCAACTTGCAAGAGGCAGAGAAAGTAAGCATCGGTTCGAATAGGGTGATGAAATCCCCCTTCGAACCATCATCTACCCCATAATGAAAGTTCGCATCCTCCGATACAGCACCAGCCAGATCAAGACGACGACTGGGCGGCAATCGAGCCTGCAAACCTTCATTCGAAACAGGCAAAATCTCCAGAAAAAAGTTCTCGACCACAATAAAACGAGATCGGCAAAGATCCCTAAAAGAGGCCAAATAGTAAGCCCTAATTTCGATCGAACAGGGACCATTAATCACTACCGATAGTGGCCCAGATGTCAGAGCCAAGATGGCGGCGCCAATCGAGGCGAAAGAGGGGCAATTGCGCACAAACGAGCCAGAGAGTATAAACTCTCCCTCAAACGAGATCGGCATCAAAGCCAACAATCAAGCTCCGCGAGAACAATAGAGACGCAGAGGAATATACGGAGAGAAGAGATGAAAAAAGGCGAGATAAGCACCAGTAGAAAGAGGAATATCGCAAGAGCTAGTTAGAAGCTGCCATTAGAGCTAGTTAGAAGCTGCCATTAGAACAATAGAGCCATCAAAGCCAACAATCATTTATTGTTTTGTCAACATTTCTAAACCATTAACTATTATATGCTATAGGAAGAAGAAATTTTATAAATATGGGTTATAAATCTGATTTGCAAATGAAATAAATTTAACTTGAGAATTTGAGAATTAATTTTCGAAGCGCTTTAAAATTTTGGTTTTCAAAGTTTTGAGAAAAATATATTATATGAAAGTATTTTCAAATGGAAATCATTTTCAAAGAATTTTAAAAGAAGCGAGTCAGTACTCTCCTCTATTGTCGTTGGAAAATAATTTCGCTGATGACTGCAGCACGATCGACATTCATTTTCGAGTCTCAAAGTAGAGAGACCGTTTGGTAGCGTTGTCACACTTTTATTTTGGAAAATAGATTTGATTTGAGTTTCTAGAGTATGATTTAATGTACAATATATATATATATATATATATATATATATATATATATCGAAATGGTTGAAGTGAAACCAAAAAGTTAATTCTCAAATTCTGAGTTAAGGGATGGTTTCAATTATTGAAATAAAGCAAAATATTTGAATAATTGGTGTTTCTAAAATGAATGATAGAAATTAAATAACTTGGACTAGTAGAATTCAGATAAAATCTATTTGTATAAAATTCAACTGCATTCTAAAAACATATATATAAATTACCTGAAATATTCAAAGAGTTAAAAATGTTAAGACGAAAATGTAATTGAAGGTTATACAAGAGAAACCTTAGTAATGAGATGTTCAAACTAATGCTTGTTTAATTGAAATGTTGTAAATATAAGTAAAATTTGTATATTGTTCAATTACATTCTGAAAATACTAATAAAATTTACCGGGGAAAATTTGAATGCAATAAGAAAATTAATTGAATAATATACAATATAAACGTAAGTAATAAGGGAAATTTTAAATAAAATTTTGATTGTTATAATAAATATTTATACACTTAATTTACGTTATAAGAAATGTTAATTGAGTTAAATTGAATGATAAAAAAAGAATGAATAGATAAATATGAACTTAGGATGCTAAACAGGTAATAAATGGATTCATATCTTTGTAAACAAATGGTAAATTACAAAGAATAGTTGAAATTGAATTATGAAGTGGAGTTAACTTAAGTGAAATCAAATGGATCAAATAAATGAGTCGAATAAAATAAATTTTGTAACAAATTGTAATAAATTGAAATCAAATCAACTGAACGAAAATATTCTGAATTGAAACCAACCAAATTTGATGAATATTTATTTATTGAATAAAACGGATTGGATCCAATCTGTTGAATATTAATCAATTTAAAAACTAATGAAATCTATATGATTTTGAATTAATTGTTGTATCTTGTACTAAGTGTTTCGAATCTATCTTTCCTTACTATTGTTTATGTTCTCCTATCTCGTTCCTTTTCAAGGACGAAAAGTTTTGAGTGGGGAGAGTGTAATGACCCGTAAATTTTAACGATTTTTATAACTTAATTAACTTACTTTTTCTTGAAAATAAAACAATTAAATTTTACGATGAAAACTGGATATTTTTTGAATACGTCTCTTTAAACATAGCGAATGTCGGATTTTCGTTAGAAAATATGAAAGTTAGTTCTGTTGTGTAATTTCAATTCCAATTTAAATCAGTTATATTGGTAAAAACAAAATATTTTTGAAACCTGAATATTTTTATATAATAAAATGTAAATCATTTTTTGAGGGTGAGTCACATTTCGTTTCCCCAAATTTAGACCGCTATAGCTCCGTTTATCTTGTTTTCTGCGTTTTAGAAGCAATTTTGGCAGCAAATATCAACTTTTTGATAGGATGGTCATACTACTGATATCTATTTACCATTCTGATCGTCTCGTCATGCTAATCTCTGTAGTGTATTCATTTTTCAACTCCAGTGTCCGGCGCGCGACGAAATCGAAAAATTGGTTAACCGTTTTAGTACCCATTTCTGGAGTCTTTTGGTTTTCCTTGACCCTTCATTTATCTACCTATAGACCAAACAAAACTTGCTTTAATTTCTCCCTGAATTCGAGTATTGACTTTTAACATTCCATTGGTTCAATATTTATATTGCTGGTGTCCTTTCATTGTTCATTTTCTTTGTTCTGGAATTTTTTTTTTGTAAAGCATGTATATTACTGTGCATCATCTTTGCAACCCAGATCTCCACCCACTCATTATCTCCAGATCCACTTTTATGAAATATACACACACACACACACACACATATTCAATGTTCGAATATTTTTTTTATTGGCTGTGAACTTTGCTCATTCCTATGCCTTATTCCCCTCCAATGCAGCCTTCCTTAACTCATGATCAAAACTCCACGTCCACAAACACATCTCCGCCTGAAGCACCCAAGAGTCCTCCGCCCATGCTAGTGGCTCACCTCGCCAGATCACTCTCCGCTTACATAACAACCCTCGGCCTGCACCTACCTAGACTTCATCCGCTGACAACGTGCCCTGTTCCATTTTCTCCGCACGAGTCATACAAGCATCCTCCGCCATCCCCTCCCCGATAGCCACACCAAACACCCGCTGCTCCAACCACCCTTCGCTGTCCCTCCAAGCTCACCCACCATGTAACACCCACTGAGCAGCCGCCTCCACCACTGAAACGAGCCTGCCTGACCTGTAGCTTACCTTTGAAGCACCCAGCTGCCTAGTTGACCCGCTAGCCTCTTTAGAACGACCCACTATTTTGGACCAATCAAATCGAAAATAATCCGCACATGTCAAACTTGAATGATTCAAAATAACAGATTCTATTAAAATTTGGAGCAAATAAAATCAATCACACAGAATCACAGACACAGAAATATCAGAATAACTCGCAGTAGAAATTAAAATAACATAATAGTTCATGAATCTACTATAACAAAGTCTCAAAACAAATACATAATATCAGTCTGAAAACAACATAATAGAAATACCAAATACATAGAAGCTCACTAATACAAGAGCTGAAATAAAACAACTGAAACTGAAATAGATAGGTAACTAGATAGGCGGAATCTCCAGCGATTCCTAGCTCCAGAAAGAGAAATCCAAAGCTGTGAATACTCAGTCTGACCCCAGCGCAAAGAAAAACAAAAAACACTTGAGTCGGGACATACATACTTATGTAAACCAACTCAAGTGAACTGCAGTAAATGAACAAGTAACTTAAAGGATGCTTGGGACCGGCCATCCTCTAAGGATCCGTTAAACTATTTACTATGTAGTAATATTACGCTATTATAATAATGTCCACAGTAAAAAGAACTTACTTTAAAATAGCGTTAAGTGGTTACCCATATAGCCCTTAACACGTAATAGTGCCAATTGTCTATACAGTACCTGCATATCTCCTGATCGGGAGACTATGAGAAGATACTCCATAGGTACGACACAAATAGAAACTCGTAGTAAGGCTCGCTATGGTAGGTGACACGGCACACGAGGCAATGCCAGGGTAGATATACCAATTACGCACACGGGTTGGTGGTAACGTAGCAGCCACTATGGCCACCTTGAAACACACTCCCAAATCAAGGGGTGGCCACCAAACAATCACAAATTAATAGAATGGTAACGAAGAAATGTGTCCGACCAGAGGTGCTACCCCTTTTGACCCGAGATCGCTCCTGTTTTAGCCACCATAAGCCAACTCACGGGAGTCGGGTCCACGTTCATACTACAATAGGATAATCGCCACAATCCTACTTCATTCTAGAACTTCACCGCGTACACAGTTGTTAAAGTGGTTTTCGGTATCGACAGGGAGTATGTCCATATCCGATCCCGGTCTCTTTAACAACCAATTGTTATTATAACCCGTGGTTCTAAATTTCAAAATGGTATTTTATACTTCGAAAATCAAATATCATTTCAAATCCATTTCAAAATATCAAAATATCATATCTTTCCAAAATCTCATTTATTTTTATTTAATTTAAATACCATTCCAAATCATATTTCAAAATGGTTTATATTTCTAATCAAAATACTCCGTTTAAACCATTTAAAAGTGAAGTTATTATACTTAATAATCAAATATTAAATTCCCAAAATTTTAGCCTTTTCAGAGTTCATTTATTCACTTAAATACATTAAAACAGTGAAATTTCAGCTTTCGCAGCATTTAGAAAATGCTACGGTAAGTTATATTTGAAAACAATTCAATTCAACAAAGACAGCATTTAAAACTGATGTAATAGTTCAGGTTCAAATTTCAGTTTCTACAACTACAACACTTTCAAAGTGCTGTAATATCACTTAGTTGAATTTTAGCTGTAGTTCATTTGTATCAACTACAACACTTAAAATGCTGTAATATCCTTTACTTCTGAATTCAAGTTAACTTCAAAAATGATAGCATTTCTGAAATGCTGTTAATTAAATTTTCAGATTTCAATACAATTTCAGAAACTATTAAACTTTGATTTTAATCCTTTTAACTTATAAAAACCACATTTTCTCACTCAAAAATGTTCATTTATATACCCGTTAACTTATGATTTTTATAAAGTAAATTTTATACATAAAATCAAATTTTTAAATAATTCACTTATTAAATTCAAGCATACCAATTTCTATTATTTATATTTTAAAAATTAACTTAACACTTAAGTTTAAATTTCCATTTCAAAATATAACTTATTTTTCATTTTTATTTACTTTATTTAAAATTCAGTTTTAAACAAAATTCTCAAATTTCAAATTTAAGTTATATTTCAAATTTCAACTTAACCATTTATTTATTTCACATTTTAACTTGTACAAAAATCATTAACATTTTATAAAAATCATTAACATTTTATAAAAATCATTTTAAATTCAATTTTAAATTAAATTATCATAAATTTACATTTTTAAAATACTTTAAAAATTCCATAAAATATATACATTAACCACGGATTTGTATAATATTTTCTAACCTAGGTCAAGTGATACGGGTAATATATCATTTCAGTCCATAATTTACAAAGAAAAATCCGGGTTCTATCATTTCAAACCCGTAATCCCAAATTATATAAAATAAACAAAAAATCATTCAGGCCTATCATTTCAGCCCATAACGATTTTTCCCTATTCTAAATTCTGTTCGGGTATGTTCCATTTCAACCCATAGTGATTCTAGTCTACAAAGAACTTACAGTGTGAGAAACAGATATAAATAAACAGTATAGCATCATATAGCAGTAACAGATGATATGACAGGTTTATTGATAGGGTTAACATCATATGATTCGTAACACATGCAGGTATAACATGAAATATTATTTTACACATTCACTTGCTATTAATTTACTAATTATATAAGTATAAATGTCATGAGTGAATAATCACCTCTTTACGCTAGAGTTAGCAAATCAAGACACACAAATAAAAATCCAGAAAGCACGATAGCACGACTACGGATTCAAGTAAGTGGAGAGCCAAGATGATTATTTTGTAACAACAACCAAAATAAGACATTGTAAACATATATTTACAACACTGAATATCATTTAAACAACTTGAGATAAAAAAAACAACAAAGAGCTAAATAACTCGACCTTGCTTTTACCACTCATATGCTCAGCCATAGGGCTTCAGTGCTCGGCCATGGTTGTATGTTTGGGTCGGGTATAGGTCAATATGGCTCGGCTAGTAAGGAGATGAAGGGGTACTGGTGATAACATGAAGCATTCATAAGAACAAGGAAAAATAGTGGAGTGTTGGTGCACACAAGGCTCGGCAATGGGCAAGTGGTGGCTCGGCCTTGCATGGTTCAGATCCGGTGATGGTGCAGCAACAGCCAAAGGTGATGTAGTCGCTGGTGGTGGTGGCTAAGAGGGTGGCTGAGATGAATATGTGAAGGATATGGTGGAATTTTGTGGTCTAAGCATTTTTCAAGGGGTGCTTGCAATTTTTGAGGAGTTTGCATCATAGGGATGCCACGACCTGTCTTGGTCAAAGGAGGAGGAGGAGCTGCCGTGCATGGTGGTGGTGGAGGTGATGTGGTGGTGAAGGGGTCTAGGCGGAGCAACATAAGAGAAAACAAGGCAAGAATTCAATGAAAACAAAGAAGAAAAGGTAGGAAAATGATGCCATGAACTTACGAATTTTTTTCCAGAAATTGTAATGGCCGAAGTTTTGAGATGAAAGGAATTTTTCTCACGTGAAAAATGAAAAGGAAATGTATGGCTAAGAAGAAAAATGGACGTCTATATTGAATGAAAAGTCAATTAAAAAATGAAAAGACAAAAGGTAAATGTAAAGTCACATGCATATGAATTGACTCTTTGCATTTCTTATTTCATTTATTCAATTTAAACAAATTAAAAGTAAGTAAAAAAAATAGAAAAACAAAAAAAAACAAAGTAGAAAAGAAAAATAAATAAATATTTTTAGGAAAATATAAAATAATTAAGAAAATAGCTTAATAATTGATACTAGGATTTAAAAATTTTAAATAAAATACAATAAGCTTTGGAAAATTATAACCACACTTTAAAAATGTTTTAAAATTAAAATCTTGGAATAGAATAAATTTTAAGATATTTTCAAAATGAAAAAAAAATTAAATTTAAAAATATTTCAAATCTTTTCATCCTCGTAAAGAATGAACACGGCAAATAAGGAAACAAGATAGAAAAGAAAAATAGTACCCGAAACGAACAATTTCGGATTCGAAGCATAAATGCTCTCCTCCGTCTCCCAGGTACAATCTCGATCATCAGTACTCCACTGTACTTTGACCAGACTAACAGATTTTCTTCTTAGATGTTTCTTACATCTGTCGACAATACGAAGTGGCTTCCTCTCGACAGTCAGATTAGGCTCAATATCCACACTATCAAGAGTAGAAGGCTGAACAATAAGAGATGGGTCATGAAGATACCGGCGAAGATCAGAGACATGGAATACATCATGCACTCCAGAAAGCTTCTCGGGCAAATCCAGACGATAAGCCATTGAACCAACTCTTTCCACAATGCGGAAAGGACCAATGAACCTATCAGAAAGCTTCCCTCTACGACCAAAACGAATGACATTCCTTAAGGGAGAGACCTTAAGGAAAACCCGATCACCAACAACAAACTCCGAATTCAGCCTACGCCTATCGGCGTACTTCTTCTACTTATCCTGAGCAACCCTCAACTTCCTCTTAATCTCCTCAAATCCCTCAGAAGCCTCCAAAATCAAATTAGGACCAAGAACCAAATGATTATCGGATTCAATCCAGCAAGATGGAGATCTACAAGGTCATCCGTAAAGAGTAGCAAACAGAGACATTTTGATATGGCCTGAATTCAGAGATGGAATGAGATAGATAAAGGATTAAGATAAGCTTAAAACAGAAGATTAGATTATATCTCATAACTATTATTGTAGGGGAATTCGACAAGATGAAGATGATCTTCCCAAGATGCTCCATAATCAAGCATACAAATACGAAGAAGATCCTCGAGAATCTGATTCACTCTTTCCGTTTAATCGTCGGTCTGTGGATGGTAAGCAGTGCTCAGATTCAGATGAGTACCCAAAGATTCCTAAAAAGCTTTCCAAAACCGACTGGCAAAGATAGGATCACGATCATAAATAATACTGAGAGGGACACCATGGAGATGAACAATCTCTCTCATGTAGATCTCAGACAAGCTAGAAGCAGAACGAATAGACTTGTCCGGAATGAAATGAGCGGACTTGGTCAGTCTATGCACAATAACCCAGATACTCTCATTACCCCTCCTAGACCTTGGTAATCCATCAATGAAATCCATGGAAACCTATTCCCACTTCCAATTGGGAATCTTAAGGGGCTGCAACAAACCAGGTGTCTTCAGATGATTGGCTTTGACTTGCTGACAAGTCGCACACCTACTAACAAAGATAGAAATCTCCCGCTTCATACCCTTCCACCAATAAAGCCTCTTCATATCCTGATACATCTTTGACACCAGGATGAATAGAAAGTCTGGACCGATGATTCTCCCGAAGTAACTCTTGCCTCAATCCATCAACATTCGGGACACAAATCCTACCATTAATCCTCAAAATCCCACTATCATCGATCTAAGCTCCACTACTACACCTACTACTCCCTCCAACCCTACTACAAACACTCTCCCTCATCAATCTAAGCATCTCATCCTCATCCTGCTTAGCCTTGATATGATCCACAAGAGGAGAAGAAGAAACAACAAGCTAATATAACAAAGCCTTCTTCCGACTCAGAGCATCGGCCACAACATTAGCTTTATAGGGAGTATAGCTAATATCGAGGTCGCAAGAAGCCAGAAACTCAAGCCAATGAACTTGCCTCTGATTCAAATCGTTCTGGGTGAAGATATATCTCAAAGACTGATGATCGGTGAAAAGCACAAACTTAGCTCCCAAAAGATGATGCATCTAAAGCTTCAAAGCAAAGACAACAGCAAGCAACTCTAAATCATGAGCAGCATAATTAGCCACATGGGTTTTCAACTAACGGCTGACATAGGCAATTACCCTACCATCCTACATGAGAATAGCACCCAATCCCTCACGACTAGCATCAGTATATAACATCAATCCCTCATTTCCATTCGAAACGGTAAAAACAGGTGCGGAAGTTAGCTTGCCCTTTAACACATCGAATGCAGCTTCACACTTCTTATCCTAGATAAACTTAGCATTCTTACGAGTCAAAGCAGTGAGAGGTGCATCAATCCGAGCAAAATTCTCAATGAATCTCCAGTAATAACCGACAAGGCCCAGAAAACTACGAATCTCAGAAGGAGTCTTAGGAGTTTCCCAATCCTGAAACAGAATTGGGAGAAATAAGAACAATAGAAAAGGTAGAATAATTAAATGACGAAGGAAAAAGAGAAATAAAGAAAGACTTACATTGATCGCAGCGATCTTGACTGGATCAACAGAAACTCAATTACCAGAAACAATATGTCCAAGAAATCAGACTTCATCCTTCCAGAAATGGAATTTAGAAAATTTAGCCTTCAATTGATGATTTCTAAGAATTTCCAGAACAGATTTCAAGTGCGACTTATGCTCTTTCTTGGTCTTAGAAAAGACAAGGATATCATCAACAAAGACTAGAACAAATTTATTAAGTACATCACGAAAAACACGATTCATCAAATCAACAAAGAAAGCAGGAGCATTAGTCAGCCCAAAAGGCATGACTAACCATCCATAAAACCCATTCTCAGTACGGAAAGCAGTCTTGGAAATACTTTCCTCAGCAACTTTGAGTTGGTGAAAACCGTGCCAAGATCAAGCTGAGAGAAAATAGTAGCACCATAAAGCTGATCAAACATATCATTGATACGAGGCATTAGATATCTATTTTTCATAGTGAGCTTGTTCAACTCCCTATAATCAACACACATCCTCAAAGATACATCGGACTTAGTGACAAAAACCACCGCTGCTCCCCATTTTGAATGGCTAGGTCTGATCAGATCTCTGGAGAACATATA
Organism: Allium cepa; assembly: GCA_030765085.1. Lineage (NCBI taxonomy): Eukaryota > Viridiplantae > Streptophyta > Magnoliopsida > Asparagales > Amaryllidaceae > Allium > Allium cepa. Next base: position 584,170,037 of record CM060940.1, read on the forward strand.
CTCAATTTGCTTTCCTAACTTAACCTTCTCGCGGGGTGCCATTTTCTAGGAGGAAGAACTATAGGTCGAGCTCTAGGAATAAGATCGATATGGAAATTAATTTCCCGCTTAGGAGGTAAAGCAGTGACTTCACCAAATACATCTAGATAGAATCTGACCACACGGGTCGAATGAAGATCACCAGGAGAAGAATCCAGAGAATAAATAAAGCTGCCAGCAAAATCCTAAGGCATGCTGCACTGAATAGTTCAGGAATTTCCTTGATCATCAACAAGATAAACAGACCGGGCATTACAAGAGATACGAGCATCATGCTTACCAAGCCAATCGCTTTCAAGCAATAAATCAAAAGCATCGAAGCCCAGAACATATAAATTACCACAGAAGCAATCAGAATAGAGAAGTTTCACTTGCTTACAAATCGGATTAAGGTTTGCGGTACCACCAATTGGATTTGAAACACATAAAGGTACATAAGCATACTCAGGAGAAAGGAGATGCTCGAACTTATCACACAAATCAACAGAAATAAAATGGTGGGAAGCTCCAGTATTAAATAGAACACGAACATAATGCTGAAATAAAGCAAAAGTGCTTTGAAGAGTACCTTGGTCATCACTAGGAGCAGGAGCAGGTGCCGGAGCTGGAGAAGATGCAGAGGTGACAACAAATATACCAAAAGGCTTACCCTTCTGCTGGGTAGGGAAATCCTTTTTGAAATGACCAGGCTGAAGGAAGATATGGCAGAGATCATGCCTAGCCAACTGAGTAGGTGGAGGGACAGCAGCACCAACTAAAGTAGGGAAACTATTGGCATAGTGTCCCTTCTGATCACATCTGAAATAGGTGATGGAAGGAAGATCAACATGCTGCCTCTGAGAAGGAGAAGATGATGAAGATCCCAGACCCGGATTCTTGATCCAATTCTTCTTCTGCTGCTGGAAATTAAGCTTTTGCTTCTTAGAGTTAGCAGAGGAAGACCGAGATGAAGGAGCACCAACAGCAGCAGGACCCTTAGAAGTAGGGTTCTCATATTGAATAGCCATATCCATAAGCTGGGTAAAAGTGCCATGAATATGAGAAATGAGATGATCATAATACTCAGGACGAGCATCAGCTATGAACTTCTCATTCTTCTTGAGAGGAGTGTCTATCAGGCTAGGATCAAACTTGGAAAGTTCATTGAACTTCCTCTCATACTCATAAAAAGACATGCTTCCCTGCTTGAGATCCATGAATTCTCTATAAAGCTGGGATATCCTGGCCTCAGGCATCCACTTAACAATGAAAGCATCCCTGAAAAGATGATAGATAAGCTTAGAAAAGGCATGAAAGAGATAGAAAAACAGAATTCAAAGAAACATGAGAAGACACCTAAACCGCTCCCAAGTAAGATCAGCCTCGACGGTGTTAGCCATAACAGACTCCCACCAATCCAGGGCAGCCACCTGCAACTGCCATGCTGCTAGCTGACGCTTCTGGGCATCAGTAATCTCAAGACTGGTAAATATCCTCTCTAAACTCCACAACCATTGCTGGGCTTCAATAATACTCTCTGAACTGGTAAACTTGGTTCCACCAAGTTGAGAGAATTCCTTATAGAGAACAGTAAACTTAACAGGTGCAACGGGCTGAGGAGCTGGGGCAATACCATGACCCCTACCTCTAGCATTTTCTCGATTCATCCTGAAAAGATCAAGAATGAATTTAGGACAAGGTAAAGAGAAGACAAAGATAAATTAAGACAACACAAGATAAATTCACTTGGATGAATATCCTAATGAAAGAAAACACTTACAAGGTAGATACGAAAGGAAGTTAGAAAAAAATTTCCTTTAAAACAAGAAAATTTTATACCAAATTAGTCATTGAAAAATCCTTTAAAATCATTTGAAAAATCAGTTTATACTTTGAAAATACGTTCTCTCACAAAGAAATGATTCTGAGGTTGATTTCACTCATTTTAGGGTATTTCTACCCTATTTCCAATGAGTTTTTGCTCTGCAGGCTATGGTTTGCCTAAAACTAAAGCTTTGATGCCAAATGTAACGACCCACTATTTTGGACTATTCAAATCGAAAATAATCCACACACGTCAGACTTGAATGATTCAAAATAACAGATTGTAATAAAATTTGGAGCAAATAAAATCAATCACACAGAATCACAAACACAGAAATATCAGAATAACTCGCAGCAGAAATTAAAATAACACAAAACACAAAGCTGTGAATACTCAGACCGACCAAAGCGTAAAACAAAACACAAAACACTCGAGTCAGGACTTACATACTTATACAATGTAAACCAACTCAAGTGAACTGCAGTAAATGAACAAGTAACTTAAAGGATGCTTGGGACCGCCCATCCTTTAAGGATCCGTTAAACTATTTACTATGTAGTAATATTGCGCTATTATAATAATGTCTACAGTAAAATAAACTTACTTTAAAATAACATTAAGGGGTTACCCATATAGCCCTTAACGCGTAATAGTGTCATAATCTATACAGTTGCTGCATATCTCCTGATCGGGAGACTATGAGAAGGTACCCCATAGGTACGACACAAATAGAAACTCGTAGTAAGGCTCGCTATGGTAGGTGACACGACACACGAGGCAATGCCAGGTTAGATATACCAATTGCGCACATGGGCTGGTGATAACATAGCAGCCACTATGCCAATCTCGGAACACACTCCCAAATCAAAGGGTGGCTACCAAACAATCACAGAGTAATAGAATGGTATCGAAGAAATGTGTCCGACCAGAGGTGCTACCCCTTTTGGCCCAAGATCGCTCCTCTTTTAGCCACCTTAAGCCAACTCACGGGAGACGGGTCCACGTTCATACCACAATAGGATCGTCACCACCATCCTACTTCATTCTGAAACTCCACCGCGTACACAGTTGTTAAAGTGGTTTTCGGTATTGACAGAGAGTATGTCCATATCCGATCCCGGTCTCTTTAACAACCAATCGTTATTATAACCCATGATTATATATTTCAAAATGGTATTTTATACTTCGAAATTCAAATATCATTTCAAATCCATTTCAAAATATCAAAATATCATATCTTTCCAAAACCTCATTCATTTTTATTTAATTTAAATACCATTCCAAATCACATTTCAAAATGGTTTATATTTCTAATCAAAATACTCCGTTTAAACCATTTAAAAGTGAAGTTATTATACTTAATAATCAAATATTAAATTTCCAAAATTTCAGCCTTTTCAGAGTTCATTTATTCACTTAAATGCATCAAAACGGTGAAATTTCAGCTTTCGCAGCATTTAGAAAATGCTACGGTAAGTTACATTTGAAAACAATTCAATTCAACAAAGACAGCATTTAAAACTGCTGTAATAGTTCAGGTTCAAATTTTAGTTTCTACAACTACAACACTTTCAAAGTGCTGTGATATTACTTAGTTAAATTTTAGCTATAGTTCATTTGTATCAACTACAGCACTTAAAATATCCTTTACTTCTGAATTCAAGTTAACTTCAGAAATGATAGCATTTCTGAAATGCTGTTAATTAAAATATCCAGATTTCAATACAATTTCAGAAATAATTAAACTTTGATTTTAATCCTTTTAACTTATAAAAATCATATTTTCTCACTCAAAAATGTTCATTTAAATACCCGTTAACTTATGATTTTTATAAAGTAAATTTTATACATAAAATCAAATTTTTAAATAATTCACTTATTAAATTCAAGCATGCCAATTTCTATTCTTTATATTTTAAAAATTAACTTAACACTTAAGTTTAAATTTCCATTTCAAAGTATAACTTATTTTTCATTTTTATTTACTTAATTTAAAATTCACTTTTAAACAAAATTCTCAAATTTTAGATTTAAGTTATATTTCAAATTTCAACTTAACCATTTATTTATTTCACATTTTAACTTGTACAAAAATCATTAACACTTTATAAAAATCATTTTAAATTCAATTTTAAATTAAATTATCATAAATTTACATTTTTAAAATACTTTAAAAATTCTAGAAAATATATACATTAACCACGGGTCTATATAATATTTTCTAACCTAGGTCAAGTGAACGGATAATATATCATTTCAATCCGTAATTTACAAAGAAAAATCCTGGTTCTATCATTTCAAACCCGCAATCCCAAATTATGTAAAATAAATAAAAAATCATTCAGGCCTATCATTTCAGCCCATAACGATTTTTCCCTATTCTAAAGTCTGTTCGGGTATGTTCCATTTCAACCCATAGTGATTCTAGTCTACAAGGAACTTACAGTGTGAGAAACAGATATAAATAAACAGTATAACATCATATAGCAGTAACAGATGATATGATAGGTTTATTAATAGGGTTAACATCATATGATTCGTAACACATGCAGGTATAACATGAAATATTATTTTACACATTCACTTGCTATTAATTTACTAATTATATAAGTATAAATGTCATGAGTGAATACTCACCTCTTTACGCTGGAGTTAGAAAATCAAGACACACAAATAAAAATCCAGAAAGCACGATAGCACGACTACGGATTCAAGTGAGTGGAGAGCGAAGATGATTATCTTGTAACAACAACTAAAATAAGACATTGTAAACATATATTTGCAACACAAAATATCATTGAAACAACTTGAGATAAAAAACAACAAAGAACTAAATAACTCGACCTTGCTTTTACCACTCATATGCTCAACCACATAACTTCTGTGCTCGGCCGTGGCTGTATGTTTGGGTCGGGTATGGGTCAATATGACTCGGCTAGTAAAGAGATGAAGGGGTAGTGGTGATAACATGAAGCATTCATAAGAACAATGCAAAATAGTGGAGTATTGGTGCACACAAGGCTCAGCCATAGGCAAGTGTGGCTCGGCCTTGCATGGTTCAGATCTGGTGATGGTGCAGCAGCGGCCAAAGGTGATGTAGTCGTCGGTGGTGGTGGCTAAGAGGGTGGCCGAGATGAATATGTGAAGGGTATGGTGGAATTTTGTGGTCTAAGCATTTTTTCAAGGGGTTCTTGCAATTTTTGAGGAGTTTGCATCATAGGGATGCCACGGCCTGTCTTGGTCAGAGGAGGAGGAACTGCCGTGCATGGTGGTGGAGGTGATGTGATGGTGAAGGGGTCTTTGGCCGAGCAACATAAGAGAAAACAAGGCAAGAATTCAATGAAAATAAAGAAGAAAAAGTAGGAAAATGATGCCATGAACTTACCAATTTTTTTTCAGAAATTGTAGTGGCCCAAATTTTGAGATGAAAGAAATTTTTTTCACGTGAAAAATGAAAAGGAAATGTATGGCTAAGAAGAAAGATAGACGGGTATATTCAATGAAAAGTCAATTGAAAAATGAAAAGACAAAAGGTAAATGTGAAGTCACTTGCATATGAAAAGTTTTGACTCTTTGCATTTCTTATTTCATTTATTCAATTTAAACAAATAAAAAGTAAGTAAAAAAATAGAAAAACAAAACAAAATAAAGCGGAAAAGAAAAATAAATAAATATTTTTAGGAAAATATAAAATAATTAAGAAAATAGCTTAATAATTGAAACTAGCATTTAAAAATTGTAAATAAAAATACAATAAGCTTTGGAAAATTATAACCACACTTTAAAAATGTTTTAAAAATAAAACCTTGAAATAAAATAAATTTTAAGATATTTTCGAAATGAAGAAAAAATCAAATTTAAAAATATTTCAAAAATCTAGGGTTGTTACACTCTTCTTTCTCTGGAAAAATATAATTATTGATTTTAAAAGTGTGTTTGTGTGTGTGTATATATAATTTAAATTATAAGTTTGATTGGTCAAACGTGCTACTCATATATATAATTTCGAGTTTTATTTTTTTCATTCTCATGAAAACCTGTTCATTTATTTGTTTTCATTTATTTATTTATTTTGAAACCCAGCCCACCACAGTTGCTTTATATAGATTATAATATATAAAGATATTTTGATTTAATACTGATTTTAAATTATAATATATGTATATGTATATATATATATATATATATATATATATCAATATGTGTATATATGGAGATTTCTAAACTATATGTTTGAAAATTTAAATTATAAGTTAAGTTTGAAATGTAAATTTTAAAATGTTACTTATAACTTTATTATTTTATTATTATATGCGGTAAAATTTGAAATCGATCTTGTGACAATTTATGTCTGGACAATATGTTAAATGTTTATTTGAAATTTGTGTTATTATTTTAAAATAGATTCTTGTAATAATATATATATGGTATGTTCAAATATATATATTTAATTTTATTAAGTCATCAAATTCAAGCTTCTAACTTTGCCGCTGTCCGGATCTACATCCGAGTGGCATGTTCGTATTCTTGTCACCATCATTGTTTCCCCTAGCCTCGATTGTTAAATTTGAATTGTTAGTTATTTAATTGTTAAACATGATTTATTATTATTTGCATTAGTTCACCGATGTTAATTGACACCATAACCTATTATATATATATATATATATATATCTTGTTTAAATTGTTGGTTTTGATCATGTATGCTTGTCATTGATATGTATTTCATTTTATGCTATTATTTTATTTGTTCTCACTCTGCAAGTTCCTTGTTAGTTAGGAATTCCCTATGGGTTGAAATGATACATACCCGAACGTTATTATAGATTAAGGAAAATCATTATGGGTTGAAATGATAAACTCAAGCGTTTTATTTATTTTGAAATTTTGGGATTTTGGGTGGAAATGATATATACCCAGAAATATTAAATTTAAATTGCGGATTGAAATGATAAATATCTGTAACACTTGACCACATGATAGAAAATTGTATACGGACACCGTTGGTCAATCTTTGAAAAAATGATTTCCAAAGTTGAAGGAAATATATGGGTTTGATAACTATTTATTTTAAATTATAATATAAATATTTATTTTAATATATAAGCAAAATTTAGATTTTTTTTTTAATTTTATATTTGGAAATTATAAATTTATAAGTTAGTTTTGAAAATATAAAATTTAAGATTTTACTTATAATTTTATTATTTTTAAATATATAAAATAAGAGTTAATATAAAATAAATTAAATAATAAGATTTAATTTAATAAAATTTAATTTAATCAATATATATCATGTTTAAGTATTTATTTAAAATTATATTTTATAAATAGATTTTGTAATAACTTTAATAAATTAAGGTTGGGAAGAAAAATTGAAATTGATATGAAATTGTATTGGTTTAATAATTATATTTAAATAAAATTGATTTGAAATTTATGGAACTTGAGTTTTAAAGGTATGATTTAACTTGATTTTGATTAAAGGCGATTAAATGAATATTTTCAAATTTGAATAAAATTAAGAGTTGAATTTTTAAATATAAATGAAATTTATTAAATTGAGTTATTGTAAATTGTTTGAATATTTAACTTCGAAACCTATTGAATTTAAAGTGGTTTAATTGTATAGTTCAAACCTAGATTTGAAATCGATATAAATTTAAAATGGTTTTAATGAGATTTCAAATGGAACCTTTTTAACTGGAATTGTTGAACTGAGATTTGATTTGAATTTAATTTTTGAGCTAAAGTTGTTTTGATTTGATTTATGAAATTGGAAGAAACAATTATAATTGGAAACTATTTTTGATATAAACTATTTTAATATATAAACCATTTTAAATATATAAACTCTTTTTAACATAAAAACTATTTTAACCTATAAACTATTTCAATATATAAACTATTTTTAATTTATAACTATTTCAATATATATAAACTATTTTCGATATTTAAACTGTTTAAGCTGGAACTATTATGATTAAAATTTAATGGATTTAATGTAAATATTTTGTATGATGGTTTAAACTATTTTGTGGTTATAATTTTGAAAGTAAATATGATTTCGGAAGTGATATGATTTGGAAAATGAATATAATTTCTAAAGCAATATGATTTTGAAATGGATATGATAATTTGATATGTAGTACAAACTGTTTGAAATATAAATGGCCATAGTGTGAAATAAGCGTTTGGTATTAAAGAGACCGGAATCAGATATTATCATACTCTCTGCCAATATCGAAAACCACTTTAACAACTGTGTATGTGGTGGAGACTCCAGAACGAAGTAGGATGGTTTGGTGTACGATTCCGTATGAGGTATTTACATAGCCTTGACTCCCGTGAGTCATCTTAGATGTGACTAAAACGTGAGCCATGTCGGGCCAAGTGAGGTCGCACCTCCGATCGGGCACATTTCTTCAATATTATTCTATTACTTTGTAATTTGACTGGGTGCACTTTTGATTTATGAGTGTGTCTCGAGGTGGGCGGTAGTAGCTGCTATGCTTTACCACTAGTCCGGATCTGCAAAACGGTTGAATCCTACCTTAACATGGCCTTCCGTGCCGTGTTCACATGTCTTATCGCTCCTTCTACGAGTTTGGTTTGCACCGTACCTATGGAGTGCCCTCTGAGTAAACCACTCGTTTAGTGGAGCTTACGGTACTGTACAGACTATAAGAATATATAAAATGGATTAAAGGGGATATGGTTAATGCCTTAACGCTATTTAATATTTTATTTTACTGTAGACATCTTATAATTATGTATACTACTGCATAGTAGATAGTTCCACGGATCCTTAGAGGATGGAAATCCTAAACATCCTTTACGGTATATTGTATTTCATTTGGACATTTAACTTGAGTTGATTTACTGGTATAAGAACGTTAATCCTGACTCGAATGTCTTGTGTTTTGCTTTATGCTCGGGTCAGACTGATTGTCACAACATTTGAGACTCACCTTTGAAGCTTGGAGTTTTGCTTGAAGATCTACCTTTTCCTATTCAGCTTCTTAGTTGTTTCCAGTTGATTTGTTCGGACTTGTCATTTGTTTTTGTATTCGATACTATTCTGCATTCGAGATCTCTATTGTATTTACTATAAATTCTGATGTTTATATAGTAGATTCATGAACTACTAATTATCTATTTTGATGCTTATTGTTATATTACTCCATGTATGCGATTTTGTGATTGATTTTATTTACTGTTTATTTTTAGTTTTGCCAAATATAAATTAACAATATGTTGTTTAGAGCAGTTCAAGTCTAACATGAGTGGATGATTGTCGATTTGAATGGTTTGAAATTCTAGGTCGTTACATTGGGAATTATAACAACAACCAGAAAAGCCAGTTTCATTCCCGAAATGAAAAAGGGTCAACCAATATATCAAAATATAGTTTTTTGATATTTTTAAACTCAATGGAACTAGTTTCAAACCCTAATTTAATTGTATACAGAAGTTAGCTTTTAAAATCAGCTTATTTTAATTGAATTCATTAAATTGATTTCTACGCGTTCCAAGCTTGTACGGCCAAACGACATGTCTGATCGCTACGAAACTTGAAGCCCTATAATAATTCACTGTTACGGATCTGATGAAATTGGTTTCGTCAAAATCTGTGACAGTGGCCAAAATGGCTAATTTTCACATTAATTAGATAAATTATTATTAAATTGGTTTAATCACTTTTAAATTCAAATTTACAAGTTAACCATTTTATCATCCTTGATTACAGAGAAATTTAATAATCTTTTCAAAATAAAATTTCCTTATTAAACCTAGGACATAAATACTACACTAATTAAAGTGTTCAATTATAACGATAATAAATTATTAATTGTAATTTTAAAATTCCACTAAATTCATTTATTTTGATTTCACTCTTATTATTTAATCAATTATTACCTTATGAATATAGTTAACGTTAGTTTACATTTTATTACATTCTTATTTACGGATGTCATCTCTTGCCATATTAACTGCAATAATTAATTACACTAATTTTCGTTGATTTCCAAATCAATGTCAACGGAGTAAATAATAAGATGATAAATAAGCAATTATTACTTTCACTTAATTTTATCATATTTATAAGTTTATTGTTTACAACAAGATTATAAATTTACGTACAAATAACTGATTTCATATTATATACTAAAACTAATTAAATAAAATAACATACAATTTCATTATTAATACAACATTGAATTTATTTTCATATTTACAATTATAACCAAATTAACTTTACAATTATTTCAGTTGATTGAAATTACATTAAAATAACTGTCAAAACATTCAAGCAACATTATTAAATCATAAATTTTATTCTTACAATATTAAATTCTAAAATCTTATTAAATTCAATATTTTAATTATCGGAAAAAATACGGGTCGTTACAGAATATCTTTCAATTTATTTACGAAAATTCCCAAATACAAGGTATTTACTAAAGTATTTGTTTAGCTACATTTTAACTCCAAATTTAGCTCTTTTGTTTGATCAATATCAAAATCTTTTAAACTCCAATTTGTTTCTAGTAATAAGTACTCATATAATACTTATTAAAAATTCAAAGAAACCCTTAATGGTTGTGTAATGCCCTGCCTTTGTACCTATACTACTAAATAGTATTGTTAAGTAATATCGTCTAGTAACACATGAATGAAGTTTATTAAGAATGACCTGATGTGAATATTCCCTTAAGCTAACACTAACATGTCTTTCTCACTAAAAATTTGAAGATCTGAACTGAATAATTAATGTGTATAGTTTCATCCAAACTAATATAAACATATGTTAAATTAAATTAAAACAATACACAATATCAGCCACGAAATCACATATCATAGCGGAATAATATGCATCTTATACAACTAAAGAAATATAAGTCTACAATATGATAATGCTAGACCCACATCTCTAATATATATAATATCTCATCCAAAACCAGTACAAGGAAACTATCTAAAGTAATACCTATAACATTCCACACAATATATATATATATATATATATATATATATATATATATAGACATACACACACACACACATAAGATAACTCAAACTGTCAAAAATATTTTATTCCCATGCTAGCGCACATGTCCAAGGTCAGTGTGTCCTGGTATCTGTAGAGTCTCGGCTTAACTCGAATATTATGGAAATAAACTGGTCAGACTATCTCTAATTTAAAGGTGTGAGAATCGTATATCACAATAAATATGACTATACATAATTACAAAGTTATGTAAAATATATCAATCAAAATTAACCCAAAATGATATATCAAAAAATAATCATCATTTCATAAAACACTCAAGCCTATCGTAGACTATCATAAGAAAATATAATGATTCACATATGTCCACTTCAAATCAATGGAAGTAAAATAAATCCATTTCAGGATATCACTAACTTGAAGGCACCGTCCCCTTTGTGGACAAAACATAGAGGTACCGTCCCCTCCTCGACAACACATAGAAACATGAATGTAGCTTCTAAAAAGCCTTTAATAATTGTTCTCTCCGTAGGCAACAAGAAATCATGAATTTAGCCACTAATAGGCTACTGAATGCGCAAACAGAGGTACGGTACTCTCCTGGACCAAACATATTGTGACAGTTAGTCATCCACAAAAGCCTACGGCGACCATCAATTGGTCTCCAGAGGAAAATAACATCCTGGAACCGTTTGATAAGTTACCAGGATCACGAACGATCAACCAGATTGTTAAAAATCAAATGATCATCATGATCGTCAAAATTAGGAGTTATATTTTTCTTGGGGATCTATCAGCCCATACAGCCAAACACCCCAAGATAATACAACTCTAAAGTGTTAATCATTGTCACTTAAGTGATTACAGAATTTCACTAAATGTCCCATTCCACCTAATGATATTCCAGTACTTACTAGAAGCTAATAAATTCCACTCAATACACTCTATTCAACAAGTTATAAAAATAAGTGGAAGAATTTACAAAAAGTCCCATACCAATCTGCACGATTCAGCCATTTATTTAAATTCCTCATTTCATGAAAAAGCATAAAATCTCAAAAAACGCTCAAATCCATAATAAATAAAATAATAAAGTTTTAAAATAATTAAATAATTATTTCTAGAAGCGAGTAATTTATTTTACAATATAAGTATAAAATTTCCAAAGGCTAAATTAATATTTCTTCCAACATATTTCTTATACAAGACTTGAAAGCATATATATACATACATACATACATACATGCATACATACATACATATATACATATACATATACATATACATATATATATAATTTTAAACAATATTTCTTACAAATATTAATAAATTTTCAAAAACTTGTATGTAACGACCCGTAATTTTCGATAATTAAAAATAGTTAATTTAATAAGGTGTTGTGATTTAATATTGGAAAAAAATAAAAATTTGTAATTTAATAATAAGAATATAATGGGAATGCAATGCATTGGTATTAATTTACGGTAATTACTAACTACTTTAAATATAATTCCAATTAATAAAATGATTAAAGAGCTATAATTGGTGATAGATTGTAAATTAATTGTAATAGTGTGTGTGTAAATTTATAATTGGATTTAAAAGAGTAATTGATAATTTAAATGTTGATTAATTAATGAAATAATGTGTAATAAATCGTAATTGGATAGAATTAGTATGGTATAAGTTGTTATAACATTTTTTCGTAAATAATAAACTTACAAATGTTATTAAATGTAGAATGATGACAATTGTTATTTGTTACCAGTTTAATTAATCAATTACAAAAAATGTAAATAAATATTACATTAATGTGAGTTAATACAGTAACTGCAAATTTGGAATGTAATAAAATGTACAGAATTGTCAATTACACTCATAAGGCAATAAATTGATTTAATAATAAAAATGAAACCAAGATAAATGAAGTTGCGGGATTTTAAATTATAATTAATGATAAAATCAACAATGGTTCAATATTATTGGAGTACTACAATTAATATGGTAAAAGATGATAATTGTAGAATATTTGTGTAATAGGGTATAAACAAATGTAACTATGTCTATAGAGTAATAATTGATTTAATAAAAAGATTGAAACCAAATTAGACCAATTTATTGGAATCAAATTATAATTAATTGGATTTAATTACAATTGAAATTGAACATTGTAATTAGCGTAATATTTAACACTGAATTGGATATGTATATTTTCTTTAAATTATTGAAATGTCTATATAATCAAAAATGATAAAAATGGTTAGTTAATTAAATTGAATATGAAAAGTGATTTAATTAATTTAATATTAATTTATTTAATTAACGTAAAATTAGCCATATTGGCCATTGTCTTGGATTTTGATGAAACCAGTTTCATTGGATCTGTAACGATGAATTATTGTAGGATTTCAAGTTTCGTAGCGATCGGACTTGTCGTTTGATCGTACGGCCTCGAAATGTGTAGAAATCAATTTAATTAAATTCAATTGAAATCAATTTGAAATAAGCTGATTTTTAAGCTAACTTCTTCATACAATGGAATTAGGACTTGAACCTATTCCATTGGATTTAGAAATATCGAAAACATCTATTTTGATATATGGGATGATCCATTTTCGTTTCGGGAACAAACAAGCTTTTCGGGTCGTTTATCGTTCAACTTTCAAATCGATCTAGTCCATTCGTTTATATTTCTGATCTACCTATATATAGTCCATTATAAACCCTAGCTGCCTTTCTATTCTTCGTCACTATAAATACAATTCTATCTGCATATTCCTTTCTTCGAATGGCAGAAACAAATGTCCAATTTCAAACCCTACAATCCTATTTCAATATTCAAATCGAAAATTTAGATTCTTTAAACCCTATCAAATTTTATATAGATTCAAAGCTCTCAATGAGAGAAAGCTAAATCTGCAGTTAGGTTTTTGATTTGAGTCTCTGTGTGTCCTGAATTTGGTGGTTTATTTGCGGCCGTCCATTGGGTAGGGGTTTGATCGTACGGTGGATCTACGTCCTTAGGACGATCAGGAGACATGGGTGGTAGAGCTCGTCGAGTAGGTCTTGGGGATGTAGTCGCTCGTCTCATAGTGGATGGAATTTTCCAAGAACAGCGACCATAGCGGGGCAAACGGTGGTGGGGCAACTGGCGGCGGCGGATGGAGCCGCGATCTTAGTGAAAAGGCGACACAAGGCGAGGGAGATGATGGTGGCAACTAATCTGACCATAGACGATCATAGTGGCGGCATAATTGGTAGGAACGGTGGCAACTAGGGTTTCGATTGAAACTTGGAGCGGGTTCGAGCGCGTTAACTTGGCTCCATGTCGTGGTGGCGTAAATTTCAATTCAAATCTTCTAATCAACATAACTTTTCCATATGAGCTCAGATTCTTGCACAGTTTGTTCCGCTGGGATCATATCGAAATTCCGTACATTTTGACTCTAGTTTGGACGAATTCTGAGACATTTAAATTTTGGGCCTCAAATTGGATTTAAATCGATTTAAAATTTAAAATCGAAGATGAGTGTTTTGACCCACTCACAACTACTTGAATGTAACGTTTTCGATTTTTCGTTGCCGAAAAACCGAAATGTTATGGGTTTTAAGAAAAAGAAAAGAAGTAGAAGAAGAGAGAAGAGATAGAAAATAGAGGGAAAAGAAAATAGACAATAGAACGGAACAGAAAACAACTGAACAACATCAGAATCTCACAATCGCAGCGGAACATATAATAATAAATGAATAATCTTTAAACAAAGAACTATATCAGTTATTACATTACATTACATCATATCATCAGAGTGTACAACAATACAACAAACAGTGCAGCGGAAAAAGAAATACTATATAACTAGTAATACGCCATGCCATCCAGCTTGCTTCCAGCAACTCCAGAATATCCTGATAAACCTAACTCTTGACTGCCCGTGTGGAAATTGGTGGGCACCCAGAGTTTAGGAAGGAAAACAATAAACTCCGAGTCAGTCATGTGACTGGTGTGAGAACTCAAAACAGTTTATTTATCTTTAAAATCAAAATAGAGGAATATTTTTAAAGTCAATTCGCAATGCTTTTAAAAATGAGACTACCATAAGACCTCCTGCCACACACACAATGCAAACGCAGAATCGGAGGAGATTTCTCCTTATGATAGTCAAAGATGCTTGATACGCATTAAAAAGAACATTTTATATTATTACTAGTGCATAGTGTAGAGAAAAAAATTCATTTCGAAAGTAGAATATAAATCTTAGCCAACGTAGACATTCCGAACTATGCCTACTATAGCTACCATCCAAACAGTGGGGCGCCACCATAAGTGAATGATAGATTCTACAACTAATACCGTACAAGTCACGTATTGTTTCTTTGGATTTCCAACGAATGATCAGGCCAAGGAACTTCCCATTGCCACATGAGAATGCCTCTGGATGGACATCCCCGAGAACCAAACCGGATCTCTACCAACACAAGGCCGGGTTACCCCTAATTGAGTAACAACTGACCGAATATGCCATCCCCCGGTCCTTTCGGACCTTTCAACCGAGCGCTCGCAATCAATTCACACAATCATAAAGTGTTTTCAACATGAGTAAGTATCTGGGCTCCATACCATGATACCACCCTTTTCCAGAAGGAAATGCACACATCCTAAAGGGCGCTACCCCTCATAACCTTGCCGCATCTTTCCTGTTTTGACCATTCACGGGGTGTGAGGCTCGACGAAGTCACGTCCACAAAAACATACTTTATACAAAATCCATGCTTTGGATCAACAAATGATCATAGAAATGATCACCAGGATAGACGATCAAATAAACGATCCTATCACAAATAATCAACACAATGATCATTTACAGCAACACTCGGCATGTCACATTACCAAATTGGGAATATATCGCTGATAACATTCAACTACATAACCTCTGAGCTGGTACGTCTCAGAGAAGGGTGTTAAGCTAGAAGAATAAATTCTTCGCCACAAACAGAAATATATTTGAAAGAAATCGGCTTTATATCTCAATTTGTAACGTCAGACATACAATCCATACAAGTCTGTTCCGGGCTCGAACAAAACCGAAGGCACTTACAAAGAATTCCTTGCAATCCGGATATTCACAATCCTGATCGGATTTCCCATCACTTAGGGAGTCTCTATACCGTTGCAACTCAGTGCAGAGAAAATCGACAGGTCATCCTATCGCTCTCGCAAATACCGGGTCTTCAACACCGATCTTCAAATGCAATTCACAACGACGTATCACATATTCGGAATGGGTTATACGACCCCATGGTCCTTTCCCGGTTAACCCGAATAGTGAGCGCTTATTCAAAAATAAGTGTGGCATTCAAATTCAAACAAATCACATCAATTACCCATTCAAAGGGAAATATTGATAGTCGGTTATTGAACTATCAATGGATATGCACACATCACCAGTTTCCAAATAATTTTCCAAATTATTTATTTCCCAAAAATATCTTTACAAGATATATAAGTCAATATCTCAAAAATAAATCAATATTTATTTTTAGACAAATTCCACTTTCTTTTATAAATTCCATAGTGAATTTATAATCTAAAATATCTATGAATATTCGATTTCAATTATTCATTTTCAATTTATCTTCAAAAAGATAAATTCTCAAAATATTCCCTTTATATCGGAAAACAATTCCATACTTATTAAATAAGTAATTCACAATCTATTTATTTTCAACACTTGGAAAATATTCAATATACTTCAATCGAAATTAAGTATATATTTCATTCTTTAAGGAAATCATTCTTTTAAACATATTTATTTGGGCCAAAACGAATGTTGCGTAAAACATCGTTACGACAACCCAAAATCACTAGTATAGGGATTCGAAATTAAAATAGATATATAAATCCCAATACTATACAAAACATTTCCTTTCGGAAATCATTTACTATAACAACAATGTTATAGTCCACTATTTCCTTTTATTTCTCGAAAACGTCTATTTCAACAATAGATGTTGAAATCTATGGTTTCGAATCTCAACATATTTTAGAACATCGTTAGATCGTTTTAATTTTATTTAAAACATCAAATCTAAAATAATTTCTTTAACATATTATTCACTATTCAAAAACGTGAATATACTTGTTAACAAATTTCATCACTTCTATTCATTTTATTTTAAAGGATTATTCACTGTCTAAAAACGTGAATATAACTCCATAAATAAGTTTCAACAATGTACTTATCAAAATAAGTCGTTTGCGAATTTATAAAACAACGTTTATAAATTCTATTTCTATTTATTTTATAACTACTTCCTTTTATAAATTTCCTTTATTAACCTATTCGATTTATAACTCAATTATATACCAAAGGTTCACATTACAAGTTAAACACTTATAAAACGGTTATTTTACAAAATCGTTCTTTTAACTTCCCAAATTATAAATCTTATAACTTATAAGATTGTTTATTTATCCAAAATTCATTCTTTCTATAACTTTATAAATTTTATAAACCTACTGTTTATAAAGTTTCATTTATAACTTCACCGTTTATAATTTTATAAATTTCATTCATTTATGAAATTCATTTTCACTTCATTCCAACACTTATAAAAACTCGTTTTATAATGTCAATATTTCAATTTATAAATATCCATTTATAAATCTCTTATATAAATCAATTCATATTAATCTTTAAAACGTTTTTAAACTCCTTTATTATTTCACCATTTTGATTCATAAAATAATTAAATTTTATAAATCCTATATTTAAACTTTTCACAATAAATTCTAAAATCCCAATTAAACTATTTTATAAAATCGTTAGCATCATATTCTCAAAAATCATAATTTTTATAACTTTAAAAATTATAACGTTTATTTATTTAAAATGGATCAATTCCAAAATTATTTTATAAAACGTATACTTCTCAAAAATCACTTTAAAAATCATTTTAAAGTTTCAAAATTTGGTCCAATGATGCTACACACCAAATAGTCAATCACGACAACAACGACATCATATATCAATATGATAATCCATCAAATATCAAAATATCTGAAATCAAATAAATACTGTTGAGGAATCCAGTTGGATCCCTCCAACCTGTTTTCCTGCATCCACAAACATTAGCACAATACCAATTTCGCTCCAGTACGAAATTATCACGGTATATGAGATTTAAAATATTATCCGCTTAATAACGGCGCAATAGGGTCTCATCCGCTAAACAAATAAATGCGGAAAATCAATAACTCCAATATATACATATGCCAATATATATATATTGCTATTATATATAATACCAATTTCACTGTTTATGAAATATTCGCGGTATATGTTTTTAATAAATAACATCCGCTTACTAACGGCGTATAATGTCTATTTTAACAATCAATAGATAGAAATCATCATTCAAACATGCATTCAAATATTTTAAATCTAACTATTAAAAATAAAATCGAAACTGATTCGATTGAGTGAGAAGTTCTCACCTTGATTTCAATTTCGTTTTAGCGATTTATTTCGAATAAAATTAAACGGACGTTTAATTTTACCCAAAATTCTCACTAACTCCAAACGACTCCAATCCAATTCCATCGCGTAGTGCTCGTCCATACGATTCCAACGCAACTGGTTTCGCGCGTTTTCGACCTCGTATGAAAAAGATATTGATTTTATAAGTTACACGTATTTATATTCATAATTTTACAACTTATATATATAATTTTATACCATACGCAAATCTCCACCGTTAGATCCTATGCCTCCAGATCCTTGCCGTCCATATGCTTTCTTCCACTCACGTTCCCCTCTCCAGTAGATGGCCGTGTACATGAACCCACTACATCAATATTAGGGTTCCAAATCGCGACCCACTCGAGCAACGTGAAGCCGATCAGGAAGTTCCATTGCGTAGCCCTCACCCACGTGCACCTCCGCCCCCACTATGGCCAAGCTCGGCCACCTATTCCACCTCGTAGGGCGTGCGCACCTGGCCACTGTCGGCCCCCCCTGCTCCTCCTCTGATGCTCCAAACACGATCTCAACCGTTTGGATTTAAAGCTCTCGTTACCCTCTACAATGTTGTAGTTGATCACTTTGGCTAAAACTTCACGGATTGGAAGTAATTGAGGAATGAATTTCGAAAAATTCTGGCCTTTGAAAAGAGAGGTGGCGGCTGTGCATATAGAATTAGGGTTAGGGTTTTTATTTTCTAATTTATGAAGGGTATAGGGTCTATTTATAAAGAAAAATCGAACACTATTCATCCAGAAATTCCGAACTCCGATTTACGCGCCGAAACTGACGTTCCTAGGGTTTATCCCACGTTCCGGACACAATGGAACAGGTTTTGGAAGCTAATTCGGTCATATGTGCGAGTTATGGCTACAAACGTTCGATTTAAATTAAATCGATTTAAATCGATTTCTAGGCGTTTTAATTTGTACCGGACAAACGGTAAATCCAATTGACACGAAATTTGAAACCTTACAATAATATCACATTACGGATCCGATGAAACTAGTTTCGTCGAAATCCGAGACATTTTGAAAAATGGCTATTTTAACTCGCCAAATTAAAATTAAAAATAATCGATGCGTTTCGAGCTGCCACGATCAAACGATAACTCCGATTGACACGAAAATTGAAATCCGGTAATAACTAACTATTACGGATCCAATGGAACTGGTTTTGTTCAATTCTGAGACTGTTTAAAAATTGACTATTTTCACTAGTCGATTTAATATTAAAATATTCAATTTTCACAAATTAACTTTTAATTTGATTTTAAAAGTTCTAAAATATCATTCTAACTTCAATATGATAAAATAAAATTTTACAAATCATTTTCAATCATATTTAACCCAATTTTTCAATTATTTCTATAATTTAACATATTAAATTATCGATTTAATTATCCAATTAAATCCAATAATTCAAATAAAAATTTATTTGACTTATAAATTCACTTCTTAATATTTAAAATTAATTAAATATTCAAATTTTAAATAATAAAAATTCTGGGTCGTTACAATCTTCCCCCTTAAAAGAATTTCGTCCTCGAAATTATCAAGTAAGAAAAGTTACAGAATTTATTAACTTTCCATAGTTCATAATTAAATTTCTTATAATAACTTACTAAGTTTTCAAATCATACTTAGTTATCTTTTCAAAACAACTACTATTGTTTAACTTTCAACTTCTAAAATCAAAGTTAAAGTTTTCAAAATTTTCCAAATTTTCTCAAATTTTTCTAACTCCTTAAATTTTCGGAAAAATTCGCCATAGTCTCCTTTGCGCGGCTCGATCCGAAAAAAAAAATGACAGTATATATATCACAAATATATATCTCATCAAGTAATGAGGCATCCCGAAGGGAAAAAAGTATAAAAGTACGGTATGTAATCCGAGATATGTACCTTATTATTTTATTAGCGAGCATATACGGCCAATATAGCGTGAAAGCGAGCTCCAAATGCGAAGCAAACGCGATCCGCACCTACTAATCACTCAACAAACAACATGAGAACCATGCATATAGACAATAGTATCAATATACAACATATAGCAACATAATAACTATATATGCTAACATAGAAATGCATTCAATAGCAATATATATTCAACCATCAACCAACTATCATTCATAACCAATAAATATTCATTTATATTCTCATTAATATTCCTTGAAATAGGTTTTCAATTTAAATCACATTTGATTCATTAACAGTGGATGTTTTTACTAACATTCATTTCCAATTAGTTTATATTTACTAATTCATATTCAAGTTGGTTCACTTCCAATTCAAATTCATTTCTATTTAAGATTCACTTAACTTCCAATTGAATTTTAATTACTTTAGCTTTCAATTTCATTAACCCTTAATGAATTATATACAATCAATCAACTAACAATCATATAACAACCAATGTATATTAATTGCAACCAAATTCCTTTGCTTTCAATTGGTTTAACACCATCACTTTCAATTGGTTTAATTAATTGATTTTCATTCAATTATTCAACTTTCAATAACATTAAATTTTAATGAATTAACACTTATATCCATTATTTCATACCAACTTTATTTATATTCAATTGATTCATTCAATTCAATTATAAAAGTTGAATTTCATTTACATAACTTAAGTTCACATTTATTTAATCCATTTGATTATTTACTTCGATACCAAAATCAATTCCATTCAACAACACTTAAGTTATATTCCATTTAACTTTAAATTCATTTTTATTTTACAACTCATATTCATAAATATATTCATTAGTTTCACTTCTCATATGTATAAGTTTATTTCACAATTGTAAATCACTTTAATTATAATTCAATTCTTATAATTCTTTTGCTTATACAATTATTCTTCAATTTAGATTATTCAAACATCTAAACAATCAACTTATATACACTTTAATAATTCTGAAAAATTATTTCTTCATATACAAAATATACTCAAGGTAAAATTATTTCATTTACCCATTTTTAAAACAATATTGTGTCGAATTGTTCTATTCAAATGTTTAGAAACCCCTTCGGCATAGTTGTCGAGACCACGCTGACGAAGGTTCATATGCCACTCAACAAACCAATCATCACAATATAAAACAATTTTATATATTCACTAACAAATACGCTCTCATAGCTATTATTACACTCAAACTCATTCTAGAGTACTACTGACTCTATCTCTAACGAGTAATACCCAACAGAACCATGGTTGTCGCTTAACCATATGCTCTGATACCAAATGTAACGTTTTCGATTTTTCGTTGCCGAAAAACCGAAACGTTATGGGTTTTAAGAAAAAGAAAAGAAGTAGAAGAAGAGAGAAGAGATGGAAAATAGAGGGAAAAGAAAATAGACAATAGAACAGAACAGAAAACAACTGAACAACATCAGAATCTCACAATCGCAGCGGAACATATAATAATAAATGAATAATCTTTAAACAAAGAACTATATCAGTTATTACATTACATTACATTTCATTACATCATATCATCAGAGTGTACAACAATACAACAAACAGTGCAGCGGAAAAAGAAATACTATATAACTAGTAATACGCCATGTCATCCAGCTTGCTTCCAGCAACTCCAGAATATCCTGATAAACCTAACTCTTGACTGCCCGTGTGGAAATTGGTGGGCACCCAGAGTTTAGGAAGGAAAACAATAAACTCCGAGTCAGTCATGTGACTGGTGTGAGAACTCAAAACAGTTTATTTATCTTTAAAATCAAAATAGAGGAATATTTTTAAAGTCAATTCGCAATGCTTTTAAAAATGAGACTACCATAAGACCTCCTGCCACACACACAATGCAAACGCAGAATCGGAGGAGATTTCTCCTTATGATAGTCAAAGATGCTTGATACGCATTAAAAAGAACATTTTATATTATTACTAGTGCATAGTGTAGAGAAAAAAATTCATTTTGAAAGTAGAATATAAATCTTAGCCAACATAGACATTCCGAACTATGCCTACTATAGCTACCATCCAAACAGTGGGGCGCCACCATAAGTGAATGATAGATTCTACAACTAATACCGTACAAGTCACGTATTGTTTCTTTGGATTTCCAATGAATGATCAGGCCAAGGAACTTCCCATTGCCACATGAGAATGCCTCTGGATGGACATCCCCGAGAACCAAACCGGATCTCTACCAACACAAGGCCGGGTTACCCCTAACTGAGTAACAACTGACCGAATATGCCATCCCCCGGTCCTTTAGGACCTTTCAACCGAGCGCTCGCAATCAATTCACACAATCATAAAGTGTTTTCAACATGAGTAAGTATCTGGGCTCCATACCATGATACCACCCTTTTCCAGAAGGAAATGCACACATCCTAAAGAGCGCTACCCCTCATAACCTTGCCGCATCTTTCCTGTTTTGACCATTCACGGGGTGTGAGGCTCGACGAAGTCACGTCCACAAAAACATACTTTATACAAAAGCCATGCTTTGGGTCAACAAATGATCATAGAAATGATCACCAGGATAGACGATCAAATAAACGATCCTATCACAAATAATCAACACAATGATCATTTACAGCAACACTCGGCATGTCACATTACCAAATTGGGAATATATCGCTGATAACATTCAACTACATAACCTCTAAGCTGGTACGTCTCAGAGAAGGGTGTTAAGCTAAAAGAATAAATTCTTCGCCACCAACAGAAATATATTTGAAAGAAATCGGCTTTATATCTCAATTTGTAACGTCAGACATACAATCCATACAAGTCTGTTCCGGGCTCGAACAAAACCGAAGGAACTTACAAAGAAGTCCTTGCAATTCGGATATTCACAATCCTGATCGGATTTCCCATCACTTAGGGAGTCTCTATACCGTTGCAACTCAGTGCAGAGAAAATCGACAGGTCATCCTATCGCTCTCGCAAATACCGGGTCTTCAACACCGATCTTCAAATGCAATTCACAACGACGTATCACATATTCGGAATGGGTTATACGACCCCATGGTCCTTTCCCGGTTAACCCGAATAGTGAGCGCTTATTCAAAAATAAGTGTGGCATTCAAATTCAAACAAATCACATCAATTACCCATTCAAAGGTAAATATTGATAGTCGGTTATTGAACTATCAATGGATATGCACACATCACCAGTTTCCAAATAATTTTCCAAATTATTTATTTTCCAAAAATATCTTTACAAGATATATAAGTCAATATCTCAAAAATAAATCAATATTTATTTTTAGACAAATTCCACTTTCTTTTATAAATTCCATAGTGAATTTATAATCTAAAATATCTATGAATATTCGATTTCAATTATTCATTTTCAATTTATCTTCAAAAAGATAAATTCTCAAAATATTCCCTTTATATCGGAAAACAATTCCATACTTATTAAATAAGTAATTCACAATCTATTTATTTTCAACACTTGGAAAATATTCAATATACTTCAATCGAAATTAAGTATATATTTCATTCTTTAAGGAAATCATTCTTTTAAACATATTTATTTGGGCCAAAACAAATGTTGTGTAAAACAACGTTACGACAACCCAAAATCACTAGTATAGGGATTCGAAATTAAAATAGATATATAAATCCCAATACTATACAAAACATTTCCTTTCGGAAATCATTTACTATAACAACAATGTTATAGTCCACTATTTCCTTTTATTTCTCGAAAACGTCTATTTCAACAATAGATGTTGAAATCTATGGTTTCGAATCTCAACATATTTTAAAACATCGTTAGATCGTTTTAATTTTATTTAAAACATCAAATCTAAAATAATTTCTTTAACATATTATTTACTATTCAAAAACGTGAATATACTTGTTAACAAATTTCATCACTTCTATTCATTTTATTTTAAAGGATTATTCACTGTCTAAAAACGTGAATATAACTCCATAAATAAGTTTCAACAATGTACTTATCAAAATAAGTCGTTTGCGAATTTATAAAACAACGTTTATAAATTCTATTTCTATTTATTTTATAACTACTTCCTTTTATAAATTTCCTTTATTAACCTATTCGATTTATAACTCAATTATATACCAAAGGTTCACATTATAAGTTAAACACTTATAAAACGGTTATTTTACAAAATCGTTCTTTTAACTTCCCAAATTATAAATCTTATAACTTATAAGATTGTTTATTTATCCAACATTCATTCTTTCTATAACTTTATAAATTTTATAAACCTACTGTTTATAAAGTTTCATTTATAACTTCACCGTTTATAATTTTATAAATTTCATTCATTTATGAAATTCATTTTCACTTCATTCCAACACTTATAAAAACTCGTTTTATAATGTCAATATTTCAATTTATAAATATCCGTTTATAAATCTCTTATATAAATCAATTCATATTAATCTTTAAAACGTTTTTAAACTCCTTTATTATTTCACCATTTTGATTCATAAAATAATTAAATTTTATAAATCCTATATTTAAACTTTTCACAATAAATTCTAAAATCCCAATTAAACTATTTTATAAAATCGTTAGCATCATATTCTCAAAAATCAGTTTTTAACTATATTTCTCAAAAATATAATTTTTATAACTTTAAAAATTATAACGTTTATTTATTTAAAATGGATCAATTTCAAAATTATTTTATAAAACGTATACTTCTCAAAAATCACTTTAAAAATCATTTTAAAGTTTCAAATTTTGGTCTAATGATGCTACACACCAAATAGTCAATCACGACATCAAGGACATCATATATCAATATGATAATCCATCAAATATCAAAATATCTGAAATCAAATAAATACTGTTGAGGAATCCAGTTGGATCTCTCCAGCCTGTTTTCCTGCATCCACAAACATTAGCACAATACCAATTTCGCTCCAGTACGAAATTATCGCGGTATATGGGATTTAAAATATTATCCGCTTAATAACGGCGCAATAGGGTCTCATCCGCTAAACAAATAAATGCGGAAAATCAATAACTCCAATATATACATATGCCAATATATATATATTGCTATTATATATAATACCAATTTCACTGTTTATGAAATATTCGCGGTATATGTTTTTAATAAATAACATCCGCTTACTAACGGCGTATAATGTCTATTTTAACAACCAATAGATAGCAATCATCATTCAAACATGCATTCAAATATTTTAAATCAAACTATTAAAAATAAAATCGAAACTGATTCGATTGAGTGAGAAGTTCTCACCTTGATTTCAATTTCGTTTTAGCGATTTATTTCGAATAAAATTAAGCGGACGTTTAATTTTACCTGAAATTCTCACTAACTCCAAACGACTCCAATCCAATTCCATCGCGTAGTGCTCGTCCATACGATTCCAACGCAACTGGTTTCGCGCGTTTTCGACCTCGTATGAAAAAGATATTGATTTTATAAGTTACACGTATTTATATTCATAATTTTACAACTTATATATATAATTTTATACCATACGCAAATCTCCACCGTTAGATCCTATGCCTCCGGATCCTTGCCGTCCATATGCTTTCTTCCACTCACGTTCCCCTCTCCAGTAGATGGCCGTGTACATGAACCCACTACATCAATATTAGGGTTCCAAATCGCGACCCACTCGAGCAACGTGAAGCCGATCAGGAAGTTCCATTGCGTAGCCCTCACCCACGTGCACCTCCGCCCCCACTATGGCCAAGCTCGGCCACCTATTCCACCTTGTAGGGCGTGTGCACCTGGCCACTGTCGGCCCCCCTGCTCCTCCTCTGATGCTCCAAACACGATCTCAACCGTATGAATTTAAAGCTCTCGTTACCCTCTACAATGTTGTAGTTGATCACTTTGGCTAAAACTTCACGGATTGGAAGTAATTGAGGAATGAATTTCGAAAAATTCTGGCCTTTGAAAAGAGAGGTGGCGGCTGTGCATATAGAATTAGGGTTAGGGTTTTTATTTTCTAATTTATGAAGGGTATAGGGTCTATTTATAAAGAAATATCAAACACTATTCATCCGGAAATTCCGAACTCCGATTTACGCGCCGAAACTGACGTTCCTAGGGTTTATCCCGCGTTCCGGACACAATGGAACAGGTTTCGGAAGCTAATTCGGTCATATGTGCGAGTTATGGCTACAAACGTTCGATTTAAATTAAATCGATTTAAATCGATTTCTAGGCGTTTTAATTTGTACCGGACAAACGGTAAATCCAATTGACACGAAATTTGAAACCTTACAATAATATCACATTACGGATCCGATGAAACTGGTTTCGTCGAAATCCGAGACTTTTTGAAAAATGGCTATTTTAACTCGCCAAATTAAAATTAAAAATAATCGATGCATTTCGAGCTGCCACGATCAAACGATAACTCCGATTGACACGAAAATTGAAATCCGATAATAACTAACTATTACGGATCCAATGGAACTGGTTTCGTTCAATTCTGAGACTGTTCAAAAATTGACTATTTTCACTAGTCGATTTAATATTAAAATATTCAATTTTCACAAATTAACTTTTAATTTGATTTTAAAAGTTCTAAAATATCATTCTAACTTCAATATGATAAAATAAAATTTTACAAATCATTTTCAATCATATTTAACCCAATTTTTCAATTATTTCTATAATTTAACATATTAAATTATCGATTTAATAATCCAATTAAATCCAATAATTCAAATAAAAATTTATTTGACTTATAAATTCACTTCTTAATATTTAAAATTAATTAAATATTCAAATTTTAAATAATAAAAATTCTGGGTCGTTACAACTTGATTATCTTATGATAGTTAAATTAAATGTACAACATGATTAGATATTTATTGATCGATGTTTGGTATGTTTGAATTGTCATTCTAGTTAAATTTGACTTTTATTGCATTTAAAAATCGTTTAATTTAAGGTTGAATTTAAATTGTCAATTTAATACCTGTTATTGATTATAAGTCATCTATTGATGTTTATTGATTGATTTGGATGATGATTATGATGGATGTTTGATTTTTGATATTGGGTGACTGGATGTTGTATTTCATATTGTTATAATATTGCAAGTTTCCTATGTGTTGAAATGATACATACTTGAATGATCTATAGATTAGGGAAAATCGTTATGGGTTGAAATGATAGACTCAAGCAATTTTATGGATTTTTATATAATTCGAGATTGAAGTTTGAAAAGATATATAACCATAAAATTTTAAATTGCAGATTGAAATGATAAATATCCATATAACTTGACCATAGGGTAGAAAATTATATACAGACACCGGATTTGTTAAATTTAATGATTTTTAATTCCTTAAATTTTGAATTCAATTAACTGGCATTTTGAAATATAAATTGATTTATATAAACTGAATTATCTTGATAATCCAAGTGTTAAATGTTGAAATTGGAATTGATTTAATGAATTGTTCAAAGAATTTAAATTGGAATTTCATAGTTAAAGTGTTAAATTATAAATGAATTTATCAGAATTGAGTTATTGAAATTGTTGGATATAACTTTGAAATCTATCTAAACTAATTTAAACTATTTTAATTAATTTAAACTATTCTAATCAATTTAAACTATTTCAATTTATTCTAATCTATTATAACATATTTAAGCCAACTTAATCTATTTCACAAATTTTAAATAAATTAAATTTATTTAATTTATTCTAAATCAATTTAATATAATTTAAATCTATTTAATCTATTTTAAATGTATTCAATCTATTAAAAATCTATTTAATATAATTTAAATGCATTTAATCTATTTTAAATTTATTTAACATATTTTAAATTTATTTAATCTATTTAGAATCTATTTAAGATAATTTAAATTTATTTAGTCAATATTAAATCTATTTAAATCATTTAAAAATATAATTAAATCAAAATTAAATCTACTTAAAACTATTCTACTATTTAAAAAAAACTATTTTAATCTATTTTAAATTATTTTTAAACTATGAAACTATTTATGACTTTCTAAACTATTTTCTGAACTTGCAAACTATGTAAAGTTGAAGTATTTATATTTCAATCCTTGATGATAATACAACTTAAGTTGTAATTTGGAATTGATACTTTTGTGAAATGACATATATGAGTAAATATGATTTTGAAAGTGAAGACGATTTCGAAATTGAATATAGTTTTGAAAGTGAATATGATTTCAGAAGTGATATGGTTTGAAATCGAATATTATATTTTGATATTAAGTATGAATTTACTTTTTAAATGTAAAAGAACCATCCGATATGAAATAAGTGTTTAGTTGTTAAAGAGACCGGATCAGATATTGTCATACTCTCTGCCGACACCAAAAACCACTTTAACAATTGTGTACGTGGTGGAGATTCCAGAAATAAAGTAGGATGGTTTGGCGAACGATTTTGTATGTGGTATTTACGTGACCTTGACTCCCGGGAGTCAGCCTAGATGTGACTAAAACAGGAGCTATACCGGGTCAAGTGAGGTCATTCCTCCTATCGGGCACATTTCTTCGATACTATACTTTGCCTTTATGATTGATTTGGTAGCCACCCCTAGATTTTGATTGTAGAAGTGTGTCTGAGGTGGGCGGTAGTAGATGTTATGCGTTACCGCCAGTTTAGGAGTGCAATTGATATATCTACCCTGGCATTGCTTCGAGTGCCATGTTCACATGCTCTATTACACCTTCTACGAGTTTGTTTTGTACCACACATATGGAGTGCCCTCTGGGTAAACCTCACGGAGGAGCGTACGGTACTGTATAGACTATGGGAATATACAAAATGTGTTAAGGGGGATATGGGTAACGCCTTAATGCTATTTTAATACTTTACTTTACTGTAGACATATTATAATAGCATACTGTACCATATAGTAGATAGTTTAACGGATCCTTAGGAGATGGTAATCCCGAACATCTCTTAAGTTATTGCACTCACGTTAGACACTGGATAAGAGATGTCAAACCCTATAAACATCTCTGATGCCATTACACTCATATTTATTTACCATTGATTTAACTTACATAAGATCTTTAAGTTCCGACTCGAGTGTTTTATCTTTTCAATTCGCTCGGGTCAGCCTGAGCTTTTCAGTTTATCGAAGACTGCTCTCTAAAGGACGAAGACAGAGATTTTGTACTATTATTATTTACTATATTTATTCCACTACACCATGTTGTTCCGCTGCATTTATTTATTATTTATTCTTGTTATATGTAACTCTGATCTGTAATATAAAAGTATAAGCAATGTTATCTGTAAACAACTTCATGAATTGTTAATTTGATTATTATATTTTTTCATTCCACTACGAGATTCTTTATTTGTTTTCTTCTTTCTCTTCTTTTTCTTATTTACCCCATAACAATCTGCCCCTTTGAATGGTTTAAGTCTGACATGTGTGGTTTATCATCGATTTAAACTGTTCAAAAAGGTGGTTCGTAATAGTTGGTATCAGAACTCTGGTTTAGCGATAACCTTAGCTTTGTGGGGTCTCACTCACTAAAAATAGGGCAGTAATATCTAGAATGAGTCATTGAGTGTCTATATATGAGAAAGCGTATTTGTTAGTGATATAGAAGTTTTTTTGGTATTGTGTTAATTGTTCCGTTTTGTATTTATGAATTCTGGTCGGTGCATAGGAAGCTATGACATCGATAGGAATTTCTAAACACTTAATAGGGTAGACGACACAATATTGTTTTGAAATATAGGCAGATGAAATAATTTTGCCTAGTATTATAAATTTTATATAAAAGAATAATTTTATAAATGATAGAGTTGGGTGTAATATTTTTGTGGTTAAGTAGTGAAATTTTATAAATATTGATTTAAAATAGGATTTACAAATAAAGTAAATATGAATTGGAATTTTAGAACTTAAGTTCAAGGATTTTTAAATTTCTTTTGAAAGATTCTGAAATATAATATTAAAATTATTTAGAAGTAATTTCTGATATAAATATTTCAAGATGTTTTGAAAGAAATGCTTTAAAAAAGGAATTTTTGTAGGAATAAGTTCCGTACTCCCCTCTCTGTCGCTGGAAAATAATTTCGGTGATGAGTACATGCATCATCGACGTTCATGTTCGAGTTTCAAGTGGATAGACAGTTGTAGTAGTTTTACTCCACCTCATTTTGATAAACGAATCAAAATTTTTAGTTTCTAAATATGATTTGATCTATAAAGAATAAATATGTATATTATTTTCTAAGTGACTAAAATGAACTCGGACTTTAGTTCTTAGATTTTTCTGATGACCAGTAGTTTTGATTATTATGATGAATGGAATCTTGACTATTTTAAAAGTGGAAACTTTTAATATGTTTCATTAGAAACTAGATGCTAAGCGATAAATGAAAATATAAGAAATTGAAAATTTGTAAGCTGTAAATAAAAAGGAAATGAAAATAAGAAAGGGTAACTATTGAAAATTTTGTTAACTAAATAACTAAGAGGAACTTGTGTAACATTTTATTGCATCCTAAAAGACATATATATAACTTACCAAAATGTAAAAAGTTGAAATGTTAAATAGGATATGTAATAGAATATTATACAAGTAAAACTTAGAAAAATGAAAAGTGTTCAATGGAATTACTTCTACAAATAAAAATTTAAATGTTATAAATTGTTATAAACCGAAGTTAATAGCTTGAAATGCTACTAATTAAATGTAATAAAACCGAATAATGTAAGAAAATGATTATAAACTTAGGTTAACAATTTAAGCTATTTATAATTAGATTAAATGGTAAAGGTGAATATTGTAAGTAAATAATTATAAACTTAAATTAATGTTGAAGCCATTTATAATTAAAATGAATACTATATAGATAGAACGATTATAACTTCAGTGGACATTGGAAATGATTTAAAAATGGAGTTAATATTCAATAATACTTTATATGGAAGAATGAACATGAAAGAGAAATACTCTATAAACGGTGAATTGAATTGTAAGGAAACTTACCTAATAACGTTAAATCTAACAACTTAAATAAAAATAACTTATGTAAGCAATGAATGTAAAGTAATGAAAAGAAAAATGGTATTGCATAAATGAATGGAAAATAAATTTTGAAAGTGATAAATGGAAAGAAATTTAACAAGCACTGTATAAATAAAGTAGAAATGAACTTTTGTAAGTAATAACGAATGTAAATTAATGAAAATAAACATTATATGAATAAGAGAAGAAAAGTGAATGAAAAAAGGGAGAAAATCAAACTAAATAGTAATTTTGAAGTAAAATGAAATAAAATGTATACAATACGTCAATAATGAACTCATTTATGATCTAAATAATTGAAATGGATATAACTTACGTAAGTAGAAAATGTAAATTAATGAAATAAGCCTTTCATGAATGAATGCAAATTAAAATTTTGTAAGTAATGAACGTGAATTAAAGAAAACCATTGTATGAAAAAAATGAACAATAAATGATGTGAAAAAGATAATTAGAGTAAACTTAAAAATGTGTTGGATTCTTTGTTTGTATTGGCTTATGGATTGGTTGGGAAATGATACGTCTATTTTATATAAAGATGTGTAAATAATCTATAAGTTTTATCTACGACTATTGAGTGTATCGTTTACTTTATAGTTTATTTATCATTTTATATGATTAGAAGTTCTGAACCCAAATAAACCATTTGTCCTAATTGCTATGGATAGATGGCCGATTGCTTTAATTGCATGTGATGATAGTATGTTTAATTTCAAAGTGACTTTGGTTATGTTGTGATTGTTTTTCTATTACTAGTTGAAACAAATTAATATTCTCTTTTACGTAATTATTAACCTCTTTTGGATTATATAAGTGAAATACACGTTTATGGAAGCAATAGCTACTACTTTTGATTTCATAAATTAAGCGTTGTTTGCCCAACAAATAGGTACGTTCTCGGACTACGGTTTTCCAGTGATATATATTGTTTTCCCGTGGTTCGGGATATATTATATTTGTAGTACATGGTATATATTGCTACTATT
This sequence comes from Allium cepa, assembly GCA_030765085.1. NCBI lineage: Eukaryota > Viridiplantae > Streptophyta > Magnoliopsida > Asparagales > Amaryllidaceae > Allium > Allium cepa. Next base: position 584,202,394 of record CM060940.1, read on the forward strand.
GATATTATTATTTTTCTTAGACCTCTTCGTACAAAGGAGACTCTACCGAAATTTTCCGTGAATTTTGGACTTAGAAAAAGTTGTGAAGTGTTTTCAAACTTTTATTAACTTGAATATAAAGGATTTAATTATTCATAAATTGATATATTTTACTTAAACTATTTAATTATGTACATAAATTGTTTATAAATTTAATATCTTGAATAAGATATATTGATTATATAAGTTCCTTCTTCCCCTTCTTTACCTTTTCGATGATGAAAAGTTTTGAGTGAGGGAGAGCGTTGTAACATCCCACCTTTTTGTACGTTTTAAATCGACGATAAACCACACACGTTAGACTCAAACCATACAAAAGAGCGGATTGTTATTGGGGTGAATAAGAAAAGGGGAGAATGAAATAAACAAACAGAGTCCTGCAGCGAAATGATAAAATAAAATAATCAAATAAACAGTTTATGAAGCTGTTTTACAAAATATTCGATTATACTTATACAATACATATCAGAGGTACACATGCCAGAGAATAATAAATAATGCAGCGGAACAATGATGTAGTGGAATAATATAATAGATAATAGTAATACACTCTTCGTCTTCGTCCTCCAGAAATAAAGTCTTCGAACCATGAAATACTCAGGCTGACCCGAGCGGATTGACAAGACAAAACACTCGAATCGGAACTAAAAGATCTTATGTAAGTTAAATCAACGGTAAAATATGAGTGGAATGGCGTCAGAGATGTTTACGGGATTTGACATCTCCTATCCAGTGTCAAACGTGAGTGCAGTAACTTAAGAGATGCTCGGGATTCACATCTTCTAAGGATCCGTTAAGCTATTTACTATGTAGTAATATTTCGCTATTATAATAATGTCTAATAGTAAAATAAGCTCACTTTTAAATAGCGTTAAGGAGTTACCCAATCTCCCCCTTAACACAATAATAGTCCCAGTAGTCCATCCAGTATCAACGCATCTCCAGATCGGGAGACTACCCTAAATACTCCACATGCTACGGGAAAAAACCAAACTCGTACAAGTCGTGCTAGGGTAGGTGACACGGCACACAAGGCAATGCCAGGGTAGATATACCAATTACGCATCCGGGCTGGTGGTAACGCGTAGCGCACAGCTACAGCCTACCTCGAGCCACACCCCCAAATAAATAAAAATCAAAAGTGGCCACCGAATCAATCCAAAAGTCAGAGTATAATATCGAAGGGATGTGTTCGATAAGAGGGGCTACCTCCTTGGCCCGAGAATCGCTCTTGTTTTAGCCACCTTATGCCAACTCACGGGAGTCGGGTCTACGTATATACTTTAATAGAACATCGCCACCATCCTACTTCATTCTGGAATCTCCACCGCGTACACGGTTGTTAAAGTGGTTTTCGGAGTTGGCAGAGAGTATGACAACTTCCGATCCCGGTCTTTTAACAACCAAACGTCACTATAACACCGCGGCCATTTCAAAATAATTTATACTTCCAACCAGAATATAATATCTATTTCGAAACCGTATAAATACGATATCCTTTCCATTTCAAAAACCAAATCATTATGATATCATCTTTATAAAAACCAAATCAATATAATATCATTTTATCTCAAATATATCTCTTTTCCAAAATCATAACACTTTCAAATTTATAATATCTCGAAACCGAACGCTTGAAATATACCTTTCAAAACATAATACTTCGAATTTCATAGCTTCTGAACCATAACTTCCAAAACTTAAATGGTTTGGATATTCATATAGTATATAAAATAAAATAGTTTGAATTTAAAATTACTTTATAAAGTTAAATAATTTCCTCGACTTAACAATTTTATTCACTTTAAATTAAATCTCAATTTATAACTTTCAACTCACTTTCAGTTTCAATAAACCATTTCAATTTCAATATATTTCAAACTTTGAGTATTAAACAATTTCAAAACAGAGGTAGGAATTTACAATTCAACAATCCAATTTTCTATTATTTAGTTTTGAAATATTTGCATAATAAATCCATTATCATTTAATTAAACTCAAATTACAAATGACTAAATATCTCCTTCAATTTATTTATACTTGGAATATTCGTTTAATTCATCTTAAACCAAAAATCCAGTTATAAAAATCATACCTTTAAAATCTCAATTTCATTAAATTTCAAATCAATTTCATATTTATCTTCCAACCTTATTCTCATTTAAGTCATTATAAATTCAAGAAATATAATTTAGATAAATACTTAACCATATTATATCTTAAAAGAAAGCAACTTTATTATTAAATTTATTTTATACTTTAAACCAATTTTATACATAGCTTAAAACCAAGAATTTAACTATATCTATAAAATAACATTTATAACATATCCAAATCAATATCTCATTAAACCATATGCTCTGTGGGTTATCATGATTAATTATTTTATTAACTCATTCTTATATATATATATATATTTAATTAATAAAATGACAATATTGGCAAACAAGCAGAATATTGTACAAATTATCAATTTAATCAAATGTAGTCAATTAACTACATTCAAATTCATGAAATAAAGTAGAAACTTTATTTCACTCATGTCCATCATTTTTTTTTATACTCAAAGAAGATTATTTTTCTTTTTATTCCCCACGTTTTATTTTACAATAAAATGTATTATTAGTTTTAAATTACCAATATGATTTCCCCAACCCAAACAAAATTACATTAATTATTCCAAACCACTCCAACCATCGAAATGAAGTGATTAATTTATTTTGTTACAATTCATTAGCCCAAAAATTCAAATTCATTATGCATATGTGTGAGATGAAGTTGTTCCTTTATTTCATGAATTTTTGAATATAGAGATGCAACTATATTCAATTAACATGTACGATTTGGCGATAATGTAATTTATTGTCAAATTGCATCTTTTCTTTGTTAAATACAAAGAAAATTGTTAAATAATTGTTTATATTCTTGAAGAGATGATAGTTGTAAGTAAAAGTGGCTCGGTTCTATCAAAAACGCAGCTTAGTAATTTGACCATAACTTTCTCAATCTTAATGAAATTTCGATTTCTTGGATGTTCTGGAAATCTTAGAAGCTAAACTACAAATTTCCCTTTATTTATTTTGCCTGATTTTGAGGTTACCTATGCTATAATTGCAATTGTTTTTCGTTGTGCTGCAAATACATAAGTTCAGGCTGAATTTTATGTTTTGAGTAAAACGATCGTGACTTTTGAATCATTGATCCAAATTGATTGACCTTGGTCATTCTGGAAAGCTTGAATCATATGCAACAACTTTCATTCAGAGTGTTTTTAGATATTTTAATGTTTGCTAGCTCAAAACGGCGGATTTTATCCGCTGTCCTGTGTTTTGTTCCATGTTGTTAGTGCACTTATTGTTTTCAAACCACTTGAAAATTGTTTTGCATTCATGAATATGTATATGCATGTTCCGTCTTGGTAATTATGGTGTTAAATATTTTATTTTAAATATTTTTAAGAGTATTTCTAAATAATAAAAGTAGATATACTATATTTATTTTATATAAAAAAGTAGAATTTTAATAAAAGGATTACTTTGGGTTTCGAAAAAATTTATTTTAAAACCCGGCTACCTTAGTAAATTATTGCGCAAAGATCATAAACTATTATTTTTCCCTTTCGGATGTATAAGAATGAGAATTAAGCGATAAAGCAAGAACACATGTCTCAAATCCATAGAAAATCATTTAAAAATATTTTTATATATAGACCATGGTGTCTGTATATAATTTTCTACCGTATGGTCAAGTGATACAGATATTTACCATTTCAATCCGTAATATAAAATAAAAATACGGTTACATATCATTTCAAACCGCAATCCCGAATGAAATAAAATGCATGTCAACTTGCAGTTTATAACAATATAAAATACAACATCCATTCATCCAATATCAACCATCAACCATTTATCACAATCATCATCCAATTCAAACAATAATATCAATATATAGCAGATAATAAACAACAAATATTTACTGGTAGTTTATATTCAATAATAATTTAATTAATAATTTAACTGGGAGTATATATGCAAAAATAAATTAAATAATAATTTAACTGGCAGTTATATGCAATAATAAATTAAATAACAATTTAATCCAATAAATCCAATTAAACTGAGATGATGATTAAAAATATGCCAAACAGTCATAAATAAATTTCTAATCATATCAAAATTTAATTTAACAAACAAAAGAAATTTTAGAAGTTGTGAGTGGGTTAAAAACACTCACCTTTTGAATTTAAATTGAATTTAAATCCAATTTAAACCCAAAATTTGAACAGTCTTAAAAACCAACCAAACCAGTGCCAAAATGTCCGAAATTCCAATAAGAACCTAGCGGAGAAAACCGCGCTTGAAACGGACCTCGTATGTAAAAGATATGCGAGTTAGAAGTTTTATAATTTCAATTTTAAAACAAATAAAATAAAATATTTTCGTCACACGTCACACCTGAGTCATCGAACCAAACCCTACTTCCCTATCATGCGATGCTCCAGCATAGTGACAGCCGCCGCCACGTTCGGTCAAATACGCCGTCCACGATCGTCTACACCTCGATCATGCGGCTTCACTGACCTCGCCACCCAAAGCCGCCCCAACGGCCACCATATCGGAGACTCCGGCCGTGCCTTCTGCGTTCGCCATCGCCACTATCTACGACCAAATCTGGCGATTGTCCCAGCCTTACAGACGAGAACGAACCATGGATCGAAAGCATACGATCCCCTCTAAACAATAGTACCATATGATCGCCCCCACGTCATAGATCCGCCGTCGAATCCGACAACCCAAAATGGATGGCTGTAAATAAACTAGCCAATTCCGGCAACTCAGCAACCTAGATCGAGAAACGAATCACATAATTGATTTGCGCTCTTCAAGAGCTTCAAATCAGTATAAAATTGAATTTAGTTTGTGGAGTTTGAAATTTTGAAGTTGAAATTTATTTTGAGATTGCAATTGGATTTTAGGGTTCTTTCTGCCATTGAAAGAGAAGAAGCAAATAGAATTGTACGTACAGAAATGAGGAATAAGAAATAGGTTAGGGTTTATAACAAGGTATATATAGGCAAAGTTGAAATAGAATAGATGGACCCGATTGATATATGCGTTGAACGATAAAATGGTCCGAAAAGCCCGTTCTGACTCCGGAACAAAATTGGGCCAACCCATATATCAAAATAGATATTTTAAACGCAACGGAACAGGTTTCAAGTCCAAATTCCATCGTATGAAGAAGTTATGCGAAAATCAATTCATTTCAAATCGATTTCAATTTCATTGATTTCTAGGCGTTTCGACCCCGTACGATCAAACGACAAGCCCGATCGATACTAAACTTGAAATCTTACAATAATTCACCATTGCGGATCCGATGGAACTGATTTCGTCAAAATTCGAGTCTGTGGCCATAATGGCTATTTTTCAGTTAATTAAATAAATGAATATTAAACTAATAAAATCAAATCTTAAATTCCAATTCCATAATTTACAAATTCAATCATTTTTGATTTCTTACACCATTACATTCCTTTAAACAATTCAGATATCAATTTAAAGTTAATAAATTTACCCATTATCGTATTTAGTTTCAAATTTAAATAAATTTATTAATTATCAATTGAAATCTCAATAAATCCATTTATTTGATTTAAAATCTTGCTATTCAAGAAATTGACATCTTATGGGCGTAATTAACATTGATTTATATTACATTTCCTTAATGTATGTTTCATTTCATATTAATTCCCATTAACGTAATATTTTATTTCATTTAATTTCAATAATCCATTTATTACAACTCAAAATCCAATAAATTAATCAAACATGAATTTCAATTTTTTTCATTCAATCAATTGCCATATTATGGATAGAGTTTACATTGGTTATTTCTTGTTGAATTAACAATCTTCAATGACAAATCAAATTTACCCTAACTGCACAAATTAAGTCAATTAACTGCAGTGGATTTCACATTAAATTTTAAATTCCATTCATTTGCAATTAATTCAATTATTAAATTTAAATTCCAATAAATTAATAAATCTTGAATTTCCATTCCTTTTATTCAACCAATTGTCATATTATGAATAAAGTAAATGTTATTTCCCATTATTAACTAAATTCACATTAACAAAATATTTAATTTAGATTTATTGCAATTTTTACCACATTTAAATTAACAGGCTAAATAAATAGGTAACATAAAATATTTGTTACCATTTACTTTCAATCACACTTATGAGTTATTATTCCCAAATAATTATTACAATTGTTTACATCACACAAATTTCATACAATCATCATTAACATACTATTTAATCATATTTATTGAAATTTATTTCCAATTTACTAAATACAATCAATTATAACCTTATCATTGTTTTAATTAAATTGGGATTGCACTAAATTAGTTATTTATCAACTGGCATTAACATTACTATCTTAATTTACATTCAGTTACTATTAATCAATATATTATTGCATTGGTTAATTAAATTCTTATTTTTATTTACTTATTTTAAATTTCATACCCAAGTGCAACAATTAGCACTATTTCTTTATTGGGATTTCACTCCAATTGTCAATAATTAATTTTAATTGTCATTGCTACATTTCATTTTTAACATTTGCTTCATTATAAATTATAATTTTTTTATTTCTTTCTAAATTTAATTACAAAAATCTTATTAAAATGACAAATTTAATTATCGAAATTTACGGGACATTAAACTCCTCCTACTCAAAACTTTTCGTCCCCGAAAAGGAAAAAGAAGGGAAAAGAAGAATTAAGAAATCAATATATCTTACTTAAAATATTAAATTTATAAACAATTAAATTTACAAATTAATTAATTTAGATAAAATATACCAATTTATAACCATTAAATCTTTTATACTCAAATTAATAAAGTTTGGAAAACATTTTCAAAATATTTTCTAAGTTCAAAATTTACGGAAAATTTCGGCAGAGTCTCCTTTATACGGAGAGGCTCGGGAGAAAATATAATATCAAATATAACAATATACAGCACATATTTTTCAAAATAATATATATCCCAACCCTGGAAAAATAATATAATAACGTTGTAAACCGTAATCCGAGAACGTACCTATTAGTCGGGCAATTTACGCTTATATTACGAAACCAAGAGAAGTAGCAATTGCTTCCAGAAACTGCATTTCACTAATATAATCCAAAAGAGTTGATAATTATATAAAATGAAATGTTTAAAGTTGTTTCAACCATAAACAAACAAATCAATATAAGCAACAATCATTCGCAACCAACAGCATACACATCATATACAAATCGACCATTAAATCAAAATAAAATAATTGGTTGGTTCAGGTTAAGACACTTTAAATCACGTAGAATGACAAATAACTATGAAGTATTCCATTTACTGAACAGTCTTAGATAAAACTCGATAGATTATTCATATATCTAAGCAATTTTAAAGTACCCTTGTCCAAACAACCATAAACCAAATAAACAACAGTTTCAAATAGTAGATCAAATTCATACTTATTAATTTCATTTCATACATTGTTGTTTGATTTCCTTTTCATTCATATAATGATTTATCTTTTTAATTTACTTTTATTTTCTAATAGTTTTCATTTATTCACCTTTATTCATATTATGTAAATTTCTTTTTATTGTATTACCTTCATTATTCACTACTTAATTTCATTTATTCATTTATTTATAATACTTACCTTTCAATTATACTTAAATTTATACCAACTACAACATCAAATTCTTATTTATTAAAGAATTTCATTGAATACTTTCATTATTTCAAATTTTTACTTGTGTAATATTCTATTACAATTTCTTACTAAACATCATAACTTTTATTATTGGGTAAGTTATATATATATACGCTTTTAAGAATGCAACTGAAAATCATACAGGTTCATCCCATTTATTTTAATTAATTTACTGTTCAATAATCATATTATTTTTATAGATTACAATTTCAACTTACTAGAAATTTCATTTATAACCTAGCATTTAATCTCTTATTTTAACTAAAGGTTCCAATTATTAATTAGTTACAACCCATTTCACTACAATAATTGAAACCATTGATTATCAGAAACTTAAGAACTAAATACCGAGTTTAATTTCAAATCATTTTGAAATAATAGATAAATATATGCTTACAACTTATATATCATATTATATTTAAAAAAATTAAAAATTTATATTTGGTTATGGAAATGAATCTGCAGTAAAATTACTACGGTGGCCTTTCCACTTCGAAACTCGAAAATGAATGTCGATGATGCATGCACTCATCACCGAAATTATTTTCCAGCGACAGAGAGGGGAGTACAGAACTTATTTCTTCCAAAATTTCTTTTAAAACAATTCTCTCAAATCATATTGAAATATTTGTATCAGAAAATACTTCTAAAAATATTATTATTATATTCCCAAAATCATTTGAAAGAAATTTTCAATACCCCCGGGACTTAGATTCTGAATTCCCAATTTCCATTTATCTTAATTCAAATATTATTTCAACTATTATTTATAAATTCCATTACATAACAACCAATATATTGCAACCAAATATATATCATTTATAAAAAAAATTATTTTATATATATAAAATATATTAGGCAAAATTATTTCGTTCACCTATATTCAAAACAAATATTGTGACAGTCTGTCCTACTAAGTGTTTAGAAATCCCTATTGATGTCATAGCGTCCGATGCACTAACCGGAATCTATAAATACAAAACGGAACAAATTAACACAATATCAAAACCTTTTTATAACACTAACAAATACACCCTCTCATATATATACACGCTCAACGACTCATCATAGGGTATTACTACCCTATTAATAAAGAGTCAGACCCCACAAAGCTAAGGTTTATCGCTAAACCTCGCTCTGATAACAGATGTAACATCCCACCTTTTTGTATGTTTTAAATCGACGATAAACCATACACGTCAGACTAAACCGTACAAAAGAGCAGATTGTTATTGGGGTGAATAAGAAAAAGAGAGAAAGAAATAAACAAATAGAATCTTGCAGCGGAACGATAAAATATAATAATCAAATAAACAGTTCATGAAGCTCTTTTACAAAATATTTGATTATACTTATACAATACATATCAGAGTTACACATACCAGAGAATAATAAATAATGCAGCGGAACAATGATGCAGTGGAATAATATAATAGATAACAGTAATACACTCTTCGTCTTCGTCCTCCAGAAATAAAGTCTTCGAATACTGAAATGCTCAGGCTGACCCGAGCGAATTGACAAGACAAAATACTCGAGTCGAAACTCAAAGATCTTATGTAAGTTAAATCAACGATAAAATAAGAGTCGAACGGCGTCAGAGATGTTTACGGGATTTGACATCTTCTATCTAGTGTCAAACGTGAGTGCGGTAACTTAAGAGATGCTCGGGATTCACATCTCCTAAGGATCTGTTAAACTATTTACTATGTAGTAATATTTCGCCATTATAATAATGTCTAATAGTAAAATAAATTTTCTTTTGAATAGCGTTAAGGAGTTACCCAATCTCCCCCTTAACACAATAATAGTCTCAGTAGTCCATCCAGTATCAGCGCATCTCCAGATCGGGAGACTACCCTAAATACTCCACAGGCTACGGGAGAAAACCAAACTCGTACAAGGCGCGCTAGGGTAGGTAATACGGCATACAAGGCAATGCCAGGGTAGATATACCAATTACGCATTTGGGCTGGTGGTAACGCATAGTGCACAGCTACCGCCCACCTCGAGCCACACCTCCAAATCAAAAAATCAAAAGTGGCCAACGAATCAATCCAAAAGTCAGAGTATAATATCGAAAGGATGTGTCCAATAAGAGGGGCTACCTCCTTGGCCCGAGAATCGCTCCTGTTTTAGGCACCTTATGCCAACTCATGGGAGTCGGGTCCACGTATATACCTTAACAGAGCGTCGCCACCATCCTACTTCATTCTGTAATCTCCACCGCGTAAACGGTTGTTAAATTTGTTTTCAGAGTTGGCAGAGAGTATGACAACTTCCGATCTCGTACTTTTAACAACCAAACGTTATTATAACACCGTGACCATTTCAAAATAATTTATACTTCCAACCAGAATATAATATCCATTTCAAAACCATACAAATACGATATCCTTTCCATTTCAAAAACCAAATCATTATGATATCATCTTTATAAAACCCAAATCAATATAATATCATTTTATTTCAAATATATCTCTTTTCCAAAATCATAACACTTTCAAATTTATAATATCTCGAAACCGGACGCTTGAAATATACCTTTCAAAACATAATACTTCGAATTTCATAGCTTCTAGACCATAACTTCCAAAACTTAAATGGTTTGGATCTTCAAACAGTATATAAAATAAAATAGTTTGAATTTAAAATTACTTTATAAAGTAAAATAATTTCCTCGACTTCACAATTTTTTTCACTTTAAATTAAATCTTAATTTATAACTTTCAACTCACTTTCAGTCAATAAACCATTTTAATTTCAATATATTTCAAACTTTGAGTATTAAACAATTTCAAAACTAAGGTTGGAATTTACGATTCAACAATTCAACGTTCGATTATTTAGTTTTGAAATATTTGCATAATAAAGTCATTATCATTTAAAAAACTCAAATTACAAATGACTAAATATTCCTTCAATTTATTTATACTTGGAATATTCGTTTAATTCATCTTAAACCAAAAATCCAGTTATAAAAATCATACCTTTAAAATCTCAATTTCATTAAATTTCAAATCAATTTCATATTTATCTTCCAACCTTATTTTCATTTAAGTCATTATAAATTCCAGGAATATAATTTAGATAAATACTTAACCATATTATATCTTAAAAGAAATCAACTTTATTATTAAACTTATTTTATACTTTAAACCAATTTTATACATAGCTTAAAACCAAGAATTTAACTATATAAAATAACATTTATAAAATATCTAAATCAGTATCTCATAAAACCATATAATTCTTTACAAAACCATAGAAAATCATTTAAAATTATTTTTATATATAGACCACAGTGTATGTATATAATTTTCTACCCTATGGTCAAATGATATGGATATTTATCATTTCTATCCGTAATATAAAATAAAATTATGGTTATATATCATTTCAAACCGCAATCCCGAATGAAATAAAATGCATGTCAACTTGCATTTTATAACAATATAAAATGCAACATCCATTCATCCAATATCAACCATCAACCATTTATCACAATCATCATCCAATTCGAACAATAATACCAATATATAGCAGATAATAAACAACAGGTATTTACTGGCAGTTTATTTTCAACAATAATTTAATTAACAATTTAACTGGTAGTTTTTATGAAAAAATAAATTAAATAATAATTTAACTGGCAGTTATATGCAATAATAAATTAAATAAAAATTTAATCCAATAAATCCAATTTAACTGAGATAATGATTAAAAATATGCCAAACAGTCATAAATAAATTTCTAATCACATCAAAATTTAATTTAACAAACATAAGAAATTTTATAAGTTGTGAGTGGGTTAAACCACTCATCTTTGGAATTTAAATTCAATTTAAATCCAATTTAAACCTAAAATTTGAACAGTCTCAGAAACCAACTAAACCAGTGCCAAAATGTCCAAATTTCCAATATGAACCAAACTGAGAAAACCGCGCGTGAAACGGACCTCGTATGTAAAAGATACGCGAGTTATAAGTTTTATAATTTCAATTTTAAAACAAATAAAATAAAATATTGTCGTTACACGTCACACCTGAGTCATCGAACCAAACCCTACTTCCCTATCACGCGATGCTCCAGCATAGTGACAGCCACCACCACTTTCGGTCAAATATGCCGCCCACGATCGTCTACGCCTCGACCAGGCAGCTTCACTGACCTCGCCACCAAAAAGCCGCCCCAACGGCCACCATATCGAAGACTCCGACCGTACCTTCTGCGTTCTCCGTCGCCACTATCTACGGCAAAATCTGGCAATTGTCGCAGCACTACAGACGAGAACGAACCATGGATCGAAAGCATATGATCCCCTCTACACAATAATACCATCTGATCGCCCCCACGTCACAGATCCGCCTCAAATCCAATAACCCAAAATGGACGGCTGTGAATAAACTAGCCAATTTTGGCAACTCAGCAACTAATATCGAGAAATGAATTGCGTAATTGATTTACACTCTTCGAGAGCTTCAAATCAATATAAAATTCGATATAGTTCGTAGAGTTTGAAATTTTGAAGTTGAAATTTATTATGAGATTACTATTGGATTTTTGGGTTCTGTTGCCATTGAAAGAGAAGAAGCAAATAGAATTGTACGTACAGAAATAAGGAAAAAGAAATAGGTTAGGGTTTATAACAAGGTATATATAGGCAAAGTTGAAATAGAATAGATGAACCCGATTGATATACGCGTTGAACGATAAAATGGCCCGAAAAGCTCATTCTGACTCCAGAACGAAATTGGGTCAACCCATATAGAAAAATAGATGTTTTAAAATATTTTAAACGCAATGGAACAGGTTTCAAGCCCAAATTCCATCGTATGAAGAAGTTGTTCTAAAATCAATTCATTTCAAATCGATTTCAGTTGATTTCAATTTCATTGATTTCTAGGCGTTTCACCCCGTACGATCAAACGACAAGCCCGATCGATACTAAACTTGAAATCTTACAATAATTCACCATTACGGATCCGATGGAACTTGTTTCGTCAAAATTCGAGTCAGTGGCCATAATGGCTATTTTTCAATTAATTAAATAAATAAATATTAAACTAATAAAATCAAATCTTAAATTCCAATTCCATAATTTACAAATTCAATCATTTTTGATTTCTTACACCATTACAGTCCTTTAAACAATTCAGATATCAATTTAAAGTTAATTAACTAAATTCACATTAACAAAATATTTAAATTAGATTTATTGCAATTTTTACCACATTTAAATTAACAGGCTAAATAAATTGGTAACATAAAATATTTGTTACCTTTTACTTTCAATCACACTTATGAGTTATTATTCCCAAACAATTGTTACAATTGTTCACATCACACAAATTTCATTCAATCATCATTAACATACTATTTAATTATATTTATTGAAATTTATTTCCAATTTACCAAATACAATCAATTTTAACCTTACCATTGTTTCAATTAAATTGGGATTGCACTAAATTAGTTATTTATCAACTGGCATTAACATTACTATCTTAATTTACATTTAGTTACTAATTAATCAATATATTATTGCATTGGTTAATTAAATGCTTACTTTTATCTACTTATTTTAAATTTCATACCCAAGTGCAACAATTAACACTATTTCTTTATTGGGATTTCACTCCAATTGTAAATAGTTAATTTTAATTACCATTTGCTACACTTCATTTTTAACATTTGCTTCATTATAAATTATAATTTTTTTTCTTTCTAAATTTAATTACAGAAATCTTATTAAAATGACAAATTTAATTATCGAAATTTACGGGTCATTACAAGCGTAATGATCCGTAATTTTTGATAATTAAAAATGGTTAATTTAAGAAGGTTTTGTGATTTAATATTGGGAAAGATTAAAATTTGTAATTTAATAATAAGAATATAACGAGAATGCAATGTAATGGTATTAATTTAAGGTAACTGATAACTACTTTAAATATAATTCCAATTAGTAAAATGATTAAAGAGTTATAATTGGTGATAGATTGTAAATTAATTGCAATAGTGTGTGTGTGTGTGTGTGTAAATTTATAATTGGATTTAAAAGAATAACTGATGATTTTTAATGTTGATTAATTGATGAAATAATGTGTAATAAATTGTAATTCGATAGAATTAGTATGGTGTAAGTTGTTATAACATTTGTTTGAAAATAATAAACTTACAAATGTTATTAAATATAGAATGGTGACAATTGTTATTTGTTACTAGTTTAATTAATCAAGTACAAAAAATGTAAATAAATGTTACATTAATGTGAGTTAATACAATAACTGCAAATTGGGAATGTAATAAAATGCACAGAAATGCAAATTACACTTATAAGGAAATAAATTGATTTAATAATAAAAATGAAACCAAGATAAATGAAGTTGCGGGATTTTAAATTATAATTAATGTCAAAATCAACAAAGGTTCAGTATTATTGGAATACAACAACTAAATGGTAAAAGATGATAATTGTAGAATATTTGTGTAATAGGACATTAACAAATGTAACTATGCCTATAGAGTAATGATTGATTGAATAAGAAGATTGAAACCAAATTAGATCAATTTATTGGAATTAAATTATAATTAATTGGATTTAATTACAGTTGAAATTGAACACTGTAATTAGTGTAATATGTAACTGAAACGACCCAGCTTCCTATCTCCAGGAATACGCATCGCTAATGAAGAAAGAAAGGGATAGACGAAGAAAAGAAAGAGAAAGAAGAAACACAACAACATTAGATAACTCACAGTGAAACGAATGAAATATAATATATCACATAAAATATTACATAGTATAATATTACATCAGAGTACACAACATAAACAACACATCTTAGACAGTTATAAACATCTGTCTAACTATACAACTCTAGATACAAGATACAGATACCATACAAACACAGCGGAACCAAAAATATATTTACACGTGGAAGCCTCCTGCTACATATCTCCTCCAGAATTCGTCAAGCAAACCTGAGTCACTTGACTACTCATACATAATATGAGTACCAAAGAGTTTAATAAAACAGAAAATAAACACTCGGGTCAGACAGGGGTCTGGTGTGAGTAAACGGGTTAAAATTTTTTAACTTTAGAAAACCTTTGAAAAGAAAAAGTATCACGTAAGACTTCCAACACATAAACATGGAAAAAAATTTACCTTACGCTAACCAAAACATTTGATAGGAAATCCAGTGATATTATAATAGTGTCTAGGGTTTTCAAGTAAATAAGAAACAGCCGAAATTGTTACATTATTAAATTCCAGCTACTAGCCACAAAAATTGGTAATACAAACAAAATCGTAGGGTCTCGTAGGAAAAATGGGTTTCCATCAATGGCAGGGCTACTGGGGTACCGCCAGTCACAGTACGTGGCCTAGTTCACCGTACCGAGGAGCCACCCTAACTCCCCTGCAACACAAGGCCAGGACCGTTCCTTACTGAACAATCCCGAACAAGACAACCCCGCAGTTGGCGCGCGATTCCAACTGCCCACACGGCCGAAATAAAAGGGACTTCTAGACAGGGGAAAATCTTGCCCTGAAATGGGCGCTACCCACCTAGCCTTGCTGCATCTCACCTGTTTTAGCCATTCCCGGTTGATGAGGCTTGAGGCTGCGATTACCTTTATAGAACACATCTATCTTAGAATGCTCATCGTCCACCGGACGATGTTTTGAAAGCAGATAGATGAATATAAATAGATAGATGAATCACATTATCACAATAGATAATTCATATCAAACATTCATCTCACAAAGCAGCATATCACATATCAGAGATATTCAAATCATCCAGTATCAACCAATCACCCAATATCAAGCAATCAATATCAATCGTCCAATATTAATCAATCATCCAAAGCAGAATTGATTAACTCTAATCAATTTGGATTACCTTAACCCTTCTTCATTTATTTATTCCAAATAAATATATTAATCATCTCTTAATGATCTTCCTTAATTAATCTTCCTTGATTAATTATCTTTTAATTACACTCAAGTAATTATCCTTAACCATATACAGTAATTAACCTTTAATTACTATCATTAATTACAATAATTAATGAACCCTCATTTGCTTCCATTTATTAATTAACTATAATTAATTACATTAAACCTCAATTAATTACAATTAATTAATCACACCTAAATTAATTATTTTTATTAATCAACCTTTGTTAATTAACAATTGATCCTTATTAATTAGCTATAATTAACTTGTAATCAATCATTTCATTAATCATAAACAGTAATTAACAATTTGTAATTACTTATCTTAACTAATTAACATCTTAATTAATTATATTAACCCTTTGATTAATTAATCCAATTAATTAATCTTTAATTACTTCATTAAGTAATTATTATTCAATTAAATTAATAAATAATCCTTAATTAATTACTGGTTAATTAATCACATCTTTAAATTAATTACCCTTAGTAATTAATCTTAAATTAATCACATTCGTTAATTAATTAATCACATTAATTAATTAACTAAATTAATTAAGTAATTAACTCTTAATTACTTACATAAGTAATTATCTCTAGTTACTTTCATAATAAATTTTGATTACTCCCATAATTAATTACTTAACAAATAACTAATTTCATCATTAAATAATTCTTAATTCTTTAATTAATTAATTACTCAATAATTAATTAACTTCGAAACAATTATATTAATTAATTCCTTAATTAATATCATCAAGTGATTATCCATTAATCGCTTCAACTTTAATTACTCCCATAATTAATTACTTAACAAATAATTAATTTCATCATTAAATAATTCTTAATTCTTATTTATCCTCATAAATAGATTATTTGAAATTTATCAAACTTAAAGACTAATTATTCTATTTGGTTTTCAAAATCATAATAATAACCCTATTTGAAAATAAGGAATTTAAAAATCAGATTTAAAATTTGAAGCACTTTAAATTATCTAATTTTAAACTTATTTTGTTTCAATAAAATTTGAAACCCTGTTATTAAAACATTACTTTAAAATTTAACTTAAAACTTGATTTAATACTTTAAATTCCAAGACATTCTTTTAAAATGAAATTCAAAGTTTAATTAGATAATTATTTTCAAATACAATCATCTTAAACAAATTTAAATTTTCAAAAAAATTCAATTAACACCTTAAAGTTTGATTTATATTTTACATCAAGAACAAGTTTTGCTTTTATAAATTTGTTTCCCTTTTTATAAACTTGTTTATAACTTAATACTTAATTTTATAATAATCAAACTCAAGTTTCATATGCATCTTAATATTTACACAGTACTATAAGAAAAGCACTCCACAAAATCTCGAGTAAAATACGGCTACAATCACGAGCCTGCACCGAAGACACCCAAACTACTCCTTACTTCGAGTCATCTACGATAAAAAAACGCAAGCTACTTCGAGTTTCTAACGTCTTCCCCCAACTCTCAAAATACCCAGTGCACAGACTCAACACGGTGCACGTTGCACCACCAACCAAACCACTCCGACCATCAAGCCGATCGCCGACCAACGCCATACGACATCGACAACCCTAACTTCGACCCAGATCCAACAATACAAGCTTGAATCAAAATTCGAACATTCGAACCAAAAGCTCGAACAACAGCAGCTGCCACAATCTAAAAATCCACCCACGGCCGATCACCACGTCCCCGTTTCACCTTGCCGACCCCACCATCGAGACACCACAACCAAGAACATCAACTCCCCCAGATGCGCACGACTTCGGTTCCATATCCAAGTCGTAATTCCCTCTACAGTCAAACCGAAACAAAACAAGGTAAAAACCCTAAATTGATCGAATTCGAACGATTCGATCATAGGAAAAATTATTCAACATTTTTCCCTTCATCAGCATCACGACAACAAGCTTCGACCACAAATTCTACGCCAACCATCACGTCGTTTGCCGTGAATTCGCGATAAACCCAAAACCCTTTAATTTTTATTTTCTCAGTATTTACAAGATTAAAAATTATGATATTTGCACCTGAATTCATCATTTACAATTCCAAATCATATAGTAGAATCAATTTAAGGATTCTGATCAATCGATTTTAGACCTATATTATGAACAGACCTATAAAATCCCAAATTTAAATAAATACCTTGTATATTTATTTGAAACTATTTTTAAAAGTAAACTTACTTTCTTACAATCATCTTCCTTCAAGATATCTAACTCTAAAATTAAATGTTTAGAGTGAAATGAATTTTATTTAAATGGGAATGAGCCTGAACATAGAACAGAGATGGTAAACATTCACGCATATAGACTTTTGCACAACATAGCATACATACATACATGCATTCAAATTCAAGCATACATGTAAACATTTGATATCATTTTACTTCAAGATTCCATTCATACTTCCAAGTTAAATCTCAAATGTGAAACTGTTTTTAAAATAAAAATTTACTCACCTTATTAAAATATGCAGAGCAATTTTAGAATTTATTTCCCAGGCTTTGCATAACTTTAAGTCTGGAAAAATGCTTGATATAGCTTTGTTGATGAAATGAATCTTTGCATGTTGAAATTGCAGATTGTAAATTTGCAGGTTTGAAGGTTGCAGGTTGATCTGAAATGTTGAACTGATGATCTTCATTTCACATTGACAAACAAATTTCATTCATGTATTCAATGCTAATATGGACCTAATTGGGAAATTTTGATTTTTGAAAACAAAGGTCACAGTTTTTTTTAAACAGAGAACAAACATCAAACATATACAGTCATATGTTTACATATATAAATATAACTATAAATTCAATAAATAAAACTGAATGATTTCCATGCAATACCAATATCAAATCACATGCATTAGGATCAGAGTTCAACTTATCTGTTTTTAAAATTAGTTTACTCACCCTTTATGAAATTTGCAGAGCAGTTTAATCCAGGCCCTTGAAATCTGGAAACGTGTTTTGATATTTGCTGAAGAAACTCTACTGCATGCCTAAATTGATGCTTTTAAAAGTTGATACTGCTATTGAAAATCCCTTTTGCATGCTTACAGATTGATTTTAAAAGTTGAAACAGCTGTTGAACTTGGTTCTTCATTTGAATTGCTGATTTACTTTTGCACATTTTAATTGATGGTTGCAAGTTGATAAGAACTTCATTTTGTAGATTTAGTTTTCAAATCTCACTTTGCTTTTGGATTTAAATGTCAGGTTTTGAGAAATGTTTCTGTTTTGAACTTAAGAAAAGAAGATAAAGGAAAAAGAGATTGTAAAAAAACTAGTTTCTCCTTAAAAACATTTATTAAAAATTAAAATGAATTATATTGCCACTTGTCTTTAAATTGAACAAATGTCATTCAATGAGCTTAATTTCTTTACAAATGTTTCAAAGATGATTAACATGGTTACATTTGTATTTAAGCATTTTTTTTTATTTAATTTAAATGTAAATATAAATTTACTTACATATTTATTTAAACTATAATAAATATAAGTTTACCTTTAAAAAAAAGTATGCTAAAACTAATTATAATATAAATAAATTCCTTATACATGTATTTTTAAAATCTAAAACATTTATATTTATACACTTATAACCATTTCATATTAAGCATTTTAAAAGAAAACAAATAAAACTTAAATTAAATCCTTTTAAACTATCATATTTTATATATTTTGAAAACAAATTTGAATACATCTTAAATTAACTTTTGAAAAGTAATAATTTTAAAACAAAAATTTAAATTACAATTCATACATATTTAAATTATCAATAGATTAAATTAAATTTCAAAACAAATCCAAATTATAACATATACATACATATATATTACAATTTGAAAATTAAATCTTTTTATTTAAAACAAAAGATCTTCTATTCACAATATATATCAGATATATATATATTATAATTAGAATAAAATTTTATTAACTTTGAAAAATAATCTTATCAATTTTAAATTGTTAAAACGATATTGATCACAATTACCAGATTAAATATTTATTAACCTTTAAAAGATTAAATTTATCAATTTAAATTAAAATTATAAAGAAAAATTATCAAACCAGTTTAATTATTAAAACAGATTATTAAATTGATATTGCCTAAAATTCCGTGTCGTTACAATCCTTTCCCCTTAAAAGAATTTCGTCCCCGAAATTTAAAAGCAAATGTAATTTAATAACCCAGCAAAGATTTTAATTTCAATAAGCAAAGCATACCTATCAACCAGTTACTAACAACCAGAGCAACCAATTAAACAAACAAACCTAACTAATTATCCTGACACAAATCATAATAAATCCTACTAACACTATTTGGAGTTCTCCAAGTATAAATCACCAAGAGACTCGCTCTACAGAAGCTAAACAAACTACACTACCAAAATCCAGAGCTCCCTTACCTCTAGATCCATCAATCTGAACAGAACATCAGACTGTACCCAAGTCTAGCTCAACTTCCAAATCCAACTGAACTACAGATTCAACAACCAATCGATGAATCGTACACGTATTCCCTCAGAGATACGTGAAATACAATGAATCCCAGTTATCCAAACTGACAATTCAATCTTATCCTATCAAAAATACAGATAAGAAATCCCAAATGCCCCAGAACTAGCCATCCAATCTTACCCAAATGCTGCTCTCTAAACCATAGAAATCTTAACAACAATGAAGTCCCCAACTTCGAATTCCTAACTCCTTATCTCATATCCGCATAACCCAATAGACAATCCTGGGCTACCAATCTTCTTCCCGATCAGCTCAACCTATGCTGATACTTCCAGAACAACTAGACCAAAGCAAACCAGTTTCTGGACCCTATCCAACAGAAAAGTCTTCCAAAATCCGTCGAAATTCAGAACACAAGCTCTACTTCCCAAACAATAGCAAACTGAACTTGCTTCCTTTTTCGTACAGCTGCTACCTCGCTTCCGCTGCACAACTGTAATTCCGAAATTGATGAGAATACTGTTGATGAACACGAGTACAACTTACCTAATATATCTGGAAACTTGTTCATCAAATCCATAAAATCTGAGTGACCCATCTGACTCGGTCACACATCCTTACAACAGAATTCCAACTCAAAACTAGATCTAACCAATCCAAATTCCAAAAAAAAATTCCGAGCTGCTACACCAACTCTTCCTTCCAGTAACCACCCTACTACCAGGCTAACTACCAAAATCGCTTCTGGAACCAAAACAATATGGAACTCAACTCCAGATGCAGACAAACTTCTGATCACATCAGTAGCTCCTACTTCTACATGAGAACCCTCAATCTCAAACAAAAGATTGCCCAAGATAAATTCCCAAACTAATCGCAAGTCACTTTTGCGATCCAACCTAGTTCAGATTCCAAAGAAACCGTCCTCTCTTTACCAGTTAGAACAGCTTTAAGCTTCTCCAAACAAGGTTAACCCTTCAAGAAAACTTTCACAAACTGCCCGGGCTGCGGATAAAAGAAACACGAAGATTCCTGAACCATCGGAGAAACGACCACACTGCTGCTTCCAAACTCTACCTCGATGATACTGCAAAGCTAAAAGACCTTCTCGTCAGCACACCAAACACTTCGAGTTGCACTGCTACCGCAGCTAACCAAAGACTTCTAATCCAAAGGCTTCTCAAAATCCAAAACTATCTACAAACCATCCAACAGACCTTCGAGATGGCAGATAACCTCTCAAGGAACTCGGGCTCCAAACCAAGCATCAACATCTCGCTCTCCTTAAGAAATGACAAAAGAGACCATGCCAAAGCGAAGCAACTCATAGACCTTAGCCTCATATTCCAGAACAACCAACCCCCTTGCTAAAGATCCAGACAACTTCTACACAAACGAATCTTCCCTACGGTTGGTAAAAACTGCTCCTCAACTACTTCTAAAACTTCTTCAAGAGAAAACATCTTCTGAAATATCCATGGGTACTGCATCTCATCAAGTTATCAATATATCGTCACTTACTTCTGCACTTTCGAAAGGTCCAAACTTACGCTTCAAAGATGAACTCCGAATCTTTTAAAAAGATTTCCTTCAGATATCAGAGAAATCCTTACTCCAAACTACAAATCTTACTCGAGACGGTAATAGGTCTACAGTCTCGACAAATACTTCCAACCTCAAACATATGGACCTCTTCCATCAGTGGTAGTCGTGTTACACACACACACCACTACTCCATCTACCTTTAAAACTTATGTTGGAAAATCCGAACAGATAACCCAACAGATCAGGTATGTATATATATATATATATATATATATATATAGTTATATAAAAATTACAAGTATGCTCTCTCAAGAAAGACACCACTCCAAAGCCTAGATATTCACTCAACCTAATGCTATGATACTAATTGAAACGACCCGGCTTCCTATCTCCAGGAATACACATCGCTAACGAAGAAAGAAAAGGATAGAAGAAGAAAAGAAAGAGAAAGAAGAAACACAACAACATCAGATAACTCACAGCGGAACGAACGAAATATAATACATCACATAAAATATTACATAGTATCATATTACATCAGAGTACACAACATAAACAACACATGTTAGACAGTTATAAACATCTGTCTAACTATACAACTCTATATACAAGATACATATACCATACAAACACAGCGAACCGAAAATATATCTACACGTAGAAGTCTTCTGCTCCATATCTCCTTCAGAATTCGTCAAGCAAACCTGAGTCATTTGACTACTCATACATAATATGAGTACCTAAGAGTTTAATAAAACAGAAAATAAACACTCGGGTCAAACAGGGGTCTGGTGTGAGTAAACGGGTTAAAATTGCTTAACTTTAGAAAAACCTTTGAAAAGAAAAGGTATCATTTAAGACTTCCCGCACATAAACATGGAAAAGTTTTTACCTTACGCCAACCAAAACATTTGATAGGAAATCCAGTGATATTATAATAGTGTCTAGGGTTTTCAAGTAAATAAGAAATAACCGAAATTGTTACATTATTAAATTCCAGCTACTAGCCACAAAAGTGGGTAATACAAACAAAACCGTAGGGTCTCGTAGGAAAAATGGGTTTCCATCAATGGCAGGGCTACTGGGGTACCGCCCGTCACAGTACATGGCCTAGATCACCGTACCGAGGAGCCACCCTAACTCCCTCGCAACACAAGGTCGGGACCGTTCCTTACTGAACAATCTCGGACAAGACAACCTCGCAGTTGACGCGCGATTCCAAATGCCCACACAGCCGAAATAAAAGTGACCCCTAGACAGGGGAAAATCATTCCCTGAAATGGGTGCTACCCACCTAGCCTTGCTGCACCTCCCCTGTTTTAGCCATTCCCGGTTGATGAGGCTTGAGGCTGCGATTACCTTTATAGAACACATCTATCTTAGAATGCTCATCGTCCACCTGACGATGTTCTGAAAGCATTCAATCCATACAAGTTCATTCCGGGTTCGAACGAAACCGAAGGCACTATCTCGTTGCACTCATTTTGGAATCACCCTCAGAGTCAACGACCATAGCCCTTGCACTCTAAATCACCATCTCGAATCTATAAGTACTATCCCATCAAACTCATCACGGAATCACCCACAGAGTTATACTGACGTATAGTTCTTACACCTCGAGTCTTCACTAAGCTCCACTTGGATTTACGACCTAACGTTTAATTGGAATCGATGTGGTTTTCGGATTATCCAAATATGGAAACCCGATCCCGGTCTAATCGAACCAAACGCCATTTTAATGTCCAAATTGTTTTAAGGGTTTAAACAGTTAAACTTATATTCAGGATGATATAAACAGATAGATGAATCACATTATCACAGTAGATAATTCATATCAAACATTCTTCTCACAAAGCAGCATATCACATATCAGAGATATTCAAATCATCCAGTATCAACCAATCACCCAATATCAAGCAATCAATATCAATCGTCCAATATTAATCAATCATCCAAAGCAGAATTGATTAACTCTAATCAATTTGGATTACCTTAATCCTTCTTCATTTATTTATTCCAAATAAATATATTAATCATCTCTTAATGATCTTCCTTAATTAATCTTCCTTGATTAATTATCTTTTAATTACACTCAAGTAATTATCCTTAACCATATACAGTAATTAACCTTTAATTACTATCATTAATTACAATAATTAATGAACCCTCATTTGCTTCCATTTATTAATTAACTATAATTAATTACATTAAACCTCAATTAATTACAATTAATTAATCACACTTAAATTAATTACTTTTATTAATCAACCTTGGTTAATTAACAATTGATCCTTATTAATTAACTATAATTAACTTGTAATCAATCATTTCATTAATCATAAACAGTAATTAACAATTTGTAATTACTCATCTTAATTAATTAACATCTTAATTAATTATATTAACCCTTTGATTAATTAATCCAATTAATTAATCTTTAATTACTTCATTAAGTAATTATTATTCAATTAAATTAATAAATAATCCTTAATTAATTACTTGTTAATTAATCACATCTTTAAATTAATTACCCTTAGCAATTAATCTTAAATTAATCACATTCGTTAATTAATTAATCACATTAATTGATTAACTAAATTAATTAAGTAATTAACTCTTAATTACTTACATAAGTAATTATCTCTAATTACTTTCATAATAAATCTTGATTACTTCCATAATTAATTACTTAACAAATAATTAATTTCATCATTAAATAATTCTTAATTCTTTAATTAATTAATTACTCAATAATTAATTAACTTCAAAACAATTATATTAATTAATTCCTTAATTAATATCATCAAGTGATTATCCATTAATCACTTCAACTTTAATTACTCCCATAATTAATTACTTAACAAATAATTAATTTCATCCTTAAATAATTCTTAATTCTTATTTATCCTCATAAAATGATTATTTGAAATTTATCAAACTTAAAAACTAATTATTCTATTTGGTTTTCAAAATCATAATAATAACCCTATTTGAAAATAAGGAATTTAAAAATCAAATTTAAAATTTGAAGCACTTTAAATTATCTAATTTTAAACTTATTTTGTTTCAATAAAATTTGAAACCTTGTTATTAAAACATTACTTTAAAATTTAACTTAAAACTTGATTTAATACTTTAAATTCCAAAACATTCTTTTAAAATGAAATTCAAAGTTTAATTAGATAATTATTTTCAAATACAATCATCTTAAACAAATTTAAAATTTCAAAAAAAATTCAATTAACACCTTAAAGTTTGATTTATATTTTACGTCAAGAACAATTTTTGCTTTTATAAATTTGTTTCCCCTTTTATAAACTTGTTTATAACTTAATACTTGATTTTATATTAATCAAACTCAAGTTTCATATGCATCTTAATATTTACACAGTACTATCAGAAAAGCACTCCACAAAATCTCGAGTAAAATACGGCTACAATCACGAGCCTGCACTGAAGACACCCAAACTACTCCTTACTTCGAGTCATCCACGATAAAAAAACGCGAGCTACTTCGTGTTTCTAACGTCTTCCCCCAACTCTCAAAATACCCAGTGCACAGACTCAACACGGTGCACGTTGCACCACCAACCAAACCACTCCGACCATCAAGCCGATCGCCGACCAACGCTAGACGACATCGACAACCCTAACTTCGACCCAAATCCAACAATACAAGCTTGAATCAAAATTCGAACATTCGAACCAAAAGCTCGAACAACAGCAGCTGCCACAATCTAAAAATCCACCCACGGCCGATCACCACGTCGCCGTTTCACCTTGCCGACCCCACCATCGAGACACCACAACCAAGAACATCAATTCCCCCAGATGCGCATGACTTCGGTTGCATATCCAAGTCGTAAATCCCTCTACAGTCAAACCGAAACAAAACAAGGTAAAAACCCTAAATTGGTCGAATTCGAACGATTCGATCATAGGAAAAATTATTCAACATTTTTCCCTTCATCGGCATCACGACAACAAGCTTCGACCACAAATTCTACGCCCACCATCACGTCGTTCGCCGTGAATTCGCGATAAACCCAAAACCCTTCAATTTTGATTTTCTCAGTATTTACAAGATTAAAAATTATGATATTTGAGCCTAAATTCATCATTTACAATTCCAAATCATATAGTAGAAACAATTTAAGGATTCTGGTCAATCAATTTTAGACCTATATTATGAACAGACCTATAAAATCCCAAATTTTAAATAAATACCTTGTATATTTATTTGAAACTATTTTTAAAAGTAAACTTTCTTTCTTACAATCATCTTCCTTCAAGATATCTAACTCTAAAATTAAATGTTTAGAGTGAAATGAATTTTATTTAAATGGGAATGAGCCTGAACATAGAACAGAGATGGTAAACATTCACACATACATACTTTTGCACAATACAGCATACATACATACATGCATTCAAATTCAAGCATACATGTAAACATTTGATATCATTTTACTTCAAGTTTCCATTCATACTTCCAAGTTAAATCTTAGATGTGAAACTGTTTTTAAAATAAAAATTTACTCACCTTATTAAAATATGAAGAGCAGTTTTAGAATTTATTTCCCAGGCTTTGCATAACTTTAAATCTGAAAAAATGCTTGATATAGCTTTGTTGATGAAATGAATCTTTGCATGTTGAAATTGCAGAATGTAAATTTGCAGGTTTGAAGGTTGCAGGTAGATCTGAAATGTTGAACTGATGATCTTCATTTCACATTGACAAACAAATTTCATTCATGTATTCAAGGCTAATATGGACCTAATTGGGAAATTTTGATTTTTGAAAACAAAGGTTACAGTTTTTTTTAAACAGAGAACAAACATCAAACATATACAGTCATATGTTTACATATATAAATATAACTATAAATTCAATAAATAAAACCGAATGATTTCCATTCAATACCAATATCAAATCACATGCATTAGGATCAGAATTCAACTTATCTGTTTTTAAAATTAATTTACTCACCTTTTATAAAATTTGCAGAGCACTTTAATCCAGGCACTTGAAATCTGGAAAAGTGTTTTGATATTTGCTGAAGAAACTCTACTGCATGTCTAAATTGATGCTTTTAAAAGTTGATACTGCTGTTGAAAATCCCTTTTGCATGCTTACAGATTTATTTTAAAAGT
Organism: Allium cepa; assembly: GCA_030765085.1. Lineage (NCBI taxonomy): Eukaryota > Viridiplantae > Streptophyta > Magnoliopsida > Asparagales > Amaryllidaceae > Allium > Allium cepa. The sequence continues at coordinate 584,229,377 of CM060940.1, forward strand.
TGAAACAGTTGTTGAACTTGGTTCTTCATTTGAATTGCTGATTTACTTTTGCAGATTTTAATTGATGGTTGCAGGTTGATAAGAACTTCATTTTGCAGATTTAGTTTTCAGATCTCTCTTTGCTTTTGGATTTAAATGTCAGGTTTTGAGAAAAGTTTCTGCTTTGAACTTAAGAAAAGAAGATAAAAGAAAAAGAGATTGTAGAAAAACTAGTTTCTCCTTAAAAACATTTATTAAAAATTAAAATGAATTATATTGCCACTTGTCTTTAAATTGAACAAATGTCATTCAATGAGCTTAATTTCTTTACAAATGTTTTTTTAAGACGATTAACATGGTTACATTTGTATTTAAGCATTTTTTTATTCAATTTAAATGTAAATATAAATTTACTTACTTATTTATTTAAATTACTAAATTAATAAATATAAGTTTACCTTTTAAAAAAAAGTATGCTAAAAGTAATTATAATATAAATAAATTCCTTATATATGTATTTTTAAAATCTAAAAGATTTATATTTATACACTTATAACCATTTCATATTAAGCATTTTAAAAGAAAAGAAAACAAAACTTAAATTAAATCCTTTTAAACTATCATATTTTAAAAACAAACAATTATCTTATATTTTGAAAACAAATTTGAATACATTTTAAATTAACTTTTGAAAAATAATAATTTTAAAACAAAACTTTAAATTACAATTCATACATATTTAAATTATCAATAGATTAAATTAAATTTCAAAACAAATCCAAATTATAACATACACATACATATATATATTACAATTTGAAAATTAAATCTTTTTATTTAAAACAAAAGATCTTCTATTCACAATATATATGTCAGATATATATATTATAAATAGAATAAAATTTTATTAACTTTGAAAAATAATCTTATCAATTTTAAATTGTTAAAAAGATATTGATCACAATTACCAGATTAAATATTTATTAACCTTTAAAAGATTAAATTTATCAATTTAAATTAAAATTATAAAGAAAAATTATCAAACCAATTTAATTATTAATACAGATTATTAAATTGATATTGCCTAAAATTCCGGGTCGTTACATTAACACTGAATTGGATATGTATATTTGCTCTAAATTATTGTAAATGTCTATGTAATCAAAAATGATAAAAATGGTTAGTTAATTAAATTGAATATGAAAAGTGATTTAATTAATTTAATATTAATTTATTTAATTAACGCAAAATTAGCCATATTAGCAACTATCTTGGATATCGACGAAACCAGTTTCATCGGATTCGTAACAGTGAATTATTGTAGGATTTCAAGTTTCGTACCGATCAGACATGTCGTTTGATCGTACTGGTTCGAAATGCGTAAAAATCGATTTAATTAAATTCAACTGAAATCAATTTGAAATAAGCTGATTTTTAAGCTAACTTCTTCATACAATGGAATTAAGACTCGTAGCCTGTTCCATTGGATTTAGAAATATCAAAAACATCTATTTTGATATATGGGATGATCCATTTTTGTTTTGGGAACAAAACGGGCTTTTCGGGTCGTTTATTGTTCAAGTTTCAAATCGATCCAGTCCATTCATTTCTATTTCTGATCTACCTAAATATTGCCCGTTATAAACCCTAGCAGCCTTTCTATTCCTCATCACTATACGTACAATGCTATATGCCTATTCCTTTCTTCCAATGGCAGAAACAAATGTCCAATTTCAAACCCTACAATCTTATTTCAAAATTCAAATCGAAAATTTAAATTCCTCAAACCATATCAAATTTTATAAAGATTCAAAGCTCTTGATGAGCGCAAACTAAATCTATAGTTGGTTTTCGATTTAAGTCTCCGTGTGTCCTGAATTCGATGGTTTATTTACGGTCGTCCATTGTGTAAGGGTTTGATCGTATGGTGGATCTACGTCCTTGGGCCGATCAGGAGGCATGGGGTGATAAAGCTCGTCGAGCAGGTCTCGGAGATGTAGTCGCTCGTCTCATGGTGGCTGGAATTCGCCACGAACAACGACTATAGCTGTAACGACCCGTATTTTACGTGTCGATAAATCGTAGAATTTACAGGTCGTTAGTATTGTTTATGTTGTCTCTAGCATGAGTCGAATGGGGAGTTAACTCATGTGTAGTGTTGAGTCGTGACCGACTTATAGGCTTAGCCGAGTTAAGGAGGTTAGTGGTTTAAAGGTTGGCCGGCTCATAAGGGAGACCGACTTAACAGTGTTGCCGACTTAACGGGATAAGTGGTTTAGGGGTTTGGGCAACCTTAAGACGCGAGCGAGTTAAAGTTTGGCCGAGTTAAGACTGACCGACCTAAGGGAGTTACTGGTCTAACATATAGCGACCTAGTGGTTACCCCTGTATGTGGTTAGGTCGGTAGGTCGGGTATATTGCTAGGTCGGCAATGTGGCTTTGGGTTGGGTCGGCATCTGGTTTAGTTGATAAGTCGGCAAGGTGTGTTAGATAGTTGGGTCGGCAGTGTATGTTGAGGCGTTGGGTCGGTTAGGCCGTGTTATAACTAGGTCGTGTAGCCTCGTGTCTTTTGTTAAGTCGCAGAACGACTTAGTGTTAGGTTGGCCTTGTGGTATCTCTGTTAGGTCGTTAGGTCGTGTACCTGTTGAATCTTGGAGTGGTTTATGTGTTAGGTCGGCAGAGTGTTGGGTCGGCAAGGTTAGGTCGGCGGCGACTTAGGGACGGCCGAGATAAGGGTTTTTCCAGCCTATAAATAGAGGGGTTCGGCTCACTTTTTGGCACCGGTTTTTGAAGCAACGAAGTGCTGCCATTTTGGGAACTCGACTACAACATTTCTTCATCTTCTTTTCTCCATTCCAATCTAATTCTAACATCCATCCAAGATCAAAGATCGAGATTGAAGATCCAAGAGACAAAGTTGAAGATCTTCATCCAACGAAGCTAGATTTCATCGTTTTAAGCGAGATTTCGCCGGATCAAGCCTTGATCTTCGCTGTCCAGATCTGAAGTGTTTAGTTTTTGAGGTGTTTAGGTGATTTGGTGAGTGGTAGTTATCTCTCACGCGGACCCAAAGGAGTATATTGGATTGGTGGTTTGTTGGAGTGTTGTAGATAGTGATTTTATGCATTTCCCTTAGATCCAAGTATAGATTCATTGTTGTGAAGATATTTATCTACGCAAGTTCATTTATTAAGTTATAGAAACAAAACCCATGTTTTATATTTGATAGATCTATGCTTAAAACTATGATTTCATGTATGTTAGACTTATGCTTATTTATTTACGAAATTTCCACTATAGTTAATATTGCTTATTAGATCTTGTTTGAATGCTTGAATGTTTGGATGTATGATTGATTAGATTGTTTCAAGTTAGCAAATGGTTGATTTGGAACAAGATGGTGGGAGATGATTCAAAAGCTAAGTGGAAAGGCTCTTGAATGGTGAAAGCTGCCGGTGACATATGAAGCGGATGTGGAAGCTCATATGGATGGATTCGATGATGATGGTCTTTGCTATGATGCGATGAAGCAAAGTGTGATGTTGAGATGAGACGGGTCATGATGACATTCCAAGCACGTGCTGCGACGACGTGCAAAGTTATGTTGATAACTCGGTGATGCGATCCGGGTTGGTGATAATGGTTAGCTTGAGAGGTGCTTGAGCTATTATGGAAATAGTCGTCGAGGAGGATGACTAGGAGGCTGAGATCTTATCGTTGTTGAAGGTTCTAGCATGCTCAAAGCAAGAGTACGTTGGAACGGGCTGCGACGACGTTCCAAGCACGGGCTGCGACGACGTGCTAGTACTCTGGGTAGTTGCGAAAATTCCTAGGCACGGGCTGCGACGACGTGCGGAGTTATGTCTAGAACCGGGGTTACCATTAGCCCTTGACGGATGGTCATTCAACTAACGGTGATATCAAAGCAAGGATAACAGTGATAGCCAGAGTCATGGATGTTTGGACGTTTGGTTGTATCATCATTCGGTCTCAAGAGCGGTATTTTCTAGGTGCTTATCTGATCTTGGTTTAGGCCTTGGGGGTTTGTATTTGGAAAATATCGCCCTTGACTTGAGTGATTATTGCTTTACCTTAATTATCTGCTATGTTATGCTTACTTTGGTGTGTGTCTGGGGGCTGTCACTGTAGAAAGAGGTGGAGTGGGATGGTTTGGTTCCTATTCCTTTTATCCCTTATGCTCTTTTGGTATGTTTGATAGTTGATTTACTGCTCACTGAGACTTTGTCTGACTCAAGGTTTTATGTCTCCACTTATTACCTTGGGCTGTTCATCCATGTTGGGATGGGCAGACTAGGTAGCAGGTGACAGGTGCTGTTCTTAGAGATCTACGCTGATGATGACGAAGACGAGCAGGAGGCTTTGCATACTAGTTTTCTTACTATATGTACTGGGTGTTCCGCTGTTATATCTGATTGAGTGTTTGTAGTGAGGCTTTGATGTATGGATGATTCATGTTTGTATAAAACTACTACGATGCTTATATGATGATTTTTCTGTTATGGAGCTTTACTATATATTTCTCTATTGTATTTTATCCATGCGCTGTGAGTTGTACGATAGAGTTTGCTGTTTTATTTTACCTTGACTATCGTCCATGGCTACCTGGCACGCCTTTCAGCGCACTATTTCCTTGTTTTGGTGCAGGATTCATGGGCGGTCGTCACATTTGGTATCAGAGCTTTGGTTAATCGATTTTAGCCAACGCTCGCTGACGTAGTACGTATGAGAGACGTAATTGTATTTTGATGGGTGATTACTATATATAATATAGTAGTTTAGAAGGATTTGAACTCCTTATGCAGTTGTTTCTTAAGGTGTTCTAATCATTCCTATTACAGATATTAAGGATGAGTCGAAGAGGGAGACCAGCTGCAAGGGAAGGCCGTGCTACTGAAGGGGCTGTTGATTATGGAACTATGTTCGAAGCGATGATGACTTCGATCATGAGAAGGATACCAGCTCCAGGGCCATCTGTAGATGTTGGAGTTCAAGTCCAAGCTCCAAGACCGGTGGATTTTGCTAAGCTTTGTAAGGATTATACTTCTCTTGGAGGAAAAGCTTTCTTGGGGACGGAGTCGACTATTGAGGTGCAGAGATGGATTGATGCATGTCGAAGGATCTTTGGTGACTTAGGGATTGAGGATGCAACCAAGAGAAAGCTCGCATCAAGGCAACTTCAAGGGAGAGCTTCGGATTGGTGGAATTCTATCACCATTGATACTCCGGAGGAGGAGATTACTTGGGAGCAATTCCAAGCTAGATTTGAAGCTAAGTTCATCTCTACAGCTCAGAAATCTGTTTTGTTCAAGAAGTTTGTAGAGCTCAAGCAAGGTGGGAGATCGGTCCTTGAGTATGTTTCTGAGTTTGAGGCTTTGTCCAAGTATGCCAGATCGTATATTGATTCTCCCTATCAGAAGAATGAGAAGTTTGTGACTGGTATGGATGCTTATCTTGGGAGGCAGTTGGTGGATCACTTGGATGATCCGTTTGAGAAGCTGGTGGAGAAAGCTCTCAGGCATGAGAGTTTGTTTCCTAAGGAAAGTTCTGTTGTTGCTGTAACCAGGGAAGGATCTAAACCACAGCAAAGTGAAAATAGCAAGAGGAAGCAGCAGCAACAGAAGGTTAGGGATGGCAAGAAGAAGCCGAAGGGAGAGGTGATTTGTTATAATTGCCAGCAGAAGGGCCATCTCTACAAGGATTGTAGGAATCCAAAGGCGCCGGCGAAATGCCACAACTGTGATAAACCAGGGCATTTCAGGAAGGAATGTCCAGAACCGAGGAAGGACAGGCAGGTTGTGCAAGCTTATGCTTTGGGAGCTGTGCCGTCATCTTCAAAAGCTCCTACTGCTGAAGAGAAGGGGAAGAGTGTGGTGGTTCAAGGTACTCTTTCTATCTGTGGTGTTTCAGTTAGAGTGTTGTTTGATACTGGAGCGTCGCATTCTTTTGTTTGTAATGATTTGGTAGACCGGTTAGGTTTGAGACAGGATATTGTTGATAGGCCATTGGTTGTGACTAATCCAGTTGGGGGTTCGTCATGTTTGTGTATGATATGCCGTGATCTAGTTGTGTCGAGTCATGATTGCTCGTTTGTTTGTGATTGCTTTGTTCTGAACTTTGCGGGGTTCGGAATTATTTTGGGTATGGACTGGCTTAGGAAATATGCGGCAAGGATTGATTGTGAGAGGCTTGAGGTGACAGTCGGGAATGTGGAAGGGCGAAAGGTTGTGATACGATGTAAGCATGAGGAAGACGTCTTCATGAGCTTCATGTATTCGCTGGTTGTTCCACGGGATGGACTGTCATCGGTGCCTATTGTGAATGGATTTGAGGATGTCTTTGACGAAGTCAAAGGGTTGCCGCCACATAGGGAGGTCGAGTTTCGTATCGATCTAGTTGAGGGAGCCAGACCTGTTGTGATGCCTCTTAGGCGGATGGCGCCTAGGGAGCAGCTAGAGTTGAAGGTGCAGGTTGATGACCTTTTACGGAAAGGATTCATTCGGAGAAGTGTGTCCGAATGGGGTGCACCAGTTGTGTTCGCAACCAAAGCGGATGGATCGTTGAGGTTGTGTGTGGATTATCGTGAGCTGAATAAGTTGACTAAGAAGAACAAGTATCCGTTGCCGAGAATAGATGACTTGTTTGATCAGCTTCACGAGGCCAAGGTGTTTTCTCAGATGGATTTAGCAACGGGATTTCACCAGTTGAGAGTGGCTAAGGATAGTGTGCCGAAGACTGCTTTCAGGACACCATCCAGTTTTTATGAGTGGCTGGTAATGCCGTTTGGGTTGACTAACGCACCAGCATATTTTGTGGATCTTATGAATAGAGTGTTCAGAGATCAGTTGAATAAGTTCGTGCTTGTGTTCGTGGATGATATTCTGATTTATTCCAGAACTGAGGAAGAGCACAAGACACACTTGAGGATTGTTTTGGGGATCTTGCGGAAACATCAGCTGAAGGCTAAGTTTTCGAAGTGTCACTTCTGGAAGAGTGAAGTGAGGTTCTTAGGCCATGTTATCTCTGGAAATGGAATAGCGGTTGATCCCGCTAAGGTGGCAGCAATCCAGGATTGGGTTAGACCTAAGAATGCATCTGATGTAAGAAGTTTTCTTGGATTAGCAGGATATTATCGTCGGTTTATTAAAGACTTTTCCAAGATAGCTGCACCGTTGACAGGATTGACGAAAAAGAACCAAGTGTTCAGATGGGATGCTAAGTGTGAGCAAGTTTTTGAAATCCTAAAAGAGCGACTGACGAGTGCTCCTGTTTTGACTATTCCAAGTGGGAATGATGAGATGGTGGTTTACACCGATGCATGTGGCACTGGACTTGGAGCAGTGCTAATGCAGAGGGATAAAGTTGTTGCGTATGCAAGTCGACAACTGAAGCCGCATGAAAGGAATTATCCGACTCATGATTTGGAGTTAGCGGCAATTGTGTTTGCTTTGAAGATGTGGAGACATTATCTATTGGGAGTTAGATTCGAGTTGTTTACAGATCATAAGTCGTTGAAGTATCTGTTCTCCCAAAAGGATTTGAATCTTCGACAGCAACGGTGGCTGGAGTTTCTAGCATCATATGATTTTGGTATAGCCTATACTCCGGGAAAAGGAAACGCAGTGGCAGATGCGTTAAGTCGAAGACATGCAGGATTGGGAGCCATGTTTTCGGAGTGGAAGAGTCTCGAGTATTTGGCTGAGTTTGACTTCAGGCCTAGATGTGAATTGGAACCTGAGATGTTGGCAAACTTATCGATAAGACCTATTCTTGTGGAAAGGATTGGCGAGAGCCAAAAGCAAGACGATAAGCTTGTCAGGATTATCCGTGGTTTGGAATCTGGATTGGAACCAGAGAAGGATAAGGGATTCGAGGTCGATCGAGAGGGTTGGCTTCGAAAGCAAGGACGACTGGTTGTTCCCGATATAGATGGATTGAGAGATGAAGTTCTAAGGGAAAGTCATCACTCAAAGTTGACGATTCATCCAGGTGGAAATAAGATGTATCGGGATATGAAGAGAACTTACTACTGGGAAGGCATGAAAAAGGATGTTGGAAGTTTTATTTCCAAGTGTATGAACTGCCAGTTGGTGAAAGCTGAGCAGAAGAAGCCCAGTGGATTGCTTCAGCCATTAGAGGTTCCTACATGGAAGTGGGAGCAAGTGTCGATGGATTTTATCGATGGTCTACCTAGGACAAGGGCGGGAAATGAAGGGATTTGGGTCATAGTAGATCGTTTGACCAAGAGTGCAAGGTTCATTCCTGTTCGATCAACTAGGATTGCATCGAAGTTGGCTGAGTTGTATGTTAAGTGGATAGTTCGATTCCATGGTGTCCCGAAGTGTATAGTGAGCGATCGAGACCCATTGTTCACTAGTGGATTTTGGAAGAGCTTCCAGGAAGTTTTGGGAACCAAGTTGTGTTTGAGTACAGCTTATCACCCTCAAACAGATGGTCAGACTGAGAGAGTTAACCGAGTTTTGGAAGATCTTCTCAGAGCTTGTGTTTTGGACTTCGGAGGATCATGGGAAGATCACCTTCATTTGGTGGAATTTGCATATAACAACAGTTATCAGTCGAGCATTGGTATGGCACCATATGAGGTATTATATGGAAGACCGTGTAACTCTCCGACATGTTGGTTGGAAACTGGAGAAAAGCTGATACTTGGGCCAGAGATGATTCGACAGACTTCGGACTGTATAGAGATCATTCGGCAACGAATGAGAGCAGCCCAAGATCGTCAGAAAAGTTATGCCGATAATCGTCGTAAGGATTTGGAATTCGACGTAGGTGAGATGGTTTTTGTGAAGATTTCTCTATTAAAGAGTGCTATTAGATTTGGAAAGAAAGGAAAGTTAACTCCGAGATTTGTTGGACCATTCCCAATTATAGAGCGAATTGGAAAGCTCGCTTATAGATTAAAGTTACCGGAAAAGATGGCGGGTGTGCACAATGTTTTTCATGTATCTTATCTACGGAAGTATGTGCATGATCCAACTACAGTGGTTTCTGCTGATAACTGTGAAAATTTGGAGGTTGGTCCAGTGGGTACGAAACCTCGTAAGCCGCTTCGTATTGTTGAAACCGATACGAAACAGCTTAGGAGGAAGACGATTACGTTGCTCAAGGTACAATGGAGTGATGATGTTAACGACTGTACGTGGGAGGAGGAAGAGAGGATGAAGGCAGCTCATCCCGGACTCTTCGAGGCATGGCCCTAAAGTGTTGTGACATCTCATGAATTTGTAGCTTGTTCTAAGTCTTAGAATTCTGCATGCTAGGCTAGAATTGGATGCATGGTTTGTTGATTGCTATGGATGGTAGGCATGCAGAATATTTTTGATTGCTGATGTTTGCTTGGAATTTCGGGGGCGAAATTCCTAAGGGGGAGAGAATGTAACGACCCGTATTTTACGTGTCGATAAATCGTAGAATTTACAGGTCGTTAGTATTGTTTATGTTGTCTCTAGCATGAGTCGAATGGGGAGTTAACTCATGTGTAGTGTTGAGTCGTGACCGACTTATAGGCTTAGGTGAGTTAAGGAGGTTAGTGGTTTAAAGGTTGGCCGGCTCATAAGGGAGACCGACTTAACAGTGTTGCCGACTTAACGGGATAAGTGGTTTAGGGGTTTGGGCAACCTTAAGACGCGAGCGAGTTAAAGTTTGGCCGAGTTAAGACTGACCGACCTAAGGGAGTTACTGGTCTAACATATAGCGACCTAGTGGTTACCCCTGTATGTGGTTAGGTCGGTAGGTCGGGTATATTGCTAGGTCGGCAATGTGGCTTTGGGTTGGGTCGGCATCTGGTTTAGTTGATAAGTCGGCAAGGTGTGTTAGATAGTTGGGTCGGCAATGTATGTTGAGGCGTTGGGCCGGTTAGGCCGTGTTATAACTAGGTCGTGTAGCCTCGTGTCTTTTGTTAAGTCGCAGAACGACTTAGTGTTAGGTTGGCCTTGTGGTATCTCTGTTAGGTCGTTAGGTCGTGTACCTGTTGAGTCTTGGAGTGGTTTATGTGTTAGGTCGGCAGAGTGTTGGGTCGGCAAGGTTAGGTCGGCGGCGACTTAGGGACGGCCGAGATAAGGGTTTTTCCAGCCTATAAATAGAGGGGTTCGGCTCACTTTTTGGCACCGGTTTTTGAAGCAACGAAGTGCTGCCATTTTGGGAACTCGACTACAACATTTCTTCATCTTCTTTTCTCCATTCCAATCTAATTCTAACATCCATCCAAGATCAAAGATCGAGATTGAAGATCCAAGAGACAAAGTTGAAGATCTTCATCCAACGAAGCTAGATTTCATCGTTTTAAGCGAGATTTCACCGGATCAAGCCTTGATCTTCGCTTTCCAGATCTGAAGTGTTTAGTTTTTGAGGTGTTTAGGTGATTTGGTGAGTGGTAGTTATCTCTCACGCGGACCCAAAGGAGTATATTGGATTGGTGGTTTGTTGGAGTGTTGTAGATAGTGATTTTATGCATTTCCCTTAGATCCAAGTATAGATTCATTGTTGTGAAGATATTTATCTACGCAAGTTCATTTATTAAGTTATAGAAACAAAACCCATGTTTTATATTTGATAGATCTATGCTTAAAACTATGATTTCATGTATGTTAGACTTATGCTTATTTATTTACGAAATTTCCACTATAGTTAATATTGCTTATTAGATCTTGTTTGAATGCTTGAATGTTTGGATGTATGATTGATTAGATTGTTTCAAGTTAGCAAATGGTTGATTTGGAACAACATGGAGGGAGATGATTCAAAAGCTAAGTGGAAAGGCTCTTGAATGGTGAAAGCTGCCGGTGACATATGAAGCGGATGTGGAAGCTCATATGGATGGATTCGATGATGATGGTCTTTGCTATGATGCGATGAAGCAAAGTGTGATGTTGAGATGAGACGGGTCATGATGACATTCCAAGCACGTGCTGCGACGACGTGCAAAGTTATGTTGATAACTCGGTGATGCGATCCGGGTTGGTGATAATGGTTAGCTTGAGAGGTGCTTGAGCTATTATGGAAATAGTCGTCGAGGAGGATGACTAGGAGGCTGAGATCTTATCGTTGTTGAAGGTTCTAGCATGCTCAAAGCAAGAGTACGTTGGAACGGGCTGCGACGACGTTCCAAGCACGGGCTGCGACGACGTGCTAGTACTCTGGGTAGTTGCGAAAATTCCTAGGCACGGGCTGCGACGACGTGCGGAGTTATGTCTAGAACCGGGGTTACCATTAGCCCTTGACGGATGGTCATTCAACTAACGGTGATATCAAAGCAAGGATAACAGTGATAGCCAGAGTCATGGATGTTTGGACGTTTGGTTGTATCATCATTCGGTCTCAAGAGCGGTATTTTCTAGGTGCTTATCTGATCTTGGTTTAGGCCTTGGGGGTTTGTATTTGGAAAATATCGCCCTTGACTCGAGTGATTATTGCTTTACCTTAATTATCTGCTATGTTATGCTTACTTCTCCTTGGTGTGTGTCTGGGGGCTATCACTGTAGAAAGAGGTGGAGTGGGATGGTTTGGTTCCTATTCCTTTTATCCCTTATGCTCTTTTGGTATGTTTGATAGTTGATTTACTGCTCACTGAGACTTTGTCTGACTCAAGGTTTTATGTCTCCACTTATTACCTTGGGCTGTTCATCCATGTTGTGATGGGCAGACTAGGTAGCAGGTGACAGGTGCTGTTCTTAGAGATCTACGCTGATGATGACGAAGACGAGCAGGAGGCTTTGCATACTAGTTTTCTTACTATATGTACTGGGTGTTCCGCTGTTATATCTGCTTGAGTGTTTGTAGTGAGGCTTTGATGTATGGATGATTCATGTTTGTATAAAACTACTACGATGCTTATATGATGATTTTTCTGTTATGGAGCTTCACTATATATTTCTCTATTGTATTTTATCCATGCGCTGTGAGTTGTACGATAGAGTTTGCTGTTTTATTTTACCTTGACTATCGTCCATGGCTACCTGGCACGCCTTTCAGCGCACTATTTCCTTGTTTTGGTGCAGGAGTCATGGGCGGTCGTCACAATAGCGGTTGCAGCAGCGGGGCAAAGGGCGGCAGTGGATGGAGCCGCGACCATGGTGAAGGGGCGACTCAAGGCGAGGGAGATGATGGTGGCATTTGATCTGACCATAAACGATCGTAGTGGCGACGTAATTCGCAGGAACGGTGGCGACTAGGGTTTCGATTGAAACCTGGAGCGGGTTCGAACGCGTGAACTTGGCTCTATGTCATGGTAACGTTGCAGTTCTTGAGCGGTAACCTTTTATTTCTGTTTTGTTTTATTTAAATTTCAATTCAAATATTCTAATCGACATAACTTTTCCATACGAGCTCGGATTCTTACGCGGTTTGTTCCGCTGGGATCGTATCGAAATTCTGTACATTTTGACGTTGGTTTAGACGTATTATGAGACTATTAAATTTTGGGCCTTAAATTGGATTTAAAATCGATTTAAAATCGAAGGTGAGTGTTTTAACCCACTCGCAATTACTAGATTATCTTATGTATGTTTAAATTATCATTCTAGTTAAATTTGACTTTTATTGCATTTAATCATTGTTTAATTAATATTGAATTTAAATTGTCAATTTAATACTTGTTATTGATTATCAGTTATCTATTGATGTTTATTGATTGATTTGGATGATGATTGTGATGGATGTTTGATTTTCGGATATTGAGTGACAGGATGTTGTATTTCATATTGTTATAGTATTGAAAATTCCACATGGGTTGAAATGATACATACCCGAACGTTCTATAGACTAGGGAATATTGTTATGGGTTGAAATGATAGACTCGAGCAATTTTATGGATTTTTATTTAATTTGGAACTAGGTTTGAAATGATATATAACTGTAAAATTTTAAAATGCGGATTGAAATGATAAATATCCGTTTAACTTGACCCTCGGGTAGAAAATTATATACAGACACCAGATTGGTTAAATTAAGTGATTTTTAATTCCTTAAATTTTGAATTCAGTTAACTGGCATTTCGAAATATAAATTGATTTATATAAACTGAATTATTCTAATAATCCAAGTGTAAAAGGTTGAAATTGGAATAGATTTAATGAATTATTCAAAGGATTTATATTGGAATTTCAAAGTTGAAGTGTCAAATTATTAATGAATTTTTCGGAATTGAGTTATTGAAATGTTTGGATATAACTGTGAAATCTACTTAAACTAATTTAAACTATTTTAATTAATTTAAACTATTTTAATCAATTTAAACTATTTCAATTTATTTTAATCTTTTATAACCTATTTAATCCAACTTAATCTATTTCACCTATTTTAAACAAATTAAATTTATTTAATTTATTTTAAATCTATTTAATATAATTTAAATACATTTAATCTATTTTAAATTTATTTAATTTATTAAAAATGTATTTAATATAATTTAAATCTATATAATCTATATTAAATTTATTTAACTTATTTTAAATTTATTTAATCTATTTAGCATCTATTTAAGATAATTTAAATCTATTGAATCTATTTTAAATCTATTTAAATCATTTAAAAATCTGATTAAATCAAATTTAAATCTGTTTAAAACTATTTTACTATTTTAAAAAAATTATTCTAATCTATTTTAAATTATTTTTAAACTATTAAATTATTTTTGACTATCTAAACTATTTTCTAAAATTGCAAATTGTGTAAAGTTGAAGTATTTATATTTAAATCCTTGATGATGATACAACTTAAGTTGGAATTTGGAATTGATACCTTTTTGTGAAATAGCATATTTGAGTAAATATGATTTTGAATGTGAAGACGATTTTGAAAGTGAATATGGATTTGAAAGTGAATATGATTTCGGAAGTGATATGGTTTGAAATCGAATATGATATTTTGATATTAGTTATGAATTGACTTTTGAAATGTAAAAGAACCATCTGGTGTGAAACAAGCATTTGGTTGTTAAAGAGACCGGGATCAGATATTGTCATACTCTTTGCTAATATTGAAAACTACTTTAACAACCTTGTTGATTCCAAAAATGAACTAGGATGGTTTGGTGGACGATTTTGTATGAGGTATTTACGTGACCCTGACTCACGTGAGTCAGCCTAGATGTGACTAAAACAGAAGCTATACCGGGCCAAGTGAGGTCATTCCTCCTATCGGCCACATTTCTTAGATACCATACGTTGACTTTGTGATTGATTTGGTGGCCACCCTTCGATTTTGATCGTAGGAATGTGTCCGAGGTGGCAGTAGTAGCTGCCATGCGTTACTATCGGTCTAGGAGTGCAATTGGTATATTTATCCTGGCGTTACCTCGAGTGTCGTATTCACATGCTCTATTGCGCCTTCTACGAGTTTGTTTTGTCCCATACCTATGGAGTTCCCTTTGGGTAAACCTCACGGAGGAGCGTACGGTAATGTATAGACTATAGGAATGTTCAAAATGTGTTAAAGGGAATATGGGTAATGCCTTAACGCTATTTTAATACTTCACTTTACTATAGACATATTATAATTGCATATTGTACTACATAGTAGATAGTTTAACGGATCCTTAGGAGGTGGTAATCCCGAACATCTCTTAAATTATTGCACTCACATTAGACATTGGATAAGAGATGTCAAACCCCGTAAACATCTCCGACGCCATTACACTCATATTTATTTACCGTTGATTTAACTTACATAAGATCTTCTAGTTCTGACTCGAGTGTTTTGTCTTTTCAATTCGCTCAGGTCAGCTTGAGCTTTTCAGTTTATCGAAGACTACTCTTTGGAGGATGAAGGCGAAGATTTATACTATTATTATTTACTATATTTATTTTTACTACATCATGTTGTTCCGCTGCATTTATTTATTATTTATTCTTGTTGTATATGACTCTGATCTATAATACAAAACTATAATCAATGTTATTTGTAAACGACTTTATGAACTATTTATTTAATTATTATATTTTGTCATTCCGCTGCGAGATTCTGCATTTTTTTTACTTCTCTCTCCTTTTTATTATTTATCCCATAACAATCTGCCTCTTTGAATGGTTTGAATCTGACGTGTGTAGTTTGTCGTCGATTTAAACTATCCAAAAAGGTGGGTCGTTACATTGTAATTATTTCTCAAAAGAATTCTATATTCAAAGGCTTTTGAACTCTTTCAAAATCATTTAAACATCTTTTATAACTGAAATCGCTTAAAACTGAAATTACTACTTTCATAACTGCTTTTTTAAAATAATACCATATGTTATCTTTTGCCCATAAATTTTTCCAAAATTAAAACATACTTATAATAGTAAATTTAAAAAGGTTTTATGAATAAATTTTACTTATCTTTAAAGCTTTGAATATAAATTTTGAAATAAAAAATAAGTTAAGAATATAATACGATTTAACTTTATTCTATGAACTAAATTGCAATAAGAATCAAAATAGATAAAATCTTATTTTGAAAATATTTTAAAAACGTTTAAACAATTAAAATAAAAGCCCCATTAAGAATGCAACTTCTAGAGCCAATATTGCTCTATAAAATATCATTCCATAATACGAAATTATATAGTTATCCAAGTTGCTTTTCGACAATTCTGGTCGTACAAACAATGTATGTACTTTTATATAAGTTGATAAAATTCAATTTGCAATCGAATAGAGTTCAGTTTGCAAATTGGGCTCCATCAATTCACATAACAATCTATATATCACCAAATAATCAATCAAACATAAGCATGCAACAATATCTCATTCAATTCAATCATTAACAACCAATTTATCACATAATCAGCCATATCATGGCATATAAAATGAATACATATGTAACAACCCGCATATTTATCAATTGTATATTTAAATATTTTATTTAAATATTTTATCGTTCGTCGGATTTTGGTCCGAAAAGCTACTTTTTGCAAACAGTCGAATCAGGACTCGAGACAACTTCCATTGAGTTCGAAATGCTGTTTACAGCTATTTTTAAATATAAACATTGATATGTTTGGAGATAGTGGAATTTCACTACTTTTTCACTTGAGTCTTTGGATTGGGCTTTTAGCCTATTAGACCCAACCTTCACCCCTCCTCTTCATAACTTCATTTCTATTTGCCTAAACCTTCAAGCTTCTTCAAAAATGGTGGAGGGAATGGGAAATTAAAATTCCAAAACTCAAATTCAATTGCAATCCATCTTTTAACTCCAAATTCAAGAAGAAGACATTGGATTCAAGCTTCTTGTGCTTAGATAGAAGAGGGATTGATTCTTGCTTGCTTAAAGCTTCATTTTCATTGATATTTGGTGCAAAGGTGAGGTTTTTATCTCACAATTCTAGCCTATAACTATATTGGACTGTTGGGAATGATTCCTTATCATTTTTTCATGCATATTAGCATTTGGTTTGGATTGGATTGGCGAAAAACTCCAATTTTTAGCGTTTTGGTGAATTTTCTGCACTTAGGTCGTTCTGGCCATTTTTCTGTGTTCGGAGTTAGGTCGCTCACGACCTAACCCTTAGGTCGCTCGCGACCTAACCCTTAGGTCGCTCGCGTGTTATCGTGCTAGGTCGTTCTGGCCATTTCTAACGTCTTCGGAGTTAGGTCGTAGGTCGTTCTGGCCATTTCTAACGTCTTTGGAGTTAGGTCGTATGGACCTTAGGTCGTAGGTCGTATGGACCTTAGGTCGTAGGTCGCGTGGCCATCCTCTTTTGACCATTAGGTCGCGAGTGTTAGGTCGTTAGACCTTACCTTCCTTAGGTCGCAACCCTTTAGGTCGCTCGACCTGTGCAACTGTTAGGTCGCGCATCACCCTAACTCGCTCGGTCTTGCCTTCGTTAAGTCGCGTGACATGTTAGGTCGCGCATCACCTTAACTCACTCGACCTTGTTTAGGTCGTTAGGTCGCGAACACCTCTAGGTCACTTGACCCCTTAAACTCGTAGGTCGCTCGACCCCTTACTTCCTTAAGTCGTTCGTCTTCCTTCGGTCGCTCACCAGGTTGAGTCGCACTTACCTTAGCTCAGCCATGTTGGGTCGCAAGTTTCCCTTAGGTCGCGTACCCCCTTAAGTCGCTCGACCACTAGGTCGCGAACACCTTTAGGTCGCGTGCCCCTTTTAGTTCGCTCGATCCTATCCTCCCTTAGGTCTTCACTAGGTCGTACCGTTTTGGACGGGGCGCTGCCCCCTGGACCCCCGCGACCTGACTGGGAAGGTCGAACCCCGTAGCGGGAGCGTTGCCACCCCCTGGACCCCCCCTCCGTAGGGGATCTTATCTGAAAAACATTCAATAGAACTTGCTTTGTTGAGATGCTGAGTTGACCATTCTTCGAGACAAAATATATTGGGCTTCTCGGTCGATTTTATGGATTTTTGAATATCTATTTCGATGGATTCTTTATCAGTTTCTTTGGATTTTATTCACGTCTTCGAATGTGAATTTTTATGATTGATTGTTTCTACAATCACTTCTATGATTTGTCACTTTAAAATATGAAGGTTTCAATACTAGTAGTAAATATCAAAACTCTTTCAACAAAATGATTTCAACTGTATTTTCAATAACAAAGCTCTTTTCTTAAACCATTTTCCAATCTACGAGTATATACAAACCTTTACCTCACTCGGATGAGAAATCTAATTAAACGGCTTAGAAAAACAAGTGGTATGAAATGCTTGCGTTCACTTCGTCGGTTAATTCTTGGACTTGTTCGATTAAACCTCTTGTGACAATTTTCTAGTGAATATCTACAATTTGTTCGTAAATATTTAAGTTAAGCTAGTGGTTATGGGACATGAAGCTACGCTCATATATTTACTAGCTTACTGTGATTGACACTTCTTGATGATCGATGATGATCATTTTATAGTTTAGACTAGCAATGTGCGATGTCTCTTTGTCCACGTGGAGGACTGAACCTCAATTTATTGAGTTTCGTCTCATTTCTTCGTGGGCTGGCGACCCATGTACTTTTAATATGTTTCGATTCATTGGATGTACCGTTTGTACTACATCGATGTCTCGGCTTTTCGATTCATTGGACGTACCGTGTGTACTACGTGATGTTCCGAATTGATTTGCTTTTTATTCATTGGATGTACGGTTTGCACTACGTCAATGTCTTTTCTTTTGATTCATTGGATGTACCGTTTGCACTATGTCAATGTCTTTGCTTTTGATTCATTGGATGTACCGTTTGCACTACATCAATGTCTTTGCTTTTGATTCATTGGATGTACCGTTTGCACTACATCAATGTCTTTGATTTTGATTCATTGGATGTACCGTTTGCACTACATCAATGTCTTTGCTTTTTGATTCATTGGATGTACCGTTTGTACTACATCAATGTCTTTGCTTTTTGGATTCATTGGATGTACCGTTTGTACTACATCAATGTCTTTGCTTTTTGGATTCATTGGATGTACCGTTTGCACTACATTAATGTCTTGGACAACCTTTTCTTGTGATTTCTAGATTTCTATATGATGATTTTCGAAATTTATGTTTCACCACCTTTTTCAGTTGGCATTGATATGTGTGTCATTTATTGTGGCTTGGTGAATTAAATAAAGAATATGATATTCTTTTTGATGCTATGAGATTCTTGGGATTTTGTATGACTTTCGTGGTTTTCTAATGTATACTTGTCGTAGTATGACATTTTTGGTTATCATACGTCTTTTTATTATATCTCTTATTCTATATCATTTCATCTGATATTTATAGCTAGACTGATCCGTTTATTATTTTCTTATTAAATAATACTCGGGTCAGACTGAGATTTTAAAGGTGCTTCTGCTTGACTCCTTATCGGACCATCATCTGATCTTTTGGTTAACTACTTAGCTTGTAGTTTTTGGTTGTGTACATTTGGGATATAGACTCCTTGATGTATACATATTCTTTTGTCTAGCACTTGTATCTATTCTTTTGTGATATTGTGGATCTTTTTGACCACTACTATGATGTACACTTTTATGTGTAATATTCATATCCGTTTCTGCCTTTGTGATATGAATTGTCTGTGACTGATTTATGTTATGTTTATTTCTATATTCGTTTCCGAAGATTATATAAAGCCACTGTGTAGTAGCTTTGAGTTTGTGTCGGTATGTCAGAATTCCTCTTGAGATGAAATCCATGTTATATTTTATCTGGCATATCGGTGCTCGCACAAAGCAATTACACAGATGGTCGCTCCTCAACAGCCTTATTCTCCGTGCTAGTTGGCAGCATTACTATGTAGTGTTCTTGGCTAGCGTGGGTATAGAGGTGGGGTGTCACAGCTTGGTATCAGAGCCAAACTTCGGAACATTGTAGAATAACTTAACAGGGATCATCGTCCTAAGTCCACCTTAGGAGTCGTGCCTTAGGATTTAGTTCGTGTCTTCGTACCGTTCTATCCTATTTTCTTTTATGGATCCTTGTTTTATCTATCAAGATTGCTTGATATTTATTTGGTGAGTAACCTTTTTCTTCTTCCTTTTTTTTCTTTCTTAAGGAAGAGAAATGGTTAGACCTAGTCGTCCCAGTTCCGATCAATCTAGTGCTACTCCCCAAGATGGAGTTTTTATGTCTGCCCAGCAGCTTCTTGATCTAGTAAAGAACGCTCAAGCAGCCGGTCCTAATCCAGAGCATACTCATCCTAGATCCAGTTTTGCACGCTTGTGCAGAGACTATACCGATTTGGGTGGAAGGCCATTCAAAGGATCCGAGAGTGTTATAGAAATTCAGGCTTGGCTCAAATCATGCGATCGCATCTTTTCTCGCATGAACCTCATTGATCTACATCGAGTCCAAGTGGCTTCTAGCATGCTCTAAGAAAGAGCGTTAGATTGGTACGAGCTCTTAATTTCTGAAATCGTTGAAGCGGATCTCACTTGGGAGAAATTCCGAGAAAGATTCGAATTGAAATTCGTGCCGGAGGCTGAAAAAGTAACTTTAGCACGGCGTTTTATTGACCTTGTTCAAGGTGAATCTTCTGTGACAGACTATGTCGCATCTTTCGAATCTCTGTCCAAATACGGGGTTGAATACATTAATACCCCATTGAAGAAAAACTAGAGATTTGTTTATGGCTTGAATAAGAATCTTAAGAAGCCATTACTTTTGAAACTTGAGGTTTCATTTGATCAGCTTATCGATATCGCTCTTCGTCTTGAAGAGGCCGATAATGAAGGTGATGTTGAAGTTGTGAGTGCCCAACAGAACTTCGACAATAACTTGAAGAGGCCTATCAAGTTTAGAGGCCCCAATTCTAATAAGAAAGGGAAGCAACAAACCCCGGTAGCAAAGACTACTATCTCTAGTCGTGGACGATGCTACAATTGTGGTTCCACAGACCACTATGCAAGGGAGTGCCTGAAACCCCTCTTTTGTCGTTATTGCAAAGGTTCGGGTCATCTTTTATCTTCATGTCCTAAGCTTCCAAGCAAGAGAGAAGGAAAGCTGCAAGCCCCTGGCAACTCTTCTCTTGGTCAAGGTATTTCTCGTTCAGTCCTTGATTTCATTTGTTTTGTGATTATCCTTTTCAAGTTCTTGTTGATATAATCATCTCGTTATTTTATATCAAAAGAACTTGTTGATTCTTTGTCTTTGAAAATATTTTGGGCTTGATGACTTCTTTGAGAGTTGCGAATCCGGATGGTAGATCCGCGACACTCAATTTGCTTTCTATTGATGTCGAAATTATTTTATGTGATTTTTCTTTCCGAGCCGATTTTTACTTAGGCTTCGGAATTGATTTTTGTAAGGATTGGCTTAATCGTTGTGAAGCCCATATCCTATTTTCTGTGTGGACTATTCATCTTCGACATTTTCTATCTGTTAAGCAGATTTCTATTTTCCTTGTGATTCCGATTTCAAATTTTTGAAGGCATCATTTTATTCTTTAAGCCTTCAAGATGAGAAAAGTGTTATTTCTCTTATCTAAATAATTTGTGAAACTTTTTCGGTAATTTTGAGTTCGTCTTAGGATTATCACCTAAGAAATCTTTTGAGTGGTGTTAGGGTCTTTTCAGTTCGACCTTACCACCGAATTTCAATTGCTACGAGTTGCGGAAGTTAGCCTATACCGCATTCCGCACTCGTTACGATTCATATGAATGACTTATTATGTCATTCAGTTTGTCCAGTTTATTTCATCCGTTTTATAAATCGAGTATTCTATGAATACCTCGATGACTTCATTCTTATATATATTGATTTTGGATGAAAATAATAATTTAAAATTTTGCATATCTCTTTCATAAGATTTATTCATAAGTATAATTGGATTTTGTTCTTAAACGAGCAAAGAATATTCTTAAAGGTTTTTAAGAAACATGTTTATTATATGGAAGATGATTTTTGTGATTTTATTGCCCATTGAGTGCTTTAAGAATTCTGGTCGATACGCTTGATCAACGTTATCGATAGGAATTTCCTAAACGCTTTGATGAGACAGTCAGACACAATAAATTGACTTGTAAAGATGTAAATTTTTCTAGAAAGATTATTACATAAAGATAAACGTAATTTTGAAAGTTTTAACTTTTCAGGAAAGAAGATTATTTAAAAGAAATTCTTTCTTTTCGATACTCTTATTCTTGTGATTCCCGAAGGGAACCAAGACTTTATCTTTTGTTCCAATGCTAGTCGTATTGGTTTGGATGCCGCTCTCTTGCAAAAGATAATGTGCTATCACTTGTGCTTCTAAATCATTAAAAGCCGATTGAGACTAGGTATGCCACTGAGATTTAGTGCTCGCGGCTATTGTTTTCGCTTTTAGAGTTTGGCATCATCATTTTTGGGGGAGAAATTTGTTCTCCACCTCGATCATAAATCTTTGGAATATTTATTTTCTCATAAGGAACTTCATGTCGACTCGAGTTCCTGGCATCTTATGATCTTGATATTCTGGAAATCGTGTTGCCAATGCGCTTTTTCGTAGGCAACAAGTTGTTGATTCTTTAATGTTGTCTGAATGGAATTATCTTTTTATCAAGTTCATCGGACGTTTTGATATACTTCGTTTTATTGAGCTTTATCTCATTTCTTTTATGGACTAGCGTCCGATGTTCTTTTATGGTGTTCGGTTCATCGGATGTACTGTTATTATACCACATCGTTGTTCCGGTTTATCGGTTCATTGGATGTACCGTTTTTGTACTACGTCGGTGTTCCAAATTATTCGAGTTTCTAGTTTCTCGGGCGTACCGTTTTTGTACTACGTCGTTACACCGGCTCAATTTTCTGTTATTCATGACGTTTTCTCACATTGTTCTACTACGGAAATACCTTACGATTCCGATTTTTATTCTTGTGGCCGGTATTATTATTAAAGGAAGGGAAGTTTTACCAGATTTGACTTAGGAGTTATATTCTATTCGCATCATTACTTCGGAGGTTGAGTGCCTTTGAAATAAAGATGTTCTTTTTGTGAGATGCAATGGTTCTCAAATCCTAAGGATTGCTCTTGGGAATCCATAGAATTCACCGTGCGAACCCGTTCAGGATTACTCTTTCATGCTCCTTATGGTGAACTTCCTATTTCAAATTTTCTTTTGTGTTGATATGCTTCTATGGTTGTTACTTCTTATTTTTTTCTTAAGTATTGCGAGGATGCAATTTCTTTAAGGAGGGAGTCTGTAACAACCCGCATATTTATCAAATGTATATTTAAATATTTTATTTAAATATTTTATCATTCGTCGGATTTTGGTCCGAAAAGCTACTTTTTGCAAACAGTCGAATCAGGACTCGAGACCACTTCCATTGAGTTCGAAATGCTATTTACAACTATTTTTAAGTATAAACATTGATATGTTTGGAGATAGTGGAATTTCACTACTTTTTCACTTGAGTCTTTGGATTGGGCTTTTAGCCTATTAGACCCAACCTTCACCCCTCCTCTTCATAACTTCATTTCTATTTGCCTAAGCCTTCAAGCTTCTTCAAAAATGGTGGAGGGAATGGGAAATTAAAATTCCAAAACTCAAATTCAATTGCAGTCCATCTTTCAACTCCAAATTCAAGAAGAAGACATTAGATTCAAGCTTCTTGTGCTTAGATAGAAGATGGATTGATTCTTGCTTTCTTGAAGCTTCATTTTCATTGATATTTGGTGCAAAGGTGAGATTTTTATCTCACAATTCTAGCCTATAACTATATTGGACTGTTGGGAATGATTCCCTATCATTTTTGCATGCATATTAGCATTTGGTTTGGATTGGATTGGCGAAAAACTCCAATTTTTAGCGTTTTGGTGAATTTTCTGCACTTTGGTC
Organism: Allium cepa; assembly: GCA_030765085.1. Taxonomy (NCBI): domain Eukaryota; kingdom Viridiplantae; phylum Streptophyta; class Magnoliopsida; order Asparagales; family Amaryllidaceae; genus Allium; species Allium cepa. Next base: position 584,252,632 of record CM060940.1, read on the forward strand.
GTTCTGGCCATTTTTCTGTGTTCGGAGTTAGGTCGCTCGCGACCTAACCCTTAGGTCGCTCGGGTGTTATCGCGCTAGGTCGTTCTGGCGGTTTCTAACGTCTTCGGAGTTAAGTCGTATGGACCTTAGGTCGTAGGTCGTTCTGGCCATTTCTAACGTCTTTGGAGTTAGGTCGTATGGACCTTAGGTCGTAGGTCGTATGGACCTTAAGTCGTAGGTCGCGTGGCCATCCTCTTTTGACCATTAGGTCGCGAGTGTTAGGTCGTTAGACCTTACCTTCCTTAGGTCGCTCGACCTGTGCAACTGTTAGGTCGCGCATCAACCTAACTCGCTCGGCCTTGCCTTCGTTAAGTCGCGTGACATATTAGGTCGCGCATCACCTTAACTCGCTCGACCTTGTTTAGGTCGTTAGGTCGCGAACACCTCTAGGTCGCTTGACCCCTTAAACTCGTAGGTCGCTCGACCCCTTACTTCCTTAAGTCGTTCGTCTTCCTTCGGTCGCTCACTTGGTTGAGTCGCACCTTACCTTAGCTCGGCCATGTTGGGTCGCAAGTTTCCCTTAGGTCGCGTACCCCCTTAAGTCGCTCGACCACTAGGTCGCGTGCCCCTTTTAGGTCGCTTGATCCTATCCTCCCTTAGGTCTTCACTAGGTCGTACCGTTTAGGACGGGGCGCTGCCCTTGGATCCCCACGACCTGACCGGGAAGGTCGAACCCCGTAGCGGGGGCGTTGCCCACGCACCCCCACCTTGGGTGGTTGCCACCCCCTGGACCCCCCTCCGCAGGGGATCTTATCTGAAAAACATTCAATAGAACTTGCTTTGTTGAGATGCTGAGTTGACCATTCTTCGAGACAAACTATCTTGGGCTTCTCGGTCGATTTTATGGATTTTTGAATATCTATTTCGATGAATTCTTTATCGGTTTCTTTGGATTTTATTCACGTCTTCGAATGTGAATTTTTATGATTGATTGTTTCTACAATCACTTCTATGATTTATCACTTTAAAATATGAAGGTTTCAATACTAGTAGTAAATATCAAAACTCTTTCAACAAAATGATTTCAACTCTATTTTCAATAACAAAGCTCTTTTCTTAAACCGTTTTCCAATCTACTAGTATATACAAACCTTTACCTCACTCGGATGAGAAATCTAATTAAACGGCTTAGCAAAACAAGTGGTATGAAACGCTTGCGTTCACTTCATCGGTTAATTCTTGGACTTGTTCGATTGAACCTCTTGTGACAATTTTCTAGTGAAGATCTACTTTGTTTGTAAATATTTAAGTTAAGCTAGTGGTTATGGGACATGAAGCTAAGCTCATATATTTACTAGCTTACTGTGATTGACACTTCTTGATGATCGATGATGATCATTTTATAGTTTAGACTAGCAATGTGCGATCTCTTTGTCCACGTGGAGGACTGAACCTCAATTTATTGAGCTTCGTCTCTTTTCTTTGTGGGCAGGCTACCCATGTACTTTTAATATATTTCGATTCATTGGATGTACCGTTTGTACTACATCGATGTCTCGACTTTTCGATTCATTGGACATACCGTGTGTACTACGTCGATGTTCCGAATTGATTTTCTTTTTATTCATTGGATGTATCGTATGCACTACGTCAATATCTTTGCTTTTGATTCATTGGATGTACCGTTTGTACTACATCAATGTCTTTGCTTTTGATTCATTGGATGTACCATTTGCACTACATCAATGTCTTTGCTTTTGATTCATTGGATGTACCGTTTGCACTACATTAATGTCTTTGCTTTTGATTCATTGGATGTATCGTTTGCACTACATCAATGTCTTTGCTTTTGATTCATTGGATGTACCGTTTGCACTACATCAATGTCTTTGCTTTTGATTTATTGGATGTACCGTTTGCACTACATCAATGTCTTTGCTTTTTGATTCATTGGATGTACCGTTTGTACTACATCAATGTCTTTGCTTTTTGGATTCATTGGATGTACCGTTTGTACTACATCAATGTCTTTGCTTTTTTGATTCATTGGATATACCGTTTGCACTACATTAATGTCTTGGACAACCTTTTCTTGTGATTTCTGGATTTCTATATGATGATTTTCGGAATTTATGTTTCACCACCTTTTTCAGTTGGCATTGATATGTGTGTCATTTATTGTGGCTTGGTGAATTAAATAAAGAATATGATATTCTTTTTGATGCTATGAGATTCTTGTGATTTTGTATGACTTTCGTGGTTTTCTAATGTATACTTGTCGTAGTATGACATTTTTGGTTATCATACGTCTTTTTATTATATCTCTTATTCTATATCATTTCATCTGATATTTACAGCTAGACTGATCCGTTTATTATTTTCTTATTAAATAATACTCGCGTCAGACTGAGATTTTAAAGGTGCTTCTGCTTGACTCCTTATCGGACCATCATCTGATCTTTTGGTTAACTACTTAGCTTGTAGTTTTTGGTTGTGTACATTTGAGATATAGACTCCTTGGTGTATACATATTCTTTTGTCTAGCACTTGTATCTATTCTTTTGTGATATTGTGGATCTTTTTGACCACTACTCTGATGTACACTTTTATGTGTAATATTCATATCCATTTACGCCTTTGTCATATGAATTGTCTGTGACTGATTTATGTTACGTTTATTTCTATATTTGTTTCCGAAGATTATATAAAGCCACCGTGTAATAGCTTTGAGTTTGTGTCGGTATGTCGGAATTCCTCTTGAGATGAAATCCATGTTATATTTTATCTGGCATATCGGTGCTCGCAAAAAGCAATTACACGGATGGTCGCTCTTCAACAGCCTTATTCTCCATGCTAGTTGATAGCATTACACTGTAGTTTTCTTGGCTAGCATGGGTATAGAGGTGGGGCGTCACAACTTATAGGTAGAGATAGAAATGTGAGTTAAAAATTAACTCACCTAAAGCGTTCGCATTCTGAAACTTCCATTTACATCTGCCAAACGACAACCACTGTCTCTTTCTTCGGCATCGCTTCCCATCACGCACGCCTCGAAGTTATCCACCGCTTTATTCCCAAACGCCGGCCTTGTGTGAAATTATGCACCTCTATATCTCATCGAACATCCTCACGCGAGTGCACACATCAGCCTTCGCTTTATTAATAAGAGCACACGCACCGGCATCCCCTCCTTAAGTCGCTGCCATGGTCGCGACGTTCATCCATGTTGCCTCAGCCGCCTACTTCGCTCACTGAGCCCACACTTCCTCTAGCTTCGATCGCCATCACAGCGTCCCTTCCTATGTGACGCCTTTGCTGTCAACGACGCTGGTGATGCAAGGCTGTGCATTGTTTCCTTTTTTCATTTTTATCTTTTCCGGATCATTGATTTGGAAATTCGGGCATCTAAGGGGTTTGATTTTGTTTTGAGCAACGGTGAGTTAGGTTATGGGATGATGAACGGGCAAAAAAGAATGAGTTTGAATTTCTTATACTGCAACTAAATACTCTTACTACAACGGGCAATGCCGGTTGTAATAGGGGTTTCGCAATGGGTCAGCGCTCATCATCATATGCGACTTTATAATAAACTCAAAAGATTTTACAACGTTTTATAATCATTGTAAAAGCCAATTGTAGTTACATTTTTTACAACATTCCAAAGCCGTTGCGATAAGGTCTTTCACAATAGTAATTGCCTACTATAAATATGTAACATTTCTCTAATATGATATTGCAATGCGTACTAACTATTATCGTGGATTATAAATAACTAGCATGGCTTGTTGTAATAGGCCTCAACTACAATAGGGATGGGCCGTTGAAATATGCCCCAGTTAAAACAGGCATTGACCGTTATCGGTTTATCTTTTGCAATTGTTTTCGATCGTTGCAAAACAAATGTAAAATTAAAAAAAACAATGAGCTGCAGCTTCTATATAATACACCTGTACCAATATTTTATAATTTAATGACTAATAAATATTATCATAAAACAACCAAAATCACACATACAAAAAGATTAAATAATGCTACATTTATAAAGTTCTAACATACATTCCAAAAGGCTAGATAAAGATACATTCAAAAAATCACACATACAAAAAGACAAATTATTGTATCCTTTATTCATTAAAATTGAACAAACAAAGTAGTTGCTTCTTTGTGCATGTAGTGAACCCCCATTTCAAAGTCATTTGATTAACAGAAACCTATCTCTTGTGTGATATTTCAGCTCACAAACTGAAGTACTTTTTCTAAAAACAGAAGAAAAAAAAGGAAAGAAAAAGAAAAAAAGAGTTAAATCAACTGCACCACGCTAAAATACAATGAAAACTTTTAAGAGTGCAATATGATAATGCCGCCTCCACGGAAAGGCACTCATTAGTTGTAGTTGCTCTTATATACCTAAATCAGCAATCCTTATTCAGCTCCAAGGTTCAACAGAACCCTACTTATGTAAAAATATTGGTGCATAAAAGAAAATTATGGAAGTTTAAAAAAGAAAGCGGAGGGTACGCATAACCTGTTGCTCAAAAAAATAAATGAAGAACTGGACGTAAGTAGAGTGATGTGTGTGCAGCTGCTCTATTGTCACTTATTTCGTGAAAACAAATAGATAGCAACTAATGGTTATAACAATATAATTTTGATCATTGAATTTTAAATATTTAATTAATTTTAAATATTTAAATAATTGGATTTTGGAATTTAATAACTTATATTCAAATATAGGGATTAATTAAATATTTGGATTAGTGAATTCAATATGATTTAATAATTTTATTTAACTTCTTTTAACTAATAAATAATAATGGTGAATTGAATCGTATATTTAATTAAAAAAATAAATAGATCGGATAAATATCGATTTTGGATTGAAAATATAAACAATATTTAAAATGTGTGAAATTATCATTCAAGGGCATATCTTGAATTTTGACGAAACTAGTGTCATTGTAACCGGATAATAAATTGTTGTACCCGACGAGTTTTGTGACGATCAGATATACTGGAGTAAGCTCGAAATGCGTAATGATTAATTTTAGAAAATTAAAACATTATAATTTGATTTAAAAAGCTAAACTTTTGTATACGAAAGAATTAGCTCTCGAAAATAGTTCCATTTAGTTCAGAGTATGAGTATTGAGCTAGAAACGCTAGTGGGCACGTCTCGATTAGAGTTCGTAAATTTTAGGATGTGAATAGTGTAAGTTGAGGATCCTATATAAGGACCCATGCCCTACATCCTCTTCCCCCAAACCAGATAATAGAACCCTAGCCGCAATTTTCTTTAAAATAAAAACCTTAGTATCTAATGGCCAACGTTGATCAGGCCACGAGAAGTTGTGCTAGGTGATAGGTAGGGAGTTGTTCGTCTTGATGAGCGGGGCATTTTGGTCAGTTGGATTGAGGAATGGAAAAGCGAGGCAGCATAGGCGTGAGGTTGAATGGCATAGCTAGTTTGGTCGTTTTCTCATCGTCGGGGGAGAGAGGGAGGTTGTGACCGATGGCAAAGGTTTGTTGAGGTGAGGGCTTTCGTTTGGAGGTGGTGCGGCGGCATACAGTGGATGGCGGCAGAGGCGACAAGCATGAATGAAGTCGCAATTTTGGATTTGTTTAGGGCTAAGCTTGGTAATTAGCAAATGCAATTAGAAATCTAATTATATTATTTAATTCATAAATTTTATAGACCCAATATCTATTTCATACGAGGTCGGATTTGAACGCGGCGAGTTGCATTATACTCATGGAAATATTAGCTTCGTTTTGGAATTAGATTGGTGGGGTTTGGAGCTTGTAAAATTTTGTGCTAAAATCGAACACCCTTTCGATTTTAATTCGCATCGGAATGCTTCAGAGATAATTGGAATTTCTATGAGTTTACTCACCTTTAAATTAGTTATATAATATCTGTGATGATATAAATTTATTGTTGAATGTTTGGTTGATAGCTTAGGTATTGTTGTTGTTTGATTATTTGTTTGGTTGAAAATTTCTTTGGAAAATGGATGACACATTGACCTAATTGCTGTGAACCCATATAATCATATATATATTATCCATAACTATAGTTTTGCAGGGAATATTTGTAGAAAGACCCTAACGGGTTTCTCGCCAATAATTGATATTTATTTCCTTATGCTGCTTATGTTGATGTTTAGTTGTAATTGATAGTAAATATTCTATTTGAATTGTTTAATATCGTTGTTATAGCAATTTTCACTATATCGTCAATTATTGAATATCGTCTCCTAAACCCTTTATGTATGTTGAACTTGAGCATGTATTTTCGTAAAATTAGACGCCTAAAATCCATTAATCATTTTAATTAATGAGATTTTAATTTAGTTAATCATTTAATTAATGATTATTTGAATTTAATAAATTATTTTAATTAATGATGCTTAAAATTAATCAATCATTTTAATCAATGATATATGAATTTAGTTAATCAATTTAAATAATGATGTTTTAAGTCAATAAATCATTTTAACCGAAGATGTTTAACTTAATTAATCGTTTTAATTGATGATATTTGAAATAAATAAATTATTTTAATTAATGATATTTGAATTTAGTTAATTATTTTATGTAATGATATTTGAAATTTTAGGAATCGTTTTAAATAATGGTATTTGAATTTAGTCAATTGTTTTAAGTAATGATATTTGAAATTTAAGTAGTCTTTTTAATTAATGATATTTGAATTTAGTTAATCATTTTAAGTAATGATATCTAAAATTTAAGTACTCATTCTATTTAAGATATTTGAATGTAATTAATCATTTTAACTAATGATGTCTAAAGTTAGTTACTCAATTTAACAACGGTATTTAAGTTAATTAATTGATTTAATAAAAGTGATTAAAGTTAATTTGATGAAAGTGTTTTAAAATGAATTAACTGATTTAGTGCTTTAAAGTTAATTTATTGATTAAATAAAAGTGTTTTATAAATATTTAACTGTTTAACTAAAAATGATTGATCGATTTATTAAAAGAGATTATAGATTTGATTTATTATCTTTCGGGGTAATTAATATTGTTTTTAAAATTATGAAAGATTATTATTGTGATTAATTATCTTTCGGGAAGATTAATGTTGGTTTAAATTTATAAAAGGGATATTAATTTGATTTATTTTGAATGGGAAAATTAGTGTGATTTTAAAAGTTATAAAAAGGACATATAAATTATCCTTCAGGAGGATTAACCTTTGATTAAGATTTATAAATGTAATTTAATTAATTTTGGGATAATAAATATTGTTTTAAAATTTATAAATAATATTTTATATACAAGAAGATCTTTAGAAAAGAATTTTTTTAATAAAGCTTAGTGTAAATTGTTTTGGGCTTATAATAAACAATGTTTTGACATTTGTTTTGACCATGGTTTTAATACACTTAGAAAATATAATTTTCCCCTTTAAAAAGAATATTCTAAAGTGTGTTTTTAAAGTGTCTTTAAAAGTAATGTGATGTGAAAATCAAATGCAAGTAAAAATAACCATCTTACCATTCCCGATAGTTGATTTATCGACCATCGACTTTGATTCTACTTTCTTTATTTTTCGTCACTCTAAGACGATGTGTTGCTCCTTTGAGCCTTGTTTTCCTTTGTCGAAAATGACTAAACCTAGAGAGTGAGTGTGGGCCAAACTATGTGGGATTGCTCCCATTAGGGTGTTTTCATGTCCACTCTAAATTAGATTTGGTGCTATGCATTGAGATGTAAAATACTCGAATCCTTGGTAACAGTTGGCGAGGTCTGGCTTGGAGTTTTCTAAGAGCCATCGAAGTTCTCAAGTATATTTCAGAGGTACACTTTCGGTAAAGGGGCGCACCCACCTAGTCATTGTTGGAAAAAGTTCTCTTTTTTCTTATTGTAAATTCAAATCTTTGAATTGTTTCTTTAATTGCATGGAGAACTGCCTTATGCTTTCTCTATGTTCAACTATTTGCGACCATTATTTCAAGTCTAGAATTTGATATTGTTCATGCCCATTCATTTAGTATGGGATTTGTTCCTACTAGTACACACCCTTTTTATTTGGATTGTTTCTGTTGTTTATTTTCATTCTTTCTTGATTGGATTGTTATTCTCATTTGTTTTCCATTTCTTCAGTTATGATGTTATTCTTGTGAGGTAAAAACCTGTTTCGTGTTAGCGGCGTGGCCTCATAGAACCTTTATATGTTCGTCATATTACTTGAGTTTTCTCGAGCTAGTTTTCCAAACTGACTCGCGTGTTATTTTATTATAATGCTCGACTCAGACCGAGTTTTTTCAGGTTGACTTTAGTGATATGGAGTATTGGAGAAGAGCTGGGTGTTCACATGTTTTATTTTCCGCTGTATTATACTATATACCTATCAACAATTGTATGGTCAGAATTTTATAACTGTCCAGCTGATAAGGTTTGTTTGTAAGTCTGATGTACTATGTATTTTGGAGTGGCATTTTTTACTGTTTTTGTTATATTATAAGTTGTTGATTCTGCAGTGATATTCTAATTTCGATGTTATTTGTTCTTTTCATTTTATTTTACTCTACAATCTGCCCTGGTGATTGGATGTTCAACATTTAAAGACCGTGGATGTATTCGATGTCGACTTTTGATGGTCAAAAAGACAGGTTGTTAAAATTTGGTATCGGAACGGAAGGTTAAGCGAGAACATTGGCTTTAGTAAGGTATGGCTCACTAGAGATAGGGTTAGTAATACCGTAGAGTGGGCAACTCATTAGAGAAAGGGTAAGTGACACCGTAGAATGAGTTTGAGAGTATTATATATTACGAGAGCGTATTTGTTATTTGCAATAAAATCATATTGTGTTAATTGCTGTATTGAGTTGTTTATTAATTCAGGTCGAGAATGTGAGGCACTATGTTGTCGAAGGGATTTCCAAATTCTCGACAAGGCAAACAGACACAATATTGAATTTTTGAAAATTTGGTAAATGGAAAATTTTACCTTGGATTATATATTTTATTTATATATATAAAGGAATAATTTCAAATTTTATTTAATTATTTATAGTGTTTGTTTGTTTGTTAATGATAATACCTCTTTATTATCACTGTTTTTTGATTTGTCATGCCCAGATAGTTTAGGATCATTGAATATTGTTTATTGGTTGTTAAGCCGTGCTTAACTATTTTATAAGCATATATTATTTAATAATTGTAAGTACATTATAACGAACCTCTTGTGAATTAAGTTTCACAATTTGACTATAAGATGTTCGAAGAAAATGATAAGTTAAAGTAATCTTTTAATAAAGGTTGTTTAAAATAATATAAATGGTAGGATAAGACATTTAGAGAATAAATATTTGAGAAAATTTTATTATAATAAAGGAGAATTATTATAATGTGAAATGATTTTATATAAAAGTAATTTTTGATAAATTTGATTTATAAAATGTGTTTTAAAACGGATTTTTGAGTTTAAACCACGGAGTTTTTTGAAATAATTTCGAAAGATTTTTGAAAAAAATATTTACAGTAGTACTACTTGAATGTATTTTCGAATAAAAATATTTTGGAAGTGAAATTTTAAACGGAATGGATTTTCCTTAGGGTAATTCAGAGAAAACATCTCTATTAGTTTTGCGATAATCAGAATAATATTCTAAGTGATGAACAGATGTTTACTTAGGCGAACATTGCGGGGCACATAGTAAATTATTCTCTTAATCATTATGCGATCAAAACGAATTCAAATCTAAATGAACCTAAAGTGAGTTTTAGAAAGTAATTTGTTTGAAGTTATTTCATAAAGAAATGTAAGTATTATATTAACGACCCGGAATTTCACTGCTTTGATTTGCAAATATTTAATTAATTTTAAGTATTCAAATAAATGGTTTTATAATGAAAATAATTTTTTTTAACAATAAATAATAATGGTGAAATAATTTTTAAAACTTATTTACTAAAATATATAGTTCGATGAAAAACAGAAAATATGATCGAAAACCATTTTTCGAATTTTCGACGTTTCATCGTATTAAAGTTATTTGAAAAGTTGTGTGTGCATGTATATATTCAAATATGTGAAATGTTATTAGCATAGATTAGTAATTTAATTAGGATTAAGTGTAATTAATTAAGTTAAGAAAATGATGATGTGACACTTTGGCAACTATAATAAAGAAATAAAAGAGAATGTCGCATCAGGGGACATGAATTGACATATTGACAACTTAAGTACAAGCATTAAATGACATGGTGGCTTGATGTGAAAGGGCGAAGGCTATGGTGGCATCGATATGATGGAAGGAGGAGGGCATGGCGATGTGGCATTCATGGAATGGATGGTAAAAGACGAGGGGTAGTTTGGTAATGTTAACATAATATATAAACTAATTTTCCTAATTGTTATTTCACTTTCTCATTCTCTTTTCAATTTTCAAAACTTTTCTAAGCATCAAAAAAAAATTCCATGGCTTCTTTATTTAGTTTTAAAGTTTTTAAAAATAAAATTCTTACTTTAAAAATTTGTTTTAATTCACTTGTTTTCATCTCCACTTTCTCCATTTTTCCTCCTACTTCAATCGGTCATAACTTTCTCCACAATAAACCAAATCAAGATTTTCTTTACTTCAAACCATGTATTTTTCCAGTGGCTACAACTTTCTAATGTACCACTTTTTCTTATTTCGAGCTTAGATGCTCCAAAAATTCATTTATTTTGTGAGAGTATTTTTGAACCTAGATTTTGATATCCGAAAATACCCCTCACTGTTTTGGCTATAACTTCCTCAAAATTTAATTTTTTTGAGTAATTATTTTTATTAAATGATAGAAGAAAGAATAATCTAAAACTTTCCTTTTGACTACTTTATCAAAATTCAAGAGGAAATGGTCAAAAAATCGAGCGCAAAATGTCCCATTTTCGACAAGAATCTGTGGTTTTCCAAGCTTTCCGAGCGCTAAAGTATTTCAAGTTTTCCAAACCTTTGGTGAGTTCACATTTAATATTATTATATCATACTAATGATGTTAAAATCGTTTATTGATTGTTTGGATGTTAGTTAAAATTGTTTGATTGCTTGTTTGGTTGAATTTCCGTTTGGAAAATGGATGACATATTAAATTGATCGTTATAGGTCCATATGATCATCTATTTATTATCCATAACCATTGCTTTGCAGAAAAAATTTGTAGAGAGACCCAAAAGGGGTTTCTCGACCATAAATTATTTATTAACACCCATATGCTATTATTGATAGTTTATTGAAATTAATTACTAATATTCCCTTCTATAGTTTAAATGTCGTTATAGCGATTTTTGCTATATCGTCATTTATTAAATTTCAACCCAAGAACCTTATCATATGAACTTGAGCTTGTATTTACGATAAAATTAATATTGAGAATTTATTGATCATTTTGGTTAATGACAGTTTAAATTAATTAATCTTTTGAATTAATTAATTTGAGATTAATTAACCAGTTTAATAAATGATGATTAAAAATTGGTTTATCTTTAGCTTTTATTTATCATTTTTGCTAATGATGTTTTATACTTAATTAATCATTTTAACTAATTATTATTTGAGTTTAATTAATTCTTTTAATTAAGGATAATGGAGTTTAATTAATTTGTAGAATTCAATTAATTATTTTAATTAATAAAGAAAGGATTAAACTAATTATTTCAATTAAGGATAATTGAAATTAATAATTATTTAATGATATTTAAAAGTAATTAATCATTTTAAATAATAATAATTGAATTTTATTAATCATTTTAGTCAACGGTTGTTTTAAATTTAATTAATTGTTTAACTAATTACTTTTGGAATTTAAATCATTTTAATTTAGTGATGTTTTATAATTAAATAAATCATTTTAACAAATGAGGTTTTAATTAATCGGTTTGACTAATGAAGTTTGGATTTAATTAATCCAACTAATATATGATTATTTTGAACTTAATTATTTTTTTAATCAATGGAATTTAGAATTACTTATTATTTTAATTAATGATATTTGAGATTAATTATTCATTTAATTAATGGCAATTTGAATTAAATAAATCTTTTTAATTAATTGATTTAACAAAGGTGATTAAAATAAATTAACTAATATAACAAAAGTTGCTTTAATAAATTAATTTAAAGTTAATAAACTGATTTCACATAGATTTTAAAGTTAACCAATGTTATAAAAGTGTTTGAAAATAATTATTTATTTTATTGTTTATTTAAAGGGATTTTAAACGTGACTAATTATTTTACGGGATAATTAATATTGATTTTTAAAATTTATAAAAAGAATTGGAATTAGATTATTGGAATGTTAAGTTGGATAACCTTCTGGGTGTTCAGTCTGATGTTGGTTTAGGCCTTCGGGGGTCACGCATTAGGAAAAATTATTCTCTTAACGATTTAACAATCTGAAACTAATTCTAAAAGTGTTTTACCAATACGGAAATCAAGCCAAAAATTTTAGTTCGTTATTAAAAAGAAAACGTTTGATTTGTTTATGGAAATGAATTATTTCTGTAAAGTGAATTACTTATATGGAAACGATTTATTTGTATAATTAGCACTAAACATCGAAGAAGTAGATTTATCGCTATTTCAAAAGTTAAGAATAATCATGTGACGTGACTTTGAGGTAACACTACCATGAATTGTCTGATATTATTGTTAACCTAGAAATAGTACAAGTTTAAATTCAATGCGTGGTGATAAGTATACAAGACGTAATTTTCATATAGGATCGTTTTATGTCCTTGATAGTTGGTATCTCAGCTATCGGTTACTTCAACCACTTCACTTCGTCACTCTAAGATGATGTGTTGCTCATTTGAGCTTTGTTTGTCGGAAATGACTAAAACCAAAGAGCGGATGGGGGCCAAGCTATATGGGGTTGCTCCCGTTACGGCATCTTCACATCCACTCTAGATTAATTTCGGTGTTGCGAATTGAGATGAGAAATACTCGGATACTCGGTAATAGTTGGCGGGGTCCGACTTGGAGGTTTTTGAGAGCCATCAGTGTGCTCAAGTATATTTCTAGAGGTATACTTTCGATGAGGGGGAATACCCTCCTAGTAATTTGTTGGAAAATTTCCTTTCCTTATTTGATTCGTATCCCTGAATCTGTTTTAGCTTTAAAATTGCCACGAGTAGAGCCAACTCCACATCATGAAATTTAAATGTTTATTTAGTCAATTCTATCGAGTTTGGACTATTACTTTATTTAGCCCATTCTTTCAAGTTTGGATTGTCACTTTATTTAGCCCATTTTATCAAGTTTGGACTGTCACTTTATTTAGCCCATTCTATCGAGTTTGGACCGAGAATTTTCCCAGTTTGTCTTTGGTGGTATGGGGTTCTTGGAGGGGAGCTTAAGATTCACCTGATGTATTATTTTATTTTCTGCTGTAGTATGTAGTATACCTATCGACATTTGTAAGGTCAGGATTTTATAACTGTCCAGCTGATAAGGTTTTTTTTAACTCTGATATACTCTGTATGTTTGGAGTAACAATTTTTACTGTTCTTGTTATATTATATGTTGTTGATTCCATTGTGAGATTCTGTTTTTCTCCATTCTCCGTTTTTTTCTTTTTATTTACCCTAACAATCTGCCCTTTTGTCGATTGGATGTGCAACATTGGAACACAGTGATAGTGTTCATTGTCAACTTTCGATGGTCAAAATGGCGGGTCGTTACAGTATTATTTCAAAAAGGATTTTGAAATAAAAACAAGGTATTTAATTCTTAAGTTTCCTTAAAGGAATTTTTTTTAAAATAAAATGGTGTTTTGATAAATAATTTGATAAATGAGAATTTTAAATTCTTAAATAAAAAAGAGATAATTAAACTCAAGTTTTGAATGTGTTAAATTAGATAGAAAGGTTTTGGTAAATATATTTTATTAAAACCATAGTTTTTGTAATCAGATAAGTTGTGTAAATTATTTAGTGATATTGAGCCAATCCATGGACATTTTCCCTTAGAGCACTCTAAGGTAAAGAGGTCAAATGGTTGATTTAGTTTTAAAGACCCATATTGTGTTTAGACTTCCAATTAAATTTTGAGAAAAATAAAAGTAAATAACAAATAAATAAAATTAAAATTGGTGTTTTGTGTATACTCTTAGAACCTAGAAGAATAATATACACGTAAATAAAATAGAGTAATGTTATCCCACCTTTTGGCAAGACCGTGACACCAAGAACTTGACTAGAAACCTAAGATAGTTCGTCCTGGAGATTGTTAGTATACGGATCTACAATGGATACCGGTAAATTTTGTCCGAGTCCGAATCAAGCTACAATTGATATGACAGGACCAACGAAGCTATGAAAGCCAACATTCCAAATTTCAAGTCAATCGGAGTTCGTATGCTCAGATATTGATCGATCAAGGTTGAGAAATCCAACTCTATTCATATCCATCCAATTTCGTATCCATTCCCTAAGAGAGATTAGTTCGTATCCATCGCCCACTAACTTCCTTCGTATCCATTATGTTAACAACACTTCTTATCCATCAACCAATGTCCATTTCGTATCGGCATCCCTCAATCCATCTCGTATCGATCTCCCACCGTCGATACAAACAGCAACAACCACCGATCGATACAAAAAGGCAACATGAAGCATCGATACGAATGCGGCCTCCAACCATCGATACGAAGTAGTATGCAAGCATCGATACGAATAGAGCCACGTAGGACCGATGCAAAATAGTATCGATACAAAGACGACAATGTCATACAAATCCAAACTTGCATCAATCATAACTCAAGATCTACAAGTCTATATGCCATCAAATTTTCACAGGAGCTTGCCTACAACGTCAAAAATGTACGAGATAAATTTCAGCCAAACAGGATCAATGTTTGATCAGTACAAATTCCATTCGTATTGCTCCCAGTTCAATTTGAAACCGCCTGAACTAGATTTCGTGGGCCCACCCACGTGAGAGAAGAAGTCCTTCGAGATCTGGGTGAGATATTTTCAACCTATGCCTATAAATAGCAGCCATATGCATCCAAATAAGGGACTTTTGGGCTTCTCCACGCTGATACTCTGCGAAAATCATTATCAAACTTCAGTGTGCTGTTGTAATCTCTTTTAAACAGCGAGTGAAATTTAATAAACATAATTTAATAGTGGACGTAGGCAATACGCTGAACCATTCTAAATCCGTGTGTTTCTGTGCATTTTCTTATCTGTTGATCGGTGTGTTTATTAGATATACCTCATTTTATATTTATTTTCTTTATTTTATCTCTTCAAACACATCCGAGTTGTAGCCAATTTTGGTACAAGCTGTGACGCCCCACCTCTATACCCACGCTAGGCAAGAACACTACGAAGTAATGCTGCCAACTAGCACGGAGAATAAGGCTGTTGAGGAGCGACCATCCGTGTAATTGCTTTGTGCGAGCATCGATATGTCAGATAGTATAACATGCAATTCTTTTTAAGTGGAAATCCGACATGCCGACGCAAACTCAAAGATATCACACGGTGGCTATAATATCTTCAGAAGCAAATGTAGAAATAAACATAACATAAATCAGTCGCAGACAATTCATATCACAAAGGCGGAAATAGATATGAATATATATAACTAACACATGAAAGTGTATGTCAGAGTAGTGGTCTAAAAAGATCCACAATAACACAAAATAATAGTAACATGTGCTATACAAAAGAATACATCGATGTGTCAATATCTCAAGAGTATACAACAAAAACTACTAATCTAAGTAGTAAGCAAAAGATCAGAGCAATGGATCCCTGGGGAGAAGTCAAGCAGAAGCACCTGTAACATCTCGGTCTGACCCGAGTATTATTTAATAAGAAAATAATAAACGGATCAGTCTAACTATAAATATCAAATGAAACGATATATATAGAACAAGATATATGACTAAACACATAATAATCACAATGCCAAGCTGTGATATATATAAGTAATTGAAAATCATCGAGAGATTAATCAATATCAACGAATCTACACAAGAGACGAAGAAATGCCATACTCCTTATTTCATTCATCAAACCACAAATATCGACGATTATATCAATGCCAATCACAAAAGTCAATGACACACAAATTCACCAATGCACAAATATTGACAATAATATCAATGTCAATCACAAAAGTCAATGACACACAAATTCACCAATGCACAAATATTGATAATAATATCAATGTCAATCACAAAAGTCAATGACACACAAATTCACCAATGCACAAATATTGATAAAACTTATCAATGGAAATCACGAAAATTGGTGAAACACAAATTCTAGAAATCATCTCAAGAAATCCAGAAATCACAAAGGGGGGAGGCCTATCACAAACGGGAGCATAAAGCCCACCAACACGTGTATCACAAACGGAATGCTAATTCCATGTTTGCTAACCATCACAAATTGAGCCGAAGCTCCACAAACGGCCCAAAGACCATGGGTTGCTACCCCACCAAATTGAGTCGAAACTCCACAAAACGGGGTTTAGTCTCCCTCGCAGACAAAGAGACATTACACATTGCTAGTCTAAATCACAAAGATGATCGTCATGATCAACGAGAATTGTCGATTACAGTAAGCTAGTAAATATATGAGCTTAGCATCATGTCCCATAACCACTAGCTTAACTTAAATATTTACAAACAAATTGTAGATCTCCACTAGAAAATTATCACAAGAGTTTCAATCGAACAAGTCCAAGAATTAACCAACAAAGTGAACGCAAGCGTTTCATACCACTTGTTTTACTAAGTCGTTTAATTAGATTTCTCATACGAGTGAGGTAAAGGTTTGTATATACTAATAGATTGGAAAACGATTTTATAAACAAATTTTGTATTAAAATAGTATTGAAATCGTTTGAGGAAAGAGTTTTGATATTTACTACTAGTATAGAAAACCTTTATATTTTTAAAGTGACAAATCACGAAGAAGATTGTAAGAACAATCAATCACTAAAATTCACATACGGAGATGTGAATAAAAATCCAACGAAACCGATAAAGAATCCATCAAAATGGATATTCAAAAATCCCTAAAAAAGGAGTCATCAAAGTCATATTAATTGATAACAATAAATAGGAAACAACACGAATCGATTTAAGTTGGAAATTCAAGCGGATTAGCAATATAGGCTAATCTGGCAAATAGTAGCAGGTCGGTCGATCGAACTCCCTGAGTCGGTCGACCGAACCAGAGGTTGGAAACTTCTCGGGCATCAGGTCGGTCGACCGAACCAGGGGGATCGGTCGGCCGAACCAGAAACAGAGAAGCACTTATACTAGCAGGTCGGTCGACCGGACCAGGGGGGTCGGTCGGCCGAACCTGATGCTCTGCAAATTGATGCCCATAAGTTGATATGCAACATCAACCAATTCGCTACCGAACGAGCACGGATGCTAGGGAACTATGCCTAACGGCTACCCGTCCCTATTGGCTCCTCGATGCATCACCAAAAACACATTTGAACTTCAAAGCTATGATTTTTAAGGATTTGGCTTTCAAACACTAAAATTGGAATATTCTCCAAAGCAATCCAAATCAAAAGCAATTTCACAAGAATAAGTGTTAGGAATTTATACCTAACAATCGAAGATAATTATAAGCATAGATGTGAGATTAAAAATTTCACCTTTTCACAAAATCAAACAAGAAGGAGCTTGAAAGCGAATGGAGAATCAACCTCTCTTCAACACAACCCAAATGAGCTTGAATCTATGCTCAAAACAAGATCATTCCCAAAATTAGGTTTAGGAATTTCTGAAATTGGTAGGAGAATAAGTTGGAGAAGAAGGAGAGAAGCTTACCAATGGGTTCTTCTTGAGTTTGGAGCTAGGAATTTGAAGTTGCAAGAGGAACTAGGGTTTTAGAGTTTTAATTTCCAATCTCTCCCACCATTAATGCTATAAAAACTGAAAAGAGAAGAGAAAGAGGGTGAGTGGGGAAGAGTGGCTCAGATTTGAGCATAAGTTAACATAGGGCTGAGCCCAAAACCAAACCCAAAGTGAAAAGTAGCAAAAATCAACTTTCTCCAAACATATCGAAGCTTATACTCAAAAAGGTCGCAAACGGCATTTTAAACTCAATGGGAGTGGTCCCGAGTCCTAATTCGACCGTATGCAAAAAGTAGCTTTTCGGACTAAAATCCGACTAACGATAAAATATATAAATAAAATATTTAAATATAAAATCGATTAATATGCGGGTTGTTACAGACTCCGCTCCTTAAAGAAATTGCGTCCTCGCAATATTTTAAGAAGAGAACATAAAGTAACAACCATAAAAGCATATTCAACACAAAAGAAACTTTAAATAAGAAGTTCACCTTAAAGAGCACGAGAAAACAAGTCCGGATGTGATCGCTCGATGAACTCTCTAGATTCCCAAGAACAATCCTTAGGATTTGAAGACCATTAAACTTTAACAAGCGGAACATCTTTATTTCGAAGTCGTTTGACCTCCGAAGCAATGATACGAATAGGATGTTGCTCATAAGTTAAATTAGGCGAAATTCAATCTCTTCCACAACACCGGGCTCAAGAATAGAATCAGAATCTCGAAGGCATTTCCGTAATTGAGAAACATGAAACACGTCATGAATAGTAGAAAATTGAGCCGGCAATAAAAGGCGATAAGCCATAGAACCAATACGTTCAGTGATAGGAAATGACCCAATATATCGAGGCGCCAATTTTCCCGATCGACTGAAACGTACAACACCTTTGATAGGTGAAACACGAATGAACACAAGATCTCGCACAGAAAATTCTAACTTCCTTCTCCGGTTATCGGCATAGGATTTTTGTCTACTCTGGGCTTCTTTCATCATATGTCGAATAAGTTCAATTTTCTCTGTGGAATCACGAATAAAATCTGGACCTAAAACCAGCTTCTCACCGGCCTCAAGCCAACAAGAAGGAGATCAGCATGGACTTCCGTAGAGCGCCTCAAAAGGTGCCATACCAATACTAGATTGGAAGCTATTATTATAGGAAAATTCAACAAGTGAAATATGATCTTCCCAACTTCCACCAAAATCAAGAACACAAGCACGAAGAAGATCTTCAAGAGTTTGATTCACACGCTCAGTTTGTCCATCGGACTGAGGATGATAGGCGGTGCTAAAATTAAGCTTCGTTCCCAAAGCTTTTTGAAGACTCTTCCAAAATCCACTAGTAAACAATGGATCACAATCACTAACAATAGAAGTAGGAACACCATGTAATTTAACAACCTCTTTGATAAAGAGCTTGGCCAAAAGAGGAACGGTTCGGTTAGACCGAACGGGAATAAAATGGGCGGATTTAGTAAGTCTGTCAACGATCACCCATAAGCTATCATGACATGAACGAGAACGAGGAAGGCCATCTATAAAATCCATGGAAATTTGGTCCCACTTCCAAATTGGAATTTCTAAAGGTTGCAATAACCCACCGGGCCTTTGATGTTCGTCCTTAACAAGTTGGCAAGTCATGCAACGCTTAACGAAGTTAGCGATGTCAAGTTTCATTCCCTCCCAATAATAAAGTCGCTTCATATCCGCGTACATTTTACTACTTCCGGGATGAATGGTAAATTTAGAACAATGAGAATCTTCTAAAATATCTTTACGAAGATCACTAATATTTGGTACGATAAGTCTACCAAATCTCCGAATGCCGCCACGAGAATCGATATCAAAGTCTTTCAAACCTTCAATATCAATTCTATCCCTAATATTTTGGCCAAGAGGAGCCAAGTCGGGATCTAGCACTTGAGCTTCAAGAATGCGGTCAAAAAGAGAAGGATGAGCCTCAAGGCTACATAAAACAAATGATGAGCATAACTCGGCTACGCGGTCTCGAATCTCACAAGTGGATAAGATCTCGAGATTGTTCCATTCGGATATCATCATAGAAACAACAGCTTGTTGTTTACGGCTAAGAGCATCGGCGACACGATTACCCTTACCGGGAGTATAAAGAATATCAAGATCATATGGCGCAAGAAATTCGAGCCAACGCTGTTGACGCAAATTAAGTTCCTTTTGAGAGAATAAATATTTCAAAGACTTATGATCTGTGTAAAGAACAAATTTCTCTCCTAAGAGATAATGACGCCAAATCCGAAGAGCAAAAACAATAGCCGCGAGCTCTAAATCATGAGTGGCATATCTAGTCTCAACAGGCTTTAATTGCCTAGAAGCATAAGCAATAATGCGTTCCTTTTGCATAAGAACGGCACCTAAACCAATGCGACTAGCATCGGTATAAACAACGAAATCTTGATTCCCATCGGGAATAACAAGAATAGGAGCATCAGAAAGAAGTTCTTTTAATTTCTGAAAAGAAGCTTCACATTTGTCCGACCAAATGTATTTAACACCTTTCTTCGTCAAGCTAGTGAGAGGCACGGAAATCTTAGAAAAGTCTTTGATAAAACGACGGTGATAGCCCGCCAATCCGAGAAAACTACGAATCTCTGCCACACTCTCCGGTCTCTTCCAATCTTGAATCGCTTCAATCTTTGAAGGATCCACGGAAATTCCGGATTCGGAAATAATATGACCGAGAAACTTCACACAAGATTGCTAAAAGTGGCATTTAGAAAATTTTGCCTTTAATTGATTACTCCTAAGAGTTTCCAACACAATCCGAAGATGTTTTTCATGCTCCTCCTCGGTTTTAGAATACACAAGAATATCATCGATAAAGATGAGAACAAATCGGTCGAGAAAATCTTTGAAAACTCTATTCATAAGGTCAACGAAATAAGCCGGAGCATTCGTTAGACCAAATGGCATGACAAGCCATTCATAAGATCCATAACGAGTACGGAACGAGGTCAATGGAATACTATCCTCTGCAATACGAAGCTGATGAAATCCAATAGCTAAGTCTAATTGTGAAAAGACCTTAGCACCACTAAGTTGATCGAATAGATCATCAATCCGAGGTAAAGGATATTTATTTTTGATAGTAAGATCATTAAGCTTGCGGTAGTCAACGCAAAGCCTAAGTGTACCATCGGATTTCTTCACAAAAATAGCCGAAGCTCCCCAAGGCGAGGAACTAGAGCGAATAAATTGCTTCGTCTCCAATTCGGATAATTGTTTACGCATCTCCTCGTTTTCTATATTGGATATACGATAAAGAGGACGAGTGATAGGTTGAGCTCCAGGAATAAGATTAATTCTGAACTCAATTGCACGCTTAGGTGGTAATCCTAAAACGGGCTCGAATATGTCGGAAAATTCACGAACGACGTGAATAAGAGAAATAATATCACCCTCATCATCATCATCGTCATCACGAGGATTTAAAGAATATAAACCAAAGCAGAATCTGAATCTTTAAGAATAACAGAAACCCGATTAACAGATTAAGGATGTCGAAGATGAATAGTCCACTCAGGACATAGGATATGAGCTTCATAACGGTTAAGCCAATCCATTCCCAAAATCATTCCAAAGCCTAAATAACGCATGACATGCAAATCGGCTCGGAAAGAAAAATCACACAAAATAATCTCGACATCTTTACACAATAAGCTGATTATTGCGGATCCACCAACCGGATTCGCAATTCTCAAAGAAGTCATTAAACACAAAACATCCAAAGAAAAAGTATCAACAAGTTCTTTTGATATAAAAGAATGGGACGCACCCGTATCAAAAAGAACTCGAATAGAATGATCATGAAATAAAATAATTCCATCCAGAATAGAATGAGAAATACCTTGGCCACAAGACGTGTTGCCAGGGGCTTGAGCAACATTTAACTTTCCCTCCTTCTTGCCCTGAAGCTTGGGGCATGAAGATATAACATGACCGGAAACTTTGCAGTAGCGACAAGAGAGAGACTTTGGGCACTTGTTCGCATAATGGTCCTTCGAACCACAATTATAGCATTCCCCACGGCCAAAGGAAAAAGTCTTTGCCACGGAGGTTGCTTGCTTCCCTTTCTTATTGGGATAAGGTCCTTTAAATTTATTTGGCCTCTTCTTGTTGTTAAAGTTTGGTTTGGAACCCACCACTTCAACTTCATTCTCCCTATCCGCCTCTTCAAGACGAAGAGCGATATCAACGAGTTGGTCGAAAGAAACTTCTAATTTTAGAAGTAATGGCTTCTTGAGACTTTTGTTTAAGCCATAAACAAATCTCTGATTCTTCTTCAGAGGGGTGTTGATGTATTCAACCCCATATTTGGAAAGTGATTCAAAAGAAGCAACGTAGTCCGTCATGGAAGAATCGCCTTGAACAAGGTCAATGAAACGACGAGCCATCGTCACTTTCTCAGCTTCTAGCACGAATTTTAATTCGAAGCGTTCTCGGAATTGCTCCCACGTGAGATCCATTTCATTAATCTCAGAAATAAGAAGCTCGTACCAGTCCAATGCTCTTTCTCGGAGCATACTAGAGGCCACCTGAACTCGGTGGAGGTCAATAAGATTCATGCGAGAAAAGATTCGATCGCATGACCTTAGCCAAGCTTGCACTTCAATAATAGTTTCGGAACCTTTGAATGGCTCCCCACCCAAATTAGTATAATCGCTGCATAAGCGTGCAAATCTCGACTTTGGGTGAGTAGGTTCCGGGTTAGCTCCGGCTGCTTGAGCATTCGTCACTAAATCAAGAAGCTGTTGAGCAGTCATAAAAACTCCATCCTGGGGTGGAGTGCTAGATGGCACGGCTCTGGGGCGGCCTGGTCTAGACATTTCTCTTCCTTAGAAAGAAAGAAGAAGAAGAAAAAGGTTATTCACCAAATTGAATATCAAGCAATCTTGATAGACAAGACAAAGGATCATAAAAGAAAATAGGATGAATCGGTTCGAAGACTCGAATTAAATCCTAAAGCACAACTCCTAAGAAAGACTTAGGACATGATCCTTGCTAAATTATTCTATATTGTTCCGAAGTTTAGCTCTGATACCAAGCTGTGACGCCCCACCTCTATACCCACGCTAGGCAAGAACACTACGAAGTAATGCTGTCAACTAGCATGGAGAATAAGGCTATCGAGGAGTGACCATCCGTGTAATTGCTTTGTGCGAGCATCGATATGTCGATAGTATAACATGCAATTCTTTTTAAGTGGAAATCCGACATGCCGACACAAACTCAAAGATATCACACGGTGGCTATAATATCTTCGGAAGCAAATATAGAAATAAACATAACATAAATCAGTCACAGACAATTCATATCACAAAGGCGGAAATAGATATGAATATATATAACTAACACATGAAAGTGTATGTCAGAGTAGTGGTCTAAAAAGATCCACAATAACACAAAATAATAGCAACATGTGCTATACAAAAGAATACATCAATGAGTCAATATCTCAAGAGTATACAACAAAAACTACTAATCTAAGTAGTAAGCAAAAGATCAGAGCAATGGATCCCTAGGGAGAAGTCAAGCAGAAGCACCTGTAACATCTCGGTCTGACCCGAGTATTATTTAATAAGAAAATAATAAACGGATCAGTCTAACTATAAATATCAGATGAAACGATATATATAGAATAAGAGATATGACTAAACACATAATAATCACAATGCCAAGCTGTGATATATATAAGTAATTGAAAATCATCGAGAGATTAATCAATATCACCGAATCTACACAAGAAACAAAGAAATGTCATACTCCTTATTTCGTTCATCAAACCACAAATATCGACGATTATATCAATGTCAATCACAAAAGTCAATGACACACAAATTCACCAATGCACAAATATTGACAATAATATCAATGTCAATCACAAAAGTCACCAATGCACAAATATTGATAATAATATCAATGTCAATCACAAAAGTCAATGACACACAAATTCACCAATGCACAAATATTGATAAAACATATCAATGGAAATCACGAAAATTGGTGAAACACAAATTCTAGAAATCATCTCAAGAAATCCAGTAATCACAAAGGGGGGGAGGCCTATCACAAACGGGAGCATAAAGCCTACCAACACGTGTATCACAAATGGAACGCTAATTCCATGGTTGCTAACCATCACAAATTGAGCCGAAGCTCCACAAACGGCCCGAAGACCATGGGTTGCTACCCCACCAAATTGAGTCGAAACTCCACAAAACGGGGTTTAGTCTCCCTCGCAGACAAAGAGACATCGCACATTGCTAGTCTAAATCACAAAGATGATCGTCATGATCAACGAGAAGTGTCGATTACAGTAAGCTAGTAAATATATGAGCTTAGCATCATGTCCCATAACCACTAGCTTAACTTAAATATTTACGAACAAATTGCAGATCTCCACTAGAAAATTGTCACAAGAGTTTCAATCGAACAAGTCCAAGAATTAACCAACAAAGTGAACGCAAGCGTTTCATACCACTTGTTTTACTAAGTCGTTTAATTAGATTTCTCATACGAGTGAGGTAAAGGTTTGTATATACTAATAGATTGAAAAACGGTTTTATAAACAAATTTGGTATTAAAATAGTATTGAAATCGTTTGAGGAAAGAGTTTTGATATTTACTACTAGTATAGAAACCCTTTATATTTTTAAAGTGACAAATCACGAAGAAGATTGTAAGAACAATCAATCACTAAAATTCACATACGGAGATGTGAATAAAAATCCAACGAAACCGATAAAGAATCCATCAAAATGAATATTCAAAAATCCCTAAAAAAGGAGTCATCAAAGTCATATTAATTGATAACAATAAATAGGAAACAACACGAATCGATTTAAGTTGGAAATTCAAGCGGATTAGCAATATAGGCTAATCTGGCAAATAGTAGCAGGTCGGTCGACCGGACTCCCTGAGTCAGTCGACCGAACCAGAGGTTGGAAACTTCTCGGGCATCAGGTTGGTCGACCGAACCGGGGGGTCGGTCGGCCGAACCAGAAACAGAGAAGCACTTATACTAGCAGGTCGGTCGACCGGACCAGGGGTGTCGGTCGGCCGAACCTGATGCTTTGCAAATTGATGCCCATAAGTTGATATGCAACCTCCACCAATTCGCAACCGAACGAGCACGGATGCTAGGGAACTATGCCTAACGGCTACCCGTCCCTATTGGCTCCTCGATGCATCACCAAAAACACATTTGAACTTCAAAGCTATGATTTTTAAGGATTTGGCTTTCAAACACTAAAATTGGAATATTCTCCAAAGCAATCCAAATCAAAAGCAATTGCACAAGAATAA
Source organism: Allium cepa (assembly GCA_030765085.1). NCBI lineage: Eukaryota > Viridiplantae > Streptophyta > Magnoliopsida > Asparagales > Amaryllidaceae > Allium > Allium cepa. The sequence goes on from CM060940.1 coordinate 584,277,800, forward strand.
GTGTTAGGAATTTATACCTAACAATCGAAGATAATTATAAGCATAGATGTGAGATTAAAAATCTCACCTTTTCACAAAATCAAACAAGAAGGAGCGTGAAAGCGAATGGAGAATCAACCTCTCTTCAACACAACCCAAATGAGCTTGAATCTATGCTCAAAACAAGATCATTCCCAAAATTAGGTTTAGAAATTTCTGAAATTGGTTAGAGAATAAGTTGGAGAAGAAGGAGAGAAGCTTACCAATGGGTTCTTCTTGAGTTTGGAGCTAGGAATTTGAAGTTGCAAGAGGAACTAGGGTTTTAGAGTTTTAATTTCCAATCTCTCCACCATTAATGCTATAAAAACTGAAAAGAGAAGAGAATGAGGGTGAGTGGGGAAGAGTGGCTTAGATTTGAGCATAAGTTAACATAGGGCTGAGCCCAAAACCAAACCCAAAGTGAAAAGTAGCAAAAATCAACTTTCTCCAAACATATCGAAGCTTATACTCAAAAAGGTCGCAAACGGCATTTTAAACTCAATGGGAGTGGTCCCGAGTCCTAATTCGACCGTATGCAAAAAGTAGCTATTCGGACTAAAATCCGACTAACGATAAAATATTTAAATAACATATTTAAATATAAAATCGATTAATATGCGGGTTGTTACACAAACACTTTAGTGCTTTCACTGAGAAAACCCTGCTTTTCTCCTGCTCTATGGATCCATTACCATAATTGGATTGTAGAAATCTAAGGAGAAGATCCAGATCTGTTGTTCAGTGGTTCCTTCTAATCTATTCAGATTGCTCCAGATCTAAGAGGAACTACTTTCAGCATGATTTTTGTACCCATATTTTCATATCCAGAAAAAATGGTGATTTTCGTATCCTTATTTTCATATTGATCGACTTTCATATCGATCAACATTCGTATCGATCAGTTTTCGTGTCGATCAACATTCATATCGATTGACTTTCGTATCGATCAACATTTGTATCAATCAATTTTCCTATGGATCGGTTTTCATATCGATCGACATTCGTACCGATCGACTTTCATATTGATCACTTTTCATATCGATCGGTTTTCATATCGATCAACATTCACATCGATTGACTTTCGTATCGATCAACATTCGTATCGATCACTTTTTTCGTATCGATCACTTTTCGTATCGATCAACATTCTTATCGATTGACTTTCGTATCGATCAACATTAGTATCGATCACTTTACGTATCGATCACTTTTCGTATCGAACAACATTTGTATCGATCGACTTTCGTATTGATCACTTTTCTTATCGATCAGTTTTCATATCGATCATCATTCGTATCGATCAACATTTGTATCAATCAACTTTCATATCGATCCAGCTATGTGCATTTCATATCGATCCTTAGATACCACTTCGTATCGATCCTAGTACCCACTTTACGAATCGTTCAATTTTGCTACATCTATATCGTTCAAACATCACTGAGAACGATATGAAAATTCAAAAAAATTATATTTTCGAGTACAACCCGAACCCTAGCCACAGCGCAGAGCACCCGTATAGTGAATTGAAAGCTCAACTTAATTAAGGAACATCCCGATCGTTCCATGACTGGACGAGACATAGGGGATTACAACAGCAGTTGCAGAATTGCGATCAAGGAAAGGGTAAAGAAATACTACTCAACTAGTGCTTCTAGAGGCTGGAGAACCTAGCTAATATGCCAAAAACTAGAGCTGGTTAATATATCATGCTTCTAAGGTGCACTGCAACTTCTTCAATTGACCGGCTTTTAAACTCCTAAATTTGACAGTTATGGTACGATGGCCAATATGACGATTGCTCTACACTGTCTAGTCGACCAACTCAAAGCGTAGTTGGTCACTGTCGAACCATCTTCAAATTCCCGCATCTTAATCATGCCATGTCCATATGACTAAAAGCATGGCATACAACCCCAAGAGGACTTCCTTAATACCCTATATATGTCTCCTATCTGGATAAAAATTTGGGACAACCACCAATCTATCAGCCCATCTTGACCAACTCGTCATCCAATCTGCATTACAAACCACTCAAATGTTGGACAATCATGCATGCATCATTCGCTAGTATTACAAGACCCCATATCCATAGAATGAACCTGATCATAATGACGATTGGAGAATCTTCCCCCGGCCGAGACCTATTCATTGAAACCATCCTACATGCAGAATTACCAGTGATAATTCAATATGTTGACTATGTCGGTGTACTATGGAAATACAATCCCCGTCACTACCTAATGAAGTGAGAACGGCGTATGAATTCCGCCTAGAGTGACGAATTCCATCAAATCTAGATGTCTTCCCTCATTCCTCAAAGAAGATCATCAATCACGGTTAGACATACCAGTTTTATTTCTCATATTGCCGAAGGGAATAAAGAAGCTGACTTTGCCAATGAATTGGTCAAAATCCACAACCAATTGCTACCAACACACATAAATGGATTTATCGCAAAAGCTTATTCGCAGAATTTGATAAGAGAACTGGCGAATAGCCACCAACAACTACACCAACATATCATATCCAATATTGAATTGGTGAACTAGATGAAGGATAACTGTGGCAAGACAAGGAGTAAACCTACTCCATACCCTAGATTGAAAAAAATCCTCTTCTTTAGATGGATATCGTGAATGCCAACATCATAAGGCTGCTCCGAAAAAGGTAACTCTGAAAATATGTGCAAGCCCCATAAAGCGAAGGGCAGGGAACCCCAGACCCCTATCGATCAAGAACTTTGATCAAACTGAACCACTTGTATTAGACTTTCAATTGAGAAGGGCTGGACTGAAGTGCAATAGCGAGCATATGATGATGCTTCACTTATCAATGAAATTTGATCTGATCACTTTTGAATTATTTCTACTTCAATTTCATTTATGCTGTGATGTATGAACGACTTGAATTAAACTACTAGCAAATGGTGCAGGTAACCGAGTACTCAAGGTTCGGTGCCAAACAATCTCCGCGGATTATGATCAATTCATTGAGATATCATTATGACGAGCATGATTCAACCACTCTTCAGCTACTATATACCCCTAACTTAGGGGCGGGGCATCAAAGCGGGTGAGACCGACAAGGGCAGGACTTCAGTACAAAGTGGATGCAGTCGACCATCCACTCATCCACCTATGCCATTTAATTAGGAGATCTGAGAAAGATGGGGATGTCCCAACAACGCACTCTCCATCTCATACTTGAAGCTTGCCAAAATACTTATGCTTCTTTTGATGCCTAGTAAGATTGGAACCTCACTAGGGGTAGACACGATGTGACCATCTATACATCAAATCTATATTAGACAGTTGGGGTTACTTGAAAACAGAAGTTAGTGGATGTGATTTGACCGTTCACTCTCTAGTTTGCATCTGTGATTTGGAAAAACAATCATGCCTTAAACCGTCTTCATTAGGGGCTAACCCTCAATTTATAGTCATCAACGACTGACTGCCTACTCACTAACCATCATGAACCATCATTTCAACTCTCTTCCTCAACTCGACCGAAAGAACGCAAAGTATAAAGCAGACGTAACTTGACCATCTGCTCTCCAATTCTTGCACCTGACTTAAGGGAAAATGCACAACTCAAAGTGGAAGTAGTTCGACCATCCTCTCCTCTGTTCGAGCTCAAAGCTTGCCAGAACACTAATCTTACTCCTTAGGCTTGGCAGAAGCGAAATTCAAATGAACATGGATGCGATATAACCGTCCATAAGCTAAATCTCATCCTTCATTGAAGGCAGATAAAGGGAAAGTAATCGGGATCCCACCGATCACTCGCTAAGTGAAACCCCGAGCTCAGGGACAACCCATCACACTGCAGCCAAAAAGAATTGACACGTGACAATCCTCTAACTAAATCTGGCCCCAGAGTGCAAGTTGGGGCATAAACTTACGGACGTGGGCTCGAGGAGGGTGGATCCGTCCACCTAACGAATTTGCCCATGTTCATCCTATGCCCGAGGAGGATGGATCCGTCCTTTTAACGACCTGGGATTTTGTATTTACAAGCTCAAGGAGGGTGGATCCGTCCATCTAACGACTTTGCTTGCCTACTCAGGGTGGGTGTGATATGACCGTCTATGTACCCGATCGACTTCTTATTCCTAGAGTGGGAACGAAATCCTAAAGCATAAACAGATGTGACTGGCCATCTGTCGGCCAACTCCAGATTCCCGGAGAGCAAACTGGAGTATAAACGTAAGCATAAATGGATGTGACTGACCCCCCATCAACTAACTCTGGTCCTGAGAGCGTGGGCCGCAGTTTAAACGTCGAATGGGTGTGACTGACCACCATCAACCAACTCTAGATTGCTGGAGTGTGAGCTAGAGTATAAGCATCAAAATGGGTGTGATCGACTACCCATAAAACAAATTAAGCCCCTAGAGTGTGGACATAATCCTAAAATGCCATATGGGTGTGAATGACCACCCATCATCTAACTCCAGATTCCCAAAGTGCGAACTAGAGTATATCCATCAACTAACTCTGGTCCCAAGAGTGCAGACTGGAGTATCAACACCAAATGGGTGTGACTGACCATCCATCAACTAACTCCAGATTCCCAGAGTGCGAACTGTGGTATGAACATCAACTAACTCCACATTCCCAGAGTGCGAACTGGAGTATAAACATCAACTCCAGATTCTCAGAGTGCGAACTGGAGTATAACCATCAACTTACTCTATGTCCTCAGAGTGGGGAATGGAGTATAAACATCAACTAACTCTAAGTCCCTAGAGTGTGGACTGGAGTATAAACATCAACTGCGTGCGAATGACTACCCATCAACTAACTTTCATTCCGAGAGCATGGAGTGGAGTATAAACACCAAATGGGAATGACTAACAACCCATCAACCAACTCCAATCCTCAAATCATGGTTTGGAATATAAATACCAGAAGGGATGCGATTCGACTCCCCTTCTATCAACTCTGATTCCTTAGAAAGTTCTGTAGTACAAAAGACGGATGTGGTTCGACTGTCTGCTTTCTAACACATCCTCTGATATGGGGGCACACTTATCACAAAAAATCGAATGCGGTCTGACCATCTAACACTAAGCGGGAATGACATGACCGTCCATGCATCAACTCTTGCCCCCGGCACAGGACCCATAACATAATTTTATAGGGATCCACTCTAACCCTACAAGACAAAATTTCTTCCTTGATTCGACAGGGAGATGCAGATTCGCAAAATGGACCTAGCTGAACATCCTATTCTAAAATGGATGTGACTATCCATCCTATCGCAAATGAACGTGACATGACATTCATCCGTTAACTCTCGCCCATGATCCAACGGGTTTTGCATGCAACATGGACGGATGTGACCGAACCATCTGCCAATCAATTCCTTCCTACAGTTCAGTAAGAGAAGCATCAAATTAAAGCTGTTGTAATGTGATCGACCATACCTCGACTTTTGCCTTTGACTGGGGGCAGAGGAATTGACCGAGGAAAACGCAGTCCGGTCATTTTCTACAAAAAAAATCATAGTCCTCAGAGTGTGGACAGGATATAAACATCAAATAGATGTGATAAATGGGTCTTCAACTGACTCTAATCCCCAGAGCGCGACTACGAGCATAGAAAAATGAACGAATGTGATTCGACCATTTATTCACCAACTCTGACCTAAAGTCAGTGGTAGGAGTATAAACTCACTACAGATGCAATTAGACCGTCCACAAACTAACTCTGCTAACCTAATATGGGGGCAGAAGAACAAATCATTGAAAGAAGAGAAATGTGACTTGCTACATCACCAGCTTAGCGTCCTTTACAACTTAAGGCAATGACTACAAGGAGGCCTTAATGTTAACCAATCAGAATGACGCCCGAAGTTACGTCCAACCAATTATATCATACCGCCGGATCGATGAGAAATATTGACCTCTGCCTTTCATATCATACCAATTGATCGATAGGCAATGAGGTCCGAGCATTCTACATCGTGTCGCTGAATCGATGGTCAATATCGATCCTCTTCGACTACAAATCGATGTGACCCGAGCGTTCATCGAATACCTTCGACCACCTGAGCATGGATAGAACCATGAATGACTGTGACTTGACCACTCATCCTCCATCACCTTCCTTAGATCCGTCAGGAAGAGCATTAGAACTGATGAGCATGACCAGACTGCATTTGAGCTGACTTTATCCCAAGATCTGACGAGAGAACATAAATCGAAATGGACATGATTGATCGCCCAACGCCAAATGAATGCAACGTGACCATTCATTCATTGACTCTTACCATGGTTCGACTAAAAGTGCAATTCATACTAAGTGCAACCCAAATGTTCGCACACCGATTCTTGCCCTGGATTTGATAAGGGAAGCATCAATCCTGCATTGGATCCGACCAGAAGATTCACTCTTCAGTTTCTTCCTAGAGTATGGCGATATAAGCAGCAAAGTCAATGTCATTGACCGTCCATAACTTAGCTCATGTTTGAATGTCGGTGAGGCAATGAAGTATTCTGCCTAGAGGAAGGAACTAAGACACAATGCAAGATAAAGCACGACTCAGCCTTCCATCGGTTAACTCGATCCCATGGTTTAGCGGGATAGAATGAGAAATTGGAATGGACATTATCTACCTTGCCATTTATCGAGATATTCCCTAGACTTGGGGGCATGCGCATGAAATAAGATGAATGTAATTTGATTGTTCATCAAACAACTCTGGCTCTTACAGCTTGGACTATAGTATAAACACAGCAGAAGCTAGGCTCAATCATTCTCATAATACGTCAATCAACCCAAGACTGGGGGCAAGATTTTGATCATCTAAGAGCTGGATACGACTACTCAATCCTATAGCTCATCTCTAGTATTTATAACAACTTGAAGTTATGACTGAAAGGACGATTAAAGATAGAATCATCAGATCGACGACCAGACTATGGGCAACTGATCATCATTCTGACCCTTCCGATGAGCAATGGATCGCGAATACATTGAACGGAAAATGCATTGCTTGGAAACACAAGTAGATTCAAACTCATAGCTGGAGCCAGCTATGTAGCAGCATGCAATACAGAACTAAACTCTACCAAGCCTTTGATTCAACATGCCTATAAGGCTAATCATTAACCATTGCAAATAAGCACATGAAGTGCCTATAATCCATCATGAGTACTAAAGATCAGATCACAACTCAGCACAATGATGATAAAATAGTTAAGTGTTTTACTTCAGGTGAATCTTGATGTGTTCGTTTGGACTCGATCTCATATATATATGTATATGTATACATATATATATATGGACTTTCATCAACCATTGAGATCCCCTGAACTGAATGTCTCGGTAGATAAAAACAAAGCGACATGGATCTAGAAAGATCTGCTGCACTTAAAGATGAGGCAAATTTGCTGAAACAAATAAGATTATCCATGATGTCCTCTACCCAAAATGAGTATCCAATCCTTTACTTATGAGAGAAACAAACTGAGAGTGGCGGACGTACGCCGACTACTCAGATTTTCATGAGGCATGGCAAAGCATAGCTTTCAATTTCTAATGATCAACGAACTAATGGACTCGACCATCAAACGACCACATCGATGATTTGGCAAAGATATTCAGTGCTCTCCAACAACTGCAGAATGTAACTTGATCCTTCGAAATGCTCTTTTAGTGTTGTATAAGAAGAATTCTCGAGTTCCATCATCAATTCTCGTAGGATTGAGGCTAATGTTAGAAAATTATGAAGATTAGAGTCATTCGTGTACCGAGGAAACCAAGCAGGTACAGAACTTAAGTCAAAAGATTACCTTCCTAAGCTGATTCCACTCTAGGATCATCTACAAATGTATTATCTTCTTCAACCTAACTAAGAGAGGGAAGAGAAATTTTGAATGAACTAACAACTACATTGATGCAATTCTAGCTCTGATAGATCACTTAGAGAGACCTCCCATTTTACCCAAGCCATTGGATCGTGAAAATCTATACTATAATTGGGTCGTGTCAACACATGCCATAAGCATCGCAATGCTATGTGAAGAGAAACTAATCCAAAGACCAGTATACGGTGAAGGCTAGCTATTGACAAGCTCACCCTATTAACATCTATATAAACCAGCCGCTACTATAGGTCCAATAACAACCATAGATGTCTGAAAAGTTACTCAAATGAAGTATTGAGCTAAGCTAATCTAATCTAATATCACTTATCTCATTCGAAGAGCTATCCTTGGCGAAACAATTAGCATACTTCATATCTAAATTCACTACTTTAGATGACTATATGAAGAGCAGTGGAGAACTGTCCAACCGATGGAGAATGTACACAGATGGAACCTTCAATAATCAGTTTTCTAGCATCGAAGTTGCGTTAATGAATCCCGAGGGACGATTGATCCGCTACACCCTGAAACTCAACTTCACAGCAACAAATAATGAAACAAAGTATGAAGCCTTGGCCACTACGCTCAAACTTACAAGAAAACTAGGAGTGGAAACTTTACATATCTTATGTGACTTCTGATTAGTCATATGCTAAGGCAGCGAGGATTATCCTAGGAGGCAAAGTTTTGTTCCTCACCTTAGCTGGATCCAAAAGCTACTAGTCGACTTTGAGAACTACACAATTACAAACATCTTAAGAGAACAAAATGAAAAAGCCAAGTCACTGACCAAGCTAGTCAGTTCTAGGAATGCCCGGTAAAAAGACTCTGTCCCAGTTGGAATACTTGTTATTCCAAGCATTAACATATGAAAATCAACTAGATCTTAGAGATGGATCTAGGAAAGGAGTCATGGATGACTCCTATCAAAGATTATCCAAAATTGGGGATTCTTCTTGTAACGACCCATAAATTTTGATAAATAAATTGGTTAATTTAATTAGATCTTTGTAGTTATATTTAGAAAGAAATAATTTTTTTTATAATTTATAATGAAGCAAATGTTACAAATGAAATGTAGCAATGGTAATTAAAATTAATTATTGACAATTGGAGTGAAATCCCAATAAAGAAATAGTGTTAATTGTTTCACTTGGGCATAAAATTTAAAATAAGTAAACAAAAGCAAGCATTTAATTAACCAATGCAATAATATATTGATTAATAGTAACTAAATGTAAATGAAGGTAGTAAAGTTAATGCCAGTTGATAAATAACTAATTTAGTGCAATCCCAATTTAATTGAAACAATGGCACAGTCATAATTGATTGTATTTAGTAAATTGGAAATAAATTTCAATAAATATAATTAAATAGTATGTTAATGATGATTGAATGAAATTTGTATGATGTAAAAAGTTGTAACAATTGTTTGGGAATAATAACTCATAAGTGTGATTGAAAGTAAATGGTAACAAATATTTTATGTTACCTATTTATTTAGCCTGTCAATTTAAATGTGGTAAAAATTGCAATAAACCTAAATTAAATATTTTGTTAATGTGAATTTAGTTAATAATGGAAAATAACATTTACTTTATTCATAATATGACAATTGGTTGAATAAAAGTAATGGAAATTCAAGATTTATTAATTTATTGGAATTTAAATTTAATAATTGAATTAATTGCAAATAAATGGAATTTAAAATTTAATGTGAAATCAATTACAGTTTGACTTAAATTGTGCAGTTAGGGTAGATTTGATTTGTCACTGAAGATTGTTAATTCAACAAGAAGTAACCAATGTAAACTTTATCCATAATATGGCAATTGATTTAATGAAAACAATTGAAATTCATGTTTGATTAATTTATTGGATTTTGAGCTGTAATAAATGGATTATTGAAATTAAATGAAATAAAATATTACGTTAATGGGAATTAATATGAAATAAGACATACATTAATGAAATGTAATATAAATCAATATTAATTATACCCATAAGGTGTCAATTTATTAAATAGCAAGATTTTAAATCAAATCAAGGGATTTATTGGAATTTCAATTGATAATTAATGAATTTATTAAAATTGAAATTAATTACGGTAATGGGTAAATCAATTAACATTGAATTGATACCTAAGCTGTCTAAATTATTGTAAATGATTAAGAAATTTAACAATGATAGGAATTGTCAATTATAGAATTGAAATTTAAGATTTGATTTAATTAATTAATTATAAATTTATTTAATTAATGTAAAAATAGAAATTTTGGCCACTGCTCGGATTTCGACGAAACCAGTTTCATCGGATCCGTAACGATGAATTATTATAGGATTTCATGTTTCGTAGCGATCGGACTTGTCGTTTGATCGTACGGACTCGAAATACCCAAAAATCAATAAAATTGAAATCAATTTGAAATAACTTGATTTTGGCATAACTTCTTCATACGATGGAATTTGGATCTGAAACCTGTTCCATTGATTTTAAAATATTTAAAACATCTATTTTGATATATGGGTTGACCCAATTTCGTTCCGGAATCAGAACGGGCTTTTCGGGCCATTTTATCGTTGAACGCTATATCCAATCGCTCCGATCCATTCTAATTTCAAATTGCCTATATATACCCTGTTATAAACCCTAGCCTGTTTCTTATGTCATTATTTTATACATACAATTATATTTGCTTCTCCTTTTTCAATGGCAGACAGAACCCTAAAATCCAATGACAATTTCAAAATAAAATTCAACTTCAAAATTTCAAACTCTACAAACTATATCGAATTATATATGGATTTGAAGCTCTCGACGAGCGCGGGTCAAATATATGATTTGTTTTTCAATTTGGGTTTCAGTGTGGTCGAAAATCGATGATCTATCCATGGCCGTTCATCACGCCGCGATCAAACTTCTCCGATCGTCGAATCGATTTGTGGGTTTTGTCGAGAGTCCTGTGCGCAGTTCATCGTTGTTGGTTGTTCGCTGAGTTGACGGCTAGATTGAGCGCTAAAATTGGATTAGGGCTTCGATAGGGGGCGGCAGTACGGTGAACTCCGGCAACCGGAGGAGACGCCGCGGCCATTAGTGCGTGCTGCTCACCTAGGGCAGGTCGATGGTGGTGATCGGTATTGCAAGGGAGGTCAGAGGCGCTCGCAAATCGTGGTCAACGGCGACGTGTTTTGGGTGCGTGCATGCCTGATGGTTCGAACAGTTTGGGACTGAAGATTGTTGTAACGTGAGCTGGCGTGTGCTGTAAGTTGCATGCATGTTTTTTGTTTTTTTTTGTTTTTTAGGGTTGGTTGTGTTTGCTTGTTTAAATTTTATTTCAACTGCATTTATCAACATAACTTTCACACATGAGGTCGGTTTTACACGCGGTTTTCTCCACTAGGTTCGTATTGAAATTTCAGACATTTTGGCGCTCGTTTGGACGGATTCTGAGGCTGGTCAAATTTTGGGTTTAAATTGGATTTAAATTCAATTTAAATTCAAAAGGTGAGTGTTTTAACCCACTCACAACTTTCAAAATTTCTTATGTGTGTTAAATTAATTTTTGATGTGATTAAAAATTTATTTATAATTGTTTGGCATATTTTAATCATTATCCCGGTTAAATTGAATTTATTGAATCAAATTGCTATTAAATTTATTATTGCATATAAACTGCCAGTTAAATAGTTGTTTAATTTATTATTGAATATAAACTACCAGTAAATACTTGTTGTTTATTATCTGTTATATATTGATGTTATTGTTTGAATTGGACGATAATTGTGATAAATGGTTGATGATCGATATTGGATGAATAGATGTTTTATTTTATATTGTTATAAACTGCAAGTTGTTATGCATTTTTATTTCATTCGGGATTGCGGTTTGAAATGATATATAACCGTATTTTTATTTTAAATTACGGATTAAAATGATAAATATCCGTATCACTTGACTATATGGTAGAAAATAATATACAGACACCGTGGTCTATATATAAAAATATTTTGAAATGATTTTCTATGGTTTTGTAAAAAAATTTATGGTTTTATAAGATACTGATTTGGATATTTTATAAATTTTGTTTTACATATAGTTAAATTCTTGGTTTTAAGCTATGTATAAAATTGGTTTAAAGTATAATAGAAGTTTAATAATAAAGTTTGATTTTATTAAGATATAATATGTTAAGTATTTATTTAAATTATATATCTAGAGTTTATAATAACTTAAATGAGAATAAGGTGGGAAGATAAATATGAAACTGATTTGAAATTTAATAAAATTGAGATTTTAAAGGTATGATTTTATAACTAGATTTTGGTTTAAGATGAATTGAACAAATATTTCAAGTATAAATAAATTGAAGGAAATATTTAGTAATTTGAGTTTTATTTAAATGATAATGGATTTATTATGCAAGTATTTCAAAACTAAATAATAGAACATTGAATTGTTAAATCGTAAATTCAAACCTTAGTTTTGAAATTGTTTAATACTCAAAGTTTGAAATATATTGAATTTGAAATGGTATTGAAACTGAAAGTGAGTTTAAAGTTATAAATTGAGATTTAATTTAAAGTGAATAAAATTGTGAAGTCGAGGAAATTATTTTACTTTATAAAGTAATTTTAAGTTCAAACTATTTTATTTAATATACTGTTTGAATTTCTAAACCATTTAAGTTTTGGAAGTTATGTTTTAGAAGCTATGAAATTTGAAGTATTATGTTTTGAAAGTGTTATAATTTCAAATTGGTTTCGAAGTGTATAAATTTGGAAGTGCTATGATTTTGGAAAAGGGATATATTTGAAATAAAAATGATATTATATTGGTTTGGGTTTTTATAAAAATTATATCATATTGATTTGGTTTTTGAAGTGGAAATTATATCGTATTTATATGGTTTTGAATGGATATTATATTTTGGTTTTGAAGTATAAACTATTTTGAAAAGACTGCGGTGTTATAATAACGTTTGGTTGTTAAAGAGAATGGGATCGGAAGTTGTCATATTGTCTGCCAACTCCAAAAACCACTTTAACAACCGTGTACGCGGTGGAGATTCAAGAATGAAGTAGGATGGTGGCGACGTTCCTTTGAGGTGTATACGTGGACCCGACTCCCATGAGTTGGCATAAGGTGGCTAAAATAGGAGCGATTCCGGGCCAGTGAGGTAGCTCCTCTTATCGGACACACTCCTTCAATATTATATTCTGACTTGGAGATTCATTTGGCGGCCACTTTTAATTTTTGATATTGGGGTTGTGGCTCGAGGTGGGCGGTAACTGCACGCTTGCGTCACCATTAGTCCAGATAGTAATTGGTATGTCTACCCTGGTAATGCCTTGCGTGCCGTGTCACCTACCCTAGCGATCCTTTTACGAGTTTGGTTTTTTCCCGTAGCTCGTGTGGTATCCTCTGGTGGCTTCCCGATCAGGAGGAACCGTGATACTGGATGGACTACTGGGACTATTATATGATAAGGGCTATATGGGTAGCCCCTTAACGCTATTTAAAAGTAAGTTTATTTTACTACAAACATTATTATAATAGCGAAATATTACTGCATAGTAAATAGTTTAACGGATCCTTAGGAGATGTGAATCCCGAGCATCACTTAAGTTACTGCACTCACGTTTGACAATGGATAGGAGATGTCAAATCCCGTAAACATCTCCGACGCCGTTCCACTCATATTTTTTTACCGTTGATTTAACTTACCTAAGATCTTTTAGTTCTGACTTGAGTGTTTTGTCTTTTGAATTCGCTCGGGTCAGTATGAGCATTTTAGGGTTTGAAGGTCTTATTTCTGGAGGACGAAGACGAAGATGGTAATACTATTATTTAGTATACTATTCCACTACATTCATATTGCTCCGCTGCATTTTATTATTCTCTGGTATGTGAAACTCTAATATGTATTGTTTGTAAACAACTTCATGAACTGTTTATTTGGTTATTATATTTTATCGTTCCGCTGTAAGATTCTATTTTGGTTTTTTTTGTTTTTTCTTATTTACCCCATAACAATCCGCCCTTCCGTATGGTTTAAATCTGACGTGTGTGGTTGATCGTCGATTTAAAGCGTGCAAGAAGGCGGGATGTTACATTTGGTATCAGAGCTTTGGTTTAGCGATAAACCTTAGCTTTGTGGGGTCTGACTCTTTATTAATAGGGTAGTAATACCCTATAATGAATCGCTGAGTGTATATATATGAGACAGCGTATTTGTTAGTGGTATAAAAAGGTTTTAATATTGTGTTAATTTGTTCTGTTTTTTATTTATAAATTCTGGCTGGTGCATGGGACGCTATGACACCAATAGGAATTTCTAAACACTTAATAGGACAGACGGACACAATATTTATTTTGATTATAGGTGAATGAAATAATTTTTCCTATTATATTTTCCATATATAAAATTAAATTTTAAAGGGGTTATATTGGTTGTTAGATAGTGAAAATTTATAAATGTTGGTTGGAAGTAAGATCTAAAATAAAACAAACGAAAATAGGAAATTTTAGAACTTAAGTTCCGGGGTTTTGAAAATTTCTTTCGAATGATTTTGGAATATAATAATAATATCGTTAGAAGCATTTTATGATATAAATATTTCGGTATACTTTGAAAGAATTGTTTTAAAGAAATTTTGGAAAGAAATAAGCTATGTACTCCTCACTCTGTCGTTGGAAAATAATTTCGGTGATGAGTGCACGCATCATCGACATTCATTTTCGAGTTTTTAAGTGGAAAGCCCACTGTAGTATTTTTACTATAGATTTATTTTGATAAGCAAATATAAAATTTAAATTGTTATAAATATAACTAAATATATAAGTTGTAAGTATATATATTTATCTATTATTTTAAAATGGTTTAGAATTTGACCCGGTATTTAGTTCTAAATTTTCCATTAATTAATAGTTTCAATTGCCTTAGTGAAATGGAATTTAACTAATAATTGAAACCTCTAAATGAAATTACAAGCATTGAATATTAATTTAATTTAAAGAAAGAAGATAAACTTGTATAATTTTCAATTACATCCTTAAAAGCATATGTGTAACTTACCAAATATTAAAAGTTCTAATGTTTAATAAAAAATTGTAATGCGTGTTATACAAGTAATAAACTTGAGGTAATATGAAAGTATTTAATAAAATTCTTTTATAAATAAGAATTTGATGTTGTAATTGTTGTAAACGTAAGTTATAAGTGAAATGTTACTGAAATGATGGTAATAGGAAGTAAGTATTGTAAGTGTAAGATTATAAACTTATGTAAATGAATTTGTCAGTAGTGGATAGAAATAAATGAAAACTGTAAGAAATAAAGTGTGAATTAAAAAGATTATAAACGGAAGTTAATGAAATTTCCATGCCAAGTGAATGAATTAAGCATGAGTATTATTAATAAATGAATGTAAATAAATGAAATCAAGTAATGAATGAATATATAATACAATAAAAAGAGAATTGACATGATGTGAATAAATTTAAATGAAGATAAGTATTATATGAAAGAAAGGAAATCAAACAACAAAGGTCATGAAATGAAATAGAAAAATTAACTTGAATTATTGTTTGGAATTGTTGTTTGTTTAGTTTATGGTTGTTTGGACAAGGGAAATTTGAAATTGCTTAGATGTATAAATAATCTATCGAGTTTTATCCAAGACTATTGAGTAAATAGAATGCTTTATAGTTATTTGTCATTCTATGTGATTTAAAGTGTCTTAACCCGAACCAACCAATTGTTTTGTTTTGATTGAATGGTCGATTGGTATATGATGTGTATGCTGTTGGTTGCGAATGATTGTTGTTTATATTGATTTATTTTTTATGGTTGAAACAACTTTAAACATTTCATTTTATATAATTATTAACTCTTTTGGATTATATAATTGAAATACAAGTTATGGAAGCAATTGCTACTGCTTTTGGTTTCATAATTAAGCGTTAATTGCCCGACAAATAGGTACGTTCTCGGATTACGGTTTTATAGCGTTATTATATTATTTTTTCCCGTGTTGGGATATATATTATTTTGGAAAATACATGTTATATATTGTTATATTTGATATTATATTTTCTCCCGAGCCTCTCCGTACAAAGGAGAATCTACCAAAATTTTCCGCAAATTTTGGACTTAGAAAATATTTTCCAAACTTTATTAATTTGAGTATAAAAAGATATAATGGTTATAAATTGGTATATTTTATCTAAATTAATTAATTTTGTAAATTTATTTGTTTATAAATTTAATATTTTAAGTAAGATATATTGATTTCTTAATTCTTCTTTTCCCTTCTTTTTCCTTTTCGGGGACGAAAAGTTTTGAGTGGAGGAGAGTGTAACGACCGGTAAATTTTGATAAATAAATTGGTTAATTTAATTAGATCTTCATAATTAAATTTAGAAAGAAATAGAAAAAAATTGTACTTTATAATGAAGCAAATGTTAAAAATGAAATGTAGCAATGGTAATTAAAATTAGTTATTGACAATTGGAGTGAAATCCCAATAAAGAAATAGTGTTAGTTGTTGCACTTGGGTATAAAATTTAAAATAAGTAAATAAAAGTAAGCATTTAATTAATCAATGCAATAATATATTGATTAATAGTAACTGAATGTAAATTAAGGCAGTAATGTTAATGCCAGTTGATAAATAACTAATTTAGTGCAATCCCAATTTAATTGAAACAATGGTAAGGTTATAATTGATTATATTTAGTTAATTGGAAATAAATTTCAATAAATATAATTAAATAGTATGTTAATGATGATTGAATGAAATTTGTGTCAAGTAAAAATTTGTAACAATTGTTTGGGAATAATAATTCATAAGTGTGATTGAAAGTAAATGGTAACAAATATTTTATGTTACCTATTTATTTAGCCTGTTAATTTAAATGTGGTAAAAATTGCAATAAATCTAAATTAAATATTTTGTTAATGTGAATTTAGTTAATAATGGAAAATAATATTTACTTTATTCATAATATGACAATTGGTTGAATAAAAGGAATGGAAATTCGAGATTTATTAATTTATTGGAATTTAAATTTAGTAATTGAATCAATTGCAAATAAATGGAATTTAAAATTTAATGTGAAATCCATAGCAGTTAATTGACTTAAATTGTGCAGTCAGGGTAGATTTGATTTGTCACTGAAGATTGTTAATTCAACAAGAAGTAACCAATGTAAACTTAATCCATAATCTGACAATTGATTTAATGAAACAATTGAAATTAATGTTTGATTAATTTATAGGATTTTGAGTTGTAATAAATGGACTATTGATATTAAATGAAATAAAATATTACGTTAATGGAAATTAATATGAAATGAGACATACATTAATGAAATGTAATATAAATCAATGTTAATTATACCCATAAGGTGTCAATTTATTGAATAGCAAGATTTTAAATCAAATCAAGGGATTTATTGGAATTTCAATTGATAATTAATGAATTTATTAAATTGAAATTAATTACGGTAATGGGTAAATCAATTAACGTTGAATTGATATCTAAGCTGTCTAAATTTTTGTAAATGATTATGAAATTTGAAAATGATAGGAATTGTCAATTATAGAATTGAAATTTAAGATTTTTTTTAATTCGTTAATTATAAATTTATTTAATTAATGTAAAAATAGCCATTTTGGCCACTGGCTCGGATTTCGACAAAACCGATGAACTCGGATCCGTAACGGTGAATTATTGTAGGAATTTAAGTTTCGTAGCGATCGGACTTGTCGTTTGATCTTATGGATTCGAAACGCCTAAAAACCAATAAAATTGAAATCAATTGAAATCAATTTGAAATAACTTGATTTTAGCATAACTTCTTCATACGATGGAATTTGGATCTGAAACTGTTCCATTGATTTTAAAATATCTTAAAACATCTATTTTGATATATGGGTTGAGCCAATTTTGTTTCGGAGTCAGAATGGACTTTTCGTGCCATTTTATCGTTGAACATGTATATCCAATCAATCTGATCCATTCTAATTTCATATTACCTATATATACCCTGTTATAAACCCTAGCCTATTTCTTACGTCATTGTTTTGTATGTACAATTCTATTTGCTTCTCCTTTTTCAATGGCAGACAGAACCCTAAAATCCAATGGCAATTTCAAAATAAAATTCAACTTCAAAATTTCAAACTCCACAACTATATCGAATTATATATGGATTTGAAGCTCTCGACGAGCGCAAGTCAAATATATGATTTGTTTTTCAATCTGAATTTCGATGTGGCCGGAAATCGATGATCTATCAACGGCTGTTCATCACGCCGCGATCAAACTTGTCCGATCGTCGAATCGATTTGTGGGTTTTGTCGAGACTCCTGTGCGCAGTTCATCGATGTTGGTTGTTCGCTTAGTTGACGGCTAGATTGAGCGCTAAAATTGGATTAGGGCTTCGTTAGGGGGCGGCGGCGCGGTGAACTCTGGCAACCGGAGAAGACGTCGCGGCCATCAGTGCGTGCGGCTCGCCGAGGGCAGGTTAATGGTGGTGATCGGCATCGCAAGGAGGTTAGAGGCGCTCACAAATCATGGTCAACGGCGACGTGTTTTGGGTGCGTGTATGCCTGATGGTTCGAACAGTTTGCGCGTGTAGATTGCTGCAGCGTGAGCTGGCGCTTGCTGTAAGTTGCGTGCAAATTTTTCTTTTTTGGGGTTGGTTGTGTTTGCTTATTTAAATTTTACTTCAATTGCATTTATTAACATAACTTTCACATACGAGGTCGGTTTTACGTGCGGTTTTCTCCTCTAGGTTCGTATTGGAATTCCGGACATTTTGGCTCTAGTTTGGACGGATTCTGAGACTGGTCAAATTTAGGGTTTAAATTGGATTTAAATTCAAAAGGTGAGTGTTTTAACCCACTCACAACTTTCAAAACTTTTATGTGCATTAAATTAATTTTTGATGTGATTAAAGATTTGTTTATGATTGTTTGGCATATTTTAATCATCATCCCAGTTAAATTGAATTTATTGAATCAAATTGTTATTAAATTTATTATTGCATATAAACTGCCAGTTAAATAGTTGTTTAATTTATTATTGCATATAAACTGCCAGTTAAATAGTTGTTTAATTTATTATTGAACATAAACTGCCAATAAATACTTGTTGTTTATTATCTGTTATATATTGATTTTATTGTTTGAATTGGACGATGATTATGATAAATGGTTGATGATTGATATTAGATGAACAGATGTTGTATTTTATATTGTTATAAACTGCAAGTTGTTAGGCATTTTTATTTCATTCGGGATTGCAGTTTGAAATGATATATAACCGTATTTTTATTTTTAAATTACGAATTGAAATAATAAATATTCGTATCACTTGACCATAGGGTAGAAAATTATATACATACACCGTGGTCTATATATTAAAATATTTTGAAATGATTTTCTATGGTTTGGTAAAGAAATATATGGTTTTATAAGATATTGATTTGGATATTTTATAAATGTTATTTTATATATAGTTCAATTCTTGATTTTGAGCTATGTATAAAATTTGTTTAATAAAATATAAAATTGATTTGAAATTTGATAAAATTGAGATTTTAAAGGCACGATTTTATAACTGGATTTTGTTTTAAGATGAATTAAATGAATATATCAAATACAAATAAATTGAAGGAAATATTTAGTTATTTTTAATTTGACTTTTACTTAAATGATAATTGATTTATTAAGAAAATATTTCAAAACTAAATAATAGAACATTGAATCGTAAATTCCAACCTTAGTTTTGAAATTTTTTAATACTCAAAGTTTGAAATATATTGAAATTGAAATGGTATTGAAACTGAAAGTGAGTTGAAAGTTATAAATTGAGATTTAATTTAAAGTGAATAAAGTTATGAAGTCGAAGAAATTATTTTACTTTATAAAGTAATTTTAAGTTCAAACTATTTTATTTTATATACTGTTTGAATATCTAAACCATTTAAGTTTTGGAAGTTATGTTTTAGAAGCTATGAAATTCAAAGTATTATGTTTTGAAAGTGTTATAATTTCAAATGTTTGGTTTCGAAGTGTATAAATTTGAAAGTGCTATGATTTTGGAAAAGGGATATATTTGAAATAAAAATGATATTATATTGATTTGGGTTTTAATAAAAATTATATCATATTGATTTGGTTTTGAAGTGGAAATTATATCGTATTTATATGGTTTTGAATGGATATTATATTCCGGTTTTGAAGTATAAACTATTTTGAAAAGACCGCAGTGTTATAATAACGTTTGGTTGTTAAAGAGATCGGGATCGGAAGTTGTCATACCCTCTGCCACCACCGGAAACCACTTTAACAACCGCGTACGCGGTGGAGATTCCGGAATGTAGTAGGATGGTGGCTGTGTTCCTTTGAGGTATATACATGGACCCGACTCCCGTGATTGGCATAAGGTGGCTAAAACAGGAGTGATTCCGGGCCAGTGAGGTATCTCCTCTTATCGGACACATTCCTTCGATATTATATTCTGACTTGGAGATTCATTTGGCGGTCGCTTTTAATTTTTGATTTTGGGGGTGTGGCTCGAAGTGGGCGGTAGGTGCGTGCTATGCGTCACCACCTTCCGGATAGTAGTTGGTATATCTACCCTGGCATTGGCTTGTGTGCTGTGTTACCTACCCTAGCGAGCCTTGTACGAGTTTGGTTCTCTCCCGTAGCCCGTGTGGTATCCTCTGGTGGCTTCCCGATCAAGAGGTGGACTACTGGGACTATTATGTGGTAAGGGCTATATGGGTAACCCCTTAATGCTATTTAAAAGTAAGTTTATTTTACTATAGATATTATTATAATAGCGAAATATTAGTACATAGTAAATAGTTTAACGGATCCTTAGGAGATGTGAATCCCAAGCATCTCTTAAGTTACTGCACTCACGTCTGACACCGGATAGGAGATTTCAAATCCCGTAAACATCTCCGACGTCGTTCCACTCATTTTTTTTTACCGTTGATTTAACTTACGTAAGATCTTTTAGTTCTGACTCAAGTGTTTTGTCTTTTCAATTCGCTCGGGTCAGTCTGAGCATTTCAGGGTTTGAAGATCTTATTTTTGGAGGACGAAGGCAAAGATTGTAATACTATTATTTATTATACTATTCCACTGCATTCATATTGCTCCGCTGCATTTTATTATTCTCTGGTATGTGAAACTCTGATATGTATTGTATAAGTATAATCAAATGTTTTCCAAACAGCTTCATGAACTGTTTATTTGATTATTATATTTTATTGTTCTGCTGCAAGATTCTATTTTGTTTTTTTTCTGCTTTTTCTTATTTACCCCATAACAATCCGCTCTTCTGTATGGTTTAAGTCTGACTTGTGTGGTTGATCGTCGATTTAAAGCATGCACAAAGGCGGGATGTTACACTTCTTGAATAAAGGAACAAGAAATGGCATATCCTCTATGAAGCGTCACTGCATTATTATGTCTAGATCGTTCAACTCCATCGATACAAAGCATTACTCTTGTATCCATCAATCCAAGACCCAATATTACGTATCCACCGATACAAAGCAAACATTCCAACATCTTAGATCGATCCAGGAGAGGATCAACACAAAGGAAGGACTTAAAACAACCATCTAATGTTGTTACAACTCAAATTTCACATCGATCTAGGAGAGGATCGATACAAAACTCAATCAAAAAAAAAACTAAAGAACTTGATATTGACCCACAAATGTGCAAACATAAACAGGATTCTGGTTAACATATGTGCATGTATGCCAAACTAACATTCAATTTTCAAAGTTAACAGGAATTGAATGCTTCCTTGTGATGATTAGAACGATGAACAACAAATCGCTAGCGCTCAAAACTCTGTTACGACACAACACTTCATGTTCATTGACAATCAACAGTTTGACATCCACATCACTGAAGAATAATCAAAGGTTACATCTTCTAATGAAAAGAACAAAACTACTTGGCGAATCGGATAGGACTTTTTCAAAATGAAGGATGCAGCTTTTCAAAACACGTCATGTTCACACATGACGTACTTTGGGGAGCAAATGTCATCCCGACTTTTGGTAAGGCCATGACGCCAAGAACTTGACTAGAAACCAAGGATAGATCGTCCTGAAGATCGTTTATACATAGGTCTACTATGGATACCGGTAAATTTTTTCCAAGTTCGGATCGAGCTACAATTGTTGTAATAGGACCAACAAGGCTATGAAAGCCAACGTTCCAAATTTCAAGTCAATCGGAGTTCGTATGCTCAAGATATTGATCGATAAAGGTTTAGAAATCCAACTCTATTCGTATCCATCCAATTTCTTATCCATTCACCAAGAAACATTCAGTTCGTATCCATCACCCACTAACTTCCTTCGTATCCATCAAAATGAAGCTACTTTGTATCCATCATGTTAACAACATTTTGTATCCATTAACCAATATCCATTTCATATCGATCCCCCTCCATCCATCTCATATCGATCTCTCACCATTGATATGAACATCAACAACCACCGATTGATACGAAGAAGGCAACATGAAGCATTTATACGAAGGCGGCCTCCAACCATCGATACAAAGTAGCATGCAAGCATCGATACAAATAGAGTCATGCAGGAACGAAGAAAAATAGTATCGATACGAAGACAACAATGTCATACAAATCCAAACTCACATGGATCATAACTCGAGATCTACAATTCCAAATGCCACCAAATTTTCACAGGAGCTTGCCTACATCGTCAGGAATGTACCAGATAAATATCAGCCAAAAATGATCAATTCTTGATCGATACAAATTCCATTCGTATTGCTCCCAGATCGAGTCGAAACCGCCTGAACTTGATCCCGTGGGCCCACCCACGTGAGAGAGGAAGTCCGCCGAGATCTGGACGAGATATTTTCAGCCTACGTCTATAAATAGCAGCCATATGCATCCAGAAAACGGACTTTTGGGCTTCTCTATGTTGATACTTTGCCGAAACCATTATCAAATTTCAGTTCTACTATTGTAATCTCTTGCAAACAGCGAGTGAAATTTAATAAACATCAGTAATGTCATAGTGGACGTAGGCAATATGTCGAACCACTCTAAATCGTGTGTTTCTATGCATTTTATATCTGTTGATTGGTGTGTTTGTTAGATCTACCTAATTTTACATTTATTTTCTTCATTTTATCTCTTCAAACGCATCTGAAGAGTGTTGTGCCCAATTTTGGTACAAACAAGTAAGCTTTTATTTGTTGTTTTATAAAGAATTGTCATTGTATAATATTTATAAACTTAGGTCAAAATCTACAAGGTAATTCATAAAATAATTTTAATGTTGAATAAAATACTAAATGGGAAATGTGTGGGGTTTAGAAAGAGATTGGTAAACCAATCGAACTAAGTATATAAGTTATACGTAGATCATTTTATTCGCACGGTTTTTGATCTTGGATTCAAATACATAGCTTCAGGATGATTCACACTAGTCCAAAAAAGGATTTCTCACTTAATTTTTGTCAGCGAACACTTGATTCAGATTCTCGAAGTGATCTATCATAATAGTTTATGGCTACGAAAGGAGAACGGAAGTTTCTAATCGAGGAATTTGATTGGAGTATGCCATAGAGAGGTGGGGTGAGCAATACTAATTTGGAAGTATAAGACTATGAATCCGATCATGTATTCAGATCAAATATAGCATACAAATGAGTTATGTATATCATATGGGCTTAAGTATATTTGTATGCTTAGTGTGTGATTTAAGGAAGTATAAGTCTAAGCAAAATTCTAAATCTGATTGTTAGTCATTTGATAATTAAAGTATTTTTAAGCATTTGATTTTACCCTTATGAAATTTGATTGATTGATAAAATTAGTCTATTCCTATATGGAATTTGATTTGATTTGATCGGTTGTGTGATTTTATATCATAGTTTATAAAGTTTGACTTTATAAATTGATGTTTTCGAATTATTATTTATTTGGACTTAAATCCCAGTGGTTTTGAAATCATTTAAATTTTTTTTTGGAATGATTGTAAAAAGAAATAATAATAGTATAATTTGAAGTATTTGAGAAATATTATTATTTCGACGAAAATTGGAACTTTTTCCAATAGATATTTGCAAAGTGCTTTACAAATATTTTCATTTATTGCGATGAATGACTAAAATCATAGCACGATTGGGAGTTTTCCCTATTTTGGGACTCAATATGTGTATTTACTCTATTGTTTTTAGGAGGTACCCGAATACCATTAGAGACTACTGTTTTTGTTTGAAGCTATACCATGCTCAGAAGGGGGAGCATCCCCTTGTCATGTTGGATCTAGTTTTGATATACATTTTTCTGTGGGAGTTTTAAAATATATTTTTGAATATAAAACTCAAGCATTTAGTTCTAAATTTATCTTTTGAAAAGATCGGATGTGTGTTATCTTGTTACAGAATATTCTCTATATTTTATTGCATATGATTAATATGTTGCTTTTTGGTTACTTTTAACTTTATTTCATACTAGAGTTGTATGTAGATTTATATCATGCAAGTTTTAGCATGTCGGGTTGCCTCATTATTATCAGTTGCATTTTATTACCTTTGTGCATATAATTGTTACATTGTTTATGATGAGCTTATGATAGAGATAGTTAGTGTATTGCTTTTTGTCAGCTTGACTCTCTTTTACATTTTGTAAGTACAAGTAAGTAAGAGATTCCTACTTGATTTCTTGCGCGCCTATATTAGCATCAAGATAATAAGTTACTTGCAAAATATAAATAAAACGCCAAAAGATACGTAGTAAATTTAAAATTTTTAATTGGTTGATGATTTTATGCCTCATATATGGGAGGCCGCTTGGCTTTTGTTTCCTTTTGATTGGTGGAGCCCTAGTGGCGATTTATAGTTTTTTCGATTAAGCTGCGCAAAGGAGGTGCTGTCGAAATTTTCCATAATATTTGAAAATTACTTAAGTAATAAGTTAATAACTCATTTTAATTAATAAGTTATTAAAACTTAAGGGTTTAGAGAATTTTTAGGGCGAAATTCTTTTAAATGGGAGAGAATGTAACAACCTAAAATTTTGATCATTGAATTTTAAATAGTTAAATAGTTGAATTTTGGAATTTAATAACTTATATTCAAATATAGGGATTACTTAAAATTCGGATTGTTGAAGTAAATACTGATTTAATTTAATTTAATTTTATTAGTTACACAATGCCATAAAGTGAATAAGACAACAGTGATCACATAACATATGGAAAAAATCATCTATTGTCTAACATAGCCCCTGAAATCATTATGTTATTGAGATTTCATGCATGTCATTCAGACAACATTTTTAGTTATCGAAAAATTTATATTTGGCTCGGCAAATATGTTGGTTTCTCTCCAAATATGGTAAACGTTTTATTTTACCTCTTATATTTTAGCTTTTTTCAGACCATACTTTTTTGTTGTTTGATTATAGTTATCAAAAAAAATTAATTTGACTCCACAAGTATTTTGATCTCCCTTCAAACTTGATCAATATTTTACCTTTTCCCTCTCATATTTTAGTTTTGTTTTCAGATCATACTTATCTATTGTTTGAACCAGTTGTCAAAAAATTTAGTTTTTGGTCCACATTTTAAAATTTATTTTTGCTCTCCGTGTTTTACACTTTTATGGTGTTTGTCCGAAGTTGTAAAAAAATTTAGTACTCGGTCTATATTATACTTTGGTTTCCCTTTCAACGTTTTATTTTCTCTCTTCTTATTGTTTTTATTTTTCACTTTCTCTCACCAATATTCTTTCTATCTCAAAACCCAATCGAACCCCAATCTCGACGATTCGGCAGCGAAACCCTAATCTCTACGGAGGTAAGGTATACCCTAATTCTCTTATCTTTTGTTTGTAAAATTGTGATGAGAATCTGGTGATTGTTATTGGTAGTTAACAGTTGTTTTATTGTTGGGAAATTTGGCTATTGTGCTATTGCAATTGTGCTAACTACTATTATTCTTCTTCTTATTGGTTAGTCTACTCCTTACTGCTTTTGGTTTGTATTCGATGCTTTCAACTCAACTGTCCGTAGTGTCATTTTGCATTGAATACAAAATGTTTTCTACCCAAATATAATGGTTTGATTGGTTTCTACTATATTGTCCGTATTTATCATTATGGTTTTCAATTTCTTTGAAAACATGATAAACTTTGTTAATTTTTTAGTTGTAGATGGATAATCTTAGGCACATAATAACAATAAAATAAGTGCATTTTGTTTAGTTGTATATGGAAGTCGTGGATGCATGCTGATAGACGTTCACACAAATTTGAAAAGGGATTAGCAGCATTTTAAAAGTTTTCATTAGCTAATGTTAGGGATAAAAAGAATATACTATGTCCTTGTTTAAAATGTTGCAACACAGATGGATTCTCCATTTCAGTTATTAGGGACCATATTTATTTGAATGGCATTGATAAGGGTTATTAGCATTGGAAGTGTCATGAAAAACAAAACATAATTTGGATCGGAGCTTAATATTGGAGAAAAATATGAAAGTGAATATGGGAATGTCATAGTGGTATGTGGAAGGATGAGGTAGATAGGGAAGAATGTGAGGATGAACATATGTCATAAGACTCAGTTGAGTTTTTGAAGTATGTGGAGGATGGTGATAAACCATTATAACCCTAGTTTTACTAAGAAAACTAAGTTGAACGCTTTGATTCATGTTTTCAATCTGAAAACAAGGCATAACATGACTGATGGCTATTTTACAGAAATGTTATTATTGATTAGGGATTTTCTTCCAGAAGGTAATTTGGTTCCACATTCGTCGTATGAAGCTAGAAAGAGTCTTGATGCATTAGGAATGAAATACGAAAAAATTTATACTTGTCCTAATGATTGGATGTTGTATAGAGGGCAACATGCAATTGGTGCTCGCTGGCAAATTTGTCATGTTTCACGCTATAAATTGGGGAAGGATGAAAAAGAATCAACAGGTGTTCCAACTAAGATTTTATGGTACTTTCCACTAATTCCAAGACTAAAACGGATGTACCAGTCAGGAAATACATCAAGAAATCTTACATGGCATTACAATGGAAGGAAGAATGATAGAATGATGCGACATCTAGCTGATTTCCCAACTTGGGATTCAATAGACAAAAAATAGCCGGAATTTAATAGTGAGCCTAGGAACCTTAGACTAGCACTATCATTTGATGGATTTAATCCCTTCAGCTCACAAAGTAGAAAGTATTCTTGTTGGTCTGTTTTACTTGTCACGTATGATCTTTCTCCTTGGCTGTGTTTGAGGAGGAAGTTTATGATGTTGACGTTATTAATTTCTAGGCCGAAACAGCTAGGTAATGATATCGACATCTATCTTCAACCCTTATAGATGATCTTAAGTTATTGTAGGAGGGTGCTAATGGAGTATACAATGCACTAAGAGGTGAATACTTCATGCTGAGAGCAGTATTCTCCAGACTATTAACGACTTTCCTGCTTACAAGAACTTGTGTGGTGCATTGTGAAGGGTTACAATGCTTGTCTAATATGCATCAATAACACAAAACCAAGGTGCATGAAGCATGGTAGGAAAATGTCATTCATAAGGCATCAGAGGTTCCTACCATGGCGTCATCCTTATCGAAAGCAAGAAAAACTTTCGACAACACCGTAGAGGAGCACATGGATCCTGTTTCATTAACGGGTACAGATGTGTTAGCAAGAGTGGAGTGTCTGAACTATGAGTTTGGCACAAAAGTTAGATCTTCCTTCAGTGATGGGTTAAGCAGACTGTATCAAACCTGTATGGAAGAAGAAGTCGGCTTTTTTCTTGCTAGAGTATTGGCCATATATTCTGTCTCGACGTATTCTGGATGCAATGCATATAGAGAAGAACTGTGCTGAGGCCCTTCTTGGTACGTTGTTGAATGTTCTAGGAAAGACAAAAGATAGGGCTTCTACTTGTTTAGACATGTGCACGATGGGCATTAGGAAGGATTTGGTAGGTAAAGATGGTGCCAAAAGTTTGAAGTGGCCTACGGCTAGTTGGAACCTTCTTGTGAAAGAAAAGAAAATTGTTTGCAACACTTTCTTTAACATGACCGTGCCAATAAATTTTTCATCTAATGTTAGGAACCTTGTCTCTACGCATGATTTAAGACTTGTTGGTATTAAGTCACATGATTATCACACCATATTGTAATTTCTTCTCCACGTTACATTGTGTTCTGTTTCAGTGAAGCCAGTGAGGTATACAATCATATGCTTCTGCCTATTCTTCAAGCCATTATGTGCCAAAGTGATTGATCCTTCGAAGTTGGAAAAAAATGCAAGCTGACCTAGTAGTTACAATCTTCTTGCTTGAGAAATAGTTCCCTCCTTCATTTTTCGACATTATGATTCATTTGACTATTCATCTTGTGAGAGAAGTAGAGCTATGTGGTCCTATTTTTTTCCAATGGATGTACCCGTTTGAAAGATATATGATGGTATTTAAAGGACGGGTGAAAAGTTGCAGACATTCGGAAAGATGAAAAGTAGAACTTTACATAGTTGAAGAGGCTATTGAATTTTAGGTCGAATGTATGCTTGATAATCCTGATGTTGCTGGAATTCCACAAACTTGCAGATCAGACATCCGTCATGCCACCAAAAGAAAATCAGGAGTGTCATACTTAGCAGTTTATGGAAAGGCATTTGATCAAGTACATCTTTATGTATTGTATAATATGGAGGATGCAAGGCCCACTTTGCTTAAGTTTTATGTTACTTAACCGTATACTATTTTTTGAATATATGGATTATCTTACAATTGCTTTTTATATGGATAACTTGCTTGAATTTATGTTAATCCAGTGAACACTTGGAGATACGTAGGTGAGAAAATGCTAGCAGACCCCCCAAAACAGAGAAACGGCTGAAGGATAGACAGAACAAGACATTTGCAATATGGTTGTAACGACCCAAAATTTTCAATCCAGAAAATTCCAGATAGTTAGGAAAGGAAGAAAAGAGAAAGAATAAGAAATAGAATCAAGTCTCAGAAAACTCACATTCGCAGTGGATCAAAATATAATATCACATAAACAACAGTTTTACAAAGAAGAACTGTATTAGTACACTTATATTTTTATACATCAGAGTTACAACCATTACACAACACTGGACAGTTTAAAACAACATGTCATAGATATACAACAATATAACACAGCAGAAACACTCCCTACATTCCTGCCATCCAGCTCGTCTCCTAAGCTCCAGAACATCCTTACCTAAAAATCTGTAATACTCGGTCTAACACGAGCATTACATCAAAGTAACACCCGGGTCAGGCTGGAAACCAGCGTGAGTAAACCCATCTAACATGGAACACAAAAGCATACAGCTTAAATAAACCTGGGGTAACTTATATCAGTTTACAACTTCATAAGTCGTTATAGACATCACTTACAGCACACATCAATTTCTAAGTACCAAAACTTAGATTAAATGGTCCAATTCACTTAAATCATTCCATTCCAGCCTACTGATTTCACATATCAACCTATAAAGAATCGAAGTGGTTTCGGGTATTAACTAATACCCGACTTTGGTTTCTTCGAATCCAATGTCATCTTAACCCAAGTTATTCAAGTGATTAAATTTTAAATACTGGATGTCACTTTTACACAGAAATTCATCATAGATAACCACATTGTCTCTGTTCAACCCAACATATCATATTACAAAAACATTTCATTTCGCAAAGCATCACAATCACATATCAAGGATAACAAATAATCCAAGGCATTTAAATATCATTCAATCATTCATAAACAAGGTGGATCATTTCCAAAATTAATTTAATTTATCTCTAATTAAATTAATTACTAATCTTTTAATCACTTAGATTACCTTTACTAAATCATTACAAATCAATTAATTAACCAATTTTTAACCATCCATCTTAATTAATCATCCTTGATTAATTATCTTCAATTACATAAAGAAATTATTCTTTAATTAATTACACAAATTAATTATTCTTAACCATTTACAGTAATTGATCTTTAATTACTTTCATTAGTTACATTAATTAACGATCCTTAATTAATTACTTCCCATCAAGTAATTTCCTTAATTAATTACATCTAGTAATTATCCACTAATTACTCCACTAAGTAATTATACCTCATTAATTACCTTAAGTAATTATACTTAACCCAACATCAAATGATTACCTTTAATTAATTAAACCTAATTAATTAACTAGAATTAACCACTTTAGCTTAATTAATTACACAAATTAATTAACCTTACCCATACATATTGAATACATTGATCCATAATTAATTACTCGAATTAATTATTCTATAATTACGTACAGTGATTAATTATCCTCTAATTAATCACCTTCATTAATTAACTAACCCTTTTATTAATTTCCTTAATTATAAGTCAAAACCTATTAAACATTTAAAGTTTAACTTTTAAATCTTGGGAAAACTATAATTAGCTTGTTTAAATAAAATTAAACCAAACTCACCATTTTGAAAACTTAATTATTCCAACATCTCATTACAATTTAGTATCCAAATCGTTTTATATGTTTAAATATAATAAAATTCATAATTAAAAACATAATTAATGTTATTACTTTTATATTTTCTTTTTTTTTAAGTAAAACTTGCTTAATCTTTCTTTACAAAATAAAAACCCTTGTCACCATTGTATTTTAAATTTACAATTTCATTCAAGTACTTGCAAATTTAAGATCTGGAAATCTTATCAACATCAAACCTGAGCAAAACACCGGTAAAACCCGAGCCACATCAACCACATGCTCGAGTCACCCGTGACTTCGAGTCGAACAGCCAAAAACATGAGAACCAACCCGAGCCTCCAAACTCCTTCTTCTTCACCTTTACCTACCAGATACGCTTATCATATCCGTGCACGTGCACGACTGGCAATCTCAATGTCGATCGTTTCTCTTGCCATCACCAAACCACAATCAACCACGACTTTCAGCACGAACAAGCCAAACTATGAAATTGAAGTCCAATAGAAATCAAGCAACTCGACCAAAACTGAACCCACTAGACGATCAGAAAACACCCTCCACAATGAACCTGACCTCGATGTCCCTCACCGTCTTTATCCAAGCTTCATCTCGAACCACCGCATCCATCACCCCCACTGTGATCGATTCTGGAGCATTCTCACCGCCGCGCCATGCACAGCCATCATCTCGACTAATATGAAACATCGAACCCTAATACGCCTCCTACCGGCCACCACGATCATCGGTAACGCCTTCCACCATTTTTCCAGGGATCTATGATACTCCGACCACCCCTCGACAAAAACCAAAGCTCCAAATCGACATTGATCATCGTCGATTTCAAAAATACTCAATTCCATTCAAACTCGAATATCTCCACCATTCCCAAACTAAAAATCTAAATCTTTATACCTAAATTCATGATTTTCTACCATGAATCCACTCATGCAATCAAATCATTAAATTGTTTCCATATGATTTTTGACTAATTACTGATCATCGTAGTATTTTCTTAATTCTGAAATATTTATTGAATTAAAAACCTTAAAAACATCTTTAGAATTTCTATCATGTTGTTATCATCAACTTTCATTTAGAGATCCAGGCTTAAGCTAATTGTTTTTTTGGAGATTTGGATTTTTAAAGGAAATTCCAAGAACTGAAAACAACAGAGAGCCCAAAATACAACATATGTACAGGCATATTCAAAATTCAAATATCAATTCCAGACATATTCAAGCTAAAACATCCATGCATTCCATACTATCACACATATTCACAAATATTTAAGTTTCATCTTCAAATTTTAAACGGGTTTACTCACCTGTGTTTTGAAGACAGGGAACATGCCTTTGAAACTTTGGAAACTGAAAGCTATGATTCCCTTGAAACTTAAATTGCTTGCTAAAATTTTGATTTGTTATCTGATTAAATCCTGCTTTGATTGCTGTTGAAACAGAGAGCACAGATTCCAGGTTGAAGATTTGAATTTGTTTTGATGTTGAGATAAGTTTTACTTTGATTTGGTTTTCCAGTTTGGAAATTTTGAATGAGATTCTTTCTTTGTTCTAGGTATTGAGAACTTTGCTGATTTTTTTTCTTGAATATAACCTGGTTTCTAAAATTTCTACAATACTAAATTAAAAGAAAAATTATTTTATTGCCACTTGTGAGTTTATATCGCCACTTGTTTTACAAATGTCACTTTTGATTAAATTGTGTTAAACCCATTTTGTAAATTTATTTATAATTTGAGTTTTAAACCCTTGTTTAGTAAATTATAACGTATGTATTAAATTTAAAATCTTATACTTATTATGGTTTAAATGTTATATACTTTTAAATTTTATGCTTATATTTTCAAAAGATATATACATTATCAAAGCTAAATATTTAACTTTTTTTTTAAATTTGTTTCTCGTATTTAGATTATATATAAACTATATTTAGCACATGTATAAATTAGAAAGAAGGAATGTTATTTTTTTTATTAAATCTTGTTTATATTTTACACTCTAAATTGTCATTATTTGTAAGTTGATACATACAAGTACTAGTGTTAAAATGTAGAACTCAACTTTTAAATAACTCTTGAAAATTATCATTTTAACTTTCAAAACATAATTTCCAATTCAATATATATATGGAGATTATTAAACTCATATTGTCAAACTTCAATAATTAAATGTCTATCCAGATATTTATAATTTAGCATTTATTATAGTTCTAATTCATTTGTAAACATATCCAAAAATACATATATATATATATATATATATATATATATATAAGAATTTTATTCGTTCAATTCACAAACTAGTATTTTTAATAGAGAAAATCAGTTAGTTATCCAATTACCGGATGTCCAAAAATACGGGTTATTACATTCCTCCCCCTTTTGAATCTTTTCGTCCTTGAAAATGAACGGAACTAGAATTTATTAAATTGCTTAAAATAAGATAAATTTTCTTTGATCATTTTTTTAAAATACTTCTTTAAAATCTATATAATATTACCAAAATAATTTTTATAAAAATACTTTTATAACTTGATGGTTCAACAAGTCCATCCTTATTTTCATAGAAATTCGGTCATACGTTGATCAGGCATAAGACTGAAAATCTGTAAGTACTTAGCAGACCTATTTTCAACACCCGGTGATAATACTTGAAAAATAATTTTATTGAAATATAGAACATTTTTGAAATCGAGGAAATATCTTTGGGGAGAATGCTCTGAAAATCATCACCCCATCCATGGTCGCAGTTACATCCTAGCTTACGCTGCCATAACAGCAAAAGTCCATGTAACTGTAGGCACTCCGCTTCCCTCGATTACGCCATGAATCCCACAACAGATCGCAGTTACATTCCAAGGTTACGTTGCCATCACAGCAAAAGTCCATGTAACTATAGGCATCAGCGTCCTCGATTTTCGCTGCCAAAATGAATCTTCTCCACCCTCACATAGGTCGCAGTCTGCCGATGTAAAATCAAACGTAGACCGTTGGCTCTTAGCAGCACACACGACTTTCGCTATGTTGCCATAGATCACAGTCTACCAATATAAAATCAAACGTAGACTGTTGGCACTCAGCGACACACACGACTTTCGCTATGGTCTGAAATAGATCGCAGTGACATCGAGTTATACTGTCGTCACAGCATAACCCAAATGCCTCTGTAGGTCTCAACGCCCTCGACTTTCACTACACACTATACAAAATCCTCGGGAACTAGTTTTGTCCGGACTCCTCATAGGATCAACTTTAGAATCCCCCTTAGGGTTCAAGGCAGTACCAACCTATGATACTCCTGAGAAGTTCATCCCAAGGGAGCGCCTTTTTATCCAGAGCCATTTTCAAAACACTTTATACTATATGTACACTATACACATATAGTATTTTCCAGATCATACACCTAGTATGAATCTCATATAAATCTCCTTTCTCAAAATCGATTATCCCAAAATCGATAATTCTCAAACTAGGCTTTCCAAATTCAATATTGATTTTACCCAAAAATCAAAAGCCTTTCCAAATCCTAAGGTTCTAAACCTTTTCTCAAAATCGTCATAAGATCCTTTATATATATATACACACAACCTTAAAAAATCTTTGGATCATTTCAAACTTGTATAAAACCCTTTTTATACTTCAAATATTTTCAAAATCCTTTCTTCTGGCTATAGATTCAACAAGGGGAGATTTATCTTATATATATAATAAAGATACATAACTTTGTTTATTCCAAGTCAAATATTCAAATTTGATTACTCTTTTTATAAAGTTGTTTCCATCTTACTTATCATCATAAAAATATCCAACTTTCACTTTTATCCGTTGTATATTTCGCAAAATATACTTTCATTTCAAAAGAAATCATTTCACATTTCTTATTCACAAATTTTCAATATCAATTTCATTCAAATCCGTACGATGTTCAAGTATCATTCATACACTATACCAGTCTGATCGCTCACTCGGTCACACAATTTCACTTTCGAACTAATATCGTCCACCCGACTTCCTAGTGCGGACTCAGATCTGGTTTCTTGATCAGAAACCGTCATTCTCCTTGCATAGTCATAACTATGATAGATAATATCCAGAACCAAGCAACAATCCATATCCAGGTTCGCCTTCAAAAATCGAGTGGAAAATTCCAACTCGGATCGATATAACTATCTCGAAATTTTGTGCTCGAATCTGTATCAAATCACTGTGCGAATAGAATAATATACGTACATCCTACGTACCTATCTTTATTGATTATTAGCCAAATCAATTTCTCTTTTCTATTCACATTCACTTTGATTTTCATTCACTTGCTCTCAATTGGTAAAATCCTCATTTGGATTATCACCTTAATCCTTATTTCAAATGGATATTCAATCATAAACAGTTTGAACTCTGTCCAGCTTAAATTTAGAAAATAGCTTGAGGAATTTAAAAATCGATAAGTAGTTGAAAAATAATTATTAGTTTGTAAAATAGCTGTAAAATAGTTAAGTAATTGTAAAATAGTTGGAAAATTGTAAAATAATTGCAAAATAGTTGTAAAATAGTAATTAGTTATAAAGTAGTTAAAAAAATAGTAATTAGTTAATAAAATAGTTGAAAAATTGTTAAATAGTTCCAAAAATAATTGTAAAACAAGTATAAGATAGTTTTAGGTTTAAAAAAAAAAATTGTATAGTAAATGGTTTGGAAAAATAGATTTATATTAAAATAATTTATTTTGAAAATTGTCCAGAGTCAAACTGTTCAATTCCCAATTTCCAATCCCATCAATTAAATTTAAATTTCCACTTCCATTTAAATTGACTCAATTTCAATTTAAATAACTTCAATTTTTATTGAAGTTGATTTATCCCAATTCATGTTAAATTAATTCTTAATTTCTTTCCAATTTCAAATCAAATTCGAGTTGAATTTTAAACCTATTCAACTTTATTCACAATTCCAATTAATTTAATTCAAATCTAATTGGAACTAATTTAATTTAAATCTCAACTTTAAACCATCTCGAATTATATAAATTCGAGTTAAATTTCTAAATGTTGATTTAGTCCTTTAAATCAAATCAACTTATATCTTTAAACCATTTAATTCTTAATCCAAATTCCATTTCTAACCTATTTCAAAGTTCAAATAATAATTCAAATCCTTTTTAAACAACTAAATCTTAAGTCCAAAACGATTCCATTTTATCTTAATAATGGATATATTACCATACCCCTATCTTCATTCATTTAAAGAAATCCAATTTCATCTTAAAGATTATTAACAACAATAGGATGGTATTATTCAAATTACTTAAAACATCCATCCATTTTCAATTTGCAGATCTCAAACCCAATTTGAGATCACACAAATTCCCAATTCAAATTAACCATTTAACTTAAAGTTAAATCTCAATTTCATCTTGAAATTTCCAATTCAGGTTGTTTGCTCTAAACCTATTTAACTTTTCCAATGTTAAATTCAATTCACTTAATCCAGTCAACCTTACCCAATTTGAACTCCCATTTTCAAATTTTAAACTTCCCGTTAATAATCTCTCCCACTTATCAGTTCAAAAACTTATCACTTTGGGTATCACATCTTATTCCAAATAAAAATTTAAAATCCAACATTTAGAGTTTATTTCATACCATCATTGATATTATGTATATTCCTCATATATATATATATATATATATATATATAATTTCAAACCACCTATGGTTTTTAATTTAAAACAAATTTCTTTAAATTTTCAAACAACTCTTTTTTGAAACAAGACCCTTCATTCAAATATATTAAATAACATTATTTATTATTTCTTCATCACTTTAAAACAATTCAAATGTTTCTAGCCTTAGATTTTAAAACTTCACAATTTAAAACCTACTTCAATTTAGAAGCTATACTCATCTTCAGTTCTAATTTATAAGTCATACTTGTCTAAATGTTTTACTTCCCTAAAATATTTCATTTTGCTTACTCATTAATACCCATTTTATTATTAAACACAACAATCATTTATGATAATAACCAATATTATCATATCTGGAAACCAATTCATTATTATCTTATCATGAAATTCTTCCCCAAATTCAAGATTTTAATTTCACTTTGAATCCATTTCAAACTTATCTTTACTCAATTTAAATTTGGTTGTATTTCTATTACACTTAATTCTTATTATTACTTTTAATCCAATTAATACAACAACAAATTACCTTAATATTTATTAGAAAGAAATTTTGATTTATATATATAAAAAAAATATTCTTATATAAAATTATTTAAAATCTTTATATAAGAAAATATAAAGTACACCCTCATATATATAGACACACACACACACACACACACACACACACACACACACACACACACACTCAACTCATCCTAAAGTAACATTGACCCTATCCTTAATGAGTAATTCCACCAGAGCCAAGGTTCTCGCTTAACCTTCTGCTCTGATACCAAATGCAACGACCCAAAATTTTCAATCCAGAAAATTCCAGATAGTTAGGAAAAGTAGAAAAGAGAGAGAATAAGAAACAGAATCAAGTCTCAGAAAACTCACATTCGCAGCGGATCAAAATATAATATCACATAAATAACAGTTTTACAAAGAAGAACTGTATCAGTACACTTATATTTTTATACATCAGAGTTACAACCATTACACAACACTAGACAGTTTAGAACAACATGTCCTAGATATACAACAATATATCACAGCGGAAACGCTCCCTACGATCCTGCCATCTAGCTCGTTTCTTGAGCTCTAGAACATCCTTACCTGAAAATCTGTAATACTCGGTCTGACCCGAGCATTACATCAAAGTAACACCCAGGTAAGGCTGGAAACCAGTGTGAGTAAACCCATCTAACATGGAAAACAAAAGCATACAACTTAAATAAACCCGGGGTAACTTATATCAGTTTATAACTTCACAAGTCGTTATAGACATCACTTACATCACACATCAATTTCTAAGTACCAAACTTAGATAAAATGGTCCAATTCACTTAAATCATTCCATTCCAGCCTATTGATTTCATATATCAATCTACAAAGAATCGAAGCGGTTTCGGGTATTAACTAATACCCGACTTCGGTTTCTTCGAATCCAATGTCATGTTAACCCAAGTTATTCAAGTGATTAAATTTTAAATATTGGATGTCACTTTTACACAGAAATTCATCATAGATAACCACATTGTATCTGTTCAACCCAACATATCATATTACAAAAACATTTCATTTCACAAAGCATCACAATCACATGTCACGCCCCACCTCTATGCTCACAATAACAAAAAGTATTAAAAGAAATATTGTCCATTATTACGAAGAATAAGGCTGGATAGGAGCGGACATCCGTAGTTAGGCCTTACAGTAGTATTGGTTATCTCGATAGGAGTGGTATATATTTTTATTTTTCATCTCTTATTTATTTACTCCCATCAACATATCCAATTCCAGTATAAACCGAACTACGATGGTTCATAATAGTTTAGGACAATAGATATAATAATAACACAGATAACATAAATGCGGAACACAGATAAAACAAAAATGTCTCATATATATAATAACTAATGTCAGTTACAATACATGTGATATAATACATATGATACAACTACAACTGTCGACTCAGGAAGTTATATACACAGGTACATTATCGTGAATAATATACATGAATATACAACATCTTATACAGTGACAACATCTACTCCAAATGATATAAAGAAACTTCATAGCTCTAGCAGCAACCCAAAGCAAGATATCTACAACTTGTAATAACTCGGTCTGACCCGAGTATTACATTCAAAAGAAAATAATACACGAGTCAGTCTAATTAAAACTCAGTTATTAATGCACAGAAGCAATAATAATAAAATAAAGATTAGACGACAGTAAAAGTAAATCTCGTCTATCCGACCCTTTTAATAAAGAAATCAGATAACCGTAAATATAACACTTAACAGTGTTAAACA
Source organism: Allium cepa (assembly GCA_030765085.1). Lineage (NCBI taxonomy): Eukaryota > Viridiplantae > Streptophyta > Magnoliopsida > Asparagales > Amaryllidaceae > Allium > Allium cepa. The sequence continues at coordinate 584,316,260 of CM060940.1, forward strand.
ACAAATCAGCAGATTCAAGTCATCAACAAAGATAAGTGAAAAGAATATCGATGAAGATAATTTAAAAACATCAGAATTGCCTAAACGACAATTAACAACAAAATCTAATTATTTAATAAATAATTAGAAACTCATAATCTAATTATCAAATTGATAATTAGATAACAACAAAATCGTCCGATTAAACCAATCAAAAATCCAATTCCAAACATATTGAATTGAATAAACGAAACAGCACAACAATTGAATCATCAATTAAATCGTCACTTCTGGTAGGGCTGCAGCACACGCACGCGTGTACTGCCTCGCCACTACAGTGATGAACTACACAAAAGCTCAGTGAATCAAAATGAAATGAATACAGTGGTCATTGCAATGCACGACCCAATCTAGACTACAGCCACCACAAGGATATAAGGGCAACTGCAACCAAAAACTCAGATGCAAGCACACCCAAGGTACAATGCACATCAAACCCAAAGTATGCTCAAAGAAAATATAAATCAAGTTCAGTCAAACATGAAAACAACTTAAGGCAGCCACCAACCCAATATCAAATGAACAGGCAATAAAGGAGGCAAACAAGTGATGTACACATGAATGCAACATTGGCCAATACAAGTGCGGACATGATGAAGTCAGTGCCAACAGCGAATGACAGCAACTCAATCAATATGATTTACAACCTGGACCACCTGAACTCCATATATACATGAATACTATGATCACAGTATACATATACACACGTCGACCAGGCAACAAACAAAGTCAACAATGGCAATGCGAATTTTCACAAAGAATGATACCGGTATCCAAGTGCAGGAAGACTACAACAAGTACAAAATTCCCAAACACTCAAGACTGCACCCTTCCATAAGTACAAAACTTTATATAAAATGAAACTGCAGCCCCAGCTGTATTCCAGGGCAAACTACAACAAGAACTACAGTCACCACATGGACACAAGGGCAATGGTACAAACATGAAATGAATCAAAGGGAGTCCAGAAATAATGCAACAGAAAACTCAAAACAACACAAAAGTTCTCAACTCCAACATGTCAGTAAGCATCAGTGCACAAGGCAATGACACATACTTACACATGAACCAGCATAGCAAAAGAAATGCAATAAACTCAACATGTCAACAAGATCACAAAAAAAAATTCCAGAACCAAGATATAATTACACAGTGCATAGCATGCTCAATGCGAACCAGATTCAAATTCAACAACACAAAGGCAAGCTTGAACTATATCAACAATCATGGAACGGTAAATTATGGAAACACATATACTACATATGTACGATCACACATATATATACACAGCACATAAAAATAGCAAGGACATAGCGGATGCATAGAGTTCATCAAGCTACAACCACTGTTCCGGCAGTGTATAATCGTCAACAAGTATACAACAAATAATCTCAAGAGGTGGCAACATGGAACTGGAGACTAACCAAGTCAAAAATGTAAACTGACTCGGTGGCTCACAACAACAAAGTGCACAAGTAAGGCTACTACATAGTGTAGTAGACACACATGCCCAGGATCAAAGGCACGAATATAATATGAACTTATATGAACAAATGAGGTGTATATCAACGGATGCAAACTTCAAATGGTACCAGACTAGAGTATATCAGACCAGAGCCACAACGAATGAACATCACATGAAACAGGACATAGGACAGTGAGCAATACACAGCATACACTGATGAATGCGTGTACGTAAATGTGATGAATGCAGAGATAACTAATATAGTGATCTCGAATGGTACAAGCGCACTGACCAGGAGAAATGCGAATTTTCACAAAATCAAGTTGCAGTCGAAGACAACTGCAGGTCAAGTTAAAACCGAAGTCCACCGTATCAAGTCAGGACCGTGGCAACTAAGGCTTCAATCGAGTAAGTTCGAACTTTAACTAAAGCAAATTGCCCAAAGTCAAAGAGAAAAGAACGAAACCACAATCAAAACAGCAATTTCAAACCGTGACCAAGAAATCAAAAATGAGAAATCAAAACCGAGAGCATCAATTAATTAAACAACGAGAAATACAGATTTGAACAAGCCATAAATCATCAAGAATGTCTTGAATTAGATGTGAGTGGAGGACCACTCACCTTTTCACGAATCGAAGCAGCCGAAGCAAGCTACGAGGAGACCATCGATTGACGACAAGAACGCTGAATCGCTTCTTCAATCGAGCATAAAAAGTCGACATCTTCGATTTTCACGAGCCCTAGTTTCGGAGCGAAGAGGAAGACGAGGCCGCCATTATTTCACTTATTCATTTAGGGTTTTTGAATTGAAAAAAATAGGGAGAGAGGGGACCGGGTATTGATGAATAACACGGCACCAAAATAAGTGGGCCGGTATTATGCTTCAAGCCCAACACCATACTAAATATTAAAAGAATAACAACCGATTTAAAAATTCATACAGCAATTAGCAACTAATATTAATCGTCAAATGACGATAACTAATTGTTTTAAAACCCTGGGTCGTTACAGACTCCCCTCCTTATAAAAATTGCATCCCGCAATTTTCATAATTAAAGATGCCAATAACAATTATTTTTCTAACATAAACTAGTTAAGCTAGAAAAATAAAGGTCGGGAACACAAACACCAAAGAAATCTTTTAATTTCATAAAAGAAATTCACAAATTCTCAACAAAATCTAATTATCAAGTAGATAATCAGAAAACAACAAAACTGAATAAATACAGTTATCAATAATATTTAATTATCAATTAGATAATTAGAATACAGAAATCATAAAACAACAATATCTAATTATCGATACGATAATTAGAAAACAGCAAAATCTAATTATCAACAAAGATAATTATAAAACCCAAACCGCAAATCGCAAAACCGAAATTACCTAGTTACCAAAACGGTAATCAGAAACAACAAATATTCGATTATCAAAAACGATAATCAAAATCAACAAATATTTAATTATCAAAAACGATAATCAAACCAACAAATATTCGATTATCAAAAACGATAATCAAATCTCAAATCAACAAATATTCGATTATCAAAAACGATAATCAAACCAACAAATATTCGATTATCAAAAACGATAATCAAACCAACAAATATTCGATTATCAAAAACGATAATCGAGCCAACAAATATTCGATTATCAAAAACGATAATCAAATCTCAAATCAACAAATATTTAATTAACAAAAATGATAATGAAATCTCAAATCAATCAATATTCGATTATCAAAAACGATAATCAAAATCAACAAATATTCGATTATCAAAAACGATAATCAAACCAACAAATATTCGATTATCAAAAACGATAATCAAATCTCAAATCAACAAATATTCAATTATCAAAAACGATAATGAAATCTCAAATCAATAAATATTCGATTATCAAAAACGATAATCAAATTTCAAATCAACAAATATTCGATTATCAAAAACGATAATCAAATCAACAAATACTCGATTATCAAAAACGATAATCAAACCAACAAATATTCGATTATCAAAAATGATAATCAAATCTCAAATCAACAAATATTCAATTATCAAAAACAATAATGAAATCTCAAATCAATAAATATTCGATTATCAAAAATGATAATCAAAATCAACAAATATTCGATTATCAAAAACGATAATCAAACCAACAAATATTCGATTATCAAAAACGATAATCAAATCTCAAATCAACAAATATTCAATTATCAAAAACGATAATGAAATCTCAAATCAATATATATTCGATTATCAAAAACGATATTCAAATCTCAAATCAACAAATATTCGATTATCAAACACGATAATCTAATCTCATAACATCAAATATCTAATTATCACAAGCGTAATCAGAAACAACAATTATCCAATTATCAAAAACGATAATCAGAACTCATACCATCAAATATCTAATTATCACAAGCGATAATCAGAAACAACAATTATCCGATTATCAAAAACGATAATCAGAACTCATACCATCAAATGTCTAATTATCACAAGCGATAATCAGAAACAACAATTATCCGATTATCAAAAGCGATAATCAGAACTCATACCATCAAATATCTAATTATCACAAGCGATAATCAGAAACAACAATTATCCGATTATCAAAAACGATAATCAGAACTCATACCATCAAATATCTAATTACCTGCAGGTAATTAGATTCAACAAATATCTAGAAATCAATTAAGATACTCTAGAAAATCAACATAAAAGGTGGACCGATCCCAACAAATGGCGAGTTTTAGCTACGCCGCACGTGCATCTCATATGGCCGAAGCCTTCAAAGTACCGTCATCATAATTTTGGCGCCCATCATATGACCCGAAGGTCCAACATATGACCCGAAGGTTTGGTACAGGTATTTGACCCGAAGGTCCTCATATGACCCGAAGGTCCATCATAGTGGCTCGAAAGCACACGAAAATCATCAAATATTTCAATTAACGAGTCCGGAATTAACCAAAATAGAAAACGCACATGTCCCATAACCACGAGTTTTACTAAATTGTTTAATTCTCTTTATTGTTTTCTTGAAAGTGCAAAATCGTGTATTTCAAAAATAACATTTCACATTCTCAAACGGACAAGTCCGGAATTAAGCGAATCAGTAAAAGAAAGGGTTCATAGTCCTCGATTTTGCTGAAACGTTTAAATCGCTTTCTCATTCTTTTGAAAACGCAAACTGCAAAACTTCTGAAAACAATTTCATTTATTTTATAAATGTAATAATTTACATTCTCAAACGAACAAATCCGGAATTAAGCGAATCGGTAAAAGAAAGGGGTCATAGTCCTCGATTTTGCTGAAACGTTTAAATCGCTTTCTCATTCTTTTGAAAACGTAAACTATAAAAATTTTGAAAAACATTTATTTATTTATTTTTAAAACAATTTGCAAATCCGTGATAAAAACAGCAATATTAGTGACAATTTCGACAAGGAAATTGCACTTCTCAAAACACCGTAGAAACGGATCTCAAAATCAGCATTGCGGAATAACCGCTTGAAAATCCACTTTAAAAATTGACGGTTATTGAAGTCAAAGCGACAGTAATTTTTAAACGTCAAAATCTTATCAAAATAATTTGCATCAAAATATAATGTCAGTGAATTTTCATTCATTAAAATGTCAACAAAACACCGGGCTTCAAAAATTTAGCATTCGTGTAAAAATCCCGTTATAAAAATAATGGCAACAAAATACGTTTAAAACCAAGCATCGGTTCAACGTAAAAATAATACAGTAACGTGCAACTTAAATTTGCACGTATACTACAAATGAACAAAGAAATCAGTCGAATATATCTTCAGTGAAGATAATTCAAAACAACAAAATCTCCACAAAATCACATAACTGCAATCGTTTCGAATCCTCAAATCGGATTCGAAATTTTCAAAGAAAACAAAATAAACACAGCTATGCAAACAACAAATGAAATTTATTTCAATTTCATATTTTGATTTTCAAATCAAAAAGGTTATCAGCCGTACTCAGCGAAGACAGTCTCACTGTTTTCGCTGCGCACTCTGATAAACAGAACACAAATTACATATTCATCAAAACACAGTTTTCACTTTTATTTTTAAATAAAGATATTTAAAATTTTCATCATAATTTCAAAACTTTAGTTTTGACTCAAAGCACAATAAAACATCGACCAATAGTTGTAACACATGTTTCATCCAAGTTATGTTTTATATTATGTCCATAAACCCCAAGCTCTGATACCAACTGTCACGCCCCACCTCCATGCTCACAATAACAAAGAGTATTAAAAGAAATACTGTCCGTTACTACGAAGAATAAGGCTAGATAGGAGCGGCCATCCGTAGTAAGGCCTTACACTAGTATTGGTTATCTCGATAAGAGTGGTATATATTTTTATTTTTCATCTCTTATTTATTTACTCCCATCAACATATCCAATTCCAGTATAAACCGAACTACGATGATTCATAATAGTTTAGGACAATAGATATAATAATAACACAGATAATATAAATGCGGACATAGATAAAACAAAAATGTCTCATATATATAATAACTGATGTCAGTTACAATACATGTGATACAATACATATGATACAACTACAACTGTCGACTCAGGAAGTTATATACACAGGTACATTATCGTGAATAATATACATGAATATACAACATCTTATACAGTGACAACATCTACTCCAAATGATATAAAGAAACTTCATAGCTCTAGCAGCAACCCAAAGTAAGATATCTACAACTTGTAATAACTCGGTCTGACCCGAGTATTACATTCAAAAGAAAATAATACACGGGTCAGTCTAATTCAAACTCAGTTATTAATGCACAGAAGCAATAATAATAAAATAAAGATTAGACGATAGTAAAAGTAAATCTCGTCTATCCGACCCTTTTAATAAAGAAATCGGATAACGGTAAATATAACACTTAACAGTGTTAAACAACAAAACAGCAGATTCAAGTCATCAACAAAGATAAGTGAAAAGAATATCGATGAAGATAATTTAAAAACATCAGAATTGCCTAAACCGCAACTAACAACAAAATCTAATTATTTAATAAATAATTAGAAACTCATAATCTAATCATCAAATTGATAATTAGATAACAACAAAATCGTCCGATTAAACCAATCAAAAATCCAATTCCAAACATATTGAATTGGATAAACAAAACAGTACAACAATTGAATCATCAATTAAAACGTCACTTCTAGTAGGGCTGCAGCACACGCACGCGTGTACTGCCTCGCCACTACAATGATGAATTACACAAAAGCTCAGTGAATCAAAATGAAATGAATACAGTGGTCAGTGCAATGCACGACCCAATCTAGACTACAACCACCACAAGGATATAAGGGCAACTGCAACCAAAAACTCAGATGCATGCACACCCAAGGTGCAGTGCACATCAAACCCAAAGTATGCTCAAAGAAAATATAAATCAAGTTCAGTCAAACATGAAAACAACTTAAGGAAGCCACCAACCCAATATCAAATGAACAGGCAATAAAGGAGGCAAACAAGTGATGTACACATGAATGCAACAGTGGCCAATACAAGTGCGGACATGATGAAGTCAGTGCGAACAGTGAATGACAGCAACTCAATCAATATGATTTACAACCTGGACCACCTGAACTCCATATATACATGAATACTATGATCATAGTATACATATACACACGTCGACCAGGAAACAAACAAAGTCAACAATGGCAATGCAAATTTTCACAAAGAATGATACCAGTATCCAAGTGCAGGAAGACTACAACAAGTACAAAATTCCCAAGCACTCAAGACTGCACCCTTCTATAAGTACAAAACTTTATATAAAATGAAACTGCAGCCCCACCTGTATTCCAGGGCAAACTGCAACAAGAACTGCAGTCACCACATGGACACAAGGGCAATGGTACAAACATGAAATGAATCAGAGGGAGTCCAGAAATAATGCAACAGCAAACTCAAAACAACACAAAAGTTCTCAACTCCAACATGTCAGTAAGCATCAGTGCACAAGGCAATGACACATACTTACACATGAACCAGCATAGCAAAAGAAATGCAATAAACTCAACATGTCAACAAGATCACAAAAAAAATTCCAGAACCAAGATATAATTACACAGTGCATAGCATGCTCAATGCGAACCAGATTCAAATTCAACAACACAAAGGCAAGCTCGAACAATATCAACAATCATGGAACGGTAAATTATGGAAACACATATACTACATATGTACGATCACACATATATATACACAGCACATAAAAACAACAAGGACATAGCGGAAGTATAGAGTTCATCAAGCTACAACCACTGCTCCGGCAATGTATAATGGTTAACAAGTATACAACAAATAATCTCAAGAGGTGGCAACATGGAACTGGAGACTAACCAAGTCAAAAATGTAAACTGACTCGGTGGCTCACAACAACAAAGTGCACAAGTAAGGCTACTACATAGTGTAGTAGACACACATGCCCAGGATCAAAGGCATGAATATAATATGAACTTATATGGAACAAATGAGGTGTATATCAATGGATGCAAACTTCAAACGGTACCAGACTAGAGTATATCAGACCAGAGCCACAACGAATGAACATCACATGAAACAGGACATAGGACAGTGAGCAATACACAGCATACATTGATGAATGCATGTACGTAAATGTGATGAATGCAGAGATAACTAATATAGTGATCTCGAATGGTACAAGCGCACTGACCAGGAGAAATGCGAATTTTCACAAAATCAAGTTGCAGTCGAAGACAACTGCAGGTCAAGTTAAAACCATAGTCCACCGTATCAAGTCAGGACCATGGCAACTAAGGCTTCAATCGAGCAAATTCGAACTTTAACTAAAGCAAATTGCCCAAAGTCAAAGAGAAAAGAACGAAACCACAATCAAAACAACAATTTCAAACCGTGACCAAGAAATCAAAAATGAGAAATCAAAGCCGAGAGCATCAATTAATTAAACAACGAGAAACACAGATTTGAACAAGCCATAAATCATCAAGAATGTCTTGAATTAGATGTGAGTGGAGGACCACTCACCTTTTCATGAATCGAAGCAGCCGAAGCAAGCTACGAGGAGACCATCGATTGACGACAAGAACGCTGAATCGCTTCTTCAATCGAGCATAAAAGGTCGGCATCTTCGATTTTCACGAGCCCTAGTTTCGGAGCGAAGAGGAAGACGAGGCCGCCATTATTTCACTTATTCATTTAGGGTTTTCGAATTGAAAAAAGTGGGGAGAGAGGGGACCGGGTATTGATGAATAACACGGAACCAAAATATGTGGGCCGGTATTATGCTTCAATCCCAACACCATACTAAATATTAAAAGAATAACAACCGATTTAAAAATTCATACAGCAATTAGCAACTAATATTAATCGTCAAATGACGATAATTAATTGCTGTAAAACCCTGGGTTGTTACACACATATTAGGGATAATAAATAATCCAAGGCATTTAAATATCATTCAATCATTCATAAACAAGGTGGATCATTTTCAAAATTAATTTAATTTATCTCTAATTAAATTAATTACTAATCTTTTAATCACTTAGATTACCTTTACTAAATCATTACAAATCAATTAATTAACCAATTTTTAATCATACATCTTAATTAATCATCCTTGATTAATTATCTTCAATTATATAAAGTAATTATCCTTTAATTAATTACACAAATTAATTATTCTTAACCATTTACAGTAATTGATCTTTAATTACTTTCATTAATTACATTAATTAATGATCCTTATTAATTACTTCCATTAATCAGCCTTAATCAATCATAAACAATAATTAACCATCTTTTAATTGCTTATCTTAATTAACTCCTTAATTAATTGTATTAATCCTTTAATTAATCATCACCAAGTAATTTAATCCTTAATTACTTTTCCTAAGTAATTAACCCTTAATTACTTCCCATCAAGTAATTTCCTTAATTAATTACATCTAGTAATTATCCACTAATTAATTCGCTAAGTAATTATACCTCATTAATTACCTTAAGTAATTATACTTAACCCAACATCAAATGATTACCTTTAATTAATTAAACTTAATTAATTAACTAGAATTAACCACTTTAACTTAATTAATTACACAAATTAATTAACCTTACCCATACACATTGATTACATTGATCCATAATTAATTATTCAAATTAATTATTCTATAATTACTTACATTGATTAATTATCCTCTAATTAATCATCTTCATTAATTAACTAACTCTTCTATTAATTTCCTTAATTATAAGTCAGAACCTATTAAACATTTAAATTTTAACTTTTAAATTTTGGGAAAACTTTAATTAGCTTGTTTAAATAAAATTAAACAAAACTCACCATTTTGAAAACTTAATTATTCCAACATCTCATTACAATTTGGTATCCAAATTGTTTTATATGTTTAAATATGATAAAATTATAATTAAAATCTTAATTAAAGTTATTACTTTATATTTTCTTTTTTTTAAGTAAAACTTGCTTAATCCTTCTTTAAATAATAAAAATCCTGGTCACCATTGTATTTTAAATTTACAATTTCATTCAAGTACTTGCAAATTTAAGATCTAGAAATCTTATCAACATCAAACCCAAGCAAAACACTGGTAAAACCCGAGCCACATCAACCACATGCTCAAGTCACCCCTGACTTTGAGTCGAACAGCCAAAAACATGAGAACCAACCCGAGCCCCCAAACTCCTTCTTCTTCACCTTCACCTTCCAGATACACTTATCATCTCCGTGCATGTGCATGACTGGCAATCTCAATGCCGATCGTTTCTCTGGCCATCACCAAACCACAATCAACCACGACGTTCGAACGAACAAGCTAAACTATTGAATCGAAGTCCAATAGAAATCAAGCAACTCGACCAAAACTGAACCCAATAGACGATCAGAAAAACACCCTCTATGACGAACCTGACCTCGATGTCCCTCACCGTCTTCATCCAAGCTTCGTCTCGAACCCCCGCATCCATCACCTCCACTGCGATCGATTCCGGAGCATCCTCACCGCTGCGCCATGCACTGTCGTCATCTCGACCAATATGAAACACCGAACCCTAATATGCCTCCTACCGGCCACCACGATCATCGGTAACGCCTTCCACCATTTTTCCAGGGATTTATGATACTCCGACCACCCCTCGGCAAAAACCCAAGCTCCAAATCGACATTGATCACCGTCGATTTCAAAAATACTCAATTCCATTCAAACTCGAATATCTCCACCATTCCCAAACTAAAAATCTAAATCTTTATACCTAAATTCATGATTTTCTACCATGAATCCACTCATGCAATCAAATCATTAAATTGTTTCCACATAATTTTTGACCAATTACTGATCATCATAGTATTTTCTTAATTCTGAAATATTTATTGAATTTAATACCTTAAAAACATTTTTAGAATTTCTATCATGTTGTTATCGTCAACTTTTGTTTAGAGATCCAGGCTTAAACTAATTGATTTTTTGGAGATTTGGATTTTTAAAGGAAATTCCAAGAACTGAAAACAACAGAGAACCCAAAATATAACATATGTACAGGCATATTCAAAATTCAAATATCAGTTCCAGACATATTCAGGCTAAAACATCCATGCATTCCATACTATCACACATATTCACAAATATTTAATTTTCATCTTCAAATTTTAAACTGTTTCTAAAAGAAACAGGTTTACTCACTTGTGTTTTGAAGACAGGGAACATGCCTTTGAAACTGAATGCTATGATTCCCTTGAAACTTGAATTGCTTGCTGAAATTTTGATTTGTTATCTGATTAAATCTTGCTTTGATTGCTGTTGAAACATAGAGCACGGATTCCAGGTTGAAGATTTGAATTTTTTTTTGATGTTGACATGAGTTTTACCTTAATTTGGTTTTCCAGTTTGGAAATTTTAAACAAGATTCTTTCTTTGTTCCAGGTTTTGAAAACTTTGCTGATTTTTTTCCTGAATATAACCTGGTTTCTAAATTTTCTATAATACTAAATTAAAAGAAAAATTATTTTATTGCCACTTGTGAGCTTATATCAATATTTTTTTTTACAAATGTCACTTTTGATTAAATCGTGTTAAACCCCTTTTTGTAAATTTATTTATAATTTGAGTTTTAAACCCTTGTTTAATAAATTATAACATATGTATTAAATTTCAAATCTTATACCTATTATGGTTTAAATGCTATATACTTTTAAATTTTATGCTTATATTTTCAAAAGATATATACATTATCAAAGCTTAATATTTAACTTTTTTTTTTAAATTTGTTTCCTGTATTTAGATTATATATAAACTATATTTAGCATGTGTATAACTTAGAAAGAAGGAATGTTAGTTTTTTTATTAAATCTTGTTTATATTTTATACTCTAAGTTGTCATTATTTGTAAATTGATACATACAAGTACTAGTGTTAAAATGTAGAATTCAACATTTAAATAACTCTTGAAAATTACTGTTTTAACTTTCAAAACATAACTTCCAATTCAATATATATATATATGGAGATTATTAAACTAATATTGTCAAACTTCAATAATTAAATATCTATCCAGATATTTATAATTTAGCATTTATTATAGTTCTAATTCATCTGTAAACATATCCAAAAATACATATACATACATACATACATACATATATATATATCAGAATTTTATTTGTTCAATTCACAAACTAGTATTTTTAGTAAAGAAAATCAATTAGTTACCCAATTACCGGATGTCCAAAAACCCGAGTTATTACAATGGTTATAGAAAAGGGTAAGTTGTCGATTAAATGATGACTTAATGAAGTGCTTCCAGCTTGTATTTTTTTTCAATTGAAAGCTAATGCATAATGTATACATTGTTCTTGCAGGGATCAAATGAACTTGACATTGCTGGAAACAAAGTTTCAGAAGAATTAAGGTGGATTTCGAAAGGTCTAAACCATCAAGTGCCTATCTTTGGTGCATACATGATTGATGGAGTTCATTTCACTACAAAGGAGCATGATGACATTCGTTCAGTACAGAACAGTGGAGTACTTGTGCAAGTAGATGTAATGTTAGCATCTAGTACTAAGGTAAAAAATCCCACAATAAAGGACACGGAATTTTATGGTGTTATTACACAGATTTGGAAGATGGACCGCTACAACTTTAGTGTACCTATATACATATGTGATTGGGTTGAGAATGTTAGGGGCATCAAAGTAGATGAACTTGGGTTTACTTTGGTCATCTGAATAGGAAAGGACATTTAAATGATTCTTTCTTCTTGGGTGCACATGTGCAACGAATTTTTTTACATACAAGACCCCCTGGACCCTTCATGGTCAGCGATTGTACAATGCCCCGACAGAAACTACCAAGGGACTAATGAAAATGTGGAACTAGAAAATATTGAAATGTAGCAGTGATCATTTAATGCGACAATGCCATCAGTCGAGACTTTTGATGACATTATTAGTGAAGAACATAGCAGTTATAAGGGAACCGGAGATGAGGAAATAGAAGTTTATGAGGATGAACCTTAGAAATAGGCTAGGGTTAATTATTTTGTTAAATTGCTTTGAGTTTGTGTTCTTCAATATACTTGAAAATATATGGAGACTTCTCTGGATTACTTTGAGTTTGCGTTCTTTATTGCTTTAAAATATATGCTTTTGTTCTTTGATATGTTTGAGTGTACCTAATTGCTTTAAGTTTTTACATACTTGTGTAGATTACTTCTGTCTATTAATTGTTTCCATGTTTATTTCACTTAATGTGATTTTATAACTTCTTTGTTTTCAGGTAATGGCTTCGAAAAAACGTTTGCAAGTTCAAACAAGAGAAGGTTCACCTTCACATGATAAAGTTCAAATAAGTAAAGGTTCACCTTCATGCTCACCTTCATGCTGTAAAGTTCAAACAAGTGAAGCTTCACCTTCATGGCGTAAAGTTCCAACCATAAAACTAAAAAGACAATAAATAAGAAGGTTGTCAGTTCCACATCCAAGAACGCTACATCAACATCCAAAAGTGATGCGGTAACATCCAAGAGTGCTATGGCAACATACAAGGACGTTATGGCAACAATATCCAAGTCAGTGTCAAGTAGTAACGATCATGGAAAGCGGAAATTGCCTGGTGATGAAGCTAAGAATGTAATTGGTGAATTGCAATTGCTGAAGCGAGGAATGGTGATGATGAACCGTATTAACCAGCGAGTTACTAGGGGAAAGAGATAGAAGGTTGACTTTAGTGCCAAAGGGAACCAATTAGAAAGGCTGTGACGTGGATGTAGTCCAACATTGAGGTGCAAGCACGAACAACGATCTCAATAGCTATTTATGATTGGAGACTTGTTCCTCTACACGAGAAGGAAAATATTTTTACTTGTGCAGAGGTAAATGAACAGTCCGCTAATTACTTGTATAATCTTAGCAAATAGTTAAAAATATTATTATGTTAATTTGTTCATGTACGTGTAGAAAGCATTTGTGGTGCCTACAAATGCATGAAATTGATTATAACATCATCGAGGACTAAATGGAGAGAGTTCAAAAGCAGACTAGTCACGCCCTATCTGGACTACCCTATGATGTTAGAGTTCCCTCCAGATGATTATCGGTTCATTCAGAAAGGTGACTAGGAAATTTTTTCTAATTAACGGATTACATAAGGATTTATGGTACACCTTCAAATTGCTTATGTCCTTTTATTTTATAGTTGGTTTCTTAGTAGTTAAAACTCAAAAAGGTGCAACGTTGCATGGTAAAAATTAACTTTTAAAACTTAAAACTATAAATTAACTTTAAATTAACTTTAGTATTAAATTTAATATTAACTTTAAATTAATTTTAAGATTAACTTCAAATCAATTTTGATATTAATTTTAAATTAACTTTAATTTTACTTTAAGTTAACTTTAATCTTAAACTAACTTTAAAATAACTTTAATTTTAAATTCAATTTAATATAAATTTAAATTAACTTTAAATTAATTTTAAATTTACTTTAAATTAATTTTAATATAAATTTAAATTAACTTTAAATTAACTTTATTATAATTTTAAATTAACTTTAATATAAACTTTAAATTAACTTTAATATTTATTTTAAATTAACTTTAATATTAATTTTAAATTAACTTTAATAATAACTTTAAAATAACTTTAATTTTAAATTAACTTTAATAATTAACTTTAATACTAACTTTAAATTAACTTTAATATTACCTTTAAATTAACTTTAATATAAACTTTAAATTAACTTTAAAATAACTTTTATTTTATATTAACTTTAAATTTACTTTCTTTAAAATAACTTTAATTTTAAATTAACTTTAAATTTAATTTAATATTAACTTTAAACTAATTTTAAATTAACTTTGAAATAACTTTAATTTTAGAATAACTTTAAATTAACTTCAAAGTTAAAAAATTAAATTAACTTTTAAAAACGATGCTTTGATAACTATGGTTGGTTCGATGATGCCACAACATTATAATGTATACTTCTTGTTGTAATTTGTAGGAAATTCGCGAGTCCTATAGAGAAAAATAGAAAGGAAATGTGTACCCTCATCGGCTGGCACACAAAGGATATGGTAATCTGACGTAAGGACTTGTTAGTGTTGCTTGCATAACTACATGATCTCTATAATAAAGAGGTTTAGGTTTGTTAGAATGGACTGATAAATGTTCATATTATATATATATAGTTGCAAATCGTTACTGAGAAAGAATTATCTCGTGGTATGCTGTGGTTAAAGGCATGTCAATGCAAGAATGGAAACTTCAAGGACCCAGAAACGTACGCCATTGCCTATAGAATTATAGGTGTAATCAATCTGTTTTTATCTAATTTTTACTTTGTATTTATTGAAATAAAAGTATATGAATCCAACATATTTGATTTTGTTGTCAGGAAGCATTGACTAAAGATGTTGAAGCTGGATCCGTTGAGGTAAATGAACTTAATGATGTTCTGACAATGACTTTGGGGACCCTCAAATATACCGGCAGGGTACGAGGTGTTGGTGGTTTTGTCAAGCCTAGGGCTTACTTTAATTTGCAAACAAAACACCGAAAGGAAAAATCATCAGTAAAAATAAATATGACTCCATCAAGCGTTTATAAAAGAGGAAAAAGCTAAGTGGAAGCTTGAGAAGAAGGCAGAAATGAGTAAGCAACATGCTTGGTTTAAGAAAAAGCTAAAGCAGATAGAATCCAAGATTGGAGGGGTAAGGGAATTGGCTAATTCACCCAAACTATCCACCCAAGGCAGCTTTCCCAGGAGCATTTAGAGAAGGCAGATGATAACATTGAGCATGTAAAGAAACAAGATGCGAAGAAGGGGACGGCAAATAAACAAAATGTGAAGAAAGGGTTGCCAGCAGTTATTGAGGAACATGTTAAGTCCCAGAAAAGAAAACTGACTGAAGACTTGGAAGTTTTGAAGAAATTTTGGTAAACACCTACTACCCTAATTTCATTGATGATGTTAACTTGATTAGCTGTAAAAACCTTGTATAATACATAATGTTTTTGGTGCAAATGAAAAAATCCATGTCTGGCAACAACAATGCTGAGTTCGCACTCGCAGTTGATTCTGTGGATAATGTCATTACTTTTGGAACCGTCACTGAAATTTTTGTCGACGCCACAGACTAGAAGATCCATGGCGTTCCACTTGGAAAAGAAAATGCACGTGTCTCCATCACAAAAGCTATTGTCCCTAATGCCTTGCTACCAATTCCTATCAAAGGTGAATTTATTATAGTGCAAGATGCGCTTGGTGGTACATATATTGCTTGGCCGAGAAGCTTGGTCTCCAATGCAGTAACTAAGAAGGTAATTTTAGTATCTATGCATGGTTACAATGTATTCACTTTATATTAATAGACTACACATATCGTATACTTTCAGTATCTACTTTTACATTTCAAGTTAATATCATGAATCCTTCACTAACAAACATACTAGTTGTTGTCACTTGGGTTGTAACTGTTGGGGATGCGGATTAAGGATCTTAAGGCAGAAATAACACTAGATGGGTGTGAATAGTGTATTAAAGAATATATGAACTATATGACTAAATTAAAACTTTCAACACAAATCTAAACAGAATTGTAACACAGAATGATCACAGAACATATAACAAATGCAAATAGTATAGTAAAGCAAGTAAAAGGAAAGAACACACCGGATTTTATACTGGTTCGAAATCCTCCTACATCCAGTCCTGCACCAAGGAAATATCCTTGTACAGATTTTTATAAGCCAATATCCAAATTACAACCCTCAATTTCTAAGGCCTTGAGGAACCCTCCTATCTCTGAGTCTGGGGTACACTCTCTTGATTTACGGGACACAAGATCATCCTAATACTTCTTAATAACAATCCTTTTGAATGGATAGACTCTATGGACTTTTTGAATACAAATTAATCCTATAACTCTGAATAGCACTTTGATCTTTAGTTGAATGATGGAGAATCAAATAGAGAGAGTATCTAAATGATTTCCTATTGAGAATTTGGCAGAATGATGGCACGATCTTTAAAATATGAAGTTTTATGGATATGGAATGGTGGAGAAGAAAGAGTGAAGAAAATAAGAAAGTAGTTATTAAAAAAATTCGTTTTGGAAGCCTTTATATAGATGCACAACAGTCATAACCATTGGCGAAAGGTTTTTGAACGAATGGACACTTCTTTTGAAATTTGAATTTTGAATCCAACTGTCACCATGTCGACATGGGGTATCCCCATATGTCGACATCCCTCAGTTCAAAATTGTAGAGATGTTGTTTTGTAAAAGCATTTGAATTTAAAACAAGTTGAAACTTCTCTGAAGCAAAATAAAGTGTTTGAACAATATTTTGAGATAGAGAATGAATATAAAACATTATTTTATATATATATATATATATATATTTGATATACACCGTCAATTATATAAGTAATATTTAAAATCAGAATAAGTTTTGATGTTTTAAAAATAGAAGTTTTTAAAATCAGAATGGAGGAATATTTCAAGGCTAAAACAAAGTTTGAAAACATTTTTGAAAACATGATTTTGAAAGCTAAAACATTTTGAAAACAGATTTAAAAACATTTTGAAAAATCTATTCAAACTGAAATTGCAAGAACCTTCCTACAGAGCTCCTCCATAGGACTCGAGAACTTGTACAAAGTAGTTTAAATGTTTTTGATTTACGTGGGTTTGTAAGCCACTTGTCGTAGGTTTGTAAGCTACTTGTCGTGGGTTTGTAAGCCACTGGTTTCGATAGAAATTGGGTTTCATCCCAAAAGAAAATTGGAAGAAAGATGAGAGTGCTATTATGAAGTTTTAACAAAATACTAGACACTTATCTTGAGATCTTGAAATCTTGATTCTTTAGAGTCTTGAATCTTTAATCTTTAATCTTCATCTTGATGCTTGAGTCTTTATACTGATCAGTCTTCGATAATACCTGCATATACTTCGTATATACATATACATATACATATATATATGGAAATGTTAGTATATATTTTATAAAGTAAAGTATAATAACTATATAAGGTTGTTGTCATCAAAACATCATCAACTCAGTTCCTAACAATCTCCCCCTTTTTGATGATGACAACCTTTATTTATAAAACATTCTTACCATACCATAAATCCCCCTTACTCCGTGATTTCTTCTTAAAACTACAACTCCCCCTACACCAAGCACATATATTTTTATAACTTTCTCCCCCTTTGTCATCAACAAAAACTATTAACTACTTAAGAATTCAAGAATGATTAGTATGAAAAAATAATATGTATAGAACAAGCATGAAACAATGAGTATAAGTGAACACATTTTAGTTATTACGACATATATAAGAACATACATAAACACGAACAAACAGAACAATGTAAAACAAAGAATAAAAAAGAAAGTACGCTTTAATAGCGATCCTTAACTATAGAAGACTTATGAATCGAACAATTGGGTTAGTGGAGACAAAAGTTTCCACGTTGTTCAATTATGTTTCCATTAGTATCAACAAGGATCTCACCAACGCAAATAACGCTCTCGTCCTCATTTATAGGGACTTCGGGTTGAGGAAAAAGTTGATCTTCCTCTTGGTCTACTTGTGGCTCTTCCATAGGTTCTTCTTCCTCTGATTCCATGGCTTGTGAAGAGTCTTCAATATTAATAGGATTTGTACGGTTATCCATAAGGAATTTTTGTACATTCCTAATAATATTCCCTTGCCTTTGTTGTTCTCTAGCCATCCTAAGTTGGCTTACTTGAATTTCAGTAAACAATTGAAGGATATCTTTTATCTTCTCTTGCAATTTGATCACTCGAGCGTGCGTAGATCGTTGAAATGGACCAGAATGAGGAGATGTGGGTGAAGTGGTTCATTAGTAGAAGAGGAGGCCATTATTTTATTGTTTCAGAAGTTATTTACAGAGAATATAGTGAAGAAAGAGGAGAGAAAATGAAATAAATAGATAAATAACCAAATAACTAACTTTGGAGGGAAATTCTATTTTCAAATTTTTGTTGGGTATGTCGACATCAGGGGATGGGGCATGTCGACATGTCTTTCAGAAAAAGTGTAATTTTTATTTTGAATTTTAATTGATTATTATATTATATTATTTTATATTTCATATTTTGAACAAATACCTAATTCTCTTCTAAATTTAGTAAAATTCTGTTCGGTTAACGGTTTAGTTAATATATCAGTAATTTGTTTTTCAGTATTTATATAATCTAGAGTTATTATTTCTTTAATTATATTATCTCTAAGAAAATGATGTCTTATATCGATATGTTTAGTTCTAGCGTGATGAGTTGGATTTTTAGATAGATTTATTGCACTAGCATTGTCACAATATATTGGTGATTTACTTATGTTAATTCCAAAATCTTTTAAAGTTTGTTGCATATATATGACTTGTGAATAGGCCAGAGCAGCAGATATATACTCTACTTCAGTTGTTGACAAGGAAACAGTATTTTGTTTCTTGCTGAACCAGGAAACCAGTGAATGTCCTAGAAAGTGACAAGTTCCACTTGTACTCTTTCGGTCTGATTTACAACCAGCATAATCAGCATCACAATATGATATTAAATCAAAAGTATTATTTTTAGAATAAAATAAACCATAATCTAAAGTGTATTTTACATATCTTAAAATTCTTTTAACAGCTTTTAAGTGAGTTTCTTTAGGTTGTGATTGGTATCTTGCACAGAGACAAACACTATGCATAATATCAGGATGACTCGGTATTATATAGAGTAGCGAACCAATCATTCCCCTATATAAAGTTTGATCAATATCTTTTGATTTATCTTCTTTACTTAAACCTACATTTGTTGACATTGGAGTTGGTTTCCCACTAGAGGTGCTTAAACCAAATTTATTGATTAAGTCTTTAACATATTTTTCTTGACTTATGAAGATTCCATTTTCTAGTTGTTTAATTTGAAGCCCTAAGAAGAAACTTAATTCTCCCATGTGACTCATTTCAAATTCTTTAGTCATTATATCTGAATTTTTTTTATTCATTATGTTATTAGTTGATCCAAAGATTATATCATCTACATATATTTGAACCAGTTGAATATCTTGATTATTTCTTTTAATAAAGAGTGTTGTATCTACTTTACCAATTTCAAAACCAGATTGAAGTAAATAAGATCTTAGTCTTTCATACCAGGCTCTAGGAGCTTGCTTTAGACCATATAGAGCTTTCTTTAACTTGTATACATGGTTTGGAAATTTATTATGTTCAAAAAGTGGAGGTTGTTCAACATAAACATCTTCTTTTACAAAACCATTTAGAAAAGCACTTTTAACATCCATTTGATATAATTTGAAATTATTATAATTAGCGAAAGCAAGTAGAATTCTTATAGCTTCTAACCTTGCTACGGGGGCAAAGGTTTCATCATAGTCAATTCCTTCTTCTTGACAATAACCTTGCGCGACTAAACGAGCTTTATTTCTTACGACCTCACCGAGTTCATTCATTTTATTTTTATAAACCCATTTAGTTCCAATTATACTTTTATCCTCAGGTTTAGGAACAAGTTCCCATACAACATTTCTGGTAAATTGATTCAATTCTTCTTGCATAGCAAGAATCCATGAATCATCAGACGATGCTTCCTTTGGATTTTTAGGTTCAATTGTTGACATAAAGGCTACATTACTCATACTACTTAATTGATTTCTAGTTCTTACTACAGATTCAATATTTCCTAAAACATTTTCTATAGGATGATCTTTTGATAATTTAAATCTCATATTAGGTTGATTTATTTCACAAATAGTTTCATTAGATTGATTTAAATTTATAAAATCTTCTTCATCATCTATTTGTACAATATCTTTAAGATTTTCATCAAAAGATACATGCATAGTTTCTTCAATAGTATTAGTTTTTAAATTAAAAACTCTAAATGCTTTGCTTCTATTAGAATAACCATTAAAGAATCCTTTATCAGCTTTTGGTTCAAATTTATCTAAATTATCTTTTGTATTAAGTATAAAACATTTACTCCCAAAGACTTTGAAATAAGAAACTATAGGTTTCTTATTATAAAGTAATTCATATGGAGTTTTATTTGTTAATGGTCTAACTAAAATTCTATTTAATATATAACAAGCTGTAGCAACTGCTTCAGCCCAAAAATATTTAGGTAAATTACTATCAGAAAGCATTGTACGAGCACATTCTTGTATCGTTCTATTCTTACGTTCAACTACTCCGTTTTGTTGTGGAGTTCTTGGAAATGAAAAGTTGTGAGTAATTCCCTTTTGAGTACAGAAATTCTCAAAATTTTCATTTTCAAATTCACCACCGTGATCACTTCGAATAGTTTTAATTTTGAAAGAATGTTGATTTTGAATTCTTTTAGAAAAGTTTTTAAATATTTCAAAAGCATCGCTTTTATGTTTTAAAAAGATTGTCCAAGTATATCTTGAATAATCATCTACTATAACAAAAACATATTTACTATGGTTAATTGTTTGAACTTGAGATGGACCAAATAAATCTAAATGAAGTAATTCTTGAGGACTAGAGGTAGAAATAGCATTTTTTAATTTAAATGAACTTTTCTTAAGTTTTCCTAATTGACAAGCATCACAAATACTATCTACTTTAAAGTTTAACTTGGGTAGACCTCTAACTAAGTCAAGTTTTGATAGCCTAGATAATAATTTGAAATTCAAATGGCCAAATCTTTTATGCCAAATCCAAGGGTCACTTGTATTAGCCAAAAGACATAGGTTATCATTTGAAATTTTCATACTAAGGATATAAATATTTTTCTTCCTAATACCTTCAAAAATTATATTAGACTTATCATCTTCAATGTGACATTTATCTTTTCCAAATTTAATTTTAAAACCTTTATCGCAAAGTTGACTTATACTAAGCAGATTATGTTTTAAGTTCCTAACTAATAAAACATCAGAAATAAGTAAAGTTTTAGAGTTACCGACATTGCCGACGCCAACCACATATCCTTTAGAGTTGTCACCAAAATTGACTAATCCACCATCTTGATAAGTAATGTCCTTGAGTATCTCGGGATTTCCAGTCATGTGCCTCGAACAACCACTATCAAGTATCCATTTATCTTTCTCAATTTGCACAGTTTGTCCATTGGGTGTTGATTCGTCAAAAACCATATAACATGTCTGTTCCTGCATAACACACCAGTTCGGTAGATAACTTGATTTTTCAAAATAACTATATGCAGACTTATGATACTTTGATGAAATGCATATATTCAAAACAGTTTTAACACAATTTTCCAAAAATTCCATTTTTATATTTTTTCAAGTTTCAGATTATGAAAACAATGAAAACCAATGCTCTGATACCAATTGTTGGGGATGCGGATTAAGGATCTTAAGGCAGAAATAACACTAGAGGGGGGTGAATAGTGTTTTAAAGAATATATGAACTATATGACTAAATTAAAACTTTCAACACAAATCTAAACAGAATTCTAACACAGAATGATCACAGAACATATAACAAATGCAAATAGTAAAGTAAAGCAAGTAAAAGGAAAGAACATACCGGATTTTATACTGGTTCAGAATCCTCCTACATCCAGTCCTGCACCAAGGCAATATCCTTGTACAGATTTTTATAAGCCAATATCCAAATTACAACCCTCAGTTTCTAAGGCCTTGAGGAACCCTCCTATCTCCGAGTCTGGGGTAAACTCTCTTGATTTACGGGACATAAGATCACCCTAATACTTCTTAATAACAATCCTTTTGAATGGATAGACTCTATGGACTTTTTGAATACTATAACTCTGAATAGCACTTTGATCTTTAGTTGAATGATGGAAAATCAAATAGAGAGAGTATCTAAATGATTTCCTATTGAGAATTTGGCAGAATGATGGCATGGTCTTTAAAATATGAAGTTTTATGGATATGGAATGGTGGAGAAGAAAGAGTGAAGAAAATAAGAAAGTAGTTATTACAAAAATTCATTTTGGAAGCCTTTATATAGATGCACAACAATCATAATCATTGGCGAAAGGTTTTTGAACGAATGGACACTTCTTTTGAAATTTGAATTTTGAATCCAACTGTCACCATGTCAACATGGGGTATCCCCATATGTCGACATCCCTCAGTTCAAAATTGTAGAGATGTTGTTTTGTAAAAGCATTTGAATTTAAAACAAGTTGAAACTTCTCTGAAGCAAAATAAAGTGTTTAAACAATATTTTGAGATAGAGAATGAATATAAAACATTATTTTAAATATATATATAATTGATATAGACCGTCAATTATATAAGTAATATTTAAAATCAGAATAAGTTTTGATGTTTTAAAAATAGAAGTTTTTAAAATCAGAATGGAGGAATATTTCAAGGCTAAAACAAAGTTTGAAAACATTTTTGAAAACATGATTTTGAAAGCTAAAACATTTTGAAAACAGATTTAAAAACATTTTGAAAAATCTATTCAAACTGAAATTGCAAGAACCTTCCTACAGAGCTCCTCCATAGGACTCGAGAACTTGTACAAAGTAGTTTAAATGTTTTTGATTTACGTGGGTTTGTAAGCCACTTGTCGTAGGTTTGTAAGCTACTTGTCGTGGGTTTGTAAGCCACTGGTTTCGATAGAAATTGGGTTCCATCCCAAAAGAAAATTGGAAGAAAGATGAGAGTGCTATTATGAAGTTTTAACAAAATACTAGACACTTATCTTGAGATCTTGATTCTCTAGAGTTTTGAATCTTGAATCTCTAATCTTCATCTTGATGCTTGAGTCTTTATACTGATCAGTCTCCGATAATACCTGCATATACTTCCTATATATATATATATCTATATGGAAATGTTAGTATATATTTTTTAAAGTAAAGTATAATAACTATATAAGGTTGTTGTCATCAAAACATCATTAACTCAGTTCCTAACAGTAACCATGACTTTCGCACACCATCGCTTTTAACAAATGATAGTTTGTTGATAAATCATTGGTGATTAAATGTATCTTAGTTCTTTTTATATACTTAATGTAAAATAATTGATAATTTTTATGACCAGACTAGTTTATGTAGTAAATGAAGATTAGTTTAAAGAGTGAATTATTTCCTTACAAAAAACTGTTACTACTGCACCACTTGCCTAATTTGAAAATGAAACTTCAATCAAACTAGTGTGAAAATTGTTGTATGATTATGAAATGCATAACATAAGCAATAAGAGTACAGTAGTCATTTATAGATGATCGAGGAATATTAAATAGACAACTTTGTTTCATAAGGTTAATTCATAAGTTTTTTACATAACAAATGTTTTACTTGATTTGATATTTGATTGCCTAAACAAGTTGAGTGTTATCTGCATAACTGAGAGGTTGTTAAGCCTCATGCTGTCAAGAAGAAGATATATGATTTCAGATAGTTGATGGTGATGAAGACCTCGATACACTACCCGCTAAACTGCCTGCAGCACTGAAGGTGCTTTGCTAGTGGGCCAACACATCCCAAAAAGGGGTCAGCATCAACACCACTTTGGACGAGGAAATATTTGGTTTTTGAACAAAAGTAGCTATCTTCAGGAGTGATATACATGCAATCAATTTTTTTTAGACATCTGCCAAGTCATTTTTTTTATATGAGGCAGGTGTTAATTATTCTTTTAATGATGCATTGGTGTTGCTCATGTCATTGCTGAGACATATGCTCAAGTCACCAATTTTTAATGTCGCATTTGGCATTGATTATTCTTTTCTTATATGCTTTTATAGCTACCTTCATGAAGCGCTGAAGAAATCTAAGATGATAGACATGATTGCCTTCATATATCCTGCTTATATAGATGCACATGGATGAGGAAATTCAGCTAAAATAGCTTCTGGTTTGGCCAAATGGAATGAACAAGGGAAGCCCGATCAAATTTTCTTTGTGTCATATAACTTAGGGTGTGTATAGTATGGTTCTCTATATTGATCAAATCATGTACTTACTCATGCTATGTATACTTTATTATGAATGCAGAGTGGAATTTTCAATGTTAGTGATCATTGGTCTTTGACGATTGCGAGTCCCACTGAAGAAAGTGTGCATAACATGGATCCATTGAGAGGATGATTGTGTGGTGAAGAATGGATGAATATGGCGAAGAGGTATATGCAATCGCTATGTTATATTTTGACTTTCGAGTGGTTGGTGGTTTATGTTTGTTTACTTTGCGGCTCCGTTGCAATTTACAATCAGGGTAAAGTGAAAGGCAAAAAGAAAGTTCGATGGACGCCATGTTTGGTGCAAACACCATATTTCTAAAGTCTGATGATTTTTCTTCCTGAACACGATTGATTAAATTATATGTTTACTTGACATCTACGCATTCTTTAGGGAGCTCCAAAACAGAGGGGTCAACTGACATGTGGATTGTAGGTTATGCGCTACATGAAAGACATCGTGGGGGACAAGAATCAACTGTGGGCTGCTTAGGTAATATATGCCAATGTTGTATTTTAGTTAGGCATGCATTAAGATCCATGTCGAGTAACATTAAGCTCTGCATTTCATGTTTGTTGCCATGGGAGAAGGACGAAACAATACCTTTTCCCAAAAGGATATTGATATCGCTCGGGTGGAGTGGGCTCGGTATGGCTACAATTTTGCTGAATCATAGTGCCTGATCTATATATGCCTGTTATTATATTATGTAAATATGTACACCTTGCAATTGAACCCGGGTTAGTTAGCTTTGCCAGTGTTGGTTTGTTGTATTTTGTGTATCTATGGGTTTAGTTGCATAATTTACATAGTTGGTGTTGAACTGTTGCTTGTAGGATATGTATTTGGATTTAGTGTCGATGATGATTTTGTTTATTATTATATTAAGTAGAAATGTGAACTGCTTTATGTCATTTAATTTAAGAAAGAACAACACATACAAAAACTGATTTATGTTTTCTTAACTGCTTTAAAACAGCATTTATATGTCGCAAGAAGCAGGCTGTAACAATTAGTAGAACTGTACATTTCATTAAGATTACAAAATAATGTTATTTTATTAACTGTGAGACAACATATAATATTCACCTCTATTATTTGTAAAATAAGAACAATACATAAAACAACATATGACTTTGTTTTTATGTGTTGTGTTAGTTATTATAAGACAACGGGGCATATCTGTGGTCTGATATGCAATGAGACGGCATGGGATTTAACTACGGGTAAATATGCGATCAAACAACGGAGCATATCTGTCGTGTGATTCGTTTCTGCTCATGGTGTTAATAATTAATATTAATGGATTGAATTTGTAAATTTAATTACAAAAACAAATAGATTGGATAAATATCGATTTTGGATCAAAAATATAAAACAATATTTAAAATATGTGAAATTATCATTCTGGGGCACTATCTTGGATTTGGACGAAACTTGTGTCATTGGAACCGAAATAATAAATTGCTGTAGATAACGAGTTTCATGACGATTGGACGTACTGTGTGATCGAGCGAGCTCGAAACACATAACGATTAATTTTAGAAAATTAAAATGTAATAATTTGATTTAAAAAGCAAAATTCTGTATACGATAGAATAAACTCTTGAAAATAATTTCATTGTGTTTGGAATAAGGGTATTTAGCTAGGAACGCCAGTGAGCACGTCTCGATTGAAGTTTGAAATTTTAGGACGTGAGTAGTATTTGCTGAGAATCCTATATAAGGACCCATGCCCTTCATTCTCTTGTGCCCAAACCTGATCATAGAACCCTAGCAATCATTTTCCTAAAAAAAAACCTTATGATCTAATGGCTAGCGTTGATCAGGCCCCGAGAGGCCGTGTTAGGTGATGGGTCCAACTACGGAGCTTTTCGTCTTGATGAGAGGAGCATTTCAGTTGGTTGGATTGAGGCACGGCGGAGCAAGGCAGTGCAGTTGTGAGGTTGAACGACACAGCTAGGTTAGTCGTTTTCTCATCGTCGGCAGCGAGTCGGAGACAATGACCGATGGAAAGGTTTATCGAGGTAAGGGCTTTTGTTTAGAGGTAGTGCGACGGAGGATGGACGGTGGCAACAACGATGAGCATGAACGAAGTCACGATGTTGGATTTGTTTTAGCGTGGCCTGGAGTTGTAATTGAGATTTGTTTAGGGCTAAGCTTGGTAATTAGAAAACGTAATTAGGAATTTAATTATATTATTTAATTCATAAATTTTATAAACCCAATATCTATTTCATACGAGGTCGGATTCGAGCACAGTGAGTTGCGTAGCACTCGTGCAAACATTAGTTTCATTCTGGTATTGGATTGGTGGAGTTTGAAGCTCGTGGAATTTTTTGCTAAAATCGAGCGCCCGTTCAATTTTAATTTGCATCAGAACACTTCGGCGATGATTCGTATTATTGTGAGTTTACTGACCTTTAAATTTGCTATATTATATCTGTGATGTTGTAAATTTACAGTTGAAAGTTTTGTTGATAGTTTAGATATTGTTGTTGTTTGATTGTTTGTCTGGTTGAAAATCTCGTTTTGGAAAATGGATGACAGATTGATTTAATTGCTGTGAACTCATATGATCATATATATTGTCCTTAATCGTTGTTTTACAGGGAATATTTATAGAGAGACGCTAAGGGGTTTCTCGCCAATGATTGTTATTTATTTCCTTATGCTGCTTATATTGATGTTTAGTTGTAATTAATAGTGATGTTCTATTTAAATTGTTTAAGTAACGTTATAGCAATTTTCGCTATATCGTCAATTATTAAATATCATCTCCTAAACCTTTTGTTTATGCTGAACTTGAGCTTGTATTTTCTAAAAATTAGATGTCAAAATTTATTTGATCATTTTGATTAAGGAGATTTTAATTTAATTAATCATTTTAATTAATGATTATTTGAATTTAATAAATGGTTTTAATTAATGATGTTTAAAACTAACTAATCATTTTAACCAATGGTATTTGAAATTAGTTAATCATTTTAAATAATGATCTTTTAAGTTAACAAATCATTTTAACTAAAGATATTTAAATTTAATTAATCATTTTAATTGATGATATTTGAAATTAATAAATTAGTTTAATTAATGATATTTGAATTTAGTTAATTATTTCAAGTAATGATATTCGAAATTTTAAAAGTCATTTTAATTAACGATATTTGAATTTAGTTAATTATTATAAGTAATGATATTCGAAATTTTAAAAGTCATTTTAATTAACAATATTTGAATTTAGTTAATTATTTTAAGTAATGATATTTGAAATTTAAGTAGTCATTTTAATTAATGATATTTGAATTTAGTTAATCTTCTTAAGTAATGATATTTTAAATTTAAGTACTCATTCTAATTAAGATATTTGAATGCAATTAATCAATTTAACCAGTGATATTTGAAGTTAATTAATTAATTTAAGTACGGTATTTAAGTTAATTAATTGATTTAATAAAAGTGATTAAATTTAATTTAATGAAAGTGTTTTAGACTGAATTAACTTTTAGTGTTTTAAATTTAATTTATTGATTAAATAAAAGTGTTTCGTAAATAATTAACTGTTTAAATAAAGATAATTGATCGATTTATTAAAAGAAATTATAGATTTGATTTATTATTTTTCGGGATAATTAATTTTGTTTTAAATTATGAAAGATTATAAATGTGATTAATTTTATCTTTTGGGATAATTAATGTTGGTTTAAATTTATAAATGGGGATTTTTAATTTGATTTATTTTGTTTAGGGAAATTAGTGTAGTTTTAAAAGTTATAAAAAGGTTACATAACTTATCCTTCGGGATGATTAACCTTTGATTTAAGATTTATAAAAGTAATTTAATTGATTTATTATCTTTTGGGATAATAAATATTGTTTTAAAATTTATAAATAATAGTTTATAAACAAGAAGATCTTCTAAAAAGAATTGTTTCAAATAAAGCTTACTGTAAATTGTTTAGGGTTTATAATAAACAATGTTTTGACATTTATTTTGACCTTGGTTTTAATACACTTAGAATATATAATTTTCCCTTTAAAAAGAATATTTTAAAGAGTGCTTTTAAAGTGTCATTAAAAGTATTATGATGTGAAAATCAAGCACAAGCGAAAAAAAACCATCTTATCATTTCTGATAGTTGATTTATCAAATATCGACTTTGATTCGGCTTTCTTCTTTATATATCATCACTCTAAGACGATGCATTGCTCATTTGAGCTTTGTTATCCTTTGTTGGAAGTGATTAAACTGAAAGAGCGAGTTAGGGCTAAGCTATTTGGTGTTGCTCCTGTTAGGGTATTTTCACTATCCACTTTAGATTGGATTCGATGTTGCGCGTGAGATGTGAAATACTCGTATTCTCGGTAACAATTTGGCAAGGTCCAGTTTGGAGATTTCCGAGAGCCGTCGATTTCTTAAGTATATTTCTAGAGGCGTACCTTCGGTAAGGGGGACGCACCCTCCTAGACATTGTTAGAAAACTTCTCATTTTTCCTTATTGTGGGTTCGAATCTTTGAATTATCTCTTTAATTGCATGGAGAATTGCTTGTGCTCTTCTCTATGTTCAATTATTTCTGACCATTCTTTCAAGTCTAGAATTTGATATTGTTTGTTGTCATTCATTCTATGGGATTTGTTCTTACTAGTACCCACCCTTTTATTTGGATTATTTTTGTTGTTTATTTCCATTCTTTCTTGATTGGACTATTATTTTAATTTGTTTCCCATTTCTTCAGTTATGAATATTGTTCTTGTGAGGTAAAAACTCATTTTGTGTTAGCGACGTGGTCTTACAGAATTTATATATATTCATCATATTGCTTGAGTTTTCTCACATTGGTTTTCCAGATAGACCCGAGTGTTATTTTATTATAATGCTTGGGTCAGACCGAGTTATTCCCGAGTTAGCCGTGATGATATGGAGTTAGTGAAGAAGAGTTGGATATTCACCTATCGTAGTGTTTTATTTTCCACTGTATTATATTGTATACCTATCAGCAATTATAAGGTTAGAATTTTGTAAGTATCTAGCTGATAAGCTTTGTTTTTAACTCTGACATACTCTGTATTTTGAAGCGATAGTTTTTACTGACTTTGTTATATTATATGTTGTCGATTCCACTGTGAGATTCTGATTTTCCTGTTCTATGTTCTTTTTTTTAATTTTACCCTAACAATCCGACTTTTCGGCGATTGGATGTTCGACATTTGAATACCGTGAATGTATTTGGTGTTGACTTTTGATGGTCGAAAAGACAGGTCGTTACGATGGTAGTACATCTATCTGCACATGACTTTGGACTAATTGATGTGGGTTACACAAACATGGGCTGATTGTATGCTTCAATTGAAGGATCGGGTTACCATTTGCACCAAGAATTCTTGCATTTCTTTGATGGTCTTCAATTGATATTAAACCATCTTTCTCTCTTATCTGTGGTTGAACTGAATACAAATGGAGTGTAAGATATTGGGATTGAGAAAAGCACATTAGTTCCAACAATGTACCTTTATTAGCAACCATGATGACATATAAAGACAAACAGAAGTTGAACTGCAACTTCATAGATTTTTGATTAATAAACAACACACAAGAAGTAAACTGCTAAATATGTCAGTCCTACATTGTGTACTCGTTCTGTCAGTCTAGGTTATAAACAGGTTACCATAATTACACAATAAATCAACCCAATCAAACACGTTGAATTGAATGTATCAGTCGTGTAAACTAAAGCCATCGCATAATTATTTAGGGGCATGTTGTAAAATTAAAGCCATTGTGTAATCCAACATATAAATGGCAACCTAAATACAACTCAGTAATTTCATTAAACATGTTGATTTCAAAAAAATACCTGAAGGTTGAATTGATGAGCTCATCGTGTGGAAGGATAATTTCATTTAATCTAACATTAGTTAAGTAATAAAACAGGCTATATAAATAGCAACCAGATCTTCAGTAGATACTAGATGGTATAACCATACTCAAGATAAATGATAGTCAAGATTATTGACTGCAATATTAACACCGAACTCATATAATTTCAACAACGGATATATAAAATTGAAAAACCAAAATTATATCTTGTTGGGAGAAAATAAGGCCCCGTTTGGTTTCATTTTGAGTTTTGTGTTTTATGTTTTCAACATACACTACGAAATACAAGAAACTGTGGGAAATTTTTTACAATTCTTAGTCATCGCGACGATGGACGGAAAATGCAGAAAATTGATTGTATTTCATCCTTTTGTTATGTCTCAAATACGAAAAATCATATAAACTTGTTTTCTATTTTCTATATTAGTTTCATTTTTCAAAATTGTGTGTTTTTCAATCATACATAATAAATGCGAATTTTGTTTAGACGAAAACTCAAAACTAAAAATAGCAAACCAAACGGGACCTAATTTTTGTTACCTGATTTGAGATACGGTATAAGATCAGGTTCCTAATTGTGCAATCGCCTTGAGATGAAAGCTGCATGCGCTTGGAAGACAGGTTGCTAGTCCTGGGAGAAATGATTTGCGATGATTTCCACACGTGAGTTTTCTCCCGCTCGATGTTGATTTCGTGCCACTCGATTGGTGATTTCACCAAGAAGAGGGAAAAGATAGAAATTGTAAACAAGGATTCTAACTCTTTTAGAGGCAGCTGATGATCCTTAGAGCATTCCCAGCAGTAAACTGATGTTAAATTGGTGCTGATCCCCCCTCCTGTTCTTCCCAGCAGCGTAAATTTGAGGAGGAAAGAAAAACGAGGATTGTCCACATTTTTCTAAAGCGACGAGCATTGGATGGTTTTCTGAAATTCGTTTAAGCGCTAAACGGTTTTCTGAAAACACTTTCGTTTAACGTCGTTTCTTTTACCACAAAAACAAATCGCTCCCACTCACAACTGGTCGAGTGGGATTTCTCTCATTTAACTTCTTTAAACCACTGACGAAATTCTCCTATAGCTGGGAATGCTCTTACCCTGATCTAATTCTATTTTTCACCAAATGGAATGAGTTGATTTTTCGACCTATTGAGAAAAGCGAATATATGGATAGGAGATCAGAGCAGGTAATGAAATTTTGGGGAAGATGAATGAAAATTTTGAAGCGATTAGTTAAATAATAGGCGCACGATGAAACATATGGAAGTTATACTTTACTAGGTATAATTAAAATATAGTTATATATGTTTTCACAGAATTGATGTATTATTTATTTGAAAACTTCTATAATTTCCAAGAAAATATCTTAACCAACTTAATTATTAATTATTAAATACTAAGATATAACTATTACTTCTTAGTTATTAAATATTAAATATTAAATATCAAATATTGGTATTACTGTTAATTATTAAATATACCCAAAAACATATGGAACTAATACTTTATATCATACACAAGTTGCAATACTTAAGCATTTCTAAATTTATTTTAGAAAATTTCAATATTTTTAAAATGTCAAATATTAATGTAATTATTAAATATTAAGCACTAAGGAAGCAATATTATTTCTTGGTTCTTAAATATTACTTATTAATTACTAAATAATAAATATTAGTCTTAATTATTAATTATTTAATGGTAATTATTAATTATTAATCATTACTTCTTATTTATTAATAGTAATTACTATTTATAATTACTATTATATAATAGTAATCATTATTTATAAATTATTAATTAAATATATATTATTTATTATTTATCTACTGATTACTAATTTAATAAATATTAATTGAGTATCAATTATTAATTATTAATTATTAACTACTAACTAATTATTAACTGGAATTATTAATTATTTAATATAATTATTATATTTAAATTATTAATTGTTAATTGTTAATAACAATTAATTATTAATTATCAATAGCAATAAGTTACTATTATTTAACAGTAATTATTATTTATTAATTATTAATTAAATGTTTATTATTTATTTATTACTAATTAATTAATTAATTTTTAATTACTACTAATTATTAGTTACTGATTATAAACTGGAATTCTTTCATATTTCAAATTAGTTATTAACTATTATTATTTAATAGTATTATTAATTATTATATATTAATATTTAATAATTATTATTTATTAGCAATTTTTTATTAACTATTAATTATTGCCATTTGTAAATTAGTTATTAATTATTGCCATTTGTAATTAGTTATTAATTACACCCCATCCATTTGAAATTAGTTATTAATTATTGCTGTTTATAAATTATTAAGTAAGTAGTTATAAATAATCAAAGATAACGATGATCGGTTAAGAGTAGTTGAAAGTTGGCATTATTACAACTAGCAAATTAAAAAGGTTGTAATATGTATCTATTACAACTAGCAAAGAAAGAGTTGTAAAAGCTGGCATTTATTACAACGGGCAAAAGAAAATCGTTGTAATAGGCATCTACTACAATTGGTAAACATAGAAGAGGTATTGATCAAAATTAACATCTATTACAACAAGCAAAAAACAGTTGTAATAGCCATCTATTACAGTGAAAAAATGAAATACATTGTATTAGGTATCTAGTACAATGAGCAAAGAAAAAGAGTTGTTGAAAAGTTGCATCTATTACACCAAATAAGATAAAACTGTTATAGTAGGTTTCTATTACAACAGACATTTTCTGACCACTGTAAAAACGTCGTTATAATAGGGTATTTTTGTTGTAGTGTTAACTGGGGTTAGGCTTAATTTCTTTAGGCTTGATTTTTAGTCCCATTTAAACTTTATAGATTTTATTCACATTTAAACTCTAATTAGTAACCCTTGCCATCTATATATAACTATATCGTAATCAAATTTAAAATTTTCCACACTTCAATCTACGAAATATAATTTGATAACGACGCAACTTAATTCAACTCAATGTTATTTCGTTATATTTAATTTTCAATATAATGACACGATAAAATTTATTTATTTATTATTATTATTTTAAATATTTCGATCGTACAAAAATTATTTATAATACAAAATATTTCATCTCTATTAAAACATATTATTCAATTAAATAAAAATATATTTTCAGATTAATAATTATCAAAAATCGAATTCAAATATTTATATTTTAATTAATTTTAGACATAATAAGCAAAGTTGTTACATGATGTCTCTCAAATTAATTACTAAAATTCTTATAAACGGGACATTTCAAAGTGCTCATATATTAACCTTCTCGCTATAACTTTTTGCTGCTTTATTTCACAAGTTAGTGATTGGTTTAAACTTCCATATTTTTCCAACAATAAGTACACTTATATTATTTATTAAAAATGCAATGGGGCCTCTAGGATTTCTCTCAAAGCTGGCTTTGGAAATCGCCAAACACAAGGCATTTTCAAAGTGCTTTCATAGGGTCTTTTCATATCTAACATTCATAATTTTATTTCATAATTTCTATAACTTTCCTTACTGTCCTATGCACTAAAATATGTGTAGAGAGCAACTAAATCAATTTATCCCGAGTTAAGTTCATAAATTTTTCATTAATATAAGTTAAAGTTGATGGATATCGAAATGCACTTATAGCGACTATTCTTGCTACAACACTTCCAAACATACTTCAATTCTATACACAAGCCAACTAACATATAAATATAGTGTTAAGACCACACCACATGTTACAGAAGCTAATAGAAGCGATGCATACAGTATAAAGCTATCGTTTTCTTTCAAAAGCAAGAGGGGTCCAAAGTTTATAACTTTAATTTGTTAATGTCACATTAACTTTATATTTGCATACACATACATATACACACAATATATAAATACAAGACAGTGAGGTAACACACTCAAATCAAAGCCAAACACATTCTCAATCACAACCAAACTCAAGAACCACTTCCTACCATCTCCAAAAACATAAAGACACCACATTTAGCTCCAAATCACAAAGCCAAGCTCGCAATCCTTCCTTATGCTCACAGCCTCACCTAGAATCCCCTTTTCTTCAACTTCCTTCCACCTTTGAATTTGTATCCTTGCTTCTTAAGGTTCTCTAAGGTGTTGGTGAAAGTTTGGTGAAGTTTGGAAGAGATTTGAACTACTTGGAGAAAGAGTAGTGTAGAACATAGTGGATTAGTGCTAATCCACTTCCACTATTTTTGATCTTTTGTTGTTTTTCAAGCTTTAGGAGATAATGAATGTATACACAACCTAAGAGCATCCTTTACACGGTGGAGACCCCATCCCATGTGCCTTGCATGCTTATTTTAATTTACAACTCATTTTCCATAACAAATTACCCTTTTACCCTTACACACAAAATATCTTTTAATGGCATCACTCATGAAATCATCAACACTTTATTTTCCATAAATGGAAAAATATTTGATTTCCTTAGTATTTAATGTATTTAAAAAAGTTTGAGGAATTATGACAAGTAAAAAGCTGTTTATCGATATTTCTGATAAGTTACTCTACATCCAAGGCACCGAACATTGACAACCAATGCCTGGGCCTTGGGTTGGGTGCTATAATTGGTTCTATAAAGACATAGATCCAAGGGATGATGAGGAGGAGCCTAAATAGAGCAAGACTGCACCGGTTGAGCTGATGATCGGCGTCACGGTCAGCTAAGACGACCCGTCACGGGTTCTAAAGATTGAATCACAGCTCAGCCCCATGATGATGAAAGAACTTGCTGGTTTTCATCGAGTGAACCTTGATATATTTGCTTGGACTGATTCTGATATGTGTAGGATCTTGCCTGCCATTGTGAGCCATGCATTAAATATTTACTTAAGGCATGTCCCGGTAAAACAGAAAAGGTATGACATGGATCCGAGAGATTTTCCGCCCTTAAAGAGGAGGTGGA
Organism: Allium cepa; assembly: GCA_030765085.1. NCBI lineage: Eukaryota > Viridiplantae > Streptophyta > Magnoliopsida > Asparagales > Amaryllidaceae > Allium > Allium cepa. The sequence continues at coordinate 584,352,142 of CM060940.1, forward strand.
TAGGCTCAAAAGCAATGAGTTTATTTGCGACACCCTCAATCCTAAATGGGTATCAAATTCTATACTTATGAGAAAGATGAATGGAAAGTGGTGAAAGTGGATTCAACCGCAGGACACGAGTTGTTATCTTTCATGGATGCGTACTCCGAATATAATCAAATCCCGATGCACGTCCCCGAGCAGAAGCACACTTGCTTTATTAGCAACGTGGGATTGTATTGTTATATGGTAATGCCATTTTGTTTTAAGAATGCTAGAGAAACTTATCAATGCCTAGTCAATCGAATATTAAAATCAGGATGGAAATACGATGGAGGTATACATAGAAGATATGCTTGTGAAATCACGATGATCAAGCGATCACATTAGAGATACAACAGAGTTGTTGGATATCCTCCGATATTACAAAATGAAGATCAATCCTCTAAAATGTTCCTTTGGCGTCACATTATTAAAATTGTTGGGTTTCATTGTCAATTCTTGCAGAATCGGAGCTAATCCCAGGAAGATTCGGTCAATTCGCAACATGCATGTTTCAAAGACTATAAAATAAGTACAGAGCCTAAATGGGAAGGTTGCCGCCCTAAGCTAGTTTATTTCAAGAGCCACTAATAAATGTATTCCTTTCTTTGACCTAATAAGAAGAGGGAAGAGGAACTTTGAATGGGTGCAGGAGTGTGAAGCTACATACAAAGATTTGGTGAACGATTTAGAGAGACCTCTCATCTTGTCAAAGCCAGTGGATCATGAAGATTTGTATATCTACTTGGCCATGTCAGTGTTGGATCTTGAGTTTTGATTGATGACCAAAATCTCAAACTACACAACAATTCATGAATCTACGGCTACTACGACGACCGGACTCAACGACTCGATATTTGGTATGTATATTCTATATATTTAAACAAGAGTCATATATTATGTATATAGAGTAAGTCTAGTAGATTTCTTAAGATCTTTCCTCAAGAATCATCATTCTCATTCATATATTCACAAACAATTGCAATCGATTTGAAATTAATCATTTTCTTACTCACACGCACTCAGGCTTTAGGAAAAACACAGTTCAATTGACTGAATTGATGCCCTCAGTCGACCAAACCTGTGTATAATTTTTTTTTAAAATAATACACGGACCAATCGACTGATAGGCATCATTCAGTCTGTTGAGTTTGTGCATTTTAACATGTATGTGCACATTTTGAATTCAGTCAATTGAATGGTCTTAGTCAGTCGACTGAAAACTGCAATTGTCGTTTTTTATTGAATAGACACTTCTTTTCTGAAGGGATTTCTTTCTTGCTAAGGGATGCGACCATTGTTATTTCTAGAGATCTCTTCACCAGCAGTTGCAACTCGCTATCTTCTATAAATATACTTGGGTTTTATTTTTCAAATCACTTAATTTTCTTCTCTCTCTTGATCTAACTCAAATAGCATTCTTCGAATCTATTTGTTACTTATTTTTTACATTCATTGCTTACAATCTCACTTTCATATCTTTACAAGCAATTCTAAGCTTCCTATTATTCATACATGCACAATCATACATATCACTCTTGAGGAAAATATTATAGGAAGCGCGTACTACAAGTGACAAATCTGTATTATTAGAACACACAAAGTCAAGATAATCTATTTTGTAATCAAGTCATGTTCGGTTGCTCGGTCAGTCAAGTCCTGTTCTGTTGCTCAGACAGTCAAGTCCTATTCGGTTGCTCAAGTGGTAAAGTCTGATTCAGTTGCTTAGGCGGTGTAATACCTATTCCTCTGGGTTAAGTGTGGGCTGCTTGTTTTAATTCTAGAAGGAGTCTGGGACTGGACGTAGAACGAGAGTTCGAACTAGTATAAAAGTTCTTGGTGTCTTTTACTTTACTGCTATTATTATTATTTTTCGCACTAGTTATTTATTATATTCCATATTAACGATCCTATAGCTCAATAACTTTCAGCCAATACACAATATAAATGCCGCATTGCTTCACGAGGAGAATCAAATCCAGAGACAGGTCTATTTTGTTAGCAAGCGATTGAAAAAAAGCTAAAAGGAACTATCCAAAGATAGAGAAATTGGTGTACTACTTGTTGATTGCTTCACGAAAGTTACGCCCTATTTTTAGGCTCATCTCATCAACGTTTAAATTGATCAGCCGTTACGATAGGTCTTACAGGGACCCGAGACGTCTGAAAGATTACCGAAATGGAACATCAAACTAAGCCAATTTAGCATTACTTATCTCCCTTAGAGAGCCATCCAAGGAGAGGCACTGGCGGAATTATAGCAGAATTCACTGTACATGAAGATTTTATAGAGAGCGATGGAGCCTCTACCATTCGATGGAAATTGTATATGGATGGAGCATCCAGTGATCGAGTTTCTGGAGCTGGAGTTGTGCTAGTAACTCCAGAGGATCAATCAATTTTTTATGCTTTGAAGCTTGACTTCCCTGTAAGGAACAACGAGTTGAGTATGAAGCTCTGATTTCTAGTCTCAAACTTGCCAAAGAATTGAGAATAAATTCTCTTAAAATCTTTTGTGATTCCAAGTTGGTGGTATACCAAAGTCAAGGGAGATTGCCGGGCTAAAGGACAACGACTCACTCTATACCTTATCTGAGTCCAAGAATTATTGACTGACTTTGAATATTATGACATCACGCACATTCCGTAGATCAAAATAAAGAGACTGAATCATTAGCGAAGTTTGCTAGCTTGGGGATGCACAACAAATTAGTTTGGTTCTCGTTGAAGTACTAGCCACTCTGAGCATATTCCAAATGAAAATCGACTGGATGCTAGAGACGGAGCCTGAAAAGGAGCCATGAATGACTTCGATTAAAGATTATTTGCTATAGGGAGTCTTTCCAAAATGGTGGAATGAAAGACAAAAAATCACCTATAAAGCTTCACGACATATCATTCAGGAAAGAGTCATGTATAAAAAAGGGTTTTTCCATTCCCCTACTGTGATGTATCATTCATGATGAAATAAAACGAGTCCTAAGGGATGTTCGTGATGGGGAATTTGGTGATCACATTGGAAGGCAAACCCTATAAAAAATCTTCGTTATGGTTATTACTAGCCAACCGTTAACTGTAACGTTGTTGATTATGCTAAGCAATGCGACAAGTGCCACATGTATGCAAAAGTTCCAAGAGTTCCGCCGATAGAAATTATGCAAATGGTCAGTCCAATGTCATTTTCCGCATGGGGAATATGTATTATCGATTCCTTGCTGATCTCTAAAGGTGGTGCAAAGTATGCCATCATAAAAGTTGATTACTTCACCAAATGGGCCGAAGTAGAACCTTTAGTCATGATCAGGACAAAGAAAGGAATAAACTTCACTGTTTTAAACGTCATCTATCGTTTTGGCCTTCTATGAACCACTGTAACTGATAATGAAACCCAATTTAATAGTGCTAAATTCGAAGACTTCTTCCATCAGCCTTGTATTAAAAAGAGATTTACGGAAGTTGCTCACCCTCAAGCAAATAGACAAGTTGAAGCTGTGAACAAAATCATAACGTCCATTCTCAAGAAACATTTGGAAAAGGCTAGAAGTAAGTGGGTGGATGAATTCTCAGTAGTATTATGGACTTACAAAATCCCCTATAAGTCTGGGACTAGCCATACTCCATTCGCCCTTACTTACAGCTCCAAAGTCGTCATTCATGTTGAACTTAATTCCTTTCTCATTGAGCGACCAACTATGACCCTAGAGCAAATAGAGATCTCCTATTAGAATCTCTAGACTTGGTAGATGAGAAGCGTGAAGAGGCTGATTTGAGGGCAGCTGCACATCGATGTCGGATCGTCCGGTACTACAACACTAAAGTTCGACCTAGGACCTTCGAACTCGACGATCTTATCTTAAAATAGGTTTTTCCTATCCCGTCACACATGAATCCAACTTTGGAGGGACCTCACATAGTTGAATAGAGGCTTGGAGAAGGAACTTTCAAGCTAGCGACTGTTAATGGCGTCGCACTCCCAAAGACATAGAATAGCTAACATCCACGACGATATTTCACTTAGTTTATTCTTTTTAATTTAGTTATGTTTAATTTCTAAATTTGCTTTAGCATTTGATTTTCCAGATATGTCATAAGACAAATTATGTCATTTCTTTCCATTTTGCAAATAAAATTTGAAATTCCCTTCAAATTTGTGATTTTCGTAGCATTACATATTAGTTAAGATACCCGATTAACTAATACTGACATGTCCAAGCAGGTTCCCAAAGTTTAGAACTAATTAATACACAAGTTCATGATTGGACTAAACAAAATGAACGTGGTTTGACCATTCATTCGATGATTCTCGCTCACAATTCGATGAGCGGAGTACCTGGATGTTACTTGACCATCCGATAATAAAATTAATCCCACCAAGCAATGGGACAAACATGAATCAAATATCAATCATAACACGATTGATCTCTCTCCAAGTTAAACCCCAGCCTTGGGGGCAAGTCAATCGATCAAGGGAAATACGGTTCAAATATTTTCCAAAATAACTCAAAGTCCCTAGAGCGTGGACTAGAACACAAATTAGGTGCGATTCGGCCAGCGCCAACCAATTCTTATCCTCAGACTCTGGACATGAATATAAAAAATAGACGAGTGTGGTTTGTCCACTCACTATTCCATGAACTCTGACCTGAAATCGAAAGGAGGAGATAAATTCGCTAAAGATGGAATTCAATCATTTACTATCTAGCTCTTTTAACCTGAGAACTATGGGAAAGAGTATAATCACTTAAACCATTGATTCCGATAGCATAACACTAGGGCTTGAGCCTAATGTCTCTTATAACAGAAGGCCACGACCATATGGAGGCCTTGGGGTAAAATTAATGGATTATCGTCTGAATCAATGAGTGAAGAATTACAAGTACATTGAATGGAAAATGTAATAGCTCAACTACTTAAGAAAATGCACATAAAAGTTCGATAAAAGTAAAAGAACTTTATTTACATAAGCTTGGAAAGTCAAGTATAAGTATTCACAACAAACGAATCAAAAAAAGAGGGCCGATCCCATACAAATTCGACCAACAAAACCAAAAGACTTGCGAGCATGAGTGCATGTAAAGAATCACTTCCTCCTCGGCTTCCTCTTCTTCTTCTTGGAATCGGGAGTAATTTCACTAGAACTTTCCCCACTCCTCTTCTCTCCTATCTTTCTGCTTCCTTGGCCTTTTATCAGAGTTCTTTGGGTTGAACCAATAGGTGCATCATAAGCAGTATCTGGCTAAGGAGTGAAAGCATCCATAGTTTCTTTAGGAAAAACGATAGAGATAGGAGGGGGAACGACCTCCATTTTCTCCTGCTTGAATTTTGTCTCAAGGGCAATGTCCGCCCTGAGTTTCTATGCTATTTCTTGCATAGAGGGGCCTAACAAGGATTAGGAAGCTCCAACAATCATAACGTCATCATCAACATGAATCTTTGATGTGGATCGCTTTCTTACCTCCACAAAGCATCCACTAAGTTCCATCGATCACAAATGCTTCTTCTTTTGGGATACTTTGGATTGTTGCCGAAGCCCATGAAAATAACGGACTCCATTGCAGGCATATGACGTCCTGGTTGAGATTCTTGAGGAAGAGGTGGAACTGTAGTTGACAGATCTAAAATGGAGGAAACATAACTAAAGAGATTAGATATATTGACTTGGGACAATCCATCTTTCTGAAGGACATGTGAGTTTAATGAAATACGTTCTCCAAATTGCTCCCACACGTGAACCAGAGTTCCACCGGAACCTCCTTCCATAATTGGGGAGAGCCCATTAGATGTAGCAATATACGGCTTTTTCAGATTGCAACAAGGCTTGATAGAAGAACCCATAGTGGTGTTGGGAAGTGCTTCGGTCACCGGATTCTAGTCATCCATGACACTATGTGACATGGATCCAAAACCTTCACCGGCTTCATGTTGAGAGGTTGTGGCATGCACTTTTTGGAGTATAAGCTAGGTTTCATGTAGAACCTTTGGTTCCACCTAATAGAATTTCGCCCTCCAACCTCATCAGATCGATTTCTTCAATGCCGAGAGCTTTTTTCTCCTCTTGAACAAGATACTCCCAAGCACGTACAAGATGGAAACGGTAGTCACCCCGAAGCCACTCTAGTTTCTATGCTTTAGGACATTAGTGTTATAAAGAATAAGCAGTAAACCTAATTATTCCATAACCTCCACTATGTCCTTTTCTTTCATAGCCTTCACTTCTCGTTTAATGAGGGCATCAATGCCTTTGGCCTTTTCAACAATTGCATCTCTTTCAAGCCTGATGTTGCTCTTCTTTGGACCACATCCCTTTCTAACACCTGTTTAAGGTTTTAATGATGAAGCACTTCAACCTCGGCCAAGTGCCTAGCTTTCTCATCCTCAAGTGCCTAAATGGTTGTTTATGCTTTTCTCTCGGCTTCTTCCTTTGAGATCCTTAAAGATTCTAACTCGTTGGTTAGAGTTTTGACGATCCACTTATCTTGGGCCTCTTGGCGTTTCAACTTTCCAATCTTTGCCACACTCTCCCAAAATACTTTAGAAATCCTCTCGCCGCTCTGACTTTTTCAGTAACTTTTTTAAGATTAGGTACAAAGAAAAATCCATCGAAACATACATTTAGAAAATCTGACTTAAGATAGACCGTACGAGCGGAGGCATCGACTTGTTGAGCTTTAGTGACAACTTGGGTGCATTGCTTTCTTTGCCCGGCCTTTGCTAGTAAACATCATGCTCACTGTGGCATCAATGATCGTTAGGCCGCCGAGGATGAGATGGAACAACGGACAGTGAAGAAACTAAAGTTAAAAGGGGACCATAAAAGGTATCAATAGGAGGAACTTCACTGCAGCGATATTATGGCTTTTCAAGATCTTTAGGAGGAGGAGATCTTGACTTAGATCGATGTTTATCATGGGAAGATCTATCTTTTTCACTCTATTCTGGTAATCCCGATCCCGACTAGAGCGATAGCTAGGGTCGTTTTCACGACCACTGTACGATCCCGAACGAAAACCGGGATTCTGGCATGTTATTTCCTGTAGAGACTTAAACATATGCTTCTTCCCCACCATTGTTTCTGCAAAGAAAAATAAAGAATGAATTAGCTCTAAGTATTGAAGGACACGAGAGAAGTGCAATGTAATCTTGTGAAGCGTGTTCAAATGTGTGTGTCCTTGTGTCCCCCAACGAACTAGTTATTAATGCTTCACTGGCAGGAGTAACCTCTCCACTAATGGTAAGAGGGATTCCAGCCCCAGCTCTAGAAGGAGATTCTGATCCACCAATGCTCATGTCAATAAAATGAAAGGCATCAACATCATTTGGTACTGGATGATTAGATAATGTCTCAAATGTTTTGTCCAAGTGCTCTGAAGGTTAAGAAGTGGACCGATCCAAAATAACCTGAGGGTGATGGATAGCTTATGTTCTTTGGAAAAGGTGGCTCTTAGGAAATCTACAAACAATCTTCTTCCTTTTTCCTTTTCCGAGAGCGGGGAGCTGTGAGGTTTGCGAGGATCCGACCGCAGCCCAGAAAATAGAACCAACATCATCACTATCGAGGTTGTCACCCACGTCTCTTGCCATATCTTTATCGGCAGCTTCTTTAGCCCCCTCAGTTGGGGGCATGACTGGTAGCCCTATGTTATGATCCTCTTCCATCAGGCAGTATGCAATGAGGCGTTCGTCACCAATGAAACCCTCTTTTTCCCCAAAACTGTGTCCTGTATTGTTTTCCGTCAAGTCATGGATACGAACATGCATAAACCAGAAAAGTTCCTTAATTCAGGATATGACTTAGAGAAGCACTAAAAAAATTATGCAAGGAGTAATACTTACATCCTTCTAACCAACATTTGGCAAAGCCGAGCTAGCAGCAGATATAGAACCACTCCCTAATGAAAGTGCTCAACTTATTCCAAGTACCAGTCAAGATTTGGCACTTCTTGGCTGACTCGAGAAATGTGAACGAATGGCTTCTCTTTCGTCGCTTGATGTTGAAAAGAAATCGAATGTCTTTAGAAGCTGAGGATGGAATAAAAACTACATGAATGCCATGTCGGTACAGCTAAGCAAGGCATAGCTGTTTAAAATGCAGTTGTGTCGGTGCTAACCTCATATGATATAGCTTCTCTTGGATAAATGAATGAAGGGTAGGATGCACCTTGCCTAACACATGAACTTGTTGTACGCAGTGAACCCATAAGGGGGCATATGAGGTCTGTCATTCCAAGTCTGGACTTGCACATCATCAAAAAGAATCTCGTGTCTGGCACAAATCATGCGAAGAGAGGCTTTATTAATTTTCAAAGCCTCAGAATCCTTCGAATCTTCCAAAAATATCACATCTTCTAGAATGTCGAGAGCAGGGTTTATTACTTCTACAGGAAGGACTAGAACGATAGAGAAAAGGTCGAGTAAGGGATAGTAACTTTCCAGTTGTTCAGCTTGATGTCCGGGGGAGAGTCTATCAAAAGCAAATACGGAGCTCAATTTGATGCTTTTATTGTTACGCTGTGAAGGCTGTCCAGAAGATATGGCAACTAAACGTCCTTAAGCGTCTAGAACCCATGACTACTGAACTCAGTAGACAATCATCATTAGATAAAATAACCCATTTCCCCTATGAAAAGTGTGTGCTAGTGCAGAGTAGTGTAGTGTCTTTTGGTGAAGTAAATATAGTTCAAAATTAAAGTCTATGATTGTGACAAGACTCTGGAGTTTGATTGGAGTGGCTGTCATTGCTAACCGTCTCAACCGATTCTCTATGTCACTAGCAAAGGATTCTATCTAAGCATCGGGATCAGTTGTTGGCATATCGAAGTAGATAAGCTTCCAAAATTTGTCTAAGGAATAATCCATTTCATATGCAAGTCATATAAGTCCATTCAAGCATTCAAGGCCAAAGCTCATCACTAAGTTCAAGTTAAGTTTTGAGTCTTTAAGTGTGTTCATCAAAGTTAATCCAACAACCGACCTAAAATAATGTTACAACCAATCTATTCCAACTGCCACTAACCAATCGTTTCTATATGATCATTTCACAACTGATCGTCCTAGCAACTCCAACCAATCATTATCCTATATTGATCATTGTGATCGATCCAACCTTCGACCTCGGTTCAACACTTCACTTTAATTCAAAACTTCAAACGCCGATCTGAAAAATGATCGGCAAAAAACCATACCAGAAAATGATGTGTCCAATTTCTATTCATTTTTTCAAGTACCCATCCATCAAAATGATTGGTCAAACTCCTTTCATTCCCCTATGCTATATTTTTTAGATCAATGAGGAACGACCGTTCTACACTTGACTACATCAGTTTTGTTAGAAACGATTGGTGGTGATCTACCTATTAGAACTCTAGGAACGATCAGATAAAATCAATCTTCCACCCTTAACCACTAAACCAAATGATCGGTACAACCATGATCGTTTTGATTGCTTCATCTCAATCTCAAAAAACCTCTCATCATCTTCCATTTCAAAACACAAATGCCGCAACGATGCCATGACTCACGATCAAAAAACTCAAGTCGACCCCATGTCTCATCACATAAATCAAAATGAATGAAAAGGATCGTACCTTTCTTGGTGTAAAAGTGGAAGACGGAAGCGTTTTGTGTTCGATTATGGAGCAAGATATAAGGTGATGGAGGTGGTGATAGTGGATATAGTAAAGGAGTTTTTCGGTGAAGAGATGAGTAAAGCTTGGGAAATGATTTGAATCCAAGAATTTAGATCGAAAGTGAAGGGAAGGAAGAAGATGGAGTTTACTCTCTTTTTGTTTCTATTAGTATATTCCTGCAAATGAAGTAAAATAGGGAAAATAAGCTAAGTACCCAAGTATATATATGAAGGAAGCAATATGAACCGTTTGAGTTTGCGGTTCAATAGAGAATCTAACCGATAAACGATCGGATACGATAATTTTATAATGATCTTGCACTGAATCATCTTTCTTAACCTGTGATTCAATTAATTACCAATCATGAAATGGTTCGAGTGATCGTTCTATGATGGGTGTATACCGATCCTTCTCCTTAGATTCTAAAAAAAAGATGGGAGAAAGATCGAACATGATCCAATCTCAAACGAATTTGACCCGATCCATATTAAAAATGGATAGTGTACTATCCATTTACTTGATGGGTTCATGCCGATCCATTTGAAAAAAGAAAAAGAAAAAAAAGAGGTGAAACATATGTAGAAAGTTGACAATGATGCAATCATGACCAGGAGTTAGAGATGAATACGTATACGTGCTAGTGTACATCCCAACAATTTCGATTTCTTGAAATCGATGAAAATTGAATTCTCACATGTATTAATCAACTGAACCAGATGACCAAAGCCTATCTACTCACTGAAATAAAGACTTAAATGATCACCATCAATGCATAGCCTAAAATTTATACTATTGTAAATCAACCAATCATCGTGTCAAACGGAAAAAATGCGACTCTTGAAGGAAATCAATTCATTGGAGGCATGACTACTGTTTAGAAAACTAGATGGCTTTCTTTTCGATGACTCTAACTTGCATCAAATCAAAGCATGTGATGTTAAAACAAGACGTACTTTGGAGGGAAAGTGTTATCCAGCTTTTTGGCCTGATTATATTTGGACTAACTAGACAAGTTAGACTCGACTGTCAACGGGACTAACAAGTCAGATTTACAATCATGAAGCCAAGAGATCAGGCACAAATGGTAATATTAAGCAGTGACAAAGAGAAAGCAGAAGACGGACTCGATAGAATGACAAACATACGAAAATATACCATTTAGTAAAAATGGATTGAGTACAATCCATATTCACCAATTATTGATCATACTGTATCGATATTACAGTTCAACGCAGTGGAGAACGATCGATATCTCAAAATCTACAAGTCTACTACTCATGAAACTTTAGGAACATCGATATATTGAAGGGTGGAGCCTACCATATCGATGGCATACCAGGAGTCCATTGTTCATACTACCTTAAAAAATTTGAAGCGTCCTTCCCAAAACTCTCCATAAGCTAACGAAACATAGCACTCTATTATTCCAAAGCCTGTATATGTCATCCATACGCAATATCAATTCTGATCCCTTGCTCGATCGCATAATTTCACTTCCAAACTAGTATAGATCACTTGACCTTTCTAGTGTGTACTTCGATCATGTTCCTTGATTACAAACCATGTCTTCCTTATATAGCCATAACTATGATAGAAATCTTTGGGATTATATCAAGAATATGTATTAAGTGTTCGCCATCAAGAATCGAGTGAATTTTTTTTGTTCTAAATGGTGTAAATCACCTTAAAACCATGTCCCTGAATCCTAGATCAAGAACCGCTAGCGAATAAAATGATATATATATATACAACTTACATATTTATCCTAATGTTTTACAAAAATTTCCTTTTTAATCAAATTCCTTTATCCAAAAATTATATCTCATTCGATGCTAAAACCATTTACGGAGCATTTCATAAAAACATAACTTCAATTTTATAAACATTTGGTAACTCAGGTACATACTTGTATAGTACTCCACAACATCTTAAGAATATGTAGAAACGTCAAATTTTATCCCATATAATAAGCATGTTTAACCATTTAAAACTAGTACAACTGACTGTAATGTACCTAATTTTAACTAACATTATTTAGAACATTTAATTAGATAAATTAAATGAAACAATGTAAATTGTTAAGGGATCAGGATTTAAGTAATAGAGGGTAGTCGTGCCTAAGTAACCTAAGAATAAAAGAGAATTAAAATGAAACAGGTAGGAGTAGTAGGTTAAGGGGAAAATAGGAATAGTTTGTATCCTTATACCCTAAACCCTCATGCCATTTTCATTCACCATGTTCACAACCAAAATTAAACTTAAAGAAAGGACAAGGGCCATTAGAAGATGATAAAGGGAAGATAAGCAAGAACCAAAGGAAGAAGCTTAATCAAATCAACTCAAGAGCAAATCTCAAACTCCTTAACACACAAGCTGAGGTGAATAATAGTTCTTACATCTCATTTTTATGGTTTTGGTTTCTAGATAAGATCTGAATATACTTTGCAAATAAAATGCCATGTTTTGATTGTTTAAATTAATATATATGCTTGTTGATGATCTATGTTACTTCACATAGAATTTATGGTAAGTTTTGACTTGAAAAATCTATTAAATGACGTCCAAATGGCTTACGTTTTTTATATAAGGTCGGAAATATTATTTTTGAGACGGGTTTCAAGTTTCATGATTTTTTGAGATTCTGTGGATTTATTATGAATTTTCTAGTAAAGAAAATAGTTACATTGGGTTTAAATTAGTTTCGGCTATTATACATTAGCTTTGGGTTCGAATTTTAAATGTATTAGAAATGTATTAAAAAGTGATTTATGGGAATTTTGGAGAATTTACCTACGTATTTTATTAAGGATATAAAATTATTTAAGGTATTGGACTTAAAATGTTTTATATACTTTTAAAAAGAGAAGGGGCTAATTTGCTAAATACTTTAAATTTGTTAATTCCTGAATTTGGCGGCACTTTTAGAAAAAGATTTTGTAAAATTATTTGCAACCAATTATATGTTAACATATAAGGCAAGTTAGTTGGTAAGAATGTACAATAAAAGGTTTATAATCAGTTTTGCAAGAAACTACTGCTTTGCCACTTATAGCAGCTACCTTTCGACCCTATACCGTTGCTTCCAACTAAGTCAAAACCAATACACACGGTATCAATGCATTGGTGCATCGTGGATTGGAGATAGGCGAAAGGTTTAGAGTCGAAACATGCTTTCGAAGGGATAGAAGTAGCTCTTTTAAACATAGAATTATTTTGGTTAGAAATAATGCTTTCAAAGGAATTAGCTTTCGACTTGGTTCAATATGCCTTTGTTTTAGAAAATAGACTTTCAAAGAGTTTGTCGCCTTTTGTTTTCGAATAAAGCTTCGAAGGGGTCGAAACCCCTGCGGCCACATTCAACCTTTCGAATCAACACTTTTGAAAGGGTGCTTTCGCCTTTAAACTTATAAGCCGCTTCTCCATGCTTTCGAAACGGATGGTTTCGAAACCATCCATTATCTTTTACTTAGGATATTGCTTTGGAAAGCTATGCTTTCACCCCAGTTCTTTTAAGACCCCTAGATGTATTAAAAGTTAAACCTAATGGTTTTGAAAGGAACGGATTTCAATGGTTTGAAACTATGTTCCACAAACTTTTACTTGAACCCGATGCTTTCGAAAGTTGTGTTTTAAGTAAAGGACTTTAATGCTTTCGAAAGGTATCAAGTAAAGGTTTCGAAGGGGAGGTTCCTTAATGTTTTTGAAAGGTTTACTTTTAGTAAATGAATGGATGGTTTCTAATGCTTTCGAAAGGCAAGTTTGAAGTGTTTTAAAAAGAGGATGTCTAAGGTACTTTAAAGCTTTTGAAACGACACTTTCAATAGTTTCGAAAGGTCTACTCTAAATGATTTCAAAAGGTATGTTTTGGTCTTTTGGCCTAGTGCTTCTAGGTAAAACAATTATTCGAAAGAGGTACTTATAAAGGATTTGAAAGAGATTGTTTAAAGTTTTTAAACAAGGGTTTCGAAGGTTATCATAATCATTGTTCTGTGTGAAGCATATATCATGGCAAAGATATTCGAGTAAGGCAAAAAGCATATTTTCCTTGTTTAAGTATGATTTAAAGGGTTAAATCAATTTGAATGAAATTTTTTCAAGGAAAATTTGATGGGTTAGTTAACCCTATGTAAATGACTCAGATATTAGAATACCACATGGGACTGGTATAGGGTCTCTCCCTATACTTTAGTCAATAAGCCCCTAGCTAATATAAGTCCAAAATTCTAGTGTGTGGGGCTTTGTCACGGGTAAGAATAAAATGATGTTACACACCAAAAAGGAATGTATAGAGAGATAATAGGTTGTTGGTGAGCGCACAAAACCAATAGGTTTATTAGAACCTAGAAGAATATAGTTATGGGCATGTACGCCGTAGTGTGTCTAACAGATGTTAGATAATTGTTTCTATCTGGTAGGCCCGAGTCAGCCAATGGTTATTAGGTAGCCAAACAAAATTATATTTTGGGGACAAATAGTCCATTGATTACCTGATTGATATGCATATATGATATTGCAACTATTGCTTTAATCTGTTTGATTACAGGTTATTAATTGTCAAAAGATAAGTTTTAGAAAGGGATATTAGTGAGGGGAAACATATTCCGCTAAGCGGTGTGGTCTCTACTTAATATAAAATAATCAAAATGTATAGTATTACTCACACCAGGCTTTATGTCTTACCCGAAGTTTATTTTTTTCCCTTAAACTCTCACGTGCTAAAAAATTAATTTGAGTAGATTGAGAGTTAAAGTTTTTCAAGTTCGGTAGGCTGCGCGAATAAGCTTCCGAAGACGTGCAGGAGGCAATGCTAGCTATATAGGAGTTATTTAGTTTCATTTTTGCTATGATGTATTAAGAATGATATATCTATTTAGTACTTTGATCATCCAAGGTGATATCTTCATATTTCGCTCTTGGCGTAATTTGTAATAATTATATTTGATCAAAATCTGAGAATCTTTTTGGGATTATGTATCTGAATATGAAATATTGATTTGAAATGTAATCAGAAAAGTTGTTTTAATTCTGTGTTGATTTTATTTCATATTCATGTGCTTCTAATATTATGTATACCATTAACAGTACAATATTTAGTCATCGGAAATTAATAATATAGATGACTGCAGCATCTGTCGCGCTTAGCTTCGGGCCTAAAGGCAGGGAATGCTACAACTTGGTATCAGAGCATAGGTTTATGAAAACTTAAAATAAAATTTCAAACTTAAAATGGTTTTGAAAACATAATCCTAAGGAATTATAGAAAATATTAGGGTATGAGATAACGCTATAGTAACGTATTTGTATTTGTTATGTACAAGTATACCTTTTATCTCTATTATCCCATCTCTCTTAGGTAATTCTTCTGTATCTTACAAATACTCGAATACAGGTTTTATGGATGTAAGATATGGATGCTAGAGCGGGAAGAGTTAACGTTGGTGGAGGAAACACCACAATTAATGGAAATGCCAGACCAAACACTAGGAGAAATATAGGTCAGGCACAAGATACCAATGTAGATATTGGAATACCACAAGTTGAGATGGGAGAAATATATCGGTTCTTCATTAACATAATGCAAGTAGAAGTAGTTGTGACGTTGGCTGGAGGAAATGTTGAAGGAGAAAATCAGGGAGCTCCAATGGTCACAGTAGAGATTGTGCCAGGCTGGGAGGAAAGCCATTCATTAGGACTGAGGATGCAATTGAAGTGGAAAATTGGTTACTTCGTTGCGAAAAGATTTTTGCTGATTTTGGGACTTAATGATGGGAAAAAGAGGAGGCTTGCTTCTAGACAATTACAGAAAGCAACATTGTATTGGTGGAAAAGTATTACTGTTGGAGTCAATGAGGAGACAATGACTTGGGTTGAATTTAGGAGAAGGTTTGAAGAAAGACTTATGCCGGAGATAGTTAAGTCTACACTGCTCAGGAAGTATGATGAGTTGGAGCAAGGAGATGTGGCAACGCTTGAGTATGCAACCAGGTTTGAGGATCTATCAAGATGTGGAAACCCTATGGTGGATACTATTACTAAAAGGAATAAGAAATTCATTTGCAGGTTGAAGCCTAAGCTTGCTGAGGCTACATTATTGCCTATTAGAGATCCGTGCAACGTAATTTTTGAGATGGCTTTAAGGCAAGAAGAGATCCTTGCTTATCTTGAGGGTAAAAGAGCAGAGGGAGCTCAAGGAGGGCAGAGCTAGAAGAGGAAATTTTTTCCATTAGAAGGGAGCTTAGAACAGTGGATCTACCCAGAAGGGAACGACAAAAGTTATCGGTTATAAGTGTGATAAGAAGGGACACTATGCTCACGAGTGCCAAATAAGCAAAGGGAAGAAAGCCGCCGACAAGAAAGGAGTGAGATGCTTCAACTTTGATCAAGTTGGACATTATGAGAACTAGTGCAAGGAGCCAACCAAAGATAGGAAGGACAAAGTGTTTGCATTGGAGCCAGCTACCGCGAGACCAAAATAAATAGGTGAAATCTAGTTAGAAATTGGGACCTAATCACTGTGAACATAATTTGGTTCTCTGTTGAAAATATATAGTTAAAAGTGTGTTTAAGAAACAAAACAAAGTAAAAGAGAATTGGAGTTTACAATATTAAAACCCGATCAATCGACAGGCTCATTGTAGCCGGTTGACAACAAGCCGTCGACCGCTACTATGGTAAGTAATTGACTGGTAGACATGTTGCAGGAACATGTTGAACCTCGGCCTGTAGCTTATATATATATATATATATATATATATATATATATATATATATATATATATATATATATATATAAAGTTAGTATGTGGGAGGTTAGCTCCCGACACTTGACTCTCGTATATACTATGGGATTGATGTAAGCGTATAACAGGCAAGTAGGCTTAAACATTATTTGTTTCACAAATTTGATCCGATATGAAGCGGTTAGATTGCTAGGATGTAGCCCTTCACCAATGGGAGGTTCCAAGGTACATATGAAAAGTTGGTCATTACACTATTGCGGATGCCCAGTGCAGTGCAATAAGTGGTGGTTACCATTAAGCTTTGGGCACGAATAACGACTGTCACTTAGCTGTCTTTGATACGAGCCAACATTGTAGGATACTATCAATGTGCAAGTAAAATACATGTAGTCATTGTTGGTTACCATTGATCTACTGACGTGGATGATTAATAGGCCCTAAGTCGTCTTTAACACAAGACGGCTTTGCGGATCCTCTAAATGTGTAAATACGATGCATGTAGTCATTGTTTGGGTATAGTAGTCCTTGAAATTATAAATATGATACATGTAGTCGTTGTTTGGATATAGTAGTCCCTAAAATTATAACTACAATATGCGTAGTCATTGTTGGCTCTGGTAGTCCTAGGGATTATTAGTTGATCCTTTGTTTGATTCGTTGTTGATCCGTTGTTCGATCCTTATGTATAAACCTTTATATGATATTTTGAGTGCAGGTATACTATAACCTTATCCTTTAATTTAAGGTAACTAACCCAATTAAGTAATCCACATACATAGGATACCTAAGATCATGTAGGTTATAATGAAGTAAATTGCCTACGATTACCATATGTTTAGTAATACAACTCATTCACCAGACTTTTGTCTGACCCACTCCTTTTATTTTCCCCCACCATCGGAACAGGACATCAATTTGTTGGGCATAATACGTGGAGAAAGGAGCTAAGCACTGGAGTTCCATTATTTTTTGTTATCCCTTATGTTGTTGTTTGTTGTATTAAAAGCCTATTAGACTTTATGTTGTAGTTTAAAAACATTGTATATGAACTAAGTATTTTTGGACATTTTTTCTTTCTGAAATGTCTATTTTCAGTATTTATATTTTAATTCCTTCCACTATGAGATTTGAAAGTGTAGAATGTTTTATATTTTATCTTATTCATTGTAATGCTTTAAAACCCGGTAGCTCGCATTTCATGGTGCAAGCAAGTCCAAAGTTCACTTTACGCTTTAGATCGGTGTGTCGGGAGGAGCGGGTTGTTACAAATAGTTAAATTAAGCCTTTGGTCCAGCCTTTGGGCTCGTCCAAAACAACCATCCAAGAATGGTCAATTGAGTCTTGGTCCTGCTTCTATGCCTAACCAAAGTACCTACCCAGAGAGTCGTGGTCAAACAAAGCCTTTAAAAGGAACCGTTTAGGGTTGGATGGGTAACTATGATCTTGACTCAATAAGAAAAAAGATATAAAGGAATTCAGATAGGTCAAAAGACAACTATCCAAAAGAAATAATGTGGATGACCATCCATTTTAAAAAATTATAAAGTCAATTAGTCCATTCTACCAAAGGCTGACCAGAACTCCAAATTAAGGGACAAGCATGTATAAAAGCATTTTAGTGGAAGTCCTAACCTTATAATAAAATTAATTGATTTCGATGGGACAAAAAAAATTCAAACGGCGTAATAGAACTTCCATACTTTCAAAAGTTAATTTTGAAAAATGACCTTTTAATATACACCTGTTCATTTTTTTATCAAATAATTTACAAACAAAGCTATATGAATCTTCCATGTTTCAAAGTTATGTTTAAATAAATTTGTAGAAAATTTTCATCTTTCAATGCGGTTCTTAATAAAAATGTATCGAAAAGAACATTTTCAATAATAATGACAATTGTTAATGTATATAGTTTAAAAAATCAAATTACAACAGCCCCTATACTTCAAAAACATTTTCAATAAAATAATTTGTAGTAAAACCGTATTGCACCCCAAAATCTTTAAGTTCAAAGGTTATCGTAAGTCTAGATGTACAAGCCATCAATGATGAGAAACATGGCAATGAATAATTACAATGCGGAAAGAAAAGAGGCAAAGAAGGAACAAAAGTTTACTTAAGC
Organism: Allium cepa; assembly: GCA_030765085.1. NCBI lineage: Eukaryota > Viridiplantae > Streptophyta > Magnoliopsida > Asparagales > Amaryllidaceae > Allium > Allium cepa. The sequence goes on from CM060940.1 coordinate 584,370,651, forward strand.
TAAAAGCTTAAGAAAACTTCTTATGAAGGGCAAGTGGTACACCCATAATTTTCAAACCTGAATGTTGAAGATTGATAATGCAAAATCGTCTAAGGTTGACAGTGCATAGTTATCACATGTTGAAATCATCGCATGTTGAAGCCATCGCATATTGAAGCCATAAATGGCATCATATATCGAAGATAATTAAATTGTCACATATTAAAAGCTATTAAAAGGCAACGCCATGAGTTACCATTGGTCAAGAAGCCATCGTAAGCAAAGAAATATCATGCTATAGGGTTTCAACAAAAAATGTAGGAAAAAGACTATAATATTGGTAATGTAGACATTTAGAACATGATGCTAAATTCTCATCAAAGCAGCCAATTCAAGAATATGTAAGAAAAGGAGATATGGGCGACATGCAACAAAAAAACGAAGATAAATCAATTATACAAAAATCTAATGCATTAATATGAGAAAGGGTTTATGTTCAAACAAAGTTTCAAAGAATTCCCATATAACTATGCTACCTTTGTTAATAGCATGACTGAGATAACAATTTGCACGAACTACTCAAGTCCTTAGATTACGACATATGGCACCATTTAGACCTTCCCTCTTGCCAAGTCATCAATCCGCGTCAACTCTTATCAACCAATTACAAGCAACCATGACAAGCTACTATAAATAGGGATCTATTGCCATATAAGAAGGGGCCTTTCTCTTCTTTCTCTTTTTAAGCACAAATCGTTTTTCGGTACTTGACATTTCTAAACGCTCTCAAGAGCTTGAGAACTACTCTAATGGCCAACGAAGAAGAAGATGATTTGAACTTTTGAAAAAGACCTATAGAAATAGAAATTTTCGTATTGAACTTATTCTACACATATTGAACTATAAAGAGGAGACTACTTGTATTTTTTACATACTGTCCATTGGACAAATAATATTGCATATGTACTCAAAAATTTATAATGTCTTCATATGAATGGAATATGACTTAAACTTTAAACATTTTGGATAATTCTTATTTTAACTATGAGCATATTTGAAATATTATACAAATAACATATCTTTTTAAATTTTTTTGGATGTTGGACCAAAAATTGATTTAACACAAGTATTATGCACAATCTCTCGACTCACACAACATGTCAATTCCTTGACCTAGGATGTGTGTGTATATATATATATATAAGGATTGTTATCAACTCTTATCTTGTATGATCTCGTAAACCATGCTTTAGATGAAATTAATTTTAACCTTATATACTTACTCTTAAGTATACAACCTTACAGAAAGAACTTAACTTTACATCACTAATCATTAATCGTGCTTTGTCAGATAAAGTCCATTTACTCTTTATCGATACATCATTTTGTATCATAAGGAGGAGTGATTTTGAGATCGAATCTTATTCGTTTTTAGATACATTTGGAATTCTTTCCCATACACTCGTTTATTTGATCAAATTAAATCGTTTCATTTTCTTTTGCATGTTATGTTTTTCAACTTCCATTTATATTCAATGAACTTATCATAAACGCAACACTTGTGTATCCATTATACATGTTCATTTATATGACAATTCATATGCGAATTTAATGAAGTAAGTGAAACCGTTTTGGTGCATATTGATATATGATTGCATACATCTATGTGTACCAATCCTAAGAGTTCACCAACTCTTATGCTACTCCTACTAAATGGATGTCTTGCCTTGATCATCGGTTCCATATGATTCATAATCATATAGTTAAAGAATTAAGTCTCAAAACTTTGGCTTAGTCTATAATTATAAAATAATTGTAAAATTTTCAAATATTTGTAAGCATCGCCTTTGTTTTGAAAACTAATATCATTAATATTGATTAATTTTAAAATGAATATCCATAATATTTGTATTAACATAAAATATAGTTATTTTCAGTCAATACTGAAAGCAATACTGAAAACTATTATTTTTTTAACAAAAACATTAGGTATATTTACGAAATTAATTTGTTATAACTCGATGCACCCACTATGAGGTCCTATATGGTATGCTCCGGCTATTTCCACGATTAATATAATAGCATACGAAAGACGTATCTCCATTCAACCATTTGTTCAGAAATTTTATTTCATTTGCTATAACTAGTTTACAGTCTAAGTTTCAAATCAAATACCTTGAACTTGAAGAAATAAATTTAATAGAAGAAAAATCTATATGAAAATAATTTTGGAATAGAAATGATATTTCTCATTCCATATCAAGTATCCTTTGTATTTTATACAATTTCATTTCCGATGTTTCTTCATAAAGTAGAAGTGATCACCCACTCCCTTCATCCCAACCATGCCAAAATTAAATCTACTCTCATACATTCGCTTTCCTTTCCAAAATGGTCAATCTAGTTAAATAAGATCCTTATTATAATTAATCATATTAAATACATAATTTCGCATTGCATTTTATTTGCTTATTTCCAACGCACACGTTGAAGTTTTACACGTAACAAACTGCGATCATTCACTATACAACATTTGTATATGACTGAATATGGATCAAATATCCATATTCTTGTATTGCTATTAGAGTTTGACACACATAGTGGGAAATATATAGCCTTGTACAAATAAATAATTAAACAACCAAGGCGTGAATGTTTTAGTGGTTATACAAATTGGCTCATGCATAGGTCTTTGAAGCGACAACAAGCTAAAAGATTTAAAGGTAGGTAAATCTTATGTATAATTTTCTATGTTTAAATTAGTTAATTCGTATATAATAAGTGATAGACATTTTATAAATTTATTATTTGAATGAATTTATCGATGTAGATTATTATAACTTTATTTAGCAGATGTCCTTACAACATTACAAAGGTTAAATGTTACATTTCATTTTTCTAATATGATTTCACTAGATTTTTATGTTTCTTAAAATCCTAATAAAATCATATAAATCTTTTTATTTCTCTAGTGGGTGTTAGGACTCGCTTGCCTTAGGGTTCTGACGTTTAGTTTGCTCAATAAATCATAGGACCATATATGATAAACAATACTTTATTGATTGTATCATATACAACTCCTAATCCATGGTATTTGTCCTACTCTCAATGATGACCTTGAGTTTGCTTAACAAATGAAAGAGACTATTCATGTAACGACCCAGGATTTTTATTAAATTAAAATTTGAATATTTAATTAATTTTAAATATTAATAAGTGAATTTATAAGTCAAATAAATTTTTATTTGAATTATTGGATTTAATTGGATAATTAAATCGATAATTTAATATGTTAAATTATGGAAATAATTGAAAATAGGGTTAAATATGATTGAAAATGATTTGTAAAATTTTATTTTATCATATTGAAGTTAGAATGATATTTTAGAACTTTTAAAATCGAATTAAAAGTTAATTTGTGAAAATTGAATATTTTAATATTAAATCGACTAGTGAAAATAGTCAATTTTTGAACAGTCTCAGAATTGAACGAAACCAGTTCAATTGGATCCGTAATAGTTAGTTACTATCAGATTTCAATTTTCGTGTCAATCGGAGTTATCGTTTGATCATGGCAGCTCGAAACGCATCGAATTATTTTTAACATTAATTTAGCGAGTTAAAATAGCCATTTTTCAAAAAGTCTCGGATTTCGACGAAACCAGTTTCATCGGATCCGTAATGTGATATTATTGTATGGTTTCAAATTTCGTATCAATTGGATTTACCGTTTGTCCGGTACAAATTAAAACGCCTAGAAATCGATTTAAATCGGTTTAATTTAAATTGAACGTTTATTGCCATAACTCGCACAGATGTCCGAATTAGCTTTCGAAACCTGTTCCATTGTGTCCGGAACGCGGGGTAAACCCTAAAAACGCTGGTTACGGCGCGTGAATCGGAGTTTGGAATTTCCGGATGAATAGTGTTCGTTCATTTCCTTATAAATAGCCCCTACCCTTCATAAAATAAAATAAAAAAATCTAAACCTAACCATAACGCAGCCGCCACTTCCCTGATGAATGGCCGAAAACAACCCATTTTCTTCCATTTATTTCTTCAAATCCATTCAATATTATCGAATACTTCCTAAAGCAAAATTGAAGAGGAAGAAGAGATCTACAAATCCATACGGAAGTGATCGTTTTTAGTTGCATGGATTGTCATCAATTTGGCCGCGTTTTTCATATAGTCACGCACGTTTTCTGTGCACCTGTGGCGACCGAGCTCTATGATGCTGGGGGCGAGGGTAGAGGAGGTGAAGGGCTTCGAGATGGAGTATCCTGATCATGCTAGAAGTCGACGAAGTGGTTGCAAAAATCAAACCTAAATTTGAGCAAAGTGGGTTGTGCGCCTGTAGGGTGAACGCGTGGGGGAAGAGAAGGAAAGAACGGCCAAGATGGAAAGGCAGTGGATCCAAGGGCTGTGGCATGTTAGGGTATTAAAATTATAGAGTTATGTTGTAATTAATTATAGTTTAAATCGTGTAAACTTCAAAAATTGATATCTTTTTCATACGAGGTCGAAAACGCGCGAAACCAGTTGCGTTGGAATCGTATGGACGAGCAATACACGATGGAATTGGATTGGAGTCGTTTGGAGTTAGTGAGAATTTTGGATAAAATTAAACGTCCGTTTAATTTTATTCGAAATAAATCGCTAAAACGAAATTGAAATCAAGGTGAGAACTTCTCACTCAATCGAATCGGTTTCGATTTTAATTTTAAATAGTTAGATTTAAAATATTTGAATGCATGTTTGAATGATGATTGTTATCTATTGATTGTTAAAATAGACATTATGCGCCGTTAGTAAGCGGGTGTTATTTATTAAAAACATATACCGCGAATATTTCATAAACAGTGAAATTGGTATTATATATAATAGCAATATATATATATTGGCATATGTATATATTGGAGTTGTTGATTTCCCGCATTCGTATAGCAGATGAGACCCTATTGCGCCGTTATTAAGCGGATAATATTTTAAATCCCATATACCGCGATAATTTCGTACTGGAGCGAAATTGGTATTGTGCTAATGTTTGTGGATGCAGGAAAACAGGTTGGAGGGATCCAACTGGATTCCTCAACAGTATTTATTTGATTTCAGATATTTTGATATTTGATAGATTATCATATCGATATATGATAACGTTGTTGTCGTAATTGACTATTTGGTATGTAGCATCGTTGGACCAAATTTTGAAATTTTAAAAATGATTTTTTTAGTGATTTTTGGAAAATGTACTATATGTTTGGAATTGATTCATTTTAAATAAATAAATGTTATAATTTTTAAAGTTATAAAAATTATGATTTTGAGAAATACGATTGAAGATTTATTTTTGAGAAATATGGGTTAAGGATTTTATAAAATAGTTAAATTGGGATTTCTGAATTTATTATAAAAGTTGAAATATAGGATTTATAAAATTGATTATTTTATAAATCAAAATGGTGAAATTATAAAAGGAGATTAAAGATGTTTTAAAGAAGAATATAAATTGATTTATATAAGAGATTTATAAACGGATGTTTATAAATGAAAATATTTGAATTATAAAACGAGTTTTTATAAGTGTTTGAATGAAGTGAAAATGGATTTCATAAGTGAATGGAACTTATAAAATTATAAATGGTGAAGTTATAAATGAAATTTATAAATAGTAAGATTTATAAATTTTGTGAAGTTATTAAAGAATATATTTGGATAAATAATTGAATCTTATAAGTTATAAGATTTATAATTATGAAGTTTAAAAGAATAATTTTTGTAAAATAATCGTTTTATAAATATTTAACTTATAATATGGACTTTTAGTTCATAATTGAGATATAAATCGAATAGGTTAATAAAGGGGATTTATAAAGAAAGTTGTTATAAAATAAATAGAAATGGAATTTATAAACGTTGTTTTATAAATTCGCAAACGACTTATTTTGATAAGTTAATTTTTATAATTTACTTATGGAGTTATATTCACGTTTTAGACAGTGAATAATCCTTTGAAATAAAATGAATAGAAATGATGAAGTTAGTTAACGTAGCATATTCACGTTTTTGAGTAGTGAATAATACGTTAAAGAAATTGTTTTGAATGTGATGTTTTAAATAAAATTAAAACGATCTAACGATGTTTTAAATTGCATTAAGATTCGAAACCATAGATTTCAACATTTATTGTTGAAATAGATGTTTTCGAGAAATGAAAAGGAAATGGTGGACTATAACACTGTTGTTATAGTAAATGATTTCCGAAAGGAAATGTTTTGTATAGTATTGGGATTTATATATCTATTCTAATTTCGAATCCCTATACTAGTTATTTTGGGATGTCGTAACGATGTTTTACGTAACATTTGTTTTAGCCCAAATAAATATGTTTGAGAGAATGATTTCCTTAAAGAATGAAATATATACTTAATTTCGATTTAAGTATATTGAATATTTTCCAAGTATTGAAAATAAATAAAATTTGTGAAGTACTTATGAATAAATAAGTATGGGAATGTTTTCCAATATAAAGTGAATATTTTGAGAATTTATCTTTTTAAAGATAAATTGAAATGAATAATTGAAATCGTATAGGCATGGATATTTTGGAATGAAAATTCACTATGGAATTTATGAATAGAAAGTGGAATTTGTTAAAAATAAATGTTGATTTATTTTTGAAGTGTGAAATTATATATCTTGTAAAGATATTTTGGAAAAATAAATAATTTGGAAAATTATTTGGAATCTGGTGGTGTGTGCATATCAATTGATAGTTCAATAACCGACTATCAATATTTCCCTTTGAATGGGTATTTGATGTGATTTGTTGAATTTGAATGCCACACTTATTTTTATATAAGCGCTCACTATTCGGGTTAACCGGGAAAGGACCATGGAATCGTATAACCCATTCCGAATATGTGATACGTCGTTATGATAGCATTGAAGATCGGTGTTGAAGACCCGGTATTTGCGAGAGTGATAGGATGACCTGTCGATTGACTCTTGTAAAGACCCGTAAATCCGTACTCCTTGAATAGACACTAATCTCCTTTGTTAAATTCAAGATGAACGAAAATACGAACCCTTAGAGGTTTTAAGAAAAATTTAAGAAAAGAAGAAGAGAGAAAGATAGAAAATAGGGAGAAGATAGAGGGAAAAGAAGATAGAAGATAGAAAATTTTTAAAATAGAAAGAAAAAGAGAATAGAAGGGAAAGAAGATAGAACAAAATAGGACGGAACAGAAAACAACAGAACAATAACAGAATCTCACAATTCGCAGTGGAACAACATATAATAATAAATGAATAATCTTTAAACAAAGAACTATATCAGTTATTACATTACATCACATTACATTACATCATATCATCATATCATCAGAGTGTACAACAACGACAAACAGTGCAGCGGAAAAAGAAATACTATATAACTAGTAATACGTCATGCCATCCATCTTGCCTCCAGCAACTCCACAATATCCAGAATATCCTGATAAACCTTACTCTTGACTGCCCGTGTGGAAATTGGTGGGCACCCAGAGTTTAGGAAGGAAAACAATAAACTCCAAGTCAGTCATGTGACTGGTGTGAGAACTCAAAACAGTTTATTTAACTTTAAAAAAAAAATCAAAATAGAGAGATATTTTTAAATTCAATTCGCAATGCTTTTAAAAATGAGACTACCATAATGCCTCCCACACACACACACATGCAAACGCAGAATCAGAGGAGATTTCTCCTTATGATAGTCAAAGATGTTTGATACGTATTTAAAATAACATTTGATATTATTACTAGTGCATAGTGTAGGGAAAATTCATTTCGAAAGTAGAATATAAATCTTAGCCAGCATAGACATTTCGAACTATGCCTACTATAGCTAACTATGTTCAATAGTAGGTTACCGCCACATTCCATAGCAGGTTATACAACTAAAACTGTACAAGTCACGTATTGTTTCTTTGGATTTCCAACAAATGGTCAGGCCAAGGAACTTCCCATTGCCACATGAGAATGCCTCTGGAAAGACATCCCCGAGAACCAAACCGGAACTCTGCCAACACAAGCCCGGGTTACCCCTAACTGGGTAACTACTGACACGAGCACGCCATTCCCCGATCGTAAACGACCTTTCTCACGGGATCCCGAAAACCAACAACCACAAAGTAATAAATTCGTAGTAACCACTTAGGTTAAATATCTGGGCTCCATACCATGATAACACCTCTATCCAGAAGGAAATGTACATACCCTAAAGGGTGCTACCCCTCATAACCTTGCCGCATCTTTCCTGTTTTGACCATTTCCGGGGTGTGAGGTTCGACGAAGTCACGTCCACAAAAACATACTTTATACAAAAGCCATGCTTTGGGTCAACAAATGATCAACACAATGATCACCAAGATAGACGATCAAATAAATGATCCTATCACAATAATCAACACAATGATCATTTCAGCATCACTCAGCATATCACATTACCAAATTGGGAATATATCGCTGATAACTTCAACTATATAACCTCTGAGCTCGTACGTCTCAGAGAAGGGTGTTAAGCTAAAAGAATAAATTCTCCGCCACCAACAGAAATATATTTGAAAGAAATCGGCTTTATATTTCAACTTGTAATGTCAGACATACAATCCATACAAGTCTGTTCCGGGATCGAACAAAACTGAAGGCACTTACAAAGAAGTCCTTGCAATCCGGATATTCACAATCCTGATCGGATTCACCATCACATATGGAGAACTCTATACCGGAGCAACTCGGTGCAGAGTAAATCGACAGGTCATCCTATCTCTCTCGCAAATACCGGGTCTTCAACACCGATCTTCAAATGCAATTCATAACGACGTATCACATATTCGGAATGGGTTATACGACCCCATGGTCCTTTCCCGGTTAACCCGAATAGTGAGCGCTTATTCAAAAATAAGTGTAGCATTCACATTCAATCAAATCACATCAATTACCCATTCAAAGGGAAATATCGATAGTCGGTTATTGAACTATCACTGGATATGCACACATCACCAGATTCCAAATAATTTTCCAAATTATTTATTTTCCAAAATATCTTTACAAGATATATTATTTCACACTTCAAAAATAAATCAATATTTATCCTTAAACAAATTCCACTTCCTTTATAAATTCCTTAGTGAATTTATAATTCCAAAATATCAATGAATATTCGATTTCAATTATTCATTTCAATTTTCTTTTCAATTTATCTTCAAAAAGATAAATTCTCAAAATATTCACTTTATATTGGAAAACATTTCCATGCTTATTTATTCATAAGTAATTCACAAATTTTATTTATTTTCAACACTTAGAAAATATTCAATATTCTTAAATCGAAATTAAGTACATATTTCATTCTATTAAGGAAATCATTCTCTTCAACATATTTATTTGGGCCAAAACGAATGTTGCGTAAAACATCGTTACGACAACCCAAAACCACTAGTATAGGGATTCAAAATTAAAATAGATATATAAATCCCAATACTATACAAAACATTTCCTCTCGGAAATCATTTACTATAACAACAGTGTTATAGTCCATCATCTCCTTCTGTTTCTCGAAAACGTCTATTTCAACAATAAATGTTGAAATCTATGGTTTCGAATCTCAACACATTTTTAAAACATTGTTCGATCGTTTTAATTCTATTTAAAACATCCAAATCCAAAACAATTTCTTTAACGTGTTATTCACTATTCAAAAACGTGAATATACTTCATTAACAATTTCATCCTTTTTTTCATTTTAATTCAAAGGATTATTCACTATTCAAAAATGTGAATATAACTCCATTTATAGGTTTCAACAAATTTTCTTGTCAAAATAAGTCATTTGCGAATTTATAAAACAACGTTTATAAATTCCATTTCTATTTATTTATAAAAACTTCCTTTTTATAAATTCTTTTATTAACCTATTCAGTTTATAACTCAATTATAAACTAAAAGTTCATATTATAAGTTAAATACTTATAAAACGATTATTTTACAAAATCGTTCCTTTAAAGACTTTCCAAACCATAAATCTTATAACTTATAAGATTCATTTATTTAACCAAATCTATTCTTTCAATAACTTCACAAATTTATAAATCTTACTATTTATAAATTTTATTTATAACTTCACAGTTTATAATTTTATAAATTTCATTCTTCAATGAAATTTATTTTCACTTCATTCAAACACTTATAAAAACTCGTTTTATAATTTCAATATCTCAATTTATAAATATCCATTTATAAATCTCTTATATAAATCAATTCATATTAGTATTTTAAAACGTCTTCAAATTCCTTTAAAAACTTCATCCTTTTGATTTATAAAATAATTAAATTTTATAAATCCTATATTTCAACTTTTCATAATAAATTCAAAAATTCCGATTTAACTATTTTATAAAATCATTAGTATCATATTCTCAAAAATCAGTTTTTAACTATATTTCTCAAAAATCATAATTTTTATAACTAAAAAAAATTATAACGTTTGTTTATTTAAAATGAATCAATTACAAAATTATTTTATAAAACGTATACTTTCTAAAATCACTTTAAAATCATTTTAAAATTCCAAAATCTGGGTCCAATGATGCTACACACCAAATAGTCAATCACGACTACAACGATATCATATATCAATATGAAAATCCATCAAATATCAAAATATCTGAAATCAAATAAAAACTGTTGAGGAATCCAGTTGGATCCCTCCGACCTGTTTTCCTGCATCCACAAACATTAACACAATACCAATTTCGCTCCAGTACGAAATTATCGCGGTATATGTTCTTATTAAATATTATCCGCTTAATAACGGCGCAATAGGGTCTCATCCGCTAAAAAATGCGGGGAATCAACAACTGCAATATATACATATGCCAATATATATATATTGATATTATTTATAATACCAATTTCACTGTTTATGAAATATTCGCGGTATATGTTTTTAATAAATAACATCCGCTTACTAACGGCGTATAATGTCTATTTTAACAATCAATAGATATCAATCATCATTCAAACATGAATTCAAATATTTTAAATCTAACTATTTAAAATAAAATCGAAACTGATTCGATTGAGTGAGAAGTTCTCACCTTGATTTTAAATTCCGTTTTAGCGATTTATTTCGAATAAAATTAAACGGACGTTTAATTTTACCCAAAATTCTCACTAATTCCAAACGACTCCAAACCAACTCCATCGCGTAGTGCTCGTCCATACGATTCCAACGCAACTGGTTTCACGCGTTTTCGACCTCGTATGAAAAGGTTATGAATTTTTTGAAGTTTGTACACGATTTTAATAACAATTACAATATCTTTCAATTTAATTTTTAACTACAACCATTACCAGCCACTAGATCCAAACCCAATGCATCTCTGCCGTCCACCCCTTCTCCTTCATCACGCGTATTGCTCCAGGCAACTCAAATTGAGGCCGAACCCATCATGCTTGATTAGGGTTAAATAATACTCCATCAACACTCAACTTCGACACGATCCATGAGCTCCATATCGTAGCCCCTTCCATCACCCACCTTCGGCCACAATAGGGAGGAGCTCGGCCACTCCCTGATGCTCGCGCACGTATGTGAACTGCAGATGGACGCGGGCCTGTATCGCCCCCGCGAGCCTACATTCATGATCATATCCACATAGATACGAAGCTCTCTCCTAGATCTAGAAGTTTGTAGTTGGATGATTTCGATAATTGTTGACGGATTTTGAAAAATTAGTGGAAGAACTTCGTTCATTTCTGACCATCGAATTAAGAGATGGCGGCTAGGGTTTAGAATATTAGGTTTTTTTTTTATTATGAAGGGTAGGGTGCATATTTATAGGAAAATCGATCGACACTATTCACCCGGAAATTCCGAACTCCGATTTAGGCGCCGTAACCAGCGTTTCTAAGGTTTATCCTGCGTTCCGGACACAATGGAACAGGTTTCGAAAGCTAATTCGGACATCTGTGCGAGTTATGGCTATAAACGCTCAATTTGAATTAAACCGATTTAAGCGATTTTCTAGGCGTTTTAATTTGTACCGGACAAACGATAAATCCAATTGACTTGAAATTTGAAACCTTACAATAATATCACATTACGGATCCGATGAAACTGGTTTCGTCGAAATCCAAGACTTTTTGAAAAATGACTATTTTCACTCGCCAAATTTAAATTAAAAATAAATCGATGCGTTTCGAGCTGCCACGATCAAACGATAACTCCGATTGACACAAAAATTGAAATCCGGTAATAACTAACCATTACGGATCCAATGAAACTGGTTTCGTTCAATTCTGAGACTGTTCAAAAATTGGCTATTTTCACTAGTCGATTTTAATATTAAAATATTCAATTTTCACAAATAAACTTTTAATTCGATTTTAAAAGTTCTAAAATATCGTTCTAACTTCCATATGATATAATAAAATTTTACAAATCATTTTCAATCATATTTAACTCAATTTTCAATTATTTCCATAATTTAACGTATTAAATTATCGATTTAATTATTCAATTAAAGTCAATAATTCAAATTAAAATTTATTTGACTTATAAATTCACTTGTTAATATTTAAAATTAATTAAATATTCACATTTTAATTTCTAAAAATTCTGGGTCGTTACAATCTTCCCCACTTAAAAGAATTTCGTCCTCGAAATTATTAAGTAAGAAAGGTTACAGAATCTATTAATTTTCCCAAAATTCATAATTAAAACTTCTTATAATACTTACTAAGTTTTCAAATCATACATAGTTATCTTTTCAAAAAAAACTACTATTGTTTAACTTTCAATTCCAAAATCAAAGTTTAAGTTTTCAAAATTTTCCAATTTTCTCAAATTTTTCTAACGCCTTAAATTTCCGGAAAAATTCGCCATAGTCTCCTTTGCGCGGCTCGATCCGAAAAAAATGACAGTATATATATCACAAATATACATCTCATCAAGTAATGAGGCATCCCGAAGGGAAAAAAGTGTAAAAGTACGGTATGTAATCCGAGATATGTACCTTATATTTTATTAGCAAGCATATACGGCTAATATAGCGCGAAAGCGAGCTCCAAATGCGAAGCAAACGCGATCCGCACCAACTAAACACTCAACAAACAACAAGAGAACATGCATATATGAACATAGTATCGATATACAACATATAGCAACATAGCAAATGAAACAAACAACAAATGCAAACATCAATCAACTAACAATCATATAACAATCAATGTTTATTAATTTCAACCAAATTCCTTTGCTTATCAATTGGTTTAATTAATTAATTTTTTTTATTCAACTATTCAACTTCTAATGACATTAGATTTTAATGAATTACACTTACATTCATTATTTCATATCAATTATTCACATTTAATTGATTAATATTCAATCCATTAATTCAATTCAATTACAAAAGTTGAATTTCATTTCATATAACTCAAGTTCACATAGTTTCACTTCTCATATATATAAGTTTATTTCACAATTGCAAATCACTTTAATTATAATTCCATTCTTATAATTCTTTTTACTTATACAATTCCTTTATTTAGATTATTCAAACAACCTAACAATCAACTTATATACTCTTTAATAATTCTGAAAAATTATTTCTTTATATATAAAATATATAATCAAGGAAAAATTATTTCATTTACCCAATTTAAAACAATATTATGTCGGTTTATCTTGTTTAAGAGTTTAGAAACTCCTATCTACGATAGTTAGCTAGACTACATCGACTGGAATCTATAAACAATCAACCGATAAGTCAACACAATATAAAACAATTTATATTCACTAACAAATACGCTCTCATAGCTATTATTACACTCAAATTCATTCTAGAGTACTGCTGACTCTATCTCTAATGAGTAATACCCAACAGAACCATGGTTGTCGCTTAACCATAAGCTCTGATACCAACTGTCAAGACCCGTAAATCCGTACTCCTTGAATAGACACTAATCTCCTTTGTTAAATTCAAGATGAACGAAAATACGAACCCTTAGGGGTTTTAAGAAAAATTTAAGAAAAGAAGAAGAGAGAAAGATAGAAAATAGGGAGAAGATAGAGGGAAAAGAAGATAGAAGATAGAAAATTTTTAAAATAGGAAGAAAAAGAGAATAGAAGAGAAAGAAGATAGAACAAAATAGGACGGAACAGAAAACAACAGAACAATAACAGAATCTCACAATTCGCAGCGGAACAACATATAATAATAAATGAATAATCTTTAAACAAAGAACTATATCAGTTATTACATTACATCACATTACATTACATCATATCATCATATCATCAGAGTGTACAATAACGACAAACAGTGCAGCGGAAAAAGAAATACTATATAACTAGTAATACGTCATGCCATCCATCTTGCCTCCAGCAACTCCACAATATCCAGAATATCCTGATAAACCTTACTCTTGACTGCCCGTATGGAAATTGGTGGGCACCCAGAGTTTAGGATGGAAAATAATAAACTCCAAGTCAGTCATGTGACTGGTGTGAGAACTCAAAACAGTTTATTTAACTTAAAAAAAATCAAAATAGAGAGATATTTTTAAATTCAATTCGCAATGCTTTTAAAAATGAGACTACCATAAGGCCTCCCGCACACACACACATGCAAACGCAGAATCAGAGGAGATTTCTCCTTATGATAGTCAAAGATGCTTGATACGTATTTAAAATAACATTTGATATTATTACTAGTGCATAGTGTAGGGAAAATTCATTTCGAAAGTAGAATATAAATCTTAGCCAGCATAGACATTTTGAACTATGCCTACTATAGCTAACTATGTTCAATAGCAGGTTACCGCCACATTCCATAGCAGGTTATACAACTAAAACCGTACAAGTCACGTATTGTTTCTTTGGATTTCCAACAAATGGTCAGGCCAAGGAACTTCCCATTGCCACATGAGAATGCCTCTGGAAAGACATCCCCGAGAACCAAACCGGAACTCTGCCAACACAAGGCCGGGTTACCCCTAACTGGGTAACTACTGACACGAGCACGCCATTCCCCGATCGTAAACGACCTTTCTCACGGGATCCCGAAAACCAACAACCACAAAGTAATAAATTCGTAGTAACCACATAGGTTAAATATCTGGGCTCCATACCATGATACCACCTCTATCCAGAAGGAAATGTACATACCCTAAAGGGTGCTACCCCTCATAACCTTGCCGCATCTTTCCTGTTTTGACCATTTCCGGGGTGTGAGGTTCGACGAAGTCACGTCCATAAAAACATACTTTATACAAAAGCTATGCTTTGGGTCAACAAATGATCAACACAATGATCACCAAGATAGACGATCAAATAAATGATCTTATCACAATAATCAACACAATGATCATTTCAGCATCACTCAGCATATCACATTACCAAATTGGGAATATATCGCTGATAACTTCAACTATATAACCTCTGAGCTCGTACGTCTCAGAGAAGGGTGTTAAGCTAAAAGAATAAATTCTCCGCCACCAACAGAAATATATTTGAAAGAAATCGGCTTTATATCTCAACTTGTAATGTCAGACATACAATCCATACAAGTCTGTTCCGGGATCGAACAAAACCGAAGGCACTTACAAAGAAGTCCTTGCAATCCGGATATTCACAATCCTGATCGGATTCACCATCACATATGGAGAACTCTATACCGGAGCAACTCGGTGCAGAGTAAATCGACAGGTCATCCTATCGCTCTCGCAAATACCGGGTCTTCAACACCGATCTTCAAATGCAATTCATAACGACGTATCACATATTCGGAATGGGTTATACGACCCCATGGTCCTTTCCCGGTTAACCCGAATAGCGAGCGCTTATTCAAAAATAAGTGTAGCATTCACATTCAATCAAATCACATCAATTACCCATTCAAAGGGAAATATCGATAGTCGGTTATTGAACTATCACTGGATATGCACACATCACCAGATTCCAAATAATTTTCCAAATTATTTGTTTTCCAAAATATCTTTACAAGATATATTATTTCACACTTCAAAAATAAATCAATATTTATCCTTAAACAAATTCCACTTCCTTTATAAATTCCTTAGTGAATTTATAATTCCAAAATATCAATGAATATTCGATTTCAATTATTCATTTCAATTTTCTTTTCAATTTATCTTCAAAAAGATAAATTCTCAAAATATTCACTTTATATTGGAAAACATTTCCATGCTTATTTATTCATAAGTAATTCACAAATTTTATTTATTTTCAACACTTAGAAAATATTCAATATTCTTAAATCGAAATTAAGTACATATTTCATTCTATTAAGGAAATCATTCTCTTCAACATATTTATTTGGGCCAAAACGAATGTTGCGTAAAACATCGTTACGACAACCCAAAACCACTAGTATAGGGATTCAAAATTAAAATAGATGTATAAATCCCAATACTATACAAAACATTTCCTCTCGGAAATCATTTACTATAACAACAGTGTTATAGTCCATCATCTCCTTCTGTTTCTCGAAAACGTCTATTTCAACAATAAATGTTGAAATCTATGGTTTCGAATCTCAACACATTTTTAAAACATTGTTCGATCGTTTTAATTCTATTTAAAACATCCAAATCCAAAACAATTTCTTTAACGTGTTATTCACTATTCAAAAACGTGAATATACTTCATTAACAATTTCATCCTTTTTTTCATTTTAATTCAAAGGATTATTCACTATTCAAAAATGTGAATATAACTCCATTTATAGGTTTCAACAAATTTTCTTGTCAAAATAAGTCATTTGCGAATTTATAAAACAACGTTTATAAATTCCATTTCTATTTATTTATATAAACTTCCTTTTTATAAATTCTTTTATTAACCTATTCCAGTTTATAACTCAATTATAAACTAGAAGTTCATATTATAAGTTAAATACTTATAAAACGATTATTTTACAAAATCGTTCCTTTAAAGACTTTCCAAACCATAAATCTTATAACTTATAAGATTCATTTATTTAACCAAATCTATTCTTTCAATAACTTCACAAATTTATAAATCTTACTATTTATAAATTTTATTTATAACTTCACAGTTTATAATTTTATAAATTTCATTCTTTAATGAAATTTATTTTCACTTCATTCAAACACTTATAAAAACTCGTTTTATAATTTCAATATCTCAATTTATAAATATCCATTTATAAATCTCTTATATAAATCAATTCATATTAATATTTTAAAACGTCTTCAAATTCCTTTAAAAACTTCATCCTTTTGATTTATAAAATAATTAAATTTTATAAATCTTATATTTCAACTTTTCATAATAAATTCAAAAATTCCGATTTAACTATTTTATAAAATCATTAGCATCATATTCTCAAAAATCAGTTTTTAACTATATTTCTCAAAAATCATAATTTTTATAACTAAAAAAAATTATAACGTTTATTTATTTAAAATGAATCAATTCCAAAATTATTTTATAAAACGTATACTTTCTAAAATCACTTTAAAATCATTTTAAAATTCCAAAATCTGGGTCCAATGATGCTACACACCAAATAGTCAATCACGACTACAACGATATCATATATCAATATGAAAATCCATCAAATATCAAAATATCTGAAATCAAATAAAAACTGTTGAGGAATCCAGTTGGATCCCTCCAACCTGTTTTCCTGCATCCACAAACATTAGCACAATACCAATTTCGCTCCAGTACGAAATTATCGCGGTATATGTTCTTATTAAATATTATCCGCTTAATAACGGCGCAATAGGGTCTCATCCGCTAAAAAATGCAGGGAATCAACAACTGCAATATATACATATGCCAATATATATATATTGATATTATTTATAATACCAATTTCACTGTTTATGAAATATTCGCGGTATATGTTTTTAATAAATAACATCCGCTTACTAACGGCGTATAATGTCTATTTTAACAATCAATAGATATCAATCATCATTCAAACATGAATTCAAATATTTTAAATCTAACTATTTAAAATAAAATCGAAACTGATTCGATTGAGTGAGAAGTTCTCACCTTGATTTTAAATTCCGTTTTAGCGATTTATTTCGAATAAAATTAAACGGACGTTTAATTTTACCCAAAATTCTCACTAATTCCAAACGACTCCAAACCAACTCCATCGCGTAGTGCTCGTCCATACAATTCCAACGCAACTGGTTTCGCGCGTTTTCGACCTCGTATGAAAAAGTTATGAATTTTTTGAAGTTTGTACACGATTTTAATAACAATTACAATATCTTTCAATTTAATTTTTAGCTACAACCATTACCAGCCACTAGATCCAAACCCAATGCATCTCTGTCGTCCACCCCTTCTCCTTTATCACGCGTATTGCTCCAGGCAACTCAAATTGAGGCCGAACCCATCATGCTTGATTAGGGTTAAATAATACTCCATCAACACTCAACTTCGACACGATCTAGGAGCTCCATATCGTAGCCCCTTCCATCACCCACCTTCGGCCACAATAGGGAGGAGCTCGGCCACTCCCTGATGCTCGCGCACGTATGTGAACTGCAGATGGACGCGGGCCTGTATCGCCCCCCTCGAGCCTCCATTCATGATCATATCCACATAGATACGAAGCTCTCTCCTAGATCTAGAAGTTTGTAGTTGGATGATTTCGATAATTGTTGACGGATTTTGAAAAATTAGTGGAAGAACTTCGTTCATTTCTGACCATCGAATTAAGAGATGGCGGCTAGGGTTTATTATATTAGGTTTTTTTTAATTTTATTATGAAGGGTAGGGTGCATATTTATAGGAAAATCGATCGACACTATTCACTCGGAAATTCCGAACTCCGATTTAGGCGCCGTAACCAGCGTTTCTAAGGTTTATCCCGCGTTCCGGACACAATGGGACAGGTTTCGAAAGCTAATTCGGACATCTGTGCGAGTTATGGCTATAAACGCTCAATTTGAATTCAACCGATTTAAGCGATTTTCTAGGCGTTTTAATTTGTACCGGACAAACGGTAAATCCAATTGACTTGAAATTTGAAACCTTACAATAATATCACATTACGGATCCGATGAAACTGGTTTCGTCGAAATCCGAGACTTTTTGAAAAATGACTATTTTCACTCGCCAAATTTAAATTAAAAATAAATCGATGCGTTTCGAGCTGCCACGATCAAACGATAACTCCGATTGACACGAAAATTGAAATCCGGTAATAACTAACCATTACGGATCCAATGAAATTGGTTTCGTTCAATTCTGAGACTGTTCAAAAATTGGCTAATTTCACTAGTCGATTTTAATATTAAAATATTCAATTTTCACAAATAAACTTTTAATTCGATTTTAAAAGTTCTAAAATATCGTTCTAACTTCCATATGATATAATAAAATTTTACAAATCATTTTCAATCATATTTAACTCAATTTTCTATTATTTCCATAATTTAACGTATTAAATTATCGATTTAATTATTCAATTAAATTCAATAATTCAAATTAAAATTTATTTGACTTATAAATTCACTTGTTAATATTTAAAATTAATTAAATATTCACATTTTAATTTCTAAAAATTCTGGGTCGTTACAACTCTGCACCGAGTAGCTACGGTATAGAGTTCTCCATATGTGATGGTGAATCCGATCAGGATTGTGAATATCCGGATTGCAAGGACTTCTTTGTAAGTGCCTTCGGTTTTGTTCGAGCCCGGAACAGACTTGTATGGATTGTATGTCTGACGTTACAAATTGAGATATAAAGCATATTTCTTTCAAATATATTTCTGTTGGTGGCGGAGAATTTATTCTTTTAGCTTAACACCCTTCTCTGAGACGTACGAGCTCAGAGGTTATGTAGTTGAAGGTTATCAACGATATATTCCCAATTTGGTAATGTGACATGCTGAGTGTTGCTGTAAATGATCATTGTGTTGATTATTTGTGATAGGATCGTTTATTTGATCGTCTATCTTGGTGATCATTTCTATGATCATTTGTTGAGCCAAAGCATGGCTTTTGTATAAAGTATGTTTTTGTGGACGTGACTTCGTCGAGCCTCACACCCCGTGAATGATCAAAACAGGAAAGATGCGGCAAGGTTATGAGGGGTAGCGCCCTTTAGGATGTGTGCATTTCCTTCTGGAAAAGGGTGGTATCATGGTATGGAGCCCAGATACTTACTCATGTTGAAAACACTTTATGATTGCGTGAATTGATTGTGAGCGCTCGGTGAAAGGTCCCAAAGGACCGGGGGATGGCATATTCGGTCAGTTGTTACTCAGTTAGGGGTAACCCGGCCTTGTGTTGGTAGAGATCCGGTTTGGTTCTCGGGGATGTCCATCCAGAGGCATTCTCATGTGGCAATGGGAAGTTCCTTGGCCTGATCATTCGTTGGAAATCCAAAGAAACAATACGAGACTTATACGGTTTTAGTTGTATAACCTGCTATGGAATGTGGCGGTAACCTGCTATTGAACATAGTTAGCTATAGTAGGCATAGTTCGGAATGTCTATGCTGGCTAAGATTTATATCTTTATTTTCGAAATGAATTTTTCTCTACACTATGCACTAGTAATAATATAAAATGTTCTTTTTAATACGTATCAAGCATCTTTGATTATCATAAGAAGAAATCTCCTCCAAGTCTGCGTTTGCATTGTGTGTGTGGCGGGAGGTCTTATGGTAGTCTCATTCTTAAAAGCATTGCGAATTGATTTTAAAAATATTCCTCTATTTTAATTTAAAAGATAAATAAACTGTTTTGAGTTCTCACACCAGTCACATGACTGACTCGGAGTTTATTGTTTTCCTTCCTAAACTCTGGGTGCCCACCAATTTTCACACGGGCAGTCAAGAGTTAAGGTTTATCAGGATATTCTGGATATTCTGGAATTGCTGGAGGCAAGCTGGATGGCATGGCGTATTACTAGTATATAGTATTTCTTTTCCGCTGCACTATTTGTTGTTGTTGTTGTACACTCTGATGATATGATGTAATGAAATGTGATGTAATGTAATAACTGATATAGTTCTTTGCTTAAAGATTATTCATTTATTATTATATGTTGTTCCGCTGCGAATTGTGAGATTCTGTTGTTGTTCTGTTGTTCTATTTTCTATCTTCTTATCTCTTCTTCTGTCTCTTTCTTTTTCTTAAACCATAACATTTCGGGTTTCCGGCCTTCGATTTCTCGGCAGTCGATAAAGTGAGTATCGATGTTGAATTTTCGAAAGTCGAAAATTTTCGGGACGTTACAATTCACTCATACCCACCATTTCGTGATAGCCTAAGTATGATGCACGTACCTTGATTTTGCTCAACGAATATATAGTTATGTTATCTTGTCTAGTTAATATATTAATAATATTACACATAACATCTTTAGCTTAAGTTTTCTTAATAACAAGAGATTATGCGTAGTTTATTAATACGCTAATGGTAGAGGATAACATTTATATTAAATATTCATAATCTTTAATAGATATTTATTTGAGTATATCAGTTTATGGAATAATGTATTACAAATGAAATACACTCGTGATTCAAGTGACAGACACATCCGAAATCATGGTATATATACAATAGGTATGTATTTGTTCCTTACATATCAGTTAGTTTCTTACAGTTCCACTTATTTATACAAATATAGTTATGTAAGTATTAATGTATTTATAACATATATAACTTGATTTGCCTATATAATATATACATATATCTAACTAATTAAATATCATTTAATTAATTTTAATTCTTATTAATTAAATCATGTTTAATAAATTTACTTTATTATATATAAATTTCTTAAATTTTCGTATTACTTATCTTGAATATTTAAGATAGTTAATCAACAATAACGTTTATAATTTTTTATGTGCGTATATTAACATATGTATATATTTTAATTAGTTTACTTTTAATAAATTTTATTTAACTAAATTTTTTAATTAATCAGAAATTTTAATTTAATTTGTCATAATGAATTTTATTATAAATAAATAATCTCAATAATTATAGATATACACCTATATCAATATATATGTTTTAATCCATTGACTTTTAGTTAATTATATTTTTTAATTTAACTGATTATATTAACTAAGTTGTAAATTTCAAAATTAATTATTTAGTTTCGCAAAACAAATTTGAAAATTTTGAATGCATTTCATTACTTCTATAAAATTTCACTTTAACATTTTAAACCAAACTTTTAAATTTAAAATATAATTTTAACTTTTCAAAAAAATTTGAAATTTAGCCCAATCCCCAAATTAAATTCAGGCCTTTATATTGGGGGTAACCTTTAGGCTTACTTCATCCTCTAGCTAGGCTAGTAGCCAGTTGGCAGAGTACTTGTTGTCTTATCCTAACCTTTGACATTGCCTTTCTAGATACCATATTAATTGGGTTGGCTTTAATTAGTTAGCCTAACATTGCTAATTTAAGCCATATAGACCATTTGGCTCTGATACCATCGAAGAAACCGAGCCAGTTAGAAGTGAGTGAAATAGGTATATTTCAATATTTTTTACCTATTTTGGATCTAATGGGCCTATGAAGTCCAAAGAGATTGTAGATCTAATCTAAAATATTTTAAATAAAATCCTTATTTTGTTTTGTTTTGTTTTTTAAGAAGGGTTTTAATTATTTAATTTGTATGGGATTACCATAAAATAGAGTATACCAAATATACTCTGAAGTTTATGTGTGTGTAATAGTTACTTGATTAATTAATTTAGAGAATGAAACCTTTTTTCTCTCTCTCAAACTTATACAATCAATGAGGGGATATTTTGTTTTATATGGAGAGAAACACGTTTCATTTCTCTCTTGATTTATTAAATGACATTAATGACTAAATTTATACTTGGCATATATTGTGAGTATATCCAAATATACTCTAGTTTATATTGTGTAACTGCAACATATCATATTGGGCACATAATTAATGTGTGCGTGTCTGAGTGCTGGGATTTACAATGCAACAAAGACATTCTCCCTTTATATAGGCCATCTAAAGCATTGCTTAAAATTATGTATGTGTGTCTATATTTAAATATAATTAAAATATATATGTACATGTATTATTAAAGAATCCTTTAATAAATATAAGTTATTTCAACCAGGTCAACTATTTGAATTCAGGATTAGTTTCCATAACATGCAGTGATTTGATTTTGTGAAACATTTGAAAATAGATTTTAATTTATAAATCCAAATATAACCTATATGTGTATGTTAATACTCTAAACTAAGATAAAATATAGATATTTTCTTTGCAAATTGCCAAATGCATATTTTATTTAACAATACCACTGTGTTGATTTATATTCATTTATACATTAATACATCCTCCTAATGGTACATATATTTATAAAAAGCTTATTTTTCTAAAACCTTTCAAATGCAAAATAATTTCTAATTATTTTAACATACATACATGTATACTTATATATATTTGTGTCCTAAAATTAAAAAACCAATTTTGAATCAATATAAACTATCATTAGGAATTAAATAAATAACCACTAGATCCACCACTCATTAAATATATATATATATATATATATATATATATATATGCACTTATATATAAGGGGCGACAAATACTTATGTGAATTTGTTAAGATGAATTAACCAATAGATCCACCACCCATTAAATATATAAATAAAAACAATTGAATTTTACCGTGTTGATGTTGCCTTTGATTTTCACCTTAAATGAAGAGAACTCCTAGATCCAGTTGAATCACCTCAAGAAATTACAACAATCTTAAGAACTACCGTTGTATTTATTTGATTTGATTTTATTGGGGAAGCTTTGCTGTGAAAGCCAAGATATTTAGCCATTAAGGGAGACAAGGAGAGCAAGAGAAAAAAAATGATTTTGCCAGGAAGAATAAAATGAAAGAAATGAAGGGAAGTGTTTTTGAAGGAACAATTGAAAACTTTACAATTCCTTCCTCAAAACCTTCTCTCTTTAATTCTTTATGAATCCTGGTAAAGTCCTCTCTTTCTTCTACCAAGTATTGCCGAACAAGAATGGTGCCACATAGGCCCTCAATAGTTTCCAAAAAAATCGTAGTTAATTGATTCAAATAAAATTTTGATGTTTTATCGATATCATATATTGACACATGCATACATAACTTTTATATATTCACATCATTTAATACTATTGACATTCAAACATCAAATAAAATAAAATAAAATAATTAATATTTTATAGATATTCATTAATTTAATTAGTTCACAACGTTTTTAAATTAATTAAATCATGTGGATTTTTGGAGTACTCATCATTACTGTTGTGTGACTCAAATGTGTAAATTTAGTTAGTGATCAATATCGAACAATTCAAATATTAATGTTCACACGTCTTCTTTTACAAGTGGTGTGAAATTTTAGATGAATATATTGCTTACACATCTTTTTGGTAAAAATCTAATTTACTATTAAGTGGTCCCTGGTAGCAATGATTATTTACACCAATTCTCTTTGTAAACACTATATAACATTAAGACCTATGGAATTGGGTTGTTCAGAATTCTAACATTATCCATATTCAACTTGACTAGTTCAAACACAAAATTTTAGGTCAATAAAAATAGTTATTAATATTAACCATACAAATCTGGTTAGGGACTTTGATTTTGAGTTCACTATAGTTGACCATGATACTAATCTCATATAACCGAGGAGATGAATTCTCTGTTGAATAATGTTTCACTTTCAATGCTTCAATTCAAAACGAACTATAGCTGTTCAATGAATGTTATGCCACATTTTAACTATGATCTGTGGAGTGTCCACATTGAATTTCCATAGTCAAATTATGGGAACTATGTAACATTGTCACTTCGAGATTCTTTGTTTAACCTTAGTTATATTAACCAACAAAGAACTCTTGATGGAGTCATTCCATAGTTATCTAATAACTATCAGTATGTAATTCCTTGTTGCCCCCAACAGCCATAAGTAATACACCACACAATGTTTGGAGAGCATCACATACTCTAGTCTCAACGATTGTATCGATATCATGTCTGAAAACATCTTGACTAGGAATATTTAAAATAATATGTTATTTTTTATGTGATAAATGTTTCATAATTACGACCCATTGTAACTACTATCACATAATATACCATTTAAGGATTTTCTACCTAATATATTTAAACTAAATAATTAATTAATATATCATAATATTACAAGTATATAATAGAAAAAACACTATTTACTTTGAATAAGAAGTGTTATGAAGTTAGATACACATGACAAATTACAAAATTACCTTTAATACATACTTCTACTATATCAAGGTTATGTACTTGTAGTTACATAGTGATTTGATCCAGAGTTTCTTACTGGTTGATAATAACTAAGATCAAACAGGAAATCTCAAGATAACGATGACACACATTTCTTTTGACTTGAGAATATTGTATTGGAACTTTGACGTGAACAATCCACTTTGATTATAGTTAAATCATGGAATGCTGAAAACCAAACAACTACAGTTGGGTCTGAGTTGAAGCGTAGGAAACGAAAACTACTTAATAGAGAATTTGTCTCCTTTTTTATGAGAGGTTAGTATCACGGTCAACTATGGTTAATTCAAAGTCTCAAGCTATGGCGTATCGGTTAATGTAACAACCGGCTTTTTTGATCCTCAAAGGTCGACACTAATATATCCATGTATTCACATGCTGAGCATCCATGTGTCAGAAAGATAGATTATTGGGGGAAAAGAAAGAAAAGACAGAACAAAGTCCCACATCGTGATGAGTAATATATAATATGCAATAGATCTTTATAGAATATTGTAATATACATACATTAGAGTAACTATCTATCGTCGGCCTGGACAGTAATAACAACCTATCCTTATAAATGTTTATAAATACAAAACAGTTACAGCGAAAATAAAATACACGTCAATACGTCTTGGAGGCATCCAACGCGTATTATGAAGCTCCAAAGCATCCAAACTAAATCGTAGAAACATGCTCGACCTGACTTGAGCATTATAAGAAAATAACACTAAATCAGTTTGGTAAACCAGTGTGAGAAACACACATCATATGATTTTTTAATGTAATAAAACCTTTCAAAAATAAAGGTATCTCGTAAGACCATGCCGCATATAAACACGGATGAGCTTTTACCTTATGATAACCAAATCAATTTAAATAGAAAATCCAGTAATACTATAGTGATGTCTATAGTTTAAAATAAATGTATAAAATAGCTAGAATGCTTGCATCTCACTTTCCAATATATTTAGGCACAACTAAGTCCATACGGTGCTTATTGGAGAATGGATTCCATAAAATGGCAAGGCACTAGGGTACCACCTGTCACAGTACACCTCCAGAAAATGTAGCTCGCATGGACCTCCTTCCAGCGAAGGACTGCCCTACCTCTTACTGGATAGTACCGAATATGTCATCACCCCGATTGTTTTGTAACCTTTTACAGAAAGCCCTCAAGCACTTACAAAATCCATAAATAGTGATCTAAAAGGGTGATTCACGTACCCTAATGGTTGTGAACAACATATCCCCTGTTTTAGTAATTCTCGATCGTGAGGCTTGAGGCTACATTTTATCTTTTATATAACAATCCCACTTAGAATGCTTACACTACCCTCCAAGAAATAATGCAATTCCAGCTCATGTATGCATATTGTTTAGGATATGCACAAAACAAAGGCACTACTTCTATTACATCCTTTTTGGAATCACGTTCAGGATTAGTAGCAAGTAGCCCTTACACTTCAAAATGCTCTATCTTCGATTTAATCATCTTTACGATGTCTCACATTAGAATGCTTATGCCGGTTCGAAGTCTAATATATCTGATCTCGGTCTCTCTGAACCGACAACGATAGTTTTAAAACTGGCCATGATTTGATAGTCGGTTATTTAAACATCAAATAAACAAGCAATTCAACTAGAGATTTAACCAAGCATAGTTAAGTACAAAGCAACCTATAAGCCTCTTCAATTAATGATTCAATTAATTAAAGCCATTTTGTAAATTCTTGTGTTACAATATTCTTACAAAAATATATTCACAAACCCCCTCCACTCTTTCAATACTTGAAAATATTGATATACATATCACAGTTGTATAAGTATACTCACAAAACATTTCACTTTCAACACTTAGAAAACTTTTCCATACACTTATCTCGACGGTATAAGTATATTCACAAAACACTACATTTCCAATACTTAGAAAATATACTCATATACATATCTCAACGGTATAAGTATATTCACAAATCTTAAGAATGATTTCATTTCCAAAGCCATACTTAATTGGGTTAAAAACAAATATCATTTAAAAACAATGATAACAATAAACGCTAAACCTTTCCCTTTTGGCATAAGTAAACGGGTCGCAAGAAAATTAAACCAAATTTACTTACCACTGGTTTTCGAATTCAAACTATACTGTCCCTAGATATGATGAAATTGGACAAGTCAAAAAACTATCCTTGCTCCAACACACATTTTTAATTCTCAAGATAGAGATGTGTTTCTATAGTTTGGAATTTGGTGTTAAGAATGGAAAGAATACTTCCCATACCACCATAATTTAAAATGATTATTTATGGACATCAAATCTCATTTCTTTCATCAAATTCATTTTTATAAACCTCTTTCGTTATTTACACACTCCATATATAATTTTCTTTATAAAATATCAAGGTAAAATTATAAAACTCCGTTTGTAAGTTTCCAAATGTAATTATAAAACTCCCTTTTTATAAATTTCTTTCTATTTATAAAACTTCTTTAATGCTTAAAACAGAACCTTATTTTCAAAGTAGAATCAAATACTTTCTATGTAACGATCATTTTACATATCACTATAAATTTACAATTATGATTTATTATCTAATTGCTCAAAATGGTATCTATTTTAAAAATACTATATATAAATTTATTCCTTTTATCTATAAAATACCATTCATAAAATTATTCTTTTAATAACGTTTATAAAACTATTCTTTACTTAGAAAATAACATTTATAAATCAATCCTTTTATAAACTATTTTATATAAACGTTTCATAAATATTTATTACAAAATATTTCCATCTCTTTTCTTAAAAACATAATCATTTTAAAATAAAAGATAAACCCCTTCATTTTCTTTTAAAATAAACAATCATTATTATAATGTTTTTTTATAAAAATAAATATGTTCAAAAATAATTTTAATATATTTACATATAAATTAGAAGCGAATATCAAGAAAATTGTAGTAAGATAAAGAAGCTCCAAAAACCATTTTTATTTAAAATCCCACAGAAAATCTCAAAAATCATATTTAAAAGTCATTCTTCAAATCAAAACCAATTTCAAATCAAGTCAGCAATTAACATAGTATTTCAGAATGCTATAAAGAAGCCAACAACTGCCATAACACTTAACCAATGCTATTACCGCCTTTAACACTAAATGTTTCAACTTTTAACATATGTCAATGTTACATCAAATATGGCCAACTATCTAGTTTTGACATTTAACAATCTATAACAGGTGTATAAATGGAACTAAAATCAACAGGTATATAATTGAAATTTAAAAATCACAATGGCGAGATATCCGGGTTCCTCCACACAATTCCCAGTATTTACTTTATACGTCATTCACTTTTTAAAGCGAAAATTTAACCGAACTGAACCAATGATTCATCCAAACACTAAACAATAATTTATACCAACTATATATCAATATAGTAATCATTCAGACGTAAGATAACTCAAGAAGTTCCAGTTGAAGCTTAAGCATTTTCGGTTTGAACTTTAATTGAACGATGTTCGATTTTGGCCTAAAATTTCGCTTGCTCCGAACTTGATGAAACTAGTTCCAATTCATAAATATCGCTCCTATGAAAGTAATGCAAAAGACTCCGTCTCGACTGGACTTCGTATGCAAAATTATACATTTTATAAGATTTCGATTTAAATTAATTTAATAATTCACATTAGTTATAGTTGAAAATTAACTACCTTTTAAAATTAATCCTCCCTAAATCATATTCTTCCCCAAAATGCTAATGACTCCCTTATGTACATGTACATGTACATGTACATGAACGTGTGCACACACCCTATCCTCCCACATTCTCCATGAAATTCAAATCCATAACACTAACAAACTACTTCTTACTCCCAACATAAAATAGCAACACTTAAACCACTCAAACAAACTATGACCAGAGGATTAGCTTCGACAGTCCCTAATTATCGCATCACCCAATTGTCGATCGCAACTCACCGTATTTGCTCCATCAACTTGGCGTCAATGACAACCATGATTCCATCATTGACCCAGCCTAATTCTTTTTCCATCACAAAATCTAAGCCGTAGTTTCCAACCCCTTATGCCTAAACTATCACACTACACGATCACCAATCGAGCTCCATCAAACTTCACCCAAAGATGCACTTCGACAGAAGAAAGCCAATGGAACAAACCTCATCACATATCTCTGCCTATATGTCCCACCATCACAAACCCTAGCTTTGCCTTGCTCGGATCGAACACCGCCAAACCAAATCGCATATAACCATACACATGTATATTTTTAGATCTCATCCATACGGACCCGGAGATCCTTATTTTACAAATTTTTGTTAAGTAAACCATTTTTTTTTGTTTTTGAATGGAGAAAATTTGATTTTCTTGTTTACTAGAAGATGGAATTGAAAAGAGAGAGGGAAAATTGAAAAGTGAAGGGGGAAAGTCAAACGTTGATTTTTATAAGTGTTTAGCTGGTTATATTTTGCAATTTCTAGCATCTCGCTACATAGAATTCTATTCGCGTAAGAACCGCGAATTAAAAAAAATACGATCGCACATAAAAATGCAACACGGTCCTAAAATAGTAATAATATACACTAGTTATCTAATTTTGTAAACTCATGAAAATACCATCGTTTGTCGAAAAATCATCAAAGGATAATTTAATTATTTTCTAAACTAATTTTATTTTAAAACCAAGTAAATTAAATTACAAATACTACAATCGAAATTGAGTCATTTTATCAAAAAATTATTTTATTATTATTTATTAAATTTGAATCAAATCTGAATATTTAGATAAATAAAATATTCCCATTCAAAACGTTAAATTTTTTGGGTCCTTATAGTTAAATAATAAGTAATATTATTGAACCAAGGACATTGAAGGTGGACTAAATAGTTGTATATGGTTATTGTTGGAGTTTTGGCCATAACCAAACTCTAGATATTAGAAATGATACAGTGGTGATGAGGAGAACATAAGTATAATATGTCATTGCTAAAAGGTGCTGCTCGAATCGATTTAAAATACAATTTTACTTAAAAGATCTATATGGGATAAATTTGACCAAATTGTTAGAGCATCAGGTAAGGTGACATATAGACGTTAATATTCGACTTATTAATACACCTTATTATTTTTACATTTGTGAGTTGCATAATCGAATCTTTGCAGGCTCTAAAATATTGCTCAATTTAATTAGTTCATAATGAGTTATAAATAGTAAAACTTATTAGCATACAAGATATATTAATTATGAGTGCTTCGAGTAGTTGGAGTGCATTAGTAATTTTAGTAGCTCTTGGAAATTTTCTTGATGCATATAATAATTATTTAGGATTGTGTATAAGCATTACATATTCACATGTTAATATGCAAATATTAATGCCTATTTAAATGGTTTAAATATGCAAGCAATTAATACATAAAAGAGAGAAAATGAGAAAGAGGTTGCCACATTATGAAGGTGAAGGGGTTTCTTTTGCATTTAATTTTACAAGATATTAGTTATAGATAACTCTCCTAATAACTCTTCTATAAATAACATTTCGGACCCATTCATTTTCATGACTTATGAAAATGAAAAAAATTCTGGCCCACACGCTATCATTGGTCGCCCCCAATTGTTCCCATCCATTCTAGGATTCTAAAAGTGCAACACCCCAAAAATTTAAGGAAAAATTAATGAGAAAATTAAATGAAAATAAAAAAAGGACTTAAAAAGAAATTTCCACAAATGTTCGAATTTGGCTACACAACTTGCATTATTGCATTTGTAACGATTTTTTTGGATGATTTCCACATATGACACGTTGTAATCCTAGTTAGTATGGAGAAGTTACAGGCATCAGATTGAAGTAAAAATTTAAAGGCTTAATTTTAAAATTTTATAAGGCCAACGGTTGACCCATTAGGGTTCAAGGTTGACCAATAGCAGTTGGCCAAGGCATAAAGTCAGTCCACCCGAACGTATGTATAATTGAGCATATCGATTTATAGTGAAGTGAAATGAATGAGCATGAGGTGTTGCTTGGGAACAAAGTGTACGATGTGCAAACCAGATGCTTTGAGAATATTTCCTAAGCTAATCTAATTCCTAACACTAAACCCTACCCTTATGAATACTATGTTAATGAAACCTTATTTCACAACTAAAAGTTTGTTGTAACTAAACTCTGCCAAAATTTTCACTAAACCTAAACCCTAAAATACCTATAAGATTAAAAGAATCTGAATCGAGGTGGGGAATCGATTTTAAGGGGGACGATTCTCAAAAAAAAGCAAAAGAAAGAGCTTAGGCCTGAGGTGAGTGGATACAAATTTGATAAGCTGATTATTGTAGTTAAATTTAAACTATTTTAATTGGTTAGGATTTTCAAAACCCTAAATTGAATATGCTAACTTTAATTAATTTTTAAAACATTAGATTTGAATCAAAAGCCCTTGAATTTGAATTAATAAGTTGTTCATCTAAAAATATTTGCTTAGACATTTATTTTATTATCAAATTGTAAACCCTAAATTGATATATACAAATTGGTTATTTAGTAAATTAGGGTTAATTAAACATTGCCAAAAAAGTATTAACTTGATAAACAATCGAAAAATTAAAAAGTGTGAAATTTTTAATTTTGTTCATGAACGATTGATCATAGGCCCCCAACGATCGACCATAAAGGAATAACGGTGACCGTTCCTAAAGAAAATTGCACAATTTGAACCACGACCTGAGGCTCTAGTTAAATAATAAAAATTATATATCTTAGTAATAAATTATATAAATGATGAATTGTTTGGGTCAATTTCAGGCAATGTACACATGTATGAGAGAATAGGGAAGCTAGTTCTCTATCAGCATTGAGTAGGGTGATGTATTTCGCAAATATCGATATTGATCATGGCAATGTATTTTGCAAACATAGAGTTGATTAAGCTAATGTATGTTGATTAAGGCGATGTATTTTGCATAAGCTCAAGGGCAATCTATATAGGTGGGCACACAACATTGGCGAAGACACTACCTGAGTGAGATTGATGCTAGTGGGAGATCCATGTAGGCACAATTTGTGACACATCATGGTACAGGATGATGCCGGCACAGCACGATAAAAGGCTATAGAGTAAATTAGGCACAGTACTAATGGGATTTCCTAGGGTGACATTGGCACAATATGATAAGAGGCATATTCCCACAACGTTCGAGAGGTGAAATATGGGCCCATATAATAAGTCACTACGCGAGTTTGCACTACAGTGTTCTCCCTCTCCAGGCGTAACATTGATAGAAGGTAAGATGGGGTATTAGTTTTCGCATTGGTCGATCATTAGTGTGGGGATCGATGAGTAGTTTGACCCAAAGTGTTAGATAAAAATCCTTAGTTATTGGACCTTAGGAATTCAAAGATACTTCTTACGCGCCCTATATCACTTAGAGTAGTTTTAAAGTTAGCTGCATATGATCATCATATTAAACATGTACTCATTCACTAGCCTTTATGTCTAATCATTCTTTTTCCATGTTTTTCCCCACCGTAGGTGGACATGGCAGCAAGTGACTGGCCCATTCTTGATACTTGGAGAGTCCATCTTATATTTGGAGTCTGTCTTTATTTTTATTTTACCCTCCCTGTATTATTCTAGTTATCAGTACGTTTTGCTTCATGTTTTAGACTATGAGGGATAATTCGTCATATACTCCGTATTGGATCACATATTAATGTTTTTATGAGTCTATGACTTGATATTTTATGGGATTTATACCTTTCTGTGATATATACATGTTTTTATTCCTCCCACCTCGAGTTCCGAAAGTGTAGTATATCTTAGATTATATTTGCTTATATTAGTCTTTAAAATGTTAAAGGCTAAAACCCCGACGATCCGTATTTCTTAGCATGATGCAAGGCTGAAAGCTACATTGAGCTTTGGATCAGTGTGTCGGAAGGTGGGGGTTGCCACAGTATTAGAGCATAGGTTCGAGGTTCCATAGAAATTAGGACCATATTGAGAGAACACATTTGGAAAAAAGAATGGATTTTTCCAAAGGTTTTCCAAAAACAATTTCCATGGTTTTTCGAAATAGACTTTTATAATATATATATATATATACACACACACATAAGTAAAATATTTCCAATAGGCTTTTCAACAAATTTCGTATATTAGAAACCCCTCATGTTCGTGCCTATGCTATCTCTTATCTCTTAATCATGTTTATGCTAACTATGGAATTTACTAATATAATTCTTAACATTCATAGGTAGAAGATGACCAATCCCATAGGTTAAGGCTCTGGCTATGCATCGAGACTCCGGGCGTGAACATCCTTGCATAGTTCTACCAATACCTTTAGGTTAGGGGATATGCCAAGCTCGATCCCACTAGAGATTCTGCGAAGGGAGCGATGGCTGCGGCTTCTGCCAGCCTACCTGTTACTATAGACTTTTCAAAGCTGCGAAAGAATTTTTCTAGTCTTGAAGGCAAGCCATATATGCATACAGATTCTTATGTGGATACGAGGACATGGATCCGTGCTCATGATAGGATCTTTGGTTTGATGGGATTGACTATTATCATGAGCAGGTAGTTAGCTACCTGCAGTTACAGGGAGAAGCATTAAGCTGGTGGGTGGTTGAGTCAGAGACCAATGGAGGTGATAATTCTTGGGATGAATTCCGTAGGAGATTTGAAGTGAAGTTCCTTTCTAGGGTGGATGCACGTGTTCAATTGGAGAAGTTTATTTATCTTAAGCAGGGGCACATGACAGTCAAGGAGTATGTAAACTAGTTTAATGAGCTAGCAAGGTTCAGTATGGAGTTGATTAGTATATCTAACAAGAGGGCTCTTAAATTTGCTAAGGAGTTGGACCAACCTCTATAAGGTTTAGCTTTGAGCCACATTACTATGCGTGCTACCTATGAGGGGCTTATGAAGATGGATTTATTGAATACCATCTCCAAGAAGGAAGTGAAAGAGGAGGCTCGATAGGTTGGAGAGAATGGACAATAGAAGAATAAGAAGAAGGGAGGATTTGGTCCAAAGCGAAAGATTAAGAAAGACTTAAGGTGTAATATGTGTAGCAAGACATGGCATTTTTCTAAGGATTGTAAGATGGATCTCTCAAAGATGAAGTGTTATAACTATTATCATTATGGGCATGTGAAGCAAGCTTGTAAAGCACCACCTAAAGCTTCTACTCAGACTTCCACTCAGATTTTTTTTAGCTTATGCACTAAAGGCAGCCCCTAGCTCGAATGCATAGCTAGTGGTGGACAAGAGTGAGAAAGTGGTGATCGAGGTGTGATAACTCTTTCCAGTTTATCTATTCGCATATTATTTGACACTGGGGCTTCACGTTCTTTCATTTCCAGCAGACTTCTTGTTGACTTGCACTACCACACTACTATAGTTATAGACCTTCTAGTTGTGTCAAACCCCATAGGAGGATCGGCTTGTTTGTTTATGGTATGTAGCAGTTTAAAGTTGTTTATCCTAGGGATTGAGTTTGATTGTGATGCCTTTGTATTGGGATTTTCTAGGTTTGGATTGATTTTAGGCATGGATTGGATGACCATGTATGGGGCTATTCTAGACCGTGATTGGAAGGTAGTCAAATTGAGCACGTGTAATGGATGTAATTTGGAGGTTTATTGCAATCCCCCAAGATTGTTTATGTTGAGCTACCTGCACCTGTATTCATTAGACCAGTCACATAGTACAGTACCCGTAGTTAGAGATTTCCCAGATATTTTTGCTAATGTTACTAGTCTCCTGCCCTAATGAGAGATCGAGTTTAGGATTTATCTTGTAGGGAATGATAGATAAGTTGCCTTACAACTAAGGCACATAACTCCAAAGAAGAGATGTGAGTCGAATAAGCAAGTGAATGAATTATTGGAGAAGGTTTTATCAGGAGGAGAATTTTCGAGTGAGGAGCACAAGACATCTTTGCCACCAAGGCATATGGTTCTCTGCATTGATTATAAGGAGCTGAATAAACGAACAAAGAAGAATCGTTGTCCACTTCCCCGCATAGATGGTCTCTTTGATCAGCTGGTTGGTGCTAGAGTACTCTCATAGTTGGACTTGGCTACTGGATTCCATCAGTTACATGTAGCCGAGGATGGTATTCATAAGATGACATTCCATATGCCAGACGGATGTATGAGTGGCTAGTTATGCACTTTGGACTGACTAATGCACCAACCTACTTTTTTGATTTGATGAGCCGAGTATGTAAGGGGTTGCTTCAAAAATTCATCATGGAATTTAAGGATGATATTCTTGTATACTTGAGGAGAAAGGATGAGCACGTGTTTCATTTATAGGAAATGCTCAAAACACTTTATGCATATATATGGGGAAGTTTTCGAGGTGTCGATTTTTAAGAGAGGAGGTACACTTTTTGCGACATATCGCCTCAGAAATGGCTTAGCAGTCGTTCCCAGTAAGGTGGCATGTAACAGCCCACAAATCCATATCCCTTTGAGCCGACAATATTCTCTATCAGATAAACTCAAAGTGGACAGAAATACAAACCATTAGGGATAAAGAAGAAGGAGGTAGAAGAAGTGAAAACAAAACAACATCAGAATCTCATAATTGCAGCAGAACAATATATAATAGATAATACCGATCTTTATACAAAAAGAACTATATCTATTTTATACATCACATTATCAGAGTACAACACAATCAATAGCAAAATATTGGATAGTATATTAACTTGCCCTCACAAAAACTGACTATACAGCTTATACTGCACAGTGGAATACACATTAAGTACGTGTGATACGTCTCGTCATACAGCTCATCTCCTGAGCTCCACAACAACCTATCTTGTATCCTATAATACTCGGTCTGACCCAAGCATTATAGTAAAATGACACCCGAGTCAGTCTGGAAAACCAGCATGAGAAAACCACTTAATTGGATTATTAAAATTTTAAAAATCCTTTGAAATCAAAGGTAACTCGTAAGACCACGCCACAAATAAATATGCCGGGTTTTTATCCTATGATAACAAAAACATTTTTATCAAATCCATCTGATATTATAATAATGTCTATAGAAAGTAAAATAGAATCTAGCCGAAATGCTTGCATCTCACGTTTCAGCATAGTTGGGCACAATCAAAACCGTACGGGCGCTTATTGGAGATTAGATTCTATACAATGGAAAGGCTACCGGGGTACCGCCCGTCACAGTACGTGGTCTAGATCAACGTACCGAGGACCCCTCCTGATCCCCTGCAATACAAGACCGGAGCTACCGCTCACTGGATAGTCCGAATAAGATCAACCCGAGGTTGGGATCAGCAACCGCCCACACAGCGGAAATCAAAAGGGACATCTAGACATGGATGACCTTACCCTAATTGGGTGCTGCTACCCACTTAGCCTTGCTACACCTCCTTTGTTTTAGCCATTCCCGGTTGATGAGTCTTGAGGTTATGCGTTACCTTTTTAGAACACATCTCACTTAGAATGCTCACCGTCCACCAGACGATGTTTTGATAACATTCATCCATACAAGTTGCCCAGGGTCTGAACAAACCGAATCACCAGCTTCATCATCTTTACAGCATTTATTTGCAAACGTTCAAACCGGATCGAAAGTGGTTTTCAAATAATTAAATACGATCCCAGTCTCTTCGAAATGACTAGCGCGTTGGCCAATATTGATAGTCGATTATTTAACTATCAAATCACATAATCATTCAACCAATGATTTTATTTTCCACTGAAAACTCCAAATCTTATTAAAATTATATTCCTAATAATTTAAACCACTTTACCCAAAAACATACACTTAAATCATTTGAAATAAAACTACTTAAATCACTTTATTCAAAATAATAGTGATGAAATTCTATAAAAAAAAAATTCAAGTAAAACTTAGCTACAAACTATTTTTTTAAAATAAAACTATTGTGTAAAGTACAAATATTTAATAATTATCTTTGAAATCATTATACTAATTTAACCTTTAAAATAATTACTACTATAATTAATTTAAATAAATATTTACTTTTGAAATTCTAAAACAATTTAAAATAATAAATTTCTCTAAAAACATTCTTTCAAAACAACTTTAAAACTTTTAATTTATACTTATAAATCTTTCTTTGAAAATATTCTTAGCCATTCAGGAAAATACACTTCCTATTCCAATATAACCGTCTAATCATTTATAAATCCTCCTCAACTTATTCCAGTTTAATTTACATCCCAAACCCGTAAATTTTCTTTTCGCGCTTTTTTAAAATAAACCACTATTTTTTTTAAAACAAATTACCACCTCCTTATACATTCCCACCATGAATTTAAAATCTCAAATATCCACTAATATTTATTTCACTTATTTATAAACCCAGTTTATAATTTCCATACCCTCATTTTTTCTTCAAATCATAGTTTCAACACTTAGTCAATTTTCAAAACTAACTCCATTTGAAAATAAATTCCTTTATTTACTCCAAATTTTTTCCAAAACCAATAAATTCCAAATTCACCACTTTATTTATGATTTAAAACCTTATTTAAAGCTGAAATACTAATTTCATATTTCTCCCTTTATTTCTCCCAACCCATTTAAAGCTTGAATTTCTAAAATAAATCTTTTAATTCTTTAAAAAATATCGCTTAAATCTTCAAACTCCTTTATTCCCATTTATTTAAAATCTCTATTCATTTCCATATTCGGATTTTATTTAGTAGGATTTAAAATCAATTTTTTTATTCTTTCCAGAATTCACTGCAATTCTTTTACTTAAAATTCTCTTTTCTTTTCCTTTAAACATTCAATCTTTAAATATAACCAAAATATATTCAGCAAACCATATCATTCAATGATTTTAAATTTTTTTAAATATAATTTATCACAGATTATCAAATAAATCATATCATAGAATATGATATAAATTCAATATTTTTGTGGAATCTAGTTGGATCCCTCCAATCTGTTTCCCTGCATCCACAGATGTTAGTCAACAAATAAAATACCAAACCCGCTTCAAAGCGTGATATTGTGGTATAAAGGGTCATCCGCTATTATGCGGGGTGCATAGGGTCTCATCCGCTATATAAAGCGTGAATATCAATCACTCCAATATACACACACACACACTCTACTATATATACTATCACATCCAGACTGATAATAAATTATTAATTCAAGCAATCAACTAATAAATTTAATTTTAACTAATTAAATTAAACGATAATCCAGATGTGAGTGAGATTAACTCACCTTTGACTATTGTTTTGCAATCCGACCCAAACCGGCTATTTCCTTTATCATTTTAGACCTTGTATAAACATTACTCGGTTTATTAACATTTGAATTGATCGAATAATTAATTATTACTTATTTTATTTAATTTAAACTAACAATTTGGTTTTAAACTAATTTCCTTTTGATAAATTATTTTTAGTAACTAAAAAGCTAAATAAGCTTATTAAATAAATCAATAACCCTAAATTCGTATTTTTAAAATAATTAGTAAGTTAAAAGATGTACATTTATTTTATTTTATTTTTTTCCATTTTGAAACTACATACATATTTATAAAAATCTATATAGCTTCCAAATCTAGTTTCTTGTAAACTTCCAATCATTTTAAAATTCATATTATTATTTTTTCTCTCTCGTGTAACATGATTACAAAAAGGGTATATAACTTCATTATAAATTTCAATTCACCTCTTAAATAACTGTTATACGTATATATATATATATATATATATATATAATTTTCAAATCCTACTATGTGTATATATATATATCTAGCTAGAAAAAGAGTTCTCTGTTTTGAACTATATATATATATTCTCTTCAATCTACATATATATATATATGTATGTATGTATTAAATTTAATTAAATAAAATTGATCGATAGCTTGCTGTAAACCCTAGCTTCCCCTTACTAACAACAGCAAACCACCACCACTTAGTTGCGACCAGCAATCCCACCTTGCGAATGAAACCACGTCGAGCCTCGCCGATGATCCCTAAAACCACAGCTAGCTTCAACCTCTGATACTCACGTGCACACCGTCCCCATAATTCTATCGAACTCCGCGACTTCGGCAAACCCTAGTCGCGGTTTGAACGGAACACCACCGTCTACCTAACGCCGAGCTTGGATCACCGATTGATGAAGAGGAGGCGTTGTTCGAATCGATTCGATCCTCTCTTATTTATTTACGAAATCGATTTTGAATTTTTTTTAAGAAGAAAGAGGTGAAGAATGAAATTTGAACGAAGAAGAGGAATTGTGAGGGTGAAATTTCGTTTGGCCATTCTTGATTTTGTTTTCATTATTCTTTTTAACTCAGTTCGGCTATTCAATATTATAAAGTATAAAGGGAACAAGAAAGTGTAGTGTTGAAAAAGCAGGAGACGCGTTTGAAGACAAAGTAGGTAGTAGGGTGGCGGGAGAAAAGAAAGAAAGGAAGTGGATGTGAATTTGGTCAAATTAATCATATATACATACATACATACATACATACATACATACATACATATATATGTATATATGTATATATATATATGTATATATATATATATGTATATATATTTTTAGAAATTTTCAAACCGTCTTGAATTCGCAACGTAAGGTCTTGACCTCCTATCGAGGCGTGCTGCTAGGCATCTATAATGTTATACCCTTATTCTGAATGTAATGGAAAAGGTTTCAAGTCCTAATTTAATCATATGAAGAAGATAGCTTTTGGACCCAGTTATTATATAGAATTTACGATATAGATTTCAGCGCGTTTATATATCGTCCGATCACACGACAACACCAAATACTATGAAATTTGAAATCCGACAATAAATCACTATTATGGATCCAATGGTACTTGTTTCGTCGAAATCCGAGACTGTGTCCCGGAAGATTATTTTTAAATATCAATTGAACAATTATTTTCAAAACTGAACAAATCACCTTAAAATTCAATTTTAAAACTTTTGTTATCTTCAGTATCATCAATATAAATTTTACAAGCCATTGAAATATTTTTAACAAGCTTCAAATTCCAGATTCAATACTTTACCCAATTTTCACTTATTAAATTCAATTTTTAAATTATCCAATAAATAATGATATTTGAATTTCAAGTTAAAAATTAGCTTTTAAATATTTAAAATTAATTAAATATTCTAATTTCAAACATCCAAAATTCCAGGTCGTCACATGGCAGCAGTTCACGATTAGCATGTTTCGAATGATGCCATGGAAGTGAGAAGTTTTCTTGGTTTGGCAGACTATTATCAGAAGTTCATTAAGGACTTCACGAAGATCTCTGCCCTACTGACCTGTCTTATTAAGAAGAATCCAGTCTTTTCATGGGATGCATGTGAAGATGTTTTATTAAATTGAAGGAGGCATTAACTAGTGCAACAACTTTGGTGTTGTCTAATAGGGCAAAGCCATTTATAGTTTTGCAGATACCTGTGGAATGGGTTAGGTGTGGTTTTGATGTAAGAAAGAAGGTTTGTGAGTTATGCGAGTAGGCAGTTAAATACGCATGAGAAGAACTACCTTACAGTAGGCAGTTAAATACACACGAGAAGAACTATCTTACACATGATCTTGAGTTAACACCTATTGTATTTGTGCTCAAGTCATGGAGGCATTATTTTTTAGGAGAGCAGTTTGAGCTCTATATTGATCGCAAGTCCTTGAAGTATTTTTTTCTCCCAAAAGGACTTGAACTTGAGGCAGCAGAGGTGGATGGAGTTCATGGCATTGTATGCCTTTGATATCTCTTATACCTCTGGCAAGGATAATGGAGTGGCAGACGCTTTGAGTTGATAACATCCAGTGTTGAGTCCCTTATTCTTGAAGTGGGGACATTTGGAGTACATTTATACCTTTGATATTCGACCATCATCAAATATTACCCCCAGGATTACTAGCAGCGTTAGACGTTCAGCGTATATTGGTAGACCGTATTAGATGTAGGTTAAAAGAAGATAAGGAGCTAGAAGACAA
Source organism: Allium cepa (assembly GCA_030765085.1). Lineage (NCBI taxonomy): Eukaryota > Viridiplantae > Streptophyta > Magnoliopsida > Asparagales > Amaryllidaceae > Allium > Allium cepa. The sequence goes on from CM060940.1 coordinate 584,412,006, forward strand.
CAGGGAGAGGATTGGTAGAGTAGAGTCATTTGAGCTGTTATACCATTGATTCGAGAGGATGGTTATGGAAGGATTATAGGCTTTGTGTTCCTCGTAGTACATATTTGATTGATGTGGTATTATCCAAGTCTCTCCGTTCTAGGATAGCCATTCATCCCGATGGGGACAAGATGTATTATGACATGAAGTGGGTTTTTATTAACCCGGTACAAAGAAGCAAGTAGTGGAATATGTAGCTAAATGTATGATTGGCCAAAGGGTAAAGGTAGAGCAGAAGAAGCCGGGAGGATTGTTGCAGCCATTGGATATTCCGTAGTGGAAGTGAGGGAGTATTTCTATCGATTTTGTAGATGGTCTGCCTAGGAGTAGAAGAGGGAATGAGAGCATTTGGTTCATAGTTTATAAATTGAACAAGTGCGCTCATTTCATACCAATAAGGAGTACTGAGATAGCAGTGTCGTTGGTGGCTCTAGAGAGAGGTCATTAGGTTACATGGAGTCCCTATTAGTATAGTTAGTGACTAAGATCTACTTTTCACTAGCAAGTTCTAGAGGAGTCTACAGGAGGCATTAAGGACTGAGTTGAGCTTGAGTACTGCACATCATTCGCAGATGAACGAATAGACCAAAAGAGTAAATAGGGTTTTGGAGGATTTTATATGGATTTACATTATAGACTTTGGAGGTTCTTGGGAGGAACACTTGCCATTAGTGGAGTTTACCTACAAAAACCATTACCAGGTGAGCATTGTGATGGCATCATTCGAGGTATTGTACGGTAAACCCTGTAGATCACCGTCGTAGTGGCAGGATACGACGGATAGGATTATTCTTGGGCTAGACATGGTGAGGGAGGCAAAGAAGAAGGTGGATCTGATCCGTAGAAGAATGAAGGCCACTCAGGATAAGCAAAAATCTTATGCTAACAGGAGATGTACAGAGCTAGAATTCACACATGGAGACATGATATTCATAAAGGATTCACCCCTTAGGCATGCGATGATTTGGAAGTTTAGGGAAGCTAGCTCCAAGATTTGTAGTGACCTTCCCGATAGTGGCTAGTGTATGGAAGTTGGCATATAAAATAGAGCTTCCAAGAAAAGTTAGCAGGGGTACATGATTTTTTCCATATGTCGCACTTGCAGAAGTGCTTGCACGATATATATACCGTGGTCGAGCCAAGTCGGTTGGAAAAGGTGGAGATAGAGAAAGAGTTACTTATTCGTCATGTACACACTCGTATATTAGAGGATGGTACATAGCGACTCCGAAACAAGGAGATCAGATATGTTAAAGTCCATGGGGGGAAAACCCAGCGAAGAGTACATAGGAGCCCGATTAGAAGATCTGATCTATCCACCCGCAACTCTTTTCTGGTACGTCTTAAATTTGGATTCTTATAAGTGTAAGTTTCTTGCATATAGGAAGAGTAGGTATACCCTTTAGGTAGAGACCATCGGATGGTAGTAATTGTTGTAAACATGTCGATGGGACATGCATGGATGATGGATACTAATGGATGTATTGGATGTATTGTTCGCATTGTACGCTTTTACATGTTAGGACAGGATATCCTCTAGGTACAAGATAAATTTATATCCAATTGCATGTTATTCCTTGATTTTTGCATGTCAGTGGATGTTTCATATGTTTGGATGGTTATGCATGCATATAGAATTACAAGTATATCATTTAGAATGTTGCATATATCTAGATTCATAGCATGAGCATTTTGCATAATATGAGGTTGAATGAATTGATTTACCAACTACTAGAATAAATTCACGTGCATTTCATGTTGCATATATATATATATATATATATATATATATATATATATATATATATTGCATTAGAAAGTTTCTAAGGATAATGATTGCTCATAGATGATGGCTGAGTAAATGGTTGTCACCAGGCAAGCCTTCAATTCCTGTTAACTTTGAAAATCAAATGTTAGTATGGCATACATGCACGTATGTTAACCTAACTCCCATTTATATTTGCACGTTCACAGGTTGTTGTCAAGTTTTTTTTATTGGATTGAGTTTCGTATCGATCCTCTCCAGATGGATGTGAAATCCAAGTTGCAACAATGATCGACGGTTGTTTTGATCCTTTTCTTCGTATCGATCCCCTCCTGGATCGATCTGGGATGCATCATAATGGACTTTGCACCGATGGCGATCGATACTAGATGGATATACATAAGGAGCGCTTCGTATCGATGGATACGAATTTATAAGTGTTTGCTTTGTATCGATGGATACGAAGCATTGGGCCATGAATGGATGGATACAAAAGTGATGGCTTAACATTGATGGATACAAAATGCGCGCTTCGTATCGATGGGCACAAATGATCCAGGCATAATTGTGCAGCACTTTTTGTATCGATAAAGAAGTTGACCGCTTCAATTGGTTTGGTGACTGGGATACGAAATCTTTTTCCTTGGACATGAAGGCATATAAATAGTTTTTGGAATAAGAAATTTTTTTCACTTGCATCTGTTATTACTTCATATCAATAGGAGAAAAAGAAATATTGCAGAACTCTCGCCATCAAACAACTAATCCATTAACTTAACTCCTTCAATTTAGGTAAAAAAAAATAGCAGATCCATGTTTAAAGTGAGAAGACTTGAGTTCCCCGCCATTTCGCTCATGGAGATGGACAACTTCGATGTCGTTGGCGCCGGAGCTTGGCTGGGAAGAGTTCAATAATGTAGTTAATGGTGACTTGGAGATTTGAGGAAGAAGGAGAGCAATAGAAGGGTAGATGGATTCACCGACTTCAAGTCTTTCCCAAATTCATATCAATGGGAGATGGGATCCATCAAAATGCTTTGGAAATGATTGTAGGCGGTCCTCGTGATTGATTTAAGAAGTGTGGAGCATGTTTTGTATCGATGTAGATGTAGATTGGAAGAAGCGGTGTGATTCGAAATCGAGGTCTTTGGATCGATACGAGGAGCATCAATACTTGGAGCGATCATTACGAGTGCGTGATCGATACGAACGTGAGATCGATACAAAGGCCGTATTGATACGAGAAGGCTATCGGTCTAAGTCTTGGATTAATACGAATAGAGACTTTAAGGGAACGATCCAAGTTGAACCATGATGGATACGAAATCCATTGCCTTTTGCATACTTGAACACTTAACTCCGATGAGCTTTAGCCTTGCATATTTGGACTTGACTGTAAAACTGCATATGTGACTACCCTTCAAATCTCGTTGATGGAACTGTAACCTGATAAACATAACCAATCCTAACATGGATCGTTCTTCGAAGTTAGGATGGTACAGTTGAGACGGTCAGCGACGATAGTCACTCCAGTCGAATCTTGAAGTCCTTTTGTTTTTCCATCTTTCAAACTTGTAGAAATTTAAATTTTTGTATAGCACTTCACTGCACAACACAATCACTCACTTTACACTGGAGGGAACATGGGTTTCTTGACATCTAACAATGGTTTTTACTGAGTTCAATAGCTATGGGTCCTAGAAGCTCAGAGTGATAAGAAGTTCAAAGTCCTTCGTTTCCTAGATTTAAAGTGTCCCATATTGCGGCAGATATAGTATACCCTACTCTGGATGATCTGTTGGATTCAGTATTGATTATGACTCCGGAGGACCCATCCAGTCCAAGATCTTAGAAGAAACTTTGGGCAGAATTTTTCTTAGGCATGGATTATCTTTGGAAGAAATTAAATTACCGAGGCTGGAAGATAGAGCGCATAATCCCTCGGAAGGGTTCACCGCATGTAATAGATTCATATGCATGGCTAGAACATTTCCATCATTCAATCGGTTCATTTGGGACGTGCTATTCTTTCTGGGGATCGCAGCTTCTTAGCTTCACCCTAATGGATATGTGCTTCTCAATAGCCTATATATCATATTTATGGAGCATCCCCTTCGACCCACGGCTGTCGATGAAATCAGATATTTATTCAAAGTCAAAAGTTAGGGAAATAATCCTTGTTCACTTTCCCAAAAGCAGTCAGGAACTGCCAAGTGGTGCCAATGCATGGAGTAAGTTGAGCTAATTCAAGACAGAGTGGTTCCATATGAGATGCCCACCAACGTTCGCCAGATGACGGTTGGTCAGACGTAAGTACTTTAATTTATTCATCAATTAACTAGGTAATATAAATAAATGCTGAATCCATTACTGTATTTCTTTCACTGCTGCTATTCCATGGCCTGAAGGAACACATTTTAAAGAAATAGTGATGACACAAGCGTTGCTTGTCGAATTAAGGGAAATAAACGAAGTCCTTAATGATGACAACTTGATTCCCGTGGGGCTCATAGAAAGAGGTCAGAGCATAGGGTTGATGGGAGTTCCCAAAGTGGTCCCGGTAATACATAGTGAAAGACGGGCCCCTGTCGCGCCCCCGGTTGAGGGAGCTCAGGTTGCGCCCGATGTAATAATCATTAAACCTTATGATGACGAGGGGACAGAGGTTGGTCATGATCTTGCGATCGTGCCTCCGCAGGGCCTTCGGCCATCAGAATCAAAGAGAAAAAGGAAAATTATCACCCATAAAGCTAAGAGGCAGAAGACTATTGAAGCGGCTCAGCTCATTGCAACATCCATGGGTCAGGAGACCCCTTCTTTGCAGATGGAAAGTTTGTTGAAAGGGTTATTAGACATTCCTATCTCGGATGACATATTGTCATTCCCTGTTCCTGGCCTAGAGGGGCTTCATTCCCTCTAGGCCATAGACATCCTAGACATCAATATACACACTTCCTGGCACCATAGACATCTCATTACATGCTTCTTAATTTCTGGCGATAAATAATTTTACTCCTCTTTTCGTTTTGCAGTCACGATGGTGAAGCAAGGCTCCATGATTAGCAACCTCAACTCTTCACGCCATTCATCTGGATTGCGCTGTGAGTCACATCGCCACAAGATAGAGAGACTATGGTCACGACTATTATTCCATTCAGGAATGCGAGCACTATGATAGAGAAAAAGAGAGGTCATATCAAAACAGGCACCGTTCTAGGTCACGATCTTTGCCACCAAATGGACCCTTTAAACCCTTTGGCTTCGGTAGACCTTCTTCTGAATCCTCACATCAAATAGCGCCGCCTAACGCTCTAAAAATCGATGATTAATATCGCAGAATTGAAACATAAACCCCTTCGTCGTAGAACAAACTGCCATAGAGCCTATGGGGAAGGGAGCCATCTGCATCGCCATGCTGAAGAAAGATTTTCCAAACATATGTTTCGATGACTTTCACTTTCCTCCCAATTTTTAAAGAATCCCAAGTGACATAGAGAAATTAGTACGGGACTATGTGCATGATGCGTATTGCCAATATCGCAAATGGGTTAAGATGGCAGAACGGCTTTCGCCTATGTCTTTTGAGTGGGCTAAGGCTATCGAGAAACTAGAGGGTGATCTCTCCCAAAAGGGTAGAATAATAACGGCACTTACCAATGAGCTCGAGTCTTCAAGGAAAACCAAGATGGAGGCTGGACAGAGAGCCAATGAGGCCAGGAAGTCTATAGAAAACATGAGAAAAACTCACATGGACTTAATGCAGGAGATGTGTCACTGTAACAACATTATTATTCGGGAAATGGATGCTGCATGGAAAGAGGTTAATGTGCTAAAGGCTAAGCTGACTGAGGCGCTTAAAGAGAAAAACAAAGCTAACAAAGTAGCCCTAAAGGCATGTAAGGAGGCGGTTGGAGTTAGGGAAGAGAGGGATTCTGTGAACAAAAAGGCCGAAGAAGCCGAGGATAGGGTAGAGAAGGAAACAGAAGGTGTAGAGGCCAGGATGGAAAGCGAATTTGAAGATCTTCTGGTCACTTAAAATGCCAATGTCTTGAGAAACTGTAACCTTAACTAGCTAAATGAAGACTATCCTTTCCAATTATAAATGGCCTGCAACCACTTGCTTGAGGATGAAAAGGCAATCCACAATGTTGTAACCATTGATGAGTTTGAATTAGAAGCTCAAGTGTTGATCGGAGATGACCATAAGTCCTTCATGGCACGACGATTGCGCTTTAGAGAGAGGACCTAGCCGCTAAGTATCCGGAAGCCGAAGAAGGATCCGGGAGTGAACACCACAAAGTTGGTTCCGAAGTGCCTCTAACGTCTCACAATGAGCCTACATCCTTTGCTGATCCCCCAGTCATCCCGGGTATGATCCTGATAGACCACATCTCTCTCTAATTATCAAGCGCGGTCCGGAAGGTACATCGGCTCAACATTGGAGCCAACTCGAGGAAGGTATTATGGACACTTCTCCTATTACAAAAAAAAAGTAGGAGCATTTACACTGGCCGACCCTCCTGCAACTCGAGAAGTTCATCACGAGCATGAGGCAACAACGGAGGCCACAACTATAATAAGTACTTCTTCGATTGGGGAGACACATGATGGCAGCTATGTGCTTGATGATCAACTAATAGAAGTGCTCCTCGGCCTCAAAGCGATCAGAGCATTGAAGTGCAATTTAATATAGACGAAAATGTAATTATCATGGGCTCCTTGGGTCCGATCGGTAGGATTTCGATGGTAAGCTTACGGATCAAGAGGAGCAGATAATGGCAGAAATCAAATCCGAGATTGAACAAGCTGAGTAGGCTCATAGAGCCGATGGAGGCATGGCGGGTCCCGGTCCGATCCCTATTCTCGTGATCTCTCCAGGTGGCACCATTATTGAGACCAGCGCACCTCATTCTTCTAGCATCGAAAGTGCCACCATTCCACTGATTCCACACACAGAGGATACTTCAATCCTTGTGAGTTCTCAAGAAGAGACCGTATCGATTCCTTCGGCCGGAGAAAAGCCAGTTGGAAACGAGCCGAGGAGGAAAAGGTTTTAAAGAGAGGTCCGGGCAGTAGCTTGGGCAGATCTACGCCAAAGAAAGTCAAGAAGAAATCGAAGGCGTAGATGGCTAGAATACTCTTCTTTTTTTCTTTTTTTAGGCCATGTATAGATGCGGGCTTGGTCCCCACTTATGGGGATTCTTTGAATAGATTTTGTACTCAATTTTTAATGAATAGTGTGAATATTTTTTCTTGTTTTTAGCATAACTGTGAGCATTTGCCTAAGTACTTTAGCACTCGCATTTCTATTTAACATATTCATGAGGCTTTAGTCACCGAGTCAAACTTGAGTCCAGCAGTTAAGTCTTTAGGTCATGGCCTTGGGTCATAATGAAACACTGAGTCAAGTCCCAACGTTGCGTTATCAGTCAGTGGTTGAAATTTGAGTTATTCCCCCAGCTCTGGGGAGAAATGAAGTAATCAGCCGGTAGTCGTCCTCCAACTTCACTAACTTTAATTTAACTTATTCGAAACAAAGTTAAGGTGACACGAGTTTGAGCAGTCGGATCACACTCGCTCATTTGCTAGTTTTCACATCCACACTCTGGCGAATAGACTTGTACGCCGGCGGCCAATCACACCTGCTCATTGTTTTATAATTACATTCCCTCTTCGGGGACATAAGTTATTTGACGGACGGTCGGTTACACCCATTTAATGTTTACACTCTAGTTCACACTCCAAGAATCTAGAGTCAGTTGACAGACGGTGGATCACATTCATTAAGTATTAGGAACTTATTCGCACTCTGGGTATAAGGAGTTGGTCAAGGTTGTGGATGGTTGGATCACATCCTCTATGATCTAGTAAGCGAAGTCGTAGATGGATGGATCCATCTTCTTCGAGCTTGAAGAAAGAAGGCGAGGTCATTGGTGGACAGGTCCACCCTCCTCGATCTTTGGAAATGATCGAGGTCGTGGATGGATGGATCAATTCTCCTCGAGCTCTGGAAATAAGCGCGAGCGTGGATGGATGGGTCTATCCTCCATGAGCTTTGGAAATAAGCGAGGTTGTGGATGAACAGATCCACCTTCCTCGATCTCTTGAAATAAGTGAGGTTATGGATTGAATGGATCCATCCTCCTCGAGCCTGGACAGTCGATTCACGTCCTAATTTTGGAGTTTGCACTTCAACTCATGCTCTGGGAGCTGGAGTTCATTGGAGGATCGTCATTTTTCAATCCTTCTTTATTTTATCATTGCTTTGCACCCAAGCTTGGGGTTTCACTTAGCGAGTGACTGATGGGATCACGATCACTCTCTATTTGCATAAGTCCCACCGTAAGATGAAACTTAGCTCTTCGTACATTGTGATGGTCGCACGATGCAGTTCAAGAATCGCTAGTCTGGCTTGATGAGTCTGTGCTTTATTGCTGAAATAAGAAATCTTGGAAAAATTTGTTGCCTTGTTATAGATTCAAATTCTTTAATTTCATGAACAAACTTGAAAAAAGGAAAACATATTAAATGAATGAAAAATAGTTATAAGTAATAGCAATGGACACTTTCGCTGTTCCATGCTCTCGGTTGAGTGAGACCATCGATGGTCAATAGCTTGAATGTGTCATCTCCAAGCCTCCGTTGGATGACATATGGTCCTTTCCATGTCGGTTTCATGTGCGTAGGGACTGGATAGACCCGCTTGAGTAAGAGATCACCCACTGCAAAGGTTCTAGGTCGAACCATAGCATTGTATAATCGGGCGACTAAGTTGCGATGTGGGGCTGCCCTCAAATCAACCTCTTCATGCTTCTCATCTAATAAATCCAGAGATTCTGCAAGTAGAATTTCATTCGTCTTCGTCTTTGGATCGTAAAAAGTCATAGTGTAAGATCAGAAATCGTGGCAAAATCAGTTGACTTATTACAAATACAAATTCTCAAATTTCATAAAACAACTTGAAAAAATGAAAGCAAACTAAACGAATGAAAGCCAGTTATATGTAATAGCAACGGAGACTTTCGTTGTTCCATGGTCTCGGTTGAGTGAGACCATCGACGGTCGATAGCTTGAATGTGCCATCTTCAAGCCTCCTTTCGATGACATACTGTCTTTCCCATGTCGGTTTTATGTGCGATGGGACTAGATAGATCCCCTTGAGTACGAGATCACCCATTTCAAAGGTTCTATGTCAGACCTTAGCGTTGTGTAATTGGGTGACTCGGTTGCGATGTGTGACTGCCCACAAATTAGCCTCTTCATGCTTCTCATCTAATAAATCCAGAGATTCGAAAGTAGGATGGCATTCGTCTTTGGATCATAATAAATCACATGGTGAGAAGGTACCTCTAGTTCAACTGGAATAACGGCTTTAGAGCCATAAGAGAGTGCAAACGAAATATGGTCGGTTGTAGACTTGTGGGTAGTTCGATATGCCCATAGGGCCATGGGGAGCTCATTGATCCACTTTCCACCATCCTTCTCCAAGCGTTTCTTCAAAATGGGCTTGATGATTTTATTGACAGCTTTGAACTTGTCCATTCACTTGGAGGTGAGCTACCGGTGAGAATTTTTTCTGGATGCCGTAGCGTTGATAGAAATTCTTGAACTCGGCACTATCGAGTTAGGCCTCGTTGTCTGTTACAATTGCTTGTAAGAGGCCGAATCGACAAATAATGTTGCACATAACAAATTTGATTACTTTTTTCATCATGATAGTAGCAAGGGGCACAACTTCTGCTCATTTAGTAAAGCTGTCAACCGCAACGATGGCGTACTTCGCACTACCCTTGGCTAGAGGCAAGGACCCTAGAATATCAATACCCCATGTGGCAAATGGCTATGGACGGACCATTTGATCAATCTCAATTGGCAGAGCTCCCAGAATTCTGGCATGTTTCTGGCACTTATCACACCTCTTAGCATAGACCGATGCATCTCAGTTTACAATTGGCCAAAAATATCCATACCTGAGTATCTTCTTCGAAAGGGCTTGCCTCCCAGTGTAATTGCTACACTCTCCTTCATGTACCTCCGGCAGCACTTGCTTGACTTCATCATGGGAGATACATGAAGTAAAGGAACAAAAAACCCCTTTTGTACAAGACTCCTTCTTGGCTAAAAAAATCGTGAAGACTTTCGGATAACTTGTCTTTTCTCGCTCCCGCGTTCAGGTAATGTTCCTTGTTCAAGATAATTTCTGATTGGAGTCATGCATGACTCCCTCTCGGGTGTTTCCTCATGAACCCAATTTGTCTCCACCTGTTCAATGCTTGGACCGGTAAGTCTCTCCATGGGGATGAGTCCCATCCGCTGTGCTTCGCCAGTGCTGGCCAGTTTTGCTAAAGAATCGGCCTTTTGATTTTGCTCTCGGGATATACAGCGGATATTGTAATAGTCAAACTGGTTCAATACTCTTTGACCCGCATAAGGTAGAGGCCAACCTATAATCTCAGGCTTGATACTCTCCTTGAACTTGGCAGACCACCAATTGTGAATCACAATAAATTTCAACAGCGACTACTCCCGAATTCTTTGCAAGCTTTATTCCAGCGAGTAAGGTTTCATCTTGGCTTCGTTTTTAGTTGCATGGAAGTCGAATCTCAAAGCGTAGCATACAGATCACCTTTCTGGAGCACCACTCCAACGCCTAAGAACCTGTCGTTTGATGCGCCATCAGTGTGTAGCTTCCATATATGATTGGGAGGTTCACTGTTTTTGGGCAAGTCCTCCGGTATGGTGAACTCGGCTATAAAATCTGCCAAAAATTGTCCTTGAATAGCTCACATTAGCGCATAAGTGGTATCAAATTAACTCAGCTCATTGTTCAACTTAAGCAGCGTACCGGACACTCAGGTCAAGTCAAGATTTGTCGTAATGGCTAGTCGGTGTAAACAATGATCAGATGAGATTGGAAATACGGGCAGAGCATTCTTGAGGCTACAATAAGACAATAAGCTAGCTTCTCTATTTTCAGGTAGTTCCTTGCTGCCCACGTCAATCTTTTACTGACATAATAGACCTGTCGTTGGATCCAATCCTCTTCTCGAACTAGCGTGACACTGATTTCTTTTGCCAAAACCGCCAGATCGACATACAACTCGTGATCAACCGGCTTCGACGGGATGGGAGGTATTTCCAAATGTACCAGTGCCCAGAATGCACCCTCGCACTCCTTTTTCTAGTCGAAATTCCATTTTCCTTTTCTTATCAGATCAAAGAAGGGAATGCACTTATCTTGGATCTAAAAATGAACCTACTCAATGTCGTCGCCTTCCCATTAAGACTTTGCTCCTGCATTATAATTCTGGGAGTTTCGAGATTCTGAATCACCCAGATCTTTTCAGGATTTGATTCAGTTCTTCAGGCATTAACAATAAACTTAAGGAACTTTCCAGAAGCGACTCCAAAATGACACTTCAACGGATTTAGCTTCATTCTGTACTGTTGGAGTATGTCGAACATTGCCTCCAAATCACTGATGTGGTCGTTGGATAACCACGATTTCACAAGCATATCGTCTATGTACATCTCTATAGTCTTCCCGATCTGGTTTGCAAAAATCCGGTTTACAAGCCTTTAATAAGTTGCTCCAGCATTTTTGAATCCAAATGGCATCACCTTGTAACAATAAAGTCCTAGATCAGTGATAAAGCTAGTGTACCCTAGTCAGGAAGGTGCATCAGGATTTGATTATAGCCGGAGTATGTGTCCATGAAGGATAAGAGCTCATGTTCGGCTGTTGAATCCACCAACTGATCAATTTTGGGAAGCGAGAAACTTTTCTTGTGGCGGGCTTTGTTCAGATCTAAGTAGTATACACATGTCCGACGCTTCTAGTTTGACTTTCTGACAAGCATTGGATTAGATACCCACTTTGGGTATAAAAGCATCATGAATAAACCCATTAGCCTTGCATTTATCAACTTCTTCCTTTAGGGCAGTAGATTCCTCTGGATCTATACCGTGCCTTTTTCGTTTCACCGGGACGTGCCGTTGGTCAATATTTAATGCATAACTTGCGATATTTGACGAGATCCCATACATGTCTGAATGAGTCTAGGCAAACACATCAAGGTTTTCCCAAAGAAAATCAACCAGTTCATGTCCTATCTGAGGGCTGAGTTGCGATCCGATCTTTACCACTCTAGCATCATCGTCGTCGTCGACCGGGACATTAATTTTTAACTCTGCCAGGGAGGCCTAGTATTCTTTGACTTCCCCTTCATCTTCATTGTCTTTGGGATCAAGATCTTTAGGAAACTGGTTGTAGCGGCCGACCCTTAGCTCGGTAGTTAGTTGTCAATTCTCCATAGAGGGGACGCAGAGAGATTCCTCCACGCCCTTACCTTTCTCCTTTTGCTGCATATCCCGTAGCTCTACAACATAATAGGCTCGTCCAGCCGCTTGATCACCATGTACTACCCCGACTCCATTATCAATGGGGAATTTTAGAGTCAAACACTAATAGGTAATCGCTGTCTTGAATTCCTCAAAGGCCGATTGGCCTAGGAAAGCATTATAAGGAGAATGAATATCTAACACAACAAACTACAACATTCGGACTCTTCGGCGATCATCAATACCTAATTCAATAGGTAACTCCACCATTTCAGTTGGTATGGTTTCACTACCATTAAAGCCATGTATACATGACTGACATGGTTTCAGATCCTTCGCTTCCATTAGCATTTTGTTGTAAGCACGTTTAAAAAGTATGTTCATAGAACTTCCACTATCGACTAAGTTCCTCTTTATCCAAGTAGAACCTATCTGGGAAGAAATAGCCAACGGATCAATAGTGGGGGCCTCGACTCTATCGGCATCATGGATTCTAAAAACAATGTCGTCCGGCAAATCATTCTTTATTGCTTTATCGGGGCCCCTTCATCGGTACCACTACAACATTTGAAGTCCACAAGCCTAATCTAACTTGCATATAACTCCATTTCCTTCCAGCTCTGATCCGTCGGATGAGGACCACCACTCAGTATTAATCACCAATCTCCTGCTAGTATGTGCAGGTTCTTCAGGCCTACCCTAGCCTTGGCCCTGATTAAGATTAGACGGTCCCGCTCTACCACCCTGTGAAGCTCGGACAAACTACTCCAACTTCCTTTCTCTAATCAACTTTTCAATAATATCCCGCATATGACGGCATTCATTAGTGTTATGGCCGTAACAGTCATGGAATCAACAAAACTTACCAGTCTGAATCTTCTTCTCCGATGATGGTTTCGAAGCTGGCTTCTTGTACTACCCAGTGTTACAGGTTTGAAGACAAATGTTCTCTAACGATGTGTTCAAAGGGGTATATCGATCGAATATAGGAGCTTTGGGTCTCCTACGATGAGGGTCTCTCTTCTTTCCTTAACCTCCATTACCTTTCTGCTAGTTTTAATTATTCTGAATATTTAACTGTACTTCACCGAAGCTCTCCCCGGTCTGCTTCACTGCAACATTACTCTATATTCCTTCGCTACTGGGCCTCACGACGTCCTGCTTCGTAGATAGTTTAGCAACTTCCCTCCTCAAATACTGGGCTGCCTTTGCATAGAAACGTTCCAACGAAGCAGGTGGTTTTCCAGCCAACCAATCACCAAACATGGAATCAAGATCGATCCCTTTAGCCAATGCCATCAGAATAGAGTTGTCATTGGGATTACTAACTTCGGCACAAGCAGCATGGAATCTTTCCAGATAATGCCTTAGAGTCTTTCTTGGGGCTTGAGTAACACTGGATAAGGTATTGACATCCTTCGGTCTTATAACATGCATACGAAACTGCTCAACAAACTTAGTAGCTAACTGATCAAACATGAAATGGATCTGGGTGGAAAATGGATGAACCACATAGTTGCAATGCCTCCCAAGGAGATAGGGAAGCTTTTACACTTAACTGCATCGTTAGCTTAAGCGGCATTCATAGCCATTCATATTTCATAATATGTTGGTTAGGATCCAAATTTTGCTTCATATACTTGCAAGGTCGGCATCGAGAATCGAAGGGGCAGTTCCGTATGTAAGATATTGTTGGTGAACGTGGTGTGTCTTCTAGAAATCACCCAATCATCATTTATGAGGCCGTAACTTTCTCTTATCATTTAGCGTATCATAGTTGGAATATCAGGCATCTGGATATTCGGGGCCAAGGCATGGTCGGGTTCCATGTCACGAAGATGGTTTGGTCACTATCTACGGCCCTTTCATGCCTCCTTGGCTCCTGGGCTTCAAGGAAGTGAGGATCCTAAGCATGAATGTGGTGACAAGGTGCTGGATATGGTTGGTTTTGGATCTCGACATCCAGAGCTATAGCAACAGCTGCTGCATGGTCATGGGTAGTGTTGTTAGGAAATGTCCCTCCTCGGGAGGAGGGTGTGCTTGATGCCCTGTGGAAGGACTTATTCATGCCTGTCCGAAATTTTTAGCATACGGGTGCCCGGAGACTTCCACGTAATTCCCATCTAATCGACGGCGTGTAGGTCTGTGATTGAAGTCAGATGACACCGAGCTTTCATTCAAAGAATAAGAGGCATGCTCCCTTCTAGATCTCCTTGTCTTTCTTCATTCAGCTGGTTCATCAGTTCCATGTTGGCACGGAGCTGCTGAGTGAGCTCTTGACAGCCTTGAGTGAGCTCCTGCATATGGTTTAGGAATTCCTCTCTAGTTACTGGACTAAGTGGATCTGGAACATCAGCTGATGTTTGGGCTACGGTGGTCAGCTGTGTGGGATTTTGCGTTTCCCTTCCTTCCAGATCACCAGCATTGGAAGCGGTTCTGGTATTGCACACCATGTTGGTGTAGTTCTTTTTAGACCTGGAACAATGTGAATAGGATAGAGGAACAACTGGAAAATAGATCTGGATCTCCTCCTTAGATTTTAGCAATCTAACGATGGCAGGGGATACACAGAGTAGGAGAAAAAGCAAAGTTTTCTCAGTGAAGGCACCAAAGTGATTGCACCATAAATGAGCACAACACTCTTCAGATGTAATTGAAGAGATTAGAATAAAGAAATAAAATGGAAAATAAGGCTAATCTAACAATCACACCAAGAAAAATGAACGGTAGTAAAAGAAGACAAGAATTTATAGTGGTTTGGCGTTGTAGCCTACGTCCACTTGAAGGATTTGCTGTTTATTGCTGGTTATAAATTGAATTACAATAGTACAATAGCTAACACTCAAGTCACAATGGAGTTTCAGCAGAGCAACAGCATAAAAGTCCCAAAAGTCCCCTTTAAATTGGTGTGGAGGTGTTATTTATAGGCCTGGAGCTGAAACTATATGCCTTAAAACTCGAAATACCCTTTCCCATGCGTTGGTGGGCACATAAGATCGACCTGGAGTTGTTTGGGATCGATCATGATCGATCCATGTGGAATTCGTATCGATCAAGTGGCTCCATTTGAGCTACGATCGATCATGGAGACTCTTGAGGTGATATGCAAGCTCCTGTGAAAATTTCATAGCATTTGGACTTGTGTTTTGAGAGATATGATCGATCCAAGGTTGAGCTTGCTAAGTAGGCTGAAGGCTTCTTATCGATACATTCGTATTGATCAGCTTTGTATCAATGATGTGGCGCTAGAGACCCATATTTCATGTCGAGAGACCGTTTTCTCCGAGTTGACCTCTTCCTTCATATCCACCCTATACATTGTTCCTCATATCGATGATTGTCTTCTCCTTTCGTATTGATGCTCTGCCTCCTTCTTCATATCAATCGAGTAGTTGATCGATATAAAGTATGCAGCTGTTGAAGGGTGATCGATCCAAGGGACGCTTAGGTCCATCGACACATGTTCAAACATGATGGATACAAAAGTTGGATGATAAGTGATGTACTTGTGCTCTTTTCATATCGATGTGGATGGATATGAAACGATGGATGTGGGTTGATGGATATAAAATGGATGTGTTCCTCATGGATGTTAATTGATCCATAACTTGGGAATATGAAATCTGATTGGCCTAAAATTTAGAATGTTGCCTTCCATAGCTTTTCTAGTTATATCATGCAAGTTGTAGATCGATCTGGACTCGGACCAAGTTTTCTTGTATCCATTGTGGACCTATAGATAACCGATCTCTGTGTCGGATTGTCTTTGGTCCCTATTTACGTCCTATGTGTCATGGTCTTGCCAAAAGGTGGGATAACATTCGGGTCGACAAATAGCCGCTAATTGGATGCTAGAACACCTCCAGTGGATATGAGAGTTATGTTTCAATATTTTGTCAACATGATGCAAGTAGGAGCTGCAGCTGGATTTGTCGGTGGAAATGATAGAGGAGAAAAACATGAAGCTCTGTTTGTCAATAACTATGCTCTATTGAGTCGGGATTATGAAAGACTTGGAAGAAAGCCATTCATTGGAACTGAGTTTGCAATTGAGGTGGAAATTGGTTGCTTCATTGTGACAAGAATTTTTTTGATTTAGGTCTGAATGACGACCAGAAGAGGAGACTGCATTGAGACAATACAAGGAGCTGCATTATATTGGTAGAATAGTGTTACTGTTGAAGCACTAGAGGAAAACTTGACTAGGGCTGACTTCAAAAGGAGATTCAAGGAGAGATTCGTGTATGCGATTGCCAAGTTGACTTTTCTTAGGAAGTTTGCTGAGAAAGTGCGAGAATACATGATTGTGTTGGGGGATGCAACGAGATTTGAGGAGCTATCCAAGTATATGTATGCTCCCATTGACATAGTGATTAAGAGAAATAAAAGTTCGTCAGTGGATAAAGACTAGAGCTCGCGAAGGAAACCTTGTCGCATCTCAATAATCCATGTGAGTGGTAGTAGAGATGGCTTTGAGGAACAAAGAGATGCTTACTTTCTTTGGTAGTAACAAAGAAATGGAGACTCAGAGTGGGAAGAATCAGAAAAGGAAGTACTCCCAGAAGAATGGAGCTCAGAAGGGTGGAGTGCCTAGAAAAGAAAAGCAGATGTTGTGTATGACAAGAGGGTTTACTTTGCCAATGAATGTCATTCTAGTGATGGAAAGAAAGTTTGTGGGAGGAGCAACATCAAGTGCTTCAATTGTGAGCAGCTAGGTCATTACAAGAATCAGTACAAGGAACTAGCTAAGGTTGAGTAAAAAAAGCATTTTCTTTGGAACCAGCCACCTCGAGACCAATAGAAAAGGAGAAGGAAAACGTTGTAATGGGATGTATGCTCTTGATTTATGGGATACCTGTTAGAGTGTTGTTTGATACTACTGCATCACATTCATTTCTATCACATTTCTTGGCAGGTAAGCTAGTTAACCATCATACCTAGTTACTTCCTTAATGGTTACGAATCCGATATGAGGGTATGCAACTCTTGGATGAGATGTGACCATTTAAAATTTGAATTATTAGGTCGTATATTTGCATGTAGTTTTCATGTGTTTGATTTTATGGACTTTGGAATTATATTGGTTGTGGATTGGTTATGTAAATATAATGCTAAGATATTTTTCCAAGATAGGGAAATATCTCCAAGACACCCTAATAGTAGCGGTCAAATTATATACTCAGCAGAGAACTTGAATTTTGATGTTTGTGCTTTATTGGGTGCAGTGGAGAAGGAAGACGAGTTGAATCGAGTTTTTGTTAATAGAGAGTTTCCAGATGTCTTTGAGCCACTAACAGGACTACCGCCGAAATGAGCTATTGGGTTTCAAATAGAACCTATACCTGGAGCATAACCATAAGTAGACCACATAGCAGAATGACATCTATAATGATAAAAGGTTTAAGGTGCAGCTGGTGGACTTAGAAGGAAAAAGTTTTTTTAGACTAAACAGTTCACCTTAGGGAGCGATCGTGGTGTTCGCGAAGAAACCGGATTGATCATTGAGATTGTGTATCGATTATAGTAAGTTGAAAGAGAAGACGATAAGAATAGATATCCTTTGCTAAGAATTGATGATTTGTTTGATCAGTTGAGTGGAGCCAAAGTATTCTCCAATTGGACTTGGCGACAGGGTTCCATCAATTTAGGGTAGCGAAGGACAGTATTTCTTTGACGACATTTCAACTAGATATGGTTTGTACGAATGGTTAGTAATGTCATTCGGATTGAGTAATGCATCCGCTTTCTTTGTAGATTTGATGAACCAAATCTTTCGAGAGTGTTTGGATAGATTCATTTTAGTATTTATAGATGACATCTTGATATATTCTAAGAATGAACAAGATTTTATGGGATGATTCTAAAGCAAAAGCAAAAGCAAAAGAAAGAGTTCAGGCTTGAAGTGAGTGGACATAATTTTGATAAGTTGATCATTGTTGGTGAAGTTTTTCAGCTTCACCACACTCAGCAAGTTCGTGGAGCAACCTAGTGACTAATTGCTTCCACGAATTACAATCGGTAATTTTAATCTACGTTAACTTCACCTTTGAGTAGCGGCTAAATGTTGAATGCTTATATAGCCAAGTAGTTGTAACTCAGTTGTTTGTTGAAATGTCAAAATGACCTGCAGATAAAATGGAAAGCATAGGCTAAACAGTAGAACGGTAAAAATAAAGGACATGGAGATTTTATACGTGGTTCGGGTTATTGTTTATCCTATGTCCATGGAATAATACACTATATTATTGTTATTTTGTACAAAAATAATGATAATGGCTCCAAAGGCATACAATATATGATTTTCTTTGTTTCTGGAAGAAGAAATGACTCAAAGAAGATCATGAAAGGATAGGAAAATCCCAAAAAGAAGATCCTACAAAGGGAAACACCCCTTTTTCATCTTATAGTTTTTCCTTTTATAGTATAAAAAGTGCGTTGCTAGTTGTTTCAAACACCTTTGATCTTTTCTCTTTAATCTCAGATTCCAATTTTGCTACTTGTCATCTATCTAGGACGCTTATTCATTGTGCCTGGATTGATGAGGGGATTTTGGTAGGAAACCGTGATATTGGCGGGATCTTTGAAATTCAAAGCGGGATGCTTAAAAAATTGGATGGGAAGTCCAAGTCTGTATGAGTCGGTCCTCTCTCTCTTGAAACAAAAATATGTCTTAAGAGGAATAGTAGGGGTTCACTCTAAATCTTTTGTTGAAGCATATGTAGAAATGCAGTTGTGAATATTTCTTAACATTCAGATCGCATTGCCCCACTGATATCTTTGCTACCCTAGTTTGATTTAATAAGATGTCGGGTCGGAATGGAGTAGCATTCCCTCATTTTGTTCTGAGGGTTGACTAAGAGTATGCTTAGAATATAACTAGGTCTTCATGAGTTGGTTTGCCCTCTATACCAGTATGTCTTGGCTGTTGATGAGGGAGGTAGAACTTCACACTTGTTGTTTGTTTGGAAACTTGAATCTGCATTGAAGCATGTTTCGAGTAGCCCTGTATATATCCCCTTTGGAATGCTTTTATAGCTCTGTGTGGGTCTGCCTAGGTTGCCTCGATGTGTGTTGGAGTAGATCTTTTCCTGTAGGCACTAAAGGATGAGCTTTAGAAGTTTGATTACCTTCGTACATTTGGTATAGCTTTGTACGCCTCTGTTCACTTTATGTGTTTGATTTTTGATATGGCTGTTATGGCATGCCCCTGTTTCCTGTTGCATGCGGTATTTGTCCTTTGTTGTTGTTTGTGGTAAGAACGGGTGTAACACTTGCCCCGCAAGTCTACGACGATTGTATGTCTGGGTAGACTTGTGGTCTTTAGCATCAGATATGTATGTTTAATGAGTTCTATCTAATCTATTTTTTTGATGCTGGGAAAAGTCTTTTCAACAATACTTGCATTTAATGCTCTTGTATTTATGTAAGTTTCTTACTGGACCATCTTCAAACAGATGTTTATTTTGGCTTTTCACTTTTCAAGGTGGATTTTTATAAATCTTTGCACTTATTATTTCTGCATCAAATCCACATTTCACAAAATCTTTTATTACTTCAATCGTGTGGCCATTATTCAAACTAAGGCATGTATCTTCTTTCTTCATCTTCCTTAAATTTTCCTTTATCCTTTTTCTTGTGAAGAACTACTATCGGATTAATTTCTAAATTAGAGGGTAATTTGGAAGATTAAATGTAAGGTAAATTATTTTGATTCTTGATCTTTGTTTGAAGTAACCATTAGGACTTTAATATGAATTCTCCCTCATCTTCCTCCATACTCCCTTCTTCTAAAATCACTTATCTGGGAGATGCTATTGGGATCCTTAGATAATTTGGGCTTCATGGCTATGCGACTAAGGTTTTATAATCTCATGAATGCATCAATACGCTGTCGAAGGGGTATATTGCTATCGCCCCCGAACATATTCGATGTGGTTTGTTCCTTTCAATGCATCCAACAATCCATTGATGCCTTTCAACCCTAGATGTTACTCCAGTTCAACTTTCCCCTCATTTTTATACCCTTGTTTAGCCACTTTCACTCTTTATGTTGAAACTAGTATCATCTCACTAGTAAGGAACTTCGGTTTCTTTTTTAGATTAGAAAGAGTCTTGAAAAGGGAGGCGATGACTTCTTTTATATTCAAGTTAGGGAATCGTTTTGTCGGGATGTCCCAAGTAGAACTAAAAAATGGGTTGAATTCTATTTCTTTACTTTGACCTTTGATAAATTTCCTCTCTCCATTATTTCGTCTACACCATTTCTTCAAAGGAGAATGAGAAATTGTATAAGTCTCATAGGCAGCAAATTTTGAGATTGTCGATGGATGCCACAAAAATAAAAGGGTTATTTGTTGAGTCAAAGCCTACTCCTTCATGTACTTTATCATAACATATTCAAACCTACTCCTTCCTCAGCTGGATCTTGAGGTATAAGTTGCCTATAATAGATTTTAGGAATTATCGTACCTGTGGTTCTATTTTTTTTTTCATTTTTTTCCTTTGTAGATTATATGGAAGATGATATCGCTGCTAAAATTCATAGGGCTCAAGAGGAGAAGAGAAGGAAGAAGGCTTTGAAGAGACCACGTGGAGGGTCTAGTGTTTCTCCAACTTCCTCCAAAAGATCGTTTATTCCTCACCCTCGTGTTTCCCACTTCCTTCTGATGTAGGTATTTTTCCTTCATCATCCACTACACCGATTGGGTTTGCTGCTTCGTCTTCCCAAAGTGATCCTGCTCCTCTTAGGTAGCTTAAACGCATCTAAGATTTTTATGCCTCCTTTAGTAGAAAAAGTAGGAAGAGCTGCACAAGTTCACTGCTCTTTTCTGATCTGTCTCCTGAGATGTCTCCCCCTTTGATTCCTTTTGAATTAGAGAAAATTTGGTCTTATATGAGTGACCTCCCATCCTCCCATTTTCTTCTTTTTGTTGCTAGTTTGTTACTTACATTATACGAACTTCACATTTCTTGTAGTTGGCGGCGTTGATAGTGAAGGCGCGTGAATCTGAAAGTACACAAGCTTGCTTTCAAAACAGATGACTTGACTTAAGGCTGACCATTCTTCTGTTAATTCGAAGAAAGCGGTGCTAAACTTTGCCTGGGTCAAGGCCAAAGATGAGGTTAGATTGCATCACGAGAAGGTTGATAAGGCTAAGAAGAAAATTAAAGTTGTTGAGGATGCCTGAGCATTGAAGGAGTGAGTTGAGGGAGAAAAATGAAGTGCTGGCCAGAGTTGAGACAGTGCTGGGGGCGGTGTAGGAAGAATTAGCCCAATCAAAGAAGGAACTTAATAATGTCACTTCTGGTGTGACTTACGATTTTTATGCTTCGGCCAAGCCCAACTTTGAGGTAGAAGTCAAGCCCGGTTTTTTGAAGAAAAAGTCCATGGTTGATTTGACCTTTGTATATTGCCAGAATAGGAGGAATGATGAAGAGGTGGAAGAGCAAAATGTTGACCTAAACTGCTTTGGACATCATTCTTGGGATGAGAAGGTAGAGGTAGATGGTGATCAGGGGCACCCGCAATTTGAGGGACAAGACCAAACTACATACATGGTTAACTTATGTCCTCCGATTAACTGAGATGATTAGTCCCAAATATCTTTTATGTCTTATTATACTTAAGATTTTGAAGTCTATTTCAATGTTTGTAATGAAACACATTGTTTGCTATATTTTTCTTGTGAATGATCATGCTTTCCACATTTTTTGTTTAGTATTTTGGAGAGAACATGTTCACAAAATTGTGGAGAGAGACCGAGCCTAGGCTCACAAAAAAACTTTAGACTGTATTGGGATGAGCGCCGCTACTATGGATCGACGTGATAAGAATTAGACAAAAGATATGCAGATCTTAAGAATAGGACCTTGGAATTATTGGCCTAAATAGATGAAAGTAGTTTGGGAAGAAGTCCTTAGTGATTTCATGTTGCACCGATGGCGATACATGTTAGGGAGTGGTTATTTTCCACCTAATCGCATCGATCTAGTGTGTTTTTGGCTTAAGTTTAGAATCATGACTAAAGAATGATTTTTTTTCGTATCTTTGTTAAGTTACATATGACTTTCAACCATATGGACAAGTAGAGATGATGTAACTGAAAGACGCTATGTGGTAGGATCGTATAATATGGAATAGTGGAATGGTCTAGGTAGATAGCAATAAGCAGTAAGTAAAGTAGACACCAAGACTTTATACTGGTTCGGACCTCTTGTCCTACGTCCAGTCCCTAAGCTTCTCTTAGGAATTCAACTAACCAACAACCCTCACTTAACCCGAAGGAATAGGTTTACAACTTACCCGAACAACCGAACGGGATTTCTTGCCTCAACTACCGAAGAGGACTTTAACTGGATGCAAAGAGTATTTCTGACTTGTGTTCTTGATAACACTAATGAGTCTAATTGAGTACAACTTTCCTATAATCTTATCCTCAAGAATGTGAAATGTGTTTATGAAGATTTAGGAAATATAGATTGCTATGAATCAAAAGAGTTTTTAAGATAAATCAGAGATTCAAGCAACTGAAGTGGTTTGAGATTGCTTTTGAAAAACTTAAGAAATCAGAAAATATGATTGAGACAATAGAGAGATTAAAGCAATTAGAATTGGTTATTTTAAAATGATAGAATAATGTATTTATAAGTGTAGAAGAGGTGTATCTATTTGCACAAGATTCAGGCAAGAGATGCATCCATTTCCATTGGAGAATGGTTGCAACTCTTGGGAAGAAGAAGGTGTCTTTTCATAAAAAATTCGCAGGTTTGAATTCAGTCGACTGAACAGGCAATTTCAGTCGACTGAAACTGTGTGCATGTTGTAGTTCTGTAACAGGTTCAGTCGACTGAAACGTTATGTTCAGTCGACTGAACTGGTATTTTATGCACAGTGAATATTTAACCAAAATATTAAGTTATAAAAATGTGTTCTTATGTTTGTGCAAGCTTCTTGAGGATAGATTTTAACAATAAAACTAAGACTACGATATATATATATATATATATATATATATATATATATATATATATTACTTATGATGGTCTTCATAGTCCTTCCTTTAGTTTTGCACATATCTCGAAGCACATTGTCATTGATCAAAATATAGCGTATCAACATTCTCCTCCTTTTTGGTTGATGGCAATACCTATTATCTCCCCTCCCCTTGAATATGTGCACCATCTTTCCTACAACACATAGTTAGTGACATAGATTTTTCTCCCCCTTTGTCATCGACAAGAAGGAAGTAATAATTTGTAGAAGTATATAATTGTTAAACAAAGTAACCACATTGATGCATAACCATAGAGTACATTGTACAAATCATACATCCTCATGAATAAAAGAAGGCTATTTATACAAGCCTTTTTAAAAGTTTGAAGATTAATAAAAAGTTCCGAAAATCAAACCATCAAAATGATCACGAATCTCTGTCCCAATCATAAGAGCCTTCACGTCCTCCTTCTGGTTCACGAATAACAGGTCCATCGGTTGGTTGTCGAAAAAGTCCTCCTCCTTGACCACCACTGTTACCACTAGTGCTGCTGCTCGGATTCTCCTCATAAGATGTCCACGTGAACGTGGGAGCTGGGCGCTTGCTGCGAGAGGTAGAAGCAGAAGTGGTGCTGGTGCATGAAATGACATCCCATAGTTTGTTGAAGAACCCTTTAATCCTATCAAGTTTGTGATCAACCTTTTTGAAACGAGTATCAAGGATTTGTTGATTCCTTGATAGAATTCCTAATGATTGATTTGTAGTAAAATCTAGTTGAACAAGACGGATTTCATCATCTTTATCACATGGTTCTTGTTGTCGTGCTTGAGGTTGAGGTTGGTGAGGTGCTTGTTGACGTGCTTCCCATTCGGCTAGAGACATGATACGAGGAGGCCCTATCGGCAGTTGCATTAGGCTTATAGTCCGATGGTTGATTTGATGAACTGTCGTATTTTCTAAATTTGGTAGTGGCGTATCAACGTCTAGGAGAAGTCGCATTATGTATTCACCAAAATATATCGTTCTCATTTTTCCATTGTTGAATGAAAGAAATTCATCAAGTATCAATTTCACCCAATGGACTTTAATTTTTCCATTGTTGCATTTTTGGTTTTTCATCGATCTTTTTCTTCATATCAGGAGAAATAAATAGCGAACGCTTGGCCTTCTTGGAATCCGATGTATATCCGGTTTGATAATTTTCCCATTTATAAACAGGCTCGTGTGTTGGTGTTGGCGTTGGAAGTTGAGGTGAATCAACTGAGCTATCGGTTGAAAAAGTTATGATGATGGGAGAGTTTGATTTGTTGTAAGACATTTTTCTATAGAGATTGGTCTTTTTTTTTTTTGAAAAAGAATTTGTATTTTGTTTAAAAAAATTTAACATGTATATATAGGTTTAGAGTTATAAAAAAATGTGGTGTAAAATCATTAAGGATTTAGAACCAGAAAATGAATTAATGGTTAATAATTTTCTTTGAAATGGATGGTTATGTTCTAGTGTATGAAATATTAGCTAATTCAAATGTATAAATTAAAAACCCATACTTATGTAAACTAAATTCATGTCTGACTTTTAGATGAAGTGAATTAAAGTATGAGATATGTTACTCATGTACTAGGTTCCTTACCATTATAATTCTTGTTATTAAATATCTTTGACAGATATTATTCCTAATTCTCGTCGTAATTTTATGAATGAGTTTTCTTGTAATGGTTTAGTAAATATATCAGCAATTTGATTTTCGGTAGAAATATATTCTAAATTGATAATTCCTTTTTCGATATTGTCACGTAGAAAATGGTGACGAATATCAATATGTTTTGTACGAGAGTGATTTACTGGATTTTTAGATAAATTTATTGTACTTGTATTATCACAATATATTATAGAGTTTGTTAAATTTATATTAAAATCTTTAAGTGTTTGTTGCATATATATGACTTGAGTACTAGCTAAGGCGGTAGATATATATTCCGCTTCACATGTTGAAAGCGAGACACAATTTTGTTTCTTACTAAGCCAAGATACAAGTGATTTTCCAATGAAATGGCACGTACCGCTTGTACTTTTTCTATCTATTCGAGATCCACAATCAAAGTATGAAATATTTGTAAGCATTTCTTTGTCTCCGGTCATGTGTTTTGAGCAACCACTATCCAAAATCCATTTTCTTTTCTTGAGTGGGACCTGCAAAAAATATTAATAAATACATTGGTACCCACCTTTTAATAGGGTCCTAAGAGTTAGATCTTAGGAAGCCAAACCCAAGTGGGTTTAGTATCCCTTTTATAAATATAATTTTTATTGTTATGAACAGTATTCATAAATGTTTTAACATATTTGTTTCTAATTAAATTATTGTTAGTCTTTGGAACCTAAATTTTAATTATCTTAGTTTCTACTTTTGTTTTAGTAGGTGCTCTTAATGATATATTATGTTTTGAATCATTATTTCTCTTAGTATTTTTCTTTTGAGGAATTTTTGACTCCTTTTTATATCCTAATCCATGTTTTTTTGAGGAAGATTGAGAATTTTCTAAAATCTTAGATAAATTTTCTCTTCCTTTGTTAAAATTAGAAACATTTTTAGTAATGTTGTCTAATTTAATTTGAAGACTAGTATTTTCTAATTCAACTTGTTTTATTTTATTTTTTAAATTGGGATTTTCAGAAATAATCTCATCATTTTTTTCTTTTTGAATTTCAATTTCTTGACTCAAAAGTAAAAGTTGACTATCTGAGTTTGAGAGAGATTCTTGAACTTTTTCAAGTTCTTCTTCCAAATTTTTTTTTCGTCTTTTAACATGTCTCTTTCAAATTCAGCTTTGTTCTGATTTTCACGTGTCTCTTTAAGTTTCTTTTTGAGAATTTTTATAGTATTTAAAAATTCAGTGTTTACTTCTATTAAATCATCATAAGATAAATCACTAACCTCAGATTCTTGAGCCATGAAGCACACATTTGCTTGTTCACTGTCACTATCACTATCATTTTCAGATGAAGATGAATCTGAATCGTCCCATGTTACAGAAAACGCCTTCTTTTTTGAATTTATCCTTCTTGTTTTTGTTGTTGAAGCTTTTCTGATTTTCCTTCTTTTTTTTCTAGACAATCCTTGTGCATGTGTCCTTTCTTGTGACAATTGAAGCATTCTGTATTTGAGGATGAAGGTTTTTTAAGAAATTCATTTTGAAACCGTTTTTATTTCCTTTTCTATATTTTAAGAATTTCTTGAAATTTTTAGCAATAAATACTAGATCCTCATCTTCAGACTCCGATTCTTCCTTTTCTGCGTGAAAAGCCACATTTTTTCTTTCCTGTGCTTGATCTTTCTTAGCTTTCATGTTAACTTCATAAGACATAAGATTTCCAATTAATTCTTCTGGTTTCATTGTAGACAGATCGTTTGCTTCCTCGATTGCTAAGACTTTTCTCTCCTATTCATCAGTGAGTGAATTTAGGACCTTAGATACAATTTCAAAATCCGTAAAATTTTCTCCTAATCCTATTAAGGCATGATGAATGTCTTGAAATCTCGAGTACATGTCATTGATGGATTCATTCTGCCGCATTCTAAAGTTTTGGAACTGGTTCTTTAGCATGGAAATCTTTGTTTGTTTGACTTTTTTTGTGCCTTCATGTATGGTTCTAAGTGTATCCTATATCTGATGTGCAGTAGTACAAATACTAACACGATTGAACTCATTTCTATCCAAAGCACAAAATAGCATATTCATAGCTTTGGCATTTGCACTAGCTTCATTCTTCTGAGTTTGTGTCCATGTAGGGTAATTAGTGGTGGGTACAACGAACTCTGCTTGAGTTGCATTACAGACTTCAAAACTTGTTGCTTGCATATAAATCCTCATCCTTGTAGCCCTATAATTATAGTTTAGTACCTTGAATAGAGGAGGTCTTTGGGTAGATTGTCCTTCTGCAACTATAGAGCTATAGGCAGTTGTTGTGCTTGTGCTTGTGTTATTTTCCATATAATCAATATGTCAAATAACAGTGTTATGGTTATATGACAGCCTTGCTAAGATACCAATTGAAAGACGCTATGTGGTAGGATCATATAATATGGAATAGTGGAATGGTCTGGGTAGATAGCAATAAGCAGTAAGTAAAGTAGACACCAAGACTTTATACTGGTTTGGACCTCTTGTCCTACGTCCAGTCCCTAAGCATCTCTTAGGAATTCAAATAACCAACAACCCTCACTTAACCTGGAGGTATAGGTTTACAACTTACCAGAAAAACCGAACGGGATTTCTTGCCTCAACTACCGAAGAGGACTTTAACTAGATACAAAGAGTATTTCTGACTTGTTGTGTTCTTGATAACACTAATGAGTCTAATTGAGTACAACTTTCCTATAATCTTATCCTCAAGAATATGAAATGTGTTTATGAAGATTTAGGAAATATAGATTGCTATGAATCAAAAGAGTATTTAAGATAAATCAGAGATTCAAGCAATTGAAGTGGTTTGAGATTGCTTTTGAAAAACTTAAGAAATCTGAAAATATGATTGAGACAATAGAGAGATTAAAGCAATTAGAATTGGTTATTTGCAAATGATAGAATCATGTATTTATAAGTGTAGAAGAGGTGTATCTATTTGCACAAGATTCAAGCAAGCGATGCATCCATTTCCATTGGAGAATGGTTGCAACTCTTAGGAAGAAGAAGGTGTCTTTTCATAAAAAATTCGCGGGTTTGAATTCAATCGACTGAACAGGCAATTTCAGTCGACTGAAACCGTGTGCATGTTGTAGTTCTGTAACATGTTCAGTCGACTGAAATGTGTTGTTAAGTCGACTGAACTGGTACTTTATGCACAGTGAATATTTAACCAAAATATTAAGTTATAAAAATGTGTTCTTGTGTTTGTGCAAGCTTCTTGAGGATAGATTTTAACAATAAAACTAAGACTACGAGATATATATACATAAAATACTTATGATGGTCTTCATAGTCCTTCCTTTAGTTTTGCACATATCTCTTACTATTTGTTGAAGCACACTGTCATTGATCAAAATATAGCGTATTAATAGTAATAAGTAACGAATGTTTTAGTGTCGAAACTTGATCTGTTATTTTTTGATTATGTAACTAAGTTTTATTTCAATTGTGACTTAAATTAGTTCATTTCGAGCTCTATTCGATATTAACTTTGTTCATCGTTAGGACGCTTCCAAGGATGAAGTTGCTTAACTCAAATATGAAATTAAGAATCTCAAAACAAAGCTAAAGCTTATTTTGTCCAGAGCTTGCAAATGCCAAGAGTGCACTTGAACGTTGATGTGAATGTAATAGGAGATTGCACGTACGGTCGCGGGATGTTGCATTAGAGCTGGAAGGGATAAAGTAGACCATAAATATGGGTGAAGTACTCTACGACATTGTTTATAGAGAAGAAATTGCATAATACAAGAAACAAGTGGAGGCTATATCTGTAGAAATAGCTAGGTTGCTTGGTGAGCAATAGGTTGTAGATTAAGGGAGGATGATTTTGAGGCACCATTTAGACACGGGTTGTGAACTTTCTCATCTTCCTGACGGTGAGTGGGAGATTATCTCTAAGAGGATGATTTTGATACATGTAGATGTATTTACTTTCTGATCAACTTTCTCAATTAGGGTTCAGAGGTAGCCATTCTCCGAAAGAAGTTAGATTCTGCTTTACTCAGAGTAGTAGAATTAGAAGCTCTACTGAAGAACGCTGAGAGCATATATCGGATCCTATATAAGAATGAAATCAAAAGGCTAAGAAAAAAGATAATAAAGATGGACAAAGAGATGGCATTGGGCATGAGCACAGAAGGACATTCTCCAATAACTATAGTCTCATGCGTCCCCCTTGGGATGGATGTGGTTCCTATGCCTTCGTCTGGAGTTGACCTGAATGAGATTTTCAAATGGAAGAATAATGTAAGGAATTATTATGAGACCAAAATTAAAGCGTTAAAGAACTTTTTTAGAAAGAGTTAGGGACACCAGATACTCAGGTTTCACAGTTCAGATTCATTGAGGACGAGTTCTTTGGTATATTTTCTAGGAATGTTGAAAAGTCTAGGGAGCGCCTCTTGGGAAAAATTGAGAGAATTAGGAAAGTGGTTATGAGGCGAGTAAATGCCTTAGCAGAAAAAATATATAACCTAGAATGTAAGGCCCAGTTAGATTCCATCATAGTTTCTCAAGGTGGAATGGATAGGGCATCTCTTTTGGAAGAGCTAGATAAAGAGAAAGTAAAAACAAAAATAGAAAAATTGGTCGGCAGTATGCAATTGACATTTTAATGCGTTTCTGGCCTGGACTTAATTTGTCCTTCTTGTATAATCGGTCCAATTGTAAGTATAGATCCTCGGACTATAAATATGTCTAGGTCGGTACTAACTATGATCCATGCATTACCTACCATAATTCTACTTATGGCGGGGTTTCTTACTCTCGACCATCGGTCGTGATTGTTGAGCTGGCAAACTAACTTTCTGCTTTTCGTTCAACTAATACTTCAGCCCAGAACATCGCATTTCAGCAAATCGTAATGGCATAGTGCGGCCATGCCTAATTTGTTTTCCGAGTTTGGACCAGATTCATAGTTTAATTTTTATTTGTAATATGACCCAGATTGTGAATTACATGAGGGTATGTAGAAATAAATAATGTTATTTTTAGTAGACATGTAAGATTCATAATGAAGCATTGACAACCCAATTTTTTATATATATACCTGAATAGGTTTGGGCATTGATTGGATTTGTACCTAATTAATATCCTTTTAGTACATTCTGTGTATTGTGCTCTCCCCCAAGTCTAGGATAAACTCCCAAATTGCATATACCCCATGATGATGACCTTTATTGGCCGTAGTATTTTCTTGTGCATTGCCATGACTCGACCCTTTTTCTTGGGTGAAATATCTAGTGCTAGCCTGACTACATGTGCAATCTGACCTCGCCCCCTTGTTTGAGGGCATAGCTCATTGGTCTAATAGTGAGCTGAACATGACATGCCCCTTGTTAGGGGACATAATATCCCTAGCCACATGTTTGTCCATATATTTGTTATGACCTGCCCCTTATGTGGGGGCATAATGTCCTTAGCTATATGCTTGGACAAATTTTTGTTATGACATACCCTTTGATCAGGGGAAGCAATGTCCTTAGTCGTGTTCTTGGTCTTATATTTGGTACGACCTGCATCCTTGTTTAGGGCATAATGTCCTTAGCTGCATGCTTGATAAGATCTACCTTTATGTCTGGGGGGCGAAATTCCATATGTATGCTCAGTCACATCCGTCTCTAGCATCACCGTTCTCATTTCTAAGATTGTTGTTATCGCTTGTAGGTACCTAAAGATTGATGGCGCTAAGCTACGAAGGTTAATTTATTTGTGCACTTGGCATCGTTTTCCCTCCTGTTTAGCAGAGAAATATTTGATCGAGATGTCAGGTCACGTATATGTGCATTCCATTATCGCATGCGCATGGTTTTTTTGTACTGGTTTAGGCCTTCTCGTACGTCCATTATGCTATGTGGAAATCATCTAACATAGAGGGTTTTTATACTAGTTCACGCAGTCCAGTATCCCTATGACCGGTCATTCTATGGTAATTATCATAGGAACATTTATACTGGATCAGAGTAGTTTTACATCCCGTCCAGTGCATGAATAAAAGTCGGACTCACGTTGATGCAAGTCAAAGTGTGTAGGGCCAGTATCACAGCTCTCAGTGTTGCCAATGTTGTCCTACCGACCTTTCTTTAAGCTTAATCAGCAAATATTGGCAGTGAACTATGAATGAGTGCGCATTTTCATATAAAAAGATACAAATAAAGATTATACTAGTCCGAGCTGTTTAGGACCCCTACGACCAGTTTGTAGGATCATAATGTTTTGAATGTTGACAAAAGGCGAATGATCTTCATAAATCCACGACTATGGAAAATCCAAGCTCATCAAATCAAATATGGTTCATATTGATTGAGTCTTTAAGTAATCAGTCTAGTACAGAATTTTGTTAAAATCTATCCTCAAAGGTCATCACTCACAAATTCTTTTTACGAAACTTGCATATTGTTTATAAAACTTTAATATACACTCAAAGTTTTTATGTGCACTGAAAAACAGTATTCGGTCGACTAAGTACTGTATATCAGTCGATTGATACTACTTGTAAATTTTTTTTTAATATAGCAGCCAGTTGACTGACACTGTACGTGTTTTTGTGCACGTTTGAAAATCACTCGACTGCCTAAGCAAGTTCAATCGACTGAATCTGTAACTGTCATTTTTCTCCAAAAGTCACTTCTTTTGATCAAAAGGTTTCTTCTTCCTAAAAGGTCACAACTTTTAGATTCTAATAGACGTCGATTTCCAGAAGTTATATCTCATCACACACTATGTATACACTCAAGATTCACAGATCCAATCACTTGATGCTCTATTCTTTTTCAATCTATAGCACTTAGCATTCTTGAGTTCAATATATACAAGCTCTCATACAATCATCGCTTACATATTCTTTTCCATACCCTTCAAGCAATATTATACTTCCTATTCTTCATACACACACAAATATATATATCTACTTTGAGGATAAGATTATGGAAGGGTGTACTACAAGTGATAAATCTGTGTTATTCAGAACACACAAAGTCAAGTTGAAATCCAGTTTGTAAGAAAGTTCTGTTCGGTTGCTCTGGCGGTCAAAGTCATGTTCTGTCTCAGGCGATCAATGTTTTGTTTGGTTGCTTAGGCGGTAAAAGTCATGTTCGGTTGCTCAGGTGGTGTAATACATGTTCCTCTGGGTTAAGTGAGGGTTGCTTGCTATAATTCCAGAAGGAGTCTGCGACTGAACGTAGAACGGGAGTTCGAACCAGTATAAAAATCTATGGTGTCATTTTTCTTTACTGCTATTATTATTTTCCACACTAGTATTTATTATATTACATATTACATAATCCTTTAGTATTGTAACTTTCATTTGGTATCAGAGCAAGGCCATCATTTAATCGTAACATAGTTATCTGATGTTTTTAATATGGAAAACAACACAAGCACTGTAATTAACAATACCTTTCTTGAAGGTCAATCTACTACACAACCACCTCTATTTAATGGAATAAACTATAACTATTGGGCTACTAGAATGAGAATCTATATACAAGCAAGTAGTTATGAAACATGAACATAATGCAATCTGAAAATATTATTCCTACTACTGAATATTCAACATGGTCTAACACACAAAAGTTAAATGCCACTGCAAATGCTAAAGCTATGAATATGTTGTATTGTGCATTAGACAAAAATGAATTTAATAGAATAAGCATGTTTAAAACTGCTCATGAAATTTGGCATGCACTTAAAGTTACACAGGAAGATACTAACAAAGTCAAACAAAGTAAAATTTCTATGCTCAAAAATCAGTTCCAGAATTTTAAAATGAAGCAAAATGAGACTATAAATGAAATGTACTCTAGATTACAAGATGTATATCATTCTTTTTATAGCACTGGGAGAAACTTATACAGATTTTGATATTGTTTCAAAAATCCTCAACTAACTAATGGATGAGGGGGAACGAAAAGTCATAGCAATCGAAGAAGCTAACGACATTTCGACCATAAAACCAGAAGAGTTGGTTGGAAATCAAATGCCTTATGAAGTTAATCTCCAGGAAAAACAAGTACGTGCTCAAGATAAGAAGAGAATAGCATTCCAGGTAGAAAAGGATGAATCAGATTTTGATGAAGAAGATATGGCACTTATTGCTAAAAATTTCGAAATTTTTTTGAAATTTAGAAAGAGCAACAAATTTAGAAATAACAAGAACAGCTCCAGCAATAATAACAACACCAACAAACCATCATCATCTGCTCCAGAATGTTATGAATGTCACAAGGAAGGTCACCTTAAGAAAAAATGCCTTGATAAGAAGGATAAATATAAGCATAAAAGGACAGATTCAATAAGAAAGCAT
The DNA here is from genome assembly GCA_030765085.1 of Allium cepa. Classification (NCBI taxonomy): domain Eukaryota; kingdom Viridiplantae; phylum Streptophyta; class Magnoliopsida; order Asparagales; family Amaryllidaceae; genus Allium; species Allium cepa. The sequence continues at coordinate 584,445,139 of CM060940.1, forward strand.
TCTCTGTCACATTGGACGATACAAAATCATCTTCATCATCAGATAGTGACTCAGATAGTGATGCAGAACAAGAAAATATATGTTTTATGGCCAGAAAAGGTGAGGTGAGTGATTTAACTTTTGATGATCTATTGGAAATAAATTTAGAATTACTTGATAAGCTAAAAGACATCAAAAGAAAATACAAAGTATCTCTTGAAAAACTAAATAGAACTGAAATCGAAATCGATATGCTAAGAGATGAGAAACAAATCTTAGAAGAAGAAATTTAATGTTACTCAAGAATCTTGTTCTAATATGACATCTCAACTCTTTATGTTAAGTCAAGAGATAGAAACTCAGAAGAAAAAAATGATGTTCTACTAATTGAGAATCATGATCTTAAAGCTAATATCAAGATTTTAGAATTAGATTACTCTAGCCTTAAAACAAAGCTAGATGATATTACTAAATATGTCTCTAATTTTAATAAAGGCAGGGAAAATCTTTCCAAAATCATAGAAATTTCTCAAAATACTTCAAATAAATACGGACTAGGATATAAGGAATCATCTAAAATTATTCCAAAGAAAAAGAATTTTTCATATAAAAAGAATAATATTAAAATTGAAAAACCTAGTTCAAAAGTTTCAAATTTTTCTAAAGCAATTAAAATTTAATTTTCGAAGGCAAATAATTATTTAATTAGAAATAAGTATATATAATCTTTTATAAAAACTGTTCATAAAAACAAAGATTTTGTTTTCAAAAGGAATAATGAACCCTCTTGGGTTTGGCTTCCTAAAACCTAACTTTTAGGACCTAAAATAATAGGGCGGGTAGCAATGTTATCTCTATATTTTGCAGGTACCATCCAAAAAGAGAGGAAAATAGACACTAGACAGTGGTTGCTCAAAAAACATGACAGGAAATAAAAGGATGCCAATGATCATTAGTTACTCAGATGGAGTTTCTGTCACATTTGGAGATAATTCCAAAGGACATATCATCGGCAAAGGCGATTTAAGCAACAATGGTATATCTAATTTACCTCTTATTACAGATGTTTTATTAGATAAAAATTTGAAGCATAATCTACTTAGTATAGGCTAATTGTGTGACAAAGGATTTAATATTTCCTTCTCTGAAAACAAATGTAGCATTTTTGATCAAAATAAAAATCATATTTTTGATGGTTTTAGAGATAAAAATATTTATGTTTTAAATATCAATGTAAATTATAATAAAAATATGTTTATTAATAGCCAAAGAAAATGATCCTTGGTTATGTCACAAAAGAATTTGTCATATTAATTTCAAAGCTATAAATAAATTATCTAAAAATAATTTAGTAGTCGGTTTACCAAAAATGAACTTTAAAGTAAACAATATTTATGGTGATTGTCAATTAGGAAAATTAGCAAAATCATCCTTTAAATCTAATAAAAATATTTCTACTATACAACCACTAGAACTATTACATTAAGATCTCTTTGATCCAACTCAAATTAAATCTATGAATCATAGTAAATATGTGTTTATTATAGTAGATGATTTCTCAACATATACTTGGACCATCTTCTTAAAAAATAATAGTAATACATATGAAAAATTCAAGATTTTTGCAAAGAGAATTCAAATTTAATACAAATTTTAAGGATGATGAAAATATGTCTAAGACAGTCACAAATACTGTTACTCAAAATAATTTCGAAGACGATGAAAACATTGTTTATAATTTTAAAGAGAACGAAAATATTGTTCATAGTGAAAATGAATTAAGATCTCCTCCTAGAATTTTATGACATTACCCAGTAGAAAATGTCATAGGAGAAATTGACTCACATGTTAGAACTACAACTTAATCAAGCGGGCCATGTAGCATTTCTTTTGAATTCTGAAGCTAAAAATATAAAAGAAACCTCAACTGATGGCTATTGAATTATAGTATGCAAGAAGAGCCAAACCAATTCGAACGAAACGAAGTTTGGGAACTAGTTCCTAGACCAAGTGATCAAACAATTATCGGTATTAAATGGGTTTTCAAAAATAAAGCAGATGAACAAGGTAATATAACTAGAGATTAGTTTAACAAGGATATAACCAAGAAGAAGGAATTGACTATGAAGAAACATTTGCTCCAGTTGCACGACTTGAATCAATACGAATCTTATTGGCCTTGGCATGATTTTATAATTTCAAACTTTATCAAATGGATGTTAAAAGTGCCTTTTTAAATGGTTATATAAAAGAAAATGTTTATGTTGAACAACCTCCTTTATTCACACATGAAAAATTTCCTGACCACGTCTCTAAACTTAAGAAAGCCTTATACGGTCTAAAACAAGCACCCCGTGCTTGGTATGAATGTCTTAAGAGCTATCTAATAGATTTTGGTTTTGAAATTGGGAAGGTTGATCAAACTCTTTTTATTAAAAGATCTAAAAAGGATATTTTTATCATTCAAATTTATGTAGATGATATTATTTTTGGTTCTACAAATGAAAAATTATGTTAGAATTCTCAAAAATAATGACCAAAGAATTTGAAATGTCACATACGGGAGAATTATCTTATTTTCTTCGATTACAGATTAAACAAATAGAAAATGGAATTTTTATTAATCAAGAAAAATATTGCAATAATCTAATTAAACGCTTTAATGTGGAAAATACTTCTGCTAAACCAACTCCAATAAGTACAACAGTTCATCTCGATAGAGTTGAAGATGACAAAAGTGTTGACCAAAAATTATACCGAAGCATAATTGGATCGTTACTTTATCATACTGCTAGTAGACCTGACATAATGATGAGTGTTTGTTTATATGCTAGATTTCAAGCAAATCCTAAGGAGTCACATATGCAAGCAGTAAAACGCATATTGCGTTATCTTAGCAAAACTAAAGATTTTGGAGTTTTCTCTCCAAAAGAATGTCCTTTCAATTAGTAACTTATAGTGACGCTGACTTGGAGGATGTCAGACGGATCGGAAAAGTACTTATGGGACTTGTCACTTTATTGGACAATCCTTAGTCTCTTTGTTTAACAAGAAACAAAATTGTCTTTCACTCTCAACCTGTGAGGCAGAATATATTTCTGCTGCTTTGGCTTGTGCTCAAGTCATTTATATGCAACAAACATTTTAATACTTTGGTGTTCATCTATCTAAATCAACAATTTCTTTTGATAATACTAGTGCTATAAAATTATCCAAAAATCCTGTCAATCATTCACGTTCTAAACATATTGACATTCGTCAACATTTTTTTCGTGATAATATTGAAAAGGATCTAATCAGACTACAATTTGTATCTTCTTAAAATCAATTGGTAGATACATTTACAATACCTCTAAATGAAAATGTCTTCATAAAATTAAGAAGAGAATTAGGAATTATATCCATATAGGATCTATAATTTTTTATAAATAAAAAACAAATTCAAAGACTCAAACTCAGGATCTCTTACTTGGAAACCTGGTACTATACCACTTCAGTACTCTTCTCTTTACAACTAGACTTGTTTTTCTTTCTATTTTTATTGTTTACCTTACATTTTTTTACCTACTTTACAATCAAATTTTTCTCTCGTTCTTATCAACCTTACCATCAATTCTGTTTCTGTTTATATAAAAACTCTTTCATATAAATGCATTGTTTTATTATATAGTTTTATTTCATTTAATCAAAATGTCTTCCCAGCTAAATTCAGGAATCCTCTGCCTTATCATATCCTCTCCTAGTTCAGGATCGGTAAATTTACCTACTCCAACACCGATTTATGAACCAGTTCCTATTGTTCCACCATCTAACATCCACATTAGTTATACCTATCTCATCAAAAAGCTAAACGCTCTCTATTTTTTGGCTAGTTGTCTATAAAAGAAAAAATAAACGACATTCATCACTATTAACGGGAAACTCTCGAGTTACAACGAGAACTATACTACGAGCAGAAGGTGAATGCGAAGCGGTTGAGCTTCCTTGAACAAGTGGCTCTTAAATTCCGTGGTTCGTCTTCATACAACGTTGTTCATCAACCAACAACTCCTTCACATCGTAATCCATGGGAACCATCCCCTAAGCATCCACCGTTATTTTTGATTTTTTGGGAACGTGGATAAAGCTGGCCACCATTACGACCTCTGCATGAGAATACAAAAGTGGAACCGGAAGAGTACCACACTCCTTCCTCTTCATCCAAATCATCTTAATCTTATATATATATATATATATATATATTGTACTGGTATATAAATTATGTGCATTGATTCATGTTATTATTATTTTTCGATTATATGTTGTTCTATTCATTTTTTTAAAACAAGGGGTTCACTCTAAAAATTCAACAGCGCCCGTCGACTGAATCGAATAATTAATCGACATAAACTGTCTTCCTAATATAAATTTTCCTTTGCAGTCCATCGATTGAATCTCCAAAACAGTCAACTGAATTCAGTGTTTTCTAGTTATAAAATCTTAGGATCGAATCAGCTGACTAAACCTAGCATTTCAGTCGACTGAACTTAGAAAAATATGTTTTTTAACAAAGTACCAGTCGACTGCCTATGAATATTCAGTCGAATGATACTGGGTACTCGACCTTTAACCCTCTTTCAGCCTCTACTTATTTACCTTTTACCTTTACCAAACTCATTTTGACCTTCAATCTTTTCAACTTCACCAATTAAACTCTTTTCAACTTCAAAATTCACCTGCAGTTTTCATCGACTTTCTCCTAAATTTGTCCAATTCTTATCATTTCAAACTCCCACTTCATCACCAAAACCCTAGCTATTCAAATGGATCCTAAAAGACCTCGACATTCTCAATCTGTAGCAACTTCTTCGGATTCACAAATAAGAGCATGGCTTCACAATGGCAAGGCAGTGCAACGCTTTGAAAAGATGCAAAACTCAAGAATTTTCAAAGGATCTTTCATAAAATTCCCTGATTTTTCCTCTTATGCTACTCAAGACTTAGTTCAGCGTAGCGGATTGGAGCACCTCATTGATTTTACGACAAATAATAACAAGATTAATCACCTTCTTGTTAAACTTTTCTACGCCAAATTAAATCTAGATCATCACATAATTGCTAATTCGGATGACTGCATTTGGACGATAGTATGCGGTATAAAGATTTTTTTTCCGCTATAGCAACTTGCATGGATTTTGCAATGTCCCGATGAGGGTGACGAGCTATTTGAGATTGCTATAAACATGGATACCCGTAGTCGAGTTATTCATTTGTTCCTCTCGAATGATTTAATGGAGTTAAAAGCTGTAGCACTAAGGCCAAAAGCTTGTATTATGCATAGAGTGCTTGCCCACACCATCAATCCATGCACTGGAAGCTATGAGAAAGCCTGTTGGTGTGATTTCCAGTCCTTATATGCTATTTGGGGAAATAGATGAGTAAACTGGGCAAAGGTCATTCTAGATGAATTTCAAACTTTTAACCGAGAACGAATGAGGATGATCTACTTTGATGCTTACATCATGCACATTCTCAAACGTTTTGATGTTCCTTTTGTTGATTCTGATTGTTCAAACATAGGTTCCTTGAATTCTAAAACCTTAGTCCCATGAACCTATCAAAGCAATATCTTGACCACACTATAATTACTTATGAACATTGGTTTGAAAACCAAGCCGTAGGTCAAGCTCAACCTTCCTCCCAACAAGCTCATCAACAAACTCCATACATGCAAGCCTCTTCTTCATCCCAACCTCCTCGATCTACTCGAGAAATATATGTGACTCAAGATAGACCCTCAAGCTCGGTCTCATGAAGCCGTGACTATAATTGCTCGTAATCAAAGACTTCTCGATAATCGTCTATCTGGAGTAGAATCAATTGTCACTAAAGTTGATAAAAATATTTCGAAAGTCAATAAGAAGCTTAATTATTTTAAGTCCTTCCTCAACAATATCTATGTAACGACCCGTAAATTTTCGATAATTAAAATAGCTAATTTAATAAGATTTCATGATTTAATGTTAGAAAAAAATTTGTAATTCGTTTGGAATAATAATAACTGGAATGAATTGCAACAATAATTATCCAAATAATTATTTATAGATTGAATGGAGTTCCAATCTAGTTGAATTAACTCAAATGTTATAACTTGGTTATAAGGGAATATATGGAAAAACAAATGTAAATAAGAGAATAAGAATTGTGAATTATTTAAGTAGAAATACAAATTTTAATAGATTGGTTTCGAAGATTTGAATAGTAATAAGTATTGAAAAATAAATGCTACTTAGTGAATGCCTTTGCAATCAATAGTTGGATAAGATAATAAATGTTGAATTCGTTGGGTATAATGGAGTAATTGATTGATAAGTAAAATCTATTTAAAATCAAATAATTGAATATTGAACAGGTAAATTGTTTAAAGTAAATATGTAAAACTTATTGAATAATTGAATAACTGTAAAATGGAAATAGTGTCCTAAGATGTGAATTGGTTTTAGAAGTTGAATCTTATAAGTTCAATTTCAAATATTTCAGAGGATAATGAATTATTGGATAATCAAAATTGTTTAAATTTAATATTTGGAATTTATTGAATAATTGAATAACGGGTTTAATATGATTAAAAATTATTTGTAAAATTTTAGTTTATCATATTAAAGTTATAATGATGTTGTAGAACTTTTAAAATCGAATTAAAAGTCAAACTGTGAAAATTGAATATTTTAATATCTAATTGACGAGTTAAAATAGCCATTTTTTAAACAGTCTCGGATTTCGACGAAACCTATTTCATCTGATCCATAATGTTAAATTATTGTATGATTTCAAATTTCATGTCAATCGGATTTACCGTTTGTCCGGGGCAAGCCAAAACACATAGAAATTAGTTGAATCGGTTTAATTTAATTTTGATCGTTTATTGCCGTAACTCGCACATATGATCGAATTAGTTTTCGAAACACGTTCCATTGTGTTCGGAACGCGGGGTAAACCCTAGAAACGCCGGTCACCGTGTGAGATTTGGAGTTCGAAAAATCGAGTGAATAGTGATTTTCGATAGAAATTTTATAAAAGGACCCTCCATCATCCATTTGCACTCTCTCTCCCAGAAACCCTAGCCGGACGCCACATTTGTTTTGAACGACCCGGAAATCGCCTCCTTCTCTCTCAATTTTCTTCCAATCCGTAAAGCGATTCAACAAATCTTCAACTACAATATTCTAGATCACAACGAGATCTTGTGATCCAACGGCAGTGATCGAATTTGAGTGCGTGGATCGTCGACGATTTGCAATTGAACGCCTCGCGTTCGTACATGAATTTCATCGTGGAGATAAGGCCGAGCTTCACCATTTTGCGTGCATGGGTAACTCTCGTCGAGAGCATCGGGGTGGAGGTCGTCGATCGTCCTCCGGCGATGTGGTGGAGGAGCGTCGTTCAAAGTTTCGAACGTGATGGATGGGTTCGCGTGCATCATTGGCCTGGGGAGAAGAAGTAGTAGGCGGCTGAGATTTGAGGGTTAGCAGTGGACGGCTGAGATTGATTCTGGGTATAAATTTAGAAAAGAAATTGGTAAATTATATTAATTTAGATTGTGTAAACTTTAAAATAGTGTATCTCTTTCATACGAGATTGAAAATTTACGAAACGAATTGCGACGGGTTTGTTTTGTCGAATACTACGCAATGGAGCTGGATTGGAGTCGTTTGGAGCTAGTGGAAATTTCGAAAACGCTCGTTTAATTTTATTCGAAATAAAACGCTGGAACTACATTGAAATCAAGGTGAGTGTTTTATAACGCTCACAACGTACTGAATATCTTTATGGTAGTTAAGTTTAATATTATGAAGTGATATGAATTTTATTTGTCGTTGTTTGATAAAATTTAATTGTCATATAGATTGTCATTTGAATTAACCGTTGAAAATTAAATTGACAGTTAAATTGAAATTAAAATTGAATTGCGATTAAATTACCTGACACTGATAACTATGAAATTGCCATGAATTGTATTGTCTATTGGATGATGTATTTCGATGGATGTTATTGGTTGATATTTAAATGTTTAGATGTTTATTTGCTTATATATATACTGTAATGCATACATATGACACTGTGATTTGGTTTAAGTGATATATATTCATCCCTGACATTTAATTGAAATAATTAATCACTTGGCCATAGGATAGAAAATTATATACGGACACCGGATTGGCTAAATTAATAATTTTTAAAATCGTGGATTTGAAATTCATTTAAATATTTTGATTTAAAAGTTATAAATAAAATCAATTTATAGAAATCGAATTTATTGCAAATTTGAGTTGGAATGTTGAAATAAATTTTGGTTAAAGGAAATGGTTAAATAATTTAAGTTGAGACTTTGAGATTAAAAATTAGGATATGATTGAATTTCGAAAATTTATTTGTTTAAAAGATTGAACATTATTTCGAGCTTTGAGTATTACTAAGTAAAGGTGATATAAAAATGATATTTTGAAATTGAGCTTGGAATTGAATCTTATTTGAAATTTGGATTTAAATTTGAATATTGAAGGATAATTTTGTTAAGTGTTATAAATTGATATTTTTGAAAAATCAAGCTCTAAATCGATATAAATTGAAATTGAATTAATTGAAGGTGAATGTAGAATTGAATTGATTTGAAGTCAAAGTTGACATTGATTTGATTTGAAATCGACATTGAATCGGTAGAATGGAAATTGAAATTGATTTGAATTGAGAAGTTATAATTAAAATGGTTTGGTTTGAAGTTGTTTCATTTTGTATTCCAAATTACTTTGTTATATAAACCATCTTTAAATACTTAAACTATTTTAACCTATATTAACTATATTAAATTATTTTAACCCATCTTAAACCATGTTAACTTATTTTAATCTATTTTAAATCTACTTAACTCAATTTAAATTATTTTAAACTAATTTATCTATTTTAAATCCATTTTAAGATTTTAAGTATTTTTAACTATTTTAATTATTTAAACTACTTTTAAACTACTCAAAACTATTTTCTAAAATTTCAAGCTGGTTAATAAGGTGGAATGTTTATGTTTAAATCTTGAATTTAAATACGAATTGGGTTAAATGAAGTTTCAACTTAAATTGAAATTCGAAGTGAATTTGAAATCGAAATGAGATATCGAGGCGAAAAATGATTTTTGAAACGAAATCTTACATTTTGAATAGCTATGATGATATTTGAAATGGATTTGATTTTTTGAAACGAATATGATATTTTGATATCAATTATGAATTGATTTGAAATGTAAAAGAGCCACCGGTGTAATAATACGTAGTTATTAAAGAGACCGGGATCGGATATGGACATACTCTCTGTCGATACCGAAAACCACTTTAATAACTATTATACGCGGAGTGTTGATCCAGAATGAAGTGGATGGTTTGGTGAACGCGTTGATTGAAGAAAGAGAACGATATTGGATGACCCCTGACATAACTAAAATAGGAGCCGCGCCGAGCTATTGAGGTTCGCCATCTCTAGCGGACACACTTCTTCGATACCATATCTATTACTTTTTTGATTCGATTTGGGTGCACCCCTCGATTTGGGAGTGTTGTTTCGCGGTGTTGAGGTAACTGATGGCTATGCTCAACATCAGTCTGGATCACGCAACTACTAGTATCCTAGTTGGTATCGCCTCATGTACCTTGTCATACTGATTATCCTATTCGCGACCACTACGTTTTGTTTTGTGTTATACCTATGGGCTACCCTCTGATAACCACCAGTTTACGGTGGGGTTTACAGTGCTGTATAGACTATGGCATTATAAAAATGTGTTAAGGGGAATTATGGTAACGCCTTAACGCTATTTTAATATTTTTACTTTACTGTAGACATATTATAATAGCGTATTGTACTACATAGTAGATAGTTTAACGGATCCTTGAGAGATGGAAAATCCCGTAACATCTCTTGAGTTACTACACGCACGTTGATACTGGATATGAGATGTAAAACCCCATAAACATCTCTGACACCGTTACACTCATATTTATTTATGATTGATTTAACTTACATGAGGATATTTTAGTCCTGACTCGAGTGTTTTGTCTTTTCATTACGGTCAGGTCAGACCTGAGTTTTCCAGCTTATTGAAGATCTATTCTGAAGGACGAAGACGAAGATTTGGTATGCTATTACTCTTATTATCTTTGCATCATGTTGTCTGCTACATTATTTTATTTGTTCTGTTGTATATGTATAACTCTGATAAATGTTGTATAAATAATGATCAAAGTATTGTAAACAACTTCATGAACTGTTTATTTGACTATTATATTTTACCGTTCCGCTGCAAGATTCTGTGTTGTTTCTTTTCCTTTGTTTCCCTTTCCTTTCTTTTCTTTTTAACCCCAATAACCATCTGCCCTTTTGAATGGTTTGGAATCGGCATGTGTATTTGATCGTCGGTTTTAACTGTCCAAAAAGGTGGGTCGTTACAATCTAGGATGCTATCACGTGCTCCCAACAATCTTCTACTTCTGCCCATATCCCAACATCTCAAGGAAAACGACCGATAGAACAGAAACTCTATGTTGTTGGTGTATATCAAATGAGGAGCAGGAGGAAGCAGCTGAAGAGGTATGTGATGAATCGGATGATGAAGAAACCGAAGGTGACGAACAAAGTTCAAATGGCGAAAGTCAAGGTGATGAATAAGCTTTTTTATCTCTTTCTACGTTGTTGTTAGTCTTTGTTTTTAAGTTCTTGCGCTATTGTGTAATTGTCTAAAACTCTATGTTTTCTATATGTATATCATGTTGTTTTATTATTCTCAGGGGGTATGACTATTCTGTTTCTATGTTCTGTGCTAAGTTTCAGTTTCATATGTATGTGTGTTCCTGTACAATATTACTCGTAGTTTCACTACTCTACACCTTGAGTACTCTCCTTTTTGTCGATGACAAATGGGAAGAAAAACATATATTATTGTTTACGGGAAATATAGCATAGATTTAGGGGGAGAATACAATATTAGTCATAAGCATATCACTCAAGGGGAGAAATATTTTAACAAAATCATGTCAAAGATTCACTCGTAGTAAATAGAGTTATCATTATAAAAAAGGGGAGAATGTTGGATCATAAGGTTTTGATTGCTGACAAAAGGCGAATGATCTTCATAAATCTTCGACTATGGCAAATTCGAGCTCATCAACTCAAATATGGTTCGTATTGATTGAGTCATTAAGTAATTAGTCTAGTATAGAATTTTGTTAAAATCAATCCTCAAAGCTCATCACTCATTAATTCTTTTTACGAAACTTGCATATTGTTTATAAAACTTTCATATGTACTCAAAGTTTTTATGTGCACTGAAAAACAGTATTCAGTCGACTGAATACTATATATCAGTCCACTGATACTGCTTGTAGATTTTTTTAATATTGCAGTCAGTCGATTGACAATGTACATGTTTTTGTGCTTGTTTGAAATCAGTCAACTGCCCAAGCAAGTTCAAAAGACTGAATATTTAACTATCATTTTTCTCCAAAAGACACTTCTTTTGATCAAAAGGTCTCTTCTTCCTAGAAGGTCACAACTTTTAGATTCAAATAGACGTCGATTTCCAGAAGTTATATCTCATCACACACTATGTATACACTCAAGATTTATAGATCCAGTCACTTAATTCTCTATTCTCTTTCGATCTAAAGCACTTAGCGTTCTTGAGTTCAATATATACAAGCTCTCATACAATCATTGCTTACATAATCATTTCCATTGTAACATCCCGCCATTTTTGGACCATTCAAATCGACAATAAAACCACACATGTCAGACTTGAATCAAAAGAACATATTGTTAATAAAATTTAGGGCAAATAAAATCAATCACTGAATCACATACACAGAATATCAGAATAACTTCACAGCGGAATAAATAAAGCTCCTAGATACAAAGTCTCAAAACTAATACATAATACCAAGTCTGGAAACAAATACACTTGGAAAGTTAGATACATAAGTTCTCTACTACAAAAGCAAAAGCTAAGTGGAAATAACTGGAATAACATATCAAGTAGACTGCTAAATCTCTAACGGATCTTTAGCTCCTAAAGAGGATGAAACCGAAGCTGTGAAACTCAGGCTGACCCGAGCATAAAGCAAAACACAGAACACTCAAGTCAGGACATACATACTTATAAAATGTAAATCAACTCAAGTGAACTACAAAATAATTGCATCAGTAACTTAAAGGATGCTTGGGACCGCCCATCCTTCAAGGATCCGTTAAATTATCTATTATGTAGTAATATTTAAAGTATACTATTTAAAAATAGTGTTAAGGTTTTACATTTTCCACCTTAACACATTTTAGTTATGTCAATAGTCTATACAGTACTGTAACTCACCATAAACTGGAGCCGGCAGAGGATACCCCATAGGTACGACATAAAACAAACTTATAGAAGATGCACTTAGGTAGGTGACATGGTACAACTAGAAAATGCCAGGGTAGATATTCCAATTCACTTCCGAACTGTTGGTAAGCATAGCCGCAACTACCGCACAACTCAATCCACACTTCTGAATCAAAGGTGCACACCAAATCAATCACAAAGTAATAAAATGGCTAACGATGAAGTGTGTCCGATCGGAGGAGCTACCTTACTTGGCCCGTCGATTGCTCCTATTTTATCCACCTTATGCTAACTCATGGGAGTTAGGTCCACGTAAATATACCTTTAGGATCGTCCCCGCCATCCAACTTCATTCTGGCATCTTCACTACGTACACAATTATTAAAGTGGTTTTCGGTATCGACAAAGAGTATGCGTATATCCGATCTCGGTCTCTTTAACAATTGATCGTTATTATAACCCGTGGCTGTATAAATTTTAAATGGTTTATATTTCAAATCAAACTTATTCCTTTCAAAATCATATAAATTCCATATCATTGTTCTTTTTAACATAATATTCCTTTTTCCGAAGTCGTAAAACTTCCAAATTCATTTAATTATAACCCATTGAAGCTTAAAAGTTTAGAGGTCATAACACTTTAAAAATGCAACCTTTAACCATAACATGTAACCTTTTATAAAATTGTAGCATTTAGAACATGTCATGTTCAAGAAAACGCAGCAGAACAGAAGTGCTACTGTAAGGATTCACAGCAGTGCATAACTGTTACGGTAAGAATTCGCAGTGGTGCAGAAACGCTACTGTAAAAATACGCAGAAGTACAGAGCTATTACTGTAAGAATATGCAGCTGTGCAGAATTGTTACAGTAAGTAAATCGCGGCTGTTTTGAATTGTTATCGTAAGAAGTCGCAGCAGTTTTGAATCGTTACTGTAATACTTCCTACTACCATAGTTTATGCAATCAAATAGTATAGATATTTAGAGTTTTTATCATAGTCTTTCTATCATTCCTATTATATTACTCAAATTTTTAGCTAATTGTACATTAACTTACACTTTATTTTCTTTTCAGTAAGTATCATTTATCGTTTTTATTAATCAAATTATACCATTTACATTGGTTAAAACTTACATGTCAAATGTACGTTTTAACTTACATTTTTTTTTTCACAAAACCATTTATTATTTTAATCACTATTACATGAATAAAAACTTACAATCTATAGGTTAGAATAAAATACCATTATTAAGTCAAATCGGATTAATAAATTTCAATTAACCTTCATACTGTAAATTATATTCTAAAATTTACATTTTCAATTTTCATTCCTTATAAGAATCTTAACCCATATAAACAAATTTACAGATATTATTACATTAAATTTTAGTTGAGATTCATATATAAAATCCAAAATACTTAATAATTTTTAGAAAAATCATTTTAAATCAACCACGTAGTCTGTATAAAATTCTCTATCCTAGGGTCAAGTTAATATGGACATATATCATTTCAATCCGCAATTTATTAAATTTTTGGGTTTTATATCATTTCAAACCCGCGATCCCAAATCATATAAAATTGCTCAGCCCTATTATTTCAGCCCATAACAATTTTCCTTAATCTAAAGATCGTTCGGGTATGTATCATTTCAACCCATAGTGAAGGAACTTGCAGTGTGAGAATATTAAGTGACATAGCAATATTCAACATATCATGGCATATGATCAAAATAGGTATAATATGATATGAAATAACATAATTAAGTCATATGAATAACATAATGTAAACATATGAAATAACATGATATAAACATATGATATAACACGAAATAAACATATGAAATAACATGAAATAAACATATGAAATAACACGAAATAAACATATGAAATAACACGAAATAAACATATGAAATAACATGATATAATCATAGGTGAAATGTCAAACTTGCATATACATATCCTCACAATTCAATTATCACCTATTCACCGAAATTATAATTATGTTGTCAAGAGTGATTACTCACTTTCCTTTGGTTAGAAAAGTGATTCAAAGCACAACACAACAATCGAAAAATTATGGAAAAGCTTGAGTGAGAGGAGAACCCAAATCCGATGCTTGGAAAAATAAATAAATTCCATACGTAAACAAATAATTAATATAAAAAAATAAAATAGAAAAAATATATATATTTGTAAACATGTGAAGAGGGCTTGACTAGGGTGTGCATAGGCTCGGTCATGGGCTAGTTTTGTTTGGGTTTGGGTTCAGCCATAGGGGTTTGGGCTAGGTTAGGATTCGACCATAGTGTTTTGACTAGGTGAGTCTAGGGTTTTGGTGAAGGGGGTTCGGCCTAAGGTTAGGGGTTTGATTGTAGAGGGCTTGACCTATGGATTAGGTGATGGAGGAGGTGGTCACAGCCAAGGCAAGGCAAGGGGAAGGGTTGAGGAAGTTCAGCCATGGTGGTTTTGGTTGGGGGAAAGGAGGTAGAAGTTGAAAATTGTGAAGAAGAATGAGGGAAAAGGAAAGAGGAGAAGTGGTTTTGGTTGGAGTTTGGTGATGGGAAGGTGATGGAATAGGCATGGCCGAAATTTCAAGGGAAGGAGGAGGAAAATTTTAAAGGAGAAAAGGGATAAGGTCTAGGGATTTGAGGAGGAAGATGAAGGAGAAGATGACTTACATTTTTCTATGGAGGCAGAAATAAATGGATGTGAAGGCTAATCAAAACCCTAGGATCTTATATAGGCTCAATCAACAGGTGGCTTCTCATCTACTAAAGGAGTTCCTAGCCCATTTGTACAAGCCCACAATCCAAATCTAATTAATATAAAAGTTAAGGGAAAATAACCGCATGTAATGCGCCAAAAGTTGCATAATTTTAGAAGTAGAAATCAAAATTTAACAAAACGAAAAACAGAGAAAATGTTAGAATTATATACATCTTCATAAAAAAAGTAAAAGTTAAAAATTCAAGCTTTAAAATTTTCACAGAAAGTCAAACTTTGACCAAAGTTGACCAAAGTTTGAAATTTAAGAAAGGTCTTTATTTTATTAAATTTGGAAAAATATTTCACATCAAAACTCAAAATTATACATTAAATTTGCAATTTATAAATTTTAGTATAATTATATTCAACATTTCAATGAATTTTCATTCAAAATATTTCAGAAATTTTACAGGTTGTTACATCCATACTCTTCAAGCAATATTTTACTTTCTATTCTTCATACACACACAAATATACACATCTACTTTGAGGATAAGATTGTAGGAAGGGTGTACTACAAGTGACAAATCAGTGTTATTTAGAACACACAAAGTCAAGTTAAGATCATGTTTGTAAGAAAGTCCTATTCGGTTGCTCAGACGGTCAAAGTCCTATTCTATTGCTCAAGAGGTCAAAGTCCTATTCGGCTGCTTAGGCAGTAAAAGTCATGTTCGGTTGCTCAGGCGATGTCATACATGTTCCTTCGTGTTAAGTGAGGGTTCCTGGCTATAACTCCAGAAGGAGTCTAGGACTGGACGTAGAACAGGAGTTCAAACAAGTATAATATTCTCTGATGTCATTTTTCTTTACTGCTATTATTGTTTTCGCACTAGTTATTTATTATATTCCATATTACACGATCCTTCAATATAGTAACTTTTACAGTTTGGTATATCAAAACTTATGTGCTTTTTTTACAATGCTTTCGCATAAGTAGTACAAGACACATTGCCTTCTGCCTGGGCCCTTCAGTGTAGTACTAGACACTTGTATTTGTAATTACTACTCCGACTCCGACTCCTCCCCTGGAATATGAATCCATCCGCAGTGGGAAGTGGGCAGTGGTTAATCCTTTAAAATCAGTGTGCATCTCAATCACTTTGGCTTGCTGCTTGTTGAAGTGATTGGAATGTAGGCTATAGGTCATAGAAATGGAATCCCCATATTATTATGATTGGAGTTCCTGGATTCTGGTATTGGATTCCATGCTATGACGTAAATCGCCATCTAGATCAACAAACCCATGTATCTATGTCCACCCTTTAGCTATTGATTGACATGGTAGTGCGAAGGACAACAGGCAGATGCCGTTAGATATGATTCCATGTGTTATCGATTACTGAGTCCATCTATCAAGTAGTTTTCGGATGGTCTCACCACTCTCATTTTCAAGAATTTTATAGTAATTTATCTACTTCAAGAAACATGCATCAGATAATCGAGGGAGGCAAGCCATAGAGGATAGAGAAATAGAAAATGGAATAGGAGGTTTGCTGGAGATTTGAGGGAAGAGAGACAGAGGTTTGGGCCCTCCTTATAGCACAAAAAACATTGGTGAAATTGCTTAACCACACCTAATAGGATCATGGAACAACTCAGTGACTAATTTCTTCCATGAATTGGAATCAGCGAATTTGATCTATGTTAAACTTACCTTTGAGTAGCGGCTATATTGCATAATGCTTGTACAGCCAAGTAGTCACACCTCAATTGTTTGTTGAAATGTTGACATAATTTGCAGATAAAAAGGAATGTAAAACAATTGAACTGTAAAAATAAAGGACATGAAGATATTTTACATGGTTCATATTATTTTTAATCCTAATGCAATGGGATAATCCACTGTATATTTTCTGTTTTTGTACAAAATTGATAATAATGGCCCCAAAGATGTACAATATATGATTTTCTTTATTCGTGGAAGAATAAACGGCTCAAAGAAGATTATGAAAGAAGAGGAAAATCACAAAAAGAATATCCCCCAAAGGGAAATATCCTCTTCTTCATCCTCTAGCCTTTCTTTTTTAGTATGAAAAGTGCATCTCTGGTTGTTGCAATTTCCTTTCATCTTCTCTCTTCAATCACCCCTTCCAATTTTGTCACTTGTCATCTATCTATGATGCATATTTGTTGTGCCTAGATTATTGATGGATTTTTGGCAGAAAATCGTGACATTGGCAGGATCTTGGAAATTCAAAGCGGGATGCCTAAAAAATTAGGCAGGAAGTCAAAGTTTTTATAGGTCGATCCTGAAACGACCCTGAATCGGCCTTCGAAAATCGGCACCGAATACGAAACTCGTATTCAAATGCCGCAGATCCAAACGTCGAATCTGGTTCGCCGGAGCTTATAACACATTAAGTACAACACAGCGGAAGAAAAGGAATATATCAATATACAACATTGGATACAATATCCGATACAACAGAATGATACAATGAATATACATCAGAAATATGATACAAGACAATAGGAGCGAAAAAGAAAAAAATAACACTAGCAGCGGAACACAAACTCCAATGTAGTCTTCAAAGAAAGAACTTTAGTATCGGTAATCTCCATCTCCAAAGCAACAATCCAGAAATAGCTCGAACTCCCAATAACGATGCACAAAGATAAGCAAGTGCAGTTCAGACCCAAAGACTGAACTAGCTCCAGTTAATCTACTAAACCTGACTATCTGGAAAAAAACTAACTCTAGACTGCCCGTGTGGGAAAATAGTGGGAACCCAGAGTTTAGGAAAGGAACAATAAACTCCAGGTCAGTCGTGAGACTGGTGCGAGCAAACAAAAGCATTAGGTCTTTAAAACAAACAAAAGAATTTAAATTTGAAATTCGCAATGCTTTTTGGAAAATGAAACTACCATAAGGCCTCCCGCCACACACACAATGCAAAGACTTGGAGGAGATTTCTCCTTATGATAGTCAAATATGCTTAATACGAGAATTTTTTTGATATTATTACTAGTGCATAGTGGAAAGTCTTTCGAAAGTATAATATAAATCCTAGCCAGCATAGGTACCATGATATTATGCCTGCTATAGCTGCCACCTGAGGTGACAGGTAATACAATTGCAATCGTAAAGGGCTCGTATTGTTTTGATTGGATTTCCAACAAATAGTCAGGCTAAGGAACTTCCTACTGTCCATGGGATCGCCTCTAGTGGGACGTCCCAAGAACCTAACCGGATCTCTGCCAACACAAGGCCGGGTTACCTCTGTAACTAGGTAACTACTACTCGAACATGCCATCCCCCGGTCCTTTGGGACTTTTATCCGAGGCGCTTCAAAACCACAAAGCAATCACAAAGTAATAGATCTACAGTATCCATATGAGTAAGTATCTGGGCTCCTACCATGATACCACCCTTTACCAGAAGGGAATGACACACCCTAAAGGGCGCGACCCTCATAACCTTGCCGCATCTTTCCTGTTTCAACATTTCCGGGATGTGAGGTCCTGATGCAGTCTCGTCCACAAAACTACGCTTTATACAAAATCCATGCTTTGATCACAAATGATCATCATCACACAGCAGCATTCAGCATGCCACACTACCAAATTGGGAATATACCACTGATAAATATCAACTACATAACCTTTGAGCTCGTACGTCTCAGAGAAGGATGTTAAGCTAAGAGAATAAATTCACCGCCACCAAGCAGAAATGTATTTGATAGAAATCAGTTTAATATCTCAAAGTGTAATGTCGGACATACAACCATACAAGTCTGTCCTAGGTTCGAACAGAACCGAAGGCACTTTCGAAGAAGCCCTTGCAAATCCGAATATCCACAATCCCGATCGGAATTCCGGTCACTTAGGGAAAACTCTATACCGGAGCAATTCAGTGCAGAGTCAATCGACATGTTATCCTATCGTTCTTGAAGAGACCCGGTCTTTAACACCGGTCTTCAAATGCAATCCATAACGTCGTATCACTATTCGGAATGGGTTATATAACACAAGGTCCTCTCCCGGCTAAATCGAATAACGAGCGCAATATTTAAAAATATATGGATATGGGATTTTAGCTAAGTCACAACTTTGAAAAATCCAAAACTTTTCTTTCAAATGGTTAAACAAATTACCATTGCCAAATCTTTAAACAAAAAGATTTATTTCATAAGGTTCACCCAGTTTCACAAAGATCTACTCACAGATTTCAAAACAATTTCTATTTCAATTTATATTAACTCAATTAAATCTTTAAATTAAAGATTTAACTTATAGCTTTCAAACCCGTTTCCAAAGTTTATTCATAACTTAGAAGTACATTTTTATTTTAGACTTGAATCCCTTTTAACACAAATTGGAAGTTCAATTCTTATGTGAAAGCTTTTATTATTTGAAAACTAAATAGTTTTCATTTCAGAAAAAATCCAATTATATCTATACAAGTTAAAATCTTAGGTTAAATTTCAAGTCCCAAAAACAATCACTTTTAAAATGGTTTAGAAACCCATATTAACCCATTTATATGTTGAATAACCCTTTTAAACCCTAGTTCCCAAATCATAGAATTCAATTTCAAATATTGAATTCAAATTTAAATCAAATTATTTAAATTTCAAAACTCAATCAAGTTATTCAAAATAACCTTTATTTTTTTAAATTCATTTTCAAAGCTTCAATTCTAATTCCAAAACTATTTTGGATTCAAAAATTAAATTTTAAGATTATTTCAAAATTTGTGACTTAACTCATTTCCATGTGCAATCCATATTTGTGTGTGTATAAGTGCGGTCCAGGGGTCTTGCACAATAGTGCACAACATCAATCATCACAGATCCAATCATATCGATAAGTGGTATAACCTATAACGCTTATCTTTATTCACAGATTCATAGATAAATAAATTATTAATCACAAAGATCTACCATTACAATTCGATGTGGGTTTCGGATAACCGACTGGAATCCGACTCCCTGTCGCATCGAAATTCAAATGTCGTTTTACGGGTCAAGGGTTTTTCATATTCATACAATAGTATATTCATCACAAATATAGCAACTTATCACCAAGCATCACATAGTATCACATCACATATCAAACATATCAATCCACCACAAACACAACAGAAATATGAATCCAGTGCACTACAATTGATAATAGTTAATCATTTCAATTAAGGTGAAGGTGATTTAAGTGATTTAACCACATAACTATTTTCATTGATTATTTTAAATCAACAATTAATTATTCTGAATGACAAATTAATTAAATTTTATCAACTTTATTAATTAATTATTCCTTAACTAATTAACCACAAATTATAGTTAATTAGCTTAATTTGTCTAATTAATAATCCTTAATTACCATAAATTAAACACTTAATTATTAATTAACCAATCTTTATCCACTTAGTTAATTACAATTATAAATTAATTAACCATTCTTAATTATCACTTAATCCCATTTAATAAATCATAAATTAATTAACCATTCCATTTTAAACTATTTAATTAATTTATTATTAAACCTTAATTACTTAATTAATCACTCTTGATTTTTATTAATAACCTAATTATAAATTAATAAAACTTCATTACCCATTATTTAACCATTAGTCACTTAATTAATTAATTATAAATTCGTAATTAAATTACTTGATTAGTTAACTACTAAAACTACTAATCATACATAAATTAACTTTAGGTAGTAAATCAAAATTCTTGATTACAAAATTATTAGACATTTAATCATTAATTTACCCATCTTTAATTATAGTTATAAATTAATCATTCTTAATTACTTTCCAAAACAATAAATTAATAATAATAATTATCTAACTTAATTAACGTTTTTAAAATCTTCCTTAACTTTGAAAATTTATTATTATTAATTTGAAAATTTTAGTGTTAATTATCTTTCAACACTCATCCGGAATTAATTACTTAGTTAAAATATTTACTGAATTTAAAAAAAATTGAAATATTAACTAAAAAAATTGGAACTTGCAATAAAGTCTTAACTTGGCATTGTCAAACATTAATCAAGTCGCCAATACCAAAAATAGTTTTAAGGAAAAATTTAACTCATCATTTTTTTTTGCTGCAGGTTTAGGTAACAAAACTCGAGCGAGATTCTTGCTTACTCGAGTAAACACTCGAGTTCCCCCTCCCTTTTACCCGAAGCCTTCTCTCCTTCGCGTACTTCTCCTTCCAATTTTTTTCTTTCCTTTTTATTACGTTTTAAACTTAATAAACTGGTCCAGACCCGCGCTCCAACTCGAAGCGGCGCAATGTCTTTCTCGAGTATCAACTGGAGTCGTTCACCCCTAACAGTTGCTGACATCATATCGAGATCGTGCACGTGCATAGATGGCCAGAGCCTCTCCGACCATCACCGATAGTCCCCGCAAATCGACGATGACCTTGTCATTCAACTTGACAACACAGTTCCATGCTTGCAACATCGAATCAAAATCAAGCCTCTCGTTCGAAAATCTGTAGCCAACCTTGATCGGAAATTCACTTCGTGCTGCCCATCCCGATGATCTGAAGCCTCACTACCACGTCCAAAGCCTTTCCACTTAACTACGAACCCAACCATCTCGGCGCGATCGAACTCGATGCATTGACGTTGCCGTAGTTCACGAATCCCGAACATAACAAAACTTAGGGTTAAATACAAAATCGCCCTAGCTCAACTTCCATAGTGAATTATAAATCCTTCTATTAATTTTTTGATTATCTTTGACCCCCAAACATGCTTCCTTTTTAATCACGAGATTTATTATTACTTCGATTACCAGAAATTTACGAATTAACATTTCTTGTTCGACTTATGATTACTTGCTTATAAACGAATTAAAAATCTGGATTCTTTCTTTCAAATTCATGATTTAAGGAGGCGAATATGATTATGTAATCAAAACTCATACTCAAATCAACTAAAATTTTAACAAAATTTCGATTCAACTGTGCTTTTAAGGTTTTCTAGTGAACTATTTCTTTTAATACTTAAATATATTTTAGAATAGAGATCCTATCAATCTTAACTTGTTTCATTTAAACCTCAAAGTTTATAAATGATCAAAGAGTGAGTCCTTTTGATTTTTTTTTCTTTTTGAAACCTGT
Source organism: Allium cepa (assembly GCA_030765085.1). Classification (NCBI taxonomy): domain Eukaryota; kingdom Viridiplantae; phylum Streptophyta; class Magnoliopsida; order Asparagales; family Amaryllidaceae; genus Allium; species Allium cepa. Next base: position 584,467,370 of record CM060940.1, read on the forward strand.
AACAGAGACAATGTCTGTTCTCAGACATGCTTAGGTATAGTCACATATATACATACATATTCATTCACATGCATAATTTTTTCAATGGCAAATCAATCTCTAGACTCACAAGCAACAACAGAAAAAAAGAAAAGTTTACTTTAGGGGTTTGCTCACATGGAAATTCCAGAAAGACAGAGGAGTGTATGGCAGTTTCAAAGAATGAAAGCCTGAATCTTTCTTCCTTTTTTATCTTCTTTAGATCTTAGAGTTTCGATTTGTAAATTGTAAATACAGTTTTTCATTTACTCTTTGTTGTTCTTAATTCATTCCATACAAAAGAAAAAAAAAATTACTTACAGGTTTGAATGCATATACAGAGAACCCTTTTCATTTTCATTTCTAGGATTGAAACTAGAGCTTGATTTCTTTTTCTTTGAACTGGATTTTTTTGTTTCCCTGCAACTGATTAATCTTACTGATTAATTCCTTATTTTACCACTGATTTACAACTTAAATTCGAAGTTTAAAGAAAATTTACTTGCCTTTACTTCATTACAGAGAAAACTGCTCACTAGAAAAGCTGAAGCTCCACTTTTTTTTTCTTTTCCTTTTTATAAAACAAATCTGCGAATTTGTTTTATGTTAAAACTTGATCTTGAAATCATAATTTATTAAACAATAAAGTTAAAATTTACCTGAGAGTAACCTATAGCTTGATGTTGAAGAAGTTTTCTCAGATTTTTGGTTTGCTTACAGGTTTTTTATCTTATTTTTTCTTTCCATCTTTTTTTGCTTTCTTGGGTGTTGAAGTTTTAAAAAGCTAAATCTTTGATTACTGATTTTTTCAGATTGCTGAGAGTTATTATAATTACATATGGGGAAGTGAAGAGTTTCTTGTAATTTTTAATTTCATTATTTTATTTAATTAAATATACTTGATGCCATTTGTAAAGAGATATCATAACTCTAGATTTTTTTAATCACCATACTCCAAACCCATGTGCATGTATAATTCTTTACTTCCTTATGTATATGTTTGCATTTAAATTTTTAAAGACAAAAGAATGTTTACAATTTCTTTATATCATATTTATTTATAAATGAATATACCTTTTATTCATTAGCATATACATTTATACAATGTAAAAAAAGAGGATTACTTTAACCAATATTTTACTACATACATTATTCCTTAACATTTTTAAATGCCATTAATTTTTTTAAAACATTTATTTTAAATGTAGATTCAAACTTCAATTTTTTTTAAAACTTGAAATATTGACATTCATGTCCATTCATACATTCACACTTTATCCTAAGTAATTTAAATTAAATTTCAAATATGCATTCAATTTTTTTACTCATATATGCAAAGTACATAAGATTTAAATTTAAATGACATTTTAAAACATTCTTTATTTCAATATTTTCAACTCAAAATAAAATTGGAACTAAACTTATATAAAATCTTCACTTATTTATTTGTTTGAGATTTTTGTTCCAATTTTTCTTCAAATTCAACTCCAACAGTTTTTTAAATGTATTATTAATTTTAGTTGATAAATTTTTGGGATATTACTTTATTTATTTATTTATCAGATATTAAATATCCAATTTCAAATCCATAGTTAAATTTTAAAAATCAATGTCCAAATAAATAAATACCTTATTAAATTTGAAAAATTCAAATTAAATTTACAAACTTATCCAAAAAGTTACTTTAATTATTAATTTAAATTTAATTAAAAATCAGGATCGTTACAGATCCCCTCTCTTTCGAAACAACAAAATGTCTTTAGAGGAACAGTAGGGGACCACTTTGAAGCTTTTGTTGAAGCATACGTAGAAATGCAGTGATGAATATTGCTTGGCATTCAGACCGCTTTGCCCACCAATATCTTTACTACCTTGGTTTGACTTAATAATTTATCGGGTCATAATAGAGTAGCTTCATTCTATTTTGAGGATTGACTTGGCGTATGCTTAGAATGCGTCTGAGTCTATTCGTTAGTTGGTTTTCCCTCTGTACCATATGTCTTGGCTACTGATGAGGGAGATAGAACTTTTTACTTGTTGCCTGTCTGTAAACTTGGTTCTACGTTGAAGCATATTTCGAGTAGCCCTGTATATAGCCCCCTGGAGTGCTATTTTGGCTCCATGCGGGTCTGTTTAGGTATCCTTGGGTATGTGTTGGAGCAAGCCTATTCCTGTAGGAATCAAAGTGTGAGCTTTAGAAGTTTGATTCCCTTAGTACATCCGATTTTACTTTCTATGCCTCAGTTTACTTTATATGTTTGATTTTTGATATGGCTACTATGGCCCGCCTCCCTTTTCCTGATGCATGCAGTATTTGTCCTTTATTTTAGTTCGTCATAAGAACGATTCTAACAAATATTATAATTAAATTTAAATTATTTTAATTGGTTAGAATGTTATAAACCTTAAATTAAATATGCTAGATTCAAATTTAATATAGTAAACCTATAATTTGAATTATGGCTATTAATCTAAAAATATTTGCTTAGACATCTATTCTATCATCAAATTGCAAACCTTAAATAGCTACTCTAAATTGATGTGTACAAATTGGTTATATATTAAATTAGAGTTAATTAAACATTGCTAACAAAAAAATTAACCAGATAAATAATTGAATATTTAAAAGGTGCAAAATTCCCAATTCTTTTCACGAACGGTCGACCCTAGACCCCAGTGGTTGACCGTATGGTCGACCATAGAGGAACAATGGTCGACCGTTCCTGAAGAAAACTACACAATTTGAACCTCGACTTTAAGACCCAAGTTAAATAATAAAAATTATAAAATTTAGTAATAAATTATATAAATGTTGAATTGTTTTCTTGATCCTATTTTTAAGCTATATACACATATATGAGAGAATAAGGAAGCTGGTTCCTTATCAGCATCAACTAGGGCGATGTCTTTCACAAATATGGATATTGATCAGGGTGATGTATTTCACAAACATAGAGTTAATTAGGTTGATGCATTTAGAATAGGTTCAGGGGCATTCCGTAAGGGTAGGCACACAACATAGGTGAAAACACTACTTGAGTGAACCCGGTGCTAACGGGAGATCCATGTAGGCATGTTTTTTGGCACATCGTGGTATAGGTGAACGCCGACATAGCCTAATAACATGCTATATAGTAAATTAAGCCCAGTACTAATGGGAGTTCCTATGGGGACACTGGCGTAGTACGATAAGAAGCATTTTGCCACTATGATCGAGAGGTGAACATGGATGCATATGAAGGTTCACTACATGAGTTTGCATTATGGTGTTCTCCCTCTCCAAGAGTAGTTTTGGTAGTCGGTATAATGGGAAAGTAGTTCCAGCATTGGCTAATCGTTAGGTTGAGGATCGATTAGTAGTTTGATTCAGTGTTTGATAAAAATCCTTAGATATTGGAACTTAGGAATTCACGGATACTTGTTACACACCCTATATCACTTAGAGTACTTCTAAAGTTAGCTGGAGATGATCACTATATTAAACTTGTACTCATTCACCCGATTTTATGTCTGACCCATTCTTTTTCCATCTTTTTCCCTACCATAGGTGGACATGATAGGAGGTGACTAGCTCATTCTTGATACATAGAGTGTCGAGCTTAAATTTTGAGTCTGCATTTACCTTATTTTACCCACCATGTATTATTCTAGTTTTAAGTACATTTTGCTTCAAGTATTTGACTTTAAGAGTTTATTATGTAGTGTGACAATCCGCATTTTTTGATAATTAAAAATATTAAATTTAATAAGATTTTGGAATTTAACATTAGAAGAAATAAAAAGTTTATGACATATTTATGAGAAAAATAACTAGAATGTAATTTAATAATGTTGATTCAATTCAATTGATAAATTTTTTAATGCCATTGAAATAATTTTAAGTTTAAATTGGTTATATATTATAAATAAGGAAATAAATTAAATGTGGTATTTAACGGTGAAAGTGTATGTAATTAATTGAAATTGGTTAGTATAGAATAATTAATCAGTATATGAATTTATTAGCTTGGCTTGTAAACAATAAACATAGAAATGTGTTTGAAATTTTAAGTTGTAACAATTGTTTAATTACCATTTCACTATTTAATTCATTGAAACTAAATTGTAAATCAGTTGAAATTAATCTAATTAAACACTACAGTTAATGTGAATTAAGATGATAAATGTAGAATATTGATGTAATAAAATGTAAACAAATGTTAGGTATATCCATAAGGTGATGGTTGATTGAATGATAAGATGTAAATCAAATTAATGAATTTATTGGAATTTAAATCGTAATTAATGAATTTATTGCAATTACAATTGAACGCCGCAATTAATGCAATATTTATTATTAAATTTGACATGGAAATTTGTTTTAAAAGGTTTTTAAATTTCTAGGTAATTAAAAATGATGAAAATTGTTAATTATCAAATTTGAATTTAAAGATTGATTAAATTAATAAAGCTTTATTTAATTAACGCGAAAATAGCTATTTTGGCCACTATCTTGGATTTCGACGAAACCAGTTTCTTCAGAGCCATAATAGTGAATTATTGTAAGATTTCAAGTTTCGTAGTGACGGACTTGTCGTTTGACCGTGTGAGCTTGAAACGCGTAGAAATCAATTTAATGAATTTAATTAATTAAACTAATTTTAAAAGCTAACTTCTGTATACAATGGAATTAGGATTCGAAACTAGTTCCATCGCGTTTAGTATATGAAAAACATATATTTTGATATATTGGATGACCCATTTTCATTTCGGAAACGAAACGGGCTTTTCGGGTCGTTGTTATCATTTCGATCCAACCATGCCTATATATAGGCTGTTATAAACCCTAGTTGTTTCTCATTTCATTATTTCTATGCGTACATCTTCTTCCTTCTTCTCAAATGACATAACATCAATCCTAATTCCCAAATTCCAAAACATAATTTCAATTTCGAAAAGAGATGCGGATCTAGGCCGACTTCGGGTCGCGCTCCGGGTTCCGAAGGAAAAAACCCTGCAGCGACTTCGGGTCTCAGGTCCTGTTGGCAAAAACTCAGAGTAGGCACCAGGGATTTGAGGCGGCGGACCGAAGCAAAACTCGAAGTCGACTCCGGGCCAAAAACATTCAATCTTCTAACGTTAATAATTTTTTCATATAAGCACGGATTAACGCATGGTTTTCTCCATTGCAATCGTATCGAAATTCCAAATGACATGAAGCTGGTTTAGCTGCATTTGGAGACTGTTGGATTTTGGGCTTTATTTGGATTTTAAATCAACGGCAAATCAAAGGTGAGTGTTTTAACCCACTCACAACTACTAAATTATCTTATGTTAGTTAGATTAAATTTATGATGTGATTAGAAATTGATTGGTTGATGTTTGGTATATTTAAACCGTTATTCCAGTTAAATCCGACTATTATTGAATTTAATCGACATTTAACTTAATATTGAATTTTAAATTGCCAGTTAATATCTGTTATTGATAATCACTAAATTGTTGTTATTTATTGGTTGGTTTGAATGATGATTGTGATGGATGCTTAATTGTTAACATTGGATGACTGGATGTTATATTTATATATTATTATCACACTACAAGTTCCCTTAGTTATTGCAAGGAAAATCATTATGGGTTGAAATGATACATAACCGAACGATCTATAGATTAGGGAAAATCGTTATGGGTTGAAATGGTAGACTCGAGTGATTTTATGGATTTTGAATTTTAATTCGGGATTGCGGTTGAAATGATATATATCTGTAAATTTAAATTTATTACCGGTTGAAATGATATATATATCCACATCACTTAACCGTAGGGTAGACAATTATATACGGACAACAGATTGGTTAAATTAAATGATTTTTAAATCTTGAAATTTTTGAATTCGGTTAAATGATATTTGAAATGAAGTTTGACTTATATAAACTAAATTATTTTCAAAATCTAAGCTTTAAATGTTAAAATGGAATTTTTTTAAGGGAATTGTTAAAGGAATTTAAATTGAAATTTCAAATTTGAATTGTGAAATATAAATGAAATTTACCAAAATTGAGTTATTGAAATGTTTGAATAATTAAACTTTGAAATCTATGAATTTGAAGTGCTTTAAAACTGTAGTTCAAATATGAATTCGAAATCGATATAAATTGAAACAATTTTGGGAATTTTTATTGAAAGAAAATTCAGTTTTGTTGAAATCTGGATATGGTCCAGATTTGTTGAAATGGAAGAAATTGTTTAATTTGATATTAATTTCAAATTAATTAGTTTAATGTAAACTGTTTAAAGATGTATTATTTTAAGTTCAAATTTATTTAGATTTTAATACTATTTACTTTGTAAACCATTTCCAATAATTAAACTATTTTCTATTAAACTATCAAAACTATATTAAATCTATTTTTAAACTATTTTAATCTATTTTTAAACTATTTTAACCTATTTCCAAATTATTTTACTATTTTAATGTATATTTAAACTAATTTAATCTATTTTAAACTATTTTAAACCACTTAAACTATTTCAAAATATTTTAAACTATTTTAACTATTTAAAACTATTTTAATCTATTTTGAACTATTTTAAACCATTTAAACTACTTTAACTATTTAAACTAATTTAAACTATTTTTAAAACTATTTAAACTATTTATGACTATCTAAACTATTTTATAAATTTTAGATTGTGTAAAGCTGAAGATTTTATATTTAAATCCTTGATTTAAAAGCGAATATGGTTAAATGATGTTATAACCTAAGTTGGGATTTGAAATGATACTTTCTAGTGAAATGACATATATGAGTAAATATGATGAATTTGAAATGAGGATTTAACCTATATTGTCGATATGATTTCGAAAGTGAATATGATTTCGAAAGTGAATATGATTTTGAAAGTGAATATGATTTCGAAAATGATGTGGTTTTAATTGAATATGATATTTTGATATCAGTTATGAATCGGTTTTGGAAAAATAAAAGAACCATTCATTGTGAAGTAAGTGTTTGGTTGTTAAAGAGACCGAGAACGGATATTATTGTACTCTTTGCCAATACCGAAGACCACTTTAACAATTGTGTACGCGGTGAAGATTGCAGAATGAAGTAGGATGATTTGACGAACGATTCTGTATGAGGTATTAACATTGCCCTGACTCCCTTGAGTCAGATTGATGTCACTAAAACCGGAGTCACGTCGGTCCAAGTGAGGTCGCACCTCCAATCGAACATGCTTCTTCAATACCATATTTATTTCTTATGATTGATTTGGAGGCCACCCCTCGATTTGATTATGGGAGTGTGTTCCGAGGTAGGCTATAGTAGATGCTATGCGTTACCACCAATTCGGATCCACAAAACGATAGTATCCTACCGTAGGCATTGCCTCGCGTTCCTCGTCACTTGCATTATTGCGTGCATTACGAGTTTGGTTTGTGCCGTACCTATAGAGTGCCCTCTGATAGACCTACAGTTTACGGAGGAATTATGGTATTGTATAGACCACGAGAATATATAAAAATGTGTTAAGGGGGATATGGGTAACGCCTTAGTGCTATTTTAATACTGTACTGTAGATACTATTACAATAGCATATTGTACTATGCATGTAGATAGTTTAATGGATCCTTAGAAGATGGAATCCCAAACATCTCTTAAGTTATTGCATTTACGTTTGACACTGCATAGAAGATGTAAAACTCTGCAAACATCTCTGAAGCTGTTACACTCAAATTTATTTATTGTTGATTTAACTTATGTAAGATCTTTTAGTTCTGACTCAGATGTTTTGTCTTTTATTACGCTCGGGTCAGTCTGAGCTTTTCAGTGTACTAAAGACCATTTTATTTCTAGACGATGAAGATAGAGATTCGTCCACTATTTATTATATGTATTCCACTACATCATGTTGTTCCGCTGCATTATTTATTTATTTCTGTTGTATGTAACTCTGATTTGTACAAAGTGTAATCAAATGTTATTTGTAGAACAGCTTCATGAACTGTTTATTTGATTATTATATTCTTTCATTCCACTGTGAGATTTGTGTTTTGTTTTTCCTTTCTTTTCTCTTATTTTCTTGTTTACCCCATTAACAATCCTCCCTTTTGAATGGTTTGAGTTGACATGATTGGTTTATTTTCAATTTAAACCGTCCAAAAATGCGGGCCGTTACATTTGGTATCAGAACCAGGTTTAGCGATAACCTTAGCTTCGTGGGGTTTGACTCATAGAGATAGGGTAGTAATACCCCAGAATGAGTTGTTTGAGAATATATATATGAGAGAGCATATTTGTTAGTGTTATAAAAATGTTTTTATATTCTGTTAATTTGTTCTGCTAGTATTTATAAATTTTGGTTGGTACATAGGATTCTATGGTATCGAAAGGAATTTATAAACACCTAATAGCGCAGACTGACACAATATTGTTTTGAAATATAGGTAAATGAAATAATTTTACCTAGCATTATATTTGTATATAAAAGGATAAATTTTATGAATTTATATAATTGCATGAGATATATTTGTTTGTTAAGAAGTGAAATTATATAAATATTGGTTGTAAAATAAAATTTACAAATAAAGTAAACATAAATTGAAAATTTGAGAACTTAAGTTTCGGGGTTTTGAAATTTGTTTTCAAAAGATTTTTGGAATATAATAATAGCAATATTTGGAAGTATTTTCAGATATAAATATTTTCAATCTGATTTAAAATAAATGTTCTAAAAGGAATTTTAAAAGGAAATAAGTTCTGAACTCCCCTCTTTAGTCGCTGGAAAATAATTTCGGTGATGACGGCCGCATCATCAACTTTCATTTTCAAGTTTCAAAATGGAAAGGCCACTGTAGTAGTTTTACTACACATTTGTTTTGATAAACAAATCTTAATTTTTAATTCCTAAATATGATTTGATTTATAAAGGATAAAAATATAGATGTTATTTTCAAAAATGATTGCAAAATGAAATCCACAATTTAGTTCTTAAATTCCTGTTAAATTAATGATTTTAGTGTAGAAACAAAGTAAAATTTTAATAGTTGGAAACTTCTAAATGAAAATAAGAAATTAGATGCTAAGTTATTAATGAAATATATAAGAAATTGGAAATTTGTAATTTGTAAATCAAAAGATATGAAAATTTAGAAGATGTAATTATTGAATATTTTGTTAACTAAAATGAATAAGATAAACTTGTCTAACATTCAATTACATTCTTAAAACATATATATAACTTACCAGAAATAAAAGCTATAATGTTAAATAGGAATATGTAATAGAATATTATAAAAGTAAAACTTAAGTAATGAAAGTGTTCAAATAGAATTATTTCTATAAATAAGAATTTAGATGTACAATGAATGTAATAAACATAAGTTAATGTGTCGAAATGCTAATAATAAGTTTAAAAAATAAAAGGTGAACATTATCTAAGAAAATGTTTATAAACTTAAGAAATGATTGAAATGATTAATAAATAAGTTTATTTTGAATTGACCCTATAAAGGAATGGGTTTAATATTCAATGATACTATAGATGAAGGAATGAATATAAATTTAAAAGTCAAGAAACTTAAATGTGAGTTGATTCACTAATGAACATTAATCTTAACTGGAAATCAAGTTTTATAAGTAAATAATAACTGTTGATTAAATCTGCAAAGAATTTGTTTGATATTTTAAAATTGATCTATTGATGTTCTTAATAATTGAATGGAAAATAATTTATGTAAATAAATGAATGTAAATAAATAAAAGATGATTCTTTATGAATGAATGAGAACTAAAATAAGTAAAGAGTGAATAATGTGAGAGGAAACCAATAGAATAAACTTAAATAATATTTAAAATTCATTGTTGTTTGGGCTTATGGAATGTTTGGCAAAGGATACTTCTAAATGTTGAGGATGGATGAATAATCTATTAAGTTATTATCTAAGGCTGTTGAGCATAAGGTACACTCATTACTTTATTCATCCCCCTTGGACGATTTAAAGTTTCTGAACCGAAACAAACCATTAGTATTGGTTTATATAGATGTATAATTGATTCTTTTGTTGCGTGGAATGGTTGTACTATTTTGTTTGCCTATGTATTGTGATTTGCTTTTGTTATAAATTGAAAACAACTAAATATTTCTCTTGTACATAATTCTAACTCTTTTGGATTATATAAGTGAAGAACAGGTTTATGGAAGCTATAGCTTCTGGTCTGGTTTCATAAATAAAGCATTGTTTGCCCGACAAATAGGTATGTTTTCGGATTACGGTTTTATAGCGGCATTATATTGTTTTTCCATAGCTTGGGATATTTTATTTTAAAATATGATATATATGCTTATTATTAATATTATTATTTCTTTCGGACTTCTCCATACAAAGAAGACTCTGCCGGAATTTTTCGTGAAATTAAGACTTAGAAAGTTTGGGGAAAGTGAGAATGTTTTCAAACTTTTATTAACTTGAATGTAAAGGATTTAGTTATTATAAACGATATAATTTATTTAAAATAATTAATTATATAAAATTGACTGTTTATAGATTTATTACTTGAATAGAATATATTAGTTTCTTAATTCGTTCTCGTTCCTTTTCGATGATGAAAAGTTTTAAGTGGGGGAGAGTGTAACGACCCGCATTTTTGATAATTAAAAATATTAAATTTAATAAAATTTTAATTTAATATTGGAAGAAATAAAAAATTTGTGACATATTTATGAGAAAAATAACTAGAATGTAATTTAATAATGTTGATTATATTTAATTGATAACTATTTAAATGTAATTGAAATAAGTGTAAAGTAAAGTTGGTTATAAATTGTAAATAAGAAAATAAATTAAAGTGGTATTCAATAGTGAAGTGTATGTAATTAATTGAAATTGGTTAACTTAGAATAATTGATCAGTATGTGGATTTATTAGCTTGGTTTGTAAACAGTAAACATAGAAATATGTTTGAAATTGTAAGTTGTAACAATTGTTTAATTACCATTTCACTATTTAATTCGTTGAAACAAAATTGTAAATCAGTTGAAATTAATCTAATTAAATACTGCAGTTAATGTGAATTAAGATGAAACTGTAGAATATTGATGTAACAAAATGTAAACCAATGTTAGTTATATCCATAAGGTGATGGTCGATTGAATAATAAGATGTAAATCAAATTAAATGAATTTATTGGAATTTAAAATCGTAATTAATGAATTTATCGCAATTGCAATTTAGTGCTGCAATTAGTGTAATTTTTAATATTGAATTTGATATGGGAAATTTGTTTTAAAAGGATTCTAAATTTTTAGGTAATTAAAAATGATGAAAGTTGTTAATTATCAAATTTGAATTTAAAGGTTGATTAAATTGAATTAATAATAATTTATTTAATTAACGTGAAAATGGCCATTTTAGCCACTGTCTCAGATTCCGATGAAACTAGTTTCATCGGATCTATAATAGTGAATTATTGTAGGATTTCAAGTTTCATAGCGATCAGACTTGTCGTTTGGCCGTGCGAGCTTGAAAGGCATAGAAATCAATTTAATGAATTCAATTAAAGTAAGCTAATTTTAAAAGCTTACTTCTGTATACAATGGAATTAGGGTTCGAAACTAGTTCCACTGAGTTTAAAAATATCGAAAACCTATATTTCAATATATTGGATAACCATTTTCGTTTCGAGAACGAAACGGGTTTTTTGGGTCATTGTTATCATTTCGATCCAACCATGCCTATATAGGCTGTTATAAACCCTAGTTGTTTCTCATTTCATTATTTCTATATATACACCTTCTTCCTCCTTCTCAAATGATAGAACATCAATCCTAATTTCCAAATTCCAAAACATAATTTCAATTTCAAAAAAATGCGGATCTAAGGCGACTTCGGGTCGCGCTTCGATTTATAGAGGTGAAAACTCTACAGCGATTACGGATCAGGAACCAAATGACTTGGGTCTTGGATCGTTTTGGCAAAAACTTAGAGCAAGCACAGGGAATTTGAGGCGGCAGACCAAAACAAGAATCGAAGTCGACTCAGGGCCTAAATTTTCCAATCTTCTAATGCTAATAACTTTTGCATACGAGCTCGGACTCACGTACGGTTTTCTCCATTGCGATCATATCAAAATTCCAGGCAATATGAAACTAATATGGCTACATTTGGAGACAATTGAATTTTGGGCTTATTTGAATTTTAAATCGACGACAAATCAAAGGTGAGTGTTTTAACCAACTCACAACTACTAAATTATCTTATGTTAGTTAGATTAAATTTATGATGCGATTAGAAATTGATTGGTTGATGTTTGGTAAATTTAAATAGTTATTCCAGTTAAATTTGACTTTTGTTGAATTTAATCGCCACTTAATTTAATACTGAATTTTAAATTGCTAGTTAATACGTGTTATTGATAATCAGTCAATGGTTTTTATTTATCGGTTGGTTTGAATAATGATTGTGATGGGTGTTTAATTATTAATATTTGATAACTGGATGTTATATTTATATACTGTTATCACACTGCAAGTTGTCTTAGTTATTGCTAGGAAAATTATTATGGGTTGAAATGATACATACCCGAATGATCTATAGATTAGGGAAAATTGTTATGGGTTGAAATGGTAGACTCGAGCGATTTTATGGATTTTGAGTTTTCATTCGGGATTGTGGGTCGAAATGATATATACCCATAAATTTAAATTTTTTGTAGGTTTAAATCATATATATCCATATCACTTGACCATAGGGTAGAAAATTATATATGAACACGGGGTTGGTCAAATTAAATGATTATTAAGTCCTGAAATTTTTGAATTGAGTTAAATGATATTTTGAAATGAAGTTTGACTTATATAAACTATATTCTTTTCAAAATCTAAGCTTTAAATGTTAAAATGGAATTTTTTTAAGGGAATTGCTAAAGGAATTTAAATTGAAATTTCAAAGTTGAATTGTGAAATATAAATGAAATTTACCGAAATTGAGTTATTGAAATGTTTGAATATTTAAACTTTGAAATCTATGAGTTTGAAGTGCTTTGAAACTGTAGTTTAAACATGAATTCAAAATCGATATAAATCGAAATAATCTTGGGAATTTGTATTGAAAGAAAATTTTGTTTTCTTGAATTCTAGATACGATCCAGATTTGTTGCAATGGAAGAAATAGTTCAATTTGATATTAATTTCAAATTAATTATTTTAAATCAGATTTATTTAGATTTTCAAACTATTTACTTTATAAACCATTTCCAATAATCAAGCTATTTTCCAATACACTATTAAAACTATATAAATCTATTTTTAAACTAATTTAATCTCTTTTGAAATATTTAACTATTTTAATTTATTTTTAAACTATTTTAACTTGTTTGTAAATTATTTAACTATTTTAATCGGTATTAAAACTAATTTAATCTATTTTAAACTATATTAAACTATTTAAAATATTTCTATTGTACATAATTACTAACTCTTTGGATTATACAAGTGAAATACAAGTTTATGGAAGCAATAACTACTGCTTTTGGTTTCATAAATAAATTTGTTTGCCGAACAAATAAGTACGTTTTCGTATTACGGTTTTTGTAAAGATTTTTATTATTTTTCCCATGGTTTGGGATATTTTATTTTTGAAATATATATATGTGTGTATGTGTGTGTTGTAATTATGAATATTATTATTTTCCATACCTAGCTGCACAGGGAGACTCTGCCAAAATTTTTTGTGAATTTAGGACTTCGAAAATTTTGTGAAAGTGAAAATATTTTCAAACTTTTACCAAACTTGAATATGAAAGATTTAATTGTTTATAACTTGACATATTTTATTTAAAATACTTATTTATGTAAATAAATTGTTTATAAATTGAGTAATTTGAACAAATTTATATCAAGTTTTTTAATTCTTTTTTGTTCCTTTTCGAGGACGAAAAGTTTTGAGTGGGGGAGAGTGTAACGACCCATGTTTTTTATAATTAAAAATATTAAATTTAATAAGATTTTTGAAATTTAATATTGTGTGAAATTAAAAATTATGATTTATTAATGAGAAAAATAATTAGAATATAATTTAATAACGTTCCTTGGATGTTATTGACAACTATTTTATTGTAATTTCAATCAATTGAAATAATTGTAAAGTTAATTCGGTTAAATTTGTAAATAAGGAATAAAATAATTGTTGGAATTTATGCAATTGAAATATTATAATTAATAAGAGTTATGATGATAACTATAGAATATGAATATAATAAAATGTAAAATAATATTAATTATATTCATAAGGTAATAGTTGATTCAATAATAAGGATGTAAATCAAAATAAAAGAATTTGATTGAAATTAATTATAACTAACTGGAAATTTAGTACAATTGCAACTTAACGCTGAATTTAGCGTAATATTTAAATAGTGGATTTAACATGGAAAATTAATTTTCGTAGATTATTAATTTCTATGAAATCAAGGATGATGAAAATTTTTAACTTTTAAATTTTGAATTTAAATGTGATTAAATTAATTTAATAATCATTTATTTAATTAACATGTTAAAATAGCCATTTTTGCCACTATCTCAGATTTCGACGAAACCAATCTCATCGGATCCATAATGTTGAATTATTGTTGGATTTCAAGTTTCATGGGATCAGACTTACCATTTGATCGTGAGAGCTCGAAACGCGTAAAAATCAATTAAAAGAATTTAAATGAATACAATTAGGTTTTGGAAGCTAACTTATATATACAATGGAATTAGGATTTGAAACTAGTTATGTTGTGTTTAAAAATACCGAAAACCTCTATTTTGATATATTGGATGACCTACTTTCGTTCGAGGACGAAATGGGCTTTTCAGGACGCTGTTATCGTTTCAACCCAATTCGATATGTCTATTCGTTCTTATACTTCTGTTCATATAAATAGTCTTTTTTCTGAAACCCTGGTTGTCTATTCCATATTTTTATACGTATTTGTTCTATTATCTTCTTCATTTCCAGTGTCACATAATTTCAACCCAAAACCCTAATTCCATTTTCAAATTCAAACTTCAAAACTAAAACTCCTCAAACTATGTCATATAATATATCGTTGGAAAGCTCTCGACGAGCGCAATCTACTACAGCAATTCTTTTTTCAATTTGATGCACCTTTTGACCAGAAAACGATGAAGAAGCCATGATCGTCCATATCAGGGCTTTCGATCTCAATGGTAGGCCGTCAATTATATGACGATCAGAGGGTACTGCGTGGTAGAGGGCGATTAGAAGAGAGCATCCATGGGTTTACTTTGTGTCATAGATGATCGAAATCACATGGAACGGTGTAGGAAGGAGGAGGGGGCGGAGCGGCTGTTGGCCACAGGACGTGGTTGCGTGTATGGCAGAGGGGCGCCTGGGCGTGAGTAAATCAGTGGCAAGGTTTGATCGGTTGGAGGATGAACGTAGGTGGCGCAGTTGGTCGACATAAGGTCGGTGGCATGTTAGGGTTCGAGGTCGCGTAGTGTAGCGACATTTAGGGTTTGCCTGATATGGTACGTATTTATGATATTACCCTTAGTTTTTTTTTAATTAAAATTTAAATTTTCGAACTTCTAACGCTAATAACTTTCTCATATGAGCTCGGATTTGGACGCGGTTTCATCCGTTGCAATCATATTGAAATTCTAGACAATATGGAACTAGTTTGGCTGTATACTAAGATTGCTGAATTTTGGGCTACATTTGAATTTTAAATCGACGACAGATCAAAGTGAATGTTTTAACCCACTCACAAATACTAAACGATCTTATGTTAGTTAAATTAAATCTATGATGCGATAATAATACTATTGGTTACTGTTTGGTAGTTCAATTTGACATTTTAATTGAAATTAAAATTTTGGAATTATATCGCCATTTAAATTAATACTGAATTTAAATCGTTGGTTAAATACCCGATAATGACAACTAGTTATTTGTTGTGATTTATTGGCTGATTTGGATGATTACTATGATGGATGTTTATTGTTGACACTTTTGGATGATTGGATGTTTATATCTCCGTTATCACTATGAGTTGAAATGATGCATACCCGAATGATCCTATAGATTAGAGAAAATCATTATGGGCTGAAATGATAAACCCGAACGATTTTATTGATTTGGAAATTATTGATTCGGGATACGAGTTGAAATGATATATACCTAGGAAATTTAACTAATTTGGGTTGAAATGATACATACCCTATCACTTGACCATATGGTAGAAAACTATATACGGACACCGTTGGTCGGTTTTAAATTATTTTCTAACTAGTAGAGTATATTTGATTTATAAGTTTCATCTTTAAAGTTAATTTAATGATTTTATTTAAATTATATTAGGAAAATAATTTATTTTATATGGTTTAAAAGTTTCAAATTATAGGTTAATATATGGTTTTAAATGTAAATTTAAGATTTCTAACATATAATTTTTAGTTATATATATATATATATTCTGATAGTCAAAAATTTAATTTAATAAAATATTTAATATAATTTTAATATATATATTTAAAATTTAATTTAATATAAAAAAATATAGTTTCAATTTAATATAATAAATATAAATTTTATATAATAACTTTAATAAATAAAATTTTAGAAATTAAATAGAGAATAATTTATAATTAAATCTAATTTAAAGGATTTAAAAAGGTTTTATAAAGGAGGTATAAAGGTTTTAAAGGATTTTATAAAGGGTTTTATAAAAGAACTTGTATAAAGAGATTTGGAAGCGTTTAAAGGAATTCGTGTAGAAGTTCATGAAAAGGGGAAGAGTTGTAAACTGTTTGGGATTTATAAATAGCTTTATAAATATTTTTAAAGCATATAAATAGTTTATAAATGGTTTGAGAGAAATTTATAAATTATTTTCGAAATTAATTGAAAGAATCTTCCTCGGTATTAATATATATATATATATATATATATATATATACTTTTGGAAAAAAGTATACGGATATCTTGATATGAAGGTATAAACTATTTCTGGATTTGTTATCAAAATGTTTTATAAAATGACCATGATATGAAATAAGCGATTGATTGTTAAAGAGACCAGGGTTGAATATTGCCAATACTCTCTGTCAATACCAAAACCGCTTTAACAACTATGCACGTTGTGGAATCCAGAATGAAGTATGATGGTTTGGCGAATGCTACTAGAATGAAGAGAACTATGATGGATAGCCTTGACTTTCGGGTCGTAGTTAAAAAGACTAAAACAGAAGCTATACCGGGCCAAGTGGGGTTGCTCCCCCTATCGAGCATGCTTCTTCGATACCATATCTGTTACTTTGTGATTGATTAGTGGCCACCTTCGACTTTGATAATAGGAGTGTTTCTCGAGGTGGATGGTAGTAGCTGCTATGCGTTACCACCAGTCCGGGAGTGCAAAACGGTAGAATCCTACCCTAGGCATTGCCTTGCGTGCCTTGTCATATTTATTCTGATCGAGCCCACTACGACTTTGGTTTGTGTCGTACCTATGGAGTGCTCCATAAGTGTCTCACCAGTTTACGGTGAGGCTTATAGTACCGTATAAGCTACGATGTTTATATAAAAACGTCTTAAGCGGGATATGGGTAATGCCTTAACGCTATTTTAATACTTTACTTTACTAATAGACACTACATGTATATAGCATATATTGCTACATATATATAGTTTAACCGACCCTTAAGAGATGGAAATCTCAAAACATCTCTTAAGTTATTGCACACACGTTATAGACCGGATAGGAGATGTAAAATCCCATAAACACCTCTAAAGTCATTGCACTAATATTTATTTGTTGTTGATTTAACTTACATAAGATCTTTTAGTTCTGACTTGAGTGTTTTGTCTTATCATTACGCTCTGGTCAGTCTGAGCTTTTCAACGTTGAAGAATCTATTTCTGGAGGACGGAGATGGAGTTTGGTACATATTGTATTATTAGTAATTCTTCCGCTGCATCATTATTGATATGTCATTGTTGTACTCTGATTGTTGTAAAAATTTGTGTAATCAAATGTATATTATAAAACAACTTCATGAACGGTTTATTTGATTATTATATTTTTCCATTCCACTATGAGATTCTATGTTTGTTTTTGCTTCTTTTTTCTTATTTTTTTATTTACCCCATTAACAATCCTCCCTTTTGAATGGTTTGAGTTGACATATGTGGTTCATTGTCAATTTAAACTATCCAAAAAGGTGGGTCATTACATCAAAGCTTGCATAAGGCCACCTAAGCCCTTATCCAAACCAACCTTGATTTGCCTTGCATATTATGGTTAGCAAAGAAATTTGCCAACAGTTTTCCTACTGGAGATATTTTGACTTGATTGGGCATCCTTGCAAAGGGACGTTGGGCGTTACCAACTAATTTGTAAGTAATACTTCGACAAGAATTGCATGGTAGCATGATATACAATTTATTTATGATGAAAGAATCTCGAGAGAATATGAGATGATGACGATTCATGATTGACTTTAGGTGTAACGTCCCGCCTTTTCGCACGCTTTAAATCGACGATAATCTACACACATCAGACTTAAAACATACAAATGGACGGATTGTTATGGGGTAAATAAGAAAACAGAAAAGAAGAAAAACCAAAACAGAATCTTACAATGGAACGATAAAATATAAAAATCAATATACAGTTCATAAAACTGTTTTACAATACATTTGATTTTTCTTTATACAATAAATATCAGAGTTCACATACCAATAAATAACAATGCAGCAGAATACAGTGTGTAGTGGAACAATATAATATATAATAATAATAATAATGAAATCTTCGCCTTTGTCCTCCAGAAATAAAGTCTTCGATCCTGAAAAGCTCGGACTGATCCGAGCGAATCGAAAAGACAAAACACTTGAGTCGGAACTAAAAGATCTTATGATAAATCAACAGAAATAAATATGAGTGCAGTAACTTAAGAGATGCTTGGGATTCACATCTCCTAAGGATCCGTTAAACTATTTACTATGTAGTATATTTCGCTATTATAATAGTGTCTAATTGTAAAATAAACTTACTTTTAAATAGCGTTAAGGGGTTACCCATATAGCCCTTAACACAAATAATGCCAATAGTCTATACAGTACCGTAATACCTCCTTATCGGGAGGCTACCAGAGGATACTCCACAGGTACGACACAAATAGAAACTCGTACAAGGTGTGATAAGGCTGGTGACACGGCATAACTAGGAAATGCCAGGGTAGATATACCAATTACGCTTCCGGGTCGGTGGTAACGCGTAGCCGCAGCTACTGCCCACCTCGAGCCACACCCCCAAATCAAAGAAATCAAAAGTGGCCACCGAATCAATCCAAAAGTCGAAGTATAATATCGAAGGGATGTGTCCAATCAAAGGTGCTACCTCAATTAACCCGTCGATCGCTCCTGTTTTAGCCACCTAATGCCAACTCACGGGAATTGGGTCCACGTATTTACCTCAAAGGAAACGCCGCCACCATCCTACTTCATTCTGGAATCTCCACCGCATACACGGTTGTTAAAGTGGTTTTCAGAGTTGGCAGAGAGTTTGACAACTTCCGATCCTGGTCTCTTCAACAACTGAACGTTATTATAACACCGCGGTTTTTTCAAAATAGTTTATACTTTAAACCAAAATAAAATATCCATTTCAAATCCATATAAATACGATATCATTTCTATTTTTAAACCCAAATCAATATGATATCATTTCTGTTTTAAAACCCAAATCCATATGATATCATTTTATTTAAAATATCACTTTTTTCAAAATCATAGTACTTTCAAATATATATACTTTAAACCTCATAGCTTTGAAACGTGACTTATAATACTTAAATGGTTTAACTATTAAATTTCTTTATATAATAAAATAGCTTCTAAATTTTCCCAACTAAATTCCCAATACCAATTTGAAGCTTCGAATAAACCAATTTAATTCCCATATAATTCAAAGCTTTATATATTTATACAGCTTCTTTAATTTCAAAAAAAAAATCGATTCCAATACCGGTTTGAATCCCCAAATAAAACACTTCAAATTCAATATATTTCAAAGCTTAAATATTCTATATTTTAAAATTCAAACTTTTATAATTCATATATTTCAATCTTTAAATTTTCACTATTTTAAAATGGATTCTTTGATAATTTCATATATATCAAATTCAATTCCTATTATTTAAATTTGAAATTTTACTTAATAAAACTAATATCATTTAAGCAAAGCGTTTTAAACTTCAAATAACAGGATATACTTTCTCTTTAAGTTAACTTGATAATATTCATTAAAAGTGATTTATTCATTTAATCCTCTAAACCAAAATCGAGTTACCCAAATCATACCTTTAAAAATCTCAGATTTATTTAAATTTCAAACCAATTTTTATTCGAGGATAATTCTTAAAACACTTTAGTTCAAATCAATTCATATTTCTCTTCCAGCCTTTATTATTTAAGTCATTATACTCTACAAATATAATATAAATAAATACTTCACTGTATCATATATTAATAAAATCAACCTTTATTATTAAACTTCTTTTATACTTAAACCAATCTTTTTCATAGCTTAAACCAAGAAATTTATTATATATATAAATATAACATTTATAAATATCCGAATCAATATCTCATAAACCATATTTTCTTTACATAACCATAGAAACCTTTCAAAATATTTTTATATATAGACCGCGGTGCATGTATATAATTTTCTGTCCTATGGTCAAGTGATACGTATATTTATCATTTCAATCTGTAATTTAAAATAAAAATTACGGTTATATATCATTTCAAACCGCAATCCCGAATGAAATAAAAATGCATGATAAACTTGTAGTCTATAACAATATAAAATACAGCATCCATTCATCCAATATCAACCATCAACCATTTATCACAACCATCATGAAATTCAATCAGTAGCATCAATATAGAACGGATAATAAACAACAAGTATTAAATAGAAGTTTATATTCAATGACAAATTAAATAGTTGTTTAACTGGCAGTTTATATGCAATGAATAATTAGTTAACAATTTAACTGTCAGTTTAAATGCAATGAATAAATTAAATAGCAATTTAATTTAAATAAATGAAATTAACTGAGATAATGATAAAAAATATGCCAAACAACCATAATTAAATTTTAAATCACATCATATATCAATTTAACAAGCATAAGAAATTTTAGAAGTTGTGAGTGGGTTAAAACACTCATCTTTTGAATTTAAATCCAATTTAAACCCAAAAATTGCACAGTCTCCAAATCCGACCAAACCAGCGCGAAAATGTCCGGAATTTTATTATGATCCTAACAAAAAATATCGCACGTGAAATGGACATCGTATGACGAGTTATTCATGTTAAACGTTTGAAATTTAAAATAAAAATAATAATAAAAAAAGAGAACATACTCCACGTCATCATCTTCCTCAATGCAGCATCGCGCATGCAACAGGTCCGCACAACCCTAGCCGCCAAACCCAACTCTCGCGCACGCCAATACCCACCACGGCCACATCAGAGCCCCTCGCCGAGACCGCCAGACCACGCCTCTCCACCTCGGCCCCACGCCCTAACGACGAATCGCCACAAAATATAGCCGGCCACCGCCTAGGGTTTCAACCCTTATCGAATTTATGCCGACGATCCAGCCGTTGGGACGGCAAACCAAACGAGCCGATGGATAGCGCTCGTCCCCCTCTTCCCGATCCTGCCCTTGATTCCATGATCCGACGAAGTTTATTACGGCACGATGAACGGCCGTGCTTTGCTCTCAAATTTATGAACGAACAGTAAACGAACAGTGGATCTGGATTGCGCTCTTCAAGAGCTTCGAATTGATATATAATTTGCTACATATTATGGAGATTGAAATTTTAGCTTTTGATTTGGTTTGAAATTTCATTTAGATCTAGGATTTGTTTGTCTACCATTAAGAAGGGAGGATAGTTGAAATATCAAATGAGAAATAGGAGTAGCTAGGGTTCATAACAAGGTTTAAATAGACGATGTTGAAAATAGAATGGATCAGATAAGATAGATGTAAGTGCTAATGACGAAGTGGCCTAAAAAGCCCGTTCTGACTCCGGAACGAAATTGGGTCAACCCATATATCCAAATAGATGTTTTTAAATATTTTAAACGCGATGGAACAAGTTTCAAGTCCAAATTCCATCGTATGAAAAAGTGATGCTCAAATCAATATTTTTCAAATTGATTTCAATTTATCGATTTCAAGTCGATTCGAGTCCGTACAATAATTCACTGTTACGGATCCGATGAAACTTGTTTCGTCAAAATCCGAGTCAGTATCCAAAATAGCTATTTTTATATTAAGTAAATAAATTTAAAATAAATTAATTAAATCAAATTTCCCATTTAAATTATGAAATTGACAATCTTTATCACTTTATAATTCTTAATCATTAATACAAAATTTTAAACAAGTTTAGATGTCAATTTAAAGTTGATAAATCTATCAATTGAAGTGTCAAATCATCAATTTCATTATATTCAAATTTATAAATTAAATTCCCAAAAATTCTATTAAATTAAATAAATCAATGATTATTCCATCCATGAATTTTAATTAGATGGATTTAATATTGGGTTCAAAATCTATTATTTTAATATTCTTGGATTTCAATTAAATCTCTATTAACGTAATATTTAGATGTTTAATTCCATTTATTTTCAATTTAATAAATCTAGTTATTTATAACTACCTACAATACATTGCTTTAAACCTGATTTCAATCCTTCCATTTTCTATTAAACCTTTCTATAATCATAGTTAATATCTATTTTACATTCATTACAATAATGCTCACATTTCATCCTTTATTTATTGACTATCATATTTCCATTTACTATAATTTGGTCAATTTCACACGTTATTTGAAATTAAAGTCTCAATTAAACTTATCTATTTTGATTTTATTCCTATATTACATCACTTATTGTTTTACAAATAAACTACATTTCAATTCATCCTATTTCCTTCATATCTGGTGGCTATTGCCTTAAATTCTCATTAATATACATTAAGGTTCATTAAATTCTAATTGACTCTCATTTTAATTATTACCATAATTACTATCCTTACTTCCAATTTCACTAATTCAGAAATTACCAATTTTATTTTCAATAATCCCATTTAATAGGCTTTCCATTCTTTATTACATCAATTGTTACTTTAATTTACATTAACCAAATGTTAAATTAAGATTTATTGAAATCGATTACCAAAAATTTATTTGACATATTAAATAAACAAGCAACCTGTATTAATTGCCACCTATTTGCTTTTAATTACATTCATAAGTTCGTTACTTATCGATCCGGATTTATAATTTCATATACGCTAAATTTTTATTTCATGACATTAATATACGCCTATGTACCACTTAATTTGAATAAATATTATATTCCTAAATGTACTTCTATCAATTAAATGCATTAATTAAGGTTTTAAAACCAATAAATGAATTTTCCTTAATTTCATCCTCAAACCAACTTATTACTTTGCATACATTGCGTATTAATTCAACAATTAACATACTTTGAACTATTTTCCCCAATTTATCAATTACTACCTTAAAATAAACTCATGTTTCTATTTAATTTTCATTTACCCTTCCGTTACTATATTAATAATCATTAAAGTAAGGTTTATTATCAACAATGACCATTTAAAATTACTTTTCTAACATTTATTGTAATTGGTTTCCATACTTTGGATTGCGCTAATTTAGTTAGCCTTAAAGTTATTACATTAAATCTACATTCAGTTTAAATTAATATAGAATTTAATTCTACTTACTTACCATTTAATTCATAATTTATTGATTACCTTCAAAATTAAATAAAATTCGATTTTCAAATATTTGATTTGATTGCCATCTTTACTATGTCCATTAACTATCTATTATTTTCTTAGTAAGTCCAGTATTTCATCTAATTTCTTATATCCAATTCTTAGCCTAGTATAACAATTTAAATTACTTCAATTATTCGTAATTTCATTTTAACTGTTAATACTTAGCTTGAATTTCCATGGTTGCATTCCATTTGTAACAGTTGCTTCATTATAAATTATAAAAAAAAAATTCTTTCAAAATTAACTTTCAAAATCTCAATTAAATTAACCAATTTATTTACCAAAATTTACGGATCGTTACACTCTCCCCCACTCAAAACTTTTCGTCCCCGAAAAGGAAAAGAAGGAAAAAGAAGAATTAAGAAATCAATATATCTTATTTAAAATATTAATTTTATAAACAATTAAATTTACCCATTAGTTACTTTAAATAAAATATATAAATTTACAATCATTATATCTTTATATACTTAAATCAACAAAGTTTGGAAAATATTTTCAAAATATTTTCTAGGTCCAAAGTTTACAGAAAATTTTGGCAGAGTCTCCTTTGTACGAAGAGGCTCGGGAGAAAATATAATATTAATATAACAATATACAACAAATATTTTCCAATATAATATATATCCCAACCCGAGAAAAATAATATAATAACACTATAAACCATAAATCCGAAAACGTACCTATTTGTTGGGCAATTAACGCTTAACTATGAAACCAAAAGCAGTAGCAATTGCTTCCATAACCTGTATTTCACTTATATAGTCTGATAAGAGTTAGCAATTATATAGAATGAAATATTTAAGTTTTTTAACCACAAACAAATCAATCAACCATCACTTGCAACAAGCATACAACCATCACATAAAATCAACACGCATCAATCATTCATTCATATCAAACAAAACAAATAGTTGTTCGGGCTCAAACTTTAAATTGTACGGAAAGAAAAATAAACTACTAAGCGTACCCTTCACTCAACAGTCTTAGGTGACACTAAATAGATTATTCATACTTTCCAAACAGATTTAAAGTATACTTGCCCAAACTACCATAAACCAAACAAACAACAATCTCAAACAATAGATTAAGTTTATTCTTATTAATTCCATTCATACATTTGTTGTTTGATTTCTTTTACATTCATATAATGGTTATCTTTTTATTTTACATTTTATTTCATACAGTTTTCATTTATCCATATATAATGCAAATTTCTTTTATTTGCATTACATTCATTTATTTATTACTTAAGTTCATAACAACTCTAACACCAAATTCTTATTTGTTAAGGAATTTCATTGAATGCTTTCATTATTTCAGATTTACTTGTATAATATTCTATTACAATTTCTTATTAAAAATTTCAACTTTTTATATCTTTTGGTAATTTATATATATGCCTTTAAGAATGTAATTGAAAATCATACAAGTTTATCTTATTTCTTTTAAAATTTATTCAATGTTCAATAATTATATCCTTTGTATTATAGGTTACACGTTTCATATTTCTTTAAATTTCATTTATAACTTAGCATTAAAATTTCTTACTTCACTTAGAGATTTCAATTATCAGTTGAATTTCATTTCACTACACTAATTGAAACTATTTATTGAAGGGAAGTTAAGAGCTAGGTACCGGGTAAAATTTCAAATCATTTTAAAATGTAGATAAACGTATTTATATATCCAATTATATTTAAAAATCATTTAAAATATATTTTTATTTATCAAAATAAATCCGCAGTAAAACTACTACAGTGGTCTTCCCATTTCGAAACTCGAAAATGAATGTCGATGATGTGTGCACTCATCACCGAAATTATTTTCCAATGACAGAGAGGGGAGTATAGAACTTATTTCTTTTCAAAGTTCCTTTTAAAACAATTCTTTCAAATTAAATTGAATATTTATATCAGAAAATACTTCTAACAGTATTATTACTATATTCCAAAATCAATTAAAAGAAAATTTTCAAAACCCCAGAACTTAAGTTCTAAATTTCCAATTTTATTTATTTATTCTAAATCTTATTTCAACTATTATTTATAAATTTCATTACCTAACAACCAATATAATACAACCAAATATAACCTTGATAAAATTTATAACATTATATATAGAAAATATAATAGGCAAAATTATTTCATTCACCTATATTAAAACAAATATTGTGTCGGTCTGTCCTATTAAGTGTTTAGAAATCCCTATTGATGTCATAGCGTCTCATGCATCAACCAGAATTTATAAATACAAAACGGAACAGATTAACCCAATATTAAAACCTTTTTATAACACTAACAAATACTCTCTCTCATATATATATACATTCAACGACTCACATAGGGTATTACTACCCTATTAGTAAAGAGTCAGACCCCACAAAGCTAAGGTTTTCACTAAACCAAAGCTCTAGTACCAGATGTAATGTCATGCCTTTTCGCATGCTTTAAATCGACGATAATCCACACACGTCAGACTTAAAACATACAAAAAGGCGGATGTTATGCGGTAAATAAGAAAACAGAGAAGAAGAAGAAACAAAACAAAATCTTTGCAGTGGAACGATAAAATATAAAAATCAATATACAGTTCATAAAACTGTTTTACAAAACATTTGATTTTTCTTTATACAATAAATATCAGAGTTCACATACCAATAAGTAACAATACAGCGGACTACAGTGTGTATTGAAACAATATAATA
Organism: Allium cepa; assembly: GCA_030765085.1. NCBI lineage: Eukaryota > Viridiplantae > Streptophyta > Magnoliopsida > Asparagales > Amaryllidaceae > Allium > Allium cepa. Next base: position 584,493,987 of record CM060940.1, read on the forward strand.
TATAATAATAATGATGATGAAGTCTTCGTCCTCCAGAAATAAAGTCTTCGATCTTGAAAAGCTCGGACTGACCCGAGCGAATTGAAAAGTAAAACACTCGATTCAGAACTAAAAGATCTTATGTGAGTTAAATCAATAGAAATAAATATGAGTGCAGTAACATAAGAGATGCTCGGGATTCACATCCCCTAAGGATCCGTTAAACTATTTACTATGTAGTATATTTCGCTATTATAATAGTGTCTAATTGTAAAATAAACTTACTTTTAAATAGCGTTAAGCGGTTAACCGTGTAAAGACCCGATTCTTCGACTTCTGAAAATCGACATTAATGCATCCACTGTATCAACCGCCAAGCAATCGAATGCCGGAAAACCGAACCGTCAGGGTTAAAGAAGAAGAGGTAGAAGAAGAAAGAAAGAAGAAGCAACAGAATAATATCAGAATCTCACAATCACAGCGGAACAACATATAATAGATAAATGAATAATCTTTAAATTAAAAGAACTGTATCAGTTATTACATTACATCATATTACATTACATTATCAAAGTTTACAACAACAAACAATGGAAAAGAAATACTATATACTAGTTGATACGCCATGCCATCCAACTTGCCTCCAGATCTCTACAGCAATTCCTGAATTTCAGAATGACCTGATAACCTGACTCTAGGCTGCCCGTGTAGAAAATGATGGGCACCCAGAGTTTAGGAAGGGAACAATAAACACCAGGTCAGTCATGGGACTGGTGTGGGAACTTAAAAATGTTTATCTTTAAAAACAAACAAAGAAATATTTTAAAATAGATGTGTAATGCTTTTAGAAAATGTAACTACCATAAGGCCTCCTGCCCCACACACAATGCAAACGCAGAATTGGAGGAGATTTCTCCTTATGATAGTCAAACATGCTTGATACGCAAATGTCTTTGATATTATTACTATAAGTGAAAAGTGCAGGAAAATATTTCGAAAGTACAATATTAATCTTAGGAAGCATAGGTACCATTATAGTATGCCTACTATAGCTACCATATTAAATGGCAGGTTCTACAACTAAAACTGTACAGGGCTCGTATTGTTTCTTTGGATTTCCAACAAATGGTCAGGCCAAGGAACTTCCCATTGCCACATGGGTACGCCTCTGGAAAGACGCCCCGAGAACCTAACCGGATCTCTGCCAACACAAGGCCGGGTTACCTCTAGCTAGGTAACTACTGACACGAATATGCCACCCCCGGTCGTAACCAACCTTTATCCCGGGATTCACCAACAACCACAAAGAAATAAATTTGCAGCAACCACATAGGTTAAGTATCTGGGATCCATACCATAATACCACCTCTATCCAGAAGGAAATGAATATACCCTATGGGGGTGCTATCCCCAAGTAACCTTACTGCATTCTTTCTGTTTTGACCATTTCGGGGTGTGAGGTCTGACGAAGTCTCGTCCACAAAGCTACGCTTTATACAAAAGCTATGCTTTGATCAACAAATGATCAGCACCACTTCGTATGCCACATTACAAAATTGGGAATGTATCACTAGTAACCATCAACTACATAACCTCTGAGCTCGTACGTCTCAAAGAAGGGTGTTAAGCTAAGAGAATGAATTCTTCACCACCAACAGAAATGTATTTGATAGAAACCAGCTTTATATCTCAAATTTGTAACGTCAGACACACATCCATACAAGTCTGTTCCGGGATCGAACGGAGCCGAAGGCGGCTACCAAAGAAGCCCTTGCAAGTCCGGATATTCACTAATCACGTCCGGAATTCCCATCACAGAGGGTGATAAAATTTCTATATCGGAGATCAGCCGATGCAGAGACATTCGACGGTAATCCTTCCGTTGTCGAAAATATCCGGTCTTCGACACCGGTCTTCAAATGCTATCCATTACGACGTATCACTATTCGGAATGAGATTCATGACTCGAAGGTCCTCTCCCGGCTAAACCGAATAGCGAGCGCTTATTTTAAAATAAGTGTAGCATTCATATTCAAGCAAATCACAACAAATACCCATTTAAAGGTAAATATTGATAGTCGGCTATTTAACTATCAATAGATATGCACAACATCACCAGATTCCAAACAATTTCCCAAATTATTTATTTTCCAAAAATATCTTTACAAGATATATTTTTCCTACACTTCAACCATTTGAAAACAAATTCCAAATCACTTTTCATCTTTACAACTTTTGATAAAAAAATTCAAATCATTTTCCTTACGCGGAAACACTTTCAAATATTAATTCATTTTCACTGGAAATCTGCCGAGTTCAAATACTTTAAAATAATTTATAACACTTATCCAAAATATATCGGGAAAACACTTTGAAATAAAACTATTTTTCTTTAGACACTTTACTTAAAATATTAGTTATACAAAATATTATACCAATATTATATATAACTTAAGTCCAAACTAATTTTCGAAATAAAATTAGTAGATAGAGTATTACTATTTTAATTTATACTTTAAAAGCTACTTTGGAAATATACACGACTTTCCAGGGAGAATACACTTTCATTTCAAAATGGTACATTTAAACCAACTAAATAAATCCTTACCAATTTACTTTAAAATTTACGTTCCAAATCCGTAAATTTATTTCCACACTTCAAAAATAAATCAATGTTTATTTTTAAAAAAATTTCCCTTTTTCTTTATACATTCCATGTGAATTCACATTTCCAAAATATCTATTGATATACGATTTTCAAATCGATTCCAAATATTCACTTTCAATTTATCTTTAAAAGATATAATCACAAAACATTTCACTTCATACTGGAAATCATTTCCATACTTATTTAAAAATAAGTAATTCACAAATCTATTTATTTTTAACACTTGGAAAATATTCAATATACTTAAATCACAATTAAGTATATAATTTATTCTTTAAGGAAAACATTCTTTTAAACACATTTATTTGAGTCAAAACGAATGTTGCGTAAAACATCGTTACGACAACCCAAAGTCACTAGTATAGGGATTCGAAATTAAGATAGATATATAAATCTCAATACTATATAAAACATTTCCTTTCGAAAATCATTTACTATAACAACAGTGTTATAGTCCAACTTTTCCTTATTTCTCGAAAACGTCTATTTCAACAACGAATGTTGAAATCTAAGGTTTCGATCCTTAACACATTTTAAAACAACTTCAAATCGTTTTAATTCTATTTAAAAGATCACTTCCTAAAACATTTCTTTAATATATTATTCACTGTCCAAAATCGTGAATATAAACCGTTTACCAAATTCAACACTTCTACATATTTAATTAAAGGATTATCTACTGTCCAAAATCGTGGATATATCTCCTTTAATAAGCTTTCATATTTACTCATCAAATTCGATTGGTTTTGGATTTATAAAACAACGTTTATAAATTCACATCTATATAAATTTTATAAGAACTTCAACTTATAAAATCCCTTAATTAACAAATTCTATTTATATCTCATTTAAATGCCAAAATCCAATTTATAAGTTAATTGCTTATAAATCTTTTATTTTACAAAATATGTTCATTTTATAACTTCATAATTTATAAATCTATAAATTTCTTTCACTTATGAAATCTATTTATACTTCATTTTAACACTTATAAAAAATCGTTTTAAAATTCCAATATTTTAATTTATAAATATCAATTTTATAAATCTTTTATATAAACCGTTTATAATAATTCAAAAATCCCAGTTTAAACCATTTTACAAATAAATCAACTACTTATTTCAAAAATCACATTTCGATTATATTTCACAAAAATCATGATTTTTATAACATAAAATTATAACGTTTATTTATTTAAAATGAATCAATTCCAAAATTCAATAAAATGTATACTTTCAAAAATCACTTGAAAATCTTTTTAATTCGAAATCGTTACTTTAACATTTTTAAAGCTCTAAAAATAGGCCCAATGCTACAACAGCACTAATACATCAACCACGGCATCCAAACATCATATATCAATATGATAACAGAATATATCGCAAATATCTGTAAATAAATCAATACTATTGAGGAATCCAGTTGGATCCCTCCAACCTATTTCCCTGCATCCACGGATGTTAGCAAAATACCAATTCCACTTCGAGGTGGAATATCGCGGTACATGGGTTTATATAAAATATTATCCACTATTATGCGGTGCAATAGGGTCTCATCCGCTATATAATACGGGAAATCAACTCCAAGTACATATATAATACCAATTCCACTTCGAGGTGGAATATCGCGGTATATGTGTTTAATAAAATAACCTCCGCTTAATATACGGCGCATAGGGTCGATTTCAATACAACATATAGCAGTTTATCATTAAATCACACAATCAAGCAATTTTAAATTTAACTATTTAGAATTTAAATCGAAACACAATTCGATTGAGTGAGAAGTTCTCACCTTGCTTCCAATAGTGGTTTCAGCGTTTTATTTCGAATAAAATTAAACAGCGTTTAATTTTACCTAAAATTCACACTAAATCAAATCAATCTCAATCCATCTCCATCGCGTAGTGCTCGTCAATACGAACCCGACGCAATTCATTTCGTCCAAAACGGTCCTCGTATGAAAAAGTTGTGATAGTTTAAAGTTTATACGATTTTAAATAAATCAATTTACATTCTTTTTTTTTATTTACTTTCTCATCTGGGCCGTTGATTTTTAGAGGTAAGATCCAGCCCGTGCCTTTGTTTCTTCCTCCTTCCAGGCTATGAACGCGACCAATAACCCATAGGCCGCCATAAACCCAAATTGCCGCGACCCACCACGTCGACTTCTACCTCGATCAAGCAACGCCAAACGAACGGCCACCCCATGCTCCTCCTTCGACTTGAATATGATGAATCTTGGAATCCCTGGTGCTTCGAGAAACATGTGCAACCCACCGGCCTTTGAGCTAAAATTCCCAACGATCCATCGACCTGATCGCGATCATAACCGTTCATATTGAAGCTCTCATCGAGCTCAACAATATTGTAGTTGACAATTTTTCGAATCGATTTACGGATTTGAAGAAAATTGAGGGAAAAGATAAGCTAATTTCGGCCATTAAAAATTTAACTGGCGGCTATGAAACCCTAAGGTTTTGTTTGCAAATGAAAAGAATAAGGGGCCTTATATAGAAAATTACGCGACACTATTCACCCGAAAACTTTCCGAACTCCAAACGAAGCGTGCCGCCTGGTGTTTATAATATTTTACCCCTACTCCGAACGCAATGAAATATATATCGGGAGCCAATTCGATCATATTTGAAAGATAGGTTTTCAAATCGACTATTTAAATTTAAAAATTCACTTAAACCGATTTCAATGCGTTTTAGCTTGTCCCGGATAAACCGTAAATCTGATTGACACGAAATTTGAAATCTTGCAATAATATAACATTACGGATCAGATGAAACTGGTTTCGTCGAAATCTGAGACTGTTTGAAAAATGACTGTTTTTACTCGTCAATTAAATATTAAAATATTCAATTTCCACAAATTCAATTTTAATTCAATTTTAAAAGTTCTATAACATCATTCTAACTCCAATATAATTAAATACAACTTTAAAAATCAATTTTAATCACATTAAACCCAATTTTCAATTATTTCTGTAATTTCAAATATTAAATTATCGATTTAATTATCCAATTAGATTTAGATATTCAAAATAAAATTTATTCGACTTACGAATTTTACTTGTTAATATTAAAAATCAATTTAAATATACGAATTTCAAATGACAGAAATTCTGGGTCGTTACAAACTTCCCCCTTAAAAGAATTTCGCCCTCGAAATTACCAAGTAAGAAAAAGTTGCAGAATCCATTAACATTTCAAAACCATTTGTTCAAATTAAATTTCAAATTCATTTAAACATTTTAACTTTTCCAAAATCCATAGTTAAACTTCTTATAATAACTTTACTAAGTTTTCAAATCATACTTAGTTATCTTTTCAAAACCAATTATATCGTTTAACTTTTCATTCCAAAATCAAAGTTATAGTTTTCAAAAATTTTCAATTTTCCCAAAAATATTCTAACGCCTTAAATGTTCGAAAAATTTCGCCAGCGTCTCCTTTGCGCGGCTAGCTCGGTACGACTACAAAAATGGCACCACGGCCCCCAGATTTCAAAAAGAAAAGGAAAAGCCAAGTGGTTGGACAAGAAAATCATCAAATTTCATACTGAAATTCAAATACATACCATTTTGTCGAGCAATTCAATTTTTTTATCTTCGAAATCAAAATCCCAATTTCCTTTAATCCACCTGTATATCCTGCTAACCATAATATCCATTTTCATTCAATCTCACATTATCAATTTCATTTGAATTCAATTTACAATTTCAATTCTATTTGGATGCAATTTACCTTCTGAATATTGAATTTTATCAATTATTTTTCATTCACAACTGATTCATCTTGCTATTTTAAATTAGTTTCTTTTACTAATTCATTACAAGTTCTAACTCATTTTATCTCGCACCATTCAAATTGGTTTTCGATATTCAGTTTTCAATTTCATTTACTCGCAATTGTAAATTCATTCATTCATAATTTATTTCCATAATTCAAACTCAATTTCAATTCATTTGTTCCTACCCCACATTTATTTTCAACTTAATAAATTTTATTCCATGATTATTTTTATAAGATTCCAGGGTCTTTCCAACATTTCAAAACCATTTTTGAAACCAATTCAAATTATCCTTTGAATTTCAAAACCCAAACCCAAATTTTTCCAAACAACTTCCATTTAAAACAACTTGGCAGCAATCCCTCTTTTGAAAACCCGAAAATGAACACCGATGATGCTGCAGTCATCACCGAAGTTATTTTCCAGCGACCGAAAAGAGTTTAGTGCTTTTATCCCTCCAAAAACATTTTTCCAAACCCTTGAAAACTATTTTCAAACTCAAAAAGGAATTTAATCTTTTCCAAATTGCAAACCCTTTCAAAACATTTCCAAATATTCCTCTGGAATTTTAATTCAAATTACGAATCACATTTATAATTTATATTCTCTAACTCTATTTGTATGTGAATTTATTTCTTAACTTTGGAGTTACGATTTCAATTTCTTTTTCAACATTAATGATAATAATTTAATATCATCGCTTTCTAGCAACCAAGCAATCATATATTATAATAATTCACAGAATTTTTTTTCTTTTATATATGAAAATAATTTAGGTAAAATTATTTCATTTACCCTATTTTAAAACAATATCGTGTCGAATTTGTTCTGTATAAGTGTTTAGAGATTCCTATCAATAACGTTAATTACTTGTATTGACCAGAATCCATATAGCACTCAACAAACCAATCAACAAAATATAAAACAATTTTTATATTCACTAACAAATACGCGCTCATATCTATAATTACACTCACACTCATTCTAGAGTACCGCTGACTCTATCTCTAATGAGTAACACCCAACAGAGCGAAGGTTGTCGTTTAACCAAATGCTCTGATACCACAATGTAAAGACCCGATTCTTCGACTTCCGAAAATCGACATTAATACGTCCACTGTATCAACTGCCGAGCAATTGAATGCCAAAAAACTGAACCGTTAGGGTTAAAGAAGAAGAGGTAGAAGAAGAAAGAAAGAAGAAGCAACAGAATAATATCAGAATCTCACAATCGCAGCGGAACAACATATAATAGACAAATGAATAATCTTTATCAAAAGAACTATATCAGTTATTACATTACATCACATTACATTGCATTATCAAAGTTTACAACAACAAACAGCGGAAAAGAAATACTATATACTAGTTGATACGCCATGCCATCCAGCTTGCCTCCAGATCTCTACAGTAATTCATGAATTCCAGAATGACTTGATAACCTGACTATAGGCTGCTCGTGTAGAAAATGATGGGCACCTAGAGTTTAGGAAGGGAACAATAAACTCCAGGTCAGTCATGAGACTGGTGTGAGAACTTAAAACAGTTTATCTTTAAAAACAAACAAAGAAATATTTTAAAATAGATCCGCAATGCTTTTAGAAAATGTAACTACCATAAGGCCTCCTGCCCACACACAATGCAAACGCAGAATTGGAGGAGATTTCTCCTTATGATAGTCAAACATGCTTGATACGCAAATTTCTTTGATATTATTACTATAAGTGCAAAGTGCAGGAAAATATTTCGGAAGTACAATATTAATCTTACCAGCATAGGTACCATTATAGTATGCCTATTATAGCTACCATATTAAATGGTAGGTCCTACAACTAAAATTGTACAGGGCTCGTATTGTTTCTTTGGATTTCCAACAAATGGTCAGGCCAAGGAACTTCCTATTGCCACATGGGTACGCCTCTGGAAAGACGCCCCGAGAACCTAACCGGATCTCTGCCAACACAAGGCCAGGTTACCTCTAGCTAGGTAACTACTGACACGAGTATGCCATCCCCCGGTCGTAACCAACCTTTATTCCAGGATTCACCAACAACCATAAAGAAATAAATTTGCAGCAACCACATAGGTTAAGTATCTGGGCTCCATACCATAATACCACCTCTATCCAGAATAAAATTAACATACCTATGGGGGCGCTATCCCCAAATAACCTTGTTGCATTCTTCCTGTTTTGACCATTTCGGGGTGTGAGGTCCAACGTAGTCTCGTCCACAAAGATACGCTTTATACAAAAGCTATGCTTTGATCAACAAATGATCAACACCACTTCGTATGCCACATTACCAAATTGGGAATGTATCACTAGTAACTATCAACTACATAACCTCTAAGCACGTACGTCTCAGAGAAGGGTGTTAAGCTAAGAGAATAAATTCTCCGCCACCAACAGAAATGTATTTGATAGAAACCAGCTTTACATCTCAAATTTGTAACGTCATACACACATCCATATAAGTCCGTTCCACGATCGAACGAAACTGAAGGCGCTTCCAAAGAATCCCTTGCAAATCCGGATATTCACTAATCACGTCCGGAATTCCCATCACAAAGGGTGATAAAATCTCTATATCGGAGATCAGCCGATGCAGAGACATTCGACGGTAATCCTTCCGTTTTTGAAAATATCCGGTCTTCAACACCGGTCTTCAAATGTTATCCATTACGACATATCACTATTCTGAATGGGATTCATGACCCAAATGTCCTCTTCCGGCTAAACCGAATAACGAGCGCTTATTTTAAAATAAGTGTAGCATTCATATTCAAGCAAATCACAACAAATACCCATTTAAAGGTGAATATTGATAGTAGGTTATTTAACTATCAATAGATATGCACAACATCACCATATTCCAAACAATTTCCCAAATTATTTATTTTTCAAAAATATCTTTACAAGATATATTTTTCCCACACTTCAACCATTTGAAAACAAATTCCAATTTTGAAAATAAATTTCAAATCATTTTCCTTACGCGGAAACACTTTCAAATATTTATTCGTTTTCACTGGAAATCTGCTGAGTTCAAATACTTTAAAATAATTTATAACACTTATCCAAAATATATCTGGAATACACTTTGAAATAAAACTATTTTTCTTAAACACTTTACTTAAAATATTAGTTAAAAAAGAAATATTATACCAATATTACATATAACTTAAGTCCAAACTAATTTTCGAAATAAAATTAGTAGATAGAGTATAACTATTTTAATCTATACTTTAAAAGCGACTTTGGAAATATACTCGGCTTTCCAAGGAGAACACACTTTCATTTCAAAATGGTACATTTAAACCAACTAAATAAATCCTTACTGATTTACTTTAAAATTTACGTTCCAAATCCGTAAATTTATTTCCACACTTCAAAAATAAATCAATGTTGATTTTTAAACAAATTTCCCTTTTTCTTTATACATTCCATGTGAATTCACATTTCCAAAATATCTATTGATATACGATTTTCAAATCGATTTCAAATATTCTCTTTCAATTTATCTTTAAAAGATATAATCTCAAAACATTTCACTTCATATTGGAAAACATTTCCATACTTATTTAAAAATAAGCAATTCACAAATCTATTTATTTTCAACACTTGGAAAATATTCAATATACTTAAATCACAATTAAGTATATAATTTATTCTTTAAGGAAAACTTTCTTTTAAACACATTTATTTGAGTCAAAACGAATGTTGCATAAAACATCGTTACGACAATCCAAAATCACTATTATAGGGATTCGAACTCAAGATAGATATATAAATCTCATTACTATATAAAACATTTGCTTTCGAAAATCATTTACTATAACAACAGTGTTATAGTCCAACTTTTCCTTATTTCTCAAAAACGTCTATTTCAACAATGAATGTTAAAATCTAGGGTTTCGATCCTTAACACATTTTAAAACAACTTCAAATCGTTTTAATTCTATTTAAAAAATCACTTCCTAAAACGTTTCTTTAATATATTATTCATTGTCCAAAATCGTGAATATAAATCGTTTACCAAATTCAACACTTCTATATATTTAATTAAAGGATTATCCACTGTCCAAAATCATGGATATATCTCCTTTAATAAGCTTTCATATTACTCATCAAATTCAATTGGATTTGGATTTATAAAAACAACGTTTATAAATTCACATCTATATAAATTTTATAAAAACTTCAACTTATAAAATCCCTTAATTAACAAATTCTATTTATATCTCATTTAAATGCCAAAATCCAATTTATAAGTTAATTATTCATAAATCTTTTATTTTACAAAATCTATTCATTTTATAACTTCACAATTTATAAATCTATAAATTTCATTCACTTATGAAATCCATTTGTACTTCATTTTAACACTTATAAAAACTCGTTTTAAAATTCCAATATTTTAATTTATAAATATCAATTTTATAAATCTTTTATATAAACCGTCTATAATAATTCAAAAATTCCAATTTAAACCATTTTACAAATAAATCAACTACTTATTTCAAAAATCACATTTCAGTTATATTTCACAAAAATCATAATTTTTATAACATAAAAATTATAACGTTTATTTATTTAAAATGAATCAATTCCAAAATTCAATAAAATGTATACTTTCAAAAATCACTTGAAAATCCTTTTAAATTCGAAATCGTTACTTTAATATTTTTAAAACTCTAAAAATAGGCCCAATGCTGTAACAGCGCCAATACATCAACCATGGCATCCAAACATCGTATATCAATATGATAACAGAATATATCGCAAATATCTGTAAATAAATCAATACTGTTGAGGAATCCAGTTGGATCCCTCCAACCTATTTCCCTGCATCCACAGATGTTAGCACAATATCAATTCCACTTCGATGTGGAATATCGCAGTACATGGGTTTATATAAAATATTGTCCGCTATTATGCGGCGCAATAGTGCCTCATCCGCTACATAATGCGGGGAATCAACTCCAAGTACATATATAATACCAATTCCACTTCGAGGTGGAATATCGCGGTATATGTGTTTAATAAAATAACATCCGCTTAATATACGGCGTATAGGGTCTATTTCTATACAACATATAGCAATTTATCATTAAATCACATAATCAAGCAATTTTAAATTTAACTATTTAAAATTTAAAACGAAACACAATTCGATTGAGTGAGAAGTTCTCACATTGCTGCCAATAGTGGTTTCAGCGTTTTATTTCGAATAAAATTAAACACGTGTTTAATTTTACCCAAAATTCACACTAGCTCAAATCAATCCCAATCCAGCTCCATCGCGTAGTGCTTGTCAATACGAACCCGGCGCAATTCGTTTCGTCCAAAACGGATCTCGTATGAAAAAGTTATGATAGTTTAAAGTTTACACGATTTTAAATAAATCAATTTACATTCTTTTTCTTTTATTTACTTTCTCATCTCGGCCGTTGATTTTCAAAGGTAAGATCCAGCCCGTGCCTTTGTTTCTTCCTCCTTCCAGGCTACGAACGCGACCAATAACCCATAGGCCGCCACAAACCCTAATTGCCGCGACCCACCACGTCGACTTCTACCTCGATCAAGCAACGCCAAACGAACGGCCAACCCATGCTCCTCCTTCGACTTGAATATGATGAAGCTCGGACTCCCTGGTGCTTCGAGAAACGTGCGCAACCCATCGGCCTTTGAGCTGAAATTCCCAACGATCCATCGACCTGATCGCGTTCATAACCGTTCATATCGAAGCTCTCATCGAGCTCAACAATATTGTAGTTGACAATTTTTCGAATCGATTTACGGATTTGAAGAAAATTGAGGGAGAAGATAAGCTAATTTCGGCCACTAAAAATTTAGCTGGCGGCTATGAAACCCTAAGGTTTTGTTTGCAAATGAAAAGAATAAGGGGCCTTATATAGAAAATTACACGACACTATTCACCCGAAAACTTTCCGAACTCCAAACGAAGCGTGCCGCCTGGTGTTTATAACGTTTTACCCCTATTCCGAACGCAATGGAATATATACCGGGAGCCAATTCGATCATATTTGAAAGATAGGTTTTCAAATCGACTATTAAAATTTAAAAATTCGCTTAAATCGATTTAAGTGCGTTTTAGCTTGCTCCGGACAAACCGTAAATCCGATTGACACGAAATTTGAAATCTTGCAATAATATAATATTACGGATCCGATGAAATTGGTTTCGTCGAAATCCGAGACTGTTTGAAAAATGACTATTTTTACTCGTCAATTAAATATTAAAATATTCAATTTCCACAAATTAACTTTTAATTCAATTTTAAAAGTTCGATAACATCATTCTAACTCCAATATGATTAAATACAACTTTACAAATCAATTTTAATCACATTAAACCCAATTTCCAATTATTTCTGTAATTTCAAATATTAAATTATCGATTTAATTATCCAATTAAATTTAGATGTTCAAAATAAAATTTATTCGACTTATGAATTTTACTTGTTAATATTAAAAATCAATTTAAATATACAAATTTCAGATGACAGAAATTCTGGGTCGTTACAACCCGTATAGCCCTTAACACAAATAATGCCAATAGTCTATACAATACCGTAATACCTCCTGATCGGGAGGCTACCAGAGGATACTCCATAGGTACGACACAAATAGAAACTCGTATAAGGTGCAATAGGGTAGGTGACACGGCACAACTAGGTAATGCCAGGGTAGATATACCAATTACGCTTCCGGGTCGGTGGTAACGCGTAGTCGCAGCTCCCGCCCACCTCGAGCCACACCCCCAAAGCAAAGAAATCAAAAGTGGCCACCGAATCAATCCAAAAGTCAAAGTATAATATAGAAGGGATGTGTCCAATCAAAGGTGCTACCTCAATTAACCCGTCGATCGCTCCTGTTTTAGCCACCTAATGCCAACTCACGGGAGTTGGGTCGACGTATTTACCTCAAAGGAAACGCCGCCACCATCCTACTTCATTCTGGAATCTCCACCGCGTACACAGTTTTTAAAGTGGTTTTCGATGTTGGCAGAGAGTATGACAACTTCCGATCCCGGTCTCTTCAACAACCAAACGTTATTATAACACCACGGTCTTTTCAAAATAGATTATAATTTAAACCAAAATAAAATATCCATTTCAAAACCATATAAATACGATATCATTTCTATTTTTAAACCCAAATCAATATGATAGCATTTCTGTTTTAAAACCCAAATCCATATGATATCATTTTACTTCAAATATCACTTTTTCCAAAATCATAGTACTTTAAAGATATATACTTTAAACCTCATAGCTTTGAAACGTGACTTATAATACTTAAATGGTTTAACTATTAAATTTCTTTATATAATAAAATAGCTTCTAAATTTTCCCAACTAAATTCCCAATACCAATTTGAAGCTCCGAATAAACCATTTTAATTCCCATATAATTCAAAGCTTTATATATTTATATAGCTTCTTTAATTTAAAAAAAAATCGATTCCAATACCATTTGAATCCCCGAATAAACCACTTCAAATTTAATATATTTCAAAGCTTAAATATTCTATATTTCAAAACTCAAATTTTTATAATTCATATATTCCAATCTTTAAATATTTCACTATTTCAAAATGGATTCTTTGATAATTTCATATATATCAAATCCAATTCCTATTATTTAAATTTGAAATGTTTACTTAATAAAACTAATATCATTTAAGCAAAGCGTTTTAAACTTCGAATAACAGGATATACTTTCTCTTTAAGTTAACTTGATAATATTCATTAAAGTGATTTATTCATTTAATCCTCTAAACCAAAATCGAGTTACCCAAATCATACCTTTAAAAATCTCAGATTTATTTAAATTTCAAATCAATTTTTATTCGAGGATAATTCTTAAAACACTTTAATTCAAATCAATTCATATTTCTCTTCCAGCCTTTATTATTTAAGTCATTATACTCTATAAATATAATATAAATAAATACTTCACTGTATCATATATTAATAAAATCAACCTTTATTATTAAACTTCTTTTATACTTAAACCAATCTTTTTCATAGCTTAAACTAAGAAATTTATTATATATATAAATATAACATTTATAAATATCCGAATCAATATCTCATAAGCCATATTTTCTTTACAAAACCATGGAAACCTTTCAAGATATTTTTATATATAGACCGCAGTGCCTGTATATAATTTTCTATCCCATGGTCAAGTGATACGGATATTTATCATTTCAATCCGTAGTTTAAAATAAAAATTACGGTAACCGCAATCCCGAATGAATGAAAATGCATAATAACTTGCAGTATATAACAATATAAAATACAACATCCATTCATCCAATATCAACCATCAACCATTTATCACAACCATCATCAAATTAAATCAATAGAATCAATATAGAACGGATAATAAACAATAGGTATTAAATAGCAGTTTATATTCAATAATAAATTAAATAACTGTTTAACTGGCAGTTTATATGCAATGAATAATTAGTTAACAATTTAACTGTCAGTTTAAATGCAATGAATAAATTAAATAGCAATTTAATTTAAATAAATGAAATTAACTGAGATGATGATAAAAAATATGCCAAACAACCATAATTAAATTTTAAATCACATCATATATCAATTTAATAAACATAATAAATTTTAAAAGTTGTGAGTGGGTTAAAACACTCACCTTTTGAATTTAAATCCAATTTAAACACAAAAATTGCACAGTCTCCAAATCCAACCAAACTAACGTCAAAATGTCCGGAATTTTATTACGATCCTAACAAAAAAATCGTGCGTGAAACAGACATCGTATGACGAAGTTATTCGAGTTAAACGTTTGAAATTTAAAATTAAAAAAAAAAAAGAACATGCTCCACGTCATCATCTTCCTCAAAGCAGCATCGTGCACGCAACAGGTCCGCACAACCACTAGCCGCCAAACCCAATTCTCGCGCGCGCCAATACCCACCACGGCCACGTCAGAACCCCTCGCCGAGACCGCCAGACCACGCCTCTCCACCTCGGCCCCACGCCCTAACGACGAATCGCCACAAAATATAGTCGGACGCCGCCTAGGGTTTCAACCCTTATCGAATTTATGTCGACGATCCAGCCGTTGAAAGGCAAACCCAGCGCACCAATGGATAGCGCTAGTCCCCCTCTTCCCGATCCTGCCCTTGATTCCACGATCCGATGAAGTTTATTACGGCACGATGAATGGCCGTGCTTTACTCTCAAATTTCTGGACGAACAGGGATTCAGATTGAAAAACGAACAGTGGATCTGGAATGCGCTCTTCAAGAGCTTTGAATTGATATATAACTTGCTATATATTGTGGAGTTTGAAATTTTAGCTTTTGATTTGGTTGGGAATTTCATTTGGATCTAGGATTTGTTTGTCTACCATTGAGGAGGGAGGATAGTTGAAATATCAAATGAGAAATAGGAGTAGTTAGGGTTCATAACAGGGTTTAAATAGACGATGTTGAAAATAGAATGGATCGGATAAGGTAGATGTAAGTGCAAATGACGAAGTGGCCCAAAAAGCCCGTTCTGACTCCGAAACGAAATTGGGTCAACCCATATATCCAAATAGATGTTTTTAAATATTTTAAACGCGATGGAACAAATTTTAAGTCCGAATTCCATCGTATGAAAAGGTTATGCTCAAATCAATATTTTTCAAATTGATTTCAATTTATCGATTTCAAGTCGTTTCGAGTCCGTACAATAATTCACTATTACGGATCCGATGAAACTTGTTTCGTCAAAATCCGAGTCAGTGTCAAAAATAGCTATTTTTATATTAATTAAATAAATTTAAAATTAATTAATTAAATCAAATTTCCCATCTAAATTCTGAAATTGACAATCTTTATCACTTTATAATTCTTAATCATTTATACAAAATTTTAAACAAGTTTAGATGTCAATTTAAAGTTGATAAATCTATCAATTGCAGTGTCAAATCTTCAATTTCATTATATTCAAATTTGTAAATTAAATTCCCAAAAATTCTATTAAATTAAATAAATCAATGATTATTCCATCCATGAATTTTAAGTAGATGGATTTAATATTGGGTTCAAAATCTATTATTTTAATATTCTTGGATTTCAGTTAAATCTCTATTATCGTAATATTTAGATGTTTAATTCCATTTATTTTCAATTTAATAAACCTAGTTATTTATAACTACCTACAATACATTGCTTTAAACCTGATTTCAATCCTTCCATTTTCTATTAAACCTTTCTATAATCATAGTTAATATCTATTTTACATTCATTACATTAATGCTCACATTTCATCCTTTATTTATTGACTATCATATTTCCATTTACTATATTTTGGTCAATTTCACACGTTATTTGAAATTAAAGTCTCAATTAAACTTATCTATTTTGATTTCATTCCTATATTACATCACTTATTGTTTTTCAAATAAACTACATTTCAATTCATCCTATTTCCTTCATATTTGGTGACTATTGCCTTAAATTTTCATTAATATACATTAAGGTTCATTAAATTCTAATTGACTCCCATTTTAATTATTACCATAATTACTATCCTTACTTCCAATTTCACTAATTCAGAAATTACCAATTTTATTTTCAATAATCCCATTTAATAGACTTTCCATTCTTTATTACATAAATTGTTACTTTAATTTACATTAACCAAATGTTAAATTAAGATTTATTGAAATTGATTACCAAAAATTTATTTGACGTATTAAATAAACAGGCAACTTGTATTAATTGCCACCTATTTGCTTTTAATTGCATTCATAAGTTCGTTACTTATCGATCCAGATTTATAATTTCATATACGCTAAAGTTTTATTTCATGACATTAATATACGCCTATGTACCACTTAATTTGAATAAATATTATATTCCTAAATGTACTTCTATCAATTAAATGCATTAATTAAGGTTTTAAAACCAATAAATAAATTTTCCTTAATTTCATCCTTAAACCAACTTATTACTCCGCATACATTGTGTATTAATTTAACAATTAACATGCGTTGAGCTATTTTCCCCAATTTATCAATTACTACCTTAAAATAAACTCATGTTTCTATTTAATTTTCATTTACCCTTCCATTACTATATTAATAATCATTAAAGTAAGGTTTATTATCAACAATGACCTTTTAAAATTACTTTTCTAACATTTATTGTAATTGGTTTCCATACTTTGGATTGCGCTAATTTAGTTAGCCTTAACGTTATTACATTAAATCTACATTCAGTTTAAATTAATATAGAATTTAATTCTAATTACTTACCATTTAATTCATAATTTATTGATTACCTTCAAAATTAAATAAAATTTGATTTCCAAATATTTGATTTGATTGCCATCTTTACTATGTCCATTAAATATCTATTATTTTCTTAGTAAATCCAGTATTTCATCTAATTTCTTATATTCAATTCTTAGCCTAGTATAACAATTTAAATTACTTCAATTATTCGTAATTTCATTTTAACTGTTAATACTTAGCTTGAATTTCCATGGTTGCATTCCATTTGTAACATTTGCTTCATTATAAATTATAAAATTTTATTTCTTTCTAAATTAACTTTCAAAATCTTAATTAAATTAACCAATTTATTTACCAAAATTTACGGATCGCTACACTAGGCAAGGACACGAGCCATTGACCTTGATGGGTCTAGAATGACCTTTGATTTGCAGATGAATTCGAGGAAACTGGATGATTTACCATGATTAGGTTTGGTAGACAACCTAAAGACAACAACCAACAATTTGCTAGCACCGATACATGTTCTTAGTCAAAGTGTGCTTCTTATCCACAACGACATGCTTTGGTTCAAGTGTTTACAACAAAATTTCCACGGTCTTAAAGTTGACTCAAATCAATGCTACTAGACTATAGAATGATGAAGGAGCAGATTAGAAAGCTTAGAAGATGCAGATATTGAAGAATGGAGAAAAGTCACTAAGTATTCAAAGTTTCATATCGGTCGGTATTAACTTATAACGGTCGGCATCGAACGGTCCCAAAAAGCACAGTGGAACTCACCCTACTCTATACCTAAACCTAGAGTTGAAAAAGAAGACAAGTGCACTGATGTGATATCATTCGGTGTTGAGAGATATCGACCGGTGTCAAGCGATATCGCTTGACATCGAAAGATTTTGATATTCATGGTTCGAGCATTAAAATCTAGACGGTATGCACCATTATGAAGAAAAGATAAATGAGAAGTTTTTGATATAGGTCGGTACTGAATGATATGGAAGGTTGGAAATATTTGACTTATTCGTGCTTGAATTTCAAATCTGGATATTCACACTTCAAATTTGTTCCGCCGACTCTACTGGGAGGTTCTTCTATAATTGGAGAGCTTTCATCAACTAGAAGGGACTTCTTCTTCTTCTTCTTCTTCTTCTTCTTCTTCTTCTTCTTCTTTGGACTCTTGGTCAAGACTAAGATATAACTCTTGTATTTCGAGATTCCATTGTAATTTGAAAGATCTAGAAAGAATCAATCACTAAAAATAAATAAGTGTACGTAAACTAGAAATTTTGGCAAAGCATGTTAAAATATAATGTCTCACTTTTATTTATTTTTCATTTCTCGTATTTTTAATTTGTTTCTACTAAGTTGTGGTGTTTTCACGTTTTACGTGCAAATAATATACCTTATACATGAGAAATACAAGCACATTAAATTAGATGAACAACACATTATCGCTAGTAATTATAGAAGTCTCACAAGTGGAATTTAAAAGATTTGAATTTACGCATATGCATATTATTCACATATCGTGTTATTGTTGTTTTATATTATTATGTTACATATATATCACATTTTGCAATATACACCATATATTTGGGAAACACAAATACATTAAATCACAGTAAAGTGAATGAACAACCCATTATAACTAATAATTGTATAAGTTTCACATGTAAAATGAGAAAGGTTAAAGTTATGTACACATAAGATAAACAAATTAATTGACATAAAACATTAATTTAAAATGTAGATTAGATTTGAATACTAACTATTTATTCATATAGACACCATTAAAATCTACTTAGGATTTTTTTCCTTCAAATTTACCATTTTTCATCTGTTGCTAAATTGACCCGAACCAACATATACAACATATGATCGTTGCCAATGGAACGGATAGGGAATCTAAATTATTATGTAGAGACCCCTACTTGTTAAGCTTACTATCAAATGGTTCTAATTGATATGTTTTAAAGATAGACTACTACATTTAAACAAATAACTCTAAAATGATAAAAGTAGCATTAGTCTTCAGTGATGCCTTACTAATATGATAGTGTCATATAACTAGAGGTATTTTATCACTGATTAGTTTACGTCCGATCATTTTCTTTTCTTACATATGTTAGGTTGAGAGGGTTTAGAGATATTGGACGGAACAAATGGAGAATAATATCTATTTGCTATTTATTGTTCAACACTTGTTTATTGTGGAACCGCATATTTTTGTAATATTATTTAAATTTATGCAATACATCCATGATTATTTTTGTTATGTTTCAAACATATTTGTGATATGTGTTATATTATATTTTATTATTTAGGCTGTGAGTTTAGATAGCGTAGTTAAAGCATATAGCTAAGTGTACTTTTATTTCATAATAGACCATAACGATACATGTTTTGAGGTTCTTAAGAATTGTATGTTGATTGGAATGTTAGATGGTCGTGAAAGCCGGGTTGTTGCGGGAATTTGCTTGAATATTGGGATGTCAATGTTAAAGACCGTTGGTTTTATCCTATTCTTTCATATGCTTTCGTGGAACCTGCATGCGTTATAAGGTCGTGTATTAGGTTATTTTACCGTGCCAAATCCAGGTATAAAGTCGGGTACCAAACTGATCCAACTCTATTCCTGAGGTAGCACCAACCTTACAGCCAAATTTCACATGCATTTCTCAATCTATTTTGTTCTTTCGGTGCACGCAGACAAATAAACCAAAAAATAAAATAAAAAATGTTGTACTCAAACGCTAGTTATAATAACTTGGAATTTGTATTAGCCTGCTATATGCAATCATTGATGATTATCCTATAAAGAATTCTTCTAAGAAAAAAGCATTGAAAGTGTTGGTTGGAACAAAATTGGTCATTCATCCATTGTTTTACTAGCTTTGAAATGAATCCTATGACAACATTTGACAAAATATAGGTTTTCCTTAATCGTATGAGTTGATAATAATCACAAAAACTAAAATGAGGTATGGTCCTTGTGCACAAACAATTAAATGCTTCTTTGTTGCTTTATTGAGGTATGGTCCCTCCATTATTAGTCAGAGAGTATTATTCACAGC
Source organism: Allium cepa (assembly GCA_030765085.1). NCBI lineage: Eukaryota > Viridiplantae > Streptophyta > Magnoliopsida > Asparagales > Amaryllidaceae > Allium > Allium cepa. Next base: position 584,514,799 of record CM060940.1, read on the forward strand.
CAACTTAAAAAAGCAAATAAACTACCATATATTTTTTTTAAAAACGAAAGTACAGAGACAGACTATACTGCAAGTCAAAGTACTTGCCATGGAAGAGGACGAGCAAGTAGAGCCTCCAAACTAAGTCTTCGAGTTTTGTTAGAAGGACTTCTTATCATCATTAAGATATAATTGAAATGACCACACGAATATAATTTTATGTAATTTTATTGATTAGACAAATTACTGGGAAAATAATGTAAAACTGTTTGCTAAGACTCTAAATAAAATACATTTAAACACTCTTTTTTTTTCAATTATATATGATAAAAACCAAATTTATTACATGGTAACTAATCATAACTCTTAATTAATTATACAGAAAAAATGAAATTGCTCAAATGAAAGCGATTAAATTTTTTTATACTCTCTTCAGACGAATGTTTGAGGCAGAATGTTGAGGCAACGGTTAAATTACTCGTATGGTGATCTGAACGTTCGAATTTGAGTCCGGAAAAAATCTTTTTGCAACACGAGCAAAAAACTGAGTGCATTATGAATTTCTTTGGAATCCGCTATCATACGGAAACCTCGTGTACTGGGATTTACTTTTTTTTTTTCTAAAAGAATATTTAGTTTGGAAATAATGAAAATGAAAATAAAAGGCACTTTTTGAAACTTCCATAGCTGCCACACTGCCACACGCGACGCAGAACATTTTCACTCCTTTGTTTGTTAATCTATTCACGGGTTGTTGATTGCTCACAACGGTAAAACAAAAGAAAAGGAAAAACACAGTCGTACATATGTACATATATACACGAATAAATACAAAGGAAGCACTGTATTGTTTGCTTGATTGACTAGAATGTTTGTTGTATCTTCCTCTGTTTCTTCTCCCCCATCTTTGTTTGCTGCTGCTTATCTTTCTACTTTGTTTACCTTCTTCTTTTTCGTCTCATCTTTTGTTGCTTTATCCCACTCCTCAAACTACATTACAAACAACAATGCTACAAGTAGGTCAAAATCTTCGCCAGTTCATCATCAGCTTACGCTCGATTTTTATTCCAGCACTTGTCCTCAGCTTGACGACATCGTGTCGACGGTTACGGCAGCACGGTTTAAGGAGTCGCCTGTCTCTGCTCCTGCTACAATTCGGCTCTTTTTCCATGATTGTTTTGTTGAAGTAAGTCTTTACTTTTCCCCGTCTATGTGATACTATGCTTGTTTTGGATTACATGATGTCTTACATGGGTTTTTAAGTTAAAATGCTTATCTACTCGTTTTTCGTGTTTTCCACTTTTTTTTTTTAATCTTCACTCCTAAATCAACTATCAAATTAAGTAGAATTTCATAGGTTTTTCATTATACAAGTTTGTGGGTGAATTGAACTAATAACTCTCATACTATCCACATTGTAAATTAGTGTCGAAATTTATTCACTTTCATGAAAAGTTATCTTTGGGAAATGGAAAGCTATGCTCCGAGATTCATGTATCTAGTATTAATTATATTATACGGCTATTCACTTACTGAATATGTCATTTTGTCTACTTTAAATACCATGCGATATCACATCAATTTTCTCAACATCTTCGTATATTTATTTGTTAAATTTTCTTTTATTTCAATCACACTGGTAGTATCAGAGTCATACAATTAACATCAAGAGGAATTTCTGTCGTGGTTTATACTTTGTTGACGACAACGGGCATTGTTGAAGGATATCATCTGCTGGGTCAAGCTGAGCAGTCCCCTTAGGCGAGGTTGTCCAATTTTGTTACTCAAATATGAACAAATTGCCATGCGGTGCATTGGGAGAAAACTAATTTATCAATCATCTATGCAACTATAATCGCCATACGGTGGTAAGCACATTTATGCATTTAATGGTCATTTTAAAAAAAGAGCAGAAATTAGAATCCGCTTTATTTTCAAACTTAATATCTAACGAATCGTTTTTAGAAACAAATTTTACAAAGCACGCCCGTCAATGTTTTCAGTAAAAATATGCATTTTAAATGCATATATTTACAATTATAATTACAGATATTTTTAGTTTAAAATACAAATATACGCAATTAACAATGTACATATTTATAAAATAAATATTTGCTGCGTGAACTATTGAAAATTTTGGAGTGCAATAATAAAGAACCGTCGATAAAAATTATTGTATCATGGACATGCTATTGCCTTAAAAGCGAAATTCGACACTAATACCTTGCAATTGATAATGTCTTTCGCTCTTAAGGTTAACACAATGATCATTCAAACATTAAAGATTGAATGATTTAGAAAATTGTAGAAAACATTATGTAGGAGTTTTACCTGTATTCTAAACATGATTTTGTTTTTAGTGATTTATAGGGAAGGAGATGAAGAAGGGGATTTATTTATTACATTGTTTCTCAAACGAGAGATAAAATAATGGGGATGAAGGAGAAAATGAATGTCTCTTTTTTCATGTATCTAACAAATGAGTTGATTCCAATAAATAAATAGCAACGGTCATTCATTAATGCAAAACACAAGATCGGGCAAACTAAAGGACTAAGTTTTATTGTAGTTATCCAACACGAACTGCAAAATTTTAAAATATGGAATGTGCATTCTTACATGACAGAATGTAATTTTCATTTTACAAAAATATACAGTTAGAACTGCAACAGCATATATGTGTAGTTTAAAATGCATATTTTTGTTGAAAAAATTGACAGTTTTGTCGTGAAAACTACATTCGACAAGGAACGGAAGTAAAATTTGAAACTTTTGAAAGGTGCTTGAAAAAAGTCCCTTTTTTTTTAGAATTAATTTTCTTGAATTATCTCTTTGCCAACAATAAACAAGGAAAATTCTTTGCCTTTCGAAAAATGTTTTTAATTTTGAAATATAGAAACCTTTTGTAATCTCCATTGTGACTCCCTAGCTATGTAACCAATGAAGGCAAAGCTGAGCTCAAATTTGTGATTTCTCTAATATGTTTGTCCGTATTCTTATTTATTCCGATTTAGGATGCTGCTATATACATCCATTTTATTTCTTCTCTCACCCACCAATTTTTTATAAAACGCTTCTCTCATCCTTACACCTACCTCTTATTTTGTTAATTTTTATATAACGAACATTTATTCTTTTATTTTCTCAAAAATATATTCGTAGACAGCAACCATGGACTCATATGTCGTCAACTCTGATTCTTTTTTCTACAAGTTTATATATTAATTCGAAATTTGATTATAAAATTGTAATTAATTTGTTAATTCTTGAAAATTTATAAAATAGGATGTTGAATGATTTTATTTGAAATATATTAGTTTTCAAGCGATTAAAATTGAAGATGCGGCAATGGTGACCTGCAAAAAAGCAACTATTTAAGTTGATAAATATTTTTGAAGTGGAGTTTTGTATAAAGTTTTAGATATTTAAATCTTTCGTATTAACAACAGATTTGAAATGGTTTTTTTTCACTCTTTTATTATTCTTTAAGTGGTATCAAGGAGTGTATTGATGAGCAAATACGGTAGCACCCTTAATTTATTTGGCATCAAATCGACAGTTCTATATTCTTGGTAACCATTTATTTCACAATAGTAGGGTTTCAACCTACCAAAATCGTAACATAGGCGATTGACGCCAAATCCATCACATATGCTTTTATGAATAATTAGAGGACCGATAAGCTCAAGCTCGATGACTTAAAGGTATAAGCTTCAAGAAACTATGCAAAAGACAATGTTTGGTGTGTTTCTATTGGTAATAGGGTCAAAATAATTTGGTATCAACTACCCAGTAAACACGAGTGTGCTAGGTAAAACGTCATATAGACCGGCAATTTAGATGATGTTATTAAAGAGACGATGTACACATATCCTAACCATGTGATGTTGGAAGTTTGTAGAGGATAAGCACTATTTGATGAAGTAATCATGTATGATTCCATGTTTGTTTGACAAGTAAGGAATATATTCGTAATTTTGGCTTGTTCAAAACAGAACTGTCATATAGGTAAAACATAAAGGGCACATGTGGTGTGGGTGTTTGAGACTTCAAGAATGAAACTAAAAGTACTCATAGTTATTTAGCATGCCTGAAGAAATAAATTAGCAATTTTTCTTATTATCCAATTCTATTTAAGTGACCTACCGCGGATCAATTCCTGTTGGAGAAATTTAGATTAACATCCCCAAACGCAACGGATTAGGATCATGTTTATCGTGAGATAGTATACATCCACTTAAGGAAAGATAGTTATATTATAGTAAAAAAAATTAAAATACTGATAATTTAGACCAAGAAAAGAATATAAAGAAATACAATTTGAGAGGATTATTATAATCTTTAAAAAATAACTATCTTTACATAGAAATTATTACTTAGGGCTGAAGTAATTGATTTATGGCAATAAATAATGCCTCATCAATTCTATTATTCATATGAGAACATTTATTCATTTGATTTTTCCATTTTTCTCCAATTTGCATACGCCTAGTAAAATGTCTTTTAATCAGAGAATTGATCGATACTTCGATCTCTCAATATAACTCCTTCTCATTTAGATAATTTTATGTCTTCTTTAGCGCATTAAAAAAACAATAATTTGAGTCATAATTCCATATTACCTCAAATATTTTTCAAATCTTCTTTAATATAAAAATACTGAATCATTGAAATATAAAAATATCCATATTGATATTATATTTTCATGCAAGTCAACTAACTCCACCTACATCCTCGTACTCCAAGCAACTCTCGGACAAGACACAGCAGATACTTTCCCAATAAGCTTAAGCGTGACCATCACCTATTGCACTTCGTCAACAAACTCCAGCAAGGCCATCATCCGCCAATAAAGTGTAAGTACCATCTCCATGTGTAGGATTTATCAATTTTGATAATAAAAACAAATGTCTCTATCTACCAACTCACTCTTTCCATGTGTACCATGTGACACCTAGCACATAAAGCCTTAATAAGTGAATCAACCTCGACCAATGCTCGAGCTTTATAGCATGCAAGTACATGGCAAACATACCTGCTGCATTTTCCTTCATACTAACCTTTTTAAGACAAACTAGCTTCTCTTCATTCATCGTGACAAGAAATGACCATCTCACCTCTATATGCTTTCGTCTTCGAGCTAAAAGTCAGATTTTGAGCCAAGTGAATTGCACTTTGACTATCACAATTCAACACAACCTCATCATATACGAAGCCAAATCACACATTAACTGCTTCAAGTAAAGTGTCTCCTTGGCTACTTCAGCTATAGCTATTAGCTCTGCCTCTGTAGTAGACAAAACAACCATCATTTACAACATCGCTCTCCAACTAATATTGTCCCTCCAAGAATGAGCATATAACCTATGGCTGACTTCCTTCAATTCTTAATCCTGGCATAGTCAGAATAAAAAAATCCAACCAAGCTGAAATATCCATTTCTACCGCCAAAAAAAGCCTATGAGATGGAGCATCTCTAAGATATTTAATAATATACTTTACTACCTCCCAATGCGTCTTTTTCGGATTTTCTGTTTATCTACTAACCAATCCAACAGCTTATATGATGTTACATCTAGTGCATATCATAGCATACATCAAACTACCAACTACACTCACATATGACGCATTCTTCATGTAGGCTTTGTCCTTCTTTGGGATCGAAGATTCTTTACTAGAAAGCTGTATATACAAAGACATGACGTACTAATTTCCTTTGCTTTCTTCATACTAAACCGAGCAAGCACATTCCGAATATATTCCTTTCGCGTTAGTCATAAAATTTCAAACTTTCTATCTCTTTGGATTTCCATACTTAAAATCTTCTCTGTTTCCTAAGGTCTTTTATCTTGATTTTCGCCTTTAGCTTCAACTTCACTCCATCAATTTCAGCTTTATCCTTAGAAGCAAGTAACATATCGTCCCATATATACAAGAGCAAATACATCCAACTATCATTCTTTAAATGCTTAAATTAAACACATGCATCTTTGATACTATGATTAAAACCAAGTGAAAGCATAAAATAATTGAACCTCTTGTAGCATTGTCTAGATGACTGCTTGACTTCATAAAGAGACTTCTTCAATTGATAAACCCAAACTACTTTCCCATTTACAATAAATTCTTCTTCCTGCTTCATTTAAACGATCTTCACCAAGTCATCATGCAAGATATCAATTTTTCCACCAAATTGCTTCAACTCTAAGTCATGTGTAGCAACCATGTAAAACAAAATCTGGATGGAGGTATGTCAACTACAGGAGCAAACATCTCATCATACTTTATTCTCTTTCTCTGTGACAAACATTTTGCAACTTATCTAACTTTGTATCCCCCATCATCATTCGCCTTGAACACCTACATGAATCTATGACTCGGCTTTCTGGAGGAGGTAGTACAAAGCCCAAGCCTTGTTCTTCTTTAAAGACTGCAACTCCTCTTCCATAATGCAAATTCACTTTGAGCTGTCATTCATGGCTTCTTTAATATCAAATGACTCATCATTAATCACATGTAGGGTATAGTCAAACTGACCATCAAGGCTAAGTTTGCATACTGCCAATCTCCATACTACTTGGACGGCATAATAGCCGCACGACTAACTTAAGTTGGTATAACATCGCCTAAACTCCTTTTAGTTCCACCTTGAACTGAACTTACTCTAGCTTCACGCATATCATCAGCACTACTAGAAGATACCTATATACTACAATGTGCCGTCTCATCTACTGCATCTTCACTTTTATCCACAACGACTACAATTCTATTACTAGGATAAAATGTGAGAACTACTTCCATCTCCTTAGGCCTATTAAAATCGACTGATATGATAGGTAACTCTTCCTTAGACTTGAACATCGTAGACTCTTCAAATGTAATATGAAGGAATACACAATCTTCCTATCAACTGGGTCCCAAATGCGATATTCTTTGATCCATCTATGTACCACATACACCTTTCTATGCTCTAGCCTTCAATTATTTCACTTGTATGATACACATACAGGGGACAACCATGGGTCAACCAAAAATACAAAAATAACCAAGTTACACCACTTTACCTCTTCGCTTTTCTTCTAAAACTTTCTATTTATGGTCGAGCTCGAAATTCAATTTATGATATGTGTTGCAGTCGATGAAGTTTCAACCCCAAAGACTCTGAATAAGCCCCCAGTCAGTCGCAAGCAACATGCTTTCTCAAGTGGAGTCATATTTATCCTCTTAGCAAGCTCATTGGATTGCGGATCACCTGGTATAATGAAATGTCTCTGAATATCATGTTGCTTACAAAAATCAAGGAACTCCTCAGAGGCAAATTCAATGTCGTTATCAAACCTAAGCATCTTCATGTTACAACTAATTTGGTTCTCAAATAGTGCCTTCCAAACTTTAAATTTCTCAAAACATTCTGATTTGACCTTCATCACGTACACCCAAACACTCTGAAAATAGTCATCAATGAAGAAAATAAAATACATCATTCCCCCATTAAAACAGCAACTACTGGTTTCCAGACGTCCATGTAAATAATTAAATACTTTCTCCAATTTATGAAGTACCACTACAAAAGATACCTATGTTTGCTTTTCCAAAACACACTCTTAAAATCTAACTTGTTGAAGCTTTCTTCTTTAATCATCTTCCATCTGCAAAGAAACTCCAAGCGTTTCTCTGAAATATGACCAAATCTAAGATGCCAAAGTCTGGTGGCATCCAAAGCATGAGAACTATCTACTCCAGCACAAGACTTGGCCTTATGATTCTCTTAAGCAGATGTAGATTCTGAAACACATCTCTTTTCATTAGAACTAGTGCATTACTAGAAGCTTTCAAACTATCCATTTCTATAGTAATATTGCTTCCCATGGATGCCAACTACCCCATAGAGATCAATGACATTCGAAGACCTAAAACATAGTAGATATCTGATAGAATATATTTTACATATATTCTAGGCGTTAGAATATTTTCTGATATTACCTGCATTTATTCTCTGATATTTCCTGCATTTATTCTCTGATTTAACTTACTTTTTATTTGAAAAATATTTATTTAGTTACATTTCTTTTAGCAAATCAGTTGATTTGACGATATCTTTATTTAGAAAGTATTTATTTAGTTACCTTTGTTTTAGCAAATCAATTGGCTAATTAGAAGAGTATTTGGGGTTGGGTTTAAAAATGTCATTTGATGCACGAGTGGTCATGCGGGTTGACATGAGGTTGGGAGGCATTGGGGTGGTGTGAGGAATGGTCAAAGTGGGGGAGGTCATAGACGGGGTTGGACCGTGGGGAAGAGAGAATGTGTCAGAGGAGGAAATAGAGGACCGAGTGTGGGTAGCAGTGGGAGGTGTGAAATCTGGGCATGTGTGAGACTGTGACCTAGATTGAGGAAGAGAGGACGAGTCGTTGGGCAGTATTGTTGGGTCAAGCTGCATATTTTGTGGTGTGGTAAATGATGTATTAATTGAGGATTAATATTGTCATTCAAAAAATTATAATTCGAAGGTTTTGTTTTATGGAGTTTGAAGAATGGAAATTCTGTTTCAACAAAACAAACATGACGACTAATTATGATTTTACCACTAGACATGTCATAGCATTTGGAGCCATGATGATTAGGAGCCGGACCTAGATAAGCACAATGAGTCGACCTTTCTTGTAATTTATGAATAGTAGAAGAGGGGAATAATGGAAAACATAAGCAACCAAAAACACGCAAACTTGAATAATCCGGATCACTTTGATAGAGGATTTGAGCGGGAGATTGGTAATTCAATACCTTGGAAGGAAGGATATTGAGAAGATATGTAGCCATGGAGAGAGCATGATGCCAAAAGAAGAGTGACATAGATGCATGAGCAAAAATAGTCCGAATGATATTATTTATGGATTTTATATGTCTTTCGGCCTTCCCGTTTTGAGGAGATGTATGAGGACATGAGAGACGGAAAGCATACCATGTTTCTCAAAAAATCCTTAAAAATGCCATTAATGTATTCCGTACCATTGTCACACTGAAAAGTCTTAATATTACGTTCAAATTGTGTCTTGACTAAAGCATGAAACGCTAAGAAAAGTTGTTTGACCTGAGATTTTTTGCAATAGGAAAGGTCCACAAAAATTTGCTATAGTCATCAAGAAAAAGAACATAATAACAATGTCCGGAAGTACTAACAATAGGAGAAGTCCAAAGATCACTATGAATAATATCAAATAGAAGAAAAGTATATGACACTGAATCATAAAAGGTAGCTTAGAATGTTTCCCAAAAGGACAAGAAGAACAATAAGTTTTACAAACCTTATTACAATCAATAAACTTTTTACTACAAAGAGACTTAAGAATAGCATCGCCAGTATGACATAAACGATTGTGCCAAATATTCGTAGGCAAAGGAGTAAAAGCAGAATGATTGTTAGAAGAAATGGCTTGAGAGTCGGAGAAAAGTGGATATAAGCCTTCAGTGCTATCACATCTCATTAGTCTGTTCCCGGTCTGTAAGTCATTAATAGAGAAACCAAAAGGGTCAAAAGAGATAGAAACCATATTATCTGTGGTGAATTTACGAACAGAGACTAGATTTTTAATGAGCCTAGGAGCATGTAACACATTGTTTAGGGTAAATGGTGGATAAGGTGGAGGCAATGTAGTGCGACCGTAACCAATAATTGGAATTAAATGACCACTACCAACAACAACGTTATGATGCTTATTGCTTGAATTGAAATAAGAATTGAGAATACCTGCATGACCACTTGTGCATATTGTCTTATCTCCGACACGGTATGCTGCAAAAATTATTGAACGTGTCGGAATGTGTAACTGCAGTTCATGTCCTACTCCTGTTGACACTAAGTCCAAACTAAGTGCCACCGCAGACACTGCTTATGATGATCCGACTAAGTATCGTAGTCTTGCAGGTGCTCTTCAGTATCTTACATTCACTCGGCCAGACATTTCCTATGCCGTGCAGCAGATCTGCCTTCATATGCATGCCCCGACTAATGAGCATATGAAAGCTCTTAAGCATATCATACGCTATCTCCAGGGTACCCTTTCTTTTGGTCTCCACTTGTACAAATCCAATATTAATCGTATTATCTCATATACAGATGCAGATTATGGTGGTTGTCCTGACACCCGTCATTCTACCTCTGGTTATTGTGTATTCCTTGGAGATAATTTGATTTTTTGGTCTTCGAAATAACAACCTACTCTTTCCCATAGTAGTGCTAAAGCGGAGTACAAGGGTGTTGCTAATGTTGTTTCTGATTCGTGCTGGATCAGAAATTTGCTTCTAGAGTTGCATCGTCCTATTCAAAAGGCTACTTTAGTTTATTGTGATAATGTGAGTGCTATATACTTATCCGGCAATCCTGTTCAGCATCAACGCACTAGACATATTAAGATGGATATTCATTTCGTCCATGAGAAAGTAGCTCGTGGTAACGTGCGTGTGCTTCATGTACCATCCCGTTACCAAATTGCTGATATTTTTACAAAAGGGCTTCCGCGCGTATTATTTAATGATTTCAGGGACAGTCTAAGCATATGAGAACCTCCTGCTTTGACTGAGGGGGTATGATAGAATATATTTTACATATATTCTAGGCGTTAGAATATTTTCTAATATTACCTGCATTTATTTTCTGATATTTCCTGCATTTATTTTCTGATTTAACTTACTCTTTATTTGGTAAATATTTATTTAGTTACCTTTCTTTAGCAAATCAGTTGATTTGACGATATCTTTATCTAGGAAGTATTTATTTAGTTACATTTGTTTTAGCAAATCAATTGGCTAATTTGTAGCCTATCTTAACTCTTGTAAACCATACATATATGATTGAAAGTGGAATACAATGGCAAGCAAATTGATTTCTAAATAGATTTCTTTCAATATCTGTTAAAATGCGTATCATTTCATCGAACATGTTAATCTATACTCTACACTCATTATTGCTCTACAACAAACATCATTTCTCATAAGAATTGCACTTTACTCCTTTCCAACAGAAAAGCTGAAGTGATTTCTTCAAGTAGAGATTCTCTAGATTGGTTCAAATTCCTCTAACAGTGATTTCACTGCTAACCTCTAAGATAACACTCTATTCTATGGCCAACTGTAGAGTAGTAAAAACTCATCCTTTCATCTTTTCCTTCTTTGCAGCTGAAATATTAATGTGCAATTTCTCATTGTTAAACACCACTTGATGAACATTGTTCTTTCTAAGAAAAATCTTCATCTTGATTGCCTCTTCTTGAAGTCATTATCTCCATTTCATTTCTCTATTGCCGACTGAGATCCTGACATCATATAAGGATCACATATTGTTTTGTTTCATTATGGTATTTTCATCTCCTACCATACTATCTAACACCTTTTTTCAACAATCAAATAGCTCCAATACCATACCATTGGAGAAAATTTTGGATTAACATCCAAAACGCAACAGAAATAAAGAAACATATTGATGGTAAAATAGAAAAAACAGAAAAATTATTATTCCAAAATAAGCAATCACAAATCATAATGTACAAACATAAAAAAACACACAAAATCACAAATCATAATTTCACTATCGTAAGTTAATGTACATCCATTTGAAGAGAGAAAATTTTATTATTTTATAAAAAAAGTAAATTACAATATTGATAAAGAACGCTAAGAAAAAGACTCTGAAGGAAGAATTATTCTAATATATAAAGAATGACTATCTTTATATAAAGATTATTATGTAGGGTCGAAGTAATTGATTTATGGTATAATAAATCAAAACATCATCAACTCTATTATTCATGCGAGAAATGTTTATCCATTTGATTTTTCGGCTTTCTCCAATTTGCATGCGTTTAATAAAATGTCTTCTTTAATCTACTGGATGAGAAATTGATTGATTACTTCAATCTTTCAAAATAACTCTTTCCTATTTAGATATTTTATTGTCTTCTTTAATAAATTCAAAGAGACAATAAATTTGAGTCATAATTTCACCTTGACTCAAATATCTTTCAAAGCTTCTTTAATATGAGAATATTGTGTAACCAAAATCTAACATCCTTTGTCCTTATTTCTCATATCCTCATGTTCCCGGTTCAGTCTCAGTCATACATTTCATGATTTAATTGTTGATTGGGTCCTAACATGCTACTAAAAATGAATTGATATAAAATGTTAAATTTTGGTGAAACAAAATCACAAATGGAGGGAAATAAATATGCAAAAGAAAGAAAAAGGAGATTTTGTTTCCTCTAATTAATAAGCATATTTGAGTATGTTTATTTCTCTCCCTAATTGGCTAATCAAATTATTTTTTGCCATCTAATGTTAACTTGGGCATTAAGTAATTGATTATATAAATAGAGAGTAGAAGAGAGGATAAAAGTGTTGAATTTATGTGATTCAAATATTTTCCAAAGAAGATAAAAAAATAATTATTTGATTCAGTCAATAATTAATTAGGTTGTATATGGAATGATAAAGAGGAAAGATATACGTGGTATCTTTTAAAGAATGAAAACTAATTAATTGCTACTAAATTAATTAGTCAGATTTATTACATGAAGATAGAGAAGTTTATACATGGAGAATAATTTACGCAATAGAAATTTATGGAAACATAGATTTTTTGTCATTTATGCGCATTGGAATCAAATCAAATAATATGGAAAGGTTGTCACATAATCTGGAAGTTAATTTTCTTCATCTCCAAGCATCCTTCATTTTCATGCCTATTTAAATGAAGGAAGTTCTTCTTCATATGTGTGTGAGCGTGTGAGAAAGTATCCACCATTATCCTCTTCTTCAGTATACCCTAATTTCTGCAGTCAATCAATTAGGGGTTTTGAGCGCAAACAAGTCTTTGGATAAATTGATTATTCAATTTGTAATTATAGGTTAGTCTCTCCACTTTGCTACCTATAATTTTGTAATCTCTCTCTTTTGTACTCTCCTTCTTCAGTGAAATAAAGAATAGTTGTTGGATCTGTGGACGTAGGCAATCTAGCCGAACCACGTTAAATCTGTGTTCTCGGCTATTCTGTATTTTTTTTGGTGATAATTTTTCATTGAATTTGTGGTTTGTAATTAATCGACAAGTTAGATCCTTCTTTTTATTGTTTCCACGCATCAGCATTTCGCTGCGTTTTTGGAGTTTGTGCGAATCAGTTGAATTTCCGCACAACTGTTTGGTATCAGAGCTAGCTGTCTTGTTCTAGATTAGTTATCAATGACAAATTCTTTCAGTGGTATGAAAAATTATGGCATCACCAAATTTGTTAGAAAAGGAGTTTTTGGGACATGGAAGGTGAAGACTAATGGCGGTGTTATTCAGCAACAACTTCGTTCATCTAAAGGAAGAGATAAAAGCCAAAAGCACCTTGGAGGTAGAGATATGCGTACGTCTCATTTCATGGGTCCTAAAAGGGGTGCTTGCTAATATTGTAAGAAGAATGGACATTTCATACGGGATTGTCCAGCTCTTAGAAAGAAGAGAGAGAAGAAGGAAAAGCTTCAGTTTTGCCAGCAGTTAGATCAGATGCGGATAGAAGTGATAGTAATACATCATTACTTTCAGCCAGTATTTCACCTTTAGAGCATACAATTTGGGTGATTGATTCTGGAGCCTCTTGTCATATGACTCTAGATAGAAGCTGTTTTGTCAGTTACAAGAAAATTGATGGCGGAACAGTTCATATGGGGAATGACACATCTTGTCAAGTTGTGGGCGTTGGAAGTGTGAGGTTTAGGATGCATGATGATGTTGTTATGACTATGACGGATGTTAGACATGTTCCGATGCTGCGTAGAAGTTTGTTATCAGTTGGAGCTTTGAGTAGACTTGGTATAAGGATAATAATAGATGGAGAGAATTTAAGAGTGGCGAAGGGTTCCTTGGTAGTGATGAAAGGGGTGCGAGTTAATGATATTTATGTGCTTCATGTAGAGACAGTCTTAGAAGAGTCGGTAGTTTCTACTGATTCTAGTATTTCAGATTCTACTCAGTTATGGCATCTTCGTTTAGGTTATGCTGATGAGGAGAGTCTTGAAGTGTTGAAGAAGCTTGGGTTGATTGATGGTGTTTGTCAGTCGAAGTTTAGCTCTTGTGGAGATTGTTCTTTTGGAAAGAAGAAGCATGTCACATTTGATGTTGGAAGACCTAGAACTACAGAGTTTCTAGAGTATGTTTATTCTTATGTGTGGGGACCCACCCCAGTTGCATCTTTTGGTGGAGCCAGTTACTTCGTCTTGTTTATGGATGATTTCTCACGTAAGGTTTGGGTCTATTTCTTAAAGGTCAAAGATGAAATATTTGCCCAATTTTGTAAGTGGAAGACCTTGGTAGAGAAGCAGTCGAGGAAGCGTTTGAAGGTTCTCAAAGTTGGAAATAGTAGTGAATTTATGTCACAAGAATTCACTAACTATTGTGAGTCCGAGCATGTAATTAAAGATTTTTCTATTTCTGCTGAGTCACATTGCTACGAAGTGGCGGAGAGCGTGTGTCGGATATTGTGGGAGAGGGCTACGAGCTTGAGAATGACTGCTGGTCTAGAAGTGGGATTTTGGGCAGAAGCGATATCTATAGCAGTATTTCTCATCAACCGCACACCTTCTATTGCCATATATATGAAGATCCCAGAAGAGATATGGAAAAGAGAGCATGCTGATTATTCATTCCTTAAAGTGTTTGGTTGTTCAGCTTATTTAGAAGATGAGAGACAAGATAAGTTGAAGCCTAGGGAAAGCAAGCACATTTTGTTAGGCTATAGAGAAGGAGTGAAGAGGTATAGGTTGTGGTGTAAAACAACTAGGAGAATTGTGACTAGCAGACATGCGATATTTGATGAGAGGTCTTTGTTGAAGGTGGAGCCTCTATCAAGTGATGACATTGGAAGGACAAAAAATTGTCAAACACATTTGGAGTCGTCAGATTGTTTCCATATTCAGAAAGATATTAGTATTTCCGATGATACCATGGTTGATGAGAAGATTGCAAAGGTTCAGACTCTAGGTGGAGCTCACTTGCTGTAAAGACCTTTTGGTTCAGTTGACCCTATTTGTAAGCATATTTGTAGCGATGATTCTTCATCTTATGCTTATAATGTTGTGGAGCTTGTTGGTGAGTCTGTTGATGTTGACTTAGGAAAGTCTAGCAAAATTCTTGTGTAGGAGATTGGAGTAGATAATATTGAGTATGTCCTCACTCAATTTGGAATGGAGAAGGTAAAGCGCGCTGTTAAATCTCCATTGGTCTCTCGAATATTAGTATCTACATGTTCGTCTCCAACATCGGATTTGTTGAAGAATTTTGGTACTTTCTCGTATGCATTATGTTTGATGATGTGCATACTATCTTTCTTGTGCTTGGAAAAGATTTGGAAGCTCTGTTTGGGCAATATTGCCCAAACTAGTTCACATTGAACTTGTTGACGTAGACCCAACAATTTGTCGAGATGTGGTGATGCAGATAGATTCTTATATTTGAATCAAGGCGGAGTGTTGAATTTATGTGATTCAAATATTTTCCAAAGAAGATAAGAAAATAATTAATTGATTCAGTCAATCAATTAATTAGGCTGTATATGGAATGATAAAGAGGAAAGATATGCGTGGTATCTTTTAGAGAATGGAAACTAATTAATTGCTAGTCAATTAATTAGTCAGATTTATTATATGAAGATAGAGAAGTTTATACATGGAGAGTAATTTAAGCAATAGAAATTTATGGAAACATACATTTTTTGTCATTTATGTGCATTGGAATCAAATCAAGTAATATGGAAAGGTTGTCACATAATCTGGAGGTTAATTTTCTTCATCTCCAAGCATCCTTCATTTTCATGACTATTTAAATGAAGGAAGTTCTTCTTCATATGTGTGTGAGCGTGTGAGAAAGCATCCACCATTATCCTCTTCTTCAGTATACCCTAATTTCTGCAGTCAATCAATTAGGGGTTTTGAGCGCAAACAAGTCTTTGGATAAATTGATTATTCAATTTATAATTGTAGGTTAGTCTCTCCACTTTGCTACCTATAATTTTGTAATCTCTCTCTTTTGTACTATCTTTCTTCAGTGAAATAAAGAATAGTTGTTGGGTCCGTGGATGTAGGCAATCTAGCCAACCACATTAAATCTCTGTGTTCTCCGCTATTCTGTTTTTTTTTTGATAATTTTTCATTGAATTTGTGGTTGGTAATTAATCGACAAGCTAGATCCTTCATTTCATTGTTTCCGCGCATCAGCATTCCACTGCGTTTTTGGAGTTTGTGCGAATCAGTTGAATTTCCGCATAATAAAAAGTGTCGTGCAAAATCTATTTGCTAATTTTCACTTCTTCATCTTTGTTCTTTTTCTCCAATAATTTTAGCCATATAGATATTGCTCTTTTTCTCATTTGGTTATTGATTCAATGGTATTTTGTTACTTTAACTTTGTTCTATTAATTGTAAACAAAATTTTGATGCATTAATAAAGCGGTGGTTGGATGGAATATTTCGTGTTATTGCGTTTTAATTTCAATTCCGACTTGTTTTCAATTCAAATTATCTCTTTGTGATTTGGGTGACAAAGATCTGTTGATAAAAGCTTCTGCAAAGCGCTACTATTTTCACAAAAGTTTGGTATCGAAGCACATATCATCGCAAAGCTTAGAGTAATTTTGGTTTGAAAAATTATTGATGTCGGATATGATTTCCTTTTCAAAGATGACTATCTTGGATGGGAAAAATTGGGATATTTGAAAGCCTAAGATGGAAGATGTTCTGTACATCAATGATCTTCATGGTCCGATTGATGAAGATGTAAAGAATCCCTCTGATGTAGATGAGGGAAAGTGGAAGAAGATGAATAAGAAGATGATTGCTTTAATTCGCCAATTTCTTGATGATTCAGTTTTCCATCATGTGGCTTGTCGTGAATCCACGAAGGCTTTGTGGGACAAGTTGGAAACTTTGTATGAGTCAAAGAGTGCTACTAGTAAGGTTTTTCTGGTTCGAAAGTCGATACAACTGAGATTAGATGAAGAGAAGTTTGTTGCAGAGCATTTGAATGAATTTCAAGATGTAATAAATCAATTGACAAATATGAAGGTCAATTTTGATGATGAGTTACAAGCTTTTCTATTAATGAGTTCGCTTTCAGAAAGTTGGAAAACTTTGGTTGTTTCATTGAGTAATTCCAATGCTAATGGAACTATCTCTCTGGAAACTGTTTGAAGTAGTCTTTTGAATGAGAAGCTTAGAAGAAAATGGTCAGGTATGAAATCAATTCAAAGAGAGGCTATGGTGGCAAGGGACTCGAAAAACGATACAATTTGAAAGAAGAAGGACGCTAATGGTAAATGTGTTATCACTTGTCATTATTGTAATAAGAAAAATCACATACGCAGCAAGTGTTATGCTTATAAAATAGATCAAAAAAAGGTTACGCATGGTGATACTAGTAGTGATGCACATAAAGGTTTTGTTGAAGGTACTGATAGTGATGTTTCCTGTGATGCCCTTTTTAGTGAAAATAAGCCTTGAAAGATGGATACGGGAGCTAGTTTTCACATTTGTAGACATGCAAATTGTTTTTCTTCTTATTAGAAGAGTGTCGGCATGATTAGGACAGCCAATGAAGAAGAGCTACCGATTTGTGGTATTGGATCTATCCGATTTCATATGTATGATGGGGTGGTTAGAGAAGTCTCTGGAGTGAGACATGTACCCACTTGTTCGCATAATCTAATTTCTCTCGGTCAGTTGGATCGCCGTGGTTGCATTTATGAGTTTCAAGATGTATTTTTAAGAGTGAAGAAAGGTGGTCATGTAAGGATGAGAAGAGTATTGGAAGAAGGAAACCTTTATAGCTTGGTTGGTTCTATAGTCGACAATGGAAAGCAAGTAATGCTTGAAGGACCTAGTCCATAGTAAGGTGGAGAAGTTAATATGGTCACTGCTTATGATTCTAGCATTGATGATCATATTTTAGACAGAGGTCTTCATGTTGATGATGCTCGAAGGATCAATAGTGATCAGATAATGAGCTCAGATCGAGTGATATACGGGTGTCGAATTGCAAATTTCCACAACGACAAGACGGAGATCTTTATGGTATTACAAACATTTTTGAGACCGGATTTGTGTGGTGTACCTCATATGGGAGATGCATCACTTGCAGGTGGTGGTTGAGATTTGTAATTTAGTGTGGTTGAGATATGAGGATTTGTGATAGATCTAGATATAACATACTTAATATGTTGGAGATATGTGATCTTGCATCAAGGTAGAGTGTTAAATTTTGGTGATACAAAATCACAAATAGAGAAAAATAAATATACAAAAGAAAGAAAGAGAAGATTTTGTTTCCTACAATTTGTTGGCAATTTGAGTATGTTTATTTCTCTCTCTAATTGGCTAATCAAATTATTTTTTGTCATCTAATGTTAACTTGAGCATTAAGTGATTGATTATATAAATAGAGACTAGAAGAGAGAGTAAAAGTGTGGTGAAAAATCTATTTACTAATTTTCTCTTCTTCATCTTTGTTCTTTTTCTCCAACAATTTTAGTCATATAGATATTTGCTCTTTTTCTCGATTTGGTTATTAATTCAATAATATTTTGTTTGCTTTAGCTTTGTGCTATTAATTGTAAACAAAATTTTGGTGAATCAATAAAGTGGGTGGTTGAGTTGAATATTTTGTGTTATTGTGTTTTAATTTCAATTCCGTATTGTTTTCAATCCAAGCTATCTCTTTGTGATTTGGGTGACAAAGATTCATTGATAAAAGCTTCCGTAAAACGCTACTATTTTCGTAACATAAAATTTAATGATTGAAATGAAGTTGGAATATTGAACATGCAAAATGGGGATAGAGGAACTGAACCCTTCTAAAATAATATTCTCATAAGCATAATATGGTTCAATAGCAAAACCAAGCAGCATAAGTAATATGGATAGAAAACACTTTTGAAGTAATGTGAGAAAAGAAAGAGTGCAACTTTTCTACATTGTGACAACAAGCAACATTTTCAATCAATAAAAACACAATCACTCATGACACAAACATATTGCCATCAAGGATCATTTTATTAGAGCAATCATTGAAAAAGATGAAGTTCAACTTGAATATTGCAAATCTTAATTGCAACGAATCGATGTATTGACTAAAGCTGGAGGAGTTGTTAAGAAATCACATTAAGGAGGAGTGTTAAAATAAATGAACTTTCATGAAAGAGTTATCTTGAAATATGAAAATTTGTGGTTAAATATTCGTGTATCAACCATTATATTATATGGTTATTATATTATGAATATGTCAGTTTAACTATTATAAATTACTAGAGAGCATCTAATTATCACTGAAACTACTTGCCAATGGATATCCTTTAAATATTTAAGGAAGACCGACTATATCAGGATGTTAGACTATTTTTAATATAAACATGAGATTTTTTGGCACGTGCAACACACTTGTATATAAAAGCAATTCATAGAATTATTAAATTTAATTTTTTTATGCAGGTTGATTAAAATAAACTGAAAAATATTTTAAAAAAAGTAATTTTTTGTTGGAATGTGGTTTTGAAATTGGAACCTTGTTTATGTTTCAAAATTAACATTTGAAGATGAATGTTAATTTTTGTTCACGGTATGATTCGAATTTCCGACCTCTTATTTGCATATAATGGTATTTTTAAAATTTCATGATCGGACTAAAAGATTGTATTTTTGTTTCAACTGTTAATAAAGATGTACCCTAATTACGATCGGCTATTTGGAAACAAAATTAAATGCAATTAATGACACATTAGATCGGACCGTTCCACACAAACACTATTAATGACAAATTGTTAAGATCTCTTGTGTCATCATTTGGGTCTACAAATTATGGCCGTCCCTGTAGCTTTATCTTCTTGATATATTCATTTTTTTCTCTTATTTCCATTAATTTGGAAGATATATTATGGTAATAGTGATCAGTGTAAGATTTGTCCAAATTTTAACATCTTTTTTGGTGGACATAGTTGAGCTTATTTCAACTAAAAGTTTGATGTCAAATATTGACTAGTTTTAAAAGTGTTTGCTTACCATGTTGAGTGATTTTTAATGAAAACAAATTTACAAGTTCAATGAGTACATCGGTCGTGGTAAGTGAAATTGGCCGTGGATACGGCATTCTCTGCTGCGTGGATATTCATTAGTTAATTGTAATTATTTGGTTAAGTGTTCAATAACATTTTAGTATTTTGTGAAGTATAAAACAAATAAAACCTAATATCTTTCTCCAAGCAGAACGCCTTATTATGGATGGGTAGGATTACGCTTAACAATATTTACAACTCATATTTATATAGCAGTTCTATGAAATTTTAATCTTTTTTGTTTATCGAGCAAAAGTGACAATTTATATAGCAGACCGCTTTAACTCCGTTTTAACATAACGGATGATGATGACTTCGAGTTTTTTAAGAGTGTATTTATTTAATCTGATTTTTCATTTAAGGTTTTAAGAGTAGGAATTGGACAAATACATTAGCAGTTTTGCACTCCTGATAAAATTTGTATCATACGACTTTTATCTTTTAAAAAGATTAAGCAAATGAACATGGCGGACAATTAAACTAAAAAAACTGATGTATATGTGACAGTTTTAAATAAAAGTTGCTAGTATATAACCAGTGAACATTATGTTGCTTTCTGTCTGTCGAATTGAAACGTACAGCAAATGAAACCATTTTTTTATACTTATCAACTGATATTATAACAGGGATGTGATGCATCAATACTACTTGAGCCAGGATCAGAAGGCTCAACACTGGTGGAGAAAGAGATGCCAGAGAATAAAAACTTAGCTCCAGAGGGGTTCCAAACTATAAAACTCATTAAAATGGCAGTCGAAAGCAAATGCCCTGGAGCCGTAACTTGTGCTGATATTCTTGCTATTGCTGCCCGAGATTTCATCCATTTGGTACGTGCATAGGCATATGTGTATATTCACATGCTCTCTCGTGTTTGTTTATCATATTTAATAACTAAGCTACTACTACTGTACCTAGTTCAGTTTTGTTTTGAATCAGAATAGGCGATTAAATACAAAACTGAAGTTCTCCTCTAGGTTTCAACTTACACTAATAGATAACTTTGATGTCTCCTTTATGAAATGCAGGTAGGAGGGCCATACTACCCAGTAAAGAAAGGCAGAAAAGACAGCAAAGCATCAAAACCATCAAAAGTAAAATATAACCTACCAACCTCAAACTCCACCCTCAACCACCTCATCCAGCTCTTCGCATCTAAAGGCCTCACCAAAGACGATCTTGTGGCCCTCTCCGGGGCCCACTCTATCGGGTTTGCCCACTGCGACCAGTTCCTACCCCGCTTGTACAACTACAGACGCACCAACAAACCTGACCCGTTACTGGACCCGCAACTGCTTAAAGAGCTGCAGCTGTACTGCCCCCGTTATGGGGGCAATGATGACATTGTTGCCCCATTAGATGTCCAGACTCCTTTTTTGTTCGATCACGCTTATTATGGCAACTTGCAGAAGAAACTGGGTTTGCTCGAGACTGATCAAGAGTTGTATATGGATTATAGAACTAAGACTTTGGCTGATGGTTTTGGTAAGGACAAGCAGAAGTTTTTTGTAGCTTTTGTGTTGGCAATGGAGAAGATGGGGTCTATTAAGATCAAGAAAGGCAAGAAGGGTGAGATCAGGAGAGATTGTAGTAGACATTTGAGTAATACTGTGTACTAAAATTAATGTTATATCTTGAATGCTGATGGAGTAGTTCAAACTCTGCATCTTCCTCTTTACAACTTTGTGCTTTTACTGTGTATTGAGTTTTTTTTGGATATTTTGACATATAACATTATCATAAAACTAAGTAAGAAAAAGGATACATGAGTGCAAATATACATTACTTCTTGTTGGGTTTACTTATTATTTGATATAACAAAACTCTAATAGTATCAAAGAGGAAAAGATAGGCCTTCTCAGTTGGATGTATAGAATCCCAAAAGACGTACTTTGATGCATTTACGCATACAAGTGATTTAGGGTTGCACAAGAATGATGCTTCGATCAATCCAGTTCCACAGCATCCTACTTTTGAATCTTCGAAACCTATATAAAAAAAAGGTTTATCTTTTAGCCATTGTATATTTCATGAACATGTTATATTCAAATTGGAGGTGCATTGCTCACCAAATTTTTTTGGAGTTAGGATTAGGTCAAGGAGAGGGTTGTATACATCCACGTAGGTTAAATGAATTTTCCTTGCAGTGGAGTAATCATTTAGCAAAATTTGTAGTTTTCGATTGTAGTCATTCGATAGAGCATTGTGAGACTGAATGCAGCTGCGATCGTGAATGCTATCATTTGCATAAAGTGTTATGACTATTGGGAGGCAACCAATGGGAGGTAACCCGACGAACAAGATTTTTTCTGCTCCAAAGTCCGACAATCTCTGTAATATGGAAAGGTCATAAATATTAGACGAAGACCAATGCTTATAGCTTTCAAGTTTTAGATTATAACTTAATTCATCCCATATAAAAGACTCAGTTAGTATAAGACTGAACATCTATGTCTCATATAACTCCTGAAATAGAGTTTTACTACTCCATAATTTTCCAGTCATATAACAATTTTTGTCAAAGAAAGTAACGTAAGTGAGAAAGAATCGTATATGTTTATGTGCATGTTACATGATTCCATGAATCTTAGGTTGATTGCATAGCAACATGATTAATAAGAAACTAACCTGAAGTAAATCTCTCACATTCTGAAGTATGAAGCCGTGATATCCTTCTATTGAGAAAGTTTGCCTTCTAACTGGCAGAGTAGAGTAGGAGATGAAATCATTTGTTCCAGCACTGATAATGAAGATAGCTCTCTTGATGACATCTGCCCTTCTCTCCATTCCAATTATATTATCAAGCTTATTAATATAGTCTCTGAAATAATTGATCTGCTCAGGAATTGGAATCACTCCCTGCAATTTGAATAAAATTAGTAGAAAATCATCATAGTATAGAATTTCCCATTTGTAAAATGAATTCAAACATCTCCCATAAACATCAACAAATAGAATCTTTCATATTAACAAGTTGGAATGATTGTAATGAAAAATGAAGACAAGAACAAAAATGAAGCAAATTACCCCAATTTGAGCTGTGAAAGGATCAAATCCTGACCCAGCAGAAGCAAAACTAACACCAGTAATCAGTTCCTCAGTACCTAAAGACCAGTCCAAGAAAGGAGGCAACTCTTCTTTCAATCCAACATATGAAGCTGATGGATTTGTAAGTTGTTATATGTTCAAAATTTTGATTTCCAATACCGATTAAAATGAAGACACGAATTATTTACCTGCAAAGTCAGTGGCAAGCTTTCCATTGGTAAATCTACCAGTAGGCATATGGGTGAAAAAGTCTCTGCCATAAGGAGGAAAATCACTTCTAAAAGCTGTGGCTATGTAGTTATTGTTGCCTGGATCAACTGTTGAGTCACCAAATGCATATATTGCTGAAACCAAAGCATTGGATGTGGAACTATTGATCTGAGCTAGAACTTGAACTTGTATGTAAAATATGAGCGTTGTGAAGAGATATAAGTGCATAGTAAGAGAGTTTTCCATCTTGATTCGTGAATCATGAAGCATGGAATGCGTTAGGAACTTATGTAAGGTTGGAGACACCAGATTAAAAATAGAAGCATATTCCATATCGTCACTTATGTACGCAATTAAATTGAAAATATACATTTTCCATGATTTCTACCTCTTGAACATGATTTTATTTTTGTTCTTACCCACTTCACATTCACTTTACGTTGGAACATTAACTCTACGATTTCATGAAATGATGACTTAATTTTTTATTGTTGTGCATATAAGCAAGACTATTTATAGACTCCTTCCACCAAGGAGAACATGCCACGACCATATGACGCTTGTCATATAAGGAGATGATAATACACATACAAAATGACATGTGTCATTACATTTATATAAGTAATGGTTTTGTGACTTAATTAACCACTTTGACAACTTCGGCATGTGTTGCTGCTAGCAAGTGTAACCATCAATGTATTGTCACAATATGCAAGTAATGGTTTTGATACTTAATCAACCACTTAAATGACTCCTGCATTTGTTGTTAGTAAGTGTAATAGCCTATGTATTGTCACAATATGCGAGTGACAGTTCTGAAACTTAATCAACCTTTAAACTCCACGTCAAAATCCCTCAACCATGGAGCTCTCGATGATGCATCGTGGCAACCAATAAATTCTGCACTCCTCCAACAACTTATAAAATATGTCCAGAAGGGGACTATCTTGTACCACTACAACCAGCCTAATCAGTGTCTGTATATCCAGTCATTTCCAAATGATTGGAATGCCTATAAGTGAGAATATTTTTATTTCTTTAAGATATCGCATTACTCTTAGCCAGTGAGTTTTACCAAGATTGTTTTGATATCTTCCTAACATATTAACGGAAAATGCAAAATCAGCTCTTGTGCAAACAACTACATACATGAGAATACCAATTGCAAAAGCATATGAAGTATATTTCATATCTATAAGTTCTGCAATATTGTTCGAACATTTACCCAAACTGAATTTATTATCCTTGGATATTGGTGTATCTTTAAGTGCACAATTCTGCATCCCAAAAATTTCAAAAACTTTTTTATTGAGATAATCCTAATGTCATCGTGATATTTTTTTTTTGAATCTCTATGTCAATTATATAAGAGGTTTCACCTTGATCCTTGAATTCAAAGTTTCGTGATAAACACTCTTTGATCTCATGTAAATAATTTGTATTGTTACGAGCAATCAATATACCGTCTACATATAAGAATGAGCTAACAAGCTTGCTTTCACTATCTTTGACCTATATCATTCATCCAGTGTAAATTCTTAATCTTTAGATCAATAAAAGGAAAAACAACAATTTTTTGCATAAATCATAATAGGCTTGATCTAAATTATAATAGGCTAGATCTTTGAACAAATTGATTTTCACAATCACATAATAGATTAAGAGAGCGTACCTTAATTCATAGTAAAAATAATTAAATCTAATGAATAATTGTCTAGGATTATATTTTTCCATCTTGATCCCTTTAGTTTGACAATCATGTAATATACATTTTCCATGATTTCTACCTCTTGAATATGATTTTACTTTATTTTTATTCTTATCAACTTCAGATTCACTTTATGTTGGAACATTAACTCGATTACTTCATCAAATAATGTGTAACGATCTGGAATTTCGAACACTTCGTATTTAAATATCTGAATTATATAAATATTTGAATCTTGAATTAAATATGGTAAAGACGATTTCATAATCTTATTAGCCCCCTTTTGAATAATAACTAATGATGATAACTTGTTTCGAAAAAATATTTACAAAAATATGTTCAAAGAAATATCGATAATGTGATTAAAAATCGTATTAACGGTAAACGGCTTTTTACTCATCAAAGGCGTCGAAACTTTTTTTACATACACTAAAAAACTTAGGAAATCATTAATATGAAACAAA
The DNA here is from genome assembly GCA_030765085.1 of Allium cepa. NCBI lineage: Eukaryota > Viridiplantae > Streptophyta > Magnoliopsida > Asparagales > Amaryllidaceae > Allium > Allium cepa. The sequence continues at coordinate 584,540,337 of CM060940.1, forward strand.
AATATTTTTTCATTTATGAAAAATAAAATATGATGTGTCATGCATGAGGTCATAGAAGATACTTTGTATATAAGGGTAAAATGGTAATCTGCTAAGGAAAATGAGGTGTAAATTTAAAAGCATGAAAGGCATACGGAGGGAGGTCTTGGCCGTGTAAAGGAGGGTAAAGGATGGGCTTAGGCTTGTTTATGCACTCGTTATCTTCTAAAGCTTGAGAAAATAAAAAAGAATAAAAATGGTGGAAGTAGATTAGCACTAGTCCACTGTGTTTACTATTTTTTCTCTAATTAACTCAAATCTTCTACAAACTCCACCAAACTTTCACCAACACCTAAGAACACCTTAGGAATCATGGATCTAAAATCAAAGTGGAAGAAAGTCGAAGAAAATTGGCTCTTGGTTTAGGCCGTGAGCATGGATGGAGAGGAGGAGGCTTGGCTTGGCTTGGATGTGCTAAATATAGTGTCTTTAGGTTTTTGGGTGTTGGTACAAAGTGGTTCTTTATTCTTGTGTGTTTGGGCATTTGTTTGGCTTGGATTTGGGTGAGTTATCTCACTATCTTGTATGTATATTTGTGTGTATTTGTATGTATATGCAAATATAAAGTTAAAGTTACACTAACTAATTAAAGTTATAAACTTTGGACCCTCTTACTTTTGAAAGCAAATGACAACTTTATATTGTTTAACATTACTCTTATTGACTTCTATTACATAAGGTGCGGTATTGACTTGATGTTTAAATTGTTGTTTTGGATTGTGTGTTGAATTGAAGTATGTGTGAAAGTGTTTGAAGTGAAAATAGTCACTATAAATGCACTTAGATATCCCTTAACTTTTACTTGGGTAAATGGAAGATTTATGAACTTAACTTGGAATAATTTATTTTGGTTGTTCTTTATATATATTTTGGTGTATGTAATAGTAAAGAAATGGTTTGAAAAGTAATATAAATTGTGAAAGTTAGAAGTGAAAAGGTTGCTATGTATGTACTTTGAAAATGCCTTATGTTCGGCGATTTTTAAAGTCAATTGAAAGACATCGTAGGGGCTTCTTTGCATTTTCGATAAGTACTATAAGAATACTTATTGTTGAAAAATTATGGAAGTTTAAATCATACATTAACTTGAAAAAAAAATTTGAAAAAATTTATAGCGAGAAGAAGGTCGTTATACGAGTATTTTTGAAATGTCTTGTTTTGGCAAATTTTTGCAATTAATTAGAAAGATATACTTAGGGGTTTCTTTGCATTTTTAATAAATACTATATATGTACTTATTACTAGAATAAAAATCAAAGTTTAAAAGATCTTGTAACTGGTCAAACAAAATGATTAAATTTTGGAATAAAAAGGTCGCTAAACGAACAATTCAGTAAATACCTTGTTTTCGAAAGTTTTTATAACAAAATTTGAAAAAATTACTTGGAGTTTCTTTCCACGGATTTTAAGTAACCCGAGGATAGCACTCGAAGAATTTTTTTTAGGTTTTAAATCATTTATTAAAGGGGTTAAAATTGGTCGCAAAAATTGTACTTTTTATATTGTTTTTGTCAAGAGCTTTTAACATCATTTGTAAATGTTGTAATAAGTTACTTAAGGTTTTAAGTGTCTAGAAATGATATTTGAATTTGATATTTTTCCCTAATCGCTTTAGGGATGTTTTCTAACATATTTTATAGTATGTTAAAGTTGGTTTAAAGTTTGAATATATCTTTAATAAATATATATTTATTTTTAAAAATAAAGAGATTAAAATATAAAACATGCTTTTTATTTATTTTCATCAAATTATAAATTAGTTGTTTTTAAGTAATATTTTATATAGATATTTAAAATCTATTTATAAGTATGTGTAAAATATATTTATATATATATATATATACAAGTTTGGAAAAGTAAGTTAAGTATTTTGTAAAATGATAAGAGACAGTTTTGGATCATAACACTTATGTTATAATAAATAGTTTTGCAAAGTTATTAACAAGTATATTACCTTGTTTAATAAATGTAGCCATACTTAGATATTTAAAAGAATGTTTTTAAAGATAATAACGAGTATGAAATGGTTTTGGGTTTGTTGTGACAATATATTAACAACATTCGTCTTTAACCCTTTTTGATTGTAGTTATGAATGTAAACAGATCTTTGAAAAGAATGTTTTGAAGATGAGCATAAGTGAAATGGTTTTGGGTTTATAGTGACAATGTTTAAATAACATTAGTCTTAAACCTTTTTGGAATAGATTTATGAATATACTTAAACTATTTGAGATAAATATATGAATACTCTTTGAAGTATTGAAAGAGTAGAAATAGATAGTAGAAATTGATGAATGAAGTCTTATTGGATAAAATAAGTTTTTATAATAAAAGAGGTTGTAATTAATAAAAGGATTAATTAAATAAAATGGGGATTAGAAGTCTCTTATGTGATTAAATCGTGTTTTGTGTGACTTAATTGTGTTTTGTATGTTTACTCGTTTATGGAAAGTATTAAGTTATGTACTTAGCACTAAAAGCCAACTAGTAGACTTGTCTACCTGTGAGAGTTGAGAGTGAAGTGTCCAGGGTAGGCTTTGATGAAGCCGGTTGTCTAACTTACTTGGCTTCACTGTTGATCGAGGGATAGTGTAAGTTGAAAAGGTCGAAAATGAGATAAGTAACGAGACTTGGTTTCCATATACGATCGTCTATTTTGAACTTGATATTCGACTAGTCTGTTATCAAACTTGACTAAATTAACTATGAAAATATATAAAAGCTTCACGGTTTCATATGATTTGAGAACCCCTAGGGAGGAGCATTCGTATAAAACATCTCAAGTTTTAAGAACTTATATATACGAGATTCACTGGGAACCCTCTTTATATATTGTTTGCTTATATCTAAAAGAACCAGAATTGAGTTTACCGAAAAATCATCGATTTAGTTTTGAAGAGACCGGGACGATAAGTATTTTTGTTACCAAAAATCACTTCAAAACTAATATGCCGGTTCTTTGTTTTAGAAGTGGTTGTGAAATGGAATGCTATCGAGTTGAACTGTTTACTCTAAGGTTAAGTGAAGTAAGATGTCAGCATAGCATTCGTCGGATGACTTATGATGGAGTGCATATGAAGATTTGAGTTCTGTTCGGGATGCTTAAACCATGTAGAGATTCATGATCTATTTGAGATATTGGAATCCATTTGGGGATTCGTGTTCTGTTTGAGTAATGAAGAATCGTGTGAGAGATGCCGAACTTAGCCTCGACATCAAAAAATGTCTAAAGACAAAGTAAGATGCATAGTTTGGGGTTTAGTTAACTAGGATAGGGTATTATCCACTCCACATCTAGAGTATGCTTATCGATTAATTGGCCGGTGGGAGTTGATGATATTTGGTTCCACATGGTTCATACAATTTTCGGGCATAGGTCAGCCATGTTTACCATTTGGTACATTCTATTTAGAGATATACGACACTCAAATGTGACTTTTAATCCTTGTGCATGCAGATCTGCTTCAGTTTACTGGAGGTGTCTCCATGGAAAATCTATATGCAAAACGTACCTTTACGGTTTTGATTGTACCCTCAGTATTGCTATGGTGTGGCCAATGTAAGCATCACAGCTATTTTTTGATTTACATTCTTCTCCCTGGACATTATCTATCATATCACCATATGTACTTATTAGATGGTTTTTCATTTGAGGGGATAATTGTTACGACATTCTGTGCGGTCTTAAAAGTACTATTGTATGCCAGTCGCATATCTCTTGAGTTTCTCATACCAGACATTTGTTTGTCATGTGGTTTATGTTTTTCCTAAATTCCTCGTGTTCTCTTTCGAGTAGTCTAAAAAGGTAGGTTTTCATTGATTTTCACTGGAGCTCGAGGAGATGAGCTGGATTGTTTCACTTACCGTAGTATTCTTATTTCCACTGCATTAGTATTATGTATATATCAGCATTTGCAGACATGTTATTGTAACTGTCTGGACCGATGATAGTATTTAGAATCATAACTCTGAAATGCTATGTTTCTTAGAGTGATAGCTTGTACTGTCTTTTGATATTATATCATCCTTCGCTGTGAGATTCTGATATCGTGTTCTTTCTTTCATGTTCTATTTCCTTTTCTTTTCCTTTTACCCTAATAATCTGTCTTCCTAGCACTTAAATGCTCGACACAAGAATACCATGCATGTATTGTGTGGACACTTGGGGGTTGAAAAGCCAGATCGTTACATCTGGTATCAGAGCTAAAGGTTAAGCAAGAGAAACTTGGCTTTGTGTAATGGTATGTCCTAGCATGAGTTGAGTGTATTATACATATCGGAGCGTATTTGTATTTATTATAAATGTATGCCTTAAAGGTAACTCCAACAAAGAAAATTAAAGATCTTATATAAGGTAACCGATATAAGTATGAATTGTAAAGTGTAGTTTAATTAATATAGGGATTAATGATGTTCATTCATTACTCCTCATTAATTAGTTTACCCATGCTCGGCCAGTTTATGAGCGTTGCTATCCTTTGTAGGATGATTTGACATACTCGACCAGTTTATAAGCTTTATTATTATTTGTAGAATTATTATCTTAATATCGCTCAACCAATCTACGAGCATTGTTATTATTTGTCGATTGATTAGTCATGCTCGGCCAGTTTATGAGCATCGACTATTGTTTGTTGATTGTTGATTAGTGCTCGATCATTTTATGAGCAGTTTTACCTTTTCACTACATACGTCGCGTAGACAGTATTTGTAGACACATTGGAACAAACAGGTATTTTTTAAACTATTTTCAAGATTTTGGAAAAACAATAACAATGTAATTTGAAAGTAAGTATTTGGAAATTTGGTTTATGAGATTGAGATCATGATACTCAGTACTATTATACAAAGCATTTGATACCGCTTTGAAAATGATTTTTGTTAAGTCCGAAAGGTATGATTGGGATGTACTGAACTAACTTCTATCCCTTGAAAAATTCTACTAATGATTGCAGCATCATCGACGTTCGTTTTTGGGTTTCTAAGTGGCATGTGCTACAGAGTGGTTTTTGTAAAGCATATTTTGATGTAATCTTAGAATTATGATTTGATATACAAAAGGTACATGTATATATTGGTATGTCATTGATTTGAAATAAACTCGAGTTTAGTTCTAAAGTTTTTTTAAAGATTTTAAAGTAAGTTTTCTATATGGGAAAGATTTCTCATATGCTATGTAGGGTGCCCAAGTGGTAGTGGCATAGCCCAAACAATTAAGAAATTTTTTCCTGGTTTCTCTTTGTAGTAAAATGTAGTTGATAAATAATTAAAACTTTGTTAAGTTATTTTATGGACCTGTACAGTTAATGCTCCGCTATTTCCCCGCTATAACCCTACTATATCTCATAGCAGATTTCTACCACTATGATTTTTCCATATAACCCCAAATATAGCCTTTCCATTTTAATCCCCGCTATTTCTGCTATATTTTTTTTTTAAAAAAATAAATTGAAAAATGACATTTATACATTATAAAAATTATGAAATTAATTTATTTAATTGAATTTTTGATATATTTTCAGAAATGAAAATACTCTAATATTTTACTATATTCAATTATGTTATATATAATAGTTTTACGTTTAATTACTATATATTTGCACATGTTTTTATTTAAAATTATTTATGTATTAATTATAATTCAACTGAATGTTAAATTTTCATTTAATTAGCATTTATATATTTGTAATAACATTAAGTACGAGTTTTATATGCTATTTTAGAGTCATCTACTATATCCTCGCTGTAAAAACATTAAGTATGAGTTTCATTTGGACCATTTTTCTTTTGAAAGAAAATGACAACTTTATATTGTATAACATCACTCCTATTACCTTCTACAACATGTGCTGTGGCCTTGATTTGATGTCTGAGTGGTTGTTTTGAATTTTGTATTGAATCGAAGTATGTTTAAAAGTGTTTGAAGCTAGAATAGTTTCTATATGTACACTTCGATATCCCTTAACTTTAACATGTGTAAATGGAAGATTTATGAACTTAACTTAGAATAATTTGTTTTGGTTGTTATCTACAAATTTTTGATGTATGAGATAGTAAAGAAATGGTTTGGAAAGTTACACAAATTGGGAAACAAAATTGTGAAAGTTAGAAGCGAAAATGTCACTATGGATGCACTTTGAAAATGCCTTGTGTTCGACGATTTTTAAAGTCAACTTTGAAAGACATCCTAGCGACTTCTTTGAATTTTTGATAAGTATTATGAGATTAATTATTACTAGAAAAATATGGAAGTTTAATTCGTTAATTAACTTTTAGAACAAAGTTGTAAAACGTTATAGCGTGAAGAAGGTTGCTATATGAGCACTATGAAATGTCTTGTTTTTGGGAACTTTTGTAATTAATCTGTAAGACATCCTTAGAGGTTTCTGGACATTTTTAATAAGTACTATATATGTAATTATTACTGGAAAAAAATAAAAGTTTAAAAGTTTTTTTGTAACTGGCAAAAAAATTGATTAAAGTTAGGAGTACAAAGGTTGCTATATGAACATTTTAGTAAATACTTTGTTTTCGGGAACTTTTAAAAATAAATTGGAAAATATTCCTAAGGGATCCTTCTACGATCTATAAGTACCCTAAGGGTAGTACTTACAGTAAAAGTTTTAAGTATTAAATCATTTACTAAAGTGCGAAAAATTGGTCGCAAAGATTGTGATTTTCTATTTTGTTCTTGTCAAAGGCTTCTAACAACATTTCTAAATGTTGTAGTAAGTTGCTTATGGTTTTAAGTGTCTAAAAATGATATTTAAATTTGATATTTTTTCTAATTTTTTGAGAAGTTTTCTAACATATTTTGAAGTATTTTAAAATTGGTTTGAAGTTTGAGTATATCTTTAATAATTATATATGTATTTTTAAAGTAAAGGGGTTTTATAGTATAAAACATGCTTTTTATTTATTTTCATCAAATTATAAACTAGTCATTTTAAGTAACATTTTACATAGATATTTAAATACTATTTATAAGTATTTTAAAGTATTTATATATATACAAGTTTGGAAAAGTAAGTTAAGTATTATGTAAAAGGATAAAAGATAGCTTTAGATTATAACACTTATGTTATAATAAATGGTTTTGCAAAGTTATTAACAAGCATATTACCTTGTTTAATAAATGATATATACTTAGATATGTAAAAGTATGTTTTTAAAGAAAATAATAAATATGGAATGGTTTTGGGTTTGTTGTGACAATGTGTTTAACAACATTCATCTTTAACCTTTTTTTATTATACTTATGAATGTAAATAGATTTTTAAAATGAATGTTTTAATGATAAGCATAAGTGAAATGGTTTTGGTTTTGAAGTGACAATGTTTAAGTATCATTAATATTAAACCTTTTAGAAATATAATTATAAATATATTTATACCATTTATGATAAGTATATGAATACTTTTTGAAGTATTGAAAGAGTACAAATGAATAGCAGAAATTAATAAATGGAGTTTTATTAGATAAAAGAAGTTTTTTGCTAATAAAAGAGGTGTTAATAATAAAATGATTAATCAGATAAAAAGGGATTAGAAGTCACTTATGTGACTAAACCATGCTTTATATGACTTAATTGTGTTTTGTGTGTTTACTCGTTTATGGAAAGTATTTAGTCATGTACTTAGCACTAAAAACCAACTAAGTAGACTTGTCTATTTGTGAGAGTGAAGTATCTAGGAAAGATTTTGATGCAACAAGTACTCTAACTTACTTGACGTCACTCTTGACTGAGGGATAGTATAAGTTGAAAAGTTTGAAAACGCAATGAGTATAGAGACTTGGTTTACATATGAGATTGTCTATTTTGTACATGATAGCCGATTATCGAACTTGATCAAATTAACTTGGAAAATATTTAAAAGCTTTATGGTTTCATATGACTTAAGAACCCCGATGGAGGAATATTGGTATGAAACGTCTTTAGATTTAAGAACTTATGTATACGAGATCCCCGTGGGCTCCTCTTTATATACTATTTGCTTACTTCTAAAAGAACCGAAATTGATTTTATCGGAAATTCATTGATTTAGTTTTGAAGAGACCGAGATCATTAATTTTTTTACTTACTGAAAATCACTTCAAAACTGATATATGGATTTTATGTTTTGGAAGTGATTGTGAAGTGGAATGCTATAGAATTGAACTATCAATCCTAAGGTTAAGTCCAAATGAGAGGTCAGTGTTAGCATTCGTCGAATGATTTATGCTAGAATCTATATAGAGATTTGAGATCTATTCGGGATGCTATGTAGAATCCATTTGGGGATTCATGTTCTATTCGAGTGATGAAGAATCGTGTATGAGATGTCGAACTTAGCCTTGACATTGGGAAACGGTTAAAAATAGAGTAGGATCATAGTCTGGGGTTTAGCTAACTAGAACAGGGTATTATTAACTCCATATCCAAAGTATGCTTATCGATGTATTGGTCGGCAGGAGTTGGCGATATTTGGTTCCACGTAGTTCATATTATTTTTGCCCGTGAGCCTGCTGTGTTTACCTTATCGCGTGTGGGACGGCTTTGTCTATCTTATGGTATATTATGTTTAGAGATATATAATGCTCGGATGGTGAATTTTAATCCTTGTGCATGGAGGTCCACTTCAGTTTATTGGAGGCGTCTCCGTGAAAAATCCATATATGAACGTGTCATAGTAGTTTTGATTGTACTCTCAATAATATTATGGTGTGATCAATGTAAGCATCACAACCATTTTCTGATTTATATTCTTCTCTCTAGATATTATCTATTATTTCACCATACATACTTATTAGATGGTGGCCCTTTTAAGGAGATAATTGTTATGGCATTCTGTGAGTCTTAAATTACTATTATATGTCGGCCGCATATATTTTGAGTTTATCATACTAGACCTATGTTCGACACATGGTTTTTTCTCTAAATTCCTTGTGTGTTTTTTCGAGTAGTATGAGAAATGCAGGTTTTCGTTGATGTTCATTGGAGCTCGAGGGGACGGGCTGGATATTTCACCTACCGTAGTATTCTTATTTCCATTGCATTACTATTATGTATATACCAGCATTTGTGAAGATAGTTTGTTATAACTATCCAGATTGATGATAGTATTTGAAATTGTAACTCTAAAATGGTATGTATCTTAGAGTGACAACATGTACTATCTTTGGATAGTATATATTGTCGTTCTGTTGTAAGATTCTGATATGGTGTTCCTTCTTTTTTGTTTTGTTTTGTTTTCCTTTTATTTTAACATAACAATCTATCTTTCCGGCACTTGGATTTTCGACACAAGAGTACTATCGATGTATTAGTGTCGACGCTTGGTGGTTAAAAAGCAGGGTTGTCACATGATGGCTTAATTTTTTATTGTAGTGAATATAAGTAAGACTCTTTATAGACTCCTTTCACCAAGGTGAACATTACACGATCATATGACACTTGTCATATAAGGAGGTGATGATACACATACAAAATAACATGTGTCATTTGACTCATATAAGTAATAGTTCTGAAACTTAATTACCATTTTGACGACTCCTGCATTTGTTGTTGTAAGTAACTGTAATTGTCAATGTATCGTCACAATATGCAGGTTATGGTTTTGAAACTTAATCAACCACTTTAAACTCCATACCAAAATCCCTCATCCATGGAGCTATCGATGATGCAGCGTGGCAACCAATAAATGCAGCTTTCATTATTGATGATGTGACAAAATCTTATTTCATACTTTTCCATGATACTGCTCCTCCAGAATGCTTAAAATATATATCCAAAAGTAGATTTTTCTGTTTCGGTATAGCCATCCTAATTAGAGTCCATATATCCAATCCCTGCCTTAGATATAATCGATGGTTCAATGCTTCGTCAACAATTCTATCTTGACGTGGTTTGATGGATTATCATAATGTACATATTCAAGTCCACAACACATCATCACTTATGCTCAAGTTTTCCTATAACAAATGATAAGAGAAATTTAATTAAACTTTGATTGTGTGTTGTTAAAAAAAAGTTAATAAATTTTGTGTGAGATATTTTTTACAAAAAGAGAGGAAGAGAGAAAGAATAAGAGTAGGAATAATCCCAGATCTCCAAATTTTTGTAATTGAATTTGTTTAAATATAAGTCACACAAGATAAAGGCTGGGCCCGTTAGACGTCCAAATGTTTCCTCCTGCACTACGAAAAGAGACAATGCATCTTAACATACACATGTGTCCCACTGCCACCATCGGGATGAGCTTAGCCAGCTACGAGCTTAGGCTCAAAATAATAATATATGTTGGACGTTCGGATCAGGATTTTTTAACTAAATAGAAAGGCCAAAAAATAATTCGAACGATGTTAAGGATGGATAAAACTTTAACTAACACATTTTTAAATAAAAATTATGCCATCAAAGTGAATAATAACCGCCGCTGGAGTGAACAATTATGGTCGTCGAATAGATATTGCCATTCAAGTGAATGGTAACAGAGTAACCGTTTATGCCCTATAAATAGGCCTGCTACCCTAAAAATGAAAATCATATTCTTACTTAGAATTTTTTGACAGTTCTTCTTCTATTTACTCTTTTTTTTTTCATTTCTAAAAACTATATCAAGTTCGCTCTGATGCAGATTATGATCTTAATATTCAATTGTCGCTGCAGCCATTTATAAGACTATTCGGAAAGAACTTCGATTGTACAACAGTAATCAATCATGTAGTTTCTTTAAGTGAGTTTCATTGTATTATGAGAGATTGTTTGCCTAAATTCTACGCACACACCCGTTTCATCAAATGATGGTGGGAGAAAATTGCGTCTCAAAGAAAGCGTCATCCCTCATGCATCAGAGCGAAAATCGACAAATTAAAATACAGATATTGTCTGTGATTGTCACTTTACTCGAGGAATACCACCAACAAATTAGAAATTTTGACTGTGTTGATATCCTTTTTAATTATCCAATTAACAAGATGCATTCCGCAATCTTCTAAAATCAAATGTGAAATACCACTAAATACGCACTTGAAAGTTATTTAAATTGATTTACGTTGTGTTCGAGATGTGATAGGAATACTAAACACATTATGTTCATATTCTGCTTTATTGACTACAACTGTGCACCCCTGATCTTTGCTTCCATAGAAAATGCATAAAAACATGCATTCTAGTAGGATGCATCCAATAGATTATCAGTATAAGTCCTTTCAAAGATGCTTTAGAATAGGATTATTGTATTCAAAGTAAGGGTGACCCTTGAGTAAAGTCACTAAAGCTATGACTTTGGTTCCATTTCATACTAGGGCATCAAATTAGAAAAGGAAAAAACCAAGATGCAGAAAATTATAGTAGATGCAAACACCATTCTACAGAAATAAAAGTAGACGCTATTCGCAAGGAAGTGAGCATCAATTCATTCTCCATTCCTTTGTTTGTAGCCCCTAAATTTAGAAATCAAAACTTTTAGAAATCCCACAAATTTATAATTTTCAAAGTTTTCTTTCGTTGAAAATAATTGAAAGGAAAAATTAGAGTATTATATGAATTTCGAAAATCACTATTTTGCATATGAGAGTGAACTTGTTAATCTTTATTATTAATTTTATATTATAAACTTTTATTTACAGAATATTAATATGATCTGAAATTGAATGCTAAAATTCATGGTAAATAAGCATATTTTCTTTGAAATTTAATGACTTATGTCCGTTATCCTACCTTTTGGTAAGGCCGTGACACCAAGAAATTGACTAGAAATCAAAGACAGTTCGTCTCGAAGATCGGTTATAAACAAGTTCACTATGGATATCGACGAATTTTTGTCCGAGTCCGGATCGAACTACAATTGACAAGGCACGACAATCAAAGTTGTGGAAGTCAACATCCAAAATTTCAGGTTAATCCGAATTCGTATGCTCAAGATATGATCGATACAATTTAAGAAAAACAACACAATCACATCCATCACTTTGTATCCATCATGTTCGTATCGATCAATGATGGCCCTCTTCGTATCGATCGAATATCGTGTCGGTCTAAGTAACCATACTTCGTATCCATCGTTGCTATCTAGTTCGTATCATTCAATATGAACTACTGTTCGTATTCTTCAATATGAACTACCGCTTCGTATCCATCAATACGCGCTACTGTTTGTATCCATCAAACGTGCCGCTTCATATCCATCAATATGCGCTACTATTCATATCCATCAAGCTATTTCGTATCCACAAGTAAACTATGCTTCATATGGATATCCATCTGGCCATCTTTCGTATCGGTTGGCTAAAACAATCGATACGAATAACAATGTTCAAAGTGATCGATACGAAGCACATTCAAGCCGTCGATACGAATTAGCACCTAATAATCGATACGAATGGAACCCTACCTATGGGTATGAAGCAGTGAATAAAAAGAAGTGATGTGAAACAATGTTTAAAAAAGAGCGATACGAAAAGCATGGATACGAAGAGAAGGAATTTGGGGCGAACGATCGATTCGAACGCTACACAACACAAACTTGCATCGATCATCCATAAGTCCAAATACTACTAAATTTTCACAGGAGCTTGTGTACAACCTGAAGAATGTTCATACTTAATTTCGACTCGATTGGGCCAAATATTAATCGATATGAAATTTGTTCATATCAATCATAGATTGAGTGCGAACCACATGAGATTGATCGCATGGGCTCATATACGTGCAAGAAGAGATCTTTCGAGATCTGAGCAAGATATTCACAGCCCACGCCTATAAATAGCACCCCAGAGCCTACATAAAGAGGACTTTTGGCTCTTCTACGTCCATACTCTACCAAAATCTTAATTGTACTCAAATACTATTGTTGTACTCGATTTTCACTTCTATAATCTGCTGTAACTAGCAAGCATACATCAATAAAATCATTAAATTCAAAGTGCACGTAGACCGGATTGCCGAATCACTATAAACTCTGTGTTTTTTACTGTTTTTTTATTAATTTTCTGAGTCTTCATTTTTTATTCTCTACATACTTGTCATCTGTAATCTGTGATTGTCAATTGGTGTTTTCATCGACAATTGGGTGTCTGTGATCAATTTTGATGCAAACAATGCCTAATACAGATTGGTTGCTAAAAGTTAATTTTTGTTTTAAGCTGTTGTATGATTTTAATATTATTAGCAAGACAATGGTTTGTTTTTGTTACTCTATCTGTATTATATATAAACTACTTAGATGTTCTGATTTTATTAATACAATTAGTACTAGTAATATGCCATGACTAGCGTTTGAGTACCAGAACTCGTAGCACTAACCCAGAGAACCCATAGAACAAGCCCTGATCAGAAGATTTACATCGCACCTTCACCTTCAGCAACAGCACTAACGTATTTCAAGATAAATGGTACGTTACAAATTAAACTGTACATAACACAGAGCGGAGGGCAACAAGCAAATAAGAGTTGATTTAATTTGTATGTATTCGTGGGTTATTTAATTGGGTACAGTGTAGGCATCCAAATCAAGGATGAAGCTTGGACAAATTAAAACACCACTTGTCCTCATTATAGTTCGCTCTTTATCTTCCCTGCAGCAAAAATCCAATAATCTATCACGGGTGTGTACTTATCTTCTACTGTGTACCAAACTCAACCCGTGAAATATGCATGGTTCTTTCTGGTTCATGAAAGAAGCAGGAGGAATACAAGAATTGATTCCTCCGTGAACCGATCAAACCAAACTTCGGCGGTATAAATTTTGCAATAATACGAATTTTCTACGTGATTTTTGGTCAAGGGAAATTTGTCATATAAGTGTGAATGTTATAAGTAGATTTAAACGAGCGATTCAAATTTTCCGCATAGAATTTCGATAGGAAGATGACTTTTTTTATGATACGAAAGTAAGATGGTTGAAAATGCTGATATCAAATTAATTGAAAGGTAGATTTGAATCTTTATGTTCTATGGTAAAGTGTGATGTTAATATTTCATATTTTGTTACGAGCATTACGGCACGCGCTTTGCACGTGAATTATATATCTACAAATTGAATATGTTTAATCATATTTTTACGTTGAAATAATCTATGATTAGTTTTAGTTTATATTTCTAAGTTATAACATATAATTTTTGTTAGCTTTAACTTCTAATTCTATTAATAATTAAGAAAGAATTAATTTGTAAAGGAAATTTATTTCTTGGATCGTAATTTTAAGTGATATGAATTAATTTTAGTAATGTCTGGAGAGGGGTGTTTTGAATTGGTAAAGAGAGTTTATTTGTTAGATCCTATTCTTATGTGATATTAAAGTTTGTTTTGGTAAATATTTATAAATAGCGTTTTGAATTGGAAAAGCAAGTTTATTTTTAGATCCTATTTTCAAGCGATTTTGAGATTTTAATAATATATGTAGAGATGCGTTTTTGGTAGTTCACGCTGATACAAAAAAAGAGCGACAACAAAGACATTACAACTATTATTAAAGATATCATGAAATATTTTTTAGACCGAAAAGCAAGAAAAACTAGGACACACACACATATAAAGAATAAGTACTTGAACCAAACTGAATTTAAAGTATGGGATCATGTGGTATGGCTTCTATTTTAAATATATAGCGATGATCCATGCTTTGCATATAATTATTATTATGATTATTATGTAATACTTATCGTTATCATCATTTAACTGACCGATATCGAAATATTTGCATTTACAATTTACAACTGTATGTTTTCTATGAGAAAAACTTCATTAAGATACTATAAAGCTATAACTGAAGATGGGCATCATGTAGGCACGGTGGGACAAGATACTTTCGATAGTAGAACATGTTTGCTTAAAAAAACAAGAAAACAGTGCAAATTATTTACTGTAGAATAACATAGCTATTATATTCATATTACGATTAGTTTTCAAAGAGAGGATCATAAATATATTAAAATATTTGCACAGAAAGTAAGTTGGGGTAGTAAGAACACAAAGATTTATAGTGGTTTGATTGAAATATGTTTACATCCTCTGTCCCTTTTTGTTATCCTACTAATAGATATCTGATAGATTGCTTGGAATATAAAATATAATGATCCGTAGTTCAATAGAAAGTAAGATATAGCTCCAAGAATTCATGTTCAGCTACTTCTGTTCGGTAATTTTTTGGCCTCTCTAGAATGTCCCATGTTAATGTTATAAACTTGGTAGTTTATAAAAGTGAAGGTATAGGGAAACTAGACCAACAAAATAGGCAGCTTCCATTACACACTCTTATCTAATTCTTTCTTGTATAAAAGATTCAATCCAAACTTGCCATGTATGGAAGATTAGGTCCAGAGTTCTCATATATAATTGTTCGGCATCTCCCAGTTTGGCAATATTAGTTTGGCTCCTTTGCCAGTGATCGGCACAGTTGGATCCGGTAAGGTAGAAACCAAACAAGAAGTTTGGCTCGACGCTTATGGTGTGGTGCTAGGTTGTTTTGGTGGTGCTCCTCGGTTCGACAGTGCCTTGGTCAATAGTTCATTACCATATAAGAATTTCTGTTTGATAGTCAAGTACCAAACATGAGGTTTGATTTGGTTGTCTATAGAACCAAGTGCTTAGCCTCAACAAAATTTGTTTCTTCTTTATAGTTTTTCTCATATTATCTTTCGGTCCTCTTGCCTTCTTATCCTAGCATTTCCACCAAGTGATGATGCTTTGATTCACGATTGTTACATGCTTTTAAATCTCCCCAGGTTGTTTCTAACACTATATGTCGCTAGATCTGTGATTGTCAAAGCTTCGGTGTCATAAATCTTGAGGTTGGTTTACCACAACTCGATGTTGGATAGTGAATTGGATGATTGAAGTTGAATGGATAAGGTTGAGATGATCCCTTGATGTCCAAAAGTGTTCTAGAGATTCAGTTAGGCAGATATTTGGTTGGGTAGTTTCTAGAGCTCCAAGCTTGTCTACTGTTATTGCTCATCCATTCTCCCTCTCTTAGTTGTACTCATCCATGAAGTATTTAGGTGTGCGGTTAGGTAGTAAACGGTTAAAGTAACTGTTTCTCTTGTTTTTTCTACACCGACCTCCTTTGTGTCATAACTCATTTTTCTAAGTCAGACTTGAGTGAAACTTGAGCTATTAATTTTGTATCGTCGATATAATATTCCAATGCCTTAGATGTTCCATTTGCTTGTAGTAGATTGTAGATTTCTCCAGTGGGGGCATAAATCAATTGGGTGGTATGTCTATTTAAGATGACAATACCTTTCTGTTTGTGGCTCGGATTTGGAAGCAGTTTCGACAAAGGTACATGTCTTGACCTTACCCTTATTTTCAAATAGGCTTGGGTATATTTCTAGACGATGCCAAGTTTACCCCTAAAACCTTATCTTGCCTGTGTGATTCCATGATGATAACCTTATTACAGACCTTCCAGCTGTTTCTTTGCTCCTTAATGTCATTTTGCATTCAACATGTTGTAAGCGAAAATTCACACAGCACTTGCCCCCAAAAGATATTTTCATGCAAAATGTGAGTTTGCTTCATCCAAAATCACCTCCCTTTCTCATGTAATGGTTATCTTGAACCTAAAATATCTTTATCTATGTTACCATCTTTTCTAATTTGTCTTTACCTGTTAGTTTGTTGTAACGACCAGTATTTTGTGTATCGAAAGATCGTAAAAGAATTTTATTTTATTCGTATGAGGTCGTATGATTTTATAATTTTGGGACATGACTCTTAGAGACATTTTACATGCTTATGATTTTTTCGTATTTCTATATGATCCTTTTGACCTTGAAAACCTGGTTTAGGTTATAACTTTTGATGGGAGTTAAAATTTGAGTCTCAAATAGATTCCATTACTTCAGGATGACGGTTTTCCATTTCGTAAAGTGGTCATAAAAAAAATAGAAATCACGATTTGGGCGTTATGTTCGTTTTAAGTTTTAAAAACCGTCGGTCGGAATTAGTGTGTAATTAATTAAGCCCATTGGTAAGCCCATTAGTCTAATTGGATAACCAATACAAGTAGAGGGCTAGAGAGTCAAATTAAAACTTTTCCATCTCATTCCAAATTAGATTTAAACCCTAATTATCCCTAAATCCATCCTAGTTCATCCAAATTTCTCTCTAAATCATACTAGACTGCTAACTAGTAATTAGATCGTCAGTTAGAGGATAGAGATCATTAATTTGCTTGATTTGGAGTGCTTTTCTTCGTTAATCGGATTAGACCTACACACAAATTGGTTGAATTTGCTAATTGGTGAGTAGTTTATGCCTTCTCACTATACTATGCATATTTATATGGTAGAATTATAGGATTTAACAACATGTTTAAGTTGAGTTTTGTCCATAAAACCTTTTCTAACTCTAATTACATGTTAATATATGAAATGTGATATAGACTGATTAGAAATCACCTCTTTTTTATTTCCGTATATTCATGCTATATGTAGATATATGTTAGAGATTGACTAGTTTATCTTCTATGGATTGCACGTTTGAATGGATGGAATTTCTTATTGTTCTATGCTTGTATGATCTGATTTGATATTATTTGTTAGCGTTTTGGATGTTCAGAATGATAGGTAGGAGAATTGAGCATATTGGAGGTCACTGCTACAATATAGTGCCTTCGGCTTCGTTCAGTCCCAAAATGAACTTGGATGGAAGAATGTTTGACCTTGCATTCCAAATCACAATAAGTGATCTCTATAAAAATATATCAGTCTATGGCGGAGAAGACACCTTCTCTTAGCTTAACACCCTTTCCAAAGGCATACGAACTCAGAAAGTTATACATTTATAGAAATCAGTCATGTGAATGTGGAATGACAATGTGGCATTCAAAGTGAAAGAAGATGTGCTATGTGAAAAAGTAATCGTTGCCTCGAGCCTCTCCAACTGGAAATGACCGAAATGGGTTAGATGCGGCAAGGCTAAGTGGGTCATGTCCAATTAGGGTATGATCATTCCCTTCTAGATATATTTCTTCCCACTATGACGTTCAGGATGTAAATTAATGTGGATGTATGCGAAGAGAGCTTTCGGATAAAGGTCAGTAACGACCGGGGAATGATATATTTGATACTATCTGGTTACAGAGATAGGCTGATTTTGTATTGGTAGAGGATCCTTTGTGATGGTCATCGGGACATCCACTTAGAGGTGTACCCATCAGAAGTAGTCCCTTCTCCTGGTTATTTGTATGGAAATCCATTCTCCAATAAGAACTTATGGTTTGTTTTGTAGAACCAGTATGATGGAATTTAATAATGGTAACAATTTCGGCTAAGATTAATAAGTTTATTAGCAACTATTTTTAAAGAAAGTCATTAAAAACAGTACCCTAAAATTTTACGTAATAAAGAGTTTTGGTTATCATAAGGTAGAAACTCATTCTGTGTTAATGTGCAGCATGGCCTTATGAGATACCTTTTTGTTTTCAAAACATCATACTTTGAGTTCTCACACTAGTCCCATGATTGAGCCGGAGTTTGATTTTCCCTTTAAACTCTGGTGCCCTATTTTTTTGAACAGCCAAGTAGTCAGGATACCGTAAGAGAATTTTGGAACATGTTGAGGAGCATTTGGAGAAGTCTTTAGGAGCTATGAAGCTGAAGTACCTTATGTAGATATCTATCCATTTTCCACTGTGATATGTAGTATGTATTTCCCAGCATATGTGCGGATAGACAGTTATAACTATCTCGCTGGATTTGTATTTGACTCTTATCATTTATGTATAACTAAAATGTTGAATGCAATGTGGGATTCTATTATCGTGTTATCTTCTATCCTTATTTTATTTTACACCCCTGATAATCTGCCTCCTCGGCACTTGGACTTACAGCACGTGAATATCGTGGATGTATTAGTGTCGATTTCCAAGGGTCGAGGAGATGGGCCATCACATTTGGCATCAGAGCTGAAGGTCAAGCGAGATTGTTCTCTTAGTTGGGGTATGACTCATTAGAGATGGCTCATCGAAGATAGGGTTAGTAATGCCCTAGAATGAGTTTTGTTCGAGAGAGCGCATAATTAAAACTTTTACCTTGAATAAGTATATTCATACTGTATAGAATTCCTTAAGATATCTCGTTTATATATCCTAAAGATCTTTTCCTTACTATATGCATATAGTGGAAAATGAGTGGAAGAAGAGTATGAGGTAGGGGAGGAAGCAATACCACAAATGGTCAAACTCCCGCAGCTACAGTAGTCGAGAAAGTAGTAGTTCTGGTACAGCCCCAAATTAACTCTGCAACTTTATGCAAGAACTATACCAGCAATGGTGGTAAACCTTTCAAAGGAATATAAGCCATCATTGGAGTACAAGCTTGGATCTGCTCTTGTGATAGAATTTTCAAAGGACTAAATATTGGAGATGAGAAGAAGAGATTCTTAGTTTCTTGGCAACTACAAGATGAAGTTCTAGTTTGGTGGGAATCTATTACTTAGAACGAGTCAGAAGATGATTTCTCATGGGAATGATTCAAAAAGGTTCTGGAGGAGCAACATATTCCGTCTTTACCAAAATTTTATACAAGAGGAGGAGATGTCGTTTGAGGAGTATGCTAACAAGTTTAATGAATTATCTTGTTTTGGGCTTGGATTGATTGATACGCCCCTAAAATAGAATGAAAAGTTTATTTCTGGAACGAAGAAGCAATACCATCTCTGAATGACTGGGCATGTAAAAGAACCATTTGTAGACTTAATAGACATAGGATACTGATATGAAGCTTTGGATAAGATAGATCCACCCATAGTACAAGATGGCAACAACAATAACTGGAAGAAGAGGAAGTTCAATGCCAAGAAGCCATGGCAAGGAAAACCCAAAGGTGGATCTTAGGATAACCGCTTTAAAGATGTCACTTGCTAAATTTGCCAACAATAGGGCCACCTATCAACTCATTATAGAGAACCCAGAACTCAAGGATTAGCATCAAGAAGCTGCTATAATTGTCATAAACCAAGGCACCTGATTAAGGATTGTCCCTTAACGAAGAAAGGAGAACAAGCCAAAGTGTATGCTATCAAGGATGAGCTTTCAACCTCCCAAGATGTGAAGGGCAAAGGAGTGTTGGAAGATAATATTTTATCAAATATGTTTTAGTTAGAGTATTATTTGATATGGGAGCTTCTCATAGTTTTATTTCTAAAACAACTGTAGAAGAATTAGAACTTGAACCTAAAATTGCTGACGACCCTATCTACGTGACGAATCCTATAGGAGGTTCTATTAATCTTTGTATGCACTGTAAAAAAGTCCCAATTTCCTATCCTCCCCATCACTTTCCTTTTGATCTTTTCGTCGTAGATTTTACTGGATTCGAAATTTTTCTTGGTATGGATTGGTTAACTGAAAATGAAGCTATTCTAGATTGTTTGAATCGAACGGTTGCAGTGAAAGCAAAATTAGGGAAACTCATAGAAATATCTTGTGAAGATCCTAATCCAAGAAGGGGCATTTTTCTTTATGCTTTAGATACATTCCAGACAAGATTAGAAACAATATCTATTGTTAAAGAATTTGCAGATGTCTTTGAGGAAGTAAAAAGTTTGCCCCCACATCGAGAAATCGAATTTCGTATAGATTTAGTTCATGGTGCAATGCCAATTAAACAACAAGATAGAAGGATGGCTTTGAAAGAAAGGGACGAGTTGAATAATCAAACCCAAGAGCTATTAAAGAAAGGACCGATAAGACTCAGCCGTTCAAGTTGGGGATCAGCCGTAGTTTTTGTTGCTAAGTCAGATGGATCATTGAGATTGTGTGTAGACTATCGAGATCTAAATAAGCAAACCATTAAGAAAAAGTACCCTTTAACCGAAATAGATGACTTGTTTAACCAGCTACACGGAGCTCGGGTTTTTTCTAAGATAGACCTAGCTACAGGATTCCATCAGTTAAGGGTCGCAGAAGATTGCATCCATCAAACTGCATTCAAAGGTCCGAGCACTTTGTATGAGTAGTTGGTTATGCCTTTTGGGCTAACTAATGCACCCGCTTATTTTGTTGACCATATGAATAAAGTGTTTAGAGATGTGCTAAACAAATTCGTATTAGTCTTTATCGATGATATCCTTATCTACTCAAAGACAGAAGAAGAGCACGTAAGGCATCTAGAAGCTATGTTGGAGATATTGAGGAATAATGTGCTTAAAGCCAAATTCTTAAAGTTCCATTTTTGGGAGAAGAAGGTAAGATTCCTTCGACATATAATATCAAGGGATGGAATTTCAGTAGATCTAGGGAAAGTTGCAGCTATTCAAGATTGGAAACAGCCACAAACTCCTAAAGAGATTTTTAGCTTCTTAGGTTTGGCAGGATATTACAGAAGATTCGTTCATGACTTCTCTAAGATTGCCTATCACCTAACTAAGTTGACAATGAAGGTACTAAATTTATTCGGACTTCTAAGTGTGAAGAAGCATTCCAAGAACTAAAGAAGAGGTTGACAACCGCTCCAGTTTTAGAAATTATAAATGAAAATAGTGGATTCACCATTTATACAGATGCTTATGGAGGAGTTGGTGCAGTTTTAATGCAAGATAGGAAGGTGATTGCTTACGTAAGTAGACAGTTGAAGATATATGAGAATAATTATGCAACACATGACTTAGAATTATTAGTCATTGTGTTTGCTCTAAAGATATGGAGGCATTATTTTTCGGGTAAGAATCTTTCATAGTTTATTTCGATACAACTTTGAATTGACCTTCATAAATAATATTCCATCTTTGAGGTGAAAAATTCGAACTATTCACGGACAACAAATCTTTGAAGTATCTTTTAATCCAGAAGGATTTAAATACGAGATAGCAATGTTGGTTAGAATTTCTCACATCTTACGATATAGATATTCTATATACACCCGGAAAAGCCAACGTAGTAGCTGATGCATTGAGTAGAAAGTTAGCTACTATTTCTTATTTAGTGGTAATTTCAACTCTTCTAGAGAGAATATAAATGGTTTGAGAAAACATTAAGACAGCTGAAGAAGGAAGAAATTTAAGCTTTAAAATAGATAACCATGGAGTATTGCGGTTAAATGGAAGAATTTGTGTTCCAGATTTTGAAAATCTTAGGCAAGAAGTACCGGCCGAATGTCACACAGCCAAACTTAGCATTCGTCCAAGAATTTATAAGATGTACAAGGACATGAAGCATACATTTTGGTGGAAATGTATGAAGAGGGACATATCTATCTATGTCATTCGTTGTGAAAATTGCCAAAGAATCAAAAGTGACCAACAGAAGACGGCAAGATTACTTCAACCTTTGTAGATTCCAACTTGGAAGTGGGATAAAATATCCATGGATTTCATTGATGGCTTACCCCAAAAAAGAAAAGGAAATGAAGGCATTTGGGTTATCATAGACCGATTAACCAAAAGTGCACACTTTATTCCAGTTAAGCCAATAAGAAATGCAGCAAGCCTTGCAGATATATATATATGATGGAGATTGTCTGATTGCATGCAGTTCTGAGCAGTATAGTAAGTGATCGTGATCCAATCTTCATTAGTCAGTTTTAGGAAGCACTACAGTCAGCTTTGGGAACCAAGATGAGTATAATCACTACATATCAACCCCAAACTAATGGACAGACGGAAAGAGTCAACTGTGTTTTGGAAGATCTTTTAAGAGCATGTATTCTAGACTTTAGAGGCTCATGGGAGAATCATTTACATTTATTAGAGTTCTCCTACAAGCTATCAAGCTAGTGTCGACATGACACCATATAAAGCTCTGTGGTCGTCCATGTAAATCGCCAGCATGTTGGATAAAAACCGGAGATTGGTTAGTGCTTGGCCTAGAAATAATACAAGAAGCTTCAGAGAAAGTTGATATGATTAGAAGGAAGCTAAAAGAAGCCCAAAGTAGACAGAAGAGTTATGCAGACCGAATGCGTAGAAATCTGGAATTCTCAATTGGAGATTCAGTCTTTTTGAAAGTCTCTCCAATGAGAGGAGTAGTAAAATTTGGAAGTGCCGGAAAATTAACACCTCGATATATTGGACCTTTTCCCACTCTCGAATGAATCAGCCCACTAGCTTATCGAGTGCAATTGCCTGAAAGATTGTCTGGTGTACACAATGTTTTTCACGTATCACATTTACGGAAGCGTGTATATGACCCAGAATAAACAATAGAAACGGCTACCCAAGATGTCTTGGAGATATAACCAAACTTAGCGATTATTAGAAGGCCCATTCGAATCGTGGATCAAGATGTAAAACGATTAAGAAGGAAGGTAGTACGATTGGTCAAAGTTCAATGGAGCGGGGATGCTGATGATTGCACATGGGAAACAGAAGATAGAATAAGAAAAATATCATGAGTTTAGGATCAATGTATAGACTTTATCTATCGTTTGAGTGTACTCATCGCCTGTGGTATAGTCACTTACTGCATATATTACGTCTTATTGAATACATATTTCCTTTTGAGCTATTTTCTTTTGATCTAATTTCGAGGACAAAATTCTTTTAGGTAGGGAGAATGTAGCGACCCAAAAATTTAACCACTTTGAAATATAATACTTAAAGTGATTTTAAATATAAAATATAAAAGGTTTTATAATTCAAACAATATTAGATAGGATATGAAAATAGAAATATACATAAAAATAGTAACATTTGCTTATATCGACAAAAGTAACAAAATCCTGATTTTAAAAAAGTAAGTTTAAATGTTTTAATAAATTATTTTAATTTATTTATGAGTGTTTATCTTTTAAATAATATTATACAAATTAATTTTTTAATTTTGTTTACATAAATAAATAGTTTAACTAAAACGCCAAAATATGACCGTAGAATATTTTGTCAAAAATCAACGTTTTGTCGATTTAAAGTTGTTCAAACGTTGTTGCATCTTCATTTTAATATTCAGTACACTTATATAAATGTAGTAAGTATAAATTAAGTTTCTAATTTGGTTTACTTTTATTAAAACACAATTAGGAAATTCTACAATATAATTAGGAAAAGTAAACTAGTAAAAACAAAGCATGTCAAATCAAAAGAAACATCATTATTACTTTAAGTTTTCTTACTCCTTAAGTGATAAGCACATAAAGTAAAGATTTTAAATGTGATGTTAAGTGTTGAAAAGTGAGATTACTTTAGAAGTAAGTAAAGCGTATTTTGGTCTTTTGCAAATATAATATTTTAATCCAAAATTTTTCTATAAATACACATCCACTTTCTCAATTCCTTCCACACTTCTTATTCTCAAATTTTCAAGTTTCTTCTCACTCTTTTAATGGCTTCCAACCTTATGAAATAATGCCAAAATTTATTTCAAAAATATACTAAAGAAAGCAATCATCAAATCACATTAAATATTCACCAAAACTCCTCCTCCTTCCTTCACAACCCACGACCCACCCCTTCGCCGTCAAGCCTTGCCCAAATCCTCCTTGAAACTCACGGCCCAAAGCTCCAAAGACCCTCACAAGTCAAGTCAAGCCACCTAGAAGCCCTAAAACAAGTATTTGTGAGCACTCGAATGAAGCTAGAAAAGTTATAATCATTTTAAAGTTAGTTCATTTGCAAATAAGGTGAGAATTCCTAATTTATATGTATATATTTGGTTGTAATGTTATGATATGTTTGTTTGGATGTTTGGTTATTATATTGATTTCCATATGTTGGTTATTGCATGAAAATATTGAAACAAGTCACGATATACACGACATTATTCACACGGAAAACGCTTTCCAAAATAAATTGAAATGTGATATGGGATCATTTATAACTTTAAATAAAATGTTTGAATATGCTTTATAAATTATTGCTAAGTGTTTAAACAAGTCTCGGCAAAGTTTAGATATGAATCTCAAAATACGCCTAAAATTTGACGTTTCGCGTAACGGTAGTTCTTATTTTCGCGTCAAAGTTCAAATGAACATACGAAATGGAATATAGTTCGGAATTCTTCAAAGTAAGTATTTTCCAAATTTTTATATCCATATCTTTTCATATAAAAAAGAAAATCAAGATTTCATCTTGTATATTTTGAAATATGGCAAAATTAATTTTCAAGAAAAATCAAGTTTTTGCACTGCAAAGTTGGAAATTGATAAAGTAATCGTTTTAAAAATATGAAATAAATTTTAAAAATCTTTTAAAATGCTTTAAAAGTGATTAAGTTGAAAAAATGGTTTTCTAAATGATATAAAAGTCGTTTTGAAGAATATAGTTTTTAAAACACTTTTTGTAACACTATTGCAATACTTTTCGCAACGCTTTTCAATAACTTTTGAAATTAAGGTTGAAACTTAACAATTCTTCCCCAAATCTTTAGTAAATGTTTTTAGTAAATAATAAAGCATTTTAAAAGAAATTTAAATAATTTAACATTATTTCAAAGATGGTTAAACAAATAGTCAAGTGATTTAAAAAGGGAATATGAGTATGCGGAAACGACTAGTACATTTGTCCTGCATGTGAGATCTATGAGTGAAAACAAGGTGTGAAACTAAGGTTAGCGATGGAGCAACCAGTGCCCTAAACTTACCTGACCTTAGTTTTCTCTTTTAGACTAGGGGTGGAACATATCGAAAGGAAAGCCCGGATGCTCAACTTGGATTTTGTAGAAATTACCATCTTATACTCATTGTTAACATCCGAAGAGGGAACTTGTCCTATTCGTGAAATTTAAATGGTTATCTCACCATTATTCCTCCCATAGCACTCATTGAATGGAAGAATGTCTGACCTTGCATTCAAAATCGCAATGAGTGATCTCTGTAAAAGTAGACCAGTTGGTGGCGGAGAAGACACCTTCTTTTAGCTTAACACCATTTCCTAAGACATACGAGCTCAAGAAGTTATACATTTATAGAACTCAGTCATGTGAATGTGGAATGGCAACGTGGCATTCAAAGTGAAAGAAGATGTGCTATGTGAAAAGGTAATCGTTGCCTCGAGCCTCAATAACTAGAAATGACCGAAACATGGTTAGATGCATGAAGGCTAAGTGGGTCATTCCCAATTAGGGTATGATAATTCTCTTCTAGATATATTTCTTCTCGCTCTGACGTTCAAGATGTAGATTAATCTAGATGTATATGAAAGAGCTCTCGGATAAAGGTCGGTAACGATCAGGGAATAATATATTCGGTACTATCAAGTTATAGAGATAGACCGGTCTTGTGTTGGTAGAGGATCCTTTGTGATGGTCCTTGAGACATCCATCTAGAGGTGTACCCATCGGAAGGTAGTCCATTCACTTAGTCATTTTTATGGAAATCCATTCTCCAATAAGGACTTGCGGTTTTGTTTGTAGAACCTAGTATGCTGAAATTTAATAATGGTAACAATTTCGGCTAAGATTAATATGTTTATTTGTAAATGTTTTCAAAGAAAGTCATTAAAAATAATATCCCCAAATTTTACATAATAAAGAGTTTTAGTTATCATAAGGTAAAAAACTCGTTCCGTGTTTATTTGTGGCGTGATCTTACGAGATACTTTTTTGTTTTCAAAACGTCGTACTTTTAGTTCTCACACCAGTCCCATAACTAACCCGGAGATTGTTTTTCTCTTTAAACTCTGGGTGCCCTATTTTTTTAGGTAGCCAATTGGTCAGGATACCTCAGAAGCATTTTGGAGCATGTTGGGGAGCATTTTGGAGAAGTCTTTTAGAGCTATGAAGCTAAAGTACCTTATATAGATATCCACCCATTTTCCGCTGTGTTTCGTAGTATGTATTTCCTAGCATATGTATGGGTAGACAGTTACAACTAGCCCGCTGGATTTATATTTGACTCTGATCATTTATGTATAATTAAAATGTTGAATGCGATGTGAGATTCTATTATTGTGTTATCTTCTATCTTTGTTTTCTTTTACACCCCTGATAATCTGCCTCCCCGGCACTTGGACTTACGAAACATGAATATCGTGGATGTATTAGTGTCGAATTCCGAGGGTTGAGGAGATGGGTCATCACAGCTGGAGGTGATGGTGAGTTCTTGAATATCATATTCTCTAAATTTGCACAATCAGTAGAGCGGACCAGAATGAAGCCACTTTTGCTTCGATTCTTCAAATCTTTTATTTTGAAATTATGCTATTTCAAAGTCATTCTTGAATGTGGGCATCAGTGACTAGATGGTTTTGAGAGGATGAAGATTGACCTCTCTTTGACCCTTTGCTGATGATATTTTTTTGCTTTGGGCTCCATTTTTTATGAAATAGGGTTTTGAAAAATTTAGTTTTAGAGTTGGAGCTTTAGATTTGAAGTTAGATTGGTAATTAGTTGAAGTGATGGTAAAAGAAATATATATAAAGTGCCCTTTGGTAGCAGTCAAACTTGGCTCAGATGTTTGAGAAGGAGTGATAGACGTTTGAGATCACTCAGTATTGTTTTCCCAAGCAATATGACAGATGTCTGTCTCTTCTTCACAGACGTCTGTAGGGAGGCAGAATTAAATATTTACTTTTATGGTCAATTTTTTTATTTGAACTGAATATTTTCATAGACTTATCATAAGAAACAATTATTATAACAATAATCATACAAAGAATTATATATTATATGGTTTTTGTTTTTATTTTTACATATAAGAGAGAGAGAGAGAGTGTGTGTGTGTGTATAAGTACAAAGAATTAATTATCATTGTTTGAATTTTTGATTTTAGATTGATCTCAAGAGTTTATGCTATTTTGCTTATCTTGAGGCTTAAGTAGAGACCAGCTTGGGCGAGCCGGAGTATCACTCCAGTCTTGTTTTGATGGTCCTGGCTTGCTTTAATTTCTTGGAGTAATGTTATAAGCTTTTATAGGAATTTCTGTTAAACGAGGAGATTTTTAAAGAATGCAATTTTTTGTTGGTGAATGACCATGAATTTCTAGAGTACATTTTTCGTGAAAGTTAAGATGAGATCCTTGACGTTATTGTTCGTAATACATTTCTCGTTGAACTCCCATTATTTCTTGTTGAAAGTGATATTTTGCATCAACTTTGGTGTTGAGAGATATTGATTCTAGATCAATTGCTCATTTGGCTTTCTTTTCCTTAGGAGAGAAGCCAGTGTGATATGTAGGTGATGACATAATGTTTAGCAAGGCTGATCGAATTGACGGAGGTGTGTTTTTAATTGGTGATACGTATGTGCTATTTGATGAAGGTGAGCTAAAGTCGATAGTTGAATAAGTGGAGTCATGATCAGAAGAAATTTTTAGTTTTTATTTAAATTTTAAATAATATTTCTGATTTTATTTTTCTTTAATCATGGAAAATTAAATTATATAATCAATTTATAGTTAAAATTTTGTATGGATAGAGTTGTTCTAATCATTAATTTGTTAACCGTTTTGTTTTTATGGTTGTCAAAAGATTGACTGAATTATATTTAAGTTAATGTTCATAATGATAAATAACGGTGGCATACATTAATTAATTAATTCATTAATTGAACACACCAAGGTCTCGCTGTAGCTTTATGAAGGTTGATTCACATAATCCTTTGGTGAAAATATTGGCAATTTGATTTTTAGTGTTAACAAATTCAAAAGAGAAAATTCCTTTTCCTACATTATCTCTTAAAAATGGTAACGAATGTCGATATGTTTTGTACGAGAATGGTTAATTGGATTTTTGGATAAAATTATAGCACTAATATTGTCATAATATATAGGAGAGTTGATTATTATTTTACCGAAACCTTAAAGAGTTTGCTGCATATAAATTACTTATGCACAGGATAAGGCTGCTGATATGTACTCGGCTTCACATGTTAAGAGAGAGACACAACTCTGCTTTTTACTGAACCACAAAACCAGATATCGATAAATGAAATGACATATGCCACTCGTACTTTTTCTATCTGTCTCACAACCACCAAAATCTGCATCACTATATGATATGAGTTGAAAGAGTTGCCTTTAGGATAGAAAAGTCTATAATCTTTGGTGTGGGTTAAGTATCATAGAATTCTTTTAACTGCTTGGTGATGTAACTCCTTAGGTTGTACTTGAAATCTTGCACATAGACATACGCTCATCATAATATCCGGTCTACTAGCCATTAAGTATAAAAGAGATCTTATCATATTTCGGTATAATTTTTGATCAAAATCTTTTCCATTTTCATCTTTATCTAAATATGAACTCGTACTCATTGGAGTTGCTTTACTTGAAATACTATCCAATCCAAATTGTTTTAGCAGTTCTCTACAATATTTTTCTTGATTTATAAAAATTTCATTTTCTAGTTGTTTTATTTGTAAACCTAAAAAGAAATTTAACTCCCCCATATGTGACATTTCAAATTCATTTTCATTATATTAAAGAAATCGTTACATAGTTTTTAGTCAGTTGACCCAAATATGATGCCATCAACATACATTTGTAAAGCTAGTATATTACTATCTTCTCTTTTTATAAATAATGTAGAATCAATTTTCCCTATTTGAAAATCGAAATTTAGTAGATGTGTTTTTAGTCTCTCATACCAAGCACGAGGTGCTTGTTTTAAGCCGTGTAATACCTTTTTATGGTCTGGAAATTTCTCATGAATAAATAAGGGTGATTGTTCAACATTAACCTTTTTCCTTATGAAACCGTTTAAAAATGCATTCTTAACATCCATTTGAAATAATTTAAAATTATGATGGCATGAAAAAGCAAGCAATGTTCATATCGCTTCAAGACGTGCTACAGGAGCGAATGTTTCTTCATAATCAATTCCTTCTTCTTGGTTATATCCTTGAGCGACTATTGCTTTGTAACGAACAACATTTCCATTTTCATCTACTTTGTTTTTAAAATTCCATTTGTTTCTATTACAGATTGGTCATTTGATCTTGGTACAAGTTCATGTACATCATTTTGTTCAAATTGATTAAGTTCTTCTCTCATTGTGATAATCCAACTATCATCTTTCGATGCTTCTTTACAATTTTTTGGTTCAAAATTAGATATAAATGCAACATGGATTATTTGAAACAATTGATTTCCTGTTGAAACTCTTGTGTTTGAACCACCAATTATATTGTGAATTGGATGATTATTTAAGATTCGAGGTAGTGATCTTAAAAGATTATTATTATAGTTAATGGTACAACTATTTTTAGTTACATAAGTATTATTAATACTATTGTTATTATAGATTTCATCATCCTCGTCATTTGGTATCTTGAAAATTTTCATCAAAAGAAACATGAAGAATTCCTTCAATAATCTCAGTTCGTTTATTGAAGATTCTATTTGTTTTGCTATGATCTGAATATCCAACAAAAATTACTTCATCAGCTTTTTGATCGAATTTTCCAAGATTATCTTTAGTATTCAAAATAAAGCATTTAGAACAAAAAATATGAAAATATGACACTTTAGGTTTCTTTTCTTAGAATATTTCATAACATATATTCTTAGTCATAGGTCGAACTGTTACGCAGTTTAATACAGCATGCGGTAGCAACAGCTTAGGCCCAATTTTTTTTGCTAAACTACTACTACTAAGTAATGTTTGTGCACATTCTTATAGTGTTTGATTTTACCTTTCTACTTCACCATTTTGTTGTGGTGTTTAAGGAAAAGAAAAATTATGACTAATTCCCTTTTTATTGCCAAAATTTTCAAAGATATCATTTTCAAATTACCACCACGATTGCTTCTTATACTTTTAATTTTTAAATTCATTAAATTTTTAATTTTCTTAGCGAAAAATTATATTTCAAATGCATCATTTTTATGTTTTAAAAATAGTGTCCAAGTATACATTAAAAATCATCGACGTTAATAAATATATATTTGTTTTGATTTAGTGATCTTACTTGAGTTGGGCCAAATAAATTTAGATGAAGTATTTCAGGCGATTATTAAGTAGTAATTTATTTCTTAGATTTAAAAGAGCTTTTCTTTAATTTTCCAATTTGACAGGCATCACATAGATTTTTTAACTTTATAATTTATTTTGGGTAATCCTCTTACTAAATTTTTTTTGCTAATTTATTTATGTATTTAAAATTTACGTGACAACAGCGTTTGTGCCATAGCCGTGGATCACTATAATTGGGGGTTAGGCATAAATCACTATTATTTTTAATATGCATATTTAAAACATAAATATTTTGCTTTCCTAATCCTTCAAAAATTAAATCTTTATCCTGATCAAATATGCCGCATCTTTCTTTTTTGAAATCAATTTAAAATCATTTATCACATAATTGGCTTACACTTGGTAAGTTATGTTTAAGATTTTCTACTAACAAAACACTAGTAATAAGAGGAGAAGTGGATATACCGATGTTAATAACATCTTTAATGCCGACGATAGATCCTTTTGGGTTATTTCCAAATGTCACAGTGCGGCCATTGATATTTGTTATATTTGAGAACATGTGTGTATTTCTCATCATATGCTTGGAGCATCCATTATCGAATATCCGATTCCTTTTACTTTAAATTTTATTTTTGGGTAGCTTCAAAATTGTAAAGATTTAATTGGTACCCACTTCTTCTTGTTGGGGTCCTTTGCGTTAGTGGGTGAAGGTAGTTATGCCCAAGTGGGTTTGGGACCTTTAAAAACATAACTTTTATTATAAACAATATTTTTCAAGTATTCATCTATAAGTTTTTTCCTAATAATTTTTTTATTTGATTTAGGGATCCATATTTTGACACTACTTATTTCAGGATTATTAATATTAATTTTTGAAATAGGTTTCTTGAATTTAGTATATAGTGCACTGTAGTTTCTATGTTTTTTCTTAGCTTTAAATCCTAATCCATTTCGATTTCCTGATGCTATTGATATTTTGATTAAATTTTCTAAGTTCTGTTTTCCTTTATTAAATTTTAATACATTATTAGTTATTATATCTAACTTGTTATAAAGATGACAAATTTCAATATTGTTAAAATACACTTACCTTAAGTTCTAGTTTTTCTTTTTCGAGTTTGGTGTTTTCAAATCTACTATTTTCTAAATCATGTAATAGAGTATCATTTTAGAAGATAACTTTTTTTCATTATTTTTGAGCTATTTCTAGTTCTTCTTCTAAAACTTTTTTTTCATCTTTTAATAAACCAATTTCTATCTCTGCTCTGTTTATCTTTCCTATATATTCTTTATTTAGGCTCTTCGATTTCCTATATTTGTCATCTAATTCTATGCTAATTTTCGAAAAAAATTCATATGTTAATTCAGGATGTACCTCATTAGTATTGGTCATAAAACATACATTAGCTTATTCTACGTCACTTTCACTATCACTGTCAGAGGAAGAAGACGAACCAGAGTTATCCTAAGTTACTTGAAAAGCTCTTCGCTTCTTTTTGAATTTCTCGAATTTATTTTTCCTTTTTCATTATTAAGTTGTGGATAATCTTTCTTCATATGGCGGACTTTGTCGCATCCATAACATTTGATTGATGTTTCATTTGATGAATTTGAATTGCCACCGTTTTGAAATTTTATCATCCTCTTAAATTTCTTGAATTTGTTGTAGTCTTTAGCAAAGAGTACGTTTTCTTCTTCACCCAAGTCAGAATTGTCATTATTTGCTTGAAAAACAATATTCTTCTTTTCTTAATTTTGCTCATTTCTTGCCTGTAAATTAGTTTTATATGACATCACATTCCCTATCGATTCTTTGACTTTGAGTTAAGAGAGATCGTTAGCTTCTTCCGTGGCTAAAATCTTTCTTTCCTATTCGACAGTCAAAGAATTTAAGATTCATGTAACTTAATAAAAATCAGTGGATATGACTGGTAGTGCCATGAGACCGTGTTGTATAGTTTGAAATCTAGAATACATTTCACTAATATATTCATTTGTTTTCATTTTAAATGATGAAAATTGATTTTTTTTAAATAGAGATCTTTGTTTGCTTGACTTTTTTCGTGCCTTCATGAATTGATTTGCAAATTGCATCATATATCATATGTAGTAGTTCAGAGCATAACTTGTGAAAATTGATTTTTATAAAGTGAATAAAATAAAACATTCATGGCTTTGGTATTATTAGCTACTATGCTTTTTGCACATATATCCAAATTCTTATATCCGTTGTAGATTCTTCATATTTAGTTTGAGTATTTTGCTAAATTTCTGAACAATTGGCTTCCATAAAAAATTGCATACATATTAACTGATAAGCATAATTAGAACTAGTGAATAGTGGGGGATGAGCAGTTGATTGACCTTCTTGAAATGTACTTTCCATATTAGAAAGTTTTCAGTCACGTGGTACTTTAAATTGAAATAATCCCGCTATGATATCAAATGTAAGTCTATTAGATCGTATATAATGCAACTTATATACTAATGTAAGAGTATATACTAATAATTATACTAAGTAGAGTAAATTAACAGAGTATAAATCAAATAGATAATAAAAGAGAGCACATTGTGGTTTTTATACCAGTTTAGACCTTC
Source organism: Allium cepa (assembly GCA_030765085.1). Taxonomy (NCBI): domain Eukaryota; kingdom Viridiplantae; phylum Streptophyta; class Magnoliopsida; order Asparagales; family Amaryllidaceae; genus Allium; species Allium cepa. Next base: position 584,573,751 of record CM060940.1, read on the forward strand.
CATCCTACGTCCAATCCCGAAGCTCCCCTTCGGTAATTCCTTTAACCAATAACCATTACTTCACTCAGAGGAATAGGCTAATACAAAAGGATTTCTTCAACAATTTTGTATTTCAAATAACATGGATACTGACTAATAGTGCAATTCTATAATATCCTTTGAGTATATGAAAGTGAATGCTTTGAATTTTAGAAAGCGATCTAGCCAAAATAGTACTTAGCTCATGATTAATTGAGGATATGTAAGCAAAATGTAACACCCCCTACTTGGAGGCCTAAAACTAACAGCTACAGATGCTACAGTCATCCATAGTTATTAATCTTCGATGACCAAATATGGCGGTGTTAGATACATTGATACCCGGATCATAGAAATATGTAAAAAATTTAACAATACAAAAACGTAATGCCAAATTCAAATTAAAATATTTCTTGTTCATTACATAATCCTAAAACGTTGCCCACGTTCAGCAAAATATATATACTACAAATACGCCAAGAGCGACATATGAATATGCCCTCTTGATTGATTAGAGAATATAACAAGGCTAATAAATTTGCCATGACCATAAAACACACAGCGGAAAGAAAAACTTTAAATATCTATCTGCCTCCTATACGCTTCCGGAAGCTTTATTCGTCAGAGAAGAAAACCCGAGAACCTTAAATCTCAGACTACTCAAATGAGTACCCAAGAGTTTAAGGGGAAAACAAAACTTCAAGTCAAACATAAAGCATGGTATGAATAATAATCTAACATCTCAATCCTTTTACATATCTAGTGAGTCCACGCCGCTTAGCAGAATAGGTTTCCCCGCACTAGTCTCCTAAAACCTTTATAAAACCAAATTATGTGCTCCTGCATCCACAATGGTTAAAACATACATTTCAAAACATTATGATGATATGTATATTTGAAAATAAATAAGATTTTCCCATTCCTAGTTTAATTTGACACCCTGTCAATATTATAGTTTCTTAGATCACTATTAACCTTTTAGTTTTCATGGGTTTACTATTAACCTTGTTAGAACTAATAGACACCATGTCCTATTCATAGTTTTCACCGAATCACTAAGAACCTATAGTCTCCTACATATTAACTTAATTAATTCATGAGTCCTCCTGAACCTATTAATCATTCCAATAACTAATCACCTTATTTTAGTTTTCATGGATTGACTAGGAACCTATGGACTTAGCCAGTAACTCACCGTATATCCGAGTTTTCATGGTTAGACTAGGAACATATTAATACTTCCATGAACCACATTCTTATCCTAGTTTTCATGGGTTTACTAGAAACCTATTGATTGATGTTAATCCTTAGTCCAGCTATAGTTTTCATGGGTTCATTACAAACCAATTAGCCCCTGCCAACTGCCCTTATGCCTAGTTTTCATGAGTTAACTATAAACCTTTTGGTATGCACCCATAACTACCTTATCATAGTTTTCATGGTTTTAATATGAACCTTTTGGTTTGCCTCCAATAACTACAAAGTTTAGGCATCATATATTTTCGATCATCCTGACTTCATGGATACAATTCTACTCATTAAGGAGTTTAAGCAATTTATATTCACTATTTGAGTTAACCTACTGGTTCTTCTACACCATTTTCCCCAAAATACAGTTATGGGTTATCATGTGAATATACTCAATTTGAAGAAGTAAAACATTAATTAGAAATACCACTCCTGTGGGTTTAAGGTTCTTGAAATACATATCATAAAACATTTTTAACACTTTAACTTATATTTTTATCAAGGCAAAACTTCTTCAAAATTATATACTTAAAACCCTTACAAAAATCCTTTATAAAAGCCATGGGTTTTCCTTTAAAATTTAGAGTATGGGTTTTCAAATCATTTAAAACCAAACCTTTCAAAGCCATCAAAACCATTTAGCAATTCGAACTTTCGAAAGAATTCAACTCTTTAAATATAAACCTCTCATAGACTTATTGGGTTGAAGTTAAAATATGCGGAAGGTCCTCCTTTAAAACCTTTCGACTAAAATGGAAGCGACCTTTCGACCTTGTTGGAAGGTCTGCTTTGAAAGCTATAAAACTTTTCATTTAGAATAATAGACCTTCACCTTTTTAAAGCAACTCCTTTGAATGCTTAGGTTACATTTCAGTTATAAAACAAAGGGAAATCATCTAAGTCGAAGGCTTTGATACCATTTGAAAGCAATGAGAGAAGCGACAGGTTTTTAAGACAAGTAAACCTTTTGTCTTTGTCGAAAGCCAAGGCTTCGAAAGGTTGGAAAAAGCGGCTATAACCTTTCGACTATGTTGGAAGGTTCAAAACAAAACAATGATAAATGGAAGTAACCTTTTAACTTTGTCAAAAGGTTTAAAACCTTTCTTTATAAGCATTTGACCTGGTTAAAAGCAACCAAGTCGAAAGCTCTAATTCGAAAGCAAAGCAGGTGAAAGCTTTTGGTTTATAAAACAAACATACCCCAGCCCCTTTGGCAATAAAACTTTCGATTACGAATCCTTTGACTCTGTCCAATTCATTAAGTAACAAAGTGTTTGATACCATATGCATTAGTTCGACCTTATCGAAAGATATAACCTTTTGACTTAGTCGAGAGGTCTGGGTCGGAAGGTTTAATACTGTAAAAGGTTGAACATGCTAAAAGTATGATTTCTTTGTTTTTAAGTTAAAATATTAACTTTTCAATTGACTTGCCTTGGTTTATCAAATTCTCATTGGTTAATAATTTCTTTTCAGAAAACGCTACCATTACTTTCAACTTTAAATAATAATTTTATTTTATAAAATGTCCATTCTCCTTAATTAAATATATAAAACATTTATGTCACATGCCTTGAATAATTTTATATATTCAACAAAACAATTAGGAAAAATCTGCAAAAATTCCTAAAATCTATTTTAATATGTTTTCCGATATATAAAAATTTCGAACCCAAATAATCTTTATGTTAGCCGTAAATAATTTATAACCCAATAAATCATTTTCATCGCTAGAAAATTTATATAAAATCCATATAAACTGAGAAAATTATGAGAATTCAAACCCATCTCCAAAATCACGTTTCCTATGACATAACATTTTCCCATGGCATTTAAAAATCATTTCATCTCGGTTTTACCCTAAAACCGTGTATATTTCTTATTAAACAATCTTGTTTAAACACATATAAATTAAAATCAAGCATATCATTGCTCAACATATCATAAAATAGATTTATCCTTAAATCTGAAACCATATGATATTTAAATCAAAATAGAGATGTAGAAATTATTATTTACCTTAAACTGGATAAGGAAATTGAAGTTTGATTGAGATTGATTCCTTCTAACTTGATTCTTTGGTTTTAATTGATTTTTCTCTTCTCTTCTAATGGTCGGCCTTGCTTCTCACGATCATAAATATTTTTGTTTTGGTGAAAATGAACGTGTCAAACTAAGAAAGACAGTATAAGGGTAGGAAGTGTGGGCGTCTATTTAACCTAATGCCCTTGTATTTAATTTCTTAACTATTTATTTAAGTTCATTTGATTTTAGTTAAGCACGACCACCTAGTTTATTAATCAACCTCAATCTCCTTATCTACATTATTCTATTTAATTTATTCTAATTAAATCTCTTGAATAATGTCAGTAAAAATAGGGATGTTACACAAAGAGTGCATAAATATGAAGATAGAAAGTAGTAGAAATCAAGAGAATAGTTAATTAATTTGTAATCTCAATCTTTTGATGTAGTTATAGAATCAAAGAGATATAAATGAGGAATTGTTACTACTAGATAAAATCTCTTTGATCCAATGGCTGCAACTTTTGAGGAAGAGAAGAGTTCTTTCAATATGAACAGAAACGTCCATTCATAATTTTGCAGTTACCCAAATGACAGACGTTTGTTGGAAAACCACAGACAGCTGTGGCTTTGGGGATATTAATCTCAAGCCTTATCATAGACATCTATTGGATTTCCACAGACATCTATAGCTTCAGGGATAAAATTTCAAGCCTTTTCACAGACATTTGTTGATTTTCCATGGACGTCTGTTGTTGGGAATTCCATAAATAAGCTTGTTTTGATGCAAATTTTGTATATTTGAATTTGTGTGTGTGTACTCAAGGAGATCTTACATTGTTTATCTAAGACTATTAACACATTAGTATGACTTTAGTATAGTCCATAAACCTTTATTTGTATTCGAGTCCCAATATTTTTTAGCTTAGCAATCTCTTTTAGTGTATACCTATAAATTGATAAGATATATAATATAGTGGAAATTAGTCCAAGGGCCTCTTTTGCAAGTGTAATTAGTTTCTAGGATACACAACTCAAATAATTATTTTTAAAGAAAAAATGCAAAATAATTAGTTTCTAAGGCCTAAAAACCTATGAAATTATGTCCTTGAAAGTATTTCAACTGCTGACTTTGTCCTTAAAAGTAATTATTCTACCGACTTTGGCCTTAAAATTAATTTCTGTGGATGTGTGTCCTAGAAACTAATTTGACTGCAAAGTTTGTCCTTCTGGTGAAATGCCCCTATAATATATGTGATTGTGTAGTTATTGTCATTGAAACCATATAATGGTGGTTCTACCATTTTTGTTTTAGTTTTGTTTTATACCAGCGCTTCACATTCATTCATATATAGTGACCTAATAGTCAGATTAGGTCTGGGACTCGAGATAGTGGATTGACCCTTAATCGTAACAAATCATGTTGGAAGCTTGACTAGGCTATGCATACTTGTAGCGGTGTAGTTTTATCGTGTCATGGATGCTCTATTGTTTGTGATTGATTAGTTTTGAATTTTTTTGGGTTTGGGATTATCTTGGGAATGGACTGGCTAAAGAAGTATGTGGCTATGGTGGATTGCAAGAAGCTATTAGTGACAATCGGAGATGTGGATGGGCGAACGGAAGTGGTTAGGTGTCTACTAGAAGATAGGATGATGGTTAGCATTTTATATTTGCTTGAGATTCTACAGGAGGGATTGTCATCTGTGCCGATCACTTGAAAGTATTCAGACACCTTTGAGGAAGTAACTAGATTGCTGCCGTATAGAGAGATCGAGTTTCAGATTGACTTGGTAAAGAAAGCCAAACCTATAGTTATGCCTTTGAGGCGTAGGGAACCGAGAGTAGTAAGAATTGGAGATGCAAGTGAATGACCTATTAAGGAAAGGGTTCATTCAAAGAAGCATATCTGAGTGGGGCGCACCTATTGTATTCGCAACTAAGGCGGATGGCTCTTTGAGGTTGTGTGTAGATTATCGTGAGATGAATAAAGTGATAAAGAAGAACAAGTATCCACTTCCATGTATTGATGATGTTCGATCAGCTGCACGGTGCAAAGGTGTTCTCTTAAATGAATTTAGCTATAGAATTTCACTAGCTTAGAGCAATGAAGGAGAGTGTTTCTATTACCGTATTTCATATGCCGTTTGGTTCTTTATGAGTGGTCGATGATGCTATTCGAGTTGGCCAACGCTCTGGCATACTTTATGGATCTCATGAATTGGTTTTTCAAAGACCAATGGAATATGTTCATGCTTGAGTTCGTGGATGATATTCTGATCTACTCCAGATCTAAAGTGGAGCACAAGACGCACTTGAGGATTGTGATATAGATATTGAGAAAGCATAAGTTGAAAGAAAAGTTATCTAGGTGTCACTTTTGGAAGGAAGAAGTGATATTCTTGGGTCACGTCGTTTCAAGACAGGGTATAGCAGTGGATCCTACGAAGGTGGCAGTGGTCCAAGATTAGAATCGACCTAAGATTGCTGTAGATGTGAGGAATTTCCTAGGATTGGTAGGATATTATAGATGCTTCATCAAAGACTTCTCAAAGATAGCAGCACTATCGACCAATTCGAAAAAGAAGAATCAAACTTTTGTTTGGGGCGTAAAGTGCGAGCGTGCATTTGTGAGTCTGAAAGATAGGTTGACGAGCACACTAGTGTTGACAATTCTAAGTGGAAATGAAGAGTTAACAGTATATAATGATGCCTGCGGTATGGGATTGAGTGCTGTGTTATTGCAGAAGGGAAGGGTTGTCGCTTATGCCAATCAACAGCTAAAGCCAGACGAAAGGAATTATTCTCCCATGATTGAAGTTGATGACGATTGTCTTTGCTTTGAAGATGTGGAGGCACTATCTATTGGGAAAGAGGTTTAAGATGTTTATGAACCATATATCCCTTAAGTATCTTTTCTTTCAAAAGGTTCTCAACCTTCATTAGCATTGGTGGTTAGAGTTTTAGCCCCTTGTGATTTGGTATTTCCTATATATTATGAAAAAGGAATGCAGTTGTCATTGCAATGAGTAGAAGATATGCAAATTTGGAAGCAATGTTCTTGGAATGGAAGAAAATAGAGTACATTTCTAAAAATATGATTTCAGACCTTATTGCGAGCTAGAATCATAGATGTTGGTAAGTTTGTCAGTCAAACCAAGTAGAATGGCATCCAAGCTTGCAGAGTTATATGTAAAGTGGGTAGTACGATTTCACTGTGTGCCGAAGAGCATTGTGAGCGACCGAGACTCATTGTTCACTAGTGGGTTTTGGAAGATCCTACAAGAGGCATTAGGGACTAAGCTACATCTTAGTATGTCTTATCACCGACAAATAGATAAGCAAACCGAGAGAGTAAATCGTATATTGGAAGATCTTTTGTGAACATCCATTATAGACTTTGGTGGATCATGGGATGATCATTTGCATTTGGTGGAGTTTGCATACAAAAACAGTTATCAGTCGAGTATTGGAATGACTCAATATGAAGCATTGTATTGTGTACCACTCCTTTATGTTAGTGGGAAACGAGCAAGAAATCGGTACTTGGACCAGATATGATAAGAGAGACAACGGAGAAGATTGAAATCATTTGGCAATGAATGAAATATGTTCCAGATTAACAGAAAAGCAAGACAAAGGGATTTAGAGCTTTCTATCGAAGATATGGTGTTTGTGAAGGTTTCTCCTCTTCAGAATGTGGTTCGATTCGGTAAAAAGGGGAAGTTGGCATCGAGATTCATAGATCCTTTTTAGATATTTGGAAGGATAGGAAAGCTAGCATATAGGGTTGACTTACATCAGAAGATGGTAAGCGTGCACATCGTTTTTCATGTCTCTTATCTTCGGAAGTTTGTGCATGACCTAGACGTGACGATTATAACGAATCAGGTAGAAGATGTTGAGGTAGAACCAAAAGTTTCTATATCTCATAAGCTGGTTCATGTCGTTGGGTACGATACATAACAACTTAGGAGAAAAATGGTGAAATTAGTTAAGGTATAATGAAGCATAAATGATGACGATTGTACATGAGAAAAGGAGGAGAGCATAAAGAATAGGTGTTCGGAGCTCTTTGAACAGCGAGACTCAACGTTTATCATATCTTCTTTCACCATTGTGTATTATATTAGATAGGTTAGTATTCATCATGCTAGGATAGATCACCTATATTATTGATTACATAGTTGCTTGTTTGATATGTGTGATGGCTGTTTATGATTGGTAGGCATGCGAGATACCAATGTCTGCTTATACTTTGGCTTGTTTGGGGATTTCGAGGATGAAATTTTTAAAGGGGGAGAATGCAACGACTTAAATTTTATGTATCGAAGGATTGTAAAATATTTCTATTTTATCCATATAAGGTCGTATGATTCTATTATTTTAGCATACGACTCTTAGGGACATTTTATACACCTATGATTTTTTCCAAATTCCTATGCGACCATTTTGACCATGAAAATCTGGTTTGGGAGTTGAATTATGGTCTCAAACTATTCTGTTGCTTCAGGATGATGGTTTCCCATTTTGTAGAGTCGTCATAGTAGAAAAAATACAGTTAGAAAGTCGGGCTTGTTTTATGTTTTAAAAACTACTGGCCAGAATAGTGCAATTAATTAAGCCTATTGGTAAGCCCATTAGTCTTATTGGAGAAGCACTATAAATAGATGGCTAGAGAGGCAAATTAAATTTTTTTCCCTCTCATTCTAAATTAGGTCTAAACACTAGTTAGCCATAATTCCATCATAGTTCGTTCAAATTTCTCCCTAAATCTAGCTAGATCGATAACTAGTGATTAGATTGTCAATTAGAAGATAGAGATCATCGGTTTGCTTATTTGGAGTGCGTTTCTTCACTATCCAGATTAGATCTACACACAAATTGGTTGATTCGTTTATGCCTTCTTTCTATACTACGCATGTTTGTATGGTAGAATTATAGGATTTAACATGTTTTAAATTGATTTCTGGCCGTAAAAACTATTCTAACTCTAATTACTTCTTAATCCATGCATATGATATAGATTGATTAGAAATCATCTTTTTTTTATGTCCATTTATTCGTGCTCTATGTAGATCTATGTTAGAGATTGACTAGTTTATCTTATTTCCATGGATTTCGTGTTTGAATGGATGAAATTACTTGTTGTTCTATGTTTGTATGATGTGATTTGATGTTGCTTTTTAGTGTTGTGGATGTTTAGAAAGATAGGTAGGAGAATTGAGTATATCAGAGGCAAAGATGGTCAGAATTGGACAAAACTTAGAGGAAAGGCTTTGGAGTATGGAAAAAGCATAGGGTTAAAGTCGAGGGCTCCAACTCATGAAGTACACATGTTGGCACCGACATGAAGATCTTGGCACCGACATGTTTGAGTTGGTCCAGTGGGTCATCAATTTGGGGATAGTAAGAGTAAGATTAGTGGAGGTTGCCTAAGGTGATGTATTGGTGATAGGCTAAGTGTTTTAGGCTACACCCAACTTTTTTTTAGAACGTAAAGTGGAGTGCTTTAGTGAGGAGACTTATTTCTATACTGAGATGTTTGGGATTGATAAGTCAGAGCCGAGCATCTAGGCATATGGTACTAGAAGCAAGGAAGGAGTGAAAGATAACTCAGCCATTAGTTGGCTAAGTAGAGAGATCAGCACCGACATGAAGAGGTTGGTACTGACTTGTCATGGTGAGTCTAATGGGAGTAGAACTTCTAGGGAATGGTGTAGAGGTTTTGTAGATCATGTTGAAGGTGTTGGTTCATTTTCATCAGGGTTAGATGGTGATGTAATAGCATGATGAAAAGCTAGAATCTTCGACTGTTGGCTCATATTGGGAGTAAGTTCCAAGATGGTGGCTTGGTAATGTAGGGAGCCATAGGATCCGAGAATGTGGAAGGGTTCCTCATGAATAATGGAAGCATGATTGAGCAAGAAGGTCTCGGTGTCCAAAAGGATCAACGAAGGGCTCGGATAAGTATGTGCTAAGGAATCACTGATACTCAGAGTGTTTTCTTGTGTACTCAAAGCAGAGGTATTGTAATCGGGGATGCCCATGGATTGGTAGCTAGGATTTGAATACCTTGAACCAGTAGCTTTAGGTCTAGTGTCTAGCTTTAGGGCTATGAGATGCATATTAAGCTTTAGGCTGCATGATATGAGAGTACACAAAGAACCAAGATTCCCATTGGTCTTGATTGATGGATGCTATGATCCATACAAGTTATAATATGTTCAGAGCACAGAGATGAGTGATAGTGAGTCTTATTTGATGGATGACATGGTTGCTTTTGGTTGTTTTCCTTTAGTGGTCTATCACTTGGGATATCATTGGAAGTAGGTACTGCAGATAGGGATATTTTGACATCCGCTATGGTATTCTATAATGTAATTTTATGATATAGTAGATTAACATATTATACTGTTATGTGCTAATTCTTTGGTTGCAAGAACAGGTCAGGTATGGTTCATGTGCTCTTGTTCCATATCATGTTTACATCTATAGTATTTTGAGATTTAATTACCGCCCGCGCCAGAATGTTGTCTGACTTGAGTATTTTTTCTTTGCTTTTTATTATCTCGAGTACTCTTGAATGAGTAGAGTAGATAACAGGTCTAGGTGACACAGTAACTTTTCGAAGAACAGGCTGGCTGGAGCTATCTCGTATTATATACATATATGGAGTCTACGCTTATTTCACTGTGCAGCACTGGGAAGTCTTAGTAGTGACTACTCAGTATTTGTATTTGAAACAATTGTTGATTTGGTTTCTGTTGTATAAGTTCTACCATTGATGTATAACTCTGTGGATATTATACTCTGATGATGATTTGTTCGTATTGTTATTACCGTCTCTTTTGTTGTATATGTCATATCATATTTTGTCCATGCGCTATGAGATATATGACATGATATATGCTGGATTGTTTATTCTAAGTCCTATTGATCATCCTATATCAACCAGGAATAAATGCAACGCACTATTTTTACTCTAGTGGTGTAGGTGGTATAGAGCGATCGTCACATTTGTGGTAGAGACCTATGCATCTTGAGTATAGCTTGTTGATCGTTCATAGATATCTTTGATGACTACGATGTTTGTAGCCTCTGCTTTCCTTATAGTATAATCACATATCATGATTTCTCATTGATTCTCATCTTTGTCTTGTGGGGAGTTGCTTAGCCTCCTTTCCCCTAGGTCCCGAAGACCATGCTGCTGCATGAATATTTTGAGGTAATGTTGGTGCTCCAGGTAGATGGAGATACCCAAGTTCCATGGTATGAAGATTCAGTGATGTATATTATGTTGTTTTGATTTTGGCATGATTGACATGGGATAGATATCTTCTAAATTCTTAATGCATCTGTACTGGCTAAGGTTAGTGATCATAATATGTCTATCCAACACGGTTGGTAAGTTGTTCCATTTCTTTGGGAACTTTATCATCACTATCATACACATTTATATATGATCAATGACCAACAAGTTTGGAAATATAAAACAGTTTCTATTTAAGTGTCTCTGTATATGAAACATGATGTTTGATGCTTTAGATGTAATATTGATTATGACAAATGCTTTCCTTGTCTCATATTTTATATTTCTTACATAAACACTTATAAAAGCGCATATGTATCTAATAGAAATTTTAGCAGAATTCTCATACCCGATTGTTACAGTGTGTTTGTAAAGCATTCTTGCTAAGCCATTAGCTTGTTAGCAAAAATCTTTTAATTGCTACGTTGTGCACTTGCACATGATCAATTGCCAACAGGTCTGCAAGCTGAGCATACCAGTGAAGTGGTTCTTTGTTATTTTGTTAGCTCTTCTAGCAACTTCTCCATTAACTTGCAAATGATCAATCACTAACAACTTCAATCAAAAGAGAAATCTTTCAAAGTCATACTTTATTGGTCCGTTGGATCTTTTGATAATCCACTTACCACTACTCCTTGTATTTGTGCATGATCAATCACTGTCAAGTTTGGTTAGGTTAAGCGACCTATGATGGAATGTATTTTCATCACTACCTTGCACACTTGCACAAGATCTATCATTGTCAAGTTCGGCAAGGTGAGTGATCTTTTTGGTGAAGTGCCTTTGTAATCCACTCCCATATATCTTTGTTGGATTCTAATTCATTTGTCTTGGGTTTGAGGTATGTAGTTAGAGCACTAAGCGGTTCTATAGCAGTGAGGTGTTAGTCCCTGAGAAGATGACAAAAACCTTAGAATAAGATTATAAAATATAAATACTAACATTATAGTTTAGATATATATGTGTATGCAGGATTTAACCATGCAGGTACCAAGAATGAAGACTGTACAGTATAGAGATTCAACATATCAAGATTGAAGACTCATGAGTATCAAGATTATCAAGAGTTCAAGATTTCAATAATAAGTAATTTAATTAGGAATTTTGTTAAAACTCCTAGAAAAGCACCGACATCTTAAAATCCAATTTATTCATGGAATGTAATCCACTTCGAGCCTGTTAAAGGGATGGAACCCTAAGTAGGATGGAACCTACGAAAAATCTAGTGGAACATTGTTTTGTATCCACTAACTTTTATTCAAATGTTTTTTACAAAATTATATCTTGTTTTCAAAATGATTTCAAAATCTTCCTATTAAAAGAATAAAAAACATCTATCCTAGTTTTGAATATTTTTAGCCTTAAAATAATCTTTATTTTCAAAATCAAATTGTCCTTGGTTTTAAACTATCTTTAAATAATAATAATATATTTAAATTTTAGTATTTATACTTAGATTTAAATATAAAATTATAGTAAAATTTTATATATATCAAAATATTATTTCCTATATTTATTTATGTATTTCAACTATAGTTAAGCATATTTATAAAGTTTAAAAATAGTTTTAATACAAGATAGAAGTTATTTTCAAAGAAAAACAAATTACCAAAATTTCCTTAGGCTTGTCGACAACCCCTAGGACCCCTTGTCGACAAGGTGGTAGTTGATTTCAAAAATTTGAATTTCAAAAGAAGTGTCTATTCGTCATATCCTTTCACGAATGGATATGGTTGTTGTTCTACTATAAATAGGGGCAGTTTTAAACGAATTTTCATTCATATTTTCTCTGATTTTACTCCTCTTCTTCTTCCACATTTCTTTATATATATTTTTACCATTACTCTGCCGAAATCAACATTGAATCTAACTAGATCATTTCTGGTTTGGTTCTCTGTCACTGTCTCAATAAGATCTCAGTGCTATTCAGAGTTATAGGCTTCTTTGTAATAAACTAAACAAGAAAAGGTCTGATTGTAGCCTGTGAAATTAATCAAGCCAGAAAAGGTGTTATCGTAACCTGTGAAATCAATTGGGTGAACTTGTTGCCCGTAAAATCAAGTATCTCTACCCAGAGGATTGTGAATCTGGAGTGGTGTACCTCGTGGCCTTGAAATCGAGGGTGTAATTGTACAATTAGTTTTGAAAGGAAATTCGTACTTGTGTGCGGGACTGGATGTAGGGTAACTCTGAACCAGTATAAAATCCGGTGTGTTCTTTCCTTTATTGCTTTCACTTTATTTCTGCATCTCTGTTTGATTCTGTGATCATATCTGTGTCTGAAGATTGCATACATTCGTGTTCAAATTAACATAAACTCAAAAAGTTTTAGTAATTCCTTAAAGCACTATTCACCCCCCTCTAGTGTTAATTCTATCCTTAAGATCCGTAATCTGCATTTCTCACATTTGGTACCAGAGCGAGGTTTTCAAAGTTTCATAATATGATTTTTGAAAAAGTTTTTAAAATGGCTATGTTTAAAAAACTTGTTAATACTAGTTTAGAAATATTCAGATTATCATTGTCTCTTAAGTCTGCATATAATCAATATACAAATTCAAGTTGTCTACCAAAATTGTATGATGTGTAGGAAACATGCTTTATGGGTGTTGAGGAATCAATCCACAATGGAGAAATTGTGCAGATCAAAGAGAATAAATGGATACTCGATAGTGAATGCTCTAGACACATGACCGGCAATCCAGATATGCTGAATGATATAATATACAAAGACGGAGGACCGGTTAACTTTAGAGACAACTCAAAAAGATATGTGATTGGCATTAGCAAAGTCGGTAACTCTGAAACTCCTATTATTACTAATGTTTTGCTAGTTAAGAATCTAAAACATAATCTGCTAAGTATTAGTCAACTTTGCGATAAAGGAAATAAAATTAAATTTGAAAAAGATAAATGTCACATTGAAGATAATAATTCAACCATAATATTTGAGGGAATTAGGAAAAAGAATATTTATATTTTTAGTATGAAAATTTCAAATGATAACTTGTGTCTTTTGACAAATACAAGTGACCCTTGGATTTGGCATAAGAGATTTGGACATTTGAATTTCAAATTCTTATCTAGACTGTCAAAAAATGATCTAGTAAGAGGTCTCCCTAAAATAAATTTTAAAGTAGATAGTCTATGTGATACATGTCAATTAGGAAAACTTAGAAAAAGTTCCTTTAAATTAAAAGATATGATTTCAACCTCAAAACCTCTTGAATTACTTCATCTTGATTTATTTGGTCCATCTCAAACTCTATCAATAAATCATAGTAAATATGTTTTTGTAATTGTAGATGATTATTCTAGATTTACATGGACAATATTTTTGAATCGTAAAAGTGATACTTTGAACGTTTTAAGAACTTTACAAAAAGGATTCAAAATCAACTTTCTCTAAAAATTATAACCATCCGTAGTGATCACGGTGGTGAATTTAAAAATAAAAAGTTTGAGGAATTCTGCAATAAAAAGGGAATAACTCACAAATTTTCATTTCCAAGAACTCTACAACAAAATGGAGTAGTAGAATGTAAAAATAAGACGATTCAAGAGTGTGTGAGAACTATGCTTTCAGATGGTAAATTACCAAAGTATGTTTGGACAGAAGCAGTTGCTACCGCCTGTTATATTTTAAATAGAATTTTAATTAGATCTTTAACTTATAAGACATCTTATGAACTTCTTGACTCAAGGAAACCTAAGGTATCTTATTTTAGAATTTTTGGATGTAAATGTTTTATTTTAAATACAAAAGATAATCTAGATAAAATTGACCCTAAATCCGACAAAGGTATCTTTATCGGATATTCTAATAGAAGTAAAGCGTACAGAGTGTTTAATTTAAGAACTAACACCATTGAAGAAACAATGCATGTTTCAATCGATGAAAATCTCAAAATTTTTGAAGATACAAATGATGAAGAGGACTTAATCACTCAAAATCAAGAGTCAACTGAAACTAATAATGAAATTAATCATCCTAATAAAAAGATTAAACTTTTAAAAGATCATCCTATAGAAAATGTACTTGGAGATATGCAATCTGTTGTTAAAACTAGAAATCAACTAAGTAAAATGAGCAATATAGCCTTTATATCAACTATTGAACCAAAAATCCAAAAGAAGCATCAACCGATGATTCATGGATTTTGGCTATGCAAGAAGAACTAAATCAATTTACTAGAAATGATGTTTGGGAACTTGTTCCTAGACCTGAAAATAAAACTACAATTGGAATTAAATGGGTTTATAAAAATAAAATGAATGAAAAAGGAGTGGTTGTTAGAAATAAAGCCCGGTTAGTCACTCATGGTTATTATCAAGAAGAAGGAATAGATTTTGATGAAACCTTTGCTCCCATAGTAAGATTAGAATCCATTAGGATTCTACTTGCTTTCGCAAATCATAATAATTTCAAATTATATCAAATGTATGTTAAAAGTGTCTTTTTAAATGGGTTTGTAAAAGAGGAAGTATATGTTAAACAACCACCAATTTTTCAAAATGAAAAATTACCAAATCATGTTTACAAACTTAAGAAAGCTCTATATTGTCTAAAACAAGCTCCTAGAGCCAGGTATGATAGACTAAGATCTTACTTATTACAATCAAATTTTAAAATTGGTAAAGTAGATAATACTCTTTTTATTAAAAGAAATAAAAATGATATTCAACCAGTACAAGTTTACGTAGATGATATCATTTTCGGATCAACTAATTTTGAAATGAATAAAGAATTTTCTAAAATAATGACAAAAGAGTTTGAGATGAGTCATATTGGTGAAGTAAACTTCTTTCTAGGATTACAAATAAAACAATTAGATAATGGTATCTTTATTAGTCAAGAAAAAATATGCTTAAGACCTAGTTAGTAAATTTGGTTTGACTACTGCAAGTGAAAAACCCACTCCCTTGGCAACCAATGAGTACCTAAGTAAAGAAGATCTCTCGAAAGATGTAGATCAAAAATTATATAGAGGAATGATTGGATCACTACTCTATATCACTGCTAGTAGACCTGATATCATGCATAGTGTTTGTCTCTGCGCAAGATATCAATCGCAACCTAAAGAGACCCACTTAAAAGCCGTAAAATGTATCATAAGATATGTTAAATACACCCTTGATTATGGCTTATTTTATCCTAAAAATGATTCTTTTGACTTAATATCTTACTGTGATGCAGATTATGCTGGTTGTAAATCAGACCGAAAAAGTACAAGTGGAACTTGTCACTTTTTGGGGCATTCTTTGATTTCCTGGTTTAGTAAAAAGCAAAACACAGTTTCTATATCAACAACCGAAGCAGAGTATATTTCTGCTACTTTGGCTTGTTCTCAAGTAATATATATGCAACAAACTTTAAAAGATTTGGGTTTAAATATCTCAAAATCACCGATTTATTATGATAATACTAGTGTAATAAATTTATCCAAAAATACTACTCATCATGCTTGAACTAAACATATTGATATCAGACATCATTTTCTCAGAGATAATATAAGTAAGGAAGTAATTTCTCTCGATTATATCAACTCTGAGAACCAAATTGCCAATATCTTAATAAAACCATTAAATGAATCTATATTTACTAAATTAAAATAGAATTAGGTATTTGTTCAATAACTGAAATATAAAATATAAATAACAAAGTATAATTAAAAATTGAATCAAAATAAATCAAATAGCAAACGTATCAAGCACCATGTCGACAACCCCCTCCTATCCATGTCGATATGTAACGATTTTTTTATTTTTGAAATTTTCCCACCAAAATTCAAATAAGTGGTTATATATTCTTCTTATTTTGAAATTTTGATCATTCTCTCTAGTCTTTCTCTGTTCTAACTTCTGAAAATATTTAAACAATGGCCTCCTCTTCCAAATCAAACAAAAATTCAACTTTTTCGTTCCCTTCTCCTTCCTCAAGACCATTTCAATGAATTACGCTTGCACGAGCAATGAAAATGGAAGATTCCTTAAAGGATGCACTACAACTAATGACTGAAATTCAAGTAGTGCAACTTAGAATGACCAAAGAACAAGAACGGCAAGGCAAAATCCTTAGAAATTTGAAAAAATTTCTAATGGACAATCACGCTAATCCGATCTTGATTAATGAAGAATCTTCAGAAGATTAAGTGTAAGAGGACAACGACGAAGAAGAAGCCTTCATGGAAGAAGAGAACGCTGAAGATGATGACAAAGTCGTTTGTGTTGACGAAGTGTGGTTTGACAAGGATGGAATCTAGTTGAACAACGTGTAAATTTCTGTTTCCACTACCCATATTGTTCGATTCATAGATCTTCCATTTTCAAGGACACACATTAGTTTCTTTTCTCTCTTTCCTATTGTTGTATGTTCTTTCTTACGTTCTCTACGAAAATATAAATAATTAATAAATGATTTGTGTTCTTATGTTTGAATTATCACTATTATAAGCATTATCATATATAAATTCTTAGTTAGGATAGTTAGTAATTTATGACTAAGTTTTAGTTTTAGATTTAAGTGATGATTATTTATGATAACACTATCATTATAATCGCATGTCATATAGTATTAAATTAAGGGGGAGTTATATATTTTGGGGTTATTTTTTGTGGATGACAAAGGGGAAGAAGTATAAAGATGATAGTTAGGCAGAGATTAAGGGGGAGTTATTAGTCTTACGAGGAGTTATTAGGATAGAAGTAATATTTTATAAAAAAAGGTTGTCATCATCAAAAAGGGGGAGATTGTTAGTCCATGAGAAGATGGTTTTGATGACAACAACCTTAGAATAAGGTAATAAAATATAAATACTAACATTATAGTTTAGATATATATGTATATGCAGGATTTAACCATCCAGGTACCAAGAATGAAGACTGTACAATATAGGATTCAAGATATCAAGATTGAAGAATCATGAGTATCAAGAGTTCAAGATTTCAATAATAAGTAATGTAATTAGGAATTTTGTTAAAACTCCTAGAAAAGCATTGGCATCTTAAAATCCAATTTATTAGTGGAATGGAATCCACTTCGAGCCTGTTAAAGGGACGGAACCCTAAGTAGGATGGAACCTACGAAAAATCTAGTGGAACATTGTTTTATATCCACTAACTTTTATTCAAATTTTTTTTACAAAATTATATCTTGTTTTCAAAATGATTTCAAAATCTTTCTGTTAAAAGAATTAAAAACAACTATCCATGTTTTAAATATTTTTAGCCTCAAAATAATCTTTATTTTCAAAATCAAATTATCCTTGGTTTTTATAACGGACCAATTTTTCGACTTTCGAAAGTCGACATCAATACGTCCAATGTATCAAATGCTGCACAATGGAATGCCGAAAAACAAAACCTTTAGGGTTGAAGAAGGAGAAGATTGAAGAAGAATAGAAAAAAATAAACAGAATCTCACATTTCGCAGTGGAACAACATATAAAAGTTAAATGAATAATCTTTAAAACAAAAGCATTATATCAGTTTATACATACGTCATCAGAGTTTACAACAACAACACAAAGCTGGCGATTATAATAACTTGTGTACAAGAAAATTTGACTTGCACTAACCCAAATGCAATGGACAATTCATAGAATAAGTGGTACGTCTCGCCATCCAACTTGAATTCTAGATCTCCATAGCAACTTCTTGACTGACTTCGCCCCAGAATAATGATAACCTGACTCTAGGCTGCCCGTATGGAAAATTATGGGCACCTAGAGTTTAGAAAGGGAACAAAAAACTCCAGGTCAGTCATGAGACCGGTATGAGATCTTAAAAACAGTTATTCTTTAAAAATAGAAGACAAAAGGGGAATAAAAGAAATTCGCAATGCTTTTTGAAAAATGAAACCACCATAAGGCCTTCCGGCACACACATAATGCAATCGCACACTTGGGGAAGATTTCTCCTTATGATAGTCAAATATTCTTGATACGAAAAATCTCTTTTTAATATTATCATTAGTGCATAGTGCAGAAACCCTTTCGAAAGTATAATATTAATTTTAGCCAGCATACGTTCCATTATAGTATGCCTGCTATAGCTACCATATTAGATGGCAGGTTCTACAACTAAAACCGTACAAGGCGCGTATTGGTGATTGGATTTCCAACAAATGGTCAGGCTAAGGAACTTCCTGGGCCACATCGGTACGCCTCTGTAAGGATGCCCCGAGAACCTAACCGGATCTCTGCCAACACAAGGTCGGGTTACCTCTGTAACTAGGTAACTACTGACACGAGTATGCCATCCTTCGGTCGTTTGCGACCTTTATCCAAGGATCCTCAACCATAAAGCAACAACCACAAAGTATAATAAATTTGCAGCATCAACATAGGTAAAATTTCTGGGCTTCATACCATGATACTACCCTTTTCTCGAAGGAAATGACATACCCTCAGAAAGCGCTACTCCCAAATAACCTTGCCGCATCTTTCCTGTTTTGACCATTACGGGTTGTGAGATCCGACGAAGTCTCGTCCATAAAGCTACGCTTTTCACAAAAGTCATGCTTCGATCAACAAATGATCAACAGCACTTCATATGCCACATTATCAAATTGGGAATGTATCATTAGTAACCATCAACTACATAACCTCTGAGCTCATACGTCTCAGAGAAGGGTATTAAGCTAAGAGAATAAATTTTCCGCCACCAACAGAAATGTATTTGATAGAAACCAGTTTTACATCTCAAAGTGTAAAGTCAGACACACATCCATACAAGTCCGTTCCGGGATCGAACGGAATCGAAGGCACTTCAAAGAAGTCCTTGCAAATCCGGATACTCACTAATCACGTCCGGAATTCCCATCACATAGGGTGATAAAACCTCTATACCGGAGCAACCCGATGCAAAGACATTCGACAGGTAATCCTTTCATTTTTTATAATACCCGGTCTTCAACACCAAAAAAATCTTCAAATGCAATCCCATTTCGTCATACCATTATTCAGAATGGGTTTTATGACACAAAGCCCTCTCCCGGCTAATCCGAATAACGAGCGCTTATATTAAAAATAAGTGTTACATTCAGATTTCAAACAAATCACAACAATTTCCACTTTGATCTTTTAAAATAAAAGATCCATTACAATCACAAAGGTTCGATGTGGTTTTCGGATATCCATTTGGAATTCGACCCCCAGTCGTATCGAAGTTCGATTGCCGATTAAAGACCAATATTGATAGTCGGTTATTTAACTATCAATCAATAATTCACAAAAATCTCCAATTTTCAAATAATTTTCCGCAATTATTTATTTTCAACATATCTTCGCAAGATATATTTTCATATTTTAACCTTTTGAAAACAAATTTTAAATCAATTTCCATATTTTAATCCTTTGAAAACAAACTTCAATTCATTTTCCTTACGTGGAAAATATTTCCTAACATTTATTCATTTCCACTGAAAATCTGCCGAGTTCAAATACTTTAAAATAATTTAAATTACTTATCCAAATACATATATTTGGAAACATAAAAACTATTTTGGAACACTCTATTTAAAATATTAGTTATGAAATTTTATATCAATATATTATATAAAAAACTTCAAGCCCAAACTAGTTTTGAAATAAAATTAGTAGATAGAGTATAAATATCTAAATAACTATTTCTTGATCAAATATCAATTTAGTCTTTAAAATAATCCCCTCTATAATTAATTAAATAAATCCTTACTTTAAAGATTTAAAACAATTTACAAAACTAATTCTCCAACAATATCTTTCAAACCAATTTCTAGGAGTTTTTAATTTATACTACAAAAGCTACTTTAAAAATATACTTATTTCGAGCTCACACGACCACACAGTATGTCCGATCATTATGAAACTCGTCAGCTTATAACAATTTATTATCTAGGATCCAATGGCACTAGTTTTGTCAAATCTATAACAGTGCTTTGCTAATTTAATAAATTTACATATTGTTTTATGTTTTGGATCCAATTATCGATATTTATCCAATCTATTATTAAAAATTAAATTTACTAATATTATTTGTAAATTAAAAGGAGCTAAATAAGATTATTACCATTTAATTAATATTTAATTCACAATTGAAATATTTAAACGACCACTATATTTGAATTCAAATTATTGAATTTCAAAATCCAGTTATTTTAAATATTTAAAATTAATTAAACATTTAAAATCAAATGACCAGAATTCTGGATTGTTACAATGGGTAAATCAGTTCATTACTGCTGACCGAGATTGTGGGCTGATCATCAATAGTGAACTACCCAGTCCCGATCATATTCTTATCGTGAGTACATCAGTTAATTACTACTGCTTAGGATTTGTGGGATGATCGTCAACTTTTGGACAACCATCAATATTGAATTGGTTCATTTCTTTTGGACAAGTATTATGGGCCAATCGTCAACAAGGAACTATGTAGTTGGCGATCATGCCCTAACCATCGGTTCATTACTACCGACCAAGGCTTGTCGGCTGATCGTCAACAATAAACTACCTAGTCGGTGATCACGTCCTAACCATGGGTAATTGGTTCACTATTGCTAGCCAAATTTTATGGACCGATCATCAATGGAGAAATGCCTAGTCGACAATCATGTCTTAATCGTGGGTAAATCGGTTCACTACTACTGGCCAAGGCTTGTGGGCCGATTGTCAACAGTGAACTACACAGCCGGTGATAATGTCCTGATCGTAGGTAAATTAATTCAATATTGTCGGACATGGATTATGGATCAATTTTCTACATTTAACTAGCCAATCAACGATCATTTCCTAATCATGGATAAATCGATTCACTGCTACCAAGCAAGGTTTTTCTAAACTTGTTATGATGCACTAGAGTCAGGTGCCCTCCAATATGTAGTGGCCTTTCTCGTTTAGTCCTAGAAATCATGGACTTTAGTTAATATGGGCTGGTTTTCCTCATGGTAGCACTAATCGTCTTCTTGGTTTCACACACCCCATAAATAGGGTTTGGCAAAACCACAACGATCGACAATGTCCCTAGCATAAATCATGTAGTTGCAATAGTCGATTTGCAGAACGAAAATAAAAGTTTGGAGCATTCCACACTTTCTTATTTACCACTCTGTATAATCGCTAAGGTATAAACTCAATTTCCTAAATTCTTCTTGATGACATATATGCCTTTCTTGATTGGGTCAAGTTACCCCCGACTGCGGGAAAATACATTGTATTGGTCCCGTTGGTCTATGGATGTGCCATAGTCAATAAGCTTTTGACTACCCTTATAAACTCAATCCTCAAGGGTTGGTGATGCTTTACTTTAGATTGCTTTGCTCCCATTAGTCTATGGACGTGCCGTAGTCAAGAAGTTTTTGAATCCCCTATAATAGAGTTTCCAACGGTTGCCCAAGATAACATGTAGTGGGAGTCCATATTAGCTCCACCCTTAGCCATTAGAAGTTCTCTGGTCAAATCAGTTACCATGACAATAAAAGGCCAAGTTGGGTTTTCTGAAAGAATACACTCTACTGCCTCTGATGGTGTCCTATCCCATCTCTAGAATGGGTCAAAATCACAACTTCATTATATCTAGAGGAGTTGAATCTAGTCTCTTATTATCTCAGATGGAGTTGAACCTTATCTCCAGGGCTAGGAAGTATATCTTTCATTATATGATTACTCTGTTGTTCATAATTTTCATGCACATCTATCTTTTGATGTATACTAGTAAGACATGATCTGACTTCCATGGGGGATTTAACACCGTGCCCTCGAGCATGGTTTATACTCTTCATCCACAAGGACTCGGTACCATTGAGGGACTACGGTCAAGAGTCTGTGGCACTCTCACTGGAGTTACAGTATGTTTCCTCCTAGAGCATACCTATAAGATTAGTCTATATTCATTTGTATCATGGCTATAAATCTCATGGAAGATGCCATATTTAACAGTTTTATCTGTGTTGCAGTTGATCTCTAGTCCTCAATTCACCATAATCCATAGTTTCTCTAGTAGCAAGGCAAATTCTTTCTAGAGTCTCCATAAGTGGTGAACATGGAAATTTTCCTTGTCTTGCAAAGTGTTTCCTTTTCTAGCCCTATTTTATCCGTTGCATGCCCCTATCCTAATAATTTTCATCCCTAACCAGGTTGACATTTGTTAGTCCCATCTGATATGGAATTCTCCAAAAGCATAAACTTGTCATCCCGATAAAATAAGTCCTCCAAGTTGGCAGTTGGACTTTCCTTGAGTACCCTATAAAACTACATTTTCCTGTTAATTCCTAAAAGAACAACGAAAAGGACAATCCGTTCATTAAGTTGACATATAGCGGTTGCTATAGCATTGAATGGTGCAACATAGCTCCATAAGGCTTCTCCATCCTTTTCCTTTATACCTAAGTGCTAACAGATCGGTGCTCTAAATGAATAAACCATATAATCGCTAAGTCTTACAAGTATAGAAGAAAGCAACGACATATTACTTTCTACGTAGCTCCAACTGCCTCCATATGCTAAATGTAGTGCCTCAAATGTATTCTACGGTTGGTTTTTCTAGTGTATAGTTCCATAACTGGTGTCTTTTATTCTAAGGATTGATTGCATATTGGATGTTTGGAATGGATGGATTTTAACGTCCAGTCTCCCGTTCTGCTTGACTAAAACTCGATGTGTTAATTTTGCAACTCCCTCTCCGCTACCAAAATGCTTCCTTAGTTTTCTTAGTGGGCCATATTATGCCCATATGCAATGGATCAACCACCTAGGGACCAGTCGGTTTGAACTCAAGTGGTCCCCTTTGGGTAACCAAGCAAGTGGTTCCAGCATCAACATTGAGGTATGACATCCTTCTTTAATCTGGCATGTGCTATACCGTTGGTCCAATACCAATGATTCTGCATCAAGATGATTTTTTTATGCTAGATAGCTTGGGTATGTGTAAGTCCAAATCTCCATGGCTCATTCCTACCTTACTAGCATCCATTCTTGATGGATGACCAACTAAATTCCTAATTTTGTCTCTCTGGACCAGCGCTGATGTTGCTTTCTCCACGAGTCTAAGGAATGTATCCATTATCTCTGGATACTTAGTTGGGAAAGAAGCTTCCTTATTTTCCATCATCATTTGTAGTCACACTCCTAGACTCTTCTCCAACTATAGGGTCTATACCAGGTTTTGTCTTTCTAATGCAGCATTTTCCAGCCCTATAAACTTTGTCACCTCATAGAAAAACTCCTGCAAAGTGGTTGATTTCTTCTTTGTCAATTAGCATACTTTGTTCAAGAGTGCCTCCACCATACAAGGAAATTAAGCTAGGCATTTCATTCATGTTTTGAACTCCAGCCGTTCCAACATTAAATCGAGCTAGGTATTGCCATAACGACCCATCTTCTCTTTGCCTCATATCTAATAATGAGGATGCATCTTTCGGGTGTTTAACATGTACCTAAAATTTACTAATAGACAACTCCTTGAGCATTGCCAATGAATGATTTGATCATGGATCAAAAATGACAAAAACACATACTGGCTAAGTCTACCAAAAATAGAAGAAAGCACTTACATAAGTTTTCCTTTATAGCTCTTCTCATCGGCATATACTGGGTATACCGTTGCTAGTGCGCAATGGAGTCAGTCAATCATGTGTATGGCTCCATAGTGGGAAACCTAAAATTTGTGGGGTTCATAGTAGTCTCTGTCTCTAGGCAGAAGGGAATTCCAACCCTAGGTCTTTTACCTTGCTTAACTTGTTCACATTAAAAACCTTCTTTATTAATTCGAGCCATCACGTCCTTCGGTTCGAGTGTCTGATAATGAGAGCTTTGTTGAATATGCGCTTATATGTTTTTGTTTGATGATAATAAACATATATATTCATTTAAATGTATTTGATAATGTACTATTTTGTTTTTCATAGATTAAATAAATATTTGTTGAATAAAATAAATTACACAGAATTTGAATTTGAATTCGAACAGAATAAGTTACACAGATTTTGAATTCAAACAGAAATTTTATTCAAACAAATATTTATTACAATCTTGAATAGTACAAATTCATGCTCTCACTATACATATACATTTTTGATTACATCACGATTACATCACAAATATTTTTACATTGATAACCCCACTACATATCACTCACACTCGTATTTTGTCTTCAACTGCATACCAGTTTGAATCCAGCATCTGAGAAATCTGCAAAAATATTTTCAAACGCAGTAAAATTGAAAGAGAAATATTTTTGAAATTTGAAAGAAACGATAATTTTGAAAACATTGTTTGCCTCAGTTATTTGGGTTGTTCGTCATCATTTTTGACTGTGCAATATCTGTGCATATCAGTATTTTTATCAAGGACATGTAGCCATAAGGGGCTGCAATACACACGTGTACATTCATACACGTGTGCACTGCCTCGCCAACTCGTGTGCGCAGCCAAAAATAGCAAGCGTGCAAGCACAACATGAAAGGAATCGAGTCAGTAAGGCAATGCGCAAAATCAAGACAGCATCAAACAACAACAGTGGAGACTGCATAAGTGCTACAAGCCAAATCATCACAATGAACACCACTGACCAGTGAATACAACGTCAAGTTCAGATCAAACAACTCAAGACCAAGTTGCAACAAAGTTCAAAAGTGCATCAAAGGCAGTTCAATGTGGATAGCAACAACAAAAAGGGACTGCAACAAACATATATGCAGCATCAAGTCAAAGTATGCAACTACGTGACATAAATGCAACTACAACGATGCAAGCGAAGAACCAAAGTCAGTGGCAAGCTTCGAACTGCATAAGTGACCATGAAACTGACTCGAAGAAGTAGTGACAGTAAGCATGAATCAAGCTCAGTGGCAAATGCATAAACAGCTCAGAGTACATGCATGAAACAGTGCAAGACCTCAAGTGACACAGTGAAAGTAGCACAAGTACAAGAAACTTGAATTCAATGAACAACTCAAAGCAACAGTCAACTGGCCAAGACTACAAGTACAAGCAGCAGTGTGCAACTCGAAAATGTACACAAGTGAAACCAGGAAAATCATGACATCAAGTATGATCAAGACCAAATGCAAACAGCAGCATACAAGATTGTCACCAACAACAACATGAATACTGCAACAACAAGTATGGTGAAGCACCGACTCAAATAAACAACTACAAAGACCAGCTATTCAATGCAACTCAGTGGCAAATGAGTACAACATGACCAAAAGTGTATGCAAACAGTCAAAGGCAAGACACATGGAACAATGCAACACAGACCAAATGCTCAAGCCACCATGATGACCAAGCAATGATCAGAGACCAGAAAGGTCAGAAGCACAGTGACAATTTTATGAAGACAAGTACACTTGAACAACAATGAACAAGTGTAGCATCTGTGTCAAAGAAAATGTCAACATAAAGTGTATGCAATTCAAAGTAATATATCAGCAAATACCAGCATCATCAAATCAACATGAATATCACAAGCATGCAACAGCAAGCATGTAACAGAGACCAAGCAAGGCATTGCAACTGCACAGCAACAGTGAATGGGGCAATGCACAAGACAGTGTACAACATTAACTACACAAAGCCAAGCATGATACAGGTGGACAGAAAACTGCAAGTTCATATGTACAGCAAGCTACAAGTTATGCAGAATCAAAGTGAACAAATGTCAATGAAAGCACAGCCTCAAACATGAGAAGACTAATATGCAGTGTACTGTAATACAACAGTGAGCACATTCATATGTACAAATGCAAAGAACAGTGGTGATGCAGTGCAATATCTTCAACAAGCAACTGAAGGCAACAGGACCAGAGCAACAAAGACCAAAGCTACAACCTCAAATGAAGTACAAAGCAAATATGCCAACAACTAATGCATCAGTAACCGAGCAACAGGGAATCACATGAACAAATAACCAAACAACATCATGATTGAAATTTAAGTACCAGAGAAAAAGGTCGAAGACTACAAGATGAACGAGATTCAACAGTGCAGAGATGGGCCGAAGTCAGAATTCATTGAAACTCAAATTTGTATTCTTTGAAAAAGTCAACGCAAAGTACAAAGGGAAAGTTACTGTTTTTTTATACAAGAAGGATCGAACTCTCTCAATTCAAAACCGTGATTATCAAGTTAAAACATATCAGGAAAGCCGTGAGTATCACGTGTAACAAAATCAGGAAAGACGTGCGCATCAGGCAATTAAGAATTTAGGAAAGTATCAAGTTAATTCGAACGAATTCAAGTGTCTCAAATTCATATAAATACAATCCCAATTCATCATCATCGGCCATCGAGTTCAATCAAGTGCAATCAAGTTAAAGCAAGCAATTGAACCAATAACGAAAGTAATACATACCGCAATTTAGTGAACTCGATCAAGAGAAGCAGCTGCAAACAATTTGCAATCTCGAAGAATCAATTATCAGAGAACAAGCGACGCAAGTCTTCGGTCATCAGAGAACGAACATGAGAAAGATCATCAGAGAACGAGCTAGCAACAGTAATCAATCATCAGAACGAAACCCTAATTCGAGAAAGAAGCCGAAGCCCTAATTCGACAATAAGAGGCCGACATTTTTCACAAGCAAAAGAAAAGGGGACGGTGAAATTCAAGTGGGCCGGCCTTTATTATTTTTAAAGGGGAATTAGTCTTTATTTAGGGTTTAATTTTTAGAGGGTTTTTTCTTATTTTTTAATTGAGCAAAAATTACGCATTCAAGTCCGTATTTTAATTTTTGCTCCTGTTTTAATTTTTGAAGTTGTTTTTTCTTTTCGAGTCAAAGAATTTGTAAATCACCACCTAGGGATTAGGTAGTGTCAGATTGTCTATTTAGAATTAGTTCAGTGAGCAGGGTGTGCGAGTTTGCAAAGCTCTATAGGCGGGAGCAGTGTTTGCGAGTGAGCGAAACTCTATAGGCGGGAGCAGGGTGTGCGAGTCTAGTAGAGTGTTTGTGAGCAGGAGCAAAAGGGTCTGCGAGTCTAGTAGAGTGTTTGTAAGCGTGATACTGTTTAATTCTAATAGAAATCTGTGAATGCAGCAGTAGGCAGGGGTTACCGAAGCTGGGTAAATTTTGCGTGTGATTTACTTTTCAGCATATTTATTTCTGCTATTATATTTCTGTGTTTAATTCGAGAAAATTTGCTATAACCCTATTCACTCCCCCTCTAGGGTTAATCTAGATCCTACAAGTGGTATCAGAGCCCGGTATATTTTATTTAACTCTAGAGTCATGAGTCTACAAAATAATGCTTTTTCTGAGGGGCAATCTATCGTTAGGCCACCCATGTTTAACAGGAACGATTATGCTTATTGGAAAGTTAGGATGAGTATTTACCTTAGTTCCGTTGATTATGATGTTTGAGATATTATTGAAACTGGCTATAAACCTCCCACTATAATCGTTGGTGGTACTGAGATTCCTAAACCTAAGGATAGATGGGATGCTAACGATAAGAGATTGAAAACGACAAATGCTAAAGCCATGAATGCTTTGATATGTGCTCTTGATAAAAATGAATTTAATAGAATTTCTTATTGTACAACAACACAGGAAATTTGGCACACTTTGAAGGTGACACACGAAGGAACTTCTCAAGTCAAGGAGTCTCGTCTAGCCCTATTCAGCAATGAATACGAGAACTTTGTGATGGACAAAGGCGAGAGCATAAAGGACATGTTTGAACGCTTTTCAACTTTGGTGTACAACGCTAGAGCACTTGGGAAGGTATTCACTGAGGTAGAGCTTGTGCGGAAGATACTACGAGTCTTACCAATGAACTTTGAGGCAAAAGTCACGGCAATCCAAGAATCGAAAGATCTGAGTAAGCTAAGCATGGAGGAGTTGATTGGAAACTTGATGACATATGAGCTTGAGCTAAAAGCAAAGGAAGAACGCAACAACTCCGAACCAAAGAAAAAGACGATTGCCTTAAAGAGCAAAGAAGAAAGCGATGAAGAAGATCCAATTGAAGAGCTTGCAATGGCTGTCAATAATCTTAGAAGATGGTCTAGATTCAAGCCACGCAAGAAGAAAACAAAGGGCAATAGGTCAAAAGATTCTGACAATTCCGACAATGAACCGACGTGCTTTAACTGCAAGAAGCCCGGACACTTCATACAAAAATGCCCACTTCTCAAAAACAACAAAGGAAAGAAAAAGGCGAAGAAGGTATTTGCAGCGACTTGGGATGATGAAGAAGGAGAAGAAGCTTCGGATAGCAGCTCAGAGGAGGCTAACTTGTGTCTTATGGCGAAATCAAATTCAGATTCATGCTCAGAGGAATCCAGTGAGAAAGGTGAGTATTCCTATAGAGATCTTGTTTTTATGTGTTCTGATCTTACTAAAGTAGTTGATGCTCTTGAATCTAAAATTGAAAAACTGAAAACTGATAGGAAAGAACTTGCTCGTAAAAATTTTAGGTTAGAAACTGAACTTGAAAATATTCAAAACCTAGAATGTAAAAGATGTAAAGTTTTAGATTCAGAATTGACAAGACTTAAGAATAACTCTGAGAATCTTGAAAAAGAAAAGAAAACTTGAATCTTAAGGAAACCATCGACACTAGGAAAAAGGATTTTATAAATCGATGCACCTCACTTGTCACTGAAAATACAACACTAAAAACCAAAGTCCAAAATCTTGAGAAATCTTTGAATAACTTTTCAAGAGGCGAAAAATCTTTCAACATGCTATTGGGAAATCAAATTTTTGCTAACAACAGAAAAGGACTTGGTTTTGGAAAAACACAAGCTGAGGATAATGCAAAAGGGAAAAGTGTCTTTGATAAATGTGAAATAATTGGACATCATGTTGAAAATTGTAGTCATAGGAACAAGAACACAAAATTTATACAAGTTTGGGTTCCTAAGAATTCTACAAACAAATTTCATGTCTATTGGAACAAGAATGAAAAGTCTAAACAAGTTTGGGTTCCAAAGAGTTTGTTTATTCATAATGTTTCTGCCACTAACAATCATGGACCTAGAAATAGGTCACAAAAATCTTTCATCGTGTAGGTGTGGTGGCAGGCTAAGGAACAACAACGGTGTTCTCTGGATTTTGGCTGTTCCAGAAACACAATGGGCAACAAAGCAAAGTTCCTTAGCCTAGTATAAAGGTGACAGAATCACAATGGGCAATCACGAGAAATTATCGTAAAGGTAAAACAGGTGAAGGTATATTAAATGTGATAATCTGCACCATATTCTGAATTAAATCAGCCAAAATTGCGATAATAACGTGATGTCTTTAATTCTGACTTATGGATATGATTTTTCCTTTGACTTGTTCTTACTTTGATTTGTGCTTAAAAGTAGACCAACCATCCTTTCATCATTGAACTTAATATGTTTGGTCAAATGATGGTATTTTATTGATCCTTGATTACTCATGCTATACTTAGATATATTTTTGACATTTTGGTCACTGCTTGTAAATTTGCACGATTTCAAATTCATGTGAAAAAGGATTTTAAGAAATTGTTGAAACTTCAAGAAATTGTTTTTGAAATAATTATGATGTTGATTGACTGTTGATTACTCATGAATATAATTGTTTATCCTATGGTTTTCTGAAATTAACACCATGATATTTGTTTGAGTGTGAACATGGCTTCAATTCAAAATCCAAAGAATGTCATTTAAATTGTTGCTAAAATTGGGTTTGAAATTTTTGATGCACACTTCATGTCTGGTTTACCAAATCCAGTTAGTGATATTTTGGATTGAAAAAGAAATTCAGATGCAGTTCATACTGGTAATCTAGTTGATAGAAAACATACGAGTTGAACGTGATTAATTCTTGAAACATTCATTTGCTGCATCGTTTTTCCAAAGAGAATATCTGCATATTTTTCACTTGAAATAATTTTTCATTTTGCAGAATTTTTTTCTCATATAATCCCTTCGAGAAAATAATTGTTTGACCATATTTTCAGATTAGTCATTTTTATTTGATTTTAAATGACAAATTTTGACTGATCCGACTCCCTACTAATTATCAAAGAGATAAATAGTGATTGAAAAAGTGATGAGTGTTGATATTTAACATACATTACTCAAGAGAGTATATTTGGAAAATTTCTTTAGGAATTAAAACAAGAATTATAAAACTTTTTGTTGGGTAAAGATTCCATGACCATTTCTATATCTATCATTATTTCTATCGACCATGTTTTATCAAATATTCAATATAGTTTGTCGATATGTGGTACTATAATCAGGAATCATTTGTTTTTCATGTCATATTTTTTAAATAAATAAATAAATATCCAAAGTATTCACTCTCATTTAAAAGTCCTCACGGTTATGCATGGGTGAATTACTTGAATTTTTTTTATTATGTGCTTCCATGCTCATTTAAAAGTCCTTACGGTTATGCATGTATGGAGCGCATATCAAAATTAAATTGTTTAAATAGACAAATTGATTCTAATCCCATTTAAAAGTCCTCACGGTCATGCGTGGTTAGAAGATACTTGATTTCATTTTTTTAAAAACAAAAATTAAATTCGAATACTACTAATCTCATTTAAAAGTCCTAACGGTTATGCATGATTAGTAGATATTCAAATTCCTGATATAAATGTACCACAAGTTGATTCAACTGTATGATTTTATATGAACACCATATCCATCATTTCTAAAATTGGAATATGCGCCTAACAAGGGTAGTTATGGTTTTTGTTTGATTCTTATTGAAGTTTAATATTTATATTCAATTTGAGATTAATGTTGGATTAATATCGATCACTTTATCTCTATTTTTCTCTCACACTATTATTCTTTTGCTGATAACAAAAGGGGGAGAGAAAAGTTAAGATTTTGTCAAATAGAATCAAGCAAAGGTCAAATAATTTTTTCCATATGCATCTAGGCTCATTTGAATATATTTCTATTTGTATGCATATATGTAGGGGGAGCATCATGTAGAGAGGAAGCATTTAAATAGGGGGAGCAATTAAAGTATATAATTGGTCAAATACACGGTCAAAATCTTAAATATATGTTTGTTATCATCAAAAGGGGGAGATTGTTGAATATGCGCTTATATGTTTTTGTTTGATGATAATAAACATATATATTCATTTAAATGTATTTGGTAATGTACTATTTTGTTTTTCATAGATTAAACAAATATTTGTTGAATAAAATAAATTACACAGAATTTGAATTTGAATTCGAACAGAATAAGTTACACAGATTTTGAATTCAAACAGAAATTTTATTCAAACAAATATTTATTACAATCTTGAATAGTACAAATTCATGCTCTCACTATACATATACATTTTTGATTACATCACGATTACATCACAAATATTTTTACATTGATAACCTCACTACATATCACTCACACTCGTATTTTGTCTTCAACTGCATGCCAGTTTGAATCCAGCATCTGAGAAATCTGCAAAAATATTTTCAAACGCAGTAAAATTGAAAGAGAAATATTTTTGAAATTTGAAAGAAACGATAATTTTGAAAACATTGTTTGCCTCAGTTATTTGGGTTGTTCGTCATCATTTTTGACTGTGCAATATCTGTGCATATCAGTATTTTTATCAGGGACATGTAACCATAAGTGGCTGCAATACACACGTGTACATTCATACACTGTGCACTGCCTCGCCAACTCGTGTGCACAGCCAAAAATAGCAAGCGTGCAAGCACAACATGAAAGGAATCGAGTCAGTAAGGCAATGCGCAAAATCAAGACAGCATCAAACAGCAACAGTGGAGACTGCATAAGTGCTACAAGCCAAATCATCACAATGAACACCACTGACCAGTGAATACAACGTCAAGTTCAGATCAAACAACTCAAGACCAAGTTGCAACAAAGTTCAAAAGTGCATCAAAGGCAGTTCAATGTGGATAGCAACAGCAAAAAGGGACTGCAACAAACATATATGCAGCATCAAGTCAAAGTATGCAACTACGTGACATAAATGCAACTACAACGATGCAAGCGAAGAACCAAAGTCAGTGGCAAGCTTCGAACTGCATAAGTGACCATGAAACTGACTCGAAGAAGTAGTGACAGTAAGCATGAATCAAGCTCAGTGGCAAATGCATAAACAGCTCAGAGTACATGCATGAAACAGTGCAAGACCTCAAGTGACACAGTGAAAGTAGCACAAGTACAAGAAACTTGAATTCAATGAACAACTCAAAGCAACAGTCAACTGGCCAAGACTACAAGTACAAGCAGCAGTGTGCAACTCGAAAATGTACACAAGTGAAACCAGGAAAATCATGACATCAAGTATGATCAAGACCAAATGCAAACAGCAGCATACAAGATTGTCACCAACAACAACATGAATACTGCAACAACAAGTATGGTGAAGCACCGACTCAAATAAACAACTACAAAGACCAGCTATTCAATGCAACTCAGTGGCAAATGAGTACAACATGACCAAAAGTGTATGCAAACAGTCAAAGGCAAGACACATGGAACAATGCAACACAGACCAAATGCTCAAGCCACCATGATGACCAAGCAATGATCAGAGACCAGAAAGGTCAGAAGCACAGTGACAATTTTATGAAGACAAGTACACTTGAACAACAATGAACAAGTGTAGCATCTGTGTCAAAGAAAATGTCAACATAAAGTGTATGCAATTCAAAGTAATATATCAGCAAATACCAGCATCATCAAATCAACATGAATATCACAAGCATGCAACAGCAAGCATGTAACAGAGACCAAGCAAGGCATTGCAACTGCACAGCAACAGTGAATGGGGCAATGCACAAGACAGTGTACAACATCAACTACACAAAGCCAAGCATGATACAGGTGGACAGAAAACTGCAAGTTCATATGTACAGCAAGCTACAAGTTATGCAGAATCAAAGTGAACAAATGTCAATGAAAGCACAGCCTCAAACATGAGAAGACTAATATGCAGTGTACTGTAATACAACAGTGAGCACATTCATATGTACAAATGCAAAGAACAGTGGTGATGCAGTGCAATATCTTCAACAAGCAACTGAAGGCAACAGGACCAGAGCAACAAAGACCAAAGCTACAACCTCAAATGAAGTACAAAGCAAATATGCCAACAACTAATGCATCAGTAACCGAGCAACAGGGAATCACATGAACAAATAACCAAACAACATCATGATTGAAATTTAAGTACCAGAGAAAAAGGTCGAAGACTACAAGATGAACGAGATTCAACAGTGCAGAGATGGGCCGAAGTCAGAATTCATTGAAACTCAAATTTGTATTCTTTGAAAAAGTCAACGCAAAGTACAAAGGGAAAGTTACTGTTTTTTTATACAAGAAGGATCGAACGCTCTCAATTCAAAACCGTGATTATCAAGTTAAAACATATCAGGAAAGCCGTGAGTATCACGTGTAACAAAATCAGTAAAGACGTGCGCATCAGCCAATTAAGAATTTAGGAAAGTATCAAGTTAATTCGAACGAATTCAAGTGTCTCAAATTCATATAAATACAATCCCAATTCATCATCATCGGCCATCGAGTTCAATCAAGTGAAATCAAGTTAAAGCAAGCAATTGAACCAGTAACGAAAGTAATACATACCGCAATTTAGTGAACTCGATCAAGAGAAGCAGCTGCAAACAATTTGCAATCTCGAAGAATCAATTATTAGAGAACAAGCGACGCAAGTCTTCGGTCATCAGAGAAGGAACATGAGAAAGATCATCAGAGAACGAGCTAGCAACAGTAATCAATCATCAGAACGAAGCCCTAATTCGAGAAAGAAGCCGAAGCCCTAATTCGACAATAAGAGGCCGACATTTTTCACAAGCAAAAGAAAAGGGGACGGTGAAATTCAAGTGGGCCGGCCTTTATTATTTTTAAAGGGGAATTAGTCTTTATTTAGGGTTTAATTTTTAGAGGGTTTTTTCTTATTTTTTAATTGAGCAAAAATTACGCATTCAAGTCCGTATTTTAATTTTTGCTCCTGTTTTAATTTTTGAAGTTGTTTTTTCTTTTCGAGTCAAAGAATTTGTAAATCACCACCTAGGGATTAGGTAGTGTCAGATTGTCTATTTAGAATTAGTTCAGTGAGCAGGGTGTGCGAATTTGCAAAGCTCTATAGGCGGGAGCAGTGTTTGCGAGTGAGCGAAACTCTATAGGCGGGAGCAGGGTGTGCGAGTCTAGTAGAGTGTTTGTGAGCGGGAGCAAAAGGGTCTGCGAGTCTAGTAGAGTGTCTGTAAGCGTGATACTGTTTAATTCTAATAGAAATCTGTGAATGCAGCAGTAGGCAGGGGTTGCCGAAGCTGGGTGAATTTTGTGTGTGATTTACTTTTCAGCATATTTATTTCTGCTATTATATTTCTGTGTTTAATTCGAGAAAATTTGCTATAACCCTATTCACCCCCCCCTCTAGGGTTAATCTAGATCCTACAACCTTGACCTCTCCATCAGTGGGGTGGTTTCTTTCATCGTCCTTATGATGACTTGATCCTTGGTTATAAGAATTACTACGACTCCTAGACCGATCCCGGTGATGGTTTTATCCTCCACTGACAACAATTTCAGTGAGGGAAGGATAATTTTGATAGGAATGAGAAGCATTAGCTACAAAATCCCAGGTTTGGCATCATCCTTTTTCGGTATGGTGCCAAGCTGCTCCTCGGGTCAAACTTTGTGTAGATGTCTTACTCGTTACATCTCTCAAGCATTCCTTCTAGCTCTCCGACTTTGTTGATTGGATTCCTTGTCAGAATGTGGCTTCCTTCACCTTTCAATCCACTAGACTATGATTTTCCTCGTGGTCGAATGTTTTAAACAGTAGTTTGCAGTTTTCCCAAGCGTCTCATAAATTGGTCCATAGTTTCTTATTATTGGGTAGTGAAATGTTCGTTTAGCTTGGTGACAAACCTATTCAAGCCAGCTTTTGGTAATCTCGACTATCAGCATTGGAGTGCATGATCATTGTAATTTGTAATCATTTGATTGGATGCACTAATGTTCCTCGCATTCCTGCTGGTGGCATCAACCTCATTCTTTGATCTAGGAGGCATGTTGATAATAATTTCTTAGTGAAAAGCACCAAAAATATTTGCTCAACAAATGGGCAAACAATTCCAAGTCGTTTGTTGTATGCGAGGTGTATAACACAATTGCTATATTTATTATGATTGGTTTTCGAAGAGAGGGTCACAAATATGTTAAAATATTTTATGTTGAATGTAATTTGCAATAAAGTCATTTTACAAATTCGCTCAAGAATATATTCTTTTAACTCTAAATAGTGTCCCCTCCTTCTGGTTTTTCCCACCCTATCATCCCCTCACCTCCTCCTATACCTCCATCTCCCGTTCTTCCTCCTCCCCTCATTTCTATTCTCTCAAACCCTCCTCTCAACTCTTCTTCCTCCCACCATAATCCTCATGTTCTATCTTTCATCCAATCCAACCTATCTAAACCTTGTAACTATTAAAATAATATTGCTGAAGTGCTTCTCCGGTCAAGCTTGTTTAAAGGAAATCCTAAAATGCAGTAGATATCTCCTAATTAATTTTGATCTGAACTACTCTGGCCAACCTCTTAACCCTCCTAAAGAAGTTGTTGATGAAGGTGTCAAATCGTGGTCTAAATATTTGGTAGGATTTTTTTTAGATAGTACAATTAATTATATGGCAGTAACTTCTCACCTATCTAAAATATTAAAACTGAAAGAAACTTATGAAGTTTACTTAGATGGTCGAAAATTCTTCTTCAAGTCTGCTAATGCCGAAGACAAAGAAAAATTCTAACTTAAGACCCTATTTTATTGGAGGTCGGATGATGATTTAACATCTTAGAACCTTAGCTTTGATAATGTTGAATCTCTAATCAAAACTATTCTGGTCTGGGATAATCTATATAATATCCCCTTGCTTACTTAGACTCTATTGGGTATCAATTGGTCGACCGATCATCTTGGCAAACCAGTGTCTTTTGATGAAAATATCGAGAAGACCAAATGGTTTGAGTATGCCAAATGTTTGCTTGAGATATCGTCTAATAGAGAATTGCTTGATTTTATAATGATAGGTGGTGAAAAGAGTCAAAATGCAGGCGATGATTACTCTTGGAGACCTATGATATGTACACTTTGTAAGTGTTTTGGTTATGCTACTCTAAATTGCAGCAAATATGATCAGGCTAATGTAACAACTTCTGAGGTAATTCAAAACAAAGTAATAGTTCAAGTAGAAATGGTCCAGCCAAAGTGGTGCACCAAGCCCATGATTCCAAGAAAAAGCAAAATTCTACCAACATAAGGTTATTTAGTTCTTAAGGTGTTACAAACAACAAAAAACAAGAATGGCAAAAATGATATCGAAAGAGAAAATCCCAATTCTACTATTTCTATACCCATTGCTGATGTAGAATCTGCACAATTCATTGATGAAACTCTTGCCGATATTTCTGATGACAAGCTGTGTCAGAAAATGAACATACTCTTACAGCTGAACCAAATCAGTTTGACATTCTTTCATCTATGGAAGAAGGAGAAATATTGCAGTAAGTATCTTATGATGCCTTCGAATTCAAAAAATTGCAAATCATCATTCCGAATTAAAGTCCGATATTATGGATAATAATTCATTTGTCAATCTGAATGAAGGAAATATTCTAAATCACCTTAAATCAATTAAACCCAACACTTTTCCCATATTCTTCCTCTTCCTAACCTTAATTCGGTGCACATCTTCATGTACAGTCTTATGCATATCTCCTCACATGCAACCAATCCAAATTCAAACTTAACCCATCAGTTTGTTTCTCCTAGTGCTTTAAGCAATACTCCATCTGACCATTTATCTCCTACTCCTTCTATGAAAAGTACCTATCTTTCCTTAGTTCTTCCAGACTTCTTAGCCAAATCCATTTTTGCTCATTCCATTTCCATTGCTATATTACCCGACAGTATCAATGCTTCATCTAAGAAAAAAAGGCAAAATAAGAAAATTTTAGTTAATCATAAAAATCAACACGATCGTGATTTAGGCATTTATTACTCTATTGATCAAATATCTATCAAACAACCAGATAAGCCAGTAGAAACATCTAGGGTGATGACAAGGCAATCTACCAACAAACTCAAACTTCTAATGTTAAACAGCCTATGTATGTTGAATGTTAGAGGTGCTCACAAAATTGCCAAACAAATAGAAGTCGAAAACTTAATATCCTTCAACTATTTACAGCTTATGTCCATTTGTGAAACCAAGTCGAATCATGAAGGTAGCATGAAAGCTGTTAAATTTATTGCTCCTACATGCTCATTCATTCATAATCTTTCTCAAGCTCCTTATAGTATAATTCTCACCTTATGCAACCCTTACATTTTTGTCATTTCTCCTATCTTGATTCACGACACTATGCCAAAAAATGCATCAGACCACATATATGTCCTGTCGTTTGATATGCACTAACACAGCAAAACAAAAAACCATATGTTGTCTGATGTTATAGTATCATTTCTAGAATTTCCTATTAGATAACATATAAATATTGACTAATATAAATACCAATTACACTTATATGTTGTTCATGGAATTAAATAAACATTTGTAGAAAGAAATAAATGAATAGCAATTTTATTTAAACGAATATTTTATTTCAATCCAATCCAAATAGTACACATTTGGCTTCGACTATATATACATTATCAAATACAATACAACTTTCATTATACACTATTTCACACTCTCATGTAAAACATTTTTACTCCCACTCGAATTTGTTTTTGATACCTTCTTGCTCCAGCTCGTGTTTAATCGTCTGCTATACTTGTCAATAAACAATGTAGTAAAATGGAAAAAGAAACAAACATAAATGAACGAAATAAAATTATAAATGCGATTTAATATTGTCTCAATTATTTGGGTTGTTTGTTTTCATATTTTAGACAGGACAAAAATTAAGTGTGCATGGACAGCTTATGATATGCACAATGTATCTTATGAATATCACAAGGCCGAGCATCGATTATTTCTCAGGGACAAATGTAAAGGTCAAGTCCGAAGGCTTAACATAGTGCAAGTGTGCACAAGGTCAAGAAAAGAAGGCTCGGGCTCAACTCAGGTGCAGCACATGTACAAGGCCAAGAAAAAGTGGATGCACACACAATATACTACCAGATGTGGGGATCAATTAGTACACACATTTCGACATAACCTGGCACACACATTCCAACATAACCAGGCACACTAATATACATATATACACATATGTATATACTTGTATATACATGTATATATGTACATAGTGAGTGGAATGGCAACTCAATAGAATGTGTGGTTAAACCAAGATAGCACAATAAAAAATCACAGGACAACATAACAAGACATCACCTAGAAACATATGTACATGTACAAGGGGAAGCAAAACTGAACACACACACAACATACAACTGGATGTCATGGACTTAGTACACATGCAAGCAGTTAAGAGAAGAGCGATAAGCACTAAGATGCAAACCAGGTGCAAATTTAAGAGTATATGGACTGATACATATGCAAGTACAATAATCAAGCCCTAACACATCCATGTCAAAATCGAAGCAAAGGAACTAAGAAATACAAACACACAAAAGAAAAACCCTATCTACAACATGACGTAAAGGCACAAGCATATGAAAGTGCACAAACAAGTAAAGGCACAAGCACATGAAAGTGCAAAAAACAGATTAATCACCAACATTCACACATATGTATATACATACGTACGTACGTATGTATGTTTGTATATACATTGAAGTTCGAACCATCGAGAATACAATAAGACATGTCAAGTGTGCTCATATATAGGAAATACAATAGTGCAGAGTGCAAGTGCATAGGTACACATGAAGGCATAAAGCCAAGAAGGCATGCTGCCAGGAAGAAAAAACGAGCAACACAGTTCAGACTCACGTACAAGGCAAAGTGTATCACTCCGACATCCAAAAGAATCATCAGCCACCAACATGCACATATACATACATGCATATGTATGTATGTATGTATATACATGAAAGTTCAAAGCATCCACAAACTCAGACATGAACTCATCAGAGCAGCAACTAAGTTCAAGTTTTCATCACCACCAAAAATAGTAACAGTGACATTCAGTAACAGCAAGGACAATCATAAGGAAGCATAAACATAAACTACACGTATATGCACACTGAAATGACTGGCAATGATGTTAAGAGATTGCAATCACTTTGGCAAAATAATGGGTTCAACAGATAGTAATCTATCTACTCCTCTTATTGCGAAGAAAATCAAAACAAAGGCGGAAATCTATTTTGCTGAAGATGTAATATGAACTACATTATCGAATGTAAGAACACATAGCGAGCATCAAAACCATCACAATGAAAAAGTCAAACAAACACATTCATCCATAGAAGTTAAATTTCCAAAATTCAAAATATTAAAATCGAGGGTCAAAATTGGTCAAGGCATATGCGAGTCAGGAATCAGGGCTCTACCGAGATTAAAATCAAAAATCGCAAAATCGTTCAATCAAAAATTCAGAAAATCAAAATCAAAAGCAAAGTCAAGAATCACATAATCATTGAATTAAAATTCCATGTTCGGTATTAAAATCAGAAGTCAAAACTCGAAATTAAGAAATCAAAATGTATGGAATCAAATTCCTATATAAAGCAGACAATTCATCATTGTCTATGAACTAAGTTGAGAACGCTACAAACTGAAAAGGGCATAAAGTGCATACCAATTAATCAACATCCAACTCGATGATGAAACAACCAAGAGGATTCAAACAAGGAGTTCTGCCAAGATTAGGGTTCTGCCGGGATGAATCTACTTAGGCGTAATTGAGAGTGAATGTAATGGGAGAGTGAGAATTTCAAATTAGTTGTTTGAATTAGTGTTGCTGAGATTAGATTTTAGAGTGAGGGAGTATTAGGACGAGAGGGAAACGAATTATAAGAGAGGAGAGGGAATGCAAAATTTTGATATAGAGGCAGAACCAATTTTTTTATAATTTCGATCAAACAAGAGATAAATATAGTCTCACAACAAATGTTGTATAATCTCTATTGTATCACACAACAAATGATTTTCCATTTACTGTGTGAAATAGTAGGACAACATAAAATTTGCTGTAACGACCCGTAATTTTCGACGTTTAAAATTCGTTAATTTAAAAAGAGTTTGGCAATTGAAATTGAAATTGGAATAAACAAAATTTATAATTTGTTAATGAATTAATAACGGGAATGAAATGTAAGAGTGTAATGCAAGTTAATAAATAACTAATTTAGTGCAATACCAATTAATTGAAACAATTGTAGGGTTATAATTGACTGTAAATAGTCAGTCGGGAAATAGATTCAAAATTATATTAACTGATAAAATAATACATAAAAAATTGTAATTTGATAGGATCAATGCTAGAAACTAATTATAGTAATTGTTGTTTGATAATAGAATAATAATGGAAAATCAAGATTTATTAATTTATTGGAATTTAAATTCAATAATTGGATTAATTGTAAATAAATAAAATTAAATATTTAATTAATGGAAATTAAGATGAAATCTGAGAATATTAATGTAATAGATCATGAATCCTATGTTATATGCATCCATTTGACAACAATGAATTGAATAATAAATGAAAGCAAATTAAATGGAATTATTGAAAATTAAATTTATAATTTCTTAATTTAATGGAATTAAGGCTAACACTGAAATTGATAAATTAATCAACTCTAAATTGACATTTAAATTTGGTTAAATTAGTGTAAATGGTTAATAAATTTAAAAAAGATGAAATTTGTTAATTATAGAGTTGAAATTGAAAACTTGATTTAATTTAATCAGTTATTAATATATTTAATTAATGTAAAAATAGCCAATTTTGCCACTGACTCAGATTTCGATGAAACTAGTTTCATCGGATCCGTAACGGTGAATTATTGTAGGATCTCAAGTTTCATAATGATCGGACATGTCGTTTGATCGTATGGATTGGAAACGCCTTGCAATAAATTAAATTGAAATCAATTGAAATCAGTTTGAAATAAACTGAATTTGGCATAACTTCTTCATAAGATGGAATTTGTATTTGAAACATGTTCCATTGATTTTAAAACATTCAAAAACATATATTTTGATATATGGGTTAACCCATTTTCGTTCCGGAGTCTAAACGGGCTTTTTGGGTTATCATCATTCCATCAAATCTGGTCCATTTATTCAACTTTCAGCTTTGTCTATATATTCCTTGTTATAAACCCTAGCCTCTAGCCTATTTCTTATTCCTCATTCTTATACGTGCAATTCAGCTATCTTCCCTCCTCAATGGCAGACAAACAAATTCTCAATTTCAAATCCAGTTGCAATTCAGCATCATGCCAAAAATTCAATCTCCACAAACTACATCAAATTATATATGGATTTAAAGCTCTCGACAAGTGTAAGTCAAATCCGTGATTCATTTATCGATTTGAGTTTCCGAGTGTTCCGAATTCGAGGGATTGTTCACGGCTGTTCATTACGCATTGATGAACTTCGTCTGATCGAACAATTGAGGGCATAGTCGGGTAGAGAGAACCGAGGGGAGCTCATCGGCGTGGTTTGTTTGGCGAATTGACGGTCGGATTGCCATAAAAAATTCAATTAGGGCTTGCTATTGGGTTTTGGGTGCTGCCGCTGTTCGTCGTGGTCAGGGGGTCGTGCAACCTCAGGCGCGCGCTTGGTTCGGTGGTGGCAACGTGGGCCGGTCACGGGTTTCAGTCGACGAGGCGATGGCGTTTTTGATGACGAGGTGGCGGATGGAACCCTCGAACGCGACCCTAGGGTTTCATATCTGAGAAAGAGGGACGTGCTTTGACCGATGACGTGGCAGTGAGGGGGAGGTATAATTGTATCTTCTATTTTAATTTTAAAAATTGAAATTCAAACACACTAATCATCATAACTCTCGCATACGAGGTCCGTTTCACGCGCGGTTTTCTCCGCTAGGTTCGTGTTGGAATTCCTGACATTTTAGCACTAGTATGGACAAATTCTGAGGCTGTTCAAATTTTGGATTTAAATTGGATTTAAATTAAAATTTCTTATGTGTGTTAAATTAATTTTTGATGTGGTTAGAAATTTATTTATGACTGTTTGGCATATTTTTAATCATCATCTCAGTTAAAGTGAGTTTATTGAATTAAATTATTATTTAATCTATTATTGTATATAAACTGCCAGTTAAATTGTTATTTGATTTATTATTGAATGTAAATTGCCAGTGAATACCTGTTATTTATTATCTGCTCTATATTGATTTATTGATTGAATTGGATGATGATTGTGATAAATGTTGATGATTGATATTGGATGAATGGATGTTGTATCTTTATATTGTTACAAACTGCAAGTTGTTATGGATTTTTATTTCATTCGGGATTGCGGTTTGAAACGATATGTAACCGTATTAATATTTTAAATTACGGATTGAAATGATAAATATCCGTATCACTTGACCATAGGATAGAAAATTATATACAGACACCGCGGTCTATATATAAAAATATTTTGAAATGATTACTATGGTTTTGTAAATAAAAATATGGGTTATATAAATATTGGTTTTCGATGTTATATAAATGTTACTTTATTTTTGATTTTCAGCTATGTATATATTTGTTTTGAAATATAAAATAAGTTAAATAATAAAGTTTGATTGCTTTTATATAATATTGTTAAGTATCTGTTTAAATTATATTGTATATATAGTTTATAAGGACTTAAATAAAATTAAGGTTGGAAGATAAATATGAAATTGATTTAAATTGAAGCATTTAAGAATTTTACTCGAATAAATTTGATTTGAAATTAAATGAAATTGAGATTTTAAAGAGTACGATTTTTATAACTTGATTTTGGTTTAGTGTGATTTAAATGAATATCAAGTTGATATAAATGAATATATCAAGTTAAATAAATTGAAAGAATATCCAGTTATCTGAAGTTTAAAAGTTCTACTTAAATGATATTTGAACTATTAAGTAAACATTTCAAATCTAAATAATAGTAATTAAATTTGATATATATGTGGAATTGTCAAAGAATTAGTTTTGAAATGGTGGAATATTTAAAGCTTTCAAATATATGGGAATTGGAATGGTTATTTGGGGGTTCAAATCGGTATTTGGAATTAATTTGTGAAATTAAAGAAGCTATTTTATTATATAAAGTAATTTAATATTTAAGCCATTTAAGTAGTGTAGTTACGTTTCAAAGATTATGAAATTCAAAGTATTATGTTTTGAAAGGTTATAGTTCAAGCGTTTGGTTTCAAAATATTATAACTTTGAAAGTGTTATGGTTTTAGAAAAGGATATATTTGAAATAAAATGATATTATATTGATTTTGTAACGATTCGAATTTTTCGCGTTCGAAAATCGACATCCATACTTTACATTGTACTCGAATGCCGCAGATTCGACCGTTCAAATTCGAGTCGCCGGAGCTTATAACACATTAAGTGAATAA
The DNA here is from genome assembly GCA_030765085.1 of Allium cepa. Taxonomy (NCBI): domain Eukaryota; kingdom Viridiplantae; phylum Streptophyta; class Magnoliopsida; order Asparagales; family Amaryllidaceae; genus Allium; species Allium cepa. The sequence goes on from CM060940.1 coordinate 584,617,829, forward strand.
CACAGCGGAAGAAATGAATAATATATTTCATATACAGCATTTGATACAATAACTGATACAACATGAATGATACAACAGGATGGTACAATAGATATCAACATTATCAGAGATACAAAGAATAGCAGCGGAAATAAAAGATAACACCAGCAGCGGAACAATATCTTCAATATAGTCTTCAAGAAAGAACTCCAGTGTAACTCCATCTCCAAGGCATCAATCCAGAAATAGCGAGAACTCCCAAATCAAGATGAAGAGAAGCAACTCGATCCAAAATGCGATTGCCAAATCCTAAGGCTGAAAGCTATCGAATCTACACCTAACATTGATTATCTGAAAACCCCAACTCTAGGCTGCCCGTGTGGGAAATAGTGGGCACCCAGAGTTTAGGAAAGGGACGATAAACTCCAGGTCAGTCATGGGACTGGTATGAGCAAACAAAAACATTTGGTCTTTTAAAACAAACAAAAGAATTTAAATTTGAAATCCGCAATGCTTTTTGAAAATGAAACCACCATAAGGCCTCCCGCCACACACACAATGCAAACGCAGAATTGGAGGAGATTTCTCCTTATGATAGTCAAATATGCTTGATACGAGAAAATTCTTTGATATCATTATAATAAGTGCAAAGTGTAGAAAATCATTTCGAAAGTAGAATATAAATCCTAGCCAGCATAGACATTCCGAACTATGCCTACTATAGCTACCATTTAAACAGTGGTGACCACCATAAGTAAATGGCAGGTTCTACAACTAAAACCGTACAAGGCACGTATTGGATGAATGGATTTCCAACAAATGGTCAGGCTAAGGAACTTCCTACTGCCACATGGGATCGCCTCTGGTGGGACGTCCCGAGAAACTAACGTTACGGTTAGCTCTCTGCCAACACAAGGCCGGGTTACCTCTGTAACTAGGTAACTACTACACGAATATGCCATCCCCCGGTCCTTTGGGACCTTTATCCGAGCGCTCGCAACAACCACAAAGTATCACAAAGTAATAGATCTGCAGTATCCACATGAGTAAGTATCTGGGCTCCATACCATGATACCCCCCTTTACCAGAAGGAAATGACATACCCTAAAGGGCGCGACCCTCATAACCTTGCCGCATCTTTCCTGTTTCGACCATTTCCGGGGTGTGAGGTCCTGATGCAGTCTCGTCCACAAAGCTACGCTTTGTGCAACAAAGCCATGCTTTGGGTCAACAGATGACCAAAGCAATGATCACAAAGATAAATGATCAAACAAATGATCATATCACAAATGATCAACCAATGATCATCACACAGCAGCACTCAGCATGCCACATTACCAAATTGGGAATATCACTGATAAATATCAACTACATAACCTCTGAGCTCGTACGTCTCAGAGAAGGGTGTTAAGCTAAGAGAATAAATTCTCCGCCACCAAGCAGAAATGTATTTGATAGAGATCAGTTAACATCTCAAAGTGTAATGTCGGACATACAACCATACAAGTCTGTTCCGGGTTCGAACAGAACCGAAGGCACTTCCGAAGAAGCCCTTGCAAATTCGGATAATCCCTAATCACGTCCGGACTTCCCATCACATATGGAGATCTCTATACCGGGGATCAGCCAGTGCAGAGACAATCGATGAGTTATCCTTTTGTTTTTGGAAATATCCGGTCTTCACCACCGGTCTTCAATTGCTATCCATAACGTCGTATCACTATTCGGAATGGGCTATATGACACTAGGTCCTCTCCCGGCTAAACCGAATAATGAGCGCCATATTTTAAAACATATGGATATGGGATTTTAGTTAAGTCACAACTTATAAAATCCAAAACTTTTCTTTCAAATGGTTAAACAAATTACCATTTTAAATCTTTAAACAAAAAGATTTATTTCACAAAGTTTCACCTAGTTTCACAAAGATCTATTCATAGATTCAAAACAACTTCCATTCCAATTGGATTAACTCAATAAATCTTTAAATTAAAGATTTAATTTATAGCTTCCAAAAACCCGTTCCAAAGATTTATTTATAACTTGGAATACCATTTTCATTTCAAAACTTGAATTCCTTTTAACATACATTGGAAATCCATTTCTTATATGAAAGCTTCTATTATTGGAAAACGACAGTTTTCGTTTCAGAAAAGTTCGATTTATACAAGTTGGAATCTTGGGTTAATTTTAAATTTCAAACATCACTTTTTAAAATGGTTTAAAACCCCATATAAATCCATTTATAAGTTGGATAACTTTTTTAAAACCCTAGTTTCCAAATCATAGAATTCAATTCAATTATTGAATTCAAATTTAACTCAAATTATTTAAAATTTCAAAACTCAATCGAGTTATTCAAAATAACTTTTATTTTTGAAATCCATTTTTTTTTTCAAAAACTTCAATTCTAATTCCAAAACTATTTTGGATTCAAAAATTCAAATTTTAAAACAATTTCAAAATCTGTGACTTAACCCATTTCCACGTGCAATCCATATTTGTGTGTGTATAAGTGTGGTCCGGGGGTTTTACACAATAGTGCATAACATCATCATTACAGATTCAATCATAAAGATAAGCGGTATAACCCATAACGCTTATCTATATTCACAGATTCATAGATAAAGTAAATTATCAATCACAAAAATTCACAAATATGATTCGATGTGGGTTTCGGATAACCAGCTGGAATCCGACTCCCTGTCGCATCGAAATTCAAATGTCGTTTTACGGGTCAAAGGATTTGCATATTCATATAATCATATATATATCATAGATATAACAGCTTAGCATAAGGCATCAAATAGCATCACATCACATATCAAAATATCAATCCATCACACAACATTCAATAACAATCAGCATCTACAATTAAGATGAATAAACTGGGTGGTTTTAAATTTATTACCTATATGATTACTTTCATTTATTATTCCTAATTAATTAACTATCCATATTTATTCAATTAATAAATCTTCAATTATTAATTTAAAATCTAATATCATTCAATTAATGATTTCTTAATTACAAATTAATTATTCTAAGAAAAATTAATCTTAAACTTTAATTAATCAAATGAAAACCCTTAATTACTTTAATTAATTATCCATTTGTACTACCTTAATAATTAAATGAATTACAAATCATTATACTTTTCTTTATCTTTAAATAAACATTCCTTATTTACATTATGCATTTAAAAACAAAATGTTTTTAAATTTACATTAAATTCCATTTAACATTTCTTTTAAACTTAAAGACTCAAATTTGTCTTAAATAAGAGTTTAAAACAATACACAACTTAATCTTATATGTTTAAAAGGAACATATACTTTATAAATGAGTTTTAAAAAGAATTTAAATTTCAATTCAAATCAATTTAAAAATTACTTAAAAATTTCCAAATTGAAAATACAACTTCCATTTCATTTTAGTTTTAAATTCTTTAAAACTCTTTCTATAATTTACACCTACAATTCAAATGCAAATCATTTGATCATTAAAAACAATTCAATTTAAACCTTTATTTAAAACTGAAGTTTAAATTTTAAATCCAGATTTTAAAAACTCAGATTAAATTCATTTTGAATTTTTTTAAATTAAATACTTAACCTTCCATTCCAAATGCAAATCACATATGCATTTCCACAAAGAGTTTGAAAATCAAATTTAAATTTTAAAAACCATCAATGATTTCAAATTCCAGATAAATCAAATTTGAATTCATATTCAAATTCAACTTAAACTCAGTTTTAAACCTATACCTGCAAAATTTAATTTTACCTTAATATTTAAAACAGAAAACAGTTTTCTGATTATTTTAAAAAAAAAAAAAAAAAAAAACAAACTTTGAATTTTCCTGAAATTATTTCAACAAAATTCATACTTATTTGAATTCATATTCAAATTCAGGTTCTTAAAACCTAAGTCCAAATTAAGTTTACATTTTAAACTTTCACTTTCAATTTTAAAAACTGCAAACAGTTTTCCTGTTTCTTTATTTTTTTTTTTTTTAAGAAAACCAATTTAAAATTTCTGCATTTAAATTATTACAAAATAAGAATCCAAACAATTTGAATTCATCCTTATATTCAAGCTAAATCCTAAGTTTAATTTCCAGACTTAAACTAAAACTTTATTTTTAAAATTCTAAAAACAGAACAGAACAGTTTCTGTTGAATTTTGAACCTCTTACATTCTTTAATTTAAAATGTTTTCAAATTTCAGATTTTGAATTATTTAAATCTATAACTAAATTCAGGTTCCAACTGATTTCAAATTTTAAGTTTATATTCCTATTATTACTTCAACTTAATTCTTTTAAAAACCTGGAAACAATTCTGTTTCCAATATTCAAACCTGTAACAAAAGGTATACTCGAGTCACCATAAAATTTACTTTGAGACAAAATCTACCCCGCTTCGAGTTTCTTCTCAAAAATCCCGAGGCCATCCCGAGCAAAAATTTCTGCAACCCTGAAACATCAAACCCTGCACAACACCATCATCCTGTGCACCTGCACCATTGCCAGAGCCACCACTGGCCAACTTCGAACTCACCGCCGAGTCACCCAAGCACCATACATCCACCTACGACCCACAGATCAACCACTCATGCCTCGAATCAAAATCTAGCACTTCAAACTGAACTGTTCCAGTAGAAACTGGAATTAGCCACTGTCAGAAAACCCATCACCCACACGCCTCCGACTGATGATATACCCCACAACTTCGGCCATGGATTGCTGACCCATCGCTCTTTCTTCTCCCAAAACTCCTTCAAACCCGATGCAGAGATGAAGTGGTAGTAGACCAATTACAGTAAGAACCCAAACTAGGGTTAAAATCAATTTCCAGTAAATTCAAACATCACAGTGATTTATAAATTCATCCACCATTTTTACCATACTTTCTGATGCATCACCTAACTCCATCAACAATTTCAAGCAACCCAATTACATAGATCAACAGGATTTGGCAAAAACCCAAATTTCACTAAAACCCCAATTACACATATTATACTCTACTAAAAATTGAAATTTTGATTTTGAAATTCCTAACTTTCAGTGATGATTCAAGATATAAGCTTGAATCAATATAAATTAACATTTGTTTTCAAACATTGATAAAAATTTGCTACTGTGTTATTTGTTTCCAGACAAATTTCAAAATCCAGTGACTTTGATCTTCTTTCTTTTTTTTCTCAGTTTATACTTGAACTTGTCATTTAAAACTAGATGTTGTTTACCCAAATTAGCTTGTTTAGGATCATAATTCACTAAGTGATTTGATAAGAAGGTTTGGACTTAATTCATTTAAAATCTCTGTATCTAAAAATATCAGAGAGGAACAGTCTAACTAGCATGCAAACTAACTCATTCATATACACAGGTAAATCACCAACTTATAAACATGCAAGCATTCATCATTTCAGAAATTTATCAAGCAACAGATTAATTATCACTTAAACCTTTTTAAGTGGTAGTTTACTCACCTTAATTCAAGGTGCAGAGCATACACTGTCCAGATTGATCATGCAGAAGCTTGAATGCCCATTCAAATGCAGGTTCCAAATTATGAAAATGCAGGCTTGAATGCTCTTAAAAATGCAGACCCCTGCCTTTAAAAAATGATGCTTGCTTCATAATGCTTCAGTTTACAACATGCAGGCTTCTAGCTTCTTGTTCCAGATTTATGAAATGCAGGCTTGAATGCTTTTTTAAAAACATGCAGCTTCTACTTGATGCATGCAGGCCTTGCTTGCAATTTGCAGATGCAAAGAAATGCAGAGCTTCTTGATTCATACATGCATGTTCCAGGGTTTAAAAATGAATGCATGCTGGCCTTTGAAATTGCAGGGCTTTTTGATTTATACATGCAGGCTTTAAATTGATGTGCAGGCTTGTATTTTGAAGAAGAGGAGTTGAAGGTTTGTTTGGGTTTCAGATTTTTAACATGAATGCAAATGTATGCAGATTTGAAAAATGCAGTTTGTATGGTCTGAGAATGAAGATTTTGGGTTTTTCTTTTGTTTTGAGTTCAAACTGAATTGTTTTTTTTTTTTTCTTATCTTATGTTTTGAACAGCTTTATGATTTTGAGATTAGTGGAGGCAAATCTGTTTTCAGATTTTCTAAGATACCCATGATTACATATGGGAAGATGTAAAGTTTTCATAATTTTAAATTTTCATTTTTTATATTCAAATAAATATTATGAATGCCATTTGTTAAAAATCATCATAAACTTTGGATTTTGTTGATTGTCTTACTCTACTCCATCTCACATGTGTATGTATGTTCACATGGGTGATTTTTTTTACAAGACAAAATAAATTTATAAACTTTATTTATCATTATTTTTTTTTTTATCATATATACTTTATAAATAAATGTATTTGTTTATTCATTTGTATATGTATGTACATGTTCAATGCTAAAAGAATTTAGTCAACATTTATATATATATATATACATATATTATATCTTAATATTTTTTTTTTTAATGCTACTCATTTTTAAAACACTCATTTTAAATTTAAATTTCAATCTTAACTTGAAATACAACATTTGTATTTATTTTACTTTTACAAAATTTAAAAAAAAGAAATGAATTTATAACAATTTGTACACTCAACAAATACATCACACATAAATATACATTTCTTAGTTCATGGTGCTTTTGTAAACTTATTTTATTACATCAATTTTTATTACAATACATTTATTAAATTCCAAAAGGTAAGTATTTCATATTCATTCTTGTTTTTTTAAATTTTTAAACTCAAGTCATTGTACCAATCATATTTTTTTTATTAATTCATGAATTCTATTTTTAATGTTTAATATACAAATCATATTCAACTCCTTAGTTTAAATTATTTTATAGATTCTATTTTTAAATCTTTTAATTTAGCTCACATATTAATATAAATATATTTTATACATCTTATTTTTAAATTCAATATTTGTTTATAAAATACTTATTCATAAATCTTAAACCAATCCTACTTTATAAGCTAAATTTTTTTATTCTAGAAATTATCCAATTAATTCATAAATAAATTAGCAATTTATCTTCAAAAATTAATTTAATTGCCAATTTAAACTTGATAAATTTCAGGAATGTTACAGACTTCCCCCCTTAAGAAAATTTCGTCCTCGAAATTTGAAAGTAGGAAGACAACCAATGATGGATAGATACACAAGGATAGATAATCGACTCATAAATCAGGCCGATTAACTATTCTGCATTTGGCTTACCAAATAAGAATATCAACAATAGATATGAGAAAAATCTCATATAATATTACACAAGATATTTGGGTCCATCGGTCTACGAATATGCAAGGGCATTGACTAGTTCGAAGAGATACTAATCGTTCGTAGAATATATCGGATCCCAGAGAATAGATAGATGGATCAAATCTTCATGTTAGTTAACCAATTTACTAATTTAAAATTTCCAATTTATTTAATATTTTTAACTTCAAATTCATTAGAATTTAGATCGAAAAGCTGATAAGAAACCGATGAAGATACGAAGTAAGAATTTCCTACAACAATACGTATGGCCATCATCACACCGAAACTTCTTTCTGGAGCAGTCACGAAGCAATCAAAAGAATTCGAAATTGAATCAAAGGAGATTGATAGAGAAAAGTTGTTTCCACTGTTGCAGGGTATTGACCATTTATAGTGGTACTCCCCTGTCCCCTATCTCGTTCTCTTCTCGCACTCATACTCACTATCAGTGGATAGTAAGAGAATTTACTGAGGCATTCGAACGGATATCTTAAGGATACTCATTCTAGGGTTTACTTCGCCCTATCTCTAATGAGTCACTTAATGTGTTATACTCCTGAGCTAAGGTTTTAACCATCAGCTCTGATACCAAATGTAAAGAACCTCATTTCCGTCAGCAGTAACCGGTAGGCTTTTCAACCATCCCAGCCCCACCGTGGCTTACACTGGTACCCCAGACCTTGCTTTTACGGCCAGCCTCTCGACTGTCACGGCTTACGCCTAACCAACCCCGTAAAGAGGACGTGTAGGGGTAAGAGTCTCCCGTTCGCCACCTAACGCAAAGCGAGAACCCCCCATCACGTTTCACCTAGATAAGCAAGTCTGGTCCGGGTTCGAACAGAACCGAAGGCACTTCCGAAGAAGCCCTTGCAAATTCGGATAATCCCTAATCACGTCCGGACTTCCCATCACATATGGAGATCTCTATACCGGGGATCAGCCAGTGCAGAGACAATCGATGAGTTATCCTTTTGTTTTTGGAAATATCCGGTCTTCACCACCGGTCTTCAATTGCTATCCATAACGTCGTATCACTATTCGGAATGGGCTATATGACACTAGGTCCTCTCCCGGCTAAACCGAATAATGAGCGCCATATTTTAAAACATATGGATATGGGATTTTAGTTAAGTCACAACTTATAAAATCCAAAACTTTTCTTTCAAATGGTTAAACAAATTACCATTTTAAATCTTTAAACAAAAAGATTTATTTCACAAAGTTTCACCTAGTTTCACAAAGATCTATTCATAGATTCAAAACAACTTCCATTCCAATTGGATTAACTCAATAAATCTTTAAATTAAAGATTTAATTTATAGCTTCCAAAAACCCGTTCCAAAGATTTATTTATAACTTGGAATACCATTTTCATTTCAAAACTTGAATTCCTTTTAACATACATTGGAAATCCATTTCTTATATGAAAGCTTCTATTATTGGAAAACGACAGTTTTCGTTTCAGAAAAGTTCGATTTATACAAGTTGGAATCTTGGGTTAATTTTAAATTTCAAACATCACTTTTTAAAATGGTTTAAAACCCCATATAAATCCATTTATAAGTTGGATAACTTTTTTAAAACCCTAGTTTCCAAATCATAGAATTCAATTCAATTATTGAATTCAAATTTAACTCAAATTATTTAAAATTTCAAAACTCAATCGAGTTATTCAAAATAACTTTTATTTTTGAAATCCATTTTTTTTTTCAAAAACTTCAATTCTAATTCCAAAACTATTTTGGATTCAAAAATTCAAATTTTAAAACAATTTCAAAATCTGTGACTTAACCCATTTCCACGTGCAATCCATATTTGTGTGTGTATAAGTGTGGTCCGGGGGTTTTACACAATAGTGCATAACATCATCATTACAGATTCAATCATAAAGATAAGCGGTATAACCCATAACGCTTATCTATATTCACAGATTCATAGATAAAGTAAATTATCAATCACAAAAATTCACAAATATGATTCGATGTGGGTTTCGGATAACCAGCTGGAATCCGACTCCCTGTCGCATCGAAATTCAAATGTCGTTTTACGGGTCAAAGGATTTGCATATTCATATAATCATATATATATCATAGATATAACAGCTTAGCATAAGGCATCAAATAGCATCACATCACATATCAAAATATCAATCCATCACACAACATTCAATAACAATCAGCATCTACAATTAAGATGAATAAACTGGGTGGTTTTAAATTTATTACCTATATGATTACTTTCATTTATTATTCCTAATTAATTAACTATCCATATTTATTCAATTAATAAATCTTCAATTATTAATTTAAAATCTAATATCATTCAATTAATGATTTCTTAATTACAAATTAATTATTCTAAGAAAAATTAATCTTAAACTTTAATTAATCAAATGAAAACCCTTAATTACTTTAATTAATTATCCATTTGTACTACCTTAATAATTAAATGAATTACAAATCATTATACTTTTCTTTATCTTTAAATAAACATTCCTTATTTACATTATGCATTTAAAAACAAAATGTTTTTAAATTTACATTAAATTCCATTTAACATTTCTTTTAAACTTAAAGACTCAAATTTGTCTTAAATAAGAGTTTAAAACAATACACAACTTAATCTTATATGTTTAAAAGGAACATATACTTTATAAATGAGTTTTAAAAAGAATTTAAATTTCAATTCAAATCAATTTAAAAATTACTTAAAAATTTCCAAATTGAAAATACAACTTCCATTTCATTTTAGTTTTAAATTCTTTAAAACTCTTTCTATAATTTACACCTACAATTCAAATGCAAATCATTTGATCATTAAAAACAATTCAATTTAAACCTTTATTTAAAACTGAAGTTTAAATTTTAAATCCAGATTTTAAAAACTCAGATTAAATTCATTTTGAATTTTTTTAAATTAAATACTTAACCTTCCATTCCAAATGCAAATCACATATGCATTTCCACAAAGAGTTTGAAAATCAAATTTAAATTTTAAAAACCATCAATGATTTCAAATTCCAGATAAATCAAATTTGAATTCATATTCAAATTCAACTTAAACTCAGTTTTAAACCTATACCTGCAAAATTTAATTTTACCTTAATATTTAAAACAGAAAACAGTTTTCTGATTATTTTAAAAAAAAAAAAAAAACAAACTTTGAATTTTCCTGAAATTATTTCAACAAAATTCATACTTATTTGAATTCATATTCAAATTCAGGTTCTTAAAACCTAAGTCCAAATTAAGTTTACATTTTAAACTTTCACTTTCAATTTTAAAAACTGCAAACAGTTTTCCTGTTTCTTTATTTTTTTTTTTTTTTTAAGAAAACCAATTTAAAATTTCTGCATTTAAATTATTACAAAATAAGAATCCAAACAATTTGAATTCATCCTTATATTCAAGCTAAATCCTAAGTTTAATTTCCAGACTTAAACTAAAACTTTATTTTTAAAATTCTAAAAACAGAACAGAACAGTTTCTGTTGAATTTTGAACCTCTTACATTCTTTAATTTAAAATGTTTTCAAATTTCAGATTTTGAATTATTTAAATCTATAACTAAATTCAGGTTCCAACTGATTTCAAATTTTAAGTTTATATTCCTATTATTACTTCAACTTAATTCTTTTAAAAACCTGGAAACAATTCTGTTTCCAATATTCAAACCTGTAACAAAAGGTATACTCGAGTCACCATAAAATTTACTTTGAGACAAAATCTACCCCGCTTCGAGTTTCTTCTCAAAAATCCCGAGGCCATCCCGAGCAAAAATTTCTGCAACCCTGAAACATCAAACCCTGCACAACACCATCATCCTGTGCACCTGCACCATTGCCAGAGCCACCACTGGCCAACTTCGAACTCACCGCCGAGTCACCCAAGCACCATACATCCACCTACGACCCACAGATCAACCACTCATGCCTCGAATCAAAATCTAGCACTTCAAACTGAACTGTTCCAGTAGAAACTGGAATTAGCCACTGTCAGAAAACCCATCACCCACACGCCTCCGACTGATGATATACCCCACAACTTCGGCCATGGATTGCTGACCCATCGCTCTTTCTTCTCCCAAAACTCCTTCAAACCCGATGCAGAGATGAAGTGGTAGTAGACCAATTACAGTAAGAACCCAAACTAGGGTTAAAATCAATTTCCAGTAAATTCAAACATCACAGTGATTTATAAATTCATCCACCATTTTTACCATACTTTCTGATGCATCACCTAACTCCATCAACAATTTCAAGCAACCCAATTACATAGATCAACAGGATTTGGCAAAAACCCAAATTTCACTAAAACCCCAATTACACATATTATACTCTACTAAAAATTGAAATTTTGATTTTGAAATTCCTAACTTTCAGTGATGATTCAAGATATAAGCTTGAATCAATATAAATTAACATTTGTTTTCAAACATTGATAAAAATTTGCTACTGTGTTATTTGTTTCCAGACAAATTTCAAAATCCAGTGACTTTGATCTTCTTTCTTTTTTTTCTCAGTTTATACTTGAACTTGTCATTTAAAACTAGATGTTGTTTACCCAAATTAGCTTGTTTAGGATCATAATTCACTAAGTGATTTGATAAGAAGGTTTGGACTTAATTCATTTAAAATCTCTGTATCTAAAAATATCAGAGAGGAACAGTCTAACTAGCATGCAAACTAACTCATTCATATACACAGGTAAATCACCAACTTATAAACATGCAAGCATTCATCATTTCAGAAATTTATCAAGCAACAGATTAATTATCACTTAAACCTTTTTAAGTGGTAGTTTACTCACCTTAATTCAAGGTGCAGAGCATACACTGTCCAGATTGATCATGCAGAAGCTTGAATGCCCATTCAAATGCAGGTTCCAAATTATGAAAATGCAGGCTTGAATGCTCTTAAAAATGCAGACCCCTGCCTTTAAAAAATGATGCTTGCTTCATAATGCTTCAGTTTACAACATGCAGGCTTCTAGCTTCTTGTTCCAGATTTATGAAATGCAGGCTTGAATGCTTTTTTAAAAACATGCAGCTTCTACTTGATGCATGCAGGCCTTGCTTGCAATTTGCAGATGCAAAGAAATGCAGAGCTTCTTGATTCATACATGCATGTTCCAGGGTTTAAAAATGAATGCATGCTGGCCTTTGAAATTGCAGGCCTTTTTGATTTATACATGCAGGCTTTAAATTGATGTGCAGGCTTGTATTTTGAAGAAGAGGAGTTGAAGGTTTGTTTGGGTTTCAGATTTTTAACATGAATGCAAATGTATGCAGATTTGAAAAATGCAGTTTGTATGGTCTGAGAATGAAGATTTTGGGTTTTTCTTTTGTTTTGAGTTCAAACTGAATTGTTTTTTTTTTTTTTTCTTATCTTATGTTTTGAACAGCTTTATGATTTTGAGATTAGTGGAGGCAAATCTGTTTTCAGATTTTCTAAGATACCCATGATTACATATGGGAAGATGTAAAGTTTTCATAATTTTAAATTTTCATTTTTTATATTCAAATAAATATTATGAATGCCATTTGTTAAAAATCATCATAAACTTTGGATTTTGTTGATTGTCTTACTCTACTCCATCTCACATGTGTATGTATGTTCACATGGGTGATTTTTTTTACAAGACAAAATAAATTTATAAACTTTATTTATCATTATTTTTTTTTTTATCATATATACTTTATAAATAAATGTATTTGTTTATTCATTTGTATATGTATGTACATGTTCAATGCTAAAAGAATTTAGTCAACATTTATATATATATATATACATATATTATATCTTAATATTTTTTTTTTTAATGCTACTCATTTTTAAAACACTCATTTTAAATTTAAATTTCAATCTTAACTTGAAATACAACATTTGTATTTATTTTACTTTTACAAAATTTAAAAAAAAGAAATGAATTTATAACAATTTGTACACTCAACAAATACATCACACATAAATATACATTTCTTAGTTCATGGTGCTTTTGTAAACTTATTTTATTACATCAATTTTTATTACAATACATTTATTAAATTCCAAAAGGTAAGTATTTCATATTCATTCTTGTTTTTTTAAATTTTTAAACTCAAGTCATTGTACCAATCATATTTTTTTTATTAATTCATGAATTCTATTTTTAATGTTTAATATACAAATCATATTCAACTCCTTAGTTTAAATTATTTTATAGATTCTATTTTTAAATCTTTTAATTTAGCTCACATATTAATATAAATATATTTTATACATCTTATTTTTAAATTCAATATTTGTTTATAAAATACTTATTCATAAATCTTAAACCAATCCTACTTTATAAGCTAAATTTTTTTATTCTAGAAATTATCCAATTAATTCATAAATAAATTAGCAATTTATCTTCAAAAATTAATTTAATTGCCAATTTAAACTTGATAAATTTCAGGAATGTTACAGATTTAGTTTTTAAAGGGAAAATGATATCGTATTTATATGGTTTTGAAATGGATAGTATATTCTGGTTGTTGAAGAGTCCGGGATCAGAAGTTGTCATACTCTCTGCCAACTCCGAAAAACACTTTAACAACCGTGTATGTGGTGGAGATTCCAGAATGAAGTAGGATGGTGGTGATGTTCTATTAAGGTATATACATGGACCCGACCCCCATGAGTTGGTATAAGGTGGCTAAAACAGGAGTGATTCTCAAGCCAAGGAGGTAGTCCCTCTTATCGGACACCCTCATTCGATATTATATTCTGACTTTGGATTGATTTGGTGGCCACTTTTGATTTTTGATTTTTGGGGGTGTGGCTCGAGGTGGACGGTAGTAGCTGCTATGCGTTACCACCAGCCCGGATGCGTAATTGGTATATCTACCCTGACATTGCCTTGCGTGCCGTGTCATCTACCCTAGCACGTCTTGTACGAGTTTAATTTGTGTCGTACCTATGGAGTATCCTCTTGTAGCCTTTCGATTAGGAGGTATTAAGGTACTGTATAGACTATTGGCACTATTACGTGTTAAGGGAAATATTGGATCACTCCTTAATGCTATTTTAAAGTAAGTTTATTTTACTAGTAGAAATTATTATAATAGCGAAATATTACTACATAGCAAATAGTTTAACGGATCCTTAGGAGATGTGAATCTCGAGCATCTCCTAAGTTACTGCACTCACGTTTGACACTGGATAGGAGATGTAAAATCCTGTAAACATCTCTGACGCTATTACACTCGTATTTATTTCAGTTGATTTAACTCACATAAGATCTTTTAGTTTTGACTCGAGTGTTTTGTCTTTACAATTCGCTTGGGTCAGTCTGAGCATTTCAGGATTTGAAGACCTTAGTTCCGAAGGACAAAGATGAAGATTGTATTATTACTATTAATTACTACCTTGTTCCACTGCATTATTTTATTATTCTCTGGTATGTGTAACTCCGATGAATTGTATAAGTATAATCAAATGTTTTGTAAACAGCTTCATGAACTGTTTATTTGATTATTATACTTTATCGTTCCACTGCAAGATTTTATTTTGTTTTTTTCTTTCTCTGCTTTTTCTTATTTACCCTATAACAATCCGCCCTTGTTTATGGTTTAAGTCTGACGTGTGTGATTTATCATCGATTTAAAACATATAAAAAGGGAGAATGTTACATCTGGTATCAGAGCTTTAGTTTAGCGATAAATCTTAGCTTTGTGGGGTCTGACTCTTTACTAATAGGGTAGTAATACCCTATGATGAGTCGCTGGGAGTGTGTATGTATGTATGTGTGTGTGTGTATATATATATATATATGAGAGAGAGCGTATTTGTTAGTGTTATAAAAAGATTTTAATATTGTGTTAATTTGTTCTATTTTGTATTTATAAATTCCGGTTGGTGCATAGGACGCTATGACATCAATAGGGATTTCTAAACACTTAATAGGACAGACCGACACAATATTTGTTTTGAATATAGGTGAATGAAATAATTTTGCCTATTATATTTTCTATATATAAAATAAATTTTTATAAATGGCATATTTGGTTGTAATATATTGTTTGTTAGGCAGTGAAATTTATAAAATTGACTGGGAATGAAATTTGAAGGAAATAAAATAGATGAAATTTGGAGATTTTAGAACTTAAGTTCCAGGATTTTTGAAATTTGCTTTCAAAGGATTTTGGAATATAATAATATTGTTTATATAAGTATTTTCTGATATAAATATTCCAATATAATTTGAAAGAACTGTTTAACGAAATTTTGGGAAAGAAATAAATTCTGTACTCCTCTCTCTGTCGTTGGAGAATAACTTCGACGATGAGTGCATGCATCATCGACATTCATTTTCGAGTTTCGAAGTGGGAAGGCCACTGTTGTAGTTTTACTACGGATTTATTTTGGTAAACAAATGTAAATTTCAAATTGATTTAAATATAATTGTAAATTGTAAGTATATGCATCTATCTATTATTTTAAAATGATTTGAAATTTAACCCGGTATATAGTTCTTAAGTTTCCATTAATTAATAGTTTCGATTACTGTAGTAAAATGGAATGTAACTAACTAATAATTGGAACCTCTAAATGAAATAAGAGATTTAATGCTAAGTTATAAAGAAAATTAAAAGAAAGTTGACATTTGTAACCTATGAGACAAAGGACATTATTATTGAACATTAAGTTAATTAAAAGAAGAAGAAAAATAAACTTGTGTAACTTTCAATTACATCCTTAAAAGCATATATGTAACTTACCAAATATTAAAAGTTCTAATGTTTAATAAGAAAATGTAATGGATATTATACAGGTAATCAGCTTGAGGTAATGAAAGTATTTAATGAAATTCTTTTATAAATAAGAATTTGATGTTGTAATTGTTGTGAACTTAAGTTATAACTGAAATGTTACGATAATAAAGGTAATAGGAAGTAAGTATTGTAAGTATAAGATTATAAAGTTAAGTAAATGAATTAATATGTAAAGAAATTGAATTAAACATGAATATTATAAATAAATGAAATTTAGAAATGAATAAATAAAATGAATTTATGTAAGTATAAGTGCAATTAAGTGAAATAAACACTAAAACATGGATGGAAATGAAAATTTGCAAGAAATCAATGTAAATTAAAAAGATAAATCATTATACGAAAAAAGGAGAAATCAAACAACAAATATTACGAAATGAAATTAAAAGAATGAACATGATCTATTGTTTGAAATTATTGTGTGTTTGGTTTATGGTTGTTTGGACAATGATACTTTAAAATTGTTTGGATGAATGAATAATCTATTTAATTTCATCTAAGACCGTTGAGTAAATGGTGCACTTAGTAGTTCATTTCTCATTCTTTACAATTTAAAGTTTTGAATCCGAAAACTATTTGTTTTGTTTCATATGAATGGATAATTGAATTGTATTGATTCTGTATGACGAGTCTATGCGGTGGTTGCAAGTGATTGTTTTTGTTTGACAATGATTTGTCTGCTAGTGGATGAAACAAAATTAATATTTCATTCTATATAATTATTAACACTTCTTGGATTATATAAGCGAAATACAGGTTATAGAATCAATTGCTACTACTTTTGGTTTCAAAATTAAGCGTTAGTTTGCCCAACAAATAGGTACTTTTTCGGATTACGGTTTTATAGCGCTATTATATTGTTTTCCCGTGTTGGGATATATATTATTTTGGAAAACATATGTTGTATATTGTTATATTTGATATTATATTTTCTTCCGAGCCTCTCCGTACAAAGGAGACTCTGCCGAATTTTTCCGTAAATTTTGGATTTAGAAATTTTTTGAAAATGTTTTCCAAACTTTATTTATTTGAGTATAACAAGATTTAATGGCTATAAATTAGTATCTTTTATTTAAATTATTAAATTTTGTAAATTTATTTCTTTATAAAAATAATAATTTGAGTAAGATATATTGATTCTTAATTCTTTTTTTCCTTTTCGGGGACGAAAAGTTTGAGTGGGGAGAGTGTAACGACCCGTAATTTTCGACGTTTAAAATTTTTTAATTTAAAAAGAGTTTGGCAATTGAAATTGAAATTGGAGTAAATAAAATTTATAATTTGTTAATGAATTAATAACGAGAATGAAATGTAAGAGTGCAATGCAAGTTAATAAATAACTAATTTAATGCGAGTACCAATTAATTGAAACAATTGTAGGGTTATAATTGACTATAAATAGTCAATTTCGAAATAGATTCAAAGTTATATTTTCTGATAAAATAATAAGTAATAAATTGTAATTTGATAGGATCAATGCTAGAAACTAATTATAATAATTTTTGTTTGATAATAAAAAAGAATGGAAAATCAAGATTTATTAATTTATTGGAATTTATTGGATTAATTGCAAATAAATGAAATTAAATATTTAATTATTACGTTAATGGAGATTAAGATGAAATCCGAGAATATTAATGTAGTAGATCATAAATCCAATGTTAAATGCATCCATTTGACAACAATGAATTGAACAATAGAATGAAAGCAAATTAAATGGAATTATTGGAAATTAAATTTATAATTTCCGAATTTAAGGGAATTATGGCTAACACTGAAGTTGATAAATTAATCAACTCTAAATTGACATTTAAATTTGGCTAAATTAGTGTAAATGATTAAGAAATTTAAAAATGATGAAATTTGTTAATTATAGAGTTGAAATTGAAAACTTGATTTAATTTAATCAGTTATTAATTTATTTAATTAATGTAAAAATAGCCTTTTTTGCCACTGACTTCGATTTCGACGAGAACAGTTTCATCAGATCCGTAACAGTGAATTATTGTACGATTTCAAGTTTAATAACAATCAGACTTGTTGTTTGATCGTGTGGACTCGAAACGCCTTGAAATAAATTAAATTGAAATCAGTTTGAAATAAACTGAATTTGGCATAACTTCTTCATACGATGGAATTTGGATTTGAAACCTGTTCCATTGATTTTAAAACATTCAAAAACATATATTTTTATATATGGGTTAACCCATTTTCGTTCCGGAGTCGAAACGGGCTTTTTAGGCCATTATCATTCCATCAAATCTGGTCCATCTATTCAATTTTCAGCTTTGTCTATATATTCCTTGTTATAAACCCTAGCCTCTAGCCTATTTCTTATTCATCATTCTTATACGTACAATTCAGCTGTCTCTCCTCCTCAATGGCAGACAAACAAATTCTCGATTTCAAATCCAGTTGCAATTCAACATCAAGCCAAAAATTCAATCTCCACAAACTACATCAAATTATATATGGATTTAAAGCTCTCGACAAGTGCAAGTCAAATCCGTGATTCATTTTTCGATTTGAGTTTCTGAGTGTTCCGAATTCAAGGGATTGTTCACGGCTGTTCATCACGCATTGATCGTATGGACTCGAAACGGACTTGAAATAAATTAAATTGAAATCAGTTTGAAATAAACTGAATTTGGCATAACTTCTTCATATGATAGAATTTGGATTTGAAACATGTTCCATTGATTTTAAAACATTCAAAAACATATATTTTGATATATGGTTAACCCATTTTCGTTCCGGAGTCGAAACGGGCTTTTCGAGCCATTATCATTCCATCAAATCTGGTCCATCTATTCTATTTTCAGCTTTGTCTATATATTCCTTGTTATAAACCCTAGCCTCTAGCCTATTTCTTATTCCTCATTCCTATACGTACAATTCAGTAGTCTCTCCTCCTCAATGGAAGACAAACAAATTCTCAATTCTAAATCCAATTGCAATTCAACATCAAGCCAAAAATTCAATCTCCACAAACTACATCAAATTATATATGGATTTGAAGCTCTCGACAAGCGCAAGTCAAATCCATGATTTATTTTTCGATTTTATTTTCTGAGTGTTCGGAATTCGAAGGATTGTTCACGGCCATTCATCGCGCGTTGATGAACTTCGTCCGATCGAACAATTGAAGGCACAGTCGGGTAGAGAGAACCGATGGGAGCTCATCGGCGTGGTTTGTTTGGCAATTGACAGTCGGATTGTTGGCAAAAATTCAATTAGGGCTTACTATTGGGTTTCGGGTGCTGTCATTGTTCGTTGCGGTCAGGGGGGTCGCTCAACCTCAGGCGCGCCCTTGGTTCGGTGGTGGCAACGTAGGTCGGTCACGGGTTTCAGGCGACGAGGCGATGGCGTTTCTGATGACGAGGTGGCGGCTGAAACCTTCGAACACGACCCTAGGGTTTCATATCTGAGAAAGAGGGACGTACTTTAACCGATGACGTGAAAGTGAGGGGGAGGTATAATTGTTTCTTCTATTTTAATTTTAAAAATTGAAATTCAAACACACTAATCGTCATAACTCTCGCATACGAGGTCCGTTTTACACGCGGTTTTCTCCGCTAGATTCGTATTGGAATTCCTGATATTTTGGCACATGTTTGGATGAATTTTAAGGCTGTTCAAATTTTGGGTTTAAATTGGATTTAAATTCAATTTAAATTCAAAAGGTGAGTGTTTTAACCCACTCACAACTTCTAAAATTTCTTATGTGTGTTAAATTAATTTTTGGTGTGATTAGAAATTTATTTATGACTGTTTGGCATTTTTTTAATCATCATCTCAGTTAAAGTGAATTTATTGAATTAAATTATTATTTAATTTATTATTGTATATAAACTCCCAATTAAATTGTTATTTGATTTATTATTGAATGTAAACTGCCAGTAAATACCTGTTATTTATTATCTGCTCTATATTGATGTTATTGATTGAATTGGATGATGATTGTGATAAATGTTGATGATTGATATTGGATGAATGGATGTTGTATTTTTATATTGTTATAAATTGCAACTTGTTATGGATTTTTATTTCATTCGGGATTGTGGGTTGAAATGATATATAACCGTATTTATATTATAAATTACCGATTGAAATGATAAATATCCGTATCACTTGACCATAGGATAGAAAATTATATACAAACACCGCGGTCTATATGTAAAAATATTTTGAAATGATTTCTGTGGTTTTGTAAAGAAAAATATGGGTTATATAAATATTGTTTTTAGATATTATATAAATGTTACTTTATTGTTGATTTTTAGCTATGTATAATTTTTTTTTGAAATATAAAATAAGTTAAATAATAAAGTTTGATTGCTTTTATATAATATGGTTAAGTATCTGTTTAAATTATATTGTATATAGAGTTTATAAGGACTTGAATAAAATTAAGGTTGGAAGATAAATATGAAATTGATTTGAATTAAAATATTTAAGAATTTTACTCGAATAAATATGATTTGAAATTAAATGAAATTGAAATTTTAAAGAGTATGATTTTTATAACATGATTTTGGTTTAGAGTGATTTAAATGAATATCAAGTTGATATAAATGAATATATCACGTCAAATAAATTGAAAGAATATCCAGTTATCTTAAGTTTAAAAGTTCTACTTAAATGATATTAGATCTATTAAGTAAACATTTCAAATCTAAATAGTAGTAATTGAATTTGATATATACGGAATTATCAAAGAATTAATTTTGAAATGGTGGAATATTTAAAGCTTCGAAATATATGGGAATTGAAATGGTTATTTGGGGGTTTAAATCGGTATTTGGAATTGATTTGTGAAATTAAAGAAGCTATTTTATTATAAAAAGTAATTTAATATTTAAGCCTTTTAAGTGGTGTAGTTATGTTTCAAAGATTATGAAATTCAAAGTATTATGTTTTGAAAGGTTATATTTCAAGCGTTTGGTTTCAAAATATTATAACTTTGAAAGTGTTTGGTTTTAGAAAAGGATGTATTTGAAATAAAAACGATATCATATTGATTTGGTTTTTAAAGGGGAAATTATATCGTATTTATATGGTTTTGAAATGGATAGTATATTCTAGTTTTGAAGTATAATTGTTTTGCAAGGACCGTGGTGTTATAATAACGTTTGGTTGTTGAAGAGACTGGGATCGGAAGTTGTCATACTCTCTGCCAACTCCGAAAACCATTTTAACAACCGTGTACGCGGTGGAGGTTCCAAAATGAAGTAGGATGGTGGCGACGTTCTACTAAGGTATATACGTGGACCCGACTCCCGTGAGTTGGCATAAGGTGGCTAAAGCAGGAGCGATTCTCGGGCCAAGGAGGTAGCCCCTCTTATCGGACACACTCCTTCGATATTATATTCTGACTTTGGATTGATTTGGTGGCTCTTTTGATTTTTGATTTTGGGGGTGTGGCTCGAGGTGGGCGGTAGTAGCTGCTACGCGTTACCACCAGCCCGGATGCATAATTGGTATATCTACTCTGGCATTGTCTTGTGTGCCATGTCACCTACCTTAGCGCGTCTTGTACGAGTTTGATTTGTGTCGTACCTATAGAGTATCCTCTGGTAGCCTCCCGATCAGGAGGTATTATGGTACTGTATAGACTATTGGCACTATTATGTATTGAGGGGAATATTGGATCACTCCTTAATACTATTTTACAGTAAGTTTATTTTATTAATAGACATTATTATAATAGCGAAATATTACTACATAGTAAAAAGTTTAACGGATCCTTAGGAGATGTGAATCCCGAGCATCTCCTAAGTTACTGCACTCACGTTTGACACTGGATAGAAGATATCAAATCCCGTAAACATCTCTGACACCGTTACACTCATATTTGTTTTGGTTGATTTAACTCACATAAAAAATTTTAGTTCTGACTCGAGTGTTTTGTCTTTTCGATTCGCTCGGGTCAGTCTGAGCATTTCAAGATTCAAAGACCTTATTTCCGAAGGATGAAGACGAAGATTGTATTATTACTACTAATTACTACCTTGTTCCGCTGCATTATTTATTATTTTCTGGTATGTATAACTCTGATATGAATTGTATGAGTATAATCAAATGTTTTGTAAATAGCTTCATGAACTGTTTATTTGATTATTCTATTTTATCGTTCCGCTGCAAGATTCTATTTTGTTTTTTTCTTTCTTTACGTTTTCTTATTTACCCCATAACAATCCGCCCTTCTGTATGGTTTAAGTCTAACGTGTGTAGTTTATCGTCGATTTAAAGCATATAAAAAGGGGGAACGTTACATTTACCATATGTTGTATGATTGCCGCCGCTTGATTCACTTTGTGGCATAGTGCGAATAATTTATCCATTCCCAATGTCAGTGCATTCCCACTTCCTCTCATTTTCTCCTCATTATTTATGTAGAGAATAATATGCATTCGAGGCATGTTATGTTGGATCTTATTCCTTTATTTCAATCCTTCTTCTTACCTTTGTTATGTCTTCGTGACTGGAATTGTACATGCACCTTGAACACAAACAGGGAGGGAATCCTCTGTCCCTCAAAGCTACTTCTCCTTTAAATTATACCATAGTGGCTGCCAATTCTTTTCAAACCCCATATACTAGTTCAAAATTCACCTAGAACAACTATAACAGATCTAGCATGTTAACTACGTAAAAGAAAGATAGAGTTTTCTACAATCTTCTTATCATTTCTAAATGGCCTTCCACGCACACTCATATACCTCCACTTTATTATTTGACCACTCTCCTCTCATAGTTCACTGGGATCAAGACAGTACTAAAAGAGTTTCCTCCTTTTCATTTTTTAATGAATGGAGAAAACATCCCAAATTTACTCAAATAATTAATGCTGCTTGGGAAAAACTAGTTTATGATAATCCTATATTTGCTTTGTCGGGAATGCTGAAAGAATTAAAACATAATTTGAAGGACTGGTCATTTGATAAATTTGGAAATGGAACTAAGCAGTCCACTCTATTAGAATTAGTGTTCTTGCAACAAAAAATGACATAGCAAATCATCCCCTAAATGTTCAATTTGATACCCAAGCTCACTCTCTATGTTAAACTAGAAAATGCAATAGTATCGAAACACAATATGTCTAAGCAAAAATATGAGGAAAATGGGAATGTTTTGGTGATAAGAACAATGTTGTTTTCCATACTTCCTTAAATATTAGGAATGCCAATAAAAACATCCACCTCCTTCAGTATATGCAAGGAAATCCATGTTCTAATTCTTCTAAAAGTAATAAAGCTTTCTTATCCTACTTTCAATCCACCCTTGCTGATCAAAACCTTATGCAACCAGACTTCTCTTCTCTTCAAAGAATACCATTGTCTACTATCGATAATTAGATGGCCATGATCTAACCAAGGAAACACCTTATGATGAAATTAAAATGGCTATCTTCAGTATGAATTCTTCTAGCTCTACTGGTCCTGATGGCTTCAATGCTTCTTTCTTTCAATTTTCTTGGAATACTATTCAATCTGACCTAGTAAAAGCAATCAAAAATTTCTTTAAAAATAATGTTAGGTCCATAAGTATAAATGCTACAAAATTAGCCCTTGTTCTTAAGTTTCACAATCCTACTTTTTTCTCTCAATTTAGACCTATAGCTTTCTACAATGTAATATATAAATGTATAACTAAGATTTTGGCATCTAGGATGAAGCTTGCCCTTTCTGATGTTATTTGTCCAAATCAAAATGCCTTCTTTCCTGGAAAATAAAATTTTGATAGTACAACAATCACTCAAGAACTAGTGAAAGGATATATCAGGACAAATATTTCCCAAATACATACTATTAAGCTTGACATAAGGAAGCTTTTGAATCTGTTCAATGATCGTTTATAATTTTTATTCTAAGAAAAATGAATTTCCTTTGCCTTTCGTCACAAACACCTTTTCGATCTTCGAATGTCAACATTAATACATCCACCGTATTCACTATCGAGCATCCAAGTGTCGAAAAGACAATGCTAGGCTAAAGAAAAGGATGAAAAGAACACGAGCAGTACAAAAACATCAAAATCTCACATGCGGAATGATAACATATAATATCAAAAGATAATACACAAAGCAACTCTAGTATACATGGTATTCATAGTTATTATTCAAAGCAATATCATCAACCTAGACCGTTAAAATAGTCTGTCCTCATAATTTCAAATATATATACATACGTGTTGTAGCAGAAATAAATACTACGGTAGGTAACGTCCAGCTCCTCTCCAAGAGCTTAATAAACATCAATGAAAACCTTCTTTTCTCAGACTACTTATGTGAGCAGCTATGGAAACAAAGGAAATATGAAACTATGGGTCCAACATACTTTTAAGACAGCATGGAATGTCATAACGGTTATCCTCTACAAAGAACCACCATCTAATAAGTTATATGTACTTGTTCTTATCTTTAAAATTCCACTATGAAAGATCTAATTCTATACTTAAGGTTTTACGGTAAGTGTTACCCAAATATTATCACAATAATCCAAAACCGTTTCACACTTAACCATTTACTAAAGCTTGCTTTTAGAGATTTAATTACATTTAAGGGTTAAAGACAATTGTTGCTTAAACAATGTCACTAAAAACCCAAAACCATTTATTTATAATTATATTTAAAATATCCATTATTAAATATCTAATAGTACTCCTAGTATAATTGATAATAAGCATTAAAAACAAATGTTACTAAAACATTATTTACTACAACCCAAAACCTTTCTATACTTATCATTAACTTGAAAATATTTATTTTAAAGGTCAAAGCACATCCACACTTATTAATTAAGGTAACATACTTTTAATTAATTTCAATAAACCATATTTACATTTAAATGTTAAAATCCAAACTTCATTTACTATATTTATAAAATATTTAGCTTACAATTTAAAACACACACACAAACACACACACACACACACACACTTTTAAAATACTAATCAATGTGTTAAAAAACTTTTAAACTACTTAAAAATATATTATAATTATCTATATAGAATATTAATTAAAAACAACAAATTTTTAAATAAATAGAAAAAAATAAAAATGTTTTATTTTGAAAAGCCATTTACTTTAAAAATTCATAACAAATTATTAAAATTATATTTAAACTTGATACCCGTTTTAAAACACTCTAACATAAGTTATAACAACCCTAAAAAGATTAGAGAAAAATACTTAATTTAAATATCAATTTTACATAATTTATAGTTTCAAACAACGAAGATGCTATTTTTGCCAATGCTACCATAACAATCCACAATAGTTAAAAGGTTTTTAGAAGCAAAGACAGCATTCCAGAAATGCAATCTAAAGTTCAAGGCTGTTTTTAACCAGATTTTGTTACAACTTTGCATCTAGTTTTCGACACTAAAACTATTGATTTTTGATCCACTTTTTCTATGGTAGTTAGTATACTTTGGGTACTTAAAAAACATGAAGAAAAATCCAAAAAAATATATTTTAGTCATTTTACAGAAATTTTCGAGAATGAAGTATTTTTCTAAAGTGGTCATATAGCGACTATTTTGCTATAACTTTTGCCACTCCGTTCAACTAGTTACTAAATGTTTTGAAATCAAATTTTTTTACATTAAGAATGAAATATATTATAATTGTTAAAATAGCAAAGAAATCCCTAAGGATGTCTCTACAAATATAAATGTTATTTCTCAAAATTAAGGAATTTAAAAGTGTAGAAGTAGCGACTAATTGACTATTAACTTTCTTAACTTTTTTCCACCTTTTCGTTGCTTTTCTAAACACTTCTAGAAGTGCAGAGAAACCAAACCAAGTTATATCAAGATATATCCAAGGGCTTTCATAATGACTTTCTCACTTTAGAATTTATAAACATGCTTTTACATCACATACAAAATATTCAAACATGTAAGCGTAAGTCCTGGCCATGATACATGGTTTGGAGGCATTATAAGAGAAGTTGTAATACATATATGTTGTCATTTGCTTTCAAAAGCAAGAGTGGTTCAAAAAGTGATACCTTGAACTAATTTTCATTTAATATTTATATATTTGCACGACAACATTATGTCACAACATACACTTACAAGATGGTTAGATATCTCACCTTGGAACCATTCTAACAATCATCACAAGCCACAAGAATAAGGGTAACACTTCCTACCATCACCCAGTGCTACTTCCTTTTGCTCCAAAATCACAAGCTAAGCCTCCACACACCCAAAGTTGCTCATGGCCCAGGACTAACCTCCAATTTTCTTCATCATTTCTTCATATCTTAGATGCTAAACCATATTCTAATGATGGATATAAGACCTTTAGAAAATTTTGAAGGAAAAATGAGTTGTTTTGAATCATTTTGATAGAGTTATAAAGGAGAATAAGAGATAAAGACATGGTTTTTCCTAAATGAATTAGAAATCAAATAATGAAGACTATGAATGCGCATTTATATACTTTTAAAATATGGCAAAAGACCCCCAGTACCCTTCCTTAAAATATCCTATAGGAAGCTTCTTCCCTCTTTCCTTTGAGCACATGCTCCGTAAAACAAGCCTTGAGAAAAGCCTTTATTCTATCTACTTCTCATACATTAAATCAAGGGCCTTTGTCCCCTTAATTAATCCTACTCATTTTAATTGATTTGTAGTTATATTAAGTGATTAAACTTGTTATTTATGTGTTCATATGTTATTTTGCAAGTATAAAAGAGTTCAAACAACTTTTGTTTTGCAAAAAGTCATTTATCAATAAAATGATTTTCGATCACATTATCGATATTTCTTCGAACTATTATTTTTGTAAACAAACTTCAAAAAAAGTTTCTTATAATTAGTTATTATTTAAAAGGACGTTAATAAGGTTATGAAATCATATTTATGCACATCAAATGCAAGATACAAATATTTAAATAATTAAGATATTTACATACGAGGTGTTCAAAATTCCGGATCACTACACCTTTCCTTCCATGGATTTATTCCTATATTTCAAACCCCACTATTCTTTGTCCCTTAGTGGTGAAACTCTTCAAGGCCACTCAAGGAATTTAGCATGGAGACCATATCTCTCTATATCTTTTCATTGCTGTCATGGAATGCTTAACTTGTATGTTATATGAAGGGGTTGCAAGAAAAAGTACCGATTTGCATCCTATTTGTAGGAACCCTAAAATCATCTCTCTCATGATTGCAGATGATTTAATAATATTTACCAAACCTAATCATAAATTTATTAGCACTATCACTACTACTCTGGATTCTTTCAACTTGCTATCTGGGCTTAAAGTTAATTATTCCAAATCAAATATCATAATAGCTAGTCTCTCTATTAGTGCCTCTATGAACATTGCCAAACTGTCTTCTTTAGATCTGGCCTCAAGAGATATAGTATATCTTGGAATGCTTTTAAATTCTATAAGAATAACCACTGCCCAATGTTTACCTAATATGACAAAATAAAAAAGAAACAGTGCTCTTGGCTTGTTCGAAAATTCTCCATTGCAGTAAGATTACTTATCGTCAAATCTATAGCAACTTCAATGTTTATTTATTATTCTGCTCTATATATTCTCTCTTAGAATTTAACTAATATGATTATAAAGCTTTGAATCACTTTATATAGCATGCCAACCCCCACTCAAACAAACTTATCCCTCTAATCTTTAAGAAAATTACTCATCCATATGGTACAGATGGTCTAGGGGTTATGAATACTGGCCTTTGGAATAAAGCTGCATCATGTAAACATATTACCAGACTAAAGGCAGGAAATGATAATATGCTATATTCATGGATTAGGTCTAATCATATCAGGAAATCCAACTTTTGGACCATGGAGATCTGATGCAGCGCACCATGATAAGCCACTTGCTTTAGGTCGTTCGGTTGCCTTAAGTCGTTTGCTTGCCTTAAGTCGCACGCGACCTAACGAGATGGATGATGAAGGGGAGGATGATGCATCGCACCATGATAACTCGTTTGCTTTAAGTCGTTCAACCAACATAGGTCGCTTGGTCTTAAGTCGCTCGGCCTACTGTGAGTCACGCCATGTTAAGTCGCAACCACATAAGTTGCTCCACGACCTAACGGATCAAGGAAACAAGGCTGCAGCTCTTAAGTCGCTTACAAGGCCGCATTCTTCTTAAGTCATAGGTCGCTAGCATGTCTTAAGTCGTTCGCGAGCTAACCAACTTATACTGATTCCGTATGTTTCTTAGGTCGTATTGTTCTTATGTCACATGAAGGACCGCCTTGTTCTTAAATCGACGATGCTTATGTCGCTGATCATCTTATGTCGCTATGTTGCTGTTATGTCGCAAATGTTAAGTCGCGAACCGTTGTAACTTGTTGTTGTTATCTCGTATGTCGTAGGTCGTGCATTATGTTGTACTGAGTCGCAGTGATGTTGTAACTTCTTATGTCGTTGAGTCGTATGTAGCATGTATTATTGTACTGTTAAGTCATGTAACGTGTAAATCTTGTGATGTTGGGTCGTGACTTGTTAAGTCACAGGAGTTAGGTCGAAGTTCGTGAGTTGTTGCTGGTTGAGTCGCATGAGTGCTATGTTGTTTTTTCCTATAAATAGGGATGTGTCGTCACTTGTAAAGAGAGTTGATTTTTGAATAAAATTATTTGTGTGCTTTTGCCACTTTTGTTGAAGTTGAGTGTGATTTCCTTCTTCTTCCATCTTCGGATATTCGAGTTCGCTCGAATCAACGAATTTGAAGCCGATTCACGGAATCTCGTGCGCGAGATCAACGTCGAAGAATCGTAGATCTTCTAACGCGGAATCGTGCGCGATCAACGTGTTGAAGATAGCTAGAATTCGGTATCTCGAGAGATCAATGAATTTGGGCATTTATCGTTCTACCAAGTTTATTTGACACGAATTCATTTCGTGAGGAAGAAAGTGAGACAAATTGGTGCCAAACATTATTAGCACGTCAAGTTTGTTATTTCCGCTGCGTCAATTTGGTATCAGATCCATATCAGATCCGAGCCATATCATCAAAGCTAAGTAAGAGCCAAGCAAGTCAATCCAGTTCAGATCCGAGCTAGTGCAGAGCCGAGTTAAACCAAGTTAAGTCGGAGCCAAGTTGAAGGAAGTTAGATCGGAAAAGAGATTGTTTGATGATCATGCCTCCGAGACGTGCTAATCAATTTTAGAATGTTGAAGATGTGTATAGAAGACAAGAAGCTGAACAGATGGAGCAGCGTATTAATGAAAATTTCAATGAGGGTATTGAAAAATTGGAGAAATTGATGAAGGGCATGAATCAAAGTCAAAGGAGAACGTCACCAGTTTCGCACCATAGTGGAAACATGGTTTCACCATCAGTTTCGGAAGAAAGGAGAATGTCACCCCAGTTTTATCGAGATAGAAGGGAATCTTCAATTTCAATGAGAAGAGAACACCATGAGTATCGAAATGAAGAGAGAAGAACCCCACGTGAGTTTGACAATGAACCATATCGTGATGTTGAAAGACATGATGGAAGGGACATGCGTAGTCATAGAGATGTAGATGGTCGAGATCGATATCGACATACATATGATTTTGAAGAAGATGGTGATAGAGGTAGTATGCATTATCGAAATCGAGGCCAAGTACGAAATCACTACTTGGATTCAGAAAATGATCGTAAATGGGAATCAGGTATGAGGATGGAAATTTCAGAATTCAAGGGTGGTATGCAAGCAGAAGAATTTCTTGATTGGTTGTCTAATGTTGAAGAAATTTTGGAATTCAAGGATGTGCCAGAGAATCGCCGAGTCCAATTAGTTGCTACAAGACTAAAGGGAAGAGCTATGGCATGGTGGAAGCAAACTAAACTAACTCGAGAGAGAATGGGAAAATCGAAAGTTATCACTTAGGAGAAGATGAAAAGATGATGGAAGAAACTTTCTTGCCGTACAATTATCAATATCTTATGTATCAACGTTTGCAGAATTTAAGACAAGGGACGAGGACAGTGAATGATTATGCAGATGAATTTTATCAATTGATTGCATGGAATGATATTATGGAAATAGAGGAATAGCTGACAGCTAGATATATTGGAGGATTACGAATGCAGAATCAAGACATGGTGAATATGTTTAATCCAATGTCGGTTGCTGAAGCACATCAGAAAGCCTTAGCTTGGGAGAAACAAGGGAGACTAGGAGGTGGTGTGTTTACAAGTTCTAACAATCAGAGTAAGGGTGCTAGTAGCAGTGCTAATGTTTCCAAGGCAGTCAGTAAACCAATTATCAAAGAAGCCGCTAAAGCAAAGGTCAATGACAGTATCAAGTGCTATAATTGTCAGGAGTATGGCCATAAAAGCAATGAATGTACAAAGCCAAAGAAGAGAGCATTGGTTGCAGAGGAATGTGAGTATGAGGATGAGGAAGCTGAAGTTGATTATTCTCAACCATCGAAGTTTGATGAAGATGAAGAAGTTGTGTCAGGAGATGAAGGATGTAACTTGATAATGAGAGGTCTTAATTAGTGCCAAAGCATGAGAATGATTCTAGTTGGCTAAGAAGCAATATTTTTCAGTCACATGTACTATCTTGGGAAAGGTTTGTCGATTTGTTATTGATGCGGGAAGCTGTGATAATATTATTTCTGAAGAAACCATCACGAAGTTAGGGTTGAAGACTGAAAAGCATCCTAGATCTTATAAACTGGCATGGTTAAAGAGAGGTGGAGAAGTTACAGTGGGAAGACGAGCATTTGTTATATTTTCTATTGGGAAGAAGTACAAAGATGATATTTGGTGTGATGTTGTGGACATGGATGTGTGTCATTTACTATTGGGAAGACCAAGGCAATATGATAGAGCTGTACAACATAATGGTCGCACCAACAGCTACAGTTTCATGTTCGAAGGTGCTCAAATTACTTTGGTTCCTAAGAAGCATGAACAAAGTGAAAGAAAAGCTGAGAAGAAGGTGGAATCAACTAGCCTATTATCTTCGAAAGAATTTATTGAAGAGGTGAAAGATAGTGTTGAATTGTTTATGTTGATCGGGTATGAAGTAAGTGAAGATATTGAAATTCCTGAGGAGGTTAGACCAGCGTTGAATGAATTTGAAGATGTCTTTCCTGTGGAATTACCTAAGGAGTTACCGCTATTGAGAGATATACAACATCAAATTGATCTAGTGCCAGGTGCTGTTTTACCGCATAGGCTACATTATCGTATGAGTCCGAAAGAATTACATGAAGAAGGACACGTGGGCCGTGACTGTACTATGCAGTTGATCTCACAGTCTTATTTTTGGCCGTCAATGAGGAAAGAAGTTGGAAAGTTTGTTCAGAGGTGCCATATTTGTCATGTTTCAAAGGGGACTGTGTATATTTGCTGTTGCCTATACCTACTAAGCCATGGGTGGATGTTAATATGGACTTTGTATTGGGTTTGCCGAGAATGCAACGGGGCAATGATTCTATCTATGGTGGTTGATCGGTTTTCAAAAATGGTACACTTTATTGCATGCAAGAAGATGGAAGATGTAGTTAATGTTGCACAGTTATACTTCAGAGAGATCTATCGCCTTCATGGGTTGTCGAAATATATTATTTCAGATGGAGACACTCGTTTTCTGAGTCATTTTTGGATGAGTCTATGGAGAATGGTCGGGACAAAGCTGAAATTTAGTAGTGCTTATCATCCACAGACGGATGGACAGACAGAGGTTGTGAATAGATCCCTTGGTAATCTATTGAGATGCCCTGTGAATGACAATTTGAAGAGTTGGGATTCCAACCTGTGTCAAGATGAGTTTGCATACAACCATGCAGTTAATCGTAGCACTGGTTTCAGTCCATTCCAGGTTGTTTATTCAACAATTCTGAAGGGACCATTGGATTTATCTATAGTACCACAGTAGAAAGGAGTGATCAAGCGAGCTAGTGACTTTGTGAATGAATTACAAGAGTGCCACAAGGTTGTGCAAGAACGATTGCTTAAGGCGAATGAGAAATATAAGCAATCCGCAGATATCAAATGACGACATGTTGAATTCAAAGAAGGGGATTTTGTATATGCAGTATTGACTAAGGATCGATTTCCTATTGGTGCTTACAACAAGCTAGCTGCTAGAAAGATTGGTCCTTTGGAGATCATAAAGAAGATTAATGAGAATGCTTATCAGTTGAGATTGCCGAATCAAATCCATACTGCTGATGTTTTCAACGTCAAACACTTGATTCCATATCATGAGGATAAGCGTGTCGAAGAAGTGGAAAGTGTGAATTCGGGGTCGAATTCTTTCCAACCAGGGGAGGATGATGCAGCGCACCATGATAAGACACTTGCTTTAGGTCGTTCGGTTGCCTTAAGTCGTTCGCTTGCCTTAAGTCGCACACGACCTAACGAGATAGATGATGCAGGGGAGGATGATGCAAAGCACCATGATAACTCGTTTGCTTTAAGTCGCTCAACCAACATAAGTCGGTTGGTCTTAAGACGCTCGGCCTACTATGAGTCATGCCATGTTAATTCGCAACCACATAAGTCGCTCCACGACCTAACGGATCAAGGAAACAAGGCCGTAGCTCTTAAGTCGCTTACAAGGCCACATTCTTCTTAAGTCGTAAGTCGCTGGCATGTATTAAGTCGTTCGCGAGCTAACCAACTTATACTGATTCTGTATGTCACTTAGGTCGTATTGTTCTTATGTCGCATGAAGGACCGCCTTGTTCTTAAGTCGCTGATGCTTATGTCGCTGATCTTCTTATGTCGCTATATTGTTGTTACGTCGCAAATGTTAAGTCGTGAACTGTTGTAACTTGTTGTTGTTATCTCGTATGTCGTAGGTCGTGTATTGTGTTGTACTGAGTCGCAGTGATATTGTAACTTCTTATGTCGTTGATTCGTATGTCGCGTGTATTGTTGTACTGTTAAGTCATGTAACGTGTAACTCATGTGATGTTGGGTTGTGACTTATTAAGTCGCAGGAGTTAGGTCGTAGGTCGTGAGTTGTTGCTGGTTGAGTCGCGTGAGTGATGTGTTGTTTTTTCCTATAAATAGGGATGTGTCGTCACTCGTAAAGAGAGTTGATTTTTGAATAAAATTGTTTGTGTGCTTTTGCCACTTTTGTTGAAGTTGAGTGTGATCTCCTTCTTCTTCCATCTTCGGATATTCGAGTGCGCTCGAATCAACGAATTTGAAGCCGATTCATGGAATCTCGTGCGCGAGATCAACGTCGAAGAATCATAGATCTTCTAACGCGGAATCGTGCGCGATCAACGTGTTGAAGATAGCTAGAATCCGGTATCTCAAGAGATCAATGGATTTGGGAATTTATCGTTCTACTAAGTTTACTTGACATGAATTCATTTCGTGAGGAAGAAAGTGAGACAAATTGGTATCAAACATTATTAGCACGTCAAGTTTGTTATTTCCGCTGCGTCATGATCCCTCTTGGTTCTTGCTGGTTCTGGAGGAATGTTTTGAGATCTAATGATTCTTTTTTACCTATGGTCCAATTAGGCATTACAAGGAACACTTCTTTTGGCACTCTCCATGAGTATGTAAGGGTATGACTCTATCTTCAGTTCTAAATCACATTTTGAGGAATATGATAGGTATTCTTGATTAAGCTAAGGTTTTCTCATATTATAAGGAAGGGCACATTACCTCGCCTCGTTCCAGTTCAACAGAAATAAGGTCCATTTGGAGTATTATTGAGAACAAAGTGTATGAATTTTATGATATTAAAGCTAGTTGGTGTAGTAAGTAATTGTAACGACCCAACTTCCGCACTCCAGAAAGTCGCATCGCTAAGAAGAAAGAAAGGGATAGAAGAAGAAAAAGAAAGAGAAAGAAGAACACAAACAACATCAGAGAACTCACAGCGGAACGAATAAAATATAATATATCTCATAAAATATTACATAGTATCATATACATCAGAGTAATACAGCTAATACAACACAAACTAGACAGTTATAAACATCCGTCTAGCAATTACAATTCAAGTACATCAGAGAAAACAGACTCAACTCAAACACAGCAGAACCACTAAATATATCTATACGCTGAAGTCTCCTGCTCCATTATCTCCTCCAGAATTCGTCAAAGCAATCCTGAAACACTTGACTACTCATACGTAATATGAGTACCCAAGAGTTTAATAAAACAGAAAATAAACACTCAGGTCAGACAGGATTCTGGTGTGCGTAAACAGGGATAAAAGTTGCTTAACTTCAGAAAATCCTTTGAAAACAAAAGGTATCACGTAAGACTTCCCACACATAAACATGGAAAAGCTTTTACCTTACGCAAACCAAAACATTTGATAGGAAATCCAGTGATATTATAATAGTGTCTAGGGTTTTCAAAATAAAATACAGAAATAGCTAAAATGCTTACATCTCACGTTCCAACATAGTTGGGCACAATCAAAACCATACAGGCACTTATTGGATTATGGATTCCATCAATGGCAGGGCTACTGGGGTACCGACCGTCACAGTACCTGGCCTAGATCAACGTACCAAGGAGTACTCCCACTCCCCTGCAACACAAGGCCGGACCCATTCCTTACTGAATAGTTCCGAACAAGACAACCCCGCAGTTGGCGCGCGATTCCAACTGCCCACACAGCCGAATAAAAAGGGACCTCTAGACAGTGGAAAATCTTGCTCTCAAGTGGGTGCTACCCACGAAGCATTGCTGCACCTCCCCTGTTTTAGCCATTCCTGGTTGATGAGGCTTGAGGTTACGATTACCTTTATAGGACATATCAAATCATAGAATGCTCATCGTCCACCTGACGATGTTCTGAAAGCATTCAATCCATACAAGTTCGTTCCGGGTTTGAATGAAACCAAAGGCATTATCTCGTTACACTCGTATTGGAATCACCCTCAGAGTTAACGACGATAACCATTGCACTCTAAATCACCATCTCGAACCTATAAGTACTATTCCGTCAAACTCATTACGGAATCACCCACAGAGTTATACTGACATATAGCCCTTACACCTCGAGTCTTCACTTGCTCCACTTGGATTAACGACCTAACGTTTAGTTGGAATCGATGTGGTTTTCGGATACCCAAATATGGAAACCCGATCCCGGTCTCACCGAAACCAAACGCCATCTTAATGTCCAAGTTGTACTTAAGGGTTTTAAACAATTAACTTATTTCATTATTATCTAATTCACACAGATAGATAAACTACATATCACAATAGATAATCACATTCATAACATAAAAAGATAATCTGTATCATCCATAAACAAATAATCATCTCAACCAAATAATCCATCACAAACCATCATACCTAGCCCAAGCATTCATATCATACAGATACGGCTCATCTCATTACTGAGATCACAACATTCAATCAATAACATCCATAAGCAATGATTTAATTAACCATCAATTATAATTAATTTAAAATGAAT
Organism: Allium cepa; assembly: GCA_030765085.1. Classification (NCBI taxonomy): domain Eukaryota; kingdom Viridiplantae; phylum Streptophyta; class Magnoliopsida; order Asparagales; family Amaryllidaceae; genus Allium; species Allium cepa. The sequence continues at coordinate 584,653,312 of CM060940.1, forward strand.
TAAATTAATTACAACCATCTCTAATTAATTTAAATTAAATTAAATTAATTACTCATTTAAATCCTGCTTAATATCCATTAATTAATTAACCCAGTTAATTAATTAATCACTAAGTATTTATCTTGATTAAACAACTTTGATTAATCATTCACTAATTACAATGAGTAATTAGTATTTAATTAATTTCATAAATTAATTAACCTTAATCATAAGTAATTAAAATTTAATTACCCATTTATTAATTAATTATAATTAATTATACTTATTCTTAATTAATTACAATTAATTAATCACTTATCTTAATTTAACTTAATCAAACAATCCTTAATTACATCATTAATTAAAATAATTAATGATCTTTAATATTTAAATGAATTTAAATTTATTTACATTTAGAAATTAATCTAATTATTAATCACCTAGATTAATATTAAATTAAGTAATTAACTATCTTTAATTACTCATTAACAAATTATTTATCCAATAATTAATCATTAATTAATTCCTTAATTAATTACAAAAGTAATTATCCAAATTACTAATTACATTCCAGTAATTATCATTATTACTTCTCTAAGTAATCCTGCTCCATTAATTACATTAAGTAATTACACTTAAATCATCAAATGATTTATTTAAATTAATTAAACTAAATTAATTAACTTAATTAAATCAAAATATTAAAATTAATTACAACAAGTAATTAAATCCTTAGTTATTTTAACAATTAATTATATCCAATTAATTAATCTAGTTAATTACCAAAATTACATTAATTAATTACTAAATTATCCTTAGATAATTATCACTAATTATTAATTAACAATATTTCAATAATTACATACTTAAGAAAATTTGAATTAGATTAATTATTAATAAATCATTTCTAATTAATATTAACCTAAACCTGTTTGCGCCAAAATTGGTCACAAACACCCAATACCGTGAAAGCACCAGTGTATGAATATAAATTAGTGATATTCAAACACAAACAACAAATCTCAACAAATAATAGACAGCAATCCAAACGTAAAGAACAGAGACACAAGTTTTATAGTGGTTCGGCTATCTCCGGCCTACGTCCACTCCAATTTTTTTTTTTTTATTGATTATCCTTGAAGATTACAAGTGATTACCACAGTTGTAGTGACCAAATCTGAAGAAAATTGCAGTAATGATGTTATAGTATAATTTTAGCAGCGTCTGGGCTTGCCTTTCCTCTCCAAATTTTCCGACCCCTTTTCTGAATGACCAGGGGTTCTATTTATAGGCGTGGAAGGCTGAAATCCCGCCTAAAACCTGGGGAGACTGCTTGGCACGTGAGGGGGGGCCCACAGGCCCGTGTTCTCGGAATCCGTGCCCAGTTTGGGATCGATTCGAAGTGACGTTCGAATCGATCAATAATCCATCAATTGAGCTGAAATTTGGTGTGAACATTCTTCAACATGTATGTAAGCTCCTGTAAAAATTTCATTGCATTTGGATCAACGGTTTGGAAGATATGATCGATCCAAGTTCAAGAATCCGTGCGTCCTGAATGGTTCGAACCCATGCTTCGAAACCATCTACTTCGAAACCATCCTCTTCGAATCCATAGGGCCGACTCCTTCGAATCCATACCCTTCGAACCCATGCTGTTCGAATCCATGCTTTCTGAAGCCGCCTCCTTCGAGTCCATATCCTACGAGTCCATCCTCTTCGAATCCATCCCCTTCGAATCCATGTCCCTTGCTTCGTATCCATCATCTTCGAATCCATGTCCTCTTCGAATCCATCCCCTTCTTCGAATCCATGTCCACTTCGAATCCATCTCCTTCTTCGAATCCATGTCTACTTCGACTCCATCTCCTTCTTCGAATCCATGTCTACTTCGACTCCATCTCCTTCTTCGAATCCATGTCTACTTCGACTCCATCTCCTTCTTCGAATCCATGTCGACTTCGATTCCATCTCCTTCTTCGAATCCATGCCCACTTCGACTCCATCTCCTTCTTCGAATCCATGTCTACTTCGATTTCATCTCCTTCTTCGAATCCATGCCCACTTCGACTCCATCTCCTTCTTCGAATCCATGTCTACTTCGACTCCATCTCCTTCTTCGAATCCATGTCTACTTCGACTCCATCTCCTTCTTCGAATCCATGTCTACTTCGATTCCATCTCCTTCTTCGAATCCATGCCCACTTCGAATCCATCTCCATTGCATTGAAGCTACTCCTTTCGAACCCATCATGTTCCCATCGATTCGAAGCGTCATCGATGCGAACCTCCTGGGTTCGAACCTGATGGGTTCGAACCTGATGGGTTCGAACCTGATGGGTTCGAACTACATACTATTCCTACTTTGAATCCATCATATTTCCTTCATACGAACTCCGGTTAACCTGAAATTCGAAACATAGCCTTTCATAGTCCTTATCATCATTTCCAATCAATTTCGTCCCGATCGGAGTTCAACAAAATTTTGACGATATCCATTGTAGCCTTATCTCCAGTCCTGATATCCATAATTCCTTGCCAATTTGTTGATATTCCAGTTTTGACCAAAAAATGGGATAACATTTTGCCCCCCAAAACATGCCTTGTGATAACAAGGCGTGTTTTGAATAATTACGAATCCAATATCCGAAGTCCACAGCCATATTGCCAGAGTATATCGTCCTTGACTGCTTCGAGTCGATGTCCAATTCCATATCCAATAGCCAAAGCCTTAGCCAATTCCGTATCCATTCGAACTCGACAACCAAGTTCCAATCCATCCTTATCCAATAGCCAATAACCGGAGCCAGGACCTCTCCGGGTCGATATCCAAATCCATAACCTCTCTGGGTTCCTGTCAAGCGTGATCCACATCCGACGACCGTGGTCCAGTGTCCCTGGACGTTGAGTTAACCTCTCCGGGTTCTTGCCAAGCGCAATCCATACTTGACGACCTTGGTCCAGTGTCCCTGGACGTTGTAAAATGCCATGGCTTAAGTCCTAAGCCGAATCCTGATCTCTCCGGACCCTTGCCGAGCATAGTCCATACTCGACGACCTGAAAATAATAAATGATAATAGAGGGCCTAAGTCCTAGGCCGAATCCTGGTCACTCCGGACCCTTGCCAAGCATTGTCCATACTTGACGACCTGAATGAGTCAATCTACCTTGTTTGGGTAAAGTGACTCATCCCTTGCCAGGCATAATCCATACCCGACGACCATTTACCAAAAACCAGATAAAAGTCCAACCAAAATTTATTCCAAAGTCCAAATCCGAAATTCAAATTCGGAATCCAAATCCAAAATCCAAATCCAAATCCAAAATTCAAATCCAAACCAGAAAACCAGAAATCCAAACCAGCATCCAAAACCAAAAACAATCATCCAAAGGAAAATCCAAATAAAAAAGCAAGAAAAACCAGGAGCTCAATCCAAGCTCCATAACCAAATCCAAAAAAGAAAAGCAATGTCCAATCTAAAAAGTAAGAAATAAATTTCACAAACCATAGCATCCCGGTTTAACATCATTCAGAGCATGCCTAGGGGCTATCTCCGTCCCCGTACATGTGTAAATGACTTTACCGTTTGCTAGTAGCTTGCTACTTATTCCATATTATCCCGGTCAATGGATGATCAATCGACGATCATCCCTGGGCCTCCCATCATCACGGCGTGAAGTGGTCGGTGGTTGCTCCTGCTCCACCGTTGCATCCCGAGTTCCAACGTATTGCTGTAACTGTCCATTCCTTACATGCTCCTCGATTATGTCCTTTAGGTGCCTGCAGCTGTTGGTATCGTGTCCATCCAGATCATGGAAGAGACAGTGCCTTCCTGATGTCCTTTCCCGCTCTGTTGGTTCCCTCCTAGCCGGCCTTCGGTAGGGAAGGCGATTCCGAGTTTCCAGGTATATCCGCTCCAGCGTCTCGTTCAATCCTGTGTATGTGGAAAACTTTGGATCCTTCCATCGCTTCCTAGCGTTTCCAGAGTCGTCGTCTAACTTCCTTTTCCCTTTATCCTTATCCAAACCATTTTTGGATACCGCTCCAACCTCGATTGCATTAGCCTTCTTCACCTTTAAATCCGTACTTGCATCTTCTTGCCGAAGGAACCTTTCTGCCTCATGAAAGAATTCGTCGAGATTTTGCGGGGGATCTCGTATCAGAGATACCTTGAAATCCGAATTCTCCTTGACTCCTGATACTGCTGCCATTAAAACCATTGATGGATCAGGCCGATCCACCGAAGCGACTGCCGCACTGAATCGAGTTAGAAAAGCTCTAAGCGATTCGTCCATCCTTTGCTTCACCGATGTTAAAGTCATTACGTTCTTCGGCCTCTTGACGTGAACCCGGAACTGTCCCAGAAACTTTTCCACTAATTCCTTCCAAGTCCTGATAGATCCTTCTTCCAGCTGCCTAAACCACATTGCAGCTAAGTCCTTCAAATACAAAGGGAAACATCGGGCCATCACTTCCTCCGATGCCCCCAGCACTTCCATGTGTCTGGTGTACCTCATTAAGTGATCTGTTGGATCCGTCTTACCATCATATACCTCCACGCTAGGTAGCTTGAACTTAGGTGGATTCTGAGCCATCCTTATCTCCCGAGCGAATGGACTTCTATTCACCCCTTCCAAATCTCCGTTTGTCAAACCACCTCGCATAGTCTTCCTGATCATTTCTACTAATCCTATATTGTCTGGTAAGGGTTGCCCCCCATGCCCCCGAGGGAACTCTGGTACATATTCCTCGTGTGGCTCACTAGCAGCAACGTTAGCTCTAGCTTGTTGAATTCCTTCCAAAGGTTCTCCTGCATTGAATCCTATGGGCCTGCCCCCAAGCCCTTGTTGATTGCCTTCTGGCTCCGTATCCTGTCCTTCATTGGGTTCCACAACCCTAGCTCCTTGTCCTGCATCCGCAGCTGCTGTAGCTGTTCCTAAGTTCTGCATCCCTGCAGCTCTCATTTGTTCCAAGAAAGTTTGCATCATTTCCTGTTGACTTTTCAACAATCTCTCCTGCAAAGAATTGGCCATAGCTTCCATTTCATCCCGAGTTATGTAGACCGAAGCCTATCCTTCCTCACCTCCGGAGGATGCTTGTTGACTTCCTCCTTGTTGGCTTCTCTCAGCCCTTAGCCTTCTGCTATTCTGCCTTGTCATTGTCTTCCAAATCCAAATTCCTCAAACTCTTCAAATCCGATGCAGCGGGTGCTAGTTGTTCTCAGTGAAAGCACCAAAATGTTTGCGCCAAAATTGGTCACAAACACCCAATACCGTGAAAGCACCAGTGTATGAATATAAATTAGTGATATTCAAACACAAACAACAAATCTCAACAAATAATAGACAGCAATCCAAACGTAAAGAACAGAGACACAAGTTTTATAGTGGTTCGGCTATCTCCGGCCTACGTCCACTCCAATTTTTTTTTTATTGATTATCCTTGAAGATTACAAGTGATTACCACAGTTGTAGTGACCAAATCTGAAGAAAATTGCAGTAATGATGCTATAGTATAATTTTAGCAGCGTCTGGGCTTGCCTTTCCTCTCCAAATTTTCCGACCCCTTTTCTGAATGACCAGGGGTTCTATTTATAGGCGTGGAAGGCTGAAATCCCACCTAAAACCTGGGGAGACTGCTTGGCACGTGAGGGGGGGCCCACAGGCCCGTGTTCTCGGAATCCATGCCCAGTTTGGGATCGATTCGAAGTGACGTTCGAATCGATCAATAATCCATCAATTGAGCTGAAATTTGGTGTGAACATTCTTCAACATGTATGTAAGCTCCTGTAAAAATTTCATTGCATTTGGATCAACGGTTTGGAAGATATGATCGATCCAAGTTCAAGAATCCGTGCGTCCTGAATGGTTCGAACCCATGCTTCGAAACCATCTACTTCGAAACCATCCTCTTCGAATCCATAGGGCCGACTCCTTCGAATCCATACCCTTCGAACCCATGCTGTTCGAATCCATGCTTTCTGAAGCCGCCTCCTTCGAGTCCATATCCTACGAGTCCATCCTCTTCGAATCCATCCCCTTCGAATCCATGTCCCTTGCTTCGTATCCATCATCTTCGAATCCATGTCCTCTTCGAATCCATCCCCTTCTTCGAATCCATGTCCACTTCGAATCCATCTCCTTCTTCGAATCCATGTCTACTTCGACTCCATCTCCTTCTTCGAATCCATGTCTACTTCGACTCCATCTCCTTCTTCGAATCCATGTCTACTTCGACTCCATCTCCTTCTTCGAATCCATGTCGACTTCGATTCCATCTCCTTCTTCGAATCCATGCCCACTTCGACTCCATCTCCTTCTTCGAATCCATGTCTACTTCGATTTCATCTCCTTCTTCGAATCCATGCCCACTTCGACTCCATCTCCTTCTTCGAATCCATGTCTACTTCGACTCCATCTCCTTCTTCGAATCCATGTCTACTTCGACTCCATCTCCTTCTTCGAATCCATGTCTACTTCGATTCCATCTCCTTCTTCGAATCCATGCCCACTTCGAATCCATCTCCATTGCATTGAAGCTACTCCTTTCGAACCCATCATGTTCCCATCGATTCGAAGCGTCATCGATGCGAACCTCCTGGGTTCGAACCTGATGGGTTCGAACCTGATGGGTTCGAACCTGATGGGTTCGAACTACATACTATTCCTACTTTGAATCCATCATATTTCCTTCATACGAACTCCGGTTAACCTGAAATTCGAAACATAGCCTTTCATAGTCCTTATCATCATTTCCAATCAATTTCGTCCCGATCGGAGTTCAACAAAATTTTGACGATATCCATTGTAGCCTTATCTCCAGTCCTGATATCCATAATTCCTTGCCAATTTGTTGATATTCCAGTTTTGACCAAAAAATGGGATAACAAAACCATTATTTAAAATCCAATAATTAAGTAAATCCTTAATTATCTTGATTATTTTTCAAAATAATTTATTTTACTTATCAATGACTCATTTAAGTTCCAAATGCATTAAAACAATACGTTTCTAAATTAAATTCAAAATTCCAATTCATTTAAAAATTAAAGATTCAAATGTTTAATCATTTAAACATTTATCCAAATTTTAAATAAGTAAAATTCTTAAAATAAAATGAATGTTTAAAGAACATTCATTACTTAAATATAAAGAAAGATTTAAAATAAATTTACTTGATTAAAATAAATTAAGCTTTGAAAAATAAATTTATTATTTCAACTTTCAAACTTAAAATTAACACTTTATATCTTAATTTCAATATTAAATAAATAAATTCTTTCAAGTTTTAAAACTTACTTGAAATCAAATTCCTTTAAATATTTAAATAAGTAAATATTACAAACTGTTTTGAAATCAAACTGGTTTTCAAAGTAAATTTGAAAACTATTTTTAACTTGATTTCAAAACAAATTTAAATCTTGCTTAAACATTTAAATTTGTTCATAGTTTAAAATCTTACAAAAACTGTTTTGAATTGAAAATCAGGTTTTAAAGATAACCCTGAAACTGTTTTTAACTTGATTCAATACTCAGTTTAAATCTTGTTTAAATTTAAGATTTTCATTTTTAAAAACTTTGAATTTCAAACTTTATTTGAATTCAGATCCAACTTCCACTTGAATCAAGTTGCAACTTAAAAATATGAATTTCATTCAAGAATCTAAAAACTACAAAACTCTCTGGTTTAAAAACCTGAAACTGTTTTAATTTTGATTTAAAACAGAATTTAAATCTTGTTTAAATTTAAGATTCCCATTTTAAAACTTTTAATTTCAAACTGCATTTGAATTCTGTTTAATCTTACATTTGAATCAATTTGCAATCTTTAAAATACGAGTTTCATTCAAAATTTTAAAAACTGTAAAATTACAGATTTTAAAACGTGCAACCAAATACCCGAGTAACCCCATCCTATACTTCGAGTTCAAAGGCTGCCTGCTCCGAGTCAAAAACAAGAATACCTAAGTAATGCCTCGAGTCAAAAACCTGCACCCCCAGAAGTTCACCAGACCTTGAGAAACCACTGCAAACCTGTCAACAGCCAATTTGCTCGCTTCCGACCATCTTCATCGACGCGACCCTGGCCATAGCTACCTCTACACACCTTCTACAACTCCTCAAATCCCTACTCCACTCGATGCAACATAGAGCATGTGCAAATGCTATGAACTGCACACTTAAACCAAGGTTTTGAAACCTAGGAAAAAAACTCAATTCCCAACTCCTCTCTTTCTCTGATCATCTAACCCCAAATTTACTCCATTCATACATCCATACTTCACTAACATGAAGCATTCTAACACCCTAAATCCACTAGCTTAACAGATTATTTTCAAATTTTCCTATTTCTGTTTTAGAATAGAACTGCCTTTCCCTTAACAGTTTATTTAAAAACTATAATATTAGTTTTTTTTTAAAATTCCTAATTTCTAACATGTATTCTATTTTATACACTTGTTCTAATAATTTATGATGTTTGATATTTGTTTATTTCTAATGATGACTGATTTTAGTTTACAGAGGCTACAGATTAATTAAACTAACATAAAATTTATAAATCTAAATTATACCAAACAAACATATCTTATTTACACAAAAACTACTAACTGGAATCAATTCAAGTGATAAAGAATTTCTGTAAAAGAAAATCTGAATTCACAAAGGTATGTAGCTACAGGCAACATATAAACACATTCAAATATGTTTACACAGAACAGTTGTCAACATAAAATCATCACATCATATTCTTTCTACTGATTCATATGCACAGATATCATAGGTTTTTACATGATTATGTTACTCATTTCATTTTTCTCTTAAAACAGAAAACAGAGTAATTTTATCTATAACAGATTTTTAGTATAACTTAATTATAATTTGTAACTTAAATCTATACAAACAAACATTTTTTGTTTACATATCAATCCAAACAGAGAATTAAATTCAGAGGTAAAGGTTTTTTTTATATTTAAAATCTTAGTTTTAGAAACAAACAGGTATGCAGATTCCTGGCCATAGCATCATATATATACATAGTTATATATGTATACACAGAACATTCATCACAATTCAATCATACAAGCTTGCTTATTACTATCAATACACATGCAACAGATTATTAAGCTTTTCCATTTGTGACGTTATTTTCCTCAAACAAAATGAATCACTGCAGTTTCATCCATAGCAGTTTATATATATATATATATATATATATATATATATATATATATATATATATATATAATGACAGTTTTTCTTTGAACTTGAGTTCTAATACTTGCATGTGCATTTATTTTAAAAGAAAACTGTTTTTAAAATTAAAAGTTTACTCACATTTAAATTGAAGATGCAGAAAGTAATTCCAGAGATGCAGATTCATTTTCCAGGAATGCATATTGAAATGCATGTTGATCCTGGCTTCATTTGCTTACTGGAATTGCTTGTTGCTTTCTGTTGATGATGATGCATGCAGACCTTCCAAATTTTGAATTGAAGTTTGCTTTGCTTGTATTTTGATTGCTGAGTTTCTTGATGTTGAATTATTGTATGCTGACTTGGTTTTAAATGTTGCAGATTTGGGGTTGATTGCAGATTCTAAAACATGCATTTGTTTTGGGGTTTTTGATTTACTGAAATATGATTTTCCAGATTTCTCAATTTGAAGAGAAAGTGTTTTTAACAAAATGCTTTAGCTATGTTCTCTTATCAATAATATAAACAATGAGATTTAAAACAAATGCCACTTGTACTTATTATGTTAAATGTTTTACAAGTGTCTCTTATGTTTTAAAAAGCTAACACATATGCAATTCAATTATTAAAATCAATTTCTAACTTATAAATGTATTTGAATTATCTTAAAACATATCTAATTTATTTTGAGCAAGTTACAAATGTTTATTAACACTAGCCTTTAAATAAATACACATATACTATGAACTTCTTTATAAAACTATACATTTTAAATGTTTGTTTAATTATTTTTCAAAATAATATTCTTTATAAAACAAAATTTCAAAAGAAAAGATTTTTAAAAGAAGAAAGATGTTGAGTTTATCTTATTCAAGAATTTTTTTTAAAATAAACAAAATAAAATAAACTTTTATTATAAAACAACATTTAAACTATATTTATTTTTATAAACAAAATAAATGCTCACTTACATCTATGGAAATTATAAGAAAGATTTTTAAAACAAACTTTTGAAAAATTTACAATTTAAATCAAATTAAATTAATTTACAATTTATAAAATTATATATAAATTAGAAAATATCCTTTATTTAATATAAATTAAAATTAAAACCAAATCCTCTATTTATAATGTATAAATATTTATTCATTATAAATAAAATATTTTTAAATCAGTTAGAAAGATAAATTTATTACTTAAATATTTTTAACCTTTAAAAACAATATCATTTAACAAACTAAATAATTATAAATTTTCAAAAGAGAATTTCAGTTTAAATTAATTTATTAAATCAATATTTCACATTTTAAAATAATTATTAAAGAAATTATTAAATAATTATTGCCTAAATTTCCGGGACATCACAGTAATACTCCATTAATCTGGTGTTCAAGGAATTAGCCATTGAACATCAAAATTCTTTCTTTACTTAGCATACCGGAATTTGGTCAGGCAAGTCAAAACCTAAAGATAATATTATGCTATGGAAAATTATTAATAATGCTAATCATATCCAAGACAATTTAAAGCTCAGAGGGATCATATTATATTATAATTATGTTCTTTATAGTTTTACCCCTGAGAATAGTAGTCATCTATTTTTTACATGCCCGCATTCTTTGAAGATATGGAGAGCTATTTTGTTGAACATTAAGTTACATCATCTTTTTTTCGTTTCTTCTATTGAATGGTTTTACCTTTTAAAGGCAACCGGATGGAAAAGTAGGAAGGGCGAAATCCTGGTTTGTATGTTAAAGAAATTTACCGCAGCTCTATGGATAGAGAGGAATAATCACATTTTTAATATTGAGAGACTCTCGGAGGAGAAACTTATTGTTGATATTCTTAAATTGTTAGGTTCTGGTGATGTATTTCATTTTATCGGGTTTCTGTTTGTTTGTTGTAAATTTGATTCAGTAGGGTTTTTCACTTCTTAGGTTCCTTGCTTTAAGTTTTATTTTGTTAGCTAATCAGTTGTAATCTCTTCATAAGAAGAATGTTTCTATGATTTCTTTCTTTCTTCAATCTAATTCCTGGTAGGGGCTAACTAACCCCATTGTCATTACTAAAAAGCTACAAAGCAAATAACATAAAGATTTACAGTGATTTGACCAGAATGGGTCTACATTCATCGTCCCTTTGTATTATCCTTCTTATGCGTATTTGTTACAATGCTCGAATACAGAATGTAATGATCTATAGCTCACTATAAAGTAAGATATATCTCTAGAAATTCCTGTTCAGCTATGTTTGTTCGGTAGTTTTTTGGCCTTTTTGGAATGTCCCCCATTGATGTTTTAAGCTGGAATATCTATAGAAAGGGAGATATAGGGAGGCTAGGCCAACAAAATTGGCAATGTCCATATTTACACAAATTGTCTGGTTCTTTCCATGTGTAAATGATTCCATCTAGAATTTCCTTATGTAGAGTATTTGGTCTAGAGTTCTTGTATATAGCTTGCTTAGCATATCTCAGTTTGGCAATTTGGTTTAGCACTATGGTCAGTGATCGACGTAGCTTAGTTAGGTAAGGTAGAAGCTAAACAAGAAGTTTAGCTTGGCACTTATGGTGTTGTGTTTGGTTTTTTATGTAGAGCTCGGTTTTTCTAGTGGTGCTTCATGATTCGGTAGTGCCTTGGTTTCGTAGTTGGCTACCATATAAGAATTTCTATTCAGTCGTAAACTACTGAACATGATGCTTAGTTTGGTTGTCTACTGAACCAAAAGCTTAGCATTAGAAAAATTCATTTCTTCCTTCTAGTCTTTCTCATGTTATTTCTTAGTCCTCTTGTGAAGACCCATCTCCTTGAATCTTGAAAATTAACACTAATACATTCACGGTATTCATGTGCTGCAAATCCAAGTGCCAGGGAGGTATATTTTTAGGGGTAAAGTAAAGTAAAAGGTAGAAACAAAAATTCTCACATTACATTAAAATAGATAGATAGTACATAAAACCACCCTCATTAGGGTACATTAGAGTTTTTGTATGAACTTACCTAGCCAGGAACAGTTATAACTGCCTGCTCCCACAGATGCTGATATTAACTATTTAGACACATAAAAAAAAACAAAAACAAATGGATGGATGGCCATCCACATCGGGTGCTCCAGCTCCATGCTCCAAAAACCTCTTCCAGCATGCTCTTCCAAAATACTCCAAACAGGATCCTGATTACTTGGCTGTCCGAAAAAATAAGGCACCTAGAGTTTAAAGAGAAAATAAAATAAACTCCGGTTAGTCATAGGACTGGTGTGAGAACTCAAATACGATGTTTGGAAACAAACAGGTATCTTATAAAACCACACCACACGTAAACACGGAACATGTTTTTACCTTATGATAACCAAAACATTCTTATGTAAAGGTACTTGATATTATTTTTAATGACATATCTTTGAAAACGTTTGCAAGTTAACCTATCAATCTTAGCCGAAATTGTTACATTATTAAATTCCAGTATACTAACTACAAATGCAGGTTCTACAAACAAAATGGCAGGCGCTTATTGCAGAATGGATTTCCATACAAATGACCAAGTAAAGGGACTACCTTCCAACTCTACATTTCTATGGGAATGTACCGAGGTCAATAGAACATCTGCACCTCTGCCAACACAAGACCGACCCACCTTTCTTACTACATAGTACCGAATATGTCATCACCCCGGTTACAGACCTATCCAAGACGTCTCTTAGCACACACCACAATAATTTAAACCCAAACGTCATAGCAGGTAGAAATATATCTAGAAGGGGATGATCATATCCTAATAGTTGAGAACCACATAGCCTTGCTGCATCTACCCTGTCTCGGCCATTTCTGGGTGTGAGGCTTGAGGCAGCAATTACCTTTCTCCTAGCATACCATCTTTCTTTGAATGCACATTGTCATTCCATGGTCACACAACTAATTTCTATAAACATATAATTCCTGAGCTCATACGTCTCAGTAAAGGGTGTTAAGCTAAGAGAAGTTGCCTTCTCCACCACCAGACAGATGATACGTTCATAGAGATCACTTATGTAACTAGAAATGCAACATCAGACATTCGTCCATACAAAGTTGTCCAGGTACAGGGAAAACCGAAGGAACTCTCCTACCACATCCTGTTGGGAATTCACCATAGGATTAGTAGCGACTTGTCCTTGCATTGGATATTCCATAATGAAGAGATTACTGCTACTATATGTATATTGGGAGTTTATCCCCAAATGATCAACATGCGGCCCTTCATTATGAAATCCCAAATAATCATATACATGTCTTCTGTAAAGGCCCGCAAATCCGTACCCCTTTGAACTGACCAAATTCCACCACAGTTCTGTCCAAAGAGGCACAAATGTACGAGTCTTCGGGTAAAAGAAGAAAGAGGTAGAAGGAGAAGAACAAAAGCAACATCAGAATCTCACATCGCAGCGGAATAAAATATAATATAGAGAATACAGTTTTAAATACAAGAAATCTGTTCTGTATACATATACATACATACCATCATCAGAGTAAATCAATCAATCATACATGTCCATACACAGCGGAGATAATAGACAAATACGGAAATACGCTCTGTCACCAGCTCGTCTCCTGAGCTCCAGCATATAACCTGAATCCTGTTTAACTCGGTCTGACCCGAGCATCATATAAAACAACACCCGAGTCAGTCTGGAATACCAGCGTGAGAAAATCACACTCAATTGGATTATTAAAGTTTTGAAAATCCTTTGAAAACAAAAGCATCTCGTAAGACCACGCCATAAATAAACATGTCGGGTTTTTACCTCACGATAGCTAAAACAATTTTTATAGAAATCCTCTGATATTATAATAGGGTCTATATACAAATACTTATAAAATAGCCGAAATTGTTACATCTACTAAATTCCAGCTACTAGCCACAAAGTGGGTAATACAAACAAAACTCGTACAAGGCTCGTAGGGAGAATGGATTTCCATCAATGGCTGGGCTACTGGGGTACCGCCCGTCATAGTACCTGGCCTAGATCAGAGTACCGAGGAGTACGCCCGCTCCCCTGCAACACAAGGCCGGAACCATTCCTTACTGAACAGTCCCGAACAAGATAACCCCGTGGTTGGCGCGACCAACCACCCACTAAGCCGAATATAAAGGGACATCTAGACAGGGGAAAATCTTGTCCTGCTTGGGCATGACCCACCTAACCTTGCTGCACCTCCCCTGTTTTAGCCATTCTCGGTTGATGAGGCTTGAGGTTAAGCGTTACCTTTCAAGAACGCACCACTTAGAATGCTCATCGTCCACCTGACGATGTTCTGAAAGCATTCAATCCATACAAGTTGCCCTGGGTTTGGACAAACCGAATCACCGTCTTCAACTTTTCATGGTCTTCATTCGTAATCGTTCAAACCGGATCGAAGTGGTTTTCGGATAATTAAATCCGATCCCGGACTCTTCGAAACGATCAGCGTATTGTCCAATATTGATATTCGGTTATTTAACTATCAAATAATCATACACAAGCAACCATCAAATAATTTCCACAAATTATTTATCTCAAATATCTACTTAAGATATTATTCCCTTTTTAACCCATTTGAATCAACTTTCACAGTTCTTTTATTTCCATGAAATCACTTAACTCAATCTGTTTTAACCCTTGAAAATATTTCTTATTTTCTCACTCCTTTCTCAAAATAAATTTATACTTTGTTTATAAATTTTCAAACTCAATTCCTTCACTTAATAAGATTTCTCCTAAATCTTATCTCATCTAATAACTCACTTATCCACACAAGAGGATTATTAATTGGATTTTTAAAAACATTTGAAAACATTTAGATTTATAAAATAAGAAGTATAGTTTTATACAACTTACGGTTTAAAAGAAATATTTAACATAAAAATTAGAGTTCATATCTCGTTAATGCTAAATTGTAAAACTGGTTTTAGAAAATTAAAGTTTATTATAAATATTTACCTATCCTTTAAAAATAACTAATTCGAAACATTTTAAATTCAAGTAATAGTTTACAAGAAATTTAAATAGTGTAGTAATTTAAAATATTCCTTTAAAAAATAAGTTTATAATTTTAGAAAATCCAATATCCATCTATAATGCCTCTTGTCCAAATTCATACTTCTTACTTCCGGAAATATTCAACTATTTCCCTCCAAACCAATTTTCATAACTCGTATCAAGTCCTTACCGTGACTTATCTCATTACATATTCGCTAATACTTTCTATCTCATTTATAAACTCCGTTTATAAATTTATAACTCCCTGAGTTTTCCCTTTTATTTATTTATGAAAACAATTTATTCAAAAATCCTATTTTTATAATTTTATTTTTCAATTCAATTCCATATTGTTCCTTAATAAAATTCCATTTCATTTCTTAATAAAATTCCCTTATTTTATTTCTTAATATAGTTCTGTTATTTTATTTTTATTAATATAGTTTTGCTTTACTTCAAATCCATTCTTCGATTATAATATTTTCTTCAAGTCTTTGTACATAATTTAATTTTTTCCCAAACTCAACTTTAACTAATTTAAGTTTAACTAAAGTAATAAATATTCTTTTAATTTTACTTTAGTCTCAATAGAAGTAAATTCAAATCCTAAAGATATATTCTTTTAATTTAAAATTTCATTTAACTTCCTTCAATCAAATTATTTATAGCATTTAAAAAATTTAGTAAATTCCAATTTCCATATAAATTTAATTCGCATGCAAATCCATATCAATATCATACATCCTGTCATATGGCAACAATATATATAATAAATATCTTTGAGGAATCCTGTTGGATCCCTCCAACCTGTTTTCCCTGCATCCACAGATGTTAGCACAGAATAAAATATCAATTCCACTTTCAAATGGATATTGCAGTATATGGGTTATGATATTAACCGGTGAATAAATTTTTATCAAACAACCAAACACATCCAATAATTTAAATTTAACATTTAAATTTTATCTAGGGCATCCAAATAAGTGAGAAAATCTCACCTTTGCTTTTAAGTTGCAATCCTTTCCAACCTTGACCCGATTCCTCGATTTTTGACCTTATATAAACAATTATATGATTTTATTAATATTTGAACAGATCGAACAATTTATTTCCGTTTAAATAAATTTATTCTTTAACTCAAATAATTTAATTTTAACTAATGACTTATTTTAACAAAAATTAAAAAAAAAATTTAAAAAAATCTTTTAGTGCTAAAGTGACTAAGTAATTTAATTGAACGAACTTAATTACCTGAATAAATTATTCCCAATAATTAAAATGGATATAAGTGTTTATACTTTATTTCTCACTTAGGAATTACATATGTATATATTTATAAAAGTAATCCATATAGATTTAAAAATCAAATCCTTATATTTACATACATTTCTGTTTAAACCTCATATACATATATATATTTATCAAATTCTAATGAAAAATAAGATTTACTTTTAACATGAATTATCCTATACTTTATTGTAAATTAATAATTCATTTACCCGCATATATATAAGTATGTATATATCAATTTGAAGCCAGACTTACTGTAAACCTTTACCTGTAAAATCTTTTGTTTTAATTTTTTTTTTAATAAAGCAATCTAAATTAAAAGCACAGAACAAAGACACCTACCTAACAAGCCGAACCTTCCTCTGCTCGAGACCACCACAACTTCCTGGCCTCCGACCATGAATCTACTCGTCGCCCTCCCCTAACATGCGCACATCCCCCTCCAGGTCAGATTGCCTTCGAGTACAAGCCTTTAGTCCCCGAGCGACCTTCGAAATCAAGTATGGCATCCCCCAATTTCCCATTCGACTTCCCAACGTCACCTGGATTGTACGCGAAGCCGGCACCATCGCCCACTACGCGCTTGAGACGCGACCGCCCTCTCTCAACTGTCGAACCCAATCACGCTGCCCCACGAATCTCACCATCGCGAGCAGCTCGAACGCGATTCAATTCGAGTTAGGGTTTTCTAATTTTTTTTTATACTGTCAATCGGCTTAAGGAAGATAAAAGAAAACGAAGAAGGCTTCGTTAATTAGAATATGAGGAGGGGTTGATCGATTTTGATTCAGAGAAGAAGAAGGTTGCGTCTTTAATTAAAGAAGAGGTGGCGTGCTAGGGAAGCGGGAAAAAAACGGCTCTGATTGGATAAATATTTCGGCTGAAAGGAAAGCAATTTGATTGATGAAATGATGTGAGATATTTTAATTAAAACGATTAATTATTTTCGAAGCGTTTTTATTTCGTACGACCACACGATCACTCCAAAAATTACGAAATTTGAAATCCGACAATAATTCAATATTACGGATCCAACGGAACTGGTTTCGTTGAAATCCAAGACTATGCCTCGGATGGCTATATTTAAATGTCAATTTAAACGATGCAAATTTAAAATTAAACAAACGACAGTTAATTTTTATTTTAATACATCTATTACTTCCAGCATCATCAATATAAATTTTATAAGCCGTTAAAATATTTTCAACAAACTTATAATTCCAAATTCTTTATATTTTACCCAATATCTAAGTATCACTTTAATAATTAATTAATTCAATAGTTCGTTATATTTGAATTCTGAATTCTTTTTATTAAATAAAACAACTTTCCTTATTCAAAATCAAATTATAATTCAAATTAAAGATTTAAATTTATTTTAAATATCGCAAATTAACTGTTGAAAAAGACGGGTCGTTACATCTTCACTTCGAATACGCAAATTGGCTCGAAGTGGTCTTCGGATAGGCATTATCCAAATCCGACCCCGGTTCCTTCGAAATAATTATCGATAAAAAAGATGTTTTGAGAATAGAGAATCATTATTTAATTGATTTAATTCTTTTTATCAAAATATCTTTTGGAAATATATATTTTTAAAAACATTCTTTTTTTATACACGGAAGCATTAAACCTCTCTTATCGCATCTTTTGATTTCTTAAAACCTTTTCACACTTAACTCGTTTCTGACATTTCGACCATATCTATCCCTCGCTTAGGGAAGAGGGCAGGTAAGCCAGGGAATTGGTTGTTCTTGAACATGTCCTTAGTTTAAGCACCTCACATCTGGGTCTCATAAATAGAAAAATCTAGTCTACTCTTCGGCTTTTAGAGCCAAGATTAAACCACTTAATTTGTAATAGCTTTTCTTTAAATCGTTTATTTAGATTCTTTTAAATAAACAATAAAAATTCCAAAAAATCATTAAAACACTTAATTATTCCTTTGAAAAACTTATAATTTTTTTGGAAAAGAGTTGTTCAAGTTAAAGCTAAAATTTAAAAGTTATAGATAAGTGCTACGGAAAGCACATTTATTAGTTGTATTAATCGGAACGACTTTTTTATTATTCGAAAATTCATTTTTGTTACACAAATCACTTTTAAAACATTTATAAAATTTAATCCATACTTTTTTCAACAAATTTAAGACATCATGTCCAAAGAAATCCTGTTTTGGATTCTGAACTTCAAAACCACGATTTTTCCAAAACTTGTTTTACTCGTATTTCAAAATCTACTTATCAAAATCTTGTTTTTTTTTCTTCGTTGGAAAACTATGTAAATATTAGTTTGGGAAATTATTATCTCGAAGAACTTCGAGCTATATTTCATTTTTTACACTCTTTTGACCTTTATGGCGCGAAATCGCGAACTACTATTACACGACGTGCCTATTTTTGACTAATTTTTTCAATTTTCATTCAAACTTCACCATAACAGTTTGAAATGTTTTTAAAACGTTTCAAACTCATTTTGAGCCTTTTTTAGAGAGGTTTAACCTTCAATATATACCAATTTATTAATATAGAGGAAAGTGAATTCCTTTGTGCTTATCGACGTGTATTTTCATGACTTGCATATATTTTCAATATTCATATGAAAACATCTAAACTTGATGATCAAAGCATAATAAACAACCATTTGCAAACATCATATCATTATACAAAATATAATATAATAGTTTAGCAGTTCTCAGCCTGAGTTTTCAATGATTGATTAAAAATTCGCTATAGCTCTGTTGCTTGGTTCCCGAAGCTCACTATTCTTTGGATTTTAGCTCATAGATGCCTCGACCAAGACTCGAGATGGCTTAGGGGTGCACAGCCTAGGGTGGATCAAAGAAGTGCTCAGCCACATGATGAAGTGGGGGTGGAGATTCGAGGAATAAAGAGAAAAGGTAGGGTTTCAGGATTATTTTGAGGTGTATAACTATATATTATAATTTAAATTCTTTTTAAAATAAATTTTGACATTATTTCCCTTAGGATGGAAGCCATTAAAGTGGAAGACAAAGCTTAGAAATATGAAGAAGAAGAAGATGAATGAAAATGAAGAAAAAGGGTAGGGTATTTACAGTAAAAGAAGAGTGTAAAATTATCCATGCATACATCATCACCTTCATCACCATTTCAAGGCTTCTCCAACACACTTCCCCCCTTCCAAGGGACATCAAAAGCCTCCTTCTCATGTGCCCATCACTTCCTTCTTCTCATGTATGCATATGTTGACTTATATATGCTTAAGGAGTAAGAAATCTTAAAATATATTATATATTTTATATTATACTTTTTGTTATCCCATTTTTGGTCAAAACTGGAATATTAACAAATGGACGAGAAATAATGGATGTCAGGATTGGAGATCAGTTGGAATCAAGGCTACGATCGATATCATCAAAATTTGGTTGAGCTCCGATCGGGACGAAATTAATTGGAGGTGATGATAAGGATTAGGAAAGGCTATGTTTCAAATTTCAGGTTAATCGGAGTTCGTATGGAGAAGTTATGATCGATTCAAGGTAGGAAAGGCATGTTGTTCGAATCGATCAGGGGTAGCACTGACTTCGAATCGATACACTTCGTATCGATCGACCTGGGTTCGACACTGCTACTTCGTATCGATCGTATGCAAGGCATAGGGTTGGTTCGAATCGATACGCTTCGTATCGATCAGTTTGCTTTCGGCCTGGTGAACTTCGTATCGATCAGGTAAGAAGGATAAATGGATTTCGGCCCAATGGCAATGGACCCAAAGTGGATAGGTTCGAACCAATCAAGACAAAGCATGATGCTTTGAATCCATGAGGTCAAGGAGAGTTCGAATCGATTAGGTTAGGGTATGTTCGAATCGATCGGTGTAAACGAGATCGATTCGAAGCATGCTCCTGGGATCGATTCGAAGAAGATCGATGGAACACGAGAAGTATACATTGGGGGACGACTTCATGGATTCGAAGAAGAGGAAGTCGACTTCATGGATTCGAAACAATGGAATCAACGGAGGCGGGTTCGGAGCACGGATTCGAAGCAGTGGACTCGAAGGAGGATTCAAAGCGGTGGATTCGAACGAGATGGATTCGAAGGACGTGGGTTCGGAGGAGATGGATTCGAAGGAGGTGGGTTCGAAGCATGGGTTCGAACCAGGCAGAGCACACAGAACTTTGAACTTGAATCGATCATATCTTCCAAACCGTTGGTCCAAATGCTATGAAATTTTCACAGAAGCTCACATACATGTTGAAGAATGTTCACACCAAATTTCACATCCATTGGACATTTCCTTGATCGATTCGAAGTGAGGGTCGAATCGATCCTGATGTGGGCCCGGACCTCCAGATTTCGGGCGAGTGGGCCCCCCTCACGTGCCTAAAGCGGTCTTCCCGGATCTTAGGAGAAATATCAGCCTCCTACGCTTATAAATAGAGCCCCTGGTCATTCAGGAAAGGGATCGGAGGATTTCTAGAGAAAAAGCACGCCCGGACGCTGCCAGAATTGCTTCAGAGCACCACCGCTGCCTTTGACTTCGAATTTTTGCTTAAGAAGTGCTGTACTTAGCCATATGAAAGTTGTATTCTCCGAATAATCGAGCAATAAAATAACAAAACTTCATAGTGGACGTAGGCAAATCGCCGAACCACTCTAAATTGTTGTCTTCTGTGCAATTTACTTTCTATTGCTTGGAGTTTTTGTTAGATAATCCTCATTTTAATTTGCTTTCTTCATTTATTATCTCTTCAAAAACTTCCGAAGAGTGTTGTGCCCAATTTTGACACAAACACTTTGGTGCTTTCACTGAGAACGACTAGCACCCGCTACATCGGATTTGAAGATTTTAAAGAATTTGGATTCAAGGACAATGACTAGGCAAAATAGTAGAAGGCAAAGGGCTGAGAGAAGCCAACAGGAAGAAAGTCAACAAGCATCCTCCGGAGCCGGGGAAGGACAAGCTTCAATCTACATAACTCGGGATGAAATGGAGGCTATGGCAAATTCTTTGCAAGAGAGATTATTGAAGAGCCAACAGGAAATGATGCAGACTTTCTTTGAGCAAATGAGAGATGTAGAGATGCAGAACTTAGGAACAGCTACAGCCACGGTGGAAGCAGGACAAGGAACTAGGGTTGTGGAACCCAACGGAGGACGGGATGCGGAGCCAGAGGGCAATCAACAAGGGCTTGGGGGCAGGCCCACAGGATCCAACAGAGGAGGACCTTTGGAAGGAGTTCAACAGGCTAGAGGTAACGTTGCTGCTAGTGAACCACACGAGGAATATGTGCCAGAGTTCCCTCGAGAGCGTGAAGGGCAATCCCCAACAGACAATACCAGATTAGTGGAAATCATCAGAAGAACTGTGCGAGGTGGTTTGACCAACAGAGACTTGGAAGGGGTGAATAGGAGTCCATTTTCTCGGGAAATAAGGATGGCTCGGAATCCACCTAAGTTTAAGCTACCTAGCGTGGAGGTTTATGATGGCAAGGCGGACCCAACTGATCACTTGATGAGGTACACCAGACACATGGAGGTGCTGGGGGCATCGGAGGAAGTGATGGCTCGATGCTTCCCTTTATATCTGACAGACTTAGCTGCAATGTGGTTTAGGCAGCTGGGAGAAGGATCTATCAGGACTTGGAGGGAATTGGTGGAAAAGTTTTTGGGACAGTTTCGGGTTCACGTCAAGAGACCGAAGAATGTGATGACATTAACATTGGTGAAGCAAAGGATGGATGAATCGCTTAGAGCTTTTCTAACTCGATTCAGTGCGGCAGTCGCTTCGGTGGATCGGCCTGATCCATCGATGGTGTTAATGGCAGCAGTATCAGGAGTCAGGGAGGACTCGGATTTCAAGGTATCTCTGATACGAGATCCCCCACAGGATCTCGACGAATTCTTTCACGAGGCAGAAAGGTTCCTTCGACAGGAAGATGCGAGTACGGATTTAAAGGTGCAAAGGGTTAATGCCACTCAGGATGTAGGACCATCCAGGAAAGGTTTGGACAAAGATAAAGGGAAAAGGAGGTTGGATGATGATTCTAGAAACGCTAAGTAGCGATGGAAGGACCCAAAGTTTTCGACATACACAGGATTGAACGAGACGCTGGAGCGGATATACATGGATACTCGGAATCGCCTTCCCTACCGGAGGCCAGCCAGGAGAGAGCCTTCTGAACGAGAGAGGGCATCAGGGAGGCATTGTCTCTTCCATGACTTAGACGGACATGACACCAACAGCTGCAGGCACTTGAAAGATATAATCGAGGAGCATGTAAGGAATGGACAGTTACGGTAATACGTCGGAACACGGAACGCAACGGTGGAGCAGAAGCAACCACCGACCCCCTCACGCCGTGATGATGTGAGGCCCAGGGACGATGGTCGATTGATCATCCATTGACCGGGATAATATGGAATAAGTAGCGAACTATTAGCAAGCAACCAAGTCATTTACACATGTACGGGGACGGAGATAGCCCCTAGGCATGCTCTGAATGATGATAAACTGCAATGCTATGGTTTGCGAAATCTATCTTTTGCTTTTTTGATTGGACACTGCTTTTCTTTTCGGATTTTGGTTTTGGAGTTTGGATCGAGCTCCCGGTTTTGCTTTCTTTTGATTTAGATTTTTCTTTGGATGATTGTTTTCGGTTTCGAATGCTGGTTTGGTTTTCTGGTTTTCTGGTTTTGGATTTGGATTTTTGGGTTTGGATGTTGGATTGGATTTTGATTGGATTTTCATCTGGTTTTTGATAAATGGTCGTCGGGTATGGATTATGCCTGGCAAGGGGTGAGTCACTCTGCCCGAACATGGTAGATTGACTCATTCAGGTCGCCGAGTATGGACTATGCTCGGCAAGGGTCCGGAGAGACCAGGGTTTGGCCTAGGACTTAGGCCCTGTATTATCAATTGTTATTTTCAGGTCGTTGAGTATGGACTATGCTCAATAAGGGTCCGAAGATACCAGGATTCGGCTTAGGACTTAAGCCATGACTTTGTACAACGTCCAGGGACACTGGACCACGGTCGTCCGGTGTGGATTACGCTTGGCAAGAACCCAGAGAGGTTAGCTCAACGTCCAGGGACACTGGACCACGGTCGTTAGGTGCGGATTACGCTTGGCAAGAACCCGGAGAGGTTGTGGATTCGGATATCTACTCGGAGAGGCCCTGGATCTGGTTATTGGCTATTGGATAAGGATGGATCAGGACTCGGTTGTCGAGTTCGAATGGACATGGAAGTGGCTAAGGCTTTGGTTATTGGATCCGGAATTGGGCATCGACTCGAAGCAGTCAAGGATGATATGCTCTGGCAATATGGCTATGGACTTCGGATATTGGATTCAGGACTATTCAAAACCCGCCCTGTTATCACAAGGCATGTTTTGGGGGGCAAAGTGTTATCCCATTTTTGGTCAAAACTGGAATATCAACAAATGGACGAGGAATAATGGATGTCAGGATTGGAGATCAGTTGGAATCAAGGCTACGATCGATATCATCAAAATTTGGTTGAGCTCCGATCGGGACGAAATTAATTGGAGGTGATGATAAGGATTAGGAAAGGCTATGTTTCAAATTTCAGGTTAATCGGAGTTCGTATGGAGAAGTTATGATCGATTCAAGGTAGGAAAGGCATGTTGTTCGAATCGATCAGGGGTAGCACTGACTTCGAATCGATACACTTCGTATCGATCGACCTGGGTTCGACACTGCTACTTCGTATCAATCGTATGCAAGGCATAGGGTTGGTTCGAATCGATACGCTTCGTATCGATCAGTTTGCTTTCGGCCTGGTGAACTTCGTATCGATCAGGTAAGAAGGATTAATGGATTTCGGCCCAATGGCAATGGACCCAAAGTGGATAGGTTCGAACCAATCAAGACAAAGCATGATGCTTTGAATCCATGAGGTCAAGGAGAGTTCGAATCGATCAGGTTAGGGTATGTTCGAATCGATCGGTGTAAACGAGATCGATTCAAAGCATGCTCCTGGGATCGATTCGAAGAAGATCGATGGAACACGAGAAGTATACATTGGGGGACGACTTCATGGATTCGAAGAAGAGGAAGTCGACTTCATGGATTCGAAGAAGAGGAAGTCGACTTCATGGATTCGAAACAATGGAATCAACGGAGGCGGGTTCGGAGCACGGATTCGAAGCAGTGGACTCGAAGGAGGATTCAAAGCAGTGGATTCGAACGAGATGGATTCGAAGGACG
Source organism: Allium cepa (assembly GCA_030765085.1). NCBI lineage: Eukaryota > Viridiplantae > Streptophyta > Magnoliopsida > Asparagales > Amaryllidaceae > Allium > Allium cepa. The sequence continues at coordinate 584,677,986 of CM060940.1, forward strand.
TGGGTTCGGAGGAGATGGATTCGAAGGAGGTGGGTTCGAAGCATGGGTTCGAACCAGGCAGAGCACACAGAACTTTGAACTTGAATCGATCATATCTTCCAAACCGTTAGTCCAAATGCTATGAAATTTTCACAGAAGCTCACATACATGTTGAAGAATGTTCACACCAAATTTCACATCGATTGGACATTTCCTTGATCGATTCGAAGTGAGGGTCGAATCGATCCTGATGTGGGCCCGGACCTCCAGATTTCGGGCGAGTGGGCCCCCCTCACGTGCCTGAAGCGGTCTTCCCGGATTTTAGGAGAAATATCAGCCTCCTACGCTTATAAATAGAGCCCCTGGTCATTTAGGAAAGGGATCGGAGGATTTCTAGAGAAAAAGCACGCCCGGACGCTGCCAGAATTGCTTCAGAGCACCACCGCTGCCTTTGACTTCGAATTTTTGCTTAAGAAGTGCTGTACTTAGCCATATGAAAGTTGTATTCTCCGAATAATCGAGCAATAAAATAACAAAACTTCATAGTGGACGTAGGCAAATCGCCGAACCACTCTAAATTGTTGTCTTCTATGCAATTTACTTTCTGTTGCTTGGAGTTTTTGTTAGATAATCCTCATTTTAATTTGCTTTCTTCATTTATTATCTCTTCAAAAACTTCCGAAGAGTGTTGTGCCCAATTTTGACACAAACACTTTTATACTTAATTATTTTGGTATATATATACGTTTATGTGCATGTTTCATGTATGCATATGTACATGTATATGTGTATGTAAAATATGCCTACAACGTTGCACAACTTCCATACGTAGTATCGTTACAAATGCTGATTTCAATTTTCGACCATATTTTCTCTTTTAAATTAATATGCATAACAAAATTTGAAAATAAATTTTCTTATCAATACTAACTAATAAAAATGATCACATTTTATTTATAAAATCATATAAATTAATATAAATAATTATATACAAAATTTTTGTTATATCGATAAAGCTAAAGGACCATTTATTTAAAGTGATATATTTACGGGTCGTTACACCTCTTGCCTTCCTACTCTATCATTTCCACAAAGTGATGATGCCCTGACTCACAATTGTTACAAGCATTCCAGGTCTCTTTAGATCGATTACAACAACTGAGGGTCGCTAGATCTATGATGGTCAAAGCTTAAATGCCATATGTAACAACCCGCCTTTTCAATCCTCAGAAGTCAACACTAATACATCCATGGTATTCGTATGCCGAACAACCAAGTGCCCAAAAGACAGATCCTTAGGAGAAAGTAGAAGAAAGAATACAAGAAGAAAATAAACAACATAGAATCTCACATCGTAATGAATAATCTGTAATATAACAACGATCTTTACAAGAGAAAAACTTATATATATATATATATATACATTCATCAAAGTACTAGCCTATAATCTACTTGGATAGTTATAACACCCGTCCTTATAATTTTTGACACATACAACAAAGCCATGTAGCAAAACATAGGGAAATATGTAGCTACATCTTGGCCTACAGCTTGTCTCCTAATCTCCAATGCATTCAAAGCTAATTTGGAAATATGCTCGGTTTGACCCTAGCATTATGAGCAAACAATGCTCGGGTAAAACCAGTGAGAGAAACTAAAATTATAAGGAATTTTATTTAATGTTACTTGTGAAATCCTTTAAAATTAAAGGAATCTCGTAAGACCACGTAGGACATAAACATCGATGGGATTTTACCTTACGATAACCAAAAAAAATTCTACAGAAAATCTTGTGCCATTATAATAATGTCCAGGGTTTCAAATAAATTATGAATATAGCTAAAATTTCTACATTAAGTAATTCTAACATAATAGTATACAACTAAATCTATAAAGGCACGTATTAGAGAATGAATTCCATCAATGACAAAGCTACTGGGGTACCTCTTATCACAGTATGCCTTTAGAAAAACGTACCGAGGTCAACAAGTACGTCTTACACCCTTGCTCACAAGACCGCCTACCCCTTCTTGGATAGTATCGAACATATCATCACCTCGGTTACTTTGCAACCTTTACCGGGAGCTCTATCCAAATCCATAAAATGAATGCATATGTAGAAAGGTGATGATACACCCTAATTGGGAGCAACCCATCTTGCCCTATGACATATTCCTTGTTTGAGTCATTCCCGATTGATGAGGCTAAAGGCTACGTTTTTCATTAGATAGCAAACTAACTTGGAATGCTAACACTGTCCTTCAAGCAGCAATAAAGTGCCAACATTCATCCATACAAGTTGTTCAGGAGATGAACGAACCGAAAGTACTACATCTACTACATCCATTATGGAATCACCCTCAGAATTAGTAGTAAGTTTCCCTTGCACTTCAAAGGACTCTGTCTTTCATCCCATCATTTTAAAGGTGTCCTCAATATGTCGCTTGAGTTGGAAAGAAGTGATTTTTGATTATTCATTCGATCTTGGTCTCTTTGAAACAACACTCGATAGTTTTTGATAAACTCAGCCATGGTTCTTTAGGAAATAAATAAACAATACATAGAAGCGGGAATCACCCTCTAACCGTTTAAGTGGACATATCTCCCTATCATTTTTCCTAAGAGAACAAAACGAAATTTATACGCACAGTACAACATCATCAATGATGACTGTGCCATATAACTCACGTGTTTCTCCTAGGTATTTCTAGAGTTATACTTTGGTCTAAATTTGATAGTCGATTATTTAACTATCAATAAACAAACAAGAAGCAATTCAGAGATTTAATTACCCATAGCAACCACCAAGCCTCATTTAAATAAACCTTTCATTTGTTAAATCTCTTTTAGAATGTCTATTAAATGTTCATATACTTATCCCACTAGCATAAGGATATTCACAAAACATTGTGAAAGATTTCTCATTTAAAAATCATATTAAAAGGATCAAACAAATGTTGTTTAAATTTTAGATAAGAATAACTCCATACATTATTCCTTCGTTGTTAAGCATGGAACGAAAGTTCCACGCCACCGTAATTTCGAAGATCAGTCCAAATCTCAAGTTCTTTTGTAAATTTTTTAATTAAATCATTTTTAATAAATTATTTCCATTTATGAAGACTTGTTTGCTTAAATTCTAAATCCATTTATAAAACTCTTTGATAAATATCCAAAAATCATTTATAATATCTTCTTTTATAAATATCGAAAATCATTTATAAAACTCTTTTAGAATCTCCATTTATAATTCCCTTTTCTTAAAAATAGTATCATTTACAAGTATCATTCACAAATATCCTTTAAGTAAGTCCTTTATAAAATGCTATTTACAGAATATCACTTGTAAATACCTATATTAAAATAATTGAACAACTTACAGAATTATTAAAAACACTTATCATCAAATTGATATAGAATTGAAGTCAATTTAAAAATCATAGCATTAAAAACTGAAAGGAGGCTTAGTGACCATAATGGCACCTAAACCAAGTTACGTTTTAATTTCAACCCGACTTTCAAGTCCCAACACAAACATTGCATAAGCAACAAATAAATAAAATCCATAATCCAAAATCAAGGAATAATATGTCAATATAAATTAACTGGTAGATATATGTCCAAAATAACCTAATAGCAGGAGGGTGGTTTGTCCTGCTAAATGGATGTCGAAACAATCTATTAAGTTTAGTTATAGTAGATCAAGGATTTATTCCCCTAAAAGATATCCAAATAATCTATTTAATTATAGTATGGTAAAACGAGATTTATTTGCCAACCAATGTCAAAGTCTAGTATAACATATTCACGGTTGTTTGACTATTTAATGACACAAATAAAAGACCCCTTGGATTAAAATTAGTTTAATTGTTAAAGAGAGTTGGCTAAAATAATTGATTGAGTTTAAAATTATATCTTTATTAAATAATATTAAATTATTTATTAATTACTAATTTAATCATTGTTTAATTCCTAATTAAATCATTTTTAATTACTAATTAAATCTTAATTAACTCTAATTCAAAATTTAATTAAACATAATTAGTCCCTAATTATAATCTTAATTAAATCCAATTATATTAATTAAGTTAGTCCTGCCTAATTAGTAATTAATTATTAATTATTAACCTAAACTAAATAATTAATTTAATTATTAAAATTACTTCTTAATTATCTTTTAACTTAGTTAATCATCACTTAAACTTCCTTGATTAATTAATTATAATTAATTAACTTTAATCCCTTATTACTTAACTTAATTACACTTAACTAAAAATTATCTCAATTAATTAATTATTTATTAAACTCTTAATTATTTACCATAGTTATTAACTTTCGAACTTAATTAACATTTTGAAAAATAATTTTCAAAACCATTTCAAAAAGAAACGTTTTTGAAATCTAAACACTAATTTTTTTTCCAAACTGCATTCATAGCGACTATTACTATAAATGCAATTCGTGAAAGTTAGATTTAGTTTAGATCTAACTCTAACTTCATTTCTAACTTCACTCTTAACTTTCTTCTCTTTGAAACATAAATAAAAGTTTTCGCTCCAAAAACTAGTTATTTAATCTTTTAGTTACTTGAAAACAGATAACCAACTTTTTATCTTTTCTAAGTGATCTCCCATCTCATTAGCATATAAGTTATTAATTTTCATAACTCATAACCAAACAACCAAATTTACACATCCAAATTTATATATACAATCACATATATAAGCAAAACTGCAACTTTAACACAAACCAAACTTCTAAGCTATATGTAACACGTCAAATTCAAACTATGACTAATATTACACATATACATACACAAAACAACTTGGATTTACAACCAAACATACAATACATTTCACAAATAAACATGGCAACATAAAGGTAAATTCTTTTCAACATGTAAAATAGTTTGCTCACCAAAATCTTTTAAATCCTTTCTAAACTTTGAGAATAGCCTAGCTCTAGAAAATTCCTTAGCAAAAAAAAAATACTTGTTTTCCACCTTAAGCAAGTGAAAGGGCACGGCCTAGGCTTCTTTCGGCTCAGACTATTATGGCTTAGGGTCGGCCATGCCTTGTGGAAGTGGGTATGGCTTTCTTTATGAAGAAGAAGGTGTTTACATGGATTCCTATGCATTTAACTGGAAAAAGAAAGGAAATTTTGGGAGCCATTAACATTGTTTTGAAAGCTTAAATAGATGTAAATTTTTCAAAAAAAAGTAGAACATGTAATGGTGGAGGAGAGAGAGAAAAGTTTAATTTGTTTTATATAAAAATGAAAGTATAAAATTACCTAAACACCGTTAAAGTACCTATCCTCCTCTCAAATTTGAACACATCACCATCTAGTCCATCTATCTTATTTCACATGCCTAGAATAAAGGGTCTTACTCTTTTACCCAATATGTAATGCATGAATTAGCACTAATTTGTAACAGTGATAAGGATATATCAAGATTTCTTTTTTTTATTTAAATTTTAAACTTAAAAATTTGTCACATCTTTCTTACATAAGTACATATGTTATTAATCTTCATTTTATTTTCTAATCCATATTTATATCATTTAAAATGTGTAAGTATATTAACTAAGGTGTTTACAACTTTTTAATGGTGAAAAATTGAAAATTATGAAAAAGCTTTCCGGTTACATTTTCTAGTTTTCTTCGATCTAATTGTTTTTGTATACTAAATTCAAAAATGAATTTTCTATCATTGGCTCTAAATTAAAGAGGGTTTTTTAATTATTAAAACCGTTAATTAAATATTTAAAATTAGTTAAATATTCACAAATCAAAGTGATAAAATTTAATGTCGTTACACCACCAATCTAGACGTTTGTCTGCCACGACTCGATGTTGGATTGTAACGACCTGCACCTTAATAGGCCTAAATTTTCAACAAATCCAAAACCCATGTCCATCAGGGTAGGACTATTGGTAACCTGAAATAAACATAAGTTTATCAAAGAGATATCTATACAAACTTCTAGTGGAATAGTAAAATATAATAAAACATATATATCGACAAAGGCATCTACCATTGAACCAATATTATTTCTTAGATATTTAGTCGCCTTATCGGTGCTGAGCATGAATGAGAAGACCTCTCCATCTGCCATTCCCATCTTAAGTATGTCCCTCTAAATATATCGTATGGGTTGTCATGACAAGGGGTTGGAACAACGTTTTGATGATAGCTAAATCACTTATATTTTCCATAAATGTAGTACATGCCCATTGATTTCCATTTAAGTGCTATGTCTACTATTCATAAGATTATTCATTTTACTCCACTTATGCGTATGATATATCCAACCTTCGCTGAGTTATAACTATATATATGTATGTGTGCATGGATATAAGAACTATATGTAGCACCCCATATTTTTAGTAACATTACCAAGAATATTTAATTAGCTAAATAAAATAAAATAGTGTAAGATGATTAATAGATTGAGATTGATTTAACCAAGGGTAGCCATGCTTATAAGTGTAATGAAAAAAGGAGAAAATATGAATAAAAGTGTTAGGAAATAAGGAAAGGCAAAATAGAAAGATGATAGAACTTATACCTTAAACCCATAGGAAATCAAACACATGTTCATTTCATTCTCAAGTAAAATATTTTAAGGCTAGCCACCATTTTTAATCTCAAGAAAAGAAATGGCTAGGATTTCAAGGGGAAGAAGTAAATCAACTTATACAACATCAAATATCACATCTTTAATCATAAAGCCAAGGTGAATGATTGTTGCATCCCATTTTTCCAATAGTTTTCGGTTTTAAGGCTAACCAAAAATGATTCTGCATGATAATGCATGTTTTGGATGATTGAAAGTTTATATATTCTTGTTGATAAGTTGTACATGTTCATATTTGTTTTTATGATATGTTTGATATGAAAACCCTATTAAATGACATCTAAATGCCTTGAAAATTTAAATGTAGATCAGAAATGCTATTTTAGAGATGAGTTTCAGTTTTCATAATTTTCTAAATTAATGTGTATTTTACATTAATTTTATAGTGAAGAAAATAATTTATTGGGTTATAAATTATTTACAGCTAAATAAATAATTATTTGGGTCTGAAATTTTTATATGGTAGAAAACATATTAAAAAGGATTTTTTATAATTTTTGTAGAATTTTCCAAAGAGTTTTGATGAATATATAAAATAATTCAAGGTATGAGACTTAAATGTTTTATATGTTCAATTAAGGAGAAGAGATATTTTGCAAATGATTAAAATTATGTAAGGTAATAGTCAAAGCCAAGGGGTTCTGAAAGGGTTGAAGCGTCTTTTATTTGAAAAATTAAAGTAGCACCTGCTTTGCTTTCGAAATGATAGCTTTCTACTCAGTGGTCTTTTGACCGAGTCAAGTGTTTTAAATTAAAGGTTTTGAATGAGTTGCGTTCTTTTATTTTAAATGATTCTTTCGAAGGGGTTGAAACCCCTAGCTGCCACCTCTCTACCTTTTGAAGTCAATGGCTTTGAAAAGTATACTTTATTTTTTTAAATTAACCACTTCTCTAATGCGTTCGAAGGGTTGGTTTCGACATCATCACTTCTTTACTTAGGAACAGGTTTTGAAAGGTAAGCTTTCGACTTAGATGTTTCAAATGACCCATGTTGTTCCGATTGAGGTATAACCCAAAGGTCTCGGAAGTGTTGGTTTAAATGGTTTTGAAAGGTGTTTTTCCACATGTTTTACGATTGAACCCAAGAGTTTTCGAAAGGTTTGAATTTATTAATGTTTGATCCACCTAAAGGTGTTTAAAATGGTTTCGAAGGGGTGGTTCCCCAAAGGGTTTCAAAGGAGACGAAAGGTGTTATTTTCTGATGGTTTCGAAAAGGTTGAAATGGAAGGTTTTTTCCAAGGTTTTTAAAGGTAACATTTTAAAGTATCTTAAGATATGATGTCTAAGGTTTTTAAAGCTCTCAAAAGGAAGGTTTTAGAGTTTTGAAAGGGTTTAAGTATGGTTTCGAAAGGGAAGGTTTTGTCCTTCCGGCCTAGATAAATAAAGGGTTTCACTTGGTTTCGAAAGGGATACTTTCAATTGAATCGAAAGGGATACTTTCAAATGTTTAAAGGTTTTCATCAACAAAAATTTGAGTGAAGCATATATAATATGTCAAGGTGATTTTGAGTAAAGCATAGATTATAAATGTTTTCCTTAGTTAAGTTTGGTTTAAAAGGTTTAGATCAATTTCAGATGAAAAGGTTTTCAAGGAACTTTTTAGGAAGATATCCTTAGGTGGAAATGATCAGATATTAGAATACCAGTTGGGACTGGTAAAGGGTCGCGCCCTATACTTTAGCTACTAATCCCAGCTAATTTCGTGCAAAATTCCGATGTGTAGGGTTTCTTCATAGGTAAGATGAATATTATAATTACATACAAAAGGGAATATATGTTTGTACACAGATAGGTTATTGGTGAGGCCGCAAAACCATTAGGATCTAGTGACCTTAGGAGATGTTAAGTTAGGGACATACCGTCCAGAAGAGAACTGTTTAACAGATAGTTAAGGACAGACCATCTAGAAGTGGTGTGTCTAATAGATGTTAGATAAATTTTGTTATTTTGTCTGGTAGGACCGAGTCAGCTAAAGGTTAATAATTAGCCAAACAAAACTATAGTGTTTAGATAGATTGTCCATTTGTTACCTAATATTTATGTTTACATGGTAATGCTTTACAGTTTTAACCTTTGGTTGCAGGATAAAGGTTTGCAAAAGATATGTTTCAAAAGGATGAGTGAGGGGAAACATGTTTCACTAAGTGGCGTGATCACACTTAACATTAATAACCGAGATGTATAGTATTATTCACACCAAGCTTTATGTCTAATTCGAAATTTATATTTTCCCCTTAAACTCTCGGGTGCTCAAAATTGATTTGAGTAGGCTGAGGGTTGAGGTTCTTTCAATTTTTAGTAGGATGACGAATAAAGCTGCCGAAGAAAAGCAAGAGACTGACGGATAACTATTTAGGAGTTGCAGTTCTTTGTTTTGTGTTTATTTTCGGCGTGTATGTATTAAGTCAATCATGACTATATGACTCTGATCATCCAAGGGACCACTTTGAAAACGGATTCTTAAATTTATTTAAATGTTCAAATGTAGAATTTTCAAACACTAAGCAATCATGTTTTATATGATAAATAAGTATAGTAGACTTATTTTTGATAATGAATAAAGGTTTGGATTTACATTGTAAAACTTGACAAAAATTGGATTCCGACAAAGTATGATAAATATTCAAGAATTTGTTTTCAAGGGATAAATAATTAATTTTAAATATATAATCCATATCAAATTCATTTGACAATAACAGTAATTTAATTTATAATGATTCGTTAAATATATAAAACTTGTTTTATAAAAGTTGACAAATTTCGTCGCATATCGATAAATAGATGTCGTATTTTTACAAATAGATTTAGATATTGTTTTATTTATTTTTTATTATTCAAATATACTTGTTTTAGTTATTTAAACATAATAAGAAATTTATTTTTAAGTTTGGTTTACATGAATAAATAGTTTAACAAAAACGTCAAAATGTGATCGCAAAACGTTTTGTCGAAAATCAATGTTTGTTCAAAATATGTTGCCGCAATGTTGTGGTGCCTTTATTAACATGCTTTAAAATGTATATTACACATTTTAATAACTAAAAATATTAAATTTCACTATATATTGTTAGAAAACTTCTAGAAATCATTAGTAAAAGTAAATAAGAATTAACAAAAGTAAGAAAAAGTAAACATCAAATCAATATCACATCATAAACCAACATAATTATTATTTTACTTAGTTTAGTTCTTAAGAGATTAAGACATGCAGTTAGAAGTGAAAGTATGATGTTAAGTGTTGAAAAAGAGGAGGTTTCTTTACGTTGAAGTAAGGATAGTTTGGTAATTTGGTAAGAGATTATTTTGATATACTTACTACTTCTTTCTTTTTCTATAAATACCCACCTCCTTCTTCACTTTCATTCACACTTCTTCTTCTTCTTTTCTCAAGCTTCTTCACCTTCTTCCTCTACTCTTTAATGGATTCTAAGTAATAGAAAAAAATTAAATATAAATAATTTCAAAATATTTTCAAAATATTCAAAAGAAATCAATGTTCATTCTCTTCGAATCAAACTCATCTTTTCTTCTTCTTCATATTTTACCTCTTGTTCTCTCGGCCACAACTTCTTAAAGTATGAACCAAAATTGTAAATTATTTTCCTAATATCATGTATTTTTCCAGTGGCTACAACCTTCATTTTGAGAACCTTGTCTCATTCTAATCTTAACTATATCAAAAATGCACTTCTTTCCAGTGCATTCTTTGGCCTAGTTTTTGAGACGGAAAATAGCCTTTTTTTTTTAATTATAACTTGATCATAACTGAACCAAATTAAGAAATAATTTCTTTTATATCATACTAAATTCAAGTGGCTACAACTTTCATGTTGACCACATTTTCCAGTTTTGAGGTTTGCTATACCTGAAACTCAATTCTTCGAGTGCATTTTCGGCCTTCATTTTTGTTAATCCGACAATACCTCTTCCTAATTCCATCTTATCTCCCTCAAAACCACTTGGATTCAAATGATTCTATTTTTAAAATTTAATAGAAAATAATTTTCAACAACTTTTTGATTAATAACTTTTCCAAATTTGAAGATTTAGAGGGCTAAAATCAGATACAAGTTAACCTATTTTTTGGATCTAATTTTAAGAATTCAATTCAAAGCTCGAAGACTTCTCTATACCTTCAGCAAACCTCCATCTCAAGCCTTGGCTAAGCTATTGGAAGGAAAAGGGTATTATTTCCTAGTGTTTAATGGAGTAGGAAGTAGTTAGTGAAGTGTTGGTTGATTAGAATATTGGTAGGAAGTTTATCGCTTTGGTTTATGGTGAGAAACTCTATTTAATATATATATATATATATATATATATATATATATATATATATATAGACACACACACACACACATGTTTGATGATGTGTTATGATTGCTATGGATGCTTACATATGCTTTTATCACCAAGTATTTATTGTTTGCTATGATTGTGAAATTGTTTTTGCCAAGTCACGATAATACACATCGATAAGCACAAAGGAAATCACTTTCCTTTTGAAATTGGAATGGTGCATATGGTATGCTTAAACCTTTTGGAAATAGTTTCAAAATGAGTTAGAAATATTTTACAAACATTTAAATATGTTTAAAGAAATAAAGAGAGAAAATCAAGATTTCATCTTGTATATTTTAGATATGTCCAAAATAATTTTCTTGAAAAATCGCGCTATTGCAATAAAGTGATCAAAGTTTAAAATTACTATTTTAAATGTTTTATAAATATGAAATAAATTCTAAAAATATTTTAAAATATATTATGTTGAAAAGATGGATTTCTAAATGATACAAAGTTGTTTTGAAGAATATAGCTTTTAAAACGCTATTTGCAACACTTTTCGCAATGCATTTCACAGCAGTTTTAAATAACTTTTGAAATGTAGTTTTAAACTTAACAATTCTTTCCTAAATATTTTTTGAATGATTTTAAAAGAATAATTAAGTAATTTAAAGATGACTTGGAAGTTTTAATAAGAGTTTGAATAAATGGATAAGAGGAATTGTTTATACCACTTAAACAAAAAGTGAAGAATATTGAATGTAATAACAAACTGAGTATGCGGAAATGACTAGTACATTTGTCCCACTTGTGAGATCTGGGAAGATAAAATAAGGTGTTTAACTAAAGTTAAATAAGGTGTTTAACTAAAGTTAGAAATGCGCCAATCAGTGTCCTGAACTTACCTGGCCTATGTTCTCTTTTTATACGAGGGTGGAACATATCGAAAGGAAAGCAACGATGCTCTAAAAGATCGTATTTAAGTTTTTCCAAGATAAAAAAATAAAATTTAGAATATTAATTAACAAATTAACATCTTTTTATTGATGATTAGCACGAAGGAACCGGGATCGGATTTGGGTGAGTCCTATCCGATAAGCCGGGATCGAATTTGGGTGATTCCATCCGTAAACCCCTTCTAACTAATTTTCGAAGTAAAACATATTGAAGACAAAGATCATTGAAGACAAAGATCTTCATGATGTAGGATTACTTGTCACTAGTCCTTGGAGGTGCAATATACCATATTTTATGTGGTAGTAGTGCTCTGTTATGAAAATGTTTGATTTGCATGAATATGATTTAATGTAAAGAAAGAAATCTTTGATTAAGATTTAATAAATGATTTGGAAATAATTTCCCTAAGTTAAAAGTTATAACTTGAATACAAAAAATCTTTGATTAAGATTTAATGAATGATTTGGAAAGGTTTTCCTAAGTAAAAGAGAAAAGAATTTGGATTTATTTCCAGATCTAAAGAGGTTTAATAAATCAAATGATTTAATAAATGAGGCATAATGATCCATATACACTTGAAAATAAAATGGAATAAATTGAAAAGAATATATCCAAGAAAGATATTTTATAAAAATGAAGTATTTAATTGATGATTGATATGCACATATGAACTAAACATCTTTTAAATTGATAATTGGCTTCGATGGAACCGGGGTTGGATTTGGATGATCCCTATTTGAATACAAATTAGAACTAATTTATATGTTCGAAAGTGAAGTCTTGTTGAAGATAATGATTAACGAAGACCGAGGATCTTCGTAGCGTGAGGACTGCTTGTTGACATGCTCTGGGTCGCTCCCATTATAGAGTTATTTAGAGCGATGGTGTAATGACCTGCCATTTTGGACAGTTTAAATCGACGATAAACCACACGTGTCAGACTGAAACCATTTAAAAGGGTATATTGTTATGAGGTAAATAAGAAAAGCAGAGAAAGAAAAAAACAAATACAGAATCTTGTAGTGGAATGACAAAATATAATAATCAAATAACAGTTCATGAAGCTGTTTTATAAATACATTTGGTTATTCCTTACAAAACAAAATCAGAGTTACATAAAATAGGAATAAATAAATAAATGTAGCAGAACAACATGATGTAGTGGAGTACATATAATAAGTAATAATATTACAAAATCTTCGTCTTTATCCTCCAGAAAGCAATCTTCAATAAACTGAAAAGCTCAGACTGACCCGAGCGATTTGAAAATACAAAACACTTGAGTCAGAACTAAAAGATCTTATGTAAGTTAAATCAACAGTAAAGTATGAGTGTAACGTCATCAGAGATGTTTATAAGGTTTGACATCTACTATCCAGTGTCTAATGTGGGTGAAATAACTTAAGAGATGTTTGGGATTACCATCTCCTAAGGACCCGTTAAACTATCTACTATGTAGTACAATATGCTATTATTATATATCTATAGTAAAGTAAAATATTAAAATAGCATTAAGGTGTTACCTATATCCCCATTAATACATTTTATATAATGTCAAAATCTATACAGATACTGTAAACTCCACCCGCATGTGGGCTATCACGGAGCACTCCATAATTACGACATAAAATAAACTCGTAGAAGGTGCGATAAGGCATGCGACAAGGCACTCGAGGCAATATCCAGGGTGGATATACTAATTGCACTCCCAGACTGGTGGTAACGCATAACAGCTACTGCCGCCCACCTCGGAACACACTCCCAAATTTATATCACGGGTGGCCACCAAATCAATCACAAAGTCAGAATATAGTATCGAAGAAATGTGCCCGATAGGAGGAATGACCTCATTTGGCCCGGTATAGCTCATGTTTTAGCCACATCAAGATAACTCATGGGAGTCAGGGTCACGTAAATACCTTATACAGAATCGTTCGCCAAACCATCCTACTTCATTTTTGGAATCTCCACCATATGCACAGTTGTTAAAGTGATTTTCGGTACTGGCAGAGAGCGTACAATATCTGATCCCGATCTCATTAACAACCAAACGCTTATTTCACACCGGATGGTTCTTTTACATTTCAAAAGTCAATTCATACTTAATATCAAAATATTATATTCGATTTCAAATCATATCACTTTTGAAATCATATTCACTTTCAAAACTATATTCATTTTCAAAATCATCTTCACTTTCAAAATCATATTTACTCAAATATGTCATTTCACAAAAAGGTATCATTTCCAAATTCCAACTTAAGTTGTATCATCTTCAAGGATTTAAATATAAATACTTCAACTTTACATAGTTTCCAAATTTAGACAATAGTTTAGATAGTCATCAATAGTTTTAATAGTTTAAAAAGATTAAAATAGTTTAAATAAAAAAATAGTTTAAATGGATTTAATTTTAATTTAATTAGATGAAAAATGATTTAAATAGATTTGAAATGACTTAAATAGATTAAATATAGATTATATAGATTTAAATTATATTAAGCAAACTTTAAATAGAGTAAAAAAAATTTTAAGTAGATTAAATAGATTTAAACTATAACACCCCACTCTGAGACCCACATTAGCGAAGAGTATTACAATGTAATACCGTCTGCTAATACAGAGAATAGAGCTGGATATGAGCGACCATCTATAGCTTTGTCTTAACTATCTACTGAATAAGTCGACAAATGTAGCATATTTTTTTTCATATAGATCGACATATCCAATAGATACTTAATACAAAACTATAATGGCTATAAGATCTAACGAAACAAAATATAACAACTCAAAAGTAAAACATCACAGAATAGAAAAATGACATACATATATCAAAATACAAATACATCTCCAGTATAAATCGAAAATGATACAACTAAGTGCTATGACGACCACTACTCATACGTTAGCCCTAAAGAATAATAGTAGATCAGAGTGTCAATAGATAAGGACAACAAAAAGCTAAATAAGATAGGCTAGCGGACATGCAAAAAGCAAAGTCCATGCGGAAGCAAAAGCAAATAGGCTAAGTCCGAAGCACCTAACCTGAAACACCTCGATCTGAACCGAGTATAAAAATACATGGGTCAGGCTAACAAAACAATCAGTTAGATAAGTTAAATGATAATTAACATGCAAGGTCATAAAGTACCACAATAATCTCTAAAAGAGATAACATGATTATCTAACAAAAGATGAATCATAACAAGCCTCATATCATCGGCAACTCAAATAAAAAAAGGATATGAATATCCCCAATCAAGCCAAAAAGGCAAATAACAAATACCAATGAAGGTAACATAAGTTTCCACAAGGTAATCTCTATATATCGTTTGGTTCAAAGGACCTACCCTAAAAGGCGATACTCTAGGGAAATATATAAATATCAAAGAAACAAAAGATGCACATGCTTAGTATTATATAAACAAGGATCCACAAGCCCGAAGGCGATAAACCCAAGTATCTCTCGAGCGGTGACGAAGGACCAACTCCAAAAGCGATACTATAGGGCAACAAACCTGAAGGAAACAAACCCGAAGGCACAAACCCGAAGGAAACAAACCCTAAGGCACAAACCCGAAGGCAATAAACGCGAAGGCAACAAACCGTAGTGGCGAAGGTCCGGAGGCCCAGTACTGGACACCACTAACTGGCAATATGTGTCACAAACCCTTCATTTTGGAACTCGCAAAGCGTTAATGTGTGTCCCATACCACACGTTCGCACTAAATGGTTTACTTACCGTTAGTCAATTCCACACTCAAAGCAGTACAAATTTTACCTCATCTCGTCGGTAAACCAGACATGAAGGTCAAAACGATCAAACGTATAGATTAGAAATTAACTGATAAGATAAACGCACGTGTTCATAGCACCTATTTTATCTAATCACTTAATTTTCCTCCCTCTTTGCTCGAAGTGCAAAATTGTGTGTTTTATATCGAAATTAAGATGAAGAGAATGAGTTTTAGGAACATTTCGAAATCGCTTTAGAAATTGCCTTTGAAATTCTCTTATTATAGAGTATATAATTTTATGCTAAATAAATAATATATAATAATTATTTCAAAAGCTCATTTATTTGAAAAACATTATGAAACACATTATAATACCTATATATGAAATCCAGAAAGAAATATCAAGAAAACAATGAAATAACGGAAATTACACTAAGTATTATCCGTTTAAAACAAGCCGTGACTCAATATTTGATAGCAGGTTTGAACAAGTTAACAGTGTCAAAATGAGTTGAAATTCTGCTGAAGTGTAGTTCATAATTACTTCTTAAATTTTCAAAAAGAATTATTCAAATCTGATTTGAAACGAAGAATCTGCGTTATTTCAAAGTTGGACTAAAAACAAGGTCAAATCGTTGAATTCCAACATGCTGCGAGTTCAAGTTCGACAGCAGTTTCAAAATAGTAAACGAATCTCATTGTCACGAAATTTTGCAGAAATATAACTCACCATTCCTAATTCAATCTTAAAAAATAATCACTCAAATTCGATTTTAAATGAAGAATCTGGATCATTTCAAAGTTGGACTAATACAGGGTTAAATCGCTAACCAGCAGGCTGTGGGTTCAAGTTCGACAGCAGTTTCAAAATAGCAAACGAACCTAGATCGTTATGAAATTTTGCAAAAATGTAATTACACTCCTACTTCAATCTACAAAAAGAATCATTCAAATTCGATTTGAAACGAATGAGTTATGCTGTCTCAAACTTGGACTCAAGCCATGTTTACAACAGTTCAAAAACAAAAAATGTACAGGCCTGAAACCATCTTAGGTTCAACTTCCAGGCATGAAAAAAAGGACTAAATTAACTTGGATCGAGCTGAAAATTTGTACACATATACTAGAAAACTTCGTATTTCAAACAAAAAAGGATCAATGAATTCCAGTAATAAATGAATGAGTTATGCCGTCTCGAACACGGACTTAGGCCATGTAGCAGCAACTCAGAAAACAACTACAGGCAAAAATCTGTGCTTGAATTGATTTTTCAGCAAAGTTTTGAACACACAAATGATAATATTTTCCAACCAAAATTTTCAGCAACCAAGTTCAACATGCAAACTACCAAATGCAAGAAATTCGGGAGCATTTCGTTGCCGGAATCAAAAGATACATGCCTCTAAAGAAGCGCTACAGAACAGTTTTGAACAACTGAGAAGCAACTCAAAAATATTCCTACATAAGCTAAACAATTTACAGTTTTTGCAATTAAAAGCATTATTTTGTTAGGTTATGCGAGTTTATTCAAGTCACCTTGCTGAAATATTAAAAAACTTGGATTAATGAAGAAAGATTGAAGCTTTGGTGCAGAAATTGGCCTCTAGGAACCTGTAGAAGGAAGATACAATACATGCAAGCAAAAATATACAGTAAATTAGAAATTCACTTTCACAAATAATTTTTTTTGATGAAATTGTGGTGTTTGGAGTTAGATTACCTTTGTATTAACACTTTAGGTTGAAAAAGATTATAATTTGTTGAATTGATTTGAAGAAATTATGGATTTTTAATTTGGAGGAAGGAAGGTTTTATTTATTGGTTGAAAGAAGAAGATGATTAGGGAAATGAACGTAAAACTTCTGTTTTCTCATTTCTCAAACCTGGTTTAGCACTAATGGGCCTAATGGGTTTCAAAAAATAAAAGAAAATAAATGGCCTAAGTTTATTATTCACACTTATATTATAAAGGCTTCATATTTACACCAATTACACAACAAAAATGCATTTTCTTTCAAACTTTCACAGATGTAATTTTACATACTTATGAAGTAACATATTTTATACTATGTAAAAAGAATAATTTTAAATTTTCAAACATTTTACTATTAAAATCCCTTATTTTACAAAAATACACAATTTTCACAAATAAAAGGACAAAACATTATTTTTAACTTTTAAAATTCCATAAAAATATTTTTCTTGCTTAGAAAAATATAACTAACCATTCTAAATCCAAATTTATAATTAAAGCTCATTTTTAAATCACTTTCCACCTACTTATTTGATTAAACAACCATTAAAAATCAAATACTTCTTTTAAAAATTATTAAAAGAAGTAATTGGCAATAATTAATACAATTATTGCATTTTCTCTAAATAAAAACTATTTTTCATTTATTATTAACCCAATAAAATAAATATAGTTTCAAACTTTATTTTCTTATTTTAAATTTCCAAAATTCATTGTTTATTCCAAAAAACAATTTAATTTCTTCAATTTAATTTTAATTCACAATATTAAGTCATAACTACCATTACAATTTAATATTTTAAGGTAATCTCCAAAACTAGGGTTGTTACATAAATTAAATTAAATAGATTTAAAATAGATTAAATAAATTTAATTTGTTTAAAATAGGTAAAATATATTAAATTGTAATAAATAGATTATGATAAAATAAAATTAAAATAGTTTAAAATTGATTAAAATAGTTTAAATTAGTTTAAAATATATTTCAAAGTTGTATCAAAACATTTTTAATAACACAATTCCAATAATTTCATTTATATTCGACCCTTCAACCATGAAATTCCAATTTAAATCCTTTGAACAATTCATTAAATCAATTCCAATCTCAACTTTCAACACTTGGATTATCAAAATAATTTAGTTTATATAAATCGATTTATATTTCAAAATTCCAGTTGACTAAATTCAAAATTTAAGGAATTAAAAATCATTTAATTTAACTAATCCGTTGTCCGTTTATAATTTTCTACTCTAGGGTCCAGTTATACAGATATTTATCATTTCAGTCCGCAATTTGAAATTTTACGATAATAAATCATTTCAAACCGCAATCCCGAATTTAAATAAAAAATCCATAAAATCGTCCGAGTTTATCATTTCAACTCATAACGATTTTTTCTTAATCTATAGATCGTTCGAGTATGTATCATTTCAACCCATAGGGAACTTATAGTGTTATAACCAATAAATACAACATTCAGTCATCCAATATAAATAATCAAACATCCATCACAACCATCATCTAAATCAACCAGTAAACATCAATAGATATCTGATTATCATTAACATGTATTAAATTGACAATTTAATTAAATATTAAATTAATGATGATTAAATGCAATAAAAGTCAAATTTAACTAGAATGACAATTCAAATGTACCAAACATCAATCAATTAATTTCTAGCTGCATCAAAAATTTAATTTAAATAGCATAAAAAATTTAGTAGTTCTGAGTGGGTCAAAACACTCGGCTTTGATTTTAAATCGATTTGAAATCCAAAATAAGGCTCAAATTGAACAGTCTAAGAATTCGTCCAAACCAGTCCCAATATGTTCGGAATTTCGATGTGATCCTAACGGAACAAACCACACGTGAATCCGAGCTTGTGTGAAAAAGTTATGTAAATTCGAACATTCGACAATTTAAAATTAAGTAAAAGAAAATAAAACAAAATAAAAAATATTACCAAACTCGCCCCAGATGGCAATGTCAGCCCTAATCTCTCACGCGGAAACCTAGCACTCTAACCATCGTTCGAACAGCCGAACCCTATTAGCCGCTACGTCCTTCAAAATCGCCGCCGCCCACAGGCCTTACCACATCCATCCAACATCACCATTGGAAATCCCTCCTTGAGCCGCCCATGCAATCTCCAAATAGCCCCCTCCGACTCCCCAAGTAAAAACCGCAATCGCCAAGTTAAAGTGAATTTCTCTAGCGAACTGGAGACCATCTAGCATAAACGAACGACACCCCAGGGACCTGCTCGACTCCACCTACCCAATGGCGCTGCCCGATCGTCCTATAGTCGCATATCCACCGTCCAATTGTAAACCCTAGAAATGAACGGCCAAGGCTTCTTCGATGAATTCTAGTCAAACGATGCATCTAATTGGAAAAAAAATCACACCGGTGAATTGTGCTCGTCGGGAGCTTCGGATTGATATATAATATGATAGGGTTTGGAGGGTTTCAATTTTGAATTGAATTTGAAATTGGAATAGTTTTTAGAAATTAGAATCTGTTTCTACCATTAGAAAGAGGAGATGAGAAGGAAAAGTATGCACAACAATGAGGAATAAAAGGCTGCTAGGGTTAGAACAAAATAATATATACCAACGCAGATCGATAAGAAAAGAACCATACCCGAATTAATTTCAAACGACAAATACGACCCGAAAAGCCCGTTCTGTCTTCGAAACGAAAATGGATCATCCCATATATTAAAATAGATGTTTTCGATAGTTCTAAATTGAAAGGTTTCAAGTCCTAATTCCATCGTATGAAGAAGTTAGCTTAAAATCAGCTTATTTCGAATTGATTTCAATTGAATTTTATTAAATTGATTTCTACGCGTTTCGAGTCCATACGATCAAACGACAAGTCTGATCGCTATGAAACTAGAAACCTTAAAATAATTCACCGTTACAGATCCAATGAAACTAGTTTCATCAAAATCCAAGCCGGTGGCCAAAATGGCAATTTTCCCATAATTAAATAAATTAATATTAAATTAATTAAATCACTTTTTAATTTTAAATTTTATAACTAACAATTTTCATCATTTTTGATTACTTGGACATTTACAATAATTTAAAGTAAATTTAGATATCCAATTCAGTGTCGAATTATTTTACTAATTACCGTGTTTAATTTCAATTATGATTACATCCAATTAGTTAAAATTTTAATTTCAATAACTTGATTATATTTGATTTCAACCTTTTTATTTCATCATTCATTTCTCTAGGCATATATTCAACATTGGTTTATGGCTTATTACGTTAATATTCACCAGTTTCATCTTTTACTTTATTAATAGCCATATTTTAGTTACCTTCAAATTTTGTCAGTTTATTTAATTGAAAATCCCAATAAATCTATTTTTTATTCGTTTACTCTTTGAATAATTCAATTATTGCCTTATGAATGTAACTGACATTTTAGTACAATTTATTGTATTCACCTTTTATAGTTATAGTCTTAACTCATACTGAAATAACATTTTAATTTCATTTAATTATAATTGATTAAATATTATCGGTAACAAAAATAAATTGTCACCATTTCTACATTTAATAGCATTTGTAAGTTTATTATTTACAAACAAATGTTATAATAACTTACACTATACTAATTTTATCCAATTACAATCCATTACACACTATTACATTAATTAATCAACATTTAAATTACTAATTACTCCTTTAATCCAATTATAAATTAATATACACGTTATTAACATTAATTTACAATCTATAACCAATTTTAACTTTTTAATCATTTTAGTTAATTGGAATTTCATTCAAGGCAATTATAAATTACCTTAAATTAATACTATTACATTTTAACCCAATTACATTCTTATTATTTCACCAAAAAAATTATTTCTTCCAACAATACTTTATTAAATTAACTATTTTTAATTTTTGAAAATTTACGGGTCATTATAGGTAGTCTCCTCATTGTGCAAATTATTTTGGACTGCAAGGGCTTCTTGCCTAGTAATGGCTGATGAAAGTGCCTTCGGTTTGATTCAGTGCCAGAATGAATTTGTATGGATGTTTGTTTGACATTGTATTCTAAATCATGTTTGAGTGATTTTTATAAAAGTATATCAGTTGGTGGCGAAGAAGGCAACTTCTTTTAGCTTAACACCCTTTCTCGAGATATACGAGCTCAGGAAGATATACTTCTCTTGAAATCAGTCATGTAACGTGAAATGATAATGTTGCATTCAAATGGAACCTGTTATGATCAAAGCGTGGTTTTGTATGTAAAGCATGACTTTGAAGAAATTAAGCGTAGCCTCACTAGCCTCACATCCCGAAAGATGATATGGGATACTATGTGCCCTGATAGACACAAATGCGGGATAAGTAAGTATGTATGTTGGAGTCCAATATTTTGGGCCCTTTGGGGGAAAACATCCCTCAATGCATTTGTCACCCTATTTTGATAAAGTGGTTAGCTTGAGAAAAGCAAGCAACTAATAGTTATCAGTAGTAGAATATCATGTACAGTTCCAAGTGACTTGCTTGAGAAAAGCGATTAAGGCACCATGGTGACTATGTTTGTTATGCGTGGATCGGGGAAAATAGCCTCCAATTCTCTATCATGTTAGATACCCAATCCCAATACAAAATTTACGGCTTTGATTGTATTTCCAAAATAGCTGTAATGCTTTGTAAACATTTCAGCTACTCCTTTTCATATCATATATTCCGTCCGGCATATTCCGTTGACCCAGTCCGGATATATTCCCTTAGACTTAGTCCGTATATTGATACCTTATTCGAACAAGTTTGTTTGAAAAGTATTTTCAAAGGAATGTCATTAAAAATAATATCAAGTTTATTTTGGTATAAAAATGTTTTGGTTATCATAAGGTAAAAACCCCTCGGTATTTATGTGTGGGCGTGGTCCTATGAGATGCCCTTCTTTTCAATAGTTTTGATAACATTGTCATTTTAAATTTCGAGTATCTCAAGCTGGTTTATCAAGTCTGATCTGGAGATTTTTAATTCTCGGGTCAGATCCGAATAGTTTCAGGTTTAGTTGAAGACGGTTGAAGTTTCTAGAGGAGAGTTAGGGATCTTCATCATCGTATGGATGTGTTCTATTATCCACTACATCTATTGCATTTGTTTTGCTGTTTACAATATTTGTAAGGATAGAGGTTTATAAATGTCTAGGCTGAATCTAGGTTAGACACTAATATTGTATTTTAAAAAATTCATTGTGAAGATTATTATTGGAATAATATATGTTATCCCATTCGTAGAAGATTCTGTTCTGCCTTTATTTTCTTTCTACCCTTAACGATCCGCTTATTCGTGCAATTTGAGTTTGACATGTATGGTTTATTGTCGATTCAAAGGGTACGGAAAAACGGGCCATTACATTTGGTATCAGAGCCGAAGGTTAAGCGAGAACCTTGGCTTTGGTGGGGTAAAGATTCATCAAGATAGGGTTAGTAATACCCTAGGATGAGTGACTCATTAGAGATAGGGTTAGTAAAAACGTAGAATGAGTTTGAGTGTATTATATATGAGTGAATATTTTTTAGTGGCTAATAAATTGCTTTTTGTTGATTTACCTGTTGAGTGATTTATGGATTCTGATCGATACGCCTGATCACCATTATTGATGAGGGTTCCTAAACATTTAAACAAGGCGAACCGACAACTGATTTAGAAAAAAATGGTAAATAAAATAATTTTACCTAGGATTATATTTTTGAATATAAATCATATATTTTTAAAAGTTGTATAGTTAAAAACCAAGATTAGTGAAATTTAAATATGAATATCTTATGATTAGAATTTCATAGTTTGACTACAAGATGTTTCATAACGATAATCGATAAGTAAGAAATCCCATAAGGTAATTAAGATCTTCAATACTTATTTCAAATAATAAATTAAGAAATGATAATGTTAAGTTACTATCATAAATTAATCAATTGTTTGATTTAAAAGTTTAAGTACAAACACCTTGTGAATTAAGTTTCATGATTTGACTATAAGGTGTTTGATAATAAAATTTATTCAAGGAAGGAACATATAAGATAAAATTATTTAAATAATAGAAAATAATGGTTTGCCAAAAAAATTATGTAAAAGGAAAAATATAACAAAGGAATGAGAATTTAAATTCGAGTAATTTAAAGATTTATGGGAATTTAAATGAAGTTAATTAATATAAGATATATTTATGAAATGAATTTATAAATAGGTTTTATAAAATAATCTCTAAGGGGTTTTGAAAATGGTATTATTTTAAATAAAAAGAGGTGTTTTTTGATAACTAGTTCGATTGGCTCGAAAATAAATTAAATATGGGCAAGAGGTGTTTGGATGGTAAACACATCTCTTAAGTATTACTCTTCTTGTTAAGAGGATATATAACACTATTGGTAATACCTAGTTCCTTGGTATTGTTTTAGAACTACATGACCGATATAATTTTCTTAAGTTATAGAGATAATGTGAATCATTGATTACTAAATTGATTAGTAATATTTATAAAAGTGTTTAAATCAAAGATAAATTTGGAATCGCTAACTGATAAGATAATGCAGGATTCATGACGATTTTGGACAGTCGAAAATTTTCGAATCATACCTAACTCAGACTGAGAAATTGATAAAAGATTATGAAATAATTTGAGTATATGAAATAGGATAAGGATAATTTATAAATCTGATTTAAAGAATTAAGACTTAAGAGTATGAGGATTTAAATACGGGACGTTTTAAAATTTGTTCTTCAAAGCTAGAAAATTAATAATAGTATTAAATTTGAAATAAGTTTTATAACTTATGAATTTGAGATAATAGTAAACTACAACAAGTTTAAACTTGTTAGACAGAAGGATTTAAGTAAAACCAATTTGAAATTTGAGATTTTTATATACTCTTAGGATGTAAAGGTATATCATACAAATATAGATTTAAGTTATGAACTATCTATAAACTTAAGTAAAATAATAACTTTTTGAAAAGGTATTATAACCTAGAAAATGTTTTATTAATGAATTCTAGCATTATTTAAGGATTTGGACTTAAGTTTTTAAAAGTGATGGATTTACATAGTTTTGTTCATAAGATATAATAAATTTAAGTAGTAATTTTACGAAATGATTCATAAACAATATTAGTATTAAAGAAAACATACTAAGGAAAATACGAATGTGAAAAATAAAGGATGTGAATAAAGAGAATTTTGTATAACTGAGAAAAACCAATAGGAATAAATACGTAATTTATACGTAAACCATTTCGTCACATAAATTTTGATCTAATATCCAAGTACAAAACTTTAAGGTGCTTACACCAATCCGGATTAAGATTTATCACTTGATTTCTTAACGGCGAGCATTGATGATGGTTTATGTTTAGTTACTCGAGTTTTCTATCATAGTTGAGAGCCATGCAAGGGAAGCAAGTGTATCTGATCTAGAATCTTGATCAGAATCCGCACTAGAGGATCGGGGGATCAATACTAGGTTGTAAATAAAGTTGTGGATTCGAAAAGAAGATCAAATCAGACATTTTATACAGATGATTTGGGTACATCTTATGCGTTTAAGTTTTTGGAATAATGATTTAGGTAAAATATTGTGGGTTTAGGTTTAGGGTAATTTAAGGGACGAAATTCTTTTAAGTATGGAATAATGTAATGACCCGTAATTTTACCACTTTGAAAACAGAATTTTTAATTTATTTAATTATTTAGATGTAGAATTTTCAAACAATCATGTTTTATATGATAAATAAGAATGGTAAACTTATTTTTAATATTGAATAAAGGTTTTGGATTTCCATTTTAAAAATTGACAAAAGTCAAATTTCGATAAAGTAGGATAAATATTGGAGAAGTTTGTTTTAAAGGATAAATAATTCTTTTTAAATATGTATAATCCATATCAAACTCATTTCATAATAATAGTAATTTAATTTATAATTGTTCGATAAATATATAAAACTTATTTTATAAAAATTGACAAATTTCGTCGCATATCGATAAATCAACGTTTTGTTCAAAATGTGACTGGAATTTTTTTTGTCGAAAATCAACGTTTGTTCAAAATAAGTTGTCGCAACATTGTCGCACCTTTTTAACATGCTTGAAAATATATATTACACATTTTGATAACTAAACACATTTACTTTTACTAAATATAATTGGAAAACTTCTAGAAGTCATTAGTAAAAGTAGGTAAGAATTAACAAAAGTAAGAAAAGTAAACATCAAATCAAAAACCAATATAATAATTATTTTATGTTGTCTAGTTCTTAAGGGATTAAGATATAAAGTAAGAAGCAAAAGGATGATGTTAAGTGTTGAAAAAGTGGAGGTTGCTTTGGGTTGAAGTAAGGATAGTTTGGTAATTTTGTAAGAGGTTATTTTGATAAATTTACCACTTCTTTTTCTATAAATATCCAACTCCTTCTTCACTTTCATTCACACTTCTTCTTCTTCTTTTATCAAGCTTCTTCACCTTATTCATCTCCTCTTTAATGGATTCTAAGTCATAGAAAAAAAAGAAATAATGTCAAAATATTTACAAAATATTCAAAAGAAATCAATGTTCATTCTCTTCAAATCAAACTCATCTTTTTTTCATATTTTACCTCTTCTTCTCTTGGCATAACTTCTTCAGATCAGAACCAAAATGTGAAATTCATTTTTCAAATCATATATTTTTCCAATGGCCACAACTTTCTTGTTAACCACTTTGTCTCATTCTAATCTTAAATATATCAAAAATCTACTTCTTTCCAATGCATTCTCTGCCTTAGTTTGTGAGACAGAGAATAGCCCATTTTGTTCTTATCATAACTTGATCATAACTGAATTAAATTAAGAAATTATTGTTCCAAGATCATAAAAAATTCCAGTTGCTACAACTTTCACGTTGAGCAGTTTTCCAGTTTTGACCTTTGCTATACCTGAAACTCAATTCTTTGAAGTGCATTTTCGCACTTCATTTTTGTCAATCCGACAATACTTCTTCTTCATTCCATCATATCTCCCTCAAAAACACTTGGATTTAAATGTTTTTTTTTAAAATTCAAGAGAAAAGAATTTTCAACAACTTTCCAGTTAATAACTTTTCGAAATTTGGAGATTCAGAGGGCTAAAATCAGATACAAGATAACCTTTTTTTATCTAATTTTAAGAATTCAAGTCAAAGCTCCAAGACATCTTCTCTATACCTTTGGCCAACCTCCATCTCAAGCCTTGGCTAGGCTATTGGAAAGAAGAGGGTATCGTTTACTAGTGTTTAATGGAGTAGGAAGTAGTTAGTAAAGTGTTGGTTGATTAGAATGTTGGTAGGAAGTTTATCGCTTCGGTTTATGGTGAGAAACACTATTTAATATCTATATTTATATATATATATATATATATACATGTTTGATGATGTGTTATGATTTCTATGGATGCATATATATTCTTTTAACATCATGTATTGATTGTTTGACATGATTGTTAAGTTGTTTTTACTAAGTCATGTTAATACACGTCGATAAGCACAAAGAAAATCATTTTCCTTTTGAAATTGAAATGGCGTATATGGAATGCTTAAACCTTTTTGAAATATTTTTAAAATGAGCTAGAATTGTTTTATAAATATTAAATATGTTTAAATAAATAAAGAAAGAAAATCAAGATTTCATCTTGTATATTTTAAATATGTCCAAAACAATTTTCCAAAAAAATCGCGCTTTTGCATTAAAGTGACCAAAGTTTAAAATTATTGTTTAAATGTTTTAAAAATATAAAATAAATTCAAATAATATTTTAATTTTTTTAAAAAGAGATTTAAGTTGAAAAGATAGACTTCTAAATGAAGTAAAAGTCGCAGAAGTTTTAAATAGCTTTTGAAATGTAGTTTTAAACTTAAAAATTCTTTCCTAAATCTTCTGTGAATGATTTTAAAAGAATAATCAAGAATTTTAAATATGATTTGGAAGTTTTAATAAGAGTTTGAATAAATGGTTAAGATTAATTATTTATACCACTTAATTAAAAAGTAAAGAATATTGAATGTAATAACAAATTGAGTATCCAGAAATGACTAATATATTTTTCCGGCCTATGAGATTTCAGAAGATAAAACAAGGTGTTTAACTAAAATTAGGAATGGAGCAACCAGTACCCTAAATTACCTGTCCTATGTTTTTTCTTTTTAGACGAGGGGTGGAACAGATCGAAAGAAAAACCTGGGCGCTCTAAAAGATCATACTTAATTTTTTCCAAGATAAAAAAACAAATTTTAGAATATTTATAACTAATTAACATCCTTTTATCGATGATTACATGAAGGAATCGGTATTGGATTTGGGTGGTTCCTATCCAAAATGCAGGATCAGATATGGGTGATTCCTATCAGAAAAAGCCCTTCAAACTAATTTTGAAATAAAACATATTGCAGACAAAGATCTTCATGATGTAAGATTACTTGCCACTAGTCCTTGGAGGTGAAATTTACCATATCTAAGGTGGTAGTAGTGCTCTATTATGAAAATCTTCGATTTGCAAGAATATGATACGAAGTTAAGGAAGAAATCTTTGATTAAGATTTAATTAATGATTTGGAAATATTTTCCCTAAGTTAAAAATTCTAACTTGAATTTGAGAAATCTTTGATTAAGATTTAATGAATGATTTGGAAAGGTTTTCCTAAGTAATAGAGAAAAGGATGTGAAATTATTCTAATATCTAAAGAGGTTTAATCAATCAAATTATTTAATAAATGAGGCTTAATGATTTTATATACACTTGAAAAGAAAATGGTATAAATTCAAAGAATATACCTATGAAAGATATTTTATAAAAGATGAAGTAATTGATTGATGATTGATATCCACATAAGAACTTAACGTCTTTTAAATCGATAATTGGCTTCGAAGGAACTGGGGTTGGACTTGGATGATCCCTATCCGAAAACCACTTCAAACCAACATATACATTCGAAAGTGAAGACATGTTAAAGATGACGATATGGAAGACCACAGATCTTCATAGTTTCGCTATTATAATAGTGTCTAATTGTAAAATAAACTTACTTTTTTATAGCGTTAAGGGGTTAACCATATAGCCCTTAACACAAATAATGCCAATAGTCTATATATTACCGGAATACCTCCTGATCGGGAGGCTACCAGAGGATACTCCATAGGTACGACACAAATAGAAACTCGTAGTAAATAGTTTAACGGATCCTTAAAGGATGGGCGGTCTAGAGCATCCTTTAAGTTACTTGTACCTTATATTACAATTCACTTGAGTTGGTTTACATGGTATAAGTATGTATTTCCTGACTCGAGTGTTTTGTGTTTTGCTTTACGCTCGGGTCAGACTGAGTGATACAGCATTAGAGACTCACCTTCGGAGTTGGAGCTTTGCTTGAAGATCCAGCTGTCTATTTCAATTCCAGCTATTCAGTTGATCCCAGTAATGTATTCAGCTTTGTACTTGATTATTGTATTAAACTCCTATTGTATCTTGTTTAACTCAAATGTTTTATATAGTAGCTTCATGAACTACTATTTCTTTACTTCCGCTGCATTATATTACTCTATGTCTGTGATCTGTGATTTATTTGTTTACTGTATATTCTGAGTTTTGCCAAATTTATATTTACAATTGGGTATTTTGAGCAACTAAAATCCGGCATGTTTGGATGCGAATGGTTGAAAATATCGGGTCGTTACATAGTGTGAGGACTGCTTGTTGACATGATCTAGGTCACTCCGATTATAGAGTTATTTATAGCGGCGGTCTCTTCGTTGTGGAGATTTTTTCGGACTGCAAGGGCTTCTCACCTAGTAATGGACAAGGAAAGTGCCTTCGGTTCCATTCAGTCCCAGAATGAACTTTTATGGATGTTTGTCTGACATTGTATTCTAAATCATATTTGAGTGATTTCTATAAAAGTATATCAGTTGGTGGCTGAGAAGGAAACTTCTTTTAGCTTAACACCCTTTCTCGAGACATACGAGCTAAGGAAGTTATACTTTTATAGAAATTAGTCATGTGATGTGGAATGACAATGTGGCATTCAATGTGGAACCTGTTATGATCAAAGCGTAATTTTGTATATAAAGCATGGCTTTGAAGAAATTAAGCGTAGCCTCACTAGCCTTACATCCCGAAAGATGATATGGGATACTATGTGGTCTGACAGACACAAATTCGAGATAAGCAAATATGTATGGTGGAGTTCAATACGTTGGGCCTTTTGGGGGAAAGAATCCCTTAAGGCATTTATTGCCCCATTTTGATGAAGTGGTTAGCTTGAGAAAAGCAGGGAACTACCGGTTATTAATAGTAGTATAGTAAGTATAGTTCCAAGTGACTTGCTTGAGAAAAGCGATTAAGGCACCGCCGTGACTATGTTTGTTATGCGTGGATCAAAGAAAAAGGCCACTAGTTCCGTATCATGTTGGAAATCCAATTCCAATACGAGATATACGGTTTTGATTGTAGTCCCAAAATAGCTGTAATGCTTTGCAAACATTTCAGCTACCCCTTTTCGTATAATATATTCCGTCCGGTATATTCCGTTAATCAAATCCGGATATATTCCCTTAGACTTAGTCCAAATATGGATACCTTATCTGAATACGTTTATTTGAAAAGTGTTTTCAAAGGAAAGTCATTAAAAATAATATCAAGTGTATTTTGGTATAAAAGTGTTTTGGTTATCATAAGGTAAAAACCCGTTTGTATTTATGTGTGGCCATGGTCTTATGAGATGCCTTTCTTTTCAAAGGTTTTGTTAGCATAGTCATTTTAAATTTTAAGTATCTCACTTTGGTTTATCAAACTTGATCCGGATATTTTTAATATTCGGGTCAGTTCTGAGTAGTTTTTGGTTTAATTGAAGACTGTTGGAGTTTCCATAGGAGAGCTAGAGATCTTCATCATCTATGGGCGTATATTATCCGATACATCTATTGCATTTGTTTTGTTGTTTTTAGTATTTGTAAGGATAGAGGTTTCTAACTGTCCAGGGTGAATCTAGGTTAAAATTTGATATTGTATTTTGAAATTTTCCGCTGTAAAGATTATTGTTGAAATAATATATGTTATTCCATTCGTAGGAGATTCTGTTCTTCCTTTATTTTCTTTCTACCCTTAATGATCCGCTTATTCATGCAATTTGGGTTGGGGATGTATGGTTTATTATCGATTGAAAGGGCACGGAAAAACGGGCCATTATATATATTTTATCATTGCCTGGGAAATGTTTAAGGATTATGTCATCTGAATATGGAAAATATGTTTTGAAATGTAATGGAAAATGTTGTTTTGAAATCTATGGTTTGTTTCATATTCAAGTGCTTCTGATATTATAGTTTCCATTAACATATCCGAATTTAGTCGTTGGAAGTTAATACTATAGATGACTACAGCATCTGTAGTGCTTAGCTTTGAGCCTCTAGATAGAGGATGTTAGAACTAGGTATCGGTGCACAGGTTTATGAAAAAATTTAACTAAAAATGATTTTTGGAGATATAATCCTTAAGAATTAGAGATAGGATTGGGGTATGGGATAACACTATAGTAACATACTTGTATTTGCTATATATATATATATATATATATATATATGTATGTATGTATGTATACGCTTTATCTCTAGACTCCTATCTTTGTTAGGCTATTCTTATGTATCTCATAGGCTTTAATATAGATATGGAGGAAGAAGAGGCTGAGTCAATTTAAGGGGAGACAACACCACCAAAAACGGAAATGCCAGACCAAATGCTAGAAGAGGTCAGGCTCAGGTTGAGAATTTTGGTGCTGGGTTTCCCTAAGTGGACACGTGAGCCATATAGAAGTTTTTCATAAACATGATGCAAGCTGGGATCGTAGCTGGAGTTGTTAGAGGAAATGCTGCAGGAGGAGTTCAGGATGCTCCGCTGGTTAATCAGTATGCTAACTTGAGCAGCGACTATACTAGGCTTGGAGGAAAGCCATTTATCACAATCGAGGATACAATCGAAGTAGAATACCGGTTGTTGCATTATCAAAGGATTTTTACTGACCTAGGGCTCAATGACGAGCAGAAAAGGTGACTTGCTTCAAGACAGCTTCAAGGAGCTGCTTTGTTTTGGTGGAACACTGTAACTCCTAGTTTGGATGAAGAGACAATGACGTGGGCGGAGTTTAGGAGTACGTTTCAAGAAAAGTCCATGTCAGTAATGGTGCAGTCTATCGTAGTCAGGAAGTTTGCTGAGCAGGAATAAGGAGAAATGTCAGTTCTGGAATATGCCAGTAGATTCGAAGAATTAGCCCGTTATGGGTATACTACTGTTGACACAGTGTTGAAAAGAATGAAAAGTTTATTAGAGGTCTGAAGCCAGAGTTGGCAAGGGCTACTTTTCCGCACATCAGTGATCCGTGTGATGTGGTAGTGGAAATGGCATTGAGACATGAAGAGATGTTAGCTTTCTTGGAGAATAAGAATGTAACGACCCGCAAATCCGTACCCCTTGAGTCAACACTATTCTACAACAATCAACTCAAGATGTATAGAAATACGAACCATTTGGGTTAAAGAAGAAGAGGTAGAAGAAGAAAATAGAAAACAACACCAGAATCTAACCATCGCAGCGGAATAAAACATAATAGATAATAATGATCTTTACTCAAAAATCAAATATCTCTGTTTACATATTACATCATCAGAGTACATCAATCACAGCTCACATCAATAACATACAATGGATACACAACAACTCAAACAGCGGAATATATATATAAACAAGTACGAGAGTACGTATCGTCATCCAACTCGTCTCCTGAGCTCCACAGCATCGTATCCTATATTCTATAATACTCGGTCTGACCCGAGCATTACAGTTAAATAATACCCGAGTCAGTCTGGAATACCAGCGAGAGAAAATCACACCCAATTGATTATTAAAGTTTCAAAAATCCTTTGAAAACAAAAGCATCTCGTAAGACCACGCCACAAATAAACATGTCGGGTTTTTACCTTACGATAGCTAAAACAATTTTTATAGAAATCCTCTGATATTATAATAGGATCTATATACAAGTACTTATAAAATAGCCAAAATTGTTACATGATTAAATTCCAGCTACTAGCCATAGAGTGGGTAATACAAACAAAACTCGTACAAGGCTCGTAGGGAGAATGAATTTCCAACTAATGACTAGGCACTGGGGTACCACCTGTCACAGTACGGGGCCTAGATCACCGTACCGAGGAGTACGCCCGCTCCCCTGCAACACAAGGCCGGGACTATCCCTTACTGGATAATCCCGAGTGAGATCACCCCGCGGTTGGGATCAGCAACCGCCTACTAAGCCGAAATAAAAAGGGACATCTAGACTGGAATGACCTCATCCTGCTTGGGTGCTACCCACCTAGCCTTGCTGCATAACCCCTGATTTTCAGTCATTCCCATTTGATGGGGCTTGAGGCTAAGCGTTACCTTTTTAGAACTTATTTCTTAGAATGCCCATCGTCCACCTGACGATGTTTCGCAAGCATCCATCCATACAAGTCCGTCCCGGGTTCGAACGGGACCGAAGGCACTATTCCTACTACATCCAATGGAAATATCCTCAGAATTAGTAGCGACTAGCCCTTGCACTTCACTGCTCCATCTTCGAATCGAAAATCGTTTACACGAAATGTACAAACCAGATCGAAGTGGTTTTCGAGAAATAAATCTCGATCCCGGTCTCTTCGAAATGATCAACGCAGTTGGCCAATATTGATAGTCGGTTATTTAACTATCAATTAACATTCACAAACATCCATCAAACAATAAATAATTTCCCAAATTATTTATTTACCTCAAAAATATCATCACAAGATATATTTCTATTTTCAATCCTTTGAAAACAGTTTCAAAACCATCTTTCTTTTCAGAATCAACTTTCCCAAATATTTTCTATCGCCTCTGAAATCACCAAGCACAAAAATAGATTTTTAAAATAATTTAAAACACTTTACTTTGAAATATATACTTTAAAACATTTATTTTAAAAAGTACTTCAATAATTTAATAAAAACACATACCATATGAATATTTGAAAATAAGGTTACTTAATAAAATATACAACTAGATTTACACTTTTAAAACAAATACTAAATCACTCTTTAAATAATTATTGCTATAATAGATTAAAAGGAAATACTTACTTTAGAAATTAAATATTAGAAATAATAAATTTTACAAAATTTGCTTTCTATAAAAACAACTTTAAACCATCAAATTAATTTTTAAAGATTTGCTTTTTAAAACATGTACTTGGCTATCCAGAGAAAATCCCAACTTCAATCACTTAAATCAATTTCCCCAAATTGATTTCCAATTTATCTTATTTGAAATAAATTTCTTTAATTACCTAATTCATTTCAAAATTCATTAAGTATGTACTTAATTATTGTTGTTGTTATTATTATTATTTTCCATTTGATTTTAAAACTATTAATTGAAATTGAAATATACAAATTCCAGATTTTTCCCAACTTTTTCCTTTATTCTTTCAATAAATTAAATCTTAGATTTAAAATAAATGTTTTGTTCTTTTAAATAATAGCGTTGAATTTTAAAATTCATCAACTTCCTGTTTATTCAAATTTTCCTTTCCATCCTCAGGATTCATTTATTAGAATTTTAAAGTTACTTTATTTCTTTTCCAAGTCATTCTTAAATTTATTCTATAATTATTATACTTGCAATTTCACTTCTTTTATTTTCATTCAAAAATCAAATTTATATTTTTGGTAATTCATTATTCTCAATTATATCAACCAAACCATAGCATTCAATACTTGCACATAGAATATCCAATAACCAGAGCAGAGAATATTAAATAATTTAAATAAAAGTTGAGGGGTCCAGTTGGATCCATCCAACCTGTTTTCCCTGCATCAACAGACATTAGCATCATATAATATACCGATTTCAAATTATACTAAAATATATCACATCAATCAATTCAATCGTACAAACAATTGTTTAAATTTAATCATTTAAATTTAAATTTAAACTGAGTGAGATTAACTAACCTTTGCTTTTATTGTTGTAATCTGATCCACACCATCCTGATTCTCAACGATTTAGACCTTGTATAAATATTATATGGATTTGTTAACATTTGTAATACCTGGACCCATTATCTTATTTTATAAATTACTTAATAATAATTTATTTACATTGCTTCCCCTTTTTCAATCCTTCCGTAAAAAAATAGCTAACTAGGTTAATAAAACAATTTAACTGTCCAAAATACCTTGCTAAAAAAATAGGCTAATAGATTTTAAAAATGTATAATGTATATTTTATTTTATTTCTAAAATAATCTACATCTATTTTTCCTATATATATTCAAATTGAACTAGGATTGACACAAGATTTAAAACTGCTTAACATGTACAAATTTTCTCTTCACTGTATATAAATACGGTAATTCTTTTTATTGTTTAAATTTTGTAATATATACATATGTTTGTAAAAATTTGGATTTAAACTTCTTATATATATATACCTTACAGAATATAACTATTACTATTAAGCAAAAATATTTCAAGTTAAAGAATTTACCAGAAAAACATCTCGACCTCCCCATCGTACAAGCCCTAGCCAACACCAAACATCGTGAATCCATGCGAGTTTGCCTCGAAAACCACCCTTGCTGCTTCGAGCTTCTAGGCGCCACCATTCTTCACCTACGCTTCACCCAGATGTGCGCGTGCTAGCCGGCCGACCTCGCGACTTCGCCTGCGTCGAAACCCAAACACTAGCTGCTTCTCAAACCCGGCCTCTTCCCCATTCGCGACCTCCCCTCCACCGCGACAACTGACGAAGCTCCTCTTCCCCAAATTGATAGCTGCCCAACGCGCGAGTCCTCGCCTCGTTTCGAGCCTCTCGATTCGGTAAAAATGAACTTCGAAAGAGGAAAGGCAGTTCAAACTTGATTTGGGGCTTCGAATTGAAGAACGCGGCTACGACCATTAAATTTCTTTTTTTTTCGAACGGTGTAAGATGAGAAGAGGGGAAAGGAAATCTCGGCTTCTAAGTAAAGTTTTCTTCCACTGGAACTCGTTCGATAGAAGGGTGATATTATTTTTATTCGTTAGGCCATTAGCTTCCTAAAGAAGACACGCGTGATATAGATGAAAAGGAGTAGGCAAGACGTGATTTTTGATTTATTTATTTATTTATTTTATTTTATATTGAATTTTCGATATAAATTTCAACATGTTTACTTATCGTATGCTCACACAACAACTTCGATCCCAAAGAAACTTGAAATCCAATAATAATACAATATTACGGATCCAATGGAACTGGTTTCGTCAAATTCTGAGACTGTGCCTCGGAAGGCTATTTTTAAATTCAATTTAAACAATACAAAATTTCAAAACTGAACAAATCACTATTAAATTCAATTTTAAACCTTCTATTATCTTCAATGTTATTAATATAAAGTTTTATAAGCCTCCAAATTATTTTTAACAGACTTAAAATTCTAGATTCAACAATTTACCCAACTTCTAATTATTTATTTCAATAATTTAAATTAACAAATAAATTGCGATATTCGTAATACAAGTTAAAATTACTCCTTTGAATATTTACAATCAATTAAATATTTTGATTTTAAATGCTTGAAAATTCCGGGACGTCACATTCCTCTCCCCTTAAAAGAATTTCGTCCCCGAAATTACTAGTTAGGAAGAATGGTCCAATACCCGTTTACTTTTTCCTAAAACCAAACGGTTTCTAACAATTCAACAACTTACCAACTATCCTTTATAAAAGATCCATTATCATTCTTATTAACTTTCCAAACCTTTCCCTAGTTTGCAAACAATCCTATTTGCCCAACCATTCAAGTTTTAATCATAAAACCAATTTTGAATTATCAAAATTTTCTCAAATTTTTTCTAACTCCCTAAATTCCCGAAAAATTTCGCCAACGTCTTCTTTGCGCGGCTAGCTCGGTACAACTACAAAATGGCTCTACGGCCTCCCAAATCCAAAAAGAAAACAAAAAGCCAAGTGGCTCAATCCAAAATCCCAATCAAATTCACACCAAATGTAAATACATACATTTTTGTCGAGCATTTCAAATTTATTTTTCTGAAATCAAATCCAATTCCCTTTTCCTTTTATAGTACCTGCATATCCTGTTTAGCACTAATATCCAATCACAATATTCCAAAAACATTTTATCGACTTCCTTAACAAATGTCAATATTCATCCAAATATCAACTCGGAATATATTTGTAATATCAATCTCCAATTAAGATTTCACCATTCCTTACTTAAGTTTAGTATAAGCATTCTATATACTTCTTTATTTGTTTTCACTTTACCACCTTAGTTAATATCTATTTCTATTCAAATTGATTTCCACATTACATATGAATTTCATTTATTTTCAACTTTGAACTTTTAAATTTTATCTTTCATTTATAACTAGTTTATGTCATTACTTTAATTAGTTTCATTTACTAACTTATTTTTGTTTCCAATTCTAAATAGTTTTGTCGTTAACAAAATTTTCCAAAAAATTTCAAAAAATTTTTCCAACTCCCAAAATTTCTGAAAATTTTTGGCGGAGTCCCCTTTGTACGGAGGAGCTTTTGCAATTTGACAAAAGAGATAAATATATATACATCGACCCACACGGTCGGAAAAACCAAAAACAGTTCATATTTCCTATTTTTATTGCGTAGGCGTACCTTATTTAGCATTTTTAAGCAAGTAGCTCATTTATTTAGCAGTTAATGCAATCCAAATCCAGCCATACAGCTTCCAGGTACATGTACTTACTCAATTTAAACATGTAAGTGCCAAATATATGCAGTTTAACTATATTTCACTTAGTTACAATGGTTAAAACATATGAATTCTAAAAGAAATGCACATCAACATTTTCCGTAAGCAATTTATACAATTCCATACTAATTCAACTATTTCAATTAATTTACAAACCATTTTCATTCAATTTGAATGGTTTAAAACTCAATCGCTTATATTCAATTTATTTTCAAGCAACCCAAACCCATATTTAATCCAATTATTCTCAAAATCAATTTATTTTACTCCTACCCATCCAAGGCATTGTAATAACTTCTATTTACATTCAATATCAATTTATTCCTTGCAATTTGACGAGATTTATGTGAATAAATAAGTATTTATGTTTTATAACCATTTTAAATGGATTTCAACTCAATTTATACTTAATTCTATTCCATTTCAATTTATTCACAATCCATTCATTAACGTTTTATTCCATACTATTTATTTAGCTCAAAACAAACCAAGTTATTTCCTTCAATAACCATTTCTCAACTTATTTAAACCACGCTTCATTTTGATTCTTATTTATTCTATCTATTTGTTTATTTAATATAATTAGTTTATCCACACAATCCATTAGGAATTTTTATTTCTTTAAATATTATTTATAACCACTTATCCAACTCTTCTATTTGTTTGGCTTAAGTCAATTTACTTCATTTTATACTTAAGCTCATTTTCATTTTATAAGTAAATTTTTTTTCCTCTTTTCTATTCAACTTAATTCTCTCTCAATTAAATCCCATCCAATCTACAATTTCTTTTGGTTAGTTATTATAAAATTTAAATTTCCAGATTCAACTCATTCAACTGATTACATGGCCATTTCCAATTTATTTCCACTTAGTGGGATTTTATTTGCAATTTAGATCATTTCTATTGTAATCCAATTCCAACCGACTCCACTTTATACTTAATTCACTTACAATTCCATTTCTAAGTTTCACAAGTCATAAATTTATTTATAATCCAAGTTATAATATGTACCCATATTCATTTCTAATTCCATAATCCAAGCTCATTTGAATAATATTTCAAGTCATATTTTATTTCTTAATTTAAAAGATTATATTGCTTATTTCTCATTTTTATTTGATACATTTCAATTATATTAATTTGTTAACACTTCAAGTTAAAGTTTATTTTAAAACTCAAGTTCTGAATCCACTATCCATTTTCAATTTACCACCAAATTTCATGAACTCACAATTCAGTTACATTTACTTTACTGACAATTCAAGTCGAATCCAATTTATAACTTGAGTTTTATTTTCAAATTTCATCATAAATTCACAATTCAGCTTCTATTATACAACATTACGTTCCCATTTACACATTTTATTAACTAATTTATTATAAAATTAGTTCTCTCCTATTTATAGTTCAATACTTGATTTTTAATTCCAAATATCACTTCACTAAATTTTCTTAGTTCAATTTTATTATATAATTCAAGTTTGGATTTTGTTTCCTTTATCCAAAACATCAAACAATATTTACTTTGGATTTTCTATTCCACTTTGGAAATTTATAAGCCACAACTTATTATTTACACAATTCCATCCATTATAGGCGTGAATATATTATCTTTTTATTTTAACTCAAGCCTTATGCTAATTTATATCCCAAGCATATTTTTATTCTATGCAATTTAATTCTGATTCTTTTATAAGTTATTCTAATTTATTTACTTCAATTTCCAATCCTTATTCAATTTATTTCCCATTCGTTCAGCTAAGAATTTAATTCCATTCATTAATTCAATTGAATTCTCATCCCAACTCAATTTTACTTTAACTCGGATTTATTTAACTCAATTCGATTTCAAATTAATTCGAATACAACTGGATATTATTTTCAGCTTACTCAATTAACTTCAATCCAGTCAAATTTTATTCTCCAATCCTAAGTTAATTTCATATTTAACATTCCCTTTAAATTTACCTTCCAACATGCAAAGCTTATACTTCCTTCTTGATTTAAAAATCATCTCAATTTATAAGCTTACAACTATTATAACGACCCGCCTTTTTGGACAATTTAAACCGCGATCAAATACACATGTCGATTCCAAACCATTCAAAAGGGCAGATAGTTATTGGGGTAAATAAGAAAAGAAAAGAAAGAGAAATAAAGGAAATGAAACAACACAGAATCTCGCAGCGGAACGATAAAATATAATAGTCAAATAAACAGTTCATGAAGTTGTTTACTATACTTTGACAATTATTTATACAACATTTATCAGAGTTATACATATACAACAGAACAATTAAAATAATGCAGCAGATAGCATGATGCAAGGGTAATAATAGTAATAGTATACCAAATCTTCGTCTTCATCCTCCAGAATAGATCTTCAAAAATCTGAAAAACTCAGGACTGACCCGAGCGTAATGAAAAGACAAAACACTCGAGTCAGGACTAAAATATCCTTATGAAAGTTAAATCAATCGTAATAAATATGAGTGTAACGGCGTCAGAGATGTTTACGGGGTTTGACATCTCATATGCAGTGTCAACGTGCGTGCAATAACTCAAGAGATGTTACGGGATTTTCCATCTCTTAAGGATCCGTTAAACTATCTACTATGTAGTAATGTACACTAAGTAGATAATGCCTATTAGTAATATAAAGTATCAAAATAGCGTTTAGGCGTTACCATAATCCCCCTTAACACATTTTTATAATGCCATAGTCTATACAGCACCGTAAGCCCCACCGTAAACTGGTGGTTATCAGAGGGTACCATATAGGTATAACACAAAACAATACGTAGTGGTCGCGAATAGGATAATCAGTATGACAAGGTACATGAGGCGATACCAACTAGGATACTAGTAGTTGCGTGATCCAGACTGATGTTGAGCATAGCCAGCAGTTACCCCAACATCGCGAAACAACACTCCCAAATCAAGGGCTGCACCCAAATCGAATCACAAATGTAATAGATATGATATCGAAGAAGTGTGTCCACTAGAGGTGGCGATCCTCAATGGCCCGGCGCGGCTCCTGTTTTAGTCATGTCAGGGGTCATCCAATATCGTTCTCTTTCTTTAGTCAACGTGTTCACCAAACCATCCATTTCATTTTGGATCAACACTCCGCGTATAATAATTATTAAAGTGGTTTTCGGTATCGACAGAGAGTATGTCCATATCCGATCCCGGTCTCTTTAATAACTACGTATTATTACACCGTTGGCTCTTTTACATTTCAAATCGATTCATAATTGATATCAAAATATCATATTCGCTTCAAAAATCAAATCCATTTCAAATATCATCGTATCTATTAAAATGTCAGATTCCGTTTCAAAATCATTTTTCGTCTCAATATCTTATTTCGATTTCAAAATCAATTCGAATTTCAATTTAGGTTGCAACTTCATTTAACCCAATTCGTATTAAATTCAAGATTTGAATATAAACATTTCACCTTATTGACCATCTTAGAATTTTAGAAAATAGTTTTAAGGAGTTTAAAAGTAGTTTTAAATAATTAAAATAGTTAAAAATACTTAAAATCTTAAAATGGATTTGAAATAGATAAATTAGTTTAAAATAATTTAAATCGGGTTAAGTAGATTTAAAATAGATTAAAATAGTTTAAGTATTCAAAAATGGTTTATGTAACCGATTAATTTGGAAAACAAAATAAGACAGCTTCAAAACCAATCCATTTCAATTATAACTTCCCAATTCAAATCAATTTCAATTTTCATTCCGCCGATTCAATTTCGATTTCAATTCAAATTAATGTCAACCTTGACTTCAAATTTATTCAATTTTATATTCACCTTTAATTTATTCAATTTCAATTTATATCGATTTGGGGCTCGATTTTTCAAAATATCCATTTATAACACTTAACAAAATTATCCATCAACTTTCGAGTTTAAATCCAAATTTCAAATATGATTCAATTCCAAGCTCGACTTCAAAATATCATTTTTATATCACTTTTACTTAGTAATATTCCAAGCTCGAATTAAGGTTAAATCTTTAAACAAATCAATTTTCGAAATTCAATCATATCCCGATTTTAAATCCCAAAGTCTCCACATTAATTATTTAACGATTTCTTTTAACCAAAATTTATTTCAACATTCCAAACTCAATTTTCGATAAATTCGATTTCAATAAATTGATTTCTATTATAACTTTTAAATCAAAACATTTAAATAATTTCAAATCGACGATTCTAAAAATTATTAATTTAGCCAATTCGGTGTCCGTATATAATTTTCTATCCTATGGCCAAGTAATTATTTATTTCAATTATATGTCAGCGATGAATATATATCACTTAAATTAAATCACAGTATCATATGTATGCATAACAGGATATATATAAGCAAATAAACATCCAAACATTCAAATATCAACCAATAGCATCCATCGAAATGCATCATCCAATAGGCAATACAATTCACGGCAATTTCATAGTTATCGATGTCAGGTAATTAAATCGCAATTCAATTTCAATTTTAATTTCAAATTTAACTGTCAATTTAAATTTCGACGGTTAATTCAAATGAC
Organism: Allium cepa; assembly: GCA_030765085.1. Taxonomy (NCBI): domain Eukaryota; kingdom Viridiplantae; phylum Streptophyta; class Magnoliopsida; order Asparagales; family Amaryllidaceae; genus Allium; species Allium cepa. The sequence goes on from CM060940.1 coordinate 584,719,756, forward strand.
AATTAAATTCTATCAAACAACGACAAATAAAATTCATATCACTTCATAATATCAAATTTAACTAGCATAAAGATATTTAGTACGTTGTGAGCGTTATAAAACACTCACCTTGATTTCAATGTAGTTCCAGCGTTTTATTTCGAATAAAATTAAACGAGCGTTTAATTTTACCCGAAATTTTCACTAGCTCCAAACGATTCCAATCTAGGTCCACAGCATAGTGCTCGACAAAACGAAGCCAACGTAACTTGTTTCATCTGATTCCGACCTCGTACGAACAAGATATGATATTTTAAAGGTTACACGAATTAATATAAATAAAATTTACATTTTATTTTTATTTCTAACCCAATCACAGCCGTCCATTTCCTGCCCTAGATCCAGGCCGCCCCTTCCCTTCTTCCTTCCCGTTCGTTCCAGTACGCACGCAAACAAAAAAGAACCCAAAGCCGCCCCCTTCAACCAATTTTCGCAATCACCTCGGTCCACTTGAGAACGATCAGGTTACACCACTTCGAAGCCACCGCCTTACTCCACCTTCACCCCAAATAGCTCCAAGCTCGGCCTCATCCTCTTCCTCGAACTGCGTGAAAAATGCAGCTGCTTCCATCGCGTTTTGCCGTCAATCCGTGGCTCCGTTTCCGATCTCCACCGTTGGATAGCTAGATCTTGATGCCCTCTACAACTTTGTAGTTGAGAGTTTTTGCTAATTGTTGATGGATTGAGAGAAAAATGAGGAAGAAGTTTCGAAATTTCTGGCCATTCATCTCTATAGTGGCGGCTAAGGGCTGAAACCCTAGCCATTGTTTGCAAATTGTGAAATGGAGGGCCTTTTATAGAAAATTGCAAAAACACTATTCACCGAAAATTTTCCGAACTCCAAACGAAGCGTGCCGGCAGGCGTTTCTAAGGTTTACCCCATGTTCCGAACACAATGGAACGTGTTTCGGAGGCTAATTCAATCGTATGTGCGAGTTACGGCAATAAACGATCGATTTTTAAATCAAATCGATTAAACGATTTTCTAGGCGTTTTGGCTCGCCCCGGACAAACGATAAATCCGATTGACACGAAATTTGAAATCTTATAATAATATAATTTTACGGATCCGATGAAACTGGTTTCGTCGAAATCCAAGACTGTTTGAAAAATGACTATTTTAACTCGTCAAATTAATATTAAAACAATTTCGATGCGTTTCGAGCTACCACGGTCAAACGAAAACTCCGATTGCTACGAAAATTGAAATCCGATAATAACAAACTATTACGGATCCAATGGAACTAGTTTCGTCCAATGCTGAGACTATTCGAAAATTGGCTATTTTTCAGTCGATAATTAAATATTAAAATATTCAATTTTTTACAAATTTACTTTTAATTCGATTTTAAAAGTTCTACAACATCATTCTTACTTTAATATGATAAAATAAAATTTTACAAATCATTTTTAATCATATTAAACCCGTTATTCAATTATCCAATAATTTTCAATTTTAAAATCTTATTAACTCTATTATAATCCCAATATAACTTATATTCACTTTGGAAACCAAATCTGAATCATATTGTGATGACCCGCCCTTCTACAACTGAAAGACGTATCATCATTAAGAAAGAAAGGGATGAGAAAATAGAAAAGAAAGAAGAAGAAAGAACAACAACATCAGAATCTCACAGCGGAACGGAACAAAATATAATATATCACTTAAATAATACATAGTTTGTACATATATCAGAGTTATACAATATCAATACATGTGACAATCATACATACATCACATACTAGACAGTTATAAACACCCGTCTAGTTAATATAACTCAAACAATATGACTCAGAGATACTAACACAGCGGAACTATATATATATATATATATATATATATATATATATATCTACATCGCTGAAGCCTCCTGCTCCATTGCTCCTCCAGAATTCGTCAACTCTAACCTAAATCTCTTGACTACCCGTAAAAATTTGGGTACCCGAGAGTTTATGCAAAACAAAAATAAACTCCGGGTCAGACATGGGTCTGGTATGAGTAAACGGTTTAAAGTTGTTTAACTTTGAAAACATTTGAAAATAAAGGTATCACGTAAGACTTCCCACAAATAAATACGGGTAAGTTTTTACCTTACGCTAACCAAAACATTTCATAGGAAATCCAGTGATATTAAAATAGTGTCTAGGGTTTTCAAATAAATAGAAAATAGCCAAAATTGTTACACGATTAAATTCCAGCTACTAGCCACAAAAGTGGGTAATACAAATCAAAACCGTAGGGTCTCGTAGGGAAAATGGATTTCCAACAATGGCAGGGCTACTGGGGTACCGCCCGTCACAGTACGGGGCCTAGATCACCGTACCGAGGATTACTCCCTTCATCCCCTGCAACACAAGGCCGGAACCATTCCTTACTGAACAGTCCCGAACAAGATAAACCCCGCGGTTGTAGCTAGCAACCGCCCACTAAGCCGAAATATAAAAAGGGACTTCTAGACAGGGGAAATATCTTGTCCTGCTTGGGCATGACCCACCTAACCTTGCTGCATCTCCCCTGTTTTAGCCATTCCCGGTTGATGAGGCTTGAGGTTACGATTACCTTTATTGAACATTATTCTTAGAATGCTCATCGTCCGCCTGACGATGTGTTGAAAGCATTCAATCCATACAAGTTCGTTCCGGGTTCGAACGAAACCGAAGGCATTATCTCGTCACACTCATTTTGGAATCACCCTCAGAGTCAACGACGATAACCCTTGCATTCTGAAAACACCATCTCGATCTTCATTTCAGAATTCACGACCTAACGTTTAAATTGGATTGATGTGGTTTTCGGAGAATCAAAATTGATTCTTCTGATCCCGGTCTCATCGAATCCAAACGCCATTTTAAGGGCCAAGTTGTCTAATTAACTTAACAGTTTTAAATAATTTAAATCTAACAGTCGAATTAACATAGCATTTATCACAGATAAAACATATACCAGCATCATAGATATGACATAACATATCACAGTGTATCACAGAACATCATCAAATAAATATCACAATCAGATATTCAATCCAATATTCGATAAGCAATCACCTTTAAGTCTTATTTGTAATTAATTCAATTTAGAATTAATTACCTGAGAGTTATACACTTAACTCAATTTAATTAATCATTAATTAACAATCAATTACTTATTTCATTTCAAATTGTTTAATTAATGATTTCTTTATTAATCCTTAAGTCTTAATTACATAATTGTTTTATCTCACATTATCAATTACTTAATTACTTCTTAACCCAGTTATTTACTTTAATTAATAGTCTTAATTATTAATCAACTTAATTACCCATTTATTAACTGCTAATTACTTATTTAACCATTTATTTACTCTAAATTAATTTACTCGACTAATCAACTATTAATTATTCATAAAATTGACTTTAAGTAAATAATTTCCAATTTTACCCCTTTCCTTAATTATTTACTCGATCTCTGCTTGTAAAGTAATTACTCTCAATCGACTCCCACCAAGAATTAATCTACCGTTAATTCTAATTTAAAAAAAATAATTGTTAATGATTTATTTATCTTATATGTTCAACTTAATTAAATATGTAAAAGTCTTCCTTTAAATTGTATAATCAAATATAGTATTAACTACAATATTAATTATTAGTTAACCTAACACTTAATTTAAATTAATTCTATAATTAAAATAGCAGCTAAGAATTTGAAACATTGTAAAACATAAATTTCATAATTAAACTAGTATTAAATTTTATCTTATTTTGTTAAACATTCCACTGAAAACAGTAGATCCAAAATCAACAGTTCTAAGACTTACCCACTGAAACCCGAGACCGCTCCTGCCCTTACTCGGGTGCTGCTTCGAGTAACACGCCAACTACCCCGAGCATTCTCCTGGAACCCTTCTTCTCCTTCACTTTCATTTTTTTTTTCAGTAAGCAAAGTTTAACCTTATTTTTAAAATCAAAACATCAGTGAATGTTTACGCACCCATCTCGTATACAGGCCCGAAGAAAAAGGTGGGACGACTCGAGCACGACACGAAGCATACCCACGTTGACAGGAAAACGAAACTCCACCTCCTTCGCCACCGTGCACGTGCACGGTGGCTCGCACCCCCCTGCGGTGACTCGCGACAGCCCCACAAACCCCGAATCACCCACTCAAACGAAAACGACGCCCAGATTTTCAATAACAAGCTTAAATCAAAATATGACCTATAACTCGAACAACCAAACGAACACACTGAAAAGAAATCGTTCGACCTATCAACGACGATCATCGGAGGCGTTGGGTCTCCGGCCCTAGCTCAAACACACACTCATCTGCCCTCACGCATAATCTCGAGTCACTCGATCCATTCATATTGCCAAAATCATGAATTTAACGGTACACGGTAAAACACAGTCTTAAACCCTATACTGACCTCATACCCCAAATCTATGAAATGGAAAAATCATTCAATATTTTTCTTAAGATCACAGATCTTTGTACTAACTTCAGATCAAATTTTAGCATTTTATATTGAGTAAATTCGAGAATTTTGATAAGGTTCAATTCTAGTTCAACATCAAACTGCTCTTGATGTATTGATCTAAAAATTCCCATTCAACCTTTAAAAATCATATCTTTTGATAATAATTCATGATATAAACTTGAATTGGTAATTTATGACATTAAAAATTTATCAAAGCACAATTAAAATAGCTGTTAAACTAATTACAGAGGTATATTTATTATACTTAGTTTAATTGACTAGTTAAGAACCTTTAATCCTATTGTTTAAGTAAAATACTTACAGATTAACACTATTTGATGAGCCTAATTTATATTCAGATCAAAAGCATGTACTGTACAACAGAGTAACATACAACAGAGCAGAGATGAAATGAATATTTGCAAACACAGAACCATATCATCATGAAACACATACTACCCAATATTCTATGAAATACCATACTGCTGTTTTTAAAAAAAAAAAACAAGTTGCAAATTTATATGTTTACTCACCCAAAAGCAAATTTGAACAGCAAGTGAAGACACTGCAGTTGAAAGTTCCCTGAAACTCCTTTCCTGTCTCTGTTTCCTTTTTCTTTGTTTGATTTTCTGTTTTAAATTAACATATATTTGCAAAGCAACTAGATGTGTTTTCAGGTTTGATTTTAGGCTTAGTTTTAGTGTTTTTAAATGAACTGATTATATGTTGGATATATATATATATATATATATATATATATAGAGCTATTATGCAGTAGGCTTTAACTGGATAGTTGTATGTGTTTGTATTTCCATTTTCTTCTTATTGTCCAAGTAAAAATCTGCAGTATGAAATGATACAAGGGTTTCGGCTGTGTACTATACTTAAACAAAATGTTATGCTATTAAATGTTTATGCTTTTAATTATGATGGCAAGTAATAAATGTTTATAGATAATTGCTATATGTACAAAGATATTTATTGTTTTCTTACTTTGTGTTGTACAAGACAGTATCATTATCTCGGCCAAACCTGTTTAGTAAGCTACAGGTTTTGTTTCTATTCTATTTGAAGTAAAACTTATTTTCCTTATGCATGTAAGCTTCAGCAACATATAAATTGTATGTTTGTTTTATTGTTCTGAACAAGATCTTTGGTTGTTGTACATTTGTGTGCACAGGTTTTGTTTATATGTTTATTACTGGTTTACCTTTATTTTTAGTTTATTGTTATTATTATTTTTCTGGATACAACACTTAATTGCTGTACAACTTATATGTGTATTAAGCAATGTATCAAGATTCTTATATTTGACTTTGTTTTCTTATGCATAACTATAATTACTTTTATTATTCCATACTCTTGCTATTTGTTCATTCATACTGACATTAATGTTATAGTGTTCTCATGTTCATACACTTGTATTAATATAGTTCAAGTCATAACTTATATTCGTAAATTTATATCTTGGTTATATTTTATATGAAATTTCATACTTGTTCAAATGATGTTTTTAACATTTGATTTAAGGATGTTGTGTTGTACAAATGTGGATGTTGAAGATCATTGTTTGACTAAAAATACTTGTATTTATATATTTCAAATTATAATTTATATTTTGTACCTTTATGTTACTTTGATTACATTTATGATATATGATTGTGTTATATACTAATTTTTGAATGTTTACACTTATATTGTTTTGCACTACCAAATTTATGTTAAATAATTTCATGTTTGTTAATTTTAAAACTTATCATTTTAAAAACTAAAAGTGTATTCATATGTATTTTATCTAATATCAAAAATATAAATACTTTGATTTGATTCTATTGAATAGAACCGATTTTGTTTTAAAGGGTTTTGAAGTATTTAGTTTTAAAATTTTCAAATCAAACTTTCTTTTACAAATATATATAACTGTTAAATATCCAAGATCTCATCAATTTAAACATTGACAAGCTTATATTTAATTTACGTTAGATTAAATATTCATTAAAATATGCTGTCAAAATTCCGGGTCGTTACACATATTAAATCAAATTTCAATTATTCACTCTATTTTCATATATTAAATTTCAATATCAAATTGATCATATCAAATTCGGAATTTAATTATTCAAACATCTGTAATGTTAAATTTAAACAATTTGATTATTCTTAAATCGCTATCTTTTGAGATATTCAAAACGAACTTAAAAATTTAACAAATTCAAATTATAGAACAACCATTTCCATTATACGGTTATTCAACTCCCATTATTAAATTATTCAATAAATTCCAAATATTAAATTTAAACAATTTCGCTTATCCAATAATTCATTATCTTTTGAAATATTGACATTGAACTTATAAGATTCAACTTTTAAAACCAATTCACAAATTAGAACACTAATTTCATTTTACCGTTATTCAATTATTCAATAAGTTTTAAATATTTAATTTAAACAATTTACCTGTTCAATATTCAATATTTGATTTTAAATAGATTTTACTTATCAGTCAATTACTCTATTATACCCAATGAATTCAACATTTATTATCCTATTCAACTTTTGATTGCAGAGGCATTCACTAAGTAGCTTTTATTTTTCATTACTTGGATAATTATTGTCGCAATACATTCTAGTTATTATTATTCCAACGAATTACAAATTTTTTTCTAACATTAAATCGCGAAATCTTATTATATTAGCTATTTTAATTATCGAAAATTTATGGGTCGTTACAACTATCTCATCAGGATTTTTAAACTCCCGGCTTTGGTTCAGAATCATCTTGAAATCTCCAACGTCTCAAATCTCATTTCTCAAAAACTTTAAACCAATCCTGGCTTTCATTCCCAACAAATTTCCTTTAAAATTTCAAAAAAAACAACTAGCTTTGCTGAACGAACCAAATTTTGGCAGCAATCCATCACTTAGAAATTCGAAAATGAATACTGGTGATGCGACCGTCATCATCGGAATTATTTTCTAATAATCCAAGTGATTTCAATGCTATATCTCTTCGCAAAATTTATTTGAAACAATTTCCTTTCAGAAATACCCCAAAAACAACAATACTACAATTTATCTTCAAAATACTTCCAAAATCTCCAGGGTTTTAAATTTTCCAATCCTGCTTGAATAAATCTTTACTATAATTCATTTGCACAGCTTATGCTCATACAAATTCTCATGTGATTATATTTCAGTTTATAATTTACATTTATAATTCATATTTATAAATTTCATTTTATAATGAATTTATTCCCTTAAACTTGGGTTATATTTACAATTTCTAGTTAAATTTTCACTTAATAATGATAATAATTTAATATTATCATTTCTAGCAACCAAGCAACCATATAATAGCTATATAGTTTACCAAAAACTTTCTTTATATCAAAAATATATTTTTGGGTAAAATTATTTCATTCACCCATATTTAAAACAATACCGTGTCGATTGTTCTATTCAAGTGTTTAGAAACCCTTTCGATACAGTTGTCCAGACTGAGCCGACGAAGGTTCATATGCCACTCAATAAACCGATCAACACAATATTAAAACAATTTATATTCACTAACAAATACGCGCTCATATCTATTAATACGCTCAAACTCATTCTAGAGTACTATAGACTCTATTTTATGAGTAATTCCCACCAGAGCAAGGGTTATCACCAACCTATGCTCTGATACCAACTGTAACGACCCGCAAATCCGTACCCCTTGAGTCAACACTATTCTACAACAATCAACTCAAGATGTACAGAAATACGAACCATTTGGGTTAAAGAAGAAGAGGTAGAAGAAGAAAATAGAAAACAACACCAGAATCTAACCATCACAGCGGAATAAAATATAATATATAATAATGATCTTTACTCAAAAATCAAATATCTCTGTTTACATATTACATCATCAGAGTACATCAATCACAGCTCACATCAATAACATACAATGGATACACAACAACTTAAATAGCGAAATATATATATAAACAAGTACGAGAGTACGTATCATCATGCAACTCGTCTCCTGAGCTCCACAGCATCGTATCCTGTATTCTATAATACTCGGTCTGACCCGAGCATTACAGTTAAATAATACTCGAGTCAGTCTGGAATACCAGCGTGAGAAAATCACAACCAATTGATTATTAAAGTTTCAAAAATCCTTTGAAAACAAAAGCATCTCGTAATACCACGCCACAAATAAACATGTCGGGTTTTTACCTTACGATAGCTAAAACAATTTTTATAGAAATCCTCTGATATTATAATAGGGTCTATATACAAGTACTTATAAAATAGCCGAAATTGTTACATGATTAAATTCCAGCTACTAGCCACAGAGTGGGTAATACAAACAAAACTCGTACAAGGCTCGTAGGGAGAATGAATTTCCAACTAATGACTAGGCACGGGGGTACCACCTGTCACAGTACGGAGCCTAGATCACCGTACCGAGGAGTACGCCCGCTCCCCTGCAACACAAGGCCGGGACTATCCCTTACTGGATAATCTCGAGTGAGACCACCCCGCGGTTGGGATCAGCAACCGCCCACTAAGCCGAAATAAAAAGGGACATCTAGACTGGAATGACCTCACCCTGCTTGGGTGCTACCCACCTAGCCTTGCTGCATAACCCCTGATTTTCAGTCATTCCCATTTGATGAGGCTTGAGGCTAAGCGTTACCTTTTTAGAACTTATTTCTTAGAATGCCCATCGTCCACCTGACGATGTTTCGCAAGCATTCATCCATACAAGTCCGTCCTGGGTTCGAATGGAACTGAAGGCACTATTCCTACTACATCCATTGGAAATGTCCTCAGGATTAGTAGCGACTAGCCCTTGCACTTCACTGCTCCATCTTCGAATCCAAAATCGTTTACACGAAATGTACAAACCGGATCGAAGTGGTTTTCGAGAAATAAATCTCGATCCCGGTCTCTTCGAAATGATCAACGCAGTTGGCCAATATTGATAGTCGGTTATTTAACTATCAATTAACATTCACAAACATCCATCAAAAAATAAATAATTTCAAAAATTATTTATTTACCTCAAAAATATCTTCACAAAATATATTTCTATTTTCAATCCTTTGAAAACAGTTTCAAAACCATCTTTCTTTTCAGAATCAACTTTCCCAAATATTTTCTATCGCCTCTGAAATCACCAAGCACAAAAATAGATTTTTAAAATACTTTAAAACACTTTACTTTGAAATATATACTTTAAAACATTTATTTTAAAAAGTACTTCAATAATTTAATAAAAATACATACCATATGAATATTTGAAAATAAGGTTACATAATAAAATATACAACTGGATTTACACTTTTAAAACAAATACTAAATCACTCTTTAAATAATTACTGCTATAATAGATTAAAAGGAAATACTTACTTTAGAAATTAAATATTAGAAATAATAAATTTTACAAAATTTGTTTTCTATAAAAACAACTTTAAACCATCAAATTAATTTTTAAAGATTTACTTTTTAAAACATGTACTTGGCTATCAAGAGAAAATCCCAACTTCAATCACTCAAATCAATTTCCCTAAATTGATTTCCAATTTATTTTATTTAAAATAAATTTCTTTAATTACCTAATTCATTTCAAAATTCATTAAGTATGTACTTAATTATTGTTTTTGTTATTATTATTATTTTCCATTTGATTTTAAAACTTTTAATTGAAATTGAAATATACAAATTCCAGATTTTTCCCAACTTTTTCCTTTATTCTTTCAATAATTTAAATCTTAGCTTTGAAATAAATGTTTTGTTCTTTTAAATAATAACACTGAATTTTAATATTCATCGACTTCCTGTTTATTCAAATTTTCCTTTCCATCCTCAGGATTCATTTATTAGAATTTTAAAGTTACTTTATTTCTTTTCCAAGTCATTCTTAAATTTATTCTATAATTGTTATACTTGCAATTTCACTTCTTTTATTTTCATTCAAAAATCAAATTTATATTTTTGGTAATTCATTATTCTCAATTATATCAACCAAACCATAGCATTGAATACTTCCACATAGAATATCCAATAACCAGAGCAGAGAATATTAAATAATTTAAATAAAAGTTAAGGGGTCCAGTTGAATCCCTCCAACCTGTTTTCCTTGCATCCACAGACATTAGCATCATATAATATACCGACTTCAAATTATACTAAAGTATATCACATCAATCAATTCAACCGTACAAACAATTGTTTAAATTTAATCATTTAAATTTAAACTGAGTGAGATTAACTCACCTTTGCTTTTATTGTTGTAATCTGATCCACACCGTCCCGATTCTCAACGATTTAGACCTTGTATAAATATTATATGGATTTGTTAATATTTGTAATACCCGGACCCATTATCTTATTTTATAAATTACTTAATAATAATTCATTTACATTGCTACCCCTTTTTCAATCCTTCCGTAAAAAAATAGCTAACTAGGTTAATAAAACAATTTAACCGTCCAAAATACCTTGCTAAAAAAATAGGCTAATAGATTTTAAAAATGTATACATGTATATTTTATTTTATTTCTAAAATAATCTACATTGATTTTTCCTATATATATTCAAACTAAACTAGGATTGACACAAGATTTAAAACTGCTTAACATGTACAAATTTTCTCTTCACTGTATATAAACACAGTAATTCTTTTTATTGTTTAAATTTTGTAATATATACATATGTTTGTAAAAATTTGGATTTAAACTTCTTATATATATATATACCTTACAGAATATAACTATTACTATTAAGCAAAAATATTTCAAGTTAAAGAATTTACCTGAAAAACATCTCGACCTCCCCATCGTACAAGCCCTAGCCAACACCAAACATCGTTAATCCGTGCGAGTTTGCCTCGAAAACCACCCTTGCTGCTTCGAGCTTCCAGGCGCCACCATTCTTCACCTACGCTTCACCCAGATGTGCGCGTGCTAGCCCGCCGACCTCGCGACTTCGCCTGCGTCGAAACCCAAACACTAGCTGCTTCTCAAACCCGGCCTCTTCCCCATTCGCGACCTCCCCTCCACCACGACAACTGACGAAGCTCCTCTTCCCTAAATTGATAGCTGCCCAACGCGCGAGTCCTCGCCTCGTTTCGAGCCTCTCGATTCGGTAAAAATGAACTTCGAAAGAGGGAAGGCAGTTCGAACTTGATTTGGGGCTTCGAATTGAAGAACGCGGCTACGGCCATTAATTTTTTTTTCGAACGGTGTAAGATGAGAAGAGGGGAAAGGAAATCTCGGCTTCTAAGTAAAGTTTTCTTCCACTGGAACTCGTTCGATAGAAGGGTGATATTATTTTTATTCGTTAGGCCATTAGCTTCGTAAAGAAGACATGCGTGATATAGATGAAAAGGAGTAGGCAAGACGTGATTTTTGATTTGATTTTTTATTTATTTATTTATTTTATTTTATATTGAATTTTCGATATAAATTTCAACACGTTTACTTATCGTATGCTCACACAACAACTCCGATCCCAACCAAACTTGAAATCCGATAACAATACAATATTACGGACCCAATGGAACTTGTTTCGTCAAATTCTGAGACTGTGCCTCGGAAGGCTATTTTTAAATTCAATTTAAACAATACAAAATTTCAAAACTGAACAAATCACTATTAAATTCAATTTTAAACCTTCTATTATCTTCAATGTTATCAATATAAATTTTTATAAGCCTCCAAATTATTTTTAACAGACTTAAAATTCTAGATTCAACAATTTACCCAACTTCTAATTATTTATTTCAATAATTTAAATTATCAAATAAATTGTGATATTCGTAATACAAGTTAAAATTACTCCTTTGAATATTTACAATCAATTAAATATTTCGATTTTAAATGCTCGAAAATTCCGGGACGTCACAAAGAAAAAGAAAGAGGTCCAAGTTAAGCAGGGCCAAAAGAGAATGTTTTTCCACAAAAAGAATGCTCAAAAAGGAGGTGCGGCAAAGAAAGGAAAGTTTGAGGTGGTCTGCTATAAGAGCAACAAGAAAGGCCATTATGCCCATGAGTGCCGGAGAGGCAAAGGAAAGAAGGATGCTGAGAAGAAAGGGATTATGTGTTTTAACTGTGATCAAATTGGACACTACAAGAACAAGTGAATTTTTTTAGAAAAAGGGGATAAAGGCCGAGTGTTTGCATAGGAGCCTGCCACATCAAAGCCGATAGTGCAGGAGAAGGCAAAGGCTATGTTAGGAGGTATGCTTCAGATCAATGATACATCTGTTAGCATTTTATTTGATACTGGTGCATCTTATTCTTTTATATCTCGATAGGAGGGTATGCGACGCTTGGGATCAAGTATGACCACTTAGAGTTTGACTTGCTAGGTTACACCTTTGCTTGCAGTTAGCATGTATTTGATTTTGTTGGGTTCAGAATTATATTGGGTATGGATTGGTTAAGTAATTATGATGCTAGAATATTTTTCGTAGATAGGAAAACATCACTTAGACACCTAGATTGTAGTGATCGGATAGTTTATACTGTAGAAAACCCCAGTTGCGAGGTGAATGCTTTGTTGGGTGTTATGGAGTTGGAAGATGAGTTGAATTGCATTTTCATAGTCAGAGAATTCACGGATGTGTTTGAGCCTGTAGTTGGATTGCTGCCGAAATGAACCATTGAGTTTCAAATTGATTTAGTGCCTAATGCAGACCATCGAGTAGGCTGCCAAGCAGGATGACACTAACAAAGATGAGGGAGTTAAAAGCTCAATTGGTAGACGTGTAAGGAAGAGTTTTATTAGACCGAGTAGTTCGCCTTAGGGAGTAGCCACTGTATTTGCTAAGAAGCCGGAAGGATCGTTAAGGCTATTCATCGATTATCATAAGCTGAATGAGAAGACAATAAAGAATCAATATCCATTGCCAAGGATTGACGGTTCGTTCGATCAGTTGAGTGGGGCTAACATATTCTCTTATTTGATTTGGTAATAGGATTTCATCAGCTTAGAGGAGCAGAAGATAGTATAACTTTAACGGCATTTAGGACGAGATATGGGTCGCACGAATGGTTAGTTATGCCATTCAGACTCACTAATGCACCGCCATTCTTTGTAGATTTACCTTTTGGAGGTGTGGAGGCATTACCTTTTGGGAGAAAGGTTTGAGCTTTATACAAACCATAATTCGTTGAAGTACTTGTTCTCCCATAAGGAGCTGAACATGAGACAGCAAAGATGGTTGGAGTTTCTAGCCGCTTATGATTTTGGAATTGAGTACACACCCGGGAAAGAAAACAAGGTTGCAGATGGGCTTAATAGGAGGAATTATAATGCAGTTTAGCTATGATAGTAGAATGGAAAGACTTAGAAGCATTGTCAGCCTATAGAGTACTATGGAGATCCGGGGCTGAGTCTAGTGGAGGATCTTCTAGGTTGAATTGTTTAGAAGTCCGTCCAATGTTGATTGAGAAGATTTCTTCTAATCAGGAAGAGGATCCAGTGTTAGCTGAACGGATCAGGAAGTTAAGAGTAGAAATGGAGAGCGATGACTTAAAGGATTTTAGTCTTGACCAAAGCGGATAGTTAAGAAAGAAGAGTAGATTATGTGTTCCAAATGTAGGGAACATAAGGAAAGAAGTTTTGGAGGAATGCCATCGTTAGAAGTTAACTATACACCTAGGAGGAATGAAGTTGTATCAAGATATGAAGAGAAGATTCTTCTAGGAAGGCATGAAGAGGGAATGTGGCTTATGGGTGAAACAGTGTTTGAGCTGTCAACAGGTGAAAGCCGAACATCAAAAGCCGAGTGGGTTGCTTCAGCCATTAGACATTCCAGTATGGAAGTGGGATTCCATCTCTATTCATTTGATAGACAAGTTGTCGAGATCTAATAGAGGGAATGAAAGTAGTTGGGTCATAGTGGACAGACTGGTCAAGAGTGTCCATTTCATTACAACTAAGTCAACTTGGACGGCACCCATTTTCGCGAAGTTGTTTATGAAGAATGTAGTTAGACTTCACAGAATTCCTAGTAGTGTAGTAAGCAATAGAGATTCCCTATTCACTAGTGAGTTCTAGAAGAGTCTGCAAGAAAGTTTAGGAACCAAGCTCAAGATGAGTACCGCTTACCATCCACAAACGGATGGGCGGAGGGAAAGAGTTAACAAGATCTTGGAGGAATTGTTATGAGTTTGTGTATTAGACTTCAAGGGATCATGGGATGACCACCTACACCTAGTCAAGATTTCGTACAAAAATAATTATCAGACTAGTATAGGGATGGCACCATTTCGGGCTTTGTATGGAAGACCATGCAATCCCCGGCATATTGGTTAGAGACTGGTGACAGATTGGTTCTTAGTCCTCATTTGGTAAAAGAGGCAGCGGAAAAGGTTGAGATGATAAGGGTGAGAATGAAGGAAGCTCAGTCTAGGTAGAAAAGCTATCCAGATAAAAGACGAAAATATTTAGAACCTCTGTTGTCAAAGTATCGCTAATGAAAGGTGTTATCAGGCATAGGAAGACCAGGAAGTTAGCACCGAGGTTCGTTGTACCATTTCCTATTTTAGAAAGGAATTGGGAAACTCACGTATAGAGAAGAGTTACTATGTAGTTTAATAGGAGTTCATGATGTTTTCCATGTATCTCATCTGAGGAAACGTGTTAGTGATCCATACACTACTATGGCACTGACTGTGTTAGAAGATTTAGTAGTGGAACCTGATATGACTATAGTTGGGAAGCCAATATGGATAGTCGAGAGAGATGAGAAGAAGTTAAGGAACAAGACAGTCAGATTAGTGAAAGTCCAATGGAGTGACGATGCTAGAGACTGTACTTGGAAAACTGAGAGCAGGATTAGAGATGCTTATCCTGATTTGTTTGATGGTATGTGTTACCTTTGATTGTCTTGCTGTGTACCTTATCGTAATTTCGAGTACAAAATTACTTAAGGAGGAGAGATTGTAACATCCCATTTTTTGGTAACATTATTTAGAATATTTAATTAGCTAATTAAATTAAATGATATAAGATGATTAATAGATTGAGATTTGATTTAATCAAGGGTAGTCATGCCTATAAGTATAATGAACTAAGGAGATAACAGGAATAGAAGTGTTAGGAAATAAGGAAGAGAAAAATAGAAAAATGATAGAACTTATATCCTAAACTCTTAGGAAATCAAACACATGTTCATTTCATTATCAAGTAAAATATTTTAAGGCCGACCATCGTTTTTAATCTCAAGAGAATAAAAGGCTAGGATTTCAAGAGGAAGAAGTAAATCAACTTATTCAACATCAAATCTCACAACGTTAATCACAAAGCTAAGGTGAATGATTGCTACATCCCATTTTTCTTATATTTTTCCGTTTTAAGCTTAACCCGAAATGATTTTGCATGACAATGCCATGTTTTGGATCATTGAAAGTTTCTATATGTTGTTGATGAGTTGTACATGCTTATAATAGTTTTTATGATATGTTTGATATGAAAACCCTATTAAATGACATCCAAATGCCTTGAAAATTTGAATGTAGATCATAAACGCAATTTTAGAGATGAGTTTCAATTTTCATACGTTTTGAATTAATGTGGATTTAATATTAATTTCTATTGAATAAAATGATTTATTGGGTTGTAAACTATTAACGGCTAAATAAATAATTATTTGGGTCTGAAATTTTTATACATTAGAAAACATATAAAAAAGGATTTTCTAGAATTTTTTAGAATTTTCCAAAGAGTTTTGATGAATATATAAAATTATTTAAGGTATGGGACTTAAATATTTTATATATTTAATTAAGGAGAAGACGCATTTTGCAAATGATTTAAATTATTAAATTCTGAAATTATGGCAATACTTTTACAAAAGGAAAAATAGCAACTAATAAGAATTTGACAAACAAGGCAGGTTAGTTAAAAAGTTCACCTAAAAGGGTCAAATCTAGAAATGCATGCTAAAAGTGTGTCTCGCCACTTTCGGTTCCACCCAGGTAGCCGTCGACTTAGACCATCCGCCTCCTTCCACAACCCTATGCACATAGTATCAACCTATGGGTACACAATGAATTGGACAAAAGCGAAAGGTAAGAGTCAAAAGCAAGGGGTTCTGAAAGGGTCGAAGCATCTTTTGTGTTAAAAATTAAAGTAGCGTCTGCTTTGCTTTCGAAAAAGGATAGCTTTCGACTCGGTTGGCTTTCGACTGAGTCAAGTGTTTTGAAGTAAAGGTTTTGAATGAGTTGCGTTCTTTTATTTTAAATGATGCTTTTGAAGGGGTCGAAACCCCTAGATGCCGCCTCTCTACCTTTCGAAGTTAATGGTTTTAGAAAGTATACTTTGTTTTTTACATTAATCAATTCTCCAATGCTTTCAAGAGATGGTTTCGCCACCATCACTTCTTTACATAGGAACAAGTTTCGAAAGGAAAGCTTTCGACTTGAATGTTTGAAATGACCTGTTTTGTTCTGATTGAGGTATAACCCAAAGGTTTCGAAAGTGTTGGTTTAAATGGTTTCGAAAGGTGTTCTCCACATGTTTTGGGATTGAACCTAAGAGCTTTTGAAAGGTTTGAATTTCTGAAGATTTGATGCTTTCAAAAGGTGTTTAAAATGGTTTCGAATGGGTGGTTCCCCAAAGGGTTGTGAAGGAGATGAAAAGTGTTATTTTTTGATGGTTTCGAAAGGGTTAAAATGGAAGGTTTTTTCCATGGTTTTTAAGGGAAACATTTTCAAATATCTTTAGATATGATGTCTAAGGTTTTAATAGCTCTCGAAAGTAAGGTTTCAAAGGTTTCGAAAGGGTTTAAGTATGGTTTTGAAAGGGAAGGTTTTGGCCTTTTGGCCTAGCTAAATAAAGTGTTTCACTTGGTTTCGAAAGGGATACTTTCAATTGAATCAATAGGGGTACTCTCAAATGTTTAAAGGTTTTCATCAATAAAAATTTAAGTAAGTATATATAACATGGCAAGGTGATTTTGAGTAAAGCGTAGACTATAAATGTTTTCCTTGTTTAATTTTGGCTTAAAAGGTTTTAAATCAATTTCAGATGAAAAGGTTTTCAAGGAAAATTTTGGGAAGATATCCGTAGAGTGAAAATGACTCAGATATTAGAATATCAGATGGGACTAGTATAGGGTCACACCTTATATATTTGCTATTAGCCCTAGCTAATTTAGTCCAAAATTCCAGTGTGTAGCGCTTTGTCACAAGTAAGACTAAAATTATGATTATACACAGAAGGGAATATATGTTTGTATATAGGTAGGTTATTGGTGAGCCCGCAAAACCATTAGGATTAGGTCACCCTAGAAGATGTTAAGTTAGAGACAGACTGTCCAGAAGAGAAGTGTTTAACAGATAGTTAAGGACAGACCATCCAGAAGAGGTGTGTTTAACATATGTTAGATAAATTTTGATATTTTGTTTGATAGGCCCGAATCAGCTAAAGGTTAATAGTTAGCCAAACAAAACTATAGTATTCGGATAGATAGTCCATTTTTTACCTGATATGTATGTTTACATAGTAATGCTTTACAATTTTAACCAATTTTGGTTGCAACATAAATGTTTGCAAAAGATATATCTTAAAAGGATGCAGGTGAGGGGAAACCTATTCCACTAAGCGGCGTGGTCTCATGTAACATTAATAACCGGGATGTGTAGTATTGTTCACACCAGGCTTTATGTCTGACTTGAATTTTATGCTTTCCCCTTAAACTCTCGGGTGCTTAAAACTGATTTGAGTAGGCTGAGGGTTGAGGTTCTTTTAAGGTTTAGTAGGATGATGAATAAAGCTACCGGAGGAAAGCAGTAGGCTAACGGATAGCTATTTAGGAGTTGCGGTTCTTTGTTTTGTGTTTATTTCTGCTGTGTATATATTAAGTCAATTATGACTATATGACTCTGATCACACAAAGAGGCATCTTCATATGTTGCTCTTGGCGTACTTTGTAATAAGTATATTTTATCAATGCCGAGGGAATGTTTTGGGATTATGTAATCTGAATATGGAATATCTATTTTGAAATGTAATGGAAAAATATTGTTTGAAATCTGTGTTTTGTTTCATATTTATGTGCTTCTGATATTATAAATACCATTAATATAGTCGTATTTAGTCGCCGGAAGTTAATACTATATATAACTGTGACATCTATAGCGCTTAGCTTTGGACCTCTAGATAGGGGATGTTACACTGTACTACCTAAAAGAAAACTCCGACCACTTAATACTTCTTAAATAGAAAAGAGGCATACCCAATGATCATTTACTACTTCGAACCCAAAATGGGCCATCCATAACGTAACCGATAGTCAATCGGCCATAAACTACATAGGTCAATTACTCCTATATACGACTTTATAATTTAGTTAGCCATATTACTGATGCACCCCAAAGACTTATCTAAGGGATAAAGTCCACCTCTAAAAAACAAACAATCAATGAAACATTAAGGTCCTTACGTATCCCATACAGGTTATAAACTGTAGGAAGCGAAATCCATCAAGGTGTAACCCAAGTCTTTGCTAACGACTGCTCAGGGACACTAATCAAAGCCTATGTGTCAGCCCTACTTCTAAATATCGATTTATCAACAACATAGGCATAGTCGACCGACCCTCACAACCGAAATCCCGTTTAGAATTACCTAATATAAGTCAAGAAAAATATCCATTTTAGTTACTTAATACCTCTAATTTGAAAATGATGTAGACCTCATTTCCTTATTAGGCATCATCATAGGTTATTTGAGACTTCTTAAGTAGGGAGGAGGTAGACCTAATGATCATTTAATACATCAATCCCTGAAGTGAAACCCTTCACATCCCTAAAAGTACTGAGCCATATAATACTTCAAATTCGAGGCAAACCTCCGGTATATTTTCTCCCAAAACCTACACACAAACGTATATCACCTCCCCACCACAGGTCTAATATATGGAGTTGTACCACATCAGTAGTGCATATACAAAACTGCTGGTAGCCTCTAGGCAAAGAACATGCTTTCATTGTGTGACTCTACCGTCCTCGCATCAAACCCATACTTAACCAACCATTTATAACTAATCTAAATATTTGGCTAGGCCCATTAATTCATGTCTATCAAAAATGTATCATTGAGGCCGTATAATTTCCACTATGAAAAATTATTATGCCACTTAAGTTCATTTTTATTAGTGTTTATTTATTTGCTTGCTATGAACTTTTTCGTATCTTATACGATTATTTCCCTTACTCTTTATTTCCATTTATGTCACTTAAATGTTATTTGTTTCTGTACTTCCAATTAATTGTCCTTTATAAATGGTGATTATCATTGAAATTGGACAATCATTAATGATATTTATTTGTTTCAAATCTAATTTATTATGCCTTTTCCATTTTTTCGACAAACACTATATTTAATTCAATAATTAATCCCATTAAACATATTTATGTTCCCATTAGATTTCTGTAACTTCCTATCAACTGCGCATTCGTTGCCCATTAATATTGCAATCATTATTCATTAATATTGATGTTATTACCCCTTTTTCCGTTGCAACGTCCTTACCCTTTGATTTATTGTGTTATTAACATTTAAATGTTTTAATTGTAACTAATACGAGAACCGATTTATTTTTATTTATTACGCTTTATCCTTTACCATATGTATATTTATATCTTTAATTAGTAGATGTGGCTATATGTATATATATTACTATTTTCAACTCTTTAATTTCTACGTTCAGGAATTTCAGAATATACACTTATGTGTACATTCTACAAAGAATATTTGTTTCCATATTTTAATATATCCTGGAGCTATCCTTTCCTATAAAGGAAATTATTACCACAATATCTTTCTATAAACTACCAAAATGTATGACCTTTGCTCCGTTCGAAATTAAAATGGATTATCTCTTTTCATTTTTATTGAAATAGACAGGGTAAATTATGGAGAAGGACATCTGTACTTTACACATCTCTTTCACTTGGGCAAATTCTTTGTTATTGCAAACGATTTACTTTTGTACATGGTTGTGAAGTTAGATAGTGTACGGAAAATTTACATGGAAATAGATACAACTAAATTTGTCTTTAACAATCCCAATAAATTAAAAAATAGAAATTTACACTCCAAATCAAATTAGAGCATTCCAAATAAAAGCTAAACAATTCACAACCCAATTAACGTAAATCTGGAATAAACTTCACGATCTAATCAACATCATACTTCAAAAATTTTGGGGGCTAATTTCCTAAAATTTCCGGAATAGGGTGTATATGTTATTCCATCATAATTAGATAACTTATAGAATATGTGGACAAGATTTCAAATGGATGCATTCATTTTAAGCCTACAGTTCAATAGGTTTTACATATGCATAATAATCAAATAAAATTCAACGATATAAATTTTAGTGCTATATATAAATCACATAATTTTCCACTCACTTTTCTAGCTTTCCAAATCACCAAATTTGAATTCATTTCCTTAATCGACTCCTTTTTACTTTCCAACTCAAAAATATGTATAAAAAGATATATATACAAACCCGTTAGAATTACAACTGATAGGAGATTTGAATTAAGTGGAATTTAGATTTATAAAAATTAAGTTTACCTTTTATCATGGGATTAATTCACTTCTTCTCTTCTTCTCTTTTATTTTCTATCCTTCTCCTATATATGTATAGTATTTTTTTTATAAATTCTAGAAACGGTGGAGAAGGTAAATGGAAGAGCTATGCTGCTTTGTTTTGAAATATGAGCAGAAATGCGAGCGGCTAAGCCTATATAAATATGTACTCTAATCAATTCAATCCATTATATGAATATTTATTAAATCAAGGTCGCCAAGGTTCTACCCCAGCCGCCACAACCTAAACTGGTCGACCGCTAGCGGTCGACCGTCCAAATGAGGCGGTATAATGATGGTGCTCGAGCATTTATTAATATTATCGCTAATCAATATCTACTTCTTTATTTCCTTTTCAATTATTTTCGATCTAAACCTTCAAGCGTAGATAACTTCTTCGTTTGAACTCCGATCGTAAAGATTAATATATGAAAGTTTCTTAAAACATTTCTATGAATACAATGGTGTAAGTTTCATAGCCAAATTTGGAATTTTTCTAAAATTTCATTTTTGATCTTTATGAATTATTTATGAATTCATTTTAGTTGATAGTTTTTTATTTTATGAGGTGTTACATTCTCCGCCCTTTAATATTTCCGCCCTTCTTTTCTATACCAATTATGTTGTACCTTGGAACTTTCTCTTTTTCCCTCAAATCTTTTCTAATTATAAGTGCAATTTGCAAAAGGAGGTTCATTTTTATATTTGAAACAAAATCGTTTTTTAAATTTTGTTTATTATCGACGAGGTATGGAAATAGAAATTCTAAAGCTAAAACAGCTTTTTCCCTTATTATTGTTTATGTTTGTATACTGTCACACTTATCGAATAATAAAATTCATATTCGCTAACACGTCAACCCTCCTTATACTAAGCATGTGGCGCTTGAAATTTAAAATTTTCTCATTTTTCATTAAAAATCCTTTTCCCCTTTTCAATCAAATTTGTAAAATAGTTTGGAATTTTTCTTTTTTTGAACACAATTTTCCAAAAGTATTTTCCTTTTAACCTTTAAAACAAATCAAGCCACATCTCAATGTAATCGAACTTTAGTCAATGAGTTAATGCATATGATCGCCCTAGCATTGCATGTTTAATATTAGATTTTGAAAACATTTTATTTTATTTCAAAACAACAAACACACATAAGTATATTTATAAATTTTAGCTTTTACGGCACAAGGATCATGACCCGAGAGTTCCACAACAACCATTTCGTATGCTTCGTTTATTAATTTTTTTTCAAAATAATTAATTTTTTAGGATTTAAACATTCTTAATTTTTAGTTGCTAATTTGGTTAATTTCCAAATTTATTTCATAAACTTCCAACCTTACCCTACATTCATCGCTAGTTTAGTGTCCTTATGAGATATCCTTATTTATATTATTTTCCAATATATAAATTAGTCAAAGCTCATCTAGAAATTCAATAGTGAAATAAAATAGAAACATGTCTCATATCATATCATACACATTTTCAATACCTAAAAAGAGACTACTAATGATTACAAACCAAATAACCTAAAAAAATAATTGTTGGAAGCTGCCCTACAACATCAACCGGTATTAATGATGTTGTGGCCCTATCATTCCTTAAATAAAATGGACATTTTTAGTATGTCATCGTACGATAACCCATATGCCTTAACATACATTTGGCTTCTTATAAATAAGTTCCATCTAATACTTCAATTATTACAACCAATTATAGGATAAACTATGCATTCACACACTGCAGTGTGTGAGAAATATAATCTATGCATATTTAGAATAACTCAATGAAATTTAAAATGGCGTAATAACTTTTCTCCCTCCTACCCTCCTTTTTTAATCTGAGTCAACCAACATCCTTTATGTGTGTTTGCTGCCTCATTACCTTATACTACTATCTTATTTTAATCAAAATCTCTTAATAGTATTCTAAAATTTTGGTATTTAATTTCTTTGTCCTTGATCATTCATGCGAGTATACTCTAAAACCCATAAAAGTATACTTTGATCTCATTCCTAATTCCTTTGAGGGTTCTTCTCATGGATTTCACACATATGTAATAAAACTTCTCTAGGCTCAGACCAATATTCCTTATATACAATGGGGATTCTTTGTTGCTACCCTACGATCATCATAACTATTTATTCATAGCTTTGACTTTTACCCCATCTTACCTAGGCAATCATCCCTATCTACTCCGTATTAAATTTGATTTGGTTTCCGCCATTGTTTATAAAATTATTAAACTCTATAATATAAAGCACTTAACCTAAATTTTTAACTTTGAAAATAAAAATTTAGAAACTTTTTTATTAAATTCAAAAATTGCTTGGTTTCCAAAGGGAGCCATGAACATTCCTCATTTTAACCAACTTTAACTGTATGTGTCATAACTTTTAATATTATAATTTAGGACTTAAGAAGTAAGTTTATTTATTCAGTTCAAAAGCCAGTTTTAGTAATTTCAAAAGATCTTTTCCTTAAACAACGCATTATTTCATTCTTTCCAAAGAGTAAGAGTCAAGCTTTTATTATATGAATAGCCATTAAATCAATTTTCCCATTTTACAACAGAGATTTACTTCTTAAAAGATAGGATTTTTAACTCAAACCATTTATTAAATCTTACATTTAAAGACTCAATTGTTATACAAAAGCATTTTTCAAAAATGCACTGTTACAACGGTGTAGTAGATAAGGATAATTTTCGTCCATTATTTATGTTATTCCACTTCCAACCTTAATGTCAGGACACGATTCTTCGTCTTCCGAAAATTCGACATCGACACTCACTTTATCGACTGCCGAGGAATCGAACGACGGAAAACCGAACACTGAGGGTTTTTAAAAAGAAGAATTTAGGAAAAGAGAAGAGAAAAAGATGAAAATAGATAATAGAGAAAAGATAGAAATTAGGGAGGAGAGAAGAGAATATAGAAAATAGAAAATTTTAAAATAGAAGAAAAGAGAAGAGAAAGGGAACATAAAGAAAATAGAGAAAATAGGACGGGACAGAAAACAACAGAACAACATCAGAATCTCACAATTCGCAGCGGAACAACATATAATAATAAATGAATAATCTTTAAACAAAGAACTATATCAGTTATTACATTTTATACATTACATTACATCATATCATCAGAGTGTACAACAACAACAACAAACAGTGCAGCGGAAAAAGAAATACTATATAAGTAATACGCCATGCCATCCAGCTTGCCTCCAGCAATTCCAGAATATCCAGAATATCCTGATAAACCTAACTCTTAACTGCCCGTGTGGAAATTGGTGGGCACCCAGAGTTTAGGAAGGAAAACAATAAACTCCAAGTCAGTCATGTGACTGGTGTGAGAACTCAAAACAGTTTATTTATCTTTAAAATCAAAATAGAGGAATATTTTTAATCAATTCGCAATGCTTTTAAAAATGAGACTACCATAAGGCCTCCCGCACACACACACATGCAAACGCAGAATCGGAGGAGATTTCTCCTTATGATAGTCAAAGATGCTTGATACGCATTAAAAAAAACATTTGATATTATTACTAGTGCATAGTGTAGAAGAAATTCATTTCGAAAGTAGAATATAAATCTTAGCCAGCATAGACATTTCGAACTATGCCTACTATAGCTAACTATGTTCAATAGCAGGTTACCGCCACATTCCATAGCAGGTTATACAACTAAAACCGTACAAGTCACGTATTGTTTCTTTGGATTTCCAACAAATGGTCAGGCCAAGGAACTTCCCATTGCCACATGAGAATGCCTCTGGAAAGACATCCCCGAGAACCAAACCGGAACTCTGCCAACACAAGGCCGGGTTACCCCTAACTGGGTAACTACTGACACGAGCACGCCATTCCCCGATCGTAAATGACCTTTCTCACGGGATCCCGAAAACCAACAACCACAAAGTAATAAATTCGTAGTAACCACATAGGTTAAATATCTGGGCTCCATACCATGATACAACCTCTATCCAGAAGGAAATGTACATACCCTAAAGGGTGCTACCCCTCATAACCTTGCTGCATCTTTCCTGTTTTGACCATTTCCGGGGTGTGAGGTTCGACGAAGTCACGTCCACAAAAACATACTTTATACAAAAGCCATGCTTTGGGTCAACAAATGATCAACACAATGATCACCAAGATAGACGATCAAATAAACGATCCTATCACAATAATCAACACAATGATCATTTACAGCAACACTCAGCATGTCACATTACCAAATTGGGAATATATCGCTGATAACTTCAACTATATAACCTCTGAGCTCGTACGTCTCAGAGAAGGGTGTTAAGCTAAAAGAATAAATTCTTCGCCACCAACAGAAATATATTTGAAAGAAATCGGCTTTATATCTCAACTTGTAATGTCAGACATACAATCCATACAAGTCTGTTCCGGGATCGAACAAAACCGAAGGCACTTACAAAGAAGTCCTTGCAATCCGGATATTCACAATCCTGATCGGATTCACCATCACATATGGAGAACTCTATACCGGAGCAACTCGGTGCAGAGTAAATCGACAGGTCATCCTATCGCTCTCGCAAATATCGGGTCTTCAACACCGATCTTCAATGCAATTCACAACGACGTATCACATATTCGGAATGGGTTATACGACCCCATGGTCCTTTTCCGGTTAACCCGAATAGTGAGCGCTTATTCAAAAATAAGTGTGACATTCAAATTCAAACAAATCACATCAAATACCCATTCAAAGGGAAATATTGATAGTCGGTTATTGAACTATCACTGGATATGCACACATCACCAGTTTCCAAATAATTTTCCAAATTATTTATTTTCCAAAATATCTTTACAAGATATATAATTTCAATGCTTCAAAAATAAATCAATATTTATTTTCATACAAATTCCACTTTCTTTTATAAATTCCTTAGTGAATTTATATTCCAAAATATCCATGCATTTACGATTTCAATTTATCATTTCAATTTATCTTCAAAAAGATAAATTCTAATTATTCACTTCATATTGGAAAAACAATTCCATACTTATTTATTCATAAGTAATTCACTAATCTTTTTATTTTCTACACTTGGAAAATATTCAATATACTTAAATCGAATTAAGTATATATTTCATTCTATTAAGGAAATCATTCACTTAAACATATTTATTTGGGTCAAAACGAATGTTGCGTAAAACATCGTTACGACGACTCAAATTCACTAGTATAGGGATTCGAAATTAAATAGATATATAAATCCCAATACTATACAAAACATTTCCTTTCGGAAATCATTTACTATAACAACAGTGTTATAGTCCATCATCTCCATCTATTTCTCGAAAACGTCTATTTCAACTATAAATGTTGAAATCTGTGGTTTCGAATCTCAACACATTTAAAACATCATTAGATCGTTTTAATTCTGTTTAAAATATCACATTCTAAACGTTTTCTTTAACATATTATTCACTATTCAAAAACGTGAATATTCTACGTTAACCAACTTCATCCTTTATTCATTTTATTTCTAAGGATTATTCACAGTTCAAAAACGTGAATATAACTCCATTAATAGGTTTCAACAATTTACTTATCAAAATAAGTCGTTTGCGAATTTATAAAACAACGTTTATAAATTCCATTTCTATTTATTTATAAAAACTTCCTTTTTATAAATTCTTTTATTAACCTATTCCAGTTTATAACTCAATTATAAACTAAAAGTTCATATTATAAGTCAAATGCTTATAAAATGATTATTTTACAAAGATCGTTCTTTTAAAGACTTTCCAAATCATAAATCTTATAACTTATAAGATTCATTTATTTAACCAAATTTATTCTTTAAATAACTTCACAAATTTATAATTCTTACCATTTATAAATTTCATTTCTATTTCACCGTTTATAATTCTATAAATTTCATTCTTATAACTTCACCATTTAAATTCTATAAATTTCATTCTTTAATGAAATTCATTTTCACTTCATTCAAACACTTATAAAAACTCGTTTTATAATGTCTATATTTCAATTTATAAATATCCATTTATAAATCTCTTAATATAAATCAATTTATATTATTCTTTAAAACGTCTTTAATCTCCTTTATTATTTCACCATTTTGATTCATAAAATAATTAAATTTCATAAATTCTATATTTAAACTTTTCACAATAATTCTAAAATATCTCGATTTAACTATTTTATAAACTCAATAGCATCATATTCTCAAAAATCAGTTTTTTTTACTATATTTCTCAAAAATCATAATTTTTATAACTTTAAAAATTATAACGTTTATTTATTTAAAATAGATCAAATTCCAAACATATAGTATATTTTCAAAAAATCACTTTATAAATCATTTTAAAATTCCAAAACTTGGTCCAATGATGCTACACACCAAATAGTCAATCACGACTACAACGATATCATATATCAATATGAAAATCCATCAAATATAAAAATATCTGAAATCAAATAAAAACTGTTGAGGAATCCAGTTGGATCCCTCCAACCTGTTTTCCTGCATCCAAAAACATTAGCACAATACCAATTTCGCTCCAGTACGAAATTATCGCGGGATATGTTCTTATTAAATATTATCCGCTTAATAACGGCGCAATAGGGTCTCATCCGCTAAACAAAAATGCGGGGAATCAATAACTCCAATATATACATATGCCAATATATATATATTGCTATTATATATAATACCAATTTCACTGTTTATGAAATATTCGCGGTATATGTTTTTATTAAATAACATCCGCTTACTAACGGCGTATAATGTCTATTTTAACAATCAATAGATATCAATCAACATTCAAACATGCATTCAAATATTTTAAATATAACTATTTAAAATAAAATCGAAACTATTTCGATTGAGTGAGAAGTTCTCACCTTGATTTTAAATTCCGTTTTAGCGATTTATTTCGAATAAAATTAAACGGACGTTTAATTTTATCCAAAATTCTCACTAACTCCAAACGACTCCCATCCAATTTCATCGCGTAGTGCTCGTCCATACGATTCCAACGCAACTGGTTTCGCGCGTTTTCGACCTCGTATGAAAAAGTTATGAATTATTGAAGTTTGTACACGATTTATATATAACTATCAACATAAACTTTAAATTTTTAAACCCCAACTCATCTCAGCCCTTAGATCCATCACCTGCAGATCTTGGCCGTCCCTATCATCTTCTTCTCTTCACGTTACCCTACAGGAAATAGCCGCACATATAGAAACCCATAACAACAAACTAGGTTTTAATTATTCTCCTCCATTTCTCAACGATACTTCATCAAACTACTTGCAATAGGAAGCTCTCGACCAAGGCTATGCTCGGCCAGAAGCATGTGGAGCTCGGCCACTTCCTCTAGCGTGCGCACGTGTGATGAACGGCCACCTTTCCACTCGATTTCCCATCAATCCGTGAAGCCATTCGCGATCATAACCGTTGAAATCCAAGATCTCACCATCCTCTACGAGTTTCTAGTTGAAACTTTCTTGAATCGATGCATGGATCAAGAGATAAATGAGGAGAATCGAAACTAATTTCTGGCCATTCAGTTTCTAGGGCCGGCTAGGGTTTTGTTAGGTTTTTTTTTTTTTTTTTAATTTGTGAGGAGAAGAGTGCTATTTATAGAAGAACGAACGACACTATTCATCCCGGAAATTCCGAACTCCGATTTAGGCGCCATAACCAGCATTTCTAGGGTTTACCCCGCGTTCCGGACACAATGGAACAGGTTTCGGAAGCTAATTCGGACATCTGTGCGAGTTATGGCTGTAAACGCTCAATTTGAATTAAACCGATTTAAGTCGATTTCTAGGCGTTTTAATTTGTAACGGACAAACGGTAAATCCAGTTGACTTGAAATTTGAAACCTTACAATAATATCACATTACGGATCCGATGAAACTGGTTTCGTCGAAATCCGAGATTTTTTGAAAAATGGCTATTTCACTCGCCAAATTTAAATTAAAAATAAATCGATGCGTTTCGAGCTGCCACGATCAAACGATAACTCCGATTGACACGAAATTTGAAATCCGGTAATAACTAACTATTACGGATCCAATGGAACTGGTTTCGTTCAAATTCTGAGACTGTTCAAAAATTGACTATTTTACAGTCGATTTAAATATTAAAATATTCAATTTTCACAAATTAACTTTTAATTCGATTTTAAAAGTTCTAAAATATCGTTCTAACTCCCATATGATAAAATAAAATTTTACAAATCATTTTCAATCATATTTAACTCAATTTTCAATTATTTCCATAATTTAACATATTAAATTATCGATTTAATTATCCAATTAAATCCAATAATTCAAATAAAAATTTATTCGACTTACAAATTCACTTATTAATATTTAAAATTAATTAAATATTCATATTTTGATTAATAAAAATTCTGGGTCGTTACAATCTTCCCCACTTAAAAGAATTTCGTCCTCGAAATTATAAGTAAGAAAAGTTACAGAATCTATTAATTTTCCAAAATTCATAATTAAACTTCTTACAATATCTTTACTAAGTTTTCAAATCATACTTAGTTATCTTTTCAAAAACAACTACTATTGTTTAACTTTCAATTCAAAATCAAAGTTAAAGTTTTCAAAATTTTCCAATTTTCTCAAAAAAATTTAACGCCTTAAATTTTCGGAAAAATTCGCCATAGTCTCCTTTGCGCGGCTCGATCCGGAAAAAAAAATGACAGTATATATATCACAAATATACATCTCATCAAGTAATGAGGCATCCCGAAGGGAAAAAAGTGTAAAAGTACGGTATTTAATCCGAGATATGTACCTTATATTTTTATTAGCAAGCATATACGGCTAATATAGCGCAAAAGCGAGCTCCAAATGCGAAGCAAACGCGATCCGCACCTACTAATCACTCAACAAACAACATGAGAACATGCATATATGTACATAGTATCAACATACATCATATAGCAACATAATAACTATATATGTTAACATAGCAATTGAAACAAAAGCAACAAATGCAAACATCAACCAACTAATATGCATATCCAATAAATATTCATTCATATTCTCATTAATATTCAATGAAATGGTTTTCAATTTAATCACATTCGATTCATATACAGTGGATTTACTAACATTCATTTTCAATTAGTTTATATTCACTAATTCATATTCAAGTTGGTCCACTTCCAAATCAAATTCAATTCCATTCAAAATTATTTACTTCTAATTTGAATTCAATTACTTTAGCTTTCAATTTTATTAACACTTAATGAATTATATACAATCAACTAACAATCATATAACAATCAATGTATATTTATTACAACCAAATTACTTTGCTTACAATTGGTTTAATTTAATTGATTTTCATTCAATTATTCAACTTTCAATAACTTTAGATTTTAATGAATTTCACTTATATCCATTATTTCATATCAACTTAATTCACATTCAATTGATTTACATTCAATTCATTAATTCAATTCAATTTACCAAAAGTTGAATTTCATTTTAAATAACTTAAGTTCACATTCACCACTTCACTTTATTATTTTACTTTGATACTAATATCAACTTCATTCAATATCACTTAAGTTATATTCCATTTAACTTTAAATTCACTTTTACTTACAACTCATATTCATATAGTTTCACTTCTCATATGTATAAGTTTAATTTCACAATTGTAAATCACATTAATTATAATTCAATTCTTATAATTCATTTTGCTTATACAATTATCCTTTTATTTAGATTATTCAAACATCTAAACAATCAACTTATATACACTTTAATAATTCTGAAAAATTATTATTTTTTTTTATATACAAAATATAATCAAGTAAAATTATTTCATTTACCCAATTTAAAACAATACTGTGCCGAATTGTTCTATTCAAGTGTTTAGAAACCCCTTCGGCATAGTCTTGCGGACCACGCTGACGAAAGTTCATATGCCACTCAATAAACCAATCATCACAATATAAAACAATTTCATATTCACTAACAAATACGCTCTCATAGCTATTATTACACTCAAACTCATTCTAGAGTACTGCTGACTCTATCTCTAATGAATAATACCCAACAGAACCATGGTTGTCGCTTAACCATAAGCTTTGATACCACATTGTCAGGACACGATTCTTCGTCTTCCGAAAATTCGACATCGACACTCACTTTATCGACTGCCGAGGAATCGAACGACGGAAAACCGAACACTGAGGGTTTTTAAAAAGAAGAATTTAGGAAAAGAGAAGAGAAAAAGATGAAAATAGATAATAGAGAAAAGATAGAAATTAGGGAGGAGAGAAGAGAATATAGAAAATAGAAAATTTTAAAATAGAAGAAAAGAGAAGAGAAAGGGAACATAAAGAAAATAGAGAAAATAGGACGGGACAGAAAACAACAGAACAACATCAGAATCTCACAATTCGCAGCGGAACAACATATAATAATAAATGAATAATCTTTAAACAAAGAACTATATCAGTTATTACATTTTATACATTACATTACATCATATCATCAGAGTGTACAACAACAACAACAAACAGTGCAGCGGAAAAAGAAATACTATATAAGTAATACGCCATGCCATCCAGCTTGCCTCCAGCAATTCCAGAATATCCAGAATATCCTGATAAACCTAACTCTTAACTGCCCGTGTGGAAATTGGTGGGCACCCAGAGTTTAGGAAGGAAAACAATAAACTCCAAGTCAGTCATGTGACTGGTGTGAGAACTCAAAACAGTTTATTTATCTTTAAAATCAAAATAGAGGAATATTTTTAATCAATTCGCAATGCTTTTAAAAATGAGACTACCATAAGGCCTCCCGCACACACACACATGCAAACGCAGAATCGGAGGAGATTTCTCCTTATGATAGTCAAAGATGCTTGATACGCATTAAAAAAAACATTTGATATTATTACTAGTGCATAGTGTAGAAGAAATTCATTTCGAAAGTAGAATATAAATCTTAGCCAGCATAGACATTTCGAACTATGCCTACTATAGCTAACTATGTTCAATAGCAGGTTACCGCCACATTCCATAGCAGGTTATACAACTAAAACCGTGCAAGTCACGTATTGTTTCTTTGGATTTCCAACAAATGGTCAGGCCAAGGAACTTCCCATTGCCACATGAGAATGCCTCTGGAAAGACATCCCCGAGAACCAAACCGGAACTCTGCCAACACAAGGCCGGGTTACCCCTAACTGGGTAACTACTGACACGAGCACGCCATTCCCCGATCGTAAACGACCTTTCTCACGGGATCCCGAAAACCAACAACCACAAAGTAATAAATTCGTAGTAACCACATAGGTTAAATATCTGGGCTCCATAACATGATACAACCTCTATCCAGAAGGAAATGTACATACCCTAAAGGGTGCTACCCCTCATAACCTTGCTGCATCTTTCCTGTTTTGACCATTTCCGGGGTGTGAGGTTCGACGAAGTCACGTCCACAAAAACATACTTTATACAAAAGCCATGCTTTGGGTCAACAAATGATCAACACAATGATCACCAAGATAGACGATCAAATAAACGATCCTATCACAATAATCAACACAATGATCATTTACAGCAACACTCAG
The DNA here is from genome assembly GCA_030765085.1 of Allium cepa. Classification (NCBI taxonomy): domain Eukaryota; kingdom Viridiplantae; phylum Streptophyta; class Magnoliopsida; order Asparagales; family Amaryllidaceae; genus Allium; species Allium cepa. The sequence continues at coordinate 584,752,478 of CM060940.1, forward strand.
CATGTCACATTACCAAATTGGGAATATATCGCTGATAACTTCAACTATATAACCTCTGAGCTCGTACGTCTCAGAGAAGGGTGTTAAGCTAAAAGAATAAATTCTTCGCCACCAACAGAAATATATTTGAAAGAAATCGGCTTTATATCTCAACTTGTAATGTCAGACATACAATCCATACAAGTCTGTTCCGGGATCGAACAAAACCGAAGGCACTTACAAAGAAGTCCTTGCAATCCGGATATTCACAATCCTGATCGGATTCACCATCACATATGGAGAACTCTATACCGGAGCAACTCGGTACAGAGTAAATCGACAGGTCATCATATCGCTCTCGCAAATACCGGGTCTTCAACACCGATCTTCAATGCAATTCACAACGACGTATCACATATTCGGAATGGGTTATACGACCCCATGGTCCTTTTCCGGTTAACCCGAATAGTGAGCGCTTATTCAAAAATAAGTGTGACATTCAAATTCAAACAAATCACATCAAATACCCATTCAAAGGGAAATATTGATAGTCGGTTATTGAACTATCACTGGATATGCACACATCACCAGTTTCCAAATAATTTTCCAAATTATTTATTTTCCAAAATATCTTTACAAGATATATAATTTCAATGCTTCAAAAATAAATCAATATTTATTTTCATACAAATTCCACTTTCTTTTATAAATTCCTTAGTGAATTTATATTCCAAAATATCCATGCATATACGATTTCAATTTATCATTTCAATTTATCTTCAAAAAGATAAATTCTAATTATTCGCTTCATATTGGAAAAACAATTCCATACTTATTTATTCATAAGTAATTCACTAATCTTATTATTTTCTACACTTGGAAAATATTCAATATACTTAAATCGAATTAAGTATATATTTCATTCTATTAAGGAAATCATTCACTTAAACATATTTATTTGGGTCAAAACGAATGTTGCGTAAAACATCGTTACGACGACTCAAATTCACTAGTATAGGGATTCGAAATTAAATAGATATATAAATCCCAATACTATACAAAACATTTCCTTTCGGAAATCATTTACTATAACAACAGTGTTATAGTCCATCATCTCCTTCTATTTCTCGAAAACGTCTATTTCAACTATAAGTGTTGAAATCTATGGTTTCGAATCTCAACACATTTAAAACATCATTAGATCGTTTTAATTCTGTTTAAAATATCACATTCTAAACGTTTTCTTTAACATATTATTCACTATTCAAAAACGTGAATATTCTACGTTAACCAACTTCATCCTTTATTCATTTTGTTTCTAAGGATTATTCACAGTTCAAAAACGTGAATATAACTCCATTAATAGGTTTCAACAATTTACTTATCAAAATAAGTCGTTTGCGAATTTATAAAACAACGTTTATAAATTCCATTTCTATTTATTTATAAAAACTTCCTTTTTATAAATTCTTTTATTAACCTATTCCAGTTTATAACTCAATTATAAACTAAAAGTTCATATTATAAGTCAAATGCTTATAAAACGATTATTTTACAAAGATCGTTCTTTTAAAGACTTTCCAAATCATAAATCTTATAACTTATAAGATTCATTTATTTAACCAAATTTATTCTTTAAATAACTTCACAAATTTATAATTCTTACCATTTATAAATTTCATTTCTATTTCACCGTTTATAATTCTATAAATTTCATTCTTATAACTTCACCATTTAAATTCTATAAATTTCATTCTTTAATGAAATTCATTTTCACTTCATTCAAACACTTATAAAAACTCGTTTTATAATGTCTATATTTCAATTTATAAATATCCATTTATAAATCTCTTAATATAAATCAATTTATATTATTCTTTAAAACGTCTTTAATCTCCTTTATTATTTCACCATTTTGATTCATAAAATAATTAAATTTCATAAATTCTATATTTAAACTTTTCACAATAATTCTAAAATATCTCGATTTAACTATTTTATAAACTCAATAGCATCATATTCTCAAAAATCAGTTTTTTTACTATATTTCTCAAAAATCATAATTTTTATAACTTTAAAAATTATAACGTTTATTTATTTAAAATAGATCAAATTCCAAACATATAGTATATTTTCAAAAAATCACTTTATAAATCATTTTAAAATTCCAAAACTTGGTCCAATGATGCTACACACCAAATAGTCAATCACGACTACAACGATATCATATATCAATATGAAAATCCATCAAATATAAAAATATCTGAAATCAAATAAAAACTGTTGAGGAATCCAGTTGGATCCCTCCAACCTGTTTTCCTGCATCCAAAAACATTAGCACAATACCAATTTCGCTCCAGTACGAAATTATCGCGGTATATGTTCTTATTAAATATTATCCGCTTAATAACGGCGCAATAGGGTCTCATCCGCTAAACAAAAATGCGGGGAATCAATAACTCCAATATATACATATGCCAATATATATATATTGCTATTATATATAATACCAATTTCACTGTTTATGAAATATTCGCGGTATATGTTTTTATTAAATAACATCCGCTTACTAACGGCGTATAATGTCTATTTTAACAATCAATAGATATCAATCAACATTCAAACATGCATTCAAATATTTTAAATATAACTATTTAAAATAAAATCGAAACTATTTCGATTGAGTGAGAAGTTCTCACCTTGATTTTAAATTCCGTTTTAGCGATTTATTTCGAATAAAATTAAACGGACGTTTAATTTTATCCAAAATTCTCACTAACTCCAAACGACTCCCATCCATTTTCATCGCGTAGTGCTCGTCCATACGATTCCAACGCAACTGGTTTCGCGCGTTTTCGACCTCGTATGAAAAAGTTATGAGTTATTGAAGTTTGTACACGATTTATATATAACTATCAACATAAACTTTAAATTTTTAAACCCCAACTCATCTCAGCCCTTAGATCCATCACCTGCAGATCTTGGCCGTCCCTATCATCTTCTTCTCTTCACGTTACCCTACAGGAAATAGCCGCACATATAGAAACCCATAACAACAAACTAGGGTTTAATTATTCTCCTCCATTTCTCAACGATACTTCATCAAACTACTTGCAATAGGAAGCTCTCGACCAAGGCTATGCTCGGCCAGAAGCATGTGGAGCTCGGCCACTTCCTCTAGCGTGCGCACGTGTGATGAACGGCCACCTTTCCACTCGATTTCCCATCAATCCGTGAAGCCATTCGCGATCATAACCGTTGAAATCCAAGATCTCACCATCCTCTACGAGTTTCTAGTTGAAACTTTCTTGAATCGATGCATGGATCAAGAGATAAATGAGGAGAATCGAAACTAATTTCTGGCCATTCAGTTTCTAGGGCCGGCTAGGGTTTTGTTAGGTTTTTTTTTTTTTTTTTTTAATTTGTGAGGAGAAGAGTGCTATTTATAGAAGAACGAACGACACTATTCATCCCGGAAATTCCGAACTCCGATTTAGGCGCCGTAACCAGCGTTTCTAGGGTTTACCCCACGTTCCGGACACAATGGAACAGGTTTCGGAAGCTAATTCGGACATCTGTGCGAGTTATGGCTGTAAACGCTCAATTTGAATTAAACCGATTTAAGTCGATTTCTAGGCGTTTTAATTTGTAACGGACAAACGGTAAATCCAGTTGACTTGAAATTTGAAACCTTACAATAATATCACATTACGGATCCGATGAAACTGGTTTCGTCGAAATCCGAGATTTTTTGAAAAATGGCTATTTTCACTCGCCAAATTTAAATTAAAAATAAATCGATGCGTTTCGAGCTGCCACGATCAAACGATAACTCCGATTGATACGAAATCTGAAATCCGATAATAACTAACTATTACGGATCCAATGGAACTGGTTTCGTTCAATTCTGAGACTGTTCAAAAATTGACTATTTTACAGTCGATTTAAATATTAAAATATTCAATTTTCACAAATTAACTTTTAATTCGATTTTAAAAGTTCTAAAATATCGTTCTAACTCCCATATGATAAAATAAAATTTTACAAATCATTTTCAATCATATTTAACTCAATTTTCAATTATTTCCATAATTTAACATATTAAATTATCGATTTAATTATCCAATTAAATCCAATAATTCAAATAAAAATTTATTCGACTTACAAATTCACTTATTAATATTTAAAATTAATTAAATATTCATATTTTGATTAATAAAAATTCTGGGTCGTTACACTTAACGAGGATTTCAATAGCATATGAAGAGGGCTTTTAAAAGTAATGCACAATTACTGCACATATTTATGTAAACTATACATTTTTCCTTTCGTTTTTCTCCTATTCGTTTCTAATTAGATTACTAACCTTATTTTATATATAAATCCTTAATGTTGTTTCTATTTATATTTCTTCAACCTAATTTGCTCTTATTTTAAATGGCTTCTCCCTTAATAGCTCCTTTTCTCTTTAATTGTTTTCTTCATTGGATCATTGCAGTGCATTCGCCTACTACTTTAGCCATTAGGCTTTTCTTTATTAACATGGAAAGAGATACCAAATGTGTAAATCTATTTCAGTTGTTTTTCTCCATATTTTCCTTATACAAGAATATTTTTGCGAATCTATTTCAGTTGTTTTTCTCCATATTTTCCTTATATTGGAATATTTTTCCTATCTTCATCATCTGACATTCTTATCCTTCCATTCATTTTAACCCATTTAAGTGAAGTACCATTTCCATTTATCTTCCCTTTAAAAACAATTTAAAACTTTGAATTGACAAAAATATAGAGAAACTATTGATCCAAACATATGCTCTATTTTCCATTTACTTAAGACGGAAAAAATCCCTTTACCTAAAAACCTTTAAAGTGAAAATTTTAACCCAACCAGTTCTAAACTTCATAAGAATCTCTAATTAGCTCTTTTAATTGAATTTCTAAATTTGGTCATAAAATACCTTACATGGATAAAAATATAATATTTACCTGCTTTCAAAAATCATAACTTTTCGATGATAGGGATCTTCTATTTTTAAATAAATTATTTAAAAGCTATTTCAAATATTTTAGAAATTTTTTTGAAATATTTTGTTAAATTCATTTACTTGGGTTGGACTCGAAAATGGATCTTATTTGTCATTTATTTTGGACTTTTATTCACTTTTAATTATTCTTAACTTATCTTCGCTAAGAACATACCAAAATCCGGCTATCATCTTGGCATGGTCAATGCACATCTTCTTGCGGGAACATGCTCAATTCTTATTCTTCGATATCTACAACATATACATTCTTACTTCCCCTTTGTCTGGAAGAAATGTACATCATCAATTGGAAATCCAGCGAAATCCATAGTCATAGAATCGACAAAAGAGTCAAATACCATCTAGCTTCAGGGACGCTTCTATATGTCATGCTCATGCTCTTCTTGGTCAACGTACCTTGTAGGATAATTGAGGTAGGTTCATAATTTAACTCTATTTATTGTTCAACTCATAGTTGTCTTGTCCATCTTTTTAGAATATAGTTGCAACTAGTTCTATAGGCGAAATTCATAGAGTTTGACGCATAATACATAAATACACACACATATATATATAATAAACAGGAAAAATACAAATACGTTCACTCAGCGCATCCCACTTCTTATGATCAACTAATCTAAGCTCTGGTACCAAATGTAATAACACAGACCTTAATGGGTCCATTTTTTTTACTAAATCGAAAACCCAAGTCCATTTGGGTACGAATTATTGATGTTGGTAACCTGAAATAAACATAAGTATATAAGAGAGCTGTCTATTAGAACTCATAGTGTGATAGTAAAAGATAATATAACACATATACCGAATATGGCATCTACCTTGGAACCAATATTATTCCGTAGGTATCAAGCTGCCTTGTTGGTGCTGAGCATGAATGAGAAGACCTCTCCATTGACCATTCCCATCTTACACCAATAGAATGTCCCTCTAAATATATCATATTGGTTGTAATGAAGAGGTGGTCAAAACAACGTCATGGTGATTAGTAAATTACCTATGTTACCACTATTATTATTCTCGAAGATATGCGACATGCAATATAGTTGTACACTGCACCAATAACCAATGCCGAAGGAATGAGAGTGAACCAAACGGACAGTATGAAGGACTGCGATGTAGTATCCCATAAATGAAACGTCATATGCAACATTGCATGACATTATTAAAGCTAAGGATATTGGATGTCAACGATGATGCATATCATCTATAAGGTGGGATGGTTAATACTAAGTCTTTTATGTCGCTGAGGAACGCCGAACGAAATCAATAGCAATATTCGTCAAGGAAGCAGCGATGTCGAACGTGATTGATATCGTAAGCCATCAATGTTGCCTCTCATTGATAAAGTATCCTATCAAAATCGCTTTTCACTTATGAAGATGAAACGGATGTTGCACTCACTTTATCAATGTCACTCATCATTAATACTTCCTGTTACAAATGCCGCTATATGTTGATGTCGTCTACTATTGTTACTGAAACCAGCTTACTGCCGATACTACTCTGGTGATACAACCCAGAATCAATAATAACATTATTGATATCGCCACTATTTCATGCCGCCACTCTTCAATGTCGTCTTTCAGGTGATACCATATTCGTTGATACCTTCCATTACTGATGATTGTCGACAACCATTATCATACCTTGCCGATGGTGCATTTGATAAACACTTAGAGGATACCGTGCACACATGCACACGCACACGCATGCAATGTTGATACGAAAAGTCATCAACATTCAAAAGAGTAATCATGGTCGATATCATAAAAGTTGATGTCACTTCATGTCAATGTCACCTCATCCTGATGAAGTTGCATGCTGATGCTACTTATTATCAACAAAGAATGCCGAAAGTCAAGGAATGAAGCCTAGCGCCATTTAGGTTGTGAGAGTTATGCTTGTCAAAGGATGAGCATGCTAAATGTGGCATTGAGAAGTTGTGCCAAACCTCATACCCCTATAAATGCAGACCTAGAGGCATAGAAATAGGGCAAACAATTTTTTTATTCTCTTACATTCTAAACTTTGTAACCATAAATTGATTTATGGATTCTAGTGCAAATAGGGCTATTATACATAGGACTTTGTACGTTCAACATTATATGGAATAAAAATAGGGTCCTAAATTTTGGCTCACTTACGAATTTCAAAGCACTTGTGCTTTCTTAATGATAGTTTGCTTCGAATTCCACAAGTACTCGTATTATTGGTTTCTATTTTTGCATACAATTGCCTACATGGATCAACTTCAAGTATATATGACTTCAAATGACTATACATATAAATACTACATGGACCTAAGCATGCTTGTTCACTCCTCTTAAGCCTTGATTCAACCAAGTGTCACTTTTTTCCAACACTCATTGAGATTATTTCTAGGTGCTCCAAATTCCTTCATTTGCCAAGGTTCCCTTCCTTGCACTTTTTGGGGTTAACGAAGAAATTTGTTAACATTGTAACGCTAGAAGGAGGGTTCGAACTTTCATTTCTATTAAAACCCTAAGTGGAAGTACCTTAACTGTCATATATATGGCTTAAAGGACTTTCCCCTACCAAGTATATCCCATTCCAAACTAGCTTACCCTTGATTTTTAACACCATTTAATCACATTAACTGAGCTTCCTTAGTCAAGCCAATTTAATGTGTTAAAGTCTTCGAACAAGAATCCTCTGAGCCTCAAACGGTTGCTCTAACTTACCAAATGACTAACAACCCTCGAATTTATGAGGAGCAAATACTAAGAATCATGGCCCAATGAATTATAGAAGACAAGAGAAAGCAAGTAGCTTCTTATAATCTAGACAAATGGAGTTATAAACCAATTTCATATGGGTCCTACCTTAATCTTTACTTTGGAAAAGCAAGATAAGAAAAACAATATCTTCATTAAAATGAGAAAAAAAATCCAGCTCCAAGCAAGGGGAATTTTTTTGAAAGAGAGATAACAAAAAACTTCGATCAATTCACTAAGAAATAAGAGAATGTACTTAGTCATTCCTGTAGATTGAACAAAGCTCAAAGCTCTTTGAAGAGAAAGCTTGCTATAAAAGTTAAGGAGTCCATCATATGTAACATAAGAGCCAAGAAAGGATCGACTTCCAAAAGATTAATGCTTTCCAAGAATGACTTCTTTACTACTTTTTATGAGAATATATACCTCTTGACCAAGGAAGAACTTAATTATTTGCCTTCCCAAAAGAAGCATCCAAAGAATGAACAGAACCTTGGAGGATTATGTTTCCATTATCATCGCTCCAAGGAGCATGATACGAATCAATGTCGAAGTTTGGAGGGCTTGATCAACATTTTCCTAGGGCAAGGAAAGCTCAATGAATTTGTACAAAGATGTTAAACAAATCATCAATAACACAATATTTTCTACCTAAAATAAGTGTATCTACATGGTTTAGAGGAAAATAAAACTTCTAAAATTAAGGAGAAAGCCTTTGATCCTACCAAGAAGTCCTATTCAAAGCACCTCCTAGAGGGAGGATGGAGTAAGCCTTTGATACCACTTAGGATGGACATATCAAAGCACCGAACTAGCCTTTAGCGCCTTCATCAAAGGCCTCACTGAAGCATCTCCTAAAGAGAGATTGGGTAAGTCTCTAGTTTTACTTAAGTTAGTCACCCATGTTAGTCTGTGAGATGATAGTTTTGATGACAACAACCTTATAATAAATTATAAAATATAAATACTAACAATATAAGTTTAGATATATATATATATATATATATATATGTATATGTATGTATGTATATGCAGGATTTAACCATGGAGGTACCAAGAATAAAGACTGTACAGTATAGAGATTCAAGATATCAAGATTGAAGACTCATGAGTAACAAGAATATCAAGATTATCAAGAGTTCAAGATTTCAAGTAATTTACTTTTTAATTAGCAATTTTGTTAAAACTCCTAAAAAAGCACTGGCATCTTAAAATTCAATTTATTTGTGGAATGGAATCCACTGCGAGCCCGTTAAAGGGATGGAACCCTAAGTAGGATGGAACCTACGAAAAATCTAGTGGAACATTGTTTTGTATCTGCTAACTTTTTATTCAAAATGATTTTTCAAAATTATATCTTGTTTTCAAAATACTTTCAAAACCTTCCTTTTAAAAGAATCAAAAACATCTATCCTGATTTCAAATACTTTTAGCCTCAAAATAATCTTGAATTTCAAAATAAAATTATCCTTGGTTTTAAACTATCTTTTAAAATAAAAGTATATTTAATTTTTTAATATTTATATACTTAGATTTAAATATAAAATTATAGTAAAATTTTATATATATCAAAATATTATTCTATATAATTATTTATGTAGTTCAACTATATTTAAGTATATTTATAAAAGTTTAAAATAAGTTTTAAAATAAGATAAAAGTTATTTTCAAAGAAAAACAAAACATCAAAAATTCCTTTGGGTTGTCGACATGCCCAAGTACCCCATGTTGACATAGTGTCAGTTGAGTTCAAAATTTAAATTTCAAAAGAAGTGTTTATTCGTCATAACTCTTCACGAATGGACATGGCTATTGTTCTTCTACAAATAGAGGTTGGTTTCAACGAATTTTCAATTGATATTTTCTGGTTTTTCACTCCTCTTCTTCTTCCACATTTCTATATACATTTTTTTACCATTACTCTACCAAAATCAACATTGAATCTAACCAGATCATTTCTCGTTTGATTCTCTATCACTATCTCAACAAGATTCTCAGTGCTATTCAGAGTTGTAGTTTTCTTTGTAATCAGTTTAGCGAGAAAAGGTGTGATTATGGCCTTGGAAATCAATCAAGTGAGATAAGGTGTGATTGTAGCCTTGGGAAATCAATTGGGTGAACTTGTTTCTCGGGAAATCAAGTATCTCTACCGAGAGGATTGTGATTCTGGAGGGTGTACCTCGTTGCCTTGAAATCGAGGGTGTAATTGTAAAGATTGCTTTTGAAAGGAAATCCGTACTTGTTGTGCAGGACTGGATGTAGGGTAACTCCGAACCAGTATAAAATCCGGTGTGTTCTTCCCTTTACTGCTTTTACTTTATTTCTGCGTTTGTGTTTGTTTCTGTGATCATATCTGTGTCTGAATATTGCATACATCTGTGTTCAAATTAACATAAACTTAAAAAGATTTTGTAATTCTTTATAAACACTATTCACCCACCCTCTAGTGTTTATCCTAGCCTTAAGATCCGTAATCCGCATTTCACACATTTTTTATCAAAGCAAGGTTTTCAAAGTTTCATAATCTGAATTTTGAAAAAGTTTTCAAGATGGCTACCTACACTGGTACTGTTACTAACACCAGTATCCCTGTCACTAGTTCATTTGTAGAAGGTCAGTCTACTGTCAGACCACCACTTTTTAATGGCAGTAACTATGCATATTGGGCATGTAGGATGAAAATATATATTTACAATCTATAGGATTAGACACTTGGAATATCACACAAACTGAATATTCTGAACCCACAACTGATTTTGCACAGTGGACCGCTAAGTAAAAGACTGTTGCAAAAAATAATTCTAAAGCAATGAATATTTTGTTTTGTTCACTAGATAGAAATGAATTTAATACAGTGTCAGTTTGTAAGTCTGCATATGAAATTTGGAAAACTTTGCAAGTAACTCACGAAGGAACAAGCAAAGTTAAACAGACCAAAATTTCCATGCTCACAAATCAGTTTCAATTATTTAAAATGAATTCTAATGAGTCTATTTTAGATATGTATAGTAGATTTCAGGATATTGTGCATTCTTTAATATCCTTGGGAAAGGAATTTTCTGAAGAAGATCAAGTCAGAATTTTTTTAAATTCTCTTACTCCAGAATGGGATCAAAAGACACTTGCGATCGAAGAGGCAAATGACATCAGTACCATAAAGATAGAAGAATTAATTGGAAATCTAATGTCGTTTGAAGTCCAAATGATCGGGAGAAGAGAAAGCAAAGCATCTGAAAAGAAATCAATGGCATTCAATGCATTGACCGATGGATCAGACTTAAACAGTGATAATGATGAAGAGATAGCCTTTATGACCAGAAATTTTAGGAAATTCCTGAAATATAGAAAGATGAATAATCTCAAGAGAAATAACTATAAGAACTCTGAAAATCAGAATGTAATGCCAAATAATGTCAAATGTTTCAACTGTGATTAACCAGGCCATATCAAAAGAGACTGTCCTTATCCCGATAGGCAAAATCCTCTTATGAACAATGATCCAGCAAAGAAATAGAAGCATGCATTTATTGCTACTCTAGACGACTCAGACTCATCCTCGAATGATGATGATCAAAAGACAGATAATTCAAATTTATGTTTCACGGCAGTTCACGACTTCGACGAATTCAGAGAAATGGACTCAGAAAAAGGTACACATTTACAATATGATTGGTTGAAATTGCATGCTTAGCATTAAATGCTTGATTGATTTATTTTGAATTGGTGTGTTATTCGAATTTTAAATTTTTTACTATTATTTTATTATTTTTATTATTGCTTTATTATTATTATTATATTATAATAATATATTGAAAATACTATAATTCTAATAATATTCTAGATATATATACATTAAATATAATAAGTGTATATATATATATATATATATTATAGTACTCAGGAAAAATAAATCACAAAAATTTATAGGCACATGTCGACATAGTCCCCACCATGATGTCTACATGGGTACCAGAATTTGAAATTCAAAATTTGAATTCAAATGGTTGAATTTCCCTTCACCTTTTCACTTCATTCAATTCTCTGAAAAGGCATCTTTTGACCAAAGAACATGTCCTTTGAGAATATATTTATTCACTATCTTTTGTCATATCTTTTCACTCTCATTTTCAAATTCAAACTCTCTCTTCAAAACTTCAAGCTCTCTACTCTCTACTATAATGGCTTCTTCAAGCAACCCCTCCACCATGAGAATTTCCAGAAAAATAAAAGAACAACTCTTCAATGATCTGAAGGCAATAAAAGCATACATCAATTATGCTAATTATGCCAAAGTCCATCCCGGAAAGTTTGTTATTTTTCAAGATTTTTCTTCTTATGAAATTGATTCTCTTTTTGCAAACAATCATATTCTTAGTCCTAGTGATGCTTCTCAAAATGATTTTGTTTTCTATCCAAATATTATCAAAATTTTCTATGCTAATTTAAACCGTGGATTTTATAATGGAAATGAGGATGAAATTTGAAGCAGTGTCAAAGGCACTAGAATTGTTTTGAATTGTGATCTTTTGGGTACCATTCTCAATTGCAAGAATACGGGAATGGATCTTTCTAGTTTTAAAATCGATGGAAATGATCGTGAGACATTTCATCTCATTTTTAAAGGAAATGATGATTTTGAATTTAAAAATCGAAACTTTTGACCAAAAGCAAGAATCGTCAATCTTCTTTTGCAACATACTTTGACCCCAAGATCGAGGAATTTTAACAATCCTACTTCAAAAGTTTGCGAAGCACTTTTTGCTATTTTTGGAAATTATGACATTAATTGGGTGCAAGTTATTTTGGATGAACTTCGTCCTAAAAATCTAGAAATGGGTGAGAACACTTTGTATCATGGAATTTGTCTCACTCGGATTTTTAACTATTTTGGAGTGGATTTCAAAGGCGAAGAATTTGTTTCTAGAAAAGTTTTCAATCACTCCAACATTTCGCTTATGAAAATTCCATTTGTTTTTCAACCTTATGAGACTCTTGCCGAAAAGGAAGAGCGTTTGGCTCATGAGGAAATGGAAGAAGAGGAAGAGGAAGAAGAAGGGGATGAATTGGAAATTGAAGAAGAAGAAGATGAAACCTCTTTGGAAAGCATCAACTATCCTCCTAATCCATCCAAAAAAACCCTTCTCAAAAACCAAAAGACGATTGTTGAGAATCAACGGATTCTTAAACGATCCGTTAGTAAGAAGTTGGACACAATTTCATCCAAGATGAACAAGTTCATTTCCAAAGTCAGCAAGAAACTTGAAATTTCTTCATCATCATCATCCTCTAACTAGTTCTACCTTTTCGTATCTTGTTGTATTTGTTTTAATTTGTTTCTATCTGAAAGTTCATGTAGTTTTTTTATGTTTAATCATTGTATCGTCTTAGTATGTAATGAAATGGAATTTTCTTTCTGTTATCTAGCTTATCTTATCTCCAGAATAAATGTTAGTATATTATATAAATATACACACACACACAATTATTCACAAAATCAAAATAAATCATCAAATTTCACTACACCATGTCGACATACCCCCTATGACCATGTCGACATGTACTGGTCAAAAATGACAATTCATTTTGAATTTGAAATTTGAATAACTACCATATGTCTATTCATTTCAAACGAATTTCTACACCTATAAATACCTATTTCTTCCAGAATTCATCACTGAATATTATTTCTTATCTTCTCTATCTCTCATTCTTCTCACAATTTCAAATATGGGTAATCCAATTCATAACTTATTTGAGAATCTTGAAGAAACTCTTAATTCATTCAAGAATATTCTCTCGTTCATTCTTCGTAACCAGCGACACTTAGAATTGGGTCAAATGCAGATGATCAAGGAGCAGGAAAGGCATTTCGATGTGATACGATGGATGATTTCCTCCCTGCACAAGGATGATAACGAAGCACATCCTCCAGCCTCTCTCACCAATGACAATCAAAATTAGGATGCCATTAAAGCAGACCCTATCTTTAGAGAAGAAGGATGGGTGGAAGTTCCTTGTAACATTTGATTTATTTGGTTGCTTTGTTTGAATTGTTTGCTTTGATTGATTTGATTTCATTTTCTTTGGCTTGGTTTGATATTGATCTATATTTAGTGTGGATCGATGTTTGTTGTACAAAACATGTATAATTATACATTGATATGTATATAATCTTTGATTCATTATTATGTCTATCAATATAATTATCTCTTAATTCTATATTCCATTGTATAAGTTTATTAATGCAGGCATTTTAGTCCAAGAACGAGGGGGAGTTATATAGTTTGGAGATGGTTTTTTTGTTGATGACAAATGGGGAGAAGTATAAAATAGAATAGTTAGGCATAGATTAAGGGGGAGTTATTAGGATAGAAGTAATATTTTATAAACAAAGGTTGTCATCATCCAAAAGGGGAAGACTTTTAGTCTGTGAGATGATGGTTTTGTTGACAACAACATTAGAATAAATTATAAGATATAAATACTAACGGTATAAGTTTAGATATATGTATATGCAGGATTTAACCATGCAGGTACCAAGAATGAAGACTATACAGTATAGAGATTCAAGATATCAAGATTGAAGACTCATGAGTAACAAGAATATTTAGATTATCAAGAGTTCAAGATTTCAAGTAATTTACTTTTTAATTAGGAATTTTGTTAAAACTCCTTGAAAAACACTGGCATATTAAAATCCAATTTATTCGTGGATTGGAATCCACTTCGAGCCCATTAAAGGGATGGAACCCTAAGTTGGATGGAACCTACGCAAAATCTAGTGGAACATTGTTTTGTATCTGCTAACTTTTTATTCAAAATGGTTTTTCAAAATTATATCTTGTTTTCAAAATGATTTCAAAACCTTCCTTTTAAAAGAATCAAAAACATCTATCCTGATTTCAAATACTTTTAGCCTCAAAATAATCTTGAATATCAAAATAAAATTATCCTTGGTTTTAAACTATCTTTTAAAATAAAAGTATACTTAATTTTTTAATATTTATATACTTAGATTTAAATATAAAATTATAGTAAAATTTTATATATACCAAAATATTATTCTATATACTTATTTATGTATTTCAACTATATTTAAGTATATTTATAAAAGTTTAAAATAAGTTTTAAAATAAGATAAAAGTTATTTTCAAAGAAAAACAAAACATCAAAAATTCCTTTGGGATGTTGACATGCCCAAGTACCCCATGTCGACATAGTGTCAGTTGAGTTCAAAATTTAAACTTCAAAAGAAGTGTCTATTCGTCATAACTCTTCACGAATGGACATGGCTGTTGTTGTTCTATAAATAGGGGTTGGTTTCAACGAATTTTCAATTGATATTTTATGGTTTTTCGCTCCTCTTCTTCTTCCACATTTCTGTATACATATTCTTACCAGTACTCTGCCAAAATCAACATTGAATCTAACTAGATCATTTCTGGTTTGATTCTCTATCACTTTCTCAACAAGATTCTCAGTGTTATTCAGAGATATGGTTTCTTTGTAATCAATTTAGCGAGAAAAGGTGTGATTATGGCCTTGGAAATCAATCAAGCGAGATAAGGTGTGATTGTAGGCTTGGGAAATCAATTAGGTGAACTTGTTTCTCGGGAAATCAAGTATCTTTACCCAGAGGATTGTGATTCTGGAGGGTGTACCTCGTTGCCTTGAAATCGAGGGTGTAATTGTAAAGATTGGTTTTGAAAGGAAATCTATACTTGTTGTGCGGGACTGGATGTAGGGTAACTCCAAACCAGTATAAAATCCGGTGTGTTCATTCCTTTACTGCTTTTGCTTTATTTCTACATCTGTGTTTGTTTCTGTGATCATATCCGTGTCTGAATATTGCATACATTAACATAAACTTAAAAAGATTTTGTAATTCTTTATAAACACTATTCACCCCCTCTAGTGTTAATCCTAGCCTTAAGATCCGTAATCCTCATTTCTCACAGCCCAGAGCACCAGACCAGCCTTTATTGTCATCATCAAATGCCTAATTAAAGCTCCTCTTAGATGAAGGTTTGATAAGTCTCTGGTGTTGCTTAAGATAACTACCCATAGTGCTAGACCAGCCTTCAGTGCTATCATTAAAGGCCTCATTGAAGCATCTCCTAGAGGGAGATAGGGTAAGTATGTAGTTTTTCTAGAACCCAAAACACTAGACCAGCCTTTAGTCCCATCATCAAAGTCCTTACTAAAGTGCCTCCTAGAGGGAGGTTGGGTAAATCTACGGTTCTGCTTGATATAGCTGACCAAACGCTCCAGACAACAAGACCTAGTCCATCACCTAAGATAGTAATAAGGGGTTTGATCCAAGTTGAGATCATCACCTAAAGATGGTGGCAAGGAAATCGATTGAGTAAACTAAGCCATATCCTAAAGATGGTATCAAAATAATCTTCTAAAGGAGGAATGACAAAATATGGATAAAATAATCTCCAAAGGAAAACATACATCTGCCATATGTATAAGGAATCTATGGTCAAAAAGATGTTTTGGGCATATATTTTTGCCAGAAGGTTTTGTGGTCTTCTATTATTGACAGATGGATTTCTAGTCTTCTATTTTTTCCAGATGGATTTTCTAGTCTTCTATGATTGCTAGAAGGTTTTCTAGTCTTCCACTCAGATTTTTATTATCAGATGGATTTTCTGATCTTTTGTTATTGCAAGAAGGATTTTATGGTTTCTATTATCGCTAGATGGATTTTATGGTCTTTCTTATTAATTACTGGAAGGGTTTTCTAGTCTTCATTTATTACTGACAGATGGTTTTTCTGATCTTCTACCGCCAGATAGTTTTCTGGTTCTTTATGCACACTATAAAAGAATGGTTCTCTAGACTTCAATTTAAATTATTAT
Source organism: Allium cepa (assembly GCA_030765085.1). Taxonomy (NCBI): domain Eukaryota; kingdom Viridiplantae; phylum Streptophyta; class Magnoliopsida; order Asparagales; family Amaryllidaceae; genus Allium; species Allium cepa. The sequence goes on from CM060940.1 coordinate 584,769,107, forward strand.
CAGAAGGATTTTCTAATGGAAGAGCTTCATTAAATTAGTTCTCAATCTTTTAAATTCAAACTGAAATTCAACTTTCTTATTTAACGAGAATCTCTGTTGTCAAATATCTATTAATGAAAAGGCAGGCTCTTGCATTAGGATAAAAATTCATGGTCTACTGGAATGTTGAATGCTTAATTAGCCAGACTTTTGTTCTTTTGATGAAGGAAATTATTGGCTTGAATGGTAAAGACTTAAAATACTGGAAAGCATAGGTCACATCTCATTCATAAAAATCGAAAGGAAAAGTACATACGATACATTCAAGGTAACATGCTTCAACTATATATTTATTTGCAATCTAATACATTATGTACAAGGTGCAGGTACAAAAATTAGACAAAAGAAGAATATGTTTAAATTAATTCTTTGCTAAAGCTTAAGGCTTTATGCTATCTAGAAATTAAAGGATCAGTAATGTGGCGAATGGCCACGTCCAGAAGTTCTTTGGATTTCTTTTCCTTTCTTCAAATAGTATCAAAATCATCAACTGAATCAATTTGACTTTTAAAAGCATGCTGGAGAGCCTTATTGGCTCATTTTTAAGTTTGAACCATGCTCTCTAGTTCAATCTCCTACTTAAGGATATACTTCTTGTGCTAAAGCTTTTCAACTTGGCTTTCATGCCATTGAGACATTGAGATACTTTCTCATTCCATTTTCCTACTGAAAAATTACATGCACTCAAATTTAACTTCTCTACACCATTAGAAGATTTCTTTGTTACTTAGACTAGAAGGAGGGTTTCACAAATGTAAGAAATTATTTACTAGTTAAAGATCGAGATCTTGTAATTCTACCAGGAGTAGAAGTAGGAACGCCAAACTTACCTCCGCTTGCGATAAGCTCTAAGGACTGGCAGGAAACTTGACTATTCATTAACACCACTTCAAGATCATTTATTTGTTGATGCAGTCTAGCCATTTCGGCATCAATCTCGACTGAAGGTCTAGATTCTAAGATGGAGTCTATCTTTTCTTTCAGCTGTTGTGCTCCTTTGTCCTTCTCTTTAATCTCCCTTCTAAGCAAGAGGTTCATTCCATCAGACCTTTAAAAATCAATCATAGTTGGAAATATTTCCTATGCCATTCCCATGCTTCTGGATTGTTCGAAAACCGTAAAATTGAAGCGTCTTGAGTAGAACGCCTCTTTTCAGTACCAGCCGATAATCTATCTTTAATCTAATTTACCCATGAAAGAAAATCTAAAGGATTAGGTGCAAATGCTAGTTGGTTTTCCTAATCAAAGTAAATAAAAGAAAAATTAATGCATGGAAAACGAGCCCTTTCATTAATAATCGTAGAGTTTACAAACCATAAGATAAATCAAATTACATCGCAGTTCCATTCTTTGTATAGTTAACTAACTCTTAAAGTTTTAAATTAGTAGCTTTGGCCTTTTCACATGACCCAATGGATAGGGTAAGAGTAGAATCGAAAGAAGTTAAATCCCTTCTGGGGTGTCAATTGGAGGGAATCGATGATAGTCCCATTTCCCGACTAGAGAGCCAGCATGATTGTATAACAATTTGATGTGATAGGTTGTAGTTTTACTAAGTAGTTTCTCTTTCTAATCACCCAAGAAGTCAAAGAGAATATGAGGAAATTTCCTATAAACCTATTGTAGGTTTCTAAGAAAGCAGTGTTTTGCTAAATGGGACGTCTTGAAAGTTAGAGATTTCTCCTAAAAATCACCTTTTAACTTAACAAACATACTCAGCAATTCCATAGAAATAGGACTATTTAAAGGTTCCTTTGTATAATATGTTAAAAATAGACTAAACTCAAGAAAAAATAAATGTTATAAAATTTATGAGCTACTTGAGTTACATTGTATAATCATACAATCACTCGGCTTCATACGAAATTAATTTCTTATATAGTTTAGAAATAATCTCTTCCTATTGTATTTGAGTTTTTTTTCGAGGGAAGAGAGCGAGAAGAAAGAGGAGTAGAAGCAACTATTTGGAGGTTCCAACATGCCTCAGTGTGATAATCAGACCCATGTTCATCTAAGTGTTTGCGATGGAAGTGCAAAAGCAAATGTCCATGGTTGTCATCCAAATAAGAAAAGTCGAAAAATTTACCACTAGAGTAAACTTTATAAAGAAACTCCTCCAATGCATTCCTGTCATCGATCAGCATCCAATGGCAGAAGCTCCACATTCTCTAACAAGGGTTTCTCCCGATGAATGTGTGCTTTCTTCATCTATGGAGCAACTTGCCTTTCTTTGAAAAATCTTAATTTCAATGCATTAGCAGCAAGACTCTTGTATTTCTCAAATAGTTTATTATACTCCTTCAAATGTCTATCCAATTCACTACTCAATCGATTTATTTCCATTTGCTCCTTTTTGAGCATAACTTCATAACGATATTTCAATTTCCTCCTTGACTAAAATAATTAACGTAATAACTAAGAATCTTTTTATAATTAAGACACATAAGTAAATAAATCCATACCTGAGAAAATTGAATTTGAGATAGGAAATTTTCTCTTTTCCTTTGGACTGGTGACTTTGAGGAGCACTATCATTCTGAGGAGAATCCTTCCTTGAAGGATCAGGGATATCAATGACCTTTGTGCCTAGGACTGTCAATCCTAGGTTAGCGTTTCCTAATGCATCCTACTCCTTCGATGGTCCAGAAGGACCATTTCCATCATGTAACGACCCGACATTCATCTCTACAGAATGACGCATCATTAATAAGAAAGAAATGGATAAAGAATAGAAAGAAAGAGAAGAATAAAGAAACAACACATCAGAATCTAAACAGTGGAACGAATAAATTATATTAATAACATAAAATATTATATAGTATACAACAACTACCAGAGTTACATAGATAATACAACACATACTAGACAGGTATAAAACACCTGTCCAGTTATTACAAATCAATACAACTTAGAGAAAACACAGAGATACCAAACACAGCGGAACACTAAACATATCTACAATGATGAAGCCTTCTGCTCCATTGCTCCTCCATAATTCGTCAAAAGCTAACCTAAATCCTTTGGCTACTCGTAAAAATTTGAGTACCCAAGAGTTTAAGAAAACGGAAATAAACTCCGGGTCAGACATGGGTCTAGTGTGAGTAACAGGTTAAGGTTGCTTAACTTTGAAAGAAAAGGTAACACGTAAGACTTCCCATACATAAACATGGAAAAGTTTTTACCTTACGTTAACCAAAACATTTGATAGGAAATCCGGTGATATTATAATAGGTCTAGGGTTTTCAAGTAAATATGAAATAGCCGAAATTGTTACATCTATTAAATGCCAGCTACTAGCCGCAAAAGTGGGTAATACAATCAAAACTGTTGGCACTTATTGGATTTTGGATTCCATACAATGGCAGGGCTACCGGGGTACCGCCCGTCACAGTACGTGGCCTAGATTACCGTACTGAGGATCACTCCCAATCCCCTGCAACACAAAGCCGGAACCATTCCTTACTTAACAGTTCTGAACAAGACAACCCCACAGTTGGTGCGCATATCCAACTGCCCACACATCCGAAATAAAAGGGACCTCTAGACAAGGGAAAATCTCGTCCTACTTGGGCATGACCCACTTAGCCTTGCTGCACCTCCCCTATTTTAGCCATTCCCGGTTGATGAGGCTTGTGACGACCGCCCATGACTCCCGCACCAAAACAAGGTAATAATGCGCTAAAAGGCGTGCAAGGCAGCCATGGGTGACCGTCAAGGGTAAAACAAAACAGAAGAATCTCTATCGTAACTCACAGCGCATGGATAAAATACAATAGAGAAATATATAGTGAAGTCTCATAACAGAAAATCATCATATAAGCATCACAGAGGTTTTATACAATCATCTCAACAAATCCATACATGAAAGCCTCACTACAAATCACTCAACCAAATACAGCAGCGGATACCCAGTACATATAGTAAGAAAACTAATATGCAAAGCCTCCTGCTCGTCTTCGTCATCTTCATCGTAGAACTCCTAGCACAGCACCTGTCACCTGCTACCTAGTCTGCCCATCCCAAACATGGATGAACAGCCCAAGGTAATAAGAGGAGACATAAAACCTTGAGTCAGACAAAGTCTTAGTGAGCAGTAAATTAACTATCAAACATACCAAAAGAGCATAAAGGATAAAAGGAATAGGAACCAAACCATCCCACTCCACCTCTTTCTACAGTGATAGCCCCAGACATACACTAAGGAGAAGCAAGCATAACAACATAGACAATTAAGGTAAAGCGAATACCACTCGAGTCAAGGACGATGTTTTCTAAATACAAACCCCCAAGGCCTAAACCAAGATCAGATAAGCACCCAGAAAACGCCGCTCTTGAAGCCGAATGATGATACAACCAAACATCCAAACATCCATGACTCTGGCTATCACTGTGAACCTTGCTTCGAAATCACCGTTAATTGAATGACCGACTCCTTCCTGAGCCATCTGTCAAGGGCTAATGGTAACCCCGGTTCTAGACAAAACCCCGCACACTGCCTTGTGCCTAGGACTTATCTTCTTGGCCCAGAGTACTCGACTAACTGCCTGTAGTCTTTTAGGCGTCCCTATGTACTCTTGCTTTAGGTTTGCTAGAACCTTCAATAACGATGAGATCCAAGCCTCCTTGTCATCCTTCTTGACGACTTCTATCAACTTAGCCCAAGCTTCCTCTTGAGCAATCCATTATCAACCAACTTGAACTACCCTTCAAGTTATCAACATGCTTGGAATGATCCCTGCCTGGATTAAGCCAAGACTCACATCATACTTCGCTTCATCGTACCAAAGCAAAGTCTCAACTCAACCATACTTTGCCTTTTCGCATCCTGACAAAGTCCCATCTCGATCTCATACTTCGCCTCTTCGCATCACGGCAAAGTCCCATCATCGAATCCATCCATATGAGCTTCCACATCCGCTTCATATACCATCGGCAGCTTTCACCATTCAAGAGCCTTTCCACTTAGCTTTTGAATCATCTTCAACCATCTTGTTCCAAATCAACTACAAGCTAACTTGGAGCAATCAAATCTAACATACATTCAAACATTCAAGCATTCAAACAAGATATATTAAGCAATATCAACTATAATGGCAATTTCGTAATTAAGTGAGCAAAAGTCCAACATATGTGAAATCATAGTTTTTAGCATAGATCTATCAAATCTAAAACATGGGTTTTGTCTCTAATACTTGTTAAATAGCTTCTATAGATAAACATTTTCAAATATGATGGATCTACATGCAGACTTAAGGAAAATGCGAGAAAACGCTAACTTTAACACATAAACATATCACCAATCCCATATACTCCTTTGGATCCGCGTGAGAGATAACTACCACTCACCAAATCACCAAAACAACCTAAAATCAAACAACTTCAGATCTGGACAGCAAGGACTTGAGCTTGATCCGGAGAAATTTCACTTGAAACGGTGAAATCTAGCCTCTTCGGATGAAAATCTTCAACTTTGGCACTTGATCTTTGATCTTGATCCTCGATCTTCAATGGATGTTAGCACTTTGATGGAAGTAGAGAAAGAAGTGAAGAAAATACTGTAGTCGAATCTCCAAAATGGCAGCACTTCGTCGCTTCGAAATCCGGTGCCAAAAAGTGAGCCGAACACCTCTATTTATAGGCTGGATACCCCATGAGTCGTCGCCCATGAGTCGGTCACGAGTCATCTTATGAGTCGTTCGCGACTCAATTCTTGCCGACTCACTATGAGTCGTCGCCGACTCATCAACTCCAGAAGCCTAACCGAGACAACAATCCTAGCTACACAACGGCTCAACGACTCAGCGCCCTACCGACTCAAGCGCTCGCGACTTAACACACATAGCCTATTGCCTGAAGTCAGCGACTTAACAACCATGCCGACTTACGACTTAACATACCTACGACTCATCAGTGCCGACCTAACCCCTATCCAAACTAACCCTAAGTCGCTAACGACTCAACTTGTCTCACCGACTCAACTCAAGGCCGACCCAACGACTCAACTAAGACGCGACTCAAGACCCTGCCGACTCAACCTAAGTCCTAGCCGACTCAACAACTTATCTGGGTACACGGCATACGACCTAACGACTCAACTAGGTTCGACCTATCTCAATACCGAGTCACGACCTAACCATGCTACGACTTACAACTTAACTCGTATACGAGTTAACACATAGACCATGTCCTTATGACTTACCCTGACTCGGCCATACGACTCATACGACTCACACGACCTAACACTTCTACGAGTCATCGCCTTACGACCTAGATCCCTAACACTCAACCATGCCGACCTAACACAAAACCGAGTCACGACCTAACTACTCATGCCCTTCTAACACTAAGTCGTAACTCGTTCTCCACCTAACTTCTTAGGTCGGCTAAAACTATGAGTCATAACTCGGCAACTTCATAACTCGTTGACGACTTATACCAGGTTGCTAACCCTTAACTCGTTAGATATACTAACCTGTTAACTCTTAACTCGGTCACTTCCTTAGGTCGCTATCCCCTATAGGTCGTTACTCATCCCAAACCACTAGGTCGCTAAACCTTAAGTCGTTCACGACTCATACATGAGTCGTTCACTTCCTTAACTCGTTAACTCGTGCACGACTCATCGCTTATCTCGACCAATTCCATGAGTCGCCTAACTCTGCTATGCCTATGAGTCGGTCACGCCTCAAGCCTTAACTCGGTCATGCCCATGAGTCGGTCACGACTCATTACTTCACCCGGGTCAACTTCTAAACGACTCGAGCTAGAGACATCACAAACAACACTAACAACCTGCAAATTCTACGATTTATCGACACGTAAAATACGGGTCGTTACATTCTCTCCCCCTTAGGAATTTCGCCCCCGAAATTCCAAGTAAACAACAGCAATCAAAGATATTCCGCATGCCTACCATCCATAGAAATCAACAAACCATGCATCTAATTCTATCCTAGCATGCAGAATTCTAAGACTTAGAACAAGCTACAAATTCATGAGATGTCACGACACTTTAGGGCCATACCTCGAAGAGTCCTGGATGAGCTGCCTTCATCCTCTCTTCCTCCTCCCACGTACAGTCGTTAACATCGTCACTCCATTGTACCTTGAGCAACGTAATCGTCTTCCTCCTAAGCTGTTTCGTATCGGTTTCAACAATACGAAGCGGCTTACGAGGTCTCGAAACAACTGGATCAACCTCTAAGTCTTCACAGCTATCAGCAAAAACCACCGTAGTTGGGTCGTGCACATACTTCCGTAGATAGGATACATGAAAAACATTGTGCACACCCACCATCTTCTCCGGTAACTCCAATCTATAAGCGAGTTTTCCAATTCGCTTGATAATCGGGAATGGTCCAACAAATCTCGGAGTTAACTTTCCTTTGTTCCCGAATCTAATAACATTCTTCAATGGAGAAATCTTCACAAAAACCCTATCACCCACGTCGAATTCCAAATCCTTTCGACGATTATCTGCATAACTTTTCTGACGATCTTGGGCTGCCTTCATTCGTTGCCGAATGATCTCTATACAATCTGAAGTCTGTCGAATCATCTCTGGCCCAAGTATCAGCTTTTCTCCAGTTTCCAACCAACATGTCGGAGAGTTACACGGTCTTCCATATAATGCCTCATATGGTGCCATACCGATACTCGACTGATAACTGTTATTATAAGCAAATTCCACCAAATGAAGGTGATCTTCCCATGATCCTCCGAAGTCCAAAACACATGCTCTAAGAAGATCTTCCAAAACTCGGTTGACTCTCTCAGTCTGACCATCTGTTTGAGGGTGATAAGCTGTACTCAAACACAACTCAGTTCCCAAAACCTCCTGGAAGCTCTTCCAAAATCTACTAGTGAACAATGGATCTCGATCGCTCACTATACTCTTCGGAACACCATGGAAACGAACTATCCACTTCACATATAATTCAGCCAACTTCGATGCAGTCCTAGTCGATCGAACAGGAATGAACCTTGCACTCTTGGTCAAACGATCTACTATGACCCAAATCCCTTCATTCCCTGCTCTTGTCCTAGGTAGACCATCGATAAAGTCCATCGACACTTGCTCCCACTTCCACGTAGGAACCTCCAATGGCTGAAGCAATCCACTGGGCTTCTTCTGCTCAGCTTTTACCAACTGGCAATTCATACATTTGGAAATAAAATTCCCAACATCTTTCTTCATACCTTCCCAGTAGTAGGTCCTCTTCATATCCCGATACATCTTATTTCCACCTGGATGAATTGTCAACTTCGAGTGGTGACTCTCCCTCAGAACTTCATCTCTCAATCCATCTACATCGGGAACAACTAGTCGCCCTTGCTTTCGAAGCCAACCCTCTCGATCGACTTCAAATCCTTTATCCTTCTCCGGGTCCAATCTAGATTCCAAATCACAGATAATCTTGACAAGCTTATCATCTCCCCTTTGCCTCTCACCAATTCTTTCCACAAGAGTAGGCCTTATCGATAAGTTTGCCAACATCTCAGGTTCCAATTCACATCTAGGCCTGAAATCAAATCCAGCCAAATACTCAAGACTCTTCCATTCCGAAAACATGGCTCCCAATCCTGCATGTCTTCGACTTAACGCATCAGCCACTGCGTTACCTTTCCCTGGAGTATAGGCTATACCAAAATCATACGATGCTAAGAACTCTAGCCACCGTTGCTGTCGAAGATTCAAATCCTTTTGGGAAAACAGATACTTCAACGACTTATGATCTGTAAACAGCTCAAATCTAACTCCCAATAGGTAATGTCTCCACATCTTCAAAGCAAACACTATTGCCGCTAACTCCAAATCATGAGTCGGATAATTCCTTTCATGCGGCTTCAGTTGTCGACTAGCATACGCAACAACTTTATCCTTCTGCATTAGCACCGCTCCTAGTCCAGTGCCACATGCATCGGTGTAAACCACCATCTCATCATTCCCACTCGGAATAGTCAAAACAGGAGCACTTGTCAGTCGTTCTTTCAGGATTACGAAAGCTTGCTCACACTTATCATCCCATCTGAACACTTGGTTCTTCTTCGTCAATCCTGTCAACGGTGCAGCTATCTTGGAAAAGTCTTTGATAAACCGACGATAATATCCTGCTAATCCAAGAAAACTTCTCACATCAGATGCATTCTTAGGTCTAACCCAATCCTGGATCGCTGCCACCTTAGCGGGGTCAACCGCTATTCCATTTCCAGAGATAACATGGCCTAAGAACCTCACTTCACTCTTCCAGAAGTGACACTTCGAAAACTTAGCCTTCAGCTGATGTTTCCGCAAGATTTCCAAAACAATCCTTAAGTGCGTTTTGTGCTCTTCTTCAGTTTTGGAGTAAACCAAAATATCATCCACGAACACAAGTACAAATTTGTTCAACTGATCTCTGAACACTCTATTCATAAGATCCACAAAATATGCTGGCGCGTTAGTCAATCCAAACGGCATTACCAGCCACTCATAAAACCCGGATGGTGTCCTGAAAGCAGTCTTCGGCACACTATCCTTTGCCACTCTCAACTGGTGAAATCCCGTTGCCAAATCCATCTGAGAAAACACCTTAGCCTCGTGAAGCTGATCAAACAAGTCATCTATTCTCGGCAATGGATACTTGTTCTTCTTAGTCACCTTATTCAGCTCACGATAATCAACACACAACCTCAACGATCCATCCGTTTTGGTTGCGAACACAACTGGCGCACCCCATTCGGACACACTTCTCCGAATGAATCCTTTCTGCAAAAGGTCATCAACTTGCACCTTCAGCTCTTGCTGCTCCCTCGGTGCCATCCGCCTAAGAGGCATCACAACAGGTCTGGCTCCCTCAACTAGATCGATACGAAACTCGATCTCCCTATGCGGCGGCAACCCTTTGACTTCGTCAAAGACATCCTCAAATCCATTCACGATTGGCATCGATGACAGTCCATCCCGTGGAACAACCAGCGAATACATGAAGCTCATGAAGACGCCTTCCTCATGCTTACATCGTATCACAACCTTTCGCCCCTCCACATTCCCGACTGTCACCTCCAATCTCTCACAATCAATCCTTGCCGCATACTTCCTAAGCCAGTCCATACCCAAAATAATTCCGAACCCCGCAAAGTTCAGAACAAAGCAATCACAAACAAATGAGCAATCATGACTCGACACAACTAGACCACGGCATATCATACACAAACATGACGAACCCCCGACCGGATTAGTCACAACCAATGGCCTATCAACAATATCCGGTTTCATACCTAACCGGCTTACCAAATCATCACAAACAAAAGAATGCGACGCTCCAGTATCAAACAACACTCTAACTGGAACACCACAAATAGAAAGAGTACCTTGAACAACCACACTCTTCCCCTTCTCTTCAGCAGTAGGAGCTTTCGAAGACAATGGAACAGCCCCCAAAGCATAGGCTTGCACAACCTGCCTATCTTTCCTCGGTTCTGGACAGTCCTTCTTGATATGTCCCAGCTTATCACAGTTGTAACACTTTCCCGGCACCTTGGGATTCTTACAATCTTTGTAAAGATGGCCCTTCTGCTGGCAGTTATAGCAAGTCATTTCGCTCTTCGGCTTCTTCTGGCCATCCTTACCCTTCTGTTGCTGCTGCTTCCTCCTCTTATTGCCATTCTGGTGTGGTTTAGATCCTTCCCTGGTTACAGCAACAACAGAACTTTCCTTAGGAAACAAACTCTCATGCCTAAGGGCTTTCTCCACAAGCTTCTCAAATGGATCGTCCAAATGATCCACTAACTGCCTCCCAAGATAAACATCCAGACCAGTCACAAACTTCTCATTCTTCTGATAGGGAGAATCAATGTACGATCTGGCATACTTGGACAAAGCTTCAAACTCAGAAATATACTCAAGAACAGGCCTCCCACCCTGCTTGAGCTCTACAAACCTCTTAAACAAGACAGATTTCTGAGCCGTAGAGATAAACTTAGCTTCAAATCTGACTTGGAATTGCTCCCAAGTAATCTCTTCTTCTGGTGTATCTATGGTGATAGAATTCCACCAATCAGCAGCTCTTCCCTGAAGCTGTCTCGATGCAAGCTTCCTCTTAGTTGCATCCTCAATCCCTAAGTCACCAAAGATCCTTCGACATGCATCAATCCATCTCTGCACCTCAATAGTCGACTCCGTCCCCAAGAAAGCTTTTCCTCCAAGAGAAGTATAATCCTTGCAAAGCTTAGCAAAATCCACCGGTCTTGGAGCTTGAACTTGAACTCCCACATCCACTGATGATCCTGAAGCTGGTATCCTTCTCATGATCGAAGTCATCATCGCTTCGAACATAGTTCCATAATCAACAGCTCCTTCATCAGCACGGCTTTCCTTTGCAGCTGGTCTCCCTCTTCGACTCATCCTTAATATCTGTAATAAGAATGATTAGAACACCTTAAGAAACAACTGCATAAGGAGTTCAAATCCTTCCAGGCTACTATATTATATATAGTAATCATCCATCAAAATACAATTACGTCTCTCATACGTAGTTACGTCAGCGAGCGTTGGCTGAAATCGATTAACCAATGCTCTGATACCAAATGTGACGACCGCCCATGACTCCCGCACCAAAACAAGGTAATAATGCGCTAAAAGGCGTGCAAGGCAGCCATGGGTGACCGTCAAGGGTAAAACAAAACAGAAGAATCTCTATCGTAACTCACAACGCATGGATAAAATACAATAGAGAAATATATAGTGAAGTCTCATAACAGAAAATCATCATATAAGCATCACAGAGGTTTTATACAATCATCTCAACAAATCCATACATGAAAGCCTCACTACAAATCACTCAACCAAATACAGCAGCGGATACCCAGTACATATAGTAAGAAAACTAATATGCAAAGCCTCCTGCTCGTCTTCGTCATCTTCATCGTAGAACTCCTAGCACAGCACCTGTCACCTGCTACCTAGTCTGCCCATCCCAAACATGGATGAACAGCCCAAGGTAATAAGAGGAGACATAAAACCTTGAGTCAGACAAAGTCTTAGTGAGCAGTAAATTAACTATCAAACATACCAAAAGAGCATAAAGGATAAAAGGAATAGGAACCAAACCATCCCACTCCACCTCTTTCTACAGTGATAGCCCCAGACATACACTAAGGAGAAGCAAGCATAACAACATAGACAATTAAGGTAAAGCGAATACCACTCGAGTCAAGGACGATGTTTTCTAAATACAAACCCCCAAGGCCTAAACCAAGATCAGATAAGCACCCAGAAAACGCCGCTCTTGAAGCCGAATGATGATACAACCAAACATCCAAACATCCATGACTCTGGCTATCACTGTGAACCTTGCTTCGAAATCACCGTTAATTGAATGACCGACTCCTTCCTGAGCCATCTGTCAAGGGCTAATGGTAACCCCGGTTCTAGACAAAACCCCGCACACTGCCTTGTGCCTAGGACTTATCTTCTTGGCCCAGAGTACTCGACTAACTGCCTGTAGTCTTTTAGGCGTCCCTATGTACTCTTGCTTTAGGTTTGCTAGAACCTTCAATAACGATGAGATCCAAGCCTCCTTGTCATCCTTCTTGACGACTTCTATCAACTTAGCCCAAGCTTCCTCTTGAGCAATCCATTATCAACCAACTTGAACTACCCTTCAAGTTATCAACATGCTTGGAATGATCCCTGCCTGGATTAAGCCAAGACTCACATCATACTTCGCTTCATCGTACCAAAGCAAAGTCTCAACTCAACCATACTTTGCCTTTTCGCATCCTGACAAAGTCCCATCTCGATCTCATACTTCGCCTCTTCGCATCACGGCAAAGTCCCATCATCGAATCCATCCATATGAGCTTCCACATCCGCTTCATATACCATCGGCAGCTTTCACCATTCAAGAGCCTTTCCACTTAGCTTTTGAATCATCTTCAACCATCTTGTTCCAAATCAACTACAAGCTAACTTGGAGCAATCAAATCTAACATACATTCAAACATTCAAGCATTCAAACAAGATATATTAAGCAATATCAACTATAATGGCAATTTCGTAATTAAGTGAGCAAAAGTCCAACATATGTGAAATCATAGTTTTTAGCATAGATCTATCAAATCTAAAACATGGGTTTTGTCTCTAATACTTGTTAAATAGCTTCTATAGATAAACATTTTCAAATATGATGGATCTACATGCAGACTTAAGGAAAATGCGAGAAAACGCTAACTTTAACACATAAACATATCACCAATCCCATATACTCCTTTGGATCCGCGTGAGAGATAACTACCACTCACCAAATCACCAAAACAACCTAAAATCAAACAACTTCAGATCTGGACAGCAAGGACTTGAGCTTGATCCGGAGAAATTTCACTTGAAACGGTGAAATCTAGCCTCTTCGGATGAAAATCTTCAACTTTGGCACTTGATCTTTGATCTTGATCCTCGATCTTCAATGGATGTTAGCACTTTGATGGAAGTAGAGAAAGAAGTGAAGAAAATACTGTAGTCGAATCTCCAAAATGGCAGCACTTCGTCGCTTCGAAATCCGGTGCCAAAAAGTGAGCCGAACACCTCTATTTATAGGCTGGATACCCCATGAGTCGTCGCCCATGAGTCGGTCACGAGTCATCTTATGAGTCGTTCGCGACTCAATTCTTGCCGACTCACTATGAGTCGTCGCCGACTCATCAACTCCAGAAGCCTAACCGAGACAACAATCCTAGCTACACAACGGCTCAACGACTCAGCGCCCTACCGACTCAAGCGCTCGCGACTTAACACACATAGCCTATTGCCTGAAGTCAGCGACTTAACAACCATGCCGACTTACGACTTAACATACCTACGACTCATCAGTGCCGACCTAACCCCTATCCAAACTAACCCTAAGTCGCTAACGACTCAACTTGTCTCACCGACTCAACTCAAGGCCGACCCAACGACTCAACTAAGACGCGACTCAAGACCCTGCCGACTCAACCTAAGTCCTAGCCGACTCAACAACTTATCTGGGTACACGGCATACGACCTAACGACTCAACTAGGTTCGACCTATCTCAATACCGAGTCACGACCTAACCATGCTACGACTTACAACTTAACTCGTATACGAGTTAACACATAGACCATGTCCTTATGACTTACCCTGACTCGGCCATACGACTCATACGACTCACACGACCTAACACTTCTACGAGTCATCGCCTTACGACCTAGATCCCTAACACTCAACCATGCCGACCTAACACAAAACCGAGTCACGACCTAACTACTCATGCCCTTCTAACACTAAGTCGTAACTCGTTCTCCACCTAACTTCTTAGGTCGGCTAAAACTATGAGTCATAACTCGGCAACTTCATAACTCGTTGACGACTTATACCAGGTTGCTAACCCTTAACTCGTTAGATATACTAACCTGTTAACTCTTAACTCGGTCACTTCCTTAGGTCGCTATCCCCTATAGGTCGTTACTCATCCCAAACCACTAGGTCGCTAAACCTTAAGTCGTTCACGACTCATACATGAGTCGTTCACTTCCTTAACTCGTTAACTCGTGCACGACTCATCGCTTATCTCGACCAATTCCATGAGTCGCCTAACTCTGCTATGCCTATGAGTCGGTCACGCCTCAAGCCTTAACTCGGTCATGCCCATGAGTCGGTCACGACTCATTACTTCACCCGGGTCAACTTCTAAACGACTCGAGCTAGAGACATCACAAACAACACTAACAACCTGCAAATTCTACGATTTATCGACACGTAAAATACGGGTCGTTACAAGGCTTGAGGCTACGATTACCTTTATAGGACACATTTATCTTAGAATGCTCATCGTCCACTTGACAAAGTTCTGAAAGCATTCAATCCATACAAGTTCGTTCCGGGTTCGAACGAAACCGAAGGCATTATCTCGTTACACTCATTTTGGAATCACCCTCAGAGTTAACGACGATAACGCTTGCACTCTGAATCTTCATCTCGAATCTGAAAGTACTATCTCCGTCAAACTCATCTCGGAATCGCCCTCAGAGTTATACTGACGAATAGTTCTTACACCTTGAGTCTTCACTCCCCACTTAAGATTCACGACCTATCGTTAGTTTGGATCGATGTGGTTTTCAGATATCCAAATCTGGAAACCCGATCCCGGTCTCATCGAAATCTAAAACGAATCTTTTAAGGCCAAGATGTTTTAGAGTTTAAAACAATTCAATACAATTGATAAATAATTCACAAATCACAATAGATAATCAACATTATCAGCACAAAAGATAATCCATATTATCATTATCGAAAGATAATCCATATCATCATCATAATGCAACCAATGCATCCATATCACACAACATTACTTATCTCATTTCTGAGATTTCAACCATTAAAGGCAACCAATATCATCCATTCCTATACAAGCAATGATCTATAATCACACCATCTATAATTAATTTAAAATGAATTAAATTAATTACTTCTCTCTCTAATTAATTTAAAATGAATTAAATTAATTACTAAATCAATATAAATCTTGCTCACATATCCATTAATTAATTACAAATTAATTAATTAATTAATTATCCTCTAATTAATCACCTTAATTAATCACCCTTGATTAATTATTCTTTAATTATATTCTAATAATTATCCTTTAATTAATTTTACAAATTAATTACTGTTAACCAAAATCAGTAATTAACCTTTAATTACTTCATTAATTAATTAATTATAATTAATTACATTATTCCTTAATTAATTTCATTAATTAATTACCCTTAATAACTTATTATTAATTAATTAGTCTTAATTAATCAATCTTAATTAAAGTTGTGATTGATTACTTAATGTAATTAATTTATATAAGATAATTAATGAAATATAATTAAGAATCATTAATTATATTAATTAATGATTCTTAATTATATTTCATTAATTATCTTATTTAAATTAATTACATTAAGTAATCAATCACAATTTAAACCATAATTATTAATCACCTTTGATTAATCACATTCTGTAATTAACTACCCTTAATTACTTATCGAATTAATTACTCCTTAATTAATTTCTTTAATTAAACCCATGATTAATTACTAAGTAATTTAATCCAAATTACTTCCATAATTAAACCATCTTCATTAATTACATCCAGTAATTATCATTAATTACTTCACTGAGTAATTATACTTCATAAATTACATTAGGTAATTTATTTTCCAAATCATCAAGTGTTTAAAATTAATTAAACTTAATTAATTAATTTAAACCAATCACATTAAACTGCATTAAGTAATTAAACTTAAATAAATTTCACAATTGACTATCATAAATTAATTAATCTAATTAATTATTAAAAATTAATCACATTAACTAATTATTAAATAATCACAAGTTAATGAACATCGTTAACAATTAAAAATTCTTTAATTACTTTTCTAAAGTAATTAAATTACATTAATTATTATTAATTTCCAATTAATTAATCTTTAATATCCAATTAATTAGTCTTTAATTATTTAATTAATTAAGTGTTAATTGTAACTTAATTAATTCTAAATTACTTGATTAATTGATTCTTAATTATTAATTAAAATCTAATTAAAAATCCTTAATTACAAATTAATTATCCCTAATTAATTAATCTTAACCATTAATTAATTAATTTAAACTTTTAATTACTTATATAATTAATCCAAATGATTAATTAATCAAATAAATTAATTATCCATTAAATTTCCTTATAAATTTAATGAATTACAAATCTTTAAATTCTAATTTAGTTTAAGATAAAACTTTTTTCTTATTAATAATAAAGTATCGTTTACAAAGTATTTAAAACAACTTACTTTAAATTTACCTTCAAAATTTCATTTTAAATTTAAAGATTTCAAATGAATACAAATTATCTTTAACAAAGTTTAAAACACATTTCTAAAACTCTTTCCTTTTACAAGTTAAAGAAATACTCATTTAATAAAGAAGCTTAAAAGAATTTTAAACCAAATTCATTTTTAAATTTAAATCAATTTAAATTACCCTTTAAATATTTCAAATAGTTTAAATCATTTTAAATTTAAAACTTCCTTTCATTTTTAAATTTGAATACATATTTAAATTTGAATTTAGATAAACCTTCAGATTTTAAAACTCTACTTACAAATTTAAAACTTTATTTTTAAAATTCAAACTACTTAACACTTTTAAAGTATTTAACAATTCAAGTTTTAAAAAGCTTTATTTTATTTTTTTATTTTTTTTCAAAACTGAGATTTAATCTTAGCTTGAATTCCAGATTTTAACTTAGATTTTCAATTTAGTTTATACCTTTGCTTTCCATTTTTAAATTTCAGTTTAAAAAATAAATTATAACAACATTACAGATTTACATTTTAAAACTTGTTTCTGTAATTAAACCCGAGTCACTTAAATTCCTGCTTCGACACAAACCGATCCCATCTTCGAGCAAGCTACCCAAATTCACGAGTAAAACTTCGAGTACAATTTCCTACACAAACAAAGTTCATCAGAATTTCCAAAATGCACAGTGCACATGCACCGTGACTTTGGCCATCTCCGGCCATCCACCCAGGCTTCAACACATCGCCGATCAACCTCACGTCCCAACACGACCAATAATTCACCCTTCCATAGCTCGAAATCAAATTCGAGTTCAATTTTAAAACCTGGAACAGAATGAACAACCACCTCCAAAACCTGTCAACGCTTCATCCACGGCGCTTCGACCACTAGAGAGCCTCCACCACCGGCCACAGCCTTGACTACCTTCCCTCTAGCGATCCCCAAAAGCCCATGACACTCGATCCACTGTAGTAGATGTGGATGATCGATCAATCTGACCTAGTTAAACTAGGGTTCCAGGGAGAATTTCGCCACCGCTGCCTCCTCGATGCAATGCATCGCCATTCAATATTTTTCCAAGCTTCACTAATCACTTCATCATCCACTGAAAGAAACCCGACCCTCCAAATTCAAATAGATCACCAGAAACCACCAATTTCCCTTTTCTGTTCAACCCAGACTCACACACTCAAAACATAATTAAAAATTATGATTTCTCTTCCAAAAATCATGATTTTGAACAATGTTTCAGTTCATATACCTGAAACAAGCAATTAGGGTGTTTGGATTTTAAATCAAAACCCAAACTTCTGTTCATTTTGTTTTTCCCAGAGCAATTTAAAGTTGTTTTTACTTAACTAAATTTTAAACTTTATTTTATGATAAAACAAACAATCTTTGGTTAAGACTTAAACATTATCAAGAATCAAATTAAGAGATAAAGATTTGAATTAGTTTTTAGCATGAAAGACTGGTAACAGAGATTGTATAGAAACTAAACATACACATATCCACACATCCATATATCTATATGCAATAATCTCATCAAATATATAAATTCACACATACACTTATGCATTCCTGAACTTAATATGCAACCAGAATTCAATTAAGCTTTTAAAGTGTGATGTTACTCACTGTTATTCAGAAGAACAAAGCAGGTTTATGTTGAAAACAATTTTGAATTTGCAGGCTGCAAACTTGAGACTGAAATGCTCTTGAAAACTTGAGTTGTTGAAGCTTTAAAACTTGATTTAAAACTGCATGTAGCTGCTTTGATTCCAAGATTTTAAATGATGCAGGCCTTGATTGAATATGCAGGTTTTAAAACAGATTTGTTTGCATCCTACAGATTTGAAAAGATTATAGGAATTTGATTTCATGAATTTAGTTTTAGTGGAGGTGTTTTCAGATTTTAGTTTTGTGGTAATTTGTTTTTATGAAGTATTGAGTCATACTTGCCTTTGCAAAATTGAAAATAGAACAAAAGAAAAAGATAAGAAACATATGTTTTTATAAGGGTGAAATTTGATTTACTAAAATAAAAGAAAAATTAAAATAAATGACACTTGTCTCAAATTTTAACATTTGTCATTATCCTTACTTTATTAACTAACACATGTTATTATAAGGCCTAAGATGATTACACTTGTCTTTAAATTTAATTAGTTATAATTAGATGTTAATTTGTATTTAATTAGATGTTAATATAAGATAAATGTAACTCTATGTTTAATTAATTAGTTAATATGTACTTATTTATATGTAGAAAATTTTGAAATGAATAAATCCAATTATATTTATAAAATAAAGGTTTATACAAATATTTTAAAATCCAAAGCAATTAAAAATATTTTTACTTTAAATTTCAAGGCTTTAAACTCAAATTCAAATCAAATTTAAAATTAAATTTTGAAATCAAGTTATATATATACATATATAACTACACAATTCAGTTTTGAAAAAAACTATTTTTATAAAAATCTATTTGTTAAAAACAATTACATTATTATATTTTGAAAATAACAAATTATTTTTATAAAAAAACAATACCTTATTATTATTATTGTTTAAAAACAACTCATTATCAAATTAAAATAATTATAAAAGAATTATTTCTTTATTACTAAATTATTTATTTTATCACACTATATTTAAAAAGAAAATCAAAATAAAACTTATTGTTAGTTTATTTAAATTTAAACTCAAAATCAATTTAAACAAATTAAATTTTTATCTTATCAATTTAAACCATATATTATTTATGCAATAGCTTTTAAAAGTTTAACTTTAAATAAAATCATAATTCCCAATTTTACCAAAAATATTTATATTTAGAAAACAAGATTTATTTATTAAATTTAAAACAAGGCTTATCTATTTACAATATATACATATTCTATATACATTATAAATAGAAATCAATTTATTAGCTTTAAAAACATAAAATTTATCAATTCAATATTTATTTTAATTGGATTATTAAATTAATTCAAATCTTATTACAAAGATTATCAAATCAATTTAATTTTTAATTAAGATTATTAAATTGATATTGCCTAAAATTCGGGTCATCACATTCCTCCCCCCTTGAAAGAATTTCGTCCCTGAAATTTAAAACAAAGGTAATTTAATAATCTATTTAAAGATTTAATTTTAAAACACCAGCATATATCAAACATATTCTAACAACCATAATAACCAAATCATCTAATCAAACAAATCTAACTATCCAGACAAAATTCTGGATAGAGTTTCCTCGAGTTTCCCAAGTATGTATATATACCGGGATACTCGCTTTACAGAATCCAAACAATCAATACTACTAAGCTGTAGAGCTCCTATTTATCTAGATCTACAAAACTAGACAGCATATCAGACTACAGACAAGTCTGATTCAACAATCAAATCTCATGAACCGCTGGTTCCAAAACTAGAGATAGATCATACACGTACTCCTTCAGAGATATGTGAAACTCATCGAATCCCAGTTATCCAAACTGGCAATTTCAATCCTGCAGACCAACACTTATCCTCACAAGAATCAAGAAAAGATCCAAACATCACGGAGCTAGCTTTCCAGTCTTACCCAAAACTTATAGCTTCCCAGATCGGAGAAAACTTAACCAAAACCAAATTTCCGACTCCAGAATCCAAATTCCTTTGTCTCTTATCCACAAAAAGTCTTCGGACGATCGTGGGCTGCCAACATTCCTTCCTGATTAGCTCACCCCTTGCTGATTCCTCTAGAAACAAACTAGATCAAAAACACCCCAACCCAATGATCTCCTCAAGATCAATCCAAAATCAAAAGCACAACTCTACTCCATAATCAGCAGAAGACTGAACTTACTTCTCCTTATCCGGAAAAGACAATCAGAAACACTTCCAAACTGCTTCCGCTACACAATTCTGATTCGAAGTAGATAAGAAAAACCTGATGATGAAGACGAGCACAAACTAGACGACACATCTCAGAAATATGGTTCAACAGATCCATACAAGAAAACTCAGAAGTTCCACCAAATCCTGAGCTGGTTCATCAAACTCTTCCTCTAAGAACCATCCTTCTACTAAGCTGAACCACCAGTTCCACTCCTAGAATTCTAGTCGATAAGAAAACTCAATTTCCAGATGTGGACAAACCTCTGACTTCCCTGAAGACATCTGGAAAATCTCAGACAATCCAAGAGAACACTCAACTATCGCAAGTCACTTTTGCGATCAACCCAGATCAAATTCCAAAGAAAAACTGTCCGCTCTTTTCCCAACAGAACAACTTACACTGGCCTAGTCAATCCATCGAAGAAATGGATTCACTCTGCTACTTCTGAACTCCACCTCCAGAAAAACTATTCAGCCAGAAAACTTCCTACCAACAAAGAACACTACGAGCTGCACTGCTGACACCAAAGCCAAAGACTTCCTAATCCAAAGCTCTTCGAAAAACTCAGACTTCAAAGCCAACCACAACATCCTACTGAATCCAGCCAGAACACTGAAGCAGATACACTTCCTAAAACTTGTTCCAAAGAACATCTTCGAACACATCCATAATCACTGCATCTCATCACGCGGCTGCTACTTCCTGAGGTATCAAGATACCATTACTCACTTCTGCCCAACCCACAGATCCATACTCTACTCATCCAACTCTGCACTTCAAAGTTGACTCCGAACCTTAATAGGTTTCCTTCAGAGATCAATGAAATCTCTACACTCTGCACAACTTACTCAAGACGGTATTAGATCTACAGTCTCGACAGATACACTTCCAACCTCAACATACAAACTCCAACCATTGGTAGTGGTCGTGTTACACACACCACTACCTTATATACCTTTATAGCCTATATTGGAAAACCCGAACAGGTAACCCAACAGATAGGTAGAAATATATAAATATATATAAATATATTTAAAATTACAAATACGCTCTCTCAAGAAAGAAACAGTCCAAGGCCTAGGTATTAACTCAACCCAGCGCTTTGATACCACTGTAACGACCCGGCATTCATCATTAATAAGAAAGAAAGGGATAGAGAGTTGAAAGAAAGAGAAGAAGAAAGAAACAACACATCAGAATCTAAACAGCGGAACGAATAAATTATATTAATAACATAAAATATTACATAGTATACAACAACTATCAGAGTTACACATATAATACAACACATACTAGACAGTTATAAAACACCTGTCTAGTTATTACAACTCAATACAACTTAGAGAAAACACGGAGATACCAAACACAGCGGAACACTAAACATATCTACAACGTTGAAGCCTCCTGCTCCATTGCTCCTACATAATTCGTCAAAAGCTAACCTGAATCCCTTGGCTACTCGTAAAAATTTGAGTACCCAAGAGTTTAAGAAAACAGAAATAAACTCCGGGTCAAACATGGGTCCGGTGTGAGTAATAGGTTAAGGTTGCTTAACTTTGAAAAACCTTTGAAAGAAAAGGTATCACGTAAGACTTCCTACATATAAACATGGAAAAGTTTTTACCTTACGCTAACCAAAACATTTGATAGGAAATCCGGTGATATTATAATAGGTCTAGGGTTTTCAAGTAAATATGAAATAGCCGAAATTGTTACATCCATTAAATTCCAGCTACTAGCCACAAAAGTGGGTAATACAATCAAAACCGTTGGCACTTATTAGATTTTGGATTCCATACAATGGCAAGGCTACCGGGGTACCGCCCGTCACAGTACGTGGCCAAGATCACCGTACCGAGGATCACTCCCTATCCCCTGCAACACAAAGCCAGATCCATTCCTTACTGAACAGTTCCGAACAAGACAACCCCGCAGTTGGTGCGCATATCCAACTGCCCACACATCCGAAATAAAACGAACCTCTAGACAGGGGAAAATCTCGTCCTACTTGGGCATGACCCACTTAGCCTTGCTGCACCTCCCCTGTTTTAGCCATTCCCGGTTGATGAGGCTTGAGGCTACGAATACCTTTATAGGACACATTTATCTCAGAATGCTCATCGTCCACCTGACGATGTTCTGAAAGCATTCAATCCATACAAGTTCGTTCCGGGTTCGAACGAAACCGAAGGCATTATCTCGTTACACTCATTTTGGAATCACCCTCAGAGTTAACAACGATAACCCTTGCGCTCTGAATCTTCATCTCGAATCTGAAAGTACTATCTCCGTCAAACTCATCTTGGAATCACCCTCAGAGTTATACTAACGAATAGTTCTTACACCACGAGTCTTCACTCCTCATTTAAGATTCACGACCTATCGTTAGTTTGGGTCGATGTGGTTTACGGATTTCCAAATCTGGAAACCCAATCCCGGTCTCATCGAAATCCAAAACGTATCTTTTAAGGCCAAGTTGTTTTAGAGTTTAAAACAATTCAATACAATTATCTACACACACACAGATAGATAATTCACAAATCACAATAGATAATCAACATTATTATCACAATAGATAATCCATATTATCATTATCAAAAGATAATCCATATCATCATCACAATGCGGCCAATGCATCCATATCACATAACATTACTTATCTCATTTCTGAGATTTCAACCATTCAAGTTAACCAATATCATCCATTCATATAGAAGCAATGATCTACAATCACACCATTTATAATTAATTTAAAATGAATTAAATCAATTACTTCTCTCTCTAATTAATTTGAAATGAATTAAATTAATTACTACATCAATATAAATCTTGCTCACATATCCATTAATTAATTACAAATTAATTAATTAATTATCCTCTAATTAATCACCTTAATTAATCACCCTTGATTAATTATTCTTTAATTATATTCTAATAATTATCCTTTAATTAATTTTACAAATTAGTTATGCTTAACCAAAATCAGTAATTAACCTTTATTTACTTCATTAATTAATTAATTATAATTAATTACATTATTCCTTAATTAATTTCATTAATTAATTACCTTTAATAACTTATTATTGATTAATTAATCTTAATTAATCAATCTTAATTACATCATTAATTATATTAATTAAGATCCTTAATTATATTTAATTAATTATATTATTTAAATTAATTATATTAAGTAATTAATCTCAATTTAAACCATAATTATTAATCACCTTTAATTAATCACATTCTGTAATTAACTACCCTTAATTACTTATCAAATTAATTACTCCTTAATTAATTTCTTTAATTAATCCCTTTATTAATTATGCTAAGTAATTTAATCTAAATTTCTTCCATAATTAAACCATCTTCATTAATTACATCCACTAATTATCATTAATTACTTGACTGAGTAATTATACTTCATAAATTACATTAGGTAATTTATTATCCAAATCATCAAGTGTTTAAAATTAATTAAACTTAATTAATTAATTTAAACCAATCGCATTAAACTCCATTAAGTAATTAAACTTAAATAAATTTCACAATTGATTATCATAAATTAATTAATCTAATTAATTATTAAAGATTAATCACATTAATTAATTATTAAATAATCACAAGTTAATGAACATCGTTAACAATTAAAAATTCTTTAATTACTTTACTAAAGTAATTAACTTACATTAATCATTATTAATTTCCAATTAATTAATCTTTAATATCCAATTAATTAACCTTTAATTATTTTATTAATTAAGTGTTGATTGTAACTTAATTAATTCTAAATTACTTGATTAATTAATTCTTAATTAAAATCTAATTAAAAATCCTTAATTATAAATTAATTATCCCTAATTAATTAATCTTAACCATTAATTAATTAATTTAAACTTTTAATTACTTATTTAATTAATCCAAATGATTAATTATCCATTAAATTTCCTTATAAATTTAATGAATGACAAATCTATAAATTCTAATTTACTTTAAGATAGAACTTTGTTCTTATTAATAATCAAGTTATCATTTACAAAGTATTTAAAACAACTTACTTTAAATTTACCTTCAACATTTCATTTTAAATTTAAAGATTTGAAATGAATACAAATTATCTTTAACAAAGTTTAAAACACATTTCTAAAACTCTTTCGTTTTACAAGTTAAAGAAATACTCATTTAATAAAGAAGCTTAAAAGAATTTTAAACCAAATTCATATTTAAATTCAAATCAATTTAAATTACCCTTTAAATATTTCAAATAGTTTAAATCATTTAAATTTAAAACTTCCCTTCATTTTTAAATTTGAACACATATTTAAATTTGAATTTAGATAAACCTTCAGATTTCAAAACTCTACTTACGAATTTAAAATTTTACTTTTAAAATTCAAACTACTTAACACTTTTAAAGTATTTAACAATTCAAGTTTTAAAAAGCTTTATTTTATTTTTTTATTTATATTAAAGCTGAGATTTAATCTTAACTTAAATTCCAGATTTTAACTTGGATTTACAATTTAGCTTATATCTTTGCATTCCATTTTTAAATTTCAGTTTAAAAAAAATTGTAACAACATTACAGGTTTACAGTTTAAAACCTGTTTCTGTAATTAAACCCGAGCCACTTAAATTCCTGCTTCGAGACAAACCATTCCCATCTTCGAGCAAGCTACCCAAAGTCACGAGTAAAACTTCGAGTACAATTTCCTGCACAAACAAAGTTCATCAGAATTTCCAAAATGCACGTGCACATGCACTGCGACTTTGGCCATCTCCGGCCATTCACCCAGGCTTCAACACATCGCTAATTAACCTCACGTCCCAACACGACCAACAATTCACCCTTCCACAGCTCGAAATCGAATTCGAGTTCAATTTTAAAACCTGGAACAGAAAGAACAACCACCTCCAAAACCTGTCAATGCTTCATCCACGACGCTCCGACCATCAGAGAGCCTCCACCACCGGCCACAGCCTCGACTATCTTTCCTCTAGCGATCCCCAAAATCCCATGACATTCGATCCACTGTAGAAGATGTGGGTTATCGATCAACCTGACCTAGTTAAATTAGGGTTCCAAGGAGAATTTCGCCACCGCTGCCTCCTCGATGCAATGCATCGCCATTCAATATTTTTCCAAGCTTCACTGATCACTTCATCATCCACTGAAAGAAATCCGACCCTCCAAATTCAAATAGACCACCAGAAACCACCAATTTCCCTTTTCTGTTCAACCCAGACTCACACACTCAAAACATAATTAAAAATTATGACTTCTATTCCAAAAATCATGATTTTGAACAATGTTTCAGTTCATATACCCGAAACAAGAAATTAGGGTGTTTGGATTTTAAATCAAAACCCAAACTTCTGTTCATTTTGTTTTTCCCAGGTAACTTATATATATAACCCGGGTAACTTATATTAATTACAAATTCTCAAATTGTTAGAGACATCACTTATTTCACTCACCAATTTCTAAGTACCAAACTTAGATTAGTTGGTCCAATTCACTTAAATCATTCTATTCTAGCTTAATGATTCCACATATCAATCTATAAAGAATCGAAGTGGTTTCGGGTATTTACTAACACCCGACTCCGGTCTCTTCGAATCCAATGTCATCTTAACCCAGTTATTCAAGTGAATACGATTAAATTTTAATACCGGATGTCATTGTACACAGCAATTCATCATAGATAACCATATTATCACTGTTCAACCCAACATATCATATTACAAAAACATTTCATATCACATATCAACACGACCACATATAAAGGAAAACAAATAATCCAAGGCATTCAAATATCATTCAATCATTCATAAGCAAGATAAATTAGCCATACCATTCCAATTAATTTAAATAGATTAAATTAATTACTTCCATCATCTTTAAATCCTGCTTACTCAACATTAATTAATCAATTGATTAATCATCCTCTAACTTTCCATCTTAATTAATCATCCTTGATTAATTATTCTCTAGTTACATTGAGTAATTAGACTTTAATTAATTACACAAATTAGTTATCCTTAACCATTTAGGGTAATTAACTTTTAATTATTTTCATTAATTACATTAATTAATGATCCTCTAATTACATCTACAATTAATTATTGTTCAAATTGATCACATTTAATAATTAATCTTTACTTAATCACATCATTAATTAACCTTGACTAATCACACTCGGTAATTAACTATCCTTAATTATTTACCTTACATATATCTTAAAAATTAATTAAATCTTTATTTAATTACACTAAGTAATTAATCCTTAATTACTTCCATAAAGTTATTAACCTTCTTATTAATTATCCAAAGTAATTAAACTCAAATTACTTCCACTAATTATTTATCCCATTTGTTAATTATTCTTAATTAATTTAACTAATTAGATTAGTTAACTTATAACAAATTAATCCTCTAATTACTTACAATTAAGTAATTATCATTTATTAATTCACATTTAGTAATTACCCATTATTACCCCTATAATTAATGTCATTTAGTAATTATTCTTAAATTAGTTCATTCAGTAATTATCGCTAACTAATTACATGAAGTAATTTAAAAATTTAATAAATAAATCATCTTTTAATAAATAAATCACATAAATAAATCAATCCTTGAAATTGATTTCTCAAATTAATTAACCTTTAAATTAATTCCCTTAATAGATTTCACTAAATAATCATCCTTATACATAATAATTCAAGTAAATCAAATTAAATTTCAAACCTTTATCCCTGTAATTTATATTGCAAATTATAGGAAATCTCGATTACACTTTACTTGGAAAGCTTGTTTAAAAAATTTCTTTATGCTTTAGAGAACTTAATTAAAAAACTACATTGGAAGCTTATCTAAAAACAATTAAATTATAAATAGGCCAAAGCCCAATCCCGGCTATCATCTTCCCCCAAGCCTTCGATTGGTTCCTGCTTCCGATCCATATCCAGGCACGAAACACACTCGAACGATACAACAATCCCAACTGCAATTCAGTACCCACGCGATTCAAATATAACCATCGCCGAGAAATTCGACTTGCAACATCAACCTCATCGACGAATATTCCCTCCTGTTAGAAATCATCGTGCACAAAGACATGCGTGCACGTGTACGCCTCCGTCACTGACCATCTCGCCACCACGACACCACCATTCAATCACCCATCATCACGCTATCCAAATTCACCCCTTCGCCAAGCAATAATCATCGCCTATCGAAAAATCAACTGCCAGCGCAACCCAAACTCAACCCAGAAACCCACACCCTACACTGATCGACCCATTTCATCGTCGTCCGATCTTTACAACACAAGCCACCTAACCCTGATGAAAGCCCTGACATGAAGCTACCTTCCAGCCGAAACTCCAACCTTCGGTTGCATATTCGCTTCACAAACCCATCGCGGTTTTATTCCTTACCGAACTAGCCAAAACCTTAGAATGGCTTCGACTAGCAAATACAGTCATCTAGCATCCCTCCGAACATTTTTGCCATCATCTCAGATCATCAAGCAAGCTTCAGCTGGAGTCCATGAACCTATTAATGCCGTCGATCACCAAAGAAAGCCCGAAAACCCAATCTCGTTCATCCATCAATATCTCTCAATTTACCCAATTAAAAATCAAGATTTAAATTTTAAAAATCCTAGATTTTGATGATGATTCAGAATATATATATATATATATATATATATATATATATATATATATGAATCATTAAATTTTTGAAATCAAAATTTGACCAATTTTGAGTTTTACTGTAAAATCTTAAATTCCAGAAATCCACAAGCCTATTTAACTTAAAATAAATTTTAAGCTTTAGCTTATGTTTTAACAAACATAATTCACTTTAACACCTAAGCCTATCAGAGTCTAGATTAAGAGGATTTGGGATTTGATCTAAAATTTGAACCCTGTACTTATAAATAGAGAAGAATTTTGATGCATCAATACATGTACATAGTTTACATTCATATATTTGCAATACATCATCATGCAAACAACTCTACAACAAACTTCTAAATCCATTCATGCATACAGATTTTAAAATAAATTAAAAAAAATAAAGTTGGGTTTGCTTACCTGACTGTTTGAAGCAGAGACTAAAAATAACTTTGCAGACTAGAAAACTTTGAACTGCAGATTCTTAAAACTGGAAATGCTAGAAAACTAGATGATATGCTTTGCAACTGGAAAACTTTTAAATTGATGATGATCTTTAGGCTGGAATTTGAAGTTGTTGAGATGACTTGATTTTTGAAAATTTCTAGTTGGAGCTGCTTTAAGCTTGAATTGGATCTTGCTTTTGAAATGGTTTGCAGATTTTAGATTTTTTTTTGAAATGAACTTGATTCTATGTATTAATTTTTGGTTGAAAAGGTGGAAGTTGATAAAATTTTCAGATTTGTAAATTAATGGCTTATTTCTTTTGTTTTTAGAAAATGAGATGGAAAAAATGAATGAAGAGGATGAAGTAAGGCTATATAGATTTAATTTTTGACCTATTAAAATTAAAGAAAATAAAATAAAAATGTGACACTTGTCACTAAACTCATTTAATTTGTTAACACATGTTTATTAGGATTGATTACAAGTTAACACATGTTATTTTTCATACAAAGTTAGATTTCTAAAAGCTTTTACAATTAATTTTCTAACTTAGAAATACATATTTAATTTATACAAATAAATCCTTTTAAGAAAATATTATAAACAAATCTTATTCATATATTTTATATCCTTTAAATTCAAATTCAAATTCAAATTCAAATTTTATTTGAAAATCCAACTTAAAAATCAACTCAAATATATATATATAATTAAATAAACATATTATTAAAATTGTAAATAATTATTTTATTTAAAAACAACTTAAATATATATATATATATATATATATATATATATATATGCATATTCATTTAATAACACTTATTAAATTTGAAAATAATAAGTCTTATTAAAATCTATTTATATCTATATATATAAACATCACATTATTATTTGTGTTTTGAAAATAATAAATTTGATCAATTTTCAATAATTATAAAGGAGATTATCAAATAATATTTTCCCCGGATATGAATATTGATTATCAGATTTATTTGTTTCAATTTTTACAAATCAGTATTTTAATGGTTAGAATCAGCATTTCTTATTAATTAACCCAATTAATTATCAATCACGGCTATTAAAAATCCAGGTTATCACATCCCTCCGCCCTTTGAATCTTTTCTTCCCCGAAAAGGAACAAAGCCAGAATTTATTAAAATGCTTATTTTAGAAAAATTATTCTTTGAAACACTTTTAAAATCTACATAATATTATAAAATAGTTTTTGTAAAAATACTTTTATAACTCGATGTTTCAACAAGTCCGTCCTCGTTCTCACAGAAATTCGGCCATACGTTGATCGGGTGTAAGACTGAAAATCTGAAAGTACTTAGCAGACCCATTTTCAACACCTAGTGAAAATACTTGGAAAATAATTTTATTGAAAATATCGAAAATATTTTTGAAAATAGAGGAAGCATCTTTGGTGAGAATTCTCTGGAAATCATCACCCCCATCCATGGTCGTAGTTACATCCAGGGTTACGTTGCCATCACAGCAAAAGTCCATGTAACTGTAGGCACTCCACAACCCTCGATTACGCCATAGAACCCACAACAGATCGCAATTACATTCCAGGGTTACGTGGCCATCACAGCAAAGGTCCATGTAACTGTAGGCATCAGCGCCCTCTATTTTCGCTGCCAAAAATGAAATTTCTCCACTCCCGCATAGGTCGCAGTACCCCTATGTAAACTCAAACGCAGATTGTTGGCTCTCAACAGCACACTCGACTTTCGCTATGTTACCATAGGTCGTAGTCTACCGATATAAAATCAAACGTAGACTGTTGGCTCTCAGCGGCACATACGACTTTCGCTATGTTACCATAGGTCGCAGTCTACCGATATAAAATCAAATGTAGACTGTTGGCTCTGAGTGGCACACACAACTTTTTCTATGGTTTGCAGTAGATCACAGTGACATCGAGTTACACTATCGTCACAGCATAACCCAAATGCCTCTGTAGGCATCAGCGCCCTCGACTTTCGCTACATACTACACATATCCTCAGGAACTAGTTTTGTCCGGACTTCTCACAGGATCAACTTTAGAACCCCCTTAGGTTTAAGGCAGTACCACCCTGTGGAACTCTTGAGAAGTTCATTCCAAGGGAGCCCCTTTTTCTCCAAAGCCATTTTCAAAACACTTTATACTATACACATATAGTATCTTCCAAATCATACACCTAGTATGAATCCCATATAAATCTCCTTTCTCAAAATCGATTATCCCAAAATCAATAATTCTTAAACTAGGCTTTCCAAATTCCAATATTGATTTTACCCAAAAAATCAAAAAGCCTTTCCAAATTCAAAGGTTCCAAAAACCTTTTCTCAAAATCCTCATAAGATCCTTTACATACACACACACACACACACACACATATATACATACATACATACATATATATATAATCTTTGGATCACTTCAAACTTGTATAAATTCCTTTTTATACTTCAAATACTTTTCAAAAATCCTTTCCTTCCGGCAATAGATTCAATAAGGGAAGATTTATCTTATATAACAAAGATATATAACCTTGTTTATTCTAAATCAAATATTCAAATTTGATTACTTTATAAAGTCACTTACCAAATTAGTTACTTCCATAAAGTAAATTTTTACCATAGAAATATCCAATTTCCACTTTTATTCATTGTATATTTCGCAAAATATACTTTTCATTTCAAAAACCATTTCACATTTCTTATCCACAAATTTCCCAATATCAGTTTCATTCAAATCCATACGATGTACACATATCATCCGTACGCTACATAAATCTGATCGCTCATTCGATCACACAATTTCACTTCTGATATATTATCGTCCACCCGACTTCCTAGTGCGGACTTAGATCTGGTTTCTTGATCAGAAATCGTTATTCTCCTTGCATAGTCATAACTATGATAGAGAATATCCAGAACCAATCAATAATCCATATCCAGGTTCGCCGTCGAAAATCGAGTGAAAAATCCCAACTCGGATCGATATACTATCTCGAAATTCTATGCTTGAATCTGGATCAAATCACTATGCGAATAGAATAATATACGTACATCCTACGTATTTATCATCATTGATTACTGGCTAAATCAATTTCTCCTTTCTATTCATGTTTCCTTCAATTCTTTTCACTCATTCTCAATTGTTTCAATTCCATTTGGATTATCACTTAATCCTTGTCTCAATTGGGTAATAAATAGTTTGCACTCTATCCAGCTTATATTTAGAAAATAGCTTGAAAAGTTTAAAATAGATAAATAGTAGAAAAATACTTATTAGTTGTAAAATAGTTGAAAAATAGTAATTAGTTTAAACAATAGTTGTAAAATAGTTAAATAATTCCAAAAGTGAAAATAAGTATAAGATAGTTTTGGGTTTAATAAGAAAGGTTGTATATATAATAAATAGCTTGGAAAAATAGATTTGCACTAAAATAATTTATTTTGAAAATAGTCTATAGCTAAACTGTACAACTCCCCAATCTCCCTTTCCAATTAATTTCCCACCAATTCAATTTAAATTTCAACCTCTATTTAAATTGACTCAATAACTTCAATTTCCACTGAAATTGATTTAACCCCAATTTAAGTTGAATTAATCCTCAGTTTCTTTCCTAAATTCAAATCAATTTCCATTTGATTTTAAACCTCTTCAACTTTAATTAAAATTCCAAACTATTCAAATCAATTTAGACTAATTTCAAATTGAATCTGCTTCAATTTCAAATCATCTCAATTCTAGTTTAAATTAATCCCAATTCCCCTTTTGAATTTGAACTCATTCATCTTCAATTTCATTTCAAATCAATCCAATACAAATTTTCCATTTGAATTTTTAAACTTATCCATCTTCAATCACAATACTAATTAATTCAAATCAAATCCAATTTGAACTAATTTAATTTAAATCTCAACTTTAAACCATCTCGAATAATAAATTCGAGTTAAATTTTAAAGGATGATTTATGTAACAACCCGGAAATTTTGATCCCGAAATTTCCAGATAGTTAGTGAAAAGAAGAAAGAGAAAGAAGAAGAAATAGAAAACTCAAATTTAGAATCTCACTTTCGCAGCGGATAAAATATAATAGCAACTAAAATAACAGTTTACAAAGAAGAACTGTATCAGTACATTTACATTTTTACATCAGAATTACAACAATTACACAACATTGGACAGTTTAAAACAACATGTCCAGATATACAACTATAATATATACAGCGGGTACGCTCCATACGTTCCTGCTATCCAGCTCGCCTCCTGAGCTCCAGAACGTCCTCGCCTGGAAATCTGTAATACTCGGTCTGACCCGAGCATTACATCAAAGTAAAACCCGGGTCAGGCTGGAAACCAGCGTGGGTAAACCCATCTATCATAAATTTCAAAAGCATACAAGTTATATATAACCCGGGTAACTTGTATCAATTGCAACTTCCCAAATTGTTATTGACATCGTTTATTTCACTCACCAATTTCTAAGTGCCCAACTTAGATTAAATGGTCTAATTCACTTAAATCATTCAATTCCAGCTTATTAACTTCACCTAGCAATTTATAAAGAATCGAAGTGATTTTCGGGTATTTACTAATACCCGACTCCAGTCTCTTCGAACCCAATGTAATCTTAACTTAAATTATTTAAGTGAAATACAATTCAACTTCAAATACAGGATGTCACAGTAATTCATCATCAAAAGATAACCACATCATCACAGTTTAAATCAAACATATCTTATCACATAGCATCACGAACCACATATTAGGGATAACAATTAATCAAAGGCTTCCAATATCATTCTATTAATCCCTTAACTAATTTCACAAATTAATTTATCCTTAACCAAATATAGTAATTAACCTTTAATTACTTCATTAATTAATTATTAACCATAAATATTTAACCACCCTTGATTAATAACATCTAGAATTTAACTACCCTTAATTACCTCATTGAATAAATTAATCCTTAATTTATTCTCTAATTAATCCCTTGATTAATTACAAAGTATTTAAATCCAAATTACTTCCATTATTAAAACATCTTTAATTACATCCAATAATTATCAATTAATTACTTCCCTAAGTAATTACAATCTCATTAATTACATTAAGTAATTATTCATCAATCATCAAGTGTTCAAATTAATTAAACTTAATTAATTAACCTAAACAAATCATATTATCCTAATTAATTTCATCAAGTAATTAATTCATTAATTACTTCTATGAAGTAATTAACCATAAACAATTTCACAAATGATTATCATTAATTAATTAATCTAGTTAATTATTAAAAATTAATCACATTAATTGTTAAATAATCTTAAGTTAATGACCTTCATTAACAATTCCTTAATTACGTCTCTTAAGTAATTAACTCAGATTATCCAATATTAATTACAAATTAATTACTTATCAATTCATCAATCTCTAATTATTTAATTAATTAAGTGTCTTAATTAATCCTTAATTACTTGATTAATCAATTAATTAAAATCTAATTAATAATCCTTAATTACAAATTAATTAACCTTAATTAATTAAACTCAAGTCTTAATTAATTTAAAAACTCTTAATTTTTTTATTTAATTATCCATATTATTAATTAATTAAATAATTAATTGTCCATTTAAATTAACTTAATAATTTAAACGAATCCAAATTCTTAAATTCTAACTTAATTTAAGAAAACATTTCTTACTTTTCAAAGTATTTTTAAAAATACTTTGTTTCAAATTTACTTTAAATTTCACTTTAAATTTATTTTAAAATTTAAGATTTAAAATGAATACTACTTTATCTAAACAAGGTTAAATAACAATTTAAAGTCTTTTTATCTCATATGTTAAAGAAACATCCATTTTATAAAATAAGTTTTAAAATAATATAAACAAATTCACTTACATTTTACATCTTCATTTTAAAAATCCAAATTATTTAACCATTTCTAAAATAGTTAAAACCAGTTAAATTTGAAAGCTTATTTTATTTTAAAAACTAAAATTCAAACCAAATTCCAAATCTTAAAACTGAATTTAAACTTATTTTAAATTTTATTTTTTTAAAATTTAAAACTTACAGTTCAAATTCAAAACTAAATACACTTAAGAGTTGTTTAAAACAAGATTTAAATTTTAAACTTAAATTATTTCAAATCTAAAGTTCAAACTCTTGAATTCAGATTTCACTCAGATTTCAACTTAGTCTAAATTTTAGTTTTCATTTTAAAAATTTAATTAAAATATAAAACAGAACAGGTTCTGGTTTCTGTTAAAAAAAAAACCTGAAACAACAACATTATTCCGAGCAACTTATAATTTACTTCGAGTCAACAACCTTTCTGCTTCGAGCAGAAAACTCAAATCCCCGAGACCATCGCGAGGCCAACAACCTGAAACCATCCAAACATCCACCAGCATAACCACCCTGCTCTGTGCACATGCACAGTGCCTCCGGCCACCTTAGGTCAACCTCGCGACCTTTCTACAGTCGTCGACCATCACCTCAGACCAACCGTACACCAAGTCCACTAATACACGCTCGAAATCAAAATCAAGATTGAAGTCCCAAACCTGGAACAAAAACTACACACTACAACCCCAACCTGTCATCACCTCACCCAAACACCTCCGACCACCATCACCACAAAAACTCGGGCGGAGCCTTCGACAACTCACCATCTACCGTTACTGTAACGACCCAGAATTTTATTTAATTAAAATGTGAATATTTAATTAATTTTAAATATTAATAAGTGAATTTATAAGTTGAATAAATTTTTATTTGAATAATTGGATTTAATTGGATAATTAAATCGATAATTTTAATATGTTAAGTTATGGAAATAATTGAAAATTGAGTTAAATATGATTGTAAATGATTTGTAAAATTTTATTTTATCATGTTGGAGTTAGAACGATATTTTAGAACTTTTAAAATCGAATTAAAAGTTAATTTGTGAAAATTGAATATTTTAATATTTAAATCGACTAGTGAAAATAGTCAATTTTTGAACAGTCTCAGAATTGAACGAAACTAGTTCCATTGGATCCGTAATAGTTAGTTATTACCGGATTTCAATTTTCGTGTCAATCGGAGTTACCGTTTGATCGTGGCAGCTCGAAACGCATCGAATTGTTTTTAATTTTAATTTGGCGAGTTAAAATAGCCATTTTTCAAACAGTCTCGGATTTCGACGAAACCAGTTTCATCGGATCCGTAATGTGATATTATTGTAAGGTTTCAAATTTCGTGTCAATTGGATTTACCGTTTGTCCGGTACAAATTAAAACGCCTAGAAAATCGTTTAAATCGGTTTAATTTAAATTGAACGTTTATTGCCATAACTCGCACAGATGTCCGAATTAGCTTTCGAAACCTGTTCCATTGTGTCCGGAACGCGGGGTAAACCCCAGAAACGCTGGTTACGGCGCGTGAATCGGAGTTTGGAATTCCCGGATGAATAGTGATTGAAAATTTTCCTATAAATACACCTTTAATTCACAAAAAATAAAATAAAAAAATTAACCAAACCCTAATATACGCAGCCGCCGTTCACCTTAAATCAATGGCCGAAAGTTTCATATGTTCTTCCTTCAATTTCTAAAAATCCAAGCA
Source organism: Allium cepa (assembly GCA_030765085.1). Taxonomy (NCBI): domain Eukaryota; kingdom Viridiplantae; phylum Streptophyta; class Magnoliopsida; order Asparagales; family Amaryllidaceae; genus Allium; species Allium cepa. Next base: position 584,805,641 of record CM060940.1, read on the forward strand.
TCGATTCAAGAATCGCTCAACTAGAAAAACGTAGAGGGTAGTGTGATTGACATATCCAACGGGTATGATCGCGAATGGAGTTGTATATTGTGAGTTATGGGGCCGCGTTTCCCTGATGTTGCGCACGTTTTTCGAGGCAAGAGGCTCGACCGAGCTTGACCATAGTGGGGGCGGAGGTGCACGTGGGTGAGGGTTTCACGATGGTGGTCCCTGATCGTAGTAGATGTCGTCGTAGTTGCCGTGATATTTAACCCTAGGGGGGGCGGCTATGGGTTTGGGTTGTCTGTAGATGGAACGAGAGGGAGAAGGAGATGTTGGATGGCCAGGATGCAAGGGGCATGGGATCTCACGGCTAGGAATGATTGTAGGGTTTAATTATAAAATTTATGTTGTAAATAGTTATTATAAATTCGTATAAACTTCATAAATGCATAACTTTTTCATACGAGGTCGAAAATGCGCGAAACCAGTTGCATTGGAATCGTATGGACGAGCACTACGCGATGAAATTGGATTGGAGTCGTTTGGAGTTAGTGAGAATTTCGGGTAAAATTAAACGTGCGTTTAATTTTATTCGAAATAAATCGCTAAAACGAACTTGAAATCAAGGTGAGAACTTCTCACTCAATCGAATCAGTTTCGATTTTATTTTAAATAGTTAGATTTAAAATACTTGAATGCATGTTTGAATGATGATTGATATCTGTTGATTATTAAAATAGACATTATGCGCCGTTAGTAAGCGGATGTTATGTATTAAAAACATATACCGCGAATATTTCATAAACAGTGAAATTGGTATTATATATAATAGCAATATATATATATTGGCATATGTATATATTGGAGTTATTGATTTCCCGCATTTGTATAGCGGATGAGACCCTATTGTGCCGTCTATTAAGCGGATAATATTTTAAATCCCATATACCGCGATAATTTCGTACTGGAGCGAAATTGGTATTGTGCTAATGTTTGTGGATGCAGGAAAACAGGTTGGAGGGATCCAACTGGATTACTCAACAGTATTTATTTGATTTCAGATATTTTGATATTTGATGGATTATCATATCGATATATGATATCGTTGTTGTCGTGATTGGCTATTTGGTATGTAGCATCATTGGACCAATTTTGGAATTTTAAAATTGTTTTTAAAGTGATTTTTGAAAGTATACGTTTATAAAATGTTTTGGGAATTTATCCATTTTAAATAAATAAACGTATAAATTTTAATGTTATAAAAATTATGATTTTTGAGAAATATAGTTAAAAAGATTGATTTTTGAGAATATGATGCTAATGATTTTATAAAATAGTTAAATCGGAATTTTCGAATTTATTATAAAAGTTTAAATATAGGATTTATAAAATTTAATTATTTTATGAATCAAAATAGGTTAATAAAGGAATTTAAAGACGTTTTAAAGAATAATATAAATTGATTTATATTAAGAGATTTATAAATGGATATTTATAAATTGAAATATTGACATTATAAAATGAGTTTTTATAAGTGTTTGAATGAATTGTAAATGAATTGCATAAGTGAATGAAATTTACAAATTATAAATGGTGAAGTTATAAACGAAATTTATAAATAGTAAGATTTATAAATTTTGTGAAATTATTGAAAGAATAGATTTGGATAAATAATTGAATTTTATAAGTTATAAGATTTATAATTATGAAGTTTAAAGGAACGATTGGGCAAACAAATGAATTCTAAGCATTTAACTTATAATATGAACCTTTAGTTTATAATTGAGTTATAAATCGAATAGGTTAATAAAGGAATTTATAAAAGGAAGTTGATATAAAATAAATAGTAATGGAATTTATAAACATTGTTTTATAAATTCGCAAACAACTTATTTTGATAAGTAAATTGCTGGAACCTATTAATGGAGTATATTCACATTTTTGACTGTGAATAATCCTTTGAAATAAAATGAATAAAAGGATGAAATTGATTAACATAATATATTCACGTTTTTGAATAGTGAATAATATGTTAAAGAAAATGTTTAGGATGTGATGTTTTAAATAGGATTAAAACTATCTAACGATGTTTTAAAATGTGTTGAGATTCGAAACCATAGATTTCAACATTCATTGTTGAAATAGACGTTTTCGAGAAATAGAAGGAAATGGTGGACTATAACACTGTTGTTATAGTAAATGATTTCCGAAAGGAAATGTTTTGTATAGTATTGGGATTTATATATCTATTTTAATTTCGAATCCCTATACTAGTGATTTTGGGTTGTCGTAACGATGTTTTACGCAACATTCGTTTTGGCCCAAATAAATATGTTAAAGAGAATGATTTCCTTAAAGAATGAAATATATACTAAATTTCGATTTAAGTATATTGAATATTTTCCAAAGGTTGAAAATAAATAAAATTTGTGAATTACTTATGAATAAATAAGTATGGGAATGTTTTTTCAATGTGAAACGAAACGTTTTGAGAATTTATCTTTTTGAAGATAAATTGAAATGAAAAATTGAAGTCGTATATGCATGGATATTTTGGAATATAAATTCACTATGGAATTTATAAAAGAGAATGGAATTTGTTTAAAAATAAATATTGATTTATTTTTGAAGTATTGAAATTATATATCTTGTAAAGATATTTTGGAAAGTAAATAATTTGGAAAATTATTTGGAATCTGGTGATGTTGTGCATATCCATTGATAGTTCAATAACCGACTATCAATATTTCCCTTTGAATGGGTATTTGATGTGATTTGTTTGAATTTGAATGCCACACTTATTTTTGAATAAGCGCTCACTATTCGGGTTAACCGGGAAAGGACCATGGGGTCGTATAACCCATTCCGAATATGTGATACGTCGTTATGAATTGCATTTGATGACCGGTGTTGAAGACCGAGTATTTGCGAAAGCGATAGGATGACCTATCGATTGTCTCTGCACTGGGTAGCTCCTGGTATAGAGATTTCCTAAGTGATGGGAAATTCGATCGGGATTGTGAATACCCGGATTGCAAGGGCTTCGTGAGAAGTGCCTTCGGTTTTGTTCGAGCCCGGAACAGACTTGTATGGATTGTATGTCTGACGTTACAAATTGAGATATAAAGCAGATTTCTTTCAAATATATTTCTGTTGGTGGCGGAGAATTTATTATTTTAGCTTAACACCCTTCTCTGAGACGTACGAGCTCAGAGGTTATGTAGTTGAAGGTTATCAGCAATATATTCCCAATTTGGTAATGTGACATACTGAGTGTTGCTGTAAAATGATCATTGTGTTGATTATTTGTGATAGGATCATTTATTTGATCGTCCATCTTGGTGATCATTTCTATGATCATTTGTTGACCCAAAGCATGGCTTTTGTATAAAGTATGTTTTTGTGGACGTGACTTCGTCGAGCCTCACACCCCGTGAATGGTCAAAACAGGAAAGATGCGGCAAGGTTATGAGGGGTAGCGCCCTTTAGGATATGTGCATTTCCTTCTGGAAAAGGGTGGTATCATGGTATGGAGCCCAGATACTTACTCATGTTGAAAACACTTTATGATTGTGTGAATTGATTGCGAGCGCTCGGTTGAAAGGTCCCAAAGGACCGGGGGATGGCATATTCGGTCAGTTGTTACTCAGTTAGGGGTAACCCGGCCTTGTGTTGGTAGAGATCCGGTTTGGTTCTCGGGGATGTCCATCCAGAGGCATTCTCATGTGGCAATGGGAAGTTCCTTGGCCTGATCATTCGTTGGAAATGCAATTCCCAATACGAAACTTGTACGGTATTAGTTGTAGAACCTGCCATTCACTTATGGTGGTCACCACTGTTTGGATGGTAGCTATAGTAGGCATACGATAATGGTCGTATGTTGGCTAAGATTTATATTCTATTTTCGAAATGAATTTTCTCTACACTATGCACTAGTAATAATATCAAATGATCTTTTTAAATGCGTATCAAGCATCTTTGACTATCATAAGGAGAAATCTCCTCCGATTCTGCGTTTGCATTGTGTGTGTGTGCGGGAGGCCTTATGGTAGTCTCATTTTTAAAAGCATTGCGAATTGACTTTAAAAATATTCTTCTATTTTAATTTTAAAGATAAATAAACTGTTTTGAGTTCTCGCACCAGTCACATGACTGACTCGGAGTTTATTGTTTTCCTTCCTAAACTCTGGGTGCCCACCAATTTCCACACGGGCAGTCAAGAGTTAAGGTTTATCAGGATATTCTGGATATTCTGGAATTGCTGGAAGCAAGCTGGATAGCATGGCGTATTACTTTTATATAGTATTTCTTTTTCCGCTGCATTGTTTGTTGTTGTATGTTGTTGTACACTCTGATGATATGATGTAATGAAATGTGATGTAATGTAATAACTGATATAGTTCTTTGTTTAAAGATTATTCATTTATTATTATATGTTGTTCCACTGCGAATTGTGAGATTCTGTAATTGTTCTGTTGTTTCTATGCCGTTCTTCATTTTCTATTTTCTTTTCTCCCTATTTTCTATCATTTCCTATCTTATTTCTATCTTTTTCCCTCTTCTTCTCTCTCTTTCCTTTTCTTAAAACCCTAAGTGTTCGGTTTTCCGTCGTTCGATTGCTCAGCAGTCGATAAAGTGAGTATCGATATTGAATTTTCGAAAGACGAAGAATCGGGTCCTTACAGTTACCCAAATTATAGCTGAACTCGATCAACTAAAATTGCCGAAATGATCGAATCTTCACAGCCCAGTAAAACTAAGGTTCAATCAAGAAATCTTACTGCTCCAACCTCCATGTTGAAATCCATCACCATTACTCAATTTTCCACCAATCCCCAATCAATCCCATATCTCCAAGAGAAAAATCACATCATTCGATCCTATAGATTATCAGTTAGAACCCAAAAGGAAAAATAGAGAAAAACTAGAACTGCTCTCTTGTTCTAACTCTAAAAATTGTAATTTTTGGTTTAAAATTTATGATTTTGTATTATGTTTTGATTTATAATCCTGGAACATAGAATCAATGTATTTGAATTTTTACTTATTTTCAAACTTACTTGGTTATTCCAAATTCCAGAGATAATTCACTATTATTAATCTTAAGTAAAAATTTTAATTTAAAGTTTGTGTTGAAACAAACAAGTATGCTTTGAATCTTAAGCTTTTAACAGAATCAAAATCAGAAGATTTTGAATTTAAATTAAATCAAAAGTCTAAAAACTAGAAGCAGAGGGGGCCTACAAGTATCACAGGCATGTATATAACATACATAAGAAAATTCAACAATTTAAACATACACAAAAAAAAATTATTTCATACAACAAGCATGCAACCAGATTTTGTACTAAAAATTTAAAAAAAATAAAGTTACTCACAGAATTTTTTGAGCAGAGCATTTTGAAAAGTATGAAACTGAATTGCTTCTTTATTTTGCTTTCTAAAGACTTTAGTCCCGATTCACTAAAATGATATGCTTCCTGCTAACAATTGCATGCATCTATGCTTTTTAAAGCTTTAATCTTGCTTTACTGCAAATGCTTGCTCCCTGATGCATGCTTCCAGATAGATGAGAAAAATGCAGGCTTTGATGAAGTTCAAAACAGAAATGCAGAATGATTTCAGGCATTTGAATTGAAATTTGATTCCTCAGTTTGATGTATTTAAAGGCTACATGTTTATGTATGATTTGCACTTTAGTTTGGAAGAGGAATTCAGATAGCTTGAAGAAGATTGGTTTGAATGTTGATTGAAGATTTTTGGGCTGAAGAATTTCTTAAGTTTTGAGAAAGAAAGAACAGAAAAAGAGAAAGGATGAGAAGTAATATGTTTATATAAGTAGATTTTTGATTTAATTAAAAATAAAGGAAAAAGAAAAATAAATTAGGACACTTGTTCAAATTTTAACATTTGTCACAATATTAATTTATGCCCTACACATGTCATTTAAGTGTTAAAAGATTAACACATGTAATAAGAGTATTTTAATTTTAATTGAAAATGTTAATAAAAACTTTTAAAACTTAATTTATTATTACTTATGTATATATATTAATTTCCTTTTTCATTTTAGAAAAACAAAACAAAACAAATTATAGATATAAGCTTATTCAATTTTTTTTTATGTATTTATTCTTTTTTTTAAAATTTCAAAACATTGAATTCAAAATTAAACTAAATTATAAAACCTAGTTTAAAAATCAAGTTATATATATAATGCATATATAACTCTTATTAAATTTAAAAATAATAATTCTATTCTAAAAATCTATTTATGTTAATCTTATTCAAATTCATACTTATGAATAAGTCCAATTTCTTTTATAAATTATTTATAGTTATCAAATTTCGTTATTTTTAAAAATAAATAATACATTGTTTTTAACAAATAGATTTTTAATAAAAATAACTGTTTTCAACATTCAAATGTGTAGTTATATATGTATATATATAATTTAATTTGAATTCAAAGCTTTGACATTTAAAGTATGAATATTTTTAATTTGTTTTGATTCTAGAATATTTGTATCCATCAGATTTATTTGCTTAATCAGTCAATCAGTATTTTAATTAGCTAAATTAGAAAATTACCCAATTATCTGATGCCCAAAAATTCGGGTTATCACATTCCTCCCCCCTTTGAATCTTTTCGTCCTCGAATAGAACGAAACCAGAATTTATTAAGTATTTTAAAACCAGTTAAAATATTCTTTGATTATTTTAAAACACTTAAAAATCTATATAATATTTTCAAAATAGTTTTTATAGAAAATATCATTTTATAACTCGATGCTTCAACCAGTCCATCCTTGTTCTTGTAGAAATTCGGTCATACGTTGGTCAGGCGTATGACTGAAAATCTATAAGTACTTAGCAGACCCACCAGTGAAAATATTTGAAAAATATTTTTATTGAAAATATAGAAAACATTTTGAAATCGAGGAAATATCTTTGGTGAGAATGCTTTGGAAATCATCACCCCCATCCATGGTCGCAGTTACATTCCAGGGTTACATTGCCATCGCAGCAAAAGTCCATGTACCTGCAGGCTCTCCTCGGCCTCTCGATTACGCCATGGATCCCACATGACGGATCGCAGTTACACTCCAGGGTTACGTTGCCATCATAACAAAAGTCCATATAACTGTAGGCTCTCAACGGCCTCTGATTTTCGCTGTCGAAATGAAACTTCTCCACTCCTACATAGGTCGCAGTCTACCGATATAAAATCAAACGCAGACTGTTGACTCTCAGCGTCACACACGACTTTTGCTATGGTATACTCTACTCATAATCCCCAGGAACTAGTTTTTTCCGGACTCCTCACAGGATCAACTTTAGAACCCCCCCGGGGGCTCAAGGCAGCACCACCCGGTGGTACTCCTGAGAAGTTCATTTCAAGGGAGTGCCTTTTTCCCCAGAGCCATAATCAAAACATTTTATACTATTCGCATATAGTATCTTCAAATCATACACCTAGTATGATCTCATACAAAGCTTCTTTACACAAAATCGATTATTCCAAAATCGATAGTTCCCAAACTAGGCTTTCCAAATTTCAATATTGATTTTACCCAAAAATCAAAAGCCTTTCCAAATCCAAAGGTTCCCAAAACCTTTTCTAAAATCCTCATAAGATCCCTTTTATATATATATATATATATATATATATATATACACATAGATATATATAATTTTTAAAACTTTGGATCATTTCAAACTTGTATAAAACTCTTTTTATACTTCAAACATTTCCAAAAACCCTTTTCTTCTGGAAAAAGATTCAACAAGGGGAGTTCCATTTTTATAAAACAAACATATTTAACTTTGTTTACTCAAAATTTAATATTCAAATTTGATTACTCCTTTCAATATCATTTTCATCTAAATCCGTACGATATACACATATCATCCGTATGCTATGCCAATCTGATCGCTCACTCGATCACACAATTTCACTTCTGAACTAGTATCGTCCACCCGACTTCCTAGTGCGGACACAGATCTGGTTTCTTGATCAGAAACCGTCATTCTCCTTGCATAGTCTAACTATGATAGAGAATATCCAGAACTAATCAACAATCCATATCCAGGTTCACCGTCGAATATCGAGTGAAAAATCCCATTCAGATCGATATAACTATCTCGAAATTCTGTGCTCGAATCTGGATCAAATCACCATACGAATAGAATAACGTACGTACACCCCACGTATTTATCTTTATTGGTTATTAGCCAAATCAATTCCATTTCTATTCATATTCACTTTGATTTTCATTCGCTTACTCACAATTGCTTCAATCTTGGATTATCACCTCTATTCTTATCTCGATTGGGTATTTAACCAATAATAGTTTGAACTCCGACCAGTTTATTTAGAAATAGCTTGAAAAATTTAGAAATAGATAAGTAGTTGGAAAATAATTACTAGTTTGTAAGATAGGTGTAAAATAGTTAGAAAATAGTTAAAATAATTATAGAAATTTTAGATAATTGCAAAATAATAGTAAGATAGTAATTTTATAAAACAGTTGGAAATTTTTTAAACAGTTTCAAAAATAATTATAAAACAAGTATAAGATAGTTTGGCTTTTAAAAGAAAGGTTGTATATATAATGAATAGCTTGGGAAAAAAAATACGTTTATATTAAAACAATTTATATTAAAAATAGTCCAGAGTCAAAACTGTTCAATTCCCAATCTCCATTTCCATCAATTCAATTTAAATTTTCTCTTCCATTTAAATTGACCCAATTCCAATTTGAATTAATCCCCATTTCAAACTCCATTTGAATTTAAAACTATTCAACTTTAATTACAAATCGTTTCAAATCAATTCAAATTTTCCGTTGAATTTTATACTTATACATTTCAATCACAATTTCAATTAATTCAAATCAAATTCAATTTGAACTAATTTTAATTCAAATTCCAAATTTAAACCATCTCGAATTATATAAATTCGAGTTAAATTTTCAAATTTAAGTCCACACTCCAGAATTTCATTTTAAATCAATTTAATCTTTCAAAAAATCAATTTATTATCCAAATTCAACCTTAAACCCAATTTTCAACAATTTCAGTTGAAACTCTATTTTAAACACCCAAATTTCAAATCAAAAGTGGTTCCATTTCTCTATTTTCAAACTAAAGTTAAATTTTCTTTTTATCTCAATAATAGATATATTACTACAATCCATTTCTTCATTTATCAAATCCAATTTCAGCTTAAAAATTATTAGTAACAACGGAATGGTATCATTCAAATTATTTTAAAACATCCATCCATTTCCAGTTTTCGAATCTCAATCCCCTTTTGAGATCACTCAAACTTCCTAATTCAAATCAACCATTTAACTTTCCAAGTTAAATCTTAACTTCATCTTGAAATTTTCAAATCAGGTTGATCATTCCAACTTATTTAACTCTTTTTCTTTTCAAGTAAAACTCAATTCACTTAATCCTGTCAACCTTACCCAATTTGAACTTCCATTTCACATTTTGAACTTCTCATAAATAATCTTCCCACTTATTAAGTTCAAAGCTTATCACTTTGGGTATCACATCTCATTGCAGATTTAAAACCCAGTATTTAGAGTTTATTTCAAACCATCCACACACACACACACACACACACACACACACACACACATATATATTTTACTTCTTGGCCCACCAAGCCAAATTTTAAAATTTAAACCACCCTTGGTTTTAATTCAAAACAAATTACTTTAAATCTTTAAACAACTCATGTTTGCATCAAACTCTCTCATTCAAATAATATTATTTATTATTCCTTTTAATAGTTTGAAACAAATTTCAAATGTTTTTAAATCTTAAGATTCAAACTTCACAATTTAGATCAACTTCAATTTCAATTTATATCCCAAACTTATCTAAATGGTTTACTTCCTTAAAACATTTCATTATTACCTTATTTTGAAATTCTTTCCCAAATTCACGAATTAAATTTCAGTTTGAATTTATTTCAAACTTATCTTTATTTAATTTCAATTTCAGTTTGGTTGTGTTCTATTACTTCTCAATATAATTCCAATAATTTTAACAACCAATTCCCTTAATATTTATTAGAAAGAAATATTGCTTTATATATCAAAATATATTCTTATATAAAATCAATTTCAAATCTTTATATAAGGAAATAACAAGTACGCTCTCATATATATATACACACACACTCAACTCATCCTAGGGTACCATTTACTCTATCCTTAATGAGTAATCCCACCAGAGCCAAGGTTCTCGCTTAACCTTCAGCTCTAATACCAAATGTAACAACCCGGAAATTTTGATCCCCAAATTTCCAGATAGTTAGTGAAAACAAGAAAGAGAAAGAAGAGGGAATAGAAAACTCAAATTCAGAATCTCACTTTCGCAGCGGATAAAATATAATAGCAAATAAAATAACAGTTTACAAAGAAGAACTGTATCAGTACATTTACATTTTTACATCAGAATTACAACAATTACACAACATTGGACAGTTTAAAACAACACGTCCAGATATACAACTATAATATATACAGCGGGTACGCTCCATACGTTCCTGCTATCAAGCTCGCCTCCTGAGCTCCAGAACGTCCTCACCTGGAAATCTGTAATACTCAGTCTGACCCGAACATTACATCAAAGTAACACCCGGTCAGGCTGGAAACCAGCGTGAGTGAACCCATCTATCATAAATTTCAAAAGCGTACAACTTATATATAACCCAGGTAACTTGTATCAATTACAACTTCACACATTGTTATTGACATCATTGATTTCACTCACCAATTTCTAAGTACCCAACTTAGATTAATTGGTCTAATTCACTTAAATCATTCCATTCTAGCTTATTAACTTCACCTAGCAATTTATAAAGAATCGAAGTGGTTTTTGGGTATTTGCTAATACCCGACTCCAGTCTCTTCGAACCCATTGTCATCTTAACTTAAATTATTTAAGTGAAATACAATTCAACTTCAAATACAGGATGTCACAGTAATTCATCATCAAAAGATAACCACATCATCACAGTTTAAATCAAACATATCTTATTACATAGCATCACGAACCACATATTAGGGATAACAATTAATCAAAGGCTTCCAATATCATTCTATTAATCCCTTAATTAATTTCACAAATTAATTCATCCTTAACCAAATACAGTAATTAACCTTAAATTACTTCATTAATTAATTATTAACCATAAATATTTAACCACCCTTGATTAATAACATCCAGAATTATCTACCTTTAATTACCTCATTGAATAAATTAATTCTTAATTTATTCTCTAATTAATCCCTTGATTAATTACAAAGTAATTAAATCCAAATTACTTCCATTATTAAAACATCTTTAATTACATCCAGTAATTATCAATTAATTACTTCCCTAAGTAATTACAATCTCATTAATTACATTAAGTAATTATTCATCAATCATTAAGTGTTTAAATTAATTAAACTTAATTAATTAACCTAAACAAATCATATAATCCCAATTAATTTCATCAAGTATTAATTCATTAACTACTTCTATTAAGTAATTAACCATAAACAATTTCACAAATGATTATCATTAATTAACTAATCTAATTAATTATTAAAAATTAATCATATTAATTAATTGTTAAATAATCTTAAGTTAATGACCTTCATTAATAATTCTTTAATTACTTCTCTTAAGTAATTAACTCAGATTATCCAATATTAATTACAAATTAATTAATTATCAATTGATCAATCTCTAATTATTTAATTAATTAAGTGTTAACTGCAATCTTAATTAATCCTTAATTACTTGATTAATCAATTAATCAAAATCTAATTAATTATCCTTAATTACAAATTAATTAACCTTAATTAATTAAACTCAAGTCTTAATTAATTTAAAAACTCTTAATTTTTTTATTTTTAATCATCCATATTATTAATTAATTAAATAATTAATTGTCCATTTAAATTAACTTAATAATTTAAATGAATCCAAATTCTTAAATTCTAACTTAATTTAAGAAAACATTTCTTACTTATTTAAAGTATTTTAAAAATACTTTGTTTCAAATTTACTTTAAATTTCACTTTAAATTCATTTTAAAATTTTAAGATTTAAAATGAATACTATTTTATCTAAACATGGTTAAGTAACAATTTAAAATCTTTTTATCTCATATGTTAAAGAAACATCCATTTTATAAAATAAGTTTTAAAAGAATATAAACAAATTCACTTACATTTTACATCTTTATTTTATAAATCCAAATTATTTAACCATTTCTAAAATAGTTAAAACCAGTTAAATTTGAAAGCTTATTTTATTTTAAGAACTGAAATTCAAACCAAATTCCAGATCTTAAAACTGGATTTAAACTTATTTTAAATTTTTTAATATTTAAAACTTACAGTTTAAATTCAAAACTAAATACACTTAAAAGTTGTTTAAAACCAGATTTAAATTTCAAACTTAAATTATTTCAAATCTAAAATTCACGCTCTTGAATTCAAATTTCACTCAAGTTTTAACTTAGTCTAAATTTTAGTTTTCATTTTAAAAATTTACTTAAAATATAAAACAGAACAGGTTCTGGTTTCTGTTAAAAAAAACTGAAACAACAACATTATTCCGAGCAACTTATAATTTACTTCGAGTCAATAACCTTTCTGCTTCGAGCAGAAAACTCAAATCCCCAAGACCATCGCGAGGCCAACAACGTGAAACCATCCAAACATCCACCAGCATAACCACCCTGCTCTGTGCACATGTACAGTGCCTCCGGCCACCTTAGGTCAACCTCGCGACCTTTCCACAGTCGTCGACCATCACCTCAGACCAACTGTACAACAAATCCACTGATACACGCTCGAAATCAAAATCGGGATTGAAGTCCCAAACCTGGAACAAACACTACCCACTACAACCCCAATCTGTCATCACCTCACCCAAACACCTCCAACCACCATCACCATAAAAACTCCGGCGGAGCCTTCGACAACTCACCATCTACCGTTACCCAAATTATAATTGAGCTCTATCAACTAAAATTGCCGAAATGATCGAATCTTCACAGCCCAGTAAAAGTAGGGTTCAATTAAGAAATCTTACTGCTGCAACCTCCATGTTGAAATCCATCACCATTACTCAATTTTCCACCAATCCCCAATCAATCCCCTATGTAACGACCCGCCTTTTTGGACAGTTTAAACTGACGATCAAATCCACATGTCGATTCCAAACCATTCAAGAGGGCAGATGGTTATTGGGGTAAATAAGAAAAGAAAAGGAAGAGAAATAAAGGAAATGAAACAACACAGAATCTCGCAGCGGAACGATAAAATATAATAGTCAAATAAACAGTTCATGAAGCTGTCTACTATACTTTGACAATTATTTATACAACATTTATCAGAGTTATACATATACAACAGAACAATTAAAATAATGCAGCCGATAGCATGATGCAAGGGTAACAATAGTAATAGTATACCAAATCTTCGTCTTCGTCCTCCAGAATAGATCTTCAGAAATCTGAAAACTCAGGACTAACCCGAGCGTAATGAAAAGACAAAACACTCGAGTCAAGACTAAATACCCTTATGAAAGTTAAATCAACCGTAAATAAATATGAGTGTAACGGCGTCGAAGATGTTTACGGGGTTTGACATCTCCTATCCAGTGTCAACGTGCGTGCAATAACTTAAGAGATGTTACGGGATTTTCCATCTCCTAAGGATCTGTTAAACTATCTGCTATATAGTAATATACGCTAAGTAGATAATGCCTATCAGTAATATAAAGTATTAAAATAGCGTTAAGGCGTTACCATAATCCCCCTTAACACATTTTATATTCCCAAAAGCATATACAAGACCATAGTTTCCCCAAAACCGGAAGTCACCAGAGGACAATCCATATACTCAAGGTACAAATCAAAACGTAGTGGTCGCGAATAGGATAATCAGTATGACAAGGTACATGAGGCGATACCAACTAGGATACTAGTAGTTGCATGATCCGGACTGATGTTGGGCATAGCCAGCAGCTACCCCAACACCGCGAAACAACACTCTGAAATCAAGGGGTGCACCTAAATCGCATCACAAATGTAATAGATATGGTATCGAAGAAGTGTGTCCGCTAGAGGTGGCGAACCTCAATGGCCCGGCGCGGCTCCTGTTTTAGTCATGTCAAGGGTCATCCAATATCGTTCTCTTTCTTCAGTCAACGCGTTCACCAAACCATCCACTTCATTCTGGATCAACACTCCGCGTATAATAGTTATTAAAGTGGTTTCGGTATGCACAGAGAGTTTGCCCATATCTGATCCCGGTCTCTTTAATAACTACGTATTATTACACCGTTGGCTCTTTATATTTCAAATCGATTCACAGTTAATATCAAAATATCATATTCGCTTCAAAATCAAATCCATTTCAAATATCATCGTATCTTTCAAAATATAAGGTTCCCTTTCAAAAATCATTTTTCGCATCAATATCTCATTTCTATTCAAAAATCATTTCGAATTTCAAATTTAGGTTGCAACTTCATTTAATCCGATTCGTATATAAATTCAAGGTTTAAATATAAACGTTCACCTTATTGACCAGCTTAGGATTTTAGAAAAATAGTTTTAAGTAGTTTAAAAGTAGTTTTAAATAATTAGAAATAGTTAAAATACTTTAAAATCTTAAAAAGGATTTGAAATAGATAAATTTAGTTTAAAATAATTTAAATTGGGTTAAGTAGATTTAAAATAGATTAAAATAGTTTAAGTATTCAAATGTTTTATATAACCGAGTAATTTGAGAAAACAAAATAAGACAGCTTCAAAATCAGTCCATTTCAATTATAACTCTCCAATTCAAATCAATTCCAATTTCCATTCTACCGATTCAATTTTGATTACAATTCAATCAACATAAATTTTTACTTCGAATTAATTCAATTTTTCATTTACCTTTAATTTATTCCATTTCAATTTATATCGATTTGGAGCTTGATTTCTCAAAACATCAATTTATAACACTTAACAAAATTTCCAACAATATTCAAGTTTAAATCCAAATTCTCAATATGATTCAATTCCAAACTCGCTTTCAAAATATCATTTTTATATCACTTTTACTTAGTAATATTCAAAGCTCGAATTAGGGTTAAATCTTTAAACAAATCAATTTTCGACGTTCAATCATATCCAATTTCAAAGTCTCAACTTAATTATTTAACAAAATTCCTTTAACTAAAATTTATTTCAACATTCCAACTCATTTTTTCCGATGAATTCAATTTCTAGAAATCAATTTCTATTTATAACTCTTAAATCAAAACATTTAAATAAAATTTCAAATCGACGATTTCAAAAATTATTAATTTAGCCAATTCGGTGTCCGTATATAATTTTCTATCTTATGGCCAAGTAATTTTTATTTCAATTAAATGTCAAGGATGAGTATATATTACTTAAATTAAATCACAGTATCATATGTATGCATAACAGGATCTATATAAGCAAATAAACATCTAAACATTCAATTATCAACCAATAGCATCCATCAAAATACATCATCCAATAAACAATACAATTCATGGCAGTTTCATAGTTATCAATGTCAGGTAATTTAATCGCAATTCAATTTTGATTTCAATTTAACTGTCAATTTAATTTTTCAACGGTTAATTCAAATGACAAGCTATATGACAATTAAATTTTTATCAAACAACGACAAATAAAATCATAACACTTCATAATACCAAATTTAACTAGCATAAAGATATTTAGTGCGGTGTGAGCGTTATAAAACACTCACCTTGATTTTTACGATTTTAAATCAAATCGAACGACGTTCGATTTAACTCAAAATTTTCTCTAGCTCCAAACAACTCCAATCTAATTCCATAGCGTAGAGCTCGTCCATACGATTCCAACGCAAAAGGTTTCGTTCGAATCCGACCTCGTATGAATAAGATATGATAGTTTAAAGTTAACACGAATTATAAAATAAACAATTTACATTTTTATTTTTAATTTTAAACCCTGCAGAATCCAGGCCGTTGATTTACCCTTGGATGAATCCAGGCCGCGCGCACTGTCTTCTTCATCACGCGCGCGAGCTCCAGGTTATTCACGCGTTCAAGGAACCCAAACACGTAAACTAAGGTTAAATTCTACCCCCTCCACGATCGCTTCCAAGTCGATCAACCAACGCCAAATGGACGAGCATCCCAAGAGCCACCTGCGCCTGCCATGGGGTGGAGCTCGGCCCCCCCTTCTCCCTCGAATTGCGTGCGAACAGCAGGTCGACGGCCCCCCATAGCTCCAACCATACTGCTCCAAATCCCATCATCTCCGTATGGATTGAAAGCTCTCTCCGAGCTCTTCGACTTTCGTGTTGAACACTTCACGTGAATGCTTACGAATTTGGAGAGATTGAGGAGGAAAGAAAATTGATTTTCGGCCATTAATCAGTATAAGTGGCGGCTGGCTAGTTGTAGGGTTAGGTTTCCCCTTTTTTTTTGAAAAAAGAAAAATGAAGTGCCTTTATAGAAAAACGACGAACACTATTCATCCCGGGTTTCTGAACTTCGATTTACGCGCGGTGACTGGCGTATAAGGTTTATCCCGCGTTTCGGACACAATGGAACAGGTTTCGGAAGCTAATTCGATCATATGTGAGAGTTACAGCGATAAACGATCAATTTAAATTAAATCGATTTAAACTAATTTCTGTGCGTTTTTGCTTGCCCTGGATAAACGGTAAATCCGATTGACACAAAATTTGAAATCTTACAATAATATCACATTACGGATCCGATGAAACTAGTTTCGCCGAAAACCGAGGCCGTTTGAAAAATGACTATTTTAACTCGCCAAATTAATATTAAAACAATTTCAACGCGTTTCGAGCTGCCACGGTCAAACGACAACTCCGATTGCTACGAAAATTGAAATCCGATATTAACAAACTATTACGGATCCAATGGAACTAGTTTCGTCCAATTCTGAGACTGTTCAAAATTTGGCTATTTCCTGTCGATAATTAAATATTAAAATATTCAATTTTCACAAATTTACTTATAATTCGATTTTAAAAGTTCTACGACATCATTCTAACTTTAATATGATAAAATAAAATTTTACAAATCATTTTTAATCATATTAAATCCGTTATTCAATTATCCAATAAATTCCAATTTTAAAATCTTATTAACTCTATTATAATCCCAATATAACTTACATTCACTTTGGAAACCAATTTGAATCATATTAAATCAAATTTCAAATATTCACTCTAATTTCATATATTAAATTTCAATATCAAATTAATCATATCAAATTCGAAATTTAATTATTCAAACATTTATAATATTAAATTTAAACAAATTTGATTATTCTTAAATCACTATCTTTTGAAATATTCAAAACAAACTTATAAAATTTAACTTTTGAAACGAATTAAAATTATAAAACAACTATTTCCATTATACGGTTATTCAATTTTCATTATTAAATTATTCAATAAATTCCAAATATTAAATTTAAACAATTTCGCTTATCCAATAATTCATAATCTTTTAAAATATTGAAATCAAATTTATAAGATTCAACCTTTAAAACAAATTCACAATTTAGAACACTATTTCATTTTACAGCTATTCAATTATTCAGTAAGTTTTAAATATTTAATTTAAACAATTTACCTGTTCAATATTTGATTTTAAATAGATTTTACTTATCAATCAATTACTCTATTATACCCAATGAATTCAACATTTATTATCCTATTCAACTATTGATTGCAAAGGCATTCACTAAGTAGCTTTTATTTTTCATTACTTGGATAGTTATTGTTGCAATTCATTCCAGTTATTATTATTTCAAACGAATTACAAATTTTTTTCTAACATTAAATCATGAAAACTTATTAAATTAGCTATTTTAATTATCGAAAATTTACGGGTCGTTACACTCTCCCCCACTCAAAACTTTTCGTCCCCGAAAAGGAAAAAGAAGGAAAAGAAACTAAGTAAAAAAATTCGACATTTGATATATTTTATTTAAAGTTACCAACTTATAAACAATGAAATTCCATTTACCATTACTACACTTTTACTAAGTCATTCCAAACGGCTTTCTAACTTTAAAAGTTAGTTATCAAAACAAGTTATAAAAAAAATTTAAAACTTGAAAAAGTTTCTAACACCCGGATTTTACGGAAACTTTCGGCAGAGTCTCCTTTGCGCGGCTCGATCGATACAACTACAAAACGCCTCTACGGGCCCCAAACCAACAAAAGAAAATCCAAAAGCCAAGTGGCTCATCAAAAATCACCAAATCCAATGATAAAATAAATATGTACCTTATATTTTTATTAGCGAGCATATACAAATAATATAGCGCGAAAGCGAGCTCCAAATGCGAAGCAAGCGCAATCTGCACCTACTAAACACTCAACAAACAATGAGAATCATGCATATATGAAAATAATATCAATATACACAATATAGTAACATAACAACTACATGTGCCAACATAGCAAATGCAACAAAACAACAAATGCAACCATCAATCAACTATCATCCAACGAATCTATAACCAATCAATATAAAGTCACTTCTCATCAATATTTATTCACTTGGTTTTCAATTTTAATCATAGTTGATTCATAACGTTGGATTTTATTAACATTCATTCTCAATTAAATTAGTTAACATTCACTAATTTATATTTACATTAGTTTACTTCCAATTTGAATCAAACTGAATTCTATTTAAATTCATTTAACTTCCAATTTGATTTCAATGATTTATAGCTTCCAATTTCAATAACAATTAATGAATTATATACAATCAGCTAACAATCATATAACAACCAAATCATACCCAACATAACCAAATTATTAATTTTACATTCAATTTGGTTTATCTCCTTCAATTCCAATTATACAATTTAAAAGAATCATTTTATATTTGGCATCTTAAATTTCCAATGTTAACTTTAATTAAGTCCGTAAGCCGTACATATATCATCCGTGAGCAATATCAATATAATCGCTTATTCGATCACACAATTTCACTTCCAAACTAGTATCGTTCACCCGACTCTCTAGTGCGGACTCGGATTTGGTTCCTTGATTGGAAACTCTTACTCTCCTTGCATAGCCATATACCATGATAGAGAATTCCAGAATCAAATTAAAAATCCATATCCAGGGTTCGCCGTCGAAAATCGAGTGAAAAATCCTAACTTGGATCGATATAAATCATCTCGAAATTTTGTGCTCGAATTTGGATCAAATCGTTATGCAAATAAAATAATATACGTACAATCTCACGCATTACCTTCCAATGGATTTCTATCCAATTTATCTATACTAAATTATTTTATTGACTTCTTTTTTTCAATTAATTATTCACAATCTATTATTCAGTTAGTATATTCATTTCTTTACATAACATGTTCTTTAACATTATCTTTTCTTAAACATCATATCATAGAATTTATTTACTCAAGTTCATTTTAAACATTCTATGTAATTTAATTAAATTCAATTTCATTTTCCAATTGATTCTTAGCTATAAGAAATTTCTTTGTTTACATTTATTTCATTTTCATAATTTCAGTTAATAACGAATTCATTTGTGGAACATTTTATTAATCAACACTTTAGTTTATAGTCATTCTATAAAAGTCTAACTTCTCATATATGACTTCTCTTAGTTTACAGATACCTCAAAGGTTACAAATTCAATTATTTTACAATCCCTTTGCAATTTATATTTATTTTCTATAACCAATTTACAAAGATATAATACGATTCATTTCTTAAGTTCACTTACTTATTCCATTTATCCATTCATCATTTCATGCTATATTTTAGTATATAACATTTTTTCACAACCAAAATTTTTATTTGTATACATTTTAATTCATTTTGAGTTTTCCTTACTTGTATACTTCAATTACTTTCAGGTTCTGTTTATTTGTACATCATCTCATTACATATCCAAAACATCATTTTAACTTTTAACATTTGGTAAGTCTTGTTATATGTTATCAGAATGCAATTTTGGTATTATACAAATTTATAGAATTTCATTTTACTTAATTATAATGTTCACAAACTTAATTAGTTTAAATCCTCTTTACCTTTCAACTTTAAAGTTCCCAAACAATAGCTCAAATATCTTAATCCTCTTATTTTATAAATTTTGGTTATTCACATTTCATTCAAATAATTTGAAAATTATTAATTAACCTTAGAAATTTAAATGCCCGGTTCTTTTCAAATCATTTGAAATAAACATATATACTTATATCCTTTTAAATATATCAAATCATACCTTTGGAGTTTAAACCAAAACCCATTTGCCCAAAATAATTTCGAAGAAAAGCAAAGCTTCTTAGAAGTCTCCCCCACTTTGAGACTCGAAAATGAACGTCGATGATGTTGCGCAGTCATCACCGAAATTATTTTCCAGCGACATAAGAGAGGAGTACTAAATTCATTCCTTTCTTTAAAAATCCTTTCAAAATATTTCCATAAACAATTTCCAATTAATATCACTATATATTTCTTCAAAGCTTTGAAAACAATTTTCCAAAATCTCCGGGTCTTAAATTCAATATTTTCCAATTTAAATCTATTTTAATTCATAAGTCACCTTTATAAAACATTCTTATAGGATTTTCTTTCTTAAAACATTCCACAAGTGTTTTATCATTTTCATTTTGTAATAAATCTTATTTATTGAATTACAATATCCAATTTGTGATAATAACCAATATTTTCATTCCTAACAACCAGGTAAGCTAGGTAAGTCACAATAATTTTTGAAAATTAATCCTTTATATACAAAATATAATTAGGGAAAATTATTTCATTTACCCTATTTTAAAACAATACCATGTCGAATTGTTCTGTTTAAGTGTTTAGAGATCCCTGTCAATGACGTTAATTACTCGTATTGACCAGAATCCGTAAGCCACTCAACAAATCAACCGACACAATATAAAACATTTTATATCACTAACAAATACGCTCTCTCATATACACTCAACTCATTCATATAGTTTACCTCTATTTCAATGAGTTATTCCCCACTAGAGCCAAGGTTTATCGCTAAACCAAAGCTCTGATACCAACTGTAACGACCCGCCTTTTTGGACAGTTTAAACCGACGATCAAATCCACATGTCGATTCCAAACCATTCAAGAGGGCAGATGGTTATTGGGGTAAATAAGAAAAGAAAAGGAAGAGAAATAAAGGAAATGAAACAACACAGAATCTCGCAGCGGAACGATAAAATATAATAGTCAAATAAACAGTTCATGAAGCTGTCTACTATACTTTGACAATTGTTTATACAACATTTATCAGAGTTATACATATAAAACAGAACAATTAAAATAATGCAGCCGATAGCATGATGCAAGGGTAACGATAGTAATAGTATACCAAATCTTCGTCTTCGTCCTCCAGAATAGATCTTCAGAAATCTGAAAACTAAGGACTGACCCGAGCGTAATGAAAAGTCAAAACACTCGAGTCAGGACTAAATACCCTTATGAAAGTTAAATCAATCGTAAATAAATATGAGTGTAACAGCGTCGAAGATGTCTACGGGGTTTGACATCTCCTATCCAGTGTCAATGTGCGTGCAATAACTTAAGAGATGTTACGGGATTTTCCATCTCCTAAGGATCCGTTAAACTATCTGCTATATAGTAATATACGCTAAGTAGATAATGCCTATCAGTAATATAAATTATCAAAATAGCGTTAAGGCGTTACCATAATCCCCCTTAACACATTTTATATTCCCAAAAGCATATACAAGACCGTAGTTTCCCCAAAACCGGAAGTCACCAGAGGGCAATCCATATACTCAAGGTACAAATCAAAACGTAGTGGTCGCGAATAGGATAATCAGTATGACAAGGTACATGAGGCGATACCAACTAGGATACTAGTAGTTGCGTGATCCGGACTGATGTTGGGCATAGCCAGCAGCTACCCCAACACCGCGAAACAACACTCCGAAATCAAGGGGTGCACCCAAATCGCATCACAAATGTAATAGATATGGTATCGAAGAAGTGTGTCCGCTAGAGGTGGCGAACCTCAATGGCCCGGCGCGGCTCCTGTTTTAGTCATGTCAGGGGTCATCCAATATCGTTCTCTTTCTTCAGTCAACGCGTTCACCAAACCATCCACTTCATTCTGGATCAACACTCCGCGTATAATAGTTATCAAAGTGGTTTCGGTATCGACAGAGAGTATGCCCATATCCGATCCCGGTCTCTTTAATAACTACGTATTATTACACCGTTGGCTCTTTATATTTCAAATCGATTCACGGTTAATATCAAAATATCATATTCTCTTCAAAATCAAATCCATTTCAAATATCATCGTATCTTTCAAAATATAAGGTTCCCTTTCAAAAATCATTTTTCGCATCAATATCTCGTTTCTTTTCAAAAATCATTTCGAATTTCAAATTTAGGTTGCAACTTCATTTAATCCGATTCGTATATAAATTCAAGGTTTAAATATAAACGTTCACCTTATTGACCAGCTTAGGATTTTAGAAAAATAGTTTTAAGTAGTTTAAAAGTAGTTTTAAATAATTAGAAATAGTTAAAATACTTTAAAATCTTAAAACGGATT
Source organism: Allium cepa (assembly GCA_030765085.1). Taxonomy (NCBI): domain Eukaryota; kingdom Viridiplantae; phylum Streptophyta; class Magnoliopsida; order Asparagales; family Amaryllidaceae; genus Allium; species Allium cepa. The sequence continues at coordinate 584,828,306 of CM060940.1, forward strand.
TGAAATAGATAAATTTAGTTTAAAATAATTTAAATTGGGTTAAGTAGATTTAAAATAGATTAAAATAGTTTAAGTATTCAAATGGTTTATATAACCGAGTAATTTGGGAAAACAAAATAAGACAGCTTCAAAATCAGTCCATTTTAATTATAACTCTCCAATTCAAATCAATTCCAATTTTCATTCTACCGATTCAATTTTGATTCCAATTCAATCAACGTAAATTTTTACTTCGAATTAATTCAATTTTTCATTTACCTTTAATTTATTCCATTTCAATTTATATCGATTTGGAGCTTGATTTCTCAAAATATCAATTTATAACACTTAACAAAATTTCCAACAATATTCAAGTTTAAATCCAAATTCCCAATATAATTCAATTCCAAACTCGCTTTCAAAATATCATTTTTATATCACTTTTACTTAGTAATATTCAAAGCTCGAATTAGGGTTAAGTCTTTAAACAAATCAATTTTCGACGTTCAATCATATCCAATTTCAAATTTCAAAGTCTCAACTTAATTATTTAACAAAATTCCTTTAACTAAAATTTATTTCGACATTCCAACTCAATTTTTCCGATGAATTCAATTTCTATAAATCAATTTCTATTTATAACTCTTAAATCAAAACATTTAAATAAATTTCAAATCGACGATTTCAAAAATTATCAATTTAGCCAATTCGGTGTCCGTATATAATTTTCTATCCTATGGCCAAGTAATTTTTATTTCAATTAAATGTCAGGGATGAGTATATATTACTTAAATTAAATCACAGTATCATATGTATGCATAACAGGATCTATATAAGCAAATAAACATCCAAACATTCAATTATCAACCAATAGCATCCATCAAAATACAACATCCAATAAACAATACAATTCATGGCAGTTTCATAGTTATCAATGTCAGGTAATTTAATCGCAATTCAATTTTGATTTCAATTTAACTGTCAATTTAATTTTTCAACGGTTAATTCAAATGACAAGCTATATGACAATTAAATTTTTATCAAACAACGAAAAATAAAATCATAACACTTCATAATACCAAATTTAACTAGCATAAAGATATTTAGTGCGGTGTGAGCGTTATAAAACACTCACCTTGATTTTTACGATTTTAAATCAAATCGAACGACGTTCGATTTAACTCAAAATTTTCTCTAGCTCCAAACGAATCCAATCCAATTCCATAGCGTAGAGCTCGTCCATACGATTCCAACGCAAAAAGTTTCGTTCGAATCCGACCTCGTATGAATAAGATATGATAGTTTAAAGTTAACACGAATTATAAAATAAATAATTTACATTTTTATTTTTAATTTTAAACCCTGCAGAATCCAGGCCGTTGATTTACCCTTGGATGAATCCAGGCCGCGCGCACTGTCTTCTTCATCACGCGCGCGAGCTCCAGGTTATTCACGCGTTCAAGGAACCCAAACACGTAAACTAAGGTTAAATTCTACTCCCTCCACGATGGCTTCCAAGTCGATCAACCAACGCCAAATGAACGAGCATCCCAAGAGCCACCTGCGCCTGCCATGGAGTGGAGCTCGGCCCCCCCTTCTCCCTCGAATTGCGTGCGAACAACAGGCCGACGGTCCCCCATAGCTCCAACCATACTGCTCCAAATCCCATCAACTCCGTATGGATTGAAAGCTCTCTCCGAGCTCTTCGACTTTCGTGTTGAACACTTCGCGTGAATGCTTACGGATTTGGAGAGATTGAGGAGGAAAGAAAATTGATTTTCGGCCATTAATCAGTATAAGTGGCGGCTGGCTAGTTGTAGGGTTAGGTTTCCCCTTTTTTTTTGAAAAAAGAAAAATGAATTGCCTTTATAGAAAAACGACGAACACTATTCATCCCGGGTTTCCGAACTCCGATTTACGCGCGGTGACTGGCATTTCTAGGGATTATCCCGCGTTCCGGACACAATGGAATATGTTTCGGAAGCAAATTCGATCATATGTGAGAGTTACAGCGATAAACGATCAATTTAAATTAAATCGATTTAAACTAATTTCTGTGCGTTTTTGCTTGCCCTGGATAAACGGTAAATCCGATTGACACAAAATTTGAAATCTTACAATAATATCACATTACGGATCCGATGAAACTGGTTTCGTCGAAAAACCGAGGCCGTTTGAAAAATGACTATTTTAACTCGCCAAATTAATATTAAAACAATTTCAACGCGTTTCGAGCTGCCACGGTCAAACGACAACTCTGATTGCTACAAAAATTGAAATCCGATAATAACAAACTATTACAGATCCAATGGAACTAGTTTCGTCCAATTTTGAGACTGTTCAAAATTTGGCTATTTCCAGTCGATAATTAAATATTAAAATATTCAATTTTTACAAATTTACTTATAATTCGATTTTAAAAGTTCTACAACATCATTCTAAGTTTAATATCATAAAATAAAATTTTACAAATCATTTTTAATCATATTAAACCCGTTATTCAATTATCCAATAAATTCCAATTTTAAAATCTTATTAACTCTATTATAATCCCAATATAACTTACATTCACTTTGGAAACCAATTTGAATCATATTAAATCAAATTTCAAATATTCACTCTAATTTCATATATTAAATTTCAATATCAAATTAATCATATCAAATTCGGAATTTAATTATTCAAACATTTATAATATTAAATTTAAACAAATTTGATTATTCTTAAATCACTATCTTTTGAAATATTCAAAACGAACTTATAAAATTTAACTTTTGAAACGAATTAAAATTATAAAACAACTATTTCCATTATACGGTTATTCAATTTTCATTATTAAATTATTCAATAAATTCCAAATATTAAATTTAAACAATTTCGCTTATCCAATAATTCATAATCTTTTAAAATATTGAAATCGGATTTATAAGATTCAACCTTTAAAACCAATTCACAATTTAGAACACTATTTCATTTTACAGTTATTCAATTATTCAGTAAGTTTTAAATATTTAATTTAAACAATTTACCTGTTCAATATTCAATATTTGATTTTAAATAGATTTTACTTATCAATCAATTACTCTATTATACCCGATGAATTCAACATTTATTATCCTATTCAACTATTGATTGCAAAGGCATTCACTAAGTAGCTTTTATTTTTCATTACCTGGATAGTTATTGTTGCAATTCATTCCAGTTATTATTATTTCAAACGAATTACAAATTTTTTTGTAACATTAAATCACGAAAACTTATTAAATTAGCTATTTTAATTATCAAAAATTTACGGGTCGTTACACCCTACCTCCAGGAGAAAAATCACATCATTCGATCCCATAGATTATCAGTTAGTACCCAAAAAGCAAAATACAGAAAAACTAGAACTGCTCTCTTGTTCTAACTCTAAAAATTGTAATTTTTGGTTTAAAATTCATGATTTTGTATTATGTTTTGATTTATAATCCTGGAACATAGAATCAATGTATTTGAGTTTTTACTTATTTTCAAACTTGCTTGGTTATTCCAAATTCCAAAGATAATTCACTATTATTAATCTTAAGTAAAAATTTTAATTTAAAGTTTGTGTTTAAACAAACAAGTATGCTTTGAATCTTAAGCTTTTAACAGAATCAAAATCAGGAGATTTTGAATTTAAATTAAACCAAGAGTCTAAAAAGTAGAAGCAGAGGGGGCCTACAGGTATCACAGGCATGTATACAACATACATAAGAAAATTCAACAATTTAAACATACAGAAAAAATAATAATTTATTTCATACAACAAGCATGCAACAAGTTTTATACTAAAAATTTTAAAAAAATAAAGTTACTCACAGAAATTTTTGAGCAGAGCACTCTGAAAAGTATGAGACTGAATTGCTTCTTTATTTTGCTTTTTAAAGACTTTAGTCCTGATTCACTAAAATGATTTGCTTCCTGCTAACAATTGCATGCATCTATGCTTTTTAAAGCTTTAATCTTGTTTTACTGCAAATGCTTGCTCCCCAATGCATGCTTCCAGATAGATGAGAAAAATGCAGGCTTTGATGAAGTTCAAAATAGAAATGCAGAATGATTTCAGGCATTTGAATTGAAATTTGATTCCTCGGTTTGATGTATTTAAAGGCTACATGTTTAAGTATGATTTGCACTTCAGTTTGGAAGAGGAATTCAGATAGCTTGAAGAAGATTGGTTTGACTATTGATTGAAGATTTTTGGGCTGAAGACTTTCTTAATTTTTGTGAAAGAAAGAATAGAAAAAGAGAAAGGATGAGAAGTAATATGTTTATATAAGTAGATTTTTGATTTAATTAAAAATAAAAGAAAAAGAAAAATAAATTAAGACACTTGTTCAAATTTTAACATTTGTCACAATATTAATTTATGCCCTACACATGTCATTTAAGTGTTAAAAGATTAACACATGTAATAAGAGTATTTTAATTTTAATTTAAAATGTTAATAAAAACTTTTAAATCTTAATTTATTATTACTTATGTATATATATAAATTTCCTTTTTAATTTTAGAAAAACAAAACAAAACAAATTATAGATATAAGCTTATTCAAATTTTTTTATGTATTTATTCTTTTTTTTAAATTTCAAAACATTGAATTCAAAATTAAATTAAATTGTAAAACCTAGTTTAAAAATCAAGTTATATATATAATGCATATATAACTCTTATTAAATTTAAAAATAACAATTCTATTTCTAAAAATTTATTTATGTTAATCTTATTCAAATTTATACTTATATGAATAAGTCCAATTTCTTTTATAAATTATTTATAGTTATGAAATTTTGTTATTTTTAAAAATAAAATAATACATTGTTTTAAAAAATAGATTTTTAATAAAAATAACTGTTTTCAACATTCAAATATGTAGTTATATATGTATATATATAATTTAATTTGAATTTGAATCTGAATTCAAAGCTTTGAAATTTAAAGTACGAATATTTTTAATTTGTTTTGATTCTAGAATATTTGTATCCATCAGATTTATTTGCTTAATCAGTCAATCATATTTTCAATAGCTAAATTAGAAAATTACCCAATTATCTGATGCCCAAAAATTGGGTTATCACAATTTAATCCTTTAAATCAAATCAACTTATATCTTTAAGCCATTTAATTCTGAATCCAAATTCCATTTTCAACTTATTTCAAAGTTCAAATAATAATTCAAATCTTTTTTTAAACAATCAAATCTTTGAAATTCAATTTATCACCAAATTTAAATTTTGAAACCAAACCTTTGAAGTGTTATCTTAAACATTCAATTCTTAAGTCCAAAATGATTCCATTTTGTCTTAATAATGGATATATTATCACACCACATTCAAATCGACCATTTAACTTCCCAAGTTAAATTCTAATTTGATCGTGAAATTTCCAATTCAGGTTGTTTGTTCTAAACTTATTTAACTTTCCCAAAGTTAAACTCAATTTACTTAATCCAGTCAGCTTTATCCAATTTGAATTTCCATTTCAAATTTTAAACTTCTCATAATTAACCTCCCCACTTATAGGTTCAAAAATTTATCACTTTGGGTATCACGCCACATTCCAGATTTAAAACTCAACATTTAGAGTTTATTTCAAACCATCTTTGATATTATGTATATTCCTCATATATACATATTATTTCCTTTACACACTAAGTTATCCTTAAATTTTAAACTACATTTGGTTTTTAATTCAAAACAAATTTCTTTAAATTTTCAAACAACTCTTGTTTGAAATAGATCCCTTCATTCAAATACACTAAATAACATTATTTATTATTTCTCTATCACTTTGAAACTAATTTTAAAATTCTGGACCTAGATTTAAAACTTCACAATTTAGATCATCTTCAGTTTTAATTTATAAGTCATACTTACCCAAATGTTTTACTTCCTTAAAACATTTCATTTTTCTTACTCATTTATACACACATTTCATTATAAATCACAAAAATCACTTATGGTAATAACCAAGATTATCTTATCTGCAAACCAATTCATTATTATCTTATTTTGAAACTTTTCCCCAAATTCAAGATTTTAATTTCAGTTTGAATCAATTTCAAACTTATCTTTATTCAATTTCAATTTGGTTGTATTTCTATTACCACTTAATTTAATTCCAGTAATTTAACAACCATTTACCTTAATATTTATTAGAAAGAAATATTGCTTTATATATCAAAATATATTCTTATATAAAATCATTTAAAATCTTTATATTAGAAAATAACAAGTACGCTCTCATATATATATATTCACTAAATTCATTATGGGTACCATTGACCCTATCCTTAATGAATATTCCCAACAGAGCCAAGGTTCTCGCTTAACATTCAGCTCTCATACCAAATGTAACGACCCAGAAATTTTTGATCTCGAAAATTCCAAATAGTTAGGAAAAGAAGAAAAGAGAAAGAAGAAGAAACAGAAACAAGTCACTGAAACCTCACATTCGCAGCGGATCAAAATATAATATCACATAAATAACAGTTTTACAAAGAAGAACTGTATCAGTACACTTATATTTATATACATCAGAGTTACCATATAAACACACACTAGACAGATATAATCAACATGTCCCAGGTACCAGAATATATTACAGCGGAAACAGTCCATACGTTCCTGCCATCCAGCTCACCTCTTGAGCTCCAAAACATCCTTACCTGAAAAAGCTATAATACTCGGTCTGACTCGAGCATTACATCAAAGTAACACCCGGGTCAGGCTGGAAACCAATGTGAGTAAACCCATCTAACATGAATGACAAAAGCATACAACTTATATATATAACCCGGGTAACTTATATCAATTACGAATTCTCAAACTGTTAGAGACATCACTTATTTCACTCACCAATTTCTAAATACCAAACTTAGATTAGTTGGTCCAGTTCACTTAAATCAATCCATTCCAGCTTATTGATTCCACATATCAATCTATAAATAATCGAAGTGGTTTCGGGTATTTACTAACACCCGACTCTGGTCTCTTCGAATCCAATGTCATCTTAACCGAGTTATTCAAGTGAATACAATTAAATTTTTAATACTGGATGTCACTGTACACAGCAATTCATCATAGATAACCATATTATCACTGTTCAACCCAACATATCACATTACCAAAACATTTCATATCACATATCATCACGACCACATACCAAGGATAACAAATAATCCAAGGCATTCAAATATCATTCAATCATTCATAAGTAAGATAAATTAGCCATACCATTCTAATTAATTTAAACAGATTAAATTAATTACTTCCATCATCTTTAAATCCTGCTTACTCAACATTAATTAATCAATTGATTCATCATCCTCTAATTTTTCATCTTAATTAATCATCCTTGATTAATTATTCTCTAGTTACATTGAGTAATTAGCCTTTAATAAATTACACAAATTAATTATCCTTAACCATTTACAGTAATTAACTTTTAAATATTTTCACTAATTACATTAATTGATGATCCTCTAATTACGTCTATAATTAATTATTGTTCGAATTGACCACAGTTAATAATTAATCTTTAATTAGTCACATCATTAATCAATCTTGATTAATCACATTCGGTAATTAACTACCCTTAATTATTTACCTTACATATATCTTAAAAATTAATTAAAAATTTAATTAATTACACTGAGTAATTAATCCTTAATTACTTCCACAAAGTAATTAACCTTTCTATTAATTATCCAAAGTAATTAAACTCAAATTACTTTCATTAATTAATTATCCCATTTGTTAATTATTCCTAATTAATTTAACTAATTAGATTAGTTAACTTATAACAAATTAATCCTCTAATTACTTACAATTAAGTAATTATCATTTATTAATTCACATTTAGTAATTACCCATAATTACCCCCTTTAATTAATGTCATTAAGTAATTATTCTTAAATTACTTCATTCAGTAATTATCGCTAACTAATTACATTAAGTAATTTAAAACTTTAATAAAAAAATCATCTTTTAATTAATAAATAACATAAATAAATCAATCCTTGAAATTGATTTCTCAAATTAATTAACTTTTAAATTAATTCCCTTAATAGATTTCACTAAATAATCATCCTTATACATAATAATTCAAGTAAATCAAATTAAATTTCGAACCTTTATCCCTATAATTTATATAGCAAATTATAGGAAATCTCGATTACACTTTACTTGGAAAGCTTGTTTAACAAATTTATTTATGATTTAGAGAACTTAATTAAAAATCAACATTGGAAGCTTATCTAAAAACAATTAAATTATAAACAGGCCGAAGCCCAAACCCAATCCCGGCTATCATCTTCCCCCAAGCCTTCGATTGGTTCCTGTTTCCGATCCATATCCAGGCACGAAACACACTCGAATGACACAATAATCCCAACTGCAAGTCAGTACTCACGCGATTCAAATAAGACCATCGCCGAGAAATTCGACTTGCAACATCAACCTCATCGACGAACATTCCCTAATGTCAGAAATCATCGTGCATAAAGGCATGCGTGCACGTGTATGCCTCCTTCATTTACCATCTCGCCACCGCGAAACCACCACTCAATCACCCATCATCGCGCTATCCAGATTCGCCCCTTCGCCAAGAAATAATCATCGCCTATCGAAAAATCAACTTCCCGCGCAACCCAAACTCAACCCAGAAACCCACACCCTCCACTGATCGACCCATTCATCGTCGACCGATCTTTATAGCACATGCCACCTAACTCCGATGAAAGCCCTGACATGAAGCTGCCTTCCAGCCGAAACCCCCAACCTCCGGTTGCATATTCGCTTCACAAACCCATTGCGGTTTTATTCCTTGTCGAACTACCCAAAAACCCTAGAATGGCTTCGACTGGCAACCATAGTCATCTAGCATCCCTTCGAACATTTTTGTCATCATCTCAGATCATCAAGCAAGCTTTAGCCGAGTCCATGAACCTATTAATGCCGTCGATTACCAGAGAAAGCCCGAAAACCAAATCCTGTTCATCCATCAATATCTCTCAATTTACCTACATGATTTAAATTTTAAAAATCCGAGATTTTGATGATGATTTAGATATATATAAATCACTAAATTGTTGAAATCAAAATTTGACCAATTTTGAGTTTTACTGTAAAATCTTAAATTCCAGAAATCTACAAGCTTATTTAACTTAAAATAAATTTTAAGCTTTAGCTTATGTTTTAACAAACATATTTCACTTTAATACCTAAGCCTATCAGAGTCTAGATTAAGAGGATATGGATTTGATCTAAAATTTAAACCCTGCACTTATAAACAGAGAAGAATTCTGATGCATCAATACATGTACACAGTTTACGTTCATATATTTACAATACATCATCATGTAAACAATTCTACAACAAACTTCTAAATCCATTCATGCATCCAGATTATAAAATATATTAAAAAAACAAAGTTGGGTTTACTTACCCGACTGTTTAAAGCAGAGACTAAAAATAACTTTGCAGATTGGAAAACTTTGAACTATAGATTCTTAGAACTGGAAATGCTAGAAAACTAAATGCTATGCTTTGCAACTGGAAAACTTTTAAATTGATGATGATCTTTAGGCTGGAATTTGAAGTTATTGAGATGACTTGATTTTTGAAATTTTTTGGTTGGAGCTGCTTTAAGCTTGAATTGGATCTTACTTTTGAAATGGTTTGCGGATTTTAGATTTTTTTTTGAAATGAACTTGATTCTATGTTTTAATTTTTGGTTGAAAAGGTGGAAGTTAATAAAATTTTCAGATTTCTAAATTAGTGGCTTATTTCTTTTGTTTTTAGAAAATGGGATGGAAAAAAATGAATGAAGAAGATGAAGTAAGGCTATATAGATTTAATTTTTGATTTATTAAAATTAAAGAAAATAAAATAAAATTGTGACATTTGTCATTAAACTCATTTAATTTGTTGACACATGTTTATTAGGATTGATTACAAGTTAACAAATGTTATTTTCATGCAAAATTAGATTTCTAAAAGCTTTTATAATTAATTTTCTAACTTATAAATGCATATTTATTTATATAGATAAATCCTTTTAAGAAAATATTATAAACAAATCTTATTCATATATTTTATATCCTTTAAATTCAAATTTAAGTCCAAATTCAAATTCAAATTTTGTTTGAAAATCCAACTTAAAAATCAACTCAAATATATATATAATTAAATAAACATATTATTAAAATTGTAAATAATTATTTTATTTAAAAACATCTTAAATACATACATACATACATATATATATATATGCATATTCATTTAACAACACTTATTAAACTTGAAAATAATAAGTCTAATTAAAATCTATTTATATCTATATATATAAACAACACATTATTATTTTTGTTTTGAAAATAATAAATTTTTATCAATTTTCAATAATTATAAAGGAGATTATCAAATAATATTTTCCCCAAATATGAATATTGAATATCATATTTATTTGTTTTAATTTTTACAAATCAGTATTTTAATAGTTAGAATCAACATTTCTTATTAATTAACCCAATTAATTATCAATCACAGCTATTAAAAAGTCGGGTTATCACATATATTTAGTATATATAATTATTTATTTCAAAAATTGTTTAAATATAATCGGAAATCTAATTCTTTAACGTTGTCTTAAAGGATAATGTCAAATATAAAATGAAATCAAAATTATGAATAAATCTTTAAACTTGAATAATTGAATTAGAAAATTCTATTTGTTTAATATCTTATTGCATTCTAATATAACTTACCTTAATTATTAGAAGTTAACAATGTAATTGGATAATATACAATATAAAAGGATTTTATAAATAAAATTTGAGTGTTTATAATAAATGTTATACACTTAAATTTTAGTTATAAAAAGGGTTAATTCAGGTAAATAGAATAAAAGGTTAATTGAATAACTTACAATATAAAATGGTGTTAAAGGAAATTTTTAAACAAATTGGTATATTTTATTCAAATTAATTAATTTTGATAATTTATTTGTTTATAAATTTAGTATTTTTGAATAAGATGAATTGTTGACTTATTTCTTTCCTTGCCCTTCTTTTTTTCTTTTTCGGGGACGAAAAGTTTTGAGTGGGGGAGAATGTAATGACCCATAAATTTCGATAATTAAACTGGTTAATTTAATAAGATTTTGTAATTAAATTTAGAAAGAAAGAAAAAAACTATATAATATATAATGAAGTGAGTGTTAAAAATGAAATGTAAATTAAAGGTTATAGTAACGATTGTAAGTTACTATTTAGTTGGTCTATTAATGTAATTGTAACCATTACATTTGGGTATAAAATTGAATATAAGTAAATAAATGTATGGTAATTGGATGAATTCAACATTATAAGTAATTATGATAGTGGAAATAATAAGCTTGAGTGTAATATAAAGTTAGTGATAACATTTATGCAAGTCTTTTTTTCATTTAGGCTACTAAATCCAAAGTAGGAAATCAATTACATTTAAATGTAGGTAAATGTTCATTAATGTGGGATAGGACTGTAACTGTAAAGTGTGAATGTAATCACATAAATGGAAATATATATTTTATTCATAAGATGAAATAAAGGAATGAAACCAAGTTGAATAAATTGATTGAGATTTTAATTATAATAATTGTATATATTTGGCAAATTCAATATAATTGAAAATAATAGTTATTACAAAAGAAAGATGAAAATTTGAATGTATATTGATGTAATAAAAGATAAACAAATAATAACTAGGTTTATAGAGTGATAATGGATTTAATAAAAAGAGTAGAATTGAAGCAAGGCAGTTATTGGAAATAAATTAATTGGAATTCAATCCGTAATGAATGGTTTTACTGTAAGTAAATAAAATTAAATACTATGTAAATTGAAATTTGGATAAACTGGGAATTATTAATGTATTAGTATATAAACCAATGTTAATATTACCCATAAAAGGATAAGTTAATAGTTGATTCAGTAACAAGATTGAGAAATCAAACATATGGATTTATTGGGAATTTAAAACTTATACTTTTTAAATTAGATAAAATACAGTGTTTTGCCTGCAATGATTTTCTATATTTTATTTTTTTCCAATTTTTTTCTCTAAATTTTATTTTCTAGTTTTATTTGTATAAACTTTTATTTATTTATTAGATTTTTGATTGACTTATCTTTCATAAATGGCTTGGAGGAATTTAAGAGATTTATGTTACTTGTTTTTACTTGTTGTCTTTCCTTTTCCCTTGCCTTTCCATTTGCAAAGCCAATTACTTCCCACATTCATAGCCATGAATTCTTCTCATAATTCATGTACATATTGTTCCTCAAACTCCTCTTTTCATTACGTACAAACAAAGGAAAAAAATTAATTAAATCCATCAAGTTATTTGTTTTGTAATATTGCCTTTTTATTTTCCAAACCATTCAAACTCCTGCCTTTTATTGCCTAGCCTCTTTATTTGTTGCCATTTCTTTCTTTTGGACGTGTATTTCCTAAACCCTAGCTGCCATATCATATTTGCAAATCACGTGAAAAGCTTCTCATCTCAAAGTTATTTGCGTGAGAAAAAAATGAAAATAAAGCTCTAGATCCATGGCCTCTCCTTCTTCGTTATTTCCATTTTCTTTTTCTTCTCTTATGTTTTCTCCATGCATAGGCTCGACTCCACCATGTTCGTTCCCTATAGCCGACCTCATATCCTTCTCATCACCACCATCTCCTTGCCATGATGACCATAGACCAAAGCAGCATCACCAAACAATGGAAACATAGCCTAGATCATCGCCTACATCCATTTCCTCCTTTATTACCTCGGCGCACCACTCAAGCACCATCTCCTTTGCTTTACCTAACCATGGCCATGCCTTATGACTTCATGGCCGAGCCTATGTTGCCTCAAACCCATTGAGGTCGAGCACAACATGATGGTCTAGCCATTGAAGCCATGGCCGAGCCACATGATTGATGTTAAGGCAAGTTATGTCATTTTATCCCAAATCTTTTCATTGTTTCAATCTATATTCTTTGTATTGAATCTATGCTTATATTTGTTTGGTATTTTGTTCTTTACAAGTTTGGATCTTGGCTCTCTTTTCATTCAAAAATATAGTCGTGCTTTGTCGTTCCTTTTCGTGCTTTGCGGAGTCAAGATTTGGGTTTGAATTTCAATTCTAGCTCTAAAAAGGTGAGTTATTCACTCTAGACATTACGTACTTATACAATTGTGAAATGATGACAAGTGAATTATAGAAATTAATATACTATGTTCATACCTGCCTGTGATATGTTTATATGATATTAAATGCTGTTTATATACCTATTACATCATCTCATATGATATTGTATGCTATACTGTTATTTTATTTCCTGTTTATCACACTGCAAGTTCGCTATCACTATGGGTTGAAATGATACATACCTGAACGGACTTTAGAATAAGGAAAAATCAATGTGGGCTGACATGATAGGCTCGAATGATTTTTATTGTATTTGATTTACTTGGGACTGCGGGTTTGAAATGATAGAACCCGGATTTTCTTTTTAAATTACGAATTGAAATGATACATATTCGTATCACTTGACCTAGGTTAGAAAATATTATACATGCCTATGGTTAAATTTTTAAATAATAATTTCAAAAAAATTTATTAAATATTTTTAAAAAGTATTTCCCTAAAAGATTATTAAGTATTTTGAGATTTATAAATATATGAATTTTTAACTTAAAATTTGATTTAATGCTTTAATTATAAAGGTGTATTGGTTTTTCTATAAGTTAAATTTTCATAAAGTTAATAATTGGTTTTAAGTTGAATTAAAGGCCTTTATTAATGATAAATAACTCAATAATTTAATTTGACTTAATAGAAGTTTTAGAATCTAACCTAGTAATTGTTATGAATTTTATGAAATGGACATGTTTTGTATAATAAATAATGTATTTTGAACCGGTAAAATGGAATACGGTTTAATTGGACATTTTGAAATAAGTTTTTTAACTAGAACATCATATTTAATTGATGTCTAAATAAATAGATCTATAAATAAAATTTGATTGTTATATTAACTATGATACGATATTCTTTTGTTTTCGCAAGATAAATAGCTATGACTTTAAAATGGAAAAATGTATCCTAAGTTATGACTTAACTTCATAATTGGAAATTTGGTTTTAAATGGAAATTTTAAGTTAAGTAAATAAATGGAAATTTAGTTTTATTTTTGAAATAGGAATTTTTAAAATAATGTGTTAAGTTGTTTGTTGAAATAAAAGTAAAGTAAAATAATGCATTTTGACTTATAAATGAATTATAGTCAAAATGGGTATTTAATTTTAGAAATTTATTCTACTTAATCATAAGTTAAATGATATCCAAATGAATATTTTTTGAAGCGTGAAATATGATTTTTATAAGTTAGAATGGCTAAAAATTGAAATTTTAGTGTGGCTGAAATGTTAGTATAAAATCTGGAATTTTATTGGTAGCACTTCAGAAATGCTATGGTTTTAGGATAGCATTTGCTAAGTGCTATAAATTCTAAAACTTAACTAAGTTCTGAAATAACTAAGTACCTATTATAGCACTTTAGAAGTGCTATTGTTTCTAAATTTAAACTATTTCTAAAAATAACTGAATAACTATTACACCACATTATAAGTGCTGCTGTTTTGACCTTGACAATGTTTTGAAATATTACTATATCTACTGTAACATTTAATAAGTGTTGTTATAGCTGAAATTTATAATGTATTTCAAATTTTATATTTAAATGAATAATCATAGAAATGCATCAATTTTGAAATGAATATTATTCGACATTGAATTTAAGTGATTTAGATGAATATTATTTGACATTGAATTTAAATGGTTTAAGTAAATATGTTTCAAAGTGTTGGGTTTCAGAGTTGTTATAACTTGAAAGTAATGGGGCTTTGGAAATGAAATTATTGGAAATTGTATTTAATTAAGAATTGTCTTTAAATTTATTAATTTGAACTTATGGAAATTGAAGATTTAAGAATATAACCTTATAAAGTGGTTTGGTTTAAGATGATTTAAAAAGGGAATATTTAAAGTTTAAATAATTGAAGGTAATATTCAGTGATTTGAAAGGTTGGGTTTTATTTATATGACACACTTGGATTTGGTTTTGAAATGGATATGATATATGGTTTTAAAGTATAAAGTATTTTGAGATAAATATCAATGGGTTATAATAACGTTGTTTGTTAAAGAGACCGGGATCGGACATGGGCGTACTCTCTGTCGATATCGAAAACCGCTTTAACAACCGTGTATGCAGTGTAGATTCGAGAATGAAGTAGGATGGTGGCGGTGTTCGTTTGAGGTATATGCATGGACCCGTCTACCGTGAGTAGTTGACATAAGGTGGCTAAAATGGGAGCGATTCCGGGCCAGTGAGGTAGCTCGTCTTATCAGACACACTCCTTCGATATTATACTCTGACTTTGGATTGATTTGGTGGCCACTTTTGATTTTTGATTTGGGGTGTGGCTCGATGGGTGGTAGCTACGCGCTATGCGTCACTACCAGTCCGGATAGTAATTGGTATATCTACCCTGACATTGCCTAGTTATTCCATTTCACCTACCCTAGCGCGCCTTGTACGATTTTGGTTTTCTCCCGCAGCCCGTGGAGTATTTAGGTTAGTCTCCCGATCTGGAGATTCGCTGATACTGGATGGACCACTGAGACTATTATTGTGCTATGGGGAATATTAGGTCATTCCTTAATGCTATTTAAAAGTAAGTTTATTTTACTATAGACACTATTATAATAGCGAAATATTACTACATAGTAAATAGTTTAATGGATCCTTAGAGGATGGGCGGTCCCAAGCATCCTTTAAGTTACTTGTACCTTTCTATTACAGTTCACTTGAGTTGGTTTACATTGTATAAGTATGTATGCCCTGACTCGAGTGTTTTGTATTTTGCTTTATGCTCGGGTTAGACTGAAAGATACAACATTCGAGACTCTCCTCTGGAGTTAGAGCTTCACTTGGAGATTTAGCTATCTATTTTGCTCGCACTTATCAAGTTGATTCCAATGATATATTCTGATTGTACTTGATTACCATGTTAAGACTTCTACTGTATCTTGTTTAACTCTGATGTACATTTATATAGTAACTTCATGAACTACTACTTCTTTGCTTCCGCTGCATTATATTACTCCGTGTGTGTGATCTGCGATTTAATTATTTATTGTATATTCAATTAACAATTCGGTATTTTGAGCAATTCAAGTCCGACATGTGCAGATGCGAATGGTTGAAAATATTGGGTCATTATATATATATATATATATATATATATATATATATATATATATGTAATTAGTGGACGTGGCTATGCATGTGTGTGTGTTTATATTTTTAAGTCTTTAATTTCCACATTCAAGAATTTCAAAATATACACTTATAGGTGCATTCTACAAAGAATATTTGTATTCACGTTTTAATACACTGGAGCTATAATTCCCTAAAAAGGGAATTATTATTGTTGTAACTTTCCATAAACTGCCTAAAAATAGGACCTTCGTTCCGTTTGAAATTACAAGGGATGGTCTCTTTTCATTTCTATTGAAATAGATATTGTAAACTATGGAGAAGGACATCTGTCTTTATACATCTCTTTCATTTAGGCATATTCCTTATTATTCCAAATGATGCACTTTTTATACATAGTTGTGGAGTTGATTTTCTATAAAAAATCTAAATGAAAACAAGTATAGCTAAACTGTACAATTAACAGTTCTAATAAATTAGAACACGGGAATTTGCATTCCAAGTAAAATTAGGACATTCCAAATAAATGATAAACAATTCGCAACTAAATTAACATAAATCTGAAATAAACATCATAGCCTTATCAACACCATACTTTTAAATTTTTAGAGACTAATTTTCTAAAATTTCCAGATTAGGGTGTATATGCATTCCATCACAATTAAATAACTTACATAATATGTAGGCAAAATTTCAACTTGATACACTCATATTAAGCTTATAATTCGACGAGTATAACATAGGCATAATAATCAAATAAAATTCAACGATATAAATTTCAATGTTTATGTAAATCCTATAATTTTCTACTCACCTTTCTAACTTTCCAAATCTCCAAATCCGAATTCATTCCTTTGACTCCATTTTTCCTTTCCAACCCAAAAATAGGTGTAATATGATATATACATCAATTAGAATTGCA
This sequence comes from Allium cepa, assembly GCA_030765085.1. Classification (NCBI taxonomy): domain Eukaryota; kingdom Viridiplantae; phylum Streptophyta; class Magnoliopsida; order Asparagales; family Amaryllidaceae; genus Allium; species Allium cepa. The sequence continues at coordinate 584,845,541 of CM060940.1, forward strand.
AATCTGTAAGAGATTTGAATTAAGTGAAATTTAGATTTATAATTATAGAGTTTACCTTTTTCATGGAATTGATTCGCTCCTTCTCTTATGCTTTTTTATTTTCTACCTTTCTCTAATATATGTACGTATGCATGTATATTATTATTTATAATTTTTAAAAACAATAGAGAAGGGAAAATGACAGAGTTCTTCTACTCTGTTCGAAAATATGAGAAGAAAAGTGAGAGGTTAGGCCTATATTTATAGACTCTCAAATCAATTCTATACATTATATTAATATTTATCAAATTAAAGCGGTTAAGTCAAGGTTCAACCCTAGTAGACACAACCTAAACCGGCCGATCGCTCTTCGTAGTCAGTCGACCTCTAGCGATTGATCAAGCTAATGAGGCTATTGATCGATGGTGGTCCAACATTTATTAATATTACCTTAACTAATATTTTTTCCTTAATTTCTTTTTAATTATTTCCAATCCAAAACCATCAAACGTTGATAACTTCTACGTCTGAACTTGGATTACGAAGCTTTATATATGAAAGTGATTTAGAAAATCACTACGAACATAATTATGCAAGTTTCATAGCCAAATTCTTATGTTTGCTCAAAATCCAATTTGAGCATTAATAATTATTTTTTAATTCTAATTAATTAATTATTGTTTATTTTATAAGGTGGTACTTAGACGGTGAACTGGATGATTGGAGGTGTTTGGATAAGGTTGAAATGATTCCTTGATCTCTAGGAGTGTTATAAAGATTCAGTTATGTAAGATTCTATTAGGTAGAGATTTAGTTAGGTAGTTTCTTAAGCTTGTCTTCCTTTATTTTTCATCAATTCTCCTTCTCCTAATTGTTCTCATTCTTAAGGTATTTATAGGTGTGAGGTTAGGTAGAAAACGATTAGAAAGTAGATAGTTAGGTTCACTATCAAACCATTTCTCCTGTTTCTTTCCAGACCGACCTTCTTTGTGCCATAACTCCATTTATTTAAGCTAGAATTGAATAGAACTTGGACTAGTAGCTTCACATCGTCAAATCCAATATTGCAATATCTTTGGAAATTCCATTTGCTTGATGTAAATAGTATTTATCAAAGGTGAAGTCCAAATCATTTAGGTAGTGGATTAATTTTAAGATGACCATATCTTTCGATCTATAGCTTGGATTGAGAAGAGGTTTTGACCACGGTGCGTAACTTGACCTTATGCTTATTTTCTAGAAGGTTTGGGTATGTTCCAAAATGGTGTTGAGTTTTCCCCTAAAATCTTGCCTTGCCCTTTTGAGTATACGATGGAACTCTTATTACAGACTATCCAACAGTTTCCATGCTCCATAAGGTCGTTTGCGTTAACCGTGATGTAGGCGAAAATGGCCATGTAAAAACATAAACTCCATCTTAACATAATTCTTGTAAGTATACAAAATATCAATTTCATTCATAAATAGCAAAAAGGAAGAATCCTTGGCAGATTCAAAGAATATAAAGTTGTTCATAAATAGCATAAAGGTAGAGCCTTGGAAGATTCTAAGACTATCAAAATTTAATTGAGTATGCTTTAAACTTAAAATTAAAAGTTAAAGGCCAAATACTGAATCCATAATCATAATGTATAGAAGTTGAGCATAAAGCAGTTACAAGCTCCTCATGCTTTAATATAGAGGCGAAAGTTGCCTTGATTTAATATCAATCAATACCCAAAAGAACCTTCAATGGTGAATACATTGCACAAAGATTTAGAATTAACCACTGTAAGCACAACTAAAACAATGGACATAATATGAACCATTGTGGCCTACTACACCACCAATCTAGACCTATAATGCTTTCACAAAAATAATCTCTTACATAAGTTTAGCAAAGCAATCAAGGAAAACAACGCCACATTCAAAAATGACACATCATCAAGCAATGAGATAACATGACCAGTCATAGTCCAACATCGTGCTAAGTTAATAATCACTTCACATGGTGGACCCCAATAAGTTATTAACAGAGAATCAATTTATGCAAGAAAGGAATTTAATTGGAAAATATCGACTCAAGCAAAACATTATCTTCATTTTAATTTCCCTTAATAGTTGCTTAAAGCTTTTAGTAAAAACTCATTAACGTTGGAAGTTTGACCATAATTCCAACCAAACACCTTAAGCATGAAACTAAGGTTCAAACCAAAGAACTTGAACAAAGGACAAGTATGAAAATTGCAAATATTATGAAGTTATGTCATTTATTGTATCCAATTGATTTCATTTTACTCTAATACATCATAGTTATGCATTTTTAGATTTACAATGTTTATAAGGGCACAAAAGATTTTTTTAGAGGGAAAGAATTTCCAAAGAGGCCTCTCCGAGTGTGGTTTTAATCTCCTTTTTAGTAGTTTTGTAACACCCTAAAAATTTTAGTAATAAATTAAAAGGGTATTTTGGTCAGTTTAGTTCACAAGGGAAAAATGGTTATTTACAAACTAGGGAATTTTATTATGATTTTTAGTCTATTGCATAGAGCATATAATTTTGATCAATTCCAACTATAAATTTGTCTGAATCGCAGAACATATAGAGGAGATATAGGTAATATGGGTTTTAGGTTTCTAATAGGTTTTCCCTGATATTTGAATTTTGAAATTGATTGGAGTTTCCCTTTGTGATGAAAAATACCAAAGAAACTAACATGTGTTCTTTTCAAATCTATATTTGTAACGACCCGCCTTTCATTCCATAGAAAGACGCATCATTAAGAAGAAAGAAAGGGATAGAAAAGAGAAAAGAAAGGAAAAAAAAGAAACAGACAACATTGGAATCTCACAGCGAAACGAATAAACTATTTTATATCACATAATACTTTACATGGTATCATATACATCATAGTTTTACAGCCAATACAACACAAACTAGACAGTTATAAACATCTGTCTAACGATTACAATTCAAGTATATCAGAGAAAAACAGATACAACTCAAACACAGCGGAACCACTAGATATATCTACACGCTGAAGCCTCCTGCTCCATCATCTCCTCCAGAACTCGTCAAAGCAATCCTGAGTCACTTGACTACTCATACATAATATGAGTACCCCAGAGTTTAATAAAACAGAAAATAAACACTCGGGTCAGACAGGGGTCTGGTGTGAGTAAACGGGTTTAAAAGTTGCTTAACTTTAGAAAATCCTTTGAAAACAAAAGGTATCACGTAAGACTTCCCACACATAAACATGGAAAAGTTTTTACCTTACGCTAACCAAAACATTTGATAGGAAATCCAGTGATATTATAATAGTGTCTAGGGTTTTCAAAATAAAATACAGAAATAGCTGGAATGCTTACATCTCACTTTCCAACATAGTTGGGCACAATCAAAATCGTACTGGCACTTATTGGATTTTGGATTCCATCAATGGCAGGGCTACTGGGGTACCGTCCGTCATAGTACGTGGCCTAGATCACCGTACCGAGGAGTACGCCCGCTCCCCTGCAACACAAGACCGGAACCATTCCTTACTGAACAGTTCCGAACAAGACCACCCCGACGATTGGAGCTCACAACCGTCCACACAGCCGAAATAAAAGGGACCTCTAGACAGGGGTAAATCTCACTCTCCAGTGGGGGCTACCCACGAAACCTTGCTGCACCTCCCCTGTTTTAGCCATTCCCGGTTGATGAGGCTTGAGGCTACGATTACCTTTATAGAACACCTCTATCTTAGAATGCTCATCGTCCACCTGACGATGTTCTGAAAGCATTCAATCCATACAAGTTTGTTCCGGGTTCGAACGAAACCTAAGGCATTATCTCGTTACACTCATTTTGGAACCACCCTCAGAGTTAACGACGATAACCCTTGCACTCTGAACCACCATCTCGAACCTATAAGTACTATTCCGTCAAACTCATTACGGAATCACCCACCGAGTTATACTGACGTATAGCCCTTACACCTCGAATCTTCACTTGCTCCACTTGGATTAACGACCTAACGTTTAAATTGGAATCGATGTGGTTTTCGGATATCCAAATATGGAAACCCGATCCCGGTCTCACCGAAACCAAACGCCATTTTAATGTCTAAGTTGTACTTAAGTGTTTTAAAAAATTAACTCATCTCATTATTATCTAATTCACATAGATAGATAAACTATATATCATAATAGATAATCACATTCATCATAAATAGATAACCTGTATCATCATCACAACCAGATAATCCATTACAAACCATCATACTTTAACCAAACATCCATATCCTATAGATACTAGTCATCTCATTACTGAGATCACATCCAATCAATAACATCCATAAGCAATGATTTATTAACCATCATCTGTAATTAATTTAAAATGAATTAAATTAATTACTTCTATCTCTAATTAATTTAAAATAAATTAAATTAATTATCCATCTATAATCCTGCTTAATATCCATTAATTAATTAACCCAGTTAATTAATCATTTTCTAAATATTCAACTTGATTAAACATTTTGATTAATCACCCTCTAATTACCATATGTAATTAGTCTTCAATTAATTTTATAGAATTAATTAACCTTAATCATAAGTTATTAACAATTAATTACTTAATTTATTAATTAACTATAATTAATTATATTTATCCTTAATTAATTACAATTAATTAATCACTTAATTAATTAATTATTACTTAATTAAACCATTCTTAATTACATCATTAATTATATTAATTAATGATCTCTAATTAATATTTAAATTAATTGCTTTATTTAATATTAATTACATTTAGTAATTAATCTAAAATTAAAATACAATTATTAATCACCTTGATTAGTATTTAAATCCAGTAATTAACTACCCTTAATTACTTATTAGTAAATTAATTATTCAATAATTTTTTTTTTGGCAACCAGGGAAACCTGTTCTATCACCGCCGACATTGCGACTCCTGAACAGTAAACCTGGGGGAAACACAACTGGCCCGCCACAACCGTGCCCTCATTTAGACCAGACCTTTTGGTAAACTTGAAGCAGTTGCCAGGAATCGAACTCCTCACCTCATACGAGGGAGGCCATTGCTCTTGCCAACTACGCCATGTGCGCGGACGCGAAACTTTGGGGACAGGGAGACTATGTCGCCCTGACCTTTGGTTAGACCGGTTTTAGAGTGGCCGTGCACTATGCCTCATACTTGTGGCCGCTGGGATTCGATCCGGTGCTACTACAACTACATGCAGCAACTCCACTATGTCTTAACCACTGGACCACTAGTACTCGGCAAAACTTTGGGGACAGGGAGACTATGTTGCCCTGACCTTTGGTTAGACCGGTTTTAGAGTGGCCGTGCACTATGCCTCATACTTGTGGCCGCTGGGATTCGATCCGGTGCCACTACAACTACATGCAACAACTCCACTATGTCTTAACCACTGGACCACTAGTACTTGGCATAACTTTGGGGACAGGGAGACTATGTCGCCCTGACCTTTGGTTAGACCGGTTTTAGAGTGGCCGTGCACTTTGACTCATACTTGTGGCCGCTGGGATTCGATCCAGTGCCACTACAACTACATGCAGCAACTCCACTATGTCTTAACCACTGGACCACTAGTACTTGGCAAAACTTTGGGGACAAGGAGACTATGTCGCCCTGACCTTTGGTTAGACCGGTTTTAGAGTGGCCGTGCACTATGCCTCATACTTGTGGCCGCTGGGATTCGATCCGGTGCCACTACAACTACATGCAGCAACTCCACTATGTCTTAACCACTGGACCACTAGTACTTGGCAAAACTTTGGGGACAGGGAGACTATGTCGCCCTGACCTTTGGTTAGACCGGTTTTAGAGTGGTCGTGCACTATGCCTCATACTTGTGGCCGCTGGGATTCGATCCGGTGCCACTACAACTACATGCAGCAACTCCACTATGTCTTAACCACTGGACCACTAGTACTTGGCAAAACTTTGGGGACAGGGAGACTATGTCGCCCTGACCTTTGGTTAGACCGGTTTTAGAGTGGCCGTGCACTATGCCTCATACTTGTGGCCGTTGGGATTCGATTCGGTGCCACTACAACTACATGCAGCAACTCCACTATGTCTTAACCACTGGACCACTAGTACTTGGCAAAACTTTGGGGACAGGGAGACTATGTCGCCCTGACCTTTGGTTAGACCGGTTTTAGAGTGGTCGTGCACTATGCCTCATACTTGTGGCCGCTGGGATTCGATCCGGTGCCACTACAACTACATGCAGCAACTCCACTATGTCTTAACCACTGGACCACTAGTACTTGGCAAAACTTTGGGGACAGGGAGACTATGTCGCCCTGACCTTTGGTTAGACCGGTTTTAGAGTGGCCGTGCACTATGCCTCATACTTGTGGCCGCTGGGATTCGATCCGGTGCCACTACAACTACATGCAGCAACTCCACTATGTCTTAACCACTGGACCACTAGTACTTGGCATAAACTTTGGGGACAGGGAGACTATGTCGCCCTGACCTTTGGTTAGACTGGTTTTAGAGTGGCCGTGCACTATGCCTCATACTTGTGGCCGCTGGGATTCGATCTAGTGCCACTACAACTACATGCAGCAACTCCACTATGTCTTAACCACTGGACCACTAATACTTTGCAAAACTTTGGGGACAGGAAGACTATGTCGCCCTGACCGTTGGTTAGACCGGTTTTAGAGTGGCCGTGCACTATGCCTCATACTTGTGGCCGCTGGGGTTCGATCCGGTGCCACTACAACTACATGCAGCTACTCCACTATGTCTTAACCACTGGACCACTAGTACTTGGCAATAAACTTTGGGGACAGGGAGACTATGTCGCCCTGACCTTTGGTTAGACCGATTTTAGAGTGGCCGTGCACTACGCCTCATACTTGTGGCCGCTGGGATTCGATCCGGTGCCACTAGAACTACATGCAGCAACTCCACTATGTCTTAACCACTGGACCACTAGTACTTGGCAAAACTTTGGGGACAGGGAGACTATGTCGCCCTGACCTTTGGTTAGACCGGTTTTAGAGTGGCCGTGCACTATGCCTCATACTTGTGGCCGTTGGGATTCGATCCGGTGCCACTTCAACTACATGCAGCAACTCCACTATGTCTTAACCACTGGACCACTAGTACTTGGCAAAACTTTGGGGACAGGGAGACATGTCGCCCTGATCTTTGGTTAGACCGGTTTTAGAGTGGCCGTGCACTATGCCTCATACTTGTGGCCGCTGGGATTCGATCCGGTGCCACTACAACTACATGCAGCAACTCCACTATGTCTTAACCACTGGAACACTAGTACTTGGCATAAACTTTGGGGACAAGGAGACTATGTCGCCCTGACCTTTGGTTAGACCGGTTTTAGAGTGGCCGTGCACTATGCCTCATACTTGTGGCCGCTGGGATTCGATCCGGTGCCACTACAACTACATGCAGCAACTCCACTATGTCTTAGCCACTGGACCACTAGTACTTGGCATAAACTTTAGGGACAGGGAGACTATGTCGCCCTGACATTTGGTTAGACCGGTTTTAGAGTGGCCGTGCACTATGCCTCATACTTGTGGCCGCTGGGATTCGATCCGGTGCCACTACAACTACATGCAGCAACTCCACTATAAAACTTTGGGGACAGGGAGACTATGTCGCCCTGACCTTTGGTTAGACCGGTTTTAGAGTGGCCGTGCACTATGCCTCATACTTGTGGCCGTTGGGATTCGATCTGGTGCCACTACAACTAAATGCAGAAACTCCACTATGTCTTAACCAATGGACCACTAGTACTTGGCAAAACTTTGGGGACAGGGAGACTATGTCGCCCTGACCTTTGGTTAGACCGGTTTTAGAGTGGCCGTGCACTATGCCTCATACTTGTGGCCGCTGGGATTCGATCCGGTGCCACTACAACTACATGCAGCAACTCCACTATGTCTTAACCACTGGACCACTAGTACTTGGCAAAACTTTGGGGACAGGGAGACTATGTCGCCCTGACCTTTGGTTAAACCGGTTTTAGAGTGGCCGTGCACTATGCCTCATACTTGTGGCCGCTGGGATTTGATCCGGTGCCACTACAACTACATCCAGCAACTCCACTATGTCTTAACCACTCGACCACTAGTACTTGGCAAAACTTTGGGGACAGGGAGACTATGTCGCCCTGACCTTTGGTTAGAGCGGTTTTAGAGTGGCCGTGCACTATGCCTCATACTTGTGGTCGCTAGGATTCGATCCGGTGCCACTACAACTATATGCAGCAACTCCACTATGCCTTAACCACTAGACCACTAGTAATTGGCAAAACTTTAGGGACAGGGAGACTATGTCGCCCTGACCTTTGGTTAGACCGGTTTTAGAGTGGTCGTGCACTATGCCTCATACTTGTGGCCGCTGGGATTCGATCCGGTGCCACTACAACTACATGCAGCAACTCCACTATAAAACTTTGGGGACAGGGAGACTATCTCGCCCTGACCTTTGGTTAGACCGGTTTTAGAGTGGCCGTGCACTATGCCTAATTAATTATCTTTATTAATTAATCCTTAATTAATTACAAAAGTAATTATTCAAATTACTTTATTAGAATAAAAGATCTCTCCATAATTACAATCCAGTAATTATTACTTCTAAATAATCCTGCTCCATAGATTACATTAAGCAATTATTATCATTTGATTATTAATTTATTTCTTAAATTAATTAAACTAAATTAATTAATTTAACAAAACACATTATCAGAATTAATTACAATAAGTAATTAGTTCCTTAATTACTTTTATAAAGTAATTATACTTAACAAATTACAATTGATTACCTTCAATTAATTAATCTAATTAATTTATCAAAATTAACCATATTGATGAACTATTTAATTATCCATAGATAATTATCTTATTTAATTACCAATATTTCCATTAATTACTTACTTAAAAGAATTATCTTAGATTAATTATTCATTAATCATTTCTAATTATAAATTAATTCAAGTCATTATTTAAAATCAAATAAATAAGTAAATTCTTAATTATTTCCAAAATAATTCATTTATTTATTAATAACTTAATTAATATTCAAAATGTATTTAAATAATACATTTCAAAAATTTAATTCAACTTTTATTCAAAAATTTAAGATTCCAAATGTTTAACTATTTAAACATTATTCAAATTTTAAATAAATTTGTAAACCTAAAGGTAAAGAACTATCATTATTATATAAGAAAAGTTTAAAAATCTAAATTACTTAATTTTACTAAAGAAATCAAGCTTTTTTTTTTTTTTAAATAGATAGATTATTTTAACTTTTCAATTTAAAGTTAAACATCCCATAATTTTATTTCAATATTTAAAGGGAAGAATTCTTTTAAATTTAAATCTTTATTTGAAATCAAATTTATTTTAAATCTACTTTCAAAACATTGAATCGGTCCAGTATTTAAAAAAAATATTCAAAACTGTTTTGAATTCAAACTAGTTTCAAAGTAAAACTGAAATCATACTTAAACTTGATTTCAAAACTAAATTCAAATCTTGCTTAAAGTTTAAAATTTTCATTTTTAAAATTTTGGATTCAAAAGTACTCTTGAATTCAATTCAAACTTACACCTGAATTTAAAGCCTGTTTTAAAAATTGAATTCCCTTCAAAATTTTAGAAAAAACAAAACTGTTTTGAATAAAATCTGGATTCAAAGAAACCTGAAACTTATATTTACACTTGATTTCAAATTTGAATTTAAACCTTACTTTAAATTTAAATTCTTCATTTTTAAACTTTTGAATTCATAAGCTCACTTGAATTAACTCCAAACTTTCACTTGAGTTGAAATCCCTGTTTTAAAAATGGAATTCCCTTCAGATTTTTTACAAAAAAAACACAACTGCTCAGGTTTACAACCTGTATACAACAAAACCCGAGACCACAATAAAACGCTTTGAGCTAAAACCCTACCATCTTCGAGTCACAACACATTCTGCACGAGAGTGTCTTCGAGTCACCAAAACCCTGCACAACCAGAGTTCACCAGAGTCAACTATCCACTGTGCATATGCACCAGTACTCCGGCGGCTTCCAGCTACCTTCACCAACCTCTCCAAGACGTCGTCCATCCCTCTACTTGATAACAACCATCAACAAAATCCTCTGCAGCTTGAAATTTGAATCAAGCAGAAACAAACAACCTGGAAAGCTTCACAAAGAACATGCCAAACCTGTCAACCCTCTTGACAACCCACTACGACCTCTTATGGTCTTAAACTACGGCCATTGCTCCATCCATACCTCCTCTGCCAAACCCCAAAGCCTCAGATCACTCGAATCACCACAGAGTTCAAGGAGTTACAAAACCTCTATCACTTTAAAACTAGGGTTAGAAACCTGTAAATAACCAATGCTGTCGCTACCCACTTCCGATCAACTATTAGGAATTTTCCCCTTACTTCCCAGTCAACACCCCACCTCCAGGCAGAATTCCAGTTTCCAAAATCTATTATATGATTGATACTCCCAAAATCCCAAATTTTGTACAGTCCTTAATTACTAACTCCACAGAAGATTTTAAAATGTGATGCTTGTTTTAATATTCATGTTTTTAAACATGCATTAAAGTTTTAAACTTGATTGAATAATTAAAGATGTTTGGTAATCTTACTTTTGAAAATATTGTCTGTTATTATTGATTTTCAGAAGTAACAGATTTTATTTATCTAAATTAAAATTTTACAAACTTAAATCTATCCTAAACAAGCACAATTTGTTTACATAATAATCTCTAACTAAGATTCAAATATATGGAAATGGTTTTGTATTTTAAAAAAAAATCCTAATTAAGAACAGAAACAGGTCTGTTAGAAAATTTGCATCACACAAATATGCATATTCAAGAATGTACACAGAACATCCATCATACAACAGTCAAACAAGCATACTCAATTCTATCAAATCTCATGCACAGGTAAATTTAAAACAACCTATAAATTTTAAGGTTACTTACTAAAAGAAAGAACAGTGCATTTTTATTTACCACTGTTTTGATTTTCTTATTTGAAAGGCATTTTGAATTAAACTTTAAGTTCTGCAAATCTTGTTAGCTTGGTTTTTAAAAGAAGAAACTGTTTTTAAAACAGAAATTTACTCACATTTCAATTGAAAAGGCAGAGAGCAATCCATATGCAAGTTTCACTTTCCTGAAGTCTGATTTGCATTGATTCTGCTTGCTCCTCATGAATTACTTTGTTGATGTTGAATCTGAGCTTGCTAGTTGAAGTTGATTATAACATGTTGTTTGCTGGTTTTTGAAATTGTATGCAGACCCCTCTTCAAGAAGTTGAACTTACAAATTTAATTTGAAACTTGCAGATTTTAAACAGAATTTGTAATTGAGTTTTCAGATTTGGGTTTTCATTTGGTTTTGCAGATCTTATACAGTTTTGATATTTGCAGAATTTTGATTGACTTTGTGTTGTAGATTTTAGAGTAAATTTGGATTTTCAATTTCTTAAATCTGAATTTAGATTTTCCATAGGAGATAAAGGGTTTGAGACAAAAAGATTTGTTAAGTTCTTATCTAAAATAATTAATTTCAATAATGTTTTAGTATTGCCACTTGTTACTTAAGTATGAAGAATAATTACAAGTGTCCACTTTAAAATATGAATGCTTAACACATGTATGATTTTAATATAAAGATAAATTTCTTTGTTTAAAAATGTTTTAATTTAAGATAAAATCATTTCTAATTTAATTTAAGATGTTTTATATGTTTCATTTATATTTAGTCTTTTAATGACTACAAATGAATTACCTTTATATATTTTAATATTTGCTTGAATATTTTAAAATAATATTTTTAGAACTAATTTTCAAAAATGAAAATTTTTAAAAAGAAAAGAATGTTGAATTATATTTTATTCCAAAGTTTCCAAACCAAAATATTATACTCTAATATAAATAAACTGAGTTTATTTCAAAACAAATTTAAGATAAAACAAAATAAACTTTTATTATAAAATACAATTTTTAACTATTATATATTTATAACAAAATATTTACTTTACTTTCTTTTGAAAATATAAGATAGACTTATAAATTGACTTATGAAAAGTTCCAATACTAATTTCAATTTAATTTAATCAATTCATAAATTATACACCTATATATATATAAATTTGAAAATATCCTTTATTAAATTTAAAATTAAAATCAAAACTCCTATTTACAATGTATACACATATATACATTATAAATAAAATATTTTTAAATCAACTTAGAAAGAAAATTTTATCATTTAAATATTTTTAACATTTTAAAACAATAAGATTCTCAAATTCAATTATTATTATTATAAATTTTGAAAAGAATATCATTTATCAAACTAAATAATTATAAATCTTCAAAAGAAAATTATGTTTGAATTAAATTATTAAATCAATATTTCACATTCTAAAATAATTATAAATGAAATTATTAAATAAATATTGCCCAAATTTCCGGGACATTACATTCCTCCCCTCTTAAAAGAATTTCGTCCCCTAAATTTAAAAGCAAAGGTAATTTAATAATCTCATTAAAGATTTTATTTTAAACACACGCATATATCAAACATATGCTAACAATCAAAACATCCAATTCAACCAATCAAACAAATCTAATTATCCAGACAAATTCTGGATAAAATTTATCGAGTTTCCCCAAGTATATATATATACCAGGATACTCGCTCTAAAGAATTCAAACAATCAATACTAAGAAGCTCCAAAACTCCTATTCATAATATCTATAACGCTAGACAAGATATCAGACTACAAACGAGTCTGACTCAACAACCAAAACTCCAGAATTGCTGATTCCACAACCAAGGATAAATCATAAACGTATTCCCTTCAGAGATACGTGAAACTCATCGAATCCCATTTATCCAAACTGGCAATCAAACCCTGTAGATCAGTCACTTAACCCTTGAGAGAAAATAGAAAGATCCAATCTCTAATTCACAAATCTCTCCTTTCGATCCTGGGCTGCCTTCAACATTTTAGATCAATCCAATCCACCACACAAACTCTACTACAGATATCAGAAGACTTCAGACTAACTACACCTATTCGAAAAACAGAACAGATGCACAAGACATCCAAGTCTCCAGATTAAAATGAATTTCCCGTAGAAATCCTCTGATCTAAGACAAAACACAAATTCCCAATGAATCGGGTGTTGCTTCTATTCTGGAATAGCTGCCACCATGCTTCCACTGCGCAACTCTGATTTGAGAATGCTGTTGATGAACACAAGTACAAACTTGATCAACTTATCCCGAAAACATTGTTCATCAGATTCCATAAAATCTCAGTGACCTATCCGATTCGGTCAAAAATACCACAGCAAAAATTCAACCAGAAAACTAGATCCGATCAATCCTGCCAGCTTAAACTGATCTCTCTCTTAAAGAGTCCTGCCACTATGCTGAAACACCGGTAAATCTCTAAAAACCAAGTCGAAACAGAACTCAATCTCCTGATGTGGATGCAAAACTTAACTCCTTCGAAGACATCCAGAAAATATCAAACCACTTCGATAACTCAAACATCTTCTAGAGATGCTTCAATCCAAACAAAGGTTACTCAGAAAACTTTCGGATCATCGCAAGTCACTTTTGCGATTCTATTTAGTTTAGATTCCAAGAAATCGTTCTCTCTTCAATAATCAGAACAGCCAAAGCCTTCAAATCAAAAGGGGAAACTAGTGGTCCACTATCAACCACAAACATCACACCCAGTTGAGCTTCCAGAAGAAATAGACAAACTTCACCATCTGCCCGGCCTACTGACAAAAGAATCACAGAGACTTCAGAACCATCGAAGAAATAGGCCACTCACTGCTACTACTGCTGCCAAAAACTTCCTTACCCAAAAGCTCATCGAACCTTAAAGCTACACCAGCCACTTTCACAATAGAGCCTTCAAAAGACAGATATTCCTCAGGAAACTCAATCTCAAACCAAGCGCAAAACACTCTGTCAGACCGAGTCTCAAACTCAAATACAGACAAAACTCCTTTCTAAGGTTGCCAAAATACCATTGCTGGCTTCAGTACTCCAAACTGATCCAGTCTCAAGAAAATCCACTCACACGAGTGAAATCAAGCTTAAAATTGAAAGATACACTCCGAATCTTGAAAAGATTTTCCTTCAGAGATCAGTGAAATCCTTCACACCAAACTGCCAAACTACTCATGATGCCCAATACTGCCCTAGCAGATCACTTCCAACCTCAAACACTCAGACCTTCCCCCATTGGCAGTTGTGTTACACACATTACTACCCTATCTACCTTTATTACTTATATTGGAAAACCTGAACAGGTAACCCAACAAATAGGTAGAATTAAACATACTTATATATATATTTATATTTAAAATTACAAGTATGCTCTCTCAAGAAAGACACCACTACAGATCCTAGCTATTCACTCAACCTAATGCTCTGATACCACAATGTAACGACCCGCCTTTCATTCCATAGAAAGACGCATCATTAAGAAGAAAGAAAGGGATAGAAAAGAGAAAAGAAAGGAAAAAAAAAGAAACAGACAACATCAGAATCTCACAGCGGAACGAATAAATTATATTATATCACATAATACTTTACATGGTATCATATACATCAGAGTTTAACAGCCAATACAACACAAACTAGACAGTTATAAACATCTGTCTAGCGATTACAATTCAAGTATATCAGAGAAAAACAGATACAACTCAAACACAGCGGAACCACTAGATATATCTACACGCTGAAGCCTCCTGCTCCATTATCTCCTCCAGAACTCGTCAAAGCAATCCTGAATCACTTGACTACTCATACATAATATGAGTACCCAAGAGTTTAATAAAACAGAAAATAAACACTCGGGTCAGACAGGGGTCTGGTGTGAGTAAACGGGTTTAAAAGTTGCTTAACTTTAGAAAATCCTTTGAAAACAAAAGGTATCACGTAAGACTTCCCACACATAAACATGGAAAAGTTTTTACCTTACGCTAACCAAAACATTTGATAGGAAATCCAGTGATATTATAATAGTGTCAAGGGTTTTCAAAATAAAATACAGAAATAGCTGGAATGCTTACATCTCACGTTCCAACATAGTTGGGCACAATCAAAACCGTACAGGCACTTATTGGATTTTGGATTTCATCAATGGCAGGGCTACTGGGGTACCGCCCGTCACAGTACGTGGCCTAGATCACCGTACCGAGGAGTACGCCCGCTCCCCTGCAACACATGGCCGGAACCATTCCTTACGGAACAGTTTCGAACAAGACCACCCCGACGGTTGGAGCTCACAACCGTCCACACAGCCGAAATAAAAGGGACCTCTAGACAGGGGTAAATCTCACTCTCCAGTGGGGGTTACCCACGAAGCCTTGCTGCACCTCCCCTGTTTTAGCCATTCCCGGTTGATGAGGCTTGAGGCTACGATTACCTTTATAGAACACCTCTATCCTAGAATGCTCATCGTCCACTTGACGATGTTCTGAAAGCATTCAATCCATACAAGTTCGTTTCGAGTTCGAACAAAACCGAAGGCATTATCTCGTTACACTCATTTTGGAATCACCCTCAGAGTTAACGACAATAACCCTTGCACTGTGAACCGCCATCTCGAACCTATAAGTACTATTCCGTCAAACTCATTACGGAATCACCCACAGAGTTATACTGACGCGTATAGCCCTTACACCTCGAGTCTTCACTTCCTCCACTTGGATTAACGACCTAACGTTTAAATTGGAATCGATGTGGTTTTCGGATATCCAAATAAGGAAACCCGATCCCGGTCTCACCGAAACCAAATGCCATTTTAATGTCCAAGTTGTACTTAAGGGTTTTAAACAATTAACTCATCTCATTATTATCTAATTCACATAGATAGATAAACTATATATCATAATAGATAATCACATTCTCATCATAAATAGATAATCTGTATCATCATCACAAACAGATAATCATCACAACCAGATAATCCATCACAAACCATCATACTTTAACCAAACATCCATATCCTATAGATACTACTCATCTCATTACTAAGATCACATCCAATCAATAACATCCATAAGCAATGATTTATTAACCATCATCTGTAAGTAATTTAAAATGAATTAAATTAATTACTTCTATCTCTAATTAATTTAAAATAAATTAAATTAATTATCCATCTATAATCCTGCTTAATATCCATTAATTAATTAACCCAGTTAATTAATCATTTTCTAAATATTCAACTTAATTAAACATCTTTGATTAATCACCCCCTAATTACCATATGTAATTAGTCTTTAATTAATTTTATAGAATTAATTAACCTTAATCATAAGTAATTAACATTTAATTACTTAATTTATTAATTAACTATAATTAATTATATTTATCCTTAATTAATTACAATTAATTAATCACTTAATTAATTAATTATTAGTTAGTTAAACCATTCTTAATTACATCGTTAATTATATTAATTAACGATCTCTAATTAATATTTAAATTAATTGCTTTATTTAATATTAATTACATTTAGTAATTAATCTAAAACTAAAATACAATTATTATTCACCTTGATTAATATTTAAATCCAGTAATTAACTACCCTTAATTACTTATTAATAAATTAATTATTCAATAATTAATTATCTTTATTAATTAATCCTTGATTAATTACAAAAGTAATTATTCAAATTATTTTATTAAAATAAAACATCTCTCCATAATTACAATCCAGTAATTATTACTTCTAAATAATCCTGCTCCATAGATTACATTAAGTAATTATTATCATCATATTATTAATTTATTTCTTAAATTAATTAAACTAAATTAATTAATTTAACAAAACACATTATCAGAATTAATTACAATAAGTAATTAATCCCTTAATTACTTTTATAAAGTAATTATACTTAGCAAATTACAATTGATTACCTTCAATTAATTAATCTAATTAATTTATCAAAATTAATCATATTGATGAACTATTTAATTATCCTTAGATAATTATCTTATTTAGTTACCAATATTTCCATTAATTACTTACTTAAAAGAATTATCTTAGATTAATTATTCATTAATCATTTCTAATTATAAATTAATTCAAGTCATTATTTAAAATCAAATAAATAAGTAAATTCTTAATTATTTCCAAAATAATTCATTTATTTATTAATAACTTAATTAATATTCAAAATGTATTTAAATAATACATTTCTAAAATTTAATTCAACTTTTATTTAAAAATTTAAGATTCCAAATGTTTAACTATTTAAACATTATTTAAATTTTAAATAAATTTGTAAACCTAACGGTAAAGAACTATCATTATATATAAGAAAGGTTTAAAAATCTAAATTACTTAATTTTACTAAAGAAATCAAGCTTTTTTTTTAAATAGATAGATTACTTTAACTTTTCAATTTAAAGTTAAACATTCCATAATTTTATTTCAATACTTAAAGGGAAGAATTCTTTTAAATTTAAATCTTTATTTGAAATCAAATTTATTTTAAATCTACTTTGAAAACATTGAATCTGTCCAATATTTTAAAAAAAATTCAAAACTGTTTTGAATTCAAACTAGTTTCAAAGTAAAACTGAAATCATACTTAAACTTGATTTCAAAACTAAATTCAAATCTTGCTTAAAGTTTAAAATTTTCATTTCTAAAATTTTGGATTCAAAAGTACTCTTGAATTCAATTCAAACTTACACCTGAATTTAAAGCCTGTTTTAAAAATTGAATTCCCTTCAAAATTTTAAAAAAACAAAACTGTTTTGAATAAAATATGGATTCAAAGAAACTTGAAACTTATATTTACACTTGATTTCAAATTTGAATTTAAACCTTACTTTAAATTTAAATTCTTCATTTTTAAACTTTTGAATTCATAAGCACACTTGAATTAACTCCAAACTTCCACTTGAGTTGAAATCTCTGTTTTAAAAATTGAATTCCCTTCATATTTTAAAAAAAAACACAACTGCTCAGGTTTACAACCTGTATACGACAAAACCCGAGACTACAATAAAATGCTTCGAGCTAAAACCCTACCATCTTCGAGTCACAACACATTCTGCACAAGAGTGTCTTCGAGTCAACAAAACCCTGCACAACCCAGAGTTCACCAGAGTCAACTATCCACTGTGCATATGCACCAGTGCTCCGACGGCTTCCACCTACCTTCACCAACCTCTCCAAGACGCCATCCATCCCTCTACTTGATAACAACCATCAACAAAATCCTCTGCAGCTTGAAATTTGAATCAAACAGAAGCAAACAACCTGGAAAGCTTCACAAAGAACATGCCAAACCTGTCAACCCTCTTGACAACCCACTCCGACCATCTTATGATCTTAAACTCCGGCCATTGCTCCATCCATACCCCCTCTGCCGAACCCCAAACCCTCAGACCACTCGAATCACCACAGAGTTCAAGGAGTTACCAAACCTCTATCACTTTAAAACTAGGGTTAGAAACCTGTAAATAACCAATGCTGTCGCTACCCACTTCCGATCAACTATTAGGAATTTTTCCCTTACTTCCCAGTCAACACCCCACCTCCAAGCAGAATTCCAGCTTCCAAAATCTATTATATGATTTGATACTCCCAAAATCCCAAATTTTGTACAGTCCTTAATTACTAACTCCACAGAAGATTTTAAAATATGATGCTTGTTTTAATATTCATGTTTTTAAACATGCATTAAAGTTTAAACTTGATTGAATAATTAAAGATGTTTGGTAATCTTACTTTTGAAAATATTGTCTGTTATTATTGATTTTCAGAAGTAACAGATTTTATTTATCTAAATTAAAATTTTACAAACTTAAATCTATCCTAAACAAACACAATTTGTTTACATAATAATCTCTAACTAAGATTCAAATATATGGAAATGGTTTTGTATTTTAAAAAAATAATCCTAATTAAGAACAGAAACAAGTCTGTTAGAAAATTTGCATCACACCTATATGCATATTCAAGAATGTACAGAGAACATCCATCATACAACAGTCAAACAAGCATACTCAATTCTATCGAATCTCGTGCACAGGTAAATTTAAAACAACCTATAAATTTTAAGGTTACTTACTAAAAGAAAGAACAGTGCAGTTTTATTTACCACTGTTTTGATTTTCTTATTTGAAAGGCATTTTGAATTAAACTTTAAGTTCTGCAAATCTTGTTAGCTTGGTTTTTAAAAGAAGAAACTGTTTTTAAAACATAAATTTACTCACATTTCAATTGGAAAGGCAGAGAGCGATCCATATGCAAGTTTCACTTTCCTGAAGTCTGATTTGCATTGATTCTGCTTGCTCCTCATGAATTACTTTGTTGATGTTGAATCTGAGCTTGCTAGTTGAAGTTGATTATAACATGTTGTTTGCAGGTTTTTGAAATTGCATGCAGACCCCTCTTCAAGAAGTTGAACTTACAAATTTAATTTGAAACTTGCAGATTTTAAACAAAATTTGTAATTGAGTTTTCAGATTTAGGTTTTCATTTGGTTTTGCAGATCTTATACAGTTTTGATATTTGCAGTATTTTGATTGACTTTGTGTTGTAGATTTTAGAGTAAATTTGGATTTTCAGTTTCTTAAATCTGAATTTAGATTTTCCATATGAGATAAAGGGTTTGAAACAAAAAGATTTGTTAAGTTCTTATCTAAAATAATTATTTCAATAATGTTTTAGTATTGCCACTTGTTGCTTAAGTATGAAGAATAATTACAAGTGTCCACTTTAAAATATGAATGCTTAACACATGTATGATTTTAATATAAAGATAAATTTCTTTGTTTAAAAATGTTTTAATTTAAGATAAAATCATTTCTAATTTAAGTTACGATGTTTTATATGTTTCATTTATATTTAGTCTTTAAATGATTACAAATGAATTACCTTTATATATTTTAATATTTGCTTGAATATTTTAAAATAATATTTTTAAAACTAATTTTCAAAAAAGAAAATTTTTAAAAAGAAAAGAATGTTGAATTATATTTTATTCCAAAGTTTCCAAACCAAAATATTATACTCTAATATAAATAAACTAAGTTTATTTCAAAACAAATTTAAGATAAAACAAAATAAACTTTTATTATAAAATACAATTTTTAACTATTATATATTTATAACAAAATATTTACTTTAATTTCTTTTGAAAATATAAGATAGATTTATAAATTGACTTATGAAAAGTTCCAATACTAATTTCAATTTAATTTATTCAATTCATAAATTATACAACTATATATATATAAATTTGAAAATATCCTTTATTAAATTTAAAATTAAAATCAAAACTCCTATTTACAATGTATACACATATATACATTATAAATAAAATATTTTTAAATCAACTTAGAAAGAAAATTTTATCATTTAAATATTTTTAACATTTTAAAACATTAAGATTCTCAAATTCAAATATTATTATTATAAATTTTGAAAAGAATATCATTTATCAAACTAAATAATTATAAATCTTCAAAAGAAAATTATGTTTGAATTAAATTATTAAATCAATATTTCACATTCTAAAATAATTATAAATGAAATTATTAAATAAATATTTCCCAAATTTCCGGAACATTACAATATTCTTCTTCACCGCTCCCCTTTCCGTCTACATCTTCAAATCTTCAAAACACTTATAATGTTCAATTCTTAACAAAATTCAATGAGTTTTTTATCAAAACAATCATGGAAGTGATGTTTACGATCTGGTATGAAATTCAAAGTGAACTGGTGAGGTTTCTAGGCGCACTTCTATGGACAATGGAGATTATTCCTCTTGTTTGGGGTTTGATCTTCAAATCAATGTAAGTGGGCAGTTCTTTAATGTATAACTCAATTATCATGATATATCATAGTTTAAATCTATGTTGGGATTAAATTCGAGTTTTATTAAACAATAATCTCTAATTAATGAATATAAATATGATAATTTAAAGTTGGATTTATAAAATGATTGTTTTTCGAAATTAAATGCAAAATTAAAAAATTTGATAATTAAAATGGTTTAAATCAACTATATAATAGAGATATTGAGTGGTATATTATATGAATATGATGTTAGTTACAAGGGATTTAGGAGTTGGAATGAAGATCTGTAAGTAAAATTATAAACAATAAGTAATACAGGTAATAGGTATTTAATTTGAGATTATAATCAATATAGCCTTAATATAAGCATAGTTTAAGTATAAATTTATACAAAATTGTTAATATAATGATGTTGATAAGGCCTAGAGCGAAACAAAAAAGATGCAACTGGAGAAAGAAAAGAATGAAAAGATGTACAAATGAAAAAAATAAAAATAAAAAATTAACGCGGCCACCAGTCAACCCATGACAAACCAACGGTCAATCGGTGAACTATGACTAGTCCACCGACGGTAAAGCCTAAGGTCAATGGTGACTTCATTTTAGGTTGGGATGACCTATACTAGATCGGGCAAAATCGAGTAATGTACATTTTCGAAAACTGCTTTTTTGCATGATATCAAACTACTTTTGAGGCAATTCTTCTAGACAAGGCAATGACGTGACAATATATTTTTGTATGAAATATTTTACGTTTGATGTGTGGTTCCGAATGTGTTTGATATAGCCTTTTATATTCATAGTTCGTATCAATTATATGTTTGCATTTGGTGGCTTATATTAACTTACCATGGTGTCATGGGGTTGCATATACTGAGTATTTGGACCATGAGAGAAGGGAGACGTTCATATGCAGGCTTGTAGACTTTTGATAGACCGTATCTATGACTATGTCCATTGATTAACGTATAGAGAGTGTTGGACACAGTTTGACATGTCATTAATATATATGTCGTATAGTTGGATACATCGTGTAGTTAGTTGTAAACTAACTTTAATTGCGTTGTCAACAATTTGATGTTGTTGATATTACTCTTGTAAGCCTGTTAGAAGATTTAGGCATAATTACACAAGTTAAGTATATAAAAATGATGTTATAGCAGTATTTTTGAAATATATGTGGAATAGATTAGTTTAACCCACTTAGATACATGTTTGATCCCTCTAATTTTTTTGTACCTTTATTTTATAAGTCGATGGATTATGGAGTCAAGCTATTAGGTGATTTCGATGGTGCAAATGACAAAGGCATTACTTATGTAAATATTATGTATATGTATGTGTGTGTATGTGTATATCTATCTGTGTGTGTATCATCTGACATTATAGTATATTGTGTGGATTGGATTGATGATTTGTATTGTATGAATTTATGTCGTTGGATGCATTATAAAAGTTTGGTTTGGATATAAGGTTAAATAATATTATATATTGTTCCTTCTGCTATGAGTTTAGAAATATATAGTTAGAAATATTATTTGTTTCTTGTTATCATCTCTTAACCATCCATCATTTTGGCTTTCGTGATTTATATGTCGAGTCGGACGTTAAATCAGAGGGTTGAAAAAAGAAATTTTTACATTTGGTACTAGAGCAAAAAATATTTAATTTAAAGATTAGGATGTATTGAGAAAGCTTATTTGTATTTTTAAATGTGTGTGTTATATATTACAAATAAGTTGAGTACATATGTATACAAAATTTACTGTGCCGGTTGTTTTAATTATTTATTAAGGAGTAGCTAATGAGTCTAAATCACGTATAGCCAAGGATGACTAACTTAATGGAGGTAGAAAGTGAAACAAAGATAAATACTAATGGGGTCAAAACTAGAACTAGAAATGGTACTGTTATCCAGCCTTTTGACCAGACAATATACAAACGAACTTAACATGTCAAACTTGAAAGCTATCAAGACAGGAATCCTAAAGAGATAGCCATAGAGTCCAAAAACCATGTACGAAAAGAGCTACGAGGTAAAGACCAAACCATTCCATGAGATAGGGATTCAAAATCCACCTAGGTGGTGAATCGGTATCGATCTAACCGCTTGGATCGGTGCAGATCCACAACTTTTCATCCAATCTAGCTCTAACTCCTCTACTTGTAAGTAATGATGCTACAAGCATATTTCAAGTTCCATTTCATTGATTCCATGCAATTCTCTATCGATCTCCATGAGCACTTGAAGTCAGCAACTCACTCCATAGATCCATCATTTAGACTCAGAAACAAGCCAGTGATATTGCAAACAAGATGGAAATCATGAAGCTAACCATGAACCAAACCAGGATGAGGCATTTAAAGCAATCCATTTGACAATCTTACGGATCGATACCGATCCAAGCTCATGGATCGGTATCGATCTACAGATATTGATGAGGTGTCCCTTGTATTTCTCGGGAGAGCTAGTCTAGACATGGGAAACGAGGTAGCGATCATAGAGGCGAGTTTTTAAGCAATCTACAGCTATAAATATGAGGGTAGGGGCTCATTTTTTGGGATTATTTTCACTTTTTTACAAATTATATTATTTGTTTTATAAGAAGATTTATGCTTAAATACTGTATTTATCAAAGATTATAAGGATATTTGAAGGATTTTATAAAGGGATTAATTTTTTTATTTTAAAGTGATGAGATTGTTTTTTATGACTTTTGAATAAATAGGTAGTTTTGCAAAGTAATATTTTGAAAAAAAAATTAAAGACGAATGGAAGTTTTAAATTTTGATTGTGTAATGAACTCCCGCTTGGTAAATCTGCTTATTATCATTTTTAAAGTACAAAAGAGCAATTTTGAATTGTTGCATTGTGATTTATTGATTAGGAAGCGAATACGGTAGATCAAATAGTCAAAGCTCACACAATGGAAGCGGTCCCATATACAAGTGTATCAAAACTGCTTAGGAGAAGGGATTACAAATCGTGATTGAAGATGAGTTATTACTGATGGATATGTAGTGTTAGGTAGATAATTTAAACTTTAAAATTTCATATACTATAGGAATCTATAGACCAATATATTTATGATTTGTCATAATTTGAAATTGGTTGTACATAATGTAGATTCTTTAGTGACACGTCTATACTAAATTTCATATTGTACCGGACAATTTTGGATTAGGTTATGTTACTTAATTATGGGATGATACTAAATGGAGATAGGAATGTGCCTTATATAAGGAGTAGATAATTGGACGTGATCATATTATGAATCATGATCTCTATAGTCCTACAATGATGAGTTGTTGTTCATCCGATAGCGTGAGAAACCTATATATGTTCACCGAAGATTTCGATATTCCTCCCCAAATAAATAAGACTCTGTAGACCAATTGACATGCCACTAAGATATATGACTCTAGAAAAGAGTTGGGAGTTGGTTATGAGAGTTTCTAAGTTGATGAAAGAGAGACCATATTTGTGGTTAGAGAGAGAAGTCTATCCAAATTATTTTATTGAAAACATCATAAAGAAGAGAAGTTACCAAACATAAAATTATATGGATTAAGGTTCTTATAAAGGAGATTAGCTGAAGTTATAGTTGCAATGCATTGGATGTTTTGAAGGTATGGTTAATGTAAAAACTTACTTAGAGAGATGGATAATAAAAGAGATGTTGGTGGTACAGGAATTTTGGTTGATTGGATCCCGCTAACCAATCAATTGAGAACCTTTTAAGATGTGGTTTACAAATTAATTTAAAGGGCCCAGCGGTTATTATATGTTAGTGCCTTAGTGACCTGATAGTATTCCTATGCAATCCTATCAAATATTTGGTCCATAGTTTAATATTTTGAAGTTTTAGTATTTAGGTTCTTTCATTTTGTATTAGTGTAATAATGATTGGTAGTAGAGGAGAATTATGTTTAGATGATTTGTTGTTTGTCATCGTCGATAAAGGTAGATAGTTTGGTTAGTTTGTAGATGAGTGTCATTGATCTGATGCTGTGCAGTTGAAGTGCTTAGCGGTTCTATCTCGATGGGGGTATAAAAAGTTATAATGGGGATATAACGAAAAATAGCG
This sequence comes from Allium cepa, assembly GCA_030765085.1. Classification (NCBI taxonomy): domain Eukaryota; kingdom Viridiplantae; phylum Streptophyta; class Magnoliopsida; order Asparagales; family Amaryllidaceae; genus Allium; species Allium cepa. The sequence continues at coordinate 584,870,491 of CM060940.1, forward strand.
AAGGTGCAAAAAGCTTCATTATATATAAAACCAAATATTTAAAGTTAATTTATTCATACCATTTTTGTAGGAAAATTAAATATTTTTTAATCTTATATTAGCAAAACTGAAGAATATTACGATTTATGCCGATTAGTTCTGATGACTATAATAGATATACAAGTCATATTGAGCACTTATGACTTAAAATTAGGTCTTTAACCTAACTTTGTTGATTTAATTTAAAAGAAAATGCTCAGACCAACCTTTGTATATTAATGTTGCTAAAGTCGGTGCCAAAAAGCCTTGATTAGTGAAGGTAGTGAAAATAGCAAGGTTTAAAGCAGATCTACTATTTAACAGCGCTAAATAAAAATAGTGCAATGGCTAAAGAATGCTATGCGCTATAGCGGAGATTTTGCAGTGCTTTAACTGCACAGTTCTAATATTGTGGGTAATGATACACCTAACATGTTTATTTTAGCTTGGAAGGTTATGGAACATCGAGCGAGTAGGTCGTTATCTTAATATATATGTTTTATCCAATTGATATAAGGTGTTGACACTTGAGTTGTCGTTGCAACTTTAGGTATGTTTTTTTAAATTTGTATTTAGATAATGTAGAGTTTACCCGATCGGGGAATATTTTACTCTTTATATATGGCATGGATGCAATACATGTTCTCGATGTTCTTAGAGGGAGTTTTGGAGCATTGTGCAATTTAGTTATAGAATATTATGTTTATTAGATTGATATGACAAGATGCTACCCCATATTGAGTTGTCTCGACCACAGTATGGTAGAAATAGAGAATTTATGTGTGAAAAAGATGCCATTAGTTGGTTTGTATAAAGAAAGGAATAAATCTGAATTTTTGGTTGTAAAAGACATCCCAGACTAAGTTGGGGCCGACATTATATAAGGAATTATTGTTGATGATGTGAAATGAAATGTTTCAAGCTATTTGTACAAGCCAAATTTGAAAGACTGAGAAAAAGATAATATAATTTGTATCAATTAAAATGTGAAGGTGGCTTTCATGGAAAGTGAGATTTGGAGATTGGGATATGATTTAGAGAGATGATTAGATAGAATCTTTTCAAACATCCCTTGTATTGAAGAGAGACTATCTATTCAACGTAGTTATTTTGAAACAAATAAAGAGTATATAGTTAATATTACATACCAAATGCACTTGAACGATGTACAACATAGTCGATCACTTTTAACATGAACACGATTTTAGGTTGGGATGTCACTTAGATTTTGTGTTTTTCTTTGATTTAAGATTTCCTTTATTATATTTTTAATGTTTTCTTGCTTGTATGTCGTAGAACTTAGAATAAAACTTTTATAGATTGAGAGCATAGTGCTTCGATATCATAATTATTGGGTGTTTTGAGAAGTGATATCATAAGCGAAGTGATGCCCCTAAAGTTGAAAGGAGAAATTATACTTTGTTCACTAGGTTAAGAAATTAATTGATTTTGACTTTCTTAGGTGAAATGTGGAAATCATTTAGTGATTTAAGTTATTAGTTCGTTTAGGTGAGGCACCGACCACCTTTGAGTTGTCTTACCGTATCATTTAGAGGATGAAGTGATAAGCATTCTGTTGAGACGATCTGGTTGTTTTGTATATGCATTTAGGAGTTATATAAGGCTGCATTTCAGTTTGGCATCATTAAGCCAAGGCTATTGGTTGTTGCGTTTCAACATCAATTACTTGGATTAGTAGCATAAATTGCCGAAGTAGAAGTTGTGCACATACATTTGAGGCTAGTGTTTGGGGATGAGTATATGTGCCAATAATAGAGTTTATATTGTTAGGATGGGAAGAGCGATCCAGTCAATAGAACTTAGGAAGCCGAAGAGAGGACCCAAGCTTTTCATTTTGACTCTTTTTTGGAATACCTTCCATTTGTTTGTCTAGTAGTGTAACTAGTTTAATTAGGTAAAGCTGGATAGTGTGTGTTTGTTCGTGTGTATGTATGTATGAATGTGTATGTATGTATGCATGCATGTGTATGTGTGTGTATATTATTGCCTTGTTAGGATACAACAGGTTGGTTCGTTTACTTAGGTTGTTTGATTGTTCATTTGTTTTTTTTGTGATATAAATTATGTTTTCTTAACTTTATATTATTAATGTGTTTGAATCTATGCGTTTGTTTATGATATGTTGAATTGGATGATTGGTGCGCACATATAAAACTTATATGCTCACTCTAGGTTGCTTGCATACATACCTGATTTTTCATGCATTTTATTCATATAGAAAGGCACCGAAGGTAGATTATTGCATTTCATTCAGTATATCATATGCCATGATCATCACATATGCTGTACGTTTCGTTACATCATGCATATTGTTAAGTATATGTTATGACTATTTAGGTAATTGATTTCGCACATTATATATGGATAGTTGTTTGGATTGTTGCTTATATATAAGTTGTATATGACATGCATATGATAGGTGATACAAGAGTGTGTGAATTGCATTCTTTGTCCCTTGGGAATTTCGAGGATGAAGTTCTTTATAAGGGATGGAGGAGAATGTAATACCTCGGAAATTTTAGTAATAAATTAAAAAGAATAATTTGGTCAATTTATTTCATAAGCAAAAAATGGCTATTTTACAAACTTGGAATTTGATGATAAAATTGCTCCACTGTGTAAAGCACATTTTTCCGATCAATTCTGACTATAAATATGTCCGAATCAGAGATCATGTGGAACAAATATAGGGAATACATGTTTGGGTTTTAAATAGGCTAAATGGGTTTGGCCCGATATTTGAATTTTGAAATTGAATTAGCATTTTCCTCCATTATAAAAATTGATAAAGAAACTAATGTACGTTCTTTTAAAATATATCTTAATATTCACTGTTCTTCTTTCCCTCTTCCTCTTCAAATCTGCAAAACACCCTAACTTTTTCGATTCTCAACGAAATTCAATGAATTACATACCAGAATGATCGCTAAACTGAGGACCATGATTTGGTACAAAATTCAAGGAAAATTGGTGAATCTATGGGGTGCACTTTTTTTACGGAGGCCATTCTTCTCTTTATGGGTCGGATCTTTAAATCAATATAAGTGGGACTTGTTTCTTCAATGTATAATTCAATTGTAGTGATATATCGTAGTTTAATATATGCTAGCAATTAATTCTAGTTTTATTAAGTATTAATCTATGATTAATGAGTATAAATTGCATAATTTGGAGTTGGGTTTATAAAATGGTTGTTTTGGCAATTGAATGCAAAACCAAGAAATTCCAATAATTAAAATGGTTAAACCAATTTTTTTAAATACTGAAATAAGGATTGGTATAATACGTGAATAGGTTGTTAATTACATGAGATTTGAGAGTATAAATGAAGATCATTGCATAAAATTATACATAGCATGTAATGTTGTTAATAGGTTGTTCAATTTGAGATTATAATCAGTACACCTTAATATGAGTATAGTTTGATATAACTCGATGTTTAGTATAATGGTGTCAAAACATGCCTAGTGAAAAAAGAAGAAGGTGGAAGGAGAACTAGAGAAGGAACATAATAAAATAATGCATAGGCAAACAAACACACAGAAAAAATATAATGCGTCCACCGATCGACCTATGACTAAACACAGGTTGACCAATGAACTATGATCGGTCGACCAATAACCAAACATCGATCAATCATTGAACTACTATTCATTCAGTAGTTTATCCTAAGGTTAAATAGCGATTTCATTTTAGGCCATGATGAATTTAGACCCAATCGGGCCGAACCGAGCGGTGTATGTTTTCCAGAATCGGTTTCTTGGATGTTTCGGGCTACTTCTGAGCATTCTTCTATATAAGGCTATTGCATGGAGGGAAACAATTTTGTGGAATGTTTGGATATTTGATTTGTGGACCAAATGTGTTTGATATACCTATTGGCGTTTGTTATTCATATTAATTATGTATTTACATTTAATGGCTCCTATTGATTTATCATGGCACCACGGGTCACAAATATCGAGGATGTGGCCGTGAGAGAATGGAGACATCCATACGCAAGCTTATATGAACTTCAGCAGACTGTACCTATGACTACGTCCATCGGTTGAAGCATGATGAGTGTTGGACATGCTTTGGCATCAAATTGATATGTATGTATGTATGTATGTATGTATGTATGTATGTGTTCGCACGTGTATCATATGAGTTGATACGTCGTGCAGTTTGGCGTAACATAACCTTAATCGAGTAGTTGACTATTCTATATAGTCGATATTTATCTTGTATGTATATCAATGGGTTAAGGTATGATTACATATGTAAGCAAACAAAAATGATGTTATAACCGCATATTTAAAAAATATATGGAATATATTAATTTCACTGACTTAGACACATGTTTAATCCCTTCCACATTGTTTTTGTACCTTTATTCTATAGTTTGATGGATTATAGAGTCAAGCTATTAGGAAATATCGATAGTGCTATTTTGATTGTTTTGCTAGAAGATGAATAAAGACTCTAAAGACGAAGCAGGAGGCCTAATACCTAATAAAAGTTGCTTTTAAAATTTCATTGTTGTAAGACCAAGCTTTATAATGAATTTATGTTTCTGTCTACATTATCATATGTCTGACATTGCATTAATTTATGTATTATTATATTTAACCCTTACGTGGGAAAATTTTGAGAAATATAAATCTAATGGAAATAGATGTAATGGAAACCTGTTTTAATTGCTTTTTTTCCTAACATTGTTGTAAGCAAAAAAATTAATCCCATTTTGCCACTCAAAAATAATTTTGATAATGACTGTAGCATCATCGACGTTCATTTTTGGGTCTCAAGATGGGGGTTGTTACATTAGATAGCTTTACAACTTCAAAAGGAGATTGGAAAGTCCCTCTTTGATACGCTTCGAAGTCTTTCATTCTTTTAGGGTTGTAATAGATCTACATAACAAGAGTAGTTATTTCAAAGGTCAATACTTCTTTTTCCGATGTCATGCTGGCTTCAACTAAAGTTGGCTCTCTAGATGTAATCCTTCAGTCCAATTACTCTTTGCTTGCACTCACCCTTGTTCAAGTTGCCAGTATGCTTTTTCTTACTTTATAGTTATCCCTTTGAGAGTTAAGAATGATAGCTTAATCTAAATGGTCCGTAACCTCAAGGCCCATCTAACTAATGGAAGAAAACAATATTTCTTACTATCGGCCTTGTCTTTTACCAGCATTGTCACTTATGAAACTACCAAAGAGTCCACTTCGTACCGCCTCCTCCCAGCACTACTTAGGATGCACTACATGCCACTCACAAGCCAAGATAGCTCATGTGCCTCCGGTAAATCATGCAATTGTTATAAGGAGGAAAAACAAGTTGACACCACCTTTGGAAACAAAGATAACAAAGAGATAGAGGTTGAAGAAGAAGATGAAGGGGAAAAAGAAGAGAAGGAAGGAAGAGGTAATAAATCTACCAAGGATTACATCAGTGGAAGAGGGACTTCGACTTCCACTCCCCCGAGACATTAAGAAGAGGTTCCCTTGGGCAAGTGCTTGAGCCCCGTCATATGTCGGTCAGAGAGCCATCCCTGCTCCTGGCCTTAAAAGATATCTATCGCTCGTTTCCCAATCTAGGGACCAAAGACCTCTAAGGATATGACTTTAACATACTAGGTTCCAAGACCTCTTCAATTAGTTTAGCAACATGACCTTTCTACCTATTAAGTGCGGAGATGGCTCCTTGACCCAACCAAGCAAGCTTAGTCTGTAGATTTAATAGGGAATGCTAACATCACACTTAGGATCACATACACACATACTCTGCATGAAATTTTTCCAATTCCCGATCTATAGCTAGGTCTTGTTTTATTTCTTCCTTCTCTTCTCTTGCAAAAGGCTAGTCTAACAAATTCTATAGAGACCTGAGCAAGAGGACTAGAGGGAGTCTCCCATTGCATCAATCTAGTTCTCAATCTCACTTAACCTTCTTGACGAACTAAATCATAAAGAGAAGAGAGGAGAGTAGCAGAAAGAGAAATACAAAGGGAGAAAGAGAGGAAAGCATAAATGAAACACATCTAAGCGTCCGTTGGACCATAGTAGAGATTCTTAAGAGCTCCATCAAACTCTTAGGGGATCTGGCTTTCACCACTCTAGGGAGATCTCCACTCAATGGCTCTCTACATACTTATTCTAACAGAAGTCCATCTCTAGCTAGGCAATCTTCGTCACCTCCTCTTGTCTCCCAAGCTTTTGTCACCAGCATAGTTCCAATCTTGCATGCCTTGCTCCTTACTGCTCACAAATACTTTCCTTCATGCACTACTTTAACTGCCAACTTCATCCAAAGGCCTAGAAAGGAATACCTACCACCACGACTCCATTAGTGCCCCTACCCATCACTTCTCCATCAAAGATTTAGACTTATCATCCTTGCTTAGAATTAATTAAGGTTCACTTCAATAATAGTGTGATAACATTCTAAAGAAAGATTTGGAAGTCGGGATGCCTTTATATTAGATATATGTGGAGTAAGATAAGACATAGAAGAAGCTAGCGAGAAGTCCTACGGATGTTAACAAAATATACCGCCTCAATATGGAAATGGTCGAAAAAGAGAGTCCAAACAACCAGAAAATAATAATGGACTTGTATGAATAGCTTGAAAACCCGAGAAAGCCTTGGTTGAAAAGAGAAGGAATTTAAAGAAGAAAGAGAAAAGCATCGAGTCGATGTACTAACTCTAAAGAACATTATCTTCGTTCGTAAAAAGTAGGCTCGGAAAACTTATATTCATGGTGGTGACCTGGCTAAGTAGAAAGGAGAACTACAAGATATGATTAACATCACCACCCTATAACCGAACTATGCAAACGCTGAGATTCCTAACTTGCATCTCGCAATCCAAAAGAAAGATGAAGAGGCCAAACATTCTATAAACAACAAGCCTATAAAATTTTAGATTTGGAAGAAAAGAACAAGTCCATTGAGGGTAGATTCATTGAGCTTGAAATTCACCTCTCTCAAGCAGAAAAGAAGTATGAGGTCTTTGAGGAAGAAGTAGAGAAATAATCTTTGGTTTTTATGTCAACATTGCCAGTACAAAGGAAATTAGATTGCTTGACAATGCTTACCATTTTGACGAGATTGTCAGTTAAGAAAATGAAAAGGTTGAAGAAATGTTTGATGAAGAAGCTCTCAAAGAAATCCTCTTTGAAGAGTAAGATCTCAAAGATCTAGAGAAGGGTCAAGAAGAGCGAGATGTGGAAGAGACAATAAACATCCATCGAGGGTTCAGCTGGCTCTGCCCAAAAGGAATCAGTTGAAGAAATTCCCACTCCAAAACCTAAGAAACCTCGAGTGGAGATTGTCTTTTGTAAGGCAGCCATCTCTGAGGCTGATGTAATTTCAACGCTTGATCTCCCAACATCCACTATTGCTGCAACATAAAGGAGTAAAATTCAGGCTTGCCCCTGATCCAGCTCCTCACATCTACACCCGCAACTTCCTAACTCTATCTCATAAATAGGAGCTGATTTTGGTCGCTTCTTCCAAGATCACACCCACATTAGGAGGTATATCTTTGATATCTTTTAGGAATATTTCTAACCTACTACGAAAATTTCCTTGTACGAAGTTAGTCGGCTCTTGATTTGGCGTTCTAAACTTGACGTGATGGTTATCTCATCATCCTTCAACATTCCTACTTCATTGACTAGGTTCCGCCCTAGTCCAGATGTTGAATAGATTAATGCTTTAAACGATACAGACAAATCAAGTGCCTCCACAGAGGAAGACAAAGATGTGGTCATCACAAGCGTCTTGGGACATTGGCCATCCATGTTGATTGAATTGCCAAATCCACTACACAACATTTAAATGTCAAAATTGAGCCCGGACTCAGCATTCCTCTTATGCCTTTATCTATTCAATACCGATGCCTCCTTTCAAGGCCAGGCCATCGTCTATTACTTCTTTTGGCACCATCCAAACATTCCGTCAAGCCCATGCAATATTCGTTGAAGCAATTTGTTAGACCTATGAAGAAGAGGAAACTTCATCACCATTGAAGACCCCCAATAAAGGAAAACGTCGTTGTTGACCCCCAATGAAGGCAAGTGAAAAGGCAATAAGAGGGCTAGGAAGTAAGTGATCCGATCACCTCCCATCTAGACTTTTGATTTTTAGTGTTTTTAGTGTTTTTATTTTTGATCTACTTATGTGATGTTGTATGGGTCCGACCTTCGTAATTTATACATATAAGATGAAGTAATGAAAGATGATTTTTTTTCAAATTTATCTCTCGTACTTTTTTAGCATCCTTTATATTCTTGGCACCTATGTATCGATCCTACATGTAATAATATATAATTTTCTATAATTAAATTACTTATATATTATACCTGCCTATGTCTATTATTTGAGTAATGCATTTATTTATTGTAACTTTGTATATGTAAATAAAATTCCATAACTACACATTGTTATTCCACTACTTAGTTTTATTTATTGTCGATTAAACATATCATGTTCAACTATAAATAAAATTGTGTATAATGCTCCAACTAAGATTATATGGATTTCCTTTCGTATCCACATGACCTCCAATATAACTTGGTATTTGTATTAACAAGAATCCAATTAGATAATCACTCATATCTCTGAGCATCGATGTCCATGATGCCTATCTCCGGGCATCCATCTCTGACTTCTCATATCTCTGAGCATTGATCAAAGATAAATGGTAGGGGAAAATTATTCGATCTACCCTAGTTCGCTTATAATTTAAAGAACCAATCATGGTTCAAAGGAGTTGGTACCTATATGAGGGTACCTAGATATCTAGTTTTCAGAACATAGAATGTTTATGTTACTAATCATCAAGCACAAAGTCAGACTTAATGAATATGGTTCTTTTGATTTGAAAATTTAACTTTATTCCAATAAATTTGTTGGAAAATCCTGCCTTATTACATCCAATCCAAATGAAAGAAATTGTTAAAATGCAAGAAATCAAGTGAAATAGCATGTGAATGCTTACTATGCTGCAGTCATAGAATTGGGATCCCATTGACCGTTTACAGCTTGAAAATGTCGTCTCCAAGCTTTTATCCTATCAATAGGGTCCTTCCCAGTTTGGACCGAGTGCGCCATACTTGTAAACACTTGTTTCAAATTAGGTCACTCAACTTAATAGTATGGCTTTGAACCTTGGCATTGAAATGTTTTGCTGCTCTTTGCTGGTATGCAGCTACCCTTAAATTAACCTCTTCTCTCTTTTCTTCCTCCTAGTCGAGGGATAGTAGTAACAACTCCTCATTCATCTTGGTGTCAAAATGCATGTGTCTGTGAGAATGCACTTCCACTTTAAAAGGTATCATGGCCTCAGTTCCATAGGCCAATGCAAATGGAGTGTGTCTGGCTATGGACTTCTGGGTAGTTTGATAAGCCCATAACGCCAAAGGCAACTCATCCACCTAGCCACACTTATCTCACTCCAGTTGCTACTTTATGTTGGATATAATAATCCTATTTATTTCTTCCACTCATTGTGGATGTGTTACCACTTATAAGCTCTTCTAAATTCGATATCGAGAACAAAATTAAAAGAATTCTGCACTTTTGATCTGAGTTCCATTATCGATAGTAATCTTCTATGGTGCTGCAAATCTACAAAAAATGTTATTGCAATGAAATTGATCACTCTCGCCAAAGCGATCATAGGGAGGGACTCGGCTCGACCCATTTTGTAAATAGTCCACTATAATGATTGCATATTTTGCTCATCCACTCGACATCAATAGCACTCCAATAATATTATTTCCCAAATCATAAATGGTCGCAGGCTGACCATCTGTGTAAGCTCGTTGGATAAAGCCTTTGTACCTTCAAAAATCTCTAGGACTTGTCATATTTCTTTGAGAATTCCATCAAATCTTGGTTGATAGTTGGCCATAATTATCCTTTGCAAAGAATCTTCTTTTTAAATTTGCCCCACAATGTGATCACCACGACCTCCTTTATGAACATCCACTAGTATTTTCTTTGCATCATTCTTGTTGACACAGCTTAACTGGGGTAGATAATTCTCTCCAACATAAGACACTATCTTTTATAATGTAGAGCAGTACCTTACGCAAGAACTTCCTCTTTTCATTTTGGTTCTTCGAAAGTGTGTCCTTTAGCAAATAATCCTTGAACAGATTCATCCATAACTCCTTCCTCTCAACCTTCATGATGAAGTCGATATCCATCTCATCCATACACAGAGATTTCAACAATTCTGTTGGTATGATTCCTAACTATTGTACATCACCAGGGCTTGTCAGTTTGGCTAGAGAATCAACATTTTTGTTTTTCTTCTCTAAGGGTGTGCATTATTGGTGGTCATTCATCCTATAATTCTAACACTTTCGATAGGTAAGGAGCGAATAATGCACCCTTAAACTAAAATTCCTTCTTTACATAGCAAATCATCAATTGGGAGTCACTATGGATATGTAATGTCCTCACTGTTATTCTTTTGTAACGGTATAGAATCCAAGCTTCAATGCATAGCATATCTTTTGACCTTTTAGAGTTACTAGAACTACTCCGGTTTCGCAATCATGGTCACTGGATGCTCCATCAACATATAATTTTGATTGAGAAAGTTTGACTAACTCCTCTTCTATCATCACCCCAGATGATGAATTCGATAATGGAATCCACTAATACATGTCCTTGAATAGCCTTCCTAGGTTGATAAGTGATTTCATATTGACTCGCTTACATGTTCCAATTCAATAATTATTATGAAATCTCAACGCAATGCAATACTTATATGAGAGGTTGATTCGTCAACACTCTTATCACATGAGATTGAAAGTAAGGTCTTAACTTTCTCAAGGCTATCAACAAGCCATATGCTAATATCTCTGGCTTTGGATATCTCTACTCCACTCTAGCGAACCGCTTACTGATATACTATATCGAACTTTGGATTATGCACTCCTTATACGGCAAGGCTACACTCAATTCATGAGTCGATAATGCCAAGTAGATGTAAAGTTCATCCCATTCCAAAGGCTTTAGTAGAATTAGTGTTTTCTTAAGATGTTCGAATATGTTCTATATAGCAGTTTCACAATCTCTTTGTTAGAACCACAGGTATTAGTTTTGTATGATAATAACCAGATAAATATTGATACTGATGATTTTCTAAGTTTGTATATGACATAGTACGGGATGTACACAAATCTATCAAGAGGTAGTGTAGGATAATCAAGTAGAGATGTAATACTCTAAGCAAAGCAGATCAATTTAAGAACTCCAGTATAAGACCATGTTGATTAAGAGGAATCAAGCTGATCGAGGAAGATCAAAGAAGAATTAAGGAGATTAAGAGGAATCAAGCAAATCAAGGAGATCAAAGAGATGAAAAAAGGAAAATCAAAAGCAAGGCTAGGATAACAAAGAAGACTCTAGGAACAAAGGTTAAAAAAGTACAAGGCAATAGTCAGTCGTTTTTATAGTATATTTAGTCGTAGAATTAATTGTTAAAGATCCCATAGCAATTCTTTGAATTCTATCATTTAAAACTCTTGTATCATTACCTACAACCATTTTATAAAAGTTTTATATTTGTTATGCAAGCTAAAAGTGTTAAAATAATTTTATAAAGAAATTGTAAATTTGAACTAGGATATGTTGACATGTCCTTGCAAGGATGCTGACATACTAGAAATTGGATGCAACTTTGTATTTTAAACGAACGGAAACTTCCTTTCACCTTCATGAAATGTAACTTCTCTTAAACTTCTAAAGAAAAGTTCTAGAAAGCAAATTTTTAACAGAATCCTCTATTATTTCTCTCACATTTTGCAAAAAAGTTCTATTTTATATATACTTATACTTTGTGAATCCACTCTCTTTGTCCCTATCCCTTTATGGATTTGCAATAAACTTAAAATTCAGAGAGTCTACATTCACTTCTCTATCATTTACTCTTTGTTTTTATCATACTCCTCAAAGAAATTAAAGATATATTACTATAAAAGGTTTATAGGAAGTTGTATTAAAGACTACTTGAAATTATGATGGAAAGATTTGATTTCCTGTGGGTATTACTCTATAATTTATTTGTAAAAGTGCATCCTACAACTCATAGAAAGCCAGGATTATATAGGTGTGTGTGTCCTACCACCCACGGAAAGTAAAGATAAGTGTTCTTGCCTCCTGGTTAAAAGTCAAGAAAGTCTTGGAGTGTCATATCACTCATGGAAAGTTGGGATAGGTGTTACTTGCCAGCTGATTTAAAGTCAAGTTGTAAAGATTTGCTTGCCATGCCATCCATGGAAATGTAAGTTACTTATAGTTAAATTTTGTATAGGGTACAGGACTGGATATAGGATTGGAAATCCAAACTGGTATAAAAATCTTGGTGTCATCACTTTGCTTTTACTGCTTTTACTTTCTACATTTATAATATTATTGCTTATGATTCTGATTCTATATTGTTAAATTTGATAACCATTAAGTAATTTGATAATAAGTTTAAAAAAATTATTCACTCCCTCTAGTGGTACATTAGCCTTAAGATCCATTCCGCACATTATCAGGGTAGCACATTATGTACACCATATTTGGTATAAGAGCATGTTGGTTTTTAAAATTTCATAATTTGAGTTTTGAAAAGTTTAAATGGCTAGTAACACAAATACCATGTTAAATACTTTTGTATAAGGACAATCTATAATCAAAACCACCACTCTTTAATTGTAATAACTATGCTTATTAGTCATGTTGTATAAAAATTTGTTTACAATCTAGTGGTTTAGATATATAAATATCATACAAACTAAGTCCACCGAACCTCAGACTAACTATGCAAAATGGTCCGATGAGGAAAAGGCATAAGCACTCAATAATTCAAAGGCAATGAATATTTGTTCTACACTTCCACCCCTAGATATAAATAAGTTCAATGAAGTGTTTATTTGCAAAAGCGCATATGGCATTCGAAGAACATTACTAGTCGCACACGAAGGCACTAGTAAGGTTAAAAAACCATGATCTCTATGTTAACTAACAATTTTCAATTATTTAAAATAAAATTCAATGAGTCTATTTCTGACATGTATTCTAAAGTTTAGGATATATTACATGCTTTAATTTCACTAGGCCAAAAATTTATCGAGGAAGATTAAGTCCGGTAAATTCCTTTTCTTACGAATGGATCAAAAGACTTTAGTATTATAAGAGGCTAACAATATAAGTGTTACGAAATTAGAAGAGTTAATATGTAAGTCACATAAATTTCTGCTGCAGGGAAGAAAGGAAACCAAGAAAATGAAAATAAGTCACTTGCTTTCAATCCTAGAACCGACGGACAAGGATCAAATGATGAGTATGAAAAGACAACGTTTATGGAAAGGAATATCAAAATATTTCTGAAATACAAAAATAGGAATAAATCCAAAAGGATGGAAAATAAAAACTACATGACAACAATAACTCGAAGTACTAGAAAACATTTCGAACGCGACAAGATAGGACATCTAAAAAGGGACTGCCAAATATTGAAAAAATCAAAGGACTCTCTAGATAGAATTCAGCAAAATTGAGGAAAAGAGCGTTGACAACAACTTGAGATGATTCTGAAGCCACTTGAAGCAGCACAAGTTTAGATTCAGAAAATGTAGATTTATGATTTATGGTAGATGAAGAGCGAAGATTTTGATAATTCGATAACCCTAAACTCTACTTATTTTCTTAATAATATTAGGAATATTTATGATATTATATGCATATTTAAATTCATTATGAAAATGAACTAAATTAAATTAAATTTGAAAAGGCCCTTAAAGTGGATAACGATATTTAAATTCAACAATAAAAAACGTTTTGAATGTACATAAAGAATTAGAATTTTGTTAAAATAAATTTATAAACTTTTCAAAAAAATATAATTAAAAATTAGTCAAAAAATATTATTTTCATAAATAAATTATTATATAGATTGAAATAAAATATCAACATAAAATATTGGTTTAAAGAAACACAACTAGAATATTTTAAATAATAATTAAGGACAATAGAACATATGGATATCAGTTAATTCCATAAAAAAAAATATAGAAATGAAATTAAACAAATTGGCATCTTTTCGGTGTATATGTCAGCATACTAGTAAGATTAAGGTTTGAAATAGTATTGCTTTTTAGATTTCAACTTTTGAAATTCCTTCTCATTTTAATCAATTCAAAATTCAAAAAGACATATTTATTAACAATCACATACCAAATCAATGCTTATCTACTCAGCTTATCTCATTTATTCATTCATATATCACTTTATTTCAAAATTCATAAACAAATATAATTTTTTTTCTCTTTTTTCTCTTCAAAATCAATGGTTTGATCTTCTCAAACTCTTAGATTCCTCAAAGGTCAAAAATTGGCTTTAGAATCATGAAGAATAAACGAAAGTCTTCATTGATAAAGAATATGCTAATGTATTTTCTGACAGATTTGCAAAATTTGATAATTTTTCTTCTTATGATTCACTTTCTCTTTCAATGAATAATATATTTTTGGTTTAGTCGATTCTACAAAAAAAAATCCTTATTGTCCCAATCTTGTCAAAATGTTTTATGTAAATGTATATGAGAAATTTTATCAAGGAAATGATGATCAAATTTGGAACAGTCTGAAAGGAATAATATTGTTTTGGATGCAAATTTACTTAGTGAAATTTGGATGCACTATTATTATGAAAATCATAAAGTTTTACATGATCTTTTTAATAGTGGTTTTTAAGTTGAATTTAACGGGAAAAATCTAAGACCGAAAGCAAGGGTTATCAGGTTTGATTTTGCAACAAAGTACAACTCTCCAAACTGAGAATTATAACAATATTACTTCAAGATTTTGCATAGATCTATTTTTCATTTTTTCAAAAGGGTATACAAATTGGGCATAAGTCATTCTTTCTAACTTTGTAGCCAGAGGGTTTTTTAGACATGAACACACACTTTATCATGGAGTGTATTTAATAAGAATCTTTAATTATTTTGGAATTGAATAAACAGAGAACCTACTTTCAAAAGGAAACTTTTTGACAGGAAAATTCTTTCTCTTATGCACTTTCCATATGAATTTGTACCTTATGAATCTTTTGCGGAGAAAGAATAAAGATTAGTGATGGAAGATTTATGGAGGAAAGAATGTAAGAGGAGAAAGAAAATGCTATGAAAATTGATGAGGAGGCAGAAGAAAATGAGGAAGAAGAAGAGGAGAAAAGAGAAAACTTCTCTTTAAAGCATCAAAAGGAAGAATAGGCCTAGCAATTATGATTTACAAAGAAATCAAGAAAAGCTTAATGAAAATCCAAAGAAGCTTAAGGAATCTTTCAGCAAAATGTTATTGAAAGATTCAAGAAAGATGGATATTTCTTTTGGAAAATATGAGCAATCTTGGTAGCCACGCTCCATCTTTATTTATTTCTTTGTTTACTTTGTATCTTTTTTCTTTTAGTAGTAAGTTGCATTTTCTTTTCTTTTTAATTATGTACTTTGAATCCAATTAATGAAATCATTTTATTTATTTAAATTATGATATATGAAATGCATATTATATTCTCTAGAAATATATGAAATTAAAACTAAGTTAGTAAATATATATATACATATATATCAAAAAGGCTGAAAAACATCTATATGTCGACATACTAGTAACAAATACCTATGTAGACGCGCACCAGAGGCTATGTCGACTTATAACGATTAAAATAGTTTTTCTAATTTTCAAATTTAAATTAGTTAGTTAATTTTTTTAGTGGAAATAGTTATAAATGGTTTTAGCACTATAAAAATAGTACTTTAGACCAAAAAAACAATTCATCTTGTTCTCTAAACAAACACATTCATTTGTTAGAAAAATACTCAAAAATGAATTAAAGAAAAGTTATTTTTAATGAAAATATGAGTGAAAACTTAGAGAAAACCTTTCAAAACTTCAAGAAAACAATTCACACCTTCTTAGAGATCAATTCGCATCTCTTCAGTGCCTTATTGCTTATGTTCTCATGTGAAATAATGCATATGTACAAACATTAGATATAGGGGAATAGTAGATAAAGATATGGATGTTGATAAGAAACTTCTTGAAGAATGGGAAGTGATCTTAACCAATTACAACTTTGGCCCTAACAAAAGATGGGTGAAAAATCCTCACAAATCTTAAATATCAATATCCAGAAATTGTTTCTATTTATATATGTTTTTATTGTATTTTTATACATTTGTTTTGTTCACTGTAAGTATAGCGAAGTACTAACTAGTTTGTATAATACAAATGTATTATGTAAAAAATTTTATTAATATAATTATTTATGTTAGTTTAATGTATAAGTCTATGCTTGCTATGATATTCATACTTACTTTCAACAATAGTCATTAACGTTTAAAGAACTTATATACTGAATATCTTAATCCATACTTATATTATTATAAGATTAAGGCCTTTATGATAATAAAAAACATATTCATATACTTATAAGTTATTCAAGAATTACCTATACCATTCAATACAAAATTCATCCCTTAAGTTGTTTGAGGTTAATATCAAGTCAACTATATTCAACTCAAAGTCAAAATCTTTGGCCAGAGTCGTATGGTTAATAATAAATGTTATTATTAAACCAATTGATTTTTTTTAGACTAACCATGTTGGATGTGGATAATACTGAAATTTGAGCAATACCAAATTCCATATGTCCTAAAGTGATACAGTTTTGACGAAGAGGTGTGTAAATGATCGTAAATAAAGGTGCAACTATAGAAAATGTTAAAATGAATTTTTCCAAAGATCTATAAGTGATGAACTAGGCTAGACTGCTGCATCACTAGCTAAGTTGATGTTTGAATGTTAATATTTGAATTTTCAAAATTAATCAATGACAGAATTCTCACCTTTGAGTCTCAAAACTGTATTTGTAAATTCTTTGCAAAACCACATGATTTGGTTTGGTTATAAAATGTAATAAATTGATTAAATTAATTAATTTTGGAGAAATATTAATATTATTAATTTATTTAATTTTTGGGTGCTGTCGGTAATTATTCGAATGTACATATAAAAGTTATATTTGTGTGTGCCGATATACGATATCGGTATACTTTTAAATGAGGTTTAAATAAGAGTTAATTACTTGAAGGATTTTTAAAATTTTACACCATATAAGTGGCAACATATGGCCAACCATATCGCGGAAAGAAATGGGTGGAGTGGCTGGAAATTAATTAAGGAGAAAATAAGCTAATATTTTAATTAACAAAATTGGGAAATTTCCATTCTCCCTGTTAAAACAAATTCCTTGATTTCATTTCCACTGTAGGTTTTTGTTCTGCTCTTTTTTTCCATCCATGGCCACCATTTCCTTCTTCTTTTATAAACAAATCAACTCCAAAAAAAAATCAAAACTTCAAATAAATTTAAAGGTTATGTGGTTCATCGGATTCCAACAAAGTGGCGTCAATTCAAGAATCTAAGAAGGAATTTTCAAACCAAACTGTCACTAATAGGCCAGGTGTAATAGCCTTCCTTTTGTAATACCCCGAATCAACATTAAATGACAATGTTTGATTCTCGAATACCACAAAAGACATTCCATCGTGGTAAAATTAAAACCAAACATCCAAACAAGGAAAATCAGTTAAATCTCATAGTGGAATGGTAACATATAATGTACTAAATATACATGATCATAAGAGATAAACAACATAAAACAACATATGACAGATTGCACCAGTGGAAGCAAATGACAAATAAATATCAATATAGAGAATTAAAATACACTAACCCTATACACAAAGTTTTGAATACAATACTGATATAACAAGTTATATATACAAATAACATGTCTGTCATGTACTACTGCAACAATAAATACACTTATCCAAATTATTGACATCATGCCTCCAAAATTCTCCAGTTGTCCTATAAGCGAATTTCCCAGAAGCATCTGACTCCCAGACTATGCAGTCGAGTACCCAAGAGTTTTCATGACATAAATAGACAAATCATGGGTTAGACTTAAAGCTTGGTGTGAGGAGAACTATCTCCAAATAATATATATAAAAACTTTATACATATATAAAACGGGAACCTACTAAAGCACAGCCGGTCCCCTCTACAAACGTGGCTCTTGGATAATCTGGACTAAAATGTCAGCACATCCTAGTAATACCAATTTTAGAAAATCTCATATGCCTCTAAGAACAATGTCATAATACTTATGTTAGCTACTATAGGGATGGTGGTACCCTTTAAGGTCAGTCGGTGCCAACACCCTCTACCATAAATAGTATAGAAATTCTTACTGCATAAATAAGCATAAATAACCGATTATACATACTTATGAATAGCTCTTATATAATAAGCCTTAATAACCAATATATATATCAACCTGTATTGAGCGAAATATCAATGGAACAACTACACATCATGTGATCTTTGAATTTATCACATTCTTACCAATTGAGAGTCGAGAATGAGCGTCCTCATACGACCTCTTTGCTGCACAGGTTTTCTCGTACATACGTAGATTGCTTTCTTGGCACTAACGAAAATCTTTATCACTATATTTCTCCCTAGTAACGATATGTATGCTACTACATATAAGTATCCCTTAAGAGCTGCTCCAGATCCTCCCGATGGTTTAGTCTGAAACCATTAAATGAACGTATAAGTTAATGCGTAGCATGGGAACTATGCTATGACTCGAATCTAGTCTCCCTCCATGGCTCTTTCGTCGTGCACTTGCTTCGACGCTAATGGATCTCTAAAGCACAATAGCACATCGAACCATAGCATCCTTCCATGATTCTCTCTCCATGCACTTGCAACCCCAATGGATATCTAAAGAAAAATAGGACATCGGACCGTGGAATATAATCTAACCATCGATCCACATATCTAACTGGTCTCATACCGATCACTTGTTATCACATATTCGCACATCTACCTGAATCTACATTGATTTCTTGTCGTTGTGTGCTCCTCTCAATCGTACATGCTTATTGTGCTTGACTACCCAATCGATCACCGTACCAACCCTGTGACCGATCATTCCTCGATCGCTATCTCGATTTTACAGTATCCCATATAGGAATATGCCATACACAATGTCCATCACCTCGATTCGCTTCCTCGACTGCAAGCCCAAATGCCTTATCGATCACTACTAACCGCATGTGCAATACTTTACTTTCATATCCAAATTTTGTGCTTCGACTTGCAATTCACTTTCCTGAGTAGCTAAAACCATCCTAAAGTCGTATCAAAGCCCCATGCCGAATCGCATTCGAAACCATGGTGAAAACCCCACTATTTCTTTCACTTCCTAGGCATACTACCCAGGCTTGGTAACCACCGGTTGACCAATTACACTACGACCGGTCGACCAATTATTAGAGGCATCTAAATAATAAGCACTTTTGCCACATTGATCGTTATTTCTTGTTCCACCTCCATAGCTTTTCCCAATAGGTCGCCTAGATCCTCTAGTTTGCCTTTTCTACATCAGTCATCTCACAGAGTCGATTGGTTGATGTATTGGAAGTGGTTCCTTATGTACTTGAAAACTGATTTCGATACAAAATCCAATCCTTCAAGCGTAGAGTTGCATAAAGCGATTTGCTCGACCCAGCCTCCTCTCACATGCCAAAACCTAGTCAATCTGCCTTTATGCCGCATGTGATGCTTACATTTGTGTCAATGCACCTACTTGAGCTTGCTTATGCACACAAGAGTAAGTAAACAAGCCTACACTTCACTATCAACGTCTTAAAGTTCACCAGTACGATTACTCCACCCCATATCTTCACACTCACCTTAGCGCACATAATAGACGCTTCATGTACATTAGATGCTCACCAATGTGCGCACACATAGATATATGTATTAACATACACACAAAGACATTATATCTATGTATATTCACACAAAAACTTATATAAATACACACACATATATATATATATTCGTGTGTGTGTGTGTATAAATATTCACACAAATAAACTTATATATACACATCCAACCACATACAACAATTCTAATTATAATTCATGAATTGTCTTGATTATTATATTTTGTCAAATACACATATACATTTCCTTATCCATATACAAATGCATACAAGTATATTAAAATAAGCACCTCTTGATCATTTTATAAAATTTTACAACTCTTTATAATAATTCCATTCACTTATAAAAACATTTCTTCACTTAAATAATATTTATAAATACTAATTAAGCTCCATTAAGCCTCTAAATACGTTAGTAATAAGCTCTAAACTAACTTAATTAGCTTACTAACTTCTCTAAATGTCATTATTAAGGTCTTTATTAATTAATGTGATAATATAACCATGTTTTCTACTTAAACATAAGCTCAAATCATCACATATTGATCATTAAACAACCATTGGAAATGTTTTTTACTCGCTAACTTTTTTAAAACCAGTTTAAATGATTTAGTTTACCATATCATTCTCTAAATAACTTCACATAACCCTATAATCATATAAAAATAAATCTATGAAGTATAGCAAGTAAATATAGGTAGAGAATCATCTCAGTCACTTCTTATTATCCAAAACAAGCTCTATATCAAAAAAACCAAAATCTTAGGTCTGTTGAAATTTAAGATAAAGCTCCAAATTCCACTTCAAGCCCATCTATTGAAGTTGTTTTATGTGGAATAAGATGTGAATAATTATTGCAATATTAGTCGGATTGATAGGAATTTATTTTGGCTTGGATTAAAAGATCTAGGATTAGCTTAAGGAGGTATTAGGAAATTGATTAGGGAATGAAGAAGAAAAGGTTTCATTGAACTAGAAATGAACAAAGAGATTAGCCATTTATAAGCTAGCTAATAGGCCATAACCCAAAATCATTTCATCTGAACAAAATCGCTATTCACCTCTGAAACTTATTAATTCCAAACATAGCCTGGCTTATACTTATTTTTCTTATGATGGGATTGCAGTCTCAATAGTAGGAGTTTTGAGTCCCAATTCATTCATCTTTAAAAATCAAGTATTTAGGACGTTCGGTAAATTAACAATTTAATATTTAGATAAATTATTTAAATATACAGTTTTTCAAAAGATGGTGTTTACATTCTCCCTTCCTTAGAATAATTTCATCCTTGAAATCTTAAAGCGTGGGATAATTACTTCTATTCCATAAACCTTTAAGTCCAACTAATTTGAAAAAATTTCGACAGTGCCTCCTTTGCATGGCTAGCATTTCATTAACCCATAAAGCACAATATACATCTCATATATATGGCATCTCATATCTGAGGATACATACAATAACAAAGAGACACACATGTATGTGTGTGTGTCTCTCTCTCTCTCTCTCTCTCTCTCTCTATATATATATATATATATATACGCACACACACACCGTCTAACATACATACCTTTTTGGAAAATTTACTCCTTCATGCAATGAAAAGTAAGCAAACTCCAAAGATATTCTATAATAGCATCTAGTCTCCCCTCATAAGTACCTAACAAGTACTTACAAAGAAGATTATACATCAACTCAACAATAAATCAAAATTTAAACATATTCAATTTAACGTAGTAACCGATACTACCGCAGTCATAAATGATTATACATTCAGAGCAAACCAGAATAAGTCAGTTTCTAAACATACCAAGACCCCGAATTACATCAAAATACTATAAACTCTAATGGATCTCACCTTGGTCTCAAAAATAGGCATGGGTGATATGTGATCTATTTCAGATATTTATCATCATCTCTCTCTGAATAAGCTACAATGAGCAACAATAGCTAACATACAATTAACCAAACATTAACTAGTACATAAGCAACCTAACACAAAAAATAAGTAAAACACTAACATGCTATACATACAAGTCTATACAACTAAACATAATAAATAACAATATTCATAATGTGCATGTCAAGCTATAAACTTTCATGAGTCCATTTGGCATCAAAAATGAAAAAATTGCATAAGCGGTGCAACATTTTCCATGAATGAAATGCATAAAAGCTTACACCTGCCGCCATGAAAAAGGAAAACTTACAAGATGTGTTGGATCATCGGTCCTCTTGACTCTCGAATAAATCTAGCAATCTAAGTCTCGATTTTCCTCTTCTTCTAAACAAAACTCCTTCTTCAAAGGCAAAAACTTACTAATTAAGTCGTTATGAAATAATGTTCAACTAAAGCTTGGGCTCGCTCAGGTTCAAACTCACCTCAACTACACAATGATAAAAAGGATGATATACTAAGTGCACTATGACGCTCATCTATGCAAGTACAATGTCGCTACATAGAAGATAACCCGGATTGCCATCAAACAAGTCGGAAAGTGATTTAATGAACTATCACAAGTATCTTAACTAAACATACATACATGTGTGTGTACAATGTAAAGATCATCCAAAGAAAAATATACGATGCCCGATCAATCCTTGGTTCTCTAGTATGATTTCTCTATTAAGCCGGGGTTGGCCATTTGACTCCTCTCATGCGAATGCCAATCCAGTTCCTTGGTCCAACCACTAAATTCCTTGCATGACTAGTCTTGCATCATAAATCTCTAAGTCACCTCAAGGATCTGACTCAAGTTCTTGTTTTTATGAATAGAGTGAAAAACTCTTGCCTAACTAGTGCAAATTACCTAGAAGCATCGTGCTTCTACTAGGGATTAGGAATTGTAATGTGAATTGGATGATCCCTAAGAAGTACCAATGTAGCTCATGGATTATCCCACTACCTAAGGTTTTCTAGCATAAGGTCAAACATTTCTAACACAAACGACTCTACACAAAATGTATAAGTTATATGCTCTGCCTTTGCTCATTACCGGAAAACCACTGAATCCTACTTGGATGCCAATTCTAAGTCACACTTCATCGGGGAATCTCATTCAGCTCGGAACCTCATGGATCAAGTTCAAGTGATAGTACTCTCTATCACTACACCTTAGCTTAACAACTAAGTTTTACCATGCAAGGTTTAACATTGAAAGAGAATTTACCTACCATGCAAGGTGTAAAGTTTAGCGTATCTACCAAATTACTAGCAAAGATGAACATACATCTTTAGTATTAGAAAAAACATAAGTACCTTATATGTAAAGCATACCTTACTACTTGAGCTTCTTTCCCCTCTCCTGAGCAATAAGCTATAGGGACCTGGAATCTCTTGTAAGGCATAAGTCATCGTCACCTGCCACCTTTAGGAAGTGTAGGACATTCCTTCTTCAAATGACAAAGCTGATCACAGTTTAAGCACTTACACTTTGCCTTAGCTGCATGGCATTCCTGAGCTAATTGTCCCTTTATGTCGCAAGAGTGGCACATTATACTGGCTCTCTTCTCTGCATGAGCTTGATGGTCATGTGAATCTTGGCCTTTACGCTATGGTTGCACCTTTACTACATCTGTCAGTACATTGCAGTTTCTTTTATGAAGAAATCTATCTCCAAAAGACTCTTTAAAGTGGCCCTTGTTGGATTATGACTAAGCAACGAATATCTAACTGATGGATTAAGACCTTTGGCAAAGTACTTTACCTTTTTCAATAGAGTATTAATCTTAATCCTGAATTTAGCTAAAAAGTTAAATTGGCCAACAAACTCCATTGCAAACAAGCTACTCTGCTGCAAATGGATGAAATGCTCAAGCTGCATGCCCCTCTTAATCTTAAAGATAAACTGAGACTCAACATAACGTCTAAAATCAATCTAAGTCATGGCATGCTCATCAGAATTCTCTATTACTATGTCCTACTAAGCCAAAGCCTCCCCTTCAAGATGCTGGGAAGCAATCCTCCTCATTAGAATATACTCAAAGCCCACATTTGTGAAAGCCGTCTCACATATACGTACCCAAGCCCATGTCTCGGCTACAATCTCAGAACCAAGATATGGCTTCCCGTCAAGGCTAGGGAAAACCTAGCATAACTTTGGAAAGTCCAAAGCTAGTGGAGCAGGTAATACTGGTGCCTCAAAGGCTACACCATCTCTATATCTACACAGCTGACGAAATGTTCGAGGGTGGCAGAGCATCCCGTGTAGTAGCCAAATAGTCTCTAAACCAATTAAGCAATGTTGCTTGCCTAGCCGCAACCACTCATGTCCTCATTCAATCACAGTGATAGCAACAAAGGTACCTTAGCAACTTAGTATTATATAGTAGGAAAATACAGTACGCTTTCTCAACATATCATATCTACTAGATTACTTAACCCAAACCGTTCTACTTGGCCTTAAGTGTTAACGTAGTGCTCTGGTACAAATCGTACCAGCCCGCCCCTCGTAATACCTTGAACCAACATCGAATAATGTCTGATTCTCGAGTGATACAAATGGTGGTTCGTTCGGTTAAAATTAAAGCCAAAAAATCTAATAAGGCATATCGATAAATTCTCACTCCAGAATGATAACATGTAATATATTGAATATATATAAACAAAACAAGATAAATAATATATAGGAGACTGCACTAGTGGAAGCATCTGAAATGAATATCAATATAAAAAGTTATAATATATAAAACCCTATACATAGAGTTTTGAATATAATATCAGATACAAGTCCCATATACAGATAACATATCTATCATGTTCTACTACAACAATAAGTATACATATCCAAAATATTGACATCACGCCTCCAAAATTCTCTAGTTGTCCTGTAAACATATTCCCCAAAAGCACTCGATTCCCAAAATACTCAATCATGTACCGAGAGTT
The DNA here is from genome assembly GCA_030765085.1 of Allium cepa. Lineage (NCBI taxonomy): Eukaryota > Viridiplantae > Streptophyta > Magnoliopsida > Asparagales > Amaryllidaceae > Allium > Allium cepa. The sequence continues at coordinate 584,895,269 of CM060940.1, forward strand.
GTCACAACATAAACATAAACAAAACCTGGGTTAGACATAAAGCCTAGTGTGAGGGAAACTACCTCAAAATACTGTATATTAAAACTATATATATACACACACACATAACAAACAAAAAACTGCTAAGACACAACTGGTCCCTTCCCGGCTCAGGGGTAATCTAGACTACCCATAAATAAGTAAAGTAAACTCATCCCAAAGGATATGGACTCATACCTCAGCCTACTCTTCTCCTATAACCAAAAAGTCAGCATGTCTTGGTAATATAAATGACAGAAAAGCCCATACACCTCTAAGAATGATCTCATAATACTCATGTTAGCTAGTGTTGGCAGTGATAACCCCTAGGTCAACTGGCGCTAACGCCTCTATCATAAATAATATAACAATTTTTACCGTGTAACTAAGTATAAACAATCGATTATCCATACTTATGTATTGCTCCAATACGATAAGCGCAAATAATTGATATCTATCATTATATCATACTGAATGAAATATCAATGGAGAAACTATGTAATCTTTGGATTTTATACATTCCTATCCTTTAGGATTCTACAAACAGGACTGAGCATCCTTTTAGGACCTCTTTGTTGAATACATGTCTTTATACAGACCTAGACCACTATGCTGGCACGACTATCACTTTAGTGCTCCATAGCGTCGATATCTATGCTACCGCTACTAAATACAAGTATCCTTTAAGTATTGCTCTGTACCCTCCTAAAGGCTTGGCTCGAAACCATAAGATGGATGTATAAATGAATGAGCCATGTTGTGACTCGAATCTAGTCACCCCTCCCATGCTCTCTTGTCGTGCAGTTGCTTTGACCCCAATGGCTCTCTCAAACACAACATTGTGTCGAACCTTGGCATCCCACCATAATTCTATTATCATGGACTTGCGTTGACTCCAATGTATCTCTTAAGCACAAAAATGGTCAAACCATGAAATCTATTCTAACAGTCTGTCCATGCATCTGTCTAACCTCAAACTGACCACTTGTCATCATGTGTTTGCATGTCTACTTGAATTTGTATTAATTCCTTGTTGTTTTGTGCTTCTCTCAATCATGCACATCTAACTTTCATGATCATGCCACTGATCACTATACCGACCTCATGACCTAACCTTCTCCAATCTCTATCTTGATCTTACACCACTTCCGTGTAGGAATATGCCACATCCTATGTCCCTCGCCTCGATCGCATCCTTGATTGCAAGCCCAAATGCATTATCGACTATTACTGATCGCATATACATTACTTTACTTTCGTACCTTAGACCCATACTTCACCTTACATTCCACTTTCTAAAGTAACCCAAAGCCTTCTAAAAGACATGCTAAAGCCTTGCATCGAATTACGTTCAAAACCAGGAGAGAAATCCGACCATTTTGCTCACTACTTGGGCTTACTGCCTAACTCTGGCATCCACAGATCGATCGATTGCCCTACAACTGACAGACCATTCGTAGTTGCACCTGGATAGTAAGCCCAGGTAGTAAGCACTTTTTCCGCGTAGATTGCATTTTCTCAGTCCATCCTTTCCATAGCATTTCTCGATGGGTTGCCTAGCTCCTTATTCCCTCCCTATCGCATGGTTCTTCTTGCAGAGTCCATTATGTTTTAGAAGTGGTTCCTTAATTACATGAAAATCGATTTTGATATGAAATCCACTATTTTATGTATAGAGTTCCATGGAGTGACTTGCTTGACTCAGCATCCGCTCACATGCCAAAACGTATTCAACTAGTCTTCATGCCCCACGTGATGCTTACACGTGCATCGATGCACCTACTTTTACATCCTTATGCGCATACATACACAAGCATTCCTATACTTCACTAATTACATCTCGAGCTAAACTGACACGATTATTCAAGCACCTAAGCACACATGACAGCTGCTCCTGCACATAAGATGCTCATAAACGTGCATACACATACCCATGCACACATGTTTACGCGTGCACACATGCGCACGCACACACACAAACACACATACTACATACATACATACATACATACATACATACATACGCACACATATACATAAACATATATATATATATATATATTCACACAAACATACTTCTATATATAAAACAACATACAGCAATTCTAATTATAATTCATGAATTACTTGATTAGTATATATCTTCGAACACATACTTATCTATATACATATTGTATATTTAAATAAGCATCTCTTAATCTTTTTATAGAATCTTGTAACTCTTTTACAAAATTGCATTCACACATGAAATCATTTCCTCATTTAATAATATTTATAAATACCAACTAAACTTCATTAAGCCTCTAATAACTTTAATAATAAGTGTAGAAGTTTAAATTCACTTAATTAGCTTACTATCTTCTTTGAAAGTCATCATTAAGGTCTTTAATAATTCGTGTGATAATATAATTGTGTTTACTACTTAAACATATGCTCAAATCATTACATATCATTTATTAAACCACCAATGGAGATTATAGTTACTTACTAACTTTTCTCAAACCAATTTAGATGGTTTAATTAACGGTAAGTGATGATATATTAATATTTCATTCACCTAATTAGCCTCGAATCAATCCATAACATCACACACCATATTCAATTAACCTCATAACTATTTCATAACTTACAAACTTCTTCAAATGTCATAATGAAGGTCTCTAATAAATAACGTGTCAATATAATCATGTCTACAACATAAATATTAGATCATATTAACCATATTATTCTCTAAATTACTTCACATAACTCCATAATCATATAAACATAAAACTATAAAGTATAGCAAGTAAACACAGGTAGAGAATCATCCACTCACCTCTTCTTTCCAAATCAAGCTCCAAATTAACAAAGCCTAAATCTTAGCACTCTTAATGTTTGAAACGAAGCTCCAACCTCCAATTTAAGACAATTTATTGAAGGGATTTTTGTAAAATGAGATAAGAAGAATTGTAGTGATTTTATTAGGATTTAAATGAATTTACTCGGACTTGGATTTGAAGATCTAGGGTTAGGCTTAAGGAGGGATTATGAAATTAATTAAGGAATAAAGAAGAAAAAGCATCGTTCAATGAAAATTGAACAAAGATGTTGACCACTTATAAGCTAACTAATGGTTATAAGCCCAAATCCATTTCATCCAAATTAAATCACTATTCACCCTGAAACTTGTTGACTCTAAACACAGCCCAGCTTGTACTCATTTTTATCATGATGGAATTGCGGTCTCAATGATAGGGGTCTTGAATATCAATTCATTCATTTCCAAAGGTCGAGTATTAGGACTTTTTGATAATTAATGATTAAATATTTAAATAAATAATTTAAATAGCAAGTCGTTAAAATGTGGGTTGTATTACCAAATCTATCAGGTAAAATCTAAATTTGATATATAGTCTTGTGTTTAATATACTTATAGTGCTTTTATACACATATTATTGCCTCACATTAATTTAGAATTAACAATACGATATAAGCAACCAATTAAATGTTAGATCAATTTTAAATTATTAATTTAAACACATATGTATCTGTATACATATGTGTGTACGTGTATAGATATATCGATAAAGCTACGTTATGAATATATGTTTCTAAATGACATATAACGATATTCTATACATAATACAATTTCAATAGTTTAAATGTTTTTCTTGAATATATATGTATGTTTGTGTGTATGTATGTTTATATGCATATATTGAAAACATGTCCAACACCATTGTCCTAGAAGTTAGGCACTCTGGTTTTAGTCCATGAGGTTAGAGGTTTGAATCCTATATAGTGCGTGATACGAACCATTGGATAAATGCTGACTTATAGTATGCTATATACTATCTAAGACTTGCAGTACAACTATGTACTACCACCTAAATACCCAATTTCAATATATATATATATACATATATATATATATATATTGAAAATGTATCGGAAATGTTGAATGTAATATCTATGTAACTTTGAATTTAATTGGAAATTGTCTTAGTTTTACCAACACAGACATAGTATGTGTGTGCGCGTGTATTGTGTGTGTATGTGTGTGTATTACAGTATCAATGCATACTCAATTTGATATTTTTCTTATTAGTTAACTTTGATGCATATTTGAATTCAAATAAATTATACTAAGTTAAGATCAGATAAATAAATTTAAATTTTATTTGATATTTTAACTTAGTCAAACTACACTAGATTTGTTAAATCATATGTTGTATTATTATGGTATGTATTTTAGAAACAATTTTATCCATATACATATTTTACAATAAATAATTAAATTGAGCCAATTAATATATATATATATATATATATATATATTGTGAATATATACATGGTAAATAAAATTCCAATATCTACACATGTACATATTGACGGTGTTATTGTTTATTGTTATGTCATATAAAACATATTATTATCACATATCACCTTTTGTACAAAGATTGGGTATAGTATTAATTGAATATTTGCAAAAGAGGAAGGTGAAATAAATTAACAATTTCACCTTTATCTCTTTGCTTTAGAATCTGATGTGACTACATTTAGATCAAATATTATGTTTGGTTACATCTTTAAACCGTATGCAATCATATTTTCTATATATTTCGTATATATGTCACACTATTTGGATACACTAATATATCAAATATTTTCATACTTATTCAAATACCATACTTAATTAACATTGATTTAGTTAATCCAAATGAACAATATTAGAAAATATGACTTTATTAATATAATAGACTGGATCTGGTATTAAACATTAGATTCATGGGCCCACTAAGATTTAATTAGGGAACTTTTTTGAAATCTACCCCTTTTCACCCACTGCGACATGGATTGATTTCCAAACAATATGAAAACCAATATTTGCAAACTTCATAACCAATAAAAATATATCGAATTCACGACTATTAGGATCATCTTCTTTATTATACTATGATAGACTCAACTAAAATGTCACAAAAAGATTTCAAATGATGATACGAAAGTAAATCTATGTTATGAATCTCTTCAAAGAGCTAGCCTTTTCCTATTTATGCAAGATAGTAATTTAAAAAACAATATTATATTCGATTTGAAATAGTTGAACAATATCTTTTGTCTTCATTAAAAGGCTAGATAAAACAAAATAAATACCTTTTTTTCTAGAAAGTTTGACAAAATTATGCGGATGTTTAGCATTTATAATCCATAAGAATGATTATGTTGCATGGTTTTGATAACAAAAAACAAGAAAGACAAAATTTAAGAGATGCATGGAAATGAAATGGACTACCTTCTCTTGAACAAATAGCAGTAACACGCTCCAAAACATTCTTAAGAATAGCAACTTCATATCCATTTTTAATACAATAAGACACAATATATAAATGAAAATTTTCCAGTCCACCAGGAAATCTTTGACTTACATTATTGCACACCAAATTTCTGGACTCATTTTCTAACATTTGTTTCGAAAATGAACTAGAATCAACTAAGGAGAATATGATTTATCCGCCTTCACTAAAAGAACCAACATTTGAAGAACTATAAGAACCAACGTCCACCAAACTACATTCAAATTGCTTTGAACTAACCAAAAAAACTGGAAACTCATCACAACTATGAGAATAAACAACGATATACTTTGCAAAATAGATTTTGTTTCAACAACTCTTTCCCTGCGATCCATTTCATTTTCAATAGACAAATATGTTAATTTAGGCCAATGCTCACATATCTTGTTTATTAATCTCAAAACACAATCATTCAACTCCAGCCACTTGCTACAACTATAGTTGCCTATTAGAAAAAGACCAAGAACATAAATGCCTATAAAAATATATATCAGAATAAATTAACAGAATAAGAAATTCAGTATAGAATACATATAAAACATTAATGCAACAAACATTAATTTGAAAAATATTTACCATAAAAATATTGACCTCGTAAATAATCGCCAAAAAAAATTCTACATGGCAAATATCTGTCAGGCTTAAATTTCCTATATGTATGGAAAATATTTGTTAGACAAATCTTTGCCAAACGTGTAATTTCAAATAAATATTTGTTTTCATGTGCGGTTCATGGCACTACATCATGGAAAGACGAGGATGCTATGTTATGCTGTTTGTTATGTTCTGACATACTCTGTCCTAGTTTGAGTAGGTTCATATACATTGTTCAACCGATGATTATGAGGATAAGCGTTATGGTATGTTTTTTAGAGGAAATAAATTCTTCGGTATCACCGGTGATGTCTAACAACGAAGATCACGAGTATAGGCGTTTACAATACACTTTTCATAGGAAATAAATTATTTGGTGTAAACGGTGACGTCTAAGGACGATGATTATGAGAATATGTATTACGGTACATTTTTCAGAGGAAACGAGTTCTTTGGTGTAGGCCCTAACGTCTACCAACAACATTTCAGCGCATTTTTCAAAGGAGCTAAGTTCAAGGTACACAATTGATGATGACGACTATGGTACACTTTTTAGAGGAAAAGAGTTCTTTGGTGTGATCAATGACATCTAATAATGGAGATTTCAAGGCGTTACAGTACATTTTTCAGAAGGAATGAGTTCTTCGGTGTGACCAATGACATCTAGCAATAGCAGGCTGAGCCATGTAGCCCTTCATTGAGTCGTATACGATTTGATGATATGGTAAATTCAAACGAGCTAAGTCCTCGGTGTATGATTTGGCAATAGTGGATTAAGACATTTAGTTCCTTAGTAGCGACTCACACATGTTTCGGCATGCATGTTGGGAATTTGGCCCTGATCATGTGCATATGATTAGGTATAGGATAGGTTTAAGAGAGATCTTAGAATATGATGCACTATTGTAGTACATTGTGTTTAGCCGACTTGTTAGGTATATGTGACAAAGGTTATGGTATGGTTTTCGAGCACGAGTGTTGTTTTACTAGCTTGTTAGTTATATACACTTATATGATGCGTTTCACCCACTAGACGTATATCTGACGCCTTTATCATATTCTTTTTTTAAATTATACTCTGATAGGCCGATAAAGAGAACTCTTGGTGATTTAGAGATGTGATGGTGCGGCAGAGATGTGCATTTGTTTGTCTATTAGCTATTTACTATTTTATCTTAGTTATTCCCAAATGTTAAGCTATTTTTGTTACTTAGGGGTAGAAATATGTTATAAGTGAAGTATATTTGACATCGTATTAGTTTTCTCTTGATTATTATTATTATAATTTATTCCTTTCATAATGAGTTTCATAAGGTGTAGAATATTATAAATAGCTTTATGATTTGTTTTATATTTTACCTTAACGATCTATGGTCTGCAAGGTCTGCGATGTCTGCATCATTTTCTGCGTGAATCGGGGCATTGTATATTGCAGATCATTTCATACTCTTAGTTGACAAAACCCCATCGTAAGATCCAAATGAGATTACATCCTGACATAGTGGAGCAAGTCGAATAAGTCATCAATAAGCTGAAATGTTCTACTTTGTCACCTTATTCAGTATATGGTAATCAACACAAAACCTCAAAGAGCCATCTTCCCTAATGTGAACACTACAAGTGCACCCCGCTCAGATATATTCATGTGAATGAATCCCCTCCTCAATAGGTCATTCGCTTGCGCCTCCAATTCCCTCTACTCTTTTTTCCCCACACAACTCAAAGGCATAACTATCGGTTTGGCATCTTTGGCCAGATTGATATAGGGTTCAATCTCCCTATGTGGTGGTAATCTGGTCACCTCCTCAAATATGTTCGATACTGCCCAGTTATAGGCACCTGTAACAACCCTGTATTTTGTCATTATTTTATTGTATATTTTAATTATTTTTAATGTAAGATTTTGATTTAAAAACTTATTTTACTTATTTGAAATGATTGAATTTATTATTTAAATATAATCTTGATTTTTATATGAGTTATAATTCCAAACTTGTGTAAGTTGAATATTTGCCTGAAATGCTGATATTAGTCAAAATAGTCAAACTGTGACTTTTAACTTAAAATTTTAAAAGTTTAAAATTTTAATTTTTTTTATTATGAAAGTACATAAAATTCTGAGAACACCACTTTTCGTTTCGTTGAGTTTGGATGTAAATTGTGGAAGTTATACCCTTTACAATATTGTGCGTATATAGGGTTATTTACAATGACTATTTTAAATTGTATAAATTACTTCTTCTTGGTTATATTTTATTTTAATATGTGATAATATGTTATATTATGTATATTTTGACTTTTAAGTATTTTTAAAATGATAATATAATTTTTCTAAAGTTTATTTGAATTTATTTCAATTTATAAAGCCTAGTTGGTATTTACTGCATTTTTCTTTATTTAACTTTCTATTTAATAAAAATTAAATTATTATTTTACCTTGAAAATGTTTTAAAACCATTTTTAATTCAAATTTTGTGTTATAATATTTTTTTTGTGAAGTAATAAATTTTCCAAAGTCATTGGAGATTTTCTTGTAATTTTTATGTCAGGGTTGCTATTTTTAAGCAATTTCTTATTTCCTTTTCTATTTTACTTAAAATAAATTATTTATTTTATTTTATTCTTACTTAGTTTCGGTTTTAAATAACATTTCTGAGTTTATTTTGTTTTTATAAAATTAAAAAGAAAAGGAAATACAAAAGGTTTAGAAAGTTAAGAGATCTTAAAAGCCTGAAACGTAAAGGCGTTTTATCCGTTTCTTTTTGCAATTAATACATCAATTTATCTTAGCCATTCCTTTCCTCATCCTTTGCAGCCGGCTCTCTCATATTATTCACAAATTTTCAAGCTCCAAAACCCTAAAAATCACGGCCTCCATCTTGAGAAAAAATCTGGTAATGGCTACATCTTTTTCTACCTTTTTCTTCTCATTTTCTATGTATTTTGCCTAGTTTTCTATGCTTTCTGGATTGGCCTCTACCACCCACCATCACCACCATACTCTCCACCATCCCCTACCACTCTTCCTTGGCATCATCTCCAGCCATCATTTCAAATCCATCCATGGCCACACCTCCCTTGGTGACAAAACTCCACAAAATTGCAAATAATGTCCAAAACAATGCACTAGCCACCACTATTACTTCACCACCTTCATACTTCACCATGGCCACCACCTCTAGCCACGACCACCACCTTGCTACCACCACTACACTTCATCTTAGCCTCTGTCCAGATCTGAAATTGACATGGCCAAGACTCCATGAACCAAAAATCCACAAAAACAATGCATAAAGCCTTGAAACATTCATGATAGCCACCCTATCACTTCATATCTTCATCCACCCTTGGCCACCACCATAGGCCGCCACCACCACCTTTTCCAGACCTCCCCACACCCCTCCATCTACTGTCCAAACCTGTACAAGTATGGCCAAGCCCCACTTGACCCAAGGCCGAGCCTTGTTGTGCTCAAAAACTTCATATATGTTGCCTTGACCAATTGTATGCTTCATGTTATAACCCTACCAGTCCATACTCCTTCTAGCCGTGAGTTATGGTGCCAAACCTGAGCTATATCATCATCATGGATGAACCCAAGAACCTCCTAGGCCAAGCATTTGAATGGTTAAAGCAAGGTCAAGTAATCTATTCCTTTGTTGCTTCGTATTTTCATTGTTTCAACATTGTTTTGCGTTGAATATTTATGTGTATATTGTCTTGTTTTGGTTATTGTTTACAAGACAAATATCAAGACTCTCCATTCATTCAAATCAAAAGTCATGCTATATCGTGCTTGTCGTGCTTTTGGAATCGCACTTGTGTTTGTTGTTTTGGTCTTCAGCTTGAAATTGTGAGTCTTTCTCACTCTGACATTTATACTTATGAAAAGTGAATTGATGACAAGTGTTTAGTAATAAAAAATGTTTATGCAAGTTAATGATGATCATATGATATGCTATGCCATGTTATTACCATATTATTACCATGTTAAAACTGTTAATTTTCACCTGACATCTGATATATGACTGTATATTGTGATATTGACCTTGTTTATATTATTTCTGCATATGATCACACTGCAAGTTCCTTGTTAGAAAAAAAAATGTTATGGGCTGAAATGATAGGCCTGAATGGTTTTAAATTTTTCATTTTGACTTGGGATTGCGGGTTTGAAATGATAAACCTGGATTTTTCTTTGTAATTTACGGGTTGAAATGATATATTACCCGTATCACTTTAGCTAGCGTAGAAAATTATATACAGGCCCGTAGTTAAAATATGTTTTTCTAAAATGTTTAAAATATTTTAGAAATGTAATTATTATAATATTTTGATTTAAAATTTATTAAAAATAAATTTTGTAAAGTATTATTGATTTTCTGAACAATTGTAAGTGAAATGAATTAATGAAAAGTTAGAAAATTTTGAACGTAAGTTATTTTGGAAAATTTGATTTAATTATAATTGGAAATTAAATTGAATATGAAATTATGATAAATTTATTATAATTTGAATTTAAATGAATTAAAAGTGATTTTATATCATATTAATGATTTTTAACAAATTTGAAATGTGAAATGAAAGAATATTTTAAGTTGAAATTTTGAAATATAACTAAAATTGGAAATTTATGAAATTGACTTAAAAGTGAACTTTTAGTTAAGAATAAAAATAAAATTAAGTTATATTTGAGAATTTGCACTTAAGTGTTAAGTTGAAATTTAATGTAATGGATTTAAAATTGAACATTGCAATTTAATAAGTGAATTATTATTAAATCTTGATTTTTGAATGGAATTTAACTTTATAAGATCATGAACTTGAGGAAAAATTAAATGATGTTATAAATGTGAAAATGTATGATTTTATAAGTTAAAAATGTTTTAAATAAAATATAATTGGTTGAGAAATTATATTGAATATTTGAAGTTAATTGACTGTATTTTTGAAATGCTATTAATTACAATGTAAATGATATTACAGCATTTGAAAATGCTGTATTTGATGATAATGAACTAAAAAGCTAAATTGAATTAAAAGCTATTATAGCAATTTTTGTAAGTGCTATAAATTGTTGAATTTAACAAAGTTTATTCGAAATTTAAGTAAACCCTATTACAACATTTTAAAATGTTGTCTTTTGTTAAATTGAACTGTTTTGAATGTATTTTTCCATAGCGTTTTCTAAATGCCACGAAAAGTGAATTTTCACTGCTTTGATAAACTTAAGTGAATAAATGAACTTTGGAAGTCGAAAATTTTAGAAATTTAATAATTTAATTATTAAACATAATAACTTCATTTTAATGATTAAAAATGATTTTTGGAATAAATACTGTTTTGAAATATGGATTGAAATGATATTTTAAATTGAATAAAATGAATAATGATTTGAAATGAATGTGGTTTCAAAAAGATATGATATTTTGGTATATTAAATGATTGAAATGTGGTTTTGAAAACATATGATATTTTGATATATTAAAATGGTTTGAAAATGGAGTTTTGAAAGATATGATATTTTGATATTAAAATGATTTGAAAAGAAGATCCGAAAGATATGATATTTTGGAATGATTTAATCTTTATTTTGATAAAGATTTGGGTTGAAATAATATTTTATTTTGAAGTATAAATATTGTTGTAAAAGGTCATAACTACGGGTTATAATAACGATTGGTTGTTAAAGAGACCGGGATCGGATATTGTCTTATAGCCGGCCAATACCGAAAACCACTTTAACAACTGTGTACGCGGTGGAGATTACAGAATGAAGTAAGATGGTGGCGACGTTCTTGAGGTATATTACGTGGACCCAACTCCCGTGAGTTGGCATATATGACTAAAACAGGAGCTATACCGGGCTACTCAAAGGGTCGCACCCTTTCATCGAGCATGCTCCATCGGAAACCATTCTATTACTATTGTGATTCGATTCGGTGGCGCCACTTTGATTCAGGGGTATTGTTCGAGGTGGGCGGAAGCTGCTGGCTTGCCGTCACCACCGGTCCGGGAGTGCAAACGGTGTATCCACCCTGGCATTGCCTCGCGTGCCGTGTCATATCCTTATATCGAGCCCACTACGATTTTGATTTTAAAGATCCGACCATGTTAAGGTTCACCATCCCCTAACGCTATTTTCTATATGATTATACTTTACTGATTAAACACTACCGTATATAGCGTATATTACTACATAGTAAATAGTTTAACGGATCCTTAGAGGATGGGCGGTCCCAAGCATCCTTTAAGTTGCTGATGCATTTTGTTACTGTTCACTTGAGTTGATTTACAGTTTATAAGTATTTATGTCCTGACTCGAGGGTTTTGTATTTTGCTTTACGCTCGGGTCAGATTGATTGAGTTAGCATTCAAGATTCACCTTCGGCGTTGGAGCTTTCCTTGAAGATCTAGCCATCTATTTTGTTTCAGTATCCAGTGGTTCAGTGATGTATCTGATTTGTACCTGATGTATCCTGTTACTCTTCTGTTATATCTTATTTAACTCTGATGTATCTTATATTTTATATAGTAGCTTCATGAACTACTATCTCTTTTTCTTCCGCTGCATTTTTATATACTCCGTGTCTGAGATCTGTGATTTTTATTTACTGTATATTCTGAGGTTTGCCAAAAATTTATTTACAACACGGTATTTTGAGCAATTCAATTCCGGCATGAGTGTCTGCCTATGCACTTATAATGGATGCGAATGGTTGAAAATACCTCGTTGTTACAGTTGGTATCAGAGCTTTGGTAGCTCTAGGCAAAACTCAGCATATGGAGTAGATGTAATTACAGAATCACTTTCATTCGAGTTGAATCATTTTCTTTTGACTCGATTCCTTTGAATTTTGGAACGTTCCCTACAGTTCCAAAATCAATTCGTATCCATCACTATTCATCTTCTTTTGACTCTGGAGCATTCCATAACTCCGCTTCGAATGATCTTTCTAGTGAGTCGGTGGTTACGCCAATTTCAAATTTAATTGAAAAAGGGGGAAAACTCCTTTGCAGTTAGCATCGATTCACCAGAGATTCTTATCTATCCTTGGTTTAGATGCTAATATCTTTTTTTATTTCAAACTCTAACTCTTGAGATCGAATGCAGATTTACCCTAGAAAAATCAACATTGATCTTATTCTTTAAGTCATGGTTGACCCGGTTAAGATTGCCCGTGATTTATATAAGCTTATCCATCTTCCTATTCTGTTATTTAATCATGTCATCCTTGTTTCCAACTTATTTTTAAATGATAATCTCCTTTGATTTGTGTTAATCAAAAAAATTTGAATCTCTATCCTTCTTTGAAAATCTATTCATGTATAGTGTATTTGTAAACTAGTATTTAAAATTTAAAATGTTTTATATATTGTGTTGTTTGAGTTGTTGATGTTGAGTTGGGTTTCTGATCGATACGTCTGATCAGCGCTATCGATAAGATTTCCAAAACACTTTGACAGAACAAACGGACACAATATATTTTAAAAAAAAATTTGGTTAATGAAATATATTTTGATATATAAGTAAATTTATTGAACTTAATGAAATGATTTAAATTGATAATTTGAAATGATAATACTTGATTTATCATTTATTGTTCTACAAATAGATCTATAAATATTTGTTTATAAATTTATTTGGGAACTGAAATGAATTTAAAACAAGAATTTGAGGATTTAAATTCTGATTATTTCGAACTTTGGTTTAAAGTTTTAAAGGGTTATATTATTTAAAGTATTTTGAATAGAATTTGTTTTCAAAGAATTTTAAAGGTTTAAAATTAGTGCTTTTCTCTTTGTCGCTGGAAAATAACTTCAGTGATGATCGCGACATCATCGACGTTCATTTTCGAGTTTCGAAGTTAGGAGACTGTTCTGTAGTCTTGCTACAGCTTTGTTTTGGGAAATTAAATTGATTTGAATTTCTAAAATATGACTTGATTTATAATATATATATATATATATATAGAGATATATGATTGAAATTTGATTTGACATATTATATATGTATATATATTATTACTTATCTCTAAATGGTTTGAACAAATCAGAAATTTAATTCTTAAATTTTATTTTAAAGAACAATTCCAAAAAAAAAAATCAATCTATCAAAATTTTGGATGAATATCAAGCATGAAATGATTTAATTGGAAGGTTTATTTGTATAATACAATTGCATTCAAATATAACTTACCAAAATTTCAGAAGTTAAAAATGTAATTGGATAATATACAATATAAAAAAGATGTATAAATAAAATTTGGGTGGTTATAATAAATGCTATATACTTAAATTTTAAGTTATAAAACGATTAACAGAGTTAAAGAATAATAAAGGGTAATTGAATAACTTACAATAAAACAATGTTAGAAGAACTAAGAATAAAATAAAGCAGTTATAATAAGTGTAAGTATATTTAACATCAGTGATGAATATATTGAGAGGAATAAATTTAAGTTTAATTAGGAATAAAGAAGAATTAAATTTATTAAGTACAATGTGAGTGTAATAAATGATTATTTTTCAAACCCATGGTTTTAAAAGTTGTTAATTTAAGATGATTGGATAATAAGATAATGAAATTTGGGGTAGTTAAGATTTATTTAACTTGTGTAAAGATTTATTCTCTATTTAAGTTGAAATTTCCATGCTTTCAAATTTATTTCCTTATTTTGTTTTTCGAACTATCTTTTGGTTGTCCTTATTATCCTTATCTTGCTATAGACCGGTATAGGCATCTTTCTATAATCTTTCTGTTTAGAAATCTTTCTATAATCTTGATAGACCTTTGGTAATCATTTTGAATCCACCTTTTTCGTGTTTGTGTTCTTGATTCTGGAGGATCTTGGAAAGATCACCTCCACCTTGTAAAACTTACCTATAACAACAGTTATCAGGTATAACTTCAATCTTCTTATCATCTTATCTTCATCCTATTTCACTCTATCTTTTCTGTGCCCTTCCATACCTCATTCCTTTTCGGGGACGAAAAGTTTTGAGTGGGGGAGAGTGTAACAACCCTGTATTTTGTCATTATTTTATTGTATATTTTAATTATTTTTAATGTAAGATTTTGATTTAAAAACTTATTTTACTTATTTGAAATGATTGAATTTATTATTTAAATATAATCTTGATTTTTATATGAGTTATAATTCCAAACTTGTGTAAGTTGAATATTTGCCTGAAATGCTGATATTAGTCAAAATAGTCAAACTGTGACTTTTAACTTAAAATTTTAAAAGTTTAAAATTTTAATTTTTTTTATTATGAAAGTACATAAAATTCTGAGAACACCACTTTTCGTTTCGTTGAGTTTGGATGTAAATTGTGGAAGTTATACCCTTTACAATATTGTGCGTATATAGGGTTATTTACAATGACTATTTTAAATTGTATAAATTACTTCTTCTTGGTTATATTTTATTTTAATATGTGATAATATGTTATATTATGTATATTTTGACTTTTAAGTATTTTTAAAATGATAATATAATTTTTCTAAAGTTTATTTGAATTTATTTCAATTTATAAAGCCTAGTTGGTATTTACTGCATTTTTCTTTATTTAACTTTCTATTTAATAAAAATTAAATTATTATTTTACCTTGAAAATGTTTTAAAACCATTTTTAATTCAAATTTTGTGTTATAATATTTTTTTTGTGAAGTAATAAATTTTCCAAAGTCATTGGAGATTTTCTTGTAATTTTTATGTCAGGGTTGCTATTTTTAAGCAATTTCTTATTTCCTTTTCTATTTTACTTAAAATAAATTATTTATTTTATTTTATTCTTACTTAGTTTCGGTTTTAAATAACATTTCTGAGTTTATTTTGTTTTTATAAAATTAAAAAGAAAAGGAAATGCAAAAGGTTTAGAAAGTTAAGAGATCTTAAAAGCCTGAAACGTAAAGGCGTTTTATCCGTTTCTTTTTGCAATTAATACATCAATTTATCTTAGCCATTCCTTTCCTCATCCTTTGCAGCCGGCTCTCTCATATTATTCACAAATTTTCAAGCTCCAAAACCCTAAAAATCACGGCCTCCATCTTGAGAAAAAATCTGGTAATGGCTACATCTTTTTCTACCTTTTTCTTCTCATTTTCTATGTATTTTGCCTAGTTTTCTATGCTTGTGGATTGGCCTCTACCACCCACCATCACCACCATACTCTCCACCATCCCCTACCACTCTTCCTTGGCATCATCTCCAGCCATCATTTCAAATCCATCCATGGCCACACCTCCCTTGGTGACAAAACTCCACAAAATTGCAAATAATGTCCAAAACAATGCACTAGCCACCACTATTACTTCACCACCTTCATACTTCACCATGGCCACCACCTCTAGCCATGACCACCACCTTGCTACCACCACTACACTTCATCTTAGACTCTATCCAGATCTGAAATTGACATGGCCAAGACTCCATGAACCAAAACTCCACAAAAACAATGCATAAAGCCTTGAAACATTCATGATAGCCACCCTATCACTTCATATCTTCATCCACCCTTGGCCACCACCATAGGCCTCCACCACCACCTTTTCCAGACCTCCCCACACCCCTCCATCTACTGTCCAAACCTGTACAAGTATGGCCAAGCCCCACTTGACCCAAGGCCAAGCCTTGTTGTGCTCAAAAACTTCATATATGTTGCCTTGACCAATTGTATGCTTCATGTTATAACCCTACCACTCCATACTCCTTCTAGCCGTGAGTTATGGTGCCAAACCTGAGCTATATCATCATCATGGATGAACCCAAGAACCTCCTAGGCCAAGCATTTGAATGGTTAAAGCAAGGTCAAGTAATCTATTCCTTTGTTGCTTCGTATTTTCATTGTTTCAACATTGTTTTGCGTTGACTATTTATGTGTATATTGTCTTGTTTTGGTTATTGTTTACAAGACAAATATCAAGACTCTCCATTCATTCAAATCAAAAGTCATGCTATATCGTGCTTGTCGTGCTTTTGGAATCGCACTTGTGTTTGTTGTTTTGGTCTTCAGCTTGAAATTGTGAGTCTTTCTCACTCTGACATTTATACTTATGAAAAGTGAATTGATGACAAGTGTTTAGTAATAAAAAATGTTTATGCAAGTTAATGATGATCATATGATATGCTATGCCATGTTATTACCATATTATTACCATGTTAAAACTGTTAATTTTCACCTGACATCTGATATATGACTGTATATTGTGATATTGACCTTGTTTATATTATTTCTGCATATGATCACACTGCAAGTTCCTTGTTAGAAAAAAAAATGTTATGGGCTGAAATGATAGGCCTGAATGGTTTTAAATTTTTCATTTTGACTTGGGATTGCGGGTTTGAAATGATAAACCTGGATTTTTCTTTGTAATTTACGGGTTGAAATGATATATTACCCGTATCACTTTAGCTAGCGTAGAAAATTATATACAGGCCCGTAGTTAAAATATGTTTTTCTAAAATGTTTAAAATATTTTAGAAATGTAATTATTATAATATTTTGATTTAAAATTTATTAAAAATAAATTTTGTAAAGTATTATTGATTTTCTGAACAATTGTAAGTGAAATGAATTAATGAAAAGTTAGAAAATTTTGAACGTAAGTTATTTTGGAAAATTTGATTTAATTATAATTGGAAATTAAATTGAATATGAAATTATGATAAATTTATTATAATTTGAATTTAAATGAATTAAAAGTGATTTTATATCATATTAATGATTTTTAACAAATTTGAAATGTGAAATGAAAGAATATTTTAAGTTGAAATTTTGAAATATAACTAAAATTGGAAATTTATGAAATTGACTTAAAAGTGAACTTTTAGTTAAGAATAAAAATAAAATTAAGTTATATTTGAGAATTTGCACTTAAGTGTTAAGTTGAAATTTAATGTAATGGATTTAAAATTGAACATTGCAATTTAATAAGTGAATTATTATTAAATCTTGATTTTTGAATGGAATTTAACTTTATAAGATCATGAACTTGAGGAAAAATTAAATGATGTTATAAATGTGAAAATGTATGATTTTATAAGTTAAAAATGTTTTAAATAAAATATAATTGGTTGAGAAATTATATTGAATATTTGAAGTTAATTGACTGTATTTTTGAAATGCTATTAATTACAATGTAAATGATATTACAGCATTTGAAAATGCTGTATTTGATGATAATGAACTAAAAAGCTAAATTGAATTAAAAGCTATTATAGCAATTTTTGTAAGTGCTATAAATTGTTGAATTTAACAAAGTTTATTCGAAATTTAAGTAAACCCTATTACAACATTTTAAAATGTTGTCTTTTGTTAAATTGAACTGTTTTGAATGTATTTTTCCATAGCGTTTTCTAAATGCCACGAAAAGTGAATTTTCACTGCTTTGATAAACTTAAGTGAATAAATGAACTTTGGAAGTCGAAAATTTTAGAAATTTAATAATTTAATTATTAAACATAATAACTTCATTTTAATGATTAAAAATGATTTTTGGAATAAATACTGTTTTGAAATATGGATTGAAATGATATTTTAAATTGAATAAAATGAATAATGATTTGAAATGAATGTGGTTTCAAAAAGATATGATATTTTGGTATATTAAATGATTGAAATGTGGTTTTGAAAACATATGATATTTTGATATATTAAAATGGTTTGAAAATGGAGTTTTGAAAGATATGATATTTTGATATTAAAATGATTTGAAAAGAAGATCCGAAAGATATGATATTTTGGAATGATTTAATCTTTATTTTGATAAAGATTTGGGTTGAAATAATATTTTATTTTGAAGTATAAATATTGTTGTAAAAGGTCATAACTACGGGTTATAATAACGATTGGTTGTTAAAGAGACCGGGATCGGATATTGTCTTATAGCCGGCCAATACCGAAAACCACTTTAACAACTGTGTACGCGGTGGAGATTACAGAATGAAGTAAGATGGTGACGACGTTCTTGAGGTATATTACGTGGACCCAACTCCCGTGAGTTGGCATATATGACTAAAACAGGAGCTATACCGGGCTACTCAAAGGGTCGCACCCTTTCATCGAGCATGCTCCATCGGAAACCATTCTATTACTATTGTGATTCGATTCGGTGGCGCCACTTTGATTCAGGGGTATTGTTCGAGGTGGGCGGAAGCTGCTGGCTTTCCGTCACCACCGGTCCGGGAGTGCAAACGGTGTATCCACCCTGGCATTGCCTCGCGTGCCGTGTCATATCCTTATATCGAGCCCACTACGATTTTGATTTTAAAGATCCGACCATGTTAAGGTTCACCATCCCCTAACGCTATTTTCTATATGATTATACTTTACTGATTAGACACTACCGTATATAGCGTATATTACTACATAGTAAATAGTTTAACGGATCCTTAGAGGATGGGCGGTCCCAAGCATCCTTTAAGTTGCTGATGCATTTTGTTACTGTTCACTTGAGTTGATTTACAGTTTATAAGTATTTATGTCCTGACTCGAGGGTTTTGTATTTTGCTTTACGCTCGGGTCAGATTGATTGAGTTAGCATTCAAGATTCACCTTCGGCGTTGGAGCTTTCCTTGAAGATCTAGCCATCTATTTTGTTTCAGTATCCAGTGGTTCAGTGATGTATCTGATTTGTACCTGATGTATCCTGTTACTCTTCTGTTATATCTTATTTAACTCTGATGTATCTTATATTTTATATAGTAGCTTCATGAACTACTATCTCTTTTTCTTCCGCTGCATTTTTATATACTCCGTGTCTGAGATCTGTGATTTTTATTTACTGTATATTCTGAGGTTTGCCAAAAATTTATTTACAACACGGTATTTTGAGCAATTCAATTCCGGCATGAGTGTCTGCCTATGCACTTATAATGGATGCGAATGGTTGAAAATACCTCGTTGTTACAGCACCAATGACAACTCGTCATGTGGGATCTCAAGTGAACACAAAACGCTAACCATCAACTCATCATCAGGCCAGGATCCAATCTACAATCTCTACCCCTCGTTAGTCTATATGATCACCAACAGCCTCTCATAGTCACCCACTACTCCATATCTTTTCAGCCATTTCACCCCAAGAATTATATCAAACCCATAAAAATCCATAACAAAACAATCATAACAAAAGAGCATATATGACTTGGTAACACTAGGCCTCGACAAACCATGCGGTGGCTGATTGATCCCTTAGAAGGATTTGTCACAATCAAGGGTTGGTCTATTATATTGGGTTTTAATCCCAATCTAGTTACCCAACCACTTGATATAAAGGACTTTTAAGCTTTGGTATCGAACAAAATACGAACAGGAACATCATAAATAAAAAGAAAAGCTTAGGTAGCGATGCTCTTTCCCTTCCCCTTCGTTGAGGGAGCAATCAACGAATTTGGAAAAACATCCAATGCATGCGCCTTAACCACTTTCCTCTACTTACTCATCAAGAAAATCCCTTTTAATGTGTCTGACTTTGTTGCAGTTCTAGCACTTCCATCCTTTAGCCCTACGATCCTCTAGCCCTACAATCCTTAATAAGATAACACTTTTCCCCATAGTTGTAATAAGTAAGATCCCACTAGCCCTTCTTTTGGCCATGCTTCTAGAATTACTTCTTCTTACCATTCTTTGACTTCCTCTTACCTTCCCCACTAGCTTGCGGCTTTGCCTCTTCCTTGAGAACTAAAGCGGGTTTAGACTTAGGATAAAGATTCTCATGTTGAAGATCCTTTTCTACTTGCTTCAAAATGGACTCATCGATACGTCGTACCAGCCTCTCTCCTAAGTAGTCATCCAATCTAGTAATGGACTTCTCATTCTTCTTAAGCAAAGTATCAATGAAAGATATACTGTACTTCAATTTGCATATCGAATTTGGCTACATACTCCAAGATAGTCATACAATCATGCTTCAAAATAGAATTTTTTTGAAATAGCACTGACTTTTGGGTATCTGGTATATATTTCTCCTCAAACCACATATTGAACTGCTCCCAAGTGATCTGATCCTTAGGATTAGTAACCTTGATGGCATTCCACCACTCCATCGCTTGGCCCTGAAGCTGTCTAAAGGTTAGCTTTCTCTTCATGGAATCATTCAATTAAAAGTCTCTAAAGATTCTTCACATGTGTCAATCTTATATCAAGCTTCAACGGCCGATTTCATGTGAAGAAACGGATTCCCTTCCAAACTAGAACAATCTCTAGTTAACTTAGCAAAGTCGACTTTAGGCACCTGCATTTAAGCACACCACCTTTAACATTTGGGGCAACTTTATATTATAAACCATGTTTTGTATCATCTCTGCGAATATGTTCAACAGATTAAGGTCAGCAGATCCTGATTATGCCCCCTCCTCAACTCTAGAGATGGAGTTCCTAGCAATGTTTCTTATATGCCAGCTCATCCTCAATCTATACTAAGATTGATCAGTTTACACCAATGGCACCCGCATGTGCAGTGCAACTTGTGCTACACATCTACTATATAGTTTTGAAAATTAAAATATGTAACGAGTACGCTCTCTCATATACTTTGATCCATCCTAGAGTGATAAATCGTACTATATCTCTGATAAGTCCTAATATTCACTAAGTTAACTATGATACCTAAGCTTTAATACCAAATATAACGACCATCCTACACCTTCGGCACCTAATATATATATGTATGTATGTATGTATGTATGTATAATATGTTGTAACGGTGCCCAATCAATATAGAACGATAATCAAGGGGTAAAGTAAGTAAGAAAACAATAAAAGATCCTATTGCATATCTCATAGTGCAAGGAGAAATTACAATATAAATCACAGTTATAAAACGTGTGAGATAGAAATTTAACTAAATGAACCATCGCAGATCAAAGTATATGTTCGATAAAGTTATACAAAATAGTAGTAGATTTTATATAGTTGATAAATAAACCCAAAATATCGATCCCAAGATAAAAGTCAACCACCGTCAAAGCTCATGGTGTTGTACAATGGAAATAATAAAGGCTTTAAAATATAGTTTACATGGGTGTATAGCCTTCTGCTAGTCTACCATTACAACACCACATGCCATTCCACACATGTTATCTAGTCTACTCATTTACGGGTGCCAAGATAATAAGAAGCAAAGCACAAAAACTTGAGTCAAACAACAGTCTGATGTGATCGATAAAAAAAATCTCAAAATACTACAAAAATCGATATAGTATAGGGCATAGGGTTCATTTAAAGAGTTAACATAAAACAATCAATACATGCTACTCTACTATCATTATCATCACATGGGCACACTACAATATAAGTACAACATTGAGTGTCTAAGTTCTTCAGTCATAATACTTACCTCATGTAACGTGCCTAGGGTGATAAACAAACATGACAAACGTAGAAAAACATGGCATCCATCAAAAAATCCTCACATTACTCGAGTGCGTTGGATATAAGATAACTCGTATGGCACCATTATAAGCCAGAGACTCAAATCAAATCTCGGTTCCACAGTGGCTCAATCCATGCCATTTCATAAGTCTAGGAAATAGAACCATAATAATAAGGACCGAAGTAATCCACTATCACAAGATCTTGACACGGTCATAATTCAGCTATGTGTTGAGCTCATTTGATACCTTTGAGTATCTACGATCCCTTTACACATGTCATCATAATGGAACATAGTCAACATTCCATTCCACACGTATCCTTAGCAAAAAACAATCATAATTCCACTCATAAGCCACTATCATTGAACTCATCCTTTAGATCGTTCTCGACTCCTATTATTGAGTCATTACCATTGGAATACCTATAGAAGCCCCTCATTGGTTATAGAGTCATCTCATCTTTCAGATTCCTTGTGTCAAAGTGCCCCCATCATTTTCTTCCTCATCAACTATCATTTTTCTTCATGCCATCGTGTCAAAAGTAGATCATCAAACGAATGGACCAAAACCCTCAGCATATTTCCCAAGGCACTATTATTTCCCTCTTGAAGTTTAGCCATGATTGGTCAACCTCATCATGTTGCCGACATGATCCACTTTGCCCAAATGACTAAGAACTTCCTGCCCCTAAATCCAAGCCTAGAGCTCTGTCACGACCCGACTTTCACTCCCAGAAAATCGCGTCATGAATTAAGAAAGAAAGGGATAGAAGAAGAAAAGAAAGAAGAGAAGAAACAAACAACATCAGAATCTAACACAACGGAACGAATAAATTATATTATTAACATAATACTTTACATAGTATCATATACATCAGAGATACACAGCATAAACAACTCATACTAGACAGTTATAGACACCTGTCTAGTTATACAACTCAATCACAAACAACATCTCAGAGAACACACAGCGGAATACTCTATAGCTATACGCAGAAGCCTCCTGCTCCATTGCTCCTCCAATATTCGTCAAAGCTAATCCAGAATCCTAACCTGAATTCCCTTGACTACTCATAAAAATTTGAGTACCCAAGAGTTTATGAAAAACAAAAATAAACTCCGGGTCAGACATGGGTCTGGTGTGAGTAACAGGTTAAAGTTGCTTAACTTTTAAAAACCTTTGAAAAGAAAGGTATCACGTAAGACTTCCCACACATAAATATGGAAAAGTTTTTACCTTACGCTAACCAAAACATTTGATAGGAAATTCTGTGATATTATAATAGTGTCTAGGGTTTTCAAATAAATAAGAAATAGCCGAAATTGTTACATCTATTAAATTCCAGCTACTAGCCACAAAAGTGGGTAATACAATCAAAACCGTTGGCACTTATTGGATTTTGGATTCCATACAATGGCAGGGCTACTGGGGTACCGCCCGTCACAGTACGTGGCCTAGATCACCGTACCGAGGATTACTCCCTTCATCCCCTGCAACACAAAGCCGGACCCGTTCCTTACTGAACAGTTCCAAACAAGACAACCCCGTGGTTGTAGCTAGCAACCACCCACACAGCCGAATATAAAGGGACTTCTAGACAGGGATCAATCTTGCTCTCCAGTGGGCGCGACCCACGAAGCTTTGCTGCACCTCCCCTGTTTTAGCCATTCCCGGTTGATGAGGCTTGAGGCTACGATTACCTTTATATGACATATCACTTAGAATGCTCATCGTCCACCTGACGATGTGCTGAAAGTATTCAATCCATACAAGTTCGTTCCGGGTTCGAACGAAACCGAAGGCATTATCTCGTTACACTCATTTTGGAATCACCCTCAGAGTTAACGACAATAACCCTTGCACTCTAATCCACCATCTCGAATCTATAAGGACTAATTCCGTCAACTCATTACGGAATCACCCATAGAGTTATAATGACTCATAGTCCTTACACCTCGAGTCTTCACAAAGCTCCACTTTGAATCACGACCTAACGTTATTTGGAATCGATGTGGTTTTCGGATATCCAATTATGGAAACCCGATCCCGGTCTCATCGAAAACCAAAGCGTGTCTTTTAAGGTCCAAGTTGTTTTAAAGTTTTAAAACATTTCAATTACAGTATCTATATACACACAGATAGATAACTCAAATCATAACTGATAATCAACATTATCACATAACAGGTAATTCACATCATCAATATCATATAGATATTCCATATCTCAACATCACAATAGATAACCTATGTTATCATCACAATATAACCAACATCCATACCACACAATATCATTTATCTCATTACTGAGATTACAAAGCATCCAAGTCAAACCATTCATCCATAAGCAAAGATTCACTCATCACAATATAATTAATTTAAAATGAATTAAATTAATCATCTCTATCTCAAATTAATTTAAAATGAATTAAATTAATCCCTTCATCTTTAATTAATTTAAAATAAATTAAATTAATTGCTTTACCAAAATATCTTGTTTACTCAATCATTTAATTGATTTCAATCAATTAATCAATCATTCAAAATAACTTACCTTAATTAATCACTCTTGATTAATTACTCTTAATTACATTCATGTAATTATCCTCAATTAATTTTACAAAATTAATTATCCTCAACTAAACAGTAATTAACTTTTAATTACTCCAACTAATTAATTAATCATAATTAATTACATTTATCCTTAATTAATTACATTAATTAATTACCTTTAATTACCTATTATTGATTAATTAATCATATTTAATCAACTTTAATTACATCATTAATTAAAATAATTAATGATCCTTAATTATTCCTTAAATTAATTACTCAAAGTAATTAACAACTTAATTACTATATTAAACCAAATTAATTATCCTTAAATTAATTTCTTAATTAATACCTTGATTAATTATTTAAATAATTAATCCAAATTCCTTCATACTTAAACATCTCCTTAATTATAACCTGTAATTATTAAATAATTACTTAACTAAGTAATTTCCAAATCGTTAATTACATAAAGTAATTATTCTTAACCCAGGTGTTTAAAATTAATTAAACTTAATTAATTAAATTAAACAATCTCATTTAATTAAATTAATTACAATAAGTAATTAATTTTCTTAATTACTTTATCAAGTAATTACCCAAACCATTTACAATTGATTATTATTAAATTAATTAATCTAATTAATTATAAAAATTAACTACATTAATTAATTGTTAAATAATCATGGTTAATGACCTTCATTAACCATCCTCAAATTATTTATAAAGTAATTAACTTAAATTAATTACCATTTAAATTATCTTTAATTATTCATTAATTAAAATTAATTATTAAACTAATTAACCTTAATTAAAAAAAATTAATTACATAATTAATATTCATTTATCATTAATTAATAACTTAATTAATGATCTTAATTCCAAATTTAATTAATTAATTAAATTAATTAATTAATCTTAATTACCTTGTTAATTAATTCTAAAACATAAATTTTAATCAAATTTTCAAAATAAACATAACGTAATTATGTTTAAAACAATATTATTCAAAACAAAGTACTTTTGAAATTACCTTTGAATTTCAATTTAAAATTCAAATTTAAAATAAAATAATTTTAAACTTATCAAAGTTTTAAATAAATTTAAAACTTTTAAATTGCCAATCAAACAAATACTATATGAAATTTTAAAGTTATTCCATTTCAAACCTATAATAACTCAAATTTCCACTTTAATTTAAAACTTCAAATTTAAACCTAGTTTGAAATTTAAAACTGAATTTCAAATTAAACTTCTAAATTTCCAGATTTAAACCAACTTCAAATCTTCTCATATTTTAAAACCTCATTACTAAAATGTTCAAACTATTTATCAACATGATATAGTTAATAAAGTTGAATTTTTAAACTTAAGTTTCTGTTTTAAAAACTGGAATTTAAAATCAGATGAGAATTTTAAACTTACATTTAAATTTGAATTTAAATTTTACTCAAAAGATAACTGCAGATTTAAAAAGATTTAAATCCTGATTTGCAGAAAACAGAAAACAGGTTTCAATTCAAACCTGGAATTTCAATTTAAATTTGTAGTTCAAACTTAAATTAAATTTAAACTTAAACCTTATTTAAAATCTATAACTACAGATTTTTAAATTTCAAAACCCTGATTTTTAAAAAGTTTAAAACCCAAGTTTTAAATCAAAACAGAGTATATTGATTCCTGAAGCCTGCACATTAGTTCAACCCGAGACAAGTTCACTTCTACTTCGGGTTATATGCTGGCCTGCTTCGGGTTCTAACTCAACCTACTTCGAGTTTTACAAAAGCCCTTCCCTGAAACACTTCCAAGCCCAACATAGTTTCCAGAAAACATGTCGCCGTGCATATGCACGGCGATCACCACCTCCGATGATCAACAGTGATGATCCAACACCAACCATAAACCCACCACAACTTCAAACATCTACCCAAATTGATCAGAAATCAAGAGTTCAAAAATTCCCAATTTCACAAACCTGGAAATTATTCTACAGGTTATACTTAAAACCTGTCAACAGCCACCATGCTCATCTCCGACCACCTGACATCCACCCTCTTCGGCCACGAACACATCTACACACCCACTATCCACACACCAAAAACCAATTCACTCGATCCATTCTTCCTCTCTTACTGACACAATCTATAACCCCTGTTCAAACTAGGGTTCAAACCACAAATTCTCAAACTGCTACCAATCCAATAATCAATATCCACTTGTTTGATTTTTCTGAGCATCTTCAAAATCTATTCCATCACTCAGAAGAATTGCAGGATTTCTTAATTCAAAAATCAATAGAATTTGCACACATTCAAATTTTGTTTCAGACCAAACTGTCAATGAAACATACTCTTTAAAATACCAATACTTGACTTAAAAATCAAGTTACAGCTTATGTTTTTGATTTGTATCACTGAATTATTCTATTAATTAGATTTGTTTTGATTAAAAATTGAACATGCATGATGATATTACCTGTGTTACAGAAATGACACACTGTATTAACTCACTTAGAAAAATTTAAGTCTTAACTTAAGAAGTTAAAACACATTACTTTATAATCTGAATTCTAATATCTGATATACAATCTTCTTTTTATTTATTCAAACACACAAATATAAATCTCAAATTTAATCAATTTGTTAAGATTTTTCTAAACAGTGTGTGAATCTGGAAACATTACTCAACATAATCAACATGCATAACAATCATAATTACCACAGACATATCATAGCACACAAACATAATTTTATCTCAAACATTTAAGATCAAGCAACCTAATATAGTTTTAGTTTTAAATGTTACTCACATTTTATTATGAATGCAGGCCCCTGTTTGAATTGCAGAACACATGCAGGCTTGACCCCTTTTTGTTGAAATCTGAGTTTGAATTGATATGCAGTTTTCCAGTTGCCAAATGCATGCTAATGCTTATGATCCCAACCCAAATTTTAAAACAGTGCAGACTTTAAAAATGCAGGTGCTTCTTCTGTTGTTATAAGTCTGGTTGCTCATGCTTTCCATGACCAGGATGCTAGCATGCAGAAATAGATGATACAGTGGCTAAACTTCCCAGTTTTAACAGAATGCAGAGAGACTAAGGTGTGCAGGCTCACTTGAATTTTGAGGAAATGCAAATTGAATTTGATGAGAAATTTGGTCTTTTAGTATGCAGGGGAATTTGCAGATTTGTTTTGATTATGCAGAGGTCTGAATTGAATTTGAGGGAATGTAAATTGATGGATTTGAATGTGGTTTTGGGTGAATTGTATATGCAGATTGATGTTTGGATTATGCAGATGTGTTCCTGAATTTTACATGCATTTGTGAATGCAGAATTTATGAACAGATCTTCAAAATGAATTTTGAAGATGGGATTGATCTTTGTTTGGTTTAAGAAAAAATGGAAAATATGCATGAATGAGGATGTATATTATGCAAATGTATTTCAGATTTAATAAAAGAAAAGAAAAATTGAAAACAAAATTTTAACACTTGTCCATTATTTCAACACATGTCAATTTACTCTTTTTAAAAAATGCAACACATATTTCTTTAAAACAATAAGCACTAATTACCAATTAATGTGTGTGTTAGTCTAAGTAAATATGTTAGTTTAATTTAAACATGTGTATGTAATTATAAATGGAAACAACCAATGTTTACAAAACTTAAGAATTAAAACAATAATTTAAACTTGTGAATTTAGATTCAAGTTAAATTCAAGAGTAAATTATTTTTAAATCAAGTTATAAATACAAATTCAACTTGAAATAAAAATTACAAATCTTTTCCAAAACTTATTTATAAAGACAATACAATATCAATATTGTTTTTATAAATATCTTCTTATTAAATTAAAATCATTTTGCAAGGAATTCTATTCTTATAAGTAAAATATCTATTTTATTTAGTCATAAAACATTTTATTGAATTTATTCTAAATTTAAAACAATACCAATCTATTTAAAATATAAACCAAATATTTATATTGTAAACAGAAATCAATTTATTATTTTAAAAAGATAAAATAACCAATTTAAAAAAAATTATTGAAGAAGATTATTAAATTTATCTGAGTAATTATTAACAGATTATCAATATCAATTTAATTTTAATCACAGATTATTAAATTGATATTGTTAAAAATTCCGGGACGTTACAATCCTTCCCCCTTAAAAGAATTTCGTCCTCGAAATTTAAAAAAAAGGTAATTTAATAATCTTATTAAATTTTAATCTTAAACACAAGCATATATCAAACCTATGCTAACAACCAATTCAACCAATCAAACAAATCTAATCATCCAGACAAATTCCGGATAAAATTACATCGAGTTTCCCAGGTGTATATATATATCCACCGGGACACTCGCTCTAGAAAATCCAAACAAACAATACTATGAAGCTACAAAGCTCCTATACAACTATATCTACAACATTAGACAAGATATCAGACTACAAACGAGTCTGACTTAACAACCAAACTCCAAAACTGCTGGTTCTACAACCAGAGACAGATCATACACGTACTCCCTCAGAGATACGTGAAACTCATCGAATCCCAGTTATCCAAACTGGCAATTCAATCCTGTAGATCAATCACTTAATCTCCAAGATCACAGAAAAGACCCAAAACACTTCAGATCAACTTCTCAGACTTACCCAAACTTATAGCTCACTTTAAATCGGAGACAACTTATCCAAAATTAAATCTCCGACTTCAGAGTCCAAATCCCATCGACTCTTGTCCACATAACTCTTCAGACGATCCTGGGCTACCTACAGCCTATCAATCAGCTCAACCTTCGCTGATGCTTCTAGAAACAAACTAGACCAATCGACTCAACAAAATGATCTCCTCAAGATCAACCAAAACCAAAAACTCAAACTCAACTCCTCAACATCAGAAGACAACAACTCACTTCTCTTGAGCGGGAAAAGAAAAGCAGATACACTTCCAAACTGCTTCCGCTGCTCAACTCTGATCTGACATAGAAGAGAATGCTGAAGAAGAACACAAGTACCACTCAACAACAAACCATAGAGATATGGTTCAACAAATCCATAAGAATCATTCAGAAGTTTCTCCAAAACTCCGAGCTGCTACACCATCTCAATTTCTAGGAATCTCTCTTCTATAAAGCTGAACCACCGGTTCCACTCCTGGAATCCCAGCCGATAAGAAAGCTCAATCTCCAGATGCGGACAGAACTCTGACTTCCTGAAGACATCCAGGAAAACTCAGATAACCCAAGAGAACACTCAATCAATCGCAAGTCACTTTTGCGATTCACCCAAACCAAATCCAAAGAATACTGTTCTCCCTTAATCAAATAGAACAGCTTAAACTTGACTGGCCAACCCATCAAAGAAACGGGTTCACTCAGCTGCTTCTGAACTCCACTCCAGAAAAACTGCTAAGCCAAAAGATCTCTTGCCAACACCGAGAACATTCCAAGCTATACAGCTGCCACAGATGCCAAAGAATCCCAAATCAAAAACTCTCTGAGAAACTCGGACTTCAAAGCAACCAGAAACTCAAGCTGACCCTAGCCACAACACTGAAGCAGACACACTTCATTAACTTGTTCCAAAGAAAACATCTTCGGGAACATCCATAGTCACTGCATCTCATCACACAGCTACTACTCTCATCCAATCTCAAAAATAAACTCCGAACCTTAACAGGTTTCCTTCAGAGATCAAATGAAGTTCTTCATCACCTCAGAACTCACTCGAGACGGTATTAGGTCTATAGTCTCGACCAATACTTCCAACCTCAAACATTCAAACTCCAACCAATCGGTAGTTGTGTTTTACACACCACTACCCCAATCTACCTTTATAACTTATATTGGAAAACCTGAACAGGTAACCCAACAGGTAGGTAGAAATATATATTTATATGTATATATTTAAAATTACAAATACGCTCTCTCAAGAAAGACACCTCTACAGAGCCTAGGTATTCACTCAACCTGATGCTCCCTAAAGAAAGATATACTTCAGAGCCTAGGTATTCACTCAGCCTAATGCTCTGATACCACAATGTCACGACCCGACTTTCACTCCCAGAAAATCGCGTCATGAATTAAGAAAGAAAGGGATAGAAGAAGAAAAGAAAGAAGAGAAGAAACAAACAACATCAGAATCTAACACAACGGAACGAATAAATTATATTATTAACATAATACTTTACATAGTATCATATACATCAGAGATACACAGCATAAACAACTCATACTAGACAGTTATAGACACCTGTCTAGTTATACAACTCAATCACAAACAACATCTCAGAGAACACACAGCGGAATACTCTATAGCTATACGCAGAAGCCTCCTGCTCCATTGCTCCTCCAATATTCGTCAAAGCTAATCCAGAATCCTAACCTGAATTCCCTTGACTACTCATAAAAATTTGAGTACCCAAGAGTTTATGAAAAACAAAAATAAACTCCGGGTCAGACATGGGTCTGGTGTGAGTAACAGGTTAAAGTTGCTTAACTTTTAAAAACCTTTGAAAAGAAAGGTATCACGTAAGACTTCCCACACATAAATATGGAAAAGTTTTTACCTTACGCTAACCAAAACATTTGATAGGAAATTCTGTGATATTATAATAGTGTCTAGGGTTTTCAAATAAATAAGAAATAGCCGAAATTGTTACATCTATTAAATTCCAGCTACTAGCCACAAAAGTGGGTAATACAATCAAAACCGTTGGCACTTATTGGATTTTGGATTCCATACAATGGCAGGGCTACTGGGGTACCGCCCGTCACAGTACGTGGCCTAGATCACCGTACCGAGGATTACTCCCTTCATCCCCTGCAACACAAAGCCGGACCCGTTCCTTACTGAACAGTTCCAAACAAGACAACCCCGTGGTTGTAGCTAGCAACCACCCACACAGCCGAATATAAAGGGACTTCTAGACAGGGATCAATCTTGCTCTCCAGTGGGCGCGACCCACGAAGCTTTGCTGCACCTCCCCTGTTTTAGCCATTCCCGGTTGATGAGGCTTGAGGCTACGATTACCTTTATATGACATATCACTTAGAATGCTCATCGTCCACCTGACGATGTGCTGAAAGTATTCAATCCATACAAGTTCGTTCCGGGTTCGAACGAAACCGAAGGCATTATCTCGTTACACTCATTTTGGAATCACCCTCAGAGTTAACGACAATAACCCTTGCACTCTAATCCACCATCTCGAATCTATAAGGACTAATTCCGTCAACTCATTACGGAATCACCCATAGAGTTATAATGACTCATAGTCCTTACACCTCGAGTCTTCACAAAGCTCCACTTTGAATCACGACCTAACGTTATTTGGAATCGATGTGGTTTTCGGATATCCAATTATGGAAACCCGATCCCGGTCTCATCGAAAACCAAAGCGTGTCTTTTAAGGTCCAAGTTGTTTTAAAGTTTTAAAACATTTCAATTACAGTATCTATATACACACAGATAGATAACTCAAATCATAACTGATAATCAACATTATCACATAACAGGTAATTCACATCATCAATATCATATAGATATTCCATATCTCAACATCACAATAGATAACCTATGTTATCATCACAATATAACCAACATCCATACCACACAATATCATTTATCTCATTACTGAGATTACAAAGCATCCAAGTCAAACCATTCATCCATAAGCAAAGATTCACTCATCACAATATAATTAATTTAAAATGAATTAAATTAATCATCTCTATCTCAAATTAATTTAAAATGAATTAAATTAATCCCTTCATCTTTAATTAATTTAAAATAAATTAAATTAATTGCTTTACCAAAATATCTTGTTTACTCAATCATTTAATTGATTTCAATCAATTAATCAATCATTCAAAATAACTTACCTTAATTAATCACTCTTGATTAATTACTCTTAATTACATTCATGTAATTATCCTCAATTAATTTTACAAAATTAATTATCCTCAACTAAACAGTAATTAACTTTTAATTACTCCAACTAATTAATTAATCATAATTAATTACATTTATCCTTAATTAATTACATTAATTAATTACCTTTAATTACCTATTATTGATTAATTAATCATATTTAATCAACTTTAATTACATCATTAATTAAAATAATTAATGATCCTTAATTATTCCTTAAATTAATTACTCAAAGTAATTAACAACTTAATTACTATATTAAACCAAATTAATTATCCTTAAATTAATTTCTTAATTAATACCTTGATTAATTATTTAAATAATTAATCCAAATTCCTTCATACTTAAACATCTCCTTAATTATAACCTGTAATTATTAAATAATTACTTAACTAAGTAATTTCCAAATCGTTAATTACATAAAGTAATTATTCTTAACCCAGGTGTTTAAAATTAATTAAACTTAATTAATTAAATTAAACAATCTCATTTAATTAAATTAATTACAATAAGTAATTAATTTTCTTAATTACTTTATCAAGTAATTACCCAAACCATTTACAATTGATTATTATTAAATTAATTAATCTAATTAATTATAAAAATTAACTACATTAATTAATTGTTAAATAATCATGGTTAATGACCTTCATTAACCATCCTCAAATTATTTATAAAGTAATTAACTTAAATTAATTACCATTTAAATTATCTTTAATTATTCATTAATTAAAATTAATTATTAAACTAATTAACCTTAATTAAAAAAAATTAATTACATAATTAATATTCATTTATCATTAATTAATAACTTAATTAATGATCTTAATTCCAAATTTAATTAATTAATTAAATTAATTAATTAATCTTAATTACCTTGTTAATTAATTCTAAAACATAAATTTTAATCAAATTTTCAAAATAAACATAACGTAATTATGTTTAAAACAATATTATTCAAAACAAAGTACTTTTGAAATTACCTTTGAATTTCAATTTAAAATTCAAATTTAAAATAAAATAATTTTAAACTTATCAAAGTTTTAAATAAATTTAAAACTTTTAAATTGCCAATCAAACAAATACTATATGAAATTTTAAAGTTATTCCATTTCAAACCTATAATAACTCAAATTTCCACTTTAATTTAAAACTTCAAATTTAAACCTAGTTTGAAATTTAAAACTGAATTTCAAATTAAACTTCTAAATTTCCAGATTTAAACCAACTTCAAATCTTCTCATATTTTAAAACCTCATTACTAAAATGTTCAAACTATTTATCAACATGATATAGTTAATAAAGTTGAATTTTTAAACTTAAGTTTCTGTTTTAAAAACTGGAATTTAAAATCAGATGAGAATTTTAAACTTACATTTAAATTTGAATTTAAATTTTACTCAAAAGATAACTGCAGATTTAAAAAGATTTAAATCCTGATTTGCAGAAAACAGAAAACAGGTTTCAATTCAAACCTGGAATTTCAATTTAAATTTGTAGTTCAAACTTAAATTAAATTTAAACTTAAACCTTATTTAAAATCTATAACTACAGATTTTTAAATTTCAAAACCCTGATTTTTAAAAAGTTTAAAACCCAAGTTTTAAATCAAAACAGAGTATATTGATTCCTGAAGCCTGCACATTAGTTCAACCCGAGACAAGTTCACTTCTACTTCGGGTTATATGCTGGCCTGCTTCGGGTTCTAACTCAACCTACTTCGAGTTTTACAAAAGCCCTTCCCTGAAACACTTCCAAGCCCAACATAGTTTCCAGAAAACATGTCGCCGTGCATATGCACGGCGATCACCACCTCCGATGATCAACAGTGATGATCCAACACCAACCATAAACCCACCACAACTTCAAACATCTACCCAAATTGATCAGAAATCAAGAGTTCAAAAATTCCCAATTTCACAAACCTGGAAATTATTCTACAGGTTATACTTAAAACCTGTCAACAGCCACCATGCTCATCTCCGACCACCTGACATCCACCCTCTTCGGCCACGAACACATCTACACACCCACTATCCACACACCAAAAACCAATTCACTCGATCCATTCTTCCTCTCTTACTGACACAATCTATAACCCCTGTTCAAACTAGGGTTCAAACCACAAATTCTCAAACTGCTACTAATCCAATAATCAATATCCACTTGTTTGATTTTTCTGAGCATCTTCAAAATCTATTCCATCACTCAGAAGAATTGCAGGATTTCTTAATTCAAAAATCAATAGAATTTGCACACATTCAAATTTTGTTTCAGACCAAACTGTCAATGAAACATACTCTTTAAAATACCAATACTTGACTTAAAAATCAAGTTACAGCTTATGTTTTTGATTTGTATCACTGAATTATTCTATTAATTAGATTTGTTTTGATTAAAAATTGAACATGCATGATGATATTACCTGTGTTACAGAAATGACACACTGTATTAACTCACTTAGAAAAATTTAAGTCTTAACTTAAGAAGTTAAAACACATTACTTTATAATCTGAATTCTAATATCTGATATACAATCTTCTTTTTATTTATTCAAACACACAAATATAAATCTCAAATTTAATCAATTTGTTAAGATTTTTCTAAACAGTGTGTGAATCTGGAAACATTACTCAACATAATCAACATGCATAACAATCATAATTACCACAGACATATCATAGCACACAAACATAATTTTATCTCAAACATTTAAGATCAAGCAACCTAATATAGTTTTAGTTTTAAATGTTACTCACATTTTATTATGAATGCAGGCCCCTGTTTGAATTGCAGAACACATGCAGGCTTGACCCCTTTTTGTTGAAATCTGAGTTTGAATTGATATGCAGTTTTCCAGTTGCCAAATGCATGCTAATGCTTATGATCCCAACCCAAATTTTAAAACAGTGCAGACTTTAAAAATGCAGGTGCTTCTTCTGTTGTTATAAGTCTGGTTGCTCATGCTTTCCATGACCAGGATGCTAGCATGCAGAAATAGATGATACAGTGGCTAAACTTCCCAGTTTTAACAGAATGCAGAGAGACTAAGGTGTGCAGGCTCACTTGAATTTTGAGGAAATGCAAATTGAATTTGATGAGAAATTTGGTCTTTTAGTATGCAGGGGAATTTGCAGATTTGTTTTGATTATGCAGAGGTCTGAATTGAATTTGAGGGAATGTAAATTGATGGATTTGAATGTGGTTTTGGGTGAATTGTATATGCAGATTGATGTTTGGATTATGCAGATGTGTTCCTGAATTTTACATGCATTTGTGAATGCAGAATTTATGAACAGATCTTCAAAATGAATTTTGAAGATGGGATTGATCTTTGTTTGGTTTAAGAAAAAATGGAAAATATGCATGAATGAGGATGTATATTATGCAAATGTATTTCAGATTTAATAAAAGAAAAGAAAAATTGAAAACAAAATTTTAACACTTGTCCATTATTTCAACACATGTCAATTTACTCTTTTTAAAAAATGCAACACATATTTCTTTAAAACAATAAGCACTAATTACCAATTAATGTGTGTGTTAGTCTAAGTAAATATGTTAGTTTAATTTAAACATGTGTATGTAATTATAAATGGAAACAACCAATGTTTACAAAACTTAAGAATTAAAACAATAATTTAAACTTGTGAATTTAGATTCAAGTTAGATTCAAGAGTAAATTATTTTTAAATCAAGTTATAAATACAAATTCAACTTGAAATAAAAATTACAAATCTTTTCCAAAACTTATTTATAAAGACAATACAATATCAATATTGTTTTTATAAATATCTTCTTATTAAATTAAAATCATTTTGCAAGGAATTCTATTCTTATAAGTAAAATATCTATTTTATTTAGTCATAAAACATTTTATTGAATTTATTCTAAATTTAAAACAATACCAATCTATTTAAAATATAAACCAAATATTTATATTGTAAACAGAAATCAATTTATTATTTTAAAAAGATAAAATAACCAATTTAAAAAAAATTATTGAAGAAGATTATTAAATTTATCTGAGTAATTATTAACAGATTATCAATATCAATTTAATTTTAATCACAGATTATTAAATTGATATTGTTAAAAATTCCGGGACGTTACAAGCTCTCACCTTCTCTTTCTGAAGTAGCCATTAATTTCTCTTGGGTCACAACATTTTAGTTTCGAACTTATGCCTGAGCCAATTTTATTAGTCCAAACCACCCATACTCCCAACGTCTTTAGCCCGGCCCGAACTTCCAACACTTTGAGCTGAAGTTTCCATGCCTTGAGCCTAAAGAAAAACATCGAGTTCCATCATCTTCCGACCACCGACTATTTGCCGCCAACCTGATTCAACATTTATACTAACATGATTTTCCTTATTCAAACAACTCCATTTTTCATGCAAATTATTATGGGGTATCCGTAGGCTCCAAAAAACAACATACTCTAGCCACACCACATTTTAAGCATTTTATTACTCGTTTTGCTCAAAACGATGACCAGTTTTCTAACTGCCATAAACCACTAATGAACATGTCAAATAATTTCACACAAACATCATACATCATCCAGATATCACATATAAGCAATCTAAAATGATTCAAACACATATATTTCTCAAGATCCAATTAAGAGCCACAAGGGTGGCATGACGTGTAAATGATGTAAAACGAATCAAAAGTGCAACTTTATCTTTTAAACTCAGTTCTACGGTGTTGTTAAGATTAGATCTAGGTTTAAGACATTTAAACATTGAAAATCATGTTAAAAATCACATTCATTGAATGCTGAGAGAAGTAAAATTAATCATCTTATACCAAAATATATGATTTTCAAAGAAAATCTAAGGCAAAACAGTGAACTTCATGAATCCCAAGGTACCAGAACTATAATTCTCCTAATCCCTTTGCTAATCACCCTTTAATAACATTGTAAGCTAATTAAAATAGGGAAAATTAGTGCTTTTTGGTTGACTGGAGATTTGACTCTATTTTGAGAAGTGGGAAAATGATTAGGAACTATCTCATAATCCCTAGTTAGGCATAAATCCTGAAATGAGTTAATAAGCCTAATCTAAGATAATTAATTACCCAATAATCTGGGTAGAAACTGTCCAAATTTGAAACGGCCATATCTCCTAAATGTTAAGTCCAAAAAGCTTTTATAATCTCTCTACGAAAAGAGAAATCGTTATATCTTTTCAATGGAAGTGGTCTCAACTATTAATTTAGCTCTTATCAAAAGTTATAGGCTTACAAGATTTCAACATCAAAATCACCTAATAAAATTTCCAAAGGACAAAAATGCCACTACTCAAAATTTCCCAAAGTTATAGAGTTATGCGACATAATGTTAATTTAAAAACAACATTTTAAGATCATCCGATACATAAAAAGCGGGTCGTTACAATTAGAGTTATCCTAAAGATCCCAACACAATTAGGTTTTAGACGAGATAAAAAGTAAAGAAAAACAATACATAAATAATTTCCTTCAAACAAACTTTACTAAATCCTCCAAAAGGTTATAGAGAAAATCCCTAATACTTAAGAAGAAATCTCAATCTCCCAAACCTTAATACAATGACCCTTCTCCTCTCTTATATTACTGTAATTGCTATACAAGCCTGTTTATATAAGTCTAGTGCAAGCTCTATTGCCGAACCAAAGATATGTAGAAATCTACATTTGAAACTCCAAAATACCTTATAAATGACAAAAATACCTTGAAATCTCAAAGCTCGATTTTCCAACAAAATCCAATCAAGTCGACTAGAAATCCCATCAGTTGACTAACGCTAATCGACTGGAATGAATTTCCAATCGACTAGAAAGGCCAAGCTTCCCTTGGGCCAAAAACTTCCCTAAACCAATCGATTGGAATAATTTCCAATCAAATGATAGAGATTCCAATCGACGGGAAATAATTTTGACTAGAAGCCTATGGTTATTGCTGTAGGTTTCTAATAACCCGCTACCTCTGTATCGCTTTGCCTCATCTCCGTTATTCCTCTTCTGCTTCCCTAAACAATGCCTCTCTACTTTGTTTTGGAAATATTTTATCACCTATCCCAACACAAGTTTGGCAAATAGCTGACTTGTTGTGACACACAAAGGATATGGATTATTATGACCTACCCAGGGATGGACTTTAGTGACCTACCTAGGTATCGACCTTATTGTGGTGTACATAGAGTATTGTTGATGGCCATGACACAATCGACACAATTGAGACCATGTACCTTTATCTTTTTATGATTTCTTGGACATTTTTGGTCCTATATTTTACGAATGTTTGATCTTAGCAGTACTAATCATACACATTGTGGCATATCTGTTCGACCTTAGCAGTAGTGACCATACGCGTTGTGGTATACCTATTCGGTCTTAGAAGTAGTGACCATATGCGTTGGGGAGTATCTTATCGATCTTAGTGGTAGTGATCGTTGTTATGGGATCACGGATTCATCATGGTATATTTGTACTATACTATTAGTAGTTTTGGGCTAGCATGGTGCAACGGAATTTATTGTGCAAACTTGTTGTTACACGAGAAGAGTCGGTTATGGTATTATCCTCTACTTTTGAGATGTATTTACCATACTTGTTTATATAGGCAGTCCAAATTACCCCTGAGCCACGTTTTTGGAGAAGGTTGGTAGTTATATAGTAGTTCCTGTTTATTTGCATGTAGTTTTAATATACAGTATTTTGAGATAGTTCCCCTTACACCAGACTTTGTGCCTGACCCGCGTTTTCTCTTTGTCTTCTTATGTTATGACAACTCTTGGTACTCAATTGAGTAGTTCGGGAGTCGGGTACCTTAAGGATATGCTATTGTGCAGCTGGATCATTTTGGAGGCGTGGCATCGATTGTTGGAGATATACATATTTTTTGTCTCATTTGTACATGACATACCTATTATTTATATACAAGACTGTTGTAT
Source organism: Allium cepa (assembly GCA_030765085.1). NCBI lineage: Eukaryota > Viridiplantae > Streptophyta > Magnoliopsida > Asparagales > Amaryllidaceae > Allium > Allium cepa. The sequence goes on from CM060940.1 coordinate 584,935,037, forward strand.
CGGATATTTATTCAAAACTCCATGTTTATTTTGGAGTTGATGTATTCTTACTATTCTGTACTTATATTTATTTGTCAATTGATTCTGCTAGTGTTGTCTCTTATACATCCTTATTCTATTCTGATCATGTATATTCAACATATTATATGTTGTCTTTCCGTTGTGAGATCTTATTGATGTCTTAGCTTAATGTTTTGTTCTAATTTTATCCCAACGATCTATCTTTTGTGATACTCAAAAGTCATGCCATGATGTAATGTGCATATTTTTGGGTATTACGATGGTAGGGTTGATATAGTCTGTGATATCCCGGAAATTTGGATAATACAAATGTAATAATCTATGTTTAAAATTAAATTAATTTGATAATTTTTGTTAATAAATTTGAATTGATCTAATTTTATCTTCTTTGTTAAATAATTAATTAGTGAATTTATCTTTTAATAAGCTGGTAAATTGTTTTCTATTTATAATGTATATATATTTATATATATATATATTAAATAGATAAGTTTGGTTTTAAATTTAAATTAGTATAGCATATTTTCTAATTATAATATTTTGAAATTGGGAAATTATGATTATTTTTGAATTAAGCTTTTCAAAATTATTTTTAATAAAATAACTGAACGATTTTAAATACATAAGATAAATGTTTTATTTGTTTAAGATATTTTGACTTAAGTTTGAATATTAATTTAGGTTAAAATAAAGTTATAAAAATATTTCTTTTATTTCTTTTAAAATATTGATTAATAATTATGATTTGTAAATTAGAAATGAAATTTAAAATACAACTTATAATTGAAACATTTATTCATTTAAATAACAAGTAAGTTACAATATCTTTTATAAATTTATTTTAAATGATTAAAAATATTATTTTCAAGTGATTGATTTGTATATTTTTTTTATTTATAATAATACTTGGTTTTGTTTTCTTTAATTATTTATCTATATACATAACTAAGTATTAAAACTAATTAAGTTTAGTCAAGTTCTAGTGGTCCAGTGGTTAAGACATAGTGGAGTTGCTACATATGGTTGTAGTGGCACCGGTTCGAATCCCAGCGGTCACAATAATGAGACATAGTGCACGACCACTTATAAAACCGACAAACCGAAGGCCAGGGCAAACATAGTTTCCTTGGCCCCAAAGTTTAGTCAAGTTCTAGTGGTCCAGTGGTTAAGACATAGTGGAGTTGCTACATATGGTTGTAGTGGCACCGGTTCGAATCCCAACGGCCACAATAATGAGACATAGTGCACGGCCACTTATAAAACCGGCTAACCGAAGGCCAGGGCAAACATAGTTTCCTTGGCCCCAAAGTTTTCAATAGTGAAAAAAATTAATATTTTTAGTATTTGAAATACAATGGCCTCTCCCTGCCCCCGTCCTTTCCTTCCCCGTCCTTTCCCTTCAAACCAGCAACCTGTTCTCTCGTACACTTCTACCTCTCCATCAACTATTCCTACCATACCTCCCCTACCTGACCCACCGCCCACTTCGACTGCTGCCTTCTCTCCAACCTCTCTCCCCGTCCATCCTCCTGAACCAACTTCCACCATCAATCACGCTGTTTCCTCTCCTCCCCTTTGGAACTCCCTTTTCAAGGCAAAGCCACGCAATGAAAACAAATTTACTCTGGTTGATTTCTCGCTTGTTTATGATGATGGAGCTATTGTACCTCCTGTGGAAGTTGTTAATGCAGGTAATACTGTCTGGGGTCACTGCCACGTTGGCTTTTTTCTTGATGTGCCATTGCCTTACATGGTTGTATTGAGTTATCTAAAACGTGTTTGGCGATTTAAAGGAACGATAGAAGTCAAATCAGATGGTAGTTTGTTCCTCTTCATTCTATCTTCTGATGAAGATAGAAGGAAGATTATCCGATCTGATCCTATCGTGATGAGGAACAAACTGTTTATAATAAAGGAATGGGACCCTACAATAGGAAACAGTGTAAGCACGATAAAGTCAGTCCCAGTGTGGTTGAAGCTTTCCAACATACCTCTTTATTGTTGGTCACACTTGGGGATAAACTGGTTAGCTACGAGGATAAGAAAGTTGTTGTGTATGGACGAGAGCACTGAAAAGATGGGAAGAATTGGGTATGCCAAATGTTTGGTCGAGGTATCTGCACAAGTTGAGTTGCCTGATGCTTTTGTGGTTAAGCTTTTGGACGGCTCTGAGAAACAAATAAAGGTTGAGTACTTGTGGAAGCCCTTGATATGTGTGGGATGTAAGGTATTTGGGCATCAGGAAAGTAGCTGTATGTTGGCGAAAAGAATAAACGTAAGCAATGAGGAAGGAAAACAAGGTGTGTTATGCGATGCGGCCATAACTACTGTTGAAAAAGATAGTTCTGACAAAGGAGGTGGAAAAAGCAAAACTGATGACTCAAAAGTGAAGTGGAAGAAGGTAACTTTTCGAAAGGACAGAGAACATGTTTCTTTGAATAAGAAAAGCAAAACAGTAGGTCAACATTCTGTTAGTGGAAAGGAAACAATCAATATTGGGAGCATTGAATTGAACCATAGAAATTTATTAAATGAAGAAAGAAGAAAAGAACTTAATGCTAATGATGTGCTTGTTACCCCTGATGGAAGCAACAATGTTATTGCTATGCATGTTACCCCTGATGGAAGCAACAATGAGGTAACAACTATCCCTGTTCAGAGCCAGCAAATTAATCCACTGATGCAAGATGCAATATTGAATGCTAACCCTTTTTCTACACTGATGCATGATCTATCAGAGCATAGTGAGAATGAAATTAACTTAAATGAAAATTTGGAAGGAGAGGCATTACCCAGTGATGATATTGTTTATGGTCTTCCTGTTGACCATGTATTAAGTTCAAAAGAAGTCATGCAAAATTATGTAGTATCAAAATCTCACAGAAAGGATAATGCACATTTGAAAAACAAAAGTACAACTACTCAACTCTCTCATACTACCAAATCTTTATCAATGAAATCATTCTCCCATGCAAAGTTGACGACTTTAGACCTTGAACCACTCTCATCAGAAAAAGCCTTCATGGAACAGATTGAGAATAAAATCTTTGACCTCTTTAAGCCATCTGTCCCCTGTTCATCCCCATCATCATCCACACCACGTTCTGAAACTACCATCTCGAACCCCACACCCTATTCTTTTTCAAGATCTATTCCTGGATGGGTATCGCCACCTCCACGATCTGATGTTACATTCCCTGGTGCTCTGAAGCTTTCATCTTTAGCAGCAAAATTACAGTCAGAGCGATCTAACCCTCCTGCAGCTAGGAGTAGGGCAAGAGTGCTTCTCCCCTCTTACTAGTTTTTGATGTATAATCTTGCATCATGGAATATCAGGGGGACACACAACCCAGTTAAGCTAAATCATGTCAAAGCCCTTTTAGATGGAACGGTGTTGGATAAAATGGTGGTCAAAATGTTATGGTGGAGTTTGCATCATCTTGACGTGAATTTCAAGCATGAAACTGAGCTATGGTGGAATGGAAAACCTCATAGAATTGGTAGGGTCTATGGTACTCTATTACATATTGATGCCAATACTAATTTTCCTGCTGCTTCTGTTGGTTGATCTTCTCACTCAACAGCTAGCGATAACTTGATGTTTTGGAGAATTATTCAAAAAGCCATACTGACTAGAGACAGATTGGTTGCCGCGGGGATGCAGATTGTCCTCCTCTGCCTGTTTTGCAATGTTCAACCTGAAACTTGCTATCACATTATTTTTGAATGCGATTATCTAATTAACATGGTTTGTACCCTGATGGATAAGGTAGGTATTTCAAGACATGATGGTAACATTAATAACTTGTGGAATGTGTTAACGAAGGCAAGGAAGTGGAGCCACAGCCGTAAGGACATTATTTTTTATGTTTCGAAGAATTATATTCGTCAGATCAGGCAGGAAAGGAATTTGTGGAGGTTATGGGTGATGTCACTGTGGCGCACTTGCTCTGGGACAAAATCAAGGCAAAGGTCATCTACGGCGTACGATTTTCCAGGCGGGGTTTCTCCCCCCACTGACATGTATTGTGGAATTGACTTGTGCCCTTGGTGTTTTCATTCATGTGCACTCTCCTGTGCATGTCTGTTCGTGCACTCTGAGTTGCTCATCTTCAGTTGCTCTGGTTTGGTCATAGTAGATATGTGTTGTGTGATTTTTTTCGGTGCTTGTCTGGGTTCCCTCTCCTGTTCAGTGCTTTCATGTTGTATTTTCTATGTTATTTGCGACTATAGTTCGGTATAGTCGTACCTCTTTTCTTTTTTTACAATAAATCCTGGTTGGGGACCAGTCAACCCCGTTTAGTTGCTCTGTGCATGTGCAGAGCACCTGTTCTCCCATTTTTATATACAGTGGCACGGCCCACTATAAAGTCGGCTAGCTTTGCTAAAAAAATATTAATTAATTAAAAGATACATGTGTAAACATCTTAGGTTCTAATATAACAAATGTAAACTAAATATCATTTTAAAATGACAAGTGTAAGATTTAAGCCAAGTGTCATTGTTTTAGTTTTAATTTTTTTATTTTATTTTAAATAAATCATAAATATTGTTATATAAACTTACATTTTCCCATTTTTTTCCTTTTTCTCATCTTCATTCCAAACTAAGAAAATTCTTCTAGCTGAAACCCATTTTTTTCTCTAAACAATCTGCAAAATCATTTTCATCTTCAAAAAAAATATTCTGTAATCATACTCATGCAAAATCAAATGCATAGAAAAATCTGTTCATCAAATATTTTCCTGCATGCAAATCTGAGAATCAAATGCATAGAAAACCTGCAAGTTAAATATCTGCATGCAAAAATTTAAGCATTCGTTCTTCAAAAATATGGAAAATCAAGAAAAGCCTGCATTCTTCTAAAATCTGGAAATCATGAAGCCTGCATTCTTCTAAAACCTGGAACTTAAGCAAGTTTTCAAATGATTTAAAGGCTGTTCAAAATCGGGGAGCAAATTTAAACATCAGCATCATTCAAATAAGTTTTAAAGGATTCAAGAGAGAAAGGGATTTTAAAGAAAGCAGGTTTCAAAAAGGATTTTTCAAATCTGGACTGTGCTCTTTCTGCATGATTAAAAAGGTGAGTAACTCAATTTTTAAAAATTAATTAAAAAGGTAAAAGTTGTTTTCATGCTTTAAATAAGGAATGAATATATAATATGATTTTGCTGTGAATACATATATGTGAATGAATTTCTGGGTGCATGCTTATTATCTGTCATATTTCTGTTTTCTAAATTTCAAACCTCTGTTGATTTAAAATCCATTCCCTCCTATTGAAATCTCGTTGTGAATTAAAATGCAAACTAAAAATTGATTGTTAGTCATAGAGTAAGTTTTAAAACTTTATATAAGTTAAATAAAATTGTGTGTTACCTGAAAATTAAATTAACAGAGCAATAAATTGTTTAAGTGAAAAATTCAAATATTACAAATCAATGTTTCAGGTTTGTATATCAAAACATCATGCAAAATTATGACTTCTAAAAGTAAAACTACAATTTTTAATGCTTAAACAAAAGAGCAGTTCAAAACTTCACTGTGTATTATATTTTGGGTTAGCACTGTTGATTTATATGTTCGATTGAGTTGAATATGCTCCTAGAGATGGTGAAGTGATTTGGAATGTTGAGAAAATTCTTAGATTAGCTTGCAATTCATTTTTGAAGTTGTGGTTGTGGTTGTGATTTGTAGTGTAGAAACCTAGTTTTCTGGGTTAGGAAAGAATTAATCTTATCGGCAAGTTTTGTTGATTGAGTTCAACTATCCTTTAAGCATTGAAAGATGTTGGGATGTCGAGGCCTTGGCCAAAGTTTTAAGCGTAATGGTGGCTGGAGGCGCATCAACGAGGCGTTGACAGGTCTAGAATGAGGTTACTGTCTATTATTCCAGGTTTGGGAATTTAGGGTCGCGATTTTGAATGCTTGCAGATGTCGATGGGGTTGGTGTTTGGTTGGCCTGAGGGAATGATCGGCGACTGCGGGGAGGTCACAGAGTTGACCTAAGGTGGCCGGCGTTGCTGTACATGTGCACAGAGGGATTGGTGATGCTGGTGAATGTATGATGGTTTTAGATTTGTTGGTATCGCGTTGGTATCGGGTGAATTGATTTTTGACTCGAAGCTGTTTTGTTTTTGACTCGAAGTAATAGTAAGGCGGCTCGAGTATATTCTTTGTTTCAGGTTTTAACAATAAACAGAAAATCTGTATTTGTTTTTAGAATTTAAAGTAAAGTTTGAATAAACTGGAATTTAACTTAGGATTTAAAACCTAAATTTAAATATGAATTCAAATAGTTTGAATTCTGGTTTTTATAATAATTTGAATTTTCAAAAATTTAAGTTTGGTTTAAATAAAACAGAAAACCTGTTTTTGTTTTTAAGTTTTAAAAGCAGGTTTTAAATGTAAACTAAAAATTTAAACTAAGTAAAACCTGGGTTGAACCTGATTTAAAATTAGTTTGAATTTGAGTTTTTAAATAATTGAAGTTTGAAATGTAAGTTAGTTTTTTTAAAAAAACTTTTAAGTATAAAAAGGTATTTAGTTTGGATTTATACTGGAAGTATAAATTGAAAAATATAAAATTTAAAATAAGTTTAAACCTGAGATTTTAAAATCTGGGATTTGGTATTGAATTTCAATTTTTAAAATAAAATAAGTTTTTAAATTTATTTTGTTTTAACTATTTTAGAAATGGTTAAATGACTTTGAATTTTAAAATAAAGATGTAAATTGTAAGTAAAGTTTTTAAAATTTAAGTTAAATCCAGAATGAGTTTAAAAACTGTATTTCAGTTTTTAAATTAAAGGAAAATTTTGAATTAAAATTGTTTTTAATAACTTGGAATGTTAAGTGTGTTTTTAAATTGATTTGAATTTAAATTGAATAGGGATTTAAATTCTTTAAAACTTATTTTATAAAGTGGATGTTTCTTTTAACATATGAGATAAAGGTTTTGAATTGTTTTTAAAAACTTGTTTAAGTTAAAATTTGTATTCATTTTAAAATCTCAAATTTTGAAATGAAGTTTAAATGGAATTTAAAGTAAATTTAAAAACAATTTGTTTATAAATGCTTAATTAAGTAAGAAATGTTTATCTAAAAGATAAATGAAATTTGATGAATTAGATTCATTAAATAATTATGTTAATTTAAAATGAATGATTAATTATTTAATTATTTAATAATATGGATGGTTAATTAAGTAATTAAGAATTTTTAAATTAATTTATTAAAGACTTAAGATTAATTAATAAGGTTAATTAATGTAACGACCCGCCTTCCAAACTCCAGGAAGTCGCATCGTTAAGAAGAAAGAAAGGGATAGAAAAGAGAAAAGCAAGGAAAGAAAGAAACAGACAACATCAGAATCTCACAGCGGAACGAATAAATTATATTATATCACATAATACTTTACATAGTATCATATACATCAGAGTTTTACAGCCAATACAACACAAACTAGACAGTTATAAACATCCGTCTAGCAATTACAATTCAAGTATATCAGAGAAAAACAGATACAACTCAAAGTCAGCGGAACCACTATATATATCTACACGCTGAAGCCTCCTGCTCCATTATCTCCTCCAGAACTCGTCAAAGCAATCCTGAATCACTTGACTACTCATACGTAATATGAGTAGCCAAGAGATTAATAAAACAGAAAATAAACACTCGGGTCAGACAGGGGTCTGGTGTGAGTAAACGGGTTTAAAAGTTGCTTAACTTTAGAAAATCCTTTGAAAACAAAAGGCATCACGTAAGACTTCCCACGCATAAATATAGAAAAGCTTTTACCTTACGCTAACCAAAACATTTGATAGGAAATCCAGTGATATTACAATAGTGTCTAGGGTTTTCAAAATAAAATACAGAAATAGCTGGAATGCTTACATCTCACGTTCCAACATAGTTGGGCACAATCAAAACCGTACGGCACTTATTGGATTTTGGATTCCATCAATGGCAGGGCTACTGGGGTACCGCCCGTCATAGTACGTGGCCTAGATCACCGTACCGAGGAGTACTCCCAGTCCCCTGCAACACAAGGTCGGACCCATTCCTTACTGAATAGTTCCGAATAAGACCACCTCGACGGTTGGAGCTCACAACCGTCCACACAGACGAAATAAAAGGGACCTCTAGACAGGGGTAAATCTCACTCTCAAGTGGGGGCTACCCACGAAGCCTTGCTGCACCTCCCCTGCTTTAGCCATTCCCGGTTGATGAGGCTTGAGGCTTTGATTACCTTTAGAGAACACATCTATCTTAGAATGCTCATCGTCCACCTGATGATGTTCTGAAAGAATTCAATCCATACAAGTTCGTTCCGGGTTCGAACGAAACCGAAGGCATTATCTCGTTACACTCATTTTGGAATCACCCTCAGAGTTAACGACGATAACCCTTGCACTCTGAACCACCATCTCGAACCTATAAGTACTATGGCGTCAAACTCATTACGGAATCACCCACAGAGTTATACTGACGTATAGCCCTTACACCTCGAGTCTTCACTTGCTCCACTTGGATTAACAACCTAACGTTTAATTGGAATCGATGTGGTTTTCGGATATCCAAATATGGAAACCTGATCCCGGTCTCACCGAAACCAAACGCCATTTTAATGTCCAAGTTGTACTTAAGGGTTTTAACCAATTAACTCATTTATTAGTATCTATTTCACACAGATAGATAAACTACATATTCTCATAACTGATCATCCATAACATTATCACAATAGATAATCATCACAACAGTTAATCATCACAACCAAAATAATCCATCATACTATAACTAAGCATCCTTATCCTATAGATACTACTCATCTCATTTCTGAGATCACAACCATCCAAAGGTATATCAATATCATCCAGAAGCAATGATATATTATCCAACATTTATAATTAATTTAAAATGAATTAAATTAATTACTTTTATCTCTAATTAATTTAAAATAAATTAAGTTAATTATCCATCTATAAATCCTGCTTAATATCCTTTAATTAAATAACCAAGTTCATTTAATCATTCACTAAGTATTTAACTTGATTAAGCACCTTTGATTAATCACCCTCTAATTACAATATGTACTTAGTCTTTAATTAATTTTATAAAATTAATTAACCTTAATCATAAGTAACTAACATTTAATTACTTAATTTATTAATTACTATAATTAATTATATTTATCCTTAATTAATTGCAATTAATTAATCACTTAATTAATTATTACTTAATTAAACAATTCTTAATTACATCATTAATTATAATAATTAATGATCTCTAATTAATATTTAAATAAATTACTTTATTTAATATTAATTACATTTAGTAATTAATCTAAAATTAAAATACAATTATTAATCACCTTGATTAATATTTAAATCCAGTAATTGACTACCCTTAATTACTTATTAATTAATTATCCAATAATTAATTATCTTTATTAATTAATTTCTTAATCAGTTACAAAAGTAATTAACCAAATTACTTTATTAAAATAAAACATCTATCCATAATTATAATTCAGCAATTATTACTTCTCTAAGTAATCCTGCTCCATAAATTACATTAAGTAATTATTATTATTAAATTATAAAATTATTTCTTAAATTTATTAAACTAAATTAATTAATTTAACAAAGAACATTATAAGAATTAATTACAATAAGTAATTAATCCCTTAATTACTTTTATAAAGTAATCATACTTAACCAATTACAAATGATAATCTTCAATTAATTAATCTAATTAATTCATCAAAATTAATCTCATTAATTAATTATTAATTACCCTTAGATAATTAACAACATTTTCATTAATTCCTTACTTAAGTGAATTATCTTAGATTAATTATTCATTCATCATCTTTAATTATAAATTAATCCAAAACATTAATTAAAATCAATTTAATAAGTAAATTTCTAAATTATCTTAATTATTTCCAAATTAATCTATTTACTTATTAATGACTTATTAATTATTAAAATGTATTTAAACAATACACTCCTAAAATTTAAATTCAACTTCCATTTTAAAAAATTTAAGATTAAAAAAAGAATGTTTAACCATATAAACATTATCCAAATTTAAATTAATTAATAAACCTAAAAGTAAAGAACTAACATTATTACATGAGAAAAGTTTAAAAATCTAAATTACTTAATTTTTACTAAAATAAATCAAGCTTTTGAAAATAGATAGATTATTTTAACTTTTCAATTTAAAGTTAAACATTTCATAATTTTATTTAAATACTTAAAGGAAAGAATTCTTTTAAATTTAAACCTTTATTTGAAATCAAATTTATATTTAAATTCTACTTAAAAACATTTTCTGTCCAGTATTTAAAAAAATTCAAAACTGTTTCGAATTCAAACAGGATTCAAAGTAAAACTGAAATCATACTTAAACTTGATTTCAAAACTAAATTTAATTCTTGCTTAAATTTAAAATTTCCATTTTTAAACTTTGAATTCAAAAGTACTCTTGAATCTATTTCAAACTTACACCTAAATTTGAATCTTGTTTTAAAAATTGAATTCCCTTCAAAATTTAAAAAAAACAAAACTGGTTAAAATAAAAACCTAGATTCAAGAAACCTGAAACTTACATTTTTACACATGATTTCAAATTTGAATTTAAACCTTACTTAAATTTAAATTCATCATTTTTAAACTTTTTGAATTCATAACCTTACTTGAATTTAATTCAAACCTACACTTTAATTTAAATCATAGCTTCTAAAAAATTTGAGTTTCCCAGATTTTAAAAAAAAACACAACAGTTCATATTACGACCTAAACTCAAAAACCCGAGACCATCATCTAATCACTTCGAGTCAAAACACTTCCATCTTCGAGTCACAACACTAACTGCACTAGAGTGACTTCGAGTCACCGAAAACCCTGCACACCAGAGTTCACCAGAGTCCAATCTCCACTGTGCAAATGCACCACTACTCCGGCAACTTCCAGCTACCTTCACCAACCTCTCCATGATGCCATCCATCCCTCAACTTGATAACAACCACCAACTAGATCCTCTGCATATTGAAATCAGATTCAAGCAAAAAAACATCAACCTGAAAAAAAAACTTCACCAAATACATGGCAAACCTGTCAATCATCACAACAACCCACTCCGGCCATCTTATGGTCTCCAACTCCGGCCATTGCTCCACCTATACCCCCTCTTCCAAACCCCAAAACCTCAGACCACTCGAATCACCACAGTGTTCAGGAAGTTACAAGACCTCAGCTACTTTAAAACTAGGGATTCAAACCTGAAAAACCTCTCTTGCCATCACCACCACTCTCTGATCAACTATTAGGAATTTTTCCCCCACTTCCCAGTCAACATTCAACCTCCAGGCAGAAATCCAGGTTCCAAAATCTAATTTATGATTTGATATCCCCAAAATACCAAATTCTGCACATTTCTAAATTACTAACTCCTCAGAAGATTTTAAAACTTGATGCATGTTTTAATATCCATGTTTTTAAACATGCATTAAAGTTTAAACTTGTTTGAATAATTTAAAGATGTTTGGTAATTTTACTTTTGGAAAGAAATATATCAGTTGCTACTATTTCCCAGAGTTACATATTTTAATTTAATTAAAATAAAATTTTACAAACCTACATCTATGCTAAACAAACACAGTTTGTTTACATAATGATTTCTAACTAAGGTTCAAACATCTAGAAATGGATTTGTATTTTTAAAAAATCCTAATTAAGTACAGAAACAGGTCTGTTAGAAGATTTGCATCACACCTATATGCATATTCAAGAATGTACACAGAACATCCATCATACAACAGTCAACAATCATACTCAATTCTATCAGTACTTATGCATAGATAAATTTAAAACAACCTATAAATAGTGATGTTGCTTACTAAAAGAAAGAACAGAGCAGTTATTTTTTTTTATTAATCACTGTTTTGATTTTCTTATTTGAACAACATTTTAAATTAAACTTTAATTTCTGCAAATCTTGATAGCTTGGTTTTTTAAAAGAAGAAACTGTTTTTAAGCATAGATTTACTCACCTTAAATTGAAAAGCAGAGAAAAATCCAGATGCAATTTATTTCCCTGCGGCCTGAATTTCATTGTATTGACTGAATCTGCTTGCTCCTCATGAATTACTCTGATAATGATGAATCTGAGCTTGCATGCTAGTTAGAGTTGATTATAACATGTTGTTTGCAGGCTTTGAAACTGCATTTGATGATTTTAGTCTGCATGCTTCCCCATTTCATCTTTGCTTGAATAAATCTTGCAGGTTGCAGATTTGATTTGGTTTGCAGATTCAAACAGAATTTGCAAATGTAATTTGTTTTGCAGGATATTGATTGAATTTGGGTTGTGGAATTTTAGAGTAAATTGGATTTTCAGTTTTTCTTAAATCAGAATTTAGATTCTTCATAGGAGATAAAGTGTTTGAAACAAAAAGATTTGTTTAAGTTTTATCTAAAATACTACATTCAAATATTGATTTAGTATGCCACTTGTTATTTAGATATGAAGATTAATTACAAGTGTCTACTTTAAAAACATGAATGTTAACACATGTATGATTTAGATATAAAGATAAATTTCTTTGTTTACAAATGTTTTAATTTAAGATAAAACCATTTCTAATTTTAATTTAAGATGTTTTATATGTTTTATTTATATTTAGTCCTTAAATGATTACAAATGAATTATCTTTACATATTTAAATATTTGCTTGAATATTTTTAAAAATTATTTAAAACTAATTTTCAAAAGAAGAAAAATTTAGAAAAGAAAAGAATAAATGTTGAATTTATTTTATTCAAAAGTTTCAAACCAACATACTATACCCTAATATAATAAACTAAGTTTATTTCAAAACAATTTTAAGATAAAACAAAATAAACTTTACTATAAAATATTTTTTTTTAATCATTATATATTTATAACAAAATATTTACTTTAATTTCTTTTGAAAATATAAGAGAGGTTTATAAATTGACTTATGAAAAGTTCCAATAATAATTTCAATTTAATTTAATCAATTCATAAATTATACACCTATATATATATATATATATATTATAAATTTGACAATATTCTTTATTAAATTTGAATTTAAAAAAAATAAAATCAAAACTCCTATTTACAATGTATACATATATATACATTATAAATAAAATATCTTTAAATCAGCTTAGAAAGAAAATTTTATCATTTAAATATTTTTAACATTTTAAAACAATAAGATTCTCAAATTCAATTATTATTATTATAAATTTTGAAAAGAATATCATTTATCCAAACTAAATAATTATAAATTTTCAAAAGAAAATTATGTTTGAATTAGATTATTAAATAAATATTTCACATTTTAAAATAATTATAAATGAAATTATTAAATAAATATTGCCCAAATTTCCGGGACATCACATTCCTCCCCCCTTAAAAGAATTTCGTCCTCGAAATTTAAAAGCAAAGGTAATTTAATATTCACATTAAAGATTTTAATTAAAACACAAGCATATGTCAAACATATGTTAATAATCAAAACAACCAATTCAACCAATCAAACAAACCTAATTATCCAGACAAATTCTGGATAAAATTCTATCGAGTTTCCCCAAGTATATATACACTGGGATACTCGCTCTAGAGAATCCAAACAATCAATACTAAGAAGCTCCAAAACTCCTATTCAACAATATCTATAACACAAGACAAGATATCAGACTGCAGACGAGTCTGACTCAACAACCAAAATTCCAGAACTGCTGGTTCCACAACCAGAGATAAATCATACACGTATTCCCTCAGAGATACGTGAAACTCATCGAATCCCAGTTATCCAAACTGGCAATCCAATCCTGTAGATCAATCACTTAACCCTTGAGAGAAAACAGAAAGGTCCAATCTCTTATCCACAAATCTTTTCTGTCGATCCTAGGCTGCCTTCAACCTTCTAGATCAATCCAATCCACCACACAAACTCTACTATAGATATTAGAAGACTTCAGACAAACTACACTTATTCGGAAAACAGAACAGATGCCCAAGACATCCAAGTCTCCAGATTAAAGTGAATTTCCTGTAGAAATCCTCTGATCCAAGACAAAACACAAATTCCCACTGAATCAGGTGTTGCTTCTATTCTGGAATAGCTGCCACCATGCTTCCACTGCGCAACTATGATTTGAGAATGCTGTTGATGAACATGGGTATAAACTTGATTAACTTACTCCGAAAACATTGTTCATCAAATTCCATAAAATCTCCAAAAACCAAGTCGAAACAGAACTCAATCTCCTGATGCGGATGCAAAACTTAACTCCTTTGAAGACATCCAGAAAATATCAAACCACTTCGATAACTCAAACATCTTCTAGAGATGCTTCAATCCAAACAAAGGTTACTCAGAAAACTTTCGGATCATCGCAAGTCACTTTTGCGATTCTACCTAACCAAATCCAAAGAAAACTGTTCTCCCTTTACCAAACAGAACAACCAAAGCCTTTAAATCAAAAGGGAAACTAGTGGTCCACCTTCAACCACAAACATCACACCCAGCTGAGCTTCCAGAAGAAATGGACAAGCTTCACCGTCTTCCCGGCCTACTGATAAAAGAATCACAGAGACTTCAGAACCATCGAAGAAACAGGTCACTCACTGCTGCTACTGCTGCAAAAAGCTTCCTTACCCAAAAGCTTATCAAACCTCAAAGCTACACCAGCCACTTCCACAGTAAAGCCTTCAAAAGACAGATATCCCTCTGGAAACTGGACTTCAAACCAAGCACAAAACACTCTGCCAAACTGAGTCTCAAACTCAAATAAAGACAAAACTCCTTCCTAAGGTTGCCAAAATTCCATTGCTGGCTTCAGTACTCCAAACTGATCCATACTCAAGCAAATCCACTCACACGAGTGAAATCAAGCTTAAAATCCAAAGATACACTCCGAATCTTGAAAAGATTCTCCTTCAGAGATCAGTGAAATCCTTCACACCAAACTGCCAAACTACTCAAGATGCCCAATACTGCCCTAGCAGATCACTTCCAAGCTCAAACACTCGGACTCCCACCATTGGTAGTTGTGTTACACACACCACTACCCTATCTACCTTTATTACTTATATTGGAAAACCTGAACAGGTAACCCAACAGATAGGTAGAATTAAATAGATTTATATTTAAAATTACAAGTACGCTCTCTCAAGAAAGACACCACTACAGAGCCTAGGTATTCACCCAACCTAATGCTCTGATACCACAATGTAACGACCCGCCTTCCAAACTCCAGGAAGTCGCATCGTTAAGAAGAAAGAAAGGGATAGAAAAGAGAAAAGCAAGAAAGAAAGAAACAGACAACATCAGAATCTCACAGCGGAACGAATAAATTATATTATATCACATAATACTTTACATAGTATCATATACATCAGAGTTTTACAGCCAATACAGCACAAACTAGACAGTTATAAATATCTTTCTAGCAATTACAATTCAAGTATATCAGAGAAAAACAGATACAACTCAAAGTGAGCGGAACCACTATATATATCTACACGCTGAAGCCTCCTGCTCCATTATCTCCTCCAGAACTCGTCAAAGCAATCCTGAATCACTTGACTACTCATACGTAATATGAGTACCCAAGATTTTAATAAAACAGAAAATAAACACTCGGGTCAGACAGGGGTCTGGTGTGAGTAAACGGGTTTAAAAGTTGCTTAACTTTAGAAAATCCTTTGAAAACAAAAGGCATCACGTAAGACTTCCCACGCATAAATATGGAAAAGTTTTTACCTTACGCTAACCAAAACATTTGATAGGAAATCCAGTGATATTATAATAGTGTCTAGGGTTTTCAAAATAAAATACAGAAATAGCTGGAATGCTTACATCTCACGTTCCAACATAGTTGGGCACAACCAAAACCGTACAACACTTATTGGATTTTGGATTCCATCAACTGCAGGGCTACTGGGGTACCGCCCGTCACAGTACGTGGCCTAGATCACCGTACCGAGGAGTACTCCCACTCCCCTGCAACACAAGGCCGGACCCATTCCTTACTGAATAGTTTCGAATAAGACCACCCCGACGGTTGGAGCTCACAACCGTCCACACAGCCGAAATAAAAGGGACCTCTAGACAGGGGTAAATCTCACTCTCAAGTGGGGGCTACCCACGAAGCCTTGCTGCACCTCCCCTGTTTTAGCCATTCCCGGTTGATGAGGCTTGAGGCTATGATTACCTTTAGAGAACACATCTATCTTAGAATGCTCATCGTCCACCTGACGACGTTCTGAAAGCATTCAATCCATACAAGTTCATTCCGGGTTCGAACGAAACCAAAGGCATTATCTCGTTACGCTCATTTTGGAATCACCCTCAGAGTTAAAGATGATAACCCTTGCACTCTGAACCACCATCTCGAACCTATAAGTACTATTCCGTCAAACTCATTACGGAATCACCCACAGAGTTATACTGACATATAGCCCTTACACCTCGAGTCTTCACTTGCTCCGCTTGGATTAACGACCTAACGTTTAATTGGAATCGATGTGGTTTTCGGATATCCAAATATGGAAACCCGATCCCGGTCTCACCGAAACCAAAAGCTATTTTAATGTCCAAGTTGTACTTAAGGGTTTTAACCAATTAACTCATTTATTGGTATCTATTTCACACAGATAGATAAACGACATATTCTCATAACAGATCATCCATAACATTATCACAACAGATAATCATCACAACTATCAATCATCACTACCAGAATAATCCATCATACTATAACTAAGCATCCTTATCCTATAGATACTACTCATCTCATTTCTGAGATCACAACCATCCAAAGGTATATCAATATCATCCATAAGCAATGATATATTAACCATCATTTATAATTAATTTAAAATGAATTAAATTAATTACTTCTAACTCTAATTAATTTAAAATAAATTAAATTAATTATCCATCTATAAATCCTGCTTAATATCCTTTAATTAATTAACCCAGTTCATTTAATCATTCACTAAGTATTTAACTTGATTAAGCAGCTCTGATTAATCACCCTCTAATTACAATATGTAATTAGTCTTTAATTAATTTTATAAAATTAATTAACCTTAATCATAAGTAATTAACATTTAATTACTTAATTTATTAATTACTATAATTAATTATATTTATCCTTAATTAATTACAATTAATTAATCACTTAATTAATTATTACTTAATTTAACAATTATTAATCACATCATTAATTATAATAATTAATGATTTCTAATTAAAATTTAAATTAATTACTTTATTTAATATTAATTACATTTAGTAATTAATCTAAAATTAAAATACAATTATTAATCACCTTGATTAATATTTAAATCCAGTACTTAACTACCCTTAATTACTTATTAATTAATTATACAATAATTAATTATCTTTATTAATTAATTTCTTGATCAATTACAAAAGTAATTATCCAAATTACTTTATTAAAATAAAACATCTATCCATAATTATAATTCAGCAATTATTACTTCTCTAAGTAATCCTGCTCCATAAATTACATTAAGTAATTATTATTATTAAATTATATAATTATTTCTTAAATTAATTAAACTAAATTAATTAATTTAACAAAGCACATTATCAGAATTAATTACAATAAGTAATTTATCCCTTAATTACTTTTATAAAGTAATTATACTTAACCAATTACAAATGATAATCTTCAATTAATTAATCTAATTAATTCATCAAAATTAATCTCATTAATTAATTATTAATTACCCTTAGATAATTAACAACATTTTCATTAATTCCTTACTTAAGTGAATTATCTTAGATTAATTATTCATTCATCATCTTTAATTATAAATTAATCCAAAACATTAAGTAAAATCAATTTAATAAGTAAATTTCTAAATTATCTAAATTATTTCCAAATTAATCTATTTACTTATTAATGACTTATTAATTATTCAAATGTATTTAAACAATACACTCCTAAAATTTAAATTCATCTTCCATTTTAAAAATTTAAGATTAAAAAAAAATGTTTAACCATATAAACATTATCCAAATTTGAATTAATTAATAATCCTAAAAGTAAAGAACTAACATTATTACATGGGAAAAGTTTAAAAATCTAAATTACTTAATTTTTACTAAAATAAATCAAGCTTTTGAAAATAGATAGATTATTTTAACTTTTCAATTTAAAGTTAAACATTTCATAATTTTATTTAAATACTTAAAGGAAAGAATTCTTTTAAATTTAAACCTTTATTTGAAATCAAATTTATATTTAAATTCTACTTAAAAACATTTTTGTCCAATATTTTAAAATTTTCAAAACTGTTTCGAATTCAAACAGGATTGAAAGTAAAACTGAAATCATACTTAAACTTGATTTCAAAACTAAATTTAATTCTTGCTTAAATTTAAAATTTCCATTTTTAAACTTTGAATTCAAAAGTACTCTTGAATCTAATTCAAACTTACACCTAAATTTGAATCTTGTTTTAAAAATTGAATTCCCTTCAAAATTAAAAAAAAAACAAAACTGGTTAGAATAAAAACCTGGATTCAAGAAACCTGAAACTTACATTTTTACACATGATTTCAAATTTGAATTTAAACCTTACTTAAATTTAAATTCATCATTTTTAAACTTTTTGAACTCATAAGACTACTTGAATTTAATTCAAACCTACACTTTAATTTAAATCATAGCTTTTAAAAAATTTGAGTTTCCCAGATTTTTAAAAAAAACACAACAGTTCAGATTACAACCTGAACTCAAAAACCCGAGACCATCATCTAAACACTTCGAGTCAAAACACTTCCATCTTCGAGTCACAACACTAACTGCACTAGAGTGACTTCGAGTCACCCAAAACCCTGCACACCAGAGTTCACCAGAGTCCAATCTCCACTGTGCAAATGCACCACTACTCCGACGACTTCCAGCTACCTTCACCAACCTCTCCATGATGCCATCCATCCCTCAACTTGATAACAACCACCAACAAGATCCTCTGCATCTTGAAATCAGATTCAAGCAAAAAAACATCAACCTGAAAAAAAAACTTCACCAAATACATGGCAAACCTGTCAATCATCACAACAACCCACTCTGGCCATCTTATGGTCTCCAACTCCGGCCATTGCTCCACCTATACCCCCTCTTCCAAACCCCAAAACCTCAGACCACTCGAATCACCACAGTGTTCAGGAAGTTACAAGACCTCAGCTACTTTAAAACTAGGGATTCAAACCTGAAAAACCTCACTTGCCATCACCACCACTCTCTGATCAACTATTAGGAATATTTCCCCCACTTCCCAGTCAACATTCAACCTCCAGGCAGAAATCCAGGTTCCAAAATCTAATTTATGATTTGATATCCCCAAAATACAAAATTCTGCACAGTTCTAAATTACTAACTCCTCAGAAGATTTTAAAACTTGATGCATGTTTTAATATCCACGTTTTTAAACATGCATTAAAGTTTAAACTTGTTTGAATAATTTAAAGATGTTTGGTAATTTTACTTTTGGAAAGAAATATATCAGTTGCTACTGTTTCCCAGAGTTACAGATTTTAATTTAATTAAAATAAAATTTTACGAACCTACATCTATGCTAAACAAACACAGTTTGTTTACTTAATGATTTCTAACTAAGGTTCAAACTTCTGGAAATGGATTTGTATTTTTAAAAAATCCTAATTAAGTACAGAAACAGGTCTGTTAGAAGATTTGCATCACACCTATATGCATATTCAAGAATGTACACAGAACATCCATCATACAACAGTCAACAATCATACTCAATTCTATCAGTACTTATGCATAGATAAATTTAAAACAACCTATAAATAGTGATGTTGCTTACTAAAAGAAAGAACAGAGCAGTTCTTTTTTTTTATTAATCACTGTTTTGATTTTCTTATTTGAACAACATTTTAAATTAAACTTTAATTTCTGCAAATCTTGATAGCTTGGTTTTTTAAAAGAAGAAGCTATTTTTAAGCATAGATTTACTCACCTTAAATTGAAAAGCAGAAAAAAATCCAGATGCAATTCATTTCCCTGCAGCCTGAATTTCATTGTATTGACTAAATCTGCTTGCTCCTCATGAATTACTCTGATAATGATGAATCTGAGCTTGCATGCTAGTTAGAGTTGATTATAACATGTTGTTTGCAGGCTTTGAAACTACATTTGATGATTTTAGTCTGCATGCTTCCCCATTTCATCTTTGCTTGAATAAATCTTACAGGTTGCAGATTTGATTTGGTTTGCAGATTCAAATAGAATTTGCAAATGTAATTTCTTTTGCAGGATATTGATTGAATTTGGGTTGTGGAATGTTAGAGTAAATTGGATTTTCAGTTTTTCTTAAATCTGAATTTAGATTCTTCATAGGAGATAAAGTGTTTGAAACAAAAAGATTTTTTTAAGTTTTATCTAAAATAATAAATTCAAATATTGATTTAGTATGCCGCTTGTTATTTAGATATGAAGATTAATTACAAGTGTCTACTTTAAAAACATGAATGTTAACACATGTATGATTTAGATATAAAGATAAATTTCTTTGTTTACAAATGTTTTAATTTAAGATAAAACCATTTCTAATTTTAATTTAAGATGTTTTATATGTTTTATTTATATTTAGTCCTTAAATGATTACAAATGAATTATCTTTACATATTTAAATATTTGCTTGAATATTTTTAAAAATTATTTAAAACTAATTTTCAAAAGAAGAAAAATTTAAAAAAGAAAAGAATAAATGTTGAATTTATTTTATTCAAAAGTTTCAAACCAACATACTATACCCTAATATAATAAACTAAGTTTATTTCAAAACAATTTTAAGATAAAACAAAATAAATTTTATTATAAAATAAATTCTTTAACTATTATATATTTATAACAAAATATTTACTTTAATTTCTTTTGAAAATATAAGAGAGGTTTATAAATTGACTTATGAAAAGTTCCAATAATAATTTCAATTTAATTTAATCAATTCATAAATTATACACCTATATATTCTTGGGTGCTCAAATTGACTTTCTTAAATTCTTGTGTGCTCAAATTTTTACTAGTAGCCAAGGGATTCAGGTTAGCTTTGACGAACTATGGAGAAGCAATGGAGCAGGAGGCTTCTGCGTGTAGATTTATAGTTTTCCGCTGTGTTGGTATCTCTGAGTGTTTTCTGTATTTTGTTTTGTGTTGTAATAACTAGACAGGTGTTTATAACTGTCTAGTATGTGTTGTATTGTCTGTGTAACTCTGATAATTATTGTATACTATGTAATACTTATGTTATTAATATAATTTATTCGTTCCGCTGTTGAGATTCTGTTGTTGTTTCTTCTTTCTCTTCTTTTTTTCTATTTTCGATCCCTTTCTTTCTTCATGATGATGCGACTTTCTGTGGAGAAAAAGTTGGATCGTCACAGTTGGTATCAGAGCACTAGGTTGAGCGAATACCTAGTCTCTGGAGTGGTGTCTATCTTGAGAGAGCGTATTTGTATTATATATATATATATATATATATATATATATATATATATATATATTTCTACCTATTTGTTGGGTTACCCGTATAGGTTTTCCAATATAAGTTATAAAGGTAGATGATGTAGTGGTGTGTGTAACACAACTACCATTGGTTGGAGGTATATCTGTCGAGACTGTAGACCCAATACCGTCTCGAGTGAGTTTTGTTTGGAGTAAGGACTTCATCGATCTCTGAAGGAAACCTGTTAAGGTTCGGAGTTCATCTTTAAAGTGCAGAGTTGGATGAGTTGAGTTTGGATCTATCGGTAGGGCAGAAGCAAGTAAGTGATGGTATCTTGATACCTCAGGAAGTAGTAGCTGCGTGATGAGATGCAGTAACTATGGATATTTCCAAAGATGTTTCTTTGGAACAAGAGTAAGGAAGTGTGCCTGTTTCGGTGTTGTGGCTGAGTCCAGCAGGGTGTTTCTGTTTGCTTTGATGTCCGAGTTTCTCGAAGAGCTTTGGATTGGGAATTCTTTGGTTTGGTGTTAGCGAAGCCGCTCGGAGTGTTCTGTGATTGGCAGAAAGTCTTCTGGCTGAGTAGTTTTTCTGAAGGGGAGTTCAGAAGCAGCAGTATGGATCCTTTTCTTCGATATATTGGCTAGGCCAGCATAAGCTATTCTGATTGGTAGAGAGAGCAGTTTTTTTGGAATTAGGCTGAGTTGATCGCAAAAGTGACTTGCGATAGTGGAGTGTACTCTTGAGTTGTTGGAGATTGTCTGGATGTCTTCAGGGAAGTCAGAGGTTTGTCCGCATGTGGAGATCGAGTTTTCTTATCAGTTAGTATTCCAAGATTGCTACCTGTGGTTCATCTTAGTTGAAGGATGGTACCTAGAGATAGAGTTGGTGAAGCAACTCAGGTTTGGGGGTGCATCTGCTTTGTCTTTTCCCGGATAAGGAGAAGTTTGTTCTATCTTCTGTTGTTGTGGAGTAGAGATCGTTCTTGGTTTCGGATTGATCTTGAGGAGATCATTGTGTTGGGTTTTTTTGGTCTAGTCTGTTTCTAGAGGCATCAGCTAGAGTTGAGCTGATCAGGAAGGATGTTGGTAGCCCAGGATCGTCCAAAGAAATTTTATGGATAAGAGGCAGAGGAATTTGGATTCTGGAGTCGGAGATTGGGTTATGGATAAGTTTTTCTCCGATCCAAGGAGCTATAAGTTTGGTAAGTCTGTGAAGCTAGCTCCGAGGTGTTTTGGGTTTCTTCTGTGTTTTGGTAAGATAAGTGTTTGATTTTCCAGAGTTGAATTGCCAGTTTGGATAACTGGAATTTAGTGTGTTTCACGTATCTCTGAGGGAGCACGTGTTTGATATCTCTGGTTTTGGAACCAGCAGTTTAGGAGGTTTGGTTGTTGAGTCAGACTCGTCTGTAGTCAGATATCCTGTTTGGAATTGAAGATCTAGATGAGATAGGAGCTCTATAGCTTAGTAATTTTTGATTGTTTGGATTCTATAGAGCGAGTATCCCGATATTTACTGGGGAAACTCGTGGAAGTTCTATCCAGAATTTTTTTGAATAATTAGATTTGTTTTGATTGTGTGAATTGATTGCTATGGTTGTTGGCATATGATTAACATATGCTGTGTTTTAAAATTTAACCTTTAATAAGATTATTAAATTACCTTCGTTTTAAATTTCGGGGACGAAATTCTTTTGAGGGGGGAGGATCGTGATATCCCGGAAATTTCGACAATATAAATTTAATAATCTATGTTTAAAATTAAATTAATTTGATAATTTTTGTTAATAAATTTGAATTGATTTAATTTTATCTTCTTTGTTAAATAATTAATTGGTGAATTTATCTTTTAATAAGCTGATAAATTGTTTTCTATTTATAATGTATATATATTTATATATATATTTTAATAGATAAGTTTGGTTTTAAATTTAAATTAGTATAGCACATTTTCTAATTATAATATTTTGAAATTGGGAAATTATGATTATTTTTGAGTCAAGCTTTTCACAACTATTTTTAATAAAATAACTAAATGATTTTAAATACATAAGATAAATGTTTTATTTGTTTAAGATATTTTGACTTAAGTTTGAATATTAATTTAGGTTAAAATAAATTTATAAAAATATTTGTTTTATTTCTTTTAAAATATTGATTAATAATTATGATTTGTAAATTAAAATGAAATTTAAAATACAACTTATAAATGAAACATTTATTCATTTAAATAACAAATAAGTTACAATCTCTTTTATAAATTTATTTTAAATGATTAAAAATATTATTTTCAAGTGATTGATTTGCAAATTGTTTTTATTTATAATAATACTTGGTTTTGTTTTCTTTAATTATTTATCTATATACATAACTAAGTATTAAAACTAATTAACTAAGTTTAAACTTTCATTAACCTTAATTAAAAATATTAATTAATTAAAAGATACATGTGTAAACATCTTAGGTTCTAATATAACAAATGTAAACTAAATATCATTTTAAAATGACAAGTGTAAGATTTGAGCCAAGTGTCGTTGTTTTAATTTTTATTTTTTTTCTTTTATTTTAAATAAATCATAAATATTGTTATATGAACTTACATTTTCCCATTTCTTTCCTTTTTCTCATCTTCATTCCAAACTATGAAAATTCTACCAGCTGAAACCCATTTTTTTCTCTAAACAATCTGCAAAATCATTTTCATCTTCAAAAAAAATTATTCTGTAATCATACTCATGCAAAATCAAATGCATAGCAAAATCTGTTCATCAAATATTTTCCTGCATGCAAATCTGAGAATCAAATGCATAAAAAAAACCTGCAAGTTAAATACCTGCATGCAAAAATTTAAGCATACATTCTTCAAAAATCTGGAAAATCAAGAAAAGCCTGCATTCTTCTAAAATCTAGAAATCATGAAGCCTGCATTCTTCTAAAACCTGGAATTTAAGCAAGTTTTCAAATGATTTAAAGGCTGTTCAAAATCAGGGAGCAAATTTAAACATCAGCATCATTCAAATAAGTTTTAAAGGATTCAAGAGAGAAAGGCATTTTAAAGCAAGCAGGTTTCAAAAAGGATTTTTCAAATATGGACTGTGCTCTTTCTGCATGATTAAAAAGGTGAGTAACTCAATTTTTTAAAATTAATTAAAAAGGTAAAAGTTGTTTTCATGCTTTAAATAAGGAATGAATATATAATATGATTTTCCTGTGAATACATATATGTGAATGAATTTCTGGGTGCATGCTTATTATCTGTCATATTTCTGTTTGCTAAATTTCAAACCTCTGTTTGATTTACAATCCATTCCCTCCTATTGAAATCTCTGTTGTGATTTAAAATGCAAACTAAAAATTGATTGTTAGTCATAGAGTAAGTTTTAAAACTTTATATAAGTTAAATAAAATTGTGTGTTACCTGGAAATTAAATTAACAGAGCAATAAATTGTTTAAGTGAAAAATTCAAATATTACAAATCAATGTTTCAGGTTTGTATATCAAAACATCATGCAAAATTATGATTTTTAAAAGTAAAACTACAATTTTTAATGCTTAAACCAAAGAGCAGTTCAAAACTTCACTGTGTATTACATATTGGGTTAGCACGTTTGATTTATATGTTCGATTGAGTTGAATCTGCTCCTGGAGATGGTGAAGTGATTTGGAATGTTGAGAAAATTCTTAGATTAGCTTGCAATTCATTTTTGAAGTTGTGGTTGTGGTTGTGATTTGTAGTGTAGAACCCTAGTTTTCTGGGTTAGGAAAGAATTGATCTTATCGGCAAGTATTGTTGATTGAGTTCAACTATCCTTTGAGCATTCGAAGATGTTGGGATGTCGAGGCCTTCGCCAATGTTTTAAGGGTAACGGTGGCTGGAGGCGCATCAACGAGGCGTTGACAGGTCTGGAATGAGGTTACTGTATGTTATTCCAGGTTTGGGAATTTAGGGTCGCGATTTTGAATGTTTGCAGATGTCGATGGGGTTGGTGTTTGGTTGGCCTGAGGGGATGATCGGCGAATGCGGGGAGGTCGCGGAGTTGACCGAAGGTGGCCGGCGTTGCTGTACATGTGCACAGAGGGATTGGTGATGCTGGTGAATGTATGGTGGTTTCAGATTTGTTGGTATCGCGTTGGTATCGGGTGAATTGAGTTTTGACTTGAAGCTGTTTTTTTTTTGACTCGAAGTAATATTAAGGTGGCTCGAGTATATTCTTTGTTTCAGGTTTTAACAATAAACAGAAAACCCGTTTCTGTTTTTAAAATTTAAAGTAAAGTTTGAATAAACTGGAATTTAACTTAGGATTTAAAACCTGAATTTAAATATGAATTCAAATAGTTTGAATTCTGGTTTTGTAATAATTTGAATTTTCAAAATTTAAGTTTGGTTTAAATAAAACAGAAAACCTGTTTTTGTTTTTAAGTTTTAAAAGCAGATTTTAAAATGTAAACTAAAAATTTAAACTAAGTTAAACATGGGTTGAACCTGAATTAAAATTAGTTTGAATTTGAGTTTTTAAATAATTTAAGTTTGAAATTTAAGTTAGTTTTTTTAAAAAACTTTTAAGTATAAAAAGGTATTCGGTTTGGATTTAAACTGGAAGTATAAATTGAAAAATATAAAATTTAAAATAAGTTTGAACCTGAGATTTTAAAATCTGGGATTTGGTATTGAATTTCAGTTTTTGAAATAAAATAAGTTTTTAAATTTATTTTGTTTTTACTATTTTAGAAATGGTTAAATGACTTTGAATTTTAAAATGAAGATGTAAATTGTAAGTAAAGTTTTTAAAATTTAAGTTAAATCTATAATGAGTTTAAAAACTGTATTTCAGTCTTTAAATTAAAGGAAACTTTTGAATTAAAATTGTTTTTAATAACTTGGAATGTTAAGTGTGTTTTTAAATTGATTTGAATTTAAATTGAATAGGGATTTAAATTCTTTAAAACTTATTTTATAAAGTGGATGTTTCTTTTAACATATGAGATAAAGGTTTTGAATTGTTTTTAAAACCTTGTTTAAGATAAAATTTATATTCATTTTAAAATCTCAAATTTTAAAATGAAGTTTAAATGGAATTTAAAGTAAATTTAAAAACAATTTGTTTTTAAATGCTTAATTAAGTAAGAAATGTTTATCTAAAAGATAAATGAAATTTGATGAATTGGATTCATTAAATAATTAAGTTAATTTAAAATGAATAATTAATTATTTAATTAATTAATAATATGGATGGCTAATTAAGTAATTAAGAATTTTTAAATTGATTTATTAAAGGCTTAAGATTAATTAATTATGGTTAATTAATCTGTAATTAGGGATTATTAATTAAATTTTAATTAATGATTAAAGAATTTATTTATCAAGTGATTAAGGATTAATTAAGATTGTAATTAACACTTAATTAATTAAATAATTAGTAATTAATTAATTGGTAATTAAACATTAATTAATTTGTAATTAGTAATGGTTTATCTGAATTAATTTCTTAAGTAAAGTAATTAAAAAATGTTAATGAAGGTCATTAACTAAAATTATTTAACAATTAATTAATGTGATTAATTTTTAATAATTAATTGGATTAATTAATTAATAATAATCATTTATGAAATTGTTTAAGTTTAATTACTTAACAAAAGTAATTAAGAAATTAATTACTTGATGTAATAAATTGTGTTAATGTGATTGGTTTAGGTTAATTAATTAAGTTTAATTAATTTAAACACTTGATGATTTGATGAATAATTACTTAATGTAATTAATGGGATTGTAATTACTTAGGGAAGTAATTAATTGATAATTACTGGATGTAATTAAAGGTGTTAATGATGGAAGTAATTTAGATTAAATTACTTTGGAATTAATCAAGGGATTAATTAAAGAATAAATTAAGGAGTAATTTATTTAATGAAGTAATTAAGGGAAGTTAATTACTGGATGTTATTAATCAAGGGTGATTAATATATGTGTGTGTAACAACCCGCATATTTATCGAGTTTACATTTAAATATTTTTATTTAAATATTAAATCGTTAATCGGATTTTGGTCCGAAAAACTACTTTTTGCAAACGGTCAAATTAGGACTCGAGACCACTTCCATTGAGTTCGAAATGTCGTTTACAACTTTTTAAGTATAAACATCGATAGGTTTGGAGTTAGTGAAATTTCACTAACTTTTCCCGCTTTGGACTTTGGGTTAGTTTAGCCTATTAAGCCCAAGTTCCAACCCTCTTCTCCTCACTCTTCATAAATTTCCTAACTAACTCAAGCTTTAGCATTAATGGTGAAGAGAATGGGAAATTAAAACTCCAAGCTCAAATTCAATTGCAACTCCATCATTCAACTCCAAATTCAAGTAGAAGATATTGGATTCACGCTTTGGATTGCTTCTCCTTGCTTTCAAGCTTCATCTTCATAAATTTTAGTGCAAAGGTGAGATTTTTATCTCACAATTCTAGCCTATAACTATATTGGACTGTTGGGAATGATTCCCCATCACTTTAGCATGTGCATTTGCATTTGGTTTGGATTGGATTGGCGAAAAAACTCCAATTTTTAGCGTTTTTGACAAAAAACTGCAGTTAGGTCGCACTGCCTCGGAGTTAGGTCGTTTTGGCCATAAGTCGTTTCTGGCCATCGCTAAGTCGTCCACGAGTTAAGCCTAAGTCGTAAGTCGCGCGCGTTGAAAAGTCACCGCCTTTGTATTTCTGTTCGCCTGTGTTGAGTCGTTCACGAGTTAGAGTGCTAAGTCGGCTGCGAGTTAAGAGTTAAGTCGTTCGTGTGTTATCTCGTAAGTCGTCTCCGACCTAAGCTCCAGTAAGTCGTTCGTGTGTTATCTCGTAAGTCGTCTCCGACCTATGCTCCACTAGGTCGTAGGTCGTATCCGACCTAAGCCTCTCTAAGTCGCGAATTGTTAAGTCGGCTGTCCTTAAGTCGTTCGACCCCACTAAGTCGTAGGTCGCCTCTGACCTTACCCTTAGGTCGTATGACCTGTTTGTTAAGTCGGCTGTCCTTAAGTCGTTCGACCCCACTAAGTCGTAGGTCGCCTCCGACCTTACCCTTAGGTCGTATGACCTGTCATCCACTAGGTCGCGCCACTTAGGTCGTATCCCTTAGGCCGCGAACTCTTTAGGTCGTTAGACCTCATTTTGCTTTAGGTCGTAAGCCGCTTGTCTTCACTTAGGTCGTACCGTGACGGGGCGCTGCCCCGCACCCCGCCGGGGGCGCTGCCCCCTGGACCCCCGCGACCTGACCGGGCAGGTCGAACCCCGTATAACTCTGCGTAGGCGATCTTATCTGAAGAACATTCAACCGAACTTCCTGAGCTGATTTCCTTGGATTTTTATCACATCTTCGAATGTGATCTTTGTGATTGATTGTTTCTACAATCGCTTCTGTGATTTGTCACTTTAAAATATGAAGGTTTCAATACTAGTAGTAAATATTTTCTTAAACCGTTTTCCAATCTATTAGTATATACAAGCCTTTACCTCACTCGGATGGGAAATCTAATTAAACGACTTAGTAAAACAAGTGGTATGAAACGCTTGCGTTCACTTCGTCGGTTAATTCTTGGACTTGTTCGATTGAACCCCTTGTGACAATTTTATTAGTGAAGATTTACAGTTTGTTCGTAAATATTTAAGTTAAGCAAGTGGTTATGGGACATGAAGCTAAACTTCTATATTTACTAGCTTAGTGTAATTGACACTTCTCGTTGATCTTGATGATCGCTTTATGAATTAGACTAGCAATTGCGCGATGTCTCTTTCATTGCAAGGTTAGACTAGACACCACTTGTGTGATTCCATTCACACATACCTTTCTGCTTTTTGGTTAGTCTTGACCTCATTCTGTGTGATTCCACTCACACATGTGGGGTAGCTCCCCATGGTCTTCGGACCGTCATGTGATAGGCCTCTTTCCCTTTTTATGATTTCTGGATTTCTCGTGTTGATTTCTGGAATTTGTGTCATTGACTTGTTATGAGTACAAGTGTAGGGTATGATGCCCCCTTCGAATCTTTGAGAAGATTCTTGTGATATTGATTATCTCTTATTGATTGATCTTCTGTTGATCATTATTTACATACTTATAGCGGTATGTCGTTATGGATGTTTATGTTTATGCCATATCTTTTATGTTATATCATGTCATCTGATATTTATAGCTAGACTGATCCGTTTATTATTTTCTTAAATAATACTCGGATCAGACCGAGATGTTACAGGTGCTTCTGCTTGACTTCTTCCCAGGGATTCATCACTCTGACTTTTGGCTAACTGTTTAGATTAGCAGTTTTTGCTGTATACACTTGAGATATAGACTCATAGTTGTATTCTTTTGTATAGCACGTGTTGCTATTCTTTTGTATTATCGTGGATCTTATTGACCACTACTCTGATGTACACTTTCATGTGTTAGTTATATATTCATATCTTCTTCCGCCTTTGTGATATGGATATCTGTGACTGATTTGTGATATGATTATTTCTATGTTTGTTTCCGAAGATTATTTATAGCCACCGTGTGATAAGCTATTACATGGATGGTCGCTCCTCAACAGCCTTATTCTCTGTGCTAGTTGACAGCACTTCTCCGGAGTGTTCTTGGCTAGCGTGGGTATAGAGGTGGGGCGTCACAGCTTGATATAGAGATTAATTACTAATTTAATTAATTTAAATAAGAGATTAATTAAAAATGTAATTAGAAATCATTAATTAATAAAATAAATGATGTAATTTAGAATTGATTAATTAAGAAATAATTAATAAATGTAGTAGTTAATAAAGGATTAATGTAATTAACTTTAGTTAATTAATTGATTTAGTAATTAAAAGTTAATTATTTCAAAGAGTTAAGTATAATTAACTTGTGTAATTAATCTAAAGGCTAATTACTTATTGTAATTAGGGAATTGTTAATCAGTAATGATTAATTGAAATGAATATTGAGATGGTGGTTATTTAATTGATTTGTAATCAATTAATGGTTAAGTTAAGCAGGATTATAATGATGAAGTACTTAATTTGATTCATTTTAAATTAATTAGAGATTAAGTAATTAATTCAATTCATTTTAAATTAATTATAAAATGGTATGATCATTAGATCATTGCTTATATATGAATGATTGATATTGGTTGCCTTGTATGGTTTGTAATCTCAACCATGAGATGAGTAATGTTATATGATATGGATGCATTGGTTGCATTGTGATGATAAAAGGATTATCTGTTTATAATGTTGATATGGATTATCTTTTGATAATGATAATGTTGATTATCCATTGTTATGTTGTGAATTATCTATCTGTGCGTATATAAATAATAAATTGAAATTGTTTTAAACTCTAAAACAACTTGGCCTTAAAAGATATGTTTTGGATTTCGATGAGACCAGGATCGGGTTTCCATATTTGGATATCCGAAAACCACATCGATCCAAATTAACGATAGGTCATGAATCTCAAGTGAAGATGAAGATTCAGAGTGCAAGGGTTATCGTCGTTAACTCTGAGGGTGATTCCAAAATGAGTGTAATGAGATAATGCCTTCGGTTTCGTTCGAACCCGGAACGAACTTGTATGGATTGAATGCTTTCAGAACATCGTCATGTGGACGATGAGCATTCTAAGTGATATGCCCTATAAAGGTATTCGTAGCCTCAAGCCTCATCAACCAGGAATGGCTAAAACAGGGGAGATGCAGCAAGGCTAAGTGGGTCATGCCCAAGTAGGAGGAGATTTACCCCTGCCTAGATGTCCCTTTATTTCGGCTTTGTGGGCGGTTGCTGATCACAACCGGGGTGGTCCTGTTCGGAACTGTTCAGTAAGGAATGGTTCCAGTCTTGTATTGCAGGGGAGCGGGCGTACTCCTCGGTACGGTGATCTAGGCCATGTACTGTGACGAGCGGTACCCCGGTAGCCCTGCCATTGTATGGAATCCAAAATCCAATAAGTGCCAACGGTTTTGATTGTATTACCCCCTTTTGTGGCTAGTAGCTGGAATTTAATAGATGTAACAATTTCAGCTATTTCTTATTTACTTGAAAACGCTAGACCTATTGTAATATCACTGGATTTCCTATCAAATGCTTTGGTTAGCGTAAGGTAAAAAATTTTCCATGTTTATGTGTGGGAAGTCTTACGTGATACCTTTCTTTCAAAGGTTTTTCAAAGTTAAGCAACTTTAACCTGTTACTCACACCAGACCCATGTCTGACCTAGAGATTATTTCGGTTTTTCTTAACTCTTGGGTACTCAAAGTTTTACGAGTAGCCAAGGGATTCAGGTTAGCTTTGACGAACTATGGAGGAGCAATGGAGCAAGAGGCTTCTACGTGTAGATATATAGTTTTCTGCTGTGTTGGTATCTCTGAGTGTTTTCTGTATTTTGCTTTGTGTTGTAATAACTAGACATGTGTTTATAACTGTCTAGTATGTGTTGTATTGTCTGTTTAACTCTGATAATTGTTGTATACTATGTAAAACTTATGTTATTAATATAATTTATTCGTTCCGCTGTTGAGATTCTGTTGTTGTTTCTTCTTTCTCTTCTTTCTTTTCTCTTTTCTATCCCTTTCTTTCTTCATGATGATGCGACTTTCTGTGGAGAAAAAGTCGGGTCGTCACACAGTCTGTATCAAAGCTTAGGCTCAACACTCGGACTAGGTAGACCAGTTTGAGTTAATCAATCTATTCAAAGGAGACATTGAGAGAGCGTACTTGTATTTTTCTACTATATAATACTGAATACGCCACTTGTCTTCTGATCTTAAATTATTTCTACCACTAATTGCTAAGATATTTTCGTCTGGAATTCCGTATGAGCAAACGAAATATAGGAGCGAATGCAGATAGGCAGTCTGAGATGCTTAGTATGTTCTAAGGCTATATAGCTATCGCAAAAGATGTTCCATCATGTGTGAACATTTCCAGCAGATTACTTTTAGCGCCAGAAATGGTGTGGCCCTTTGGGCATTAGTATTTTTGCTCCACCAATTTTGGACTCTTTGAAGCAGTGCTGGAATTTCATTAGCCTTAGAGGGGAGCCATATCTAATTTTCAAGACTGCTGTTGAGGTGCGGTCTTGGATACATGATTAAGAAGGCTTACATCGATATAAATCTAAGGAATGTTCTCGTAAGTCAATTATTTCTTGGCATTTGGGGAAGGTAGACTTTGGCTGGGTTGGATGCAGTATTTATGCACTGATAAGCAGACCCATGATTCAGAATTTATTCAGGCGTTCCTTTAAGTTCTCAGTTCATTTTTTAAGATCATAAAGAGTATGCATCTTAAGTATTCCATCCATCTTGAACATGACTAAGTGAAGGAGTGTTGACCAACTCAACCTTTTGTTTTAGGCTTCGAGATAGTCGATACTCCATTGTAGTTGGTAAAGAGATTTTCCTTGGTTCTTAACCATTGGTTGGGATTCCCTTGCTTAGGCTTATCCTTGTCAAGATTTGCTTTTGAGTATCTCGTTTGATGGTTCTCCTTCATTAGAATGCACGTGAGATATCGTTTAGGTAATAAAAGTGGAAAGAACCGAAACTCCAATCGAGACATAAAGTCCATTTATAAGGAAGATCGAGCTTGTTCGAAGAAGAGAAGCCGGCCTAGTATGTCACTCCTGTGGCATTCGGGAGGTGTTTCGCTATGAATTATCATCCAGCTAAAGATAAGCGTAAGTGCTTCAATGGCGATTGGCTTGATCACTTAAAGAAAGACCATCCAACATTTTCAAAGGGTGTATAAGTGACTATGAGTTCTGCCTTTCAGGCATTACAAGGTCTTAGCAAATTTGTGTCAATAAACCTTAGGCGATGTAGGTAATCACATATGCTGAAAGGGATATTTTCTAAAGATTGGTCCATTCACGTACTGGTTCTTAACCAATAGTTCGAGCATAGATTTTCTAGGTGATTTGCACCAGTTACGATAGGGTTTTTCACTTGATTCTGATAGATGAGCACTTAAGTCAAATTCTTGGGACGACTGAGAGATTTTTGAAACACAACCTCAGTTATCAACGAGATTTTTGATCGGATAAAGAAATCGGATCAAAGTTTGTATGGATAGATTCAGGCAACCGAACCTAATTTAATAAAGAAATCTTACAAAGCAAATGAAGAGTTGGAACGTGTATCATGTTCTTTGGAATGATCCTTAGAAACTTTAAAATTTTAGTGTAGTATAGTTATTGCATGGGAGAGTTCGGGGAAGGATTTTTTACTAGTGTTGCGGCGATTTGGATAATCTCTTAAGTAATGAGATGATACTAGCTTAGGCGAGCGTTGTAGTACACTTAATATATTATCCTTATTAACATTGTGCGGCCGAGGTGAGTTTGAACCCAAGCAAGCTTAAGCTATTATAAATCTCCATTTATTGATGATTTAATTAATATAATTTTCTATTCTAGAAAATGATTTTTGTTCAAAAGAAAACGAAAGTTTAGGCATTGATTTTTGCATTTATTCGAGAGTTTTGAGACTCGATAATCCTACATATCGTATAGGTTTTCCTTTTCCTAACGTTAGTGGTAATGGTCTTTTGTGTATTGTATTCATGAAAGGGGTTACACCACTTAGGCTTTTATTTATTTTGAATGTCAAAAAGACTCATTGGAGTTTATGGTTCAATATGCGTGTTTGACTCTTATTGGTTACCAGGTATGTTGGTATAGACTCTTTTAAATATTTCATTGTTTAGTTGCTTGCTTTTGCTTGTTGCTTGATGTTGTTTGTTATCATATTTTTCTCTTGGCTGATTTCTATTATTGGTTGATTCTTATCAATTCTTGTTTGCATGTTTAATTAACTGTATGCCAGTTATTATTGCTTATTCTTGCTTGCTATGATTTGATCGTTGCTTGTTTCCTAATTATTGTTTGTTGATAATTGTTATTTATTGATTAGAGGTTAATTATATGATATAATTAAGTGCATATCATTGATTAGCAATAATGAATTCCTACCTTTGGAGGTTTACTCTGGGGTACATATAGTTAGATAAATCATGTCAATCTTATAATAGCGACCGTGTATAGAAGTGGTCTTATGTTAGTGATTTTACATTGTATTGACCTTGTAGATCATGGGCCTTATATTAGTGGCCATGCCTATTATTTGATCGAGATAGATGTCTGAGTACATTAATGAACTGGCTCTATTTATATAGAATTGTTGGATCGTAATAAGTGTTTATTGTTGACTCCACCCGTCAATAATGACGGGTATTGATTTTTATTCCTTAGTAATCTAGGAAAGATCGCATATCATCCAGTCCTATTATGGGGAAAGATAAGATCTGCACGAGTCCACTGCCATTTGATGTGACTCGGGGTCAGTGGTATATTTTGAAACTGACTCACTTAAGCTTACTCTCCAATTCATTGTCATGTACGACTATGGTAATATCTGTTACTACATTAAGGTTATACATGTTTGAATTCTGTGTTAGTGCAATCCACTTGATATAGTACAATTAGTTGCTTAAGAGCTGATATATAGCCATTTAAATGCTTATTTGCTTTTATTGGCCTTTAAATAGTAGAAGCTATCTTAAGAAATGTATGAATTTTTTTGGAAGTTGGGATGACGTAGGTCATCGTATATATCCTAGTGTGTGGTGTATTCTAATTTGGGAGTTTCGTGGTGCTAATAGCACAACAGTTGGAACATTTCAAAATCGAGATTTGAAAGTTTGGTCAATCCTATTACTTTCTTGTACTCATGTTAACTTTGAGGATGAAATTCTTTTAAGGACGATAGAATTTAACACCCCATAATATTTAATCGTTAAGCAACTAAATGCCTCTTATACTCGATTTTTTACAAACGGGCGAATTAGGACTCTATACACCTGTAATTGAGTTTGCTTTTTTAATGCAAGTAAAATGAGTATGATTATGTTTGCAGTCGATGAATTTCAGGGATGAACTATGCCGGATGAAGAGAATTGGGCTAAGCCTACTAGCATGCCTCTAACTAGCTTATATTTAGCTAAGCTCTTCGTTCATTTTTCATTCATTTCTTTCTCCATCTTCTAATCTCTTTCCTGATCATTCCTAAATCCCTCTTTAATCCCCAATCCCTAATCCCTTCAAATGAAATTGCTAATATTAAATAAAAATCACCACAATTCCTCACTACACACCCTCTACAAAACCTATGATGGAATTAGCTCGAATCGGGATGTAGGTGTTGATTTAGAAATTTAAAGTAAGCATGGTTTTAGATTTTGGTGAGAAGCTTGATTTGGGGAAGAAAAGGTGATTGGGATGATTCTCCCATTAAATTTATGCTTTTTACTTCCTTAATTAGTTCATTTATAATTATTAAGTATTATGGAATGGTTTGGAGATTTCTATGCTAGGGTTTATACTAATATTCATGTCGTAAACATGTTTCCCTTGACTAATTAATTGTTTAAGACCCTAATACTATGTTTTGAAAATAGTTAGTAAGCCTTAGATTTGTTTTGGGCTAATTGGGTGATTTGTTGTGATGTTATTGTTTGATTTTGGATTAATTAACTAGTGTAATGATATGCACGTCCTTAGAAAATATCTATTAATCCATTTAAATTGATTTGAAAAATGTTAGTAAATTAATTTAAGTGATTTGCGAACTCCACATTTATTATTAAAGTCATTAGAGACCGACGTAGCTTAATTAGTATTTATAAAATGGTTTGAAGATTTTACGAATGAATATTTTATTTTATAAAACAGATATGATATTTTATAAAATAGTATATACTTAATTTCAAGTTAGATAATTAAGTATTTAAAAGCATAAATTTGATATATAAGCTAATGATACATTTTATGAAATAGAAGCAAGATTCTATAAAAGGGTATAAGACCATATTAGACTTTTATCAAAGAAGTATTGTAAGTAAAAGTAATATTTGATCCAGTGATGGTTGAATTTCCCATTTGAGTGTATGTATGTATATACGTGCACGAGCAGGTATACATATACGTGCATTTAGAGCTAAGCGACAATTAAAACCAATATTGTATTGAAGTAATATTTGTTATATGTTTGGTTGTTTTTATACGTTTCAATTGTTTGATTATATAGAAAAATAATTGATTACAAGTCCGATGTAAGCATTTTACATAGCCATAGTTACTATCGCATGCGCTAAGTTGCGTGAGAGTATACGGGGCCGAGCAATCGTCCCCGTGAAATTCAAAGTGTGATTTGTGTTTTGTTGTACATTGCATGAGTGTGTGTGTGTATAAGCATGCATGAATGAGTATATCGACACATATATAGGCCATACATAAGGCAAGGAGGCTGGGTATGTCGTTTTGGCGTGTTAGAGGAAGCTGGGTCGCTATAATTGCCCGTTGAACTCTACACGTACAAAGAGTAGATTTCGGTATCGAAACCAGTTTTCATATATTTAAGAAGCCACTTCTACAACATCAACAAATGAAACCCGACAGATGTCCGATGGGACGAGGTAGGCTCTATAATTAAGGCGACTCATTAGGCGAAGCATTGGAGGAAAAGACACAAGAATCGGCATCCGTTAGGGGACTCGACCCTATGCCCAGGCTCATTGCCTAAAACCTATGATTTTAGTCGACTGAATAGGTCCATTTGATCGACTATCCGAGAGGTAACATGCCATCTCTGCCCCGGTTCAGTCGACGGAATGGCCCTTCAGTCAGTTGGCCTGCTCTGTATCATGCAAAATTCAAAATGGGATAACTTTTGCATACAAAGTCGAATTGACATGAGGTTTAAACCATTGTTCACCTTCTTCGAGTTCTACAACCTATAAAAGTTTGGTAGAGTACTTTGATTTCGGGGCCCATGTGGGACCCACCTCGGAATATATTCCAAAACAATAGATTTTGAGGTAAACCCATTGGGTATGAAGGAGAAGTATTATGATACTAAGGTCATGCATTCAATTTGGAATGAGATTTTGGTTAGTATGAGGTTTTTCTAGAGTTGTCCGATGGGTTTTTAGGCCGTGGCGACTATAGCCGTTCCTGGCGATTCCTTACATTAAATACGGAATGAGTCCATACTCTAAGATTTCGACCCTAGAGTTATATTATTCATTTGGTATTAACTTGTTGTCGCACACTAAGGGTATGAACTTATATGACTTACCCAAGTGTGTACTTATGTTTCCTACCCAGCTATCGACCTTATTATGGTGTACCAAGAGTGTTATTGATGACCATGACACACTCTACATGGTCTTTTGAGACCATGAATAGCTTTACCTTTTTACGGTCGCTTGGTCTTTTTTGGGTCCTTCGTTCATAGTTCTTATGAATTTTGGTCTTAGCAGTAGTGACCCTAAGCGTTGTGGCATACCTATTCGGTCTTAGCAGTGGCGACCACATGCACTGTGTTGTACCTATTCGGTCTTAGAAGTAGTGACCATATGCGTTGTGACATACCTATTCGGTTTAGCAGTAGTGACCGTATGCGTTGTGGCATACCTGTTCGGTCTTAACAGTAGTGACCATACATGTTGAAGTGTATCTCATCGATCTTAGAAGTAGAGATTGTTGTTTTAGGATCATGGTATATTTGTACTATATTATTAGTAGTTTTGGGCTAGCGTTGTGCAATGAGAGATATTGTGTTAACTTGTAATTATAGGAGAAGAGTAGGTTATGGTATTATCCCCTCCTTTTGAGATGGATTTACTATACTTGTTTATATAGGAAGTTCGAATTACCCCTGAACCACGTTTGTGGAGAGGGTCTACTGTGATTTAGTAGTTCATGTTTATTCATATATAGTTTTAATATATAGTATTTTGGGATAGTTCCCCTCACACCAGACTTTGTGTCTGATCCGCATTTTGCCTTTATCTGCTTATGTCATGACAACTCTCGGGTACTCGATTAAGTAATTCGGAAGTCAAGTGCTTTTGGGGATGGGCTTTCAGAGTGCAGTTGGAGCATTTTGGAGGCATGACATTGATATTTGGAGATAAATATACTTTATATTTCATTTGTACATGATAGACATTTGATTTATATATGAGACTAATGTATCGAATATTTATTCATAACTGCGTGTTTATTTTAAAGTTGATGTATTATGACTATTCTGTACTGATATTTATTTGTCAGTTGGTTCTGCTAGTGTGGTATTTTATATATCGTTATTCTATTTTGTTCATGTATATTTGGTATATTATATATTATCATTCTGTTGTGAGATCTTATCGATGTCTTGATTCAGTGTTTTGTTTTAATCTTACCTCAATGATCTATCTTTTGTGGAATTCGAAAGTCGGGCGATGATGTAAGGCATATATTTTTTGATATTACGAAGGGCGAGTTGTTACATCGACCTATACCGATCGACTGTGCCATTCCAAAGGTCGATATATGCGTGTGTGTGTGTGTATATATATATATATATATATATATATATATCTTCCATTTTAAAATTTATTTTATTTCAAATCTTCTAATGCACATAACTTCTCCATACTAACTCCGATTTCAATGTGTTATGTATGAAAATCATCTAGAAAATCGCTACAAACGCAATGGTGTAGATTTCGTAGCCAAATTCAGATGTTTGTGGAAATTTTTTGTTTATTTACTTAAATTTACTTTTCTTATCAAATTTCCATTTAAATTTCTATTAAATTTACAGGGTGTTATAATAATTATATTTTATCCATGTGCTATATGATATACATTAGGTTCTATTTTAGATGATTTTATTTTACTCTACCTTTGATGATTGTCCTACATTAGTCGGGTACCATAATGGCATACTCTACAGTTTATACTAGGGTATCAGAGGTATATGGCGGTCGCCACATACTAATTAAAGTGTGATCTTAGTCGAAAAATATGGATCATGGGAAACCATGTAGATGAACATAGACTTGCATAAATTGAGTGGCTAGCTGTAAGGCCAAGTAAGTGGTTGAAAAAGAAATGAAGTGAGCTTACTTAGAAAGGCGATCTACAAACACTCAAAAGGTGGTTTTTCCTAAGGAAGGTAGGGGTGCGTGTGATGAAGTCTATAGAAATATTCTTCCAAATTCTAAGTGGATTTGGAAGCGGTAGGAGCAATCCTTTAGAGTCGATAGTCTTTAATCTGGATTCTAAACATATAGATCAAGTGTTAATAAATTCGTTCGCATCCAATGACATTTGTGGCTAATAGAAATTACTGAAAAAATTATCTAGAGTAAAATGAATGTCTATGTCCTCCAATTTGAGAAGCAGTGGTCCATAAATTTTGATTGTTGGGAACAAAATTTTGATTTCATTGAAGCAAAAGACCATGACAAAGTTGTAGGTGGTGCTGATTGACTTATGTCTCGATGCTTAGTAGCTTCGGCAGCTCCTATAGAAGAAGGGAAGTTGAAGCTTGTGTAATGACCCAGAATTTAGGATATTTGAAATTGGAATATTAAATTGATGTTTAATATTTAAATTTTTTTTTTTTTAACATGAATTATAAATGTAACCATTTACCGGATAATTTTATTATTGAATTTGATAATTGAAAATTGGGTAAATTATTGAATCTTGAATTTTAAGCGTGTTAAAAATAATTTCAAAGGCTTATAAAATTTATATTAGTAATAATGAAGGTAATAGAACTTTTAAAAATTTAATTTAACAGTGATTTGTTCAGTTTTAAAAATATATCATTTAAAATAACATTTAAAAATAGCCTTTCGAGGCATAGTCTCGGATTTCGACGAAACTAGTTCCATTGGATCCGTAATAGTGTATTATTATCAGATTTCAAATTTTGTAGTATTTGGAGTTAACGTATGATTGTAAATATATAAACGCACTGAAATTTATATCGAAAATTCAATATAATAATTAGGACCAAAAAGCTATCTTCTCCATACGATCGAATTAGGACCCGAAACCTTTTCCATTGCATTTGAAATAGGGGTATAACATCATGAACACCTAACGACATGCCTTGATAGGGGTTTGAGATTTTATGTTACGTAAAATGAGATATTCGAAATCAAATAATATTTCAAATTATTTTAAATCAATCTCAGCCGTTCCATCAAGTCACTCTGATATGATCGTTCCTTCTACAACACACTTCCTTCTTTTCTCGCTTTATATCAGCACAAAAACAACTGTACTTCCCTCTCTTTTTAAAATCTAAGAACAGTAAGTAAAAGAAAGAAAGAATAAAAATTAAACAAACTTCAAAATCCATATCGGATTGGATACTCCATCGAAAATATCCAAATAAAATTTTAAATTCATGTTGCACCATGGGCTTCGATCTAGAATGAGGTGAGGAAGGTGCGGTAATGTTGGGGGTTGCTCGACATCGAACGCAATGGAGGCGGTTGGCTAGAGTGTCGATGTTCTCGAGATAAAGCCGGTATTTGATGGAGGGGTGGCTGTGGTCATGTTCAGGTGGTCGAGGTACACTTAAGGGTGAGTTTAGCTTCATGCAGTTCTCAGTAGGGTCGTGCAAAATGGGGTCGCCGTGGGTGAGCAACTGTCGCATTTTTATAGGGTGGTCGGGGCAAGAAAATTTGGGTACTAGCGTGTCGAGGAGGAGAACGGGATCACGTTGGCGATGTCGAAAGGGTCGGTGGCTGGGAAGGTTCATATGCGTGCATAGTTTTGTTCGAAGTGTCAATGTACGGGCAAAACATTGAAAAGAGAAGGAAGGAGAAGAAAGAATGGTTTTGGGCCGGGTCCGAATGGGATGACCCGGATTTTCTGACATCTATAATTGGATAATTAATTTATTTTAATTATTGAAATATTTTGAATTTTATTAGTCGGATAAATAAATTTTCTGTTATTTAAATATCTGAATACATATATAATTGATTTAAAAACTATATTCAAACTTAAATTATAACATACTAGTTATGATAAACTTTATAGAAAAATATTTAAAAAAACCCACCATTAAAATTAAGATAAAATATCCAAGAATGTGTATATGTAAATATATATACAAAGCCTTATGATGTTTGAAAGTACATACGTAGATATATAAATATACAAGTATATGTATGTATGTCCAAAGGAAGTAATATTTATGTAAATATATATTGATAAAATGTGCATGAGTATATGTATACATATATATATGTAACTATGTATGTATATAAGCATATAGAGACATGTAGGAGATAAGTATATATGTGCATGATGGCAATATACAAGCAAATGTGTATGTGTGTGTGTATATTAAATAGTGACGATGCAACTAAAATAGAATGAATTACATAACTATGCATATATATATGTATATATACATACAAAAGGGTATATATATACATATATTAATTCATATAAAGATAATTGTAAACACAAAAGGGGACAACATCATGAATACTTATCATTTCAAACACACAACATTAAATCGAGTCATATAATATCAAATCACTCGTAATAAATCAAATCATCTCACATAATATCTAATCAGCTAGTAAAACAAAACAAAAGAAAATAAATAAAGGTGTGAAAAGAAGCCTGTACACTCATGAATAGGCAACCACCCTATACAACATTATACACTTCCATCCTCTCTTTATATATATACAGGCTGAGCCTGTTCTTGTTCATACTTGTCCATGATCTAAAAAAAGAGGCCATCAGAAAAAAAAAACAAAGGAAGAAGCTAAGTACTTGAAGTTGGAGCAAGGGATTTTAAAAACAAGCCTCAAAGT
This sequence comes from Allium cepa, assembly GCA_030765085.1. Lineage (NCBI taxonomy): Eukaryota > Viridiplantae > Streptophyta > Magnoliopsida > Asparagales > Amaryllidaceae > Allium > Allium cepa. Next base: position 584,977,307 of record CM060940.1, read on the forward strand.
GATCGTCAATTTTTTTTACTGTGAGTAACACAGTCTTATTGAATATATATATATACGCACACTCTCACATAACTATGTTTCTAGCTTAAATTTTGATTTATGAAAAAATGAATGAAATTTGCTTATGAACCTAGAATGTATATAGGTAGGGAAATACAACCTGTAACCTAAAGAAATAATAATAATAAATATAGTTCTTGGTACTGCAACTCTTGTATGCTTATATAGATCTTGAAATTTATAGGAAACTTGTATCTAGTCAAGTAAGCATGTGTTAATCAGTTTGTGTGCCATATACAAGAGCGTTGGACAAGTGTACACCTGGGAAACTCACTGTAACACATAACTCACCTCTATTTTGTTTTTGTTTTCTGGAAGGCTGCCACTTTTTAGCTTTAAAACCCTTAAAATCTCTTGATCCAATCAATTTTAGGTTGTAGTTGCAAAAAAAGTAATCGTTTTTTAGTATACATCATGGTAAAAATAAGGTTCATTCATTTTCATGGAGTATGGGGAGGGGGGGAAAGGTCAGGTTTATAGTAGGCTACTTTTAAATGCATGAAATCAAACATCATGAATTAACGAATGACTTATATGGTTGGACTTGAGGTTGGAAAATATGATTTTTGAAGCTAATTTGGGAATTTTTAGTTCCTTCGGAGGGAAAATCGAAGAGATGACCGAAAATGAGGGATTTAGTCAAAATTGGGTGGCCGAGATAACGGGATGGCTCGGCGTTGGTGAAGAAAGGTGTTTAGGTGATGGGGATGCTAGGAAAATAACCGAGTGATTTTAGTGGCCCTGGTAATCAGGACTAGGTGATAGTAGGGTTTTGGGTGGGGATTCGAGTGAGTCGGAGGTTCGAGGCGATGAAGTTGATGAGACGATGAGGTGGGCATGCGGTAGGAGGGGAATAGGAAGAGGTGGTCTCGGCGATGCTCCAGATCGGGTTTGGGGGATGACTGTGGTCACTGGGGCTATGGTGAGGTGTTTGGTGGTGACTGGGCCTTGATCCTTTTGGGTTTCGTTGTCAAAATATTGAATGGAGGGGAGATCAAGGGTTCAGGGTGAGTATGATCGGTGAGAGGGGTCGATGACGAAAGAGTTGGTCGGAGTTGATCGTGCACGTGCACACTACAGTGCACATGGAAATGATTGAGGAACTGGGAAATAAAGAAGAAAGGAAGGAAGTACAGAAAGGGAAGGGGGAGGAAAGAAAAGGGGCCGGGCTTAGGCTAGTGAAGAAAAAAGAAAAAAAGAAGAAAAAAAAGAAAAAGAAAATAAAAAGGGAAGAGGAAAGGAAATAAAGAAAAATGGAAGAAAAGAAAAGAAAAGTAAAAATAAGAGTAAAAGGAAGAGAAAGGAAGAAAATAGAAAGAAAGGAAAAATTATAAAGAAAGAAGAAAAAAATAATGGTATTTATATTTGTTCATAAATACATTTATATAATAACTTATATTTCCTTCCTTTAACTAAAATCTAATTTCAATTTAAATCTGTAATTTAAGTTCGATGATATCTTACAGATTAATGGAAATTAATAATATTATTATTGTTGTTTAACTTAAGCTTAGGAATAACTAATGGTATTTTATAATCTATTATTGATAATTTGTTTTAATTTGAAATTATTTTGGATTCAATAGTAAATGGATATGATTAATCAAGAATAAATAAAAAGAACTTGATGTGTGAATTATTTTGACATCTGTTAAAACCGTTAAATTTGTTAACGATCTATATCATAGTTTAATTCTATAGGAGATTTAATTAAATCATTTTTGTCTATGAAATCAAGTGACCAATCAAGTTAAAATAATCGAACTAAAATGATGATACGTTTTATTTGAAATAAATGGGTGTAATAAATTGCTATATTGAATATTGTCACCCTAAATAATAAGTTAGTTTACTTTAAACAAATTACCCCTTAAATTTATCACTTGGATTCGAAGAGACAGAGATCAGATATCAGCGTTATCTGGAACCATTTAGATTTAATAATCACTACAAATCTTTACTGGTTTGATTATAGAATCCAATAGGATGGAATTGAGTAAATTAAGTAAATAGGATTATTATAAATAAGTAGTTGTATCCAAACATTATTACAATATCGATGGATTTATGTAAAAGTGTTTGGTTTTAATCTGATAAAATCTCGTCGGATATACGAGTTACCTTGGTTTTCAAAGAAGCATTATAATTTAAGTATTTCAAATTGAGTTTGTTTTACTCATGCTGGTTTCCAGCCTGACTCGGTTGTTACTTATTGTAATGTTGGGGTCAGACCAAGTGTTACATATTTTCTGGTTAGGACGCTTTTGGAGCTTAGGAGACGAGTCGGATGGCGGAGATGTATTAATTCTATTCTGATGTATATTATAGGCTGTATGATTAGTACTCGAGGACAAGTTATTATAACTATCCAGATTTGTTGTACTCTGACATCTTGTGTGTGTGTGTGTCTATATATTGACAGTTACAACTTTTTTTGTATAAAATGCTGCTATTATATATTATACATTGTTCCGCTGTGATTGTGAGATTCTACACTGTTGTTTCTGTTTTATTCTATCTCCTTTTCTTATAAACCCTAACAACCTGGTATTTCCGACACACTATTGCTCGACACTCTATACAGTGAATGTATTAGTATTGATTTTCGAGGTCGAAAATTTTCGGGTCGTTACATTTGGTATCAGAGCCAGGTTAAGTGATAACCTTGGCTTTGGTGAGGATCACTCATTAGAGATTGGGTCAGTTGTATCCTAGAATGAGTTGAGTATAGTGTATATGAAGGCGTACTTTTTATTTTCTTATATAATGATTTTAGATAAAAAAACGGTTTTAAAAATGATTTTTATATAAGCTTGTATTTTGATATATAAAGCAATAATCCCTTATAAGTATTATATTATAGTAAGGTAATTGATTGTTATTATTGAAATCAAATAAGATTATGAGATTTAAGTGGTAACGCATATATAACCAAATAGAAATTTTGGTAAGGATTAACTGCACAAATAAGTTAAGCTAAAAATGGATTCAAACCTGAATTTAAATCCTGGAAAGTTCAAAAGAACTTTTAAGGTGTTTGAAATAAGTTACCTTAATTATATTTTTTTTAGTAAAATTATGATGGAATATATGGTGTGTTCGATTTTTAAATGTGATAGTTATCATAGATTGGGTATTGCATCTTAATAAAGGATATTTATCATAGAATAAACAATGATAAAATAGAGTGGAATGTTTTAAGGAAGTAAAAATTTATATAATTTATAAATTGAAATGGATTTAAATTGTGAAGTTTTAAACCAAAGCCAGAAGAAATTTGAAATTATTTCAAAGGGTTAAAGAAAATAATAAGTAATATTATTTAGAATATTTTTGAATATAGAAATCTTGTTTAAAACAAGAGTGTTTGAAGATGAAATTGTTTTGAATTAAAAACCCAAAATGGTTTAAAATTGGAAGTATGACTTGGTATGTAAATGGGATAAATATGTATATATGATTGGATATATATATATATATATATATATATATATATATATATATATATATATATATATGATTTCAAAGTCGATTTGAAATGCTGGATGTTTGAATTCTAGAGTTCCCCAGAGAATGTGAATTATAACCCTAAGAGAAATAGGTTTTTGAACTTATAAGTGGAAGGTGAAATTGATATGAAATTTAAATTTGGAATGGAAAATTTAAATTTAGTGAAGTTTAAATGGATTGAATGGATGGGAAATTTACTCAGGACAAGTTGACTAAGTTTTGAACTTATAACCTGAATTGGAAATTTAAACGTGAAGTTGAAAATTTAACTTAGGAAAGTTAAATGGATTAAATTGAAAAGAAAAGTATGGATTTGTTAAGAGGTTATGTATGAATAATTTCAAACAGCTTTTGAAATAAAAATGGGTTTTGAATTCTGCAAATGTGTGATGGATGTTGTTGATTGGTGCTTTAGATAATTTGAAGGTTTATTTACTGTAACATATCTTGCTATCATCCTATTTGTTATTGACAGTATATAAAACTGTAAATTGGATTATTTTGAATGAATTAAGAAGTGGATTGCAATGATATACATCATTCATAAAATTAAATAGAAGTAAAACTTTATCCTGAAATTTATTTGAATGATTTTGATTCTTTGAAATAAAATTGAATTTCGAAAATTGATTTGTTTAAAAGATTTGAACTCTCACTCGAACCTTGAAATAAGTTTAAGTAAATGAAGTTTAAATGAATACGTGAAATTTGGGTGCATGATTTAATTATAAAAGATTTAGACTATTAAATTAAATTTCAGAGGTTGATTTGATTTAAGCGATTAAATCGGCATTTGAAAACCAAACTCGAATTCATATAAATCAAGATGGTTTAAAATTTGAGAATGAAATTGGAATTAATTCAGATTGAAATTGAATTGAATTAATTAGAATTGAAATCGAAGATGAATTAGTTCGAAGTCGAATTGGGAACTGATTTAAATTGGAATAGGAATTGAAGTCAATTCAAATTGGAATCTAGATGAATCAATTTAAAATGGAAGTGGAAATTGAAAACTAAATTAGATTGACTCTGAAACTATTTTCAAACAAATTATTTGAATACAAATTGTCTTAAATTTATTTTGTTAAGTATTAAAACTATTTTGGATTTTTCCAAGCTATTTCCTATACAAAACATTCTTTTTAAAATTCAAACTATCTTATATTAACTATTTAACTATTTAACAACAATTCACACTATTTTCTAAAGTTCAAACTGGTCAGAGTGGAACCTATTGATATCTAAATCATGAATTTAAATACGAATTGGAATAAAAATTGAAAGTATTAACCCAAATTGAAATTGAAGCAAATTTTTTTGAAATTAGAACCGAAATAGAGATATTAAGGCCAAAAAATGATTTTTTTTAAGTGAAAGAGTATATTTTTGAGTAAATATGATGATTTTTAAAAATAAAAGGTTGGATAGTATTATAACTGAAACTCACTTTATAAGAAGTAAGTAATGTTACAAATGAATTTGAAAAGGAAATCGAACTTGGAAGATTTGATTTGGCATTAATCAGGTTATATATATTTCTTATATATATAAAAACTCCCCTTGTTAAATTTATAACTAGAAGAAATGATCTTTGGAAGGTATTTGAAAGAGAAAGTGGAATTTATTTATGTACGAAGTGATCCGAAGGTTATTCAATTTGAAAGAATAATCTTATATATATATATATATATATATAAGAATGATTTTATGAGAATGAAACTGAAAGGGGTTTTGGAACTCACTGGTTTTAAAGGCTTTAGATTTTGGCAAACAGCTAATTTTGGGAATTTGGAAAGACAAGTTTGAGAATTATTGATTTTGAAGATATCGATTTTGTGTAAATGGGATTTATATATAATACATATAAAGAGTATGATTTGAAAGGTACTATATGTGTATAATATGAAATGTTTTGAGAATTTTATGAGGAAAAAGGCGCTCCCATTTAGAGTTGAAACTTATAATAGGAGATCCATTGGGTGTTTCTGCCTTGAGCCCTAACAGGGTTTCTAAATTTGATCCAAAGGACGTCCGGACAAAACTGTAGTTCCTGTTGATTAGGGTTGGGTAGCGTAATTCGAGGGTGCCGATACCTACAGATACATTGAGGTTATGCTGCGATGGCAAAATAACTCGGGTGTAACTGCGATCTACTGTGTTTCCATAGCGTAAGTTGAGGGCAGTGATTGCCTAAAATCTACGCTTGATTTAGCTGGGAGAGCGATGTAACATCGATAGATTGTTGTCTATGTGGTTCCATAGCAAAATTAGTGTGGTGTTGAGTGACTATAGTCTACATTAGGTTTTGCTGGGATAGTGATGCAACCTTTGTGTAGTCTACAATCTATGTGGTGAAGTTTCATTTGGTAGTGTAATTCGAGGGCGCTGATGCCTACAGTTACATGATTTCTCCAGTAACGGAAATGCAACCTTGGGTGTAGCTTCGATATGTGGCAATTCCATGGCGAAATCGAGAGGTCTGGATGCCTGCAGTTTTTTTTACAGATTTCGCCACGATGGCGACGCAATCATCGTGCAAACTGCGACCCATGGAGGCGGTGATGATTTCCATAGTATTCTTGCCAAAAAAATTCAAGTATTTTCAGTGGGTGTTGAAAGGGATCTACTAAGTACTTGAAGATTTTCAGTCCTACCCTGATCAACGTATGTCTGAATTTCTATGAGGACAAGGATGAACTTATTTAGACATCGAGTTATTAATAGTATTTTTATAAAGCTAGTTCGGTAATATTATGTAATTTTTTAAGGTGTTTTGAAATTTTAAAATAAAAGAGTAAAGGAGTTAAAATGTTTAAAGAAGGATTTAACTGGTAATGCACATCAAAATTAAAATTTTCACTTCGTTCCTTTTCGAGGATGAAAAGTTCTAAGGGGGAGGAATGTGACGACCCAGATTTTCTGACAACTGTAATTGAATAATTATTTTATTTTATTTATTGAAATATTGAATTTTATTAGTCGGATAGATAAATTTTCTGACACTTAAATATATGAATACATATAAAATTGATTTTAAAACTATATTCAAACTTAAATTATAACATTCTAGTTATGATAAACTTTATAGAAAAATATAGAAAAACCCCACCATTAAAATTAAGATAAAATATCCAAGAATGTATGTATGTAAAAATATATACAAAGATTTATGATGTTTGCAAATACTTATGTAGGTATATAAATATACAAGTATATGTATGTCCAAAGGAAGTAATATTTATGTATATATATATTGATAAAATGCGCATGAGTATATGTAAACATATATGTATATGTAACTATGTATGTATATAAGCACATGGAAACATGTAGGAGATAAGTACATATAGGCATGATGACAATATACAAGCAAATGTGTGTGTATTAAATAGTGATGATGCAAGTAAAATAGAATGAATTACATAACTATACGTATATATATACATACAAAAAGGTATATATATACACACATATATCAATTCATATAAAGATAATTGTAAACAAAAAAAGGGACAGCATCATGAATACATATCATCTCAAACACACAAAACATTAAATCAAGTCATATAATATCAAATCTCTCATAATAAATAAAATCATCTCATATAATATCTAATCAGCCAGTAAAACAAAAGAAAAGAAAAAATAAAGGTATGAAAAGAAGCCCGTACACTCATAAATAGGAAGCCACCCTATACTGCATTATACACTTCCATCCTCTCTTTATGTGTATACAGTTCGAGCTTGTTCTTGTTCATACTTGTCCATGATCTATAAAAAAATGCCATCAGAAAATACAACAAAACAAAGGAAGAAGCTGAGTATTTAAAGTTGGAGCATGGGATTTAAAAACAAGCTTCAAAGTGATCATCATTTTTTTACTCTGAGTAACACAATCTTGTTGAATATATATATATATATATATATATATATATATATATATATATATAGACATATACTCTCACATAACTATGTTTCCAGCTTAAATTTTGATTTATGAAAAAATGAATGAAAGTTGCATATGAACTGGGAATGTATACAGGTAGGGAAATACAACCTGTAACTTAAAGAAAATAATAATAATAAATATAGTTCTTGGTACTACAACTCTTGTATGCTCATATAGATCTTTAAATTTATAGGAAAAATTGTACCTAGTCAAGTAAGCATGTGTTAATCAGTTTGTGTGCCACATACTTGAGTGTTGGACAAGTTGTACACCTGGGAAACTCACTGTAACACATAGCTCACCTCTATTTTGTTTTTTGGAAGGCTGCCACTTTGCAGCTTTAAATACCCAAAAATCTCTTGATCCATTCAATTTTAGGTTGTAGTTTCAAAAACAAAAGTAATCGTCTTTTAGTATATATCATGGTAAAATTCAGGTTCGTTCATTATCATGGAGTATGAGGGAAAGGTCAGGTTTACAGTAGGCTACTATTAAAAGCATGAAATCAAACATCATAAATAAACGAATGAATTATATGTTTGGACTCAAGGTTGGAAAATATGATTTTTGAAGTTAATTTGGTAATTTTTAGTGCCTTGTGAAGGGAAAATCGAAGAGATGACCAGAAATGGGGTTTTTGTCAAAATTGGGCGGCCGAGATAACAGGGCGGCTCGACATTTGTGGAGAAGGATGTTTGGGTGATGGGGATGGTAGGAAAAATAGCGGAGTGATTTCTAGTGTCCCTGGTAATCAGGACTAGGTGATAGTAGGGTTTGGGTTGGGATTTGGGTGAGTTGGAGGTTCGAGGTGATGACGCTGATGAGATGATGAGGTAGGCGTGCGATAGGAGGGGAATAGAAAGAGGTGGTTTCGACGATGCTCCAGGCAGGGTTTAGGGGAGGTGTTTGGTGGTGACATGAAATTGTTCCTTTTGAGTTTTGTTGTCGAAATACTGAAAGAAGGGGAGATCAAGGGTTCTGGGTGATGGATGCAGCAGGGTGGTCGTGGGTGATCGGTGATAGGTGTTGGCGATGAACGAGTTGGTCGGAGTTGATCATGCACGTGCACACTTCAGTGCAAAGGGAAATGATCGAGGAACTGGGAAATAAAGAATAAAGGAAGGAAGGAAAGAAAGTGAAAGGGGAGGAAAGAAAAGGAATGGGGCCCGACATGGGCCAGTGAAGAAAAAAAAAAAAAAAGAACAAAAAAGAGAAAAGTAAAAGAAAAGAAAACGGGAAGAGGAATGGAAATAAAGAAAAATGGAAGAAAAGAAAAGAAAAGTAAAAAATAAGAGTAAAAGGAAGAGAAAGGAAGAAAATAAAAGGAAATAAAAAATAATAAAGAAAGAAGAAAAAAATAATGGAATTTATATTTATACATAAATACATTTATATGATAAATTATATTTCCTTCCTTTATCTCAAATCTAATATCAATTTAAATTCATAATTTAAGTTCTGTGATATCTTACAAATTAGTGGAAATTAATAATAATATTATTATTATTTAACTTAAACTTAGGAATAATTAATGTTATTTTATAATCTATTATTAATAAATTGTTTTAATTTGAAATTATTTTGGATACATAACTAAATGGATATGGTTAATCAAAAATAAATAAAAAATCTGATGTGTGAATTATTTGGACATCTGTTATAGACCGTTAAATTGGTTAATGATCTATATCATGGTTAAATTCTATATGAGATTTAATTAAACCATTTTTGTCTGTGACATCAAGTGACCAATCAATTTAGCATAATTGGATTAAAATGATGATACGTTTTATTTGAAATAAACGAGTGTAATAAATTGCCATATTGAATATTGTCACCCTAAATAATAAATTGGTTTTAAATTAAACAAATTACCCTTTAAATTTATCACTTGGATTCGAAGTGACTAGGATCGGATATCAACGTTATCTGGAACCACTTCGATTTAATAATCACTACAAATCTTTAGGGGTTGATTATAGAATCCAATATACTGGAATTGAGTAAATTAAGTAAACTGAATTATTATAAATAAGTAGTTGTATCCAGACATTATTACAATATTGATGGATTTTCTGTAAAAAAAATTTGGTTTTAATCTGATTAAATTTTGTCTGATATACGAGTTACCTTGGTTTTCAAAGAAGCATTATCACTTAAGTATTTCAAATTGAGTTAGTTTTACTCATGATGGTTTCCATCCTGACTTGGGTGTTACTTTATTGTAATGGTCGGGTCAGACCGAGTGTTATAGATTTTAGGTTAGGACGCTTTTGGAGCTCAGGAGACGAGTCGGATGGTAGAGACATACTGATTATATTCCGCTTTGTATTCTAGGTTGTATAGTCAGCATTTAGGGACAAATTATAACTGTCCAAATTTGTTATACTCTGACAACTTGTATATATATATTGATAGTTATAGCTTTCTTTGTATAAAATGTTTTTATTGTATATTATACTTTGTTCCACTGCGATTGTGTGATTCTGTGCTATTGTTGTTGTTCTTATTCTATCTCCTTTTCTTCTAAAACCTAACAGCCTGGTATTTCCGGCACGATTGCTCGGCACTCTATGCAGTGAATGTATAGTATTGATTTTCAAGGTCGAAAATTTTAAGGACGTTACACTAAAGCTTATGGGCTTGGTTATAAATTCTATGAAGTTATTCAAATATATAAATTGTTAAGCTAAAATTCAAATTTTTGTAAAATGTGTAACTCGCTCATTTTAGGTCAAAATCCAACGCGGTCAGTCGCATTGGAAGCGTATTAGGATGATCTTGGCTATGGAATCAGTTTGGTTGGAAATAGAGCTTGTTGAATTTTAAGATAAATTCAAACATGCTCGGATTAAATCGGATCCTGAATGCGAAGCGATAATAAAAATCAAAGTGAATTAATCTCACTCAATTTTGGATTACTGAAATTAATTTTAAATAGTTCAAATTAATTATTGGTTGATTGGTTGAATTTGATAAATTATTATCAGTTGAATGTGAAATTATATAGAAGTAATATATATATATATGTATATATTGGAGTGATTAATATTCCCATATATATATATATATATCGGATGTGACCCTATGCGCCCCGCAAAATAGCGGATGACCCTATATACCGCAATATCACCCTCAAAGTGGGATTGGCAACATTTATGGATGTAGGAAAACAGGTTCGAGGGATCCAACTGAATTCCTCCAAAATGTTGAAATTATTTTCATATTCGGTTATATAGATTATTTGAATAATCCGTGATAGATTATATTGGAAACTGAATTATTAGATGCTATGATGTTATTGGGTAAATTTTGGTATTTTAAAATACCACAAGTATGAATATTTAAATTTTAAAAGAAAATAAATAGGGAAATTGAAGGTAAATAATTATAGTGAAATTTAGTTAAATTAAAAGAAATGAATTTTGAAAAAAAATAGTTTGATTTAAATTTGTGTTTAAATAATTTCGAAATATTGTAAATAGAGATCTTGGGATATTGTAAATAGAATTTTTGAATAATGAAAATAAAAGGGGGCTTAAATAATAGAAATTAAACGGTATTATTAAGTATAAAGGATTTATTTTCAAATTTGAGATTTGAATAGTTGGAAGAAATCAAAGGGAAATTTGAAAATAAAATGTGAAATTTTTGTACTAGATTTTTATAAGATTTTGAAATGAAAGTGGAATCTGAATTTAGTGGGTTTTGGAATATGTTAGGAAATTAATTTAAGAATGGAATTTAATTTAGAAAATCGATTAAATTTTGTGAAACAGTGATTAAACGGGAAATGAGACTATGGGATTATAAACGAAGTTTATAAATAAAGTAAAGTAAATTATCAGTGGATAAATGGAAATTATAAATTCACGATGGAAATTTATAAGGAAATAAGTAAATCATTTTAATAATAAATGGTACATTTATTTTTAGAAATGTGAAAAAAGAATTTGCAGAATTGGGACATAAATTAAATGGAATAATCGGAGAGGGGTTTATTAATATTGGATTGGCTATATGGAAGTTGAAAATATATTTTTCTGAGAAGTTAAGTTATTTTAAAAGGGAATTTTGAAGTATTAACTAGAAAATTTAAAATGTTTAAAGAATATTTCAGAAATTAATTATTTAGTTGTTAAAAATAGGTTTAAGTATATTTCAAATAATGAATTAAAGTTAGTTTATATTAAATTAATTATTATTTAAGAAGTAATCAATATTATTATTTCAAAGGAATAAATTATTTAATATTAATATCATTTTTAATAACTTTTACTTAAAAAGTAGTTTTGTCTAAAGTTAACTCGAAATTTATTTTAGAATTTACGAGCATTATTTTGAGAAAATTTTAAAAAAAAGTTTTCGGGAAGTAATGGTATACTCGCATGGCGTAAATCGGAGACAGTGAGTGCCTGCAGTTAAGTTTTGGATTTCTCTTGGATAGAGACGTAACCATTGAGCTGTGATCCATGGTTTGATATCACAGTGGTACTCTCCATATTATTTTAAAAGGGTTTTCAAATATACTTTTTTGAAAAGATACTTTTTGAATGTAATAAATTCGATAAGATAAGCACATACTTTTGGATAAAGAGATTTAATTTATCTAAAATTTAAACTAAATAAGACTTAGGGTTTTATTTTGTGAAAATGAAGAATTTGGTTGAATTGATTGTTTATTTGATATTTAAATAACCGACTATCAAATCTGAACCTAAATATAACTTTGGAAATATCTAGAATGAGCACGTGAATTGTATGGTACAGTTACCGTTCGAGGTGTTGTACTGTACGTATAAACTCGTTCCATTCTTATAGGACGTTGATGAGAAAATCCAGTCCACTAACGGTTAGGAAGTGATCTTCGATCTTATTTTCATCTATTTATTTCCTAAAGAACCGGGGTTAAGTTTACCTGAAACAGTAAACGTTGTTTCGGAGAGACCGGGATTGGATAAGTTATATGAAAACCACTTCGATCCAATGAGTACATTTTCTTGAAAGGAAAACAAGAGCATGGACTCGAAGATGGAGCAGTTAATCCTAAGGGTGATTCCAAAATGGATGTAGTAGGAATAGTGCCTTCGGTTTCGTTCGGACTCGAAACAGACTTATATGGATGAATGCTATCAGTACGTTGTCGTTGGAGGACAATGAGCTTTCTAAGTGAATATTTCAAAAATGGTAATCGTAGCTTCTAGCCTCATAAACCGGAAATGACTGAAAATCGGGGAGGGCGAGGGGATGTAACAAGCTAAGTGGGTAACACCTAATTAGGGTATGTTTATCACCTTTTTAGATACCCACGGATATTATTACTACGATGTATGGATAGAGCCCAAGAGAGGGTGGGAACACCCGAGGTGATAGCATATTCAGTCTATCCAGGTTAGGGGTAGACAGATCTTGTGTTGCAGGGGATCCCAACATGGTACTCGGTATGCTATTCTAGATGTGTATTGTGACAGGTGGTACCCCAGTGCCTACTCATTCATATGAAATCCATTTTCCAATACGTGTTTTTTCGGTTTTGATTGTAGAGCCTAGTATGCTGAAATTTAATAATTGTAACAAGTTCGGCTACTGGAATAATTATTTGTACTCAGACATTAATATAGTATCAGAGGATTTGACATGAAATGTTTCGGTTATCGTAAGGTAAAAAACCGTTGTGTTTATTTATGGCATGGTCTTACGAGATACCTTCTATTTTCAAAGGATTTTGAACTTTAATAATTTAAATTTATTGTGTTTTCCCACGTTGGTTTTCCAGACTAACTCGGGTGTTATTTCATTATAATGCTCGGGTCGGACCGAGTATTACAAATTCAGGATAGGATGTTATGGAGGTCAGGAGGCGAGTTGGATGACGAAGACATATTACCCGTATCTGATATATATTCCACTATGTATGGCATGTTGTATATTCAGCTTTCGTGCGAACAAGTTATTATAACTGTCCAGCACTGTGCTACTGATTTGTATTGTACTTTGATGATGTAATGTATAATAATAGTTATAGTTCTTTTTGTATAAAAATCAGCGGTTATCTATTATATATTGTTCCACTGCGATTGTGAGATTCTGTGTGGTTATTTCTATTTTCTTCTTCTACCTCTTTCTTCTTTTCCCTAATGATCTGGTATTTCCTGCATTCGATTGTTCCGCATGTAATGCAGTGGACGTATTGAATTTAATTTTCAAAGTTTGAAAAATCTCGGTCATGACACATGGCTGGTTGTGCATGCAATGGGTAATTTTGGGCTGCCGTTGGAAGGAGTTGTATGTTTGGGATAGAATTGGATTTAGTGTTAATTGAGGAGTTGAGGGTTTCTAGACAAAGATCATCAAGAATGTTTGTTAGGCCGGGCTTATTTTGGATTTGTAAGTCAAAACCAAGTAATTTTGCGAGCCAACGTTGTTGTTGTGGAGTTTGGACGGTTTATGACATTAACTAGCAAAGGCTTTAGTGATCAGGTATGATGGTAAAGGTTTGACCTACGAGGTATTGACACCAACACCTAACGGTGTAGGTAATGGCATACATTTCATGGTTATAAGTGGAGACTTTTGGAGTAGTTTAGGGAGTGTTTAACTAAAGAACGTGTGTTAATTTTTGAGAAAAGATGATACCAGTAGATGAAATGGAGTATTGGTGTTTGGACAAAAAATTATTAGAGTTGATCGAATGCAGCGGTTATTGGGGTTTGTAACTCCCTAAATTTTGGAGGGTCCATAATATGTAAAATTAAAAACTAAATTAAACTAAACCTAATTGAATTGAATTAATAATATAGAGACATTATTAATTAAATTATTAAAGTGATTTTATTACAAGAATTTTCTAAGGAAAATTTAATTAGCTAAGTGAGGGTCACTTTGAAAAGTTAATTAGATGGACAAAAGGCAATGACGATAATTTTGGTTGGTCTTGATTAATGAAAGAAGATGACTTAAGTTTAATGGTAAGGAATTAATTAAAGCGAATAAGTTAATAAAGCCCAAACTCACTAACTCGTATTCTTTTGCCCTAACCCCTTATTCCATCTTCATTACCATTTCCATTTCACAAAAAAAAAAATTCCTAAGCAATAAGTCATGGAAGGTCACTAGCTCAAGGGAAGAAGAAGAAAATTCAAGGGAAATAAAAGCCAAGAAGATCAAGGGTTTCAAGTTTAAAAGAGATCGGTTTAAATCAGGTTCTCTTAAGCTATGTAAGTAAAATCTTTCTCTAATGCATATCCTAAGCTACTGGGTTCGGATTTGACTTTCGTAATAATTTTTTGATGATGTTAGACATGTTTATTTTAATTATGGTTTAAATTTTAATTAAGGTCAATTTTTTCATGTTTTAGGTAAAACATGGTCTAATCCATGATATGCCTAATGATGAAATAGGGATATGCTTTTAATTTCATAATTTTTGGTATCAATGGGAATATTTTATGAATTTCCTAAATAGGAAATATAACTAATTTTGGGTTAATTAATTATTGAAAATAATAAAATCAATTGTTTTGAAATAAAATTATTACTGAAGTAAAATACGACAAAAGAGATTCTTGGTGAATTTTTGAGATTTCTTCCAATAATTTTCAATTTAATATGAATTATTTAGTGGAAAAAAGCACTAATTTATTGAGGGAAATTAATTAAGGGAAATTAATTAATTAATTAATTGGTGTTTAGCCTTTTCTGAAATAAAACGACAGAGATAAGAAAATTTAAGAAGACAACAAAACTAGCTAGGTAATTTTTTTTGCTCAAGTGGGTTGCAAATAAGTTTTCAATTTAATTACAAAATTACCATTAAGTCATTTTTGATTAAGTAAAACTTAATCCATAAGTCTAAACTTTATATTGAATCAAGAAAATATGTGCACGGAATTTAAAATAGAAGAGTGAGTATTACAGAGAGAGACCTGACATTTTATTCATAAAACCATGATATATGCTTTTTACATAAAATAATGTTGATGAAAACTTAAAATCAATAGGGTTATCTATCTCTTCGAAATAAGGTAAATACTTTAACCATGAAAACACTTGGTTAAAAGGCCAAAACCTTCCTTTTGAATGTATTGGAAATAGACCTTTCGAAATCATTGCTTAAAATCTTAGACATCCCCTTTCGACGCCATTAGTCGTATCTTTCGAAACACTTAAAAACATACCTTTTGAAACACTTAAAACTTACCATTCGAAACACATAAACATACCTTTCGAACCCCTTAAAACATACTTTCCAAACACTTAAAACGTACCTATTGAAGAAGTTATGGAAGCATACCTTCAAAACCAATTAAAAGTATTGCTTTCGAAGCCATAGTTTGAAAACAAAACAAACTACAAAGTATAAAAGAGGACACATTCGAAAGCTATCCTTTCGAAACCATTGCCTTTGAAAATATTAGTAAAGCTATCCTTTCGAAACCATTGCCTTTGAAAATATTAGTAAAAGCGACGGAGTCATTCCTTTCAAAAACATTGGAGAAGGTGGCTTCAATAGTTTCCTTCTCTAATAGTTGCGGAAGGGTATTGGTTCGAAACCTACCTTTCATGCTCGTTGATCTAAGGGTTATAAAAAGCGGCCTCTTACTAAGGCGAAAGGTTTTAATGCCGCATCTAGGATATCAAAGGGGTTCAAAAGCAGCAACCCATTCAAAATATTAAATCAAAGGCAGGTTTATAGATTCCAAACCTGGAAATACAACTTCACCCATTATGCATGTATACTTTCAACACCATTACTACCTTTCGCATAGGTCCAATACACTTCGTACCAATAGCTTGTGTAACAACCCTAATTTTTTATAACATTATCCAGAAGATTTAATTAGATAAATTAAATAGAATACTGTAGAAGTTAAATGATAAGGGGGTTGAGATTTGAATTAACTTAGTTAAGACCGTGCTTAATAAAATGATTAATGGGCTTAAGAATGGTTTTTGAGTTAATCAAATTACATAAGGGTATATTAGAAATTTGCCGCCCATAACTTTATCCTTATATATTTTCGTTCCTACCATTTGATTTCTCATTCACATCAATTTAAAACGCAAACAAAAAATATTAAGGAAAAGTCGTCCATTAAGGGAAAAAGGAATTCAATTAAAGCTAGAGAACTAAGCTTCTAAGCTTAGGGAAAATCAATCTTAGTCCAATAACGTAGTTCCATCTTTATTTCATTTTGAATCATGTATTTTTGAATTTAGGGGTAACTTCGTTTTTATGATGAATTGAACGATGATATGCTTGAAATTTGATTAGTTTAATTTAACCAAGTTTGTTTAAATGGTTTTATATACAGTTTTAGGGTAAAATCGATATATGTTTATGTTTAAATGCTATGGAAAAATTTTATGTTATATAAAACAGGATTTTGGAGTTAGGTTTCAATTTTAATATTTTCCAAAATATGGAAAGATAGATATGAATTTTCAAAAGAAAATATGCTTATTTGGGTTTATAAATTTATTTGGGAAAATATATTAAGAATTTGGGTCTAGAATTTTGATATGTGGGATAACATGATTAAAGAGAATTTCTAGAATTTTTGGAGATTTTTCGTAAGTGATTTGCTATGCAAATTAAATTATATTAGAATAGGGACTTCTTTGCAAAATGGTTTTACTTAATGGAAGGGCTTATTTGATTAACTTAACCATGGTTTAGATGTAAAATTAGCGGCAGTTATTTTAGAGAAGAATTTGAAAAGGTTAAGGCAACTAATATGGTGTTGACATGTAGCATGTTAGTCAGAAAAAGGTTTGCTTTAAGTAGTACTAAACCATGTTTACTCATAAAAGTGGGTTCCGCCTACTTTGGGAAGTACCTTTCGACACAAAGCTTTCGCCTTCAAACCAATCGAAACCTACAAAGCCAAAACCAATACACAAGGTATCACAAAGATGCTAAGCAGTGGATTGGAGAAAGACGAAAGGTTAGGTGTCGAAAGCATAACTTCCGAAGAAGTCGAAGCCTTGGTTTGTTTTAAAAAGAGAAGCACCTGCCTTTGTTTTGTTTTAGCCTTCGAAGGAGTCGAAGCATATGGTTTCGAAAGAGGTTTTAAAAGGTTTCAAAAGGGTTGCCATAACATAAGTTTTCTTTTGAATGGGTTATGAAAGAAGGGGTTCTGACCTAGTCGAAGCCTTGATGCCGTTCTTAAGCCTTTCGATGGTATTAAAGATATCAATGCTGTCAAAGGGTACTTTGTTTTATAAGTTTAATCCACTTTCTGTAGCTTTCAAAAGGGGTTAGGGGTTTTGAAGGCAATTGTTTCGAAAGGGGTTTTGACGCCAACCTTTCAATATTTTACCTAGGTGTTTTATGCTTTCGAAAAGATGGTGGGTACGCTATCATGTTTCCCCAATATTTTTATGTATGATAAAGGATGGTTTCAAAGAGATGCTTTCGTCAATATTCACTTTGACCCAAATAATATTTTAAATATAAACCCAATACATTCGAAAAGGGGACTTTCAATGATTTTGGAAGGGCTACTTCCGATGGTGTCGAGAGGGGTACTTTCAACTAGTTTCAAAGCCATGCTTATAAATTTAAATGTAAATACTTTAACACAATTGAAAGGTTTTGAAAGGAAAGTTTTAAAGTATTAAAAAGGCAGGAGCTTAATATTTTGAAGATATATTTTAATGCTTTCGAAGAAGTTTATCCTATGAAGTCGAAAGCAAGGCTTCAAAAGGTTTTATAACCCAAAATCAATTTTGAAAGGAGAAACCCATGGCTAAATTAAAGGTTTTTTGTAATGGTTTTGAGAAGAAGTTTTCTTTGATGAAATAATGGGTTAAAGGTATTAACCATATTTTAAATTAAAACCATAGGAGTGGTATTGTTATGTTATTATGTTTGCTTCTTCAAATACAAATATGTTCACATCATAATGGATCCATAACTGCATTTTGGGGATGAAGGATAGAAGAACCTACTAGGTTAACCCAGTAGTGAATATAAATTGACTAAACTCCAAGATGAGTAGATTTCAATCCAATAGGTCAGGGAGACTGTGATAACCCGGATTTTTGGACATTTGATAATTGGATATTTAACTAGTTTTTACTTTTGAGATACTAATTTTATTTAGTTACATAAATAAAATTCAAATAATTGAAAAAATATCTAGATGTATATAAACAAATTTGAAACTATAATAAGTGTTGAATTATAAAATGATAAACCTTATATGAAATTAATGAATTTATATAAATAGATATATGCAAAACTTTATAATTTTGGAAATTATAAGTATATACATATATAGGAATATAAGTATGTGTATATATATGTGTGTGTGTTTGTGTGTGTGTGTGTATATATGCCATGAGGAGTTGAATATATGGAAGTTTGTAAAAGTGTGAATATATATAATATCAAAATTTACATAAGATATTTCTAATTATAATATATATATATATATATATATATATATATTGTGATGTGGAAGCTATAGTTTGGATTTGATAATTCTCAAAGAGACATTTAAAGCTAAAGGCTATATTTTCAAACACAAAATTTAAAATATTTATTAATTAACAAGTATGATAGCTTAAATTAAGATTTAAATAAAAGGATTTAATGTTAAAATCATTCATGAAATAATCTTAGTTTGTATATATAAAAATATATATCGTAAAACAAATTTTCAAAACATAGTTAATGTAAAATAAGTACATAAAACATAAGGAAATATATAAAATATTGTATTTGACATTTGTAAGTTAGAGTGTCATGCAAAGGAACAAGTGGCTTACTTCATTTTTATTTTCTTTTAAATTGAAATATAAGTAAAATGTTAGAAATATGGGTGTTCGGTTCAAACTTTTCAATTCTCATCTCTTTTTCTTTCTTTCTTCCAAACCTAAAAACTAAAAGAAAATCAAACAACAACTTCTACTCCTTTCAAATTCAAGCTGAACAAAGGCAAGTACAGATTCAAGATCAACTCAACATAAAGTAAATTCAATTTGCAGTTCTAAATCAAGTCCAGTTGCTCAAAAAATGGCTCTGTTCTCTATTATTCAAGTACAGGTGAGTAAACATTTATTTTAAAAAGAAACTTGAGCTGTTATTTTATGATGCACGTGAAATTTTTTTGAGATAATGTTGAGAATAATGGTTGCATGGATGTAAATTGTCTAAGTATAGCTGAATCACTCCATGTGTGTGTGTGTGCATGTCTGTTCATGAATAAAACTGGCCTCTGTTTAATTTTAACCAAATTAATCAAGTTCAAAAATTTATGTCTCCTTATATAAAAAGTTTTATGTTATCATCTTTGAAAGGAAATTGTTTGTCTGTATCAGATTCAATTTTTAAAAATGGTTTCAAGTATTTATACGAAGTAATTTTGTCGAAAATGAAAATTTACAGTGGTAAATCAATTCAAGTCAGAAATTGAATCATGTTAATCTCAAGTTTTGTTTATATGATCTAGCATGATTTTGAAAATGATGATTTTTGATAATATTATCTAGATTTTTAAGCTTGTGAATTGAGAGAATTTGTAAGTTGATCGGAATTGGGTTTTATTTCAATTACCGACGATCGCGAGGCTCGGGGGCGTCAGGGTTGTGGCCGTAGGTTGTTTGTTGATCAATGATCATGGAAAAAATGGTCAGAAGGTTCTAAGTTCGCCATGGAAGCGCGGTGAGGCGGTTTTAGGGTTTAGCCTGAGTTTTGGTCTGGGATGTTCACGGGGTAATCTCGTCGTCGTGCTAGCATCAAGGTGGACCAGAGGCAGGGGAAAAGGAAGATGGAAGTGAGGAAAAGGTCTAGGCGGAGCTGCGTGTTCTCCGGTGATCGGAGGTGGCGGTGCGAAGGGTTTTGGCTACTGGGTGTTTGATTCTATTAGTGATCGGCATGCTCGATTTTGATTGCAAGGTGATTCGTGAGTTTTAGGTTGTCGATTGGGTAGAGATGGTCGACGGCAACTTATGGGTGGTAGCGACGTTGGTCGGAGACATATGACCATGTGTGCACGTGCACGAGGTGGTTTTTGTCTGGTGTCACTGTGTTGTTTGGATCGGAGAAGAAGAGGGTTTAGCTCGGGTTTCTGCGCGAGGCAATGAGGGTTTGGCTCGGGTTAGTTTTTACAAGATACCGGGTTTTATTTGATAATGGTTTTTTTTTCAAATTTCAAAATAAATTTTGTTACTAGTTTTTTTAAAATATAAAGAAAAATTTTGTATCAGGATTTATAAATCTGGAAAAAAAATTATGTACCAAGTTTAAAATAAAGAAGACGTGAAGCAAGACTTCAAGCCAAGGTTTAAAGGAATAAGAAAATTTAGTTTACAAGTTTTTAAAGTAGAAGTTAGTTAACAAGATTCAAAACAAAATGTTTAAACAAGTTTTCAAAGCAAGTGCTGTTAAGTTTTCAAAACAAGTTTCAATATAAATTGTAAAGTCAAATGATTTTTAAATTTAATTTGTTTGATTTAATATAATTTTATAATAAGTTAATTAACTAATTATATTCTTAAGTGTTTTTAAATGAAATTTATTAATGATAATTTTAATTAAGATAACAATTATCCTAAATTAATTAAGGTCTTGATTAATTAATGGATAATTAACCAATGTGATTAATTAATGGATAATTAATTAATGTAAGTAAATAAAGGATAATTAATTAATGTAAGTAAATAAAGGTTAATTGATTAATGTAAGTAAATAAAGGTTAATTAATTAATTAAGGGTTGATTAATTATCTTAAGTTATTATAGGATAATTAATTAATGTAATTAAAGGGGTAATTACTTAACGTAATCAATTAAAGTATAATCAATGTAATTAATTAATTAATGTGAATAATTAAAGGGTGGTTAATTAATTTCATTAATTAATTAAGATACATTGTTTATAATTAATTAAAGTTAAATTAAGCTGGATTTAAAGGGTAATTAATTTAATTCATTTGGTGATTTAAATTAATTAGGAATTGAATGACTAATTAATCTTACCTATGAGAGATGAACTAAAATTGAATGCCTTGGATTGTGGATATCTCTTATATGTGATTTGTGATGCTCTGTGATATGCAATACTTGGTTGAATTGTGCGTGACATTCCCGATTTTTAGACCAAACTAATTTGGTAATTAAAATAAATTTTTGGATTAATTGGTGAATTAAGTTGAAATTTTCCAAATTTAATAAAATAAGTGTTTATTTTGTATAATAGATTGATTTAAATTGGATGTCGAAAATTGAGATTCTAAAATAAATAATTTGAATTTGAATACTCTATGATTTAAAGCTAATAAAAATTTGTCTTGGAATTACTATTATTATATATATGTATATATATTTTGAAAATTTTATTTTGAATTTGATATAAATAATTTTATAAAGCTAATTAAGTTAAATTCTATATTTTATAACATGTGTGTTTATTTATTTAAAACATAATTAGTTTTAAAAATCATTTTTTAAAAAATTGATATAAGTATAAATAATAGGAAAATGAGTCAATATAAATACAAAAGTGCAAATTTATTCGCATAAGGTTTAAAACAAAATCTATAAATTAATTATAAATAAAGGTTTAAACATAATCTGTAAATAAATTAAAGAAAAGGTCTTTACATAAATTTATTTGAATTTAACAAGTGTAAATTAAAGAAACATACAAACTTACAAGTGTGAAGATTCTAAAATACCTTAAGACATTTGTAAATTTTGTACAACATATAGTAAACAAGTGTCATTTGTCTAAAACAACCTTATATAAACTACTCTACTCCTTTCTTTCTAATTTCTTCGATACTATTAAAACTAAAAACCTGGTAACAAAGAAAACAAACCAGAAAATAATCAAAATTGAATCAAACAATTTTCAATCTTCAACCTAATTCAGGAATACATCAAAGCAAAGGTTCAACTGGCAATTCAAAACCCAAAATCTAGAAACAAAAGTAAAAAAAGTTTCAAGCCTGTAAACAACTCAGATCAAAACCCGAAGGAAAGAAACAAATCAGCTTTCAACTATGATCTGGAATCAGATTTCAAACCTAAATCAAAGCATGAAAATTGATTCAAACAATTTCAATCTGAAGATCAGATCACTTAAACAAGTTTCAGATCAAAGCATCTTCAGTTTCAACATCATTTCCCAGTTTAAAGATTTCCAGGCTCTGTTCTTCATCAAACATGCGAGCAAACTAGCCTTAAATCTATTATGTGTTTTGATGAATACTTGAATTGATTGTCTTCTCAATATATGATATGTTGGATTGTAGATCTGTATGTATATGTGATGCATGTCTGAAAATAGGCAAATTTTGCCTTTGTGCGTACAATCCTGGTTTTAAAACCTGTTAAAAATTTAAATTACCCCAACCCAAACAATTTTAGGTTTTGACTCCTGAATGAGAAGTGATTATATAAGTGCAACATCATGCTTAAAAATAAATTCAAGCATGTTTATTGAGCATTTATTTATCAAATGATGAATCACGGTAAAAATCAAAACATGTTCAAAATCAAAGGTCATGAATTTTTGTTTTGATTTTAGAAATAGATTTGAACTTTGAAATTATGATTTTTAAAGCAATTTAATGATTTTTATATATAAGGATGCTGAGATATCTCGAGTTGATCGGTATCTATATTGTTGTCCAATTATGATCATCAGCGAAGTGATGATCGTCGTGCTCGACGGTAAAGGTGGCTCAGATGTTGATGATCCTAAAAAAATGGTGAGGGGATATTAAAATGATCGTGGCGACTGGTTGTCGACGGAATAGGGTAGGTAATATATTATGTAATTTATTTTTTTATGCTTTCAAATGGAATTTCATAATTAATTACTTAAGGTAGGTGATTAATCAATCAACGTAATTAATTAAAGGAAAATTTGTTGGTTATCAAGGTGATTAATTTAATTATGTGATTAATTAAGAGTTAATTATTTTAAAAAATAATTACTTAATCAAAGATTGATTAAGGTTAATTAATTTCAAAATTGAGGATAATTAATTAGAATATTAATTAATATAAGTAATTAAGGTAATTAATCACTTAATGATAATTACTTAGTTAAAGTAATTAATTAATGGTTAAAGTTAATTAAGTAATTATGGATAATCACTTATTATAATTAATTAAGGATAACTAATTTGTGTGATTTATTAATTAATTTGAGGATAACTAATTAATTAAAGATTTATTTAATGAAAGTGATTAATCACCCATTGTAATTAATTAAGGATAATTAATTAAATGATAATTACTTAAGGTGATTAATTAAGGGATTAATTACTAAAATTACTTAATAAAAAATTAATTAATTTGATTAATTAAAGGTTAATTAAATAACTAATGATTAAAGGTAGATTAAATTATAATTACTTAATGTAATTAAGGGTTAATCAATTTTGTAACTACCTTAAGATTAATTAATTAATTAATGAGATTAATCAAAGATAGTAATTTATTTAAGGATAATTATTTAAAGGATAATTAAATAATTAAAGGTTAGTTATTTAATGATTAAAGGTTAATTAATTAATTAATTAATTAATAAATGATTAAAGGATAATTAATTAAATGATTTGTGATTAATTAATGTTAATTAACCAAGATTGGTAATTAATCTAATTTACATCAATAAGATGATTAATTAATCTGACTTGTGGATGTTTGGATTCAATTGAATGTTGAATTGTTTGATATCCCAGATATGTGATACTTTATGATATGAATTATTTTGATTTGAGTCGTGATGAATGTAATTTATTTATCTATGATGAATTTATTTATTATCCGTGAATCTGTGAATGAAGATAAGCGTTATAGGATTATACCGCTTATCAATATTGCTGTGATTGAATCTGTAATGATTAACAATGTTGCACTATTGTGTAAAACCCCTGGACTACACCATACACATACAAATATGGATTGCACGAGGAAATTGGTTAAGTCACAGATTTTTGAAATGCTTTTAAAGTTGAATTTTGAATCCAAATGGTTTTGGAAATGGAATTGGGTCAAATGTGAAAAGCTTTTGAAACGGAATTTCAAAGATAAAAGTTATTTTGAACAACTTGATAAAATTTTCAAATTTAAATAGTTTGATTTTAATTTAGATGAAAGATTTGAATTTGAATTCTATGTTTGGAAATTATGGTTTAAACAGGTTATACAAGTTACAAATGTGTTTATATGGGTTTTAAACCATATTAAAAATATTATTTTGGAAATTTGAATTTAACCCAAGTTTTAGACTTGAAGGGCTTTAGCTTGTGCAAATGTAATCAGTTTTTTTCGGAACGCAAAACCTTTGTTTTTCAAATAATAATAGCTTTCATATAAAGAAAGGATTTCCAATTTGTGTTGAAAGGATTTCATGTTTTGAAATGGAATTGTTTTAAAAGCTATGAATGAATCATTGTGAAAGATTTTGAACTTTGTGAAGTGAATTTTTTGTTTGATGATTTGAAAAGGGTACTTGGGTTAAACCTAATGAAGAAAGGTTTTGGGCTTTAAGTTGTGACTTAACTAAGATTCCACTATATCCATATGCTTTTTAAATTAAGCGCTCATTATTCGGTTTAGCCGGGAGAGGACTTTGTGTCATATAACCCATTCTGATTAATGATACGACGAAATGGATAGCATTCGAAGACCGGTGGTGAAGACCGGGTATTTTCAAAAGTGAAAGGATTACCCGTCGAATGTCTCTGCACCGGCTGATCCCCGGTATAGAGATTTATATTACCTTTGTGATGGGGAGTTCGGACGTGATTAGGAATTATTCGGATTTGCAAGGGCTTCTTTTGAAGTGCCTTCGGTTCCGTTCGAACCCGGAACACACTCGTATGGATGTGTGTTTGACGTTACACTTTGAGATGTAAAGCTAGTTTCTATCAAATACATTTCTGTTTGGTGGCGGAGAATTTATTCTCTTAGCTTAACACCCTTCCCTGAGACATACGAGCTCAGAGGTTATGTAGTTGATGGTTACTAGTGATACATTCCCAATTTGGTAATGTGGCATACGAAGTGCTGCTGATCATGTGTTGATCGAAGTATGGCTTTTGTGAAAAGCATAGCTTTGTGGACGAGACTTCGTCGAGCCTTACAACCCAAAAATGGTAGAAACAGGATGTTGCGGCAAGGTTATTAGGGGTCGCACCCTTAGGGTATGTCCATTTCCTTCTGGATAAAAGGTGGTATCATGGTATGGAGCCCAGATATTTTACCTATGTGATCGCTGCAAATCTATTGCTTTGTGGTTGTTGGTTGAGGGCCTTCGGATAAAGGTTGGTAGCGACCAGGGATGGCATACTTGTAGGTGTTACCTAGTTACAGAAGTAACCCGGCCTTGTGTTGGTAGAGATCCGGTTAGGTTCTTAGGGGCGTCCCTCCAAAGGCATTCCATTCAGTGTAGCAAGTTCCTTTGCTTGACCATTGTTGGTAATCCAATCATCCAATACGCACCTTGTACGGTTTTAGTTGTATAACCTGTCATTTACTTATGGTGGTCACCACTGTTTAGATGGTAGCTATAGTAGGCATAAAATAATGGTTGTATGCTGGCTAAGATTAATATTATACTTTCGAAAGGTTGTCTGCACTATGCACTAATAATAATATCAAAAGGATTTTCGCATATCAAGCATGTTTGACTATCATAAGAAGAAATCTCCTCCAATTCTACGTTTGCATTGCGTGTGCGGTGGGAGGCCTTATCGTAGTTTCATTTTCCAAAAAGCATTGTGAATTTCAATTTTTAAATTCTTTGTTTGTTTTTGTTTAAAACAAATATTTTTGTTTGCTCACACCAGTCCCATGACTGACCTGGAGTTTATTGTTCCCTTCCTAAACTCTAGGTGAGATGGCCCGCCTTTCTCTCCACAGAAAGACGCATCATCATTAAGAAAGAAAGGGATAGAAAAGAGAAAAGATAGAGAAGAAAGAACGAAACAACATCAGAATCTTAACAGCGGAACGAATAAATTATATTAATCACATAAATATTATATAATATACAACATCTATCAGA
The DNA here is from genome assembly GCA_030765085.1 of Allium cepa. Classification (NCBI taxonomy): domain Eukaryota; kingdom Viridiplantae; phylum Streptophyta; class Magnoliopsida; order Asparagales; family Amaryllidaceae; genus Allium; species Allium cepa. The sequence goes on from CM060940.1 coordinate 585,003,862, forward strand.
GTTACACAGCTTATACATCACATACTAGACAGTTATAAACATCTATCTAGTTATTACAACTCAAGGATACAACACAGAGAACCAACACAATGAAAACACTAAATATCTAAGAATATTGAAGCCTCCTGTTCCATTCCTCCTCTAGAATTCATCAAAGCTAACATGAATCCCTTGGCTACTCGTAAAAATTTGAGTACCGAAGAGTTTAAGAAACTAGAAAATAAACTCCGGGTCAGACATGGGTCTGGTGTGGGTAACAAGTTAAAGTTGCTTAACTTTGAAAACAAAGGTATCTCATAAGACTTCCCGCACATAAACACGGAAAAGTTTTTACCTTACGATAACCAAAACATTTGATAGGAAATCTAGTGATATTATAATAGGGCCTAGGATTTTCAAGTAAATAAGAAATAGCTGAAATTGTCACATGATTAAATTCCAGCATACTAGCCACAAAGTGGGTTATACAATTAAAACCTTAAAGGGCATGTAGGAAGAATGGATTTCCATCAATGGCAGGGCTACTGGAGTACCGTCCGTCACAATACGTGGTTTAGGTCACTGTACTGAGGATCCACCCTAAATCCTCTGCAACACAAGGTCGAAACCATCCCTTACTGGGTAGTCTCGAATAAGACAACCCCGTAGTTGTTTGCAACCAACTTCCCACACAGCTGAATAAAAAGGGACCTCTAGACAGGGGAAGATCTTGTCCTACTTGAGCGCGGCTCACTTAGCCTTGCTGCACCTTCCATGTTTTAGCCATTCGTGGTTGATGAAGCTTAAGGCTTGAGGCTACGATTACCTTTATAGAACACGTCTATCTTAGAATGCTCATTGTCCACCTGATGATGTTCTGAAAGCATTCAATCCATACAAGTTCGTTTCGAGTTCGAACGAAACGAAGGCACTATCTCGTTACACTCATTTTGGAATCACCCTTAGAGTTAACGACAATAGCCCATGCACCCTGAGTCTTCATCTCAATGAAAAGCACTATCCCTGTTAACTTGTTTTGGAATCACCCTCAGAGTTAACGACCATAGCCTTTCCTCTGAATCTTCACTTGATCTTCACTTGAGATTTCACGACCTATCGTTTAATTTAGATCGATGTGGTTTTCAAATATCCAAATTTGGAAACCCGATCCCGGTCTCATTGAAATCCAAAACACCATCTTTTAAGTCCAAGATGTTTAAAAGTTAAAACAATTAGTTCATTATCTATATTCATATAGATAGATAATTCACATTATCACAAAAAGGTAATCCATAACCACAATTCAACCAAAGCATCCAAAATCACAGATCAACACATATCTCATATCAGAGATATCAAATAATCCAAGACATTCAATATCATTCAGCCATCCATAAGAAAAGATTTATTAATCACACAATCTCTAATTAATTTAAAATAAATTAAATTAATTACTTCCATTACTGTAAATCTTGCTTACTTGACTATTAATTAATTACAAACCAATTAATTAATCGCTCTATAATTTTCCATCTTAATTAATCATCTTTGATTAATTATTCTTTAATTACATAAAGTAATTAGCCTTTAATTAATACATAAATTAATTATCCTTTATATAGTAATTAACCTTTAATTACTCCCATTAATTAATTAACTATAATTAATTACATTAATCCTTAATTAATACTTTAATTAATTATTCTATAATCACTTATATTGATTAATTAATCAACCTTAATTACTTCTTTAATTAATTATTCTTCTAATTAATCACATTTAATAATTAGTCTTTATTCATTAATCAGCCTTGATTAATTATATTCAGTAATTAATTACCAAGAATTAATTACATTACCTAATTAACTTCTAAATAATTATTATTATTTACTTCTTTAATTAATCACACTAAGTAATTAATTCTTAATTACTTCCACTAAGTAATTATCCTTCTTATTAATTACACAAGGTAATTACCCATTAATTACTTCACTAAGTAATTACACATTTTAAATCACAATAATAATTATACATAACCAACTCCACAATGATTATCCTTAATTAATTAATCTAATTAATTATCTTAAATTAATCACATTAATTAATCATTTCATAATCCCTAGTGAATGATCCTCTTTTAATTATACTCATTAACGATCTTATAGTTACTTCCGTAAATAATTATGCTTTAACTATCCATTATCAATTACAAATTAATTAATTCTTAATAACCAATTAACCTATCTTTAATTAACTAATTAATTAAGTGCTTAATTGTAACTTAATTAATCTTTAATTACTTGATTAATTAATTCCTAATCATTAATTAATAATATATACTTATCTAATTAATGGTCCTTAATTTCAAATTAATTAACCCTTAATTTAATTAATTTACAACCCTTAATTGTTTCATTAATTACATTAATTAATGATCCCTTAATTACTAAATTATTTATCCTTAATCATTAATTAATTAAATTAATTAATTACTCTTTAATTAACTTATTAATTTAGTTAATCCTAAATCATTAAATCTTAATTAACTTTAAGATAAAATACTATCATTATCAATGACTTAATTATCATTTACAAATGCATTTGAAGCATTACAGTTTTAAACTTACTTTTAAATTTCATTTCAAATTTAAGATTTAAAATGATTTAACATAACAAAATTTAAAAAAAATTACAAACCTTTTTAAACAAATGTTAAAGAACACTTATCTTATATAAAAGAAATTTATGTAAAAAGAGTTTTAAAACAAATTCATTTAAAAATTTCAAAACCCTTTACTTTTAAAACATGCTTTGAAACCTGCTTCGTTTTCAACCCGATCTATACTTGAGACTGACCTCGAGAAATCTCTTTTTTTTCTCTCAAAATTTGGTTAAGTGTTTAAGTTTTAAAATCTGGAACGAATTCACTCTTGATCGACCCGAGACTTCACTCGAGTTACCCTCTCAAATACACGAACCCTCCTTCGAGACGAACCACAAACCAAACCTCTCACACAAAACCCCCTGTCATACACATGCATCGGAGATGCAGCCACTTCCGACCATCCACGGTGTCTTCCTTATGTCGGCGATCACCCTCGCACCAAATCTCGACAATCAAAACTCTAATTCCTCCTCAAAATCGAATTCGAGCTTTCAAGCAGAAACCTGGAACCAAAAGCAAAACCTGAAAACTCTCGAACTCCCTCCTCCGACCACCGAAGCGTATGAACTTCCGGCCACATCTCTGCTAACATCCCCGCTTCCATTTCCTAGAGTCTGCTGGAACTCGATCCACCAGAGGCACCGAGAAGAACACATTTCCGACCATGAGCAAAAACTAGGGTTATAGATATCTCCAACCCCACACAGTCGCCACAGTAAGTGGGACACCCTCTTGCCATTTTTTCCACGCTCTCTGTTCATTCCTCTACCTCCAGAGAAGACCGCGACTTCCCCGATCACTTAGATCATCAGAAATCTCCCAGAATTCAAATTCTGATCAACCCCACAATGCACACTCAAATCTAATCTAAAAATTATGATTTCGTATTTAAAAATAAAGTTTTTGGAAAAGAATTCAGTTTATATACCTGAATCAATGAATTATGATGTTTGAATTTTCACTTGTCTTAAACTTGCTCTGTTCTTTTTGGTTTCCAAAGATTTTCAAATTTATTTTTAACTTAAATAAATTTTTAAACTTTAATCTATGATGAAATAAACAATTTTTGTTTGAAACTTAAAGCCTAACAAAGATTAGTTTAAGAGATAATGAATTTTTAATAAATTTTGAGCCTGGAAATTAAAAACAGGAAGGTTACTGATACAAAAAGGCATGCACACATCCCATACATCCATATATACACAGAAAGTTCATATTTACAGAAACATATTTTGTTTCAGAAACCACATGCAACCAAATTTACCAATACTTAATTTTATTTTAAAAATGTTACTCACCTGATCAAAGATGAACGGAGCCTTTTCTTTTTGAAATAGCTTCTAAACTTTTAAAACTTGAATTGCTGTAATACGCCTTTGATTTAAAAACTGCATGCTAAGATCTGAAAAATGCATGAATTGCCGATCCTTATATAACTAGAATGCTTGTTACTGGATCTTGTTGAAGAGATGGTTTAAGACTTGATTTTCAGGTTTGCTTGCTTTTGATAATCTTGGGTTGCAGAAAATGCTGGCTTTGGTTTTGCTTTTTTAAAATGGTTTTACAGGCTTATTGAATTTTGATAAATCTCTGGTTGAAGAAATGTTATAGGCTAGTTTTCTTTTGAAAATGATTTGCAGGCTAATGGTTTAATTTTCTGGTTAAAGAAGTGTTGATTACAGATTTTGTTTTTGAGTATAGGTTTTTATTTTCTTAGCTTTGAAAAGAGAATAGAAAAAGAAATGAAGGTGAGAAGCATACATTTATATAAGTTTAATTTGTGATTTAATTAAAATAGAAGAAAATTCAAAATTAAAATGACACTTGTTTAACATCATAACATTTGTCATATAGTGTTGTTTATTAATTAACACTTGTTACTAATGTCTTGATTTAATCACACTTGTCATTACATAATTTTTATTTATTTTAAATGTAAATAAAAATCTTTTATACTTAATTTATAAATTCTTATCTAAATATATATATTTAAATTTCTTTAAATAAAATAAAACCAATTACGTATATAAATAAAATCTTATATATATATTTTTGAATCCAAAATGTTTTTTTAAATATCTATTCTTTTGAATTTCAGTTTTAAACCCAAGTTCAAATTAACTTTAAAAATCCAATTTAAAGTCAACTTATATATGTAAATATATAACTATACATTAATTGAAAATAACAATTCCATTTTCTTTAAAATCTATTTATATTTATATATAAAAACAACACATTATTAATATTGTTTAAAAATTACAAATCTTGTCAATTTTAAATAATTTATAAAAAAGATTATCGCATTATTTACAAATTACTTATTTTATTAAATGAATTAATGTATCATATGTTTTTATATGTTTGTAATTTTATTTTAAAACTTTATATATTTTCAAATCATATTTATCAACTAATATTTAAAAAGAGAAAATAAAACAAATCTTTTTGTTAATCTTATTTAAATTTAAACTTTAGCTAAAATATATTTTAACAAATAAACATTTACCTAAAGTATTTTAAAATTATATGGTTAACTATTTAAATAACCTTTGAAAAGTTTTATATTAAATTTAAGCATAATTTCCAAATTACCATAATATATATTAGAATTTGAAAACATGATTTTATTTATTAAATTCAAACCAAATCTTTTCTATTTACAATATATACAAATATGTATATACATTATAAATAGAAAACGTTTTATTAATCTTTAAAAGATAAAATTTACCAATTCTATATGTATTTGCTTTTAAAAAAATAAACTTTCCAATTTAAATTAAAATTAATAAAGAAAATTATAAGTTTAATTTTTAATATAGATTATTAAATTGATATTGCCCAAAATTCTGGTTCATCACACTGGGTGCCCACAATTTCCACACGGGCAGTCTAGAGTTAGATTTTTTAGATAGTCAGATAATAGATATAGATTCGATATCTTTCAAAGTCTTTGGTTTGGTGGCACTTGGAAATCTTCTTCAGTCTTTTGATTCCAGCGCTCGCATTCATGACTGACCTTGCTAAGTACAACTTGACGATGGTGGTTTCGAGCTTATTGGATTGGAGTCTTCGAAGCTTTTGAGTTGAGCTCTTTGGTTTTGGAGCATTAGAGATGGAGTTGCAGTATGGGAGTTGGATCTCTTTGAAGCCTTTGTTATAGGTGTTATCTTGTTCCGCTGTTGTATATTATTGTCTCTGATAGTGTTGATATCCATATTGTATCAGATATTGTATTCATTGTTGTATCAATATATATATATATATATATTGTTTTTCATCCACTATGTTGTTATACTTAATGTGTTATAAGCTCAATCTGAATTGGAGTTCGACGTTTGAATTTGTGGCATTCGAATACAAGTGAGGCATGGATGTTTATTTTTGACCGTCGGATTTCAGGTCGTGACAAGTGGTATCAGAGCTAAAGGTTGAACTTAAGCTTTTGGAGTATAACACATTAGGTGACTCGTTAGAGATAGGGTTACAAATACCCTAGAATGTGTATTCCCTAAGATATCTTGTTCGTAAGCCTCAGTAGATTCTCTTACTATCCGCTGATAGTGAGTATGAATACAAGAAGAGGATGAGATAGGGGACAGGGGAGTACCAATACAAATGGTCAATACGTGCAACAACAAGGAAACAACTCTTCTTAATCTCCTTTGATCCAGTTTCAAATTCTTTGATAGCTTCGTGGCAGCTCCAGGAAGAAGCTTTGATGTGGTGATGGCTCTGCGTATCGTTATAGATAAGTTCCTATTTCATCAGTTCCTATCAGCTTTTCGATTTTAATTTTAATAAATTTGAAATTTATTTGAAATAAATTGGTTAACAATATGAAGATAGATTAATTTGTATCGATAGAATGATTTCGGTTAAAACCAAACTTTGGAAAGTTTTGTTGTGATTTCTTGTAAGCATCAAAGTCCGATGAGGGACAAGCTAGTGTAAACTTTGGGGTATTCTGACCTGGGTTTGGAATCCATACCTAGTGTTTGAGAATTGTGGAAAATTGAATCTATTTGTCTGTTCTTTTGGGTCCAGATATATTCTACGAATGGTTAGTTATCCTTCGGACTAACCAATGCCCCTGTATATTTCGTAGATCGGATGACCCGAGTACTTCGTTAGATATTGATTGAGTTCATTCTCATATTTATTGATACTCTGATTTGGTGAGCCAAATGCAGAATAGATATTCAGTTGATCTGCTAGACCAATTCTCTATCTTTCTGTATTCTTTGTTGTCTCCCTGTCTAGCGAATTTTGGGGACGAAATTTTCGTAAGGGGGGAATTTGTAACATTCCTGATTTTTAGGCGAAATTAAATTGGTAATTAAAATAAATTTTAGGATTAATTGGCTAATTAAATTGAATTTTTCCAAATTTAATAAAATAAATGTTTGTTTTGTATAATAGATTGATTTAAATTAGATGTCGAAAATTGAGATTCTAAAATAAATACTTTGAATTTGAATACTCTATGATTTAAAGCTAATAAAAATTTGTCTTAGAATTATTATATACATATGTATATATATTTTGAAAATTTTATTTTGAATTTGATATAAATAATTTTCAAAAGCTAATTAAGTTAAATTCTATATTTTATAACATGTATGTTTATTTCTTTAAAGTGTAATTAGTTTTAAAAATCATTTTCTTTAAAATTGATATAAGTATAAATAATAGGAAAATGAGTCAATATAAATACAAAAATGCAAATTTATTCACATACGGTTTAAAACAAAATCTATAAATTAATTATAAATAAGGGTTTAAACATAATTTGTAAATAAATTAAAAAATGGTCTTTACGTAAATTTATTTGAATTTAACAAGTGTAAATTAAAGAAAAATACAAACTTACAAGTGTGAAGATTTTAAAATACCTTAAGACATTTGTAAATTTTGTACAACATGTAGTAAACAAGTGTCATTTGTCTAAAAACAAGCTTATATAAGCTACTCTACTCCTTTCTTTCTCATTTCTTTGATAATATCAAAAATGAAAACCTGGTAACAAAGAAAACAAACCAGAAAATAATCAAAACTAAATCAAAAAATTTCCAATCTTCAACCTGATTCAAGAATACATCAAAGCAAAGGTTCAACTGGCAATTCAAAACCCAAAATCCGAAAACAAAAGTAAAAAAAAGTTTCAAGCCTGTAAACAACTCAGATCAAAACCTGAAGGAAAGAAACAAATCAGCTTTTAGCTTTGATCTAGAATCAAATTTCAAACTTAAATCAAAGCATGCAAATTGATTCAAACAATTTCAACCTGAAGATCAGATCACTTAAACAAGTTTCAGATCAAAGCATCTTCAGTTTCAACATCATTTCCTAGTTTAAAGATTTCCAGGCTCTGTTCTTCATCAAACATATGAGCAAACTAGCCTTAAATCTATTATGTGTTTTGATGGATGCTTGAATTGATTGTCTTCTCTGATATATGATATGCTGGAATGTAAATCTGTATATATATGTGATGCATGTCTGAAAATAGGCAAATTTTGCCTCTGTGCATACATTCCAGGTTTATAACCTGTTAGAAAATTTAAATTACCCCAACCCAAACAATTTTAGGTTTTGATTGTTGAATGAGAAGTGATTATATAATTGCAACATCATGCTTAGAACTAAATTCAAGTATGTTTATTGAGTATTTATTTATCAAATGATGAATCATAGTAAGAATCAAAATATGTTAAAAATCAAAGGTTCAAAATCAAAATATGTTCAAAATCAAAATCATGATTTTTAAATATAAGGATGCTAAGATATCTCGAGTTGATCGGTATATACATTTTTGTCCAATTTTGATCGTCGACGAAATGATGATCCTCGTGCTCGAGAGTAAAGGTGGCTGATATGTGGATGATCCTGCAAAAAAGGGTAAGGGGATATTAAGATGACCATGGCGACTGGTTGTCGATGGAATAGGGTTTAGACCGGTTTTGGGTCATAGTATTTCTTGGGATGTTTTTCATCATCGATGGTTGATCGGAACCGATCACGAGGAGATGGGTCAAGCTTTGGACTTGGTGGCTTGTGTTCTAATAATCGAGATCGTCGATGGCGGTGGATTTTTGGCGTATGGTTGGTTCCAGTTTTAAGTCAAGAGGCTCGTTTCAATTTCCGGCGTGATAAGTCGGAGCTAGGTCGTCATTTAGGTCGTAGTAGTTATCGTCGACTTGCTGGTGGTGGCGTGGTTGGTTAGAGATGACCAGGACGGCATGCATCGTGCATGCGTATGTGGGCATGTCTGGATGTTGATGTTATTTGGGGAAGATGAATGGGAACTCAGGTTCAAGATCGGGAAAAAGTAGCTTTGACTCGGAGTCGAGAGAGGTAGAGGGAAACCCGAAGTTGAGCTCGGGTAAGTGAGTGTTTGGCTCGGGTCGTTGATAATGCAGTAGGGTTTTTAAATTTTAAGTAAATATTTAACAAGGGTTTAAAAAATATAAATCTTTAAAACAAGTTTTTAACAAACATAGGAGGATGAACATTGTTTAAAAAGTAATGGTAAATATAATCAAGTTTTTAAAATATATTATTTACGTTTTAGAGCTAAAAGGCTAAAATGAAAATTAAGCAAGTTTTTAACAAAGCTTCAAAGTTTAATTTTTAAGTTAAATGTTTAAAAATTGATTTGTTTTTAAAAGTAATATATTATGTAATTTGTTATTGTATGCTTTCAAATGGAATTTAATAATTAATTACTTAAGGTAGGTGACTAATTAATCAATGTAATTAATTAAAGGTAAATTTTTTTTTTTTTGGCAAGGCCGACGGGGTAATTAAAGGTAAATTTGTTTTTTATCAAGGTGATTAATTTAATTATGTGATTAATTAAGAGTTAATTATTTTAAAGAATAATTACTTAATCAAAGATTGATTAAGGTTAATTAATTTCAAAATTAAGGATAATTAATTAATTAGAAGATTAATTAATATAAGTAATTAGAGGTAATTAATCACTTAAAGATAATTACTTAGTTAAAAGTACTTAATTAATGGTTAAAGTTAATTAAGTAATTAGGGATAATCACTTATTATAATTAATTAAGGATAATTACTTTGTGTTATTTATTACTTAATTTGAGGATAATTAATTAATTAAAGATTTATTTAATGAAAGTGATTAATCACCTATTGTAATTAATCAAGGATAATTAAGTAAATGATAATTACTTAAGGTTATTAATTAAAGGATTAATTACTTAAATTACTTAATGAAAAATTAATTAATTTGATTAATTAAAGGTTAATTAATTAATTAATGTTTAAAGGTAGATTAAATTATAATTACTTAATGTAATTAAGGGTTAATCAATTTTGTAATTAATTTAAGATTAATTAATTAATGAGATTAATCAAAGATAGTTAATTTATTTAAGGATAATTAATAAAGGAGAATTAAATAATTAAAGGTTAATTATTTAATGATTAAAGGTTAATTATTTAATGACTAAAGGTTAATTAATTTATTAATTAATAAATGATTAAAGGATAATTAATCAAATGATTTGTAATTAATGTTAATTAACCAGGATTGGTAATTAATCTGATTTACATCAATCAGATGATTAATTAATCTGACTTATGGATGTTTGGATTCAATTGAATGTTGAATTGTATGATATCCCTAATATGTGATACTTTGTGATATGAATTATTTTGATTTCAGCCGTGATGAATGTAATTTATTTATCTATGATGAATTTATTTATTATCTGTGAATCTGTGAATGAAGATAAGCGTTATAGGATTATACCGCTTATCAATATTGATGTGATTGAATCTGTAATGATTAACGATGTTGCACTATTGTGTAAAACCCCTGGACTACACCATACACACACAAATATGGATTGCACGAGGAAATGGGTTAAGTCGTAGATTTTTGAAATGGTTTTAAACTTGAATTTTGAATCCAAATGGTTTTGGAAATGGAATTGGGTTGAATGTGAAAAGCTTTTGAAAGGAGTTTTAAAGATAAAAGTTATTTTGAATAACTTGATAAAGTTTTGAAATTCAAATAGTTTGATTTGATAAATTCAAGATTTGAAATTGAATTCTATGTTTGGAAATTATGGTTTAAAAAGGTTATACAAGTTATAAATGTGTATATATGGGTTTTAAACCATTTCAAAAATATTATTTTGGAAATTTGAATTTAACCCAAGTTTTAGACTTGAAGGGATTTAACTTGTGCAAATGTAATCGGATTTTTCCGAAACATAAACCTTTGTTTTTAAAATAATAATAGGTTTCGTATAAAGAAAGGATTTCCAATTTGTGTTGAAAGGATTTCAAGTTTTGAAGTGGAATTGTTTAAAAAGCTATGAATGAATCTTTGTGAATGATTGGTGAACTTTGTGAAGTGAATCTTTTTGTTTGAAGGGTAATTGGGTCAAACCATTTGAAGAAAGGTTTTGGGCTTTAAGTTGTGACTTAACTAAGATTCCACTATATCCACAGCCTTTTAAAATTAAGCGCTCATTATTCGGTTTGGCTGGGAGAGGACTTTGTGTCATATAACCCATTTCAAATAATGATACGACGAAGTGGTAGCATTTGAAGACCGTTGGTGAATGCTGACTATTTTCGAAAGCGAAAGGATTACCTATCGAATGTCTCTGCACCGGCTGATTCCTGCTATAAAGATTTATATTACCCTTTGTGATGGGGAGTCCGGACGTGGTTGGGAATTATCCGGATTTGCAAGGGCTTCTTTTGAAGTACCTTCGGTTCTATTCGAACCCGAAACAGATTTGTATGGATGTGTGTCTGACATTACACTTTGAGATGTAAAGCGGGTTTCTATCAACTACATTTCTGTTTGGTGGCGGAGAATTTGTTCTCTTAGTTTAACATCCTTCTCTGAGATGTATGAGCTTAAAGGTTATGTAGTTGATGGTTACTAGTGATACATTCCCAATTTGGTAATGTGGCATACGAAGTGCAGCCGATCATGTGTTGATCGAAGCATGGCTTTTGTGAAAAGCATAGCTTTGTGGATGAGACTTCGTCGAGCCTCATAACCCGGAAATGGTCGGAACAGGAATGTTGCGGCAACGTTATTAGGGGTCGCACCCTTTGGTATGTCCATTTCCTTCTGGATAAAAGGCGGTATCGTGGTATGGAGCCCAGATATTTAACCTATGTGGTTGCTGCAAATCTATTGCTTTGTGGTTGTTTTGTTGAGGGCCCTCAGATAAAGGTCGGTAACAACTGGGGGTGACATACTTGTAGGTGTTACCTAGTTGCAGAGGTAACCCATCCTTATGTTGACAGAGATCCAGTTAGGTTCTTGGGGACGTCCCTCCAAAGGTGTTCCATTCGGTGTAGAAAATTCCTTTGCCCGACCATTGTTGGAAATCCAATCATCCAACACGCGCCTTGTACGGTTTTTGTTGTATAACCTGCCATTTACTTATGGTGGTCACCACTATTTAGATGGTTGCTATAATAGGCATACAATAATGCTTGTATGCTGGCTAAGATTAATATTATACTTTCGAAAGGTTTTCTGCACTATGCACTAATAATATTATCAAAAGGATTTTCGCGTATCAAGCGTGTTTGACTATCATAAGGAGAAATCTCCTCCAATTCTGCATTTGCATTGTGTGTGCGGCGGGACGCCTTATAGTAGTTTCATTTTCTAAAAAGCATTGCGGATTTCAATTTTTAAATTCATTGTTTGTTTTTGTTAAAAAAATGTTTTTTTGCTCACACCAGTCCCATGACTGATCTGGAGTTTATTGCTCCCTTTCTAAACTCTGGGTGCCCACAATTTACACACGAGCAGTCTAGAGTTAGATTTTTTAGGTAGTCAGATAATAGATATAGATTCGATATCTTTCGAAGTCTCTGGTTTGGTGGCACTTGGAAATCTTCTTCGATCTTTGGATTTCAACGCTTGCACTCATGACTGACCTTGCTTAATACAACGTGATGATGGTAGTTCAAGCTTATTGGATTGGAGTCTTCGAAGCTTTTGAGTTGAGCTATTTGGTTTTGGAGCATTAGAGATGGAGCTGCAATATGGGAGTTGGGTCTCTTTGAAGCCTTTGTTGTTGGTGTTATCTTGTTCCGCTGTTGTATATTATTGTCTCTGATAGTGTTGATATCCATATTGTATCAGATATTGTATTCATTGTTGTATCAATGATATATATATATATATATATATATATATATATATATATATATATATATTCTTCCTATGTGTTGTTGTACTTAATGTGTTATAAGCTCCATCCGAACCGGAGTTCGACGTTTAAATCTGCGGCATTCGAATACAAGTGAGGTATGGATGTCGATTTTTGAGCACCGGATTTCAGGTCGTGACACTGTGATAATGTAAGCTATCTGTGATAAATTACTGTGTATATATGGCTTCCTGTATTCAAAAATTGAATTGTATTCACTTTAACAACTTGGATTAAAGATGGTATTGGATTCAAAGAGACTGGGGTCGGGTATCAGTAAATACCTGAAGCCACTTAGATTTGAAATCTACAATAATTCTTTATAGATTTGAGTTTAGAATCAAATAGGCTGTTATAAAATAAATTAAGTAATATGTTTTCCTAAACTGAGTAATAATTCTTAGATGTTGTTTTGTAATAGGTGATTAACCCTAACAAGTTAAGAACTCGTAGAAAGGTACGAGTTACCCTGGCTTTCAAATAAACTTTATAACTTAGTATTTCAAATTATATGGGTTTACTCACGCTGGTTTCCAGCCTGACCCGGGTGCCACTTTGTTGTAATGCTCGGGTCAGACCGAGTATTACAGATTTCCAGGTTAGGATGTTCTGGAGCTTAGGATGCAAGCTGGATGGCAGGGACGTATGGAGAATATTCCATTGTGTGTTCGAGAGTTGTATTGATTATTTTAGGACAAATTGTTACAACTATCCAGTTTTGATGAACTCTGATGTATTATGTAAATTGCCTGATATAGCTTTCTTTTGTGTAAGTGCTATTATTTGATATTATATTTTGATCAGCTGCGAATGTGATATTCTGTTGTTTGTTTTCTGTTTCTTCTTCTACCTCTTTTCTTCTTTACCCTAACAGTCTAGAATTTTTGGCATTCGATTGCTTGGCACTTCTACTGTGAACGTACTAGTGTCGAATTTTCGAGGTTGAAAAATTCCAGGTCGTTACACTTGGTATCAGAGCTGAAGGTTAAGTGAGAACCTTGGCTCTGATGGGTTTACTCATTAGGATAGGGTCAGTAGAACCCTAGAATGAGTTGAGTGTAATATATATGAGAGCGTACTTGTTATTTTCATATATAATGATTTTTTTTAACTTAGTTTTAAAAATGATTTTTATATAAGCTTATATCTTGAAATATAAAGCAATAATTTCTCTAATTATTATTAAAATAATTGGTTGTTGAAATTGAATAAGGTCAAAAGAATTTAAGTGGTACATATATATATATATATATATATATATATATATATATCCAAATAGGAATCGAATAATATGAACTAAATAAATAAGATAAGCTAGAAGTGGATTCAAATTGAATTTAAAATCCTAGATAAATTTTACAAAGCATTGAAATAAGTTACCTTGATTTGATTTTCCAGCAAACGATTATGGAATAAGGCGTGCATGATTTCTAGATATGATAACTATTATAAATTGGGCATTGTATCTTAATAATGGGATGTTTGTTTTCTAATAAACATCGATAAAGAAAAATGGAATGTTTTAAGGAAGTAAACATTTAGATAAGTGTAACTTGTAAATTGGAATGGATTTAAATTATTTCAAAGGTGTTAAAAGAGATAATAAATAATGTTATTTAGAATATTTTTGAATGTAGGAATCTTATTTTCAAGCAAGGGTTGTTTTAAAATTTTAAAAAGGAATTTGTTTTGAAATTAAAAACCAAGAATGGTTTAAAAACTTAAGTATGGCTTGGTGTGCAAATGAAATATATATGTATATATAGATATACGTATTAACAAATTGATTGGAAGTAAACACTAAGTGTTGAGTTTTGAATTTTCCTTGAAACGTGATAAGTTTTAGAACTTACAAGTGGGAAAGGATATTGATAAGAGTTTAAAATTTGGAATGGAGAATTCAAATTGAGTAAGGTTGACTGGGTTAAATGAATTGAATTGAACTGAAGGGAAGTTAAATAAGTTTAACGAATAACCTGAACTGGAAATTTCAAGATGAAATTGAGATTTAACTTAGGGAAATTAAATAGGTTGATTTGAAAAGGGAGTTATATGTAATCTCAAATGGGTTTGAGTTCTGGAAATTGGTAATGGATGTTATTGATTGATGTTTGAATAATTTGGATGTTTATTTACCTTGGCTTATCCTGATATCATCCTATTGTTATTAATGATCTATGAAGCTGTGAATTGGATTGTTTGAATGAATTAAGAAGTAGACTAAGATAAATATATATCTATTACTGAAATTAATTGGAAATAAAACTTTAATTGAAATTATTCAATTGATTTTGATTTTTGGAAATAAAATTTGAAATTAAGAAATGGAATCACTTTGAACTTAGGATTTAAATGCAAAAAAAATGAACTTGCAAACTAAAATTGTTTAAGAATTGGTTTCAAGGTTAGAAGTTAAAATTGGGTAATAGAATGGAGTCTGAAGATTAAATTGTTTAAAAAGTTTTGAACTATTATTTGATATAAGTTAAGTAAAGGTAATTTAAAATGGAAAATTTGAATTGAATTAATTGGAAGAAAGATTGAAGTTGAATAAGTTTAAATTCAAATGGGAATTGATTTGAATTTGGGTTAGGAATTGAAGTTAATTCAAGTTAAATTTAAATTGAATCAATTTAAATGGAAGTAGAAATTGGAAATTGATTGGAAATGGAGATTGGGTAATTGAATAAGTTTGGCTCTGAACTATTTTTCAAAATAAATTATTTTAACATAAACTTTATTAAATCTATTTTTCTTACCTATTTACTATACAATCTTTCTTTCAAAATCCAAACTATCTTATACTTATTTTACAACCATTTTTGGAACTATTTGACTATTTTACAACTACTTTATAACTAATTATATTTTTACAACCATTTTACAATTATCTAACTATTTTACAACTATTTGACTATTTTACAACTATTTTATAATTACTTAACTATTTTACAATTATTTACAACTAACACCTATTTTACAAGTACTTATCTATTTTTAACCTTTTCAAGCTATTTTTAAAATTCAAGTTGGTCAGAGTGCAACTGTTTAGAATTGAAGTGATAACTCAAATGGGAATTAAGCAATTGTGAATAAGTGAATAGAAATCAATGTGAAGGTGAATAAAAAGAGAATTGATTTAGCTAATAATCAATGATGATAAATACGTAGGATGTACTTATATTATTCTATTCGCATAGTGATTTGATCCGGATTCGAGCATAGAATTTTGAAATAGTATATCGATCCGAGTTGGGATTTTTCACTCGATTTTCAACGGCAAACCCTGGATATGGATTTTTGATTAATTTTGGAAATTCTCTATCATAGTTATGGCTATGCAAGGAAAATGACGGTTTCTGATCAAGACACCAGATCTAAGTTCGCATTATGAAATCGGGTGCACGATACTAGTTTGGAAGTGAAATTGTGTGATCGAGTGAGCGATCGGATTTGACATTGTGTACGGATGATATATGTACATCGTACGTACATATTGGAAATTTTGAAAGGAAAAGTAAAAATGATTTTGAAATGGAAAGTATATTTTGAAAAATATATGATGAATAAAAGTGGAAGTTTGGATATCACTATGATTGAAACTCATTTTATAAAAAGTAGTATTGTGGCAAATAATGTTTAGAGGACATCAAATTTAAATGTTAATTTGGCATAAGTAAAGTTATATATATATATATATATATATATATATATATATATATATATTTGTTTTACGTGATAACTACCCTTGCTCAATCTATAGCCAGAAGAAAAGATTTTTGAAAACATTTGAAGTATAAAAAGAGAATTTATATAAGTATAAAGTGATCCAAGATTTTTCAAGATTATATATATCTATATACATATAAATGATTTTATGAGAATGATTTTGGAAAGAGGTTTTGGAACCTGTGGATGTTGTAAAGGCTTTTAATTTTTGGGAAAAATCGATTTTGGGAATTTGAAAAGCCAAGTTTGAGAACTGTCGATTCTGAGATATCGATTTTGTGTAAAGAAGATTTATATGTGAATCATAAAGATTATGATTTGAAAGATACTATATGTGTATAGTATAAAGTTTTTTCAAATTGGCTCTGGGGAAAAAGGTGCTCCCATGAAATGAACTTCTTAGAAGATCTACGAGGTGGTTTTGCCTTGAGCCCTGAGGGGGATCTAAATTTGATCCTGGAAGGAAGTCCGGACAAACTGAAGTTCTTGAGGATTGTGTGTGGGTAGTGAAAGTCGAGGGCTCTGATGGCTACAGAGACATTTAGGATATTCTGTGGCGATAGTGTAACTCAATGCCATTGCGATCTACTGCGGACCATAGCGGAAGTCATGTGGCAGTGAGTGCCAACGGTCTATGTTTGATTTCGCCGAGAGGGCGACGTAACACCAGTAGACTGTGATCTATTAAGACATAGCGAAAGTCGTGTCGCATTGAGTTCCTATATGCTACATTGGGACTCGACTGATGTAGTCTGCGATCTATGTAGGAGTGGAGAAGTTTCATTTGGCAGCGAAATTTGAGGGCGCTGATGCCTACAGTTACATGGGTTTTTGTCGTGATGGAAACGTAACCTCGGGTGTAGCTGCGATTTGTAGCGGGTTCCATGGTGTAATCGAGGGGTGTGGAGGCCTATAGTTTTCTATGGTTTTGCTGGGATGGCAACGTAATCATCCGGTTAACTGCCATAATGGAGGGGGTGATGATTTCCAGAGCATTCTCACTAAAAATGTTTTCTGCATTTTCAAAAAAAATGTTTTCTATGTTTTCACTAAAATATTTTCCAAGTATTTTTACTGGGTGTTGAAAACGGGTTTACCAAGTACTTATAGATTTTCAGTTCTACGCTTGATCAACGTATGACCGAATTTTTGTGAGAACAAGGATAGACTTGTTGAGACATCGAGTTATAAAAAGTATTTTTATAAAACTATTTTGGTAATATTATATAGATTTTAAAGTTTTTTAAAAATCTTAATAAAAAGAGTTTATAGTTGAAAATGATCAAAGAGTAATTTAACTGATAATAAGCATTTTAATAAATTCTGGCTTCGTTCGTTTTCAAGGACGAAAAGATTCAAAGGAGGGAGGAATGTGATAATCCAGATTTTTGGACATCTGATAATTGGATATTTAACTGGTTTTTACTTTGAGATACTAATTTTATTTAGTTAAATAAATAAAATTTAGATCATTAAAAAATATATCTAGATGTATATGAATGGATTTTAAACTATAATAAGTGTTGAATTATAAAATGATAAACCTTATATGAAATTAATGAATTTATATAAACAGATATATGCAAAACTTTATAATATTGGAAATTATAAGTATATACGTATATAGGTATACAAGTGTGTGTGTGTGTATGTGTGTGTGTGTGTGTATATATATGCCATGAGGAGTTGAATATACGGAAGTTTGTAAAAGTGTGAATATATATAATATCAAAATTTACATAGGATATTTCTAATTATATATATATATATGTATGTATGTATGTATGTCTGTATATGTATATATATTGTGATGTGGAAGCTATAGTTTGGATTTGATAATTCTCAAAGAGACATTTAAAGTTAAAGGTTATATTTTCAAACACTAAAAAATAAAATATTTATTAATTAAAAAGTATGATAGCTTAAACTAAGATTAGAATAAAAGGATTTAATGTACTCTCTTTTAAAATCATTCATGAAATAATCTTAGATTGTATATATAAAAATATATATCATAAAAAAATTTCAAAACATAGTTCGTATAAAAATAAGTATATAAAACATAAGGAAATATATAAAATATTGTGTTTGACATTTGTAAGTTAGAGTGTCATGCAAAATAACAAGTGGCTTATTTCATTTTTATTTTCTTTTGAACTGAAATAGAAGTAAAATGTTAGAGATATGTATGTTAAGTTCAAACTTTTCAATTCTCATCTCTTTTTCTTTCTTTCGTCCAAACCTAAAAACTAAAAGAAAATCAAACAACAACTTCAACTCCTTTCAAATTCAAGATGAACAAAAGCAAGTATAGATTCAAGATCAACTCAACATAAATTAAATTCAAGTTGCAGTTCTAAATCAAGTCTAGTTGCTCAAAAAAATGGCTTTGTTCTTTGTTATTCAAGTACAAGTGAGTAAACATTTATTTTAAAAAGAAACTTGAGATGTTATTTTCTGATGCATGTGAAATTTTTTGAGATAATGTTAAGAATAATGGTTGCATCGATGTAAATTGTCTAAGTATAGCCGAATCACTTTGTGTGTGTGTGTGTGTGCATGTCTGTTCATGAATAAAACTGGCCTCTGTTTAATTTTAACCAACTTAATCAAGTTCAAAAATTTATATCTCCTTATATAAAAAAAATTATGTTATGATCTTTGAAAGGAATTTGTTTGTTTGTCTCAGATTCAATTTTTTAAAATGGTTTCAAGTATATATATGACGTAATTTTGTCGAAAATGAAAATTTACAGTGGTAAATCAATTCAAGTCAGAAATTGAACCATGTGAATCTCAAGGTTTGTTCATATGATCTAGCATGATTTTGAAAATCATGATTTTTGATAATATTATCTAGATTTTTAAGCTTGTGAATTGGGAGAATTTGTAAGTTGATCGTAATTGGGTTTTATTTCAATTACCGACGATCGCGAGGCTCGGGGGCGTCGGGGTTGTGGCCATAGGTTGTTTGTTCATCGATGTTTATTGGAAAAATGTTCAGAAGGTTCTAATTGCCATGGAGGCGCGACGAGGCAGTTTTAGGGTTTAGCCTAAGTTTTTAGTCTGGGATGTTCGCGGGGCGATCTCGTCGTCGTGCTAGCATCGAGGTGGACCGAAGGTGGGGAAAGGGAAGATTGTAACAACCCACATATTTTACGATTGTATATTTAAATATTTTATTAAATAAAGCATCATTAGTCGAATTTAAGTACGAAATGCTACTTTTTGCAAACAGTCAAATTGGGACACGAGACACTTTCATTGAGTTCAAAATGACATTTGTGACTTTTTAAGTATAAACATCAATATGTTTGGAGTTAGCTAGAATTTTGACATTTTCATTTAGGGCTTTGTGTTTGGGTTTTAGCCCACTAATCTAACAAATAACCCAACTCCACTCCTCTTCATTCATTCCACTTCTCATTTCCTAACACTCTCAAGCTAAGGTAAAAAAAAAATGGGGGAAGGAAGAGAAAATTAAATTTCCTATGCCCTAGTTTTATTTGCAAATTCTAGTCTAGCTCCAAAATATAAGAGAAGCTTTGGTAAGCATCCTCTTCATCTTCTCCATCTTAATCCCTCTTCAAATTTCAGAAATTCCTAAATAACTTAGGAGAAACTTCACCTTTGATAATAGGTTGAAGATTCTAGAGGTGTAGTGAAGAGGTATTGATCTTGCCTTGTTTTTAACGCCCCTCCTTCATTGTTTTTGGGTTTAAAAGTTGAGTTTTTGAACTCACATCTATGTTTATATCTTTGATAGTTGTTAGGTAGTAATTCCTAATATCTATTCCTTATATATTTACCTTTGAATTGAATTGGTTTGATGAATATTCCAATTTTGGTGTTTGAAGTCAAAAATTTTTAAAATCCTATCTTTGATTGTTTTAACATGTTTTTTTGGGTCAATCGAAGAGCCCATAAGGCGAGGTTGTCGCTTGGCATAAATCCCTAGTCTCTGCTGCTCGTTGGTAGGATTTTGCCCTTCTTGGGGCTAGGCTGAGAATACCACAAATTGCAGTTCAGTCGACTAAACTTTATGTTCAGTCCACTGAACCTGGGGGACAGAAAATTCCTATCCCTGTGTCAGTCGACTGACTACAGAGTTCAGTCAACTGAACCTAGAAATAGAAAGTTTCTAGGCATAGATTCAGCCGACTGACCTCTGGGTTCAGTTGACTGAACCTGCAAACCGAAAGTTTCTAGGCATAGAATCAGTCGACTAACTACAGGGTTCAGTCGACTGAACCTACTTCTCTCAGCCAATTTTGCATTTTGGTGTGGATTTCCAATTTTAAATCAATTCTTGTGGATCCGATTAGTTGTTATCACTTTTGTTGACTTTGATAACTCCTTTTTTGGGATTTTTGGGAATATCCATTTTGATGGATTTGGTATCGATTTCTATGGATTTGGTTCACGTCTTCGAATGTGAATTTTTGGTGATTGATTGTTTCTACAATCATTTCTATGGTTTATCACTTTAAAATAAAAAGGTTTCTATACTAGTAGTAAATATTCAAACTCTCTCACAAAGATGATTTCAACTCTATTTTTAATACGAAGCTCGTTTATAAAACCATTTTCCAACCTATTAGTATATACAAACCTTTACCTCATTCGTTTGAGAAATCTAATTAAACGGCTTAACAAAACAAGTGGTATGAAACGCTTGCGTTTACTTTGTGGTTAATTCTTAGACTTGTTCGATTGAAAATCTTATGACAATTTTCGAGTGGAAATCTACAATTTGTTCGTAAATATTTAAGTTAAGCTAGTGGTTATGGGACATGAAGCTAAACTCATTTATTTACTAGCTTAATGTAATCGACACTTTTTGTTGATCGATGATGATCATTTTATGGTTTACACTAGCGTTATGCGATGTCTCTTTGTCCACGTAGGGGACTATACCTCGTTTTAAAGAGTTTCATCTCATTTCTTTTTATAGGCTAACAACCTATGGGTTCTTTGGAGTTTCGACTCATTTTTATGCGCTAGCGACCATGTTCTTTCATGGAGTTCAGCTCATCGGACGTACCGTTATTGTACTACGTCGTTGTTTCAAATTATTTGAGTTTCAGGTTCCTTGGGCGTACTGTTATTGTACTATGTCGTTGCACCGGCTCTATGGTTAGCGACCATGGGTTAGCGACCCATTTGCGATGCATTTGTTGGTGAGTTTTCATAGTCCCGTTTGTGATAGGCCTCCCCCTTTTGATTTCTAGATTTCTAATTGATGATTTCTTGAATTTGTGTTTCACCAATTTTTACGATTGGCATTGATATGTTTGTCGATATTTATGGTTTGATGAATAAAATAAATAATATGACATTCTTTTGTGTGTTTGAGAGTTCTAGAGATATTGTATGATTTTTGTTGCTATTAAATGTATACTTATCACAGTATGGCATTATTATTATCATACATTTTTGTCATATCTCGTACCCTATCTCATTTTATCTGATGTTTATAGCTAGACTGATCTGTTTATTATTTTCTTATTAAATAATACTCGGGTCAGACCGAGATGTCACAGGTGCTTCTGTTTGACTTCTTATCTGGGACCACCATTTGACTTTTTGCTAACTATTCTATTTTAGTAGTTTTTATTATACATTCGATACAGAGACTCCTTGATGTATACATATTCTTTTATCTAGCACTTGTATCTATTCTTTTGTGATATTGTGCATCTTGTATGACAACTACACTGATGTACACTTCTATGTATTATATTCATACATGTTTCCGCCTTTGTGATATGGATATCTATGACTGATTTGTGTTATGCTTATTTCTATATTTGTTTCTGATGTACACATAGCCACTATGTAGTAGCTTTGAGTTAGTACCTGACATATCGGTACTCGCACAAAGAAATTATACGGATGGTCGCTCCTCAATAGCCTTATTCTTCGCATTAGTCGACGGCATTACCCCATAGTGTCCTTGGCTAGCATGAGTATAGAGGTGGGGCGTCACAAAGATGGAAATGAGGCGAAGGTCTGGGCGGAGCTGCGTGTTCTCAGGTGATCGGAGGTGGCGGTGAGAAGGGTTTTGGCGACTGGGTTTTTGATTCCACTGGAAGGTGATTCATGAGCTCTGGGTTGTCGATTGGGTAGAGATGGTCGACGGCGACTTATGGGTGGTAGCAACGTTGGTCGGAGAAGCTCCGATCATGTGTGCACGTGCACGAGGTGGATTTTGTCAGGTGTCACTGTATTGTTTGGATCGAAGAAGAAGAGGGTTTAGCTCGGGTTTGTGCACGAGGCGATGAGGGTTTGGCTCGGGTTAGTTTTTACAAGATACCGGTTTTCATTTGATAAAGCGTTTTTTATAAATTTCAAAATAAATCTTGTTATCAGTTTTTTTAAATTATAAGGAAAATTTTGTATCAGGTTTTATAAATCTGGGCAAAAAAATTATGTACCAAGATTAAAATAAAGAATATGTGAGGCAAGACTTCAAGTCAAGGTTTAAAGGAATAAGCAAATTTAGTTTACAAGTTTTTAAAGCATAAGTTAGTTAACAAGCTTCAAAACAAAATGTTTAAACAAGTTTTCAAAGTAAGTGTGGTTAAGTTTTCAGAACAAGTTTCAATATAAACTATAAAGTCAAATGATTTTGAAATTTAATTTTTTTATTTAATATAATTTTATAATAAGTTAATTAACTAATTATATTCTTAAGTGTTTTTAAATGAAATTTATTAATGATAATTAAGTAGTTAATTAAGATAATGGTTGTCTTAAATTAATTGGTCTTGATTAATTAATGGATAATTAACCAATGTGATTAATTAATGGATAATTAATTAATGTAAGTACATAAAGGATAATTAATTAATGAACGTAAATAAAGGTTAATTGATTAATGTAAGTAAATAAAGGTCCATTAATTAATTAAGGGATAATTAATTAACTTAAGTAATTATTGGATAATTAGTTAATGTAATTAATGGGATAATTACTTAATGTAATCAATTACGATATAATCAATGTAATTAATTAATGTGAATAATTAAAGGATGTTTAATTAATTTCATTAATTAATTAAGACACATGGTTTGTAAATAATTAAGATTAAATTAAGCAGGATTTAAAGGGTAATTAATTTAATTCATTTGTTGATTTAAATTAATTAGGAAT
The DNA here is from genome assembly GCA_030765085.1 of Allium cepa. Taxonomy (NCBI): domain Eukaryota; kingdom Viridiplantae; phylum Streptophyta; class Magnoliopsida; order Asparagales; family Amaryllidaceae; genus Allium; species Allium cepa. Next base: position 585,027,619 of record CM060940.1, read on the forward strand.
CGAATGACTAATTAATCTTACCTATTAGAGATGAACTAAAATTGAATGCCTTTGATTGTGGATATCTCTGATATGTGATTTGTGATGCTCTGTGATATGCAATACTTGGTTGAATTATGATTATGTTAGTTATCTATTTATGATAAATTACTGTGTAGATGTGACATCCTGTATTCAAAAATTTAATTGTATTCACTTAAACAACTTGGATTAAAGATGGTATTGGATTCGAAGAGCCCGGGGTCGGTTATCAGCGAATACACGAAACCACTTCGATTTGAAATCTACAATAATTCTTTATAAATTTGAGTTTAGAATCAAATAGGTTGGTATGGAATAAATTAAGTAACATGTTTTTCTAAACTGAGTAACAGTTCTTAGATATTGTTTTGTAATAAGTGATTGACCAAAACAAGTTAAGAACTCATAGAAAGATACGAGTTACCCTGGCTTTCAAATAAACTTTATGACTTAGTATTTCAAATTATATGGGTTTACTCACGCCGGTTTCCAGCTTGACCCGGGAGTTACTTTGTTGTAATGCTCGGGTCAGACTGAGTATTACAGATTTCTAGGTTAGGATGTTCTGGAGCTCAGGAGGTGAGCTGGATGGCAGGGACGTATGGAGAATATTCTGCTGTATGTTCGAGAGTCGTATTGATTATTTTAGGACAAGTTGTTACGACTGTCCAGTTTTGATGAACTCTGATGTATTATGTAAATTGACTGATATAGCTTTCTTTTATGTAAATGCTATTATTTGATATTATATTTTGATCAGCTATGAATGTGAGATTCTGTTGTTTGTTTTCTGTTTCTTCTTCTACCTCTTTTCTTCTTTACCCAAACAATCTGGAATTTTCGGCATTCGATTGCTCGGCACTTCTACTGTGAATGTATTAATGTTGAATTTTCGAGGTCGAAAATCCTCGGTCGTTATAGAGACCAAAACATAAGATGGATAAATTTGAAAGTTGTCAGGGAGACAGGTTAATAGCGATCACATGAAAACTATGAATAAGAAATTATTGGTGTTATCAATAGGTTCATAGTGCTCCCATGAAAACTATGTTATAAAGAGTGGATGGCAGGGGCCAATTGGTTTATAGTGCACCAAAGAAAACTATATTCGGATTAATTTATTTACAGTTTTCACTATGTTCCTAGTCAATCCATGAAAATTAGGATAAGAGAGAAGTTATTGTAATCACCAATAGGTTCAGGGGAACCCATGAATTAATTAAGTTAATTGGCAGAGGGCTAATAGGTTCATAGGGCACCCATGAAAACTATGAAATAGGATTGGGAGTCCATATATTATATAAACGTTGTTAGTAAGCCCATGAAAACTAATAGGTTAATAGTGACCCTAGAAAATATAAAATATAACAATTAGTCAATTTGAACATAGGATGGGAAATCTAGTATATTTTAAATTGTTTGTAGATCATCATAATACTTTGAAATGACTATGTTTTTAACCATTATGGATGCAAGAGCACAGTATATGCTTTTATAAAGGTTTAGAGATGATAGTGAGGTGAAAACCCATCCTGTTTAGCGGCGTGATCTCACTAGATATCTAAATGATTTGAGATGGCAGATTATTTATTCACACCAGGCTTTATGTCTGACTCGAAATTTATGTTTTCCCCTTAAACTATCGTGTACTCAATTGATTTTGAGTAGTTTGAGAGTTGAGGTTTTCAGGTACCTCTTAAGACAAATAAGCTTCCAGAGACCTGCATGGGGCATGATAGCTATTTAGAGTTCTCTTTCATGTTGATTCCACTGTATTGTTTGTAATGGCAAAGTTGTTAAATTACCTGTATATACTCTGATGATCCAATGAGGCATCTTCATACGTCGCTCTTAGCGTATGTTGTAATAAATATATTTTCTCTCAATGTGATCTACGGATATGGGATTATGTAATGAATTGGAAATATTTTGAAATGAAATGTGACTTTGTTTGAAGTTTAATTTTTTTTTCATATTCATGTATTTCTGTGTATCAAAGAATCTAACACCGCCATATTTGGTCATCATGGATTAATAACTATGGATGACTTCAGCATCCATAGACATTAGTTTAGGGCCTCCAAGTAGGGGGATGTTACAGCTTGATACCATTGATATCGAATGGATGCAGAAGGGTCAAAGGTGGGAGTATAGTGTCGGAAGCTAGTAGGGTTAGGTGGCGAAGATGTAATTTATATGAAAACTGCATTTTGCTTATTAAAGAAAATTCTTTTCACCTGCCATCAATATATGTCAAAATATTATTAGATGATAAAACTTTATTAACCTTTTTCATAATTTCAGCCGAAACCAATTTGGATCCTTTTTAAGATAATTTACATTTTAGACCTTCTCCTTAATAAGACGTTTGAAATATTTAAGTCCTCTAACTTAAATAATTTATTAAACGTAGTGAAACACTTAGGAGAAATCCCCAAAAATCATAATAATACACGTTATAAATTTCAGACTCGAAAACATTATTTAATTGCTTTAAATAATTTAAATCCAAAATTCACTCTTTTCTCTCTTGGAAAATTCATAATAAATTCATAATTAACTAGAAAATTGCGAAAATTGCAACCCACTTCTAAAATAACATTTTTTTCACTATATATCAAAAACGAAAATCATTTAGATGTCATTTGATAGATTTCCTAATCTAAACATATCATAAAATCGTATTAAAGCATATAAATCATGGACAAGCATATCTATATCCATTTAATATGTTAAAACATGGCATAATACTTGCAAAATAATTTGGATCTAACTTGAAATCGAAATTATTATCAAAAGTGAAATGTAAACTAATTATTCTCCTTGGGTTTGTGTTAAGAAGGTTAAGATTTACCTTTAAATTGATTTGCTTAAGCTTTCTATTGAATCCTAGCTTTCTTCTCCTTAAATCCTCTTAATGATGGCCGACCGTGTTCTTTAAGGTTTTAGTTTTACTTATGAATGTTAAAATGAATAAGGAACGTAGAATAGAAGGGTTTAGAGGTATAGGAACAAAGGCTATTCACATTTTACCCTTACCATATTCCTTCTACTTACTTATTTTTTATTCTCTTTTATTAATAAATTCATTAAGGCATGGCTCCTTCTTAACAAATCTCAATCCCTTAGCGATGTACGTTATTTCATTTAATTCTCCAATTAAATGTTCTAAATAATGTCACTCAAAATTAGGGTCATTACGTAACACCCTGTAAATCAATCATAAATAAATAAGTTGAATATATTAAATTGAATAATATAGGAATAAAAATAAAAAAAAATTAAAATCAAAATCTTACCAAAGTTATGCTGATGTGTTTGTGGCAAAATTCTAATCAATTTCTGTCTATAAAATGTTGAAAATCGTGCTTAAACGAAATAGTTATATACGTTTGAAGTTTTTGGATTCAAAATAATTTAAATAGAATTCAAATGAATAATTAATTTTAAAATTAGAAATTCAAAATTAATAGTAGATAGACTTGAGGATTAAGGAAATGTTAAAATTAACGTTAACATTAAATATTATTGAGGAATTAAACAAAAATAATAACGACTGAAAATCAACATTTCCAAAATAGATGGAGAGGTCGACCAACTGACCACTTCTGGTTAACCCCTAGTTGTCAACCGTGGCATAGGGGCAGTCTACCGCTCCATATCGGATGGCGGTAATGGTTTTTAATTTTGGACGTTCCGGATTTAACAATTCAAATTCAACGGTTCCGATGCTTTCTCACCATTACAAATAAGACCCTAAACCCTTCATTTTATTCACATAATATTTTGGGAATATTAGCGAAGCTCTATCGATTTGTTTCTTTAAGTTTGACAAACTCCATTACGTTTTCAAGTAAGAAATCGTTTAGATCTATCTTTGTTTATTATTTATTCTCAGCTTCTTCTCCTCCAAACCTTTGATTTTCTGAATCTAACATATATACAAATCATTTGCTATATGTATGTATCAAAAAGAAGAGATTGCATAAGATATTGTTGAAGGCATGTCAAATCCAAAGGAGGCAAAGCTAAGGCTATATTATGAGTAGAAATTTTAGCTTTTCTATTTTAATAATTGATTGTTGTAATTTGGGTTTGAGTATACCTTGGGGGAGTTTTGGCTTGTGAAAACATCATATTATAAACCCCCAAACCTCCTTCAATGCAAAATGTTAATTCTATGTTGAAATCTCAAATTTACTATGTCAAAATAATGGGAATTGTGTAGATTTGCAATTTTGATAATTTTACCTTATATTTCACTCCTTATTCTTTTTCTTTGAATTTTATTAAAGAATTTTGGTTATGAGATAGTGTGTAAAGTATGAATTTTATTCATAGTTTGCACTCCTTATTCCCATAAACTAAATAGAAATTCCTTTGTTTATTTTTGTGTAAAAAAAGTTAAATCGAGTGTAAATATTGGAATAGTATGTTTTTGTAGTCAATATATTCCATTACTTTAATGTAATAAGTTAAGTTTAAATTTTAATTGTATATAAGTCTATTATTTGGAATTTTTGGACATGAATATTATAATTTTGGTATTGGTGATAGTATAGAATGAGGCTTATATAATTGTTTAAAAAGTTGACATTTAAATGTTAGTTTAGAGAGTATATTTTGCACATCTAGAAATTATTTGACATACATGTGTGTGTGTCTGTATATTAGTGTAATTAACGTATAATTATAACGTATAATTGCGTAGATAAATATGTTATTAATTCTATTAAATCTTCTTTAGGAAGGTGATTAATGTTAAAGGAAAAATAAGAAACATTCCTTATATGGCCTTGATTATGGAAATGGTGAAATATGCGATAAGATTTGTAGAGTGTGATATAAATTATGACTAAAATTATACGGATGCGAGGTCAGCCAAAAGCATGTGGAAGTCTTCTTAGCTAATCTGCTATCAACGGTGTGACTATAGGGTTGATGTGAGACATTGTCTATAATAGGTAACAATGATGATGCGACGTTAGTTCGAAATTTTATAGGGTAAGTTTGCCCAACTAATCTGGCTACCAGTACCTATGAATAGTCGGGCTAATGTAAGACGTCACCATGGAGAATGTGTCATAATACGAAAGATCTACTTCAGTGATCGAAGGTATTAAATGGTTGAGTGAGGGCCCGCCTCTTCTCTATGTAGGAAGTATTAAATTGTCAGGGTTATGTGTTAGGCACGGTAGAGGATATCTCGTGAAAAGAACCGCTTCAATAGGACGCATTAAATGGCTGAAGAGATTCCTTCAGCAAGATAGTTACTAGTGAGGAGTCTGCCTTATGATTATAGGTAATAAATGACGTGGACCCGCCTTAAATAAGGTAGTAAATGATTAGAGTCTTCCAAATTCCCATTAAAAGATATTAAGTGACTCAAGTACGATCTCTTACATTGATAGGACGTTTTGGACGATGGATATAGGTTATTGGGTTGATAGCAAATTAGCTATGGGCTTATATTTAGAAAGCCTTTTATTTAAATTTGAGAAAAGCCTTTGGGCTTACATTTGAAAAGTCTTATGTTGTAGTTAGAAACATAAGACATATTCCTATTTGGATTATACTGCCTAAGTACTAATATATTAATGCTCGAGATTTTTATTCACCAGACATATGTTGTTCTAACTTCCTGCTCATTACAACACAGGTTAGGAAGGGCGATGCTAAATGCGGAGATATTGATGAGACTTATGGCAGTAGTCTATTTATTAAGTTATTATTTTCTATAGGTTTTGATGTACCTAGGAAGTAAAAATGATGTCGTGATTTTGGAATATTGTACCACGATTACGTAACGATGATTATATATATTTTGTTATGGTTTTAAATGCCATTTTGAAATCTGAATGAATTGGTTACTGTTGTTATTATTATATTTTATCCTTCCATTGTAAGAATTTGAAAGTGTAGTTAAATATCTTTATATTATTTTTTTACCAACCAACACCCAGCTTTGAGCTGGTTCTATGTTTCAATGGACCTTTTTTGGGTCGGAATTTGGGCCCATTTCGAGGAAGATTGTTACATTTTGTATCAGAGCCTAGGTTACGTGATCAATAAGGATATACATATATATGAGAGGCGTACTAGTTACTTGTGAAAGTATTTTTCAAAAAACCTACTAATATATATACTTATCTTAAGCATATGCAAAAACAATAGACAAATCTTTACCTCAGCATATAATACTTCTTAGGAAATGTAGATTGATGGGATTGTAACTCCAAGGTTAATAAGGCAATAAACGTGCAATAAATGGGGAGTTTCAAGAATTTAATAAGGCAATAAATGAACCAATTAAAGAGATTATTAGGTTAATTATAAAGGGATAAGAAATACATAATAGGTAAAAATTGAATGAATAAATAAAAGTTTTTAAAATTATCCATTGGAATAATAACCATTTATTACGAAGAATTGGCATTATAGAAATAGCAAATGACATGTTAGATAATAATTTAATATTATAAGGCAATATAATCATCATTTTGGTAAATCATGTAGTCTAAATTATACAAACAAAGATTAGTGGATCTAGCTTAATAACTTGAAATAGGTGGGGGAGAAAATATGTGTTGTAAGCAACTAGAAGTAAGGAATGAAGCAAGATGTAAAGGAGTGGAGAAAGTTCCTACAGGAAGGTGTACGTTAATCACCCTAAGAAGATAACAAGATTTTATGAAGATTGCGCAGGAAAGAAGGAAAGTTCAGTAGGAAGGATAATTAAAATCAATTTTTAAATCCAACCCCATGGAAAGAGTTCGGTAAAAGATTTTGGGAAAATTTCTTGAGATGTTTTAAATAAGTTTTCAAAGGATTGACTAGGAAGTTGTTTTGAAAAAAGTAAGAAATTTGGAAACTCATACATTAAAATTTGTTGAGTCAAAAGTTTTTAATTAAAAGGTTTTCGGTGAAAAGCATTTTTCATTTTTGAAAATCTTATTTAAAATTGCCTGAGTTAAAGAGTTTGCGATTTTTGGAGAAACTGTTTCTCCATTTTTAAAGTAAATATAAAATAGAGCGTAGGTTGGACTCTATGCTCTCAGTGGCTTTGCCGAGGAACCGCTAAGCTTCGATTAGGTGCTTTTTTGCAATTTTAACACCTCGCCTCTTTATTATAATGCTTTATTATGCCCTTTGTCCATGGCGTCGTCTGAAGGCTGAGCTTTTCTTGGTGCGCCAGAAAATAGGCGTTTTTAGTATAAAGTTATTTTTGGCTTAACTAAATTAAATACACTCATAATAAAATCATCTGGTTTTTATGTTTATCTATGGTAGATTTTTTTTATTTCAAAAATTTCAATGCTTGAATCGTTTTTCAATATTTTTTTAAAATATGCAAACAATCAGTTAGTAAATAATAATAGTTCTTCTTTATATTCGAGAACAAAATTTACTCTTTAGTTTTTTACTTCCTTGAAATTTGGGTTTAAAAATTTCATAATTTTTTATCTTGATTGTGTTAGCCATTTAAAAGCTATCTTAAAAAAATTTCTCAATCGAACACAATATAACTAACTATAGATTGAAATTTATGTTATTTTCTTATATTGTACTTGAGTTGTTAAAGATTATTTGGTAAATAAATATTCCATTATTTCTTGACAATGACTTTACAAATATAAATTTTATTGCTTATATAAATTATAGAAGCACATGATTCATTTTTAAGTTTATCAACAAAACATTTACAAGTGAACATACGTATTAATATATATTAACGTAAGTACATACTTACATACATGCATACATATCATCTATATGAAAATAATAAGTACTAATCATCTAATCGACATCCATATAGTTTAGTAAATAGTTAGTTATTATTTCATAATTATTTAATGTGAATATTACTTGTGCAAAATATATGTGACGAGTGCCTATTTTTGCAACGACCCTCCAGTCTGTATAGTTTAAGCTGATAATAAACCACACATGTCCAACCGAAATTGAACGAAAAGATGGATAGTTATGGGAAAGAAAGAGGAAAGTAGTAGAGAAGAAGAGAAGAAAGAAAAGGAATATAAAACAACATAGAATCTCACAAACGTAGCGGAACAATATATAATATAATATCAATGGTTTTTACAAAGATAATCTGCTATATACATAAATCCATCAGAGTACAACAATAATCATGATTATCAGCCTGGACGGTTATAACAATATGTCCTCACAATTGCTGATAATTTCAACAACAAAGCAGCGGAATTTAACATATATGAGAATACGACTTGAAGACTCAACTCGTCTCTTGAGCTCCAATGCATCCAAAATAATCTGTAAATATGTTCGGTCCAACCCGAGCATTATAATAAAATAACACCCGAGTCAGTTTGGAAAACCAGAGTGAGAAAACACACCCAACTGGATTTTTAAAGTTATAAAAACCTTTGGAAACAAAGGTATCTTGTAGGACCACGCTGCACATAAACACGGATGGGTTTTTAACTAAAACATTTCATATGAAATCCTCTGGTATTATGATAATGTCAAGAATACAAATACTTATTAATCATAGCTGAAGTTGTTACATTATTAAATTCCAACATAATAGGTATACAACTAAAACCTTGAAGGCTCGTATTGAAAAATGGATTACATACAATGACTAGGCTACTGGGGTACCCCCCGTCATGGTGATCTCTAGATAAAACAACATCAAAGACCTCATTTGGATCCCTTGCCAGCACAGGACTGTTCTATCCCTTACTGGATAGTACCGAATATGATCACCCCTCCGTTAATGGTCCCCAAAGCATATAAATAAGAGACAATAGCGACTCTAGATAGGGATGATCATACCCTACTTGGGAGCGACCCACTTAGCCATGTTGTACCTCCCCCATTTTGACGTTCTCGGTTGATGAGGTTTGAGGCTACATTTTACTTTATATAGCACTTCCCACTTGGACTGCTAACACTGCCCTTCAGGCAACCATGCAATGCCAGCATTCATCCATACAAATTAATTTTGGGACTGAACGAAACACTTGAGAGCTCCGTCTTTGAATTCCTATCATCCTCAAGATGTATTCACTTCTCAACGCTTAAGTTGGATCGAAGTGTTTTTCAAATAACATATCCAATCCCGGTCTCTTCGAAACAACATTCGATAGTTTTCGGTAAACCCAACCCATTCTTTAGGATATAAATAGACAAAGACAAGAGCAGAGATCACCCCTTAACCGTTAGTGGACGCTGTCCTAGGAGAAAAAAACAAGATTTATACGCACAGTACAACATCATCGGAGATGACTATGCCATATAACCCACGTGTTTCTCCTAGATATTTCCGAAGTTATATATTGGGTCCAAATTCGTAGTCCATTTTTTAAATATCGAATAAAAAACATTCAACCAGGGATTTAAATCCATGGAAAAACAACATGGGTTAAGCGTCGAGCAACGCTAGGCCTCTTTCATCCTTCACTTAACTCAAATTACTTTATAAATGTTTGAACCAAAATACTTCTACAAAGATTCATTCACCACTCTTATATTTTCAATAGTTGAAAAAAAATATCCATATACTTATCTCAATGGTATAACTATATCCAACTCTTGGGAAGATTTTCCATTTTTATTCAACTCAGAAACCATTTATAAATCCCATTATAATTCAAATTTTTTTTTAAAACTCCTATAAATGTATAAACCCATTTCTAAAATTCCTTTATAAATATCTTAAACCACTTGTCAATGCTTTTACTCTTTTAAGCAATCCTCTTTTATATTTTCCAAAACATGTTAAAATATTCCTCTTATAAAACTATGTATGTTCACGAAACTCCATTTCTAAATGTTGGAAACAATTTTAAATATATTCTAACTTTTTAATTTAAAATACTTTTATACAATAATAAACATTTTAAATAAATACTAAATTTAATACATTTTAAAATAATAACCACTAATTTCAAACATTCTAAAGCAACACGAATAATTTATTCTTAACTTTTTATAAATACAAATAATAAATTTCCTAAACTTTATTTCTAAATAATTATACTTAATTTCAAACCATACTGATATTTTTTAAATAGTTAACATTTCAAAATACAAAAATATTGATAAATCACTTTGTTATCCCTCCTTTTGGCAAGGCCGCGACACCAAGAGCTTGACTAGGAACCAAGGATGAATTGTCATGGACATTGTTAATACATAGGTCTACTATGGATGTTGGTAAATTTTTTCTGAGTCCGCACCAAGCTACAACTAACAAGACATGATGAACTAAGCCATGGAAGTTAGCATTCCAAACTTCAAGTCAATCCGAGTTCGTATACTCAAGATACGATGGATTCAAATTGGAGGAAACAGCCCCGTTTTCATATCCATCGATAAGCCATAGTTCGACTCGATCCTGTCTGCATCCAACGCCCACTTCGCATCGATCAATTCCCCTGGTTCATATCGATCGAGTTATCAGTATTCATATCCATCAGCTTTGCATCGATCGAGTTCGAATCCATCAAAAAGCCTAGGTTCGACTCGATCTCATTCGAATCCATCAGGACGCCTTGGCTAAGCTCAATCTCGTACAAATCCATTGACAGAGCATGCATTTCGTATCGATTCGCTCTAGCCTACTTCGTATCCATCAAGTGCCTACTTGGCTCGTATCCATCAAGAGAAGTCATGTTCGTAACCATCAGCCTCCAGTGGTTCGTATCCATCAATGTTATTGCTGTTCGAATCCATCGAATTACTGATACCTCGTATCTATAGTTGAGCTTCTAATCAAATCCATCATCTTCGCATCAGTCAGGGGTCCAGTGACATCGCATCCATCTGTCTCGAATCCATCAGGCAACTACTCTTCGTATCCATCAGATGACCTTGCTTCGCATCCATCAGACGGTGACTATTTCGTATCCATCAGGGGCTCTTGTTCGAAACCATATCCAATAGCTTGTTCGTGTCCACCAAGTCAAAAGAGCCCAGATTGATGCAATGGTCATCGATAGAAATGAGGCGAGATCCATGGATGCGACGCGGTCAAACCGAAGCAAAAGGTGGATCAATGCGAGGAGTGTACGCCACATCGCCGTAGAATCACGTGCTTCATCGAGTCGAAGTAGATCGATTCGAAATCATGGTTTTGAACCAGATAGCCATCGAGAAATCCAATTTCATATCGACCATAACTCAAAATCCACTTATCCAACTGCTATGAAATTTTCACAGGAGCTTACGTACAAGCCAAAGATTGCTTCCATCAAGTTTCAGCTCCATTGGACACGATCTTGATCGCTACGAATTGATTTCGTATCGATCACGGATCGAGTCAAAAATCTCCAGGATCGGTCGCGTGGGCCGCCTCACATGCCAGAACAAGTCTCCCGAAGTTTGAGCGCGATATCAGCCTCCTACGCCTATAAATAGAGCCCCAGAGCCTATAGAAGAAGGATCTTTTGATTCTCAAGCGCCCAGACTCTACCGGATCGAGATTTGTACCATACTCTTGCTGTTGAATTCGAATTCCAAGTTGTATTTTGCTGTTGTTCGCTATAATTACTTGTAATTGTTCAAAGAGAATCAATAAAGTCACAAAAACTTCATAGTGGGCGTAGGCAACACGCCGAACCACTCTAAATCGCTTGTCCGTGCATTTACATTCCTGTTAGTTGGAGTTTTAGTTAGATAATCTTCATTTTAAATTTATATTCTTCACTATTATCTCTTCAAAAACTTCTGAAGAGTGTTGTGCCCAATTTTGGTACAAACACTTTGGTGCTTTCATTGAGAAAACCCAGATTTTCTCTTGCTCGTTGGATCTGTCTTCGATACCGGATTGCATAAATCTAAGAGAGAGATCCAGATCACTTATTCGAGTTCCTTCCATTCTATTCAGATTTGCATAAAGTCTAAGAAAGGAATTCAACCCCCAAGATGGTTAGCACAAGTACCACCTCCAATGTTGGCGATCAGGAAGGCCGGGATAGGCAAAATCCCATGTAGTTGCCACCAACCAACCAGCAAAATCCCATACAGTTGACAGAACAGCTGCGTGCAAATGGCGAGCTAACCAACCAGCTAAACCGCCAGAAGCGCAGAAGGCATAGAACAGACCATGTATCCCACTCCTCCACAGAAAGTTCTGCCTCGTATGGCTACAACAAAAGGTCTGTTCGTCCTCGACCAGACAAAGGTCACGCGCAGGACATCGGACATTAACCTACATTGACTGTTGGACAGCTGAGAGTTGGTCCGTCAGCCAGCTATCGTACTGGACCCTCTTCCAGAGGAGGGACTGTTCCTCATTACACAGCAAATAATCGTGCCACCACTGCCTCGGTTGAAACAGAGATTGATGTCCGGAATCAGCATGGACATACTCCTGAACCTTACGTCCCAGAAGATGTCGAACCAAGGAGACGAGACGTGGACCGTCGACAGCATCCGGTCCATCCTCGCGATGTGGAACCCGACCACACATTAGCTCCACGTGCGCAGAACATTCAAACTCCAGACCTCCCAGCTATGATACGTCAGATGATCCGTGAAATCCAGGGTCTTACCAACGATGACTGGGGAATCTACCGTAGTCACACCCCCTTTACGGATGACATACTCTATGCCGAACGTCCTCGATGGTTCAGAATGCCTACATTACCGGTTTATGAAGGAAATTCAGACCCAAACCAGGACATCCTGAAATATGAATGGTTGATGAACGTTGCAAGAGCGGATGACGCGGTAAAGTGCCATAGTTTTCCTATCTCTTTGGGGGGTATTGCCACTATGTGGTTTACGCGATTGCTACCCCGATCCATTTCTTGTTTTGATCATATGGCCACAAAGTTTGTAGAACATTTTCATATGCATGTTGCTAGGCCTACGGATGTTAACACTTTGTCTAGCGTCACTCAAGCTCTCGGGGAGACGCTTAGACACTATTTGGAAATGTTCCATGCTGCATGTGAGGAGATCAGTAACCCTAATGACAACTCAATCTTGATGGCACTAACTAAGGGAATTGACCCTGACTCCGAGTTTGGAAATTGGTTGGCTGGAAAGCCTCCCGCTTCGTTGGACCGTTTCTACTCCAAAGCCGCCCAATTCTTAAGGCGAGAGGACGTGAAATAGTCTAGGAAGTAAGACGACGTGGGACCCAGTAGTGAGGGGATTCAGAGCAATGTAGCAGTTAAACAGTCGGGTAAGAGTTCTGGAAAGGTACAGCTGAATATATAGAACAAACAATCTCAACCGAGAAACAATGGTAGTCAGAATAATAAACGGGATCAAAACCGTGGACCGCGACGTAGGGTTCCAATGTTTGATAACTACACACCACTGAATATGTCGCTAGATAACGTGTATCTGCAAACTTGCAATGCTATGTAATACAAGAAGCATGCTCCGAAACCATCATTGGAGAGGAAGATTCAAACGGGAAAGTTCTATAGATTCCATGAGAGTTATGGCCACAATACCAATGAGTGTAGACATTTGTAGGATCTCATTGAGAAGTTGATCAGGGAACGAAAGTTAGATCAGTTCGTGCAGGCGCCGTAGTCTGGTGGTGCGGGCCCGTCAAACCAAAATCGTACTCAGAATCAAGAAAGACGATAGGAACCCGCTCGTACGGCCTGGAGATTGGTAATAAATATAGTTAATGGTGGTCCCCATCAGGCAGACCGAAGCTGGAGGGAGATTGAGTCGTATGCCAGTTCTATCAGGCATGCGAACTTCGAGTGTTGCAGTAATCTTGATGAAGGGGCTCCGGCCAAACAACAGATAACAATGACTGATGATATCGTGTTCAGAAATCGAGATGCTGACAGGGTCGAAGCCCCCACAATTGACCCAGTGGTCATATCTGCCCAGGTTGGTCCTGCTTGGATGAAGGGGATCCTGGTTGATAGTGGGAGTTCAGTAAATATTTTGCTTAAGAGAGCTTACGATCTAATGAAAATGGAAGCCAAGGATTTAAAATCTTGCCAATCTCGAATTCATGGCTTCGATGGAAGTGCCAATATACCCACTGGAGTAGTGGAGTTGCCAGTGGAGCTGGGAGTTGGAGAGTGCCGGAGAGTCTGGATATTACAATTTGTTGTGTTAGACATTCAATCCCCCTATAACGCATTTTTGGGCCGACCGACCCTCGCTAAATTCAGGGCAGCAATTTCCCTATGGTGTTTAACTTTGAAATTCCCCATTGATCATGGGATTGGAGTCATTTAGGAAGATCAGGATGCTGGGAGAGCCTGTTATGTTGTTGAGCTGCGAGAGGCGCAGCAAAGAGAGAAAGGAAAGGGCGTAGAGGAATCTCTCTACGTCCGCTTTGCGAATAATTGACAATTGATGCCTGGGCCTCGGCCTGGGCACCACAACCAATTCCAGAGGGATCTTGACCCTAGAGACAATGAAAATAAGGATGAATCTATAGAAAGTCAAGCTTCTCCGGCCAAACTAACGATCGATGTTCCGATCGGTAATGATGATGATGATTCGAGAATGTTAAAGATTGGGTCTCAGTTGAGCCAAGGCACACAGCTGGAATTGGTTGAATTTCTTCGGGCGAATCTCGACGTGTTCGCTAGGACACATTCTGACACGTGTTGGATCTCGCCGGACATCATGAGGCACACCCTAAATATTGACCCGTGGTGTATCTCGGTCAAACAGAAAAGGCGTGGTATGGACACAGAGAGATCTGTCGCCCTTAAAGAAGATGTCGATAAGCTCAAATCAAACGAATTTATTCAAGATGCTTTATACCCGGAGTGGGTATCCAATCCCGTACTAGTCCGAAAACCGAATGGGAAATAGAGGACATGTATTGATTATTCCGATCTAAATAAAGCTTTGCCCAAAAGACAGTTTTCCACTTCCCAGGATTGATCAACTTGTAGATTAACCGACTGGACACGAATTGTTATCTTTCATGGAAGCTTATTCTGGTTACAATCAAATACCCATGCATGCATCCGACCAAGAACATGCTAGCTTCATAACCGACCTGGGACTCTACTACTACAAGGTTATGCCCTTCGGATTAAAGAATGCTGGAGCAACATACCAACGTCTAGTCAACCGGATGTTCGCTAACCAGATCGAGAAGACCATGGAGGTTTATGTATATGACATGCTGGTAAAGTCACGATTCTCCATTGATCACATCAAAGATTTTGAGTCAATGTTCAACATCCTTCCAAAGTACGGGATGAAGCTTAATCCACTAAAGTTCCACTTTGGAGTCGCATCCGAAAAGTTCCTTGGGTTCATTGTCAACGCTCGAGGAATAGAAGCCAGTCCAGAAAAGATTTAGGCAATCAGAAACTTGCAGAATCCAAGAACAATAAAGCAAGTTCAGAGTCTCAACGGGAAGGTGGCAGCGTTGAGCAAGTTCATATTGAAGTCTACCGACAAATGCATCCCTTTCTTTGATCTGATCCGAAAAGGAAAGAGAAACTTCGAATGGACTGTAGAGTGTAAAGGCGCGTTCCATGCACTGGTTCAACATCTTTCCACACCGCCAATTTTGTCAAAGCCTATCGACCATGAACAGTTGTATATTTACCTGGCGGTATCAGAGAATGCGATCAGTGCTTCCCTGGTTCGAGAGAAAGACCGAGTGCATAAACCGGTCTATTATGTTAGTAAGCGACTAACTGGAGCTGAGAGAAACTACCCAAAGCTAGAGAAGTTGGCCTACTGCCTAGTCATTCCCTCGAGAAAGCTCCGTCCATATTTTCAGGCTCATCCTATCACCGTGTACACCTACCAGCCGTTACAACAGGTCCTTACGCGGCCCGAGACATCTGGTAGGTTGCTTAAGTGGAATATCGAACTGAGTCAGTTCGATATCACTTATACCGCAAGAAGAGCCATTCAAGGTCAAGTCTTAGCAGATATTTTAGCCAAAATCACTGTCCCAGAGGACTTGCCTGAGACCAGTAAACC
Source organism: Allium cepa (assembly GCA_030765085.1). Taxonomy (NCBI): domain Eukaryota; kingdom Viridiplantae; phylum Streptophyta; class Magnoliopsida; order Asparagales; family Amaryllidaceae; genus Allium; species Allium cepa. The sequence continues at coordinate 585,043,567 of CM060940.1, forward strand.
TCCTGAATACATCTGGAAGCTACATACCGACGGTGCGTCCAACGATTGGTGCTCAGGTGTCGGGGTAGTACTTGAAACCCCCGAGGGCCGATCCATTTGCTATGCTGTGAAATTTGAGTTCCGCGCGACCAACAATGAAGCTGAGTCTGAAGCTTTACTTGTTGGGTTGAAGCTAGCCCATGATTTGAAAATTATTGCTGTGGAAGTTTACTGCGACTCTCAGTTAGTCGTATGCCAAGTCCGGGGAGAATACCAGGCCAAGGATCGAAGACTAGAAGCTTATCTAGCTCGAGTCCAAGAAATACTTGATCAATTCGATTATTATGCCATTTTCTACATACCCCGCAAGCACAACCAGAAGGCTGATTCAGTACCCAAGTTAGCAAGTACGGGCAAAGCGCAGCAGATGGGACTCGTTCCCGTTGAAACTTTATCTTATCCCAGCATTGATCAGATGGAAACTGATTTTATATTTGAAATCGCTCCCGAAAAAGAGTCATGGATGACCCCATATCGAAACTATATCGAGCACGGAACACTGCTCGAGTGTACGAGTGAAAGAAGACATATTCTTCAAAAAGCCTCGCGGTTTACCATTCAGGATGGAGTCATGTATAGAAGAGGATATTCCGTTCCTCTCCTCCGATGTATTGCACATGATGAAATCATAAGAGTGTTACATGATGTGCATGAGGGAGAATGTAGCGATCACACCGAGGGGCAAGCCCTCACCAAGAAAGTGCTTCGATATGCATACTTCTGGCCAACTATGAACTGTGACGCATCAGACTATGCAAGGAAATGTGATAAATGCCAGAGGCATGCTCGAATTTCGAGAGCCCCACCTACTGAGATAACCCAAATGGTCAGTCCCTGGCCGTTTGCAGCATGGGGCATCGATATCATTGGCACTCTACCTCTTGCCAATGGAGGAGCGAAATATGCCATCGTCGCAGTTGATTACTTTACTAAACGGGATGAAGCTGAACCTCTTGCGACAATCACGACGAAAAAAGTAATCAACTTCGTAGCTCGCAATATCATCTGTCGATTTGGCCTCCCGCATACCATCATCACTGATAACGGAGCTCAATTCGACAGTGTTGAATTCAAGGATTTCTACCAACGATTCCACATCCACAAGAAATTCTCTGTGGTTGCACACCCTCAGGCGGATAGCCAAGTTGAAGCGGTTAATAAGGTTATCAAATCTATTCTTAAGAAACGACTGGAAAAGGCCGGGGGCAAGTGGGTTGATGAATTACCTATGGCTTTATGGGCTTATCAAACGACCCACAAATCCACGATCGGACACACTCCCTTCTCTCTATCTTACGGCTCAAAAGCCGTTATCCCAGTTGAAATGGAAGTACCTTCTCATCGTGTGACTTATTATGACCCGAAAACTAACGCCATATTACTCGCTGAATCTTTGGACTTACTGGATGAGAAGCGTGAAGAGGCTGATTTGAGGGCAGCCGCATATCGAAATCGAGTCGCTTGATTATACATTTCCAAGTTCCGGCCAAGAAACTTCGAAATTGGCGATCTCGTTTTGAAAAGAATTTATCTGGTTCCTTCACACATGAAGCCAAATTGGGAAGGGCCATACGTGATCACTCAAAAGCTCGAGGATGGAACATTCAAGTTATCGACCGTTGACGGTCTTATTTTGCCAAGAGCCTGGAATAGCGAAAGTCTCCATCGCTACTACATATGACAGGCTTCATTTATCCGATTCATTCTTTTATTTGCAATTTGTTTTCGCATTTCGAAATTTGAATTTGTAATAAGGCAACTGACTTTGCCATGTTTTCTCATTTCAGCAATAAAATGCCATCTCTTCGAGCCAGGGCTGTGATTTATTGAATATGACGTACAACATCACGATGCACGGAGAGTTAAGTTCCATCGAACAGTGGAATTTATTCAAACAACGAGTGACTGTGATATGACCGGTCACTTACTAAATGATACCCGAGCTCGAGGGCAAGCCACTACGCTAATATCATAAAGGATTGATACACGACAATCCTTAAAACTACTCCAAACTCCCAGAGCGCGAGTTGGAGTGTGAAAATTCTAAGAACGGCTTTGGAGAGGGCAGACCCATCTGCCTAACGACTCTAACCGTGTCCTAACCAAGTTAGAGGAGGATGGACCTGCCCATCTAACGACCTCGCTTGTTAATTTGGGGTGGATGTGATCCGACCATCCACGATCCCGATAAATCTATCGTTCCCAAAGTGTGAATGACCTCCTAAAAAGTCTAAACAGATGTGACTGACCATCTGTCGACCAACTCCAAATTCCCGGAGTGCGAATTGGAGTATAAACATCAACTCTAGATTCCCGGAGTGCAAACCGAAGTGTAGACACTAACTCCAAATTCCCAGAGTGCGAATTGGAGTATAAACATCAACTCTAGGTTCCCGTAGTGCGAATTGGAGTGTAAACATTAGCTCCAAATTCTCAGAGTGCGAATTGGGGCATAAACATTAACTCTAGGTTCCCAGAGTGCGAATTGGAGTATAAATGCCGAATCAAAGTTCCCGGAGTGCGAGTTGTGCTACAAATATCGACAACTCTTGAATTCCCAGAGTGCGAAACAGATTATCGATCACAGATTATCCTAAGTCCCCAGAGTATGGAAATGTGCTCAAGATTTGTGATAGGTGCGATTGACCATCGAAATATAAATACTTATCTCCGGAGTGTGGATGCGATTATTATCAGTAAACGCGCACAATTGAAACCGCTCACCCTTCACTTGCTTCAACATCAATTTGACGATGTTAAGCCGAGAAGGCAGAGATGGAAGTGCGATCATTAGCCAATCATTACAACAGGACCCCCAAGCTGAGGGAAGCGCTTAAGTGTGAAACATTGACTGAAACAATATGACATCGAGTATCCAGCTTAATCTTGTGTCGTGGCTTATGTCCATGATTTTAAAACTTGTGTATGAAACAGGTTAAATTCCAGAACTGATACTCCACAAGCATACCAAGCAATGATTCGAACGTTACAACACTTAAGCGCAAAAGACAAGAAAAATAGTTGAAGCAAAGAAAATAAAGTTTTATTTCAACTAACTGGAAATATGAATTTATCACAAGTTCTTCCAAAAAATGCCTTCTAGCGGGGGCCGAATCCGCGTCTATACACGACCTACTAAAGCAAAAGTAAACTCCTATCTATCCAAAAATGTTCCTAAGAAATCTATTTATTCCATCCTCTTCCTCGGCTTTTTCTTCAGTGTGGAGCCGTCGACATTGCTAACGATCTTCCGTTTCGAACTTTTCTCTTTAGGCGGGGAATCTCCGGACGAAGGCATGACATCGATCTCTTCCTCCGAACTCGAGTCTATGGGGATGCTCTCTTCAGAAGGAGTCAGAAGAACTGGATCTGCAACCGGGGGCGGAGTAGACACCCTAGTATCAACCAGTGTCCCCCCGGGTGATATCATCCTAAGTGGAGTCGGACCCGACGTCGTCACTCCACCCTCAGAATCACCGCCATGAGCCGCTGCCTCCATCTCAGCATTAATTTCCGCCAATATCTCTGCTTCTCAAGTAGCACGAGCTTCGCTGGGGGCAGCAGTCGACTGTGACGAAGCACTAGAAGCAGGCGGGAACGCACCAAGAACGAACGGCATGTCCACAAAAGGGTCGCTGTGTCGGCCCAAGAGCCCATTCATCATATGTTCGTCAAAGGAAATTGAGCTCTCCCGTGTCACCTCAATCAGCGCGACCGCAGTCATGGTGATCGCCTCAGTAATGATGGTCTCCTACACTTGATGTGATTCTTGGATTGCAGGAGGCGCTGTCAATGTAACATCGCTCACTAGACAAGGAAGAAAAGAAGTTGTTAGAACACGCTTCTAAAAACAAGCCCTTCATTTCAGATACACACGAAATTTGTTTAGAGTACCTTCCTCAGTTCAGCTTGCGGTTGGCTGAACAGCTTCGGATGAATGCTCCTTGATAGGAGGTAGGCGTGGCTGTTCAGGGTCATAGGCCGGGACTGGCTGGGGCTCGATCACTGGAGTGGGCTCAGATCGAGATGAAGTAACAATCTCGGAACTTGTAGCAGGATGGTCAACTCCAGAACCTTCCCCAATTTCTATGTGCTGGGTGCCTAGTCTCTTTCTTGCATGAAAGATCATAGAATCATGGAGAACCTTCTTTTCATCTTCGCTCAATATGCGGTTTTCCAGCTCAAATTCTTCGAGGGCACCACCCAATAGCACCGCCTTCTCTTCTTCGACCAGCAAATTCCAGGCGTTGTATAAATGTGTAGAATAATCGTCGAGCCATGCCAAGTTCTTGTCTCTAAGTACGTTGGTGTTGTAAGTGACGAGAAGCTCCTCTATGTCCGCCTAAAGCCTGGTCTCTGCAAGCCGAACCTTCTCATCAACTTCAGCCTCCACCTCACGGACCTTTTCCACGGCCTCGTCTCTTTCTCTCCGGAGCACCACCGCTTGATCGCACGCTTCCTGTGCGGCAACGTTAGCAGCATCCTTTTCCTTTATGATTTCAGAAAATTTGGATTTAAGCTCGTTAAGCTCTTTAAGGGCCGCGTCCCGCTCAGCGGTAACGATGGTGTTCCTATGGCCCATATCCTCTACAGTGGCATAGTGCTCCCGCTTCATCCTATCCATCGCCGCCTGGGCCTCGTCGACTTTCTTAAGAGCCTCGATCTTAGATTTGCAAGAAGACTCGGCCTCACTATCGAGCGCTTGAATAATTCAATCATTTTGACCGAGTTCTTTCTCTAGCTTTTCAATCGTGACTTCCCGGTCGGAGGCCACCTTCGATGCCTTTTTCGTGGTTTTCAACCATTCCTGATACTGGAAAAATATGTCCACGACATAATCATGTACTGTAGTTTCGGCCGACGCTGTGATGCTTTTCAAGCGTGGGGGAAAGACGAATCCATCAAAACATATATCACGAAAGTCCTTTTTCAGCTGAGCGAGCCTCATTGCTCCTTCCCCAATGGGCTCGACGAGAGCCTATGAAGTAGTTGAAGGATCTGCCACTTCAGCTGGACGATGAGAGTCGGGCCATGAAGAGCGAGAAGACGGCTTGTGTCGTGGAGTTTCTAGAGGCCTCGAAACATGAAGCGTTCGCGGTGCGGGAGATCTGGGAGGTGGTATGCGAGATCGGGATCGGCGTACATATCCTCTATCCCTGTCAGACCACTCCTGGCTGGAATAGCCTTGATCATGATCCCTATCTCCTTCCCTCCTATGTGACTCGTAGTAAGACGAAGATTTACGTTTTGCTGCGTAGACTACCGAGCATTGAGCCTCGAACGGACATGGTGTCTGCAAAGCAAAACAGAAACGAAGTTAATAATCTTCATAAAAAGGCAGCTTACGGTCAAAAAATCGTGTAGTATCGTGAAGTGTGTATGTATGTGCATCCCTCCGACCAATCGGATGTGTCAACCATGCTAGCGGGCAGAGATTCGCTTAAAACTAGGGCGTGTTGGAGTTCATCCAATCCGGCATCATGCTGCATGGACACATCGTTCGGAATTGGAAGATCACGAGCCCTTCGTAAAGACTTTCTGTTCTTGGACGAGACATCTCTGAAATTCTAATTCCGGAGGCGGGCCGGGACATGAAAACAGATTTCCATCTCCACTTTTTGGATGGCTTGAAAACGGCTGCCTTGCCTTTTCTCTTCTCTTCAGCATCCTGGGCTGCATCCACAGGCTCGCCCAACAGTTCCTCATCGATATGGGTTCTTTCAGAGTCAGCCTCTTCGATTATAACAACTCTAGGCTTTTTTCGCTTAACTCGCTCCCTCGAGATAGTTCTTAATGCACCGTCGAGCCTTATACTTTGTTTTCGCTCGATCAGCCCAAGAATTTTGAGATTCTTGTCCGCTAGGACCAAGTTAATATTTCTATCTTCGCCTGGGGCCTCTTGAAGAACCCAAATTATTTCCTTGTAATATCCGCCTTCGGGTCGTTGAATTATCACCGTAAAGAAAAAGAGAATATGATTTGGGTCTTGTTTACAATTATCTTGTCAACTGCTTGAGAAAATAGTAAAATTCACGTCTAAATAGCCATCGCCTGGCAAATCCTAGGGGGCATCTACCGTAAAACCACTCCGTCTTGAAGTACCTTAGCCTGGTCCAGGACCCCATGATTATTTGACAATTTCTCACGGCCTCTAGAAATGTGAAGGATAGACTGTCTGTCTGACTCTTGAAATTGAACACGTACCTTATCTCGGTCAGTCAGGGTGGACGATAGAGGTGCTCCATAAATGCGATGAACAAGCTATTGAGCGAAGCATATCCATTTGGGTGTAGTTGAGATGGGGCGACCCCTATAAAGGACAGCACTTCTCTTATATACTGATTGAACGGGGGGAGCGTCCAAGCTGCGCACGCATGTCGATTGAATGCGGTATACCCTTTGGGTGGATTGTGTGGTCTGTCATTTGGTCCTGGTAGTTGCACGTCGTCCATCGACAAGCCGTGCCTTAGGCATATTCTCCCTAGCATATCTTCTGAAATGTTGGATGGGATAGAGTCTAGCGGACTATTAATAAGATGTGTGTCTGGTACCACATCTGGGGCTGGATCGATAACTTCGACCTCAATCTCAGGTATTTCAAGCACGGGAGGAATTGAACTCTGAGTTTCCTGTGGCTGCGAGCTTGGAGTTTCAATAACTAACTGACTCACGAGAAATTATCATTAGACGACAAAGAGCACGTGTGTTCCCCTCGTGTAGAGTGTGTGTTGTGTAGTGCAGTGCTGTGCATTGCTTAAATAAATTTTGCAGAGTTAGACAAAAATTGGAAAACGACGAAGATAATCGGAATCCAATTGGAATGACCGTCATCGCTGACTGTCATCACCAAATCATCCAGATGTTAGCAATCGATCCAAATTAAAATCTGTTATCATCGTGTTAAGTTATGGTGCCTTCGACGAGCTTCGAAAGGTAATCAAGTATGCAGTTTAACGGTCAAATCCAGATATGAGAAAATGAAGCTCATCGGAATTGTGCTAAAGAGTGTTCAAAATTTCGTATCCATCATGGGATTGGTTCGAGTCGACCACGGGAAGTTTATTCGTATCCGTCAAGATCTAAATTTCGTATCGATCACCAGGGGCAAACTTCGAATGGATCATCAAGATTCGAATTCATTTCGATCAGTAAAGATGGGTTCGAATCGATCCTCGATAGACAGATTCGTATCAATCAGGAAATTCATGGCTTCACATCGATCACATTTGAATCGATACTTGTCGTATCGATCATTAAAGTAAGATTTGTATCGATCTAAAGCCGAGGATTTCGAGACGACTGCTTGCTTAATTCTCGCATCGATCATTACTGGTCGACACCATCTACCACCATCTCAATCGATACGAGCTACAACATCTCCCTTAGGAAATACCTGGAATCGATGCAAAATCCAAGAAAAACGTCATTGCCTGCATCGATTCGAACATAGGTCCCCGGATCGACATGAAACACAGATCGATTTATTTTTTCCACTCTTTCTTCCCCAATCAACAGAGACATCGCCATGGCCATTTTCGACTAAGATTTAACCTAGATCCAACCTTAAAGGTTGCCATAGTGGATAACTGGTGAAGATGGAGTGGATTTGGGATTCAAGCCTCGTCGTTTGGATTTAGTCGCAACCGGTTCGTTACCTAAATTGAATTTGAAATTAGAAAGATTGGAAGGGTAAATATGATCGATTCGAAGGCACTATGCAATTCTTTTTCTTTCACAAAGGATGTGGATCGATGTGAAAGTAGAAAATAGGGGGTGCGGTAGTAAAAAGTAAAAAAATGAAAATGGCCGAAGTCCTGAGTATTTATATGGAGCCTAGAGAGAGACTGGGTCGATTCACCTCCCAGTCAATGTGAACGGTCGCAACCAGTCAACCCACGAATGGATTCGAATGCTCTATTCGAACCCATTGGCCCTTGCCTTCATCGAGGCGAAGTTACCACTAGGGTTTATCGGTTCGAAACTGCAATTCTTTTCAATCGGTTCGACTCCACCCACAACGCGCCGATGCGAACTGTGCCGTTCGAATCCATCAGGTCACAGCATCCAGAAGCCAACTTTCATCGATACGAATTATGAATCGCCTATTCATATCAAACAACAGAGACCTTTGATACGAAATGATGATTCTTATCCATTAATGCCAAACATATCGATGCGAGAACAACCTTTCAAACTCCTATGTAGATCCAGGAGAGGATCGATACGAAGGAACGTCCAAAAACAACCATTAAGCGTTGTTACAACTCGAGTTTCACATCGGTTCAGGAGAGGATCGATGCGAAATTCGGTACAAAAAAGATGACAACGACTCGTGAACGATCAACGTTAACAGAGTCCAATCAACATATGTACATATATGTCAAACTAATATCCCATTTTCAGCATTAACAGGAATTGGATATTCATTTAATAACGATTACGGCGACAAACAGCTAAGCACTAATCATGTAGCAATCGATTACCGCGACGCAGGGTTACGACTTTCAACAAAAAGACAATGACTGTTCAGAATGAAGACTGCAGCTTTTCAAAGCACGTCATGTTTCCACAATATGTACTTTGGGAGGCAAATGTTATCCCGCCTTTTGGCAAGGCCGCGACACCAAGAACTTGACTAGGAAGCAAGGATGAATCGTCCTGGACATCGTTAATACATAGGTCTACTATGGATATCGGTAAATTTTTTCCGAGTCTGAACCAAGCTACAACTGACAAGACATGATGAACTAAGCCATGGAAGTTAGCATTCCAAATTTCAAGTCAATCCGAGTTCGTATACTCAAGATATGATCGATTCAAATTGGAAGAAATAGCCTCGTTTTCGTATCCATCAGTAAGCCATAGTTCGACTCGATCCGGTCTGCATCCATCGCCCACTTCGCATCGATTAGTTCCCTTGGTTCGTATCGATCGAGCTATCAGTATTCGTATCCATCAGCTTCGCATCGATCGAGTTCGAATCCATCAAGAAGCCTAGGTTCGACTCGATCTCATTCAAATCCATCGGGACGCCTCGGCTAAGCTCAATCTCGTACAAATCCATTGACAGAGCATGCATTTCGTATCGATTAGCTCTAGCCTACTTCGTATCCCTCAAGTGTCTACTTGGGTCATATCCATCAAGAGAAGTCATGTTCGTAACCATCAGTCTCCATTGGTTCGTATCCATCAATGTTATTGCTGTTCGAATCCATCGAATTATCAATACCTCGTATCCATAGTTGAGCTTCTGATCGAATCCATCGTCTTCTCATCGGTCAGGGGTCCAGTGCCATCGCATCAATCAGTCTTGAATCCATCAGGCAATTCATCAGATGACCTTGCTTTGCACCCATCAGACGACTATTTGGTATCCATCAGGCCTCTTCTTCGAATCCCTATCTAATAGCTTGTTCGTGTCCACCAAGTCAAAAGAGCCCAGATTGACACAACGATCATCGATAGAAATGAGGCGAGATCCATGGATGCGGCGCGGTCAAACCGAAGCAAAAGGTGGATCGATGCGAGGAGTGCGCACCACGTCGCCGCAGAATCACGTGCTTCATTGAGTCGAAGTAGATCGATTCGAAATCATTGTTTCGAACCAGACAGCCACTGAGAAATCCAATTTCGTATCTACCATAACTCAAAATCCACTGATCCAAATACTATGAAATTTTTACAGGAGATTACGTATAAGCCAAAGATTGCTTCCACCAAGTTTCAGCTCCATTGAACACGATCTTGATCGATACGAATTGATTTCGTATCGATCACGGATCGAGTCAAAACTCTCCAGGATCGGTCGCGTGGGCTCCCTCACATGCAAGAATGAGTCTCCCGAAGTTTGAGCGTGATATCAGCCTCCTACGCCTATAAATAGAGCCCAGAGCCTACAGAAGAAGGATCTTTTGATTCTCAAGCGCCCAGACTCTGCCGGATCGAGATTTGCACCATACTCTTGGTGTTAAATTCGAATTCCAAGTTGTATTTTGCTATTGTTCGTTGTAATCACTTGTAATTATTCAAAGAGAATCAATAAAGTCACAAAAACTTCATAATGGACGTAGGCAACGCGCCGAACCACTCTAAATCGCTTGTCTGTGCATTTACATTCCTGTTAGTTAGAGTTTTTGTTAGATAATGTTCATTTTAAATTTATATTCTTCACTGTTATCTCTTTAAAAACTTCCGAAGAGTGTTGTTCCCAATTTTGGTACAAACACACTTTTAAAACAATATTAATATAAGTTAATAACTTTTGAAACATAATTGTATTTTCATAACAAAAATATGTACTTAATTTCCAACATGAATAGTTTCATATTTATAAATTATGTTTATAAATCTTCCCTATTTTACGAAACTTCATTTCATAAAATCATTTATTCCTGAATTCCATTTATAACGCCATCTCCTTTATGAATTTCGTTTATTGATAATGTCTCATTCAAAACCTCATTTTAACAATTTTAACCTTGCTTCCATAGATATAAATTTTCTTTCATAAATTTCTTTCAATTTATAAAATATCATTTAACAATCCAAAATTTATCCTCGCCTTAAATTTTCCAAAATAGAATCAACTATTTTCAAAAACGACATTCCACGTCGTAAAATAAATCCACTATTTGATTTATTTCTTCAATCTATTAGAAGGTAATAGTTTTCTTCATTTATAAACCCCGTTTATAAATCTATACCTTTTAATATGATTTTGCAAGTCTTCACTTCTTTTTTAGAATCTCACCTTTTAAACCTTTCACATTTATAAATTTCATTATAATATATATACGCCTATATAACTATATATGTTACTTTATATAAATGGTTTATCAATATTTATATAAAAATATTTTTATTTCTCCTTTAAAGCATACCCCTTAATTGTAAAAGACAAACTTATTTTAAGATTTAAAAAATCTTTGGTTTGTAAATTGAAAACCACTATTTAAAATATTTCATAAAATAGTTAACTTACAATATCTAAAATTCATACTTTTACTTAAGGAAATTATTAAACGTATAAAATTTCCAATATCACTTTGAAATCAAATTTTAGATCAAATCATTATTTTATTTTAAAATAACCAAGAACAAGGTCCAGTGTTACTAAAGCCCTAAATAAAACAAATCATATTCATGTCATCCAATAACATCCAACACGTCATATATTCCAATATTTATGAAAAATTAAAATCAACCGTGTGAGGAATCCCGTTGGATCCCTCCAACCTGTCCCACCGCGTCACATATAACGTTGTCAATAATATAAAAATCAACCACTTTGTGGTGGGATTCATATACAAAGGGTTATCCGCTCTTACATAAGAATGTAACTGGGTCTCATCAGCTCCAATAGGCAAGAATATATTCAACTAATAATATAATTTAGTGTATTATCCAAATAATCAATAACGATCAAAAATAAATATCCAAACATCCAATAAACAATATTTATTGACTATATAAAATATCTAACTAGCTAAAAAAGTGAGATTAACTCACAATGACTTTTAGTTGTTGCCGAGGCGTCCTGGTTTGGAACTAAAATCGAATAATGTCCGATTTTAGCCCTAACTTCAACTATCTCCAAATTTGTCCAAACCAGTTTCATTGTGAAGCTTATGTAATTACAAGCACAACACAAAAATACATGTCTCGTTTGGACCTCATATGAGAGAGTTATTAAATTAATAAGTTAATGCTATTTAATTTAAAAAAAAAAATTAAACTGATCACATCAATTTGTTAATTACCTTTATAATTCAAATTCCCTCTTCTTTCCCAAATCGGGCCCACCTCTAGTAAACTGCTCCCTGGCCGCGACTTCAATGGCCAAATGCCCGTCATTCCTCCACGAAACGCCAAGCAACCACCACCAAACTCCTCGTCGCTTCCTCTTTCCAACCATACCCTCAACTGCCAACTCGATCCACTCCAAGAAATTGCAACTTAGTCGTTCCACCTTTCCATACAACCTGCCGCATCACCCAAAACGTGTTGCACCCCCATAAACTCTAACCGTCACTGCGGCCTTCCACACTGAACCCAAATCCAACATCGACCACCTCTAACTCCTCTTGGATTTCCATCAAAATCGAAGTCCTAAATCTACTACTCATAGCCAACCACTGGCTTCTAAAACGAATCCACGCCTTCACTGATGAACACAAACCACCAGCCGCGTACCTCTACCAGATGAAGAACCAACCTTTCCTTTTTTTCAAATCAAAGATCCAAGTTTTAAAATCCATTATTTTTTCTAATCTCGATTTTTTATTTGAATATCAAGTTCCAAATAGTTTATTATAACAGAGGCATAGGTAATCACGAGATGGTAAGGCTGAATGCTATGGGGAGACAAATGGGTATGCTGATGGTGTGAATTGTTGGATGATGTTGTATGTACATATTATATAAATTAGAAAATTTCTAGCTTTAAGCGTTCGAAATTCTTGAGAGGTGCACCACCTAACGTTCAATATGTTATACCCCTATTCCAAACGCAATGAAATTAGTCTCGAGACCTAATTCGATCATATGTAGAAGATAGGTTTTCAGACCCAGTTATTTATATTAATTTTTGAATTTAATTTCTACGCGTTTCGATCTCGCATGATCAAAGGATTCGCTCGATCTCTATGAAATTTGACGGCATACTATAATATACTATTATGGATCCAAAGAAACTGGTTTCATTAAAATCCGAGACTGTGACCAAAAAGACTACTTTTACATGTTAATTAAAATAAGATATTTCCAAAATTGATTTAATCGCTTTTAAATTCAAATTTAAAAGATAACAATTTCGTCCTTGTTTTAGATAAAATTTAAATCAACTTTTGAAATCATTTTCATTCATGTTAAATTCAAGATTCAGCTATTTAAACAATTCCAATTATTAAATTCAACAATTTAATTAGTAAATAAATCCCTATATTTGAAATTCAAGTTATTTAATTTATAAAATTAACTTTTCAATATTTAAACTAAATTAAATATTCCAAATTCAAATGACTAAAATTCTGAGTTGTTACAATTTTCATCCAGGCTCCGCCTGAACTCTGCCTAGAATCTAAATCCCATCTTAGCCCCCAACGCTCTACTCTGCCTCAAATGGCATAGGTTGGACTTGATGATTTTTGTTCTATTTCATAAAAAAAATTAATTCTTTATAAAAGGTGCATGGAAATGAAACTTAATTAAATTAAGAAATATAGAATAGAACGATAAGAATAACTATAATGGTAGGAATATTTTCATACAAGGAAAATATGGAGAATAACAACTAAAATATGAGCCAATTAGTTAGGAGAAATATAAATAAAGGCATTATTGGAAGATTTGGATAGAAATAGCATTAGGAATTCATATCAAACATGATCAGTAATCTAGTTAGAAATCAATACGATAAAAGTTATCCTTGTCTACTCCACTTTTCAAATTATAGAAGATTTTTTAAATTTTTTTTACTATTGGATGGAAGTAAAATATGATAATTAATAATGATACGGGGAAATTTTGTGAATGTTATAAGGAAAATCATTTGTGTAAGGAAGAGAATTTTTACATTCATTTTAGAATTTATTTTTAAAATGGTAATAAAACAGAAATAAATTAGGAATTTGGCAAGCATATGAATAGATTGTGTTTTGAAGTCTACTTGTCTTGTAATTAGAAATATCTTTGAAATAATAAATGACTAATAAAGAAAAATCTATTATTTTGGAATGTTATATTTGTAATGGGTTAAAAGGGGGTTAAATTTGGAAATAACAGGGGCCAATGAACTTTTCATAAGTATATGTCATAATTTCATGGAGTAGTAAATGTTGATTTCGAACTTAATATAATAAATTTATTTGTATGAAAACAATTTATTGAAATTTATTTTGTATGTTGTAAAACAATCGAGAGGGGAAATTATTTCGCACCTTTATGGAATTAAGCAATCTTTGAATTTTTGATTTAGTAATGGTTTAATTTTATAATTGAGTTTTAAATGTTTTGAATTAAAAGTTGAACTTATAAAGAAATAAATCTTGGTAGTAGGAGATCCTTAAAAAGGAAAAGATGATTAGAGAAAGGAAAAATTTTCATGGCTTATTTTGTGAACTATGCAATTTTTGGAAATTGAAAAAATTAGGTTTCCAAGTTTATATTTCTAAAAATAAAGGTTTAGGATAAGGTACTTTATAATTATGAAATTTTAGTTTTGAGAAGGGTGAGAACTAAACCAAAAATTATTATGGAATGGATAAGGATCACTACCTACATAAGGCAGTGTAAAGGTTTTAAGATATGAATAAAATAGGAATAGTATGTACAACATGATTTGAAAATTTGAAATCAGTCCCAAATATTGAATCGTAGGCTATTGGTAGAGTTGTGAACATATTCCAAACTTATAATTGAGTTAATAAGTTAAGTTTCCGTAGTTGATTTGGTTTATAAATTTCTACATTTTGATTTATTTGGAGCGGTCTCCATGTAACTTCCATAAATTTTCCAATTCCAAAATTTGTAGAAAAGTGCAGTGTTTGAATTAATAAGGAATATACCAAAGAGGGAAAGGGACGTGCTTGATATGGATATTCGTTTGCATAGTTCGCACTGTCTATTTCGATAAAAGAAAAGGAAATAATTCCTTGTAATTTCAAACGAAGAAAAGATCTTACTTTGGTTAATTTATGGAAAATTATAATGCTGATCCTTTTTAGAAGTATAGCTTTGATAAATTAAAATGTGGAAAGTAATGTTCTAGTTTAAGATTAACATATAGAGACACGTATAACCACACTTAACGTGTGAAAATAGAAATACATAAATACCATAATTTACAATGATATCCGTATTAGTTATTATAGGACTAGGATTTATGGACATTAATTACATATTTAACGGGTAATAAATTTGTAATTAATAGAGAATGAAAAGGAATTAAGTACGAACTGATTAATGAATTTAATACGATGGAGGAATTAGATCGACATAATAAGTGGATTTTGAAACTAGTAACAAATTAAAAGAATTTAATTGAGGATTGAGTAGAGATGGTCTAACTTTGAGATTAATGATCAATTATTATAGATGTATTAACTGAAGTAATAGATGGACTACATTTATTAGAAACCAAGAAGGAGAATTAAGAAAGATGGATAATTAAGTGGGATAAAATGCCAAGGATGTTCATCTTAATTTAGTAAGGCCTCCTTTGGCATCCGGTGATTTTTTGGCTTTTTGCGACCCACATCGTCTTCTCCCTCTTCTTTCGTCTAGTCTTCATCCTAACTCCTCCGCATCGCATCTCCTTTATGGCCATGAATCGAAAGGATAAAGGTCGGCTCATTGCTTCTTTTTGTCCACCATCGCAAACTAGATCTAGGCGATCATTTTCGAGCACGGAGTCGCTCCTTTCGCCTACGGCATCTGCCTCGTCCCCTGCCAACGACCACAACCCTAAACCGCTATCGTCTTTGACACTGCCTCTACTCGTTGATTTCCCCAACACGATTAATCATACCCTCAATGCTTGCCTCACCTCTTCTTCTATTGGCGTCTTCCCATTGTCAGGTATTGTCAATATCTCTCCTTCTTCTCCTATTTCTCATCTGGTTTCTATAATGGGAAATTGGGTAGATGAAGCTTGCGTTGTCAGTTCTGATATTATTAATAATGGGCAGTTAAGTGGTGGGTTTAAATTGGTTTTATCTGACACTGTTGAACATACGGCCAGTGATAGGAATAATGAAAAGTTATGGATTCTGGTGCAAATTGTTGTCCACTTGAATCAAAGTATATGCGGTTGCTACTATGTTACCTTCTATAAATGCTCAATTGCCATTACCTGATCCATGTGTCCTTCCTGTTAGTGATGTGTTTGCTAATGGTTGACACTGCTAATGTTGTTGCCAAACCAGTTTGGTCGTCGTTGTTCAAGAAATTTCTTAGGAAAGCCGGTGCTTACTTACCGTAGATATTCAGCACTCAAGTCATTGATGATATAAATGTGATTCCACCAACTATTCTTTAGGAGGAGGAGAGCCATTGGTCTGATCACTTGGTTGGTTTTTTTCCTTGAAGCTACATCTTCTTACTCCGTTGTCCGTGAACACTGTAGGCGAGCGTGGAAATCGAAAGGTTCGCTTCATGTTCAATTCCTAAATTGTTTTTTCTTTTTTAAATTCGGTTCACAGGAAGAAAGCTTATAGCGCTTGATACTATCCCCTTCATTATTAAAGGGAAACCTTTTATTGTGACTCCTTGGAGTGTTGGTATAGACAGTGTTAGAGATCAGATTCTTTCTATTTCGGTTTGGGCCACGTTCTCTAATATAACTTTTGTCTCTAACCTCTAATTGGTCTAAATTGGCTAGCGAGCCTTATTGGGGATTTCAAATGTTTTGACGTGAATAATTTTTAGCATAAGAATCTATTATATGCTAGGGAATTGATTGAAATTACTTCGGAAAATCTGCTACCCTCCATATTGAAAGTTAGAATCATGGAAGGTTACGAGGTG
Organism: Allium cepa; assembly: GCA_030765085.1. Taxonomy (NCBI): domain Eukaryota; kingdom Viridiplantae; phylum Streptophyta; class Magnoliopsida; order Asparagales; family Amaryllidaceae; genus Allium; species Allium cepa. The sequence continues at coordinate 585,060,130 of CM060940.1, forward strand.
GAAATAAAAGTTAATTACAGTTGGAAGCCTGACATTTTTACTATATGTCATTCTTTTGGTCATTCTGTGGAAAAATGTAATGGGAATGACCCTCAGTCTCCTACCGATAAGATCCCCATCCCTAGGACGGAAATGAAATGGGTTCCCAAGGTTAGATCTTCGCCTCCCACTGATCCTGTTGTTTCTGCTTCTCCCGTTCTAGAGACAGAAATTGATGAAATTAGCGTTACACATGATGATGTTGTTGTTTTGGAGCCTGAAGAAAGTTCTTAGATTCACGAGGCATCAAAAATGAGGTATGACCCCCAGATGCATAGTTATCACATGTTCTTAGGTGGTCGTGATGAGACTAGGAGTTTAGTGTATCATGCTGTGGGAAATGGTCTTTGTTTGAAGACCACTAGGATTGTTGGTGCTAGGAATTGGTGGCAATTCTTAGATCCAACTTGGGACAGGATTTATCTCTACTCACCTCTATCGATGTCTTTTGATCCGAGTCTAGCTTCGTATTTTTCTGTAGTTCAGCATGTTACTAGTCCTGGTACTGAGGTAGATATCAGTCATGATAGGGGGCTTTTTCCCTTTCGAGTAGTCTAGTCTATATGTCTAGCTCCTATTTTTTCTCTTTATTCTTGTACAAAGTGGTGTTGCCACTATAAACCAAATTTTAGCTGTTCTATGCATGTACAGAACACCTATTCTTTATTTATATTCATAGTGGCATGGCCCACTCTAAAGTCGGCTGGCTTTGCCAAAAATTTTAGCAAGGAGTATCAAGGGCCCCAAAATCATTAACACCAGTTAATGATAAATGTAAACTTTTACAAAAAAATTCATTTGGATTTATTGTTATCACTAGTTGTCTCCCTTAGGCTATTGGAAAAGCATATGATACGGCAGAAGTATGCTCTTATTTTATCATTAGACCGCCAAGTAAACATATATATGAAGGAACATCGTAAATAAGTAAATTTCAAAGGTCACTTAGCTAGTGATAAATTGTAGGTAAGATTTTAAGTTCATGAAGAAATTAGGTTAGTAACTGGAAATAAAAGAATGCTTTAATCCCAAAAAATTTAAGGTTTTGGAAAAAATTAATTTAAGCTTGCAAAGTTATACCGTTCAAAGATGACCATTCACCCCGGAAGAGATAATATGAATAAGGACATGGATGAAGAAGAAGGTAGCAAAATTTTCCATTAGGTGTTTAGCATGCCAAAAACTAATAGAGAGAATTAATTAGACAGCGAATGAAGGACGCTAGAAGTCCTATGTGGAAGTGGGAACAAAAGGATTAGAGTATGAAGTAAGAGACATGGTGTTGTTGAAGTTTTCCTTTTGGTCTTTGAGAATTAGAAAGTCGGGAAAATTGACACCACGGTTTGTTGGGTCTTTCTCAATTTTTGGAAAAATAGTAAACTTGAGGTGTTACTAGATAAAATGGCAGGAGTCCATAACGTTTTTCATGTTTCACATTTAAGGAAATACCTTCATAGCACAACTACTGTGATAGACCCTAATATATTGGGAGATATTGAGACAGAGCCAATAGCATCCCTTGCGACCACAAGCATTATGAAGCACAGAACTAGGAGGCTCCGCAAAAAATAAATTATATTGTTTGAGTATAATGGGGGAAATTGCATCGGAAAACATGAGGACTTCTCATCCTAAGCTTTTCACTGGCGAACTTTCCTTTCCAAAATTATTTTTTAGTTACATTGCGGTTGCTAGATTAGATGGTAGGAGACGGTTGTTACACCTTTACTATCAATTTTTCACTTATATAGAACACTTTGTGCATGTTTGGGGTGTTTTGCTTTGTCATGATCATACACTCATCCTAGGATTAAGCTCACTTATAGTATGTCTATACAGAAAATAACATTGTACTTTTGGTTGAGTGGATCGTTAAGTACATAAATTAGTGGTGTAACGTGGACGTTTATTTCATGTTACATTGTTCGCCTCTTAGAAAGATTTCGGGGACGAAATCCTTTTAAGGGGAAAGAATGTAACACCCCCAAAATCAACCATAAATAAATAAGTTAAATAAATTAAACTTAATAACATAGGGTAATATAGAAATTTTGTAAAGGTCGGAATCTAACCACAAAAAATTGTGCCGTTGTATTTGGTGGTGAAATTTTGATCAATTTTCATATATAATATGTTGAAAACATAGCGCAAACGGAAAATTTATGGACGTTTGAAGTTTTCAGACTCAAAATAATTTAAATAGAATTCAAGATCAAGTAAATAATTAATTTTAAAATTTAAAATTCAATGTTAACAATAAATAGACTTAGGGATTAAGAAAACGTTAAAATTATCATTAATTGTAAATTTTAATCGAGGAATTAGATAAAAATAACAACAGCTGAAAATCAACGTTCCCAGAATAGATGGAGAGGTCGACCCTCTGACCTCTACAGGTCGAACCCTAGCGGCCGACTGGTGGCATAGGGGCGGTCGACCGCTTCTTATTAGGTGGTAGTTATGGTTTTTAATTTAGGCGTTCTGGATTTAATAATTCAAATCCGACGATTCTAGTGCTTTCTCACCACTATAAATATGACCTTAGACCCCTCACTTTTATTCACGCAATATTTCAGGAACATTAGCGAAGCTCTATCAGTTCGTCTCTTCAAGTTTCAAAAAACTCCATTTGGGTTTCAAGTAAGAAATCCTTTAGATCTATCTTTGTTTACTATTCAATTTCTCAATTTCTTCTCCTCAAATCTTTAATTTTCTGAATCTAATGTATATACAAATCCATTACAATATATATGTATCAAAAAGTAGAGATCTGAATGTCAAAGGCGTGTCAAATCCAAAGGAAGCAAAGCTATGGCTATACTGTGAGTGAAAATCTTAGCTTTTCTATTTTAGTAATGAATAGTTAAATTTAGGTTTGAATATGCCTTAGGGAGTTTTGGTTCACGAAAACATCATATTATAAACCACCAAAACTCCTTCAATGCAAAAAGTCAACTCTATTTTGAAATCTCAAATTTGTTATGTCAAAATAATGGGAATTGTGTAGGTTTTCGGTTTTGATAATGTTACCTTCTATTCCACTCCTTATTCTTTTTTTGAATCTGATTAAAGAATTTTAATTAAGGAATGGTGTGTAAGGAATGAATTTTATTCGTAGTTTGTACTGCTGATTCCAATAAACTAAACAAAAATTTCTTTGTTTATTTTCATGTGAAACAAAAGTTGAATAGAGTGTAAAAACTGGAATTGTATGTTTCTATAGTCAATATATTGCATTATTTTGATGTCATAACTAGAGTTTAAGTTTTAATTGTATATAAGTTTATTGATTGGAATTTTTTAATATGAATATTGGAATTTCGGTATTGTTGATCATATGGAACGAGACTTGCATAATTGTTTAAAGAGTTGACATTTAAACACTAGTTTAGGGAATTTATTCTACATGCTCAGAAATTACTAGGCGTGTGCGTGTGCATTAACATAATTAAGCTATAATTATAAAGTATAATTGCATAGTTAAATAGGTTATTAAATTTATTAAATCCCCATTGGGAAGTTAATTAATGCTAAAGTGAAATAGAAAATTCTTATAATGCCTTGAATATTGAAATGGTGAGATGCGTGATAATATATATGGAGTATGATTAAATTATGACTAAGTTATAGGGATGCGAGGTCAGCCATAAGCACATGGAAGTCCGCCCAGCTAATCTAGCTATCGGTAACGTGACTTTAGGGCTGATGTAACGACCTAGAATTTCAGCCATTCGAATTTGGAATTTCTAATTGATGTTAAATATTAAAGAGTTAATTATAAAAGTTAAACAACTTATATTTCAAATTTAGTGATTTATTTGATAATTGGATTATTTAAGTGATTATTTGGAATTGCTTAAAATTATTAAATCTTGAATTTAATGTGAACGAAAATTATTTTGAAAGTTGATTTAAATTCTATTTGAATAAGAATGAAGACAGTAAACTTTCAAATTTGAACTGAAAGTGAATAAACCAGTTTTAATAATAATTTTTTTAATTAACGTATGAAAATAGCCTCACAGGGAACTGTCTTTGATTTCAACGAAACCAGTGCCATTGGATCTGTAATAGTGAATTATATATGTTAATGAATTTCCTGGTGATCAGACGTATCATGTGGTCATGTGAGTTCGAAAGCATAGAAATTAATTAAAGGATTTTAAATTAACATAATTTGATTTTGAAAGAACTTCTGTATATAGTGGAATTGGATCTCGATATTAGTTCAATTGTGTTTGGAATAGGTTATTACATATAGAATGCTTGGCGGCATGCCTTGATTGGAGTTCGAAATTTAGAGCGTGAATAGTGTTTTGTAATTTTTTTCTATAAAAGGACTTGAGATGGTTTCATTTGCAAACTTAAAACCCTAAATTCAAATCATAGTCGCCATTATAACCTAGGTTCCTAAGGCCTAAAATCATCTCATTGATCGGGGTAGAGCCAGGCGACGGTGTCCGTCGAAGAAAGATGCGGGGTGGCCTGGCAAGTCGATCGGTGGTGGTGGAAAGAGTCGTGGTGGACTATGGAGGTGGCGATATGCCTTTAAATTCGGCAAACTGGTTGGATCATCAGAGTAAATGGGTAACGTGAGCTATGGCGATGGAGACATGTTGGCTAGGGCTTGCCACGGTGGTAATGCTGCAGCTTAAGGCGGCGTACGACGGTGTTGATAAGCGATCGAAGTCACGAACGCGAGATAAGGCAGCGCATGATTTAGTTTCAAATGTGGTAATTAAGTGTTAATCTTATAATTAAAGGAAAATAATTGTATTTAAAATCAAATGTTGATGATTGAATAATCTTTTCATACGAGGTCGGATTTGAACGCGACAAATAGCATTGTGATCGTATCAGTGAAATCTACATTATGGAGTTGGTTTGGATGGATTTGGAGTAGTAGGAATTTGGGTTAAAATTGAATGCCTGTTCAATTTTAATTCAAATCAAAGATTTTTGGTGGAAACCAGAATCAAAGTGAGTTAACTCACATCTCTAGCCCATTTATATTTTTATATAAGTGTGGATAATTTTATTTCTGATTGGTTGTTGACTATTTAGATAATTTACTATTTTATTTGTTGGTTTGAATATATTCCTGCCAGTGGAGCCGATGAGACCATATTATGTTCCCGTGTAAGACCGGATGACTCTTTGTATACGATCTCGCCTCGAAACGGTTGATTTATATTATTTAGTTATATACTGCATGTGATATAGGGGGACAAGTTGGGGGGATCCTGGATTCCTCACACTGTTGATTTTATATTTTATATATTTTGATGTATGATGTGTTGGATGCCATATTTGATGAAATGAATGATTTTTTCTAATTTAGTGCTATAGTAGTACTGAGCCATATTTTTAGTATTTTTAAATACTATAAATTGAAGATTTAGTTTTTAAAAGGATTTTAAGTGATTTCAAAAATTAACGTGTTTCAATAATTTTTCTTCGATTGCTAAAAAAAGGAATTTATTTAAAGTAAGTAAAAGGTATATTTTCAAATATTATAAATTAAGAGTTTTATGAAATATTTTAAATAGATAATTTTGAATTGTAAAATAAAGATTTTTAAAATCTTATAATATAATCCGTCTTTATAATAAAGGAATATAGTTTTAAAAAGAAGATAGAAATATTTGGGAATAAATATTTATTCCATTTTATATAAAGTGATGCATACATATATGTATACATATATTAAGATTTATTTACAAATGTGGAATATATAAATGTGATAGCTTATAAAGGTGGCATTTTACAAATAAAGGAAAGATTTGTAAAATTGTATTTTATAAATAAAAGATAGATTTATAAACGATGTTTATAAATAAAAGAGAAAATTTTATCATTGAATAAATTGGAGAGATAAATCATAATTGTGGATTTATAATAAGATGTGGAATGTTGTTTTAGAAAAATAGCCGATTCTGTTTTAAAAATTGAAAGTGAGGATAGATTTAGAGATGTTGAACTTTATGTTACAAAATAGAAAGAGATTTACAAATATTGTTTTATAAATATGGAAATGATTATTTTGGAATTTACGTACGGATTTTAATCAAGGAAATATATTTATGTTTTAAAAGTTGTTTATTTATATTAATATTGTTTAAATGTTTATCAATATTTAATATTTTGAAAAGATAATTTATTTAAATTATTAATATGGTTTGAAATTAATTATAATTATTTATTAATAAAGTTGCGGAAATTAATTAATTAATTTGTATTTATAATAATGTTAAAGATAAAATATTATTATTTCATTAAGAATGTTTTGAAATTATTAATTATTATTTTAAGATGTTCTAAAGTTAATTATTATTTACTTATAATGTTTATTATTATATAATAGCGTTTTTAAAGTAAATGATTAGAATTTATTTACGAATGTTTTTTAGGTTTATAAATAGTGTTTAACAAACAGATGTGGGTTTATAAGAGGAATCTTATAATACAATTTGGAAAACTTGAAGGAAGATTAGTTAAAGGGTAACAAGAGTTTTATAAAATATCTTAGATATTTATAAAAGAGTTTTCGAAAAGGGTATATGGAATTATAAAGGTAGTCTGTAAATGGTTTTGTGGATATATAAAGGGTTTATAAATGATTTCAAGAATGTATATAAGGGAATTTAATAAATAATTTTAGAGATTTATGGGTGGGCTTATAAACATGTTTAGAGATTTTTAAAAGAATTTATAAATTGTTTTAGAATTGAGTGAGAAGGAAGTCTTCCTCCGTTTTGTGAATATACTTATACCATTGAGATAAGTATATAGATCTTTCCTAAGTATCGAAATTATAGGGGTTAATGGGTATATCTTTGTAAAGATATTTTGGGACAAATATTTGGAAAGTGATTTAAAATTTAAGGAAAAGATTAATTAAAGAGGCTTAGTGTTGTTTGGTGCTTAAGCAGTGTTGCTTCCTTTGGAAATTTGATTTTGGTTGGATTGTTTGTTTATTTGATAGTTAAATTACCGACTATCGAATTTGGACCAAAAAAGTAACATTGGAAATATCTAGGAGGAACACGTGAGTTATATGGTTATATGGCACAGTCACCTTCGATGATGTGCGTATAAATCTTGTTTCGTTCTCCTAGGACAAATGATAAGGAAATCCATCCATTAATGGTTAGGAATTGATCTCCGCTCTTATCTTTGACTGTTTATTTTCTGAAGAACCAGGGTTGAGCTTATCGAAAATTATCGAATGTTGTTTCGAAGAGACCGAGAGTGGATATTTTATCTGAAAACCACTTCGATCCGGTTCAAGCATTTTGAAATGAAGACATCTTAAAGATAATGGATTTTGAAGACGGAGCTTTTGAAGTGCAAGGGATACTTGCTACTAATCCTGAGGATGATTCCCAAATATATGTAATAGAAGTAGTGCCTTCGGTTTCGTTCAGTTCCAAAACGAACTTGTATGGATAAATGTTGACATTGCATTGTTGCCTAGAGGGCAGTGTCAGCATTTCAAGTGGGAAGTGTTATATAAAAGGTAAAACATAGCCTGAAGCCTCATCAACCAGGAAAAACTAAAATAGGGGAGATGTAGCAGGACTAAGTGGGTCGCTCCCAAGTAGGGTATGATCATCCCAATCAAGAGTCGATATTATATCTCATTTATATAATTCGGGGGCCATTAACGGAATGGTGATCATATTCGGTACTACTATTCAAGTGGTAGGTCGGTCCTGTGTTGGCAGAGGATCCTAACAAGGTTCTTTGTTTTATTTTATCTAGAGATGTACTGTGATGGGTGGCACCATAGTAGCCCAGTCATTGTGTGGAATCAACTTTCCAATACATGCCTTTACGGTTTCAGTTGTGTACCTATTATGCTAGAATTTAATCAATTTACCTATTATGCTGGAATGTAATCAATGTAACAATTTCAGCTATGATTAATAAGTATTTATATCTTAGACACTATTATAATATCAGAGAATTTCATATGAAATGTTTTGTTTATCGTAAGATAAAAACTTGTCCGTCTTTACGTGCAGCGTGATCTTACGAGATACTTTTATTTTGAAAAGAGTTTGATAATTTGAAAAATCCGACTGGATGTGTTTTCTCACGTTGGTTTACCGGACTGACTCGGATGTTATTTTATTATAATGCTCGAGTTAGACCGAGCATATTACAGATTTTCTTTGGATGCATGGGAGCTTAGGAGACGAGATGGAGGTCTAAGACGTACCTATGTATTTCTCTGTGTTCCGTCGTGTTGTTTGTTGGTTGTGTTTATCAGCAATAGTAAGGGCATGATATTATAGCTGTCCAGGCTGAAATATGTTAGTGAACTTTGATTGATGTATGTACATTACAGTTTTTTTTGTGTAAAAATTTGTTGTATATTATAGATTATTCGTTCCGATGTGAGATTCAATGTGGTTTCTATTTCTTTTCTCTTCTTCTTTCTTTCCCACAGTTATCCATCTCCGTTCAATTTGGGTTTGACATGTGTGATTTATATCAGCTTGAATTGTGCGGATCTACAAGTTGTTACAGCTGGTATCAAAGCGCAAGGTTAAGTGAGAACCTTGGTTTTAGTGAAGGAGCTCATTAAGAGGTAAGGTAATGGAATGCCTTATTATAAGTTTTGAGTGTATTATATATATGAGAGCGTATTTGTTAGTGAGTATAAAACTATTTGATATTGTGTTAATTTATTTGTTGAGTGACTTATGAATTCTGGTCTGTACGTGGGACGCCACAATATCGATAGGGGTTTCTAAACACTTAAACAAGGAAAATCGATAAAGTACCGTTTTGAGAATCAGTAAATGGAATAATTTTACCTAAATTATATTTCATATATAAAGGAATAATTTTTCAGAAATTATTGTAGTATATATAGTGTGCTTGGTTGTTAGTGAATGATAATATTTGATTATTATCATTTATTGTTTGTTGTTCTTTATTATAATCCAGAAAAGATAAACATTTGTAAAATGAGCTATATAAGAAATCGAATTTATAAATAAATTGTATAAGTATATCTATAAATATGATGTGTCAATAAAAATGGAATTAAAACAAGAAAATTGAAAGTTTAGATCCCATTGACTTTGAAAATTATTTTTCAAAGGTTTTGGAAAGATAGTAATAGTACTATTTTGAAAATATTTTGATCAAAAATAATTTAAAATAGGATTTAAAAGAAATAGAAAACACTGAACTCGCTTTAGTAGTTGGAAAATAATTTTGGTGATGATTACAGCATCATCGGCGTTCATTTTCGAGTTTCTAAGTGATAAATTGCTACCATAGAAGTTTGTTTTGGTAAAACAAGTTTTGATTTAAATTCAAAATTATGATTTATTATACGAAAGGAGATTTGTCAATAAATATTATTTCAAAATAATTTGAAATAAAACTGGGTGTTTAAATTTTGAATTTTCAGTTAAGTGATATTATAGACTATTGTATCCTATCCATTAGGATAATTTGGTATGTGAATCTCATTTCGATGTGTTGGGTGATAATTTTTGTTTACTGGAATAAAATGGAATTTTCGATGATTTTGGATGGTCCAAAACTTCCGATTTAAATTTGAATAAATTAAGTTACGTGTTTTGCGAAAACATAAGGGATAAGTTTTGATAACTTAAAATTTTGAGCTTTGAAATAAAATTCAACTTAAGTAAAGTTAAATAAAACTGATTGTGATTTGAATTGAATATGAACTTAAGTTTTGAAGTGATAATAAGCATGAGTTAGGTAATATAAAATGTTTGGAATAAACTTAAGTAATTGTTATATGTAATGGTTCATAAATAATATTAGTATTGAAGAAATATACTAAGTGATAATGAAATAAATTTAACTTAGGAAAAGTTAAAATGTAATGATTTTATGAAATGGTCCATAAACGAATTTAGTATGCAATGAAATGTTAAACATAGAATTAATTTAAAGTGAATGCAAGTAAAGTGAATGAAAATAAAGTGAACGTTAATAATTGAATGTAAAAAAATTGAAAACTAATCAATTGAATGTTAATAATAAATGAAAGTGTATAAATATAATGTCAACGTTTGGAAACGCAAATTGATATGATAATAAATAAATTGGATGGATATTATTTATTCGATGGTTTCTCTTGTAACATTTGCTACATTTGCATATATTTACTGTATATTCCATATCATATAGTGATGTTACTTTCTATACACATGTTCTCATTGGTTATTGAGTGATTAGTATGTGCGGATGGCACATGCTACGCATTTAGAGCTCGCTTTCGCATTATATTGGTTGTATATGCTTGCTAATGCAGTAAAAGGTGCACATCCTAGATTACGTATCATATTTTTATATTTTTCTCTACGGGATGCCTCATCCTTGAAGATGAGATGTATATTTGAGATTATATATATATGTAAAAAAATTCGATCAAGCCGTGCAAAGGAGACAATGGCGAAATTTTCCGCAAATTTAAGAGTTGGAAAACTTTTGAGAATTTTGGGAAAAAAAATTGATAGCTAAAATTTGATTTTTACGGAAGGATATTAGTTAAATCTACAAATGAAATTAAAGTCTTAGAAATTTTATAATCTATTTCAAGTTATTGGTTTTGAAATGTTAACAAGTTTAAGGCATTTTTCTTACTTGCTAATTTCGAGGACGAAATTCTTTTAAAGGAGGAGAATGTAACGACCCATAATTTCAATCATTCGAATTTGGAATATTTAATTGATTTTAAATATTAAAGAGATAATTTTAAAACTTAAATAACTTATGTTTCAAATTCAGCAATTTATTTGATAATTGGATTGTTTAAGTGAATATTAGGAATTGTTAAAAGTTATTAAATCTTGAATTTAATGTGAACGAAAATGATTTGAAAAGTTTATTTGAATTCTATTTGAATACGAATGAAGATAGTAAGCATTCAAATTTGAACTAAAAGTGAATAAACTAGTTTTAATAATAATTCGTTTTAATTAACGTGTGAAAATAGCCTTCCAGGTACTGTTTTGGATTTCAACGAAACCAGTGCCATTGAATCTGCAATAGTGAATTATTATACATTAATGAATTTCATGGCGATCGGACATATCGTTTGGTCGTGTGAGTTCGAAACGCGTAGAAATTAATTTTAGGATTTTAAATTAGTATACATTTATTTTGAAAGCCAACTTCTGTATACAATGGAATTGGGTTCTGATATTAGTTCTTTTGTGTTCGGAATAGTGTATTATATATAGAACGCCTGGAGGCATGCCCCGATTGGAGTTCGAAATTTAAAGCATGAATAGTTTTTTGTAAATTTTTCTATAAAAGAACTTGAGATGGTTTCATTTATAAACTCAAAACCCTAAATTGAAATCATAGCCGTCATTATAACCTAGGATCCTAAGGCCTAGAATCAACTCATCGATCGGGGCATAGCCAGGCGACGGTGTCAATAGAAGAAAGATGTGGGGTGGCCAGGCAAGGTGATCAGCGGTGGTGGATGAAGTGATGATGAACTATGGAGGCGGCGATATGCCTTCACATAGCGAACTGGTGCGATCATTGGAGCAAATTGGTGGTGCTAGTGGTAATGTGACCTAAGGTGATGGAGACTGTTGGCTTGGGCGTGCCACAGCGGTGACACGGCAGCCTAAGGCGGCGTACGGCAACGTTGATCAACGATCGAAGTCGTGACATGGAACATGAAACGTGAGATAAAGTATCGCGTGATTTAGGTTTAAACATGGTAATCAAGTGTTAATCTTGTAAGTAAAGGAAAATAATTATTTTATTTAAAATCATATGTTTATAATTGTATAACTTTTTCGTACGATGTCAGATTTGAACAAGACAAGTTGCATTGCGATCGTATCAGTGAAATCTACATTATGGAGTTGGTTTGGATGGATTTGGAGCAGTAGGAATTTAGGTTAAAATTGAATGCCTGTTCAATTTTAATTCAAATCGAAGCGTTATAGCGGAAACCGGAATCAAAATGAATTAACTCGTCTCTCTGGCCCACTTATATTCTTATATAAGTGTGGATAATTTCACTTTTGATTTGTTGTTTACTGTTTAGATGATTTACTATTTGATTTGTTGGTTTGGATATATTCTCGCCTTTGGAGCTGATGAGACCCTATTACGTTTCTGTGTAAGAGGGGACAACCCAGTGTATACGATCCCGCCTCGAAACGGTTGGTTTATATTATTTGGTTATATATCGCATGTGATGTAGAGGGACAGGTTAGAGGGATCCTGGATTCCTTACACTGTTGATTTTATTTTTCATATATTTTGATATATGATGTGTTGGATACCATATTTGATGAAATGAAAGATTTTTCCCAATTTAGTGCTATAGTAGCATCGGGCCATATTTTTAGTATTTCGAAATACTATAAAGTGAAGATTTCGTTTTTAAAAGATTTTAAGCGATTTCAAAAGTTTATATGTTTTAACATTTATTCTTGAATTACTTAAAAAAAGGAATTTATTTAAAGTATATAAAAGATATGATTTTTAAATATTGTAAATTAAGAGTTTTATGAAATATTTTAAATAAATATTTTTGAACTGTAAAATAAATATTTTTAAAATTTAGAATATATTTCATCTTTATAATAACGAAATATAGTTTTAAGAAGAAGGTAGAAATATATAGGTATAAGTATTTATTAACCGTTTTATATAAAGTAATGTGTATATATATACATATATTAGGATTTATTTACAAATTTGGAATTTATAAATGTGATAGTTTATAAAAGTGGCATTTTACAAATAAAGGAAAGATTTGTAAAATTGTATTTTATAAATAAAAGGATAGATTTATAAACGATGTTTATAAATAAAAGGGTAACCTTTATCATTGGATAAATTGGAGAGATAAATCATAATTGTGGATTTATAATAAGATGTGGAATGTTGTTTTAGAAAAATAGTTGGTTCTGTTTTGGAAATTGAAAATAAAGATAGATTTGAAGATGTTAAATGATATGTTATAAAATAGAAAGAGGTTTATAAATACAATTTTATAAATATGGAAATGATTATGCTGGAATTTAAGTATGGATTTTTACCCAAGAAATATATTTATGTTTTAAAAGTTGTTTATTTATATTAATATTGCTTAAAGTTCTTTATCAATATTTTAATATTTTGAAAAGTTAATATAATTAAATTATTAAAATGGTTTGAAATTAATTATAATAATTTATCAATAAAGTTGTGGAAATTAATTAATCAATTAATATTTATAATAATGTAGAAGATAAATTATTATTGTTTTATTAAGACAGTTTTGAAATTATTAATTATATTTTAAGATGTTTTGAAGTTAATTGTTATTTATTTATAATGTTTATTATTATATAATACTTTTTTAAAGTGAATGATTAGAATTTATTTATAACTGTTTTTGAGATTTATAAATAGAGTTTAAAAACAGATGTGGGTTTATAAGAGGAATCTTATAATTTGGTTTGGAAAACTTAAAGGAAGATTAGTTAAAGGGTATAAAGAGTTTTATAGAAGGTCTTAAATATTTATAAAAGAGTTTTAGAAATGGGCTTATAGAATTATAAAGGTAGTTTATAAATGGTTTTATGGATTTATTAAGTGTTTACGATTTCAGCAATATATAAAAGGGATTTTTATAAATAATTTCAGCAACGAAATAGTTTTTAAATTTTGTTTACAAAATAGTTAGTTAAGAACAAAATAAAAAATGTGACCGAAAATCATTTTTCAACTTTTCGGTGTCAGAAAGTTGTTGGGAGACGTAGTGCACATTTTAGATAAATTTGCACGCATTTATAAATGAAGTAGGATTTTGTAATTTGATTTACTTAATAAATATAATTCGACAAAGTTGATTAAATATAATGACATGACACATTTATAAATGTAAATTAAAGTGGCAACGTTGTCGTTTCTTTAGAAACACAAAGTACATAAAGTACTAAAGCATGTTTGCTCATGAAATTGAAGGGCTAGACAAGCTGTACACGTTTGGGGGGAGGAAGAAGCATGCTTGGTGATGTGGCAACATTATAATGGAGGGTATGTACTTTAGGGTAATATGGTAATTTAGTAAATGTACTTTGTATATATACAAATTGTCATAACTTTTTCTCATTTTGACCTTCTATTTCCATTTAATAAAAAGAACTCTTCATGTTTTATGACACTCTAATGGATTCCAATATAGTTTCTCAAGTATAAAAATCTAATTCATCCACTTTTATACTCCTAAAACCTCGTCTAAACTCACCTCCTTCCATTTCAATACCTCTCCTTCACAAAACTAACGCCTCGCCATTTCTTCACCTTGGCCGAACTCTAGAGCACCCATTGCCAAAACTATTGCCAATCAAGCCACCAAAAACTCCACTTTTCCAAGCTAGAAGCAAAGGCCTAGGTCATATTTGGGTTTTAGTAGAAGTTAGTTTGTTTTGCCCCAGTTCAGCGAGTAAAGTTTCGCTCTTTAATTAAATTTTCTAAACACACACACACAGATATATATATATATGCCTAACTTATTGTATAAATGATGTTTGTTTAGGTAAAATGATGTTGGGTTATATGTATGTATTGTGCTTGGATTGTAATGATGCTTGGATGTAATCATATGTGCTTGGTTATGTGGATGTACAGTTGGAATATGGTAGTTAAATAGTCAAGTTAGTTTGCCTGTTATAATCTAGCTTGTATATATTAGTTATGGAAATTTTTACATGTTGTGATGTCATGGTTATGTAATAATTTATGTTGTGAACATAAATCCATGATGGTATGCTGAGTAAGTTAGCATCTTATTAGTTAAAGCTACATGTTATCCCTTGTATAAAATTCAAAATCTTTGGTTTTAAATTTGCAAAAAGGTTTTCGAGTTTTAAATAGTTGTTAGTCTTTCAAAATATTCTTTTATGTTTTAGTAAACTTTTTCTTCAAGAGTTAAAATTTTAAGAAGACTTAGAGAATAAATTTCAAGTTGGAAATTTCGAATCGAATAACGATGATCGCTATAAGTGCGCTTTGTGAAAACGAACTCTTTTTGAAGTCTAAAATGTTTCCACATAGAAATCTTTTTGGAAAATGTTTTAAAATTTATATTAAGTAATTAAAAAGGTAATTATTATTTAATTATTTAATAAATAATGAATTAATTAATTAAGTAATTAGTACTTAATCATTGGTTAATTAAGGTAATTAATACTTAAGTGTTAATCAATTAAGTTAATTTTAGTTAATTAAGTAATCAAAGTTAATTATTATTCAATTAATAATTAAGGATTAATCATTTTTAATTGTTAATTAATTATTATTCAATAAAGGTTATTTTTTTAATTATTTCTTAAAGATTAATTATTGGTTAATTATTTATAAAAGGGATTTAATTAATTATTAATTAATTACTGATTTTAAGACTTAATTTAGATTTAGTTATTATTTAATAAAGGTACAATTTATTATTTAATAAATAAATATGGGTGTTATATCGCTTTGTTTCTAAAATATTGGGTTTGTTTAAAAACTAGTTTTTTTATATTTTAAATCGAGGGATTTCTTTGTCGATTTCCGTTAAGTAACCTCAAACAAATATTAAATCAAAGTTAACGTGTCATGTTTAAATTAATTATATGGTTATCCATATGCAAACTTTGCACAATTACCCTAAGTAGCGGATTGTCCGCTGTTTATAACTTGAAATGTTTTAACTCAGGAGTATGTTGTGTATATTAGAGTTCCCCAGTGAGGACTCGAATGTTAGTTGCATACTTCCAAAAGAACCGAATGGAGTTAGCCAGAAATTATCTCTTAGTTTGGAGAACCCAGTATCAAATAAGTATAATTTATATGAATCACTCCAAAAAATAACCCTGGCGATGGATTGTTAGGAAGTATGCTATGGGGATGTACTGTTCTTCCTAAGGGTGATTCCAAAATGGAAGATAGTGGATGTTGAATGTTTGTTCGATCCCAAAACAACTTGGATGGACGAATACTAGCATTGCATTGGTTGCCTGGAAGGGCAGTGTTAGCATTCTAAGATAGTCTACTCAAAGGAAAGGTAATCGTAACCTCAAACCTCACACCTGGGAATGATTAAAATCAGGGAATATGCTTCAAGGCTATGTGGTTCGCTACAATTAGGGTATGGTCATCACCTAATCTAGATTGATATCACATATTATGTATGCTCGGGGCTTATTTAGGTTTTTGATCCAAACCAGGGTGATGACATATTCAGCGCTATCTAGTAAGAGGTAGGGCCCTTCTTGAATCTCAGAGAGTCCATGTGAGGCTCTCGGTGTATTTATCTAGAGATGCATTGTTGTAGGTGGTATCCCAGTGCCATATCATTGTTGGAATCCATTTTCTCATATGTGCCCTTACAGACTTAGTGGTGCCAACTACTGAAATGTGAGATGCAAGCAGTTCAACTATATTAAATATTTATTCTAAACTTAGACGTTATGATAATATCAAATGATTTTATATAGAATTACTTTGGTTATCGTAAGGCAAAAACTCAGTCGTGTTTATGTGCTGCGTGGTCTTACAAGATACTTTTATTTTGAAATGTTTTTAAGTTAAAAACTTATGCTTTACTCACACTAGACACATGTCTGACCCAAAGTTTTATTTTCTACCCTAAAACTCTTGGGTACTCAAATTTGTATGAGTATCTAAGTGATCTAGGTTTCTTATGGATGCATTTTGGAGGAGCTTGGAGTAGGTGGCTTCAATGTCAGCTAGCTACTATCTTATTCCGTTGTGCATGTATGTATTTTGTATTAGTGATGTAAGGAAAGGTAGCTATAATTGTCCCGATTTGGAATCTTGTACTATTATGACTCTTATGTACTAGTATGAAAGTATTTATATAAAACCTTATGTTGATTAGTATATGTTGTTTCATTCCATTGTGAGATTCTGTGATTGTGAAGTTTCTTTTTATCCCTTCTTTCTTTACCCCCAGTGGTTTGTCTTTCGAAGTAAGAAAGGTGGATTGTTACAGTACAAATCTCGTTTCGTTCTCCTAGGATAAATGATAAGGAAATCTATCTGCCAACAGTTACGAGGTGATCTCTACTCTTATTTTTGACTGTTTATTTCCTGAAGAATCAAGGTTGAGTTTACGAGAAATTGTTGAATGTTGTTTCGAAGAGACGGGGATCAGATACGTTACCTAAAAACCACTATGATCCACCTCAAGCGTTTCGAAGTGAAGACATCTTAAAGATGATGGATTTTGAAGATGGATCTTTTGAAGTTCAAAGGTTAATCCTGAGGATGATTCCAAAATGGATGTAGTAAAAACGATACCTTTGGTTTCGTTCAGTCCCAGAATGAACTTGTATGGATGAATGTTGGCATTGGATTGTTAACTGGTGGGAAATGTTTTCATTCCAAGTGGAAAGTGCTATATAAAAGGTAGAATGTATCCACAAGCCTCATCAACCGGGATTGACTAAAACACGAGAAATGTGCAAGGCTAAGTAGGCCGCTCGCAAGTAGGGTATGATCATCCCCATCTAGAGTTGACATTATATCTCGTTTGTATAATTCGAGGCCCATTAATGGAGGGGTCATCATATTTCCTATTACAACTCAAGTGGTAAGCCGGTCCTATGTCGGCAAGGAATCCTGTCGAGGTCCTCGGTGTTATTTGATCTAGAGAACACCATGACATGCGGTACTCTAGTAGCCCAGTTATCATATGGAATCCACTTTCCAATACGCACCTTGACGGTTTTAGTTGTATACCTATTATTGGAATTTAACTAATGTAACAATTTCGGCTATGATTAATAAGTATTTGAATCTTAGACACTATTATAATATCATAGAATTTCATATGAAATGTTTTGGTTATCGTAAGGTAAAAACCCATTCGTGTTTATGTGTGGCGTGGTCTTTCGAGATACCTTTATTTTGAATAGAGTTTGATAATTTTAAAAACCAACTGGGTGTGTTTTCTCATGCTCGTTTACCAGATTGACTTAGGTGTATTTTATTATAATGCTTGAGTTAGACTGAGCATATTATAGATTCGATTTGGATGCATGAGAGCTCAGGAGACGAGCTATAGTCCAAGATGTATTTACGTATTTCTTTGTGTTTCGCTATGTTGTCAGTTGATTATGTTTATTAGAAATTTTAAGTACAGGCTGTTATAATTGTCTAGGTCGAAATAGGTTAGTGTGTTATGATTGAAGTATGTACATTATAGTTTTTCTTTGTGTAAAGATTTTTTTATATTATAGATTATTAGTTCCATTATGAGATTCTGTGTGGTTTCAGTTTTCTTTTCTCCTCTTCTTCTTTTCTCTTCTTCATTCTTCTTTCTTTCCCATAACTATCCGTCTTTCCATTCAATTTGCGTTCGACATATGTGGTTTATTGTTAACTTGAATTGTGCGGATCTACGTGTTGTTACACCTGATGCGAGACATCGCATGTGATAGGTAACTAAGATGATGCGAGGTTAGCCCAAAATTCTATAGGGTGAATCTATCAAACTAATCTGGCTACCAGTACCTACGAATAATCAGGAAAATGTGAGACGTCAATATAGCGTACGTATCATAATACAAAGAACCTACTTAGAGATCGAAGGTATTAAGTGGTATGTGCGTTCCTACCTCTTCTCTATGCAAGAAGTAGTAAATTGTCAGGGTTATGGGTTAGGCATAGTAGAAGATATATCGGGAAAGGGCCCGCTTCAATAAGAAGTATTAAGTAGCTGAAGAGATTCCGTGCAATATCAACTAGATAGTTACTAGCAAGGAGTCTACCTTGGGATTATATGTAGTAAATGACGTAGACCTACCTTAAGTAAAGTATTAAATAGTCAGAGTCTGCCTAATTTCCATGAAAAGATATTAAGCGACTTAGGTTCTATCTCTTGCATTGATAGGATATTATGGATGATATATTTTGGTTATTGGATTGACAGTAAATTTTCTATGGGCTTATACTTGGAAAGCCTTTTATTTAAGTTCTAAAATAGCCTTTGGGCATACATTTGAAAAGACTTATATCGTAGGTAAAGATGTAAGACATATTCCTATTTTAATTATACTTCCCAAGTACTAATGTAGTAAGGCTCGAGACTTTTATTCACCAGACATATGTTGTTATAACTCCCTTCTCATTACAACATAGGTTAGGAAAGGTGATGTTGAAGGTGGAGACACTGATGAGACTTATGGAAGTAGGCTATTTATTTACTTTTTATGTTTTGTAGTTTTTGATATACCCATGAGATAAAAATGATGTTGTAATTTTGGAATATTATACCACGATTATGTAACAATGATTGCAGATATGCTGCTATGGTTTCAAATAATATTTTGAAATCTAAATGAAATGGGAATTATTGTTATTATTATATTTTATCTTTCCACCGTGAGATTTTGAATATGTAGTTAAATAGCTTTATATTGTTCTTTTTATCAACTAATAGCAAACTTTGAGGTGGTTCTAAGTTCCGATGAGCCTTTTCTGGATTGGAATTTAGGCCCATTTTTGGATGGTTGTAACAGCAGGGAAATCTATGTGAGATAGTTATGCATAGTCGTAATGTATAAGACGTAGTCCCATATAGGAAAATTGTAGGATGGTCCTATGTTGGAGAAGCTCGAGGAGCTATTAGTCGAGCATTATTTATTGAGGTTCGATCCGTAGTTTGATCCTTGTACGAGCCTACACAAGTTTTTAGTGTAGGTGTGTGTCATGTAAAAATCCTTAAGTAAGAAACCAGATAATCCACGGACACTTATAGGAAAACCAAAGTTATATAGAGTAGTACTAAAGTCAACTGCATATGATCACCACATATTAAACATGTGTACATTCACCAGACTTTTGTTTGACCCATTCCCTTCTTTTCATTATTCCCCACCACATGATGATAGGTTAGTAGTTGATTGGGCATGGCACATGGAGAAAGGAGCTACACGTTGGAGATCTCATATTTCTCATTGTTCCTCATGTAGTTAATTTTTGTATTAAATACTTATAAAATTTATATTGTACTTTGAAGACAGTTTATATGACAATTAAGTATTTTGGACATTGTTTTTATGAAATGTCTATTTTTAGTACTTATATTTTAATTCCTTCCGCTATGAGATCTGAAACAATAGAATGTCTTAGAATTTACCCTCATAACTATGCTCTATAATAAAAAACCTACAACTCATATTTCTCTGCATAAAGTGATCTGAAAGTCACCCTAAGCTTTGGGATCAGTGTATCAGGAAGTGGATGTTGTTGTATTTGGTATCGAAGCTTAGGTTTAAAATTCCATAGGGTTTAGGCATGTATTAACGTTCATGATTTTTTTTCCAAAATGGTTTTTTCAATAAGCTTTTAAACTGTTTCCAAAGTGTAACAACCCTAGTCAAGATTACCTAGAATTAAATATAAAATACGATTTATAATTATCTTAATTAAACCTTGACGTGATTACTTGTAAATCTAAAATATGATTTATGAATATGTTAATTAATTTTAAGATAAATTTGAGAAATTTTATTAATTATAATTTCCAAGTTAAAATGGCTTTTCAGATGATAATAAATAGATTTAGGAAGATTTATTTAATACTAAAAGCTGTGTACTTTGACTCCTTATATTTGATGTTATAAGAATAATCTTAGGGAAAATAAGAGTTAATAAAATATATGGAAATAATTTTGTAATTAAAAATCTGAGTTTTTCATGTTTATTCATTTATTTATTTTAAATGGAGATTTTTGACAAATATTTTCGATTTCAAATTATTACAACAAATGTTGTAAATTTAATTAAATGTTAATATTGAGATTTACTATTTAAAATGAGATTTTTCAATTATATAAGAATAACTTTTAATTTCTAAAGTTATATTTAATTTTATAAAATAACTCAAAATTAGTAGAAATGAGAATGTTTAACTTGTTGATTAGTTTTGAAAATTTTGAGAAATCATTATATGCTTTTGTAAAACATTTTTAAGTTTAAATAAGTTTTTTATAATAAAAATTCAGAAGGAAACAATAATTCATTTCTTATTGGGTATAAGGTAGCTACTTTAGTCCATGTAGTAATATTAGTAAGGAGAAAGTGAAAGTTACATTCATTTTCCCTCTCAGGCTATAATCGTTAAAAAAAATCTGAAACTAGGAAATCCTTATTCTCAAAAAACTATCTACTATTTTTCCCAAATCAAGAGCAAATCAAGGGGCATTTCGCTTATAATTATAGAAATCAAAAGAAGGTAATCTCCTCTATCATGTAGCATGTTTAATTTGTGATTTAGTCATTTTTTGGCTAAGGGTTGTAATTTTTCTTCTCTACATTTTTGCTAAAACTAGGTTTTGTGGTTAAGAGGTGATAGCCTAGTTGAATCCAGTGTCTTAGCACTAATTTAAATTCTTTTAGGTGAGTTTCACTTACACTTTTAGCCTATAATGGATGCATGTTGCTGTTAGATGAATTGTTGGGGTTTACAGTGAATATAATCTCAATTTGTTGTCTATTCTCTAATCACTTTAAACTTGATTCTCTGTTTGTTGAAAAATCACAACATATAATCATGATTTGGATCCAATTGTACATGTTTGAATGCTTGCTTGAATGTTAATTTAGTACCCCAGACCCCAAGAAGAACAACGTCAAAGAAACGAACGACAAGGGCCATCAAAGTGCCACCGAAGCAGCATGGAACTCAATCCAGTCATGACCACCGATGTACCAGTCACACCAGACTGGTGGATCGATGGTGACTAGGGATGAGTCGCAGGTCAAGCCATTCGACTCTCAGGTCGCCCCTCCGTTCGGCCGTTTGATCGCTTGAACCTATTTACTTGATTTTGATGTTGTTTTCTATGCCGATTTCAATACTATTTTCGAATTTTAATTTATGAATTTTTGAATTCATCTTTGATTTTATTAAACCACAGAACTACTTTATGGGTCCAAGACACAACGCATTGCTCGTTTTGAAGTAGAGTTTTCAAAAACTTGATTTCCATATTGAATCATTTTATCAAAATCTTTCCAAGTATAATTATATTTTTTATAAAGAATAGTTGGAAATATAATATGTATATAATATATTTATAAATATAATAATAATGGTTATAAAGTTGATTTGGAACAATGAATTAAAATTCTACTTCTATATATATATTTTAGCATGGGCTTTTCCAATATATATATATATATATATATATATAATGTACGTATGTATGTATATGTATATATATACATACATATATATATATATACCTAGCTTATAAAACTATACTTTACAAGAATGTTTTTAAAGTCAAATATTTTTATGAAATTGCACATTATCAATTAAATGAGCAGGCGATTTAAACAGTTTAATAAAATGAATGGTATGGAATGCTCACATTTGTTTTACCGGTTAATTCACAGATTTGTTCAAATGAGCCATCTGTACACACAAATGGAGTTTAACTAGCTTATAGTAAACGTTTAGGTAAACCCATGTGGTATGCGATACATGGTTGTTACTTATTCGGTTGCTATTTGGAGTACATCACACTTATATCGACAAGTTTATGACTCGTCGTTAGGGTTCTATCGGTCTTGCACCCATCTTAAATATTTTTATAGGTCTTGTGCCTTTCATGAAGTTCTATAGGTCTTCCATTTTTATAGGTCATGTACCTATCATGAAGTTTTATATGAATTGTTCCTATCTTGGAGTTCATACATTTCACACCTATCTTAAAGTTCTATAGGCTCTTGCCTATGTTGAAGTTACTATAGGAATTATACCCATCTTGTAGTTTTATGGGCACATATGTAAATCTTGGAGTTACATGCATGTAGGTGAATTTATTCACCTATCTTGAAGTTTGATGCCTTTGTCCATTTTACGTGTGATTTCTGGATTTAAATTTATGGTTTCTAAATTCTATGTTATATGTGTTATCACCAAATAGTTTCAGGGGTTTTGCTTTGAGAAGCTATCTTGGATTTTGATATTTGATGATTACATTCTTGAAGTTTATTGAAGTATTCTTGATATTTGTCGATACATGGCTTGGTGGCTATATTTGAGATTTGGTTCATTTTATCTATCATTTATCTTGCTAACTCGTCTATTTTAGACTAGACTGATCTGTTTATTAATTTATAATACTCATGTCAGACCAAGCTATTTCAGGTCCTTCAGCTTGATGCTTTTAGGGTAGACTTCATATTAGTTAGATAGATGTTTACTATTGTTACCACCATGTGTATATTTATGTTATTTGCACCTTATGCCTAGATGGACTAATTTTCTGTACATGTTTGTATCTATCTTTAGATGTAGTGCTATTGTATTATGTGGATCGTATGACTACCGCTATATAGTCTACATCATGTATCTTTATTATGTCCATTCAGCCTTTTATCTATTTTTATTCCGCCGTGTATATTCTGTGATTTATGTTCATCGTATATTGTTCTGGATTATTATTTTAGCCACACTGTTTTGTTTTATGCTAAATCACATACGTCGATTTCACTTGCGATAGGGAAAAGAATATAGCATATTAATCGACGTATCGATGCTCGCTTAAATTCAAAATTCACAGATGGTGGCTCTTAACCATCCCTATTCTCTGTGCTAGAAGATGATATTACTCTCTAACACCCTTTGTAAGTGTTTGTCTTGGGGTGAGGCGTCAAAGCTTGGTATTAGACTAAGTTCAGAACAAAATATGATATTATGGATACAAATCTTGGCCAAGATGAGACTTAAATGTTAGTCCGTGAGATGATTATTTTGATGACAACAACCTTAGAATAGATTATAAAATATAAATACTGACATTATAAGTTTAGATATATATGTATATGCAGGATTTAACCATGCAGGTACCAAGAATGAAGACTGTACATTATAGAGATTCAAGATATCAAGATAGAAGACTCGTGAATACCAAGATTATCAAGAGTTCAAGATTTCAAGCTTAAGTATTTTTTATTAGGAATTTTGTTAAAACTCATAGAAAAGCACTGGCATCTTAAAATTCAATTCATTTGTGGAATGGAATCCACTTCAAGCCTGTTAAAGGGATGGAACCCTAAGTAGGATGGAACCTACGAAAAATCTAGTGGAACATTGTTTTATATCCGCTAACTTTTTATTTAAAATGATTTTTCAAAATTATATCATGTTTTCAAAATGTTTTCAAAACTTTCCTTTTAAAAGATTCAAAACCCTCTATCCTGATTTTAAATAATTTTAGCCTCAAAATTATATTTAATCTCAAAGTCAAATTACTCCTGATTTTAAACTATCTTTTAATATAATATATTTAACTTTTAAATATTTATACTTAGATTTAAAATATAAAATTAGAGTCAAATTCTATATATATTATTCTCTATATTTACTTATGAATTTTAACTATATTCAAGTATATTTATAAAGTTTAAATTAGTTTTAATATAAGATAAAGGTTATTTTCAAAGAAAATCAAAACATCAAAAAATGCTTTGGGATGTGGACATGCCTATGTACCCCATGTCGACACGGTGTCAGTTGACTTCAAAATTTAAATTTCAAAAGAAGTGTCTATTCGCCATAACTCTTCACGAATGGACATGGCTGTTGTTCTTCTATAAATAGGGGTTTGTTTCAACGAATTTTATATCAAATTTTCTGGTTTTTCACTCCTCTTCTTCTTCCACTTTTCTTAATACATATTCTTACCATTACTCTGCCGAAATCAACATTGAATCAAACTCGATTACTTCTAGTTTGATTCTCTATCACTCTCTCTACAAGATTCTCAGTGCTATTCAGAGTTATAGACTTCTTTGTAATCTATTAAGCGAGAAAAGGTGTGATTGTAGCCTTGAAAATCAATCAAAAGAGAAAAGGTGTGATTGTAGCCTTGGTAAATCAATTGGGTGAACTTGTGGCCCGGAAATCAAGTATCTCTACCCAGAGGATCGAAATTCTTGAGGGTGTACCTCTTAGCCTTGAAACCGAGGGTGTAATTGTACAATTGCTTTTAAAGGAATTCCGTACTTGTGTTGCAGGACTGGATGTAGGGTAACTCCGAACCAGTATAAAATCTGGTGTGTTCTTTCCTTTGTTGCTTTTATTTTATTTCTGCATCTGTGTTTGTTTCTGTGATCATATCTGTGTCTGTATATTGCATACATCGGTGTCTAAATTAACATAAATCAAAAAGATTTAGCAATTCTTGATTAACACTATTCAACCCCACTCTAGTGTTAATCCTAGCCTTAAGATCCGTAATCCGCATTTCTCACAATTGGTATCAAAGCAAGGTTTTCAAAGTTCGTAATCTTATTTTTGAATTTTTTTTAAATGGGTATAGTTGTTAATACTAGTTTAGAAGCATTCATACCATCATCGTTTCTTGAGTCTGCATATAATCAATATTCAAATTCATGTTGTCTACCAAGATTGTTTGATGTGCAGGAATCATGCTTTATGGGTGTTGAGGAATCAATCCACAATGGACAAATTATGCAGATCAGAAAGAACAAGTGGATACTTGATGGTGGGTGTTCTAGACACTGGCAATCCAGATATACTGAATGATATAATATACAAGGACGGAGGATTGGTTAACTTTGTAGACAATTCAAAAGGATATGTGATTGGCATCGGCAAAGTCGGTAATTCTGAAACTCCTACTATTACTAATGTTTTGCTAGTTAAGAATATGAAACATAATCTGCTAAGTATAAGTCAACTATGTGATAAAGGATATAAAATTAAATTTGAAAAAGATAAATGTCACATTGAAGATAATAATTCAACCATTATATTTGAGGAAGTCAGGAAAAATAATATTTATATTCTTAGTATGAAAGTTTCAAATGATAACCTGTGTCTGTTGGCAAATACAAGTGACCCTTGGATTTGGCACAAGAGATTTGGGCATTTGAATTTCAAACTCTTATCTAGACTATCAAAACATGATCTGGTAAGAGGTCTCCCTAAAATGAATTTTAAAGTATATAGTTTATGTGATGCTTGTCAATTAGGAAAACTTAGAAAAAGTTCTTTTAAGTTAAAAGTTATGATTTCAACTTCAAAACCTCTTGAATAACTTCATCTTGATTTATTTGGTCCATCTCAAATTCTATCAATAAATCATAGTAAATATGTCTTTGTAATTGTAGATGATTATTCTAGATTTACATACACAATATTCTTGAAACATAAAAGTGACACTTTTGAATGTTTTAAGACATTCTCAAAAAGAATTCTAAATCAATTTTCTTTAAAAATTATAACTATTCGAAGTGATCACGGTGGTGAATTTGAAAATGAAAAGTTTGAGGAATTCTGCAATAAAAAGGGAATAACTCACAATTTTTCATTTCCAAGAACTCCACAACAGAACGAAGTAGTGGAACGTAAAAATAGGACGATTCATGAGTGTGCGAGAACTATGCTTACAGATAGTAATTTACCGAAGAATTTATGGGCAGAAGCAGTTGCTACCGCCTGTTATATTTTGAATAGAATTTTAATTAGACCTCTAACTGATAAGACATCTTATGAACTTCTTTATACAAAGAAACATAAGGTATCTTATTTCGGAATTTTTGGAAGTAAATGCTTTATTTTAAATACAAAAGATAATTTAGATAAATTTGATCCTAAATCCGACAAAGGTATCTTTATCGGATATTCTAATAGAAGTAAAGCATACAGAGTGTTTAATTCAAAAAATAATTGCATTAAAGAAACAATGTATGTTTCATTTGATGAAAATTTTAAATTTTTTGAAGATACAAATGATGAAGAGGATTTAATCACTCAAAATCAAGAATCAATTGAAACTAATAATGAAATTAATCATCCTAATAAAAGGACTAAACCTTTAAAAGATCATCCTATAGAAAATATACTGGGAGATATGCAATCTATTGTTAAAACTAGAAATCAACTAAGTCAAATGAGTAATGTAGCTTTTATATCAACTATTGAACCCAAAAATCCAAAAGAAGCATCAACTGATGATTCATGGATTTTGGCTTTGCAAGAAGAATTAAATCAATTTACTAGAAACGTTGTTTGGGAACGTGTTCCTAGACCAGAAAATAAAACTATAATCGGGACTAAATGGGTTTATAAAAATAAAATGAATGAACAAGGAGAGGTAGTTAGAAATAAAGCTCGATTAGTCACTCAAGGTTATTGTCAAGAAGAAGGATATATTTTAATGAAACATTTGCTCCCTTAGCAAGATTAGAAGCCATTAGGATTCGACTTGCTTTCGCAAATCATAATAATTTCAAATTATTTCAAATGGATGTTAAAAGTGCCTTTTTAAATGGATTTGTAAAAGAAGAAGTATATGTTGAACAACCACCACTTTTTGAAAATGATAAATTACCAAATCATGTTTACAAACTTAAGAAAGCATTATATGGTCTAAAACAAGCTCCTAGAGCCTGGTATGATAGACTAAGATCTTATTTATTGCAATCTAATTTTGAAATTGGTAAAGTAGATAATACTCTTTTTATTAAAAGAAATAAAAATGATATTCAACTAGTACAAGTTTACGTAGATGATATCATTTTTGGTTCAACTAATTTTGAAATGAATAAAGAATTTTCTGAAGTAATGACAAAAGAGTTTGAGATGAGTCATATGGGTGAATTAAATTTCTTTTTAGGATTACAAATAAAACAATTAGATAATGGTATCTTTATTAGTTAAGAAAAATATGCTAAAGGCCTAATTAGTAAATTTAGTTTGACTACTACGAGTGGAAAACCCACTCCCATGGCAAGCAATGAGTACCTTAGTAAAGAAGATCTCTCGAAATATGTAGATCAAAAACTATATACAGGAATGATTGGATCACTACTCTATATTACTGCCAGCAGACCTGATATCATATATAGTGTTTGTCTCTGTGCCAGATATTAATCCCAACCTAAAGAGACCCACTTAAAAGCCGTAAAACGAATCATAAGATATGTTAAACACACATCTGATTATGGTTTATTGTAACCTAAAAATGATTCTTTTGACTTAATATCTTACTATGATGCTGACTATCCTGGTTGTAAATCAGACCAAAAACGTACAAGTGGGACTTGTCACTTTTTGGGGCATTCTCTGATTTCTTGGCTTAGTAAAAAGCAAAACACAGTTTTTTTTATCAACAACTGAAGAAGAGTATATTTCTGCTGCTTGGGATTGTTCTCAAGTAATATATATGCAACAAACCTTAAAAGATTTTGGTTTAAAATTTTCAAAATCACTAATTTATTGTGAAAATACAAGTGCGATAAACTTATCCAAAAATACTACTCAACATGCTCGAACTAAACATATTGATATCAGACATCATTTTCTCAGAGATAGTATAAGTAAGGAAGTAGTCACTCTCGAGTATATCAATTCTAAGAATCAAATTACTGATATCTTAACAAAACCCTTAAATGAATCAATATTTACTAAATTAAGAAGAGAATTAGGTATTTGTTCTATAACTGAAATATAAAATATAAATAACAAGTACAATTCATAATTAATATTAAAATAATTCAAAGAGTTAAAATAAAAAGGACCATGTCGACTCCCCCATATACCCATGTTGACATGCAACGTTTTTAAATTTTGAAAATTTTCCCACCAAAATTCAAAAAAATTTAGTTATATATTCTTCTCTATTTCGAATTTTTGTTCATTCTCTCTGTTTTCTCTTTAATCTATCTTCTGAAATAAATAAAATACTGGCCTCCTCTTCCAAATCAAACATAAAATCAACTTTTTAATTCCCCTCTCCTGCGTCGGGTCCATTTCAACGTACTACTCTCGCTCGTGTGACTAAAACGGAGGAATCTATGAAGGATGTACTTCAGATGATGAATGAAATTCAAGTGACTCAACTTCGTATGGCAAAGGAACAGGAAAGACAAGGCAAGATTCTTAGGAATTTTCAAAAATTCCTAATGGATAGCCAGGCCAACCCTATCTTGATTGATGAAGACTCTTCACTCAATCAAGAACAAAAGGCTAGCGAGGAAGAAGAAGAAGAACCCATGGAAGAAGCGCACGAGGAGGAAGATGACCAAGTCGTGTGTGTTAGAGAAGTATGTTTTAACAAGAATGGGAATCTTGTCGAACAAGGTGGAAACTTCTGTTTCACTATCCAAACTGTTCGATTCATAGATCTCCTATGTTTAATAACACACAATAGTTTCTTTTCTTTCTTCTCCATTGTTGTTTGTGTTTTCTAAATGTTCACGTTTATACAACTTCATACGTAATAAATAACTCGTGTTCTTATATATGTTTTAATTAGAAATACTATCGTGAATTCTTAGTTAGGATAGTTAATAGTTTAGGACTATGTTTAGTATTAGATTTAAGTGATGATTACTTATGATAACACTATCATTATAATCACATGTCATAGAGTATTAATTTTAGGGGAGTTATATAGTTATATAGTTTGAAGTTAAATAGTTTACATTTAGTTTTTGTTGATGACAAAGGGGGAGAAATATATAATAGGGTAGTTATGCATAAATTAAGGGGGAGTTATTAGTTTTAGGGGGAGTTATTAGGATAGAAGTAATATTTTATAAACAAAGGTTGTCATCATCAAAAAGGGGGAGATCGTTAGTCCGTGAGATGATTTTTTTGATGACAACAACCTTAGAATAGATTATAACATATAAATACCTACATTATAAGTTTAGATATATATATATATATATATATATGCGGGATTTAACCATGCAGGTACCAAGGATGAACACTGTACAGTATAGAGATTCAAGATATCAAGATAGAAGACTCATGAGTATCAAAATTATCAAGAGTTCAAGATTTCAAGGTTAAGTATTTTTTATTAGGAATTTTGTTAAAACTCATAGAAAAGCACTGGCATCTTAAAATCCAATTTATTCGTGGAATGGAATCCACTTCGAGCCTGTTAAAGGGATGGAACCCTAAGTAGGTGGAACCTACGAAAAATCTTGTGGAACATTGTTTTGTATCCGCTAACTTTTTATTCAAAATGATTTTTCAAAATTATATCATGTTTTTAAAATGTTTTCAAAACTTTCCTTTTAAAAGATTCAAAACCCTCTATCCTGATTTTAAATAATTTTAGCCTCCAAATTATCTTTAATCTCAGAGTCAAATTACTCATGGTTTTAAACTATCTTTTAATATAATATATTTAACTTTTAAATATTTATACTTAGATTTAAAATATAAAATTAGAGTTAAATTCTATATATATTATTCTATATATTTACTTATGAATTTTATCTATATTCAAGTATATTTATAAAGTTTAAATTAGTTTTAATATAAGATAAAGATTATTTTTAAAGAAAATCAAAACATCAAAAAATGCTTTGGCATATCGACATGCCTATGTACCCCATGTCGACATGGTGTCAGTTGACTTCAAAATTTAAATTTCAAAAGAAGTGTCTATTCGCCATAACTCTTCACGAAAGGACATGGCTATTGTTCTTCTATAAATAGGGGTTAGTTTCAACGAATTTTATATTAGATTTTCTGGTTTTTCACTCCTCTTCTTCTTCCACTTTTCTTAATACATATTCTTACCATTACTCTGCTGAAATCAACATTGAATCAAACTCGATTACTTTTAGTTTGATTCTCTATCACTCTCTCTACAAGATTCTCAGTGCTATTCAGAGTTATAGACTTCTTTGTAATCTATTAAGCGAGAAAAGGTGTGATTGTAGCCTTAAAAATTAATCAAAAGAGAAAATGTTTGATTGTAGCCTTGGTAAATCAATTGGGTGAACTTGTGGCTCGAAATCAAGTATCTCTACCCAGAGGATCAAAATTCTGGAGGGTGTACCTCGTAGCCTTGAAACCGAGGGTGTAATTGTACAACTGCTTTTGAAAGGAAATCTGTACTTGTGTTGCGGGACTGGATGTAGGGTAACTCCGAACCAGTATAAAATCCGGTATGTTCTTTCCTTTATTGCTTTTATTTTATTTCTGCATCTGTGTTTGTTTCTGTGATCATATCTGTGTCTGTATATTGCATACATCGGTGTCTAAATTAACATATTAGGAATTCTTGATTAACACTATTCACCCCCCCCCCCTCTAGTGTTAATCCTAGCCTTAAGATTCGCAATCCGCATTTCTCACATTAAAGACCGTCATTTATGGGTACTTAGGGAAAATAGTAGTAATCATTCTATTTAGAATAAGAAGTGTGTAATAACCCCGTTGTTATTTTCCTAATTAATTACGATTAGTTACGGTTAATTAATATTTATTGAGATTTTATAATATAAATTGTGAAATTAAAATTGTTTTGAATAATTGATTTGGATATCAATTCTTAGCATTTGATAATTAAAATAAATTATTAGTAAGAAAGAAATAATAATTAATTTGTCAAATTGGATTTATTTTTTTATTATAAAAAATAATGGGATAATAATTTTTAAATTATATATATAATGATTAATATTTAATTTATCTTTTTGTTAATTACATTGATTAGTGTTAGGAAATAATAAAACTAGAGTTGTTTAAATTAGTGTTTGTTGGGCTAATAGAAATTGTGTGAATGTATTTTTATTTATTGTTTTTGTTTGGGCTTTTGTCTTAGGATAAGCCCACTAGCCTTTAGAAAAGAGATAGGACAGTTATCATTTCCCTTAGTAACTTGATCACTCGTTCTCTTTCTCCTGTATGTACACGATTCCTCATAAAGAAAAAAAACAAGAAATAGAAACTCAAAACCTAGGTCTTAGAAAATCAAGATCAATTCATAGAAAAATCTTAAAATCATAAGAAGATATGGGTAAGACTTCTTTTCAACTCCTCTATTAAATTTTACCATTTATTGAAGGTTTATTTTTGTTCATGATTTCTGAAATTATTGGTAGGAGAGGGATTTTTGGTATTTTAATGGAGATATAGGAGTTGAAGAAGATGAGAATAGCAATAGAGTGTTCATAGCTTTATTGTTCATCAATTAGCAAGCTTTCTTCATCTTTTGGATTAGAGGTGAGCTAGAAACTCAAATATTTGTCTCTTTTAAGTCTTAGTTCTTTTAATTGGGTGATAAATATCAATAAATAGTTGAATGGTTTGAGTAATTTGATTGAATTGTTGAAATATGCAAAGTGGTTGCTGAAATTTATTTATGAATATTGCTGTAGTAAAATAGAAATATCTTTACGAAGGATGATCCAAATTGGTTCATCCTTCTTATGGTAGGTATATTTTTAAATAATCTACAAGTTCTATTTTGATCATTTTTTGAAATTCTATGTTTAAAAGGGTCTAAATTAAATTCGAAACTTATGTTATAGCACAACCATTTCTAATTTTCTGAGTTGATATGTGACAGTAAAACGGCCATAACTTTTTAATTATAAATCCAAATTAAGTATACTTTATTTTGTTAAAAATCTAAGACATTAAGGAACAACTTTCATGTTGTATGTTTTTGCAAATCCCATGATTCAAAGGGTCAAAATTCGGTTTGAAACTGATACACATGCTCTGCTCCATCGATTTTCTAAGTTTAAACCTAAAACTAAAATCACCATAACTTTTTAACTCTAAATCCAAACGGAGTAAATCTTTTTCTTTTGAAAATTTAAGACTTTAAGGAATAAGTTTTATGTTATATGTTTTTGAAAATTCTTAGGAAATAGAGTAGAAATGGTGTTTCAAAACTGAAAATCTAGTGTGACCTATGATTTATTGCTATGTTTGTAATGTTGTTTAAATGTGCTTTGAATATTTTATCGTGATAATTTTGATATATATATATATATATATATATATATATATATATATATATTCATTGGTTTGTTAAGTTATAAATTATGTTTAGATATGATATGAAAATCAAATTTTATGAAACTATTGGTCGTTACAACCTTGTGATATGTAATAGTGAATTTCCTGTGCTTTATGGACTTTGCATCATTTTGATTCAAAGCTTTGGAAATTTCTTAATTTAAATCTATCTATTTTGTGAATGTTTATTAGTGCTTTGTTTGGTATGCAAATAATTTTGGAAAGGGAGTGTATTTAAGTTCTAAATATCAAACATGTTTTCTAAAGTAGTTTAATTACCTTTATAAATGATTTTATGGATTTGAAATTTCAAATTTTGAAAATACAATTGCACAAGGTTTTGAATAATTATTAGAATACTTAATTTGTTTTGAAAATGGATTTATGGATTCACAAATAAATGAATACTTTTATAAGTGGCTTTTGAAATATGGTGTGTTAACATTATAGCCTTATGGAATTCGAAGAATCAATGTGATTTTGGAACATGAAAAATCTTGTTTTGTAAAATAAATGCCCTTAGAAAATTTTTGAATAACGGAATATTTTGATAAGTGACAAATTAAATAAATGTTTTGAGAACCTTAAT
This sequence comes from Allium cepa, assembly GCA_030765085.1. NCBI lineage: Eukaryota > Viridiplantae > Streptophyta > Magnoliopsida > Asparagales > Amaryllidaceae > Allium > Allium cepa. Next base: position 585,093,597 of record CM060940.1, read on the forward strand.
TCTATAATTTGAGAATTACTAATAATCGACTTAGTGTTATCGATTCGTTTAAATGCTTTCGAATAAGACTTTGTCGAATATCATATAACTCAATGAATAGAATGTTTGGGTGGAACTTACTAGCCCATTAGCAAATACTCAAATTTCACCAGGTAGTATGGGATGCCTTGGTTAAATTCATGCGATTGATGTTAGGAAGTATTTTACACTTTAGAGTTGTATTCTTTTCTGGTGTGCGACAAGTGGTTGCTAGATCCTTAAGAGAATATAGTTCAGGTTTTCTAGTGGTATTCGTAATTAGTAATATTTACTAGCTTTTAGTAAATAAATTTCACCATACGGTGTTGGACGTATTGCTTAAATACTAGTGATTATTTAAGGTGATTGTATTTGAAACTTAAGAGTTTACTCTCTTTCGGTGTGCGGTGAGTGGCTGCTAGATTCTTAAGGAGTTTATTCGTGGATTTCTTTTAGGACATAATAATATAATAATATTAAAAAAATGTAAATTTATCGAGTCATGGTTTCTATGATCACCTTGATCAGTATGGACTATCCTTGAGATAATTCCATGATTCTGTGATTCTATGTTCCTGGTCTGAGTACGATCCTTGGTCTCGGATCGGTTCGAGTGATACTAATTTGTTTGCTTGTTTGCCATGGGTTTTGAGTACAATCATTACGATTGCTTTGGACGATCATTACGATCGGTTTGGATTAAGATCTCTTGGATTCTAGATATTTGGATTCTATACTGTTTCATGTTCGTGAAATAAGTATATATTCTTATATCTTGTGTTTGTGAAATAAACATGTATTCTTGTGTCGTGTGTTCCTGAAATAAATAAATAAATATACTTATGTCTTGTGATGGATGTTAGTTAATTCGGTTATTCTACGTTTAGGAACTAGTTCGTGTTTATGACTTAAACTTATAACCGTGTTTTGAGTAAACCATTGATATTTGCATGCTTAGAGATATTGCGTTTTGTTCTGTGAGTTCATTGTTTAGTGACTAATATGTATTCATGACTTAAATGTATAACCATGTGCCTTGTGATGGACTATTAGTTAAATTAATTCCCATGACTCGTTATTTTATGGACATCTATATTTACTTAAATGTTGTTTAATTTTGTGTTATATTCTGTTCTCGCCCCATTGGATATTTAGAGATAGTCTAACCCGGGTGTTATTTTGCTCGGGTCAGGCCAAGACTTTTCAGGTTACGGGACAAGTTGACCTTTGGATGTTTTGGGTAGCAAGAAGATAAACACTTTTGACATTTTAGTTTATCTCATTTAGGAAATTTGTAAACATGTTTATAAGATGTAAAATTGAGTTAGAGAATTGTAAAATTTGTATAACAATCGATTTTAGTATTTCATTGTATAAACTAAATAATTTGTATATGTATAAGTTGAGATTTATTCCGCTGTGAGCTGTGATTTTTATTTATATGACATATTGTTCTGATTCTAAGAAATCGAGGTGTCTATAACTTTATATTAGTATTGTACACGTCAAATGCAGTTCAGATATTGAGTGAAAAAGGTAAAAAAGACGTGTCCGTGTTAGTAGAAAGATATATTCATATCTGATCGCCCTTGTAATGACCCGTAGATTTGTAATAATTAAAATTGTAATTTAATAAGATTTTTATAATTAAATCTAGTAAGAAATAAAATTTTTATAATTTAATATTGAAATGAACGCTAAAATGAAATATAGCAATGTTAATTAAAACTACTTATTAGTAATTTGAATAAAATTCTAATAAATGAAGTAGTGAAAGTGTTATACCTGGATATAAATTGAATATGAGAAAACAAAAGTAAGTATTGAATTAATTAATGAAATAGCACATTGTTAACAGTAATTGAATGTAAATTAAGGAAATATGTTATTGCAAGTTAATAATTAATGAACTTGAATGAACATTCCAATTTAATAAATTAATTTGAATGTTATTAATTAGTTATAAATGGAATATAATAAAAACAAATGCAATTATGGTATTAATGTGTGAAATAATATAATAGATGGTAATTGTTTATGGAGAATAACCATACAATTATTATAAAGAGTATATGGGTGACAAATTGTTGTTCTTACCAGTTAATTTACCAATTATAAATAAAGGTAATTAAATATTACTTTAATGATAATTAATATAATAAAGGAAAGGGTGAATATAAATTGAATAAAAACGTAAATTTATTTATAAGGCAGTAATTGATGGAATAAAAAGCATGAAACTAAGTAAATAAATTTATTGAGAATATTTAGTCGTGGTTGATGTATATATTTGGCAAAAATGTAATAAATGGAAATAGGATAGTTAATAACAAAAGAGTTTGGAATTTGAATATATTAATGTAACATTAATACAAATGTAAGATGTAAATAGGCGTATATTAGTGTAATAGGAAATGTACTACAATGTTAGGAGTTGTCAAATTAGAGTATAGTAAAGTAATGAAAGGTTAAACAAAGGTTAACCAGATTTTAGAGTAGTAATGAACTTAATAAAAAGAATAACAGACGTTTCTTTACTAAATAAAAAAACATATGTTTATTTATTTGAAATGTTGGTAGCTGAAAATTTTATTACAGAAATAAGAAATTAATAACATTTGCTTCGTATACAATATTTCCGTAAATACGTTAAATTACTATAAAAAGGAATTGAATTGTCTCATTCATTTTTACCTTAGAAATCAATGACAATTAATTTGATTGGAATCTTTTTAAGTGGGAAGACGTTAATTGTAAACATATATTGAAATAAATTGTGTGATTTATTTTCAATTAGTTCAGTTCATGTTTCAAAATTTAATGCTAGTTTACTACATATATGTTTATAACTAAATTCAAACTTATGTTTTAGATCGAAATTTAATGCTAGTTTATATTGAAATCTCATACGTTATCAAATTAAATGTTAACAGGAGACAATAAAGGGGGTAAAATAGATTTACACTTGACTATTTTCTTTTCAATTAGATTTTATTAGATTTTAATTGCAACATAACCTACCTTTCCATCTTCACTTTTCTAATTTACTCTTACATTCAATGCCTCCTTATGTGGATTATTTTCATACCTTTTATTTATGAATGTAAACTATAAGTGGTGATAAAGATGTACATATATATTATACACCTGTTTATATTACCTTGTTTACGCTATCATATTTTTGAATGTATGTTAATGCATTCCTTGTAAAACATTCAATCGAAATGTTAACATGTTGTTTAATTTCCAATCTAATCACAAAGAGGGAGAAATGGAAATTTCTTAATGCTGTATATTCTTTTAATTTATGGCACAACTTTGTATGGAGAATTTATTTTCATTTATTGTGTGTTAATTAAATCTTTAAAAGATGTTAATTTTGGTATATTTAGGGTTAACAAAATTAATTAAGTAAACACTGTTTTGAAATTTGAATTCTAAAAGTTTTTTTAAAGTATAGAGTTGTCCATTCATTCCCTTTCTAATTAATAATTGTCGCATTCTTTTCATTATTTCTCATTTGTTCCATTACTCTTTTCCATTTACATTGTCCGAAGCTTTTCGATTTTGCAAACATGAACTGCTTTTCATATTTTTAATTCTTTCTTTTACCTCTTTTTAATACCTGCTACTTTTAAAAAGGTTGTTCATATTTACTATACTTCAATACCAAGTTTGTTCATATTTACTTTATTTTTTCATTCATTTTCCAACTTCATTTTCTGAAACGTCATTTCATTTATTTCTAATTAATAGCGGCCTCTCTTCTCAAATCTCTTTGACCCTAAACCTAACTTTAACCTTATAAATAAGGTATGACGCAACTGAAACCACATCCTCCATTCTAATCTTCTTCTTTTTTTCTTTTTTTCTTCAAATCTCCTTATTATCTCTCGTTTTAATTTTTCCTTCCTGTTCAAATATTCTTCTTCTTTAAATTTTCTTCTATTTCAAACTTTCTTCTTTCTTTACAAATCTAGATCTTCTCTTCCATTTTCAGTTCTTATTTTAATCCTTTTCTTTTTCAATTCTTCTTTTTCAAATCTTCTTTTTTTCAAACCTTTTAAAAATACATACATACATATACATACATATATATATATGTATATTAATATAATAAGGAGGAAAATTAAAGTAAATCAAAATAAAAGAAAAATTACGGGACAAAGCTAGCAATCAAGAAGGAGACTAAGGAAACATAGATCGGAGCTATTAATTAGAAGTCTATTATTTTCAGATTCGTATAAAGGTGAGTGTTTTAATCCCACTCACAACTTCTAAAATTTCTTATGTGTGTTAAATTAATTTTTGATGTGATTAGAAATTTATTTATGACTGTTTGGCATATTTTTATTCATCATCTCAATTAAATTGAAATTATTGAATTAAGTTGTTATTTAATTTGTTATTGCATATAAACTGCCAGTTAAATAGTTATCTAATTTATTATTGAATATAAACTGCCAGTAATTACTTGTTATTTATTATATGTTCTATATTGATGTTATTGTTTGAATTGTATGATTGTGATAAATGGTTGATGGTTGATATTGGATGAATGGATGTTGTATTTTATATTGTTATAAACTGCAAGTTGTTATGCATTTTTATTTCATTCGGGATTGCGGTTTGAAATGATATATAACCGTATTTTTATTTTAAATTACGGATTGAAATGATAAATATCCATATCACTTGACCAAAGGGTAGAAAATTATATACAAACACTATGGTCTATATAAAATATTTTGAAAATGATTTCTATGGTTTTAGAAATAAATATATGGTTTTATGAGATATTGATTTGGATATTTTATAAATGTTATTTTATATATAGTTAAATTTTTGGTTTAAGCTATGTATAAAATTGGTTTATAGTATAAAAGAAGTTTAATAATAAAATTTGATTTTATTAAAATAAAATATGGTTAAGTATTTAAATCATATTTTAATATAGTGGTTATAATGATTTAAATAAATTAAGATTGGAAGGTAAATTGGAAATTTATTTGAAATTGAGCTTATTTAAGAGTTAAACTCCATAAGTAGATCTAAAATTTATTAAACTTGAAATTTTAAAAGGTATGATTTTTATAACCGGATTTTGTTCAAGATGAATTAAATGAATATTTCAAGTATAAATAAATTGAAGGAAATATTTGGTTATTTGTAATTTGAGTTTTATTTGAATGATAATGGATTTATTATGCAAATATTTCAAAACTAAATAATAAAACATTGAATTGTTGAATCGTAATTATCAACCTTAGTTTTGAAATTGTTTAATACTCAAAGTTTGAAATATATTGAAATTAATATGGTTTATTGAAACTGAAAGTGAGTTGAAAGTTATGAATTGAGACTTAATTTAAAGCGAATAAAATTGTGAAGTCGAGGAAATTATTTTACTTCTAAAGTAAATTTAAAATTCAAACTATTTTATTTTATTCACTGTTTGAATATCCAAACCATTTAAGTTTTGGAAGTTATGGTTTAGAAGCTATGAAATTCGAAGTATTATGTTTTGAAAGGTTATGCTTCAAAATTATGAGTTTCAAGGTCTAATAATTTGAAAGTGTTATATTCAAGTGTTTTGATTTCGAAATGTTATAACTTTGAAAGTGCTATGATTTTAGAAAAGGATACATTTGAATTGAAAATGATATCGTATTGATTCGTTTTTGGAAGGCAATGATATTTTGGTTTTAAAGTATAAACTATTTTGAAAGACTGCAGTGTTAAAATAACGTTTGGTTGTTGAAGAGACCGGGATTGGAAGTTGTCATACTTTTTGCCAACTCTGAAAACCAATTTAACAACCATGTACGCGGTGGAGATTGCAGAATGAAGTAGGATGGTGGCGTCATTTCCTTTGAGGTAAATACGTGGACCCGACTCCCATGAGTTGGCATAAGGTGGCTAATACATGAGCGATCTTGAGCCAATGAGGTCATTCCTTTAATCGGACACACTCCTTCGATATTATATTCTGACTTTGAGATTTATTTGGTGGCCACTTTTGATTTTGATTTGGGGGTGTGGCTCGAGGTAGGCGGTAGTAGCTGCAACGCGTTACCACCAACCCGTGTACGTAATTGGTATATCTACCATGGCATTGCCTTGTGTGTCGTGTCACCTACCCTAGCGCACCTATACGAGTTTGGTTTTCTCCCGTTGCCCGTGAACTATTTAGGATAGTCTCCCTATCTGGAGATGCGCTGATACTGGATGGACTACTGGGACTATTACGTGGTAAGGGCTATATGGGTAACCCCTTAACATTATTTAAAAGTAAGTTTATTTTACTAATAGACATTATTATAATAACGAAATATTACTACACAGTAAATAAATTAACGGATCCTTAAGAGATGTGAATCCCGAGCATCTCTTAAGTTACTGCACTCACGTCAGACACTGGATATGAGATGTCAAATCCCGTTAACATCTCTGACGCCGTTCCACTCTTATTATTTACCGTTGATTTAACTTACATAAGACTTTTTAGTTCTGACACTAGTGTTTTGTCTTTTAAATTAGCTCGGGTCAGCCTCAGCATTTCAGGATTCGAAGCCTTTATTTCTGGAGGACAAAGAGTGTATTACTATTATCTATTATATTATTCCACTACACCATTGTATTCCGCTGCATTGTTATTTATTATTATCAGGTATGTGTAACTCTGATATGTATTGTATAAGTGTAATCAAATGTTTTGTAAAACAGCTTCATGAACTGTATTTGATTATTATACTTTGTCGTTCGTCTGCAAGATTCTATTTTGTTTTCTATCTTTCTCTGCTTTTTCCTATTTACCCCATAACAATCCGCCCTTCTGTATGGTTTACGTCTGACGTGTGTGATTTATCGTCGATCTAAAGCGTACAAAAAGGGGGGATGTTGCATCTGGTATCAGAGCTTTGGTTTAGTGATAACCCTTAGCTTTATGGGGTCTGACTCTTTATTAATAGGGTAGTGATACCCTATGATAAGTCGTTGAGTGTATATATGAGAGAGCGTATTTGTTAGTGTTATAAAAAGATTTTGATATTGTGTTGCTTTGTTCTATTTTGTATTTATAAATTCTGGTTGGTGCATGGGACGCTATGACATAAATAGGGATTTCTAAACACTTAATAGGACAGACCGGCACGATATTTGTTTTCAATATAGGTGAATGAAATAATTTGGCCTATTATATTTTCTATATATAAAACAAATTTTTATAAAGGTTATATTTGGTTGTAATATATTGGTTGTCAGGTATTGAAACTTATAAATATTGGTTGTAAAATAAAATTTACAAATAAAAATAAAGTAAATATGGAAATTTAGAACTTAAGTTCTGGGGTTTTGAAACTTTCTTTCAGATAATTTTGGAATATGGTAATAATATTATTAGAAGTATTTTCTGATATAAATATTTCAATATAATTTGAAAGTATCGTTTTAAAGAAATTTTGGAAAGAAATTAGTTACGTACTCCCCTCTCTGTCGCTGGAAAATAATTTCGGTAATGAGTGCATGCATCATCGACATTCATTTTCGAGTTTCGAAGTGGGAAGGCCACTGTAGTAGTTTTACTGCAGATTTATTTTGGATAAAAGAATATAAATTTTAAATTGTTTTAAAGATAATTGGATATATAAATTGTAAGTATATACCTTTATCTGTTATTTTAAAATGATTTGAAACTTAACCCGGTATTTAGTTCTTAAGTTTCTGTTAATTAATAGTTTTAATTATTGTAGCAAAATGGAATGTAACTAATATAAAATTGGACCCTCCAATATAAATAAGAGATAAATTGCTAAGTTATAAATGGAATTAAAAGAAAAGAAAGTTGACATTTGTAACCTATGAAACAAAGTATTATTATTGAACATTTAATTTATTAAAAGAAATAAAAATAAACTTGTATAGCTCTCAATTACATCATTAAAAGTATATATGTAACTTACCAAATATTAAAAGTTCCAATATTTAATAAGAAAATGTAATGGGTGTTATACAAGTAATAAACTTGAGGTAATGAAAGTATTTAATGAAATTCTTTAATAAATAAGAATTTGATATTATAGTTGTTATAAACTTAAGTTATAATTGAAATGTTACTAATTAAATATAATAGAAAGTGAGCATTATAAATATATGATTCTAAACTTAAGTTAATGTTTGAAGCAAATTATAATTAAAATAATTAATAAAATGAACATTACACTGAATTAAGTAATTTTTGTAAGAAAGTAATTATAAACTTAAGTTAATGAATTGATATGCTTAGTAATAAATGAATGAAAGAATGAATGGGAATAAAAAAAAAATTTAAGAGATAAATGTAAGTTAAAGAAATAATCCTTGTATGATGAAAAGAAAAAAAAACTGTAAATGTTGTTAAAGATATTTTATAAGAATAACACAAGTACAGTGTAAATTTAGTTGTTAATAAATTCAATTTTTTTGAATAAGATATATTGATTCCTTCTTTCCCTCCTTTTTCCTTTTCGGGGCCGAAAAGTTTTGAGTGGGTGAAAGTGTAACGACCCGTAGAATTTTAATAATAGAAATTGTAATTTAAAAAGATTTTTGTAATTAAATCTAGTAAGAAATAAAAACTTTGTAATTTAATATTGAAATGAATGCTAAAATGAAATATAGCAATGTTAATTAAAACTAATTATTAGTAATTTGAATAAAATTCTAATAAATGAAGTAGTGAAAGTGTTATACCTGGATATAAATTGAACATGAGAAAATAAAAGTAAGTATTGAATTAATTAATGAAATAACACATTGTTAACAGTAATTGAATGTAAATTAAGGAAATATGTTAATGAAAGTTAATAATTAATGAACTTGAATAAACATTCCAATTTAATAAAATAATTTAAATATTATAACTTAGTTATAAATGGAATATAACAAAAACAAATGCAATTATGGTATTAATGTGTGAAATAATATGATAGAAGGTAATTGTTTATGGAGAATAACCATACAAGCATTATAAAGAGTATATGGGTGACAAATGGTTGTTGTTACCAATTAATTTACAAATTACAAATAAAGATAATTAAATATTACTTTAATGATAATTAATATAATAACGGAAAGGGTGAATGTAAATTGAATAGAAATGTAAATTTATTTATAAGGCAGTAATTGATGTAATAAAAAGCATGAAACCAAGTAAATAAATTTATTGAGAATATTTAGTCGTGGTTGATGCATATATTTGGCAAAGATATAATAAATGGAAATAGGATAGTTAATAACAAAGGAGTTAGAAATTTGAATATATTAATGTTACATTAATACAAATGTAAGATGTAAATAGGCGTATATTAGTGTAATGGGAAATGTACTACAATGTTAGGAGTTGTCAAATTAGAGTATAGTAATGTAATGAAAGGTTAAACAAAGGTTAACCAGATTTTAGAGTAGTAATGAACTTAATAAAAAGAATAATACACGTTTCTTTACTAAATAAAAAAAATCATATGTTTATTTATTTGAAATGTTGGTAGCTGAAAATTTTATTACAGAAATAAGAAATTAATAACATTTGTTTTGTGTACAATATTTTCGTAAATACGTTAAATTACTATAAAAAGGAATTGAATTGTCTCATTCATTTTTACCTTAGAAATCAATGACAATTAATGTGATTGGAATCTTTTTAAGTCGGAAGACGTTAATTGTAAACATATATTGAAATAAATTGGGTGATTTATTTCCAACTAATTCAGTTCATGTTTCAAAATTTAATGCTAGTTTACTACATATATGTTTATACCTAAATTCAAACTTATGTTTTAGATCAAAATTTAATGCTAGTTTATATTGAAATCTCATACATTATTAAATTAAATGTTAATAGGAGATGACAAAGGGGGTAAGATAGATTTACACTTGACTATTTCCATTTCAATTAGACTTTATTAGATTTTAATTGCAACATAACTTACCTTTCCATCTTCACTTTTCTAATTTACTCTTACATTCATTGCCTCCATATGTGGATTATTTTCATACCTTTTATTTATGAATGTAAACTATAAGTGGTGATAAAGATGTACATATATATTATACACCTGTTTATATTACATTGTTTATGCTATCATATTTTTGAATGTGTGTTAATGCATTCCTTGTAAAACATTCAATCGGAATGTTAACATGTTGTTTAATTTCAAATCTAATCACAAAGAGGGAGAAATGAAAATTTCTTAATGTTGTATATTCTTTTAATTTATGACACAAATTTGTGTGGAGAATTTATTTTCATTTATTGTGTGTTAATTAAATCTTTAAAAGATGTTGATTTTGGTATGTTTGGGGTTAACAAAATTAATTAAGTAAACGATTATTTTGAAATTTTAATTCTAAAAGTTTGTTTACAGTATAAAGTTGGTCCATTCATTCTCTTTCTAATTAATAATTGCCGCATTCTTTTTATTATTTCCCCACTTGTTCCATTACTCCTTTCCATTTACATTGTCCGAAGCTTTTCGATTTTGCAAACATGAACTACTTTTCATATTTTTAATTCTTTCATTTACCTCTTTTTAATACCTGCTACTTTTAAAAAGGTTGTTCATATTTATCATATTTCAGTACCAAGTTTGTTCATATATACTTTATTTTTTTATTCATTTTCCAACTTCATTTTTCGAAACGTCATTTCATTTATTTCTAATTAATAGCGGCCTCTCTTTTCAAATCTCTTTGACCCTAAACCCAACTCTAACTTTATAAATAAGATATGACGCAAATGAAACCACAGCCTCCATTCTAATCTTCTTCTTCTTTTTCTTTTTTTTCTTTTTCTTCTTCAAATCTCCTTATTATCTCTCATTTTAATTTTTCCTTTCTCTTCAAATATTCTTCTTCTTCAAATTTTCTTCTATTTCAAAATTTCTTCTTTCTTTTCAAATCCACATCTTCTCTTCCATTTTCAGTTCTTATTTTAATCCTTTTCTTTTCCAATTCTTCTTTTTCAAATCTTCTTTTTCAAACCTTTTAAAAATACATACATACATACATACATATATAATAAGGAGGAAAATTAAAGTAAATCAAAATAAAAGAAAAATTACGGAACAAAGCTAGCAATCAAGAAGGAGACAAAGGAAACATAGATCGGAGCTATTAATTAGAAGTCAATTATTTTTAGATTCGTACAAAGGTGAGTGTTTTAATCCCACTCACAACTTCTAAAATTTCTTATGTGTGTTAAATTAATTTTTGATGTGATTAGAAATTTATTTATGACTGTTTGGCATATTTTTATTCATCATCTCAGTTAAATTGAAATTATTGAATTAAGTTGTTATTTAATTTATTATTGCATATAAACTGCCAGTTAAATAGTTATTTAATTTATTATTGAATATAAACTACCAGTAATTACCCGTTATTTATTATCTGTTCTCTATTGATGTTATTGTTTGAATTTGATGATGATTGTGAGAAATGGTTGATGATTGATATTGGATGAATGGATGTTGTATTTTATATAGTTATAAACTGCAAATTGTTATGCATTTTTATTTCATTCGAGATTGCGGTTTGAAATGATATATAACCGTATTTTTATTTTAAATTACGGATTGAAATGATAAATATCCATATCACTTGACTATAGGGTAGAAAATTATATACAGACACCGTGGTCTATATATAAAATATTTTGAAAATGATTTCTATGGTTTTGGAAATAAATATATGGTTTTATGAGATATTGATTTGGATATTTTATAATTGTTTTTTTATATATAGTTAAGTTCTTGGTTTAAGATATGTATAAAATTGGTTTAAAGTATAAAAGAAGTTTAACAATAAAATTTGATTTTATTAAAATAAAATATGGTTAAGTATTTAAATCATACATTAATATAGAGGTTATAATGATTTAAATAAATTAAGATTGGAAGGTAAATTGGAAATTTATTTGAAATTGAGCTTATTTAAGAATTAAAATCCATAAGTAGATGTAAAATTTATTAAACTTGAAATTTTAAAAGGTATGATTTTTATAACTGGATTTTGTTCAAGATGAATCAAACGAATATTTCAAGTATAAATAAAATGAAGGAAATATTTGGTTATTTGTAATTTGAGTTTTATTTAAATGATAATGGATTTATTATGCAAATATTTCAAAACTAAATAATAAAACATTGAATTGTTAAATCGTAATTATCAACCTTAGTTTTGAAATTGTTTAATACTCAAAGTTTGAAATATATTGAAATTGAGATGGTTTATTGAAACTGAAAGTGAGTTGAAAGTTATGAATTGAGACTTAATTTAAAGTGAATAAAATTGTGAAGTCGAGGAAATTATTTTACTAATAAAGTAAGTTTAAAATTCAAACTAATTTATTTTATACACTGTTTGAATATCCAAACCATTTAAGTTTTGGAATTTATGGTTTAGAAGCTATGAAATTCGAATTATTATGTTTTGAAAGGTTATGTTTCAAAGTTATGAGTTTTAAGGTATTATAATTTGAAAGTGTTATATTCAAGTGTTTTGATTTTGAAATGTTATAACTTTGAAAGTGTTATGATTTTAGAAAAGGATATATTTGAAACGAAAATGATATCGTATTGATTTGGTTTTGGAAGGCAGTGATATTTTGGTTTTAAAGTATAAACTATTTTGAATGACCGTGGTGTTAAAATAACGTTTTGTTGTTGAAGAGACCGGGATCGGAAGTTGTCATACACTCTGCCAACTCCGAAAACCACTTTAACAAACATGTACGCGATGGAGATTGCAGAATGAAGTAGGATGGTGGACGCGTTTCCTTTGAGGTAAATACGTGGACCCGACTCCCGTGAGTTGGCATAAGGTGGCTAAAATAGGAGTGGTCTCAGGCCAATGAGGTATTCCTCTGATCGGACACACTCCTTCGATATTATATTCTGACTTTGAGATTAATTTGGTGGCCACTTTTGAGTTTGATTTGGGGATGTGGCTCGAGGTGGGCGTAGTAGCATACCACCCGCCCGTGTGCGTAATTGGTATATCTACCCTGGCATTGCCATGTGTGCCATGTCACCTACCCTAGCGCGCCTTGTACGAGTTTGATTTTCTCCCGTAGCCCGTGGAGTATTTAGGGTAGTCTCCCGATCTGGAGATGCGTCGATACTGGATGGACTACTGGGACTATTACGTGGTAAGGGCTATATGGGTAACCCCTTAACTCTATTTAAAAGTAAGTTTACTTTACTAGTAGACATCATTATAATAGCAAAATGTTACTACATAGTAAATAGTTTAACGGTTCCTTAGGAGATGTGAATCCCGAGCATCTCTTAAGTTGCTCCACTTACGTCAGACACTGGATAAGAGATGCCAAATCCCGTAAACATCTCTGACGACGTTCCACTCATATTATTTACTGTTGATTTAACTTGCATAAGATCTTTTAGTTCTGACTCGAGTGTTTTGTCTTTTCAATTCGCTCGGGTCAGCCTGAACATTTCAGGATTCGAAGACTTTATTTCTAGAGGACAAAGACGAAGAGTGTATTACTATTATCTATTATATTATTCCACTACACCATTGTATTCCGCTGCATTGTTATTTATTATTCTCTGGTATGTGTAACTCTGATATGTATTATATAAGTATAATCAAATGTTTTGTAAAACAGCTTCATGGACTGTATTAGATTATTATATTTAGTCATTCCGCTGTAAGATTTTGTTTTGTTTTCATTCTTTCTCTGCTTTTTCTTATTTACCCCATAACAATCCGCCCTTTTGTATGGTTTCAGTCTGACGTGTGTGGTTTATCGTCGATTTAAAGCATACAAAAAGGGGGAATGTTACATCCCTTAACAAGCCATATTCTCCATATTAGCAGTCAACATTACTTGAAATGTTCTTTGCTAAAATGGGCATAGTAGTGGGGTCATTACAGTTTGGTGTCAGAGTTGTGTCAAAACATTATAACATATAATATCATGGATCCAAGACTTAGACGACTTAGAGACCTATCCCCTATTGTGTGTGATAAATAGTTATATTAATTATCTAAGTAGGGGTAGGAATATTAAATGATTATCGGGATAATCATTTAGGGGTGCAAATTGATTTTTAAAAAAATTGTTAGTTAGAAAAATTGGAATTTGTAAAATTTAAAATCTTTAGTGAATAATGAGCAAAATCTTTTAGAGTTGAGAAAATTTTGGAATTAAATTGGAATGAATTAAATTGAAGTGAACTATTTTCTTTATAGAAAATTTGGAAAATTTGAGTAAATATGTTTAATTTAAATGATCCTGCAATAATCAGAGTTGCAAAGCGGAATTTCAGACATTGAGTTGTTCCGCTGTAAGTGATTATGTATATTTTGGTTGATTGGTTTCTACGAGTTAATTGTTTGGTTGCATATATTTAAATCTGGATGCTTGGATGTTAGTGGAAATAAAACAAATGCATTTAAACTTGTGATTATCTATTGTGTTGACTTATCCGACGTTGGTTAAGGATTCTGATCGATATGTAGGATGCCATATTATCGATAGGGGTTCCTAAACATATAACGTGACATTTTGACATAAGAAATAATTAAAACTTAGAAATTTAAGTACGAATTTCTTTCGTTATGTAATATTATGTTGTCAATCTAATTAAAGTGTGATCATGAATTGTTAATATCTCCTATATGATATGAATTTGATATTAATACTAATATGAATTTTTGAGATAACCAGGTATCTGAAGTTAAATAGATATCATTTAAGAGATTATAAATTGTTTTCTTTAGTAGCGGACTCGCTAATATTTCGAATATAAGGTATGTATCTCGGATCACATTCGCATTTTAATGCTTTTCTCTACGGGATACCTCATCATTGAGATGATATGTATATTATGTAATTATATCCATATTGTAAAATTTTGAAATGCTAGCTGCGCAAAGGAGACGCTGCCGAAATTTTCCGCAAATTTGAGGCGTTAGAATATTTTTTAGAATTTTGAAATTTTTTGATAACTAAAAGTTTGAGTTTAGTGTTATAATTAGAGTTATATTAAATTGATTGATTTTGGAAATGTAATTAGAAACCAATTAACAAATAATTATTTTAAGAGGAAATTTGTATTATGGATTTCTTTCATTAAGGCGATTGTGGGGACGCAATTTCTTTAAGGGGGAAGTCTGTAATAACCATGTTGTTGATTGCCTAATTAGTTATGATTAATTACGGTTAATTAATATTTATTGAGATTTTATAATATAAATTGTGAAATTAAAATTTGTGTTGAATAATTGATTTGGTTATCAATTCTTAGCATTTGGTAATTAAAATAAGTTATTAGTAAGAAAGAAAAAAAAAATTCCAATTTGGATTATTATTTTATTATAAAAAATAATAGGACAATAATTATTTAAATATATATATATATATATATATACATACATAATGATTAATACATAATTTATCTTTTTGTTAATCAGATTAATTTATGTTAGGAGATTATAAAACTAGAGTTTGTTTGAATTAGTGTTTGTTGGGCTAATATAAATTTTGTTAGTGTATTTCGATTTATTGTTTTAGTTTGGGCCTTTGTCTTAGGATAAGCCCACTAGGCTTTAGAAAAGAGATAGGATAGTTATCATTTCCCTTAATAACTTAATCCCTCATTCTCTTTCTCATGTACGTACAGAATTCCTCATAACGGAAAAAAACAAGAAATAGAAACTCAAAACCTAGGTCTTAGAATATCAAGATCAATTCATAGAAAAATATTAAAATCAAAAGGAGATATGGGTAAGACTTCTTTTCATCTCCTTTATTCAATTCTACCATTTATTAAAGGTTTATTTTAGTTTATGATTTCTAAAATTATTGGTAGGAGAGGGAATTTTGTTATTTTAATGGAGATATGGGAGTTGAAGAAGATAAGAGTAGCAACAGAGTGTTCATAGCTTTGTTGTTCATCAATTAACAAGCTTTCTTCATCTTTTGGATTAGAGGTGAGTTACAAGCTCACCTATTCAACTCTACCAAGTCTTAATTCTTTGAATTGGATGATAAGTATCAATAAATAGTTGAATGGTTTGAGTAATTTAATTGAATTGTTGAAATTTGCAAAGTGGCTGCTGAAATTTATCTGTGAACATTGCTGTAGTAAAACGACATATTTTTATGTAGAATGATTCAAACTGGTTCATTCTTTTTGTGGTAGAAATACATTTAAATAATCTATAAGTTATATTTTGATAAGTTCTGAAATTCTATGTTTAATAGTGTTAATTAAGTTTGAAACTGATGTTATAGCACAGCCATTCCTATTTTTCTGAGTTGATATCTGACTAATAAAATGGCCATAACTTTTTAAATATAAATTCGAATTAAGTATACTTTTTTTAGAAATCTAAGATATTAAGGAACAATTTCATGTTGCAAATTCTGCAAATTCTATGATTTAAAGGGTCGAAATTGGGTTTAAAACTGATACACATGCTCTGCTCTGTCGATTTTCTAAGTTGAAACCTAAAACTAAAATCATCATAACATTTTAACGGTAAATCCAAATGGTGCAAAACTTTTTCTGATAAAAATATGAGACTTTAAGGAACAAGTTTCATGTTATATGTTTTTGAAAATTCTTAGGAAAAAGAGGTCGAAATGGTGTTTCAAAACTTAAAATCTAGTGTGACCTATGATCTGTTGCTATGTTTGTGATGTTGTTTAAATGTGCTATGAATGTTCTATCATGATCGTTTTGACATATATTTTTTCATTGCTTTGTCAAGTTATAAATTGTGTTTAGAGATGATATGAAAATCAAACTTTATGAAACTATTGGTCGTTACAATCCTGTGATATGTAATAGTGAATTTCTTGTGCTTGATGAACTTTGTATCATTTTTGATTCCAAGCTTTGAAAATTTATCAATTTAAATCTATCTATTTTGCGAATGTATATTAGCGCTTTTTTGGTATATAAATAATTTCGGAAAGAGAGTTTATTTAAGTTCTAAATATAAAACATGTTTTCTAAAGTAGTTTAATTACCTTTACAAATGATTTTATGGATTTGAAATTTCAAATTTTGGAAATACAATTATACGAGGTTTTGACTAATTATTAGAATACTAAATTTGTTTTGAAAATGGATTTATGGATTCAAAAATAAATGAATACTTTTATAAGTGGCTTTTGAAATGTGGTAAGTCAACAGTATAACCTTATGGAATTTAAAGAATCAATGTGATTTTGGAACATGAAAAATCTTGTTTTGTAAAATAAATGCCCTTAGAACAATTTGGAATAAAGGTATATTTTATACGTGACAAATTAAATAAATATTTTAAGAACCTTAATTCTATAATTTGGAAAGTACTAATAATTGAATTTGTGTTATCGGTTCGTTCAAATGATTTCAAATAAGACTTAGTCGAATATGGTATAACTCAATGAATTAAGTGTTTGAGTGGAACTTACTAGCCCATTAGCAAATACTCAAGTTTCACCGGGTAGTATGGGATGCCTTGGTTAAATTCGTATGATTACTGTTAGGAAGTATTTTACACTTTAGAGTCATATTCTCTTCTAATGTGCGACTAGTCTTTGCTAGATCCTTAAGAGAATGTAGTTCAGGTTGTCTAGTGGTATCGGTAATAAGTGATATTTACTAGCTTTTAGTATATACTTGAATTTCACCATATGGTATGGGACGTAGTGGTTAAATTCTAGTGATTACTAATGGTGATAGTATTTGGCACTTTAGAGTTTACTCTCTTTTGGTGTGCGGCAAGTGGTTGCTAGATCCTTAAGGAGTTTATGCCTGGATTTCTTTTCAAACATAATAATATAATAATATTAAAAAAATGTAGATTTATTGAGTCAAGGTTTCTATGATCACCTTCATCGGTATTGACTATTAGGGCTGGATTTTTTTTCGTGTTACTGCTTTTCCGTTATTTTCCTTTCGAATATTTTCGAAATTTCCGATTTCCATGTTTTTCCGAAATAAACAAGTCGGAAGGAATTCCTTCCGATTCAAAATGGTAAAAAAACGGAAATTTCCAAGTTTTCCATGGTAATTCCGTTCCTTCCTGCTTTTATTGCTTGGGCCAGCCCACAACTAATTAGGCGTTTATTTTTTATTCTCTCACGCACGTAACAAACCTAACCCTAATTTTGCTTTCATCCCTCTTCTTGTTGACCGTCTCATTTTCATCTTCAGTTTGCCAGTTAGCTAATTTTTATCATTGCCATAACCATCTTTCGATCGATTGTCTTTAGATTGACCTAATTTCATGGCACGCCGTTGTTCTACTTCACTACCTACTGCGTGAAATCGGTAATAAACTATTTCATGATTTTCCATTGCATTGACTTATTATTTATGTGGTACCGATTTTGATTTCTGTATTAGTGCACTTGTTTGTGTGATTTTTCTGGTTTAATTTGATTTCCTAATGAAATCAGTTTTCCCCTTTCAATGTATTAGTTCATTTTTTAGTTGTTTGTATACTCTTCGTTCATCTTTCATTTACTCATTTATTTAGTTTTTAAAAAAATATTCTACGTACTGCAGTTCATCTCACATTTGCTTAAAATATTCTTTAACAAGTTGCGTGGTATCAATGGAAAATGCTACCCAATGAAAAACAGAATGTATGTTTTCCTTTCTGTTGCTAAAAAAAATATTGTTGAGTAGATTTTACTGGAAAATAAGAAGTCCACTTCAGTTCATTTCACTTTAGTTCACTAATTAAATTCATCATCATTTTTTCAAATAATCAGTACCTGTTGCGTTCAATAGACAGTTGCGAGTAAGCATATATTCTGAATACTGTAATTCTTGCTTTCAAGTATGGAGTATATATGCTGAAATGCATCATACTAGGCCATATTTACTTTTACACATATATTACTATAATGGATATAGAATTGATATATTTACAGAGCATTGGCCTGGCCCCACATAGTCAGCAGTTACTGCTGCTATAGTCATTAGAATTTAGCTATATTTATCTTTTTCAAATTTTTGGTAAGCTAAATAAATAATACTTTCAGTTTGTGTAAATAAAATGTGAAACTAAAGTGACATGAAAGAGTAGGTGGGTGCAACTGAAATATGTTAAAATGAATGAATTTTACGTACCTTCGTTTTTATAGACTTTGTTTCCTCATTTTACTTTGTGTTAGATTATGTGTTTATTCTCCAAAAATGTGGATGTTGTTCAACCAAATATTTTTTCCCGATAACCGAGTCCGACTACTATTGGGTTATATAATTCAGCACAACAGGGGGTAATTATTTGGTGTACCTAAACTTTTTAGTTTAAGGGTAAAACTGGCTAAGATATAAACAGACATATGAAATGGATGAAGTCAATGTATGTGTTATAGTTTTAATTACAGAATGTAGCATAATTTTGTTTAAGAATGTTTATTAAATCAGAATGAATATCATTACAGCAAACGATATGTACGAAGAGAGTTAATTAATGATAGAACTGTCAATATTGGAGATGGGAAAAAACGGATCAAAGTAGGAGAAAAACCAAATACTAAAATACAATATGCAAAAGGCGGAGCAGCGAAGATTAAAGGCATGCTTTGATTTGTGCATGCTGCACTGGTCAAAAAAGCACACAGTAATATTTCACCTTGTATGCAAATGTATACAAAATTGACAGGCTCCTATCTGGGTTTACCTTACCTAACACAGCTGCATATTAAATTTTATAACTACTGCAAATATAATTATTGATAAGTTTGTATTTTTTGGAAAGCTTATATTTTAGAAAGTTTTTACTTTTTCTAAGTTCATAATTATGGTAAGGTAAGTTTTATTTTGAAAAACTTATTTTTTTGGTAAAATCAATAGTTATATATAGAGAGAGATATATACAAAATCTGTATCCATGCTTTTATACTTTGCCTGCATACTTTTGTTTCTTAACCCAGAAATAAAGAATTGAAGTAGATTGAAAGAAGTTTAAAGCCTTTTGTTGAAATTATTCATGTTTCAGATTACACATTAATGCTAGTATGTAAATGCTAATTAATATTTTGTATAGGGACTTCTTCTTTATCCTTGGGAGCATCATCATCATCACAACAAAATGAAGCAGAATGAAGAACTGTTGGCAAGAATTTATGAAGACAACAAAATGATTTATGAAGGAACTGTTCAGATCTTGTGGTGTTTCTTAGTTATGAATATATTATTTGAATTTAACAGTACATGTAGTTCTATTTTCTTTTCTGTTATTTATGATTGTTTAGAACACATTTTGCTTGATCAATTCTGTTTCATGCTTGATCAATTCATGTATTAAATAGTCTGTTATGCAAATAGTGTGGTACATGCTTGAACACATTTTGCAAATAGTCTGTTACATGCTTGATCAATTAATCATTAGCTGGTCAGTTCTATACTTTATATTAAATTTCATATTGGTTATTTTGTGAATAGTGTGTTATGCATGATCAGGTACCTGCAAGTAGTCTTTTATGCAAATAGTCTCTTACATTAAATTTCTGTTCAGAACATATTTTGATTACAAATTCTGCATTTAAAAATCTTAAGTGTCGGAAAAATGGAATTCCATATTTCCTTCCCTTTCTTCCAGTTTCCATCTATTGGAATTACGGGGTTAACGGTACGGAATACGGAACATGTTATAACATTCCGCCAATAATTGGAAGAAACGGAAATGTCCCGGTTGGTACGGAAATTTTCCATTCCCACCCCTATGGACTATCCTTGAGATTATTCTGTGATTCCGTGTTCCCGGTCTGAGTACAATCCTTGGTGTTGGATCAATTCGAGTTATACCAATTTGTTTATTTGTTTGCCACGAGTTTTGAGTACAATCATTATGATCAGTTTGGATAAGATCTCTTGTATTCTGGATATTTGGATTCTGTGACTGCACTATGTTCGTGAACTGAGTATATATTATTGTGTCTTGTGTTTGTGAAATAAACATATATCATTATGTCGTGTGTTCCTTAAATAAATGTATATACTTGTGTCTTGTGATGGATGTTAGTTAATTCTGTTATTCTACGTTAGGAACTAGTTCGTGTTTGTGACTTAAAATTATAACCATGTTTGGAGTTAATCTTTGATATTGCGTGCTTAGAGATATTGTCTTTTGTTTTGTGAATTCAGTGTCTAGTGACTAATATGTATTCGTGACTTAAATGTATAACCATGTGCCTTGTGATGGACTCTAAGTCAAATTAATTCCCGTGACTCATTATTTCATGGACATCTATATTACTTATATGTTTTTTATTTTTGTGTCATATTATGTTCTCATCCTATTGGATATCTAGAGATAGTCTGACCCGGGTGTTATTTTACTTGGGTCAGACCGAGACTTTTTAGGTTACGGGACAAGTTGACCTTTGGATGTTTGGGCTAGCAAGGAGATAACCACTTTTGACATTTTAGTTTATCTCATTTAGGAATTTGTAAATATGTTTATAAGATGTACAATTAAGATTAGAGAATTATAAAATTTGTATAACAATCGAGTTTAGCATTTCACTATGTAAACAAAATAATTTGTATATGTATAAGTTGAGATTTATTCCGTTGTGATCTGTGACTGTCATTTATATGACATATTGTTCTGATTCTAAGAAATCGATGTGTTTATTACTTTATATCAGTAATGTACACGTCAAATGCAACTCAATATTAAGTGAAAAAGGTATAAATGACGTGTTAGTGTTAGTAGAAAGATATATTCACATTCGATCGCCCTTAACAAGCCGTATTCTCCAGATTAGCAGACAACATTACTTGAAATATTCTTTGCTAATATGGGCATCGCAGTGAGGTCATTACAAAGTGTCTTTTGGGATTCTACGAACGTTTTTCTTCATTTCCACTCTTTGATGAATCATGTGATGCCTAAGCAATCTCTGGTCCAATCTTATATATTCTGAAAGTGTGGCTTGTTGGCGACAGAGTCACTCGTTCTGGTATTAGGCAATCCAACGAGCCCGGTTGAAATGATGTACTATGTCTGTCTAGCAAACCATGAAGTTTGTTGTTGATCTTTTTATAATCGGAGTCGCACAGCGGAAGCAGGCTGATTATAACAGCCTAGTTTTTTGAATTAACTAAATAAAATAAATAATTTTAAATTGGCAAATTTAAATCATTAGCTTAGGCTTTGTAGCTCTTTATAAAGATTATTTATTTTAGTGTGATTATTTATAAAACATTGAGAATTATTAGTATTTGCAAAGCAATGTAATGGTAAAATTTTGAATGTAGGTTGAAAAAAAAATATTGAGTTAAATTTAATATTTTATTTAAAAAATAAAATAAATAAAGAGAATATGGGATTTATAGACCACTTTTACAAAATAAGTTACTTGTGTATTTAAATTCATTTGAGGGGTTATTTTATCAAAGTTGGGCTAAAATAGTGTTTTAAACACTTAGTCTTTTATTTCGTGAGCCTATTTTACTACATGGAGCCCAATTGGCAATTAATTAATAAGAGAATGATTGTTTAGTTTTGTTTGAGAATTTAATTTCCCAAAGCAAAAATTAAAAATTAAAGAGTTTAGATAGAAAAGATTGTTAAGTCAAGTTGTTGTACGTTCATTTTATTTCAGTTTACAACAAAGTCAAATACAATGAACTCCTCCTTTTCTAAATCTAGAAATCAATTTCCCAAATCTTATTGAATTCTATTTCATATTAAATCATTTTTTGAAGCTAATAAAATCAAGATAATGAATCTAAACTCTACTCTATATTCTAGGCTCTTTGAATTTGGTATTTCAACAAATAATTCTTGTTTGTTCTTTGCATGAGTGCTTTGTTTCAGGGTTTGCTGTTATGAAAAATTGGGACTGCAATGTTTTAATTGTTGTTGAATTAAGGAGAAAAGGTGAGTTAATCACTCATATATCTATTTCTAAATCTTTTTCCATGTACATAATTGTTTAAACGATTTATTGACCGTATTGTTTGCAAATTTGGTTATAAATTTGAGTGATTATTGTGTTGTTGTTTACAAAAAATTTCTTAGAGAAATTGTTGTAGTAAAACAACGGTATTTTAGTGTAGAATGATCTGAATTGGCTCGATTTTTTTTAGAATTATTTTTAAATAAGCTAAAAATTATCATTTGATAATTTTTTCAAAATACTATATTTAAAGGGGTTTAAATTGAATTCGAAACTGATGTTATAGTACAACCATATAAAAAATTTCTAAGTTAATATAGGAAATTAAAATGGACATAACCTTTGATTGATGAATCCAATTATGTTGAATCTTTTTGTAGTAAAAAGATAATCCCCTAATTAAGAACTTTTGTTTCAATCACTTTCTCAGATTTTGAAGATTTCTGGGTCGAAATTGGATTTTTAACGTAGTAATATTCTCTGCTCTGTCAAATTTTCTAAGCTAAAACATTGTTACTAATTTAAGCATAACATTTTAATTTATATCGGATTTTGATAATTTTAAATGTTCTGGAAAGCTTACTTTATGGGTGACAACTTTTGTTTTAAGTACATTTGCAAATTTTGAATAGAGCTTGGCCGAGATTCTATTACAAACTTTCAGCTCTGATACTTTGAAATTTACGTTCTTTTGCTTAATTTCTTACTTGGATGTTGCATTTTAAATTATATACTAGGTTAACCATGAATTTTTATAAACATATGTAAATCTATGATATGTGTGTGTGTGTGTATGGTTTGAATAAATCTAATTTTGCAAAACAAAGTATTATACTTCACTGGTTTAAATAAATTTTCATACCAAATCAAATTCTTCTATAAATGATTTCAACAAATAGATATTTACATATAGTGTTGTTATTATAAAAGCATTACGGATTTGGAAATGTGGTTTTGGGAAAATATGAATCAAAGTTCATTTTTCTAAATAAAATGGATTTACACTTGAGTGGATTGGGAAGGGAAATAAAAGTGGTTTTATAAAATAAATGGATTGTGAATATTTTTTTTGGAATATCATTTTGAGAATAGTATTGACTAAATGGAAATCTGAGGCAACATTGGGTATACATGTGAAATCTTGGTGTAAATTGAGTTATGGGATATTTTACCCAATAAGTGAATATTTTACTTAAGTTAAATAATAAACAGGCTTATGGAAAATTATACAATTATTTACAAATAATAAAAATTAGAGAGAAAAATTGTTTTGAGAACCTTAATTCTATAATTTGGGAACTACTATTATTCGACTTAACGTTATCGATTATTTTAAATGCTTTCGAATAACGCTTCGTTGAGTATGGTATAACTCATTGAATAGAATGTTTGAGTGGAATTTACTAATCCATTAGTGTATACTCGAATTCCACTGGATAATATGAGATGCCTTGGTTAAATTCTTATGATCGTATTTTGGGAAAGTACTTAACACGTTAGAGTTGTATTCTCTTTTGGTGTGTGACAAGTGGTTGCTAGATCCTTAAGAGAATAGAGTTTAGGTTTTCCAGTGGAATCCGTAATAACTGATATTTACTTCTTTTAGTAAATATTTAGATTTTTACCATATAGTATGGGACATATTGGTTAAATTGTAGTAATTACTTAAGACGATGGTATTAGCACATTAGAGTTTACTCTTTTTTGTGTGCGACAAGTGGCTGCTATCCTCGAGATCGTCTTGTGATCCTGTGATTCTCGTCCTGTATACAATCCCCGGTGTCGAATCAGTTCATGTGATACCAAATTGTTTGTTTATTTGCTACGGTTCCACATACAATCATTACGATCATTTTGAGTAAGATCTCTTAGATTCTGGATATTTGGATTACGTGACTATTACATGTTCTTGAAATAAATATATATTCTTTGGTCTTGTGTTCATGAAATAAATATATATTCTTCTGTCTTGTGTTAGTGAAATAAATATATATATTCTTGTGTCTTATGTTCATGAAATAGATATATATATTCTTGTGTCTTGTGATAGATGCTAAATTAAATTAATTCTATTATTCTGTGTTTAGTGACAAGTTCATGTCTGTGACTTAAACTTATAACCTTTTTTCGAGTTAAATTAATTCCATAACTCATTATATCCTAGACATCTGTATTTACTTATATGTTGTTTATTCTTGTGTTATATTCTGCCTGAAAGGGTGTGCGGATTAAGGATCTTAAGGCTATTTTATCACTAGAGGGGGGTGAATAGTGTTTAATGGATTCTAAGACTTATATGGACTAAATTGAAATTATGAAACAAAAAATGTAAAACTTAATTACAGAACAACCACAGAATCAACGACAGATGCAGAAAGTAAATAAAAAGAAGTAAAAGGAAAGAACACATCGGATTTTATACTGTTCGGGGTTACCCTACGTCCAGTCCTGCACCAAAGCAAACACCTCATAAAGATTTTTATTATATCAATGTCGAGATTACAATCCTTAATTTCTAAAGGCCTTGAGGTACCCTTCTGTCTTCGAGTCCAGGGCAAACTCTCTTGATTTACGGGACACAAGATCACCCATTTATTTCCAGGCACAACCACACCTTATAAAGAGACTCGAGAAATTTTTGATTACAAATTGATCCTATAACTCTGAATAGCACTTTGATCTTCGAGAGAGGGCAGAGAATCAAACAAGAATGAGATTCTAATTTGATTCACTTGAGAATTCGGCAGAATTTTGGCACGATCTTAAAAATATAGAAATTTTAGAATATGGATTTGTGGAGAAGAAGGAGTGAAGAAAATAAGAAAATGGTTAGTTGAAAAATTCGTTTGTGAAGGCTATTTATAGATCAGTAACGATCATAAGCATTCGTGAAGAGATTTAAACGAATAAACACTTCTTTTGAAAACTGAAAATTTTGAATTTAATGGCCACCAGGTCGACATAGGGTATCCCATGATGTCGACATCCCTTAGCTAAAAACTATGTAAAATTTGTTTTGAAAATAGTATTGAAAGGAAAACAAGATGAAATGATACTGAAGCAAAAATAAGTAATTTTCCTATGTTTTAAAATAAAGAAGAGTAGAAAAATATATTTTTAGAATGTATATATATAATATAAAAGAATTTTTAAAAATCAAAAGATAGTTTAAAAACAAACAAAGTTTAAAACAAGAGTTTATTTAAAAAAAATAAAGAATATTTTAAGGCTAAAACATCTTTTTTAAAATCATTTGAAAGATAAATTTTTTAAAGCTAAAACATTTTGAAAAGCAGTTTTGAAAATCATTTTGAAAAACCATTTTGAAGTAGTTTTGCAAGCTTCTACCCACAAAATATTTCATCACATCAGGACTCGAGAACTTGTACAAAAACAAGATGTACGTGGATTTGTGAGCCACCTGTCGTAGGTTTGTAAGCTAATTGTCGTGGGTTTGTAAGCCACTAAGAAGGTAGAAATGGGTACCATCCCAAATGAAATTTGGAATGAATATTGCCATGCCATTAGGAAGTTTTAACAAAACTAGACACTTATCTTGAAATATTGATCATGACACTCATGAGTCTCCATACTTGATTTCTTCATTCTTGATATTTATACTATACAGTCGTCAATAATCTGTACCTGCCTTATATATATCCTGCATAATAACATTCATATATATATATATATAGACAATAGTGTTAGTATATAAGTTATAATAAAGTAAGTTACAAAGGTTGTTGTCATCAAAAACACTATCTCCATTTCCTAACAATCTCCTCCTTTTTGATGATGACAATCTTATAAAATATACTTACCAATAACTCCCCCTTACTCCAAGTCTACTATTTTATAAAACTTCTCCCCCTTTGTCATCGACAAAAATAACCTATAAATCATAAACTTAATAGAAAATGAGATTAACAAACATATGAGATAAGATAATAACTATGTATGAGTGAAATATAACATCGTAAGTTAAATGGAATTCAAGATTCTATACACCAAAGATTGTTTTTAGAAGAACGTTATATATACAAATTAAACCAATGTATAATCAAGAAAACAAAAAAAAGGCTTAACAAGGACCTTTAACTATTGGTGATTTATAGACCGCACAATTTGGATAGTGGAGACAAAAGTTTCCACGTTATTAGACCAAGTTCCCATTCGCGTAAAAAGGACCTCTCCAACGTAAATCACGCCATCGACTTCGTCTATATGAACATCCGGATTCGGCAGAGGATATTCTTCTTCTTGATCCTCCTATGGCTCATCTAGAGGCTCTTCTTTTTCAGAATCTGTAACAACCCTAGATTTTTCATATATTTTAATATTTGACTTTATTTTATTTTGAAATTATTTTTAAACTTGCATTATTTCAAACATTTCACATTTTTAAATATAAGTGTTGATTATTATGTTAATTATAATTTCAAACAGGCATAAATTGGATATTTTACTGAAAGATGAATTTCTGTTCAAACTGGTCAAACTTTGACTTTTAAATTTCAAATTTAAATATTTAAACTCCTAAATTTTATATTTTATTATGGAAATAGATTTAACAACTTGAATACTGCTCTTTGTTTCGTTGAAAACAGACATAAACTATGAAAGTTATGCACATTTCAATTTTGAGCATAATTTGTTTTATTTTGCAATTTTGTCTATTTTAGATTATACAAATCATATTTTCTTTGTTATATTTTATTTTAATATGTGTTAATATGTTATTTTATGTATATTTTTGTCTTTTAATATTTTTAAAGTGATAATATAATTTTTCCAAAATTTACTGTATTTATTTCCTATTTTTAAGGGCTGTTTTTCCCATTTTCTGCTATTTTCCGCATTAAAATTTTATATTTAAATTAAATTTTAAATATTTATTTTGTGAATATATTTGTATTTTATGTTATTATTTATGTTTAAAAATACTTTACAAGATTATATGAATTTTCAAAAAATTATTTCATTTAACTTCAAATTTTGCTAGTCTAGTTCACTGTTTTAACTATTTTCCTTAATTTTACTTTACATAATTGATAAATATTATATATATTTGTATATTTGTTAAAAATTTCGAAATCTTATCTGATATTATTATTATTTCAGCTACATAAATTTATATAAATAATAAAAGGTAAATTGAAAGGGTTTGTTAAAAAGGATATGATACTCGAGTGTCCATCGAATTCCACGGCGATCCCCGTGGTCTTATGATCGCGACTACATAGCGCAACTGCCTGGCTGAGTCTTTCCTAGGGGTACGGATTGTTTCCTGGGGGATCCAGGCATAACCATTGTGTATCCGGCAATCTGTGTAGGTCGCGAATAGTAGCGCAAGTGCCTGGCTGAGTCTTGCCTGGGGGTACGGATTGTTTCCTGGGGGATCCAGACGTAACCATTGTGTATCCTGCATTCTACTCGTCATCATGGCGTAATTCGCAGGGCTGAGAAAGCTTACGGATACGGATTGTTTCTTGGGGGATCCAAGCGTAACCATTGTGTATCTGCGATCCTTGGTTAGACAACTGTTTCGGTTTGGTTGATTTGTTTGGATTGTACTTTCCATATCTGTTTTTAAAAGTGTTTTCATTATTTTCACTGGGTGTTGAAACAAGTCTACTAAGTACTTGGAGAATTCTAGCTTTGCGCCTGATCAACCCATAGCCAGAGTCTGCAGGAACGAAAGTAAACTTGTTAAGACATCAAGTTATAAACGTATTTTGATAAAAGTATTTTGATAAAAGCATCTTGATAAAGTACTGTATAAAGAATATTTTGATCAGTTATTTTCCCTTCTAAAAATTTAAAATGTTTTAAATATTGTTTACCTTGAACCATCAGATTTGAATCAAATGACTATTCGTCATATTATAAAATGTTTAAAATGTTATGAAATTTTAATTGAAATGTATAATGGTTTAAATAATGGTTCACCCTTGTCTTCCAACATGCTTCCCTTCCTAGCTACCTTTTCCCTACCATCTTTCGAGGATGTCTTCCAACCTATTATTCTTTCTTGTTGTTTTACCGCTTCCTTCCTTTTCGAGGACGAAAAGATTTGAGTGGGGGAGAGTGTAACAACCCTAAATTTTTCATATATTTTAATATTTGACTTTATTTTACTTTGAAATTATTTTTAAACTTGCTTTATTTCAAACATTTCACATTTTTAAATATGAGTATTGATTATTTTGTGAATTATAATTTTAAACAGGCATAAATTGGATATTTTACTGAAAGATGAATTTCTGTTCAAACTGGTCAAACTTTGACTTTTAAATTTCAAATTTAAATATTTAAACTCCTAAATTTTATCTTTTATTATGGAAATAGATTTAACAACTTGAATACTGCTTTTTGTTTCGTTGAAAACGGACTTAAACTGTGAAAGTTATGCACATTTCAATTTTGAGCATAATTTGTTTTATTTTGCAATTTTGTCTATTTTAGATTATACAAATCATATTTTCTTTGTTATATTTTATTTTAATATGTATTAATATGTTATTTTATGTATATTTTTGTCTTTTAATATTTTTAAAGTGATAATATAATTTTTCCAAAATTTACTGTATTTATTTCCTATTTTTAAGGGCTGTTTTTCCCATTTTTTGCTATTTTCTGCATTAAAATTTTATATTTAAATTAAATTTTAAATATTAATTTTGTGAATATATTTGTATTTTATGTTATTATTTATGTTTAAAAATACTTTACAATCTTATATGAATTTTCTAAAAATTATTTCATTTAACTTCAAATTTTGCTAGTCTAGTTCACTGTTTTAACTATTTTCCTTAATTTTACTTAACATAATTGATAAATATTATATATATTTGTATATTTGTTAAAGATTTCAAAATCTTATCTGATATTATTATTATTTCAGCTACATAAATTTATATAAATAATAAAAGGTAAATTGAAAGGGTTTGTGACCTTTTGTTTCCTATGGCTTTTGATTTTCCCACCTTTTCACATTTTAACGTTTCTTTTCACTCAAATGGCCATATCTCTTCATTCTTTCAGCTGCCACCCTCATTTCTCATTAACGTACTTCATTTTTTCTCTCATTTCCTTAAAAGTATTCGGCCATTTCTGATCTCAAGTGTTTGGTAAAATTTCTTCTTCTTTTCCATAATTTTCTCTTGTTTCCATGTGAATTACACTTGCTTTCATCACTTCTAGGATCGACTCCTCTCCATTCCAGCACTGTGGCCACCTCCACCACCACCACAACCAGTCACCACCACCTCTAGCACAACCCCAAGCCATAGCCATGCTCCCTTGATGTGTAGATCCAACAAAGTTTGCAAACACTTCACCTTGTAGCCTAGCCGAGCTCACCTCTTGATCCACCTCCACAAAACCCCACCTTGGCCGCCACTTCCATCACACCACCAGCCAAATTCCGACCTGACACCACTGCCAAATCACCACATGACCTCACCTTGCCTCTGTCCGTGACCACTTGCCTTGGCCGTGGCATGTTGGTTCTTTATTTTGCCTTGAAACCTTTGTTATGCTATATAGTTGAAATTCCAAGCACCTTCCTCTTCACTATCATGTAAACCGTGCTAGGCCGACCCTATGGACCCAAGACCAGATCCAAACTCACCCCTTAGTCATACATTTTAGTCCTGTAGCTGAACCATAGGTGGTTGAAAGCAAGTGCAATAGCCTTGGATTCGTTTTATGCGGTCATTTCTAACAATGTTTTATTGAAATTTTGGGTTGAAAACTTATGTTGTTTGTATTGTTTGTTTGATTTGTATTCAAGGGAATTAATCCTTGGCTCCTCCATTTCGTATCTGTATCGTGCTTTTGTGCTTGTGTAGATCCCGTTGTGCAATTCGTCGTTGTGTCATCAGCTCAAAACAGTGAGTAAATCTCACCAGACTAATATGTACTTATATAGTGATAAACTGACATCACCTGAATCTGTAAATGCATATCATCCTGTTATAACTGCTATATTATATTCATATGAAGTTCACACCTATATTTACACTTGTTATACCATATGTTACTGTTATTTCATGCTATTATGTTATTTTCATCAGTTTATCACACTGCAAGTTCCCTTTAGATTAGAATCACTATGGGTTGAAATGATACATACCCGAACGGACTTTAGAATAGGAGAAAATCATTATGGGCTGAAATGATAGCCCTGAATGATTTTCAATTATTTTCTTTTACTTGGGATTGCGGGTTTGAAATGATCAAACCCGGGCTTTCTTTGTCAATTACGGGTTGAAATGATATATTACCCGTATCACTTTACCCAGGCTAGAAAATGAAATACAGACCCGTTGTTAAAATATGTTTTTCTAAATTTTTTTTAATTTTTTTAGAAATGTAAATATTATAATATTTTGATTAAAAATTATTTTTGTAAAGCATTATTGATTTTCTGAAAATTTATAAGTGAAATAAATAAATGGTAAAGTTAGAAAATCTAAAATGTAAGTTATTTTGGAAATTAGAATTTGGTGATAAATGGAATTTAAATTAAATATGAAAATATGATAAATTTATGATATTTTGAATTAAATGAATTTAAAATGATTTTATAATATATTAATGATTTTTGAATAAAGTTAAAATGTGAAATGAATGAATATTTAGGTTGAAATTTGGAAATATAACTAAAATTGGAAATTTGTGAATTTGGCGTAAAAGTGAATTTTAAGTTAAGTAAATAAAAATGAAATTAAGTTATATTTGAAAATTTTAAACTTAAATGTTAAGTTAAATTTAATTTAATGAATTTAAAATTTAATGTTGGAATTTTATAAGTGAATTATTATTAAATTTTGATTTTTGAATGGAGATTTAACTTTATAAAATCATGAATATAAGGGTATTTGAATGACTGTTTTAAAAGTGAAATTATATGATTTTATAAGCTAAAAATGATTTAAATAAAAATATAATTGTTTGTGAAATTATATTGAATACTTGAAGTTAATTAACAGCATTTCTGAAATGCTATTAATTCTAATGTAAATGATAATACAACATTTGTAAATGCTGTAGTTGATAATAATGAACCAAATGGCTAAGTTTAATTAAAGGTTATTATAGCATTTTTGTAAATGCTATAATTGTTGAATTTAACTAAGTTTTATTTGAAACTAATGTAACCCTATTACAGCATTTTTAAATGCTATCTTTTGTTAAATTGAACTGTTTTTAATGTAACTTTCCGTAGCAATTTCTAAATGCTGCGAAAGTTGAATTTTCATCTGTTTTAATAAATTAAGTGAATAAATGAATTTTGAAAGACTAAAATTTTGGAAATTTAATAATTTAATTATTAAATATAATAACTTCATTTTATGATTTAAAATGAAGTAATTTGTTTCGAAATATAAACTATTTTGAAATGTGTTTTGTAATGGTATTTAAATTAAATAAAAATGAATGTAGTTTGGAAGATAAGATATTTTGAATGATATTGAATTTTGAAATGATATTTGATTTTGAAGTATAAAATACCATTTTGAAATTTTAACCACGGGATGTATTTAATTTATAGTTAACTGATTCTTAAAGGATGGGCGATCCCAAGCATTCTTTAAGTTATTGTGCATTTCTACTAAAGTTCACTTGAGTTGGTTTACATTATATAAGTACATATTGTCCTGACTCGAGTGTTTTGTGTTTTACTTTACGCTCGGGTCAGCCTGAGTATTTACAGCTTAGCTTTGGATTTCTTTTCTGGAGCTAGGAATCGCTGGAGATTCTGCTTGTCTAGTTATCTATTTCCTTTCAGTTTTCGTTGTTCTATTTCAGCTCTGGTATTTATAAACTTCTATGTATTTGAGATTTCTATTGTATATGTTTCAGACTAATATTATGTATTATGTTTTGAGAGTTTGTTATAGTAGCTTCATGAACTACTATGGTATTTTTATTTCCGCTGCAAGTTATTCTGATATTTCTGTGTCTGTGATTCTGTGATTGTATTTCATTTGTTCCAAATTTATTTACAACGCGATATTTTAAGCAATTCAAGTCTGACATGTGCGGATGCAAATGGCTGAAAATATCGGGCTGTTACAGTTGGTATCAGAGCTTTGGTTTTAGGCAAACCTTAGCCTGCGGAGCAAAAACTCATTAGAGATAAGGTAGAAATACCCTAGAATGAGTGAAATCAATCTCAGAATCCTTTCTTTGTGAGAGAACGTATTTTCGAAGTATAAAATTATTTCCAAATGATTTTAAAGGATTTTCAAAGATTATTTTGGTATAAAAATGTTCTTATTTCGAAATCAAGATTTTCTAAACTTCATCTCTTCGGTATCCACCTTGTTAGAAATCTCTTGGTTAAGATTCTTATCGATTAGGATTTCTTGAACTTTGGAACGCTCCGACTTGTTCTGGAATCCAGTCTTGTTTTCCCCATTTTTCCTTTTGATTCGGAGCATTCTGTAACTCTACTTTGGAATAACCTCTCTAAAGGGCGGTGATTCTGTAAATCGTTGAATGATTTGTAAAGGGGTGAAACTCCTTTACAATTGGCATTGATTCACCGGAGATTTCTGTATCCTCGGATGTCAATGCTATCTATCTCCTGCTCTATCTGGATCATATATCTGGCGGTCGAATGTCTGATTTTCCTCAGATTTCCAAATTGGTTATATTCCGGAAGTCACGGTTGACCGGTTAAGGTTGCCAGCGATTTTTTTTAGGCTTATCCATCTTCTGTTCAATAATTAAATTATCTCATCTTCGTTTAAGTTTATCTTCGAACTAGAATTCTATTTGATTAGAGTTCCTCTAATTTTGAATCTTTGTTTGTTTGAAATCCTTCCTTGAATCATCCTTTGGAAATTTGTGTTTGGTTTTATTTTGATATTGTGCATACATCGAAATTATTAAGGATGGCCATTTTTCTATATATAAAAGTGAAATGTTTTCGATAAGGATTATATACCTTTCAAAAATGAAAATTTGAAATTTCGAAAGTATTTGAAATTTTGAAAATTTATGAGAAATTTAAATTTATATAAAATGATTTATAACTGAAAGGTTTTGAATTTGAATTTCAAGGAATCGAACTCTGGTGTTTTGAAATCGGTTTTAAGATTTTGGAAAATATATAATAATAATATGATTTAAAGATATTTTCTGAATAAGAAATATTTCAAATGTATTTGAATGAATTCCAAAGATTTTGAAGAGATTTTAAAGAAGTTTCAAGAAAGTAAAAGTCCAGAACCCACTTATGTCGCTGGAAAATAATTTCGGTGATGAATGCATGCATCATCGACATTGATTTTCGAGTTTCTGAGTGGGGGAAAGGCCAATCTAGTAGCTTTGCTATGCGAGTGATTTTGTGAAACTAATTTTGATTTTGATTTTGAAGTATGGTTTGATATTAGAAAGAGATATATATATATATATATATATACACACACACACACACACACATTTGAAATGATTTAAAGTAAGCCGGTGTTCAGTCCTCGAGATTCAGATTTGTTTTGGTATAACACTATCTTTTGAAATTGGTTTACTGATTTGTTGTTGACTTCCAACTCTTGCATTGAAAATATGATTTCTTCGACTATTTTAAGATTCGAGCACTTCCAAATCAGGGTTAACTTTTCAAAGCTAATATATTTGAAAGGTATAAGTTATTTGATAAAGAATATAAGTGTAGTTTGTATGTTTCAAGTATGAAATAATATGATTTGTATAAGTTGAAACTGTTTTGTTAAGTAAATAAATAAGACTATTTTGAATTATACTAATATGAAATTTAGTTTTGAAATGTTTTGGATAAAAATTAGTCTTCAAATGTTTGAGAAAAATTTGGTTTTAAATGTTTTAACTTAGTAACATCTTTATGAAACTATTTACTTAACAAGTTGGAATAGGTACATAAGTTGTACGTATGCTGTTTTATTCGCATAATTAATCTGATCCAAGTTTGAGTACACAAGTTCGAGGTGAATTACACCATTTCGTGTTGGATTTTTCATTTAATTCTTGATGGCGAATATTTGATACGGATTTTTGGCTTGATTCTAGAATTCTCTATCATAGTATATGGCTATGCAAGGATATTGATGGCTTCTAGTCGAGAAATCATATCGAAGTCCTCATTAGGGAAGTCGAATGGACAATACTAGTTCGAAAGCGAACTTGTGTGATCGAGCGAGCGATCGAATGCAATGTTGCGAAATGATGACATATGTACATCTTATATCCTTATATACTTGACGTTGAAATTGAAAGTTGTTGGGTTGGATATCTTTGTAATTTAATTGAAAATTTTCTTTTATGAAAAACTACTATAAAATTTAAAACCAATTTTCAAAACCATTTTTCTTTTATTCTTCTTAAACAAACTGTTTTATTCTATTTTTTATACAAACTATTTTATATACAAAACTGTTCCTAATTAAAAATCTTTTAGTAAGCAAAGATGTTCGATCCCATATGGCATTTCATGCAGCGAAATTTATTTTTTTGAAAATTTTGATCCTTATATAAGATAAACTTTATGTAAGTATAAGATGATTTTGAAAACCATTGATTTTGATAAATGAATAATTGAAGCTTATATTAGTATGAAAGGATATTTGGTTTACCTGTAATTTGAGTTTATTTACAAACAATTGATTTATGAAATAAATTTCTCAACACTAAGTAATAATTAAGTAAAATTTGAGATATATGAAATTATAAAATTTAGTTTTGAAATATGGCATATTTAAGCCTTGAAACATATTTAAGATTTAATAGTTTATTTTGTAAATCAAATCTATATTTGAAATTTGATAATATTTGAAATGGTTCGTTGGAAAACTAAATTGAATTGAAACTGATGGTTTGAATTGAATTAAAATCGGAAATTTTAGATTTTGGTTTAATTGAATAAATTTTTGAAATGTAAAGAATTAAGGGAATATTTCGTGATTCCAAATGTATGATTTCAAAATGTTATGATTTTCAAAGTGAAATGATTTCAAGTATTTTGGTTTCGAAAGATTCATAACTTTGAAAGTATTATGACTTTTGAAGTGAATACATGTTTGAAATGGAAATGAATTTATTTGACCTAAATTTTGTTGATTTGGAAATTTGGATTATTTTCTAAACCTATTGTTTTAAGAAATTTCGAAACTGAATATGTATACCTTGAAAGAAATAATTTGGTGAAAACATATATGATTTTTAAACTGAAATACTATTGAAATGAATTAAAATTTAGAACCTGTTTTATTTAATACTTGATTTGGGAGCTATCGAACTTATATAAAAATGATTTGTATAAGTAAACCATTGATTTGAGAACTGTTGATTTGAAAGGGTACTCAATTTTGAAAAATGAAATCTTATATAATCGAAATTTATATAAGTGTGATTTGATATACTATTATTTTAGAAAGTATTTGATTTGAAATGAAATCTTATATATATGGACTTTATATAAGTATGATATTTGAAAGTGATTTTGAAAGGTACTATATGATACATATTTTCGAAGTAAAGATATGAAAAGTGCCTTCTGCTTGATATCCGCTTTGTGGCCACATTGTGGATTTATTCTATCGATATTATTCTCTCTCTTTGATTTGGGTTTTTCGGATATGATACTCGAGTGTCCATCGAATTCCACGGCGATCCCCGTGGTCTTATGATCGCGACTACATAGCGCAACTGCCTGGCTGAGTCTTTCCTAGGGGTACGGATTGTTTCCTGGGGGATCCAGGCATAACCATTGTGTATCCGGCAATCTGTGTAGGTCGCGAATAGTAGCGCAAGTGCCTGGCTGAGTCTTGCCTGGGGGTACGGATTGTTTCCTGGGGGATCCAGACGTAACCATTGTGTATCATGCATTCTACTCGTCATCATGGCGTAATTCGCAGGGCTGAGAAAGCTTACGGATACGGATTGTTTCTTGGGGGATCCAAGCGTAACCATTGTGTATCTGCGATCCTTGGTTAGACAACTGTTTCGGTTTGGTTGATTAGTTTGGATTGTACTTTCCATATCTGTTTTTAAAAGTGTTTTCATTATTTTCACTGGGTGTTGAAACAAGTCTACTAAGTACTTGGAGAATTCTAGCTTTGCGCCTGATCAACCCATAGCCAGAGTCTGCAGGAACGAAAGTAAACTTGTTAAGACATCAAGTTATAAAAGTATTTTGATAAAAGTATTTTGATAAAAGCATCTTGATAAAGTACTGTATAAAGAATATTTTGATCAGTTATTTTCCCTTCTAAAAATTTAAAATGTTTTAAATATTGTTTACCTTGAACCATCAGATTTGAATCAAATGACTATTCGTCATATTATAAAATGTTTAAAATGTTATGAAATTTTAATTGAAATGTATAATGGTTTAAATAATGGTTCACCCTTGTCTTCCAAGATGCTTCCCTTCCTAGCTACCTTTTCCCTACCATCTTTCGAGGATGTCTTCCAACCTATTGTTCTTTCTTGTTGTTTTTCCGCTTCCTTCCTTTTCGAGGACGAAAAGATTTGAGTGGGGGAGAGTGTAACAACCCTAGATTTTTCATATACTTTAATATTTGACTTTATTTTACTTTGAAATTATTTTTAAACTTGCTTTATTTCAAACATTTCACATTTTTAAATATAAGTATTGATTATTATGTGAATTATAATTTTAAACAGGCATAAATTGGATATTTTACTGAAAGATGAATTTTTGTTCAAACTGGTCAAACTTTGACTTTTAAATTTCAAATTTAAATATTTAAACTCCTAAATTTTATCTTTTATTATGGAAATAGGTTTAACAACTTGAATACTGCTTTTTGTTTCGTTGAAAACGGACTTAAACTGTGAAAGTTATGCACATTTCAATTTTGAGCATAATTTGTTTTATTTTGCAATTTTGTCTATTTTAGATTATACAAATCATATTTTCTTTGTTATATTTTATCTTAATATGTTATTTTATGTATATTTTTGTCTTTTAATATTTTTAAAGTGATAATATAATTTTTCCAAAATTTACTGTATTTATTTCCTATTTTTAAGGGCTGTTTTTCCCATTTTTTGCTATTTTCCGCATTAAAATTTTATATTTAAATTAAATTTTAAATATTAATTTTGTGAATATATTTGTATTTTATGTTATTATTTATGTTTAAAAATACTTTACAATCTTATATGAATTTTCTAAAAATTATTTCATTTAACTTCAAATTTTGCTAGTCTAGTTCACTGTTTTAACTATTTTCCTTAATTTTACTTAACATAATTGATAAATATTATATATATTTGTATATTTGTTAAAGATTTAAAAATCTTATCTGATATTATTATTATTTTAGCTACATAAATTTATACAAATAATAAAAGGTAAATTGAAAGGGTTTGTGACCTTTTGTTTCCTATGGCTTTTGATTTTCCCACCTTTTCACATTTTAACGTTTCTTTTCACTCAAATGGCCATATCTCTTCATTCTTTCAGCTGCCACCCTCATTTCTCATTAACGTACTTCATTTTTTCTCTCATTTCCTTAAAAGTATTCAGCCATTTCTGATCTCAAGTGTTTGGTAAAATTTCTTCTTCTTTTCTATAATTTTCTCTTGTTTCCATGTGAATTGCACTTGCTTTCATCACTTCTAGGATCGGCTCCTCTCCATTCCAGCACTGTGGCCGCCTCCACCACCACCACAACCAGTCACCACCACCTCCATCACAACTCCAAGCCATAGCCATGCTCCCTTGATGTGTAGATCCAACAAAGTTTGCAAACACTTCACCTTGTAGCCTAGCCGAGCTCACCTCTTGATCCACCTCCACAAAACCCCACCTTGGCCGCCACTTCCATCACACCACCAGCCAAATTCCGACCTGACACCACTGCCAAATCACCACATGACCTCACCTTGCCTCTGGCCGTGACCACTTGCCTTGGCCGTGGCATGTTGGTTCTTTATTTTGCCTCGAAACCTTTGTTATGCTATATAGTTGAAATTCCAAGCACCTTCCTCTTCACTATCATGTAAACCGTGCTAGGCCGACCCTATGGACCCAAGACCAGATCCAAACTCACCCCTTAGTCATACATTTTAGTCCTGTAGCTGAACCATAGGTGGTTGAAAGCAAGTGCAATAGCCTTGGATTCGTTTTATGCGGTCATTTCTAACAATGTTTTATTGAAATTTTGGGTTGAAAACTTATGTTGTTTGTATTGTTTGTTTGATTTGTATTCAAGGGAATTAATCCTTGGCTCCTCCATTTCGTATCTGTATCGTGCTTTTGTGCTTGTGTAGATCCCGTTGTGCAGTTCGTCGTTGTGTCATCAGCTCAAAACAGTGAGTAAATCTCACCAGACTAATGTGTACTTATATAGTGATAAACTGACATCACCTGAATCTGTAAATGCATATCATCTTGTTATAACTGCTATATTATATTCATATGAAGTTCACACCTATATTTACACTTGTTATACCATATGTTACTGTTATTTCATGCTATTCTGTTATTTTCATCAGTTTATCACACTGCAAGTTCCCTTTAGATTAGAATCACTATGGGTTGAAATGATACATACCCGAACGGACTTTAGAATAGGAGAAAATCATTATGGGCTGAAATGATAGCCCTGAATGATTTTCAATTATTTTCTTTTACTTGGGATTGCGGGTTTGAAATGATCAAACACGGGCTTTCTTTGTAAATTACGGGTTGAAATGATATATTACCCGTATCACTTTACCCAGGCTAGAAAATGAAATACAGACCCGTTGTTAAAATATGTTTTTCTAAAAAATTTTTAATTTTTTTAGAAATGTAAATATTATAATATTTTGATTTAAATTTGATTAAAAATGATTTTTGTAAAGCATTACTGATTTTCTGAAAATTTTTAAGTGAAATAAATAAATGGTAAAGTTAGAAAATCTGAAATGTAAGTTATTTTGGAAATTAGAATTTGGTGATAAATGGAATTTAAATTAAATATGAAAATATGATAAATTTATGATATTTTGAATTAAATGAATTTAAAATGATTTTATAATATATTAATGATTTTTTAATAAAGTTAAAATGTGAAATGAATGAATATTTAGGTTGAAATTTGGAAATATAACTAAAATTGAAAATTTGTGAATTTGGCTTAAAAGTGAATTTTAAGTTAAGTAAATAAAAATGAAATTAAGTTATATTTGAAAATTTTAAACTTAAATGTTAAGTTAAATTTAATTTAATGAATTTAAAATTTAATGTTGGAATTTTATAAGTGAATTATTATTAAATTTTGATTTTTGAATGGAGATTTAACTTTATAAAATCATGAATATAAGGGTATTTGAATGACTGTTTTAAAAGTGAAATTATATGATTTTATAAGCTAAAAATGATTTAAATAAAAATATAATTGTTTGTGAAATTATATTGAATACTTGAAGTTAATTAACACCATTTCTGAAATGCTATTAATTCTAATGTAAATGATAATACAACGTTTGTAAATGCTGTAGTTGATAATAATGAACCAAATGGCTAAGTTTAATTAAAGGTTATTATAGCATTTTTGTAAATGCTATAATTGTTGAATTTAACTAAGTTTTATTTGAAACTAATGTAACCCTATTACAGCATTTTTAAATGCTATCTTTTGTTAAATTGAACTGTTTTTAATGTAACTTTCCGTAGCAATTTCTAAATGCTGCGAAAGTTGAATTTTCATCTGTTTTAATAAATTAAGTGAATAAATGAATTTTGAAAGACTAAAATTTTGGAAATTTAATAATTTAATTATTAAATATAATAACTTCATTTTATGATTTAAAATGAAGTAATTTGTTTCGAAATATAAACTATTTTGAAATGTGTTTTGTAATGGTATTTAAATTAAATAAAAATGAATGTAGTTTGGAAGATAAGATATTTTGAATGATATTGAATTTTGAAATTATATTTGATTTTGAAGTATAAAATACCATTTTGAAATTTTAACCACGGGATGTATTTAATTTATAGTTAACTGATTCTTAAAGGATGGGCGATCCCAAGCATTCTTTAAGTTATTGTGCATTTCTACTACAGTTCACTTGAGTTGGTTTACATTATATAAGTACATATTGTCCTGACTCGAGTGTTTTGTGTTTTACTTTACGCTCGGGTCAGCCTGAGTATTTACAGCTTAGCTTTGGATTTCTTTTCTGGAGCTAGGAATCGCTGGAGATTCTGCTTGTCTAGTTATCTATTTCCTTTCAGTTTTCGTTGTTCTATTTCAGCTCTGGTATTTATAAACTTCTATGTATTTGAGATTTCTATTGTATATGTTTCAGACTAATATTATGTATTATGTTTTGAGAGTTTGTTAT
Organism: Allium cepa; assembly: GCA_030765085.1. Classification (NCBI taxonomy): domain Eukaryota; kingdom Viridiplantae; phylum Streptophyta; class Magnoliopsida; order Asparagales; family Amaryllidaceae; genus Allium; species Allium cepa. Next base: position 585,134,893 of record CM060940.1, read on the forward strand.
AGTAGCTTCATGAACTACTATGGTATTTTTATTTCCGCTGCAAGTTATTCTGATATTTCTGTGTCTGTGATTCTGTGATTGTATTTCATTTGTTCCAAATTTATTTACAACGCGATATTTTAAGCAATTCAAGTCTGACATGTGCGGATGCAAATGGCTGAAAATATCGGGCTGTTACAGTTGGTATCAGAGCTTTGGTTTTAGGCAAACCTTAGCCTGCGGAGCAAAAACTCATTAGAGATAAGGTAGAAATACCCTAGAATGAGTGAAATCAATCTCAGAATCCTTTCTTTGTGAGAGAACGTATTTTCGAAGTATAAAATTATTTCCAAATGATTTTAAAGGATTTTCAAAGATTATTTTGGTATAAAAATGTTCTTATTTCGAAATCAAGATTTTCTAAACTTCATCTCTTCGGTATCCACCTTGTTAGAAATCTCTTGGTTAAGATTCTTATCGATTAGGATTTCTTGAACTTTGGAACGCTCCGACTTGTTCTGGAATCCAGTCTTGTTTTCCCCATTTTTCCTTTTGATTCGGAGCATTCTGTAACTCTACTTTGGAATAACCTCTCTAAAGGGCGGTGATTCTGTAAATCGTTGAATGATTTGTAAAGGGGTGAAACTCCTTTACAATTGGCATTGATTCACCGGAGATTTCTGTATCCTCGGATGTCAATGCTATCTATCTCCTGCTCTATCTGGATCATATATCTAGCGGTCGAATGTCTGATTTTCCTCAGATTTCCAAATTGGTTATATTCCGGAAGTCACGGTTGACCGGTTAAGGTTGCCAGCGATTTTTTTTAGGCTTATCCATCTTCTGTTCAATAATTAAATTATCTCATCTTCGTTTAAGTTTATCTTCGAACTAGAATTCTATTTGATTAGAGTTCCTCTAATTTTGAATCTTTGTTTGTTTGAAATCCTTCCTTGAATCATCCTTTGGAAATTTGTGTTTGGTCTTATTTTGATATTGTGCATACATCGAAATTATTAAGGATGGCCATTTTTCTATATATAAAAGTGAAATGTTTTCGATAAGGATTATATACCTTTCAAAAATGAAAATTTGAAATTTCGAAAGTATTTGAAATTTTGAAAATTTATGAGAAATTTAAATTTATATGAAATGATTTATAACTGAAAGGTTTTGAATTTGAATTTCAAGGAATCGAACTCTGGTGTTTTGAAATCGGTTTTAAGATTTTGGAAAATATATAATAATAATATGATTTAAAGATATTTTCTGAATAAGAAATATTTCAAATGTATTTGAATGAATTCCAAAGATTTTGAAGAGATTTTAAAGAAGTTTCAAGAAAGTAAAAGTCTAGAACCCACTTATGTCGCTGGAAAATAATTTCGGTGATGAATGCATGCATCATCGACATTGATTTTCGAGTTTCTGAGTGGGGGAAAGGCCAATCTAGTAGCTTTGCTATGCGAGTGATTTTGTGAAACTAATTTTGATTTTGATTTTGAAGTATGGTTTGATATTCGAAAGATATATATATATATATATATATACACACACACACACACACACATTTGAAATGATTTAAAGTAAGCCGGTGTTCAGTCCTCGAGATTCAGATTTGTTTTGGTATAACACTATCTTTTGAAATTGGTTTACTGATTTGTTGTTGACTTCCAACTCTTGCATTGAAAATATGATTTCTTCGACTATTTTAAGATTCGAGCACTTTCAAATCAGGGTTAACTTTTCAAAGCTAATATATTCGAAAGGTATAAGTTATTTGATAAAGAATATAAGTGTAGTTTGTATGTTTCAAGTATGAAATAATATGATTTGTATAAGTTGAAACTGTTTTGTTAAGTAAATAAATAAGACTATTTTGAATTATACTAATATGAAATTTAGTTTTGAAATGTTTTGGATAAAAATTAGTCTTCAAATGTTTGAGAAAAATTTGGTTTTAAATGTTTTAACTTAGTAACATCTTTATGAAACTATTTACTTAACAAGTTGGAATAGGTACATAAGTTGTACGTATGCTGTTTTATTCGCATAATTAATCTGATCCAAGTTTGAGTACACAAGTTCGAGGTGAATTACACCATTTCGTGTTAGGATTTTTCATTTAATTCTTGATGGCGAATATTTGATACGGATTTTTGGCTTGATTCTAGAATTCTCTATCATAGTATATGGCTATGCAAGGATACTGATGGCTTCTAGTCGAGAAATCATATCGAAGTCCTCATTAGGGAAGTCGAATGGACAATACTAGTTCGAAAGCGAACTTGTGTGATCGAGCGAGCGATCGAATGCAATGTTGCGAAATGATGACATATGTACATCTTATATCCTTATATACTTGACGTTGAAATTGAAAGTTGTTGGGTTGGATATCTTTGTAATTTAATTGAAAATTTTCTTTTATGAAAAACTACTATAAAATTTAAAACCAATTTTCAAAACCATTTTTCTTTTATTCTTCTTAAACAAACTGTTTTATTCTATTTTTTATACAAACTATTTTATATATAAAACTGTTCCTAATTAAAAATCTTTTAGTAAGCAAAGATGTTCGATCCCATATGGCATTTCATGCAGCGAAATTTATTTTTTTGAAAATTTTGATCCTTATATAAGATAAACTTTATGTAAGTATAAGATGATTTTGAAAACCATTGATTTTGATAAATGAATAATTGAAGCTTATATTAGTATGAAAGGATATTTGGTTTACCTGTAATTTGAGTTTATTTACAAACAATTGATTTATGAAATAAATTTCTCAACACTAAGTAATAATTAAGTAAAATTTGAGATATATGAAATTATAAAATTTAGTTTTGAAATATGGCATATTTAAGCCTTGAAACATATTTAAGATTTAATAGTTTATTTTGTAAATCAAATCTATATTTGAAATTTGATAATATTTGAAATGGTTCGTTGGAAAACTAAATTGAATTGAAACTGATGGTTTGAATTGAATTAAAATCGGAAATTTTAGATTTTGGTTTAATTGAATAAATTTTTGAAATGTAAAGAATTAAGGGAATATTTCGTGATTCCAAATGTATGATTTCAAAATGTTATGATTTTCAAAGTGAAATGATTTCAAGTATTTTGGTTTCGAAAGATTCATAACTTTGAAAGTATTATGACTTTTGAAGTGAATACATGTTTGAAATGGAAATGAATTTATTTGACCTAAATTTTGTTGATTTGGAAATTTGGATTATTTTCTAAACCTATTGTTTTAAGAAATTTCGAAACTGAATATGTATAACTTGAAAGAAATAATTTGGTGAAAACATATATGATTTTTAAACTGAAATACTATTGAAATGAATTAAAATTTAGAACCTGTTTTATTTAATACTTGATTTGGGAGCTATCGAACTTATATAAAAATGATTTGTATAAGTAAACCATTGATTTGAGAACTGTTGATTTGAAAGGGTACTCAATTTTGAAAAATGAAATCTTATATAATCGAAATTTATATAAGTGTGATTTGATATACTATTATTTTAGAAAGTATTTGATTTGAAATGAAATCTTATATATATGGACTTTATATAAGTATGATATTTGAAAGTGATTTTGAAAGGTACTATATGATACATATTTTCGAAGTAAAGATATGAAAAGTGCCTTCTGCTTGATATCCGCTTTGTGGCCACATTGTGGATTTATTCTATCGATATTATTCTCTCTCTTTGATTTGGGTTTTTCGGATATGATACTCGAGTGTCCATCGAATTCCACGGCGATCCCTGTGGTCTTATGATCGCGACTACATAGCGCAACTGCCTGGCTGAGTCTTTCCTAGGGGTACGGATTGTTTCCTGGGGGATCCAGGCATAACCATTGTGTATCCGACAATCTGTGTAGGTCGCGAATAGTAGCGCAAGTGCCTGGCTGAGTCTTGCCTGGGGGTACGGATTGTTTCCTGGGGGATCCAGATGTAACCATTGTGTATCATGCATTCTACTCGTCATCATGGCGTAATTCGCAGGGCTGAGAAAGCTTACGGATACGGATTGTTTCTTGGGGGATCCAAGCGTAACCATTGTGTATCTGCGATCCTTGGTTAGACAACTGTTTCGGTTTGGTTGATTTGTTTGGATTGTACTTTCCATATCTGTTTTTAAAAGTGTTTTCATTATTTTCACTGGGTGTTGAAACAAGTCTACTAAGTACTTGGAGAATTCTAGCTTTGCGCCTGATCAACCCATAGCCAGAGTCTGCAGGAACGAAAGTAAACTTGTTAAGACATCAAGTTATAAAAGTATTTTGATAAAAGTATTTTGATAAAAGCATCTTGATAAAGTACTGTATAAAGAATATTTTGATCAGTTATTTTCCCTTCTAAAAATTTAAAATGTTTTAAATATTGTTTACCTTGAACCATCAGATTTGAATCAAATGACTATTCGTCATATTATAAAATGTTTAAAATGTTATGAAATTTTAATTGAAATGTATAATGGTTTAAATAATGGTTCACCCTTGTCTTCCAACATGCTTCCCTTCCTAGCTACCTTTTCCCTACCATCTTTCGAGGATGTCTTCCAACCTATTGTTCTTTCTTGTTGTTTTTCCGCTTCCTTCCTTTTCGAGGACGAAAAGATTTGAGTGGGGGAGAGTGTAACAACCCTAGATTTTTCATATATTTTAATATTTGACTTTATTTTACTTTGAAATTATTTTTAAACTTGCTTTATTTCAAACATTTCACATTTTTAAATATAAGTATTGATTATTATGTGAATTATAATTTTAAACAGGCATAAATTGGATATTTTACTGAAAGATGAATTTTTGTTCAAACTGGTCAAACTTTGACTTTTAAATTTCAAATTTAAATATTTAAACTCCTAAATTTTATCTTTTATTATGGAAATAGGTTTAACAACTTGAATACTGCTTTTTGTTTCGTTGAAAACGGACTTAAACTGTGAAAGTTATGCACATTTCAATTTTGAGCATAATTTGTTTTATTTTGCAATTTTGTCTATTTTAGATTATACAAATCATATTTTCTTTGTTATATTTTATCTTAATATGTTATTTTATGTATATTTTTGTCTTTTAATATTTTTAAAGTGATAATATAATTTTTCCAAAATTTACTGTATTTATTTCCTATTTTTAAGGGCTGTTTTTCCCATTTTTTGCTATTTTCCGCATTAAAATTTTATATTTAAATTAAATTTTAAATATTAATTTTGTGAATATATTTGTATTTTATGTTATTATTTATGTTTAAAAATACTTTACAATCTTATATGAATTTTCTAAAAATTATTTCATTTAACTTCAAATTTTGCTAGTCTAGTTCACTGTTTTAACTATTTTCCTTAATTTTACTTAACATAATTGATAAATATTATATATATTTGTATATTTGTTAAAGATTTAAAAATCTTATCTGATATTATTATTATTTTAGCTACATAAATTTATACAAATAATAAAAGGTAAATTGAAAGGGTTTGTGACCTTTTGTTTCCTATGGCTTTTGATTTTCCCACCTTTTCACATTTTAACGTTTCTTTTCACTCAAATGGCCATATCTCTTCATTCTTTCAGCTGCCACCCTCATTTCTCATTAACGTACTTCATTTTTTCTCTCATTTCCTTAAAAGTATTCAGCCATTTCTGATCTCAAGTGTTTGGTAAAATTTCTTCTTCTTTTCTATAATTTTCTCTTGTTTCCATGTGAATTGCACTTGCTTTCATCACTTCTAGGATCGGCTCCTCTCCATTCCAGCACTGTGGCCGCCTCCACCACCACCACAACCAGTCACCACCACCTCCATCACAACTCCAAGCCATAGCCATGCTCCCTTGATGTGTAGATCCAACAAAGTTTGCAAACACTTCACCTTGTAGCCTAGCCGAGCTCACCTCTTGATCCACCTCCACAAAACCCCACCTTGGCCGCCACTTCCATCACACCACCAGCCAAATTCCGACCTGACACCACTGCCAAATCACCACATGACCTCACCTTGCCTCTGGCCGTGACCACTTGCCTTGGCCGTGGCATGTTGGTTCTTTATTTTGCCTCGAAACCTTTGTTATGCTATATAGTTGAAATTCCAAGCACCTTCCTCTTCACTATCATGTAAACCGTGCTAGGCCGACCCTATGGACCCAAGACCAGATCCAAACTCACCCCTTAGTCATACATTTTAGTCCTGTAGCTGAACCATAGGTGGTTGAAAGCAAGTGCAATAGCCTTGGATTCGTTTTATGCGGTCATTTCTAACAATGTTTTATTGAAATTTTGGGTTGAAAACTTATGTTGTTTGTATTGTTTGTTTGATTTGTATTCAAGGGAATTAATCCTTGGCTCCTCCATTTCGTATCTGTATCGTGCTTTTGTGCTTGTGTAGATCCCGTTGTGCAGTTCGTCGTTGTGTCATCAGCTCAAAACAGTGAGTAAATCTCACCAGACTAATGTGTACTTATATAGTGATAAACTGACATCACCTGAATCTGTAAATGCATATCATCTTGTTATAACTGCTATATTATATTCATATGAAGTTCACACCTATATTTACACTTGTTATACCATATGTTACTGTTATTTCATGCTATTCTGTTATTTTCATCAGTTTATCACACTGCAAGTTCCCTTTAGATTAGAATCACTATGGGTTGAAATGATACATACCCGAACGGACTTTAGAATAGGAGAAAATCATTATGGGCTGAAATGATAGCCCTGAATGATTTTCAATTATTTTCTTTTACTTGGGATTGCGGGTTTGAAATGATCAAACACGGGCTTTCTTTGTAAATTACGGGTTGAAATGATATATTACCCGTATCACTTTACCCAGGCTAGAAAATGAAATACAGACCCGTTGTTAAAATATGTTTTTCTAAAAAAATTTTAATTTTTTTAGAAATGTAAATATTATAATATTTTGATTTAAATTTGATTAAAAATGATTTTTGTAAAGCATTACTGATTTTCTGAAAATTTTTAAGTGAAATAAATAAATGGTAAAGTTAGAAAATCTGAAATGTAAGTTATTTTGGAAATTAGAATTTGGTGATAAATGGAATTTAAATTAAATATGAAAATATGATAAATTTATGATATGTTGAATTAAATGAATTTAAAATGATTTTATAATATATTAATGATTTTTGAATAAAGTTAAAATGTGAAATGAATGAATATTTAGGTTGAAATTTGGAAATATAACTAAAATTGGAAATTTGTGAATTTGGCTTAAAAGTGAATTTTAAGTTAAGTAAATAAAAATGAAATTAAGTTATATTTGAAAATTTTAAACTTAAATGTTAAGTTAAATTTAATTTAATGAATTTAAAATTTAATGTTGGAATTTTATAAGTGAATTATTATTAAATTTTGATTTTTGAATGGAGATTTAACTTTATAAAATCATGAATATAAGGGTATTTGAATGACTGTTTTAAAAGTGAAATTATATGATTTTATAAGCTAAAAATGATTTAAATAAAAATATAATTGTTTGTGAAATTATATTGAATACTTGAAGTTAATTAACAGCATTTCTGAAATGCTATTAATTCTAATGTAAATGATAATACAACATTTGTAAATGCTGTAGTTGATAATAATGAACCAAATGGCTAAGTTTAATTAAAGTTTATTATAGCATTTTTGTAAATGCTATAGTTGTTGAATTTAACTAAGTTTTATTTGAAACTAATGTAACCCTATTACAGCATTTTTAAATGTTATCTTTTGTTAAATTGAACTGTTTTTAATGTAACTTTCCGTAGCAATTTCTAAATGCTGCGAAAGTTGAATTTTCATCTGTTTTAATAAATTAAGTGAATAAATGAATTTTGAAAGACTAAAATTTTGGAAATTTAATAATTTAATTATTAAATATAATAACTTCATTTTATGATTTAAAATGAAGTAATTTGTTTCGAAATATAAACTATTTTGAAATGTGTTTTGTAATGGTATTTAAATTAAATAAAAATGAATGTAGTTTGGAAGATAAGATTTTTTTTTTGAAATGGTACTTTATATACAACAAATCAATGAGACAACATATCCCATGTCAAATAAACGTTCGAAAGCAAGTTTCGAACTTGTGACATCCTGCACCAAGCCGAATCAATTAACCACTTGGACAATGGACAATGGAAGATAAGATATTTTGAATGATATTGAATTTTGAAATGATATTTGATTTTGAAGTATAAAATATCATTTTTAAATTTTAACCACGGGATGTATTTAATTTATAGTTTAACTGATTCTTAAAGGATGGGCGATCCCAAGCATCTTTTAAGTTATTGTGCATTTCTACTACAGTTCACTTGAGTTGGTTTACATTATATAAGTATATATTGTCCTGACTCGAGTGTTTTGTGTTTTACTTTACGCTCGGGTCAGCCTGAGTATTTACAGCTTATCTTTGGATTTCTTTTCTGGAGCTAGGAATCGCTGGAGATTCTTCTTGTCTAGTTATCTATTTCCTTTCAGTTTTCGTTGTTCTATTTCAGCTCTGGTATTTATAAACTTCTATGTATTTGAGATTTCTATTGTATATGTTTCAGACTAATATTATGTATTATGTTTTGAGACTTTGTTATAGTAGCTTCATGAACTACTATGGTATTTTTATTTCCGCTGCGAGTTATTCTGATATTTCTGTGTCTGTGATTCTGCGATTGTATTTCATTTGCTCCAAATTTATTTACAACGCGGTATTTTGAGCAATTCAAGTCCGACATGTGCGGATGCAAATGGCTGAAAATATCGGGCTGTTATAGAATCCATGGCTTGTGATGATTCTTTGATGACAATGGGATTGGCATGGTTACCCATAAGGAAGTTTTGTAAATTCCTAAGGATTCTGCCTTGCCTATCTTGTTCTCTAGCCATTCACAGTTCACTCGCTTGAATTTCCCTCATCATTTGAAGAAAATCTTTCTTCTTCTCTTGCAATTTGATGACTCGTACATGTGTGGAACGTTGAAAAGGACCAGAATGAGGAGAAGTAGATGAAGAAGGTTCATTATTAGAAGAGGAAGTGATTAATTTACCGTTTTACAAGTTTATCATAGAGAATAGAACAGAGAAAAGGAGTAAAAGTGGAAATATATAAATATATAACCAAATAACTTCTTTTAGAGGGAAATTTAAATTCGAAAATCTCGGCCTATATGTCGGCATAGGGGGATGGGTCATGTCGACATACCCAGTTCAATTTTTGAGAAATTTTAATTTATATTAATTATTAACTATACTGTATTATTTATAATTTATATTTCAGTTAATGAACATATACCTAATTCTCTTCTAAATTTAGTAAAGTTTTGTTCATTTAATGGTTGGTTAATATATCAGCAATTTGTTTTTCAATATTAATATAGTCAAGAGTTATGCTTCGTTACTTACATTATCTCTAAGAAGATTATGTCTAATATCAATATGTTTTGTTCTAGCATGATGACTGGGATTTTTAGACAGGTTTATTGCACTAGTATTGTCACAATAAATTAGTGATTTAGTTATAGTAATCCAAAATCTTTTGAAGTTTGTTGCATATATATAACTTGAGAACAAGCCAAAGCAACAGATATATTTCTGCTTCAGTTGTTGACAAGGATACAGTGTTTTGCTTCTTATAAACCAGGATGAAAGTATATATAAGTGGATCGTATAGACTATATATGCAAGTATATGTAACTAACTATATAATATAACTTGATAGATGATAGTAGCAAAGTAAATTAAAATAATCACACCAGGATTTTATACTGGTTTGGACCTCCCGTCCTACGTCTAGTCCCGAAGCTCCTCTTCGGAATTTCATTTTAACTAACCCTCACTTGACCCGGAGGAACAGGTTTACAATAGCAGAGTTTCTTTGTCAAAAATGTGTTCTATAACACGGTGTTGACTATTGAGTACAAATGCTTCCAATATATATATATATATATATATATATATATATATATATATATATATATATATATATATATATATATCTAGAGAATATTGAATGAGGAGTTCTGAATATATGGAAGAGTTAAGTACAGGTATTTGATTGCTAAAGATCAGGTATAGATTAGTGTATAAGAGTTAAGAGCGTAAGTATGTAAGGTGAATCCTTCTCTTGAATTTCTGATTCTATTTATAGTGGTGGAGAGATCCTTTGTGTAGTTGCAACTGTTAGTAAGTGCTCTAAGGTTGCTTGTCATGGTGATGAAGAGTTGCAGTAAAGAGAAGCGGACGTGTCCTTTCGGATGTGACAGTCGTTCTTTGAGTTTACATATCCGAGTTCAAAATCAGACGTCTGGAAAATATTTCAGACGTCTGGTCTTCATATATTTTTTGTATCTGTTTATATTTCAGACGTCTGTGTTTATTAACCAGACGTCTGGTTTTCATATATATTTTATATCCGGATGCTTTTCAGACATTTGAGTGTGTTAACCAGACGTCTGATTCTTTCTGTGTTTCAAACCAGAAGAATCAATCAGACGTCTGGCTAGTGTACCCTCTTCCACTTCTATCGACTACTTGTAAATATAGATATATATGTATATTCGATTTCCATTGTATAGTTGTTATCATCGAAACCATATAATTGATTTCCTAACAATCTACCCTTTTTGATGATGACAACTATTCAATGTACTTATATATAGATTATAAATCTCCCCTTGAATATGTGCTTATTTTTAATGTTATATGATTCTACCAATATTTCTCCCCCTTTGACATTATCAAAAAGAATTACAACAGTGAAGCCAATCGTCAAAATGGAAAACCTTATTAATAGCATGAAGTGATTACAATCATAGATTTGTACAAAAATTATAAAAACTACGATGTCCAAATTCTAGATTTCCTTCGGGGAAGCTTTATTTGGATCATCTTCCTTTGGTTCTTCTTTGTCAGAAGTGCTATCCTTTAAAGGAGATGTCAAAGCTTCCTGGAGGTTCATCCTCGGTTAGTTTTGAATGTTTTGCGGGGGGAGGAACAGGGGTTGCCCAATCCTCAGAGGGTGGTATTGGACCACGAACCCGTTGTAATACTTCTTTAAGGACTGATAAAACAGTCGAGAGAGATTCTTCAACTGTGGCAAGTCGTGTAGAAAATGAAGTTTCAAAACTGCCAATTCGCTTAGCCAAAATTTTCTGATTTTGAGATAGAATTTCTTGGTTCCGAAGAGTGAGATCTCGAACACTTTCATTTGGATTTGTATCCATTCGAGTCTCCGTAATTTCATCCTGTCCCGGATAATCAAATGGTGCGGGAGTACGAGGAGTGACTTCTCGATGTTGTACTTCCTCTTGGGATGGATCAATGTTTGACGGTTAAACATAAGTTTGAATCTTTATTTATATTCATGTTTAATACATAAATATTTTTGTTTCTAAATCCTTCAAAAATGAGTTGTTTGTTATTATCTAAAATATTACATCTATCCTTTTCAAAATTTATTTGATAACCTTTATCGCATAATTGACTAATGCTTAGTAAGTTGTGTTTTAGATTTTCTACTAACAAAACATTTGTAATAATATGAGAGTTAGATATACCAGAGTTGATGACTTCTCCAATGCCTATGACATATGCTTTTGAATTATCTCCAGAGGTTACCATTCCACCATCGATGTATGTTATATTTGATAACATTTTTGAATTTCCGGTCATATGTTTGGAGCAACCGCTATCTAGTATCCATTTCTCCTTATTTTTTATTTTGGGTACCTCTTCAGTTTGTGCCATAAAACATACATTAGCTTGTTCTCCTACACTATCGCTATCACTTTCAGAAGAAGAATCCGAGTCATCCCAAGTTACTTTGAAAGCCTTCTTCTTCTTGAATTTTTGAACTTTGTTATTCTTTTTGTCATTATTGAGTTTAGGGCAATCCTTCTTCATATGACCGTATTGATCACATTCATAGCACTTAATTTGAGTTATTGTGTTGGATTTCCCTTCTTTTTGAAATTTGGTCATCTTTCTAAATTTCTTGAATCTATTATAATTCTTAGCAATGAAGACTATTTCTTCTTCATCCAAATCAGAGTCATCATTTTTTGTTGCTGAAATGCTATATTCTTCTTCTCCGAATTTAGTTCTTTTCGAGCCTACAAATTAGCTTCATAGGACATTAAATTTCCTATTAACTCTTCAACTTTGAGAGTACAAATATCATTAGCTTCTTCAATAGCTAAAACCTTCCTTTCCCAATTTGATGTTAAAGAGTTGAGTATTCGAGAGACTAAATCAAAATCAGTAAATTTAACTCCTAACGCCATAAGATCGTGTCGGATAGTTTGAAATCTAGAATACATGTCAACAATAGTTTCATTTTGCTTCATTTTGAATGAAGAAAATTGGTTTTGTAAAATTGAAAACTTAGTTTGTTTGACCTTTGTTTTACCTTCGTGTGTAATTTTTAAGGTACGCCAAATATCAAACGCAGTGGTGCATAACATGACACATGAAAATTCACTTTTGTCTAAAGAGCAAAATAAAACATTCATAGCTTTAGCATTATTTGATGCTAAGGTCTTTTGTGCATCGGTCCAAGTGTTCATAGCAGTAGTAGGTGCTTCATATTTATCTTATGTGGCTGACCAAATTTCAAGACCATTAGCTTCCCTAAAAATTCTCATACGTGTTGACCAATATGCATAGTTAGATCCATTAAAGAGTGGGGGGTCGTGCTGTGGATTGTCCTTCTTGAAAAATACTTGTCATATTAAAGTGATTCAAAAACATGTTACTGTTATTTGATCAAAACCTCGCTCTGATACTAATTGAAAGTATATATGAGTGAATCGTATAGACTATATATGCAAGTATACGTAACTAACTATATAATATAACTCGATAGATGATAGTAGCAAAGTAAATTAAAATAATCACACCAGGATTTTATACTGGTTCGGACCTCCCGTCCTACGTCCAGTCCCGAAGCTCCTCTTTGGAATTTCCATTTTACTAACCCTCACTTGACCCGGAGGAACAAATTTACAATAACAGAGTTTCTTTGTCATAATATGTTCTATAACATGGATGTTGACTATTGAGTATAAATGCTTCAAATATATATATACATACATATATATATATATATATATATATATAGAATATTGAATGAGGAGTTCTGAATATATGGAAGAGTTAAGTACAGGTATTTGATTGCTAGAGATCAGGTATAGATCAGAGTATAAGAGTTAAGAGCGTAAGTAAGTAAGGTGAATCATTCTCCTGAATTTCTGATTCTATTTATAGTGGTGGAGAGATCCTTTGTGTAGTTGCAACTGTTAGTAAGTGCTCTAAGGTTGCTTGTCATGGTGATGAAGAATTGCAGTGAAGAGAAGCAGACGTGTCCTTTCGGATGTGACAGTTGTTCTTTGAGTTTACATAGCCGAGTTCAAAATCAAACGTCTGGAAAATATTTCAGACGTCTGGTCTTCATATATTTTTTGTATATGTTTATGTTTCAGACGTTTGTGTTTATTAACCAGACGTCTGGCTTTCATATAATTTTTATATCCGGATGCTTTCCATACGTTTGAGTGTATTAACCAGACGTCTGATTCTTTCTGAGTTTCAAACTAGAAGAATCAATCAGACGTCTGGCTAGTGTACCCAGATGTCTGAATGTGTGCATGTTTCTTTATCTGTGTCTGTGTCATCCCTCTTCCACTTCTATCGACTTGATGTCTTTTGATACTTCTTTTGAATCTTGTTTTTGTCTCTTTGGTGATGTTACTTTATCAACTACCTGTAAATATAGATACATATGTATATTCGATTTCCATTGTATACTTGTTATCATCGAAACCATATAATTGATTTCCTAAAACAAGAGACCAGAGAATGTCCTAGAATGTGACAAGTTCCACTTGTACTTTTTCGGTCTTATTTACAACCAGCGTAATCAACGTCACGATATGAAATGAAATCATATACATCGTTTTTAGAGTAAAATAAACAACAATCTAAAGTATGTTTTACATATGTTAAAATTCTTTTAACGGCTTTTAAGTGAGTTTCTTTAGGTTGAGATTGGTATCTTGCATAGAGATAGATACTATGTGTGATGTCAGGACGACTTGCTGTTATATAAAGCAGCGAACCAATCATTCCCCTATATAATTTTTGATCAACATCTTTTGATTTATCTTCTTTACTTAAAGCTACATTAGTTGTCATTGGAGTTGGTTTTCCACTAGAAGTGGTCAATCCAAATTTATTAATTAAATCCTTAGCATATTTTTCTTGACTAATAAAAATTCCTTTATCTAATTATTTGATTTGAAGTCCTAAGAAGAAACATAGTTCTCCCACAAGACTCATTTCAAATTCTTTAGTCGTTATATCTGAAAATTCTTTATTCATTATGTTATTAGTAGACCTAAATATTATATCATCTACATATATTTTTACTAATTGAATATCATTTTTGTTTCTTTTAATAAAAAGAGTTGTATCTATTTTACCAATTTCAAAACCAGATTTGTAGTAAATAAGATCTTAGTCATTCATACCAGGCTCTAGGAGCTTGTTTCAGACCATATAAAGCTTTCTTTAATTTATATACATGATTTGAAAATTTATTATCTTCAAAAAGTGGATGTTGTTCAACATAAATATCTTCTTTTACAAAGCCATTTAAAAAAGAACTTTTAACATCCATTTGACTGTAGTTTGCGAAAGCAAGTAGAATCCTGATAGGTTATAGTCTTGCTATGGGTGCAAAGGTTTCGTCATAATCAATTTCTTCTTCTTGACAATAACCTTGCACGACTAAACAAGCTTTATTTCTCATGGCCTCCCCATGTTCATTCATTTTATTTTTATAAACCCATTTTGTTTCAATTATATTATCCTCTGGTCTAGGTACAAGTTCCCAAACATCGTTTCTGGTGAACTGATTCAATTCTTTTTGCATAGCAAGAATCCATGAATCATCATATGATGCTTCCTTTGGATTTTTAGGTTCAATAATTGATATAAAAGCTACATTACTCATACTATTTAGTTGATTTCTTGTTTTAACTATAGATTCAATATTTCCTAGTATATTTTCTACAGGATGATCCACCTAATTTAAGGTTGAATGATTTAACAATTAGTTTCATTATGTTTATTATTTAAAGTTACAAAATCTTCTTCATCTTCTATTTGTACAGTATCTTTAAAATTTTCATCAAAAGGTACATGCATTGTTTCTTCAATAGTGTTAGTTCTTAAATTATAAACTCGAAATGCTTTACTTCTATTAGAATATCTGATAAAGATACCTTTGTCGGATTTAGGTTCAAATTTATCTAAATTATCTTTTGTATTAAGAATAAAACACTTACTACCAGAAACTTTAAAATAAACTACTATGGGTTTCTTATTGTAAAGTAATTCATATGGCATTTTATTAGTTAATGGTCTAATTAAAATCCAATTTAATATATATCAAGCTGTAGCGACTGCTTTAGCCTAAAAGTTTTTAGGTAAGTTACTATCAGAAAGCATTGTTCTAGCACACTCTTGAATCGTTCTATTTTTACGCTCTACCACTCCGTTTATGTTGTGGAGTTCTTGGAAAAGAGAAAGTATGAGTAATTCCTTTTTTATTACAGAAATTCTCAAAATTTTCATTTTCAAATTCTCTACCATGATCGCTATGAATAGTTTTTATTTTTAAAGAAAGTTGATTTTGAATTCTTTTAGCAAAATTCTTAAATAATTCAAAAGCATCACTTTTAAGTTTAAGAAAAATTGTCTAAGTATATCTAGAATAATCATCTACAATTATAAAAATATATTTTTTGTGATTAATTGATTGAACTTGAGATGGACCAAATAAATCTGAATGAAGTAATTCTAAAGGTTTAGAAGTAGAAATCATATCTTTTAATTTAAATGAACTTTCCTTAAGTTTACCTAATTGGCAAGCATCACATATACTATCTACTTTAAAGTTTATCTTGGAAAGACCTCTAACTAAGTCAAGTTTTGATAAACTAGATAACAGTTTGGAATTTAAATGACCAAATCTTTTATGCCAAATCCAAGGGTCACTTGTATTAACCAAAATACATAAGTTATCATTTGAAACTTTCATACTAAGGATGTAAATGTTTTTCTTCTTAATTCCTTCAAAGATAATATTTGACTTATTATCTTGGATGTGACACCTATATTTTTCAAATTTAATTTTAAATCCTTTATCATATAGTTGACTTATACTAAGCAAATTATGTTTTAAATTCCTAACTAGCAAAACATCAGAAATAAGAGGAGTTTTAGAATTACCGACATTGCCGATGCCAATCACATATCCTTTTGAGTTATCTCCAAAGTTGACCAATCCACCATCTTCATATATAATGTCATTGAGTATCTCGGGATTTCTAATCATATGCCACTATCAAGTATCATCTTTCTCAATTTGCACGGTTTGGCCATTGGTTGTTAATTCTTCAAAAGCCATGTAACATGTCTGTTCTTGCATAACAAATCAATTCGGTAGATAACTTGAGTTTTCATAAAAACTATATGCAGACTTATGATACTTTGATGAAATACATAAATTAAAACTAGTATTAACAAAATTTCCCAAAAATGCCATTTTTAACTTTTCAAGTTTCAAATTATGAAAACAATGAAATCCTGGCTCCGATACCAATTGAAAGGGGGTGCGGATTAAGGATCTTAAAGCTAATTTAACACTAGAGGATGGTGAATTGTGTTTAATGGATTCTAAGACTTATATGGACTAAATTAGAATTATGACACAAACAAATGCAGAACTTAATCACTATTCAATCACAGAATCAAACACAGATGCAGAAAGTAAAAAAAAAAGCAGTAAAAGGAAAGAACACATCAGATTTTATATTGATTCGGAGTTACCCTATGTTCAGTCCTCAACCAAGGCAAACACCTCATAGAGATTTTTATTATAGGAATGTCGAGATTACAATCCCCAATTTCTAAAGGCCTTGAGGTACCCTCCTGCCTTCAAGTCTGAGGCAAACTCTCTTGATTTACGGGCACAAGATCGCCCAATTGATTTCTAGGCACAACCACACCTTATAGAGAGACTCGATAAACTTTTGATCACAAATTGATCCTATAACTCTGAATAGCACTTTGATCTTCGAGAGAGGGCAGAGAATCAAGCAAGAATGAGATTCTAATTTGATTCACTTTAAAATTCGGCAGAATTTCGACACGATCTTAAAAATATGATAAATTTGAGAATAAAGATTTGTGGAGAAGAAGGAGTGAAGAAAATAAGAAAAATAGTTAGTTAAAAAATTCGTTTTTGAAGGCTATTTATAGACCAGTAACGGTCATAACCATTCATGAAGAGATTTAAACGAATAGACGCTTTATTTGAAAATTGAAACTTTTGAATTTAACGGCCACCATGTCGACATGGGGTATCCCATGATGTCGACATCCTTTAGTTAAAAACTATGTAAAACTTGTTTTGAATGGTATTGAAAGCAAAATAAGGTGAAATGATTTTGAAGTAAAATAAACTAATTTTCCTACGTTTTAAAATAAGGAAGAGTAGAAAAATATATTTTTAGAATGTATATATATAATATAAAAGAATTTTTAAAAAACGAAAGATAGTTTAAAAACAAACAAAGTTTAAAACATGAGTTTATTTAAAAAAAAAGAATATTTTAAGGCTAAAACATCTTTTTGAAAATCAGTTGAAAAGATAACTTTTTTAAAGCTAAAAGATTTTGAAAAGCAGTTTTGAAAATCATTATAAAAAACCGTTTTGAAGTTGTTTTGCAAGCTTATTCCTGCAGAATATTTCATCACATTAGGACTCGAGAACTTGTACAAAACCAGGATGTTCGTGGGTTTGTAAGCCACTTGTCGCAGGTTTGTAAGCTACTTGTCATGGGTTTGGAAGCCACTAAGAAGGTAGAAATGGGTTCCATCCTAAATGAAATTTGGAATGAATATTTTCATGCTACTATGATGTTTTAACAAAACTAGACACTTATCTTGAAATCTTGATCTTGATACTCATGAGTCTTCAAACTTGATTTCTTCATTCTTGATGTTTATACTATACATTCTTCAATAACCAGTGCCTGCCTTTTATATATCCTGCATAATAACATTCATATATATCTAGACGATACTGTTAGTATATAAGTTATAATAAAATAAGTTACAAAGTTTTTTGTCATCAAACCACTATCTCCAGTTCTTTACACTGCTCTCATCTAATTGGATATTTAGATATAGTCTGACCTGGGTGTTATTTTGCTTGGGTCAGGCCGAGACTTTTTAGGTTATAGGACAGGTTGACTTTTGGATATTTGGGCCAGAAAGGAGACAAACACTTTTTACTTTTTAATTTGTCTCATTTAAGAAATTTGTGAATGTGTTTATAAGATGTACAATTGAGATTAGATAATTGTTACACTTGTATAACAATCGAGTTTAGTATTTCATTTTGTAAATTCAAAATTTGTATACGTGTAAGCTGAGATTCATTCCGCTGTGATCTGTGATTGTTAATTATATGGTGTATCATTCTAACTCTGAGAAATTGGTGTGTCCATTAATTTGTATTAATATTGCACGTGTCAAATTTTCGTTGAGATATTAAGGGAAAAGGTATAAATGATGTGTCAGTGTTAGTATAAAGATATATTCACATTCAATCACCCTTAACCAGTCATATTCTTCGGATTAGTATGAGAAGTTACTTGTAATGTTCATTGCTAATTGGTTATCATGGCGAGGCCTTACACTGATGGTTCCGCTGGGCACATTATTTGGTAAATTTGTGACTGTAGGATTGGTTAATTGGATGCATAGGATTCTGAATGAAAATTCAAATTCAATTAAGTGTTAACTCTTGGTAACTATAATTTTGTTTGAAGGTTAATAATTGAATCTTGTGGTATCTTCATATTGGAAATCACCGTAAAAGGTATTGAATTTCTTGGATATAAAATATTCAAGGATCAAATCTTGTAATTATGTATAAAAAAATTAAATTAAAATTTTATCAATTGAATATGGAGATAAATTTTGGTATTTTATTACCAATTAACCAAAAATGAATTATTTATTATTTACTCTAAACCAAGAGTTTGACTAAGAATTATTTTGATGGAATCATCACCAAATTAGGAAATATCATCCTATGTTTTCTATAAGATGTTAAATGGTGTTGACTATAAGCCTGTTATTATATGTATAAAATAGGACACATAAAAATATAAGCATTCTTCATTTTAAAAGAGGATCTTTAGAATGTGTGTGTGTGTGTGTGTGTGTGTATTATGGGTGTTCAATTTCCCATTGGATGCCTTAAGGATTTTGGTTGGGTGTCTAGCCAATGTACTCGATAAAGATTCTTAAACATTCAAACGAGACAATTGAACGTGCGTTTTTATTAAAATAAGTGCTTTGGAAAAATCATATTTATGGAAATATGTTAATTCAAGAAGGAATAAAAATATTCTTGAAAACTAATGTGGTTTAAAATAAAATGGCATTTGGAAATGCATATGAAGGTATGTGTATAATTGTATATTAAGGTTTAGGAGATATAATATTTATTTCTATATTATAATTAGAAGAATAGAAATATCAATAAATTAAATTATACAAATAATAATTTAATAATGGGCTTAGATGCTTAATCTTAGAGCTCGTCGAGAACAATGGCAAGGCGATGTTGATTTTATAATCAGCATTACAGCCAATAGTCAAGGCAATTTGTTATGAATAAAGGAGAGGTAACATTATGTATTGATTATGACAATCGAGAATTTTTTAAGATTTGCTCTGAAAAATTGAATTTGATATAATTATTTTAGATTGGCTTTGAAAGACCATTATAATCTGAGTAAAAACACATATTAAATAGCCAAATAACGAAAGTTAAATAGAAGCATGGTTCTTTTACTTAAATCAATTGAAAGCAAATTCTAAATGTTAAAAGAGGTAAACTTTTAAGCTCGAAAATAAGCTTAGGTTAAATAATATATGAGTTTTAAATACCATCTCTAGTTGTATTTGAAATAAAAATTTGTGGAAATAACTTTATGAATTAATTCATCTTTCGGATACTAATCATGGTATTAAAAGAAGTTTCTGGTAATGCTTCATGGGACATATGTTATATACATTAACCCGCTATTCAAACTTATTATTAAGGAAGATAACTATTTAAACTTAAACAATTAAGAGTTTCAAAGTATCATGAAAGTTGGAATGGTGTTTTTATGGAATAATTTATCTCTCGTATATTAATTAAAATATTAAAGGAAATTTGATGTATTTCTAAGAAGAGGCTCGTGAATTGAATCCGTGAGATATATATGTATTACATATGTATATTGATTCAACCTTAAATTAAATAGTGTCTAGGGTTCCAAACTTGCACTAAGAAAAGATTTATTTAAAAATAGAAATAATCAAGGATTTGAAAATATTTTTTGAAAATTTCAAGGATGAGAAATGAGACTAGAGTTATGTTTTGGATTTTTACCCAATATAAGCTTTGTTGAATATTGAGATGAATAGATAATTAAGAGATTGGAAATTTTATTTATTAATAAAAATGGAGTTTGTGAAATTATGGAAGGAGCTCATGTAAATTATTTTTTAATGGAAAATGTTTAACGACCTGTTATTTTCGATAATTAAAAATAGTTAATTTAATAGGGTTTGGTGATTTAATGTTGGTTGAAATGAAAATTTGTGATTTAATAATAAGAATATAACTAGAATAAAATGTACTAGTATTAATTTAAGATAATTGATAATTGCTTTAAATGTAATTCCAATTAATTAAAATAATTAAAAAGTTATAATTTTTTATAGATTGTAAATTTATTGTAATAATGTGTGTATTGATTGATAAATTGGATAAAAGGTTGTAATTGATAATTTAAATATGTATAAATCAATGAAATAGTATGTAATTAATAGTAATTGAATAAAATTATTGCTGTGGTAGTAATTATAACACTTGTAAATAATAAGCTTATAAATGTGATTAAATGTAGAAAAGGTGACAATTGTTATTTGTTACCAATTCATTTAAATCAATTATGATTAAATGTTACTTTAATATGACTTAAGACAAAAATTGTAAATTGTGAATGTAATGAAATGTGTAAAAATGTTAATTATATTCACAAGGCAATAACTGATTTAATAAAAGAGTGAAACCAAGATAAATCAATTTATTGGGATTTTAAAATATATTTTATGTGAAAATCGACAACATTCAATTAATTGAAATATAATAGTTAATATAAATAAAAGATGCAAATTGTAGCATATTGGTGTAATAAGATATAGACAAATGTTAACTATGTTAATAAAGTAATAATTGATTGAACAAGAAGGATCAAAATCAAATTAAATCAATTTATTGAAATTAAATTATAATAAATTGGATTTAATTATAGTTGAAATTGAACACTGTAATTAGTGAATATTTAACATTGAATTGAAATGTAATTTTGTCTTAAATTATTATAAATGTATAAGTAATGAAAAATAATGAAGGTTGTCGGTTTATAAATATTAAATTAAAAAATGATTAATTAATTTAATATTAATTTATTTAATTAATGTGAAAATAGCCATTTTGTCCACCGTCTCGAATTTCGACGAAACTAGTTTCATCGGATCCGTAACGATGAATTATTGTGGGATTTTAAGTTTCGAAGCGATCGGACTTGTTGTTTGATCATACGAACTCGAAACGCCAGGAAATCAATTTAATCATTTTAATTGAAATTAATTTGAAATAAGCTGGTTTTAAGCTAACTTATTTATACGATGGAATTAGGACCTGAAACCTGTTCCAAAAATATCAAAAACATCTATTTGATATATGGGATGACCCATGTTTGTTTGGGAATCTAAACGGGCTTTTTTGGTCGTATTTGTCATTTCAAATCAATTCAGGTATTATTCATTTCTTATCGGGCTTCGTTAGTATATATTTTTCTATTCTAACCCTAGCAGCCTTTTTATTTCTGATTGTTGTACATATCCGTCTATTCAACCTACAGCTTCTTCCTCCTTCTAATGACTGCAAATTAAAACCCTAAATCCAAAATCAAAAATCAATTTCAAAATCAAGCTCCTCCAAACCATATCAAATTATATATCAATTCGAAGCTCTCGACGAGCGTAATTCAGTGGCGTGATTTGTTTTTCAATCGGATTCACCATTTATCCAGAAATCGAGGATGAACCTCATCCGTCCTAAAGGGATCCATCATTTTAGCGTTGGATCTGGAATAAGGGTTCGATCGATGGGTTCCGGCGTGTAGGGGCTGTCGAGAGAAGTCGATACTGGGTTTCACTTGGGTCCTAGGTGGTAGGAGTCGCCTCGATCAGGGGGTTTTGGTTGTTGGTGATGCTCACGTCGAGACATAACTGGAGGTGGTCGTACGCTAGGCAGAGCGGTGGCCGAAGGTGTAGGTCACGGCGGTGGTGCCTGATCGTATCAAAGATGCTCGGTGCGGCAGCGAAAATTGGTCAAAAGGGTTGAAGTGGTGGCGACTACGTGTGGTTTTTCACTAGGTAGAGTTTCTCGGTGAAACGGTAGTGGTGACGTGTTTTATTTTATAAATTATTTAATTATAACAATATTTGAAATTTGAATGTTCTAATGTGAATAACTTTTTCATACGAGCTCGGTTTCATGTGCGGTTTTCTCCATTGCGATCATATCGAAATTCCGGACATTAAGGCTCCTATTTGGACGAATTCTAAGACTGTTGAATTTTAGGATTTATTTTGGATTTCAAATCAATTTGGATCCAAAAGTGAGTATTTTGACCCACTCGCAACTACTAGATTATCTTATGTTGGTTAAATTTAATTTATGATGTGATTAGAAATTAATTGATTAGCGTTTGGTATGTTTAAATTGTTATTCTAGTTAAATTTGCCTTTTATTGCATTAAATTGTCATTAATTTAATATTGAATTTAATTGTCAATTTAATACCTGTTAACGATAATCAATTATCTATTGATGTTATTGGTTGAGTTGGATAATTGAGATGGATGTTTGATTGGTTATATTGGATGACTGGATGTTGTGTTTTTATATTATTATAACACTGTAAGTTACCTATGGGTTGAAATGATACAAACCCGAATGATCTATAGATTAGGAAAAAATCATTATGGATTGAAATAATAGACTTGAGAGATTTCATGGATTTTATTTAATTCGGGATTTCGGTTTGAAATGATATATAATCGTAAAATTTTGAATTACGGATTGAAATGATAAATATCCATATCACTTGACCAACGGGTAGAAAATTATATACGAACACTGGGTTGGTTAAATTAAATGATTTTTAATTCTTTAAATTTTGAATTCAGTTAACTGGCATTTTGAAATAGAAATTTATTTATATAAACTGAATTATTTTCGTTCCTCCAAGTGTTATGCTGAAATTTGAATTTATTTAATGAATTGTTCAAAGGATGTAAATTGGAATTTCAAAATTGAAGTGTCAAATATAAATGAATTTATTAGAATTGAGTTATTAGAAATGTTTGGATATAACTTTGAAATCTATTTTAAACTAATTTAAACTATTTTAATTAAATTAACTATTTTAATCAATTTAAAACTATTTTATTTATTTTAGTCTACTATAACCTATTTAATCCAATTAAATCTATTTTACCTATTTTATACTAATTAAATTTATTTAATCTATTTTAAATTTATTTAATATAATTTAAATTTATTTAATCAATATTAAATTTATTTAATCTATTTAACATTATTTAAATCCATTTAATCTATTTTAAATCTATATAAATCACTTGAAATCTAATTAAATCAAATTTAAAACTATTTAAACTATTTCAATCTATTTTAAAGTATTTTAAAACTATTGAAAACTATTTATGGCCATCTAAACTATTTTTAAAAATTTCAATCTGTGTAAAGTTGAAGTATTTATATTTAAATACTTGATGGTGATACAACTTAAGGTTGAATTTGGAATTGATACAGTTTTTATGAAATGACATATTGGAGTAAATATGATTTGAAAATGAGTATGACTTTGAAAGTGAATGTGATTTTGAAATATGATTGAATTGATATAGTTTTGAGAATATGATATTGTGATATCAATTATGAATTTACTTTGTGAAATGTAAAAGAACCATCTGGTGTGAAATAAGCGTTTGGTTGTTAAAGAGATAGGGATTGGATATTGTCATACTCTCTGCCAATACCAAAAACCACTTTAATAACTGTATACGTAGTGGAGATTACAGAAATGAAGTATGATGGTTTGACGAACAATTTTGTATGAGGTATTCACATAGCCCTAACTCCCGTAAGTTAGCTTGATGTGGCTAAAACAAGAGCTATGCTGGGATAAGTGAGGTCGCACCTCCGATCAGACACATTTCTTCGATACCATATTATGAATTCGTGATGATTTGGTGGCCACCCTTTGATTTTGATTATAGGAGTGTGTTACGAGGTGGGCGGTAGTAGCTACTATGCATTACCACCAGTCTAGATCCGCAATTGGTATATCTACCCTGATATTGCCTCGAGTGTCGTGTTCACATGCCCTATCGCGCCTTTTATGAGTTTGCTTTGTGTTGTATCTATGGAGTGCTCACTGATAGCCCACCTATGGATGGAGTTTACAGTATCATTATGGACTATGGCATTATATAAAATATGTTAAGGGGGATATGGGTAACGCCTTAAGGCTATTTTAATAATGTAGACACTATTATAATAGCGTATTGTACTACATAGTAGATAATTTAATGGATCCTTAGGAGATTGTAACCTCGAAAATCTCTTAAGTTATTGCACTCACGTTAGACACTAGATAGGAGATGTCAAAACCCATGAACATCTCCGACGCCATTACACTCATATTTATTTACTATTGATTTAACTTACATAGATCCTTTAGTTCTGACTCAAGTGTTTTGTCTTTTCAATTCGCTCGGGTCAGTCTGAGCTTTTCAGTTTATCGAAGACTGCTTCCTGGAGGATGAAGATGAAGATTTTGTACTATTATTATTTATTATATTTATTCCACTGCATCATGTTGTTCCACTACATTTATTCATTTATTTATTCTTGTTGTATGTACTCTGATCTGTATTATAAAAGTTTAATCAATGTTAATTGTAAAGCAGCTTTATGAACTGTTATTTTATTATTATATTTTGTCATTTCGCTGTGAGTTTCTATTTTTGTTTTCTTTCTTTCTCTTCTTTTTCTTATATACCCCATAATAATTTGCCCTTTTGAATGGTTTGAGTCTGACGTGTGTGGTTTATCATCGATTTGAATCGTACAAAAAGGCATGTCATTACAATTGATATCAAA
Source organism: Allium cepa (assembly GCA_030765085.1). NCBI lineage: Eukaryota > Viridiplantae > Streptophyta > Magnoliopsida > Asparagales > Amaryllidaceae > Allium > Allium cepa. The sequence goes on from CM060940.1 coordinate 585,160,289, forward strand.
GCGAGGTTTAGCGATAACTTTAGCTTTATGGGGTCTAACTCATATTAAATAGGGTAGTAATACCCTAGAATGAGTCGTCGAGTGTGTGTGTGTGTATGGGAGAGCGTATTTGTTAGTGTTATAAAATGTTTTTATATTGTGTTGATTTGTTCTGCTTAGTAATAATAAATTCTAGTCGGTATATAGGACGTTATGGCATCGATAGGAATTTCTAAACACTTAATAGGATAAACCGACACAATATTGTTTTGAAATATAAGTAAATGAAATAATTTTTCCTATTATATATTTTATATATAAAATAATAAATTTTATAAATGATATAGTGGTTGGTATATGTTTGTTTGTTTGGTAGTGAAATTTTATAAATACTGATTGAAAAATAAGATTTACAAATAAAATAAATATAAGGTGGAAACTTTAGATTAAGTTCCGGGATTTTGACAATTTCTTTAGTCCTATTTAGAAGTATTTTCTAATATGAATATTTCAAGATGATTTGAATGAAATGTTTTAAAGGAATTTTGGAAGGAAATAAGTTCTGTACTCTCATCTCTGTCGTTAGAAAATAATTTTGATGATGAGTACACGCATCATCGATGTTCATTTTCAAGTTTCAAAGTAGGAAGACCGCTATAGTAATTTTACTGCATAATTGTTTTGATAAATTAATCTTGATTTTAAATTCCAAATATGGTTTGATACATATACAAGATATGATTATACATATTATTTAAAATAATTAAAATGAAACCCGATTGTCTAGTTCTTAAGTTTTTGTAAATTAGAAAATTGAAATTATTTAATAAATGGAACCTTGACTATATTAAAAATTGGAAACTTCAAAAAATACAAATATGAAATTGAAAATTTGTAAATTGTAAATAAAATGGAAATGAAATAAGAAATGGTAACTATTGAACATTTTATTAACTAAATATACAAGAGAAGCTTGGGTAATATTCAACTGCATTCTTAAAAACATATATATAACTTACCAAAATATTAAAAAGTTGAAATGTTAAATAATAATATATAATAGAATATTATACAAGTAAAACATGGAAAAAATAGAAGTGTTCAATGGAATTACTTCTATAAATAAGAAATTCTGATATTACAAATTGTTATAAACTAAAGTTAATAGTTTGAAATGATACTAATTAAATGTAATGAATGTGAATAATGTAAGAAAACGATTATAAACTTAAGTTAGCACTTTAAGCTATTTATAATCAGATTGAATAGTAGAAGGGTGAATACTATAAGTAAACAATTTTAAACTCGAATTAACATTAAAGCCGTTTATAATTAAAATGTGTACTATATAAATTGAATGATTATAACTTCAGAGAACATTGGAAATGATTTAGAAATGGAGTTGATATTCAATAATACTTTATATGGAAGAATGAATGTAAAAAGAAATAATTTATAAATGGTGAATTTAATTGTAAAGAAACTTACATAATAATGTATAATTTAATAATTGAAATAAAAATAACTTATTTAAGCAATGAATGTAAAGTAATAAAATGAAAGAATATGGCATTGTATGAATAAAGGAGAAATGAACATTGTAAGTAATAACGAATGTAAAGTAATGAAAATAAACATTATATAAATGAGAAAAGAAAAGTAAATGATGAAAAAAAAGGAAAATCAAACTGAATTGTAAATATGAAATAAACTGAAATAAAATGTAAACAATACTTCAATAATGAATTCATTTATGATCCAAATAACTGAAATGGATAGAACTTATGTAAGTAAAGAATGTAAATTAATGAAATAAGCCTTACATGAATGAATGAAAATTAAAATTTTGTAAGCAATGAACGTGAATTAAAGAAAATCGTTGTACGGAAAAAAATGAATGATAAATGATGTGAAAAAGATAAATAGTGTAAACTTAAAAATATGTTGAATTCTTTATTTTTTGGGCTTATGGATTGGTTGGGAAAAGATACTTCTATTTTGTAATCTATAAATAATCTATCGAGTCTTATTTATGATTGTTGCATGTATGGTTAGTTCATAGTTTATTTATCATTTTATATGATTAGAAGTTCTGAACTCGAACAAACCATTTGTTTTTTGTTGCTATGGATGGATGATTGCTCTTTTGTTGAAAATGATGTTTTTATACTGTTGTTTTCAAATGATTATAGATATGTGATGTTTTGTTTGTTATTTACTGAAACAGCTTAAATATTTTCTCTTTTACTTAATTATTAACTTCTTTGCATTATATAAGTGAAATACAGGTATGGAAGCATTAGCTACAACATTTGGTTTCATAAAATATGCATTGCTTTTACCCGACAAATAGGTACGTTTTCGGATTATGATTTTCTAGCGATATTATATTGTTTTCCCATGGTTTGGGATATTTTATTTGAAAAATATGGTATATAATGTTATTATGAATTTTACTATTTCTCCCAGACCTCTCTATACAAAGGAGAATCTTTCGAAATTTTGCGTGAATTGTGGACATAGAAAATATTGTGAAATGTTTTCCAAACTTTTGTTAACTTGAATACAATTTGATTGTTATAAATTGATATATTTTATTTAAATTATTTAATTATGTAAATTAATTGTCTATAAATTTAATATTTTGAATAAGATATATTGATTACGTAATTCCTTCTTTTCCCTTCCCTTTTCCTTTTTGAGGACAAAGTTTTGAGTGGTGAAGAGTGTAATAACTCGTAATTTTCGATAAATAAAAATAGTTAATTTAATAGAGTTTGGTGATTTAATATTGGTAGAAATAAAAATTTGTGATTCAATAATAAGAATATGACTAGAATAAAATGTAATACTATAAATTTAAGATAATTGATAACTACTTTAAATGTAATTCCAATCAATTAAAATGATTAAAATTTTATAATTGGCTATGGATTGTAAATTTAGTGTAATAATGTGTGTATTAATTGATAATTTAAATATGTATAAATTAATGAAATAGTATGCAGTTAATTGTAATTGAATAAAATTAGTGTTGTGGTAGTAATTATAAAACTTGTTGTAAATAATAAACTTATAAATGTGATCAAATGTTGAAAAGGTGACAATTGTTATTTGTTACCAATTCATTTAAATTAGTTATAATTAAATGTAATTAAATGTTACTTTAATATGAGTTAAGATGAATATTGTAAATTGTGAATGTAATGAAATGTATAAAAATGTTAATTATATTCACAAGGCAATAACTGATTTAATAAAAGAGTGAAACCAAGATAAATCAATTTATTGGGATTTTAAATTCTATTTAATGTGAAAATCGACAAAATTCAATATAATTTAAATATGGTGGTTAGTATAAATAAAAGATGGAAATTGTAGCATATTAGTGTAATAAGATATAAACAAATGTTAACTATTTTAATAGAGTAATAATTGATTGAACAAAAAGGATTGAAATCAAATTAAATCAATTTATTGAAATTAAATTACAATAAGTTGGATTTAATTATAGTTGAAATTAAACATTGTAATTGTGAATATTTAACATTGAATGGATATGTAAATTTATTTAAATTATTGTAAATGTCTAAGTAATGAAAAAAGATGAAAATTGTCAGTTTATAAATATTGAATAAAAAAATGATTGATTAATATAATATTAATTTATTTAATTAATGTGAAAATAGCCATTTTGGCCACTGTCACGGATTTCTATGAAACTAGTTTCGTCGAATTCGTAACGGTGAATTATTGTAGGATTTCAAGTTACTTAGCGATCGGACTTGTCATTTGATCATATGAACTCGAAACGCCAGGAAATCAATTTAAACAATTTAATTGAAATCAATTTGATACAAGATGATTATAAGAACTTCTTTATACGATGGAATTAGGACCTGAAACATGTTTGTGACGCCCCCACCTCTATACCCATGCTAGCCAACAACACTACGGAGTAATGCTGTCAACTAGCACGGAGAATAAGGCCGTTAAGGAGCGACCATCCGTGTAATTGCTTTGCGCGAGCACCGATATGTCAGATAGTATAACATGCAGTTTTATTTCAAGGGGAAAATCCGACATACCGATACAAACACAAAGCTACTACACAGTGGCTATAATAATCTTCGGAAATAAATATAGAAATAAGCATAACATAAATCAGCCACAGACAATTCATATCACAAAGGCGGAAATAGATATGAATATTACACTAGGAAGTGTACATCAGAGTAGTGGTCTAAAAAGATCCACAATATCACAAAAGAATAGTTTCACGAACTACACAAAAGAATAAGTATACATTATGGAGTCTATATCTCAAATGTATACAATAAAATAAACTACTAATCTAAGTAGTTTGCCAAAAGTCGGATTAATGATCCTGGATAAGAAGTCAAGGAGAAGCACCTGTAACATCTCGGTCTGACCCGAGTATTATTTAATAAGAAAATAATAAACGGATCAGTCTAACTATAAATATCAGATGAAACGATATAGAATAAGAGATATGACTAAACACATAATAATCACAATGCCAAGCTGTGATATATATAAGTAGTTGAAAATCATCAAGGGATTATTCAATGTCACAAAATCTACACAAGAATCAAAGAAACGTCATACTCCTAATTTAGTTCACCAAACCATAAATATTGACGATAATATCAATGTCAATCACAAAAGTCAATGACACACAAATTCCAGAATTCAACACACGAAATCCAGAAATCACAAAAGCCAATGACGCACAAATTCACCAATGCACAAATATCGATAAAGCTTATCAATGGAAATCACGAAAATTGGTGAAACACAAATTCTAGAAATCATCTCAAGAAATCCAGAAATCACAAAGGGGGGGAAGGCCTATCACAAACGGGAGCATAAAGCTCACAAACACGTGTATCACAAACGGAATGCTAATTCCATGGTTGCTAACCATCACAAATTGAGCCGAAGCTCCACGAACCGCCTGAAGACTATGGTTTGCTACCCCACCAATTTGAGTCGAAACTCCACAAAACGGGGTTTAGTCTCCCTCGCAGACAAAGAGACATCGCATATTGCTAGTCTAAATCACAAAGATGATCGTCATGATCAACGAGAAGTGTCAATTACACTAAGCTAGTAAATATATGAGTTTAGCTTCATGTCCCATAACCACTTGCTTAACTTAAATATTTACGAACAAACTGTAGATTTCCACTAGAAAATTGTCACAAGAGATTCAATCGAACAAGTCCAAGAATTAACCGATGAAGTAAACACAAGCGTTTCATACCACTTGTTTTACTAAGCCGTTTAATTAGATTTCTCATACGAGTGAGGTAAAGGTTTGTATATACTAATAGATTGGAAAACGGTTTTATAAACAAATTTGGTATTAAAAATAGAGTTGAAATCGTTTTGAGGGAAGAGTTTTGATAATTACTACTAGTATAGAAAACTTTTATATTTTTGAAGTGACAAATCATAAAAATGATTGTAGAACAATCATCCACCAAAATTCACATTCAAAGACGTGAATAAAAATCCAAAGAAACCGATCCGAAAATCCATCAAAATGGGTATTTCCAAAAATTCCAAAATAGAAGTCATCGTAGTCGAATAAGTGATAACAACAACTAGGAATCAAAACGAATCGATATAAATTGGATACCTAGCGAAACTAGGCTCAAATAGAGATAGGAGACAAATAGAAGCAGGTCAGTCGACTGACTTACTGAGTTCAGTCGACTGATCACAGTCCCAAAAAACTCTCGGGATGCAGGTCAGTCGACTGAACTCAGTGAGTCAGTCGACTGACTGCAGTTGACAGAGAATTCCAAGGATCTGCAGGAAGTCTTTATACTGCATATTAGCTACAGCCAGTGGACTGGCTTAGAAATCCAGTCGACTGACTGGAGCTAAGGCAGTTTTTCTGCCTTTGCACAAGATGTGCAAACCCAACCAATTCGCAACCGAATTCGAGCAATGGCACTAGGGGTTTATGTCAATCGACTACCCGGCCCTTATGGCTCTTCGATGCGCCTCAAATATCAATGTCCAAATATCCATAATAGGATTTTCATAAATTGGACCAAAACACCAAAAATTGGATTATTCACCAATTCAATCCAAACCAAAATCAATTGCACACGAATAAGTGTTAGGAATTCATACCTAACAATCGAAGATAATTATAGATTAAGATGTGAGATAAAAATCTCACCTTTTTACAAAATCAAACAAGAAGAAGCTTGAAAGCAAATGGAGAATCAACCTCTCTTCAACCCAACCCAAATGAGCTCGAATCTATGCTCAAAACAAGAACATCCCCTAAATTAGGTTTAGGAATTTCTGAAATTGGTAAGAGGATAAGTTGGAGAAGGAGAAGAGAATGCTTACCAATGGGTTCTCTTGAATTTGGAGCTAGGAATTTGATTTGCAAAAGAAAACTAGAGTTTTGGAGTTTTAATTTCCAATCTCTCCCACCATTATTGCCTTAGAACTGAAAAGAGAAGAGAATGAGGGTGAGTGGGGAAGAGTGGCTCAGATTTGAGCATAAGTTAAACATAGGGCTGAGCCCAAAACCAAACCCAAAGTGAAAAGTAGCAAAAATCAACTTTCTCCAAACATATCGAAGCTTATACTCAAAAAGGTCGCAAACGGCATTTTAAACTCAATGGGAGTGGTCCCGAGTCCTAATTCAACCGTATGCAAAAAGTAGCTTTTCGGACTAAATTCCGACTAACGATAAAATATTTAAATAAAATATTTAAATATAAAATCGATAAATATGCGGGTTGTTACAGACTCCCCTCCTTAAAGAAATTGCGTCCTCGCAATATTTAAGAAGAAGATATGTAGTAACAACCATAAAAGCATATTCAACACAAAAGAAATTTGAAATAAAATGTTCACCTCAAAGAGCACGAGAAAGTAAGTCCGGATGTGTTCGCTCGATATACTCTCTAGATTCCCAAGAACAATCCTTAGGATTTGAAGACCATTGAACTTTAACAAGCGGGACATCTTTATTTCGAAGTCGTTTGACTTCCGAAGCAATGATACGAATAGGATGTTGCTCATAAGTTAAATTAGGCAAAACTTCAATCTCTTCCACAACACCGGGCTCAAGAATAGAATCGGAATCTCGAAGACATTTCTGAAGTTGAGAAACGTGAAACACGTCATGCATAGCAGAAAACTGAGCCGGTAATGATAGGCGATAAGCCATAGAACCAATACGTTCAGTGATAGGAAATGGCCCAATATATCGAGGCGCCAATTTCCCCGATCGACTAAAACGTACAACACCTTTCATAGGTGATACACGAATGAACACATGATCTTCCACAGAAAATTCTAACTTCCTTCTTCGGTTATCAGCATAGGATTTTTGTCTACTCTGAGCTTCTTTCATCCTATGTCGAATAAGTTCAATCTTCTCTATGGAATCACGAATAAAGTCTGGACCTAAAACCAGCTTCTCACCGGCCTCAAGCCAACAAGAAGGAGATCGGCATGGCCTTCCATAGAGTGCCTCGAAAGGTGCCATACCAATACTAGATTGGAAGCTATTATTATAGGAAAATTCAACAAGTGAAATATAATCTTCCCAACTTCCACCAAAATCAAGAACACAAGCACGAAGAAGATCTTCAAGAGTTTGATTCACACGCTCGGTTTGTCCATCGGACTGAGGATGATAAATGGTGCTAAAATTAAGCTTCGTTCCCAAAGCTTTTTGAAGACTCTTCCAAAATCCACTAGTAAACAATGGATCACGATCACTAACTATATAAGTAGGAACTCCATGCAATTTAACAATCTCTTTAACAAAGAGTTTGGCCAAAAGAGGAACGGTTCGGTTAGACCGAACGGGAATAAAATGGGCGGATTTAGTAAGTCTATCAACAATTACCCATAAGCTATCATGACCCGAACAAGAACAGGGAATGCCATCTATAAAATCCATGGAAATTTGGTCCCACTTCCAAATTGGAATTTCTAAAGGTTGCAATAACCCACCGGGCCTTTGATGTTCGGCCTTAACAACCTGGCAAGTCATGCAACACTTAACGAAGTTAGCGATGTCAAGTTTCATTCCCTTCCAATAATAAAGTCTCTTAATATCCGCGTACATTTTACTACTACCGGGATGAATGGTAAATTTAGAATGATGAGAATCTTCTAAAATATCTTTACGAAGATCACCAATATTTGGCACGATAAGTCTACCAAATTTTCGAATGCCGCCACGAGAATCGATATCAAATTCTTTCAATCCTTCAATATCAATTTTATCCCTAATATTTTGGCCAAGAAGAGCCATTTCGGGATCTAGCCTTTGAGCTTCAAGAATGCGGTCTAAAAGAGAAGGATGAGCCTCAAGGCTACATAACACAAGTGATGAACATAAATCAGGGACACGGTCTCGAATCTCACAAGAGGATAATATCTCGAGATCGTTCCATTCGGATATCATCATAGAAACAACGGCTTGTTGTTTACGGCTAAGAGCATCGGCGACACGATTACCCTTTCCGAGAGTATAAAGAATATCAAGATCATATGGTGCAAGAAATTCGAGCCAACGCTGTTGACGCAAATTAAGTTCCTTTTGGGAGAATAAATACTTCAAGGACTTATCATCGGTATAAAGAAAAAATTTCTCTCCTAGGAGATAATGATGCCAAATCCGAAGGGCGAAAACAATAGTTGCGAGCTCTAAATCATGAGTGGCATATCTAGTCTCAGCAGGCTTCAATTGCCTAGAAGCATAAGCAATAACACGTTCTTTTTGCATAATAACGGCACCCAAACCAACGCGACTAGCATCGGTATAAACAACGAAATCTTGATTCCCCACGGGAATAACGAGAATAGGAGCATCAGAAAGAAGTTCTTTTAATTTCTGAAAAGAAGCTTCACATTTGTCCGACCAAATGTATTTAATACCTTTCTTCGTCAAGCTAGTGAGAGGCACGGCAATCTTAGAAAAGTCTTTGATAAAACGACGGTAATAGCCCGCCAATCCGAGAAAACTACGAATCTCTGTCACACTCTCCGGTCTCTTCCAATCTTGAATCGCTTCAATCTTTGAAGGATCCACGGAAATTCCGGATTCGGAAATAATATGACCGAGAAGCATCACACGAGATTGCCAAAAGTGCCATTTAGAAAATTTTGCCTTTAATTGATTACTCCTAAGAGTTTCCAACACAACCCGAAGATGTTTTTCATGCTCCTCCTCGGTTTTAGAATATACAAGAATATCATCGATAAAGATGAGAACAAATCGGTCGAGAAAATCTTTGAAAACCCGATTCATAAGGTCAACGAAATACGTCGGAGCATTCGTCAAACAAAATGGCATGACAAGCCATTCATAAGATCCATAACGAGTACGGAACGAGGTCAATGGAATGTTATCTTCTGCGATACGAAGCTGATGAAAACCGGTAGCCAAGTCCAATTGTGAAAAGACTCTAGCACCACTAAGTTGGTCAAATAAATCATCAATCCGAGGTAAAGGATATTTATTTTTGATAGTAAGATCATTAAGCTTGCGGTAGTCAACGCAAAGCCTAAGTGTACCATCGGATTTCTTCACAAAAATAGCTGAAACTCCCCAAGGCGAGGAACTAGAGCGAATAAATTGCTTCGTCTCCAATTCAGATAATTGTTTACGCATCTCCTCGTTTTCTTTATTGGACATACGATAAGGAGGGCGAGTGATAGTTTGAGCTCCAGGAATAAGATTAATTCTGAACTCAATTTCTCGCTTAGGTGGTAATCCTAAAACGGACTCGAATATGTCGGAAAATTCACAAACGACGTGAATAAGAGAAATAATATCACCCTTATCATCATCGTCGTCGTCACGAGGATTTAAAGAATATAAAGATGCAACCAAGGCAGAATCCGAATCTTTAAGAATAACAGAAACCTGATTAACAGATTGAGGATGTCGAAGATGAATAGTCCACTCAGGACATAGGATATGTGCTTCATAACGGTTAAGCCAATCCATTCCCAAAATCATTCCAAAGCCTAAATAACGCATGACATGAAAATCGGCCAGGAAAGGAAAATCACACAAAATAATCTCGACATCTTTACACAATAAACTGATTGTTGCGGATCCACCAACCGGATTCGCAATTCTCAAAGAAGTCATTAAACACAAAACATCCAAAGAAAAAGTATCAACAAGTTCTTTTGATATAAAAGAATGAGACGCACCCGTATCAAAAGGAACTCGAATAGGATGATCACGAAATAAAATAATTCCATCAAGGACAGAATGAGAAATACCTTGATTTCGAGATGTGTTGCCAGGGGCTTGAGCAACATTCAACTTTCCCTCTTTCCTGCCCTGAAGCTTGGGGCATGAGGATATAACATGACCGGGACCTTTGCAGTAGCGACAAGAGAGAGACTTTGGACACTTGTTCGCGTAATGGTCCTTCGAACCACAATTATAGCATTCCCCACGACCAAAGGACGAAGTCTTTGCCACGGAGGTTGCTTGCTTCCCTTTATTATTAGGATAGGGGCCTTTGAATTTGTTTGGCCTCTTCTTGTTGTTGTTGAAGTTTGGTTTGGAACCCACCACTTCAACATCATTCACCCTATCCGCCTCTTCAAGACGAAGAGCGATATCAACGAGTTGGTCGAAAGAAACTTCTAATTTTAGAAGTAATGGCTTCTTGAGATTTTTGTTTAAGCCATAGACGAACCTCTGGTTCTTCTTTAAAGGGGTGTTGATGTATTCAACCCCATATTTGGAAAGCGACTCAAAGGAGGCGACGTAATCAGTCACGGAGGACTCACCTTGAACAAGGTCTATAAATCGTCGAGCCAATGTCACTTTCTCAGCTTCTGGAACGAATTTTAATTCGAAGCATTCTCGGAATTGCTCCCAGGTGAGATCCGCTTCATTAATCTCAGAAATAAGAAGCTCGTACTAGTCCAATGCTCTTTCTCGGAGCATACTAGAGGCCACCTGAACTCGGTGAAGGTCAATAAGATTCATGCGAGAAAAGATTCGATCGCATGACCTTAGCCAAGCCTGTACTTCAATAATAGTTTCGGAACCTTTGAATGGCTCCCCACCCAAATTAGTGTAATCGCTGCACAAGCGTGCAAATCCCGACTTTGGGTGAGTAGGTTCCGGGTTAGCTCCAGCTGCTTGAGAATTTGTCACTAAATCAAGAAGCTGTTGAGCAGTCATAAAAACTCCATCTTGGGGTGGAGTGCTAGACGGTACGGCTCTGCGGCGGCCTGGTCTAGACATTTCTCTCCCTTTAGAAAGAAAGAAGAAGAATAAAAAGGTTATTCACCAAATTGAATATCAAGCAATCTTGATAGAAAAAACAAGGAATCATAAAAGAAAATAGGATAAGACGGTACGTAGACCCGAATAAGATCCTAAAGCACGACTCCTAAGGTAGACTTAGGACGATGATCCTTGTTAAGTTATTCCACATTGTTCCGAAGTTTGGCTCTGATACCAAGCTGTGATGCCCCACCTCCATACCCACGCTAGCCAAGAACACTACGGAGTAATGCTGTCAACTAGCACGGAGAATAAGGCTGTTGAGGAGCGACCATCCATGTAATTGCTTTGCGCGAGCACCGATATGTCAGATAGTATAACATGCATTTTTATTTCAAGGGGAAAATCCGACATACCGATACAAACACAAAGCTACTACACAGTGGCTATAATAATCTTCGGAAATAAATATAGAAATAAACATAACATAAATCAGTCATAGACAATTCATATCACAAAGGCGGAAATAGATATGAATATTACACTAGGAAGTGTACATAAAAGTAGTGGTCTAAAAAGATCCACAATATCACAAAAGAATAGTTTCAAGAACTACACAAAAGAATAAGTATACATTATGGAGTCTATATCTCAAATGTATACAACAAAATAAACTACTAATCTAAGTAGTTTGCCAAAAGTCAGAGTAATGATCCTGGATGAGAAGTCAAGCAGAAGCACCTGTAACATCTCGGTCTGACCCGAGTATTATTTAATAAGAAAATAATAAAGGATCAGTCTAACTACAAATATCAGATGAAACGATATAGAATAAGAGATATGACTAAACACATAATAATCACAATGCCAAGCTGTGATATATATAAGTAGTTGAAAATCATCAAGGGATTATTCAATGTCACAAAATCTACACAAGAATCAAGGAAACGTCATACTCCTAATTTAGTTCACCAAACCATAAATATTGACGATAATATCAATGTCAATCACAAAAGTCAATGACACACAAATTTCAGAATTCAACATACGAAATCCAGAAATCACAAAAGTCAATGACGCACAAATTCACCAATGCACAAATATCGATAAAGCTTATCAATGGAAATCACGAAAATTGGTGAAACACAAATTCTAGAAATCATCTCAAGAAATCCAGAAATCACAAAGAGGGGGAAGGCCTATCACAAACGGGAGCATAAAGCTCACCAACACGTGTATCACAAACGGAATGCTAATTCCATGGTTGCTAACCATCACAAATTGAGCCGAAGCTCCATGAACGGCCCGAAGACCATGGGTTGCTACCCCACCAATTTGAGTCGAAACTCCACAAAACGGGGTTTAGTCTCCCTCGCAGACAAAGAGGCATCGCACATTGCTAGTCTAAATCACAAAGATGATCGTCATGATCAATGAGAAGTGTCAATTACACTAAGCTGGTAAATATATGAGTTTAGCTTCATGTCCCATAACCACTTGCTTAACTTAAATATTTACGAACAAACTGTAGATTTCCACTAGAAAATTGTCACAAGAGATTCAATCGAACAAGTCCAAGAATTAACCGACGAAGTAAACGAAAGCGTTTCATACCACTTGTTTTACTAAGCCTTTTAATTAGATTTCTCATACGAGTAAGGTAAAGGTTTGTATATACTAATAGATTGGAAAACGGTTTTATAATCGAATTTGGTATTAAAAATAGAGTTGAAATCGTTTTGAGGGAAGAGTTTTGATATTTACTACTAGTATAGAAAACCTTTATATTTTTAAAGTGACAAATCACAAAAATGATTGTAGAACAATCATCCACCAAAATTCACATTCAAAGACGTGAATAAAAATCCAAAGAAACCGATCCGAAAATCCATCAAAATGGGTATTTCCAAAAATTCCAAAATAGAAGTCATCGTAGTCGAATAAGTGATAACAACAACTAGGAATCAAAACGAATCGATATAAATTGGATACCTAGCGAAACTAGGCTCAAATAGGCATAGGAGACAAATAGAAGCAGGTAAGTCGACTGACTTACTGAGTTCAGTCGACTGATCACAGTCCCAAAAAACTCTCGGGATGCAGGTCAGTCGACTGAACTCAGTGAGTCAGTCGACTGACTGCAGTTGACAGAGAATTCCAAGGCTCTGCAGGAAGCCTTATATTTCATATTAGCTACAGCCAGTGGACTGGCTTAGAAATCCAGTCGACTGACTGGAGCCAAGGCAGTTTTTCTGCCTTTGCACAAGATGTGCAAACCCAACCAATTCGCAACCGAATTCGAGCAATGGCACTAGGGGTTTATGTCAATCGACTACCCGGCCCTTAAGGCTCTTCGATGCACCTCAAATATCAATGTCCAAATATCCATAATAGGATTTTCATAAATTGGACCAAAACACCAAAAATTGGATTATTCACCAATTCAATCCAAACCAAAATCAATTGCACACGAATAAGTGTTAGGAATTCATACCTAACAATCGAAGATAATTATAGATTAAGATGTGAGATAAAAATCTCACCTTTTTACAAAATCAAACAAGAAGAAGCTTGAAAGCAAATGGAGAATCAACCTCTCTTCAACCCAACCCAAATGAGCTCGAATCTATGCTCAAAACAAGAACATCCCCAAAATTAGGTTTAGGAATTTCTGAAATTGGTAAGAGGATAAGTTGGAGAAGGAGAAGAGAATGCTTACCAATGGGTTCTCTTGAATTTGGAGCTAGGAATTTGATTTGCAAAAGAAAACTAGGGTTTTGGAGTTTTAATTTCCAATCTCTCCCACCATTATTGCCTTAGAACTGAAAAGAGAAGAGAATGAGGGTGAGTGGGGAAGAGTGGCTCAGATTTGAGCATAAGTTAAACATAGGGCTGAGCCCAAAACCAAACACAAAGTGAAAAGTAGCAAAAATCAACTTTCTCCAAACATATCGAAGCTTATACTCAAAAAGGTCGCAAACGGCATTTTAAACTCAATGGGAGTGGTCCCGAGTCCTAATTCAACCGTATGCAAAAAGTAGCTTTTCAGACTAAATTCCGACCAACGATAAAATATTTAAATAAAATATTTAAATATAAAATCGATAAATATGCGGGTTGTTACAATGTTCCATTGAGTTTAAAAATATCAAAACATCTACTTTGATATAGCGGATGACCTACTTTCATTTCGGAAGTGAAACGGGTTTTTCGGGTCGATTTGTCTTTTCAAATCAATTCGGGTATTATTCATTTCTTATCGGCTTTCGTTATTATATATTGTTTTGTTCTAGCCCTAACAGCCTTTTTATTTCTTATTAATGTACGTATCTATCTATTCAACCCACAGCTTCTTCCTTCTTCTAAGGCTACAAATCAAAACCCTAAATCCAAAATCAAAGTCGATTTAAAAATCAAACTCCTCCAAAGCATATCAAATTATATATCAATTAGAAGCTCCCGACAAGTGTAATTCACTGGTGTGATTCATTTTTCAACCGGATTAACCATTTGTCCAGAATTCGAAGATGAACCTCGACCGTCCATAGAGGGGTTCGTCGTTTTAATAGTGGATCTGCGATAAGGGTTCGATCGGAGGGTTCCGGCGTGTAGGGGTTGTCGAGAGAATCTATCCAAGATGTTATCTTGGGTCCTAGGAGGTCGGAGTCGCCTCGATCGGGGCATTTAGAGTGGCGGCGATGCTCACGCCGAGACGTGACTAGAGGTGGTCGAACGCTAAGGAGAGGGGCAGCCGGAGGTGCAGGTCACGACGGTGGTGCCTGATCGCGTCGAAGATGCTCATTGCGGCGGTGAAAATTGGTCAAGGGGGTCGAAGTGGCGGCGGCTGCGTATGGTTCGTGACTGGATAGGGTTTCTCGGTGTAATAGTAGTGGTGACATGTTTTATTTTATAAATTAATTAATTATACTAATATTAGAAATCCAAATGTTTTAATGTAAATAATTTTCATACGAGCTTGGTTTCATGCTTGGTTTTCGTCGTTGCGATCGTATCGAAATTCCGGACATAATGGCACTTGTTTAGACGAATTCTAAGACTGTTGAATTTTGGGGCTTATTTTGGATTTCAAATCGATTTGAATTCAAAGGTGAGTGTTTTGACCTACTCACAACTACTAGATTATCTTATGTTGGTTAAATTTAATTTATGATGTGATTAGAAATTAATTGGTTCATGTTTGGTATTTTTAAATTGTTATTCTAGTTAAATTTGACTTTTAGTGCATTAAATTGTCACTTAATTTAATATCGAATTTAACTGTCAATTTAATACCTGTTAATGATAATCAGTTACCAATTGATGTTATTAGTTGATTTAGATGATGATTGTGATGGATGTTTGATTGTTGATATTGGATGACTAGATGTTGTATTTTTATATTGTTATAACACTATAAGTTCCCTATGGGTTGAAATGATATATACCCGAATGATCTATAGATTAGAGAAAAATCATTATGGACTGAAACGATAGACTCAAGCGATTTTATGAATTTTATTAAATTCGTGATTGCGGTTCCAAATGATATATAACCGTAAAATTTTGAATTGCGGATTGAAATGATAAGCATCTGTATCACTAGACCATAGTGTAGAAAATTATATACGGAAACCAGATTGCTTAAATTAAATGATTTTTAATTCTTTAAATTTTGAATTCAGTTACTGGCATTTTGAAATAGAAATTTATTTGTATAAACTGAATTATTTTCGATAATCCAAGCATTAATGATGAAATTGGAATTATTTAATGAATTGTTTAAAGGATTTAAATTGGAATTTCAAAATTGAAGTGTCAAATATAAATGAATTTATTAGAATTGAGTTATTGAAAATGTTTGGATATAACTTTGAAATCTACTTTAAACTATTTAATTAAATTAACTATTTTAATCAATTTAAAACTATTTTAATTTATTTTAATCTATTATAACCTATTTAATCCAATTAAATCTAATTTACCTATTTTAGACTGATTAAACCTATTTAATCTATTTTAAATTTGTTTAATATAATTTAAATCTATTTAATCTATTTTAAATTTATTTAATCTATTCAAGATAATGTAAATCCATTTAATCTATTTTAAATCTAATTGCGTCAAATTTGAAACTATTTAAACTACTTCAATCTATTTTAAACTATTTTAAAACTATAAAAACTATTTATGGCTATCTAAACTATTTTATAAAATTTTAGACTGTGTAAAGTTGGAGTATTTATATTTAAATCCTTGATGATGGTACAACTTAAGTTGGAATTTTAAATTGATACCCTTTTAGTGAAATGACATATTGGAGTAAATATGATTTTGAAAGTGAATATGACTTTGAAAGTGAATGTGATTTTGAAAGTGAATATGATTGAAATGATATGGTTTTTAGAATATGGTATTTTGATATCAATTGCGAATTTACTTTGTGAAATTTTAAAGAACCATCGGGTGTGAAATAAGCGTTTGGTTGTTAAAGAGACCGGGATCGGATATTGTCATACTCTCTGCCAATACCGAAAATCACTTTAACAAATGTGTACGTGGTAGAGATTCCAGACATGAAGTAGGATGGTTTAGCAAACAATTATGTATGAGGTATTTACGTAGCCCAGTCTATCATGAGCCAGCTTGATGTGGCTAAAACAGGAGCTACGCCGGGCCAAGTGAGGCCGCACCTCCGATCAGACATATTTCTTCGATACCATATTATGACATTGTGATGACTTGGTGGCCACCCTTTGATTTTGATTATGGGAGTGTGTTTTGAGTTGGGCGGTAGTAGCTGTTATGCATTACCACCAGTCTGGCTCTACAATTGGCATATCTACCCTACCACTGCCTCGAGTGCCGTGTTCACATGCCCTATCGCGCCTTTTATGAGTTTGTTTTGTGTTGTACCAATGGACTGCTCCCTGTTAGCCTACCTGCGGGTGGAGTTTATTGTATCTATATAGACTACAACATTATATAAAACATGTTAAGGAGGATATGGATAATGCCTTAACGCTATTTTAATACTTTACTGTAGACACTATTAAAATAGCCTATTGCACTACATAGTAGATAG
Source organism: Allium cepa (assembly GCA_030765085.1). Taxonomy (NCBI): domain Eukaryota; kingdom Viridiplantae; phylum Streptophyta; class Magnoliopsida; order Asparagales; family Amaryllidaceae; genus Allium; species Allium cepa. Next base: position 585,177,622 of record CM060940.1, read on the forward strand.
TTTAACGGATCCTTAGGAGATGGTAATCGCAAACATCTCTTAAGTTATTGCACTTACGTTAGACACTGGATAGGGGATGTTAATACCCGTAAACATCTCCTACGCCATTACACTCATATTTATTTACTGTTGATTTAACTTACATATGATCTTTTAGTTCTGACTCAAGTGTTTTCTCTTTTCAATTCGCTCGGGTCAGTCTGAGCTTTTCAGTTTATCGAAGACTGCTTTCTAGAGGATGAAGACGAAGATTTTGTACTATTATTATTTGTTATATTTATTCCACTTCATCATGTTGTTCCACTACATTTATTTATTTATTTATTCTTCTTGTATGTACTATGATCTGTATTGTAAAAGTATAATCAATGTTAATTACAAAAACAGCTTCATGAACTATTATTTGATTATTATATTTTGTCATTCCGTTGCGAGATTATGTTTTTGTCTTTTTTTTTCTTATTTACCCCTTAACAATCTGCCATTTTGAATGGTTTGAGTCTGACGTGTGTAGTTTATCATCGATTTAAATTGTACAAAAAGGCGGGTCATTACATAATGAATGTTGGAGACTTGGTTATTAGGGTTATTATAATTTCTTAGAAAGCCGATTCTTTTATTTTTATCATAAAGAAAAACGGAAAATTTAATAAGTAAATTCTTCAATAGGATAAAGTCAAATTGGAGTATCCTATTGATTTATATTCATACTATGCAATAAAGGTGTAATGCATAGGTAAAAGTAATGGTTGACTTTTAAGGGCTTTAACTACAAAACCTCTTTTGGGAAATCTTTAAGTTTTCAAAACTTAACACTAACTTTGGAAATAATTAAATGAAGTTTCCCTATTTGGGAAATAAATATTTAGCAAAGCAAAATGATTAGGATTTCTTTGGAAAAGAGTAATCTTCATTTTGAAATGAAATTTGTAGCGTAAAATTATGAAGCAAATTTAGTTAAGTGAATACTTTAGAATGGATTATATATAATTCGAGCCTTTCAAATTAAAAACCAATTTAGAGATTTACTTGATATAGAAATAAGTAAGGTGAGAATTTATAAAGTAAATAATTTATAAAAATTTTAATCCTCTAAAAAAGTTATAGAAGTAGTTTATAGGGAGATCTAAGAAATCTATTAAAGTAATAGATTACAGAAATTTTTAGAGTTTAAACCAATCAATTTAGTTCATCTCACATTAATAAAAATATATAAACGCATCTTATGGGAAATTAAATAGGGAGCTTCTAATGGTTTGAATATATATAAAATCTTTGAAATCTACCTCATGATTGTATTGTTGACTTGGTAGCGATATGAGGATCATGTCTACCTTGATTGAAATTTCCCATTGTTCATAATTTCTAATCATGTATCTATATGGCATCTTTAGAAACTTTATTTAGCAGAACATATTGATCACTCTCTTACTAGCTTAAGTCATGGAAAGATATTGATCTTAAGTTCTGATTCTATTCATATGTAGCCTCAAAGGTTAAACACCTTCGAAATAAAGACGTTTCGTTCATCTAAGTCTAATGGCCTGAGATTACCTCATTCATAACTCAATTTCCTTCAAGAAATTATGTTCTTTGTAATTAGTTGTAGACTTTTTCCTTAAACAAATTGTGAGGATGCAATTTTTCTAAAGGAGGAGTCTCTAACAACCCCGGTCGAGATTACTTTGAATAAAATCCAAAATATGATTTATAGTTATCTTAAATAATTTTAAGATAAATTTGAGAAATTTTACTAATTATAATTTCCAAATTAAAATATCTTTTTAAATGGCAATAAATAAGTTGAGGAAAATTTATTTAATATTAAAATAACTTCTTATATTTGATAATATAAGAATAATCTTAGGGAAAATTAGAGTTAATAAAATACGTGGAAATAATTTTGTAATTTAAAATATGAGGTTTTCCAAGGTTTATTCATTTATTTATTTTAAATGGAATTTATGATAAATATTTTCCATTTCAAATTATTACAACAAATAGCAAATTTATTTAGATGTTAATATTGAGATTTATTTTTAAAATGAGATTTTACAATTATACGAGAATAACGTTTAATCTCAAAAGTTATATTTAATTTTACAAAATATCTCAATATTAATAGAAATGAGAATTTTTAACTTGCTGATTAGTTTTGAAATTTTTTGAGAAATCAATCTATGCTTTTATTTAACATTGTTAAGGTTTAAATTAGTGTTTTACAATGAGAATTTAGAAGGAAATAATAATTCATTTCCTTATTGGGTATAGGGTAGCCACTTTGGTCCACATTGTAATATTAGTAAGGGGAAAATGAAAGATACGCTCATTTTCTTTCTCATGTTATTCCCAGCTCAAATATCTGAAACTAAGAAACCTTTATTCTCAAAACCCTATCTTCTGTTTTTCCCCAAATTCAAGGGCAAATAAAGGGGCTTTTGGCTAATTATTATAGAAATCAAAAGAAGGTAAACTCCTCCATCTACTACTATGTTTAATTCGTGATTTAATCTCAGCTTTTGGCTTAGGGTTGTTATTTTTCTTCTCCGATTTTTGAGAAAAACCTAGCTTTTATGGCTGAGAGGTGATAGCCTAGGTGAATCCAACACACACACATATAGCCAATTTTTCAAAAGGCTGATTTCCATATTGAATCATTTTATTGAAATCTTTCCAAATATAAATATATTTTCTACAAAGATTATCAGGAAATATAATATGTATATAATATATTTATAAATGTAATAATAATGGTATTAAAGTTGATTTGGAATAATGGTTTAAAATTGTACTTACATATATATATATACATTGCCGAGGGCTTTCCAACACACACACACACATATCCTAGCTTATAAAACTATACTTTAGAAGAATGTTTTTAAAGTAAAATATTTTAATAAAATTGCATGTTATCGATTGAATGATAAGGTGATTTAAACAGTTTAATAAAATGAGTGGTGTGGAACGCTCGCTTTGTTTTACCAGTTAATTCTTGGACTTGTTTAATTGAGCCATTTATACACACGAGTGGAGTTTACTAGCTTATAGTAAATGTTTATGCAAACCCATGTGGTATCGGACATCGATTTGTTACTTATTCGGTTGCTATTTGGGAGTGCATGACATTTATATCAATGAGTTTATAACTTGCCCTTGGAGCTCTATAGGTCTTGCACCTGTCTTGGAGTTCTTTTTATAAATCTTGTACCTATTATGAAGTTTTGTAGTTCTTGCACCTATCCTGGAGTTTTTATAGGTCTTGTACAAATCATGAAGTTTTATAGTGCTTGTTCCTATCTTGGAGTTTATTGATTTTGCACCTATCTTAAAGTTCTATAGGCTCTCGCCTATCTTGAAGTTGCTATAGGAACTTGGAGTTTTGTAGGCACATATGTCTATCTTGGAGTCACATGCATGTAGGTGAATTTATTCACCAATCTTGAAGTTCGGTGCCTTTCTCCATTTAATGTTGATTTCTAGATTTCTATTTAAGATTTCTAGATTCTATGTTATATGTGTTATCACCAAATAGTTTCAGGGGTTTTTCTTTTAGAAGTTATCTTGGGTTTTGATATTTGATGATTACATTCTTGAAGTTTATTGAAGTATTCTTGATATTTGTCGATACTTGGCTTGGTATCATTTATCTTGCTAACTCGCTATTCTAGACTGGACTGACACGTTTATTATTTTATAATACTCGGATCAGACCGAGCTATTTCAGGTCCTTCACCTTGATGCTTTTAGGGTGGACTTCGTATTAGTTAGCTAGATGTTTACTATTGTTACCACCGTGTGTATATTTATGTTATGTTGTACCTTATGTCGAGCTAGACTCATTTTATTTACATGTTTGTACCTATCTTGAGATGTAGTACTATTGTATTACGTGGATCGCTATGACCACCGCTATGTAGTTTACATCATGTATTTGTAGTATGTCCGTTTAGCCTTTTATTTATTTGTATTCCGATGGGTATTTATGTGATTATGTGATTTGTGTTTATTATACATTATTCTGGATTATTATTTTAGCCACTATAGTTTTGTTTTAAGCCTGAATCGCATACGTCGATTTCACTTATGATAGAGAGAAAAATAGCATATTAATCAACATATCGATGCTCGCTTAAAGTAAAATTCATGGATGGTCGCTCCTAACCAGCCATATTCTTTGCACTTTCAGATGATATTACTCTATAATATCCTTGGTTAGTATGGCTGTTCGGGTGGGGCATCACACAATGAGAATACATACATACAAACATATATAAAGTTTTTCAAAAATTTATTACGAGTGAAATCAATTATCCATGTTAATACTATCTATGGGAAAGTTGAAAATAATTCCCAAACAAATATAAGGAGAATACATAATTTTTAGAGGAAAGGCTCTGGTAAGAGGCTATGTTTCCAAAAGTGTACACCCCTATATGGTTTCGCCAGTATCTACAAGCGAGGAGACAAGATAAGCCTAACCCAACTAAGGGAGCATAATTATAATTTTCTAATATGTATATTAATACATAGCATCCTACAAATTTTTACTCATAAGGTAGTTGTTGGCTTATTCCTTGTATAAGCAAACAATTGTTGGTTAGAATAAATGTTAAGATTATAACAGTTGAGATGAAAAATAAACTTTTCATGTTTATTATGATTTACCACATAAAGAGATGATAGTAGAGGTTTCCTATACCAATTAGCAGTAGCAATTAAATCATGGAATAAGGGTGAGTGAAAAATATTAGTACCATGGGACCCATATAATAAGAATATTATGTAACGTCCCCCCATTTTATACAGTTTAAATCGACGATAAACCACACACATCAGACTTAAATCATACAAAAAGGGCGGATTGTTATGGGCAAATAAGAAAAAGCAGGGAAAGAAAAAAAACAAAATAGAATCTTGCAGCGGAACGATAAAATATAATAATCAAATATACAGTTCATGAAACTGTTTTACAAAACATTCGATTATACTTATACAACATATATCAGAGTTACACATACCAATAAATAACAATGCAGCGGGGTGCATAATGTAGTGAATAATATAATAGATAATAGTAATAATAATCTTCGTCTTCGTCCTCCAATAAAAGTCTTCAAATCCTGAAATGCTCGGACTGACCCGAGCGAATTGAAAAGACAAAACACTTGAGTCAGAACTAAAAGATCTTATGTAAGTTAAATCAACTGAAATAAATATGAGTGAAACGGCGTCAGAGATGTTTATGTGATTTGACATCTCCTATCCAGTGTCTAACATGAGTGCAGTAACTTAAGAGACACTCGGGATTCACATCTCCTAAGGATCCGTTAAACTATTTAATAGTAATATTTCGCTATTATAATAGTGTTTAATAGTAAAATAAACTTACTTTCAAATAGCGTTAAGGAGTGACCTAATATTCCCCTTAACACAATTAAGGCCAATAGTCTATACAGTACCATAATACCTCCTGATCGGGAGGCTACCAGAGGATACTCTATAAGTACGACACAAATAGAAACTGGTACAAGGCGCGATAGGGTAGGTGACACGGCACAACTAGGCAATGCCAGGGTAGATATACCAATTACGCATCCGGGCTGGTGGTAACGCATAGCCGCCCACCTTGAGCCACACCCCCAAATTAAAAAAAAAAGTGGCCACCGAATCAATCCAAAAGTCAAAGTATAATATCGAAGGGATGTGTCCGATCAAAGGTGCTACCTCATTGGCTCAAGAATCTCTCCTGTTTTAGCCACCTTATGTCAACTCACGGGAGTTGGGTCCACATATTTACCTCAAAGGAAATGCCGCCACCATCCTACTTCATTCTGGAATCTCCACCGCGTACACAGTTGTTAAAGTTGTTTACGAAGTTGGCAGAGAGTATGACAACTTCCAATCCCGGTCTCTTCAACCAAACGTTATATAACACCGCGGTTATTTCAAAATAATTTGTACTTTAAAACCAGAATATAATATCCATTTCGAAACCGTATAAATATGATATCATTTCTATTTAAAACCAAATCAATATGATATCATTTTAAAGAAATCCCAAATCGATATAATATCATTTTTATTTCAAAAATATCCTTTTCCCAAAAATCATAGCACTTTCAAATCATAATACCTTGAAATCCATAACTTTGAAACATAATCTTCCAATACTTAAATGGTTTACTATTAAATTACTTTATATAATAAATTAGCTTCTTTAATTTCGAAATCAATCCCAATACAGATTTAAATCCTCAAATAAACCATTTCAAATTTCATATATTTCAAAGCTTTAATATTCAATGTTTCAAAACTAAATTTTATAATTCATATATATATATATCAAATTTACTTTACTATTATTTAGTTTGAAATATTTAATTAACAAATCCAGTATCCTTTAAATAAACTTCAAATTTCTACAATTTAATATTCCTTAATTTATTTAGACTTGATATATTTACTTAAATCACCTTAACCCCGAATTTTGTTATAAAACCATATTATTTTAAAATCTAAATTTCAATAAGTTCCAATTGCATTCTTATTAAATATAATTCTTAATTAAATAAATCTCAATCAATTTCAACTATCTTCTCAACCTTGATTTATAAAATCAATATAAACTCTATATTGAATATAATTTCAGTAAATACTATCCATATTATATTTAATAAAATTAAACTTTATTTTATACTTTAAACCGATTTTATACATAGCTTAAAACCAAACTTTAACTATATATATAAAATAACCTTTATCAAATATCCAAATCAATATCTCATAAGAACATATATATATTTCTTTACAAAACCATAGAAATCATTTTACAATATTATTATATATAGATCGCGGTGTCTGTATAAAATTTTCTATCCTATGGTCAAGTGATACGGATATTTATCATTTCAATCCGTAATTTAAAATAAAAATTTTGTGGTTATATATCATTTTAAACCGCAATCCCGAATGAAATAAAATGCATAATAACTTGCAAATTATGATGACATAAACAAAACATCCATTCATCCATCATAAAAATCATACATCCATCACAATCATCATACAAAATAATCAATCGATATCAATATATAACTGATAATATATAACAGGTAATTAACTGGCAGTCTATATGCAACAATAAATAAATAAAATTTAACTGGCAGATTATATGCAAAATAAATTAAATAACAATTTAATTTAATTCAATGCACTCTAACTGAGATGATGATTAAACATATGCCCAAACAATCATAGATAAATTTTAAATCACATAAAAATTTAATTTAACAACCATAAGAAATTTTAGAAGTTGTGAGTGGGTTAAACACTCACCTTTTGAAGTTAAGTTGAATTTAAATCCAAGTTTAACCCAAAAATTGCACAGTCTTAGAATTCGCCCAAACCAACGTTAGAATGTTCGGAATTCCAAAACGAATCTAGTGGAGAAAACCGCGCATGAAACGGGTCACGTACATAAAAGTTATAGCGATTAGAACGTTTGAATTCGAAATTAAAATAAAACAAGATAATAAATAGAAGCCATCACCTATACGCCACGTCACCATCTTCTCAAACCTCCAGCAAGCAAATGCGACACAGCCGAACCCAATACCCACCCTTGACTGAAGGTTTGACCAACATTTTCGACCACCAGCAAGCAAATGCTAACTACCATCCTCACCTGCTCACCCTTGACTGAAGGTTTGACCAACAAATGACTGTACTTGGGAAACCAGAGAGTTTATCGAGCGATCCTATCCGGATTTTCTATCTTTGCTTGAACATGGTGAAAATATCTTTTCATCTCAAGCTTGTTTCCTTTTCTTTTGAACGTTGTATGTATGTAGTTGTTACAAATATCGTCTTTGGGAATTGCGAGGACGCAATTTTGTAAGGAGGGTAGATCTATAACAACCCGCATATTTAACGATTATATATTTAAATGTTTTATTTAAATATAGCGTCGTTAGTCGGATTTAGGTCCGAAATATTAATTTTTGCAAACGGCAGAATTAGGACTCGAAACCACTTCCATTGAGTCCAAAGTGGCGTTTGCGATCTTTTTTAGTATAAACTTTGATATGTTTGGAGTAAGTTGAATTTTGCTACTTTTTCTAGTTGGGTTTTGGGTTTGGGTTCAGCCCACTAGCTAACTAAATACCCTAACTCAGTCCCTCTCCTTCCATTCACTCATTTTCACTTTTAAAACTCAAGCTAAAACTGAAATTGGGGGAAAGGAAGAGAAATTAGAAATTCCAAGCCCTAGTTCTTTTTTTCAAACTTGAATTCTTGCTCCAAAATCAAAGTGAAGCTATTGGTAAGCCTCCTCTTCATCTTCTCCAACTCTTTCTCCTTCAATTTCAGAAAGTTTCCTAAACCTAACTTAGGAAATATTTGTTTTGATCTTAGATTGAAGCTAGTAGAGTTGAAGTGGAGAGTGGTTGGTCTTTTCCTTGCATTGAGCTTCTTCGTCTTCCTTGTTTGTGAGTTAAAAGGTGAGATATTTATCTCACATCTTTGTCTATAACTATCTTTGGTTGTTTGGTATGAATTCCTAACACTTATTTATGTGCAGTTGCTTTTGGTTTGGATGAATTGGTGAATATCCCAATTTTTAGAGTTTTGGGTTCAAATCTTTAAAAATCCTAACTTTGAACATGTTTTTGGTAATGCATCGAGCAGCTAATAGGGCCGGGTTGCCGATTGGCGTAAACCCCTAGCGTCCATGCTTGGCCGATTGCAAATTGATTGAGTTGAACTTTATTAAAATGGGATACAAAATGCAGGACATCAAGTTCGGCCGACCGACCTCTCTGGACCAGTCGACCGTAGCTGTAGCCGAAAAATTTCTGGGCTATTTCGGTCGACCGAACTCAGTGTTCAGCCGACCGACCTGCTCCTGTTTCCTTGTTTTGCCTAATGTGCCTATTTGTTTGTGATTCCAACTTTTATCGATCTACGTCGATTCCAATTAGTTGTTTATGCATATTTGACCTTGATGATTCCTTTTTGACTTCATCCACGGGTTTTTATAAAATAATCTTTTAAATTGTATTAAAAGCTTGCTTCTCCAATTTATAAATCCTATTTTAAAACGCATACACACAATTTCGCACTTCAAGCGGAGTGGAAGGGAGATTAAATGGTTAGGTAAAACACAGACCATGAATCCATGCGTGTGTCTTTCCGATTAATCCCCGCCCCTATTCGATTGATCGTTTTGGCCTTTTGGTCTGGTTTACCGATGAGATGAGGTAAACTTTGTACTGCTTTGAGTGTGAAATTAACTAATGGATAGTAAACCGTTTAGTGTGAACGAGTGGTTATGGGACTCACGTTACCACTTTTTGGATTCCTTTTCGAGAGTTGTGACACATTCTGCCAGTTAGTGGTGTCCAGTACTGGGCCTTCGGACCTTCACCACTACGGTTTGTTGCCTTTGGGATATTGTCTTCAGACTGTCTCCTTCAGGTTTGTTGCCTTCGGGTATGTTGCCTTCGGGTATGTTGCCTTCGGGTTTGTACCTTCGGGTTTGTACCTTCGGGTTTGTGCCTTCGGGTTTGTTGCCCTATTGTATCACTTGCGGAGTTGGTCATTCGTCACCGCTCAAGTGATATTGGGTTTGGAGTCTTCGGGCTCATGGATCCTTGTTTATACAGTACTGAGCACGTGCAAATTTTCTGATGTTTCATTGATATGTATATTCCCTAGGTATCGCCTTTCGGTGTTGGTCTTTTTGAGCCGCACGATATATAGCGATTACCTTGTGGAACTTGTGTTACCTTCACTGGTATTTGTTATTGCCTTTTTAGCTTGTTTTGGGATATTCATATCCTTTGTTTATTTGTGGTGCCGATGATATGAGGCTTGCCTTGTTATGATTCATCTCTTGTTAGATGATTGTGTTATCTCTTTTAGAGATATTTGTTATACTTTGTGACCTTGCAGGCTATTGTTGTTCTGTTTATCTAACTGATTTGTTTAGCTAGACTGACCCGTGTATTTATACTCGGGTCAGACCGAGATGTTTTAGGTTAGGTGCTTTTGGACTTAGCCTATTTTGCTTCCGCATGGACTATCCAGCTTGCTCCTTTTTGTTATAGCTTTTGTGTAGTCCTTTTTGTTGTAACTCTGATATATGTATTCTTTTGGATTCGTCTGTATATTCTGGTTTGCTATACCACTTGACATGTTTCAGTTTGTATACTTTGTTATGTATCCGTATGTGTGTATATGATGATCTACTGTTCTGTGATGTATATTACATTTGAGTTGTTATATTCTGTTCTGATAGATCCTCCAACCACCTATGGTTTTGTTTTAAGTATTCATTGGATATGTCGACCTGCTTTGTATGACTATTGTCGATGTATTCAATAGATAGTTAGAGCAAGGCTATAGATGGTCGCTCCTAACCGCCTTATCTCCATGTTAGTTGATGGCATTACCCTGTAGTGTTCTTGGCTAGCGTGAGTATAGAGGTGGGGCGTCACATACTTTATATAAATAGAAAATATAATAGGCAAACTTATTTGATTCACCTATATTAAAAACAAATATTATGTCGGTCTGTCCTATTAAGTGTTTAGAAATCCCTATTGATGTCACAGCGTCCCATGCATCAACCAGAATTTATAAATACAAAACCGAACAAATTAACACAATATTAAAACCTTTTTATAACACTAACAAATACGATCTCTCATATATATACTCTCAGCGACTCATCATAGGGTATTACTACCCTATTGATAAAGAGTCAAACCCCACAAAGCTAAGGTTTATCACTAAACCAAAGCTCTGATACCAGATGTAACGGGCCGGGCCAGTGGGGTAATGCCCACCATAGCATACATTTGTACATGTGTTCTTCCTTTACGGCCAACCTCTCGACTGCACCACCAACCCCCGCGAGGACATGTAGGAGTAAGAGTCAACCGTTCGCTACCAAACCAAGAAGCGAGAACCCCCTAAAAAATTGTTTGGATGGATGAATAATCTATTTAGTTCATCTAAGACTGTTGAGTGAAGGGTGCACGAAGCAGTTTGTTTTCCATTCCGTGCAATTTAAAGTTGAACCCCAACAACTATTTGTTTGTTTGATATGAATGAATGATTGATTGTTGTTTGATTTTGTTCGATGTGTATGCTGTTTGTTGCAATGGATTGTTGTTGTATTGATTTGTTTGCTTGTGGTTGAAACAACCTTAAATATTTAATTTTATATAATTTTTAACTCTTTTGGATTATATAAGTGAAATACAGGTTATGGAAGCAATTGCTACTGCTTTTGGTTTCATAATTAAGCATGTTTGCCCGACAAATAGGTACGTTTTCAGATTTCGGTTTATAGCGCTATTATATTGTTTTTCCCGTGTTGGGATATGTATTATTTGGAAAATTATATGTTATATATTGTTATATTTGATATTATATTTTCTCCCGAGCCTCCCCGTACAAATGAGACTCTGCCAAAATTTTCCGTAACTTTTGGACTTAGAAAATTTTTGAAAATGATTTCCAAACTTTATTAATTTGAGTATAAAAGGTTTAATGGTTATAAATTTGTATATTTTATTTAAAGTAATTAATTTTGTAAATTTAGTTGTTTATAAAGTAAATATTTTAAGTAAGATATGTTGATTTCTTAATTCTTCTTTTCCCTTCTTTTTCCTTTTTAGGGACGAAAAGTTTTGAGTAGGGGAGAGTGTAACGACCCGTAAATTTTCAATAATTGAAATTGTTAATTTAATGAGATTTTGAAAATTTAAAATTGAAGAATTTTTTTTTGAATTTTTAATAAAAGTTGTGATGCAATAATGAAAATAGTTAAGAGGAAACGTAACAGGGTTATTTAAATTTAATAATTTATGAATTTGAATGAATTTCCAATTTAAAGAAAAGTAATTAACTGTTACTTTATGATGATTGATGAAATAACAGAAAGAGTGAATAATAAGTGAGCGTAATTAGTAGTATGAAAATAAATGACAACATTTATTTGTAAGTAATAAAGGCTTATTTATGTGATTAAAGGGTAACAGTAATGTTTATTTTATGTTACCTATTGTTAATTGAAATTTGAAATAAATTTTTAATAAGTGTAAATTAAATAGGAACATACATTTATTTATAAGGTAGTAATGGATGTATGATTTTATGATGGATGAGTGGATGTTTATTTATATCATCATAATTTGTAGGTTGTTATGCATTTATTTTTGATTCGAGATTGCGATTTGAAACGATATACCACCGCATTTTCATTTTTAAATTGCGGATTGAAATGATAAATATTCGTATCACTTGACCATAGGATAGAAAATTTTATACAGGCGCCGCTATATATATATATATATATATATATATATAATTGTTTTGAAATGATTTTATGGTTTTGTAAAGAAATATACGGATTATATAAATATTGATTTTAGATGTTATATAAACGTCAAATTTATTATTGATTTTAGCTATATATAAATAGGTTTGAAATATAAAATAAGCTTAATAATAAAGTTTGATGATTTATATAATAGGGTTTAATGAAAATTGATTTTTGATATTATATAAATAGTATTAAAATGCTTGAATTTAAGCTATGTATAAGTTTGTTAAATAAAAATTTAGTTTAATAATTGAATTTGATTTTATTAAAATAAATGTGAGTAAGTATTTAAATTTTATTTTAATATAGAGCGTATAATTATTTAAATAAATTAAGGTCGGGAGATAAATTGGAGATTTATTTACAACTGAATTTATTTAAGAATTAAACTCTAAAAGGTTAATGTGAAATTTATTAAATTGAAAATTTTAAAAGGTTTAATTATTATAACTGGATTTTTGGGTCTAGGTGAATAAAATGATTGTTTCAAGTACAATTAAATTGAAGAAATTATTTAGTATTTGAAATTTGAGTTTTATTTAAATGAAAATGGATTTATTATGTAAAATATTTCAAAACTAAATAATAAAAGATTTGATTTTTAAATCTAAATTATCAAATTTAGTTTTTTGGAATTTTGGAATATTAAAGCCTTGAAATATATCGAAATTGAAATGTTTTATCGAAATTGAAATGTTTCTAAGTTATGAATTTCAAAGTATGATGTTTTATAAGTGTATAATTTCGAATGTTGGTTCCAAGGTATATAAATCTGAAAGTGCTATGATTTCTTGAAAAAAAAATTATATTTGAAATCAAATTGATATCATATAAATTTGGGTTTTAAAATAGGAATGATATCATATTTATATGGTTTTGAAATGGATATTATATTCTGGTTTTAAAGTATAAACTATTTTGAAAAGACCGCGGTGTTATAATAACGATTGGTTGTCGAAGAGACCGGTATCGGAAGTTGTCATACTCTCTGCCAACTCCGAAAACCACTTTAACAACCGTGTACGCGGTGGAGATTCCAGAATGAAGCAGGATGGTGGCGGGATTTCCTTTGAGGTAAATACGTGGACCCAACTCCCGTGAGTTGGCATAAGGTGGCTAAAACAAGAGCGATCGATGGGTTAATGAGGTAGAACCTTTGATCGGACACATCCCTTCGATATTATACTTTGACATTTGGATTGATTCGATGGCCACTTTTGATTTTTTTATTTTGGGGGTGTGGCTCAAGGTGGGCGGTAGCTGCGGCTATGCGTTACCACCGACCGGAAGCGTAATTGGTATATCTACCCTGGCATTGCCTAGTTGTGCCATGTCGCCTACCCTAGCGCGCCTTATACGATTTTGTTTTGTACCATACCTATGGAGTGCCCTCTGACGACGCCCAGTACGGGGGAGATTACGGTACTGTATAGACTATGGGAATATAAAAGTGTATTAAGGTAGAAAATGTAAAGCCTTAACGCTATTTTCAGTATATTATACTTTACTTTAGACACTATTATAATAGCGTATATTACCACATAATAGATAGTTTAACGGATCCTTAGGAGATGTGAATCCCGAGCGTCTCTTGAGTTACTGCACTCACGTTAGACACTGGATAGGAGATGACAAATCTCGTAAACATCTCTGACGCCGTTCCACTCATATTATTTATTGTTGATTTAACTTACATGAGATCTTTTAGTTCTGACTTGAGTGTTTTGTCTTTTCGATTCGCTCAGGTCAGTCTTAGCTTTTCGGGAAAGAGGATCAATTAAAAGAACTCCTTTCCGATGCTCCTATTTTTGTGATTCTCGAAGGGAACCAAGACTTCATTATTTGCACCGAGGCTAGTCGAATTGGTTCGGGTGTTGTTCTCATGCAAAAAAGGAAAGCGTTATGTTTAACGACCCGAAATTTTCTGACCCCGAAAATTACATATTGTTAGGGAAAAGAAGTAAAGAGATAGAAGAAGAAGAAACAGAAACACCAACATCTCACATTCGCAGCGGATAAAATATAATATCAAATAATAGTTGTTATACAAAGAAAAGCTGTATCAGTAAATTTACATTCTTATACATCATAATTACAACCATTACGCAAATACTGGATAGTTAAAAATCAACCTGCCCCGAATAAACTACAATATATTACAGCGGAAATTCACTCAATACGTTCTTGCCATCCAGCTCACCTCCTAAGCTCCAGAAACGCCCTCACTAGAAAAGGCTATGATACTCGGTCTAACCCGAGCATTACATCAAAGTAACACCCGGGTCAGGCTGAAAACCAGCGTAAGTAAACCCATATAATATGAAATACCAATGCATACAACTATTTTAAACCCGGGTTACTCGTATCTTATTACGAGTTCTTAACTTACCATAATCAAAATCACATCTTACATTCATATCTAAGCATTACTACTCGGATTAACTAACCAGGTTTACATCATTTATTTCATTCCAAACTATTTATTCCAAAAACAAATCCATAAGAATTATTACAGATTACAAATGGAAGTGGTTTCGGGTATTTACTAATACCCGACTCCGGTCTCTTCGAATTCAGTACCGCCTTAACCAAAGTTATTCAAGTGAAATACAATTCAACTTAAATATAAGATGTCACTTTTACACAACAATCCATCATCGATAGATAACCACATTATCACTGTCTACTCAACATATCATATCACAAAACATTTCATATCAGAGATATCAACCAATTCAAGGTATTTATTATCATTCATATGCAAGATAAATTAGCCACACCATTCCAATTAAATAAATTTAATTAATTTCTTTAATCACTTTTAATCCTGCATACTTATCATTTATTAGTTACCACCCAATTAATAAATCAATCTTACATCATCCATCTAAATTAATCATTCTAGACAAATAATCCTTCAATTACCTTATAGATTAATTAACCTTAACCATTCACACTAATTATCCTTTAATTAATCTTCTTAATTAATTAATGACATTCATTATTGATCCTCTAATCACTTCCAATAATTCATTATTTATTAATTATTCTTAATTAATCATC
The DNA here is from genome assembly GCA_030765085.1 of Allium cepa. Classification (NCBI taxonomy): domain Eukaryota; kingdom Viridiplantae; phylum Streptophyta; class Magnoliopsida; order Asparagales; family Amaryllidaceae; genus Allium; species Allium cepa. The sequence continues at coordinate 585,193,079 of CM060940.1, forward strand.
CCTTAATTAATTAACCCTTAAATTAACAAATCAATTAATTAACCCAATAATAATCTTAATCACCAAATAAACTTAAGATAATCCATTTATCTTAATTCATTATTAGAATTTGATAAACCTTGAAGTTATTGGAAAGCTTTAAGTTTAATTAAAATTTAAAACTTAAAATGAATTTCTCCACCTAAATTAAAGAATATAAAAAAATTAATTATTTCTTAAAATAGTTTAAAGACGAATAGTTTAGAACTTGACTTTGTTAAATTTTAAAGCTTGTTAATCTTCTAATATTTACCGAGACAAATCCAGGATCTACTCGAGCTAATTCCCGAGTTCCTTTATCTCTTTCCCGAGCCTTCTCTTCTTCTTTTTTTAACTTAGCTTAAATTTTGAAAAGACTGTTACAATATCAAAACTCACACACAAACACGAATTACTCGAGCCCAACTTCCATTATCTTTAATACATCCCCGATAAAACATCGAGCAAAACTTCTACCTTTCTTCCTCATCTACTTCTTCTTCCTCAATCTTAACTTCACCAGAAAATTTAAAAGTGCACCGTGCACATGCATACGCGTTCCAGGCATCATCGATCTCTGCCGCGACCCCCAGCAAACCACCCATGATTACCCAAACCCTTCTGACCATCCAGATTCAAAGAAGTCGACCGGTTTCAAATTCGAGCCTGTCGAAACTACCAAAACTCCAAGCTTGCTGATGAAAACCTCCTCGCCTCGTCAATCTGGTTCACCAGAATTTATGCCGACCCACCAGCATCTTCATCTCTGTCCCACGCATCATTCTCACTTGCCTCGATCACAACCGATCCATTCTCGCCAGCATAATGATTCTGATTCCTCATCAAACTCAACAGGTTCCCAAAACCCTATTTCCTCCTCGTTGCGCCACCACGGCATGCAAAAATCTCTCCGACTAATTTTCCCATTATCCTCGTCCCCCGAGCCATCTTTGACCAAAACCCCGAGCATCCTAGATCTATCGAAAATCAGAATTCGCTCGAAACCCCTTCGCTAATCAACATGCAATCCCACTCGAAATACTTACTTAAAAATCGTGATTTTTCTACTAAAAATCCTAAATGTTGATGATAATTCAGATTTTAATCATGAAACCAGAAATTATTTAATTCGAAAAATTGATATAAAATGAATTTCTCCACCTAAATTAACGAACATAAAAAATCAATTATTTCTTAAAATAGTTTAAAGACAATTAGTTTAAAACTTGACTTTGTTAAATTTTAAAGCTTTTAATCTTCTAATATTTACCGAGACAAATCCATGATCTACTCGAGCTGATTCCCGAGTTCCTTTATCTCTTTCCCAAGCCTTTTTTTTTTTTTAACTTAGCTTAAATTTTAAAAAGACCGTTGTAATATAAAAACTCGTGCACAAACATGAATTACTCGAGCCCAACTTCCATTATCCCGAATCCATCCTCGAGAAAACATCGAGCAAAACTTCTACCTTTCCTCCTCATCTACTTCTTCTTCCTCAATCTTAACTTCGCCAGAAAACTTAAAAGTGCACCATGTACATGTACACGCGTTCCTGGCATCATCGATCTCTGCCGCGACCACCAGCACATCACCATGATTTCCCAAACCCTTTTGACCATCCAGATTCAAAGAAGTCAACCGGAATCAAATTCGAGCATGTCGAAACTACCAAAATTCCAAACTTGCCGACGAAAACCTCCATGCCTCGTCAATCTGGTTCACCATAATTTATGCCGACCCACCAGCAACTTCATCTCTGTCCCACGCATCATTCTCACTTGCCCGAATCACAGCCGATCCATTCTCGTCGGCACAATGATTCCGATTCCTCATCAAACTCAACAGGTTCCCAAAACCCTATTTCATCCTCGTTGCGCCACCACGGCATGCAAAAATCTTTCCGACCAATTTTCCCATTATCCTCGTCCCCCGAGCCATCTTCGACCAGAACCTCGAGCATCCTAGATCTATCGATCATCAGAATTCGCTCAAAACCCCTTCGCTGATCAACATGCAATCCCGCATGAAATACATACATAAAAATCATGACTTTTCTTCAAAAAATCCTAAATGTTGATAATAATTCAGATTTTAATCATGAAGCCAGAAATTATTCAATTCGAAAAAATTGATATAAATTGAAATTCTCTATATTCCTCCTCTCCTGTTCAGACTAGCATCAGATAAATCTTGAAAATATTTTTAAATTTGGTATTTTGATAAAAAAACAGATTTTGTTTACAACTCATAGCCTAAAGAAGATCATATAAGGGGAATTTGATTTTTAAATCAAATTTGCATCCTGTAAAACTTAGAACAAAGCTCTGTGCATATATATCCTGACCTTCACACCAACCAGTACACATTACATAAGCACCATACCACGGTTTTCACAACACTATTTTCAAGCAATATATATATACATTAAGTAAAACAGATATGGGATATTTGATAAGGTTATTTACTCACTGTAACAATGTTTGGCAGCGAACAGGGTGAATTAACTTGTACTGGAGGATACTGCATAATCTTCTGTTGTTTATAATCTTCACTTTCTCACAGATTTAGATAATATTTCAAATTTAAAGATGAAGTTTTACTCACCAAAAATATGAAACAGAGACGCTTTAAAAAATCTGGAAATTGTTTTTGACCAAGAACAGATTTTTGAAAACTTGAATTTGCTCTGGACTTTGATTTGGAACAACCTTAATAAATATTGAGTTGAACCTTGAATTTGATAAGGTAACAAACTGTTTGATTAGCTTGCTTCCAGATTTTGAAAGTTTTCGAACTTGAATCAGTTGCTGTTAGAAAATTCTAAAGTTGTTGTTATCCATGCATATTATTATCTTTACAAATGTTAAATTGATGAAAAAATTTGACTTTCACTTGTTATTAAATAAAATATGGTTTAAATAGATATTTATATTATTATTCCTTTGTTGGTATTTGCATATATATGTTTTAATACATCTTTATTAAATATATTACCTTATATTACATTTATGTTTACATACATATGTATTATTAATTTATATATAATGAAACCCTTTAAAAGAAAATAGAATAAAAAAATCATATATAAAAAAAATCTTATACATATATTTTTAAATCCAAAATAATTTAAGATATTTATCTTTTAAATTTCAAATTTAAATCCAAATTCATATTCAAATTCAATTTAAAACCAACTCAAATATTTGAACACAAATTAAATTTGAAAATAATTATTCTATTAAAATCTATTTATATACATATCCAGATATTCTTTAGAATATCAAAATTCTATTTGTTTGACCAAATAAAACCAGTATTTCAATAGTTAAAATCAATTAATTATTTAATTAATAGTTGTTCAAAAATCCGGGTTATCACATTCCTCCGCTCTTAGAATCTTTTCGTCCTCAAAAAGGAACGAAGCCAGAATTATTCAATAATTATTATCAGTTAAATTATTCTTTGAACATTTTTATCTATATTACCAAAATAGTTTTGTAAAAATATTTTTTGTTTTTATAACTCGATGTTTCAATGAGTCCATCCTTGTTCTTACAGAATTTCATTCATACGTTGATCAGGCATACAACTGAAAATTTATAAGTACTTAGCAGACCCATTTCAACATCCAGCGAAAATACTTTGAAAACATTTTGTTGAAAATATAGAAAACATTTTTGGAAAGAGGAAATATCTTTGGTGAGAATGCTCTGAAAATCATCACCCCCATCCACGGTCGCAGTTAACCCGATGGTTACGTTGCCATCCCGGCAAAATCCATAGATAATTGTAGGCATCTGCGCCTCTCGATTATGCCATGGAACCCGCTACAGATCGCAGCTACAACCGGGTTACGTTGCTATCACGGCAAAAACCTATATAACTGTAGGGCTTAGCGCCCTCGAATTCCACTGCTAAAAGAATAAAACTTCTCCACTCCCACATAGGCCGCAGTCTACCGATGTAAAATCAAACGTAGATTGTTGGCTCTCAGCGGCACACACGACTTTCGCAATGTCACCATAGGTCGCAGTCTACTGATATAAAATCAAATGTATACTGTTGGCTCTCAGCAGCACACGCGACTTTTGCTATGGTCTGCAATAGATCGCAGTGACATTGAGTTACACTATCGTCACAGCATAACCCAAATGCCTCTGTAGGCATCAACGCCCTCGATTTTTTCTACACACTACACATAATCCTCAGGAACTAATTTGTTCGGACTCCTCACAGGATCAACTTTAAACCCCCCCTAGGGTTCAAGGCAGTACCAACCTGTGGCACTCTTGAGAAGTTCATTTCAAGGGAGCGCTTTTTTCCCCCAGAGCCATTTTCAAAACACTTTATACTATACACATATAGTATCTTCCAAATCATACACCCAGTATGAATCTCATATAAATCTCCTTTCTCAAAATCGATTATCCCAAAACCGATAATTCTCAAACTAGGCTTTACAAATTCCAATATTGATTTTACCCAAAAATCAAAAAGCCTTTCCAAATCCAAAGGTTCCAAAAACCTTTTCTCAAAATCATGCTCATACGATCCTTTACATATATATATATAACTTTTTTTTAAAATAATCTTTGGATCACTTCAAACTTGTGTAAATTCCCTTTTTATTTTATACTTCAAATACTTTCAAAAACTCTTTTCTTCTGGCAAAGATTCAACAAGGGGAGATTTATCTTATATAACAAATATATATAGCTTTTTTATTCCAAATCGAATATTCAAATCTGATTACCCTATAAAGTCACCTACCATATTACTTACTTCCATAAAGTAAATTCTACCACAGAAATATCAAATTTCCACTTTACTTCATCATATATTTCACAAAATATACTTTTATTTCAAAAACCAATTTACAGTTCTTATCCACAAATTTTCAATATCAATTTCATTCAAACCCGTACGGTGTACACATATCATCTGTATGCTATATCAATCTGATCGCTCACTCGATCACACAATTTCACTTTCGAACTAGTATCGTCCACCCAACTTCCTAGTGCGGACTTAGATCTGGTTTATTGATCAAAAACCGTCATTCTCCTTGCACAGTCATAACTATGATAGATAATTTCCAGAACCAATCAAAAATCCATATCCAGGTTCGCCGTCGAAAATCAAGTGAAAAATCCCAACTCGGATCGATATAACTATCTAGAAATTCTGTGCTCAAATTTAGATAAACTCATTATGCGAATAGAATAATATACATACATCCTACGTATTTATCTTCATTGATTATTAGCTAAATCAATCCTCCTTTTTCTATTCACATTAATTTTGATTTTTATTTACTTACTCACAATTGCTTAAATCATTATTTGGATTATCACCTCAATTCTTATCTCAAATGGATATTTAATCATAAAAGTTTGAAATCTGTCCAGCTTGAATTTTATAAAATAGCTTGAAAGATTAAGAATAGATAAGTAGTTGAAAAATAATTATTAGTTTGTAAAATAGCTGTAAAATAGTTAAGTAATTATAAAATAGTTGGAAAATAGACAAATGTTATAGAAATTTTAAATAATTGCAAAATAATTGTAAAATAGTAATTATTTATAAAATAGTGGAAAAGCAGTAATTAGTTTATAAAACAGTTGAGAAATAGTTAAATAGTTCCAAAAATAATTGTATAATAAATATAAAATAATTTGGCTTAAAAAAGAAAGTTTGTATAGAGTAAATAGCTTCGAAAAATAAGTTTATATTAAAACAATTTACTTGGAAAAATAGTTCAGAGCCAAACTGTTCGACTACCCATACTTTATTCCAATCTATTCAATTTTAAATTTCCACTTCCTCGTAATATTGATTCAATCTCAAATCAATTTAAACAACTTCAATTCCCACTCCAAATTTAACTTTATTCCACTTCGATTTCAATCTCAATTCATTTCAATTTCAGTTTGAATTAATCCAAATTCAAGTTGAACTAACCTCGATTCTTTCCAAATTCAAATCAAATTCCATTTGAATTTTAAACCTATTCAACTTTAATCACAATTCCAAATTATTCAAATCAATTTGGACTATCAAATTGAACCCACCTCAAATTTCAAATCATTTCAAATCTATCCAATTCAAATTTTCCATTTGAATTTTTGAACTTATACATCTTCAATCACAATTCCAATTAATTCAAATCAAATTCAATTTGAACTAATTCAATTCAAATTTTCAAATTTAAACCATCATATAAATTCGAGTTAAATTTTTAAATGTTGATTTAATCCTTTAAATCAAATCAACCTATATCTTTAAACCATTTAATTCTGAATCCAAATTCCATTTTATCTTAATAATGGATATATTACCACACCTCATTTCTTCATTCATTTGAATAAATTCAATTTCAGCTTAAAGATTATTAATAACAACCAGATGGTATCATTCAAATTATTTTAAAACATCCATCCATTTCCAATTTCCAGATCTCAAACCCATTTTGAGATCACAAAAATTTCCAATTCAAATCATCCATTTAACTTTCCAAGTCAAATCTCAATTTCATCTTGAAATTTCCAATTCAGGTTTCATGTTAAATTATTTAACCTTCCCAAAATTAAACTCAATTTACTTAATCCAGCCAACCTTACCCAATTTGAATTCCTATTTCAAATTTATAACTCAACATTAATAATCTTTCCACTTATAAGTTCAAAAACTTATCACTTTGGGTATCATATCTTATTCCAAATTTAAAACTCAACATTTAGAGTTTATTTCAAACCATCTTTGATATTATGTATATCCTTCATTTATACATATTATTTCCTTTACACACCGAGTTATCCTTAAATTTTAAACCACCTTTGGTTTTTAACTCAAAACAAATTCCTTTAAATTTTCAAATAACTCTTGTTTGAAATAGGACCCTTTCATTCAAATACATTAAATAATATTATTTTTTTATTACTTTGAAACAAATTTTCAAATTTACGGAACTAGATTTAACACAATTCAGATCATCTTCAGTTCCAATTTATAAGTCATACTTGCCTAAATATTTTACTTCCCTAAAACATTTCATTTTTCTTATTCGTTAATACAAATTTTATTATTAAACACAACAATCATTTATGATAATAACCAAGATTAGCATATCTAGAAACCAATTCATTATTATCTTATTCTGAAACTCTTCCCCAAATTCAAGATTTTAATTTCAGTTTGAATCCATTTCAAACTTATCTTTATTTATTTTCAATTTGGTTGTATTTCTATTACCACTTAATTTAATTCCATTAATTTAACAACCAATTACCTTAATATTTATTAGAAAGAAATATTGCTTTATATATCAAAATATATTCTTATATAAAATCATTTAAAATCTTTATATAAGAAAATAACAAGTACACTCTTACACAAACACACACACACACACACACACTCAACTCATTCTAGGGTACCATTGACCTATCCTTAACGAGTAATCCCACCAGAGCCAAGGTTCTCACTTAACCATCAGCTCTGATACCAAATGTAACGACCTAAAATTTTCAGACCCGAAAATTCCAGATTGTTAGGGAAAAGAAGGAAAGAGATAGTAGAAGAAGAAACAGAAACACCAACATCTCACATTCGCAGCGGATAAAATATAATATCAAATAATAGCTGTTATACAAAGAAACGCTTTATCAGTAAATTTACATTCTTATACATCAGACTTACAACCACTACGCAAATACTGGATAGTTAAAAATCAACATGCCCCTGAAAAACTACAATATATTACGACGGAAATTCACTCCATGCGTTCTTCCCATCCAGCTCGCCTCCTGAGCTCCAGAAACATCCTTACCTGAAAAAGCTGTAATACTCGGTATGACCCAAGCATTACATCAAAGTAACACCCGGGTCAGGATGGAAACCAGCGTGAGTAAACCTATATAATATGAAATACCAATGCATACAACTATTTTAAACCCAGGTAACTCGTATCTTATTACGAGTTCTTAACTTGCCATAATCAAAATCACATCTTACATTCATATCTAAGCATTACTACTCGGATTAATTTACCAGGTTTACATCATTTATTTCGTTCCAAACTATTTATTCCAAAAACAAATCCATAAGAATTATTACAGGTTACAAATCAAAGTGGTTTCGGGTATTTACTGATACCTGACTCCGTTCTCTTCGAATTCAATACCACCTTAACCAAAGTTATTCAAGTGAAATACAATTCAACTTAAATATAAGATGTCCCTTTTACACAACAATTCATCATCGATAGATAACCACATTATCACTGTCTACTCAACATATCATATCACAAAACATTTCATATCAGAGATATCAACCAATTCAAGGTATTTATTATCATTCATATGCAAGATAAATTAGCCACACCATTCCAATTAAATAAATTTAATTAATTTCTTTAATCACTTTTAATCCTGCATACTTATCATTTATTAATTACCACCCAATTAATAAATCAATCTTACACCATCCATCTAAATTAATCATTCTAGATAAATTATCCTTCAATTACCCTATAGATTAATTAGCCTTAACTATTCACATTAATTATCCTTTAATTAATCTTCTTAATTAATTAATTACATTCATTATTGATCCTCTAATCACTTCCAGTAATTCATTATTTATTAATTATTCTTAATTAATCATCCCTTAATTAAGTAACCCTTAAATTATTAAATCAATTAATTAACCCATTAATAATCTTAATCACCAAATAAAATTAAGATAATCCATTTATCTTAATTCATTATCGGAATTTGATAAACTGTAAAGTTATTGGAAAGCTTTAAGTTTAATTAAAAATTTGAAACTTAAAATGAATTTCTCCGCCTAAATTAACGAATATAAAAAAAAATCAATTATTTCATAAAATAGTTTAAAGACAATTAGTTTAAAACTTGACTTTGTTAAATTTTAAAGCTTGTTAATCTTCTAATATTTACCGAGACAAATCCAGGATCTACTCGAGCTAATTCCCGAGTCCCTTTATCACTTTCCCAAGCCTTCCCTTCTTTTTTTTAACTTAGCTTCAATTTTAAAAAGACTTTTATAATATCAAAACTCGCGCACAAACACGAATTACTCGAACCCAACTTCCATTATCCCGAATCCATCCTCGAGAAAACATCGAGCAAAACTTCTACCTTTCCTCCTTATCTACTTCTTCGTCCTCAATCTTAACTTCGCCAGAAAACTTAAAAGTGCACCGTGCACATGCACACGCGTTCCTAGCATCATCGATCTCTGCCGCGACCAGCAGCACATCACCCATGATTTCTCAAACCCTTCCGACCATCCAGATTCAAAGAAGTCGACCAGAATCAAATTTGAGCCTGTCGAAACTACCAAATTCCAAACTTGCCGACGAAAACCTCCACGCCTCGTCAATTGGTTCACAAGAATTTATGCCGACCCACCAGCATCTTCATCTCTGTCCCATGCATCATTCTCACTTGCCCCGATCACACCCGATCCATTCTCGCCAACACAATGATTCTGATTCCTTATCAAACTCAACAGATTCCCAAAACCCTATTTCCTCCTCGTTGCGCCACCACGGCATGCGAAAATCTTTCCGATCAATTTTCCCATTATCCTCGTCCCCCGAGCCATCTTTGACCAGAACCTCGAGCATCCTAGATCTGTCGATCATCATAATTCGCTCGAAACCCCTTCGCTGATCAACATGCAATCCCACTCAAAATACTTACTTAAAAATCTTGATGTTTCTACTAAAAATCCTAAATGTTGATAATAATTCAAATCAAATCTCAAAGCACTTATCGAAACCCGTTAGAAGAGCCAGCCATTAAAAAGGAAGAAGAGGAAGATAAATTCAATCATGTTAAGGAATAAAAGCTAGGGGATTAATTCCAAATCAAATCTCAAAGCACTTATCATATGTAAGATGAATAATAGTTCATTCCATCTCTATTTTGTTTTTATAATCGTATGTTTTCGGATTTAAGCTTAAGTTCGTTTTTATGATGTGTTGGACGATGATATGCTTGAATTATTATGTGTTTGATTTAACCAATTCATTTACATATGAATTTGCACAGTTTTAGGTCAAAACCTATTGTTATTGATTTTAGAATGCCATGGAAAAATTTATACGCTATGTAAATCATGATTTTAGAATTGGGTTTCAATTTTTGTAATTTTCCTAGCTATGGAAGATTTACTATGAATTTATAAAGGAAAATATGATAATATTGGATTTAAATTTAATTTCGATTATTTCAAGAAAAAATTGGGTCTGAAATTTTAATATGTTAGACAACGGGATGGAATTGAATTTCTGTGATTTTTGAGGATTTTTCCTAATTGATTTTCTATGGAAAATAAATTATTTAAAAAGAAGGACATATTTGCAATATTGGTTTTGCCTAATGGAATGGATTAAACATTAATTTTTCCCTTTGATTTGCATCAGATAAATATGGCAGTTATTTTGTAAAGTATTTGAAGAGTTTTAAGGCAATTAATTAAAAGAGGTTCGTTAAAATAATTACAAAAAATGAGCATGATTTCAGCCTTTAATCAAAAAAGAGGGGTCTGCCTCCTTCAGTAGTACCTTTCGACTCCACTGCTTCCGTTCCAACTCAGTCAAAACCAACCCAGCCAATACCCACCTAGTCGAAACCCATAGACAAGGTATCACTTAGATGGTATGCAGTGGGTTAGAGGAAAGGCAGAAGCTATGGTGTCGAAAGCAATGCTTCCGATGGGATCAAAACCTTTGCTTTGTTTTCAAATGTTAAGTGTCTTCTTTATTTACTTAATGCTTTTGACACAGTTGAAACATATGTTTTCGAAAGGGGTTTTCTAGATAGCTTTCGAAGGAGGTTGCCTTACTATGTTTTAAAGTAGGAGCTTTCGAATGAGTTCCTTTATTCTTAAATAAGGCGTTCAAAAAGAATGGTTCCGACCTAGTCGAAACCTAGCTGCCGTTCATGTGCCTTTCGAGTGTATTGAAGCCACCAACGCTTTCGAGGGTGCCTTTTTTTAAACTTATACTTAGTCACTTCTTAAATTTTTTCGAAAGGGGCCATGGATTCCGAAGGCAATAGTGTCGAAAGGAGGTTTCGATGCTATCCTTCTAAGATTTACTCAAAGGTTTTGAGCTTACGAATAGATGTATCTGACACCATCAAATTTTCCCCAAAACAATTTTATTGAAGGTTTCGAAAGCGATATTTTCATATGTGACTACTTTGACCCAAAAAATATTTCTAAAGAAAAAATCCAATACTTTTGAAAGGGGTACTTTCATTGGTTTCGAAGCTATGTTTCTAAAGTCTTTAGTGGTTTTGTACCTTCGAAAGGTCTATTTGGTTTCAAAAGAGATTACTTAACAAGGGCTTCGAAAGGTATATTTATAGTGTTTTGAAAAGAAGTTTTCTTTACTTCCGGAGGAGGTTATCCAAGGGTTTCGAAGGAGATGTTTTAAGGTTTTCAAAACAAATAACCCAATCTCAATTTAAAGGAAAAACCATGGCATAAATAAAAGCTTTAACATGAAGTTTTTGAAGAAGCTTTTCTTGAATAACAGGTTGAAGGGATTAACCAAGTTTTATATAAAATAATTTCAAGGTTATAAAACCACATGTGTTGATATTATTTTGTTATTATGATTGCTTCTTCATATAATTATTCACATTGTAATTAACCCATAACGGTACTTTGGAAAAGGGCATAATGACCGGCCAGCTTGACCCAGTAGTGAATATAACTTAAGAAATGTGAAAATCTTAATTAAAGATATTGGCAGGGGCCAATAGGTTCACATTAAACCCATGAAAACTGTGTATATCAGAAGATATTGGCAGGGACCAATAGGTTCATGGTAAGCCTATGAAAACTATGATTTGATATTGGCAGAGGCCAGTAGGTTTATCGTTAGCCCATGAAAACTATATCCGGATTAAGACATTGGCAATTACTCAATAGGTTCCTAGTAAGCCCATGAAAACTAGGATAGGTGAAAATATGTTGGACTTACCTATAGGTTTTTAATGATCATATGAAAACTATGAAATCGGACAGGTAGTCCATAAACATTTATCAGGTTATTAGTAAGCCCATGAAAACTAATAGGTTAATAGTAACCCTTGAAACTATAATTAAGACAAATAGTCCAAATAAATGGGGATGGGAAATCCAGAGCTAATTTATTTGTTCGCATATCATCATATTATTTGAAATTGTTTTAACAATTGTGGATGTGGGAGCACGGTATGGTTTTATAAATTTTTAGGATACTAGTGAGGGGAAAACACGTTCCACTAAGCTGCATGGTCTCACTAGATATCTAAATGGTTTGAGATGGTAGATTATTGGTGTAACAATCCATATATTTTATGATTGTATATTTAAATATTTTATTTAAGTATAACATCGCTAGTCGGATTTAAGCACGAAAAGTTACTTTTTGAAAACAGTCGAATTAGGATTTGAGACCACTTCCATTGAGTTCAAAATGACATTTGCGACCTTTTTGAGTATAAACATCGATATGTTTGGAGTTAGCTAGAATCTCGACCTTTTCACTTAGGGCTTTGGGTTTGGGTTTCAGCCCACTAACCCAACTTATCTTATATCCTAACTCCACCCCCTCTCCTCTTCATTTATTCTAATATTTCCTAACACTTCAAGCTTTAGAAAAATGGGGGAAGAGAAAAGAGATTAAAAAATCCTAGGCCCTAGTTTCTTTGCAAATCCAAGTTCTAACACCAAAATCAAAGAGATGCTTGGGTAAGCATCTCCTTCTTCTTCTCCATCTCAATCTCTCTCCAATTTTAGAAATTTCCTATAAACTAATTTGGGAAATAATTGCTTCTAGACTTAGATTGGAGTTTCTAGAGTTGAAGTCGAAGAGTAGTTGATCTTCCTTTGCTTTTGAGCTTCTCCTTCATTGTTTTTGGGTTCAAAGGTGAGTTTTTGAACTTACATCTATGTCTATATCTTTGATTGTTGTTAGGTAGTGATTCCTAACATCTATTCCTTGTCCATTTTCTTTGGATTGAATTGGTTTTATGAATATTCCAATTTTTGGTGTTTTGAAGTTGAATCTTTGAAAATCTTAGCTTTGATATTTGATCATGCTTTTGGTGGCGTATCGAAGAGCCTAAAGAGTTGGGTTGCCGATTGGCGTAAACCCCTAGCACCCATCGCTCGACCGATCATAAATTGTTTGGGATTGTACCCCCCGGGGGCTAGGCTGAGAATACTGGAATTTCCAGTTCAGTCGACTGAAACAGGAAGTCAGTCGACTGAACCGAACCCAGGAAATTTCCTGGGCCAGTATCAGTCGATTGACCATTCTGGGTCAATCGAGTGAGCCTGGAAACTGAAAGTTTCCAGACGTGTTTCAGTCTACTGACCACTTTGGTTCAGTCGACTGAACCTGAAAACAGAAAGTTTCCAGGATTTGTGTCAGTCGATTGACCACCCCGGTCCAGTCGATTAGTAGATTGATATACGGTCCAGTCGATTTATTTGGATTTAATTCACGTCTTCGAATGTGAATTTTTGGTGATTGATTGTTTTTACAATCAATTTTGTGATTTGTCACTTTAAAATACAAAGGTTTCTATACTAATAGTAAATATTCAAACACTTTCTCAAATATGATTTCGACTCTATTTTTTTAATACAAAGCTTGTTTATAAAACCGTTTTCCAATCTATTAGTATATACAAACCTTTACCTCATTTGTTTGAGAAACCTAATTAAACAGCTTAGTAAAACTAGTGGTATGAAATGCTTGCGTTTACTTCGTCGGTTAATTTTTGGACTTGTTCGATTTGAAACTCTTGTGACAATTTTTCGAGTGGAGATCTACAATTTATTCATAAATATTTAAGTTAAGCCAGTGGTTATGGGACATGAAGCTAAACTCATTTATTTACTAGCTTAGTGTAATTCACACTTTTTATTTATCAATGATGATCATTTTGTGATTTAGACTTGCGATATGCTATGTCTTTTTGCCCACGTAGGGGACTATACCTCGTTTTATTGAGTTTCGTCTCATTTATTTTGTAGGCTAACGACCTATGGGTTCTTTGGAGTTTTGACTCATTTTTGTGGGCTAGCGACCCACTGTTCTTTTATAGAGTTCGGTTCATCGGACATACTGTTGTACTACGTCGTTGTCCGGCTTATCAGGTTCATCGAGCGTACCGTTGTACTACGTCGTTGTTCCGAATCATTTGAGTTTCAGGTTCCTCGGGCATACCGATATTGTACTACGTCGTTGCACCGGCTCTATGGTTAGCCACCATGGAATAGCATCCCGTTTATGATACGCGTGTTGGTGAGTTTTCATGCTCCCGTTTTGTGATAGGCCTCCCCCTTTAGTGATTTCTGGATTACCAATTTTGTGATTGGCATTGATATATTTTTCAGTATTTGGGGTTTGGTGAATAAAATAAAGAATATGATATTCTTTTTAGTGCTTTGAGATTTTTGAGATATTGTATGCTTTTTGTGTTGTCTAATGTTTACTTTTCATAGTATGGCATTATTGTTATCATATGTTTTTGTCATATCTCTTCTTCTATCTCATTTTATCTAATATTTATAGCTAGACTGATCCATTTATTATTTTCTTATTAAATAAAAATTGGGTCAGACCGAGATGTTACAGGTGCTTCTGCTTGACTCCTCTTCTAGGAACATTATCTGACTTTTGACTAACTACTCTAATTTAGTAGTTTATGTTGTTATACATTCGAGATAGAAACTCCTTCATGTATACTTACTCTTTTGTGTAGCACTTGTATTTATTCTTTTGTGATATTGTGGATCTTGTTTGACCACTACTCTAATGTACACTTCTATGTGTTATATTCATATCTGTTTCCTCCTTTGTGATATGGATACCTGTGACTGATTTGTGTTGTGCTTATTTCTATATTTGTTTCCGAAGATCATATAGCCACTGTGTAGTAGCTTTGAGTTTGTATCTGTATGTCGGATTTCCTCTTGAATGAAATGCATGTTATACTATCTGACATATCGGTGCTTGCACAAAGTAATTACACTGATGGCCGCTCCTCAACAGCCTTATTCTTCGTGCTAGTTGACGGCATTAATCCGTAGTGTCCTTGGCTAGCGTGAGTATAGAGGTAGGGCATCACAATTGTTCATACCAGGCTTTATGTCTAACTCGAAGTTTTTTTCCCATTAAACTCTTGGGTACTCAGTTGATTTTGAGTAGTTTTAGGTTTGTGGTTTTTAGATGTTCTTTTAGACAGATAAAGCTCTTTGTGACGTG
Source organism: Allium cepa (assembly GCA_030765085.1). Lineage (NCBI taxonomy): Eukaryota > Viridiplantae > Streptophyta > Magnoliopsida > Asparagales > Amaryllidaceae > Allium > Allium cepa. Next base: position 585,208,398 of record CM060940.1, read on the forward strand.
CAGGAGGCATGCTAACTACTTAGAGTTCTTTTATTTCCACCGTGTTTGTTTGTAAAGGCAAACTTGTTTTATTGCTTATTATATATTCTGATCATCCAGGGGGGCATCTTCATATGTCGCTCTTGGCGTATTTTGTAATAAGTATAGTTTGTATGAACATGATCTGCGCATTGGGATTATGTAATGAGTTTGAAATATTTTGAAATAGAATGTGGACTTTGTTTGATGTTTTAATTTTTTTCCATATTCTTGTGTTTCTGTATATCAATGTATCTAACATTGCCGCATTTCGTCACGAGGATTAATAAGTATGGATGATTGCAGCATCCGTAATCGTTAGTTTTGGCCCTCTAAATAGGGGGATGTTACACAAATTTTAAGTTCCTACTAACTACAAAGGTGTCATCTTGTAACTCATAAACCAATCCAACAACATTACATCCAAACATTACAAATTAAGCAACTAAAATAGAGACAAAATATGGAGGAAATAAAGTGAAAAGCTTTAGTTTAAAAAGGAAAATTTTACTCACAAAAAGTTTGCAAATTGAACTGTAACTCCATACGAGCTTGAACACAACTAAGATCTTTGCTTAGCCTTAGGAAGAATGAAGTTTTGGAGGGTTTAGCTTGCCAAAGTGGTTCGTTCTATGTTGATATAGGCTAGGTCAAACTAGTAGTGAGGTGGATATAGGTCTAGGTTGTTTAGTTTGGTAATGTAGAGGGTGAAGATGGAAGGCGTATTGATTTTTACTTAAGGAAGAGATGGAAATTTTGATTTTTGATACTAAGAAGCCATTAACAAGATTTTAAAAAGCTTAAGGGAGCAAAAAAAAGATAAGAATAATGAAACCAAGCTTCTTTTTTGAAGTTATTATGGATGTAGCAAATAAAGCTTCCAAGGTAAGCTATCAAAATTATGGCCTAACTAAAAGGATATTACTAAGACAAAGCTTCCATGCGAAGCTGTCTAAAACTAGGCTTATAAGAGAAGCTAAAAGGATATTATTAAGATAAAGCTTCCTTGTGAAGCTATCCAAAACAAGGCTTCTAAGAGAAGCTAAAAGTATATTATTAAGACAAAACTTACATAAGAAGCTATCCAAAACAAGGCTTCTAGAAGAAGCTAAAAGGATACTATTAAGACAAAACTTCCATGAGAAGCCATCCAAAATAAGGCTTCTAAGAGAAGCTAGCAAATATCACATAAAGTGTATTCAAGAAGCCAATGGAAATTCTAGAGTTAGGAAGCCTATATAAGGTCTTGATGAATTTTGGGCGTACGAAATAAGTTGGACATATAAAAGGCATTATAACAAATATAATTCATTTCAATATTTATAACTTAAAAAAAATATTATTTTAAAAAATATATTAAATATTCATATTTTGAAGTAATTATTTACAGGTCATCACACTCTTCTCCCCTTAAAAGAATTTCGTCCTTGAAATTAATACTTAAGGAGATAACTCATAATAAGTCTAAAAGGGCATTTATTATATCAGGATTATAACGTCCCGCCTTTTTGCACGCTTTAAACCGACGATAAGCCACACATGTCAGACTTAAACGATACAAAAGGGTGGATTGTTATGGGGTAAATAAGAAAAGCAGAAAAAGAAAAATAAACAAAAATAGAATCTTGCAGCGGAACGATAAAATATAATAATCAAATATACAGTTCATGAAGCTGTTTACCAAATATTTGATTATTCTTATAAAATATGTGTCAGAGTTACACATACCAAAGAATAATAACTATGCAGTGGAACACTATAGTAAATAATAGTAAAACTACAATCTTCGTCTTCGTCCTCCAGAAATAAAGGCTTCAAATGCTGAAATGCTCAGGCTGACCCGAGCAAATTGAAAAAAACAAAACACTCAAGTCAGAACTAAAAGATCTTATGTAAGTTAAATTAACTGAAATAAATATGAGTGTAACAGTGTCGGAGATGTTTACGGGATTTGACATCTCCTATCCAGTGTCTAACGTGAGTGCAGTAACTTAAAAGATGCTCGGGATTCACATCTTCTAAGGATCCGTTAAACTATTTACTATATAGTAATATTTCGCTATTATAATAATGTCTATTTGTAAAATAAACTTACTTAAAAATAGCGTTAAGGGGTTACCCATATAGCCCATAACACGTAATAGTGCCAGTAGTCTATACAGTACCTGCGTATCTCCTGATGGGAGACAACGAGAAGATACTCCATAGGTATGACACAAATCAAACTTGTACAAGGCGCGCTATGGTAGGTGACACGGCACAACTAGGCAATGTCAGGGTAGATATACAAATTACGCTTCCAGACCGATGGTAACGCGTAGCGCACAGCTACCGTCCACCTCGAACCACACCCCCAAATCAAAGAAATCAAAAGTGGCCACCGAATAAATCCAAAAGTCAGAGTATAATATCGAAGGGATGCGTCTTATAAAGGTGCTACCTTCTTAACCCGTCAATCGCTCCTGTTTTAGCTACCTTATGCCAACTCACGGGAGTCGGGTCCACGTATTTACCTCAAAGGAAACGCCGCCACCATCCTACTTCATTCTGGAATCTCCACTGCGTACACATTTTTTAAAGTGGTTTTCGGAGTTGGCAGAGAGTGACAACTTTCGATCCCGGTCTCTTTAACAACCAACCGTTATTATAACACCGCGGTCTTATCAAAATAGTTTATACTATTAAAACCAGAATATAATATCCATTTCAAATCCATATAAATACGATACCATTTCCTCTTTTTTTTTTAAAAAAAAACCAAATCAAATTTGATATCATTTTCAAATATATCCTTTTCTAAAACTATAACATTTCAAGGTTATAATATTTCGAAACCAAAACTTGAAATATAGCCTTTCAAACATAAAACTTTGAATTTCATAACTTTGAAATATAACTACACCCCTTAAATGGTTTAAATATTAAATTACTTTATAAAATAAAATAGCTTCTTTAATTTCACAAATAAATTCCAAATACCGATTTGAACCTCCAAATAAACCATTTCAAATTCAATATATTTCAAAGCTTAAAAATTCAATACTTCAAAACTAAATTTTATAATTCATATATATATATATATATATATACCAATTTCACTTTTCTATTATTTAGTTTTGAAATATTTACTTAATAAATCCAATATAATTTAAGTAAAACTTTTAACTCAAACAACTGGATATTCTTTCAATTTATTTACTTGATATATTCATTTATCTCAACTTTATATCCATTTAAATCACTTTACACCAAATCAAGTTATATCATACCCTTTAAAATCTCTATTTTTATTTAAATTTCAAATCAAATTTATTCGACTACAAATTCTTAAATAATTCAATTTAAACCAATTTCATATTTATCTTCCACTTAAATTTCATTTAAGTCATTTAAAACTCTATATATAAAATATTTTATATAGGTACATAACCATATAATATAAAACCATCAAACTAGATTTTTAAACTCATTTTTATTAAACAATTTTATACATAGCTTAAATCCAGGAATTTAACTATATATATATATATATGAAATAATATTTATATAGCACCAGAAATTAATATTTATTAAACCGTATTCCTTTCCAAAACCATAGAAATCAATTTCAAAATATTTTATATATATAGACCGCGGTGCCTGTATATAGTTTTCTGTCCTATGGTCAAGTGATACGGATATTTATCATTTCAATCCGTAATTTAAAATAAAAATTTCGGTTATATATCATTTCAAACCGAAATCCCGAATCAATAAAATGCATAATAACTTGCATTTTAAAATAATATAATACAACATCCATTCATCCATCATAAAAATCATACATCCATCACAATCATCATCCAAAAACAATAAATTAATATCAATATATAACTGATAATATATAACAGGAAATTAACTGGCAGTTATATTCAAAAATAAATTAAATAATGATTTAATTTAATAAATGCAATTGACTGAGATGATGATTAAAAAAAACCGAAACAGTCATAAATAAATGCATAATCACAACAAAATTGAATTTAACAAACATAAGAAATTTTAGATGTTGTGAGTGGGTTAAAACACTCACCTTTTGAATTTAAATTGAATTTAAATCCAATTTAAACCCAAAAATTTCACAGTCTCCAAATTCGTCTAAACCAACATCAAAATGTCCGAAATTCCAATACGAACCTAGTGGAGAAAACCATGCGTAAATTGAATCACGTATGCAAAAGTTATGACGATTAGTGTGTTTGAAATCTAAAATAAAAATAAAAATAAAAAGAAAAGTGAACACTTTCACCTGCCACGTCATCCTTCATTAACATCCTGCACACGTCAACACGTTAGTGCTTCCTCTCGTACACAAGCTACAGGACTTCATGCGAACCGAACCCAAAATCATGCATTTGACCGAGATGTTGACCATCAAATTCACATTCCCTAGACCACCGTAGCCAACGCCACTGCCTCCATCCCACTCGTCTACCTCTGCCGCACCTCCAGGTGGCACGACGTCGCTTCCGGTCGCCCCTAGTGGCGTGCGCCACCGTCGCCCGTATAGGGTTTTCAAACCCTAATCGAATTGTTGCGTGCAATCTAACCATCATCTCGCCAAATAAACCACGTCGATGACATCCCTTCAGTCCCCTCTACACAACGGTATAATGAATTTGACGATCTATCGACGTTGATCGTCGCGTGATGAACGACCATGGCTGTTTGATCAATTTCTGGCCAAACCGTTGTTCACTTAGGAAAATCGAGAGCTTCAATACATAATTTTTCTGAATTTTTTTTGAGGAGCTTGAAATTTTAGCTTTGGATTGAATTTTGAATTGGATAGATTAGGGTTTACAGCCATTGAGGAAGAGGAGCACAGAAGATTCTGTACATATAGAAATAAGGAATAGAGGCTGCTAGGGTTTATAATAGGGTATTTATAGGTAGGGTTGAAATAGAATAGATGGATCGGGTTGAATATACATGCTAATGACAAAGTGGCCCAAAAAGCCCGTTCTGACTCCGGAACGAAATTGGGTCAACCCGTATATCAAAGTAGATGTTTTAAAATATTTTAAATGCAATGGAAAAGGTTTCATGTCCAAATTCCATCGTATGAAGAAGTTATGCTAAAATCAATGTTTTCAAATTTATTTCAATTGATTTCAAATAAATTTATCTCAAGGCGTTTCAAGTCCGTATGATCAAACGACAAGCCCGATCGTTACGAAACTTGAAATCCTATAATAATTCACCGTACGGATCCGATGAAACTGGTTTCGTCGAAATCCAAGTCAATGGCCAAAATAGCTATTTTTACATTAATTAAATAAGTTAAAATAAATTAATTTAAATCACTTTTCAATTTCAACTCTACAATTAACAAATTTCATCAATTTTTACTTTCTTAATCATTTACACTAATTTAACCAAATTTAAATGTCAATTTAGAGTTGATTAATTTATCAATTTCAGTATTAACTTCCAATTTCATTATATTCAGAAATTTAAATTAAACTTTCAATAATTCTTATTAAATTTTCTTTTCACTCTATTATTCAATTCATTACTATCAACCGGATGAAATTAACATTGGATTCCAAATATATTATATTGATATCCTCACATTCCTTTATTTCAATTAACGTAAAATTTAAACATTATATTTCATTTAATTTCAATAAATCCAATTTATTAAAATAAAAGTAATAAATCTTGATTCCCATTCTTTTTATTCAGTCCCTCATTATCTTATAGGTAAATTCAACCTTATTGTAAGTCCAATTTCCCTAATGTTTTCCAGTAATCGACTAAATTCATATTAATGTAGTATTTATTTATGTTTTATTGCAATAGATTTAGATCTAATTCACTAAATTCGATAAATAGGTGAACAATTAGTAATTATCACAAATTGCCCAATTGTTTCCCATTCATATTCTATTATCAAAAGACCCATAATAAAATTTCTTACCTAACATTGACTATGTGAAATTATAGTTTACTGCGTATTATTACATCAGTTAATATAACTTTAAATTTATTTCCTAATCTACCAATTACAATCAAATATAACCTTACAATTGGTTGCAGTAAATTAGTTATTATTCAACTTGCATAATATTTAATTCCAATTGCTGCAATAATTGCGCTTTATTATAAATTGGATTTAGATGGAATGATTTGTTTGTCTTTCATTAAACTACTATATTCAAAAATCCAGCATTTCTTTGTATTAACTACTATTTCCATTTTATTATAATTGCCAGATACGTACGTTAATTACGGTTTATATTCTCAATCAATTTATTTATTGGTTTCATACTTTTAGTACATCAATTACTACCTTATTAATAAATTACGTTTCTATTCAATTTACATAATTCAGCTTTAATTGACTTCATTGTTATATTCCATCCTAGTTATTATTTCACTATTTATTATAATTTCTTATATCATATGAATTCATTCTATTCCCCTAAATCGGACACTAATTCCTATATTCATACTATACTTACCTTTATTTACTTAATTTGCATTTATAACCAAGTCCTCATATTTTCATTAATTGGAATTCCATCCATACATTTATTATTATCTTTAATTAGTATTGTTTTCCTGCGTTAACATTATTGCCTAAATTTACATGCAGTTACTACTAATCAACATATTCTTGCATTGGTTAATTAAATGCTTACTTTTAGTTTCTTATTTTCCAATTTATACCCAAGTGCAACAATTTACACTATTACATCATTGGGATTCCACTCCAACTATCAATAATTAACTTTTTAAATTAGCATTGCTACCCTCCTTTTTAACATTCATTTCATTATAAATTATAAAAAATTCTTTCTTTCTAAATTTAATTACAAAGATCCAATGTAAATTAACCAATTTATTCACTAAAATTTACGGGTCGTTATAAGGATACTCATACAACAAATACACACTAAGCAACTATATCAAATATTGCACATACAATTCATACAAACAAAAAACAATTATCCTAACATCAATTCAAGATAAAATTCCCTCATGCTATCTGCAGTCTCCCAAGTACAATCCTTGGGATAATTACTCCAGTGAATCTTGACTGATCTCACTACTTTATTATGCAACCTCTTCTCATCCGGATCTACAATACGAACATGATATCTAATAACAGCCAGGTTGGGTTCTATCTCCAAATCTTCTTGAATAGATGGCTCAACAATTAATGTTACATCATACACATACTTCCTTAGGTGCAATACTTGGAAGACATTATGAATTCCGACAACCTTTCAGGTAATTCAACTCTATAAGCTAGCATTTCAATTCTCTCAAGAATTTTAAATGGTCCAACGAATCTAGATGCTAATTTTCCTTCTTTTCTGAATCAAACAACTCCTTCAATTGAGGAAACTTTCACAGATACCTGGTGCCAGACCACAAATTCTAAATCCCTTCTTCGTTGATCGACATATCTTTTCTATCAATCTTGTGCTTCCTTCATTCTTTTCTTAATCATAGCCACCTTCTCCGTTGCTTCTCGAACTATGTGAGGTCCAACAGCTAATCGATCCCCAGTCTCAACTTAACATGATGGTGATTTACATGGCCGTCCATTCAAAGCTTCATAAGGCACCATACCAATGCAAGCTTGGTAACTGTTGTTATAAGATAACTCCACCAAATGTAGACGATCTTCCCATGGCCTCCAAATTCCAAAATGCATGCTCGTAAAAGATCTTCCAATACTCGGTTCACCCTTTCGATTTGTCCGTCGGTCTACGGGTGATAGGCTATGCTCAAATTCAATCCCGTCCCTAAAGCGTCTTGTAATGCTTCCCAATAATGACTATTGAAAATGGGATCTTGATCACTGACTATGCTTATAGGAATTCCATGCAGTCGAATGATCTCCCTCAAATAAATCCCTACCAAAGAAGCTGCAGTTCTAGTTGACTTCACTGGAATAAAGTGGGCGCTCTTTGTTAATCCATCTACAACTACCCAAATACCTTCGTTACCACTTCTTGTTTTGGGAAACCCATCGATAAAGTCCATGGATACTTACTCCCACTTTAATTTGGCATCTCCAATGGTTGGAGTAACCCAGCAGTCTTTTGTTGGTCACTCTTGACCTATTCATATTTTGCACACAGACTCACAAAGATAAAAATATCTCTCTTCATCCCTTTCCACCAAAAGGTCTTCTTCATATTCTAAAATATTTTAGTTACAACAGGATGGATAAATAGCTTTGACCGATGGCACTCCCTCAGCACATCTTGTCTAATTCCATTTACATTTTGCACGTAAATCTGACCATTCATTCTTACAATGCCTCCGGAGTCAATCTGAATAAAGACAATACCATCTTCAACATCTTTCTTAAGTAAAGCTAGAGTAGGGTCTTCCTCTTAGAAATATGCAATTCTCTCCATTAATGTTGGCTTAACTTCCAAACTCGCCATCGTCGCTCTATTCCCATTCAATGCATCTACTACTGCATTTGATTTCCCTTGGGTATAAAGAATTTCTAGGTCATAAGATGCGAGAAACTCGAGCCATCTCTATTATCTCAAATTCAAATCTTTTGAGTAAAAAGATACTTTAATGACTTGTGATCCATATATAACTCAAACTTTGCACCCAAAAGATAGTGCATCCACACTTTCAATGCAAAGAAACACTACAAGAAAAACCATTTATATTTGCAAAAATTGGTGGCGTTTCTTTCTAAATGCAACCAAAAAATATTTCCCTAAAAAATATAAATGTGGCTAAAAAGATTTCACGTTCCCGCTTTGCACCCGCGTAAAGTAAAAAATATTTCACGAATTTTTTTTATTTACTGTCACGTTTCCCTTCCTCTTCATTATTTAGAAACTTTTCTCCTCACGCTTTCCTTTTTGCTCCAGCAAATTCTACCTTACCCTCCAACAAAATCCACCTTGCTTCGTTATCATTGTTGCGGTAAACGTCCTTCATTCTACTCCTCTCCACATCGTCGCGGTAACCCTTCAAAGATCTCTGCTCGTGAATTAGGTATGAAATTTTATGAACCGATTTTATGAGTCTACTGGATTTTATATGATTACGTATGGATACTCTATATGAATTTCTACGTAAACCCTAATTGGAATAGTCGATTTAACCCTAATTGGAATAAATCCTAATTGGAATAATTGATTATGTTCGAGCTATTTTTTTTATAAATTTTACTTATATTCTAATCATTTCCTATTATGTTAGTGCAATGTGCTTGCTTTAATTGTATCCAATTTAAGTTATTTTTTTTATTTGCATTTACATGGTTTGCCTCTGAAAAAACTATCATTCCTCTTCAAGTTTCTTAACGAAGAGCTTACTGATCCTTTAGAGATTTTCATCTTTATAATTCTGGATGAATTCATCATACTCCAACTATTATTTTTCAATGCTTTGATCTTCTTATTTGATGGTTTTTCAGTTTTGATTAGATCCTTCAAACTCTTCAGCTCGATAGTGATGTAAATGACTGTGATTTTCCTTCGCAGTATTTTGATAAACCTCTCCTGAAATTCAAATGATTTGTTAGACAACCTGTATATGAAAACTTATGTATACGTGTTAAATGTTATGATACCATAAATTATTTACGTATGATTAATGTTTTAGACATAAAAAATAAAAAAATAAAAGAAAGAAATAAAGAAATTAAGAAAAAGAAATCTGAACAAAAAGAAAATGTTCTATATATGAAAAGAAGCAAAATCAGAACACAACTGAACAAAAACTTACTTCAAAGGAAAATGTGAAATGAGAGATGACATATCATAAAGTGATGAATTCGATGATGATAAGGAAGAATTCAAAGAACATGAAGATGAATTCAAATCGTCTATAAAATCTTCATCTTCAGATGAATTTTTGCCAATTGAATTGCAGCTATCATCATCATCTTCTTCTTCTTCTGATAAAGAGCACAAATATCCATCATAGCCATTGTTTTCTTGATATTCTTCTTCATCACCAATATGAGGATTAATTATATTCCTATGCTTTACTTGTGCCATTGCGAAAGAAACTGTAAGTAAAACTCGGATATAATCTCTATACTTGATTATAATTTTAGAAGCATGTCACTGAATGTTGAAATGAAGCATGTATATTTATATGTATAAAATATACAAATGATAGATAAGAATGAGTTTAAATAAGAAAAACGTATGTGTTATTTTTCTATAAATAATTTTTCGGCAGATGCGTTTGCATGGTCACATGGAGTTATCCCACTGATACATATCTATATGCGTTATATTTTCAGCAAATGCATCATAATTTCAGTCACCAAACGAAGAAAAACAAATCTATATAGCCTTGTGAACGGGGTTTGATTCATGTGTGCAATATCCTAAAAATAAAAACTATCTCCGTTATTTCATTCACTGCAGCACATGCTATCTCTGTTATTATTCATTTTATGTGGTTTATTGTAGTTCATTATCCTTACTATGGGCGTGTTACCAATGTTCCAGATAGTGCATCATTTCTAAGATGCTTGGATGTTTTTTTGGTTAATAACTTCAACGTCTAGTTATTTTTTTGATTACAAAAATAACCAATTTATACGTCAAAGATTGGAAACTTATTTGCCTTCATATGTCGAAAATGGAAAAAGACTGGGTTTTTTTAAGCAGGTGATAAAACCATGATTAACTTATTATGTATTTTGAGAATTATAACATATAATCTAATATTAAAGATTAATTTTTTTATTTGTTTTACTTTTTTCATAGAACAAGTATAGAGTACCGACAAGGAGCAATGAATTTTGTGGATGCTGCAAAGAGGAATGCAAGAAGTGTAGAAAAAAATTTATGCCCTTGCAAGGATTGTCGGAATCTTAGTCGTCATGATGAACAAATCATCGTTGAACATTTAATTATAAAAGGAATGGATCCTAAATACATGGGTGGTGTATGGTTTAACCATGGTGAAGAGATAAATGTAGAGAAGGAAACAAATATGTTTGATGTATATGTTCTATTCAAAATGATTCACTATGAAGATGAAGATTTTTTGAATCAAGATTTTTTTGATGATGATAAACATAATGTTAATTCTCAAAGAAAAGAGGATGAGTTACTCAAGAACTTGGAAGTTGCAGAAACTCCATTATATCCTGGTTAAATAAATCACACAAAATTATCTACTATCACTGTCTTGTATAATCTTAAATGTAAGACTGGCTTGTCTGATAGTGGGTTTGATAAGCTTTTAACTGTGCAACATTTATTTCTGTTGAAGGATAACGTGCTTTCCAAAAACTTATATGAAGTAAAGAAATTTCTTAGAGCATTCGACATGGGTTTTGAAAAGATACATGCTTGTGAGAATGACTGTTGCCTTTACAGAAAAGAATACAAAGATTTAGAAAGTTGTCCAAAATGTGGTTCTTCAAGATGGAAGAAAAATCAAGATACCGAAGAGGTTATACAAGGTATTCCAGTTAAAGTATTGAGATACTTTTCAATAATTCCGAGATTTAGAAGAATGTATAGATCTTAAAAGATGGTAGAAGATTTAAGATGGCATTTTAATAATACAAGCAAAGATGAAAAAATGCGTCATCCCGTGGATTCTACGACATGGAAAATGGTGGATGAAAAGTATAAATCTTTTTCCTCTGATCCACGCAACCTTAGGCTTGGTCTTGCTACAGATGGATTCAATCCATTTTCCATGTTGAGTTCGAAATATAGTTGCTAGCCGGTGATGCTTGTGACATACAATCTCTCGCCTACGTTGTGTATGAAGAAGGAAAATATCATGTTAACTTTACTTATTCCAGGTCCAAAGCAACCCGGGAATGATATTGATGTATATTTGGCGCCTTTGGTGGAAGACTTGCATCATTTGTGGTGTAATGGAATTGATGCTTATGATGCATTTAGTAAAACTTTGTTTAAACTGAATGCAATTTTGCTATGGACGATTAACGATTTTCTGGCTTATGGAAACCTTGCTGGATGTCGTGTGAAGGGGGAAAAGCTTACCCATTATGTGGTGTCAATTCCCATTCTCGTTGGTTGAATCATAGTCGATAGAGCGTCTACATGGGTCATAGAAGATTTCTACCTGCATCAGATTCACGGAGGAAACAAAAGGCATTGTTTGATAACACCATAGAGAAAGGTAGTGCTCCTAGAATACTAACTGGGAGAAACATTCATGCATTGTTGAAGGATTATCCAAATGATTTTGGAAAAAAAAGAAGAGAAAAGTAAGAAGAGAAAGTGTGTTTATGATACAGAAGGTGAAGATGATAATACTAACGATTCTACAAAAATGGAGCTATCGAGGTGGAAAAAAAGATCAATTTTCTTTGATTTTCCTTATTGGAAGGTTAGTGGTTAGTTTATTTGTTTTTCATTGTTTTAATAGAAGAAAAACCCAATAATGCGTTATAGTTTTGGTTTTCGCAGGAGCTTCCATTACGTCACAATATAGATGTGATGCATGTGGAGAAAAACAGTGGTGAAAGCCTATTGGGCATGATGTTGCATGGTAATAAATCAAAAGATGGAACCAACTGTAGAAAGGATTTGGAGGATTAGGGAATTCGAAGTGAGCTTCATGCACAACCTCATGGGAATAAAACATATCTTCCACCGGCTCCATACATGTTGTCAAAATCCGAGAGAAAAATATTTTGCAAAAGATTATACGATTTCAAAGGACCAGATGGCTACTGTTCAAATTTGAAAAATCGGATTTCGTTGCAGGATTGCAAAATTAGCGGATTGAAGTCACATGATTACCATGTATTAATGCAACATTTATTGCCAGTAGCATCGAGAGGATTAATGGCAAAGAAGGCAAGAAAAACAATAATTCGCTTATCTTCTTTTTTCAACAAATTGTGTCAACGTGTTCTTGATAGAGAGAAGGTAGAACAAATCAATGTTGAGATTATTGAAGTTTTATGTGAGCTTGAAAATTATTTCCCACCATCCTTTTTTGATATAATGGTACATTTATCCATTCATCTTGGAAAAGAAGCACTAATGTGTGGACTGGTTCATTTTCGTTGGATGTACCCATTTGAAAGATACATGAAGATATATAAAGACTATGTCAGAAACTATGCACGACCAGAGGGATGTATTGCAGAATCCTATCTTGCAAAAGAATCCATGATGTTTTTCGATGAATTTTTGAAAAAATCAGGACATATAGAGGAGAAAGAAGCTCGAAATGAAGATTATGAAAGCAGTGTAATACTCGAGGGACGTCCGATTTCAATATCCAAGATAGTTAAACTGTCAGTTAATGACAAAGAAAGTGCTCATTTAGCCGTGTTAATGAATATGCTGTGGTGGAACCATTTATAGATTAAGTGTATGTTATATTGTTTTAATTATTTTGATGTGTTCATAATGTTATATATAACTGATAATCAATTATTCAATACTAGTTTGCATTTGGAGGAATTAGAAAAGTCAGACCCATGCATGACAAAAAATGCGACCTTACTTTGGGAAACACATACAAAAAAATTTGCCGATTGGATTAAAAGAAAGGTTAGTTATATTTCAAATATATTCTCTTTTGACTATTAATCTTACTATAAAATATACATGCTAAATAAAATTTGTTGTAGATACCTATTACCTCCAAGGATCATGATGACATGTTATGATGGATTGCTTTTGGTCCGAAGCATGATGCCATGTCTTACAACGGATATATCATCAATGAGCAACGTTTTCATATACAAGATGTAGGGAGAGAAACTCAGAATTGTGGGGTGACTTTTGATGCGACTACTATGTGTAGAGCAAGTGCAAAAGATATGTCCCAAGTGGTTGATGTGGTCACTTACTATGGAATATTGACAGATATAATTTTATTAGATTATCATACGTTTTATATTCCAGTTTTTAAGTGTCGTTGGGAGTATAAAGGAAATGGAGTAAAAGTTGATGATGATGGGTTCACTCTTGTTAATTTAAAGCAAGCATCGTTTTCACGAGATCCATACATACCTGCATCTCAAGCAAGACAAGTATTTTTATTCAAGAGAGATTGATGTTTCTAATTGGTATGTTGTAATGAAAGCACCATCAAGAAGTTTTAATGATTTAGAGGATCACGATTGCATCGAGGAAGATATCCAAGTCGTGGAAGGTAATGAAATAACCGAAATGGATGATGAAGATGTTAGTTAAGTTAGAGAGGATTGCGAAGGCATACTTGAGTAGATTATATGTTCTACTTGAGTAGATTATAAAATTTGTTGTACTATCATTTGAAAAATGTATTACAATCAAGTAGTTTCTTTTCCTTGTTTCATGACAGCTTTGACATTTACCACCTTTGTTCTGTCTACTACTCAAGAATCAAAACCTAGCATTAAACCTTACATATATGTCATTTGAAGATGTATGGTCAGCTTCTGATTGAGGATCTTCATTTCTACTCTAGCATGCATCATTTCTATATATAACTCTTTTTTTTTCTATTTTAATTTTGTAATATATTTCTTTTTTTTCTGACTCTATTTGCATTTGATATGTCAAATCAAATTTAATATTATGTTTATGTTGAATTTAATTCCATTCCTATGCCAAGTTTGTTCCCTGTTCGTAATTGTCAAAAGATACCTTTTTCCCTTGTAATAACATCTTAATTACACCTTACTTAATTTTGATGAAAAATATTTTGTTTTCTCAAAAGGAAAGAAGTAATTTTATGTTTGTCTTAACTTCCAAAGGATTTCTACTTTAGCTTAGTAAGATGTGCCAAATGGTTTCATGGATGTCAATAGGGTTAGATAGCTTGGGAAGATGTGTCTAAAGGGTTTGTACTTTAGCTTGGAAATAATCTATAGTTATCTTTTTGCTGATATAAGAACAAATTAAATTATGAAGTGGACACATTTATTTTCTAGCATTCGGTGATATTTTTCGGTTATAAGTATTGCATGTTTCTCTTAGTTTAAGTAAATATTTCCTCCCTTTTTTCTTTTTCTTTACATAATCATTAGCATATTTTTTCTAGTTTAATAGCGATTCAAGCTAATGTTTGTTTGATAATCTTCCCTTGACATATGTGGTACATAATTGGAAGTTGGGCATATTTTGTTGTTTTTTGATAGATTTAGTATGTAACTACAATAGTGTATTAATATTGCTTTATGAGTTATATAATGTCAAATTATGATTTGGGCATGTCCTCTCCCAGACCCAGATCACAAGGCACTGTAAAACTGTTTATGTAATACAATTTTTCAGCTTTGGAAAATTTTCATTTACATAAGGTGCATATTAATGCTATCTTTTTTTTACACCACATTTATCTATTATATAAAACAAATACTTGAGCATGGTATTGCTTAAAGTACCAAGTATTTGCTCCATATTAATAGATAAATAATATTAAAGAATCGGAACTCAGAAGATAGTGAGTGATAACTAGAGGATAGTGACTGATAAGGTAAGTGGGTAGTTAGTCTACATATGTGTTTGTGTGTACTGTGTTTGTGAGGGTTGTCAGACTGTCTGTAGGGTGAGTTGGGTTTGTGAATATATTGTGTACTGTGTGCTTGTGTAAGTTGTGTGTGAGTTAGCATTGCTATGTTTTGTGTTTGTAAGAGGTTGCAAATTTTGTTGAGTGTGTTGTGCTTTTTTTATTAGATGTTAGGTGCCTTCATTTGTAAATGCAAGCATAGAAAACATATTAATATACATTTGCAGAAATTATATGTTTTGATTATTCCATTATTAAGTATTAATGTGATTATTTACAGAGTTCACATTACAGAGTTCATATACATGTATTAATAACTATTGTATTGAAGGTTACATAATAGATACTGTTAACTGTCCTTTATATGAAGTATTCTCAAAATAAGTTACTGTTTTTGTTTCATTTGCAGAAAAAAGATGCATTCAAGCTTTGTACGTACTCGCAACCAGAGAAAGACTGATAAGGAATCTCAGAAGTATAAGTCAAAGCGGAAGTATAATCCAAAGAAAAAGGTTAAGATTCCAGCTAGTGCTTGCACCGACAGTGAAGAATCAACAGTCAACGCTAAGAAGCAAGCCATTGTTTGCAATGAAGACAAAGAACAAGAGCCACCTGTTACCCCTTCCGACCCAAATAAAGAAGGACTTCGCTCAGAAAATGAAATCCTTCCTGAACAAACTGATGATGCTGAGGGAGAACTTGGAAGAGCAAGTGAAGCTGAATCCAGAATTACATCTCGGAAAAGAGGCGGTAGAGGTCCAACAAAAGCAAAAAGACTGCCGTTAAGCAGTCAGGATCGAATTGAAGTTGAGTTCAATGATATAGGTATATTAATAGGGAAAGGGTCAGTACATTTATCCTCTTTTCTTGGACCGCTTGTGGGAGCTGGTTCCATACACACTTGATGATTGGAGGAATCTAAGTGATGAGTTAAAAGTTGTTTTGTGGCAATCGATTCAGGTATGAGTTAAAAATTGTTTTTGTTGTTTATACATCTGTTTGCAAGTTGCTACATTACTACATTGTTACATCACGTATTATAGTTATGGCTGAAAAAAATTGTTTGATGCATACATAAGGTTGTTTGATTTTAATATCATGTTTTCATGTATTGTTGCAGATTAGATTTAAACTGGAAGAGGATTGGCAAAGAAAAGCTGTATTTCAACAAATGGGAGTAATTTGGAGATCGTCAAAAAGTAAATTGGTTCGAAAATTAAATAAAGCGGAGAACGAAGAGGAAAGACTAAAACTGAAACCTACCAACATCAAAAGCTTGAACGAATGGAGAAGGTTTGTGAAGGCGAAAACAAGTCCAGAGTTTAAGGTAACACTATTCACTATTTTATTTGCTAGAACACTTTAAAAGTTAATGATTGGGATCCAGTAACACATATGGTTATTTGCACAACAGAGTTGATTATCATTTTCAAAAGAACAATTTTATTATCCAATAACACATATGGTTTTGTTTTAGTCTCAAAAAAAAGAAAAAATTTTGCGTTTCATTTGTTTTGCATTTATGTTCACTGTGCATTTTTGTTCTTTGTTCTTGTGTGCATGTCAACTCAACACTTTCCATTTTAACTTTTTTCATTCTGTACACATTTCTTGTTCACTTGAATTTAGTTCAGTTTAGTGCTGTGTGTTTGGTTTGTATTGTGTTATCTTGCATTAAAAAAATTATTGGATTTTTTTTCATCTTGCATTGAATTTTCAACTAGTTTGCTATTACATTTCATTTCCTGGCTTTTGCGTTTCGTTTTCTATTTTACATTGCTGGTGCATTTCATACTTCAACAAGCTTGCATTGCATATACCCAAAAACAAAAATAAAACAAAAAACATTGCATTGCATCTTAGATTTTAGTTTTCATTTTTACATATCTGTTTCTTGTGCTCACTATTTTCACTTGATATTATGTTCACTGTTTTATTTCATTTGTCTTTTAGTTTCTGATACATTGAATTTCCTGTACTACAAGCAACTATTTTTAAGTTTTTGTTCTCTATTTACAAAACAAAATATCCATGTTTCTTCTTTACATTGCCTTTATCAAAC
Organism: Allium cepa; assembly: GCA_030765085.1. Classification (NCBI taxonomy): domain Eukaryota; kingdom Viridiplantae; phylum Streptophyta; class Magnoliopsida; order Asparagales; family Amaryllidaceae; genus Allium; species Allium cepa. The sequence continues at coordinate 585,225,970 of CM060940.1, forward strand.
ACTTCTCAAACAACTTCCCTCTGTCACTCTTCACTTCCTCAACCAAGCTTCCATTATCCTATAACAATATATCAACTTCTCTCTATCACTCTTCATTTTCTCAAACAACAAAGTTGCCATTATCCTATAACAATTTATCAACAATATATCTTTCTATTTTATAGAAACGAAGTGAGAAATATTCGGCCCTTAGGGATAAACAACTTCCACACACAACTGGTCGTAAGGGAATGGCTAGATTGACCGAAGACATGGTTAGTTAATTAAGTATAGCTTTATTTAACATTATTTTATACCTGTCCGGTTTTTTATTTAATGTTATCCTAAATTTAGAGAGAAAAAAGTTCAAGTCCATCGTTCATAACTAGAGCTGATGTTTGGATTAAATCTCACAAAAAATGGTGAACCGGTGATCGCGGAAGCTGGAAATGCTATTGTAAGTTTTTTTATTTTATCTGTGTATAAAAAATTGTCCGAAAGTACGATAATTTTACCATTGTACATTTTCTATTTGTATTTATTTACGTAGGAGGAGATTAAAAAATTTGGTAGCCTATCACATTCCGGTTCGTCACAGAATGTCAGTGGAGATGCTCTTGTACATGTACTCGGACAAGATAAACCGGGACGGTTAGGGGCATTGGGTAGGGGTTGCACTTTAACCAAGCTAGTTGTGGCCCAATCCAAAGATAAACAAGTATCGCAGTGTCGAGAGGAAATAGCAGAAATGAAGAGTATGCTGCAGGTTCTGATGAACCAGAAGGTAAACTATTAAAAGTAATTTATATATGTAAAATAAAAAATTCAAAGCGCCATATAATTTAAAATACTGAAAAGAACAAATTAATTCTCTCTCACAAACTTATTATATGTTTTCTGCCATTTTAAGTATGGTCATTTTAATTTTAGCAACTCAATTTTATTTTTTCACTTGCTGGTTTCGGTAGCCATATTAATTTCATCCCATAATTTATAGCTGTAAAATACATTAACTGAGAAAATCCATTTAGTAGTTTTCGATAATCAATTAAAAGCCTACATTACATTTAATTGAGTGCTTTTAAGAATAAAAATATCCTGATATTAGAGCTTTGCTGCAGGGTGTAGAAAGTTCGAAAAGGAGCACATCTGAACTGGTAAAAATAATAATTATATTACTCAAGAAATAACATTTAGATTTTAAATTTTGATCCAGTGATTGCTATAATTTTTGGTTGAATAATTGCAGAGCAATGACGATGTATGTTCGATGTTGAATTGGGATGGAAACTGTGAAGTTGTTGCCAATGGGAGGGTGTTGTCCAGGGACCCAACTGCGGTTGTTAATGGCATTCATCTTGGACCAAATGTTGTGAGCGTTACTGTAGATATTGTGGACAAACCAGATACTTATTTATGGAGGCCTACACCTAAAATGACAGTATTAGCAGACACTGTGAATAAGGTAGTAGCTTGGCCATCAATTTGCATTAAGATGGCGCTGCGAGTAAATTTAAACGACGTCGGTACGGTAAATTTTACACTTCTCATACTAAACTGTTGAATTACACTTCTCATTGAAACATACTAAAGTTTTAGTTTTAGTTTTTAGATATTAGTGCCCCAAATTAATCCATTTGTATATTTATTTGTTTGTTAAAATCTTAATAAAAATTTGAATAATTTTTTTATTTAACAGCACTATCCACAATATTATGGTTGGAATTACACTTCTCATTTTATAACCTGTGAATGAATTGCTAAGTAATTTGCCAAGTAGAAATTTATTTGTTTGTTAAAATAAACCATCTTTATATTTATTTGTTTGTTAAAATTACACTTCTCATTTTATAACCTGTGAATGATTTGCTAAGTAATTTGCTAAGTAGAAATTTATTTGTTTGTTAAAATAAACCATCATTATATTTATTTGTTTGTTAAAATTACACTTCTCATTTTTAGAGTAACAGCACTGTCCAAGACAACAAATGCAAGATTTATGGTTGGAATGAGGGTGAAGGGGTAGTTGCCGAAGGAAGAGTCTACTCCAGAGAGCCGTAATATGTTGTTAATGGTATTCCGCTCGGTCCGTCTGTCGTTGTAGTCTCGGTTGACAAAGTAATAAATAAAGATGCTTATTTGTGGCGACCCATATGTGATATGTCATGCATTGGGGATGCAGTTGGTAGGAAAGTAGCATGGCCAAAATCAAAAGTTGAAGTTGATAAAGAAAATGTAAATGACAGTGTAAATTATGCGACTTCTCCCATGAAGTGTACACCCGTGGTCAAGAAGAAATCAGAGCATGTAAGTATTAATTTTCAAAATTGAAGAAATTACCTGTGTATAAAAGTTTATTTATTATGTGTATGTATATATTCTGCATAATAATCTCTTTTTTCCAGCCAATTGTAAAGTGGACAAAAGATAGCAAATGCCAGTTGATCGATTTGGGTGGAACAAACGTAGTGGCTGAAGGAACTATTGCATCAACTGATCCGATAACGCTGGTCCATTGTCGTCCATTGGGACTTAATGCTGTAAAAGTTTGGGTTGATATTGTGAGAGATGCAAATGCAGAGCTATGGAGACCAACATTGGCGTTGACATGCATGGAAGATGCACTTGGCGTTCCCATAGCTTGGCAACCGGAAAAAGTCATTCTGAAAACAAACTAAAAGGTATATAACTTGTTCATCATAAATGTTTTCAAACTTTGATTCTAATACCCTGACAATATTCCTAGATAATCGACTATAAAAATTAGTTATATTACTCAATAAATATTGGTGTAGAGCTAGAAAGTGATTGAATTGGTGATTGAATGCTGTCAGTTTTGCTGAGGTTGTTGATGGAGTTAGGCTAAAATTCAGTGGGGGGGTACAGTTTAGGTCAAACAGTGGTAGGACTGTCAACTTGTCTTTAATTTTAACTTGGCATATTGTGAATTTTTTTCTATAGTATGAATGGGGAGGGGTTGTTGCAAGGCAGTAGATGGAAATTGTGTTGAAGTAGGGAAGTGATGCTTGTAGTAGATAGAACTATAATGACCGAGGTTGTTTCAACTGAAGCAGTTTGAAGGTGGAACAGTTCAAGTGAAGGTGAAGTTTTTAGAAGTAAGTGTGATATTGGTGGTAGGTTGTTTAAGGAATAGGGAGGATTGTATTGTTTGTGATTGAGGAAGGAATGATCTTGACTTGGTGTTGCAGTGGCAATTTGAGGAAGTTGTGATGATGGTTGTTATCAGGTTTGGCTGAGGTTATAGGGAGGAGGAAGTGTTGGCAGTGATGATCCAAAAGTCGGGGAACTGTCAGGGATATTAGCAGTTTTGTGGTGGAGTTTTGGTGAAGTTGAGATGGTGGACAGTTTGGCTATTGTCGGATTTGGATATGTTGTGGAGTTAGAGTTTGTATTCAAGGGTTTAGTGTTGATATGTTGGCAGTGTGTTGTTTGGATGTAGGGTGGTATATGAAGCAAGTGTTAAAGAGGAGTGACTGGAAGATTGAAGGGGAGATTGCTGAGTGGTCGAAGTATGGAGATGATTGAAGTATGGTCGAAGTGCATTTGTACTAAACTATAGAGATATGCAATGCACGAAAGGTTAGGTTGCAGTAGGTCTGTTGAGTGATCAGAGGAGTTGCGGTTAGGTTTCAGAAGCACGGTGGTTCGATTGTACCAGTGATGAAGAACAGGGAAGATGGACGAGTTGTTTGGAAGGTTCGAAATTTTTTTTGGTTGTGTTGTGGGACGAGTTATGGGTATGGTCGGAAGTTTGTATCAAATATGTTGTGAGGAAGTTTTGGTGGAGAAGTTGACTGTGTTGTGTTAGAAGTTGGTGTGAACAAGTAGTGTACAGGAAGAGGGAATGAAGGAAGGAAATGGGGATGTTATCAGGTGAACTTTCTATTTTGAAGGGAGTGCACGGTTGAAGAGGATGGTTGTCGTATGGCAAGTCTAGTGCACTGACTTCACAAATATGATGTAAAAGTTGTTGGACGATTACAATGTGCTCACATCAGTGGTTAATATGCAGAGGCATATTTGTTTGAAGTATTATAGCCTAAGGACTTCTATATTTGTCCATTTTTGATCTTTGATACCTTCACCTCACAAATATTTAGTAACATGATTATTAATGTTTACAGGTAGATAAACGTTTGTGAAGAATTCAAGCAGCAGCACTGGTTTTTGGTATGGTAGCAGCACATGTATGTAGTTAGGTTGATTAAAACTGTTATGAAACTATTATGAAACTAGTATGTATGGTAGCAGCACTACTTTAGCTGCATGTACTATTATGAAACTGTTTATGGTAGTTTGGTTGTGTAAACATATGGTTAACCTTTTGTCTTGACACTAATGTTATGATATAGCGGTGATTATGTAATTGCTTTTGTTTGTGTTATTGTGGTTCATTGAATGTGTTATTTTTGAATGTGTATGTGTTTATATATTACGTTATTGTATAAGTTTTGAAGTACTTGAATTGGAGGCGAAATCAGATGTAGTCGTGGAACAGCAGGCAATAAAATCGAAACATACGGTGGCGGAGAAAAAACGCCACCAAAAATATTTTTTTGTAGCGTTTAATAAGTGCTACAGAATCAGCAATTATAGTAACTCAGATAATCTCCGTAGCATTCAAAAAACACTGCAAAAAATAATAATAAGTGCAACAAAAAAAATAATATAGTAAACGACACCTTTTCGGTGGCGTTTCTTAAACGTTGTAAAAAAGATCTTTGGTAACGTTTAAAAAACGCTGCCAAAAATTCATTTATAGTGGCGTTAAAATAAATGCAACAAAAAATCATGGATTTTTAGTCGCATGTTTTCTAGCGGCGTTTATCAAAACGCCACCAAAACTTTTTGTAGCGTTTTTTGAGCGCCACTAAAAATCAAATTTCTTGTAGTGAAAACTGCTGACAGCACTAAATCGTGCGTAGTGTAATTCTTCTCATGAGGTTTCAACTATCGACTTGCATACGCTATTACTTTACCATTCTGCATCAAAACTGCCCCCAATTCAATCCTACAAGCATCCATGTAAACTGTTATTCCTTCGCTCCCATTTTGAATAGTTAAAACTCGAGCACTGGTCAATTTCTTCTTTAACTCATTGAATGCTTGATCACACTTAGGCATCCAGACAAATTTAGCATCCTTCTTTTCCAATCCCAAGAAACTCCTAACCTCTATCACATTTTTGGGTTTCCTCCAGTCTTAAACCGCAACTACTTTAGTTGGGTCCATTGATATACCTTTCCCCAATACTACGTGCCCTAGAAATATAACTTTGGATTTCCAAAAATGGCACTCAGAAAACTATGCCTTTACTACACAATTTCTCAGAGAATCCAGAACAACTCTAAGATGATACTTATGCCCTTCCTTCATCTTAGAATAGACAATAATTTCATCTATGAAGATGAGAACAAACTTGTTAAGAAAATCCCCAAAAACTCTATTCATTAAATCCACGAAATAAGTGGGTGCATTAGCCAATCCGAACGGCACGACTAACCACTCGTAAAAACCATCTGGGGTATGAAAAGCTATTAAGGGTATACTCTCCTCTGTTACCCTTAATTCGTGAAAACAGTGGCAAGATCCAAGTGAGAAAATATCCGAACTTCGTGAAGCTGGTCGAACATGTCATCGATCTTAGGATTCAATGGTACCTACGTGATGGATCCTGAGGAGTTGGGTTTCGAATTTTTACTTTCGGTTGTTGATCGAAGGAAACAACATCCTTCAAAGGGATACTTTCCCACGGAGCATCCTGAAAATCATATAGATTAGGAAGATCTGCATCATGGGTAGACGAGTCAAAATTGTGACCACCAGATCCATCACCCCCGTCTATTGGTCCTTCTAGACCCTTATTGCCCTCATCCCCACCTTGATCTTCATTATCGTCATCTTCATCATCATCCTCCCCTTCATCTGAATCTCCATCGCCTTCAAGAGGAGGGTCATCAAAAGATAACAACTTCTTTGAGTCGACGGCTTTTTTTAGAGAATTTTTCTTGAAGCGAGTCCTGAGCTCTTCCCAAAAAAGATCAAACTTTCTCATGAATTTATCATTTTAGGTCTGCGTGAGAGGGAAAATCTAGATCAGGCTTTTGTAGCTATTGTTATTACAAGATACGAAAAGAGAATCTTCATAGCATTTCTCAGTTATCTTAGTAAGATACTGATCAAGAAAGAAAGTAACTTTCTTCTTAGCGTCCTTTAGAATATTATTGTTATAAATCAGAGTAGCATCTCTAGTTTCCAATTGACTTTCTGAAGAATTTATCTTATTGACCATATCAGCCTTCTCTTTCTCTAAAGACTTCACACTCTCCTTAAGTGAGAGCTTGGCATTCTTTTCCTCGTTAAAGGAGGAGGACATTTTATTTTTCCCAAGAATAGCATTATCTTTCTCCGTTACAATATCATTCACTCGAGTTGTTAGCAGAGAAAATTGCTTCTCGATCTTAGCAATTTGAATAGAGGGCCCATAAGAGGCCTATTGAAGAAAGAATATGTGCTTGGCCGCTTTAACCATATAATAAACATATGCTAAATTAGTATATATGAAATTAAAGTCTAGATCACCTAAGGAAAAAAGGATATATACCAATAAAAGCTACCGATACAGAGCATAAACATGATCTATAGAGAAATTTGATGACTTCAATGGTATGAGAGTAGCCACGGTAGGGGATTGAACAACTGTACTAATAAGATTGTTGAAGCCCGTGGAGAGAGTTTAAGCCTGGGCCTATGAAGTAAGAGAGTCATTAGTCAAACTAAGCTCCTTAAATATGTGTTGAAAGCCAAAAGAAGAGGTGAGAAGTAAAATGTTTAACAAAGAATCAGGGGTGTAAACCTCCTCGGTAGGCTTTTGAGCATCATGGTCTAAAGAGCCTAAATTGATCATGTCAAGATCTTGGATGGTCAAGTTAGCATCTACATTTGGCTCCTTGGTAATAACAATAAAAGTCTAGACTTCCTCGAGCTTAGGCTTCTTACTCGGAGGAGGGATTAAAACATTAGCTTGGGTGTTGGAGCTCGCTTTTTGTAATAACAAGCCTTTCGATCCTCAGAAATTGACATTAATACATCCACGATATTTATGTCCTAAACAGCTAAGTGTCAGAAAGACAGATGGTTAAGGGAAAGAAGAAGAAAGAAGACAAGAAGAAACTAAATAACATAGAATCTCACATCACAACAAATAATCTATAATATAACAATGATTTTTACAAAATAAAACTTCTATATACATACACTCATCGGAGTACTAGCCTATCATCTAGCGGGATAGTTATAACACATATCCTTACAATTTCCAATAAATATAACAAAGTCATGCCACAGAACATTAAAAAACATGTAGATACGTCTTGGCCTCCAACTTGTCTCCTATGCTCCATTGCATCAAAGTTAATCGAGAAAATATGCGCAGTCTGACCTTAGCATTATAAGAAAAACAATGCTCGGATCAGTCCGATAAAACCAGTGTGAGAAATTCGAATCATAAGGAATTTTTTTTATATCTAATAAAACCCTTAAAAGACAAAGGTATCTCATAAGATCATGCCACACATAAACACGGACGAGTTTTACCTTACGATAACCGAGACATTTTTATAGGAAATCCAGTAATATTATAATAATGTCTAGAGGTTGAAAATAAATAGATAGAATAGCTGAAATACTTGCATCTCACATTTCAACATAGTTGGGCATAAATAAGTCCGTACGATATTTATTGAAGAATGGATTCCGTATAATAACAAGGTAAGAAACTACCTTCCGAATAGTACACCTCTAGATAAAACATATCGAGGTCGAATAAATCGACCCCTACCAACACAGGACTGGCCTATCCCTTACTAGATGTCTTTACCTAGGTTGCTTTCCAACCTTTTCCTTGAGAGCTCTCATGCATAACAAAATCCATAATAGCGATCTAGAATAGTGGTGATCATACCCTAATGAGAGCGACCTATATAGCCTTGCTACATCTCACATAATTTAGTCATTCCCGGTTGATGAGGCTTGAGGCTACGTTTTACCTTCCTTTAGCGCTTCCCACTTGGAATGCTAACGCTGCCCTTCAAGTAGCCACATAGTGCCAACATTCATCCATACAAGTTCATTCTAGGTTTAAACAAAACCGAAGACACTACTTCTACCACATCCATTTTGGAATCACACTTAGGATTTGTAGTAAGTAGCCCTTGCACTTCAAAGAGCTCCGTTTCTAATTCCATCATCTTTAAGATATCTTCCTTTTGAAATGTTTGAGTTATATCAAAATGGTTTTTCGATAATTTATACTTATCTGATCCCGGTCTCTTCAAAATAACATTCGATAGTTTCCGATAAACTCAACTCTGATTCTTTCGAAAATAAAGAAATAATATATAAGAGTGAAGATCACCTCCTATTTGTTTAGTGAATGGCTTTCTTCATCTTTTGTCCTAGAAGAACAAAACGAGACTTATACGCATAGTATAGCATCATCGAAGATGACTATGCCATATAACTCACATGTTTCTCCTGAATATGTTATGTTTTAGCCAAGATTTGGTAGTCGGTTATTTCACTTTCGAACAATCAAACAAACAACAAATATTTAATTCCATTGGGAATCCATTAAGCCTCTATACTTTATTTTTCTATAAATCAAATTACTTTCAAGACTGTAATTTGAAATACCTTTACAAAGTCTATTTTCACAAACCTCTTATACTCCTTCAATACTTGGGAAACATCTATATACCTATCTTAATGGTACAAGTATACTACCAAAATATCACGCTTTCAATAATTAGAAAATATATCCATATACGTATTTCATCAATTTAAGTATATTTATAAAACTTAAGGAAAATTTCCTCTTTCCAATTTCATTTATAAAACTCCCTTATAAAACCCTAAAATGATTTTTAAGTTCCTTTATAAAATATCATTTATAAATCTCTTAAAAATTAAAACAAGTAATTTACTTCAAACAAGTAATTTACTTCAAACATTATTAATGAAGTAATTATTTAATTTAAAACATACTTAAAAATACAGTTACCAAATTATTACTTTAAAACATTCCCAAATAAATAGTTAATTAACTAATATTGAAACATCCTTTATAATTATATCAATACTTAACCTCAAATTTTTAATTAAATTGGAGTTAATTTAAAACCAAACTTACAAATTTAGAAAGAGGCTTAGTGACCGCAATGGTACTAAATCAAATTACCGTCTAACTTAAATTTGACTTTTCAAGTCACACCATAAGTATTTTTATAAACAACAGATATGTAAATAAAATCCATAAATCAAAATCAAGGGACAACATGTCAACATAAACCAACTACAGATACATGTCCAAACTAATATAATAGCAGGATGGTGATTTATCCAGCTAAATAGATGTCTAAATAGTCTATTCACTAAAGGTTATAGTAGAGTGGAGATTTATTCTACTAAATATACGTCATCAATTTTGTATAACTTATTCACTATATGCTTAATTAATAATTAATTAGAAACTAATATTGTACTTAGCTCATGATTAATTAATGATTAATAAAAATTAATCTCACTTTAAAAAGATAATCACTTAGCAACTAACCTTTGCTTAACTGCAATGAATAATTCTTAATTAATACTAATTAATAATTAATTACCAAAACTAAATTAATTAAAAACCAATTAATAAATACTTAATTAACTCTCTTAATACTTATTATTAAGTTTAGAAAACATTTCTATGGTTTACTAATACACACACACACTCAAGTTTGTAAAAAGTTAAACTTTTCCCGAAAACTGCATCCATGGTGACTATCGCTATGGATATCATAACTAGAAATTATTTTCTAAATTTTCTTTTGGAATTTTACCCTTTTAAAGATTATTTACTTTTACAAACATAAAGTATTTTTAAAAACTAAAACAAATTTTTAAAATTGAAAATGCCTTTGATTTTAAAATTAATAACCATAGTTTTCACACAAGGATTCCTTGTCGCTAAACCATACAAAAGTGATCACTTTCTTAGCATACTCTTACATAATTTTGTCCATAGCATATAAAACCATATCACAACCACAAGCACATGTAAAGATCTAAACTTTACAACCATAACAATTTTAGACTTTATTTCAAGTCCAAAGAAAATTCATGTACAAACACATATACGATCACAACCAAACCATACAACTTGTCAATAATCAAACAAGTACACATGCAAATATCAAACATAAAGTAAAGATATAATTTTACCCAAAAAGATGTGAGTTTCACTCACCAAAGCTATGAAAGAAAATTAAATATTTCCTAGAACATGAAAAGAGCCTAGATCTTAACTTTTCTTTTGTAAAAACGTGATTTTTTGAACATGGAGATGAAACTTGGGCTCGGCCTTAACATGATTGGGCTCGGCCATAGTTGTATAGGCTCATCTTTGGGCAGTGGAAGGAAGTAGGGGTTTTGTAACAACCCAGGCTTTAGCGATTACCTGAGAATATTAAATTATAACGGCAGCTATAATTTAATAGTGTAAATTAATAATTAAAGAGGAATTTAAATTGTTTATTGGAAATAAACAATATATTTGAGTATAAAATGAGAAAATAGAATTTTTGAAACTTTATTGAGATGGTTTGAATTAAAAGATTGAGGAAATGTGTTTTATTTAGAGTTAAAGCAATAATTTTGTTAATTATTGCTATTTACTTCTTTTAGTAATTTTTAAAAGTAGTGATTAATTTTTAAAATGGGATATCTTTAATAAAATGATGGAATTGAGTCTAAAAAAATTGAGCATAAAATTATATTTGAAATGAGTTATAGAATTTTATTACACAAAAATATGATTTTTGTGTAATTTGTAATGTTAGTTACAATAAGTTTTGTAATTAAAGATGTAAATTTGCTATTTTATTTAAAATAGAGAAATACGATAGTAGAATGTTTTAAATATAGAAATAATCTTTTATTTTGAGTGTAAAACATTTTATTCATCAAGAGTATGAAGTTCATATTTTTTAAAGAAGAAAAACTTGTATTATTGTGATTTTATTTGTTAACATACATGGTTAAGTGTTTAAATAAGTGAATGAATATTATCTTAAGCTAATTTTCTTTTAAATTGGACCTTAACCCATTAACCTAGTCCCAACTTGGCCTGTAAGAAATGAGAAAAAAGAAAACCTGTACGTATCTTTTTCTCACTTCTTCCTCTAGCCTCCAGAAGCATGCTAATGGCTGAAACCCTCTTTCCTCCTTCAATATATGCTAAATCCATAAAATTAAAAGAAAAATTGATGATTTAAAAGATTAAAGCAAGAGCTAAACTCAGGTAATCAATTTCTAAAACCCTTCTCTTCATCAAAAAAATCTATTTTTGTAATGATAATTGTTGATTTGCTTCTCTCCTTGTTTCCATGTACATGTTCTTAGTTTTACTGGTTTGGATGCTCTGTTCTTGGCTAAAAGCATAAACCTTTGGCATCTAAATCATAATTCAATCTTCATGAAGGCAAGGTGAGTGTAAAACTCGCAAACCCTAGCTTTTTATACGATCAAAACGTTATAATCTGTGAATTACTGAAGCTGAAACAAATTTAGGCATAACTTTCTCGTTTTTGATCCAATTTTGATAATTTTGGATGTTCCGGAAAGCATAATTCATATTCTACAACTTTACTGTTTTGAATTTTCTGTAATTTTGAATTTATCTATGTCAAAATTTAATTTTTCTACTGCAAACTCGAGAGCAAAACCAATATTTGCTCTTTCATTGAAGCTGAAACGAATTTAACCGTAGCTATTGCGTTTCTTAACCGAATTTGATGATCTTAGTCATTCCGGAAATCTTAGAAACTAAGCTATAACTTTCATTTTATTCATTTTGCCTGATTTCTAAGTTATCTATGCTAAAATTGCAATTGTTTGTGATTGTCCTGTAAATGCATAAGTTCAGGCTGAGTTTGACATTATTTTTTTAGTAATTTGATCATAACTTTCTTGTTTCAAATTGGAATTTAGAAATTTAAGACGTTCTGAAATCGTTGTGAAATATTCCACAACGTTTCTGGTTTCGATTTTGAATGATTTTGAGGTTTACATAGTGAATAACTGACTTTTTTATCGCTGGCCTGTATTGATAGCCAGTGCACATAAATTTTTCTAAGTAGTATTTCATTCATATCTTATTCGTTACTGATCTAAATAACGAAATGTTTGATTTTGTGGAAACTTTATAACGTAGGCTACAAGTTTCATGTTTTGATTTTTGTAAAATTTTGAAGTTTAAATGGTGGAAAATTAACGTTTTTACTTCTGGCCTGTCATTGACAGCCACAATATTTATATATTGGTCAGATTTCGATGATTTCATTTGCATTCTTTTGCAATTTTTCTTTATGATATTTGATGCTAATATTTGATCATTTTTTCCAGCAATGGACTAATCAAGTTATGATGAGATTTAAATTTAAATTAATTTAAATTCGATTTAAATTTGAATATCGGTTTAGGCCGATTAAAATTGCAAATTGATGTTTTCTTGAGTTTTAAAAAAAATGTCCGAATAAATTCCAGAAAATCTTCTAACATCATGGTTGGAGTAATAAATGTTTTTATGTATTTTTATAGGTTTTTAAGCAATTATTCTTTATTTTTAAGGCTTTTAAAAATTATTAAAATCCTTTTTAATGATGTGTTTTCTCTCACAATCTTTTAGATAAATTTCTAAAATTTGTTTTATAACCGCGTTTTCTCAAGTAAAATCTTTTATAATTATTTTTGTTTATTTTAATTACTTTGATGATTTTTCGGACGTATGAGGAAGTAAATTAAACGATTTAGTAAAAAAAATAAGTGGTATGGGATATGTATTTTTGTTTTATCGCTCAATATCGGACTTGTACGATCGAAACCAATTTGAAGTGTTATTTTGAGTTGATTTAGAAGTTACCAAATTTTGGTGAAGATTATTGGTTTGAGAATTACTCTTTGAGTACATTCGACGACGAACCAATCTAGATGCATTTTGTGATGGCCGATGAAATGAGGAAATATTGATGTTAAGTTTTAATTTGCAACTATGGTTAGAAATAACCATCACGATGTTCTTTTACTTGCCTAGGAGATGAGGCAAGTTGTTATGATGGATTGATGATGATTTCGATATTTATGATGAATTTTTACTTGTCGATGAAATGAGACAAGTCTCAATGTCACTTAAAACTCGTCCAATTAAGAGATAAGACGAGTTAGGTATCTTACACTCACCGATGAGATGAGGCAGTTTTTACTTGATGATGTTTTATGATGGTTTTCTAATGTGGCATCGACTAACGATTAGTAAACCAATAGGTACGAACGTATGGTATGGAATGTACGTTGACGCCTATTGGGTTCCTATTCGAGAAGTTGAGACACATTCACGATGGTACTAGTGCTACAGACCGAGTACTCGATTGGAGTCATCACGATGTTCATGAAATTATTACCCGACTCCAATCATCACGATGTTATTACTCGGGTTTTTGTGACTGGGTGTCAGATGTTTCCGACTATAGTCAATCAAAATGATCACGATGTTATGATGTTATGTGACCCCAAGTCATCACGATGAATGGTACCAAATAATGGTAGTACTAGTCAAGATGTAAATGCACGTGCTGCTTTCCATGAGGTTTTAGGTATTTCGATTTCACTATTTTGATGATGATGCTTTAGTATAGCCTTATGTATGAAAAAGGCTTATTGACATACATGGTTTTATTTGTGATTTCGAATATGATGTTTTGGATTCTTTCCGGGCTCTATCAAGATGGATTTGAGACATTATATATATTTATACCAATGAGATGAGGTATAAATTATGGTAATGCTTTTATGATGAGTGTTGATAATAGATTTAAGATATATTTATATTTATACAAATGAGATGAGTTATAAATGATTATGGAGATTCCTTTATAATGAGTTTAATGATGGATTTGAAATGTATTTATACATATACCGATGAGATGAGGTATAATAATTAAGAAGTTTCTATTAGATGAGTTTTATTTATGATGAATTCTTGATGTGTTAATTATCTTATGAAGATTTACTTTATGGTCCATATCCTCACCCATTTCATTCGGTTATATATATAATTAGGTGAACCACGTCAATATAATATACATATTGTATTCCTCTATGGAATCATGACGAACCATTGATGTATCACTCCATAGATAACTTGATGACGTATATCATTCCATTGGTAACGATGGAATTGTTATCCCCTTATCTCTTATCATCACCTGTACTAACGATAAGTTCTAGCTAGCCTGACCCGTGTGTTTTCACTCGGGTCAGACCGAGTTGTTTCAGGTATCATCTATTGGGATTAGCTTGAAGTTGATGTTGGATATCGGCTCTTCTTTCTCTTGAGTAGTTTTTGTTCTTTCGCATACTCTGATATATTTATATCTAATTCGGTGTATATGGTGTGGTCGAGTACCAACGTTATTGTATTCATATTGTATTGTACTAAACATGTATCAGTGTATATATGTGTGATGTTGATTATTGTTCTATGACATGTTTTTCATTTAATTATTGTATTTTGTTCTGATAGATCCGTAAGCCACCTATAGTTTTGGATTAAGCATTTACTGGTTATGTCGATCCAGTTGAGATAGAAAAGAAAAATCATATTGCATTTATCGACGTATTCAGTAGATGTTTAAGACAAAATTATAGATGGTCGCCCTTAACCAGCCCTATTCTCCACTTTAGTAGACGGAATTACTCGTTAATTCTCTTTACTAAGATGGGTCTCAGGGTGGGGCATTACAGCTTGGTATCAGAGCGAGGTTTAGAACAAAGTAGAATAAACACAGAACAGTATGTATATCATGATACATCGAAGTACAATACGGGTGAATCGTTGTCCTTTATTCAAGCTTGTTTTTGAATCGAGCCTTGATTCTTTTTTTTTTTGAGTTTTGGGACTGTTAAGATGGAATATGTCTAGGAATATAGATAAATTTTATTCTGTAGTATTCATAATAGAGTTTGATGTCATCTTATCTTATATAAAATCTTATTTGGGGATTATTAGATTCTTATTTTTGTCGAGACTAGTGAGTTCGTATCAATGGAGCTGATTGATTTCTTTAGGCATTATTGTTGCATTACTTTGAGAGTTGTCAATCCTATTGAAGGGATCCACTATGATTGGCTTGTTGTGAGCATTCTGAGTTCTTTATTTGTTGCTGTTTTAGTGAGTGTTTGTTTATTACTCACTATCTTGAGATGTATCTGATTTGAGATGGATTGACTTATTTGATGTAAAGTCTGATCCTTTTGTTGTTATAGGATCCTATATTTATTTAGGCATCCTAATTTGATTGGTTTATTATTTATATCACTTTGGGATGTTAATGGTGATTTTGAAGTTTTTGTTTTCACTCTTGAGTATCGATATGTTGATGATATATCTCAAATTCCAGTCATGGTGACTTTGTTGAGTTTCTTTGAGTCTGTTTGGATTTGACATCCAATCGGGCAGTCGAGTGTTGAGGTAACCTTATTCCTGGCTCTTAGCTCTTCGATTATCGTTCCACGAGGATATCCATTAAGGAAAGGGTGAGTTTCTAGATTGTTCGAGTTTGATTGAGTTTATCATTCAGTTTCATTGAGTTATCCTTTTCGGATAGTCAATCGGTGTTATTTTTTTGTAGCATTACTTTGTTCGAGGTAATGATTTGTTGTTTGTGTGCTTCTTCTCCTTCGAGAAGAATATCTTGCTTATCCAGTATCTTGATGATTTTTGGGAGTGGCTCATGACATCGTAAGATTGACGAACACTCTATCTCCTTCTGTTGATTTTGAGAATCGAGTATTCTAGGAATATCTTGATGCATTCTCTAATGTTCTTTGGTTTGAGTTTTGAAGCTATATAAATATGAGTTTTAAAGAGAAATTTGAGCTTTGAGATAATAAAAAAAAAATCAAAGAATATTTTGGGAATATATTTACATGAGTAGTATTTCTTTTATAGAAATAATTTGTGAGTGTTGGGTCGTCTATCGAGTAGTTAAGAGTACTGGTCGATACACCTAATCAACGTTATCGATAGGAATCTCCTAAATGCTATGATGAGACAATCAGACACGATGGTTTGTGTTTTAAAAATTGAGATTTTGAAAATAATATTTGGGATTAAATATTAAATTTATTTTTGAATGATAATTGCAGCCATTGATTTTAGAGACGAGTAATAGAGTGGCGAGGCAGTTTTGATCGTTCGATCAACTCTGCAGCCAACAGATATATTTATTTATTAGAGATTCAATGGCGAGGCAATTTCATTTATTTATTTTTAAATTATAAAGATGAGAATATAAATGAGATTATTTTTGAGTTGTGCTTTATTGGAAGTATATTTTGAGATTTTAGAGTCTATATTGTATACATTGGATGTTTTAAGAGAAGAGTTATAAGAGAATTTGAAGATTGTTTTAAACTATTTAAGTGGTTAATTTAAACCCTTAATTTATTTTGAGGAATATTATTATGGATTTAGAAGAAAAAAAATTCTTTGAAAATTAAATTTGAAGTAAGAGAAGAAATTTGGACTTTTAATTTGAGTTTTAAATTACTTACTATGTAATATAGTAAAGAGTATGAAATTTTCAAATGTTGAAAATTGATATTGAAAATTTAAAAGACGTTGAGATTTATAAATTGTAAATATCTTGGATTGAAAAGTAATTTGAGCTTATATCCTTGTTTCTTGAGTATATTCTATCATTGAGCTAATATCAACAACATGCATATTTCGTAGTCATTCGAGTTTGGTGGCCTTGTGAGAAGCTATCTTGTGATTTATCTATCTTGTCTATTGTGTCTATCTTTGTTGTGATGATGTTCTTTCCGTATTATTGTGTGGAAAATCTTGTTGTTGATCTTCTTTTTTGCTTAGAGATCGGGTTTGAGTGAGTCTAGTCCCAACTCTATTCATAGAATTTTGAGTAATCAATCATTTTTGATTGATTATTTGTTGAGCATTTAATAGAGTTTTAATTCGAGACGGGAGATCTTCGTAATTCTTTCGAGTTGCTTGGAAAATTCGATGGTTTGCTAATAACTATATTAGCATATGTTGGGCCATTGAGCTAACCAAGTGAGTTTTTCCTTGTTTCTTTCTACCATCCTATATTGAGAGTATGAATGGTTTGGAATTTGAGCTTGTCTTTATCCTTCGATGATTGTATCTTTTATGTTGTTTACAGCTCTTTTTCTAGAAAATTGCGAGGACGCAATTTTTATAAGCGGGGGAGTCTATAACAACCCAGGCTTTAGCGATTACCTGAGAATATTAAATTATAACGGCAGCTATAATTTAATAGTGTAAATTAATAATTAAAGAGGAATTTAGATTGTTTATTGGAAATAAACAATATATTTGAGTATAAAATGAGAAAATAGAATTTTGGAAACTTTATTGAGATGGTTTGAGTTAAAAGATTGAGGAAATGTGTTTTATTTAGAGTTAAAGCAATAATTTTGTTAATTATTGCTATTTTCTTCTTTTAGTAATTTTTAAAAGAAGTAATTAATTTTTAAAATGGGATATCTTTAATAAAATGATGGAATTGAGTCTAAAAAAATAATTTGAGCATAAAATTATATTTGAAATGAGTTATAGAATTTTATTACACAAAAATATGATTTTTGTGTAATTTGTAATGTTAGTTACAATAAGTTTTGTAATTAAAGATGTAAATTTGCTATTTTATTTAAAATAGAGAAATATGATAGTAGAATGTTTTAAATATAGAAATAATCTTTTATTTTGAGTGTAAAACATTTTATTCATCAAGAGTATGAAGTTCATAATTTTTAAAGAAAAAAAACTTGTTTTATTGTGATTTTATTTGTTGACATACATGGTTAAGTGTTTAAATAAGTGAATGAATATTATCTTAAGCTAATTTTCTTTTAAATTGGACCTTAACCCATTAACCTAGTCCCAACTTGGCCTGTAAGAAATGAGAAAAAAGAAAACCTGTACGTATCTTTTTCTCACTTCTTCCTCTAGCCTCCAGAAGCATGCTAATGGCTGAAACCCTCTTTCCACCTTCAATATATGCTAAATCCATAAAATTAAAAGAAAAATTGATGATTTAAAAGATTAAAGCAAGAGCTAAACTCAGGTAATCGATTTCTAAAACCCTTCTCTTCATCAAAAAAAATCTATTTTTGTAATGATAATTGTTGATTTGCTTATCTCCTTGTTTCCATGTACCTGTTCTTAGTTTTACCGGTTTGGATGCTCTGTTCTTGGCTAAAAGCATCAACCTTTGGCATCTAAATCATAATTCAATCTTCATGAAGGCAAGGTGAGTGTAAAACTCACAAACCCTAGCTTTTTATACGATCAAAATGTTATAATCAGTGAATTACTGAAGCTGAAACAAATTTAGGCATAACTTTCTCGTTTTTGATTCAATTTTGATAATTTTGGATGTTCCGGAAAGCATAATTCATGTTCTACAACTTTACTATTTTGAATTTTCTATAATTTTGAAGTTACCTATGTCAACATTTAATTTTTCTACTGCAAACTCGAGAGCAAAACCAATATTTGCTCTTTCATTGAAGCTGAAATGAATTTAACCGTAACTATTGCATTTCTTAACCGAATTTGATGTTCTTGGTCATTCCGGAAATCTTAGAAACTAAGCTACAACTTTTATTTTATTCATTTTGCCTGATTTCTAAGTTATCTATGCTAAAATTGCAATTGTTTGTCACTGTCCTGTAAATGCATAAGTTCAAGCTGAGTTTGATATATATTTTTTTTGGTAATTTGATCATAACTTTCTTGTTTCAAATCGGAATTTAGAAAATTTAGATGTTATGAAATCCTTGTGAAATATTCCACAGCATTCTGTTTTCGGTTTTGAATGATTTTGAGGTTTACATAGTGAATAACTGACTTTTTTATCGCTGGCCTGTATTGATAGCCAGTGCACATAAATTTTTCTAAGTAGTATTTCGCTCATAACTTATTCATTACTGATCAAAATAACGAAATGTTTGATTTTATGTAAACTTTATGATGTAGGCTACAAGTTTCATGTTTTGATTTTTGTAAAATTTCGAAGTTTAAATGGTGGAAAATTAACGTTTTTACTTCTGGCCTGTCATTGATAGCCACAATATTTATATATTGGTCAGATTTCGACGATTTCATTTGCATTCTTTTGCAATTTTTTTTATGAAATTTGATGCTAATATTTGATCATTTTGTCCAGCAATGGACTAATCAAGTTAGGATGATATTTAAATTTAAATTAATTTAAATTCGATTTAAATTTGAATATCGGTTTAGGCCGATTAAAATTGCAAATTGATGTTTTCTTGAGTTTTAAAAAAAATATTCGAATAAATTCCAGAAAATCTTCTAACATCATGGTTGGAGTATCAAATGTTTTTATGTATTTTTATAGGTTTTTAATCAATTATTCTTTATTTTTAAGGCTTTTAAAAAGTATTAAAATCCTTTTTAATGATGTGTTTTCTCTCACAATCTTTTAGATAAATTTCTAAAATTTGTTTTATAACCGCGTTTTCTCAAGTAAAATGTTTTATAATTAATTTTGTTTATTTTAATTACTTTGATGCTTTTTCGGACGTATGAGGAAGTAATTTAAACGATTTAGTAAAAAAAACGTGGTATGGGACATGTATTTTTGCTTTATCGCTTAATATCGGACTTGTACGATCGAAACCAATTTGAAGTGTTATTTTGAGTTGATTCAGAAGTTACCAAATTTTGGTGAAGATTATTGGTTTGAGAATTACTCTTTGAGTACATTCGATGACGAACCAATCTAGATGCATTTTGTGATGGCCGATGAAATGAGGCAATATTGATGTTAAGTTTTAATTTGCAACTATGGTTAGAAATAACCATCACGATGTTCTTTTACTTGCCTAGGAGATGAGGCAAGTTGTTATGATGGATTGATGATTATTTCGATATTTATGATGAATTTTTACTTGTTGATGAAATGAGACAAGTCTCGATGTCACTTAAAACTCATCCAAGTAAGAGATAAGACGAGTTAGGTATCTTACACTCAACGATGAGATGAGTCAGTTTTTATTTGATGATGTTTTATGATGGTTTTCTAATGTGGCATCGACTAACGATTAGTAAACCAATAGGTACGAACGTATGGTATGGAATGTACGTTGACGCCTATTGGGTTCCTATTCGAGAAGTTGAGACACATTCACGATGTTACTAGTGCTAAAGACCGAGTACTCGATTGGAGTCATCACGATGTTCATGAAATTATTACTCGACTCCAATCATCACGATGTTATTACTCGGGTTTTTGTGACTGGGTGTCAGATGTTTCCGACTATAGTCAATCAAGATGATCACGATGTTATGATGTTATGTGACCCCAAGTCATCACGATAAATGGTACCAAATAATGGTAGTACTAGTCAAGATGTAAATGCACGTGCTGCTTTCCATGAGGTTTTAGGTATTTCGATTTCACTATTTTGATGATGATGCTTTAGTATATCCTTATGTATGAAAAAGGCTTAGTGACATACATGGTTTTATTTGTGATTCGAATATGATGTTTTGGATTCTTTCCGGGCTCTATCAAGATGGATTTGAGACATTATATATATTTATACCAATGAGATGAGGTATAAATTATGGTAATGCTTTTATGATGAGTGTTGATAATAGATTTAAGATTTATTTATATTTATACCAATGAGATGAGGTATAAATGATTATGGAGATTCCTTTATAATGAGTTTAATGATGGATTTGAAATGTATTTATATATATACCGATGAGATGAGGTATAATAATTAAGAAGTTTCTATTAGATGAGTTTTATTATGTTGAATTCTTGAAGTTTTAATTATCTTATGAAGATTTACTTTATGGTCCATATCCTCACCCATTTTATTCGGTTATATTTATAATTAGGTGAACCATGTCAATATAATATACATATTGTATTCCTCTATGCAATCATGACGAACCATTGATGTATCACTCTAGAGATAACTTGATGACTTATATCATTCCATTGGTAACGATGGAATGGTTATCCCCTTATCTCTTATCGTCACCTGTACTAATGATAAGTTCTAGCTAGCCTGACCCGTGTGTTTTCACTCGGGTCAGACCGAGTTGTTTTAGGTATCATCTATTGGGCTTAGCTTGAAGTTGATGTTGGATATCGGCTCTTCTTTCTCTTGAGTAGTTTCTGTTCTTTCGCATACTCTGATATATTTATATCTAATTCGGTGTATATGGTGTGGTCGAGTACCAACGTTATTGTATACATATTGTATTGTACTAAACATGTATAAGTGTATATATATATGTGATGTTGATTACTATTCTATGACGTGTTTTTCATTTAATTATTGTATTTTGTTCTGATAGATCCGTAAGCCACCTATAGTTTTGGATTAAGCATTTACTGGTTATGTCGATCCAGTTGAGATAGAAAAGAAAAATCATATTGCATTTATCGACGTATTCAGTAGATGTTTAAGACAAAATTATAGATGGTCGCCCTTAACCAGCCCTATTCTCCACTTTAGTAGACGGAATTACTCGTTAATTCTCTTTACTAAGATGGGTCTCAGGGTGGGGAGTTACAAGTTTGTTTTAGGAAGAGGAGGGTTTTAGAAGTAGAATGATGGCATTTTTAAATGGTTTTAAGAATTAAAAAGATGGAAAGGAGAGTATTTTACTTTTAGAAATATACAAGGAAGCCATCAAAGAGGGTTTTGAAATCTTAAGGAAGAAAAGATAGAAATTTGAAAAGTTGAAAATGAAATGAGAATGGATAAAGAGAAATTAAAAATTAGTTTTATAGAAAATGAAGTATGAAAATTACCTAAATGGCCCTTACTACTATACCCTCCAACCAAATCATTCCACATCATCGCCTCTGCCTTCTTTTGCTTCTTCCATACATTAGCCACCTACTCCCCCTCTTTATCCAACATACAAATCCCTTCCTTGTACTTAAAGTTCATGTTAAGGTGACTTTTCCTTTTTTTTCTTTTATTTATTTCCATTGAAAATGATCACATCACTCTTACTTCTTAAGTACACTTATATTTGCACTTTTACTACCCTAAATTAAGTACACATTATTATAATAAGTATGTATTTAAGTGTATTAAGGTGTTAACAACATTTTAAACAACTTTTTAGTAAAAATTTGAAAATTTTGAGAAGTTTTCAGGTCACATTTTCTACTTTCCTTTGAACTAATTATTTTTGTAAACACATTTTGAAAACTATTTCACCATCACTAGTTATTGTTTGAAAGAGGTTTATTTAACTAAAAAATTAAATTTTTTTGAATACTTAAAATTAATTAAATATTCACAAATCAAAGTGATAATATTTCGGGTCGTTGCATTCTTCCTCCTTAGAAGAATTTTGACCCCGAAATTTCATAACATGAATATCCAATTATTCATAAGTCCGCATGATTTTCATAGATCAACCATACGCGAAATCTGATCCGATCTCTACTCGGATACATAACTTCACTTCTGGACTAGCATTGCTCACTCGATCTCTTAGTGTGGACTTCGATCAGGCTTCTTGATTAGAAATCTTCATTCTCCTTACGTAGCCAGGCACTAGATAGAAAACCTTGGTTCTATATCAAGAACCCTCACCAAGTATTCATCATCAAAAATCGAGCGATGGGTCCTTATTTGGAACAGTGTGAAACACCTCAAGGTAATGTACTCGAATTTTGGATCAAAAACTACATAAAAACGAGAATAGATCTACGTACATTTGCATACTTATTTTACTGGTCCTCACTAATACTAATCCTTTTTCTATTAAATTATTTGTGAAAACTTTACATAAACTAACTTAAGTTTAACTTGTATAGTACTCTACTACATCCTCAAAATATATGCCACTATCTGATTCAAAACCGTTTAAATTTGAATTTATTTCCCTTAAGTAAACTGGAGATCCAAACACCCGGTTTTATTTTAAAGCTCTTTATAAATGAAACTATATTTTTTTAACCAAAGAAAATGCATGCTTATAGCCCGACTAACCCAAAAACGATACTAAAGATGTGGGTACTATCAAATAGTATCATATATTCCCTGACCAAGAAGGGTAATACTTAAGAGAAGTGCTTACCATATGAACACATTTCTTTTCCATTTTTAGTTATTTCTGAGCCACTCAAACTAGTCGATATAAATATACTTCTTATATTTAAAAATCCCACTTCTGAAAAAATAATTTACATATTTCTAGGAAAAAATAGTTTTAAAAAAAATCAATTGTCAATCTGCTTTAGGTTCGTTTGGATTTGAACTTGTTTCGACCGTAAAATGATAAAGAGAATAATTTACTAAGTGCACTACAACATTCGTCTAAGCAAACATTTGATCATCACTTAGAAGTTTATTCTGATTACGACAAAGCAAATCGTGACTCGTTCCCCGAACCAATCCAAAGAAATGCATCTTTGTAAAGTTTTCATTCCTAAAAGATTTATACTTAAACAAAAGTAGTGTCAAGTATTACCATTATTATTTTCCTTAAAATCTTGAAAACTGTTTTCCAATAGCACTTGGATTAAAGTCTTCAAATTCTTTTATTTATAAAACACCCTTTTATAAATCAGATTTATATCAAATATCTTCTTTAAATAAAGTCAATGCTCAAATATTTAGTCCTAAAATATTCTAGCCTTTTTAAATAAATATTTATTAAAATCAAATTTTTATCAATCATTAGCATCGAAAGCCTTATAGTCCTAGTGAAACTTAATTCATAAAGTATCTATTTCAATGTTTATCAAATTTCTATTTGCCTAACCCATAACTTAAAAGGAAAATTTCTTATAAAACACCATACAATAATCAATGCTCAAGCTGGACGAGCATGACTAAACAAGGCCTAATTGATAATAATTGAGTAGTATCACAATTACAACAAAAATAACTATATTAATTTTAAAAATTTCCTTACATATATAAAATATACTCTTAGGTAAAATTATTTCATTTACGGATCTAAAACAATACTATGTTGGTTGGCCATGTTCAAACGTTTAGAGATCCCTATCAACTACGTTGGCTACTCGTGTAGCGACTCAGAATTTTGGTCGTTAGATTTTGAACATTTAATTCACTTTAAATGTTGAATGTGAATTATAATTTGAAATTACATAATCTAATTTATATTTGAAATTGCCATATTTCCAACATGCCTTTTACGGTTTTGATTGTAGGACCCACATTGTGGCTAGTATGCTGGAATTTAATAATGTAACAATTTCAGCTATTTGAATAAGTATTTTTATATAGACACTATTATAATATCAGAGGATTTGATAAGAAATGTTTTGGCTATTGTAAGGTAAAAACCCGACTTGTTTATTTGCGGCGTGGTCTTACGAGATGCTTTTGATTTTCAAAGGATTTTTGAACTTTAATAATCAATTTGAGTGTATTTTCTCACGCTGGTATTCCAGACTGACTCAGGTGTTATTTTATTATAATGATCGAGTGAGACCGAGTACTATAGAATACAGGATAAGGTGTTGTGGGGCCCAGGAGACGAGCTGGAGTCCAAGACGTATTACCCGTACTTGTTTATTTCCGCTGCTGTGATTGTTGATTTTCCAGCAAGTGTGAGGTAGGCTGTTATAACTGCCAGGCTGGTAATTATTGTTTTTTCTGTGTGTTACTCTGATGATGTATATATAACAATTACACTTTATTTTGTGTAAAGATCTGGTATTATCTATTATATTTTGTTCCGCTGCGATTGTGAGATTCTGATATAGTTTAGTTCCTTCTTCCTCCTATCTTCTTCTTTTTCCTCAACAATCTATCTTTTCTGGCACTTGATCATCGGCATATTATACAGTGGCATATTTGAGTCGATTTTCAAGAGTCGAGAGGGGCTGGTCGTGACATTTTGGTATCAGAGCTTAGGTTAGCGATAACCTAGGCTTTGGTGGGGAAATTACTCATTAGAAATAGAGTCAGAAGTACTCTAGAATGAGTTTGAGAGTAGTAATAGATATGATAGCGTGCTTATTAGTGAATATAAAAACTGTTTTTATACTGTGTTGACTTATCGGTTGAGTGTTATTGAATTCTGGTCGGTACGGGAAGTACAACCATATCGATAGGGGTTTCTAAACTTTTAAACAAGATAATCCGACATAGTATTGTTTTTAAAGTGGGTAAATGAAATAATTTTACCCAAAATTATATTTTGTTATGAAAGAAATGATTTTCTAAATTATTATATATATTTGGATGTTTAGTTGTGGATATCTTAATCAAATAAGAATCTAAAATTTGAAATGGTTTATGACTAAATAAAATTCTATAAGTATAAATTATAAAAAGAAAAAATAACTAAAGTTTGATTTAAACCAGAATTTAAATCTTGAAAATTTTGAAAAGTGTTTTAAATGAATTTAAACAAAAAGTTCAGGAATTTAAATCTTGGAAATGTTCGAAATGTTTTCCAAAGTGTTTGAAGGAAATAATGGAGAATTATATTGGAAAATATTTTTGAATGGAAATTATTTTGAAAGGAATTTGTGTAAGTAAGGAAGTACTGAACTCACTTCAATCGCTGGGAAATAATTTTGATGATGATGGCCGCATCATCAAAATTCATTTTCGAGTTTCTAAGTGATGGATTGCTACAGGGGTGATTGGTTATGATATTTGTTTGGACTTGTTTGATATACAAGTGGCGCTAGAAATTTCTAAAGGAAATTTGCTTTGGTAAAAACAGGTTGTTTTGAAATCTGGAGATTTGATTTGATATACCAAGTGGGTATGTGTTGATTATTATTTCAAAATATTTTGAAATAAAAACCGGGTAATTGAATACTGGGGATTCTATTTAAATAATGTGAAAGTGAAAATGAATCAACTATTGAATTTATAAAGTGAAGTTGATATAAATAAGAAAGGAAATTTGAAATTTTAATCTTAGAATTAAAATTTAACTTGAGTAAATGGAGGTGAATAAAATATATTTGAATTAGATTGGATATAAAGTTGAAATGTAAAATGATTATATAATTGTGGGTTATAATTGTGTAATGAAAATTTATATCCTTAAGCTATTAAGTGTTATATATATAATCTGGGATTGTGATTATAATATGTAAATGGACACAAGTGAACAATATAAGATTTTAAATAAATAAGTTAGTGAACTTATGGATAGGAAATGAAATTGTAAACCTAAATAAAATGGTTGATATTTTATGGGAAATTCAAAATTTAAATCCTAAATGAAATGTAAAGTGATAAGGCAAAGTGAATATAAAAGGTGAATGGACTTAGGTTAGTAAACAATTTTGGACTTATATATTGGAAAATAAAAAATTTAATTGAATGGAGAAATAAAAATTGGATCGAATTGGATTTAACTTAAATTAAAGGAATTGAGTTAAATTTGGATTGAAGTAAAAATCAAAATTCGGTTGTGTTATAAATAATATTGAATGGAATTAATTCTTGTTTAAAATAGTAAAGGAAATGGAATTAAATTAAGTTGGCTAAATAAAATTTAGTTGAACTTGAATTAAATTTGGAAAAGAACCGAATTGAAAGAAATTTTAATATAGTTGAAACGATATTAAATGAATTAAATTCTCACTCAACTAAATTCAAAAGAATTGTTTGACGATGAATTTAGCGTAAGCTAAATTAAATAAAGGAGTAATAGCATGAATAAATTTTGGTAGCTTGTTAAAAATTTGAAAAGCAAAATAAAACCCAGTTCTGGTTTAGAATAATTGGAATGGTCATGTTATTAATAAATTCAGAAATGAATTGAGAAGGTGAATAAAATTAAAATGGATTGACATTTGATTAGATGAGAATGAAATTAAAATGGAAATAAAATTGATGTAAGAAGAAATGTAGATGTAATGGAGTTGAGATAACTTAAGAAAAATGTGAAATGTTTGTTGTCAAACTTATGAAATGGTCTTGAATGAACCTGTATGGATAATGAAATTTAAATGTAAGAGTAGGAATTTAATTTAATAATTTTAATGGAATAAGAATGTAAAGGTTGTGAATAATTCGATATGGGTTGAAATTAATATAGATTGTGTTGGATTTAATTTAAAATGGGTATAAAACTTAAGTAATGGTTATTTGCTTGAATAACATTAAATTTTGCATAGAAAATTTGTCGTTTTGTCGTAAACAAAGTTAATAAATTAAAGGAAGAAAATAAAGATGGTTTTTGATTAAATTGGAATGGGATGGAATTTTTTTTTGAATAAAGGTTAAATGGGCCAAGCCCAAAAGCTTACAAACATACGGGTAGATATACCAATACCCGAACCTAACATAACACCTCACTTAAACCCTAACAGGGCAAGCGCCGACATAACACAACTATCTCTTTGAAAACAAAAGAAACTCAAAAATGGTGAAACTCCGAAGCTAATTCTTCTTCGTTTTTCACACTGCTAGTCTCCCCTCACTCCCAGTAAGATAAAGCTTTGTTAAACCCATCTCTAATACCCTGCCACTCTCAGAATTACCCAGAGCTTTACGATTGTTGCTGAAATGCAGATAATTGTTAGATCTAGCATCGTCACGACCTAGATCTGATGATGTCTTCTTCGATTTGTTATTACTACCTAAATTAGATCCGATTCTCTAGCTAGCAATGCTGGAATACAGAGATTTGTTAGATCTAGCGTCATCGCGACCTAGATCTAACGATGTCATCCTCAAATTGCTATTACTACCCAAATTAGCTCTAATACTTGAGAAATTGATGGTTGGAGCTTGGTGTGGGTTAGAGAATTGTTCTCAGCCTCAAGGAGAAGATTTTATCAGTTTTATCAACAAGCCCTTGTTGGTTGCCAAGACCCGCCTCTCGAAATATATGATTGCCGGTCAACAAGCATTTCAAATGCAAAAGATAAGCTTCGAAATGTTTGCTTCCAGCTTTAGATCTTCTGTCATCAGCAAGGGAAGCGAACTTGGTTTGTTTTTTAAATATTTTCTTAGATTTTTGCAGAATAATCTTGCTATCAGTACCAAAAATTAACCAAACTTGCTCTTTATTTCTGCTGCCTTTGTTGTGCACTCGCAAGTTTCTTTCTTTCCACAAGTTGAACACTGCAGTAGTTAATAGAATGTGAGCATAATCGGTTTCCTTAGATTTAGATCTGAAATTGTTGTTGATCATTTTGATAATATGCATCAGATTCTTATGCCTATTTTGATCTATACTCATAGTAGCTTTGATTTGATTCCAGATAGAATCGGAGTAACTGCATTCAAAAAATAGGTGATTATCATTTTCATTACATAAATTGCACAAGG
The DNA here is from genome assembly GCA_030765085.1 of Allium cepa. Taxonomy (NCBI): domain Eukaryota; kingdom Viridiplantae; phylum Streptophyta; class Magnoliopsida; order Asparagales; family Amaryllidaceae; genus Allium; species Allium cepa. Next base: position 585,254,404 of record CM060940.1, read on the forward strand.
AATGGAGTGAATTTATATTATTGTCCCATTTATTTAATCTGTCCCAAGTTGGCAATCTGTTCTTAATTGCAAAATAAGTACAAAATGCCATCTTGGGACCATTCACTCTATTCCATATGCAATGATACCACTCTTCTGTTGGGAATTTGTTTCTAATAAAATTCCAAGTTGCTTTAAAAGAAAACTTCCCACTGTTGCTTGCTTTCCATTCCCAGTAGTCATTCTCTGCATAAGTATCAAATTGAATTTTGCATAATTCAACTTTATGGGGGTTAGTAATAGGATTTAATTGTGGTTGCCACTGATTATTTACAATGATATCAAATACTTTATCAATTGATCCGCCACATATAACTAAACTATTTCACCCAACCTTATTTATAAATGTCTCATTTTTAAACCATGGATTAAACCACAAACTTGTTTCTTTACCATTTTAAATTTTCTTTTAAGTAATGATTTACCAATTTTCTTACAATTTAATATATTTTTTCAAGTATTTGATTGGTTACTGTTATGCACAGCAGTCTAGAAATTTTTTTGCTTCAAATACTTAGATCTCATCCATCTAGCCCATAAAGAATCTGATTTAAGGAATCTCCAAAATAACTTTAAATGACAAGTAATACACAGGCCCTTAATACTTCTAATGCCAAGACCCCCCCCCCCCCCCTTCATTTTTAGCTCTGCATACATTTTCCCAACTAATTTTGTGATATTTATCTTTCCATAAAAAACCAACGCATCTACTTTCCAATTTTTTAATAATGCGGCTGGGATTTGAAAAGTTTGAAGCCAGTATAAGATAATAGCATAAATCACTATCTTAATAAGTTCAAGTCTTCCAGCAATGGAAAGTAACTTACAAGACCAAGTCTCCATTCTTTCCTGGAATTTTTCACTTAGAATAGAACAATCTGAATCCTCAATCATATTTGTAGAAAGAGGCAAACCTAAATATTTGATTGGAAGAAATCCCTCTGCTATTTGTAATACATTTAAAAATTCTTTTTTGGACTTAGAAGACTTACTAAAATAAGCTTTACACTTATTAACATTAAGTTGAAGCCCAGCATAAGCTTTTAATTTATCAAAAATTGATTTTATAGAGTCTACATTATCTTTACTAGCTTTTATAAACACCATGAGATCATCAGCATAAATCAAATGATTAATACAGGGCTGAATTCTATTTATAGGGTGAACATTACCTTTAATATTCTCTATTTCCATAAGGATAGAAAAATATTCTATAACAATAGCAAAAAGATAAGGTGATAAGGGGTCACCCTGTCTTAACCCCCTGTTACTCTTAATAAACCCTTTTGCCTTTCCTCGAATCAGAATAGAGAAGGTAGGAGTATTAATACATTCAAACACCCAATCACAAAACTTTATAGGAAAGCCCATGCATTTCATAATATGATGAATAAAGTATTTGTTTACCTTATCATATGCTTTTTGTAAGTCAATTTTAATACATACATTATCACCCTGTTTTGTGTTGAATTTTCTGACCATCTCAATTGCTAAAAGAGAATTTTCATAGATAAGCCTACCAGGTACAAATGCACTCTAATTTTCTAAAATAAGAAAAGACAGAAACACTTTTATTCTATCACAAAGGACATTAGCAATAATTCTATAAATAAAGTTGCAGCAAGAAATAGGTCTATAATCACCAATTGTGGGATTTTTATTTTTTGGAATAAGAGTAACGAATGTATGATTTAAACTTTTGAGAATTTACCTTTGTCCATAAATTCATTGACTACTTCCAACACCTACGGTTTAATATTATCCCAATTATTTTTAAAAATTTTTGCATCGAACTCATCAGGGCCTGGACTTTTGTTATCCCCAGCATTAAAAACAATAAATTTTCTCTCATCTAAACTCACAGGAGCCGGTAAGATTTCAGAAGCATTATGATTTAAAATATTTTTACAAGTTATATAAGGAAACTCCTTTTCAGTAGTTGCAGAAAAATAAAGATCCTTATAAAAATTGATAGCTTCAGCAGTAACTTTATCATATGCATTAGCTAAATTACCCTCTTTATCTATTATGCATCCTATATTATTTAAGTGTTTTCTATTGCTTATTTTTGCATAAAAGAACTTGGTGCAGTCATCACCTAAAGTAAGCCGGTCAACCTTTGCTTTTTGTCTGGCATTAACTGATTCTTTATACATTTCCCTAGACAACTCATTTTGATTTTGAAAATTTTTATTAATTGTACTGATATATCAGGCTTATTATCGGAACTCAGCTGTAAAAGTTTACCTTCTTTTCTCAATTCAATAATCTTATTTTTATTCAAATAGTTGTTTTTGTTCCAGTTTTTAAGATTATTTTTTAGTATATTTCAAAAACATATAAAACCGATACTGCTTAGTTCCTCCACAAGAAAAATTAAGACAGTTTTCCATTAAAATTTTGTAATCTTCTTCCAACACCCAGCTATTTTTGAATCTAAAAGGAGGAACTTTGCTATTAAATTCATCATTAATAAAAAGTTTAACCATTAAAGGAGTGTGATCACTTAAGTTTTGTTCCAAAGTGGAACAAATACTATTAGGAAATCTTTTTGAAAAATCTTTGTTATACAAAATCCTATCTAATTTGCAATGAATATTTTTAGTTATACCAGATTTCCAAGTAAATTTGTTTCCACTGATAATTGGTTCAATAAGACCAGATTCTAATAGAAATTTGTTGACTCTATCCAATTTATTCTGAGGGATTTTAACTCCTCCAAAATTCTCATTAACATGAAAAACAGTATTAAAATCCCCTAACACAATCCGGGGGAAATCATATATGGAATTTAGAGATTTAAGTTTTTGCCATAAAGCTTTTCTTTCTCTTTCAAAATTACTTCCATATACACTGGTAACTTGCAAAGAAAAACCTCCAATGTTTTTAAAACTGCAATCTATAAATTGACTATCTTTGTTTATGTTTGTATTAGTCCAGATATTAGAATCCCAAATAACAATGATTCTTCCTTTACAGCTACAATCATTGTTATGAATAGCTTTCCAATTATTAGACATTTTGAGGCAAAATCTTTCAAAATTCTCATCGTTACTTTTATTCTCAATTAAAGCAATGATAGAAGGTTTGTAAATATTAATCATATAAAGGATATCAGATTGTTTAACAGGGTTATTCATCCATCTGACATTCCAAGCAAATAATGTCGTATATTTGATAATAAAATATGAATTTGAAATGGTACCTGACACCATAGTACTTTAACTCTCCTTTTATTATCAACACCTTTAGCTTTCAATCCGGTAGACATTTGGTCCTATTCTGGATTGGTTGAGATATATTTTTGCTTAAATACTTTTTTCTCTTTGCTGCCCTTCAACTTACCAGATGTTTTGTTTCGGCTATATGTAATTTTGATAAGTCGAATTCTTCTATGATATCACCCTTCTCAGACCCATCTTCCTCCATTTATGCAGATTCTGGAATCTTGATTAAGGAAATATCAAATAAAGTTGTGCGAGGCATGGCTGACTCATTACAGTCAGTCACTACAGCCAGCTCTGGAGAAGGATCACACTTGCGAGGCAATGTTGAGTTATTGCTATTCATTCTCTCAACATCTGCAGCAAGCTTAGAAGAAGATCCCTTCTCAGTATCAATTTCCTGGTTCAGGCTTGAAGTCTGATGAATATTGTTGACTGTTTTTGTAACATTATGGTCTGTATTTAAACATGGCTCTAAAATAGGGGGTTTTAGAGTTAAAGAAATGTATATTTCTACCCTCCTCTATATTTGTCGGAATCGGAACATTTGATATTTCTTCACAGTCTTTTTTCTGATGAACTTCCAACGCCATGATCTGATCATTTAGTCAATAAGCTCTCTTATATTATTTTCTTGATCGAAAATGATATCTTCTTGATAGATTCGATCTTTGCCCTCATGGGTTCTTGATTGGATTTTGTGCCTAAGCTGATACTCATTTCTTAAATCATTTCAGATCAGTTTTCTTGAATAATTGCTCTATCTTCATCACTATTTTTTGGGATCCACATTTGTTTCAGGTTGCACTGCTCTCTAGTGTGACCAAAACACTTACAGATGCTACACTTTGGTGGAACCCATCATATTCGAATTTTTGTGTTATGATTTCACCATTATAAAGATTGAGACAAATTTCATATGGAAGTTCATCAATCGTAGAAACTTCCACAAGAAGCCGAGCATAATTCAATCTCGACTTCATGGTGGTTGCTGCGTCCATTTTTATGGGTTTTTTGATAATACTCGCCATGATACTAAACGCCTCTCTATCCCATAGCTTGAGGTTTACACTAGGTAATCTAACCCATATCGGCATGGTTGATAGAGGATCTCTGTCCAACTTCAGTGACTCAGTCCACCTTCTCATGATGATGGGCTTTCCGTTGTAAAAATAAGGACCATTCTGAATAATGGAATTGAAGTCTTGAGAATCATTACATTTGATTAGAAAAAAACCATTTTCTCTGGAATAGATTTCAAAATCGCCTTTTGGTTTCCATACTCTTTTTATATATTCTTTGAAAAACAAGAAATATGTTTTGCTACTAACCACATAAACCAAATATAGTTATTCCAACACTCCATGGCTCTTTTACATACTGCCTCCTTTACCACTCTATATTTCTTGTTATTGATTTGTATAGGAGAAATGGTTTCAAGACCGCATTCTTCATCTCTTGGTTCCTTTGACTGCTCTAAGACGATATCAGCCCAGGATTTATGTCCTAGTTCTTTATTCAAAGAGAACTTTGTTGGCTTTCTGGTTTGCATCAGTTTGATTCTATCCTGGAAGGAATTGGTCATCTGGTCCTCTTTTTTCCTCTGATCATCATTAATCTGTGACTGGATCTGATCATTTCTAAGCTGATGCCTTCTTTGTGATCTTGGCTGAACCAGTTGGAAGCCCTCATTATCAATGATGACATTGTTCGGCTTTATGAAATGAGATTCAGGTGGCCTATCTTGAGTAGAAGGACGAGAGAGAGAAGGATTGGATTGGGTTTTGAGAGGAAATTTGTTTTCTCCCATGGCAGAAGAAAACCCTAGATTTCAATATGAAAAAATATAGTATATGAATGTATAAAACTTCTCTAATGACTGTTTAAATGGGATGGAATTTAATTTAGTGCATTTGTGTATAAATGAAAGTGAATTATGAATACGATGCAAATAAATCAAATTGAAAATAAAATTGATTGTGAATCAATTTTGAACTGAATAGCAATAAATTTATGTAAGTAAGGCACATGTTGATCATATTGAAGAGAATATGAGTTGGTCGTAGTAAATATGAATTGAGAATAGTAAAATTTGGTTGTAAATCATTTTGAGCGGGATAAAATGATATGTGGGTTTATAAAGGAAATTAAAATGGCGTTGAAACCTTGTGAATTGCTTATAAAATATGGTTTACATGTAGGATTATGAAATTTCGTTTGTGTGGGCTATGTAATTGATGGTTTGATTAGTCAAATGGTTGGAAGGTTTTTAAAATCTCATATTCTTGATACTTATGTGCTTGTTTGAGTAAGTGCAGGTACGGGAGGCAATCGATAGAGTTGGAGAGCGTAAATGCAATATTAATTAGCCGCTTGCTTTTAAAATGCTAATCAAAAGGTACGCCTATGTAATAAAATTGGAAAATGATAATATATTGTGGTATATTTTATTTTCCGACCATGTGGGTCGATGTATATATATTTATGTCTATTGTGATATTGCGAAACGCTCTCCGTACAAAAGAGATACTGTCAAAAAATTTCGAAAATTTTGGGAGTTTGAATTTTTTTTAAAGTTTTGGAAATTTTGGGCTAACTAGAAAGTTGCATTTTGAAATGATGTTGTAAACAAAGGTTTTGGTTAAAAATAAAGTGAATGGTTTTGGAGTTGAGCTAAAAGTTTTGGTAAAGTGAATATAAGTTTTTTAACTAAGTAAGTTTGGGTAAGTGAATAAGTTTGTAAGCATTTTCCTACCTTAACAAATTTCAAGGACGAAATTTTTATAAGGGGTAGGAATGTAACAACCTGGAATTTTGGTTGTTAGATTTTGAACATTTAATTCATTTTAAATGTTGAATGTGAATTATAATTGGATTTGAAATAAGAAAAATTTGGTTAAATCATTAATATTAGTAAAATTTCAAATATGACAATTCAATTTGATTTGGATAAATAATAAGTTTATATTTGAAATGGGTATTTGGTGAATCTGATTGTATATAGATATGAAAATGGTTTCTAAAAATTTATTTTAAGTCTAGATGGATTTGAATTATTACATTGGACTTTTGGATGGAATCAAAAGTCGATAAGTTAAATTTGGAATTTTTATATTAATTTAATAATGGAAATGAATGTATAATAATATTGCAAATAATCATATTTTGATTCAAAATGAATCAGAATAATTTCTAATGTGATTATAAATTCTATATGATTTATAATTAAGTTAGTAAAATTTTAAAAGTGAAATTTTAAGTGATTTCGACGATTTTGAAAATCGCTTGAATTAATCGATGAATTAAAATAGCCTTCCGGGGCACAGTCTCAGAATTCGAAGAAACTGGTTCCAATGGATCCGTAATAGTTTATTATTATCAGATTTCAAATTTTGTATCATATGGAGCTTTAATTAGTTCGTACGGGTGAGAAACGCGTTGAAATTTAAATCGGAAGTTTAATATTTTAAATCAATTCAAAGCGCTATCTTCCACATACAATTGAATTGGGCCCCGAAACACGTTCCATTGTGTTTGGAATATGGGTAAAACCCTATAAACGCCAGGCGACATGCGTTGTTTGGAGTTCGTTTGTAAAATCTTGTTAAATTGGAAATAATATTAAAATAATGTTTATAACTGTTTATATAAACACGTTTTAAAGAGAAACCCTAAATATTTTTTCTCTCGGCTGCCACCATAACTATCAATGGCCGAAAACATCCTGCCTTCTTCTCCACTTTTCTTCAAATCCGTGAGCTGAAAGCAAATTCTTCCAACTGGAAGATCGTAGGGGGCTCCTAGATCTTCGAAGTGGACGGCCATGATCGAGTATAGTGCGATGATGAGGGCGTGACGGGGTCAACATTGTAGGATGTTCAACTTTGTTTCACATGCGGCATGTAGGGCCGAGATGGCCATGGCTTGGGGCGGTGGTGGAGCAGGCCGTGGGCTTCGTGGTGGAGTCTACCGATCGCGTTCTAGTCAAGCGTGGGGGAAGCGGTTCCAAACCCTAGGTTGGCCGCATGGGTTCATTGGTATCACCTAGAAGGCAAATGAAGGAGAAGAGAAGAGGGAGAGGCCAGATTTTGCATTCTGATGTACAGCCGAGATTTCATTTTGAATATAATTATCAAAAGAAATTGTTTATAGAAATTATATTCAAAAGTTTAAAATACCATAACTTTTGCATGCATGGTTAGATTCCGACGAAACAGGAAGCGTCGGAATCGTAGTGACCAGCAGCCCGTTGTGGTGTAGATCTGGGATTGTTTTGAGCAAATAAAACTTTAGGTTAAATCAAACGCTGTTCGATTTAATTTAAAATTGAAACGCTCGTCGGAATTCAAGGTGAGTTAATCTCACTCACATCTGGATGCCGTTTAATTTAAATAGTTAATATTTAAATGATTGATTGATTGTTTGAATGCAAAAATTATTATCAGATTGGATTGATGTTTATTGGTGTGCTAACATCTATGGATGCAGGAAAACAGGTTGGAGAGATCTAACTGGATTCCTCACAATATAGAAATTATCTTCATAATCTGTGATATATACTATTGATATCCTATGATAGATTAATTTGGGAATTTTGTTGTGATGTGCTATGGTTGGATAAGTGTAATCTGATATTTCAAAATATAAGTGAAATGAATTGGGATTAAAAGGGAAATGAAAAGGAATTTTTAAGTAATGAATATAAGGGAATTAAATTCGGAAAATTGGTTAGGAATTTATTGAGTGTTTTTGAAACTGTGATTAGGAAGGAAATGAGGAATGAAAATTTATAAACTGGAAAATAAATGAAGTGGAATATTTATCAGTGGATAAATTTGAAAATATAAATTTCCGAGGGGAATTTCTATAAGAAGGTACAAATCGTTTTGAAAATAAAAGTGAGGTTATCTTTAAAAGCTGGGAAGTGTATTTTTCTTGGAAAACTAAGTATGTTTTCAAAGAAAAGCTTTCGAAGTATAAACTAGAATTTTAAAAATGAGTTTGTAGAATGTTTTGGAAGAATCGTTATTTTTAATTATTTTTAAGTGAAAAGTAAATATTTATTTTAGTAATTATCGTATTTAAGTATTTTAAAGGTAAAATAGTATTTTTTTTCTAAAGGAAATTTTAACATACATTTTTGCTATAGTAACTTTATTTTAAAAAGAAATTTTTGATTTAAGTTACTCAGGGAACTCTTATAGATTTTCAAAAATATATTTTGAATAAATAAATTAGTAACTTATTTAAAATAAGTTAAGTATATATTTTGGAAGTGATTTCCAGTGGGAAATGTGTTTAAAAATAAAAGGTGTTCTACTTTTAAAGTGTTGAAAGAAATTTGCGGGATTGAGACGTAAATTTGGATTGAGATAAATCGAGCAGGATTTATAAAGTATTATTTGGGTTATTCTGAAATGGAAGTGTATTTACTTGAAAGCCAAGTATATTTTTCACAGGAATTTTTACGTATAAGTTTAATTTTTAAAAAATGTTTTAAAAAGAATGTTTTAGAAAAAAGTACTATTTTTAATTGTTTTAAAATTTTAAAGTAAATCTATTCAAATTAATTTTGGTAGCGACTATTTTAAAGATTAAATTAGCATTATGTTTTCAAAAGAAATTTTCTAACATTTTTACTTTATATAAACTTTGTTTAAATGTAGTTTGTGGCTAAAATTTTACTTGGAAATTTATTAAAGAATTTCATATCTATTATTTTGAGAAAAGTGATTTAAAGTAGTTTTATTTTTAAATATTTTAGAATGTTTTTGAAGATGATTTAAATTATATATAAAAATCTCAATTTTTAGAAGACTTGGTGTTTTCAGTTGAAATAAAGTAATTGGTTGATTATTTGTTATTTGATAGTTAAATAAACGACTATCAAATCTGGACCCAAATATAACTTTGGAAACATCTAAAAGAGGTATGAGAATTATATGGTACAGTTACCGTTTGGGGTGCTATACTGTACGTATAAACTTGTTCATTCTTCTACGACGTTGGTAAGGAAATCCATCCACTAACGGTTAGGAGGTGAACTCCGGTCTTATTTTCGTCTGTCTATTTCCTAAAGAACCGGGGTTGAGTTAATCGGGAAATAGAGAACGTTGTTTCAAAGAGACCGGGATCGGATTTGTGATCCAAAAACCACCTCGATCCAACAAGTACGTTTCATGATGAAGACCAGAGCTTGGAGTCGAAGATGGAGCAAAGTGAAAGGGCTAATCGCTATTAATCCCGAGGGTGATTTCAAAATGGATGTAGTAGGAGTAGTGCCTTCGGCTCCGTTCGAACCCGGAACGGACTTGTATGGATGAATGATTTCATAACATCGTTAGGAGGACGGTGAACATTCTAAGTGAAATGTTCTAAAAAGGTAGTGCTTAGCCTTGAGCCTCATCAACCGGGAATGACTGAAAATCAGGGGTTATGCAGCAAGGCTTAGTGGGTCGCGCCCATTAGGTTAAGGTCGTCCTTGTCTAAATGTCCCTTTTATTTCGGCTGTGTGGTGCGGTTGCTGATCCCGACCGCGGGGTGATCTTATTCGAGATTATCCAGTAAGGGGTAGTCCTGGTCTTGTGTTTCAAGGGATTTAGGGTGGACCCTCGGTACGCTGATCTAGACCAGGTACTGTGATAGGTGGTACCCCAGTGCCTAGTCATTCATTGGAAATCTATTTTCCCTACGTGCCTTTTACGGTTTTGATTGTAGAACCTACTTTATGGCTAGTATGCTGGAATTTAATAATGTAACAATTTCAGCTATTTGAATAAGTATTTGTATATAGACACTATTATCATATCAGATGATTTGATAAGAAATGTTTTGGCTATCGTAAGGTAGAAACCCGACATGTTTGTTTGTGGAGTGGTCTTACGAGATACTTTTGATTTTCAAAGAATTTTTGTGCTTTAATAATCAAATTGAGTGTATTTTCTCACGCTGGTATTCCAGATTGACTCGGGTGTTATTTTATTATAATGCTTAGGTCAGACCGAGTATTATAGAATACATGATAGGATGTTGTAGAGCTCAGGAGACGAGCTGGAGTCCGAGACGTATTACCCGTACTTGTGTATTTCCACTGCTATGATTGTTGATTTGCGAGGAAGTGTGAGGCACGCTGTTATAACTACCAGGGTGGTAATTGTTGTTTTGTTTGTGTGTTACTCTGATGATGTATATATAACAGTTATAGTGTCTTTTGTGTAAGGATCTGCTAGTATCTATTATATTTTGTTCCGCTACGATTGTGAGATTCTGTTATTGTTTAGTTCCTTCTTCCTCCTATCTTCTTCTTTTTCCTCAATAGTCTGTCTTTTTCGGCGCTTGATCATCGGCATATTATACAGTGGCGTATTTGTGTCAATTTTTGAGGGTCGAGAGGGGCGGGTCGTAACAACTCGTATTGATATGAATCTACGTAATTGCATTCTGAACTCATGATGTCGTATTGAACCTAAACAAGATATTGAATTCGAAGCATGTACATCAATTCTTTGAGTATTTATCGAATTTGTAAGAGGATATCGGCTCACTATGGGTGTCGGATTTAAATTTAATGGAACCATCCTTCAAAACAATTATTGAATTCCTAAATGGATACCAAACTTTTAACTAATTATTATAACAAATAACTAAGAGATAAAACCTTTTCAAGATATTGAACTCCAAGTTAAGTGTCGAATTTTGAAAGGTTAATAAATTCGAAAACCAGGCAAGTTGTTGAATGTCTAGATTTTAATAGCTAATCTTAATTGGGTGTCGAAATCTCAAAAGGATATCAATTTAGTCATAATCAAGACTCCAGAAAGCTTTTGAATTTTTAATAACAACTATCTAACTTTAATTAATTGTCAGAAGAAAATACCACAATCTATATCCGAGTTCAAACACTAAATATGACACTAATTAGACCCCCGAAAATTCGTAAACACACCCAATTAACCCCTAGTTTAAAAATCAAAACCGTAAACTTCTCTTTAATCTCGTATCTAAATCAATTAAAAATAAAAAGTACCTTGAGATCGAGTTAAGTGCTGGAAAAGATCAAATTTTCTTGAATCAAACTAGAATTAAAAAAATTTGTGTCAAGTTTAATTTTATGTAAAAGGTAAGAAGAGGAAGAAGATGAGTATTTATAGAAGAAAAAAGAATGCCAAGAGCCATTAATCTCATTTTGAATGGATGAACAAGATTTAGATGGAATGCCAATACGCGGCAAGCGTCAATATCGAGGTGTTAAGCTAAAAAGTCAACATTTGTTCTACATAGGGTAGGATAAATTAGGACAAATGTTACTATAATAAAGACGTCGAATATATAAGGGAATATATCATGATTCTAGATGCCGAATGTGTTAAAGGAAAGCAATCAAACATTCAGCAAGAGGTAACGGGCTTCAGATGACTTTAAGAAGATGTCGAACTTCTATAAAAAGGTGTCATGTACCTAAGAGAGGATGATGAGATTGTAAGAGTGTCAAACCCCAAGCGACTAGCCAACCCAGAAGATATCATACATAAACATATAGTCACAAAGGAGGTATATCGTAACTCTGTAGATATCGGGCCTTTACAACTGAGACACCCCACCCCAAATCCCATGCTAACAAAGGATATTACAGAGTAATACCATCTATAGGCATATAGAATAGGGCTGGTTAGGAGTTACCATCCGTGAATTTTGATTTAAGCGAGTATTGCTACATCGATTTAGGTGCTAGTTTTTTTTCCAATTAGAGTCGGCATATACAATCCCAGCTTAAAACAAAAAGCACAGTGGCTATAATACTATTTCAGAACAATATACAACAATCATATAACACAGAACCGTAGAGTACAAAATGTACACAGCGGAATATACATGGATATAAACTGAATGGAGAAAATAGATATATGATGTCAACTACATGACTGTGGTCATTACAATCCACAATTTACATAAGTACTACATCTCGTGGGTACAAATATGTACATTTAAATGAGTGTAAACTCGATATAAGATACAACATACAAGAATATGTATACATGTACAAAACGAAGTTAAGAATGAATGATAACAAAATAATTGGAGTGAATCCTCTCTAAAACTATCAAACTGGAGCACCTGAAATATCTCGGTCAGACCTGAGTATTATAAAATAATTAACGAGTCAGTCTAGACTATAGTGAATGTGTTAGAAAGATAAATGATGGATAAAGCGAACTAATCATATATCGACAAATATCAAACATGCATCAAAACTTGATATCACCAAATATTAAAACTCAAGGTAGCTTATTAAAAGTAAAAATCCCCGAAATGATTTAGTAATAATTCAAATAACATCAACTCCAGAAATCTCACAATTAGAAATCAAGAAATCTCACAAAAAGGGGAAAGGCGCCAAACACTAAGATTGGTGAAATAAATTCACATTCATGTTGTAACTCCAAGATAGACGTTTAAGTCTATAAACATCAAGATAGGTACAAGACCTATAAAATCAAGATAGGAATAAGCTCTATAAACATCAAGATAGGTACAAAATTTATAAACATCAAATAGGAACAGGTCCTATAAACATCAAAGGTAAGTCATAATTCATCCAAAGTGTTAAATACTTTTATATGGTAATTGAATAAATAACGACCATGTGTCCCGTACCATATGGGTTTACGCAACCGTTTACTATACAATAGTAAACTCCATTCATGTGTAACAATGGTTGGTCGAGCATGTCAAGGAGTAAGTCGGTAAAACAAATGCAAGCATTCCGTACCACTCATTTTATTTAACCGTTTAAATCAAATTCCCACTTGATCGATAATGTGCAATTTTATGAAAATATTTCTCTTTTAAAACTACTTTTAAAATCTTTGTTTATAATGGAAATATATATAAGCAAGCTTTTCACCTTATTATTCCAAAACATTTCCAAAACCCTTACATATGAGAATAGATAGTATTTATGTATATTACTAAAATTCTTTATATGAAGAGATGTATATTGGATTTGTACATAAATAGTCTTACATAAAATGATTGGATTTACAAATCAATCATTTGTAAATTTGGGTTAAAAATGTGCATCAAAAGTGTGTAATTCTCCCAAGATTTATAGAACAATATCTATGATATAAAACATCAAAATGAATTCAATAATTCTCGAATCCGAAAAATATCGATGAAATGGGTATTAGATGAAGTATTAAAATTTAGCAATCATCTTCTGGAATTTAATAGGGAAAAAAAGTGAAAAACAGGTCGATTAGAAAATACTGAAACGTAGCCTAGATGTCGGATTCAGGCTACAATTGGTGCACCGGTTCGACCAATCGGTCCACCAGTGGGTTTGGCTGGGCTGATGACCAAGCGACTCTAGTGACCTTTCATTTATCCATTTTCGCTCATTCTTCTTGTGTTGCTCTGCCATTGAACAAAGGTACTGAATAAGTAGTCATGCATGCATATAAACATGTATAATTAGATGAACTTCATGATTTCATATGGTGGTTTTCAGTAAACAGCAAATTCAGTTCAATTAGACAATGAATCCATCCACATGTTAGATCATATACATTTTAAATTCAACAATGATCATATAATAGAAGCAATCATTTATCTAAGACTAGAAATTATGAGATAATCCCACGTAAACAAACCTAGGATGAAAGATTAGAGCTCAGAATCTCCGGCGCCTTTCTAATTCAACATCAAACTACGCGATGATCAAAAATCAGATAGGAATTGATCAAAATCAGAAATCAAAACTAAAAAAATTCATAAAATTGAGGCATATATAAATAGAGGAGAAAATCTTTTATTAAAACATACTAAAATAGATTGAAAGCCCCTTGACTTCACTCTTTAAATTGCAAATTTGGAGATTATGGTTTTTTGTACTTAGCCGAATTTGAGTTTCTATTTGAAGATAGAAATGAGAAGTGAGAAACCATGTATGTACATTTTCTCATTTTTATTTCCTTGGTTTGGGCTAAATGTGTAAAAATATGGATCCAATAGCCATGTGTGGCTAATTCTCTCAAAATCAAAGTGTTACTAATTCGTAATGTTTAATTTTAACACTTTATACAAACTAATTTAATTAAAACAATATTATAGTTTGAGTAACATTTGTTTATTAATTTCCACAATATAAATAACATGTCAAAACTCACTTTTATCAATATCGAAATATTTTATCAAAATTAATTACAACTTTTAAAATGAAAAGTTATTCTTCATATTTTTACAAATCGAACCCTTAATTAAGAATCAAATTTCAAACAATGAAATTATTTTCATATAATTTATTAATTCATTTTCTTTGAAATTACCTTAATAATTAAATACTGGTATTAAATAGCAGAAAAAGAAATTTTTTAAAATTCCCAATTTATTAAACTCCAAATCCATTTTAATTTTGAAATACAATAATTTACAAGTTCCCTAATTTCATTCAATTAAAGGATTGAAATTAATTAAATCATATTTTAAATTTTAGATTCTAGGCACTCTCAACTAGGGTTGTTACAAACTCCCCCTATAATAATTGTATCGCCGCAATTTCCTCAGTAAAAGTCAATAACAATTCAACAATGCATCCATCAACATATATATATATATATATATATATATCATATATATTTTAAATTTAAACATAATCACTAATAGAAGCAGTCATTAATTTTTGCCTACAAATCCTGAGATAAACTCCCTTAAACAAACCCAAGGTCGAAGATTAGAGCTTAGACTCTCCCATGCCTTTCTAATTCAATATCAGCATAGGCTATGAACAAAAATCGAAATGGAATCACTCAAAATCAGAAATTAAAACTGAAATAATTCATAAAAGTGATGCATAGACAGATAGAGGAGATTACCTTTTAACAAAACATACTAAAATAGATTGAAAGTCGCTTGACTTCACTCTTTAATTTGCAAATTTGGGGATTAGGGTTTTTATTCTTAGGAAATTTTGAGTTTCTGGTTTGGAGATAGAAATGAGAGGTGAGAAACTATATTCGTACACTTTCTCATTTCTATTTCCTTGGTTTGGTCTAAGTGGGTAAAGAATATGGATCCCATAGCCAAGTGTTGCTAATTCTCTCAAAACCAAAGTGCTACTAATTTGTAGTGTTTCATTTTAACATTTTATACATGCTAATTTAATTAAAACAATATTCTAATTTAACTAACATCTATTTCTAAAATTTACACTATAAATAACATGTCCAAATCTCACTTTTATTAATGTTGAAATATTTTATCAAAATTAACTACAAATTTTAAAATGAAAAGTTATTATTCATATTTTTATAAAATAAACTCTTAATTAAGAATTCATATTTCAAACAATGAAATTATTTTCATGCAATCTATTTATTCATTTTCTCCAAAGTTATTCTTATATGATTAAATTAAATATAAGAATTAAATAGCAAAAAGAAAATTCATTAAATTCCTAATTTATTAAACTCCAAATCCATGTTATTTTGGGAATATAATAATTCAAAAATTCCGTAATTTCATTCAATGGATTAATTAAATCATACTTTAAATTTTAAATTCTAGGTAATCTCGACCAGGGTTGTTATAAACTCCTCCTTATAAAAATTATGTCCCGACATCTCTTAAGGAAAGTCAATAATAATTCAACGATGCATCCATCAACATATTAAGATCATATGCATTTTAAATTCAACCATAATCACATAATGGCACCAATCAATTATCTAAGGCTAGAAATCATGAGATAAACTCACCTAAACAAACTCGGGATGGAAGATTAGATTTAGAATCTCCTACGCCTTTCTAATTCAATATCAACCGAGGAGATGAACAAAACTCAGATAGGAATTGATCAAAGTCAGAAATCAAAACTTAAATAATTAAGAAAATTGATGCATAGATAGACAGAGGAGATTAAACTTTTATCAAAACATACTAAAATATATTGAAAGCCACTTGACTTCAATCTTTAATTTGCATATCTGGGGATTAAAGGTTTTTGTACATAGGAAATTTTGAGTTTCGATTTGGAGATAGAAATGAGAACTGAGAAAATATGTATGTACATTTATGGTTTCTGTTTTCGTGGTTTGGGCTAAGGGATCCAATAACCAAGTGTTGCTAATTCTCTCAAAAACAAAGTGTTATTAATTTGTAGTGTTTCATTTTAACATTTTATACATACAAATTTAATTAAAAATATTCATATTTAACTAACATTTATTTCCAAAATTTCCACAATATAAATAACATGTTAAAATCTCACTTTTATAAATATTGAAATATTTTATCAAAATTAATTACTATTTTAAAATGAAAAATTATTCTTCATATTTTATAAAATTAACCCTTAATAAGAAATCATATTTCAAACACTGAAATTATTTTCATTACAATTTATTTATTCATTTTCTTCAAAATTATTCTTATATAATTAAATATAAGAATTAAATGGAATAAATTGAAAATTTATTAAATTCCTAATTTATTAAAGTCCAAATCTATTTTAGTTTGGAGATACAGTAATTTACAAATTCCCCAACTTCATTTAATTAATTAATTAAAATTAATCAAATCATACCTTAAAATTTAGATTCTTGGCGATCTCGACCAAGGTTGTGACAACAACAGTTATAAAGCATTTACAATAGATAAGTGGTTCTGAGCTTTTAGAAGCAGCGGAAGATGTCGGGTTTCAAAGAGTAAGAGATATCGGATGCCTAAGGTTATCAAAATGCCATAAGTCATTTTTGCTTAAATGGGTATCATAAGTCAACAATGCAGAAAAGGATGACGAATATCAACAACTGTGAAAGATACCGTAAACAATCAATTTGGCAAGGGTGTTGTAAATCATCAATATGAAAAAGATGTCATAAACCTTCAATAAAGTATGATGCTATAATTCATCAATGTAAGTAGGGTTGTCGCATATCAACAATATATAGAAGAGTCACATATCACCAATGCAATGAATGATTCCAAGAATTATGGGTGCCAAAGGATATGTGGTAGCCTGGTCGCCTACTTTAATTTCTATTAATACGAACCCTATAGCTTCATGGAAGGGGTGAATATTTCCTATCACTTTTCTTACATTTTCAATTTTGTAAACCCTAAATCGAATTAGAGATTTAGAGTGTCGATTGTAAATTCATGACTGTTTGCAAATAAGGACTTGTACAAATCAGTTTTACATAGCATACTACGAGTGAATAAAGATTCTTGACTATGATATGACTTATAACTTGCATATGACTTTTATGCCCTATTGCTTATGACATGCACATGATTTCTTTATTGAACACACATACTTCTTATAAGTCAACATAAGGCTATCCAAGCATATATCTAACCAAGCCTTATCTACATTGCACATTCCATGCTTAACAAAGAAATTTGTTAACATTTGATGCTAGAAGGAAGGCCTTAATCTCCATCTCCCAACATATCTCATATTGGATTATCCTTGACCTGCATACATAGGGTGTAGAGGATTTACCCCAACCTGTATATTTCATAATAAAACTTTCCAAATTGTGCATAACCTTCCTTGGATAATATAATGACTATCTCAGAACATGAATCATCTGAACCTCAAGTAGTTAGGCCAATTTATCAAATCACTTATGTCTCTCGGTTTCATGAGGAACAAGTCTTAAGGATGTTATCACTACAAATCATGGAAGAAAAGAGATAAGAGATTCCTTATAATCTCGATATGTGGAGCATAAACCCATTTCATGGTTATCATCCCCTGCTTGGAAAGGAAAGTACGAAAAATAATAGTTTGTTCCTAAAAACGAGAAGAGCTATACAATTTTAATCCAAAGGAACTATTTTTGAAAAAGAGATAACAAATGACTTTGACAAGTTTTCCCATAAATGGAACGGAGTAATCAACCATCTTCCTGAACCAATCAAAGCTTGAGAATCTTTAAAAATAAATCTTACAGATGATGTTGACGTGCCAATCCAATGCTACAAAAAAATCAAGCGAGAGCAAAGGGCAAAATGCATTATAAATTCCCCATCTTCAAGGATTTGTTTTCACTTATCACTTCCTACAAGAATATTTACCTCCTAACTAAAGAGAGATTAAAATATTGGCCTTCAAGGAAGAAGTAACCAAGAAACAAAAGGAGGATGTGCTTATTGCCACTATCTCTAAAGGAGTAGACATAAAACCCGTCGATGTCGAGCTCTAAAAGGAATAATTAAGAATTTCTTAGGAAAAGGAGAGATTCAAGAGTTTATTTGCAGGATTTAGGCAAAAGGCAAATGTGTCTACAAAGTAAAAGTAATCAATATAGAATAATACTTCATACAAAGGATTTATAAAATAAAGGAAAATGCCTTTGGTCCCGCCAAGATGGCATGGTCAAAGCACCTCCTAGAAGGGAGGTAAGAGTAAACCTCTGGTCTCATCTATAAGGCCTGTCTAGAGCACTGCAAGCCTTCGATCTCCCCTACGTGGCTTGTCCGGAATATCTCTAAGAGGAGGATAGAGTAAGTCTTTGGTTCCATTAAAGAAGGCCTGGACAGAACATCGACTAGACTCCCGTCCCGCCTATAAGGCCTGCCTAAAGTGCTGCATAGAGGGAGGATGAGGTAAGCCTTTGGTCCCACCTAAGACGGCCTAGCCAAGCATTGAACCAGCCTTCGGTTCGATCTATAAGGCCTGACTGGAGCGCCTCCTAGAGGGAGGACGGGTAAGACTTTGGTTCTACATAAGATAGCTAACCAAACACACCGACCAGCATAAATTATTACCAATAAGGTAATAAGAGGCTCAAGCCTAAATCGCTACTGAGAAGAGTGGTAAGGGGAAAAGGAAATCAATCGAAGTCGATATCACTACCCGAAGAGTAGTAAGAGGCGCTCTTCTAAGTGAAGATCAATCGAATGCAAAAGCAAATCAAACTCTGTCCTATAGAAGAATCAAGGCAGACTTCTAGAGGAAAATTAGTCAAATGCTAAAGAAATCTTCTATATGAAAAACATTCAAAGTCATTTGGTTTTGCACCAAGGAAAATTTAATGTAGCCTTCAAAGGAAGGATCAAAGGCTATTTATCAAGCAGAATTGAGAATTTTAATGTCAAATAGTGACATATGAGAAACTATGACTTATTACTCGATCCCGAGGCTTCATTCTTAGAAATAATGAATCAACTCTCAATCCTTATTAAAATTAAAATTAGCAAAAAATGGGAATCTTCGTTAATAATCAGATTTCTGAATAATGGGAATCTTCGTTAATAATCAAGATTTCTAAACCACGGGAATCTCCATTAATAGTCTAATTTCTAGTTCTCTTACCAGATGGAATTCTGGGCTTGTTATCAAAAAAATTATGATCTTCTTATCAAATGGAATTCTACATTAAAACCAGAAGGATTTCTAGTCTTCTATTAATATTAAATTATGGTATCATTACCTGATCGATTTATGGACTGCAATTCGAAGAATAGTACCAGATGATTTTCTCGTCTTCTATTTCAAAGTACTTACCAGATGGTTTTCTGGTCTCCTATTCAAGTTATTATCAAATAGATTTCTGGTCTTCTATCCAACGATACTATTACTAGATTATTTCTAATTTTCAACACAAAAGAAATTATAATAACGAGATGGATTTCTGAGTATATACTCTTCGAGACTAAAGTTTCAAATGTCAGACTCCAAGTTTGGAGGTGATAAGGCCAAAACGTGAAGTTATTAAAAGCTTGGAGGTGATAAGGCCAAAACGTGAAGTTATTAAAAGCTTCACTCCTTAAAGTGCTAAATTAAGTTCTCCTAAAATGGAGTTCAAATTTTCTAATAACGAGAATCTTTGTTATTAGATGGATTTCAACAAATTTCTAATTTCCTTTTAAATAAAGGAAGGGTTCTTCCGAACTATTAATTTAATAATTTGTAATCTTTTTATCAAAATGGATTTTAGGTTTTTGTGACAAGGTTTATATTAAGAAGACCTACTAATGCTCAATCAAAGGCTACATATCATATTGCAATCAAATTTAAGCTCTGGAAAACAAGTTGTATGTTTCTGACAGTTCAACAAATTCAAAAAATGAATACAAAGTTCATTGAAAGCAACAATCACTCACATACAAATTTGTCTCTTTTACATACTATATACAAGAATTACAGGTACTAAGAGGGGGTAACCAAAAGGGAAATCTGGCCAAAAACTTATAAATGATCATCTGTTAAGTGTCAAGTTCCTGCACCTCCTTTTTCAAATTTTTAGCAAGAGAAGGAGAATCGGTAATATAATGGATAGTCACATCCAAAAGTTCTTTAAGTTTATTTTCTTTCTTTCGAATAATTTTTGCATCATTGATAGAGACAATTTGAACTTTCAATGCATGTTAAAGTGTTTTACTAGCTCCCTTTAAAGTCGGAATTTCGTTCTTTAATTTCTTAACCTCTGGTTCAAGCACATATTTTTCACGCTCTAAGTTTCGCCACCTTAACCTAATATTTGTTATGATATTGAGATCTATTTTCATCCCATTGCATATTCAAAAATTGACCGCGTTCATATCTAACTTTCTGACTCCATCTGGGGATTTTTCCATCATCTAGACACGAGGGTGGGTTCAACAAAGCAGAAAATTATTCTTTTCCGATCAAAGGGGTAGGAGTAGGAAGGATGGTTTTGCCTCTGCTCGCAATAAGTTCTAAGGATTGACATGATACTTGGCTTTTAAACAAATCTACTTCAAGATTCGTTACCATTTGATGTAATCAAGCGATTTCCATGTCTGCATTAGTTCTTTGAACTAAAAATTCAGACTGACCAGCCGCACTCATGTCCCTTTTTAGTTCCAGAATTTCTCTATCTTTCTCTTTAATTTTTTTCTCTAAGTTAGAGATCATCTACATTATATACTTATCACATATTTCAATTGATAATACTTTTTGTGCCATTTTTATGCATCCGGGCTATCCAAAAACAACAAAGTTAAAGCATCTTAAAAAGAGTGTTTCTCCTTGATAACTGACCTTATCTTATCTGTAATATTGTCCAATCGATAAAGAGGACTTGGACTGCTTAGTGTAAGCATTGATTATTCTTTCTAATGAAAATAAGTCAATTAGTACATAAGAAAATGCATTCTTTATTAACAATAAGAAAGTTTACAAGCATAGGAAAATTCAAATTACATTAACGATACAATTTATATTCATATTCTCAAAGTTAGGATAGTAGGTCGGGACTTTTTGAGTGATCACATGGACATAGGAAGGGTAGCATAAAAAGGAACATTAACCCCCAATGGGTATTAACTTGTGGGACCCCAATCGAAGGATTGACTTCACCATATAACAATTTAGCATGGTTGGTCCATATCTCACTAAGTAGTTTATCATTTTCATCACCTAATAAATCAACATGAAAGTATGGAAACTGTGTGAAAACTTCTTGGAGATCTCTAAGGAAGCAATATTTTTCCAATCGAGAAGTTTTAAGAATTAATGATTTCTCTCTAAAGCCTCTCTTTAATTTGATAAATTTACTTAAGAGTTCCATGGAAACAGGACTACTTGATGATGCCTTAATCTGTATGGTTTACAAAAGATAAACTAAGTTGCAAAGAAATGAAAATACCGAATTCGTTAAACTGTCTGAATTATGCATCAAAGACAAAATTACTTACGATCATACAATATTGACCTTTTATAAAATTCAAAAATGAACCTCTCGTTGTTAAATTTAACTTTCTCAGGGGTAAGAGTATTTGGGGAAGGTGAAATGATCGCAACCTTGCGAAGATTCCAGCATTCTCCAAAATGGGGATCGTTTCATGCTCATCCAAATATCTACTAAGCAAGTGCCTAAGCAAACCTCCACTTTTTTCTCCTAAGAATGAAAAATTAATACGAAGATTCATAGATTAAATTTTATAGAGGAACACCACTAAGGTATCCTTATATTAAATAAGCATCCAAAAGAATGTGGCTAATCCTTTGTTTTCCTTTAAAATACTTTCCCGATGAAGATGAGATCTTTTTAAAAGTGGAGCCACATATTTCCCCTTAAATTCCTTGAATTTCTTAGCATTATTTAGAATATTTCGATGCTTTGCAGAAAAATGGTTGTGATCTTTGAATAATTTTTCAATCTCCCAATTCGAGTGCTGCACTTTTATAACACTCCTAATTTTGATTAACATAATTTAGGACATTTAATTATATAAATAAAATAATGTATTAAGGTAAGTAGAATGAGATATGATAAATAAATAGGTCGTTCCTTAATTAACGAACTAGTAAGGATGTTTTAAACCTAA
The DNA here is from genome assembly GCA_030765085.1 of Allium cepa. NCBI lineage: Eukaryota > Viridiplantae > Streptophyta > Magnoliopsida > Asparagales > Amaryllidaceae > Allium > Allium cepa. The sequence continues at coordinate 585,276,969 of CM060940.1, forward strand.
ATAAGGAGGAGGAATAATGTAAGAGACAAAATAAGAATAAGCCTTATTTCCTAACATAAACCTTCTCTCCTATTATCCTCATTCACATTTCATTTGTACAAACTAAAGCAAAAACAAAGCCTACCATGGCTAGGATAAACCAAGAGAAGAAAGCTAGGGAAATCTAAGGAACAAGCTAAGGAGGAATTTAATCTACTCAAACCTCAACTCTCTTCATCAAATCAAGGTGAATAATAATAAAAGATCTCAAGGTTGCTTATTTATGTTTGGTTTGTGATTAAACCCGAAACTTATATGTGTTATTATGCCATGATGTGAATGATTTATGATTATATGCTTAAAGATGATTTATTGAACATTCATGAAATTAGTTAATAGGTTTGAGTGTAAAAACCTATTATATGATGCCCAAATGACATGAAATTTTGATATTATGTTATAAGCATTATTTTAGAAGTGGGCTTTTAGTTTCATAATTCTCCAAGCAAGTATGAATATTTTATGAATTTCCTAAGTGAGGAAAATGATTTATTTTGATTTTAATTATTTAAAATAATTAAAAAATGTTTTTAGCCTCATATTTTTTATACATTGAAGAGTATTTGAATCCTGATTTACTGTGATTTTTAAGGATTTTTTCCAAGTGTTTATGAATTATTATGAATTTATTAGGCTAGTAAAGCTTAATAATTTTATTAAGATATTGATATAAAATTATGGTTTGCAAAAATAATTTGGTAATGTAATTTCTGGTCCTTAGCAGATTTCTAAATGGAAAATGTTTAAAGTATGTTCTAACCAATAACAATTTGACAAAGAATAAGAGTTGGTAAGAAGAAGTTACTTTATATAGCAAATTTACGGTTTTTATAATAATTATGGGAATTACCATTGTTGTTATCATTGATGCCGCAACCCAGCAATGTCACACTTTTTCTTTTCGACATCAATTAGTGGTGATGCATACGATGTCAACCCAGGTGGTATGCATGAATCAACGTTGGTTGAAGTAGGAAGCATTGCCTCAATGTTGACAGTGATGCCTGCGACATTGGTTGTCCTCCATGTTTTCAATGATAACTCCTTATTATGATGTTCCACCAACTTATGTCTACATTAATGTTTATGGTGGCAATGATGCTGCATATTTTCATTATTATTTTATAAGGTACTAATGCCACTAATATATAATTGGACTATGTTACGACATTGATGTCGCATAGCTCAGTTTTGACAATATTTTATTAAGGCAGTGATTCCGTTAGTTTTATATACACCATAGTGATAATTAGTGTTTGAACCGCAGTGCCGCTATAGGCTATTTTCGACATTGATTTTCTTACGGCAATAATGCCTCCTAGCCATAATTTTGACATTCCCATATTACCAAGTTTTATACCATGCGAACCCATAATTATGTCGCTTATATTCAATGATCTATATGTATTATGATATGCAATGTAAGTGGTTTTCGGCTTATGGCCTTATGCTTTATTAAATCAAATGTCTTAACATAATAGCGATATAGAGGGGTGTGACAACCCACAACGGCTATATCAATGTCGCCCTTTATCAATTCAAATGATTTTATTATATATGGCTTCATAGCCTAAGGTTCTAACGTGCAACATCCTCTAAACCTATGTAATTAATATCGGATAATATCGGTGATATATCGCCGATATATCTCATATCGCTCCTATGCCGATACTTTTTCAAAATATCGCTTAAAATATCATTTTCAATATATCGTCTGATGTTTGCCGATATATCGCTCCGATATTTAGTGTAAAATACCCGATATTTTCTTAGGAATATCTTTCATAATATGTTGGATAAAATTAGTTTACAAATAAATATCTTTGCATTCTATTTGATTTTCATATATGGTGAATGACAATATTCAACCATATAAAAAATCCAAATGCACTAATTTTTTGTTTTAACCATATAGTTTTAGTCTTCTTCGTTTGACTTTCAATAAAGTAAACTATATTTATTCCATTATTTTATATGTTTTATTTTCCTTGATGACACTAAAAACAAGATCATAAAAGAACTACTTCTCTTTTTAGTTTTTTCTTCACTGTTTCTAATTAGTACGTTAGCTTAAGAAATGTTTAATAAAGCATACGAGGTGTGAACACCCTGGTTTGAGTGTCAAAGCACCAATCTTGTTTCTTAGAGCAAACAGTATAGAAAACAAATGCAAAAGAGCAGAAATAGTAAAGAGATAAGAAAATTTTTATAGTGGTTCGGCTGTTAACGAAGCCCACATCCACTTTATAGCTTCTTTTATTGATCTACTGTTATTATAAAGGAGTTTAAATTGCAATACAATTCTCTTTTCCGATATTAGATCAAGCCACCATTATTAGAGACAAAAGGTGGATCCCAATTGTCCCTTAATAGTTGTTGCATGGGAGAAGAAGAGTGAAGAAATAATGGTATAAATTCAATAGAGATCTGATTCCCTTTACTATTGTAGATAGGATGGTATTTATAGGGGTTAGAGAGCACTTGGGCCAGAGCCACCTTATCAAAACCTTTGGTCATCATGCAAAGGTCGCTCAGGAAGTTTGGGGGTGTTTGGAGCTAAGTTTTCGGACATTTACCGATCCGAAAAGTTGTGCAATTTTTGAGTCATCTCAATTTGGTTGTCTTCCTATCCTATAATTAAAATCCTTATTCGAATATCAAGTCGTTTGGAATTGGTTTGATCATCCATCTTCATAGATCATCCAGTCCATCCCCTCGTAGAAGATCCATCTACAACTCACTTAATACTTCACCCAATGACACGAAATTTCATACATGTAACGTAGATGAGTAGGAGAGCCTCCAAATCAGATCTCATAAGGTAAGGCCCATCCTAGGTGGGTCGGACTTGATTCGTCAAACTAGCTCAATTTGGAGGAGATCCACCCGTAACTCGCTTGATACTTATTGGGATCAGACAAAACTTTACAGGTAGCTTTTAGAGAGTGTGTAAGACCTACACACCGGATCTCGGAAGGTTGAGCCTATTATAGTTAGGTCTGACCCGATCCAAGCTTTGGATCAGTATGCCAAATGACTTCTTTTTTGGTGTGAGCCTTACTTTATGTCTTCTAAGTGTCCCCTCCAAATTTTAAGTCAATCTGAGTTTGTATGAGTTTTTTAGGTCCATTTCAAGTTGCTCCCATCCAAAAGCGGGTAGGTATTTGAATGAGTCTTCATTTCTTGAACAAGGTTGATTGGAATGTTACCAAACTTGATAGTGAGCTTAGTAGAGGCATATGAGTGCAATGCAAGTGGTTAGAAGGAATCGCGAGCCAACACTTCGAATCGGTACCGATCCGAAGTGTTGGCTCAGATCAGTACTGATCCAAAGAGTTAGCGTAATTCTGGACCAAACTTCTTATGAATCTTTAACTTGTACTTTTAGGCTTTCGGGTCAAGTTTCGAGTCGTTGTGACTTAATCTGAAAGTTCTAACTCCTTTTGAATTATGCTGGGTTAAAAACTCAGCTAACAATATCATTTATCGAGATGGCATGTTATTATTCACACCAGACTTTTTGTCTGACCTGAAGTTTTTGTTTTTTCTTTAACTCACGGGCACTCAATTGAGTAGTTCGAGAGTAAGGTTCATAGGTTATTTGGGTTGAACAAATAAAGCTTCCCAAGACATGCAGGAGGCAGAGGTAGCAATGTAGGAGTTTATCTATTTATTTATCTACTGTGTTGTTATGACTTTTATCTGTATGTATGTAATTTGTGACGACCGCTCTATACCGCCAAAACCAATAGTATATAAATAGTACACTGCATTCGTGCTCGGTCGATATATGGTGATCATCAAGTTTGAAATAAATGGTCTATATCAGATAATCTGTCATATCTCACAATGCATGGATAAAATATAATATCACAATATAACAGAAGAGATAGTAATAACTATGTGAACAAATTATCAGAGTACAACATCCACAGAGTTATACATGAACATTAGAGTTTATACAATGGAAATAAACTCAATAACCATCTCAAATACAAATAGTAAGCAGGCACTGCTATGGCTTCCCAATGCTGCACAACGAAATTAGCGTGGACTCCATATATGTATATAATACGAGATAGCTACATTTTGCTCGTCCTCTAAATGGTTACTGCATCACCCAGACCTATTATTTAGTCTAATCGTTTAAGAGTATCCAAGATAATAAAAAGCAAAGCATAAAACCTAAGGTTAGCCAATAGTCTGGTGTAAGCGGTAAATGAGTCTTAAAATACTATATAGATAAATATGGTAAGGAACATGAGTATACGGAACATACCTCAATTGTCCTGTGACGCCCCACCTCTATACCCACGCTAGCCAAGAACACTACGATGTAGTGCTGTCAACTAGCACGGAGAATAAGGCTGCTGAGGAGCGGCCATCTATAGTTGGCCTTACACTAGTATTGGTTATCTCGATAGGAGTGATATATATATAAATATATATATATATATATATATATATTTTCATTTTACATCTCTGATTTATTTTCTCCCATCGAAATACCCCAATTCCAGTATAAAACGAACTATGATGGTTCATAATAGTTTAGAACAGTAAATATAAAATAATAACACAGATAAATATAAATGCGGAACACAGATAAAACAGAAATTCTCATATATACAATAACTGATGTCAGTTACAATACATTTGACACGGTACATATGATACAACTACAACAGTCGACTCAGGAAGTTACATATACAAGTACATTAACGTATATAATATACATGAATACATATCTTCCTATACAATCATACAGACTACTACAAATAACGACGACTACTCCAAAAGATATGAAAGAACTTCATAGCTCTAGCAGCAACCCAAAGCAGAATATCTACAACCTGAAATACTCGGTCTGACCCGAGTATTAAATTCAAAAGAAAATAATACTCGGGTCAGTCTAATTCAAACTCAGTTATTAGTGCACAGAAGCAATAATAATCAAATAATGAATAGACGACAGTAATTAAACCAAATCAGAATGCAATTCAGAATATTGAATTGAAATAAACAAAACAGTTCAAAACATTTAAATATCAATTAAAATATTAAGTTGAGTAGGGCTGCAGTACACGCGCGCGTGCACTGCCCCGCCACTACGGAATATGGAATACGCAAAAGATTAATAAATCACAACAAAAATAGAATATCACAAAATCAAACCGTGTGGCTGCAGTTCACGCTTGCGTGCACTGCCTTGCCACTACAGTGACGAGGTACCCAATGAATACCATGTGGCTGCAGTTCACGCTTGCGCGCACTGCCGTGCCACTAAAGTGATAATGTACCCATTGAATACCGACAGCAATCAAAAACTGCAGAGGTCAAGTTTGGACGACATAAATGAGAACCCAAATGTACACAATGAAAGTTCACAAACGAACACAAGGTCAAACCCGAATACCGGATTCAACTCAAGTGCATGTATCATAACCCAAATATACAACTGCACATGTGCAGGAAAAAGGAATGTCCCATGCACAAAAAGGTAAAAGAGTGTGCACACGCATGAACATCAACATAAGAATTTCACGAGCCCAAACCATAAATATGAAACAAAAGGGAAATGCATAAAGGCAATATATCAGTTTCAGTTCAACATAGCATAGACAGTTGAACCAAGAAATGGACACAAAGGTCATGGGCAAACAAGGATGCCCAGAGAAGTGTACATGTTTATAATTTGATACAAGGAACTATATGCTGAACTAGTGTGCAAGTGAATGCAACGTGAACCAAACAGTGCCCAGATAAGTCAAAACAACAAGGCACTGCAACAAATTCTAGTAACATCTAAATGAAAATCAGGGCTACAACTTCAAAAGAATCAGGTGAAACAAAATGCAACAGTGGACAAGGTCACTGCTACAATTCAAAACCCATGTGCTAATGGAAATAGGCAGTGACAACTGCTGGTAAACAAGTGCAAGATACAATACAGTATACATCAAGCAGTACAAGTCTCGACCAAAACTCCAAAGTTCACATGAAGTATACCAGCAAAACTCGATCTAGCCGTGATATGAAAGCTATACTGCAACAGGTCAGAGAAACAAACATGTGCAGCAACAACAAGTGATGTACACATGAATGCAACAATGACTCTACTACACCAAAATGCACCAAGCAACCAAGAACAGTCACATGAGAATATGATTTGTCTCAAAATATAACAAATACAACATGTATGCATGCAGTGACACTATAAACTCACGCTGCATCATGTACGCAATGACGACCAGGTAGCAGCAGAGAATCAAGAAAGACACGTTTGCTACAAAAACTCAAAATCAATGTGTGAACATGAAAAATAAAAAGAACAATGTATAGTTCGAACAAATATGCATCAGTAAGGAATCTTTTTACAAACTGCCAATGAACATCAACTAAACTGTTTAGTCAAACAAGGCAACCTAAACAAAGAATTTAAGGTAACAATTAAATGAACAAGCAGTAGCAATTTATACGAATTTTGCTTAGTGACTGGAATCAAATACCGGTCAAAATGGCAGTAAAGACATAATGGCCAGAAACGGCAAGTATAGACGAACAAGATCAACCCCAAAAATCAAGCAGCAAAAGACATAAATTCGAACAACCCAGAAATCATCAACATCAACAACGTCGAATGGCCGAAGTAAAGAGAGCATCGATACCCAAAACAAATCGAATGGCCGAAGTCAGGTACCAAAAATCACGAATTAAACAAGCCAAGAAAATCATGACCGACTTGAACTAGATGTGAGCGGAAGACCACTCACCTTGGCCTGAAGCGAAGGCGAACTCGACCCTTGTTCCGGAATCAAAGGAGACGTAGTGGAAGTTGGGGGAGCCGTTCGAATTTGAGGAAGAACGAAAGAGGCCGCCATTTATTTTTCTTCGTTCGATTATATTGTAGGGTTTCGAATGAAAAGGGGGAAGAGGGGGACCGGGTTGAATAAAAATAAAAAGGGAAACGACGATTTGCCTTGTAAATTTTTTTCACTGCTACATAAAACATGGGCCACAATCTATTTTTAAAGCCCATCAATCTTTTTAACCATTTATAAAAGAATTTTAACTCAATTTTAAAAAATCAAAACTTCAATTAGCAACAAGCAACAATATTAATCGTTTAATGTCGATTATCAATTGATGCGAAATACCGGGTTGTTACAGACTCCCCTCCTTAAAGAAATTGCGTCCTCGCAATCATAAGGAATAAGCGGACAAAAGGTAACAACCAAAAGAGCATGAAAGAGTAAGCTTGAACGTGTTTGCTCGATGAATTCTCCGGATTTCAAAGTGAAATCCATAAGATTTGAGAACCACTGAGCTTTCACGAGAAAAACATCTTTATTTCGAGGGTGCTGAACCTCCGAAGCAATGATGTGAATAGAAGGTTGCTCAAGAATAAGGATCGGAAACCCCAAAGGCATTTCCGTAATTGGAAGACGTGGAAAACGTCATGAATAGCAGAAAATTGAGCCGGTACACTGGCGTAGTACAATATAAACGCCAAAGAAATCTTTTAATTTCTTAAAAGAAATTCACAAATTCTCTACAAAATTTAATTATTAAATAGATAGTCAGAATACAGAAATCACGAAACAGCAATATCTAATCATCGATACGATAATCAGGAAACAGCAAAATCTAATTATCAACAAAGATAATTAGAAAACAAAAATCGCAAATATCTGACTATCAAAAACGATAATCAGGAATTACCACAAAGGTAATCAAATTTCAAATCACAAATATTTAATTATCACAAATGATAATTAAATCTCAAATGTCTAATTATCATAAGCGATAATCAGAAACGATAAATATCTGATTATCAAAAACGATAATCAGAAATCACAAATCAACGAATATTTAATTATCACAACTGATAATCAAATCTTAAATCATAAATATTTAATTATCACAACTGATAATTAAATCCCAAATATCTAATTATCACAAGCGATAATTAGAAACAATAAATATCTGATTATCAAAAACGATAATCAGAAATCACAAATCAACGAATATTTAATTATCACAACTGATAATCAAATCTTAAATCGTAAATATTTAATTATCACAACTGATAATTAAATCCCAAATATCTAATTATCACAAGCGATAATTAGAAACAATAAATATCTGATTATCAAAAACGATAAATCAGAAATCATAAACATCCAATTATCAAAACGATAATCAGAAATTACCACAACGGTAATCAAATTTCAAATCACAAATATTTAATTATCACAATTGATAACCAAATCTCAAATCGCAAATGTTTAATTATCACAAACGATAATTAAATCTCAAATATCTGATTATCACAAGCGATAATCAGAAACAGCAAATATCTGATTATCACAAACGATAATCAGAAATCACAAATCAACGAATATTTAATTATCACAACTGATAATCAAATCTTAAATCGTAAATATTTAATTATCACAACTGATAATTAAATCCCAAATATCTAATTATCACAAGCGATAATTAGAAACAATAAATATCTGATTATCAAAAACGATAAATCAGAAATCGTAAATTTTCAATTAACGAGTCCGAAATTAACCGAAATAGCAAACGCACATGACCTATAACCACGAGTTTTACTAAATCGTTTAATTCACTTCATCGTTTCCTTGAAAGTGCAAAATCGTGTATTTTAAATAAATAACATTTTACGTTCTCAAACGGACAAGTCCGGAATTAAGCGAATCAGTAAAAGAAAGGGGTCATAGTCCTCGATTTTTCTGAAACGTTTAATTCGCTTCCTCATTCTTTTGAAAGCGCAAATCTTAAAAGTTTTGATAACAATTTTGATTTATATTTTAAAACAAATTTGAAGAATAACAAAATTTTAAAACACGTGATTAAAATAGCAACGTCAGTAGTAACTTTGACAAGGAAATTTCACTTCTCGAAATACCGTAAAAACGGACACAAAAACAGCATTGCGGGATAACCGCTTGAAAATTCATTTTAAAATTGATGGTTACTGTAGTTAATACGTCAAAATTTCATCGAAATAATTGGCATCAAAATATAATACCAATGAATTTTCATTCATCAAAAATGTCGCAAGAATCTTCTCAAAGATAGGAAAGGGTTTCATACCCTAAACTTGTATTCATAACAAGTCAATAACACACGAATTCACCAATGCACAAAAATTGATAAAACTTATCAATAGAAATCATGAAAATTGGTGAAGCACAAATTCTAGAAATCTACACAAGAAATCCAGAAATCACAAGATAAGAGTATAAGAACTCGAAGGGAGTATGAAAACTCGAACGGAGTATAAAAACTTGAACGGAGTATGAAAACTCGAACGGAGTATGAAAACTCGAACGGAGTATGAAAACTCGAATGGGAATATGACATAGAATAAAAGATATGGCATAACATAAAATATCCATAATGACATACTACTATAAGTATGTAAATAATGATCAACAGGAGATCAACCGATAAGAGGTATGGCATAAATATGAAATACCCATACTGACATACAACTATAAGTATGCAAATAATGATCAACAGGAGATCAACCGATAAGAGATAATCAATATCACAAGAATTTTCTCAAAGATCCAAAGAGGTATCATACCCCAAATTTGTACTCATGACAAATCAATAACATATGAATTCACCAATGCACAAAAATAGGTGAAGCATAAAATTTCCAAAAATCAACATAAGGAAACTAGAAATCACAGGAAAGGGAAAGAGGCCTATCACATGACGGTCCGAAGACCAAGGAGAGCTACCCGACATGTGTGAATGGAATCACACAGATTGAGGTCAAGACTAACCAAAAAGCAGAAAGGTATGTGTGAATGGAATCACACAAGTGGTGTCTAGTCCGACCATCAGAACGATCACCATGATCAACGAGGAGTGTCAATTACACTAAGCATGTGTGAATGGAATCACACAGATTGAGGTCAAGACTAACCAAAAAGCAAAAAGATATGCGTGAGTGGAATCACACAGGTGGTGTCTAGTCTAACCTTGCAATGAAAGAGACATCGCGCAATTGCTAGTCTAATTCATAAAGCGATCATCAAGATCAACGAGAAGTGTTAATTACACTAAGCTAGTGAATATAAAAGTTTAGCTTCATGTCACATAACCACTAGCTTAACTTAAATATTTACGAACAAATTGTAGATCTTCACTAGAAAAATGTCACAAGTGGTTCAATCGAACAAGTCCAAAAATTAACCGACGAAGTAAACGCAAGCGTTTCATACCACTTGTTTTGCTAAGCCGTTTAATTAGATTTCTCATACGAGTGAAATAAAGGTTTGTATATACTAATAGATTGGAAAACGGTTTAGGAAAAGATTTTGATATTGAAAATAGAGTTGAAAACATTTTGATAAAAGAGTTTTGATATTTACTAATAGTATTAAAACGTTTATATATTTTTTTAAAGTGACAAATCACAAAAATGATTGTAAAAACAATCAATCACAAGAATTCACATACAAAGACGTGAATAGAATCCAAAGAAATCGATACCGAATTCATCAAAGTAGGAATATCCAAAAATTCCAGAAATAGAAGTTTTCAAGGTCGACAAAGATGACAACGACTAATCGGAAAAGAAGAATCGATTGACAAATGGAATAACGAAACAAAATGAGCATAAATGCATAAATGACTTCAACAAAAATAAAAATCAAGTCAATGCCGAAGTCAACAATTAATGGCCATAATAGAGTACAAAACGATTCAACATCATCATCAAAGGACTCAACGGCAAACCAAGTCAGAGTCTTGGAAATCAAGAATTTAGAAATTTCTCAAAAACAAAGTGACCGAAGTCGAATGGAAATCAAGCCGAGGAAAACATAAAATATCAAGTTCGGAACCGCTGAGATTCGAACAAAATCAATCATCGGCTAAATCGAATCAAAGCCGAAAACACAAGAATCAAAATCAAATGCATATGAATAAGCGTTAGGAATTCATACCTAACAATCAAAGTCAATCATATGCAAATATGAGAGATAAAACGTCGACAAACAGTTGTAACACATGTACTATCTAAGTTATGTTTTATGTTTGTTCTAAACCCCAAGCTCTGATACCAAGCTGTGACGCCCCACCTCTATACCCACGCTAGCCAAGAACACTACGATGTAGTGCTGTCAACTAGCACGGAGAATAAGGCTGTTGAGGAGCGGCCATCAATAGTTGGCCTTACACTAGTATTGGTTATCTCGATAGGAGTGATATATATATATATATTTTCATTTTTCATCTCTGATTTATTTTCTCCCATCGAAATACCCCAATTCCAGTATAAAACGAACTACGATGGTTCATAATAGTTTAGAACAGTAAATATAAAATAATAACACAGATAAATATAAATGCGGAACACAGATAAAACAGAAATTCTCATATATACAATAACTGATGTCAGTTACAATACATTTGACACGGTACATATGATACAACTACAACAGTCGACTCAGGAAGTTACATATACAAGTACATTAACGTATATAATATACATGAATACATATCTTCCTATACAATCATACGGACTACTACAAATAACGACGACTACTCCAAAAGATATGAAAGAACTTCATAGCTCTAGCAGCAACCCAAAGCAGAATATCTACAACCTGAAATACTCGGTCTGACCCGAGTATTAAATTCAAAAGAAAATAATACTCGGGTCAGTCTAATTCAAACTCAGTTATTAGTGCACAGAAGCAATAATAATCAAATAATGAATAGACGATAGTAATTAAACCAAATCAGAATGCAATTCAGAATATTGAATTGAAATAAACAAAACAGTTCAAAACATTTAAATATCAATTAAAATATTAAGTCGAGTAGGGCTGCAGTACACGCGCGCGTGCACTGCCCCGCCACTACGGAATATGGAATACGCAAAAGATTAAAATCACAACAAAAATAGAATATCACAAAATCAAACCGTGTGGCTGCAGTTCACGCTTGCGTGCACTGCCTTGCCACTACAGTGACGAGGTACCCAATGAATACCATGTGGCTGCAGTTCACGCTTGCGTGCACTGCCGTGCCACTAAAGTGATGATGTACCCATTGAATACCGACAGCAATCAAAAACTGCAGAGGTCAAGTTTGGACGACATAAATGCGAACCCAAATGTACACAATGAAAGTTCACAAACGAACACAAGGTCAAACCCGAATACCGGATTCAACTCAAGTGCATGTATCATAACCCAAATATACAACTGCACATGTGCAGGAAAAAGGAATGTCCCCTGCACAAAAAAGTAAAAGAGTGTGCACACGCATGAACATCAACATAAGAATTTCACGAGCCCAAACCATAAATATGAAACAAAAGGGAAATGCATAAAGGCAATATATCAGGTTCAGTTCAACATAGCATAGACAGTTGAACCAAGAAATGGACACAAAGGTCATGGGCAAACAAGGATGCCCAGAGAAGTGTACATGTTTATAATTTGATACAAGGAACTATATGCTGAACTAGTGTGCAAGTGAATGCAACGTGAACCAAACAGTGCCCAGATAAGTCAAAACAACAAGGCACTGCAACAAATTCTAGTAACATCTAAATGAAAATCAGGGCTACAACTTCAAAAGAATCAGGTGAAACAAAATGCAACAGTGGACAGGGTCACTGCTACAATTCAAAACCCATGTGCTAATGGAAATAGGCAGTGACAACTGCTGGTAAACAAGTGCAAGATACAATACAGTATACATCAAGCAGTACAAGTCTCGACCAAAACTCCAAAGTTCACATGAAGTATACCAGCAAAACTCGATCTAGCCGTGATATGAAAGCTATACTGCAACAGGTCAGAGAAACAAACATGTGCAACAACAACAAGTGATGTACACATGAATGCAACAATGACTCTACTACACTAAAATGCATCAAGCAACCAAGAACAGTCACATGAGAATATGATTTGTCTCAAAATATAACAAATACAACATGTATGCATGCAGTGACACTATAAACTCACGCTGCATCATGTACGCAATGACGACCAGGTAGCAGCAGAGAATCAAGAAAGACACGTGTGCTACAAAAACTCAAAATCAATGTGTGAACATGAAAAATAAAAAGAACAATGTATAGTTCGAACAAATATGCATCAGTAAGGAATCTTTTTACAAACTGCCAATGAACATCAACTAAACTGTTTAGTCAAACAAGGCAACCTAAACAAAGAATTTAAGGTAATAATTAAATGAACAAGCAGTAGCAATTTATACGAATTTTGCTTAGTGACCGGAATCAAATACCGGTCAAAATGGCAGTAAAGACATAATGGCCAGAAATGGCAAGTATAGACGAACAAGATCAACCCCAAAAATCAAGCAGCAAAAGACATAAATTCGAACAACCCAGAAATCATCAACATCAACAAAGTCGAATGGCCGAAGTAAAGAGAGCATCGATACCCAAAACAAATCGAATGGCCGAAGTCAGGTACCAAAAATCACGAATTAAACAAGCCAAGAAAATCACGACCGACTTGAACTAGATGTGAGCGGAAGACCACTCACCTTGGCCTGAAGCGAAGGCAAACTCGACCCTTGTTCCGGAATCAAAGGAGACGTAGTGGAAGTTGGGGGAGCCGTTCGAATTTGAGGAAGAACGAAAGAGGCCGCCATTTATTTTTCTTCGTTCGATTATATTGTAGAGTTTCGAATGAAAAGGGGGAAGACGGGGACCGGGTTGAATAAAAATAAAAAGGGAAACGACGATTTGCCTTGTAAATTTTTTTCACTGCTACATAAAACATGGGCCACAATCTATTTTTAAAGCCCATCAATCTTTTTAACCATTTATAAAAGAATTTTAACTCAATTTTAAAAAATCAAAACTTCAATTAGCAACAAGCAACAATATTAATCGTTTAATGTCGATTATCAATTGATGCGAAATACCGGGTTGTTACATGTCCCTACAACCAAAGAGTTAGCATACAACACTATAATATGCTACTCTACAATATCGTAAAGATATACCACAAACCAAATAAAGGATAATCTTTCAAATATTATTATCTCCAATACCTACATTCCATGATACCTATGAGTGATCGCCTACTGTAGAAAATAACCAAAGCATCCATCAACAATCCTAACTATCACTCCTTATGCTCCGAATATATAATAACTCGTATGACCCCCAAGCCAAGGACTAATGGAAATCCCGATTCTCTGTTGTACTCCTGTACTCGCAACCCAAAGCTGGACACTAAATCCAAAGTTACAGGTCCCAGATATACATATCCCTTAATTGACCAATGAGCGTCCCCACTTACAATACCCCTACTTCGAGTACAACTTAAAACTCTCCGAGCATCAGTGATTCCTTAGCACATATACCCAAGTCTACCTTTGCTCCGTTTGAATATTGAGCCCTTCTTTCTCAATTTAGTTTCCATTATTCACGAGAAACCCTTCCATATTCCTCGATCATATGGCTTCCTCCTTTATGAGCCGCCTTCCTCGGAACCTACTCCCAACACCAGCCAACATCTGAAGACCATAGCATTTCATCATGATGTTATATCATCATCCATCCTAATATGAACAAGCTAATACCTCCAGCAAAATCTGTTGAACCTCAACCAACAGTCTCTAGAAGTTCCAATCCCTTATCACTATTACAAAACATGTCATTTACTTCAGCGGTTACCCCCTTATCGCTTCGATTGTACGACCGAAGCAAATGAAGACGATGCGACAGATCAGTTGTATGAATGCGTTTACAACGATCGAAGTAAGAAATTCTCAACTGCTTTGTTATACACACTAATTTGCTTCGGTCGTTGGTAATGGCTGAAGTAAATCGTAGCTAACAACTGAAGCGAATGTCACCTGTAGTAAAAAAATGATGTCATTTCAGGTTTTAAAACCTGAAATGGTATCAAATCACAATGAGGAAAATTGATAATTTTAATCAAAATTAGTTTGCATAAGAAGATACAACTCAAAATCAATAATTTGTTTGAAACGTATTGCAACATTTCTTCATAAAGCTTATATACATTATACAAATATTGTGGCATATGAAGCATTTACAAACAATATTGCACCATCATTTTTATCATTTATCAAAATTTAATGTTAATAACATTCAAGCAAGGATAATTAAGTAACACAAGTGTAGCCATCTACTTGCTAATTTAATTAAGTGATACAAGTGCAGCCATCTACATGCCAATTTGTTGTGTTCAAGAAATAGAAATAAAACTCATAGTATCGTCAAACTCAAACCCTTCTTTTAACTTGATCGGTCACCAAAAGAATATACAATTGCCTTAAAGGAAAAGAAAATATGAACCCAATATCACTACTTTTATCTGGTACTTGTTCTGAATCATCAACTTCTTTATCAACAAAATGATTTAGTGTTATTGCGATAAAAACAAATCCCACATGAAAACGAAAGGAAATAAACATTGGAAATAACATTATAATAAGATATAAGATAAAAATACAAATATGCATGCGTTATTGAATAATATCAGGTTTTGCATAACCTTTTCTAGAACATTAGAACTTTCACCTTAGCCAAAGCTCTGAACTGCTGAGTGATCAATCTATTTCAAGATAATAGTAAACAATTATATTCAACCAAATAATATCTGACTTTAAATGTAGTATTTATATATTCATATTAGCTGCACAATCCAATACTATAATAATGAATTACAATACGTATTCAAAAATAACTGTAAAGATAAATGAAGTATTGGACAGAACAAAATTATTAGCTGTACAATCCAATATTATAGAAATCAGCTGCACAATCCAATATTACAAAAATCTGACATAACAAAAATAAGCGAATAAAAAATAGAGTTAGGGGTAATAGAGGAATACAGCAGTTTGTTATAATAACATGGACATTTGTTGCAATATTTTAACAAGCACCGAGCACGGTTATTTCAGTGACTTTTGGTAGTATATATGGAGTGCGATACCTGACACTGGCAGAATCATTAAGGTGTCAATTGCTGAAGGCAAGCCAATAAGGAATGCGATAACAGGTAGCGACAAAGATAATTGATACTTGGTATGCAGATTTGGGTGCGAAACAAAGCCATCAGAAATTCCAAATGAAATTGGAAATGCGGGATTCACACGCACAATAGGTGCGAGAAGGTGGTCATTGAAGCGAGCGCCAAAACATGCAAGGGAACCGCCAACCTCGAGAGATGGTTCTAGATCTGACAGATATAGATGTGGACAACGACGAATCTTTCAACGCATAAAAGAGAAGAGAAGGAGAAGGGATGCGAAGGAGAAGGGAATTGGAATACCGCAATGGGAGCATCTATTACCACCCCTTGTTTTGCTTTTCACCCCCCGGTAAATTTAAAACAAATTATTTTGACAAAATTGCCCTCAACCCTGTTGCTGTATATCGTAAAAACAACAAAAGTTATGTCTTTAAAAAACCAAGTTCAGAGCGAGGAAATATAAAAAACCAAGCTTCAAGCGAGTGAGGAAACACAAAAAACCAAGCTTCGAGCGAGTGAGGAAACCTAACAAACCAAGTATGGAGCGAATGAGGAAACCTAACAAACCAAGCTTGAAGTGAGAGAGGTAACCTAACTCGCTACACTGCACGCATTTTTTATTAATAACCTAGCTTGGTTCAAGCGTGGTTTCATATAAAATCTTGCCCGTTCCAAGCGAGGTTTCTTACAAATCCTTGCTCGGTCTGAACAAGGTTTCATACGGAACATTGCTTGATCCAAGTGAGCTTTTATATAAAACAAAGCTCAGCACGAACGTGATTTTTATTTTAAAAACTAACGTCAGAAATTGAGAACCACGGGATTATTTATGGAATAAAATGGGGGGTTAAAAGAAAATAGCGGGGTGGGTAGTTTTTCTTTAACTAACCGGGGTGTGTAAGGCAAATTTCAGGGTGCAAATAGAGCTAGCCTACCGCAATAACCACTGTGATGTTTCCTGATAAAATGAAATGAATTGTTTTTTGGGAATTGATAAAGCAAATATAGGGTTAGCGGTTAGGGTGGGAAATGAAAATTTTGGGAAGAGAACAAGAGTAAGAGAGGGAAAATGAAATCACGCGAGAAATGAAAATTTTGTGAAGAGAACAAGAGTAAGAGAGGAACAAGAGTAAGAGAGGGAAAATGAAATCATGGAGGGAAAATGAAATCATCGTGGAGGGTAATTGAAATCGTGGAGGGAAAATGAAACCACCGTGGAGGGAAAATGGTATGTAAACAACCATTATATCTAATTATTATTAACAAAGAATAATCTTTTCTTGATAATTATTTGTAAAATGATAATTATATAAAAAAGTAAGATGATAAATATTAGTTATTAATTATTAATAGTTATTATTTAATGTTTATTATTTATTAGATTTGTTTATATTTATTATTATTTATTTAGTATTTATTATTTATTAAAGACTAGTCATTAATTACTAAAAAATTAATTATTAAATATAAGTCTTAACTATTAATTATTAATTACTTAATAGTAATTTATAATTATTAATTATTAAAAATAATTTTTAAAATTTTCTTCTTATTTATAAATTATCAATCATCAACTCTTACTTATTACTTCTTAATTATAATTGAATATTAATTATTAAATACTAATTATTATATTTATATCGATAACTATCAATTACCAACAATAATTATTAATTATTAAATATAGTATTAAATAAAAAATTAAAAATTATTATTTATTATTCAACAATAATAAATAAATAAAATGTATAATGTTAAACATTAATAATTGAATATTAATTATTAAGCATTAATTATTAAATAGTTAACAATAATATTTATATTAATTATATAATATTAATTATTAAGTATTAATTATTAAATAATTAATTATTAAATGTAATTACTAAATATAAAAATTTACTAAATATTATTAATTTACTAATTATTAATAGTTAACCATAATAAATTATTAAATATAACAACAAATGCATTAATTCAGCCTTTTCCTACGTTTCCTCAAATAATTTTACAACATATGAGTAAAACAAATTTTATCATAGCAACTTGATATTCACACATTTAGGGGAAAGTTGTAAAAAAAACAATTAATTGACATTAGTTTTTGCAATTTACTAATTACAAATCATTAATTATTAACTACTAATTATAAAATAGAAATTATTATTTTTTAACTTCAAAATTTTAATTTTTTTACAATATTTAATATTAAATATAATTACTAATTATAATTATAAAATATTAAATGCTAAATGTTACTTCTCAATTATTAATATTTCTTATTAATGATGAGCTATTAAATATTATTCTTAGCTAGTTATTGATTATTTATTAATTACTAATTTTTTAATAGTCATTGTTAGTTGATAATTATTTAATATTAACTATTATACTAAATATCATTTCATATTTATTAAATTTTATTATAAATTATTAAATATTAAACATTAGTCTTAATTATTAATAATTAATTATTATTTAATAGTAATTATTAATTAATAATAATTAAATATTAAATATTACTTCTTAATTACTAAATATCACTTATTAATTAAATATTAAATGTTAAACATTATTTATTAACTTTGATTATTAATTATAATTATTAGTTATTAAATGTAATTACTAAATATTAATAATAATTTACTAAATATTAAACTAACTATAATAAATTATTAAATATAAACAATAATTATTAATTATTTATAATAATTAGTAATTAAAATTTATTTATTGATAATCATTAATTATAATAAATTGTAAATAATGATATATGTAAGTCATTGTTTATGATTATTGATAGGTGCATTTGTTCCGATTAAAATAATTTGCCGTTGCTTTGGTTCCTAAGGAACCGATGCAAATAACACCATTTGCTTCGGTTGTAAGTACAACCAAATCAAATAACACTATTTGCTTCAACCGAAGCAAATGATACTATTTGGTTCAGTTGTAAGCATGACTAAAAGCAAATAGCGCTATATGCTTTGGTGCATTTGCTTCGGTTGTTGACACAACCGAAGCAAATGATACTATTTGCTTTGGTTGGAAGCAAATCGAAGCGAAGGAGGCAAGGCAGCATACCTATTTTGTACAAGTTAGTGCACCGTGATAACTCGGTATCGAGTTATACACTTAGCCAACTAATGGCTAATTCCTCTTTCATGTCTCTATTACTCCCCTTTCCAATGCCTTGGACCCCAACTCATCCCTCGATAACTCGGCCCCAATCCAAAGCTACTTCTTTTAGTTCTAGAGATAACTCGACAATAGACACAACCCTTAGCCTAATCTCTCGCATCTTTGATATAGAGCACCTAATCTAGCCATGCTTTATACATCCATGCTGACCACCGAATCATAGCCACCTTCCCTATAACTCGGTGTTGACTCATAGGCATAACTTGTCGCCAACCTAACTAAATAACTAGTTGTAAACTTAAGAACTTAGACAATCTTCCAAAACTTGGCCATAAACAACCACTATTAGCCATAGCCTTCGAAATAATCAAGTTGAACATTACTCACGAGCTACCGCCATAAGTCGGGCCTGACCTATCTCCTTGATTCGGTACCGACTTATCACTTTGCATCGAGGTGCGAGCTATCATGTAGCCTCCTACCATGCTCCAGAGCCTATCTGTCAGGTTTCATCCAATTTTGACTAACTTTGCATCTGATTTGCTAAATCCTTCGACTAACTTTCTATGCAATCGCAACACTAGCAAACAACATCAAATCATCTCATCCAAACATAAAATAACAAGCAATTTTATCCAACCAAATTTGCAATCCATCAAAATAAGATAAAGGCAATTTCTAACATAGATCCACATATAACATGAATATTGAACATAAGTTAAAGTGTTTCCTAATCAACCAATATCATATGCATGGATTAACATGTCATTAAAGTTAAAATGGTTTTTATGCCAAAATTAATTTAAAATATGTTAAATCCTATAATTCTAACGTAAAAACTTGTATAGCATGGTGAGAAGGCATAAACCACTCACCAATTACAAAATCCAACAAATTAATCGGTATATCTAATCCGAACATTGAAGAAAAGCACTCCAAATCAAGCAAATCGATGATCTCTAGCTTCTGATTGAGCATCTAATCTCTAATGCATAATCTAGTTTGATTTAGAGAGCAATTTGGGTGTTTATAGAAAAAATTAAGATGGATCTAGGTGTAATTATAGTTTGGACCTAATTTAGAACGAAAAGGAAAAAATTTAATTTGACTCTTCAACCATCTATTTATAGTATTCCCTAATTGAACTAATGAGCTTACTAATGGGCTTAATTAATTACACACTAATCCTGGCCAACAGTTTTGAAGAATTAAAATGGGCATAACTTTCTAATTATAAGTCCGTTTTTCTATTATGATCACTCTACGAAATGAGAAATCATCATCATGCGGCAATGAAACTAGTTTGAGATCCTAATTCAACATCGATCAAAAGTTATACCCCAAACAAACATTTTAGTGTTAAATTGTCACAAAGAAATTCGAGAAAAATTATAGGTGTGTAAAATATTCCTAAGAGTCGTATTCCAAAATTATGGAATTAGACAATCTCATATGAATAAAATAAAAATATTTTAGGATCCTCCGATACGTAAAGTACGGTTCTTTACATTCTCCCCACATTTAGGAATTTCGTCCCTGAAATCCCCGAATAAGCCAAAGTATAAGCAACCATGGTTATCCCGCATGCCTACCAATAATAAGCACCCATCACACTTATCAAACAAGTGGCCATGCAATAAATGGTATATGTGACATATCCTAGCATGTTGAATGTTAACCTATCAACTATAACATACAACGGCGAAAGTATATACGATAAATAGTGGATCTTACCATCCAAAGAGCTTCGGACAAGTAATCCTCATGCTCTCCTCCGTCTCCATGTACAATCTTCATCACTTCTGGTCCATTGTACCTTAACTAGTCTTACCTTCTTTCTCCTAAGCTATTTTATATCGTACCCAACAATACAAAGCAGCCTACGAGGTATAGAAACTTCTGCTTCTACCTCAACATCTTTTAGCCAATACATTGTGATCATTACGCCTGAGTCATGCACAAACTTCCATAGATAAGAGATATAAAACTGATTAGCACATCCGCCATCTTCTAAGGTAAGTCGACCCTATATGCCAGGTTCCCGATTCTCTTGACTATCGGAGAAGGACCTACGAATCTCAGCACCAACCTCCCGTATCTACCGAATCGAACTACATTCTTTAGAGGATAAATCTTTACAAACACCATGTCTCCGACATAAAACCCTATATCTCTTCGTCCCTTATCCGCATAGATTTTCTGTCGATCCCAAACAACTTTTATTCTTGCTATATGACTTTAATCTTCTCTGAAGCCTTTCTAACCTTATATAGCCCAAGTATCAATTTCTCGCCCGCTTTCCACCAACATGAAGGAGCGTTACATGGTCGGCCATACAATGCTTCATACGAAGCCATACCAACACTCAACTAATAAATATTGTTGTATGCAAACTCCACCAAATGCAAATGATAATCCCATGACCCACCAAAGTCCATACTGCAAGCTCTGCCCGTTCGTTTGCATGTAATAAGCTACACTAAGATGCAGCTTCGTCCTTAATGCCTTTTGTAAGCTCTTTCAAAACCCACCAGTGAACAACGGGTCTTAACCGCTCATAATGCTCTTTGGCATACCGTGGAATCATACTATCCATTTTACATATAACTTTGCCAGGTTGGATGCCATTCTACTTGACTTGACGAGTATATACCTTGCACTTTTGGTCAACCAACCTATTATGCCCAAATGCCATCATACCGTGCTCGAGTCCTCAGGGGTCCTTCTACAAAATCCATCAATGCTTGCTCCAGTTTCCATTTAGGAATCTCTAATGGTTGCAACAAACAACTGGGTTTTTTCTGCTATGCATTCACGAACTGATCATTTATACACTTCGAGATGAATGCCTCTACATCACTCTTCATACCTTTCAATAATATGTTTGCTTCATATCTATGTACGTCTTATTACCACAAAGATGAATAGTCAATCTGGAACGATGACACTTTCCTAGCACTTTATGTCGCAATCCATTAACATCAGGAACAAATAGTCTTCCATGCCTACGAAGCCAACCCTCTAGTTCGAGTTCGTATTACTTCATATCTTCAAATTCTACTCCTTCTATAATCTTTGCTATGATCTTTGCCAACCTAACATCTCACTTCTGACTAGCACCGATCCTTTCAGTTATAGTATGTCTAATCGATAAGCTTGCCAAGTTTTCAGGTTTTAGCTCGCAGTGAGGCCTAAAATCAAATCCAGTAATATATTCTATCTGCTTCCACTCCAAGATTATTACTCCCAGCCCAACATGTTTTCTACTCAATGCATCAGCGACTACATTCTCCTTTCCTAGAGTGTAGGAAATATTGAAATCAATGAGGCCAAGAATTTCAACCACCATTGCAGTCGAAGGTTGAGATTCTCCTAAGAGAAAAGGTACTTCAAGGATTTGTGGTCCGTAAACAGCTCAAACCTTTCTCTCAAAAAATAGTGCCTCCACATCTTCAAAGCAAAAAATAATTGCCGCCAATTCCAAATCATGAGTTAGGTGATTCCTTTCATGCAGCTTTAGATGTTAACTTACATAAGCGACAACTCTTCATTTCTGTTGAATATGCGAGTATATGATTTTTGTTTGATGATAATAAACATATATATATATATATTCATTTAAATGTATTTGTTAATGTACTATTTTATTTTTCACATAATTAAATAAATAGTTGGTGAATAAAATAAATAACACGGAATTTAAAATTCAAACAGATATTTTATTCAAACAAATATTTATTATAGTTTTGAATAGTAAAAATTCAAGCTCTCACTATACATATATAATTTTGATTACAATACAAATTCAATTACATCACAATCTATAAGTTACAAATGCATCTCACTACAATTCACTCATTCACTCGTGTTTTATCTTCAACTTGAATCCAGCATCTGAGCAATCTGCAAAAATAAATACTGACGAATTGAAAACATAATATTTTTGCAGTGTAAAATAAAATGTAATTTTGAAATTATTATTTGCCTCAGTTATTTGGGTTGTTCGTCATCATTTAAATTTGAATTCATCATACATGAAAAGTTTGTGATATGCACAGTGTATCACTGTACATGCCACAAGGCCGTGCACACCGATATATACACTTGATAAATCTACAGGGATAGGTGAGCACAAGGTCAAACCCAAATAAAAGCCGGGTTCAACTCAAGTGAAACATAAATAAAATCACAACACGAGCACAAGGTCAAACCCGAGGTTTAAAGCTGGATTCAACATAGGTGTAGTACAAAAATACAAGCCTCGACAAAAATTCAGTGAGAAAATGATGAACTGGTCAGAACAAAGGCTCAAAGACACAAATGACATGCACATGTCAGCAAGACCAGACCACATACAAGTAGCATAATCAAACTGCAAATGTCGCAAAGGCTCGAGGCTATCAAATACAAAGTGCAAAAGATGAATACATACACATGTGCTGACGCACAATAAAACACAGCAGAATGAAAGTGTACAAATAGTAGTGAATGCAGATGCAAAAGGCACCAGACCAGGTTAAGTAAACCAGATCATCGAGTGAAACAAAGACCAGAAACGATACAACAGAGATGAGCAAGTGCACTCATATATATGATATCGATTCAGAGATAACTTAATGCACATATCAACGGTGTCAATGCTACATCAACCAGACTATATACAAGAACTGGCTCGAAGACTAATGAACAGCAAGTGATACAAGGCCAACAATGCAACTGTATGCAAACTTCCTGAAGAGTACAAGTTAAAGACTGCAACACTACAACTACAAGTGACAATGTCAGGCTAAGTCAAAACCAAAATATCAAAGACAGAGAAACCAGAAATACTCAAATCATATGAATACAAGATGAAATGCACAATATCATAATGCATCAGATATCAAGGACGTAAGTAAACAATGTACAAGTAAATGTACAAAGACTCCAAGCCTGCAAGCATTTCAAACTCGAAACAACACAACATACAATAACAATGTTGTAGCAGACCAGTAGAGTTTCAAACATGCAGTGACAACAAATGCATAGCCACAACAATGACGGAGATGTACAAGATGATAGCACATATATACATACATGAATGCATATATAAACATGCAAGCAATCAAGTACAGTATCGAAATCATAGTATAAAAAATGTCGTGCAAAAGTACAAGATTGCAATGATACAAAAATCACAACAGAATCAAACTCCAAAATCAAGTCAGATCCATGTCAAAGAAAGCCGTGTTTCAAAATCAAAGTCAGAAACGTGATGACCAGGAAAAGATCGAACAGCTCAAAATCGAAGCCGTGGCAATCAAGGAAACAAGCGGGTTCAAAATTGATACCGTGAAAATCAAGTAATAAAATATACATGAATTGAAGAAGCCAGCAATCATCTCAAGCAATCAAACGAAAATCAATGACCGAGATAAAACAATTGAAGAATTCAAATGATAATATACGAACGAAAATACAGGGGTTCGAACCCTATATAAGCATGCAACATCATTGGCAGTTATGTATCGAGTTCAAGTATTCAAACCAGAGAGAAAAAGCATAAATTACATACCGGAGTCAAAGTCGAACCCCAATCAAATAGAAGCAGCCGAAAGCATCTCAAGAGACGATCAATCGACAGAGCAAAGGAATCGAAATCAATTACTCGATCGATCTAATTAAAGTCGGCGTCTTTGAATTTGCCAAAACCCTAATTTTTAATCAGAGAGGAACGAACGAGAACGAGCAATAGGAAGCCACCATTTATACAAGGAAGTGGGCCGATAAAAATAAAGCGAATAATATTTCACTTAACGAAAATTTAAGCCGGCCTTTACCTTTGTATTGGGTTTATAATAAGAGGCTTATAATTAGGGTTTTTTTTAAAATTTTGTTTAAATTGTATTTTCCTTTTTAAACCATTGTTATTTCTAGTCGTGTGACTAGGGGACAAACTACATGGCGTAGTTTGAGAATTTGCAACTCAGTGGCTGAGTTGTGGCAGAGTTTTGAGCGTAGAGTTAGGTTAGTCAATAGCGGGTGTCGCAAATTTACGTGTGTAAGCGTGTAACTACTTAATTTCTAGTAGAAACCTTGGGGGCAGCACGTAGGCAGGTTTTTGCCAAAGCTGGGTAAATTCTGTGTCGTTCTATTTCTATATTTATTCTGCTATTCTCTATGCTGCTATTATTTTGATATATCTGTGTTGAAATTATTTTATAAGCTTCCGCAATAATTTTTGAAATTGATAGTATCACCCTATTCACCCCCCTCCTCTAGGGTGAAATCGATCCTACAATTTCCACTTGGAATTGTCAACATTAGTGCACTCGTCAACCTCGATTTTAGACTCACAAATGCATGATCACACTTCGCATCCCATACAAAAGTCTGATTCTTATTTGTCAAATTGTTCAATGGTGTTTCTACTTTCGACAAGTCCTTTTATGAAGCATCAATAGTATCATGCCAACCCTAAGAAACTTCTCACATCCATAGTATTCTTAGGATGATTCCAATCTTAGACCGCTGCCACCTTTGCAAGATCCACTACTAACCCCTATCCTGTAATGACATGACCCAAGAATATAAATTATTCACTCCAGAAGTGACACTTAAAGAACTTCCCTCCCAACTTGTGCTTCATCAATATCTCTAGCAAATCCTCAAGTGTATCTTGTGCTCTTCTTTGGTTCTGGAGCAGATGAGAATAACATCGACGAACACAAGCACAAACTTGTTTAACTGGTCTATAAAAATTCAATTGAAGAGACCTACAAAGTATGTCAGAGCATTGGTCAATCCAAATGGTATCACCAACCACTTATAGAAACCCGATGGCGTACGAAACGCAGTAATAGGCAAACTCTCCTTCTCTTCTCTCAACCGGTGAAATCTCATAGTCAAATCCTTTTGAAAGAACACCTTTGCATCGTCTAGCTAATTGAGTCATCGATGCGTGGGAGTAAATACTTGTTCTTCTTTTTCTTCACTTTATTAAAGCTTGCAATAATCCACGCACAACCTTAAAGAGCCATCCATCTTCATTGCGAATATTATAGGTGCACCCCACTCGGATATGCTACTTCGGATGAACCCTTTTCTCAATAGCTTATTCACTTACACATCCAATTCCATATACTCTTTGGGTTTCGTACGCCTCAGAGGCATAACTATCGGTCTAGCTTCCTTTGCCAAGTCTATTCGTAACTCAATCTCTCCATACGGTGGTGATCCAGTCACTTCCTATAAGACTTTTAGATACTCTCTAGGATAAGCATTGATAATAATCCCTCCTATGGAACCTTAAGTGAACATAGAAAGCTAACCATTACCACATCCTCTGGTAGGCAACTAATCACTACCGTTCACCCGTCCAGGACTGTCACTAACAGATTCTCGCAATCCACTATGAATGCATGCTTCCTAAGCCAGTATATTCCCAAGATAATCCTGAACCCAATAAAATTCAAAAATAAAGCAATCACAAACCAAAGAACATCCATGACTCGATAAAACTAGCCCATGAAAAACAATGAAAAGACCAGTGGAGGCTTCAACAGAGTTCTTCATGATTAGGGATAGGTCTACTACCTTAGGCTTCAGCTCCAATATGTCTACCAAGTCACTTGAATAACAACTCCCTTTCCCTTATCCTTCATCGAGGAAGCACTCAATGAAGTCGGCACTGCATTCAAAGCATACGCCCTCATAACTTGCTCATCCTTCACCGGTTCTAGGAAATCCTTCTTTAAACCTTGCTTTCAACCTTTCCCAATTGTACTGACCTTCAGGCATAGAAATAGTCACAGCGTTCCTCCAATTCATGCCCTACCCCTGAAGTTTCTAGAATCTAACTTTCTATTCATAGCGTCATCTGCTTCCATATCACTGAAGATGCATTCACAAGTATCAATCCAATCTTGCACTTCTATGGCTGATTCCATTCCACAAAATGGCTTTCCTCCTAAAGTAGAATAATCTTTGCTCAATTTAGCGAAATTAGCCCTGGGCGCTTGCACTGGAGCACGTCCACCTATCACCAATCCAGGAGCATTACTTATCATATTAGCCATTATATCATTAAACATAGCTTGGACATCAGGCGTAGTAGTTCCTGATCCCACTTCTTCCACTACTCTTAAAGTTGAATTCCTCACAAAATTCCTTATATGTCGGCCCATTCTTATCTATGACAAGAATGATCAATCTCTCATAACGAAAACTGTTTCCATAGTGCCCATGTGCATGTGACTTATACTACATAATATATTATCATATAACTTTGAAAAGCAAACTTATAACAAGTACGCACTCTCTCGTATATATATAATGTCGATCCATTCTAAGGTGAAACCACCTCCCTATCTCTACTAGATAATGGTATTAACTCCAGTTAATCATGTAACTAAAGCTCAGATACCAAATGTGACGACTACCCTATACCATTGGCACCAATAGTATATACATAGTGCACCGTAGTCATACCCGACCAATGTAGGACGATTATCAAGGTTGAAATAAACCAATATAGCATATAACCTGTCATATCTCACAATGCATGGAAAAAATATAATATCATAGATATAACAGAAGAAATAGTAATAACTATGTGAACAAATTATCAAAGTATAATATCCACAGAGTTGTGTCAATGTGGAGTTTATACAACGGAAAAAAACTCAACAACTGTCTCAAATACAAATAGTAAGAAGTCACTACCAAGGCTCCGTAGTGCTGCACAACGGAACAAGTGTAGACGCCATACATGTATATAATACGAGATAGTTCCACCCAGCTCATCGTTTGAGCAGCTATTGTGTCACCTAGACCTGTTATCTAGTCTACTCATTTAAGAGTACCCAAGATAATAAAAAGAAAAGAATAAAACTTTAGGTCAAAAAACAGTCTGGTATGAGTGGTAAATAGATCTCAAAATATTATATAGGTAACCATGGTAAGGAACAAGAGTACACGAACCATACCCGACCCGTCCCTGCAATCAAAGAGTTAGCATATAACACTGTAATACGCTACTCTACAATATCATAAAGATATACCACAAACCAAATAAAAATATCAATCTTCCTAGTATTCCTATCTTAAATATCTACTTCCTATGATACATATTAGTGATAGCCTACTATAGAAAACAACCAAAGCATCCATAAAATCCATCAACAATCCTAACTATCACTCCTTGTGGTATGAATATATGGTAACTTGAATGACCCCCAAGCTAGGGACTAATGGAAATCTCGGTTCTCTGTTGTACTATCTTATCTCATGACTCAAAGTTGGATACGTGTCCTATAGCCCAAAGCTGGACACTAGTTCCAAATCCATAGGTCCAGGGTATACAAGTCCCTCAATTGACCCATGGGCGTCCCCACTTACAATACTTCTGCTTAGAGTACAACTGAAAACTCTTCGAGCATTAATGATTCCTTAGCACATATACTCGAGCCTACCTTTGCTCCATTTGGATATTGAGCCCTTCTTGCTCAATACAGTTTCCATTAGTTATGAGAAACCCTTCCACATTCCTCGATCATACGGCTCCCTCATTTACGAGCCGCCATCTTCAGAACCAACTCCCAACACGAGCCAACACCCAAAGACCATAGCTTTTCATCATATTATTATATCATCATCCAACCTAGTACGAACGAGCCAACACCTCCAACACTATCTATGGAACCTCAATAACGGTCCCTAGAACTTCCAACCCTATATCATGCATTATAATAACTCGGTGCCAAGTTATAGGTATAACTCGTTGTCGAGTTATAAACTGAGCCAACTAATGGCTAATTCCTCTTCCATGTCTCTAGTGCTCCACTTCCTGTGCCTTTGACCTCGACTCATCCCTCCTTGATAACTCAGCCCCAATCCCAAGCAACTACTTCTAGTTCTAAAGATAACTCGGTGGTACATGCAACCCATAGCCAAATCTCTTGCATCTTTGATATACAACACCTCATTTAGCCACACTCTATCCATCCATGCTGACCATCGAGTCATAGCCTCGTTCCTCATAACTTGGTGCCGATTCATAGGCATAATTTATCACCTACCTAATTTGATAACTCATCATAAACTTAAGCACTTAGTGAATCTTCTAGAACCTGGCCATAGACAACCTCTATTAAGAATAGCCTTCCAAGCCATCAAGTCGAATATCACTCACAAGCTACCATCATAAGCTAGGTCTAACCTATCTCCTGAACTCAGCACTGACTTATCACTTTGCATCCAATCGAGGTGCAAGCTATCCTATAGGCTCCTGCCATACTCCAGAGCCTATCTATCAAGTTTCGTCCAATTTCGACCAGCTTAGCCTCTGATTTGCTCAATTCTTCGACCTAGCTTTCAATTCAATCACAACGCTAGTAAACAATATCAAACCATATCATCCAAATATAGAATAATAAGCAATTTCATCCAATCAAACTTTCAATCCATCAAAATAAGATAAACAAGGCAATTTCTAACATAGATCTACATATAACATAAATATGTAAACATAAGTCAAGGTGATTTCTAATCAGGTAATATCATAGGCATGGATTAACATGTCATCAAAGTTAAAAAAGGTTTTTATGGTCAAAATCAACTTAAAACATGTTAATCCTATAATTCTACCATATAAATTTATATAGCATAGTGAGAAGGCATAAACCATCGTCAGTTACCAAATCCAACCAATTCATATGCAGAGCTAATTCAAATAGTGAAAAAGCATTTCAAATCAAGCAAATCGATAAGCTGTAGCTTCTAATTGAGGATCTAATCCTAATCCGCAATCTAGCTTGATTTATAGAGCAATTTTGGTGTTTTTGGATAAAATTAGGATGGATCTAGGGCTAATAAGGGTTTAGACCTGATTTAGAATGAGAGAAAAGTTTTAATTTGACTTTTCATCCCTCTATTTAGAGTATTCTCTAATTAGACTAAAGGACTTAATTAATTACACACTAATCCTGGCCAACAACTTTAAAAACTTAAAACAAGCATAACTTTTTAACTGTAAGTCTATTTTTCCATTATGACCACTCTATGGAATGAAAACCATTATCCTAAAGCAATGAGACTAATTTGAGACCCTAATTCAACATTTATCAAAATTTATAGCCAAACAAAATTTTCAAGGTCATAATGATCACATAGAAATTCGAAAAAAATCATAGGTGCATAAAATGTCCCAAAGAATCATATTCCAACATTATAGAATCATGAAACCTCATATGAATAAAATAAAAATATTTTATGATCCTTCTATACATAAAGTATGGATCGTTACATAATGGCAGAAATTGTATCTGCCCATAATTCTGATCAACCAAGGGGGAATCTTCACATATCACTCTTGGAGTATTTTGCAATAATTATATTTTATCTAAACCTGGACAACATTTGAAATTATGCAATGAATATGGAAATTTATTAATGTAATGGAAAAATTATCTTTAAACTCTGTTTGAAAATTTTCATGGTCCTTTTGATGTTAATGATACTATTAACAAATCTCATTATGTCATTAGAAATTAATACTATGGATGGCTGCAGCATCCATAGCGCATAGTTTCGGGCCTTGAAATGGAGGACATTATAACTTGGTATAAGAGCAAAGGCTTATGTAAAATTAAAATAAACTTTAAAAGTTTTTTTGAAAATATAATCCAAATGAATCAAAGAATGAGACTGGGGTATGAGATAACATTATAGTAACGTACTTGTATTTGCGATGTATAAGTATAAATATATCTTATCTCTATTTTCCCTCTCTCTTGGACCATTCTTTCGTATCTTACTAAGGTTCGAATGTGGATTTAAGGAAAGTAAGATATGGAGGTAGGAAACAAAAGAGTGAATCTCGGTGGAGGAAGCGCCACAATTAATGGAAAAGTCAAGCCCAATACTAGAAGGAATCTGGGTTGACAAACAACTACTAATGTTGGTGCTGGAACACGACCAGTAGATATAGGAGCTATGTACCAGTTTTTTGTCAACATGATGCAAGTTGGAGTTGCAGCTGGATTAGTTGGTGGTAATGCTGGAGGAGCAAACCCTAAAGTCCCTGTTGTCAACAAATATCTTAATTTGAGTTGGGATTATGAAGACTTAGAGGAAAGCCATTCATTATAACATAGGATGCTATCGAAGTAGAGAATTGGTTGCTTCATTGTGAAAGTATTTTTGCTAATTTAGGTATAAACAATGAGAAAAAGAGGAGGTTAGCTTCCCGGCAATTGCAAAGAGCTGCATTGTACTGGTTAAACAGTGTAACCGTGGAAGTACTAAAAGAGAACTTAACTTGGTTCATGTTCAGAAGGGAGATTCGGTGAGAGATTCATGTTTGAAATAGCCAGGTCAACTTTGCTTAGAAAGTTTGCTGAGTTGGAAAATGGTGATATGTATGTGTTTGAGTATGCGACTAGGTTTGAGGGGCTGTCCAGATATGGATATGCAATTGTGGATATCGTTATTAAGAGGAACGAGAAGTTCATTATAGGATTGAAACCAGAGCTTTCCAGAGCAACATTAGTGCATCTTAGAGACCCTTGTGATGTAGTAGCGGAGATAGCATTGAGGAATGAAGAGATACTTGTGCACTTTAGTACTAACAAGCTAGCAGAGGCTCAAGGTGGTCAAAGTCAGAAAAGGAAGTTCTTTTAGAAAAAGGGAGTTTAAAAGGGTGAAGCTGCGAAGAAAGAAATTTTTAATGTTTGCTTCAAATGTGACAAGAAGGGCCAATTTGCTCTAGTGATGGAAAGATGGTCATCGGAAGGAAGAACATCAAGTGCTTCAACTGTGACCAGATAGGGCATTTCAAGAATCAGTGCAGAGAACCAGCTAAGGTTGATAAAGGAAAAGTGTTTGTTTTGGAACCGTCTGCCTCGAGTCCAACAGGGAGGAGAAAGGAAGGTCTGTAATGGGAGGTACGATTTTGATTCCTGGCATACTTTGTAAAGTATTGTTTAATATTTGTGTATCACATTATTTTATCTCTCATTGTTTGATAGATTTGGAAGCATTGACTACTTGTAGTATGCAGTTAAGATCGACTGCTAGTTCTATTCAAAATATTTCCATGTTATCATGCTTGGAAGTTCGACCAGAATTAATCGAAAGGATTGCTTCTAAGCAAAGAGATGATCTAGCAGTGGCTAAATGAATTAGAAGATTGGAAAGTGAAACTAAGATTGATGATTTAAAAGATTTTTGTCCTTATCAAATTGGATAGTTGATAAAGAAGGGACGATTATCTGTTCCAAATGTTGAAGCCTAAGCAAAGGAGTTCTTCAGGAGTGTCATCGATCGAAGTTTCTTTTTGTCCTGGAGGACTAAAATGTATAAAGATATGAAAAGGAGCACCTGCTGGGAAGGTATAAAAAGAGGTGTGGGCTTATGGATAAAGAAGTGCTTAAACTATCAGCAAGTGAGGGCCGAGCATCAGAATCCAAGTGGATTGCTTTTGCCTTTAGAGGTACCAATATGGAAATGAGACTCTATATTTACGGATTTCATTGACAAATTACCAAGGTCGAGTAGGGAAAATGAGAGCATTTGGGTTTTAGTGGGTTGATTAACCAAAAGTGCATATTTCATCTTGTTAAGTTGACAAGGATGGCACCTATTTTAGCTGAGTTATTTATAAATTGTTAAACTACATAAGATTCCTAGTAGTATAGTTAGTAACAAAAATTCTTTATTCACTAGCGAATTCTAGAAGAGTCCATAAGAGATGTTAGGTACCAAGCTCAAGATGAGTACCGCTTACCATCCACAAACAGATGGCAAACAAAAAGAGTTAAAAAAGTCCTAGAGGATTTGTTAAGAGCTTGTGTGCTAGATTTTGGAGGGTCATGGGAAGACCATCTACACTTAGTCAAATTTTCCTATAGCATTAGCTATCAACCAATATGGAGATGGCACCTTTTGCAGCTTTATATGGAAGACCCTATAAATCACTTGAATGTTGGTTGGAGACCAAAGATAGATTGATTCTTGGTCCAGATTTAGTAAGAGAAGCCACATAAAAGGTTGAGTTGATCTGAGTCAGGATGAAGGAAGCTCAGCCTATGCTGATAAGAAATGGAAAGAATTAAAATTTTCTCAATGGTAGATTATGTCTCCGTCAAAGTATCGCAATAAATGGTGTAGTAAGATTCGAAAGCCAACGAAATTAGCACCTAGATTTGTTGGACCATTTTCTATTATAAAAAGGATCGAAAAACTCGCTTATAGGATAGAGTTACCGAGAAGTTTGGTAGGAGTCCACAATATTGTTCATGTTTCTCATCTTAGAAGTGTGTTCATAATCTAGAGACTACTATCACTCCGACGGTATTGGAAGACTTAGTGGTGGAATCGAATATGAGTACTATTAGGCAACCAGTTCGTATTGTGGTTAGGGATGAGAAGAAATTAAGAAACAAGAAAATCAGACTTGCGAAGGACCAGTGGAGTGACAATGATAAAGACTGTACTTGAGATACCGAGGACAGGATTATAGACACTTATCCTGATTTGTTTTGATGGTATATTTTATGTCTATGGTTATGTTTGATGTTACATACCTTATCGTAATTTCGAGGATGAAATTCTTTAAGGAGAGGAGTCTGTAACACCCCTAATTTTAATTAACATTATTTAGGATATTTAATTAGATAAATGAAATAAAATAATGTATTGAGATGAGGAGAATGATAAATAGGTCGTGCCTTAATTAATGAATTACTAAGGATGTTTAAAACTTAAATAAGGAGGAGGAATAATGTGAATGGCAAAATAGGAATAAGCCTTATTTCTTAACATAAACCCTTCTCTCCCATTATCCTCATTTAAATTTCATTCATAAAAACTAAAGCAAAGACAATGTCAACTTTTGTTAGGAGAAACCAAGAGAAGAAAGCTATGGAAATCTAAGGAAAAAGCTAATGAGGAATTTAATCAACTCAAATCTCAACTCCTTTTATCAAATTAAGATGAATAATAATAACCATCTCGATTTTGCTAATTTATATTTAGTTTTATGATTAATCCTAAAACTTATATGTGTTATTATGCCGTGATGTGAATAATTGATAATTATATACTTATGAATGATTTGTTTGAATCCGTTTATGAAATTAGTTAATAGGTTTAAGTGTGAAAACCTATCATATGACAACCAGATAACATTAAAATTTGATATGATGTTAGAAACATTATTTTAGAAGTGGGTTTTTAATTTCATAATTTTCCAAGCAAATATGAGTATTTTATGAACTCACTAAGTGAGGAAAATGCTTTATTTTGGAATTTAATTATTAAAAATAATTAAATAATGATTTAGTTTCAAAAATTTTATACGTTGAAGAATATATAAATCCTGATTTACTGTGATTTTTGAGGATTTTTCCCAAGTTTTTATGAATTATTATGATTTTATCAGGCCAGTAGAGCTTAATAATTATATTAAGATATTAATATAAAATTATGGTTTGGAAAAATAATTCGGGAATGTAATTTCTGGTGCTTAGCAGATTTCTGAAAAGAAAATTTTAAAGTATGTTCTAACCAATAGCAATTTGATAAAGAATAAGATTTGGCAAGAAGAAGTTACTTTATATAGCAAATTTACAATTTTTATAATAATTACGAGAATTACCATTGCTGTTATCATTGATGCCGCAACCCATCTATGTCACACTTATGCTTTTCGATGTTAATAAGCGGTGATGCATACGATGTCAACCCAGCTTTGTATGCAATGAATCAATGTTGGTTGAAGTGGGAAGCATTGCCTCAATGTTAACAGTGATGTTTGTGACATCGGTTATCCTCTATGTTTTCAGTGACAACTCCTTATTATGATGCCACACCAACTTACGTCTGCATTAATGTTTATGGCGGCAATGTTGTTGCATATCTTCATTATTATTTTATAAGGAAACAATGCCACTAATATATAATTGGACTGTATTACAGCATTGATGTCGCATAGCTCAGTTTCGACATTATTTTCTTTAAGGCAGTGATGCCATTAGTTTTATATGCACCATAGTGATAACGAGTATTTTGACGTTAGTGCCTCTATAGGCTATTTTCGACATTGATTTTCTTACGGCAATAATTATGCATAGCCTTAATTTTGACATTCCCTTTTTACCAAGTTTTAAAAGTTTTATATTATGCAAACCCATAATTATGTCGCTTATATTCAGTGATTTATATGTATTTATGATATGCGATGTAAATGGTTTCGACCTTAGGGCCTTATGCTTTATTTAATCAGATGCTTTAACATAATAGTGACATAGAGGGGTGCGATAACCCATAGTGGCTATATCAATGCCGCACTTTATCAATTCGAACGATTTTATTATATATGGCTTCATAGCCTAAGGTTTTAAGGTGTGACAACCTCTAAATCTTTGTACTTAATATTGGATAATATCGCTGATATGTTGCTGACATGTCTCATATCACTCCTATGTCGATACTTTTTCAAAATATCGCTTAAAATATCATCTTCGATATATCGTTCGATATTTATCGATATATCACTCTGATGTTTAGAGTAAAATACCCGATATTTTTTAAGAATATCTTTTGTAATATATTGGAGATAATTTGTTTACAAATAAATATCTTCACATTCTCAATATTTGATTTTTACATATGGTGAATGATAATATCTAACCTTATGAGAAATCCTAGGGCACTAATTTTCCGTGATGACTTTACCAATAATAACAAGGTCATAAAAGAACTACTTCTCATTTTAGTTTTTTTCTTCACTGTTTCAAATTGGTAAATTAGCTTAAGGAATGTTTATTAAAGAATCTCAGGTGTGAACCTCCTTGTAGACTTTTGAGCATCATGATCTGAAGAACCTAAACTGATCATGCCAAAATCTTGGGTGGTCAAGTTAGCATCTACATTCGGCTCCTCGGTACTAACAATAGAAGTCTGGGCCTCCACGAGCTTAGGCTTATTATTCAAGGGAGAGACTAAAACATTAGCTAGGTTGCCGGAACTCGCCTTCCTTTTTATAGCCTCAATGGTTTTAGCAAGGGAGCCTCCAGCTGGTGCAGACTTGGTTGATTTAGATAAGGTAACAACCCTAGATTTTGACTATATATTTAAATTTGACTTTATTTCATTTTGAAATTATTTTAAATTTTTTTTTATTTGTGTGATATCATTTCTAAACATTTTTAAAATGATAATATAATTTTTCCAAAATTTACTGTATTTATTTCCTATTTTTAAAGGCTGTTTTCTAATTTTCTGCCATTTTCTTCATTTTAAATTTCTTTATTTTATTTTAAATTTGTTTTATTTGTGAAAATTCATCTCTAAATATTTTTAAACTAATAATAGAATTTTTCCAAAAATTACTGTGTTGATTTCCTATTTTTAAGGGCTGTTTTCCCATTTTCTGCATTAAAATTTTATATTTAAATTAAATTTTAAATATTTATTTTGTGAATATATTTGTATTTTATGTTATTATTTATGTTTAAAATATACTTTACAAGCTTATATGAATTTTCTAAAAATTATTTCATTTAACTTCAAATTTTGCTAGTCTAGTTCACTGTTTTAACTATTTTCCTTAATTTTACTTTACATAATTGATAAATATTATATATATTTGTATATTGGTTAAAAATTTAGAAATATTATCTGATATTATTATTATTTCAGCTACATAAATTTATATAAATAATAAAAGGTAAATTGAAAGGGTTTGTGACCTTTTGTTTCCTATGGCTTTTGATTTTCCCACCTTTTCACATTTTAACGTTTCTTTTCACTCAAATGGCCATATCTCTTCATTCTTTCAGCTGCCACCCTCATTTCTCATTCACGTACTTCATTTTTTCTCTCATTTCCTCAAAAATTTTGGCCATAGCTTTTGAAGAAAGTTTGGTAAACTTTATTTCCTTTTTCCATTTGTTTATGCTTGAATTCATGGTTTTTGCACTTGTTCTTCTTCATCATAGGTTCGGCCTTGCTCCTCCACCACCATAGCCGCCTCCACCATCACCACATCAGTTCACCATCTCCTCTAGCCCACTGAGCAAGCCATGCCGTGGTCATCTATGACTAGATCCACCAAAGTTTATGCAAACACTCCACTTGTTCAGCCTAGCCGAACCATTTATGCACATACCCTTCATTTTTCACCTAAACCGCCTCCTTGGCCGCCACCACCAGTCCCTCCACCACCTTTGGCTGACACTCCAGACCCCACTTGACCTTCACCTTGTAGGGGCCGAGCCCAATGGTCCTTTGGTTGAGCCATGGTTGCACAAAAGCCACTTATTTGCCTTAAACCCTTTGTATTCACACCTTGTAACTTCCACCACTTCACCACACCCTTAGCCGCCCTTTGCACCACCTTCTCCAGCTCATACCTGAACCAAAACCACTGCCACACCATCTTCTAGCCTCCAGCAGGTCTGGCCATGCCATTTATAGCCTTGCCCGATGCTTGAAATTGCACAAAAATCCACTTGTTTGCCTTGTACTTGTATTTTCATACATAGCAACTTCCATACATTCACTACCCTTGCTAGGCCGACCATATATGACCCATACCTGACCAAATACACCCCATGGAAGTACCTTATCACCCTATAGGCTGAGCATAGTGATGGTGGAAGCAAGTGCAAGTGTTTGATTAATTGTTGTTCCTTAATTTCTAGCATCGTTTATCGTATTTTTGGGCTGAAACCTTATAATTGTTATATTGTTTGTTTGATTTGTATTCAAGGGAATTGATCCTTGGCTCCTCCATTTCGTATCTGTATCGTGCTTTTGTGCTTGTGTAGATCCCGTTGTGCAATTCGTCGTTGTGTCATCAGCTCAAAACAGTGAGTAAATCTCACCAGACTAATATGTACTTATATAGTGATAAACTGACATCACCTGAATCTGTAAATGCATATCATCCTGTTATAACTGCTATATTATATTCATATGAAGTTCACACCTATATTTACACTTGTTATACCATATGTTACTATTATTTCATGTTATTCTGTTATTTTCATCAGTTTATCACACTGCAAGTTCCCTGTAGACTAGAATCACTATGGGTTGAAATGATACATACCCGAACGGAATTTAGAATAGGAAAAAATCGTTATGGGCTGAAATGATAGGCCTGAATGATTTTCAATTATTTTCTTTTACTTGGGATTGCGGGTTTGAAATGATCAAACCCGGTTTTCTTTGTAAATTACGGGTTGAAATGATATATTACCCGTATCACTTCATCTAGGCTAGAAAATGAAATACAGACCCGTTGTTAAAATATGTTTTTCTACAAAAATTTAAATTATTTTAGAAATGTAAATATTATAATATTTTGATTTAAATTTGATTAGAAATGATTTTTGTAAAGCATTATTGATTTTCTGAAAATTTATAAGTGAAATAAATAAATGGTAAAGTTAGAAAATCTGAAATGTAAGTTATTTTAGAAACTAGAATGATAAATGGAATTTAAATTAAATATGAAAATATGATAAATTTATGATATTTTGAATTAAATGAATTTAAAATGATTTTATAATATATCAATGATTTTTGAATAAAGTTAAAATGTGAAATGAATGAATATTTAGGTTGAAACTGGGAAATATAACTAAAATTGGAAATTTATGAATTTGGCTTAAAGGTGAATTTTAAGTTAAGTAAATAAAAATGAAATTAAGT
This sequence comes from Allium cepa, assembly GCA_030765085.1. NCBI lineage: Eukaryota > Viridiplantae > Streptophyta > Magnoliopsida > Asparagales > Amaryllidaceae > Allium > Allium cepa. The sequence goes on from CM060940.1 coordinate 585,315,896, forward strand.
TATATTTGAAAATTTTAAACTTAAATGTTAAGTAAAATTTAATATAATGAATTTAAAATTTAATGTTGGAATTTAATAAGTGAATTATTATTAAATTTTGATTTTTGAATGGAGATTTAACTTTATAAAATCATGAATATAAGGGTATTTGAATGACTGTTTTAAAAGTGAAATTATATGATTTTCTAAGCTAAAAATGATTTAAATAAAAATATAATTGTTGTGAAATTATATTGAATACTTGAAGTTAATTAACTGCATTTCTGAAATGCTATTAATTCTAATGTAAATGATAATACAGCATTTGTAAATGCTGTAGTTGATAATAATGAACCAAATGGCTAAGTTTAATTAAAGGTTATTATAGCATTTTTGTAAATGCTATAATTATTGAATTTAACTAAGTTTATTTGAAACTAATGTAACCCTATTACAACCTTTTTAAATGCTATCTTTTATTAAATTGAACTGTTTTGAATGTAACTTTCCTTAGCAATTTCTAAATGCTGCGAAAGTTGAATTTTCATCTGTTTTAATAAATTAAGTGGATAAATGAATTTTGAAAGACTAAAATTTTGTAAATTTAATAATTTGATTATTAAATATAATAACTTCATTTTTATGATTTAAAATGAAATAATTTGTTTTGAAATATAAACTATTTTGAAATGTGTTTTGTAATGGTATTTAAATTAAATAAAAATGAATGTGGTTCGGAAGATATTATATTTTTGATATTTTGAAATGGATTTTGAATGATATTGAATTTTGAAATGATATTTGATTTTGAAGTATAAAATACCATTTTGAAATTTTAATCACGGGATGTATTTAATTTATAGTTTAACTGATTCTTAAAGGATGGGCGATCCCAAGCATCCTTTAAGTTATTGTGCATTTCTACTACAGTTCACTTGAGTTGGTTTACATTATATAAGTATATATTGTCCTGACTCGAGTGTTTTGTGTTTTACTTTACGCTCGGGTCAGCCTGAGTATTTACAGCTTAGCTTTGGATTTCTTTCTGGAGCTAGGAATTGCTGGAGATTCTGCTTGTCTAGTTATCTATCCCTTCAGTTTCAGTTGTTCTATTTCAGCTTTGGTGTTGATAAACTGCTATGTAATTGAGATTTCTATTGTATATGTTTTTCAGACTGATATTATGTATTATGTTTTGAGAGTTTGTTATAGTAGCTTCATGAACTACTATGGTATTTTAATTTCCTCTGCGAGTTATTCTGATATTTCTGTGTCTGTGATTCTGTGATTGTATTTCATTTGCTCCAAATTTATTTACAACGCGGTATTTTGAGCAATTCAAGTCCGACATGTGCGGATGCGAATGGCTGAAAAATATCGGGTTGTTACAGTGGAAGTACGAGTTTTAGCTTTCCTACACTTGGAAGCAACAAGGATAGCAGATGAACCTAAGTCAAAAGAGAATTCGTGAGGCACCGATATAAGAAACTTCATTTAACTATGATATAAACTTACTAGAAGAATCATATTGAATATGGAAAGAAGAAGAAGAAGAAAAGGCCTTCAGACTACTAATAACCAACGCCCGCTTTCCATGAGAATCTCCTTTAACCATAGAAAGATCCCTAATTACCCTATGGCTTTCCAGGATTAAAGACTATTTTCGAAGGTTGGTTTCAATCAGAGTGTGGGTTTGTTTCTCATATTCTAAGAAGCCTCGAGTAAGGAGGTAATTGTATTAAAAATGGAAGGGTCGCTTCCTTTAGAAATAGCTTTTGAAAGAGAATAATTAAACAACAACAAGTAGTGAAACTTACTAGGAGCAAAAAAAGGACTCTTTGATTCATGGGGTGTAGCACTTAACGTAAAAGAATTGGTTCTCCCATTCCCTTGCTTTGACGATCATGTTGGTAACCAAGCTCTTTGGCCGAGGATAAAGGTGATATAGAAATCTTCAATTTTCCTCCTACTTTTACAGAATTTTCCAATAAATGGAAAACTTCCTATGTAAAGGAAGATTGGCTTCCCTAGCAAATATCTCCAGGCAGCTCAAATAACTATATGAATTGGGAGTAAGTTTAATTGGAGTGATACCTAGATGTTCCAAGAATTGTATGAGAACTTTAGAAAAAGGAAGATAGCCCGAGTGTTAGATATGGATAGGAGAGAAAGCAAAGAATCCCTCTAGAGGATTATTTATCCTATCAGATGGACTAGAAGCCATGGTTTCTACGTTTGCAATTCTGAATTTGCGAAAAATAGAATCTACTTCTTGTTGAGTAGGTATGAAGGACTAGTTGAGCTTATAATCTCCCTTCTACAAAGAGGGAGAAGGCTTGGAACTTTTATAAGACTTCGTGCTATCCATTTGTCGGTTAGGTGATATTACACAAAATCAGGGAAGTATTGCATATTTTTTGAAGTTTGAAATACTCGTAGATGTTAAAATAGACACTCGAATGCTTAATTAATGTGTACTTGATTAAATAAAAACAATATGATTCATGGTGATGGAATATCAAGACCAAGACTAGCTATAAAACTTAAGATAAAAATCCATTGAAAAGTCCATTCCCGAATGTCGAACTTCTAATAGGATGTTGAATTTGTAGAATATTTGAGAAATTTATAACCAATTGGAAATTTGTTACCAACCTTTAAATTTATGATTGGATGTCAAGTTCATAACTGGATAATAAGTTTCTATTAAAGTTACATGCTAATAATAACATCTTATAGAAATAGGATGTCAAATCAATAACCTGATGTCGCATTTATAAGATTATCGAATTCATAAATAGTAAATGAGGTTAAATTTATTTAGAAATGCTATAAACATTTAAAAAAATTATAAGGTGTTGGAAACATAAGGAGTTTATGAATCTTTGATAGGATAACTACATTCTGAACTCATAGTGTCATATTAAACCTAAACAAGACATATTTAAAGCATGTACATCAATTCTTTGAGTAATTATCGACTTAGTAAGAGTATATCAGCTCATTGTGGGTGTTGGGTTTATAATTAATGGAACCATCCTACGAAACAACTGTCAAATTCCTAAATGAATACCAAACTTCTAATTAATTGTTGAAACAAATAACTAAGAGATGAAACCTTTTTAAGTTATTGAACTCCAAGTGAAATGCCAAATTTCGAAGGTTAATAAATTCAAAAACCAAGCAAGTTGTTGAATGTCAAGTTTTTAACAGCTAATCTTAATCTTTGTCGAAATCTCGAAAGGGTGTCGATTTTGTCATAATCAAGCCTTTAGAAAGTTCTCAAATTTGGAATAACAGCTATTTAACTTTAATTAATCATCAAAAGAAAATACCACAATCCACATTTGAATTCAAATATTAAATATGATGCTTCAATTAAACCCTAGAAAATTCATAAAAACTCGCAATTAAACCCTAATTTAAAATAAAAATCAAAAACCTCTTTTTAATCGTGTGTCTAAATCAATTAAAAATAAAAAACGAACCTTGAGATCGAGTTTACGTGCTGGAAAAGTTTGAAATTTCTTGAATCAAACTAGAAATCAAATTTTTTTTGTCTCAAGTTCAATTTGCAGGTAAAAAGTAAGAAGAGGAAGAAGATAAATATTTATAGAAGGAAAGGGAATGACAAAAGCCCTTGATCTCATTTTGAATGGACAAACGAGATTTAGATGGAATGCCAATAGATGCTAGCATTAATGTCGAGGTGTTAACTTAAAAGGTCAACATTTCTTCTATAGAGGAGGAACAAATATTACTATAAAAAAATGTCGAATATGTAAGGGAGTATATGGTGATTCACGATGCCGAATGTGTAGAAGCAAATCAATCAAACATCCAACAAGAGGTAACAGGCTTCAGTAGACTTTAAGAAGATGTCGAACTTCTATAAAAAGGAGTCGTGTACCTAAGAGAGGATGATGAGATTATAAGAGTGTCGAACTTTAAGCAATTGGCCAATATAGAAGATGTCATACATGAGCATATAGTCACAAAGGTGGTATATCGGAACTTTGTAGATATCGGGCCTTTACAAATATAACAGTTGTAAAACATTTACAAGAGACAAGTGGTTTCAAGCATTTACAAGCAGCGGAAAGTGCTAGGCTTTAAAGAGTATAAGAGATATCAGATGCTACAGTTATCAAAAATGCCTTATATCATTAGTGCTTAAAGGAGTGTCGTAAATCATCAATACAGCAAAGGATGGCGAATATCAACGATTAAGAGGGATGTTGTAAATCATTAACGCAGTAAAAGATGACAAATATCAACCACTATGAAAGATGCCATGAACCATCAATGTGGCAAGCGTGCCATAAACCATTAATATAGCAAAGATGCAGTAAACCATCATTAAAGTAGGATGGTGCAATTTATCAATGTAAGTAGGGTTGGCGCATACCAACAATATACAGAAGATTGCCGCATGTCACCAACGCACTGAATGATGCTAAGAATCAGGGGCGCCAAAGGATACATAGCAGCCAGGATGCCTACTTCAACTCTTGTAAATACGAACCCCATAGCTTCATGGAAGAGGCGAATTCTTCCTATCACTTTTCTTACATTTTTGGATTTGTAAACTCTAAATCGAATTGTGGATTTAATGTGCATAATGTAAATTTATGACTTTTTTGCAAACAAGGACTTGTATAAATCGATTTTACATAGCATACTACAAGTAAATAAGGATTCTTGACTATGATATGACTTATGACTTGCATATGACTTTAATTCCCTATTGCTTAGGACATGCACATGATTTCTTTATTGAACATGCATACTTCTTGTGAATAAGGCTATCCAAGCCTATCTCTAACCAAGTTATATCTACTTTGCACATTTCGGGGTTAACAAAGAAATTCATCGACCGAAGTTTACTATTCATCCTGATAGTAACAAAATGTTTTGCGATATGAAGAGAGTCCTCTATTAGGAAGGGATGAAGGGAGGTACAGGAGAATATGTGAAGATATGTTTCACTTGTATATCGACCCTAATTTTGATTAGCATTATTTAGGACATTTAATTAGATATACTAAATAAAATTATGTAAGTGGTTAAGGGAATTGAGATTTGAATAATAGAAGGGTAGTCATGCCAAATTAAACAATGGAAAAGAGAGAATAAAAATGAATAGTTAGGGTAACAGCTAAGGGAATGATAGGAAAAGATATATTATTGTACCTTAAAACCTTATGCACTTTCATTTTACATGTTCATAAGCAAAACTAAATTAAAGAAGAGGTCGGCCACCATTAGAAGAAGCAAGAAGAAGAGAAGCTAAAATTAAGAGTAAGGAAGCTTAATCAACCTAGCTTAAGAAGCAAATCTCAAACTCCTTAATCACAAGCTAAAGGTGAGTAATAGGTTACATCTCATTTTATTATTTTTGATTTTAGTTGAAATCCAAATTTATTTTGCAAATGATTTGCCATGTTTTGATTGTTAAATGGATATTATGCTTGTTGATGATTTATGCTATTTCATATAGATTTTATGATATGGTTTAATTTGAAAAACCGATTAAATGACATCCAAATGCATTGCAATTTGATATAACGTCAGAAATATTATTTTAGAAATGGGTTTCAAGTTTTACAATTTTCTAAACTAATGTGGATTTATCATGAATTTTCTAGTGGCTATTTTATATTGGCTTTGGGTTAGAAATTTATATGTGTTGGAAAACATACTAAAAGTGATTTACAGGAATTTTTGGAAAATTTTCCTAAGTATATAAAATAATTTGAGGTATGACACTTAGATGTTTTATATGTTTATAAAAGGATAAGGGGCAATTTGTAAATGTTTTAAAATGTTAATCTTTGAAATTCGGCAGTATTTTAAGAAAAGATTTTGGAAAAGAATTGGCGGCCAATTATATATTGACAAACAAATAAAGTTAGTTAGAAAGAAATTACTTTATAAAGTTAAAAATCCGTTTTAAAAGGTTTTATTGTTTCGCCCCTTTCGGCAGCTACCTTTCGACACCATACTTCTGCCTCTATCTAGTTCGAAACCAATATACATGGTATCAAAGACTTCGTACGTAGTGGATTGGAGATAGGAGAAAGGTATAGGGTCGAAACAGGGCTTTCGAAGGGGTTGAGACCTTGTTTTTATATGAATATGCGCTTATATGTTTTTTGTTTGATGATAATAAACATATATACATTCGTTTAAATGTATTTGTTAATGTACTATTTTATTTTTCATAGATTAAATATATATTCGTTGAATAAAATAAATTACACAGCATTTGAATTCAAACAGAATAAATAACGCAGAATTTGAATTCAAACAGAAATTTTATTCAAACAAATATTTATTACATTTTTGAATAGTACAAATTCAAGCTCTCACTATACATATACAGTTTTGAATACATCACAATTCAGTTTACATTAATAACCTCACTACATATCACTCACACTCGTATTTTGTCTTCAACTGCATTCCAGTCTGATTCCAGCATCCGAGTAATCTGCAAAAATATTCACTAACGCAGTAAAATTGAAAAAGAAATATTTCTACAATATAAAGTGAAATATGATTTTTGAAAATATGATTTGCCTCAGTTATTTGGGTTGTTCGTCATCATTCACATTTGAATTCATCATACACGAACAATGTGACATGCACAGTGTATCACTGTACATGCCACAAGGCCGTGCACATCGATATACACTTGATAATGCTACAGGAACAGGTAAGCACAGGTCAAACCCAAATGAAAAGTCGGGTTCAACTCACGTGCAATATATTTAAAATCACGACACGAGAACAAGGTCAAACCCGAATCTTTGAAACTGGATTCAACTCAAGTGAAACTTCAAAAATCAACATGAATGGATGCAAAGACCAGCTGCAACATGGATGTACAAAGCTCAAGTTCAATCCCAAAGCAACCAGCAATGCGTGCAAGTGCAAACCAGAATGAAGTACACAAGCACTTAAACAAAGATGGCCAGAGCAAAAGTTCACAAGTGCAGACCAAATGCAGTGACAAGTTGAAGCAGTAGTTAACAAGCAGTGTGCAACTCGAAAGTGTACACAAGTGAAACCATAATGATGAAAATGTTATGCTCAATGCAACACAGTGAAGCCCAATATACAGATGCAGACATAAACAACATCAAGTGAAAAATACAGCAATGAACTCGAGGCCGAGACTTAAAGGCATCAGAACTTCAACCAACAATGAAAGCTACAAATTCATGAACCAAGTATACAACAAGTAAACAAACTCAGGCAAATGTACACAGTTCAACATGACTGAAAGAAGTCGAATGTAACCATACACTTGCAACAGAAGTACACCAGGTAACAGCATGATACAATGCAAATACATGGAACAATACCAAAGTATGGAGTGTGCAAGTGCAAATGACCAGAGCTCAACGTACATGAAGTAATGCAATGCCCAAAGACCAAGTCGAAGTCGAACTGTTCTTAACAGTTCTAAGTATCTGACAACAATATGACAATGCTAACATGAAATGAATGCAACAACAAACTCAGTGAAGACCACAAGTAAATGATATAGCAGTAATGCAGTCAACAACATGAAGGCAACATGATCAAAAGTTCAGGTCAGACCAAACATCAAGGCTCAAACCGTAAGTCACAAAAGTTCAAGTGAAGCAAGTACAGGTTAAACAAAAGCAGAGACTACAATATCAAGTGAAAGTGCAGACTGAACCCAAAGTGCAACAAGAATGCTGCAGTGATACAACAACAAGTTCATATGTACAGCAAGCTACAAGTAATGCAGAATCAAGGTGAACAAACAGTGACACGGTAGTTTTGAACAAGAACATCAATGACCAGAACACTAAGTGCAGGCAGATGAATGTCACAAGCATAAAAACATGTATGCAACATAGTGAACAACAATGCAATGTTCAAGTGGAGACCAGAGAAGATGGTCAGAGACGAAGACTACAAGATGAACGAAGTTCAACAGTACAGAGAAATTCACGAAAACAAATTTAAGTCCAAGTGAAATGAAGTTGATGCCAGAGAATTCGAATTCATGACAGTGTACTATCAAAAATCAAATTCGTATATTTGAAAAAGTCACAAAAATCAAAACAGTAAAGTCTCTGCCGTATAACTCAAGAAAATCGAACGTTTCAAAATCAAGACCGTGTGCATCAAGTAGTCGCAAATATCAGGAAAGCGTGCGCATCGGGCAATCAAATAATTTAGGAAAGTATCGAATTGATACGAACAAATTCAAGGAATTCATCTGCTATAAATATCAATCATCATCGGAAAGTTAGGGTATCGAGTTCAATCAAGCATTTTAACCAGCAACGAAAGAAAAAATTACATACCGCAATTTAACGAACTCGGTCAACAAAGGAGCAGCGGCAAACGAGCGAAGCAACAAGAGAATCGATCATCAGAGAGCCGCGAATCATCAGAGAAGTAGCGAGCAAGCCGACACTCAAACCAGAGAGTTGATCAGTATAGGCGTGCATCAATAGCCCTAATTTGATCAAAGACTCAAGCCCTAATTTCAGAGCAAGGCCGCCATTTTTTCACAAGCAAAAGAAAAAGGAACGGGCAAAAGAATAAAAGGGCCGGCCTAGTTTTATAAAAGGGGTTTTTGTTTTTATAAAGGGGGATTTAGTTTATATGGTTTAATTTTTAGATCTAGTTTTATTTGAGCAAAAATTGTGGTTTCAAGTTTGTATTTTAATTTTTGCTCCTGCTTTTATTTTTGAAATCTGTTTTTCTTTTCGAGTCAAAGTATTGGTAAATCACCACCTAGGTTGTAGGTAGTGTCAGATTGTCTAGTTAGAATTAGTTCAGTGAGCAGGGTGTGCGAGTTTGCAAAACTCTATAGGCAGGAGCAGAGTTTGCGAGTTTTCAAAACTCTATAGGCGGAGCAGGGGGTGCGAGTCTATTAGAGTGTTTGTAAGCGGGAGCAAGGGTTTGCGAGTCTATTAGAGTGTTTGTAAGCGGGATACTGTTTAATTCTAATAGAAATCTGGGAATGCAGCAGTAGGCAGGGGTTGCCGAAGCTGGGTAAATTTTGTGTGTTATTTACTTTTCAGCATATTTATTTCTGCAGTTTGTTTCTGTGTTTAAATCGAGAAAATTTGCTATAACCCTATTCACCACCCCCCCCCCTCTAGGGTTAATCTAGATCCTACAGGTGGTATCAAAGCACGGTATTTTTTTAACTCTAGAGTCATGAATTCATCAAATAATGCTTTTTCTGAGGGGCAATCTATTGTTAGGCCCCTCTTGTTTAACGGGAATGATTATGCTTATTGGAAAGTTAGGATGGGTATTTATCTTAATTCTGTTGATTATGATGTTTGGGATATTATTGAAACTGGCTATAAATCTTCCACTATAACCGTTGGTGATACTGAGATTCCTAAACCTAAGGATAGGTGGGATGCTAATGATAAGAGATTAAAAACTACTAATGCTAAAGCCATGAATGCTCTGATCTGTGCTCTTGATAAGAATGAATTTAATAGAATTTCTCATTGTAAAACTGCACAGGAAATTTGGAATACCTTGGAGGTGACACATGAAGGAACTTCTCAAGTCAAGGAGTCTCGTCTAGCCCTATTCAGCAATGAATACGAGAACTTTGTGATGGACAAAGGCGAGAGCATAAAGGACATGTTTGGACGCTTTTCAACTTTGGTGTACAACGCTAGAGCGCTTGGAAAGATATTCACTGAGGTAGAGCTCGTGAGGAAGGTGCTACGAATCTTACCGATGAACTTTGAGGAAAAAGTCACGGCAATACAAGAATTGAAAGATCTGAGTAAACTAAGCATGGAGGAGTTGATCGGCAACTTGATGACATATGAGCTTGAGCTAAAAGCAAAGGAGGACGCAACAACTCCGAACCAAAGAAGAAGACGATTGCCTTAAAAAGCAAAGAAGAGAGCGATGAAGATGAAGATGATCCAATTGAAGAGCTTGCAATGACTGTCAATAATCTTAGAAAATGGTCAAGATTCAAGCCACGAAAGAAGAAAACATCTGGTAATAGGTCAAGAGATTCTAACAATTCCGATAATGAACTGACGTGCTTTAACTGCAACAAGCCTGGCCACTTCAAACAAGAATGCCCACTTCTCAAATACAACCAAGGAAAGAAAAAGAAGAAAAGGCCTTTGCAGCAACTTGGGATGATGAAGAAGGAGAGGAAGTCTCGAATAATAGCTCAGAGGAGGCTAACTTGTGTCTTGTGGCAAAATCAGATTCAGAAGCAAGCTCAGAGGAATCTAGTGAGGGAGGTGACTATACTTATAAAGAACTTGTTTTTATGTGTCTTGATCTCACTAAAGTAGTTGATACTCTTGAATCTAAAATTGAAAAACTGAGATCTGATAGGAGAGAACTTGCTCATGAAAATTTTAAGTTAGAAACTGAACTTGAAAATATTCAAAACCTAGAATGTAAAAGATGTAAAATTCTAGATTCAGAATTATCAAGACTTAAGAATAGCTCTGAGAATCTTGAAAAAGAAAACTTGAGTCTTAAGGAAATCATTGACACTAGGAAAAAGGATTTTATAAATAGATGCACCTCACTTGTCACTGAAAACACAAATCTAAAAACCAAAGTCCAAAATCTTGAGAAATCTTTGAATAACTTTTCAAGAGGAGAAAAATCATTCAACACGTTATTGGGAAATCAAATTTTTACTAACAACAGAAAAGGACTAGGTTTTGGGAAAACACAATCTGAAGGTAAGAGTGTCTTTGATAGATGTGAAATAATTGGACATCGTGTTGAAAATTGTAGTCATAGGAACAAGAACACAAAATTTATACAAGTTTGGGTTCCTAAGAATTCTACAAACAAATTTCATGTCTATTGGAACAAGAATGAAATGACAAAACAAGTTTGGGTTCCAAAGGGTGTGTTTATTCACAATGCTTCAGCCACTAACAATGTGCTTCAGCCACTAACAATCATGGACCTATAAAAACAAATAGGTCACAAAAATCTTTCATCGTGTAGGTATGGTGGAAGGCTAAGGAACAACAACAGTTTTCTCTGGATTTTGGCTGTTCCAGAAACACAACGGGCAACAAAGAAAAAGTTCCTTAGCCTAATACAAAGGTGACAGAAACACAATGGGCAATCACGAAAAATTATCGTAAAGGTAAAACAGGTGAAGAGATGATTTTTTGATCGATATATTAAATGTGATAATCTGCACCGTATTCTGAATGAAATCAGCCAATGTTGAGATGTTGAAAAGAGATGATTTTTTTATTCTGACTTGTTCGACATAGTTGGCCAATTATATTTATGCCAAAAACATTATTCTTTGATTTACTTCATACATATTTGTTTGGATTAAACATTGTGTTTTGTTGGATACATTTGGTCATAATTCGGCTAACTCTATATTCTCAGTTTCTGATTGTTTACATGGCTTCAATTCAAATTCAAAGAATGTCATCTAAATTGTTGTTAAAATTGAGTTTGAAATTTTTGATGCACACTTCATGGTCTGGTTTATCAAATTTAGTTAGTGATATTTTGGAGTGAAAAAAATTCAGATGCAGATTACACTGGTAATCAAGTTGATAGAAAAATTACTAGTTGAACGTGATTTTTGAGACATTTAGTAACTGCATCGTTTTTCAAAGAAAATATCTGCATATTTTTCATTTCAAATAATTTTCAATTAGCAGAAATTTTTTCTCATATAACCCCTTCGAGAAAATCATTGTTGACCATATTTTCATATTAGTCATTTTTATTTGATTTTAAATGACAAATTTTGACTAATCCGACTCCCTACTAAGTATCAAAAAGATAAATAGTGATTGAAAAGGTGATAAGTGTTGATATTTAACATGCATTACTCAAGAGAGTATATTTGGAAAATTTCTTTAGGAATTCAAACAAGAGTTATAAAACTTTTTGTTGGGTAAAGATTCCATGATCATTTCTATATCTATCATATTTCTATCGACCATGGTTTATCAAAACTTAAATATAGTTGGTCGATATGTGGTACTATAATCAGGGATCATTTTTTTTCATTTCATATTTTTTTGTAAAAATAAATAAATATCCAAAGTATTCACTCTCATTTAAAAGTCCTCACGGTTATGCATGGGTGAATTACTTGGATTTTTGATTATGTGCTTCCACGCTCATTTAAAAGTCCTTACGGTTATGCATGTATGGAACGCATATCAAAATTAATTGATTAAATAGACAAGTTGATTCTAATCCCATTTAAAAGTCCTCACGGTCATGCGTGGTTAGAAGATACTTGATTTCATTTTTTAAAATTAAATTGGAATACTACTAATCTCATTTAAAAGTCCTAACGGTTATGCATGATTAGTAGATATTCAAATTCCTGCTATAAATGTATCACAAGTTGATACAATTGTATGATTTTATATTAGAACATCATTTCCATTCTTTCTAAAAGTGGAATATGTGCCTAACAAGGGTAGTTATGATTTTTGTTTGATTTTTATTGAAGTTTAATATTTATATTCAATTTAAGTTTAATGTTGGATTAATATTGATCACTTTATCTCTATTTTTCTTTAACACTATTATTCTTTTGCTGATAACAAAAGGGGGAGAAAAAGTTCAGATTTTGTCAAATAGAATCAAGCAAAAGTCAAATAATTTTTCCATTTGCATCTAGGCTCATTTATATATTTCTATTTGTATGCATATATGTAGGGGGGCATCATGTAGAGAGGAAGCATTTAAATAGGGGGAGCAATTAAAGTATATCATTGATCAAATAAATTTAACGCAGTCAAAATCTTAAATATATGTTTGTTATCATCAAAAGGGGAAGATTGTATGAATATGCGCTTATATGTTTTTTGTTTGATGATAATAAACATATATGCATTTGTTTAAATGTATTCGTTAATGTACTATTTTATTTTTCATAGATTAAATAAATATTCGTTGAATAAAATAAATTACACAGCATTTGAATTCAAACAGAATAAATAACACAGAATTTGAATTCAAACGGAAATTTTATTCAAACAAATATTTATTACATTTTTGAATAGTACAAATTCAAGCTCTCACAATACATATACAGTTTTGAATACATCACAATTCAATTTACATTAATAATCTCACTACATATCACTCACACTCGTATTTTGTCTTCAACTGCATTCCAGTCTGATTCCAGCATCCGAGTAATCTGCAAAAATATTCACTAACGCAGTAAAATTGAAAAAGAAATATTTCTACAATATAAAGTGAAATATGATTTTTGAAAATATGATTTGCCTCAGTTATTTGAGTTGTTCGTCTTCATTCACATTTGAATTCATCATACACGAACAATGTGACATGCACAGTGTATCACTGTACATGCCACAAGGCCGTGCACATCGATATACACTTGATAATGCTACAGGAACAGGTAAGCATGGGTCAAACCCAAATGAAAAGCCGGGTTCAACTCACGTGCAATATATTTAAAATCACGACACGAGCACAAGGTCAAACCCGAGTCTTTGAAACTGGATTCAACTCAAGTGAAACTTCAAAAATCAACATGAATGGATGCAAAGACCAGCTGCAACATGGATGTACAAAGCTCAAGTTCAATCCCAAAGCAACCAGCAATGCGTGCAAGTGCAAACCAGAATGAAGTACACAAGCACTTAAACAAAGATGGCCAGAGCAAAAGTTCACAAGTGCAGACCAAATGCAGTGACAAGTTGAAGTAGTAGTTAACAAGCAGTGTGCAACTCGAAAGTGTACACAAGTGAAACCATAATGATGAAAATGTTATGCTCAATGCAACACAGTGAAGCCCAATATACAGATGCAGACATAAACAACATCAAGTGAAACAATACAGCAATGAACTCGAGGCCGAGACTTAAAGGCATCAGAACTTCAACCAACAATGAAAGCTACAAATTCATGAACCAAGTATACAACAAGTAAACAAACTCAGGCAAATGTACACAGTTCAACATGACTGAAAGAAGTCGAATGTAACCATACACTTGCAACAGAAGTACACCAGGTAACAGCATGATACAATGCAAATACATGGAACAATACCAAAGTATGGAGTGTGCAAGTGCAATTGACCAGAGCTCAACATACATGAAGTAATGCAATTCCCAAAGACCAAGTCGAAGTCGAACTGTTCTTAACAGTTCTAAGTATCTGACAACAATATGACAATGCAAACATGAAATGAATGCAACAACAAACTCAGTGAAGACCACAAGTAAATGATACAACAACAATGCAGTCAACAACATGAAGGCAACATGATCAAAAGTTCAGGTCAGGCCAAACATCAAGGCTCAAACCATAAGTCACAAAAGTTCAAGTGAAGCAAGTATAGGTTAAACCAAAGCAGAGACTACAATATCAAGTGAAAGTGCAGACTGAACCCAAAGTGCAACAAGAATGCTGCAGTGATACAACAACAAGTTCATATGTACATCAAGCTACAAGTAATGTAGAATCAAGGTGAACAAACAGTGACACAGTAGTTTTGAACAAGATCATCAATGACCAGAACAATACGTGCAGGCAGATGAATGTCACAAGCATAAAAACATGTATGCAACATAGTGAACAACAATGCAATGTTCAAGTGGAGACCAGAGAAGATGGTCAGAGACGAAGACTACAAGATGAACGAAGTTCAACAGTACAGAGAAATTCACGAAAACAAATTTAAGTCCAAGTGAAATGAAGTTGATGCCAGAGAATTCGAATTCATGACAGTGTACTATCAAAAATCAAATTCGTATATTTGAAAAAGTCACAAAAATCAAAACAGTAAAGTCTCTGCCGTATAACTCAAGAAAATCGAACGTTTCAAAATCAAGACCGTGTGCATCAAGTAGTCGCAAATATCAGGAAAGCGTGCGCATCGGGCAATCAAATAATTTAGGAAAGTATCGAATTGATACGAACAAATTCAAGGAATTCATCTGCTATAAATATCAATCATCATCGGAAAGTTAGGGTATCGAGTTCAATCAAGCATTTTAACCAGCAACGAAAGAAAAAATTACATACCGCAATTTAACGAACTCGGTCAACAAAGGAGCAGCGGCAAACGAGCGAAGCAACAAGAGAATCGATCATCAGAGAGCCGCGAATCATCAGAGAAGTAGCGAGCAAGCCGACACTCAAACCAGAGAGTTGATCAGTATAGGCGTGCATCAATAGCCCTAATTTGATCAAAGACTCAAGCCCTAATTTCAGAGCAAGGCCGCCATTTTTTCACAAGCAAAAGAAAAAGGAACGGGCAAAAGAATAAAAGGGCCGGCCTAGTTTTATAAAAGGGGTTTTTGTTTTTATAAAGGGGGATTTAGTTTATATGGTTTAATTTTTAGATCTAGTTTTATTTGAGGAAAAATTGTGGTTTCAAGTTTGTATTTTAATTTTTTCTCCTGCTTTTATTTTTGAAATCTGTTTTTCTTTTCGAGTCAAAGTATTGGTAAATCACCGCCTAGGTTGTAGGTAGTGTCAGATTGTCTAGTTAGAATTAGTTCAGTGAGCAGGGTGTGCGAGTTTGCAAAACTCTATAGGCGGGAGCAGAGTTTGCGAGTTTTCAAAATTCTATAGGCGGAGCAATGGGTGCGAGTCTATTAGAGTGTTTGTAAGCGGGAGCAAGGGTTTGCGAGTTTGTTAGAGTGTTTGTAAGCAGGATACTGTTTAATTCTAATAGAAATCTGGGAATGCAGCAGTAGGCAGGGGTTGCCGAAGCTGGTTAAATTTTGTGTGTGATTTACTTTTCAGCATATTTATTTCTGAAGTTTGTTTCTGTGTTTAAATCGAGAAAATTTGCTATAACCCTATTCACCCCCCCACTAGGGTTAATCTAGATCCTACAGTTTTGTTTTTAAAAGGAAATACCGCTAACTTTTCTTTCAAAAAGAATGCTTTCGAATGAGACATCTTTGGACTTGGTCGGTTATTTTAAAGAAAGGTTTCAAAAGAGGTTGCACCTTTGTTTTAAATAGAAGCTTTCGAAGGGGTCGAAACCACTCCCGCCGCATACAATCTTTCGAAGCAATGCTTTCGAAAGGGTCTTTTTCACTTTAAACCTTGAGCCGCTTCTCTAATGCTTTCAAAGGGATCGGTTTCGACACCATCCACTTCTTTTACTTAGGAAATTGCTTTCGAAGGAATTGCTTTCAACTTAGTTCTTTTAAAACCCTTTTGAGATTTTGAATTAAACTTTAAGGTTTCGAAAGGAGTAGTTTTAAATGGTTTCGAAACTATGTTCCACGTATTTTTACTTGAATCCAATGCTTTCGAAAGGTTTGATTTTTGTTTAGGACTTAATGCTTTCGAAAGGTATATGATAAAGGTTTCGAAGGGGTGGTTCCCTAATATTTTCGAAAAGTTTACCTTTGTGTTTAAATGGAGGGTTTCTAATGTTTTCGAAAGGCATGTTTAAAGTGTTTTGAAAAGGGGGATGCCTAAGGTTTTATAAAGCTTTTGAAAGGATACTTTCAGTGTTTTCGAAAGATCTATTATAAATGGTCTCGAGAGGTATGTTTTGGCCTCTCGACCTAAGGTTATAAAGTAAAGCAGTTTACTTGTATCAAAAGGGGTAATTTCAATGGTTTTCGAAAGGTGTGCTTTCAAAGGTTTCGAAAGAGATTATTTAAAGGTTTTAAACAAAGGTTTCGAATGTTTTCATCAACAATGTTTTGTGTAAAGTATATACATGGAAAAGTGATTTGAATAAAGCATCGAGTATATTTTCCTTCTTTAAGTATGATTTATAGGGTTATATCAGTTTGAAAGAAATATTTTCAAGGAAATTTTGATAGGTTAGTTGACCCTAAATGAATCAGATATTAGAATACCATATGGGACTGGTATGGGGTTGCGGCCTATACTTTAGCTAGTAGCCCCTAGCTAATATAAGTGCAAAATTCCAATGTGTAGGGCTTTGTCACAAGTAAGACTAAAATGATGTTGCAAAAAGAAAGGAATATAAAAGAAAGATAGGTTATTGGTGAGCCCGTAAAACTATTAGGCATAGTTGACCCTGAGAGATGCAAGTTAGGGATAGACCGTCCAGGAGTGTGTCTAACAGAAGTTGGATTATTTGTTTATTTTGTCTGATAGGCCTAATTCAGCCAACGGTTAGTAGTTAGCCAAACAAAACTATAGTGTTCGGACAGATAGTCCATTGATTACCGAATTTATATGAGTACATGATATTGCTATTATTGCTTTAACCAGTTTGGTTGCAGGATTTTGATTTGTAAAAGATATGTTTTAAAAAAGGGATATTAGTGAGGGGAAACCAGTTCTGCTAAGTGGCGTGGTCTCACTTAATATCAGTAAACCGAGATGTATAGTATTATTCATACCAGGCTTTATGTCTGACTCGAATTTTATGTTTCCCCTTAAACTCTCGGGTGCTCAAAACAAGATTTGAGCAGGTTGAGAGTTAACGATTTATAGGTTTTAGTAGATGGACGAATAAAGCTTCCCAAGATGTGCAGGAGGAATTGGTAGCTATATAGGAGTCGTTATTTTTATTTTTATTCCATTGTGATGTATTAAGACAGTTTTTGTCTATTTAATACTCTGAAATCCCGGGGGCATCTTCATATATCGCTCTTGGCATCGTTTATTATAATTATATTTGATCAAAATATGGGATACGTTTTGGGATTGTGTAATGGAATATGAAACATATTTTTGAAATGTAATGAGTAAAGTATGTTGTTTTTGGAGTTTGTGATATCGTTTCATACTCATGTGCTTTTGATATTATGGATACCATTAGCATTACCGTATCTTGTCACCAGAAGTTAATACTATAGATGACTGCAGCATCTGTAGCGCTTAGCTTCTGGCCTCAAGATAGAGGATGTTACAACTTGGTATCAGAACAAAGGTTTATGAAAACCTTTAAACTTAAAATGATTTTGAAAATATAATCCTAAAAATTTGGATTTGGGATAACGCTATAGTAACGTACATGTATTTGCTATATGTAAGTATACGCTTTATCTCTATTCTCCCATCTCTCTTAGGCAATTCTTTTGTATCTTATGAAGACTCGAATCCAGATATGGATGCTAGAAGTGGAAGAGTTAACCTTTTTGGGCGAAGCACCACAACTAATGGAAATACTAGACCAAATACCAAGAGGAACCCAAGGCAGGCCCAAGCTACAAATGTGGGTGCTGGAGTTTAGCAAGTCGACATGGGAGCAATGTATGAGTTCTTATAAACATGATGCAAGTAGGAGTTGCTACTGGAGTAGTTGGAGGAAATGCTGAAGGAGAAAATCAAGAAGCTCTGGTGGTGAATAACTATGCTGTTTCGAATAGAGATTATGCTCGGCTGCAAGGAAAGCCATTTATTGGCATTGGGGATGCAATTGAAGTGGAGAATTGGTTACTTCATTACAAGAGGATTTTTGTTCATATAGCGCCCAATGATGAACAGAAAAGGAGACTTGCTTCTAGATAGCAACAAGGAGCAGCACTGTATTGGTGGATCACTGGTACTATTGGAGTCAACGAGGAGACTATGACTTGGGCTGATTTCAAAAGGAGGTTTGAGGAGAGGTTTATGTCAGAGATTACTAAGTCTATTCTGCTCAAGAATTTTGCTAAATTGAAGTAGGGAGATATGACAGTGCTTGAGTATGCGACCAGGTTTGAGGAGTTAGCGAGATGTGGCTATGCTATGATTGATATTATTACTAAGAGGAATGAAAAGTTCATTCGTGAGCTGAAGCCTGAGCTTGCTAAGGCCACATTACCGCATATTAGGGATCATGTAATGTTGTTGTTAAGATGGCCTTGATGCAAGAAGAGATGCTTGATTTTTTGGAAAGAAATAAGGCAAAGGAAGCTCAAGGTGGGAAGAGTCAGAAAAGGAAGTTTTTCCACAAGAAAGGGGCTCAAAAGGGTGGGGCTGCCAAGAAGGGAAAGCCGGAGGTTTTCTGCTATAAATGTAACAAGAAAGGGCATTTCGCAAATGGATGTCGCTCGTGAGATGGAAAGAAGGTGATTGGGAAGAAGAATATTAGATGCTTCAACTGCGATCAAATTGGACATTATAAGAATTAGTGCAAGGTACCATCCAAGGATGGAAAGGGCGAAGTGTTTGCACTGGAACTAGCTACCTCGAGGCCAACAGCAGAGGAAAAGGGAAAGGCTGTGTTAGGAGGTACGCTTATGATTCATGGTACGTCGGCTAGCATTCTATTTGATGCTGGTGCATCACATTCTTTTATATCTCATTGTTTGAAGATAAGCTTAACCCAAAACCCTCATACCTAGTTACTTCCTTAAGGGTTGCATATCTGATATGAGGTCATTCAACTATTGGGATGAGATGTGGCCACTTAGAGTTTGAATTGCTAGGGCATAACTTTGTTTGCAGTTTGCATATGTTTGATTTCGTAGGATTTGGAATTATTTTGGATATTGATTGGTTAAGTAAATACGATGCTAGGATATTTTTCCATGATAGGAAAATATTTCTTAGGCACCCTGACTATAATGATCGGATCATATACTCCATAGAAAACCCTAGTTTTGAGGTTAATGCTTTGTTGGGCATGGTGGAAGTAGAAGACGGTCTAAATTGAGTTATCCTTATTAGAGAATTCGTAGATGTTTTTGAGTTGCCACTAAAACGACCTATCGAGTTTCAAATAGATTTAGTACTAGGAGCAAAACCGATGAGTAGACTGCCAAGCAGAATGACACCTACCGAGATGAGAGAACTAAAGGTGCGGTTGGTGGATTTGGAAGACAAGAATTTTATCATACCAAGCAGTTCGCCTTGGGAAGCAGCCGTAGTGTTTACAAAGAAACCGAATGGATCTTTGAGGTTATTTATCGATTATCGTAATTGAATGAGAAGACGATAAAGAACCAATATCCATTACCTAGAATTGAAAATTTGTTCGGCCAGTTGAGTGGAGCTAGAGTATTTTTCCAATTGGATTTAGCAAAAGGGTTCTATCTGCTTAGAGCGACAAAGGATATTATTCCTTTGACGGCGTTTAGAACCACATATGGATCGTATGAATGCTTAGCAATGCCATTTGGACTAACTAATGCACCAATATTCTTTGTAGGTTTGATGAACCGAGTTTTCCATAAGCATTTGAATAGGTTGTATTGGTATTCACAGACGACATTTTGATATACTCTAAGGATGAAAGAGAGCATGAAGTTCGACTTAGGGTGGTGCTTGATACGTTGAGACAACATCAACTAAAGGTGAAATTTTCAAAATGTCATTTCTGGAAGAAGGAAGTGAAGTTTCCTGGTCATGTAGTCTTAAAGAAAGGGTTGACTATAGAACCGACTAAGATTGAAGTGGTGAATAACTGGAAGACTCCCGAGACAAAGACTGAGATAAACAGTTTTTTGGATTAGCTGGGTATTATCGGAGATTCATTAACGATATTTCACGGATAGCGGCACCGATGATCAAGCTAACGGGAAAGGATGTGAAGTTCATTTGGACCGATAAGTGTGAGGAGGCATTCTAGAGGCTGAAACACTTATTTACTAATGCACCTGTGTTAGTTGTTCCAGAAGGGAATCATGATTTAGTAGTATATACGGATGGATGTGGAACAGGATTAGGAGTTATGTTAATGTAAAGAGGTAAAATGATTGCCTATGCATCTCGACAGCTTAGACCACAGGAAGTTAGATATCCAATGCATGATTTGGAATCAGCCACAGTAATTTTTACATTAATGGTGGAAAGACATTACCTATTGGGAGAAAGATTCAATCTGTACATGGATCATAAGTCTCTAAGGCATTTATTCTC
The DNA here is from genome assembly GCA_030765085.1 of Allium cepa. Taxonomy (NCBI): domain Eukaryota; kingdom Viridiplantae; phylum Streptophyta; class Magnoliopsida; order Asparagales; family Amaryllidaceae; genus Allium; species Allium cepa. The sequence goes on from CM060940.1 coordinate 585,336,698, forward strand.
TCAAAAGGAGTTGAATATGAGACAACAGAGGTGGTTAAAGTTTTTAGCCGCTTATGACTTTGGTATTGAGTACGCACCAGGAAAAGGCAACAAGGTTGCATATGCACTTTGCAGAAAACATCATAATGCAATGTTAGCAGTGATAGCTGAGTGGAAAGATTCAGACGCATTGAATGAATGTAGTACAATGGAAAGCTAAGGAATGGAACAGAGAGCAGTGACTTGAAAGATTTCGGTCTTGACCAGAATGGGTGGTTGAGGAAGAAAGCGAGACAGTGCATTCCGAATGCGAGAAAAATTAGGAAGGAAGTTCTTGAAGAATGCCATCGTTCGTAGTTCACTATTCACCAGGAAGGAAATAAGATTTATCAGGCTATGAAAAGAAGTTTCTTCTAGGAAGGTATAAAGAGAGATGTAGGTTTATGGGTGAAACAGTGTTTGAACTATCAATAGGTAAAAGCCGAACGTCAGAAACCAAGTTGGTTACTTCAGCCTTTTGATGTTCCAGTATGGAAATGGAATTCTATCTCAATGGATTTTATAGACGGGTTGCCAAGGTCAAATAGAGGAAATGAAAGTATATGAGTCATAGTGAATAGGTTAACCAAGAGTGTCCATTTCATTCCATTTAACTCAACCAGGGCGGCACTTATTTTTGGCTAAGTTATTTATGAAGAATATAGTCAGATTTCACGGAATTCCTATTAGTATAGTAAGCGATAGAGATTACTTATTCACTAGTGAATTTTGGAAGAGTCTACAGAATACTTTATACCAAGCTCAAGATAAGCACCGCTTACCATCCGTAGACAGATGGGAAAACAGAAAGGATTAACAAAGTCTTAGAAGATTTGTTACGAGCTTGTGTGCTAGATTTTGGAGGATCATGGGATGACCATCTACACTTAGTCGAGTTTTTATATAATAGTTATTTGACTAGTATAGAGATGGCACTGTTTGAAGCTTTGTATGGAAGGCTATGCAAATCTCCAGTTTGTTGGTTAGAGACCGGGAGAGGTTAGTTCTTGGTCCGGATTTGGGTAGAGAAGCTATAGAAAAGATTGAGTTAATTAGAGCTAGAATGAAAGAAGCTCAGTCTAGGCAGAAGAGTTATGCTGATAAGAGATGGAAAGATTTAGAGTTCTTAGTTGGAGATCATGTTTTCGTCAAGATATCACCGACGAAAGGTGTAATTCGATCCGAGAAATCAGGAAAATTGGCATCGAGATTTGTTGGACAATTTTCTATTATAGAAAGGGGTCAGAAAACTCGCATATAGAGTAGAGTTACCGAACAATTTAGCAGGATTCCACGATATTTTTAATATTTCTCACCTAAGGAAGTGTATTCGTGATAAGGAGACTACTATAGAACCAACTATGTTAGAAGACTTAGTATTGGAACCGAATTTGACTATAGTTATAAGGCCAGTTCGTATAGCCACGAGAGATGGGAAGAGACTAAGGAACAAGACAGTCGGATTATTTAAAGTTCAGTGGAGTGGCGAGGAGAGAGACTATGCTTGGAAAATTGAGAGAAAAATTAGAAACGCTTATCTTGACTTATTTCATGGTATGTATTACCTTTAAGATTGAATTTGATGAGTACTTATCATAATTTCGACGACTAAATTATTTAAGGAGGGGAGCCTGTAACGATCCTGATTTTTATTAACATTATTTAGGACATTTAATTAGTTAAATAAAATAATTTAAATGGTTAAGGGAATTGAGATTTAAATAATAGAAGGGTAGCCGTGCCAAATTAGACGATGAGCAGAGAGAATAAAAATGAATAGTTAGGGTAATATATAAGGGAAAAAAAGGAATAAGATATATTCTTATACCCTGAACCCTCATGCACTTTCGTTTTACACATTCATCAACAAAACTAAATTAAAGAAGAGGTCGTCCACCATTAGAAGAATTGAGAAGAAGAGAAGCTAAAATCAAGAGGAAGGAAGCTTAGTCGATCTAACTCAAGAAGCAAATCTCAAACTCCTTAATCACAAGCTAAAGGTGAATAATAGGTTACATCTAATTTTATTGTTTTTGGTTTTAGTTGAGATCTGAATTTATTTTGCAAATGATTTGCCATGTTTTGACGTTAAATGGATATTATGCTTGTTAATGATTTATGCTATTTCATATAGATTTTATGATAAGGTGTAACTTGAAAAACCTATTAAATGACATCTAAATGCCTTGCGATTTTGATATGAGGTCAAAAATATTATCTTAGAAATAGGTTTCAAGCTTTATAATTTTTTAAATTAATGTGGATTTACCATTAATTCTAGTAAAGAAATTGGTTAAATTGGATTTAAAATTAATTATGGCTATTTTATATTGGCTCTGGGACAGAAATTTATATATGTTGAAAAACGTATTAAAAGTGATTTATGGGAATTTTTGGAGAATTTTATTAAGTATTTTAATAAGTATATAAAGTTAATAAGATATGTGACTTAAATATTTTATATGTTTATAAAAGGTGAAGGGGCAATTTGTAAATGTTTTAAAATGTTAATCACTGAAATTCAACAGTATTTTTAGAAAAGGTTTTGAAAATTCTTGACAACCAATCATATGTTGACAAACAAAGCAAGTTAGTTAGAAAGAAATTACTTTATAAAGTTAAAAATAAGTTTTACAAGGTTTTGCTGTTTCGTCGCTTTCGGTAGCTACCTTTCGACAACATACTTCCACCTCTAACCAATTTGAAACCAATACACATGGTATCAAAGACTTGGTACATAATAGACTGGAGATAGGAAAAAGATATATGGTTGAAACGGTCTTTCGAAGGGGTCAAGACCTGTTTTGTATTTAAAGGAAATGTCGCTTGCTTTTCTTTCAAAAAGAATGCTTTCCAATGAGGTAACTTTCGACATGGTCAATTGTTTCAAAGAAAAGTTTTGAAAGAGGTTGTCGCCTTTATTTTAAATAGAAGCTTTCAAAGGGGTCGAAACCCATGTTGTCGCATACAACCTTCTGAAGCAATGCTTTCGAAAGGTCCTTTTCGCTTTAAACCCTAAGCCACTTCCTCGATGCTTTCGAAGGGATCAGTTTTGACACCATCCACTTCTTTTCCTTAGGAAATTTCTTTCAAAAGAGTCGCTTTCGATTTAGTTCTTTTAAATCCATTTTGAGATTTTGAAAGATAAACCCAAAAGGATTCTAAAGGAATAGTTTTAAATGGTTCTGAAACTATGTTTCATGTGTTTTTACTTGAACCCAATGCTTTCGAAAGGTTTGATTTATGTAAAGGACTTAATGCTTTCGAAAGGTATATGATAATGGTTTCGAAGGGGTGGTTCCCCAATGTTTTCGAAAGGTTTACCTTAGTGCTTAAATGGAGGGTTTCCAATGTTTTCGAAAAGCATGTTTAAAGTGTTTTGAAAAGGGGGATGTCTAAGATTTTATAAAGCTTTTGAAAGGATACTTTCAATGTTTTCAAAAGATCTACTGTAAATGATTTCGAAAGGTATGTTTTGGCCTCTCGTCCTAATATATAAAGTAAAGTAGTTTACTTGTATTGAAATGGGTACTTTCAATGGCTTCGGAAGGGATGCTTTCAAAGGTTTTGAAAGAGATTGTTTAAAGGTTAAACAAAGGTTTCAAATGTCTTCATCAACGATGTTTTGTGTAAAGTATATATAATATGGCAAAGTGATTTGACTAAAGCATCGAGTATACTTTCCTTGTTTTAAATTTGATTTATAGGGTTAAATCAATTTAAAAGAAATGTCTTCATGGAAAATTTGATGGGGTAGTTGACCATAAGTAAATGACTTGGATATTATAATACCAGATGGGACTAGTATGAGGTCACGCTTTACACTTTAGCTAGTAGTCCATAGCTAATATAAGTCCAAAATTCCAATGTGTAGGGCCTTGTCGTAGATAAGACTAAAATGGTGTTACACATAGAAAGGAATATACAGAAAAGATAGGTTATTGGTGAGCCCTCCAAACCATTAGAATCAGTTGAAGCTAAGAGAAGTAAGTTAGGAACAACTGTCTAGGAGTGTGTCTAATAGAAATTGGATTATTTGTTTATTTTTTTCAATAGGCCTGAATCAGCTAAAGGTTAGTAGTTGGTCAAACAAAACTATAGTGTTCGGACAGATAGTCCATTGATTACCTGATTAGTATGCATACATGATATTACTATTATTGCTTTAACCAGTTTGGTTGCAGGATTTTGATTTGCAAAGATATGTTTTAAAAAAGGGATATTAATGAAGGGGAACCCGTTCCGTTGAGTGGCATGGTCCCACTTAATATCAGTAAATCAAGATGTATAGTATTGTTTATACCAGGCTTTATGTCCGACTCGAAGTTTATATTTCTCCGTTAAACTTTCAAGTGCTTAAAATAAGACTTGAGTAGGTTGAGAGTGAAGGATTTACAAATTTTAGAAGATGGATGAATAAAGCTTTCGAAGATGTGCATGAGGCATGGATAGCTATTTAGGAGTTGTTATTTTTATTTCTATTTCTGCTGTGATGTATTACAATAGTTTTTGTCTATTTAGTACCCTGATCATGCAAGTGGGAATTTTCATATGTCTCTTTTGGAGTATTTTGTAATAATTATATTTGAACAAAACCTGGGATACGTTTTGGGATTGTGTAATGGAATATGAAACATATTTTTGAAATGTAATCAGTAAAGTATGCTGTTTTTAGAATCTATGATCTTGTTTTATACTCCTGTACTTCTGATATTATGAATACCATTAGCATTACCGTATCTTATCACTAGAAGTTGATACTATAGATGAGTGCATCATCTATAGCGCTTAGCAATGGGCCTCAAGATAAGGGATGTTACAACTTGTCGGCAAGTGAAACTAAGAGCCAAAAGCCGAAGCAGTTAACTTCAACCCTTGGAAGTATCGACTTGGAAGTGGGATTCAATATCCATGAATTTTATTGACAAACTACCTAGGTCGAGAATGGAAAATGATAACATTTGGGTGATAGTCGATAGACTAACTAAGAGTGCTTATTTTATCCTTGTGATGTCAAAAAGGATGGTGATAGGCTTAGCGAAGCTATATATAAAGAATGTAGTGAGACTGTATGGGATGCTGAGTAGTATTTGTAGCAATAGAGACCCATTGTTTATCAGTGAGTTTCGGAGAAGTTTATAGAGTGCATTGGGTACAGAGTTGAACTTGACATAGCTTACCATCCACAGACTGATGGTCAAACGAAAAGGGTAAACCATGTATTAGAAGATTTTTTGAGAGCATGTGTCTTGGATTTTGAAGGACCTTGAGAAGATCATTTGTATCTAGTAGACTTTGCTTATAATTACAGTTACCAAACGAATATTAAGACGGCATTGTTTGAGGCGCTTATGAAAGACCGTGTAAGTCATCAGTTTATTGATTGGAGATGCTACTGAGAAGGTAGTGTTGATTCATGACAAAATGAAGGCAACGTAATCGAGGAAGAAGAGTTATGATGATAAGAAAAGAAAAGAGCTTGAGTTTGCAATAGATGATCATGTATTCATGAAGGCTTCTCCAATGAGAGGAGTAACGTTATTTGGAAAATCGGGGAAGTTAACATCTAGATACGTTGGATTATTTCCAATGACCGAGAGGACCGGTAAATTTGGGTATAGAATTGAGTCGCCGAGCAGTTTGGCAGGTGTGCATAATGTTTTTCATACATAACATTTAAGGAAATGTGTGCATGATCCAAATTCGATAATGGAGCATAAGGCGATAGAATACTTATTTGTAGAGCCAGATTTGACGTATGTAAGACGACCGTAGGTCATGATGCAAAGGAAAGGAACAGTGTTATTAGACTTATTCATGTCTAATGGAGTAACAAAGGGACGATTGTACCTGGGAGGTAAAGGATATGATTAGGAATATCTATTCCGAGTTCTTTTAGACATTCACGTAATTAGCAGTGTGCTTTATTTGCCTATCGTACGGAATAGTAGGGTACTAGTATATTCACATATGATATAGTTATGTGTTAAAGGTTGCACTAATACATTTACGATTGAAGATTGATGGTTTGCATTAGTAGGGTACTAGCATAATCTTTTGTATCTATGTGTACTTATACTATGATGACTTCAAACATTTAGGGGGTTAGGGTAAATTTTGTTTTCCTTATCGAAATTTCGAGGATGAAATTTTAATAAAGAGGGATGACTGTAACACCCCATATTTTTTAGGGTCCATAATATGGAAAATTAATTAAAACCAAATTTAACTAAATTGATTTGATAATATGAAAACATTATTAATTAAATTATTAAAGTGATTTAAATGTAAGAATTGCCCAAGGGAAGTTAAATCAATTAAGTGAGGGTTATTTTAATTCGTAATTGAATAGGCCAAAAAAATTAGAGCAATTTTGGTTGGTCTTGATTAATGAAGGAAGAAAACTTAAGTTTAATGGGAAGGAATTAATTAAAGGGAATAAGTTATTAAAGCCCAACACCACTAATCCATATTCTTAGTCCCAACCTCTTATTCCATCTTCATTTCCATTTCCATTTCACAAAAAAATTAAACAATAAGTCACGGCCGACCACTAACTCAAGGGAAGGAGAAGAAAATTCACGAAAAAAAGCGAAGAAGATCAAGGGTTTCAAATTTGAATAGAGAGTAGATTAAATCAAGTTTTGTTAAGCTGAATGAGTAAAATATTTCTCTAAAACCTATCATAACCTATTGGATTCATTTTGACTGTTATATGAATGTTTTGATGATGTTAAACATGTTTCATGTTTTAATGTTATATTTGTTATGGTCTAAAATTTAACTAAGGTGAATTTTTTTTCATATTTTAAAGTAAAACATGGTCAAATCACATCCAAATGCCGTGAAATTTTGATATGACATGCTTAATGATAAAATAGAGATGGGATTTTAATTGCATATTTTTTTGGAGTTAATGATAATGTTTATGAATTTCCTAAATTGGAAAAATAGTTAATTTTGGGTTAATCAATTATTTTGACCTGAAATTTTTATAGGAGGTAAAATATGATAAAATTGATTTTGATGGATTTTCTGGATTTTTCGCATTAATTTCTATTTTACATGAATTGTTTAGTGGAGCAAAGCACTAATTAATTAAGGAAAATTAATTAATTAATTTGGGTGTTTAGCTTTTTCTGAAATAAAATTGGAAAGATAAGATACAACCGATAAGAAGTTGGCAACAAAATTGAGTAAGCAAAAAATTTGTTTAAGTGGTAAAAAATTGTTTAAGTGGATTGTAAATTGGTTTTAAATCTAATTATAAAACTGTTGTTAGGCCATTTTTGACTAGGTAAAACTTAACCCACAAGTCTAAACTTTGCATTAAGCTAAAAAAACATGTGCATAGAAGTTAAAATAGAAGAGTGGGTATCACATGTGGATCCAGCATTTTATTCATAAAATCAAAATAAATAGTAACGCTTATAAATTAACCAGCAACAACTCCTTTTCATTACTTGCGACAGCTTCTCTTCATTGTTTGCGATGGCTAGAGGAATTGGCAACAAATTATCGACGATGCCATAGACACACGTTGACTTGAATTTGTATTGGACGTGAAGGCTTATAGGCGAAATCACTAATTGAACTAGTAAACCAACAAGTAAAAGTAAATAAAAGATTGCACGCTAACTTGAATTTGTATTTCACGCTACATATTGAATCATGCAAATATAAATAAACTTGAAATAAAGGATTGCATACAAAGTATAACACGTGAAGGCCTGGAAAAGAAAATTAAGCACGGGGACTTTTGTACGCGATGACTCACTCAACATGCAAATAACTACTCGCGAAGGTTCGATTTATATTAAAATACGAAAGCCCCAACATGTATATATATATACACAAACATACATATACACACAAACACGTTGGCATGGTAGCCCCAACATATATATGCCACCTCACAATGCACGACTTCAGGAGACGCACTATACGAAATCAAATAATTGGACAAACCAATTACATAAAAGTAAGATAATATAAATGTTCATGAAAGCACAAGGAGCCAAGTACCTAAATGCTAGCAAATGCAACTTTCGTACTTTTGCATGCTAGTGAAGCACATGAAGCCAAGTGGAAAATGTATGCACACGAATGAATAGGGTAACATATTTTTATACACGATGTTACCTAAATGATTGCATTAATTTATTTTTACGCGAAGGCTCGGGCTTTAGCAGCAGCACGTAAATTGTACGCGACAGCATTAAAAAGAAAGAAAATAATAATAATAAATGAATATATGCCAAAGCATTTGCTAAAGAAAGGACACGATGACTGAACGTAAACAAGAAAACGATGACGCTGTTAAAATCGAATGCGATAACCGGGTAGGAATTAAACGCGACGATGGCGTTGATTTGCATGGGAATTTACACGGGACCATTAGTATCGTTTTAATTAAATATGACGGTCATGAGATAACCAGTATACAAAAAGTGAAATGCTTATAATATCTTGAAAAACTATATTTTCTTAAGTTACGAATAATGAGAGCGCTTTGAAAGATAGTTTTCAACTGTTATTGAACTATTTCATAAGGATAAAATATATGGAAGATTTTATACGTTAAAATTGTGTTAACTTAATAAAGAAATGAAGGAAGCTTAGAAAAGGTAATAAATGATAAAGTATCATTTAAATGATGGATAAATTGTTTTGTCTAAAGAATGTGCAGAGCACATAATTAATGCATGAAAGAAATTAAAGAATTGAGCACGGCCGTAAACATATACCGACTCATATATTTATTGAATAGTACGGTGTATTGATTATCAGTCTATAATCCAATGGTATTTGACAGGGTGCCACAATAGGGTTCAACCTAAGAAAATTATAAAACTCTATGGAAAAGTTCAGGTAGGGTACCAAAACATCAGGGTCATGTTATAATTAAAATAACTGGCAAAGTGCCAAAACATCAGAGTGATGTTACAAATTAATTCGACAAGTGAACGATAGCGGTTCAGGTACTAAGATGAGCTATTGATGCTTAGCATGGACACTTATTATGATGTATTCAGGGTGCTTACATTCACTGTTTTAAGAGAGTTAGGGTTACTCTAGCCAGGGTGACTCCTACGAGAAACAAGTCGACGTTTTAACCACACAACGTTGTTCGAACAAAAGACTAAATTAGTGATGGAAAGGCCTAGGGAGGTAATCGCTAAAATAATTAATGGTAGCTAATGAAGAAAGCCCAAAATTAGAGATATGTGATGGATGGATGAACGATGAATGATTATATGACTTGGTTCATATTCGGATGATAAGTATGAGGTATACTTGACTTAAATTGATATATGTGTGTGTGTGTATAGAGAAAATATAATTATTTAACTCGAAAACTGTGGTTGAAATTAAGGATTTAAGGTAGAGAAAAAATGAGGTGTAGCCGATCTTTGCCCTATACACACACACACATACACATACACATGACTTGGTTTACAATTGGATGAAAAGTGTAAGGTATACTTGTTGCCTGAATATATGCACATAGTTGCTTTCTATGATATATATTGTTGATGTTATATTTTTTTGGAAATGGATAAGAGCTTTATTTAGGAAATTCCAGCCCAGATCGTTTGGCCCAAGATAACATACAAGACAATTAACTGACAAAAACTACATTATACTTCGCGCTTTCTAGAATTACACCGAAACTCCTATTCCTTCCTCATTCGAACTACCGAATATTCATGGCGGCTGGAACGAGTAGCTCATACTTGGGATTTCTACTGATGGGCAACGTAGATCCACTCCTTCAGTTTGAGTTGCACCTCGTCCTGACATGTAAGTGTCCTGTTTTTTATTCTTCTTTGAACCAGAACCATGTTACCTTCCGCTAGTTTGCTGACCTCTAAATGATTCTTTGCTTGTTTTGAAACAGGCGGTGGTTGCTCTCTTTCCACACGCTCCATACAGCTACAGTGATGGCAATATCATTCAATTTGACTTCCAGATCTTTGCAATGGCTTCTCTGAATCAGGTAATTGACTTCTTCTTCTAAGAGAATTGATTGAGATGATGAGTTAATTAAGTTTTTACACGATTTCCACATTTTTTTAAAGAAATTGCAGGCAAAAAAGATGTTCATGTATTTCCGCCTCTTGATTGCATAACACACAAACTGTATCTCTTATTATTCCCTATTTTGACAGCCTATCTCTTGTGGGAAGTCTTTTGAGTATAGCTTTGTAAGCTGTAAAGGCCATCTTTGGATTATTGACATGATTCCAAATGATTTTGCTTCATAATACTTTATTGTCTTTGTGTCTGATCTCACTCCACGTTGATTTGGTGGAAAATTCGCTACTAGTAGGCTTCCACACCTAGATGTCATTCTCTCTCCCACTGAAAATTGGCATAAACTGAATTTTTTGCTTAATAAGTTGACTCACTGGAATTGAAGAATAGTTCCAATCATTGTTGTTTATCACTTCTAGCAATTTTTGTTTGGACAACCAAAGTCTAGGAAAGTATTTTAAGCCTTAAAATATCAATCAGAGATACACCTTGAATCCAAGGGTCTCTCCACAAATCAGTCTCCCTTTCTGTAACTATTTCGTGAGTGCAATAAGAGGCTAACGTACTTCGTATTTTCATAATTGCTTTCCAATTAGCTGAAGCATTATTGTCAATAGGCATTTGCCAGAAATTGCCTTTGATGTACCTATTCATCATCCATCTCCCCCATAGACCCCTACCCTTGATAACTCCAAGCTTGTTTCAGGGCGTAGGCCAGCCTCATTTCTTTAAGTCTTCTAAGACCTACTCCTCCTTCCTCCTAAGGTCTGCATAATTTCTTAAATTTAATCTTGTAAAGACCACCTTTCCATACAAAGTCCACACAAACTTTTTCTATTCCTGTATGGAAGCATCAGGCAATTGGAAAGTTTGTAACCAGAAGTTGACTTTGGAATGGACAACCGTGTGCACTTATTCAATTCTGCCAGCTAGGGATAGGAGTCTGGAGCTCCAGCCTTGTAATCTGTCCCTAATAGAGGAAATCAAAACAGCACATTCTCTGTCAGTAATCTTATTGGAGGAAAGAGGAACACCTAAGTATTTTACTGGGAGTATGCCTTCTTTCACATTTAAGGTGTCCAAAATTTTATTCCTCCTATTGCATGTTTTGTTAAAGTAACATTTGGTTTTTTGCTCATTCATTGTAAGACCAGTATATCTCTCTATATTAAGAAAAATGTTTTTAACTGCTTTAGCTGATGTACAGCTGGATTTTATACAAATGAGCAAGTCATCTCACAATAGGCTAGAAGTTATAAATAGATTGAATTAGCTTGTGGAGCATTACTAGCTCCATTTGTAGCGAAAAATATTCCATTGAAGTTGCAAACAAGTAAGGGGAAAGAGGATCACCCTACATGTTGCCTCTATTAGAGCTTATAATACCCTTTGGTATTCCATCGATCGGGATAGAAAAGGTTAGGGTAGAAATACATTCTTTTACAATATTCACGAACTTTGTTGGGAATCCATATATATAAGCATACGGATGATAAATTGCCTATTGAGTTTGTCACATGCTTTGTGGAGGTCCACCTTAAGATAGAATTTGTCAGCACCTATTTTATTGAAGTTTCTAATCAATTCGTGTGCCATAAGAGAGTTTTCAGAAATGCTTCTACCTTTGATGAATGCACTTTGACATTCTGAGATAAGATCAGGTAAAATGAGCTTCATTTTATTGTATAAGATTTTGCTTAGTATTTTATCACATTGCAGCAAGCAATAGGTCGGTAGTCTTCGATTTTTGATGGGTTGTCCTTTTTACGAGTAAGGCAAATGAAGGTGTGATTGATTTCTTTTACAAATTTACCACTTTGGAAAATGTCTTGCATTACTGATATGATAACATCTTTCAGGTCAGCCGTAGTGAACAAGGAAGAATTTGGATCCGAGCCATCTGGCCCTGAGCTGGAATCAATGTGGATGGATTACAAGGACTCCCGAACCTCTTCTTCAGTGATCTACCTGGACATTATTCATCGGCCTTTGGGGTTTACCAGCCTTCTGTATTAAATGTCTGCTAAGTTAATGTTGACTTCTCCATTAAACATATCACTGTAGTATTTAATTACTTGGCCCTTTATATCTGCAGTATTGATTAGTGCATATCAATAAGATGAAAGTTATTATTAGTATTGCTTCGAATTTCCATTTTAGTACAAAAGAATTTAGTGCACTCATCCCCTTCAGTAATCCATTTTTCCTTGGATCTTTTCTTAAGCTCTATAGCTTCTATTCTGAGAGCCTCTTTTAGGTTGCCCTGAGTCTGGTAATACTGTTTCCAAGTGTCATCAATAGCATCACCTTTATCTATCATTAACAGTAGATCCTCGTATTGTTTCTATAAAGTAGAGATTTGGCTCCTTCTTTAACTCTTCTTCTATTCCACTCTTTTATTTTATTCTTAGCAATTTTGAGAGTCTGTATTAATTTGAAGCATTGAGTGACCTCCTCTAGAAGAATATTATTAATGTGAATGGCCTCTGTATATCCTTCTATTTTATGTCAGTGATTGGAGTATCTAAATAGTTTGCCTTTATCAGTCTGCTTTTTTTCCATCAGACTTACAAGTATAGGGCAGTGATCACTAGTGGAGGGAGAAAGTATATTAAATACAATATTAGAAAATATGTTAATGTAGTTCACATTAATAAGTGATTTGCCAAGCTTGCAGGATACTTTCTTACATTCCCCACTTCTTATGTGAATTTTAGGCTATAGTGAATGGGTTCGAGCATCCCAGCTCCTATGATGCAGTTGTTAAATTCTTCAAGTTGGGATACTCTCATGATAAGACTCTTTTTTCTCTTCTGCCCTAAGCATGGAGTTGAAGTCCCCTATGACAATCCAGGAATCATTGACATTTTTGCTAATGCTTGTAATGACTTGCCAAAGATGAGTATGATGATAGGTCAGGCTGCTAGCATAAAAACAGCTTAAAACTAGTTTAAGACCTCCTGTATTGGTAGCACTTACAGTAATTTGTTGGTCATCCTTAACCAGGAGATTGAAATTCCAAATTTTGTTATTCCATAAAAGAAGAATTCGGTCCTTACCTCCAACATCATTGTTGTGAATGTAGTTCCATTCATTACCTAGTGAGTTAGTAAAACAGTTTTAAGTTATAAAGGATAAATTTATTTTCTAAAATACTCAAAATAGAAGGAGAATGAATTCTCCTAAGATATAAGAGGTCTAAACGTCTAGTGTCATTATTTAGACCTCTTACATTCCAACTAATTAAAGACATTTCGACAGGGGAGGCTGGCTCCTCAGTTTCATAGGAGACACCTCACGACTTATGCTCGCCTTGCCTTTAGTCTCTATTTTCTTAAATTGACTTGAATAATCTTGATAGGACTTTGTGAATTTGTTTATACTACTATCTTCAGCTTCAGAATCTGAGTCAAGTTCATCTAGTATAACATTATTAATTTCACTCTCTTCTTCTGATGTTGCAGATGTATTCTTTGATGTATTCTCAGCCGGGCTATGGACCGATACAGTATCCTCTTTCTCCTTGCCCTGCGTTTGGACAGCAGCAAGGTCTTCATCCTCTAGGACATCATTTCTTTCCTTTTGGTCATTAGACTCTATGACTATTTGTTCTGTGTGTATATTTATGTCAACGGTGCAAGACTCGGACTATGCCTTATTTTATTGTTGTAAAGGAATAGTCTAACTATCCTCGGCTGTAGTTTTTTACCTCCATACTTGTTTGATGGGGGGGGACACAGTCTCACACTGGTCCAAGGAGTGACCAGTGCGCTTGCATTTGTTGTAAATATGTGGGATATGCTCATATTCTACCTCATGTATGTAAATGTTTCCATTTCTATCTTTATCCCTCACCTGTTTTTTAATAGTGTCACTTGCTTTGATTTCTACAAGTACTCTAGCATACTTTAGTCTTTTGACATGTCTACAGTCATCCTTGGAAAGGGGATTACTAATTAGACTAGCAATTTTACTAATCCCTCATGCATTCCATAGTAGATTCATCAATTTAACCCAGACTGGATGCGATTCTAGCATATGTCTCTCAAGTCATACGTTTAGTTCCTATTTTTTGGTAAAAATAAGTTATATGTCAATAACCCATGGACCCCCATCCAAAACTTTCTTACAGTCCAATTCATTGCTGAATTTGATAAGATAAAAACCATTTTCCCTAGGGAAAACATACCATTTACCCGAAGGTTTCCACTCTCTTTAATATATGCGTTAAGATGTATATAATAAGGTTTTTTACCAGCAACGTATAAGTGCCCTACATATTTTTTGCAGAACTGAAGACCTCTTCATCTAGGTCAGCAAAGGCTCCTTCATCATCTTCTAGGTTATCAAATTTTTTAACCCCACCATCAATACACGTGTTACCAGCTATCGCATCAGCCCATGATCTAATAGCTTTCCTAAATTCCGGTTTCTTAAGGTTAGGTCCTAACTCTGCTTGATTTGGAACCCTAGATTGGTACTGTAGATGATCCCTGATTTGATTCTTCCCTTTGTTTTTATACCTTACCTCTTGTCATCCCGTGTCATCTGCTTCGTTTTCCATGGAGATAGGTACGATTCTAGGGTTTTCTACAGTAGCCATGTCCCTATGATGATGAAGTGAGTAGAAAACCTGTTCCGTGTTAGCGGCATGGTCTCACTATGGATGTTTAGGGTAAAGGTTTTACTCTGATACTTATTTCTGACCCATGTTTTTATTATTTTCCATAAACTCATGGGTACTCATTCAAGTAGGTTGAGTTTATGGATTAGGCATGTATCTTTTTTGAAGACGAATAAAATTTCGAAGATGAAGCAAAAGGCTTGTTATTTAAATAAAAGTATTTTAAAATTTCTTCTATGTAAAACCAAGATTTATGACAGGTTAAGTGTGTGGTGTTAGCATTTTCATATGTTGGGCATACACTACTCTGATTTTCTTATTATATATTTACCCCTGCATAGGAATGATTTGGTTTTAATGATGTATTGAATTATGCAATACAATTTGTTGTAGTGAAAAAGATATTTGGTTACTTTGTTTACTTATGTTGTGAAAGAAATATTAAACTCACTTAGTCGCTGGAAAATGATTTCAGTTATAACTACAGCATCATCGGCTTTCATTTTAGAGTCTCGAAGTGAAGGATGTTACAGGGATTTAAGTGAAGTCGTATTTTTTGAGGATGTTAGTAAGAGGCTTGGCAACGGAGGCGTAGTGACGAATAAATTTCCTATAATATCCCATCAAACCCAAAAATTCATAAAGTTCATAATTTTTGTCGGAGTTAGCCATTCTATCTTGATTTGGATTTTGTTTGGGTCAACTTTAAAACCACATCCCAAAATCAAAAGGTCCAAACAAATGATTTTGATTATAGAATAGGCATACTTGGAGAGGCTGATAAAGAATCTATTTTAGACTAGGATTTGAAGGGTGGCTTATAAGTGTAATATCTAAGAGGCGGGCTAGTGATGGGATATAGATGAATGTCATCAAGGAAAACTAATATGAAGTGGCAAAGTTAGAGTTGGTAGATATTTTTCATAGTTTCTTAAAGGTAGATGTGGCATTAGTGTGGCAGAAGGGCACGATGACAAATTATTAGTGGATATCATGGGAGTGAAAAGCTACTTTGGGAGTATTCGGGGGGTGGACGTGGATTTGGAAGTAACCACTTCGTAAATCCAATTATGAGAAGTATATAACACTGCAAAGTTTTTCCAAAAGCTCATCAATGGTTAGGATAAGGAATCAATCCTTTATGGTAATGATGTTTAATGCTTAGTAATCTATGTAAAATTGCCCTGTTCGGTACTTTTCTTGATGAGGATGACCGGGAAGAAAATGGGCTAATAGAGGGTCGTGTAAATTTTACACAGAACATTTCACGAACTTGTTTTTTTGATTTTGGATTTTTGGAAGGGGGTAGCAATATGGTTCAACATTGATAGATAGAGTGTTGGGAGGGAGGGTAAATGATGGTCGAGTGGTGAGGAGGAAGTCCGGTTCATGGGATAAATAAAGCAGAGTGTTTATTAAGGAGAGTTTTAATTTGTGGATGTATTTAGGAAGTTATTGGTGAGGGTATGTGGGTGGAAGTATTGATTTGCAATGGAGGCAATAAACTATGGAGGAGGTTGTGTGTAGGCCTTTGAATTGGTGTAGGGTAATTTCGGTTAGGTTAGGAAGTGTGGTAGGACCATAAGGTGATAATTTGGTTATTATGCTAAAAAGACATGGTTAGTGATTTATGACTGATGGTAATTGGGCCAAGTGTTTCAAGCCATTGAATGACCAAAATTAAATTTTCTCTAGTCAAATCTGTCTCAAATGTAGCTTGCTCGATTTCTACCTGGACCTTTCTACAAACTCCAACGCTCCATAGTTATGCATCGTTTCAGACTGCGACACCAAAGTGATAGGAGCTATCGATCAACAATCCCAAAATTTTCACAATTTGAGGTTTTATATATTTTTGGGTTGAATTTATCGAAGGAGGAAAGTTCCCATTTAAGGGTTCGTATGGAAGTTGGGCTATATATAGTGTTTAGAGGTGTGGATGGGAGTTGTGAGAGGGGGTGGTGGGGTTGAAAGAGGGGGAGGTCAAAGATGTTGGGTTGGAAGCGATTTTGGTGTGTAGATCGACAATGGATTGGGTAAGTGTATGGTTGGCGGATTTGATATCGGTAAGTTAAATTGTTACGAGGCAAGGTTGGATTATTTGGATGAGAGGATGGAGGTGATAGTGTCTACGGATGTAAGATGTTGGTGGAGGGTGTCATCTATGAAGTGATTTCTTTGTTGTGTTGTCTCAAGCATGGTGTTTAAGGAGTGAAAGAACTAATTTTACAAAGCTTAGTAATATTTTGAAAATTTTAGACTTTATGATAACATAAAAGGGAAGGAGGAGGAATGACGAGGAAGAAGATATTCCGTTAATCTTTTGCTTTATATTTACATACAACTTGCATGTTTATATAACCGTACAAGATTCAAATTGGACAAATATTTTAACTGGTATATTCATCTATGCCACCTCATTAGCAAATAATATAAAAACTATGACTAATTATATTCTTGGCATGCTATGTTTATTTCTAGAAGGTGGATTAGTTTTGAAATCTCGTGGATCTCTTGATTGTTCACTTGGGCCTATTGTGGTGCATCGGTGTATGCACATTTCATGATTAATGTGCATGTATCACCATCCTATTTAAAAGTGAAATTAGTGCTTTCATTTTATGATGTGGATGTTGATAGAGTTAGGGCTATGTCCTAGGGGAAATTATGTAAGTAGTTACATATATCTGACTCCTTGACCAATCTTGTTCGAAATAAAAGGTATTTTCTCACTATTATATACTTAGTATAATGTGATTATATTAATTAATTAACTTAACTAAAAATATTTTTAATAGAAAAATCTGTGAATGGTATATTTTATGATAGTAGTTACAAAGTATTGTAACCATGAGTAATTTATCACAACGAAACAAATATAACATTTTAAATGTTCCTAGTCAAGATGCATCGAGACTGGATATCGATGTATTCGTTAAGACTGGAGTATGCAACGCTCTTCAAATATTGGACAGTGTATTACTCATGATTGTTGGGATAACCTAGGGGTTATGTACTAATTGTTATTGGATAACTATGGAGCGACTCACTTAATAGTTTTCTGTTAGTTAATATAACTAAGGTCAAATAGAAAATATCGATGTGACTGGTTTACACAGTTCTCTCGACTTGAGAAAACTGTGGATCTTCAATATGAAAACTCATATTTAATTATAGCCAAATCATGGAACGGCGTCCATCGAGTTACTATAGTTGAGTCGATTGGAAGTATTGGAAGTGAAGCAATATTCAAGAGAAGATTCGTCTTCTCGGTTATATGTTGTTAGTATCACAGTCAACTCAAGTCAACCCAAAGTTAAAGTCTCTGGACAGATCTTTTTGATTAATAATAATTTTTATTATTGAACCAAGGACTTTGTATTTGGACTATAGAGTTGAATATGGACAATATTGAAATCTTGACCATTACCAAATTTCATGAATCCAAAGTGATACAATTTTTACGAAGAGAATTAGTGTATATAAATGTCACTTACGGGTGACGCTTATTAAATTAAATAAGATTTTACTAAGAATAAACAAGCGATAAATTTGGTCATAATGTCACACCACTTGCTAAGTGACGTGTGAATGTTAACATTCGAATAGTTCGGTGTTAATTGCTGACCAAATTTACACCCAAGAGTTATACAATTGAAATGAAGAATTCCCTTAAGACCAAATGATTTAATTAATTTATAATTGTTATAAATAAATTAAATTAATTAAAATTTATGAAATATTAATTATAAAAATTTTAATACGGTTTGAGAAATAAAAATTGATATATATTTATAATAGTTATAAACGTAACTATCGATATACGATATCGATAAGCGACTAAATTAGATTTAATTACATAGCATTTTGGTTTGGGCTTAAATGAGTTTAAAGCCCATCATTAGGGCTTAAATTTTAATTATTACATATGTATGTATGTATAATTTTATATGTTTAATTATGTATATATATTTATACAAATGTTTTAAATTTTATATATATATATATATATAATTTTGAGACTTTTAGGTATAAAATATATTTTAAATATATGTATAAGTATTTATATAAATATATTTTGCATTATAGATTTATACACATATTTAGACAACATATAATACATACGAAATGAGCTAATATGGCTGATGCGATGTAAACCCCAACATCTATATACGGACATGTTATACTCATCAAGGATTATTACGTTACACTTGCACACACATATGTATATGTATATGATACACGTATGTATATAAATGAAATCATTCAAATTAATTTTACATTACAAAATACTCAAATTCAAATAAAATATATATGATTTTATTTAAAAAAAAATTAGAATTGTTCTAAGTGAATTAGACTTCATAAGCCAAAAAAACATCCAATAGGATAAAAAACTTAAAATACACCCACCACTACCACTACGGACTGGCCCAGTTCCAACAATAGTATCGGAGCCCAATAGTCTATGAGGTCTAAATTAGTCATATTAGGGCTAATGTGACGACCGGAAATTTTTAACAATTTAAAATGGAATAAATAATTGTTTTTAACATATGTAAAAGTTAATTTTAGCTTGAATTCAAGATATAAATATTTACTGGCTAATTAAATCATTTGAATTATCGAATTATCTAGTTTAAATATTGAATTTAATAATTGAAAATTTGGTAAATTGTTAAATCTGAAATTTCTAAGCCTGGTTGAGTAATTTGAAGGCTTATAAAATATATAATGATAATACTGGTGATAATAGTATGGTTGAAATTTAATTTAAAGGTGATTTGCTCAGTTTTGAAATCATATCATTTAAATTGAATTTAAAAATAGTCTTCCGAGGCACAGTCTTGGAATTCAACGAAATCAGTTTCATTGGATCCGTAATAGTTAGTTATTATCGGATTTCAATTTTCGTAGCAATCAGAGTTGTCGTTTGACCCTGGCAGCTCGAAACGCTTAGATATATTTTAATCGATTTAATTTAACATCAATCGTTTAATTCCGTAACTCGTACATATGTTCAAATTAGCCTCCGAAACACGTTCCATTGAGTTTGGAATGCGGGTAAAACCCTATAATCACCTAGCGGCATATCCTAAGAATAGTTCGAAATTTTAAGTGGCATGTAACTAGGCGTTCTGGAAATTTTATAATATAAATAAATCTAGGTACTTTATTAGTTAGTATTCAAGCGTGCTGAAGAAGCTAATTTAAATCAATATTTTTATTACCGTCCTCTCTCTTTTCTACAGATTGGAACCGAGCCTCCCACTTTTTCTTCTTTTCCTAAATCGATTCGTATATAGAAAGAAAAAAGAAAAAAAATGAATCGAAATTGGCCGTCGTGCTTCCCCCTCTCTCTCGTCCTCTCGTCCTCAACATTTAATCAGAATGGGAACTCATTTGGATCGCTCGTAGCAAAACATCGCGACGTCAACCCAGATAAGGAGGAAGAAGTTCCGTGATTAGGTTTTGTTGCCGTGTTCATTGAGTCACGAGAGGATGGGCGACGATCTGGAAAGCAAGCTCGTTAGTGGAGGCGGAGGCTCGATCGCCTCGGAATGTGCGTCGCTACAGATATTTGGGGGATGGTTGGGTCGCCGTGTTCGTGTTCTGGCAGTGGGTGATAATCACAATAAAGGTAAGTGATCTTCAATCGTTTTGTGTTCTATTTGAATCTTAATTCGAAATGGAAATCGAAATGATGTTGAAAGTAACATTTTATATGTGTTTGTGAATGATTAGAAATTCATTAATTGTAAGGTAAATAAAGAGTTAAATAGATAAGTCGATTAATTAATGTATGGATTAATTAATTACATTATTAAGGTCTTTAAGTTTATGATATTGATATTTGGTGATTAGAAATTAGTTAAGCGAGTAATAAGGGATAAATTTTAGTTATAATTTAGAAATTAATTATGTAATTAGAAATGAAATAATTTATAATCAATTTGTAATCAAAGTGATTAATTGACATTAATTACTTAGAGAAGTAATTAAAGGATTGGTTGATGAATATAGCAAATGATGGATCATTGGTGGAGGGTTTTGAATGGTTTATAAATGTGATTAATTTAGGGTAATTAATTTTACTAATTAATTAAGGATGATAAATTGTGAAATTTGGTGGGTATAATAACCTAACGTATTCATAATGGCATACTTACCAGGTGAAGTAATTGGTGATAATTGTTGGATGTAATTGATTAAGGGATGGTTTGATAGAAATTACTTAATGGTATTAATAAAATATAATTACTTGGTGAAATTAATCAAGAGATTAATTAAGATGGTTAATAAAGGAGTAATTGATCTATTTAATAAAGCAAATAAAAGAATAGTTAATTACAGTTTGGAATTAATCAAAATGATTAATATTGTAGCTTAATTAAGATAAATAAATTTGATTGGGATAAATTAAAATTATAATTGAAATTCTTGGGTTTTATAATTAATAGTATAATCAAAGATTGATTAGCCCATAATAAGGGACTTATGAGAATTAATTCATATAAGCAATTAAGAGTAAATGAAATTTATTTATGGGGTAATTAAAGGATACTTATTGATTTTGGATAAGAATAATTAATATCGTGTAATTAAACAAAGATAGTTATATGAATGTAACAGAAAATATATTTAAACCAAGGTGATTAATTCAGATGAAAAAAATGAAGGATTGATTGGATAATTGATTTGGAAATTAATTAGTGACAAGTGGGGAATTCTAAAGGGTTGAGGTTAGAAATTCAATCAAAATTAATTTAATTAATATCGGCAGCAAACAAGCTTTGCTTATGGACGATTGAATGATATTGGATGTTTTGAATGAGTAGATATCTCTGATATGAAATATTATGTATTTCATCTGAATAACTTGAGTTAGAATAACAAGAGTTTCGAAGAGACTGGGGTCGGGTATCGGGAGATACCCAAAACCACTTCGAATTTTTATAAATTGATTTGTGAAATCAATAGGTTGGAATGGAAAATTTTAAATAAATTGAATTATTTTATCTAAGTTTGGTACTTAGAAATCGATGTGTGGAATGAGTGTTGTTTATAGCTAATTGCGAATTTGTTACATTGATATATGCCACCCCGGGTTTATTTAAGTTAATTGCTTTGGTATTCCATGTTAGTTGAGATTACTCACGCTGGTTTCCAGCCTGACCCGGGTGTTACTTTGGTGTAATGCTCGGGTCAGACCGAGTATTACAGATTTTCAGGTAGGTACGTTCTGGAGCTCAGGAGACGAGCTGGATGGCAGGAGCGAATAGAGTATTTCTGCTGTATTTATATTATTGTTAATCCGAGTCATGATAATTGTATGTATTCGGTGACTATATATATATATGTGAAACTCTGATGTATATTAAATGTAATCGATAGATATAGTATTCTTTTGTAAACTATTATTATTTATTATTATATTTTATCCGCTGCGATTGTGAGATGTTTGGTTCTTCTGTTCTTCTTCTTCTATCTCTTTCTTCTTTTTCATAACTATCTGAAATTTTCGGGTTTGAAAATTTCGGGTCGTTACATTCGGTATCAGAGCTGAAAGGTTAAGCGAGAACCTTGGCTCTGGTGGGGATTACTCATTAAATCGAGTCTAAAGTACTCTAGAATGAGTTGAGTGTGTGTGTGTGTGTGTGTGTATGTATATATATATATATATATATATATATATATCTTCTTCTTCTATCTCTTTCTTCTTTTTCATAACTATCTGAAATTTTTGGGTTTGAAAATTTCGGGTCGTTACATTCGGTATCAGAGCTGAATGGTTAAGCGAGAACCTTGGCTCTGGTGGGGATTGCTCATTAAATAGAGTCTAAATACTCTAGAATGAGTTGAGTGTATATATATATATATATATATATATATATATGAGAGCGTACTTGTTATTTCCTTATATAAAGGTTATAAATGATTTTATATAAATGTATATTTTGATATATAAGGCAATATTCCTTCTAATAAATATTAAGGTGATTGGTTGTTAATTATTGAAATTTAAAATTAAGAAGTAATATAATACAACCAAACTGAAGTCTTGAATTGGAATTAAATTAAGTAGAAATAGAAATACAACCAAATTAAAATTTAATGGATTGAAAATGAAATTCTAAATCTGGTTCTAGAATTTGGAAATTTTGTTTCAAATAATGGAAAATAATAAATAAGTATTATTTGGGTAATTATTTATTTGTTGCAAACAATGGTTTGTTGAAAATTGATTTGAATTTAAAACCAAGGGTGGTTTAAAAATTTTAAATCATGGCTGGGAGGGCCAAGAAATAAATATGTATATATGTATGGATATACATGATATCAAAGATAATTTAAAATAATGAAATACTCTAATAGGTTGAGTTTTGATTTTTCCTTGAAATGTGATATAAAAAAATCGAAGTGATATTGAACTTATAAGAGGGAAAGAATTTTGAAGTTTGAAGAGGGAATTCAATATGAGAAAGGTTGATTGGATTAAGTAAATTGGAATTTAACTTGGAAAGTTAAATGGTTGATTTGATCTGGGAATTTGTGTGATCTCAAAACGGGTTTGAGATTTAAAAATTTAAGGGGGGACGCTTTAAATTAAATTAAATGATACCATCCTATTGTTAATAAAAATCTTTAAATTGAGAATAGTATTGTATAAATGAAATAAATTTGAACAATTGAATTGTAAAATAAACTTGTTTAAGAACTGGCTTCAAACGGGGAGATAAAATTTAATAATAAATTGAAATTTAAAATAAAATTGTATTGAACTCTTATTTGCACCTTGAAATACCTAAGTAAAGATAATTTAAAATGGGATTTTGAGAATTTGACTTAGAAATAAAATTGTTTCAAAACTTTAAATAAAAGTTAATTAGGTTTAAAGAGTTAAATCAACCTTTGAGAATTTAACTCGAATTTATATAATTCGAGATGGTTTAAACCTGGGATTGGAATTGAATTAGTTCAAATTGAATCTGATTTGAATTAATTGGATTCGTGATTGAAGATGGATAAGTTTAAAATTTTAAATGGAAAATTTAGATTAAATTGAAGTTATTTGGATTCTGAAATTAAATTGATAACAATTCAAATTGATTGGAATAATATGAAATTATAATTAAAATTGAACAGGATTAAAATAAACTAGAATTTGATGTAAATTTGGGAAGGAATCAAGATTGATTCAACTTGAATTGGGAATTAATCAAGTCCAATGGAATTTGGAGTTATTTGAATTTGAATTGGGTCAATTTAAATGGAGATTTAAATTGAATTGTTGGGGAAGTGAACAGTTGGCTCTTGACTATTTTCAATATAAATTATTTTGATATAAACTTATTTTTCTAAGCTATTAAATATATACAAATTTTCTTTCTTAAAGCTAACTTATTTTATATTTGTTTTACCATTATTTTTGGAGCTATTTAACCATCTTTCAACTGTTTCTTAAACTAATTACTATTTTTCAACTATTTCACGAACTAATTTCTTTTTACAACTATTTTGCAATTATTTGGAATCTTTGAAACTATTCAATTAGTTTTCGACCATTTTACAATTAGTTCATTATTTTATAGCTATTTGGTGACTTATTAATTATTTTCAACTACTTATCTATTTTAAAATTTTCAAGCTATTTACTAAAACTGGTCGGAGTTCAAACTGTTAATTGGTTTAAATACCCAACTGAGGTAAGACTTGAAGTGACAATTCAATGGGAATTAAAGGAAATGTGAATAGAAAGGAAATTGATCTTGGAAAAAGTAATCAAATTTGAATATTTGATTTTGAACAAACAAGGTTATATATCTTTGTTATATAAGATAAATCTTCCATTGTTGAATCTATTGCTGGAAGAAAAGGATTTTGAACATGTTTGGAGTATAAAAGGAGTTTTATACGAGATTGAAATGATCCAAATTTTAGAAAGTTATATATATTTGAATATATATGTAAAGGATCTTATGAAGATTTTGGGAGCCTTTGGATTTGGGAAGGCATTTGATTTTTGGGTAAAATCAATATGAGAATTTGGAGAGCCTAGTTTGAGAATTATCGATTTTGGAATAATCGATTTGGTGTAAATGAGCTTTGTATGAGATAATACTAGGTGTATGATTTGAAAGATACTATATATGTATAGCATAAAATGTTTTGATGATGGCTCTGGGGAAAAAGGCGCTCCCTTGAAATGAACTTCTCAGGAGTGCCACCGGGTGGTGCTGCCTTGAGCCCAGGGGGTTCTAAAGTTGATCCTGTGAGGAGTCCGGACAAAAAAAATAGTTCCTAAGGATTATGAGTAGTGTATACCATAGCGGAAGTCGTGTGTGCCGCTGAGAGCCAACAGTCTACGTTTGATTTTATATCGGTAGACTGCGACCTATGGTATAACATAGCGAAAGTCGTATATGCCCCTGAGAGCCAACAGTCTGCGGTTGATTTTATATCGGCAGACTGCGATCTATGTAGGAGTGGAGAGGTTTCATTTTGGCAGCGAAAATCAGAGGCCGCGGAGAGCCTGCAGTTACATGGACTTTTGCTGTGACGGCAACGTAACCCTGGATGTAACTGTGATCTGTTGTGTGGGATCCATGGCGTAATCGAGAGGCCTTGGAGAGCCTGCAGTAGCATGGACTTTTGCTGTGACGGCAACGTAACCCTGGGATGTGACTGCGACCATGGATGGGGGTGATGATTTCCAGAGCATTTTCACCAAAGATATTTCCTCTGTTTTCAAAAACTGTTTTCTATATTTTCAATAAAATTATTTTTTCAAAAGAATTTTCACTGGGTGTTGAAAACGGGTTTACCAAGTACTTATAGATTTTCACTCCTACGCCTGATCAACGTATGACTAAATATCTATGAGAACAAGGATGGACTGGTTGAGACATCGAGTTATAAAAGACTATTCTTATAAAGAGTTATTTTATTAAGTATGATGTGAATTTAAAAGCATTTCTAAATTTTTAAATAAAGGTGTTGGGATTTTAGGAAAATTTCGAAAAGAGATTCCAAACTGGAATTATAAAATAAAATTGAACTCGGGAAATTTAATGAAGTGATTTTTGTAATAAAAATGAATGTTCATTTAAATAGTGAAAGTAAACGAATCAGCTAAATAAATTATTTAATAGTGTATGTTAATAAAATTGAACTTGGGTAAATAAAATGAATTGTAAGTTAATAATGGAATTTGACAATGAATTCAAATTGTAAATAGAATTCGACTTGGATTTGATAATGAAATAAATAAGAAGAGATGTTGTAAAATAAAAATAAAATAGAGTTGGATTGAAAATGAGATGATTTGAATTACAAATAAAATTAAAGTGTGATTTGAATAATATTTAATGAAATTTGCAAGTAAATTGGATATAAGAGAAGTGTGGTCATATGATATGGAAGTGAATAATAATAGAAATGGTTGGGTTGCAAACAAAACCCAAATGAATAGAAATAAATTGAAAACGACTTTGTATTAATAAAATAAATTCAATAATGAATTAAGTAAGTAAATTAAAAATTTAAAATGGGATGATTGGATTAAATAATAAATGGATAAAGTCTGATTGAACAAAAACTAAATCAAAGTTGTAATTGGAATTGGATTATCAGACTGAACTTAAGTTCGGTGGCATATGAGCTTGGATATTATTTTGATAAATGGAGAGGTGAATTAAAATTAAAATTTAAATGGATAGGCTAACTGAAACTAATGGAATTTGATTAAATGAGAATCAAATAGAAGTAGACTTAAGTTTGATGTTGGAATAAATTAAAATAAATGAACTTAAGTTTAAAGTTTATGGAAGCTTGGCTTCGAATAAGAGTGAAAGACCATTAAAATAAAAGCTTGGATTGAAGAATGGCTAGTAATATTCGAGAATGAATATGTCGAGCTAAATAAATGGTGGTGAATAAATTAGAAATGAAAGGCATATGTATGGTAGTGGAAAAAGAAAAAAAAAATTTGAAATGGAATTTAATGCAGAAAGAGTGGAAAATTAATTTAAAGTAGTTATAAACTAAAATGAATCAAGCTGATGAATTAAATGATGAATGGTTGTGAATAAATTAAAATGGAATTTAATTGAACAAATGGAGTCGTAAATTAATTTAAAATGGTTATAAAATTTATGTAATTATCTATTCAAGTGGATATTATCAAATTGCGTAAAAATGATTGTTGTTTGGCGTAAACGAAAGTAATTATATTTCTATGAGTTGATTGAGATTTAATAGATTGATTTTAAAATCAATTAAATTGAATATGAGCTTGTTAGGATTAGAAACAAATTGAATGAAATAGCGTATAAATTGGTTGAAAGCAATTGATTTAGCTTTAAGATTACATAAATCGCTTATGGAAAGGTTTTGGTGCTTGTTGCTTATGATATTCATGCGTAGCTATTGAAAATACGTGAAATGCTAATAGATTTTATTTATATGACACTTACATATTCAAATTGAGTAAGTACAACTACCTGAAGGCCGTTTGGCTGGATTTGGATTGCACTAATAGCTAAAATTAATAAGCTACTTGCTTAAAATGCTAAATAAGGTACGCTTACACAATAAAAATAGGAAATATGAACTGTTTTTGCTTTTTCCGACCGGGTGGGTCGATGTATATATATTTATATCTCTTGTCAAATTGCAAAAGCTCCTCCGTACAAATGAGACTCTGCCAAAAAATTTTGAAAATTTTGGAAGTTAGAAAATTTTTGAAAATTTTTGGGAAAATTTTTGTTAACAATAGAACGATTTCAAATTGTAATTTAATGTAAATCAGTAAATGAAACTAATATGAATTAGTTATAAATGAAAGATAAAATTTAATGCTCAGAAGTGAAGACAAATTGAATTCATATGGAATGGGAAAACTAATTTTGAAATAGATATGAAACATATATGAGGAAATGTATAAAATGATTGGAAATGGTACGATTGAAAATTATTGTTAAGTAAGATATGCAGGTATTAAAAGGGGAAAAAAAATGGATTTGATTCCAAAAGATTAATGTGAATTGCCCGACAAAAAAGGTATGTATTTTAATTTCTGTATGAAATTGGATTGGGTTTTGATGTAGCCACTTGGTTTTTGTTTTCTTTTGGTATTTGGGAGCCCGTAGAGGCCTTTTGTAGTAGTACCGAGCTAGCCGCGCAAAGGAGACGCTGGCAAAAATTTTCGGGAATTTAGAGAGTTAGAAAAATTTTGAGAAAATTTTGATAATTCAAAATTTGGTTTTAAATTGAAATTTAAATGTTTGAGAAAAGTGATATCGTTTGGAAACTATATAGGTTTGGGAAGTTGGTTAAGGTGATAGTGGGACTTTAATAAAAGATAGTTGGTAGGAAGTTGAATTGTGAGTTTTGGGAAAACTAAACGGGTATTGGTCCATTCTTCCTAACTAGTAATTTCGATGACGAAATTCTTTTAAGGGGGGAGGAATGTGACGACCCGAAATTTTTAACAATTTAAAATGGAATAATTAATTGTTTTTAACATATGTAAAAGTTAATTTTAGCTTGAATTCAAGATATAAATATTTACTGGCTAATTAAATCATTTGAATTATCGAATTATCTAGTTTAAATATTGAATTTAATAATTAAAAATTTGGTAAATTGTTAAATCTGAAATTTCTTAGCCTGGTTAAGTAATTTGAAGGCTTATAAAATAGATAATGATAATACTGGTGATAATAGTATGGTTGAAATTTAATTTAAAGGTGATTTGCTCAGTTTTGAAATCATATCATTTAAATTGAATTTAAAAATAGTCTTCCGAGACACAGTCTTGGAATTCAACGAAATCAGTTTCATTGGATCCGTAATAGTTAGTTATTATCGGATTTCAATTTTCGTAGCAATCAGAGTTGTCGTTTGACCCTGGCAGCTCGAAACGCTTAGATATATTTTAATCGATTTAATTTAACATCGATCGTTTAATTCTGTAACTCGTACATACGTTCAAATTAGCCTCCGAAACACGTTCCATTGAGTTTGAAACGCGGGTAAAACCCTATAATCACCTAGCGGCATACCCTAAGAATAGTTCGAAATTTTAAATGGCATGTGACAAGGCGTTCTGGAAATTTTATAATATAAATAAATCTAGGTACTTTATTAGTCAGAGATATTTTAGTATTCAAGCGTGCTGAAGAAGCTAATTTAAACCAATATTTTTATTACCGTCCTCTCTCTTTTCTACAGATTGGAACCGAGCCTCCCACTTTTTCTTCTTTTCCTAAATCGATTCGTATATAGAAAGAAAAAAAAAATGAATCGGAATTGGCTGTCGTTCTTCCCCCTCTCTCTCGTCCACTCGTCCTCAACATTTAATCAGAATGGGAACTCATTTGGATCGCTCGTAGCAAAACATCGCGACGCCAACCCAGATAAGGAGGAAGAAGTTCCGTGATTAGGTTTTGTTGCCGTGTTCATTGAGTCACGAGAGGATGGGCGACGATCTGGCAAGCAAGCTCGTTAGTGGAGGCGGAGGATCGGATAGGAATCGGCGACGACGCCGCGTCTTCGAATTAGGATTCGTGGCAACGAGGTTCGATCGCCTCGGAATGTGCGTAGCTACAGTGATTTGGGGGATGGTTGGGTCGCCGTGTTCGTGTTCTGGCAATGGGTGATAATCACAATAAAGGTGAGTGATCTTCAATCGATTTGTGTTCTATTTGAATCTTAATTCGAAATGGAAATCGAAATGATGTTGAAAGTAAACATTCTATAAGTGTTTGTGAATGATTAGAAATTCATTAATTGTAAGGTAAATAAAGAGTTAAATAGATAAGTCGATTAATTAATGTATGGATTAATTAATTACATTATTAAGGGCTTTAAGTTTATGATATTGATATTTGGTGATTAGGAATTAGTTAAGCGAGTAATAAGGGATAAATTTTAGTTATAATTTAGAAATTAATTATGTAATTAGAAATGAAATAATTTATAATCAATTTGTAATCAAAGTGATTAATTGACATTAATTACTTAGAGAAGTAATTAAAGGATTGGTTGATGAATATAGCAAATGATGGATCATTGGTGGAGGGTTTTGAATGGTTTATAAATGTGATTAATTTAGGGTAATTAATTTTACTAATTAATTAAGGATGATAAATTGTGAAATTTGGTGGGTATAATAACTTAACGTATTCATAATGGTATACTTACCTGGTGAAGTAATTGGTGATAATTGTTGGATGTAATTGATTAAGGGATGGTTTGATAGAAATTACTTAATGGTATTAATAAAATATAATTACTTGGTGAAATTAATCAACAGATTAATTAAGATGGTTAATAAAGGAGTAATTGATCTATTTAATAAAGAAAATAAAAGGATAGTTAATTACAGTTTGGAATTAATCAAAATGATTAATATTGTAGCTTAATCAAGATAAATAAATTTGATTGGGATAAATTAAAATTATAATTGAAATTCTTGGGTTTTATAATTAATAGTATAATCAAAGATTGATTAACGCATAATAAGGGACTTATGAGAATTAATTCATATAAGCAATTAAGAATAAATGAAATTTATTTATGGGGTAATTAAAGGATACTTATTGATTTTGGATAAGAATAATTAATATCGTGTAATTAAACAAAGATAGTTATATGAATGTAACTGAAAATATATTTAAACCAAGGTGATTAATTCAGATGAAAAAATGAAGGATTGATTGGATAATTGATTTGGAAATTAATTAGTGACAAGTGGGGAATTCTAAAGGGTTGAGGTTAGAAATTCAATCAAAATTAATTTAATTAATATCGACAGCAAACAAGCTTTGCTTATGGACAATTGAATGATATTGGATGTTTTGAATGAGTAGATATCTCTGATATGAAATATTATGTATTTCATCTGAATAACTTGAGTTAGAATAACAAGAGTTTCGAAGAGACTGGGGTCGGGTATCGGGAGATACCCGAAACCACTTCGAATTTTTATAAATTGATTTGTGAAATCAATAGGTTGGAATGGAAAATTTTGAATAAATTGAATTATTTTATCTAAGTTTGGTACTTAGAAATCGATGTATGGAATGAGTGTTGTTTATAGCTAATTGCGAATTTGTTACATTGATATATGCCACCTCGGGTTTATTTAAGTTGATTGCTTTGGTATTCCATGTTAGTTGAGATTACTCACGCTGGTTTCCAGCCTGACCTGGGTGTTACTTTGGTGTAATGCTCGGGTCAGACCGAGTATTACAGATTTTCAGGTAGGTACGTTCTGGAGCTCAGGAGGCGAGCTGGATAGCAGGAGCGAATAGAGTATTTCCGCTGTATTTATATTATTGTTAATCTAAGTCATGATAATTGTATGTATTCGGTGACTGTATATATATGTGAAACTCTGATGTATATTAAATGTAATCGATAGATATAGTATTCTTTTGTAAACTATTATTATTTATTATTATATTTTATCCGCTGCGATTGTGAGATGTTTGGTTCTTCTGTTCTTCTTCTTCTATCTCTTTCTTCTTTTTCATAACTATCTGAAATTTTCGGGTTTGAAAATTTCGGGTCGTTATAGCTAACTAATTAAGCTTGCCCATTTAGTACTGTGTCTATCTAGGATTGGAATTCGGTATCAAGTACCCTGTTCTACCTGGTTATCGGCCTTGCTCGAAAGGTGAAGTGAGCCCAAGGTTGCTCCTAATAGAAAGGGCCCAACTTAATTTGGGCCTTGGGCTAATTCTCAAAATCATTTTTAAAATTAATGTTAAAGATTTTTAAATTAAATAGTTAAAATTTAAAATAAAACATGTTTATTATAAAAAATTACAATACTACATAAGTTTTCAAAATGTTTGAAAGGACAATGACATTTTCAAAATGTTTCAAAATATTTATATAATAATTTCAAATTTATTAATAAGATTAATAAAATAAATTAATTAAATATGTTAATTAATTAATGCATATATGCATGATTTATATATGTTGATATATGTTATGTTATTTTGAAATATTTAAGATGACATAAGTATACATGTATGAATAGAAGATAAATTTTGAAATTAACAAATTTTAATGAAAATTATTTAATTGAATAAATTAATTAAAGGTTAATTAATTAAATAAAATACACACATATATGAACTATAAAGGTTAGTATACACTATAAATGTTATAGTAGAAATGTCCAATATAAAAGTTATATTAGAATACTAATTTAAAATTAATTAAATAGTTAATTGATTAAAATTAATTAGATAAGATCTAGTTAATGATATATTATACGTAAGACTATCATATAAGTAATATGAAATATAAAAGTTATATAATAATGAAACTTATATGATATGTGTATAAACTAAATGTGGAACGTTAAAGATACCCAAATAGACTTGAATACATATGTAAATGTACATATGTCATGATTTCTGATGTGTTTGACACTTCAATCGCTGGGGTATTTCATAAGAAATTTATTATTCTATAAATCGACATCACTCAATATATATACTAAAGATTATGAATCATTAATATAATGTTTTCCTCTACCATATATATATATATATTAATAAATTACTTACATACTCCTTAGTTGTTGAGCAAACTCAAGCTTGGGATGTTATGCGTAGTATTATTAATATATTGAACAGATGAGGTAAGATAACTGTATGTATTTTTGAGCAAACTCAAGGTACATATGCTATACTTAGGCCATCACGATATGGTAGGTATGAGTGAATAGTCTCTTTTGACTTGCTGAACAAACTCGAGGTCGAAATGAAATTAGAACAAGGAAAAATGGGTTAGGAGTTGTATATGATACAATTGATAAGGAGTTATCTATCGTTTGTGTGGCTATAATTTGTTCAGCAAACTCAAGGTCAGAATACCAAAATAAAAGAGTTCTAATACCCAGTAGTGAAGTTGTAAGACTTCTACGTTTCATCTTAGGGTTTGGAGAAACATAAAAGACTAGTGGGAACCTTATTAAAAAACGAAATGGTAACATTTAACCTTTCTAATATTGTACGAAAATATGATATATATAACGTTATAATTATCTATAATGATAAATTTGTGCATTTAATATGACTGATAAAACGTATGTCGGTTAACATATATAAACAAACTGAACTGAAAATTCATAAATAGAAATACAATATATACTTACTAATAATTCTATTGCATGTTATATAATATGTCAATACCCATGCAAGTGCCTAATTTCAACAACCTAATACATTCGTAAGTTGGTCACTTATATGTTTATTTTGTTTAAACCGTGTATTTACTTTTATGAGTTTTTGAACTCTAAATACAATTCAACACCATGGATATTTGATCCATGTACTTTCATATATAAATGTTATATGGTGAACAGTCATAGTTTGTGGAGTACAATATATGAAGTTAGTTCATTCAAAGTAAGCTAATAAACAGTATTTTAAGATCATGTATTTAACTTAAATGATTTCAAAAGGATCATATTGTGCTAATATAACACAAGAACATAAACTATGAGATACATCTAAGAACTCGATCGTTGAAATGTTATCTTGGTCGGTTTACATGAAGTGCAATATATTTGATGCCTTAAATGTTAAGAATAATCGAATGCGCTTTTATAAATGGTTTGTTATGACATTGTGTAAGGTTTTATTTTGAATAGTTTGACCATTTGAAAGAAAAACAAATGTATAAGAATAGATGTAATTTAAGATAAAGTTGGAATGAAGAGAATGAATGGTCACTTCTGCTTCGTAGAGAAACATTGGAAACAAGAACTGTAATTCTAATTGATAATTAATATTGAAATATGAAATATGATTTTTATTCCAAAATGTATTTTCATATAGAAAATTGTTTTCTATAACATTTATTACTTTGAGTTCAAAATATTTGATCAAAGAACTCTCCAGTGTAAACTAGTCACAACATATGAAATAAGTAAACAATATTGAGTGAATGGTGGACCTCTAAATTCATTACGCTATTATAGTAATGTCGAAAATAGTGGGAGCATGCCATACAGCAACTAATGATTGCATCAAATTACGAAAATTGTTAACGTAAAATGTACCGAACGTTATTTATGAAATAATGATTATTTTTGGTATTGACTAAAAAATAAATATAACTATATTTCAATATGAGTATTATGAATATTCATTATGAAATAGAACTATATTATGGAATTTGTTTTCATAGTAAAAGTGATGCAACAAAAATACATATGTGTCTAATACTATTTACAGTTGTTTGGAATTATAGACTAAGCCATAGTTTTGAGAAATAATTTTACTATATGATTATGAATCGCATGATACAAGTTAATTATGTCTCAAACAATCAATGGCTATGCACTCATTCAGTGGGAGAATCATAAGAGTTGATGAACTCTTTGAATTAGTATATATTGATGTATGCAATCACAAGTCTATCAATACTAAAAGGGTTCCACATAGTTTGTTATGTTCATCAATGATTTATTACCAACATGTACATATGTATTGGATACACATGTAGTATGTTTATGATAAAATCATAGAATACAAAAGAAAAGTAAATAAAATAACATGCAATAGAATAAAATAATTCGATTGGTCGAATAAGTGAGTATATTGGAAAGAATTTCAAATGTACCTAGAAATGAATATAGATTCAATTTCAAAGGTCAATCCTCCATGTGATACATAATGATGCATCGATAAGGAGTAATCAGAGATTGTTGGACAATTTACGATAATTGTGAGTGAAATTGAGTTAGTTTCTTTCTATAAGGTCATGTACTTAGGATTACTACACAAGGTTGATATTATTTTATATAAACAACAGTTTACAAAATCATACAAGAAAAGGGTTTGTAAGAAATCCCAACATATCCTAGGCTAAGGAGTTGGCAGGTTATGCGAGTCGAAAGATTGCATGTAATCATTATTCATAAGGGATCATATATGAATCTCCAAAAAGTTTTTTGGAAAGGTCTGTCATCAAATGACATATTTATGTTTTGAACATAATTCTTATAAACTAAAATTGGTTTTATAAATAAAAAGGTTCATAAAGAGTTTATGAATTCTTATTCTATTTACACTAAGAAACAATTGTTGTTTCAAGACATATCAACTTCGTTGTGAAGGAATTTCTTTGAGAAATTTTGGTAGTTAAACGAATTTGGATCCGATCCATAGATAGAACTGATTATATGAGATGAAGTGAGATTAACTAACCTAAATGAATAGCATTAGAATGTGTAATAAGTATTCTCGTACATCGAAGAGAAACTATGAGTTTCTTATTAAAGTCAAAAATACACGTTACCCTCGGTTGTTCTATTAAACCATTAAGATTCTTGACTTTATATGGTATGATGCGCAGATCTGAAAGAATTCCAAGTACACTATCAAAATATGATTTTGGCGGTCGTAACCAAAGAGATGTGATCCATCGACCGAGATTGTGTTTTTATTGGAAAGACTAATGTAGTTGGAATTAAATGAGCAATCTTGATAAGAATAATATCACAAATTTCAGTTGTTGAAATTAGCATAACAGATTCAGTATTCAACATGCTCAAGTAAATTCAAATTTTCTCACAAAATTATCGCTCGATAAGACTCAGTGTGTGGTACTTATGTATTGAAATAGAAAATTCTGAATAATTATTTAGAGTAAGACGTCTACACATATTAACCAAAAATGCCTCAAAGCCAGTGGGAGCAATATTGAATTTGTGAGTCTTTGGATATGATCCAAGAAATGATATGAAATATCATTTTATAAGCATCAAGGTTGAATAAATATTTTGATAGAAATATCAAATAATTTGATTTTCAATCAAAGTGTAGAGGACGTGTGTGTTCATAAGAAAGAACGTTAAAAGGTACATTGATATTTCTAAATTATAAGTAAACAACATGTTTTTTTATTTTAACAATATGCTTGTATTAAAATCAATTTTAGTTGTTATAATACTCAATTTTGGATTGTAAATAATGTCTTTTATGGTGAGTATAAAAGATATAGGAATTGTCCTAAAACGGTATACAAGAGCACCTTATTAAAAGGGGAGCATGTAAGTTGGATTCCTCATGCATTAGCAATAGGAATTATCATACAGGTTATGTTGTGTATGATATTGTATTTTGTTTATGTATTTGATACATGGAGAAAATATAAAATCAAATTGATATAACTAAATGGTTGTTTGAGGTGTTATCGCATATTTATGAAATACAAAAGAATTGTTTATAGAAACAACAAACTCGTTATGATGGAACGTTTGGACAAAAACTTTTATAAGTGATATTGAGTATAACATGTTAATGATAAAATTCAAGTTAACATCTTTCATTTAAAAAAATTCAGAATAAAAGTGATTGTGGTTGATTCAACGAAATGTTGAGAACATTAACTTGAATAGCGCTATGACAAATCAATGCATATAGACATAAATGCACAAATTTATAATTAAGCCAAAGGTGATTCCAAATGCTGAGAATCTCATAATATTGTTATAAGATAACAATGCCATGAAATTGGTCATGATAGAACTTAAAGCTCACTAGAAGTCAAAAGATATACTTCGAATCGTTCCATGTGATAAAGGCAGTTTATCAGTATCAGGGAGAGTTAATCGACAAAGTAGATATTTAAAACATAATATCATACCCATTCACTAAGGGACTGAGCTAATTGGTGTTGAGAAAACAGATTGGAGAAGTTGGAAATAGTTCCATAATTAACGCCAAGTGCAAGTGGGAGATTGATAGAGTTAGGGGTGCGCCCTAGGGGCAATTATGTAATTTGTTACATATATCTAACTCGTTGACCAATCTTGTTCGAAATAAAAGGTATTCTCTTCCAATTATATACTTGATATAATGTGATTATATTAATTAGTTAACTTAATTAAAAGCATATTTACTAGAAAAATCCATAAATGGTATATTTTGTGATAGTAGTTACAAAGTGTTGTAACCATGAGTAATTTATCACAACGAAACAAGTATACCATTTTAAATGTTCCTAGTCAAGATGCATCGAGACTGGATATCTGTGTATCCATTGAGACTGAAATACGTAACGCTCTCCAAATGTTGGGCAGTGTATTACGCATGACTGCTGGGGTCACCTAGGAGTTACGTACTAATAGTTATTGGATAACTATGGAACGACTCACTTGATAGTTTTCTGTTGATTAATATAACTAAGGTCAAACAGAAAATGTCGATGTGACCGACTTACGCAGTTCTCTCGACTTGAGAATACTGTTGATCTTCAATGTGAAAAATTCACTTTGATTATAGCCAAATCATGGCATGGCGTCTGTCGAGTACCTATAGTTGGGTCGGTTGAAAGTATTGGAAGTGAAGCACTATTCAAGAGATGATTTATCTCCTCAGTTATATGCGGTTAGTATCATAGTCAACTCAAGTAAACTCAAAGTCAAAGTCTTCGGCTAGAGCATTTCAGTTAATAATAATTGTTATTACTAAACTAAGGACTTTGTATTTGGACTATAGAGTTGAATATGGACAATATTGGAATTTCGACCATTACCAAATTCCATAAATCCAAGGTGCTACAATTTTGACGAAGAGAATTAGTGTATATAAAAGTCACTAACGGGTAACGCTTATTAAATTAAATAAGATTTTACTGAAAATGAATAAACGATAAATTTGGTCATAATGTCACACCACTTGCTACGTGTGAATGTTAACATTCGAATAGTTCAGTGTTAATTGTTGACCAAATTTACACCCAAGAGTTACACAACTGAAATGATGAATTCTCTCAAGACCGAATGATTTAATTAGTTTATAATTGTTATAAATGTACCAATCGATATACGATATCGATAAGCTATTAAAGTAGATTTAATTGCATAGCATTTTGGCTTGGGGTTAAATG
Source organism: Allium cepa (assembly GCA_030765085.1). Lineage (NCBI taxonomy): Eukaryota > Viridiplantae > Streptophyta > Magnoliopsida > Asparagales > Amaryllidaceae > Allium > Allium cepa. The sequence goes on from CM060940.1 coordinate 585,374,304, forward strand.
AGTTTAAAGCCCATCGTTAGGGCTATAAATTTTGGTTTTGACAAGTTATTGGAGGCGGCTAAAACTTAGGATTAGACCTAGAGATGGATGCCCAAGATTAAGAGAGAATAGATAATGAAATTGTCCTAATATCTCTCTTGCACAAGGCTATATATGTGGATCTCTAAACCCTTAATCGAAAACAACTTTTAGCTGCCATAATTATCAAGTTTGCTGGACGAAATTAATCGACATATCAATTCTAAGAATCTCAAATCAATTCAAGTTAAGTAAAAGCACTATTTGATAGAAAATGTCGACGATTCCAGACTTGCAATTTGACAGATCGAGCATAACTAGAGAAGGGGATTCATTGATCAAGTGGACTCAAAGGCATCATCAATTAGTATTTTATTTATATATTACAGTAATCATATCATATTTTATGATTTAATAATGATTAATCCTAAATATGTATGTATGTTTGTATGTTTGAATGTGTGTGTATATGTATATTAATATTGTGTATCTAGTTAGGTGAGATTTTTCGTAGGTATATGTAGTTGTCACAAACTAGTTTGGTTATGTGCGTGGTTGTATTATTATGTGTTATAATTTATGTATAAACAAATTTAATTTGCTGTAAAAATTATATTTGTCATTATTAATTATTTTATGTATATTTATATATTAATTTAAATATAGACAAATGTATATTTTAAACATATAATTACATACATGTATGTTTATAATACATAAATAGCTTAGAATTTTTCCTTACCTATTTACACATAATATGAATTATCAAATTCGAAAATAAATTATATATATATATATATATATATATATTTAAATTACCTTTTATTTATTATTTGAATTGTATATTAAACCTAAAATAATTATCACATTGAAAATTTGATTTTATATTTTTTTAAATTACTACATCTATCAAGTAACCCATGGAAAAAATTTAGAATTTTTCGCTAAATTTAATATTTTAATAATTAAATTACTTCGGTTGAACATTTCTTTTATTTATTAAAATAATATTTTATTTCAAAAAATCATGAAAAAAATTTTAAACCTTATTTTATGATCCCAAATTTCTGTAAATTTAAAAAATTTATTTTTTAATATTTATTACTAATATTTTTGATTATCATTATCAAAATTACTTATTATACATATGTATAATAATGATAAAATTATAAAACTATTATTTTATATTTTTTATTGTAATTTCGATCTGGAAATAATTTAAAATATATATTTATATTTTAAGTATTTGAATGCAATTAATTATTCATATATATACATTTTATTTAACCTTATATATATAATTTTAATTATATACATATATATATGTATGTATTTATAATTTTATATGTTTAATTTGTATATATATTTATACAAATGTTTTAAATTATATATATATATTTAATTTAAGACTTTTAGTTATAAAATACATTTAAAATATATGTATACGTATTTATATAAATATACTTTGCATTATAGATTTAAGCACATATTTAGACAACATACAATGCATATGAAATGAGCTAATGTGTCCATTGCTATGTAAATCCCAAATCTATATACGATCGTGTGATACCCGTCACGGTTATTATGTTACACTCGCACATACATATGTATATGTATATGATACTCGTATATATATAAATTAAATCATTTAAAAATGAGATAATGGTTGAATTCACAAATCTCAAAGACAACCCAATCTTTAGCTGATCAGATTGAAGGGTCTTCTCCTTCTTCTCTATCCTTTTCTCCTCCTCCATCGGATCCAATTTTGCATTCACAATCCATTTCTTTAAAAATTACTCCTGAATTTGATGAAGAGGGATTTCAGATTGTCCAGTCCAGAAAAAGAAGAAGTGAGAATCAAAAGCATCGATCTGGAATCCGTTTAAACCAACCGAGCCCGAACAAGGGAAATATAAATCATTCAAAACAATTTTTCAGAAATACTAATCGAGGATTTTTCAGTTCAAGAATCATTGAGAATTCAAGAAACTTAACAAAATATGTTGAAAACCACTCTCAGCCTGGTTTGTATACAGATTCACAAATTAGAAATTCAAGAAATTATCCAAGAAACAGTCAGCTAACAGATAAATTTGAATCTCAATTCAATACTAACCTGAATAAACCTTCTTCATGGACTGATTTGATCAAGAAATAGGGGTCAAACTCTGAATCTGATCTCAAATATGTTGCTCCTCTCTCAATCAATGATAAGAAAATTGTAGTTGTGAATGCAGAGGCCAGTAGAAGGATAGAAAACAAGTGGTGTCATTCATTTATTCCCTATGTTTTTGGCAGCAGACCCACTTATCATCATTTCAAGGCTGTTATTGCAAAACCGTGCACACCCACTAGTAATTTTGATATATTTACTCGTAATACTAGTTTTCATTATCAAGTTTACAAATGCAACAGATTGTGAAAAAGCTATTAATGGAGATCCTCACTCTGTAAATGGAAAACTCATTATTATGAAGAAATGGAATAATAAAATCAATGTTGATAGAGATTTAGTTTCTGCTATGCCAATATGGATTAGACTTCCTGAATTGAATCTTAGATTATGAGATAAAGAAATATTGAGTGATATAGCTAGCATTGTGGGTATTCCTATTAAATTAGATGAACATATAGCTAAGGAATCAAGAATTTATTTTGCTAGAATATTAGTGGAAATTAAAGCAAATGCTGATTTACCAAATGAAGCTTTTATTTCAATGCATGATGGAGAAAATTTAATGCAAAGCATAGAATATGAAGGTATTCCCCCTAGATGCAAATCGTGTTGCTGTTTTGGACATACCATTGACAATTGTGTCACCAAAATGGTCTGGAAAGAGAGACAAAACAATTGAGAAAAATCTGATGTTGATAGAAGGAAAAAGGAGATACATTGCCAAATAAACCATTAGAAGTAAATAATGGATATATATGTCTATCTTTGAATGAAAAGAATACTAAATGAATCAATTGTTATTTAAGAATCCACTCAAGAAATGGAAATTCAAGAAGGTAATAAGTCACAGAGTTTGGGTGAAAAAAATATTGAGACTTCAAAGGGTATTTCAAAAATTCATTTTGAAACAAATGCAAATAGGAATAATGCAATAGCCCAAATCAGGGAAAATAATTCAAAATTAGCATACATGAACATAAATGATGGTTCATATACTAATGCTATTCTCAGTAAAGAACCACCTGAAAATCCCAATATTAGTCATATTGGAACACATCTTTCCCCTCATACCACAAATCAAAGTTCAAATATCAATCTGCAAAAGGAAATCAATTTAGTGGCAAACTCCTCTTCAATATCAACGAAAGACAAGAAAGATACAAAGGAAAAAAGAAGGAGGCAAAATGAAAAGCATTAAAGACACGGTCTTTGAAGAAATCACAAAAGATATTGACGACAATGACTTCAAAAGAAATTACATCTCTAAAAATTCAAAGTGGGAAGACCAGCTTAAAGAAATTAACAAAACAACATATAAGAAAAAAGGAAAGAGGATGGAGACTCTGGTGGAGGGGAGCAACCACAGTGCATAGCTGCTTTTCCTTTGCACCCTTTATGTATCCTTATTAATGATATTATTATCATTATGTCGATAATCACATGGAATGATAGAGGGCTTAACTCTCCAGAAAGGAAATTAGATTTATCTAATCTTCTTATGTCTTTAAAACCAATATTGTTGAATTCCTTGAACATAAATTAGACAATTCAAAAATTGCTGATTTAGATGTTAAAAATTTATATAATTGAAAAAATATTAATAATTATCAAATGGGGGGAAATGGTAGAATATTGGTCATTTGGGATCCTAATATTTGGGATATCTTTCAATATTTTATGAATTTTCAGTTTATTCGCTGTAAGTGTGTAAACAAAGGTGGTTTACAATCAAAAATTACTTTTGTTTATGCTTCTAACGGTGAAACTGAAAGACTATCTCTTTGGAACAGTCTTGAACAAATTAACTCTAATACGAGTCTTTCTTGGATTGTTATTGGTGATTTTAATACTGTCATTCATGGTTTTGAGAAAAGGGGTTGGAATCCTATTCCCTTTAAAGAACATGAAATGTTACATAACTTTCTTCTTAAATCTACTATTTTTGGAAATACTTTTAATTGGAAATCTAGAAAATTTAGAAATATCCATTGTAAATTGGACGGAATTCTTATAAATCATGTTTTTACAAATTATTTTAAAGATTTCAAATGTTTTACCCTTCCCCAAGCTACCAGTGATCATACTCCGGTTCAAATTTATCTAACTCAAAATAATAATATTAGGAATAACATTCCTTTTAGATTAGTCAATGGGCTTAATAAAAAATTTCTTAACCGCAAAAGTACTAGGCACTGCCCATCTCAAATTCAATAAACTTCTTCATATTACTAAAGAAAATCTGGAATAAAAATAGAATTAATAATGAAATTAAAACATCAGGACTGAATGCGGGCTTAGACAGAATGAATTAGACAAGGATTGCTCAGACATTAATAAGGTCAACCATTTTTCTCTAGCCCAAAATAAACTGGTCAAGTCTCTTCATGTGCAATCTACCAATTTAAGGCAGAAAGCAAAAATAGACTGCTTAATACATGGTAATGAAGCTAGCAAAATTTTTTATGCTAAAATGTCCAGTAGGAAACACAGGAATGATATTGGGAAAATTATTGTTGTTAAGGGTAATGTAATTAATGACTTGTCTTATATTAGGAAGAAATCCATCAATTATTTTACTAATCTATATAAAATCAATCTTTATTCTAATTCCTTCCCTAATATTGAGCCTAAATTTAAAGTTAATGAAAATAATCATGATATTCTTTTGGCCCCTATCAGACTTGAGGAGATTAAAAATATCATTTTTAATTCCAATAATGATAAAAGTCCAAGACTAATGGCTTTAGTGCCATGTTTTATAAAACTCATTAGGAAGAAATCAAATTATTTTTATTTGATTCTATCTCTGAATTTTTTAAGACTGGTAAATTATTAAAAAATTTAAATCATACTTTTATTACTTTGGTCTCAAAAGTTCAAATTCCCAACAGTTTAGAAGATTATAGGCCAATTTCCTGCTATAACTTCATTTACAAAATTATTTCTAGTATTTTATGTAATAGGATAAAATATTTTTAAAATACCTTATTTCTGAAAACCAAGTGCTTTCATTCTTGGTAGATTAATTGTTGAAAACGCTTTGCTTGCACATGAATTAATAAGAAACTTTAATAGTAACAACAAAAATCTCATGTGTGTTACACATAAAGCATTTGACAAAATAAATAGACATTTCATTATTTTTATGATGAAACAAATGGGCTTTTGCAATAAATTTTGTGCTCTTATCCTTGAATGTATTAACAATGTTTCTTATTCTATTTTGGTACATGGTTCTCCTAATGGGTTTATACAAAGCAATAGGGGAATTAGACAAGGAGATTCATTTTCTCCTTATTTATTTACTATTGCTATGGAATATTTCTCAATTCTTATGGAAATTGAGCTTATAAAAGGAAATATCAAACCAATTAATAGAATCAAACCATATATTACTCATTTTTTATATGCTGATGATTTGCTATATTTTTGAAAGCGGAGACACAAAGTGCAAAATCCATTGCAAATATTTTTGATAAGTTAGAAGAGCATACAGGGTTAAAAGTCACTAAATTCAAAAGCAAAATATATTTTAGTAAAGGCTGCTCCAATAAAATGGACATTTTAAATATCTTAAAGTTCAAGGTTATTAGATATCATTCAAAATAGATTTGAAGGGTGGGCTAGCAAATTTCTATCATTAGCTGGTAGAATTGAGTTAACTCAAACTGTCATCATCGCAATCATCATGTATTGGATCCAAGCCCACAATATTCCAGTAAAAGAAATTCAAAAAATTGAAAAAATTTGTGCAAATTTCATTTGGAAAGGAAAAAACACAAAATTGCTTGGGAAAAAGTCTGTTTATCAAAGAAAGCTGACGGTTTGGGTCTGAGAAACATCAATGAATTGAGAGAAGTGTGTAAACTCAAATTATTTTACAAATTTGTAAATGAAAATTCATTATGGGCAAAGTGGATGAAAACAAAGTATCTCAAAATAAGAATTTTTGGACAACTGATATTGAAAATCATCACTCTTTTGTCTGGAAAAATATTCTCAACAGCAGAGGCACTGACATTAAACTTTTGGAAAGAAAATTTAAAAATAGAAACCAGACTAGTTTGTGGTTTGATCCTTGGATACATGGCAAAATATTAGTTAGTCTTGTGGGATGGAACAGCTTATATTTGTTTGGTGAAGTCAATGGAAAAGTCAGTAACATCATTCAAAACAGCAGGTGGAATACATTTTGTCATACAGCTACTTCTATTTTGAATACAGCCACTAATCAAATTAAAATTGATCCTAATCTTCTAAAAGATAAGTGGGAATGGAAATCATCTACTAAAGGATTTTTCTCCTTCAAAAAAACTCTGAAATTTATAAAAGATCATGAAAATGAAGTGGATTGGCACAATGTTATATGGAATAAATCAAATTTTCTAAAAAATCTCATTGTGCCTATTTCGCAATTACTAATAGGCTTTCTACTAGGGTTGATACCTAAAATGGAATGAAAAAAGGGATACAATATGTCTGCTTTGCCGAAATGAAACTGAGTGTGGCTGTGCTTATTCAAAACATATATGGTTTATTGCCAAAACAAAGCTCAGAATTAACCAAAATCAGGCAGTTCAGAACATCAGAGAAAGCATCAACTATATCCAATAAAACTTTAAAGAAAAATCCAAGGAATTCAAAAAAGCTAGTATTATGCTTACTACAACAATCTTTCATGTTTGGAAAGAAAGAAATCAAAGACTTCACTCCTAATCAGAAACAGAAAGCATTCAACATTGGAAGAAAATTGAATTAGATAGCCAGATTCTTCTCAATAAATATAGAAATTAAAGCAAATATTCAGACAATTCAAATCATAACTGGCATATGGATAAGTATGAACAAAGTTTAGAATCTTTCTTATAGAGTAGGAAAATCACTTCTGATTCTCCAATTGTGAGGCATTTTCATCGCAGTGGCAGTCATTGGATGGAAAAGCCTTTGAATAATGATAATTCCACTCCCAAATCAGTCGATACTGGCGGTGACCACTTCTATCATCACAATAGGAATGACTCCTGTAATAATACGGGAAGAATGTTTAAAAATAATTTATTTTTATCTAATAATAAGCATTATTTGAGCTCTAATAAATGTTCTTTCATACCTGATAGGAGCTGAAGCTACCACGCACGCAGTATTCATGATCAAATGGGCAATTATCTGAGCATGGACAAAAATTGGCAACCGATAGTTAATATCAAATATGATTTTAGTGCTCCACACTCAGAATATAACAATACATTTATCAACAAACACTTATCTGAAGTGGGTTACAGAGATCGAACAAGCAACTGCTCAAGCAGTTTCCTCCAGAATAATAACATGCCAACTAATAACTGCAAGGGAAGTATCAAGGACCATTTTAATAATAAGGACATTAATTTAAATATTTCAAATTCTAAGCCTACTTTATTTTTACCTGACAGTTCTGAAGGTTACTACATGAATTGCAGTCTTCGAGAGCATGATAATAAGCTTCGTTGGGCTGTAAATGATCAAAGATTAGGCTACAACCACTACAGGAGTAATATCAACAAGCAAAGTTTTCACTTATCTAATTGGAAGAGAGATGAAAGTAGATGGATGTCTGAGCCAGCTTATTCAACCAATTTGGAGCATAACGGCAACAAGTTTGAAACTTGTACCGCTAAAGCACTCAAAGATTTCTACAATCCATCAAGTTGTGCCAAGCTTATTCCGAATTCAAGGCGTAATAAAGCTTCAAGTAGAAGTATACATTGTCGAATTGAAGCTGAAGAGAAAACCACCCAAAAGAATGATTTTCACTCCATTTTAGAGTTATGTGGGTTGAATGAATCGTAGACGAAGTACTGGAAGCCTCCTTAAGCACTTAAACTTGATTAAGTAAGTTATCTTTGAATTTCACTGCTAGATCTCTTGGAGTTTTGCCATTATTTTGCTTGATTTTTTGGTTAGAGGAGGCGTAGTTTTGCCCAAACTCGAATAGGGTTTGAGTTATGAGGCGGTAGAGTTTATGTGGTGTTGTTTCGAGTATTTAGTCTATTACCCGATTATAATTTTCTTCCGTTACTTATTTGGCTCAGCCCATTTACCTATTTTCAAAAAAATAAAAATAAATAAATCATTCAAATTAACTTTAAATTACAAAATACTTAAATTTAAATAAAATACATGATTTTGTTTAAAACAAATTTAAAATTGTTCTAAATGAATTAGACTTCGTAGGTCCAATAAATATCCAATAGGATAAAAAAATTGAAATACATCCACCACTACCGCTGCAGGCTGGCCCAGTTCTAACATATGTAATCATTGGTCTTGACTGGTTTTAATGTTGGAGGAAGTGGAGCGGCGGTTGGAATTGAGAATGGTTAGGGTTTGCGGATGGAGATAAAAGGATGAAATGAATAGGCTGGCAGTGATGATGAAATGAAGATCTTTTTTTTGTTGAAAGAAAGGTACTTTATTAACAAAGTAGCATATACTTTCATGATATGCCTCGTTAAAACCTTTCAACCCCCCTAACCTAAATGGGTGCGTTGAAGAAGGAAAAAGAGTACATATCATTTCCGTATATTAAAAGTACAACAAGCAAATCTGTTTCAAGCTATCAAACAGATGGAGGAGTAGAATCGAGTTAAAAGGTACTCAAAATCATCCGTACGAATAGCTTGCACAAAAGAAAACACTACAAAACCAAAGTCCCTACCAAATACTAACAAGAACCAAAAGACAAAATAAAAATAAAAAAGAGATAAAATGCTGGTTAGCATCCTCTCTCAAGCAAAACGAAGGGAGAGAAAGACCCAACGGCTTCCATGAACTGATCTAAATCAAAGTGCCTACGGCCAGTTCCAGAGATCGATAACAATAAGCATTTACCACAGCTAGATGCTGATGAAAGCCATCTGAGGGCCGGAATCAGGAGGGACGAAAACAATCTTGAAGTTTAATTCCTGGATCTAATTTCGAAATGATAAGTTTCTCTTCTTCGTTTAGTGAATGATCTTGAAATTTCACTTGTAAAAGATGCTTGCTTTCGATAATAATTTGGTTGGTTCTTAATTGGAAGGGTTGTTCAAGACCCTTAAAAACACGGTTATTACGTTCACCCCAGATGTTCCAAATGATAGTAGTAAAAAATACACTAAAAATGCTTTTTATCGGTGATTTCATTTTATTCTGAGCTTGTAGAATCGAGTTCAGTAAGCAGTTGATGTCGTAGTTCGTATTTAGCTTTATGTTAAGCTTAGGCAAAAGTGCACCCAGAACTTGCCTCGAGTAGGAGCATTGAAAAAACAAGTGATTTCTATCTTTAATTTGGTTAGCACAAAGCACACATTTTTGATCTATGTTGGGTAGCCACTTACTGATTTTGTACTTTGTCTGCAACCTGTCACTAATGGCCATCATTGCACATGTAGACATTTTAGGGGCACAACTCTTGTCCCATACAACAGTAGACCAGTCGAATTCGGTGTGTTTGGTTCTGAATATGCTCCATTCAGAGTTTAGGTAGAACTGTCCTTGATTGGTGGGCAGCCACCACCAGAAGTCATGCTTCATGTCTTGATGAATGTGAATTTTTCTAATTTCTGCATGTGAGTTTATAGGGATGAAATTGAGTCTGTGTTTCCAACTATAATTAGTTATAAGCCTTGAAACAGTTTTGTAGCAGCCATCCATGGTTCTCATGGTGTTCCATCCATAAGAGCCAATAAGATTGGAGCCCTGAATCCAAGGGTCAAACCAAATGTCAGTGTTCTCACCATTGACAATTTTCCTGACAATATGTCCCTTGCACCATTGTCTAGCATGCAGTATAGTCTTCCATGTATGTGATGCATTGTTATCTATTCTGATTACCCAGAAATTTCCTTTGTTCCCATATTTGTTGTGCATCCATTGTGCCCATAAGGAATCTCCATTAATATAATTCCATAACAATTTTGCTGCAATAGATTTTGCTATGTCTTTAATTTTCCTGATTCCTAGGCCCCCTTCATTTTTGGTTTTGCATACCTCATGCCAGCACATTTTATGAGATTTTGATTTCCACAAGAAATTTGCGCACAGTGAATTGATTTTTTGTATAATAGATGCAGGAATTTGAGCAATTTGTAACCAGAAATGTAACATAGGGTGGATGACAGTTTTAATAAGTTCTACCCTCCCACTAATATTAAGAAATCTGTTATGCCAGTTGCTGAATTTTTTGTTAATTTTATCAATGAGCAAGCCAAAATCTCTAGCTTTCAAAGCATTATTAGATAAAGGAATTCCCAGATATTTGATAGGCAGGTTATCTGGTTTGATTTTTATTATGTCCACTATTTTTTGCTTACATTTAGCTCCTTTACTGAAAAATACACTGCTTTTTCCTGAGTTTATTTCGAGACCTGTGAAGTTTGTCACACACTGCGGTATTTGTTGTATGGTTTCTTCATTGTTAGTAGTAGCTTTTGCCAAGATAAGAATATCATCAGCATACAATAAATGAGTAATTATGGGCTCCACTCGATAAATAGGGCTGAGATTTCCTTTAAGGAACTCTAGCTCCATGTTCAGAGACAAGAATTCCATAGTAATAGCAAATAAATATAGGGATAGTGGGTCCCCTTGTCTGAGTCCTCTCGAGCTATTTATAAGACCATAAGGGGTACCTTCTATTAAAATAGAAAAGGATGGTGTGGATATGCACTCATATATGAGGTTGGCAAAGGGTAGTGGAAATCCCATGGAAATCAACATATGATGAATAAATTCCCTATTGATTTTGTCATAAGCTTTATGTAAGTCAATTTTCATACAAACATTATTTGAGTTTTTCCTATTAAAACTTCTCACCATCTCATAAGCTAGAAGAGAATTTTCTGAGATTGATCTGTTTGGGATGAAAGCATTTTGATTATGTGAAATTAGGTCATTCATGTATACTTTCATTCGATTGCAAAGAAGATTAGCTAGAATTTTGTACGTGACGTTGCATAATGAGATAGGTCAAAATTCTGATATGGTAGTGGCTTCTGGGTTTTTAGGAATTAAACATAAGAAAGTATGATTAATTTCTTTGATGATTTTGCCAGATTGTAGAATGCCATTCATAGCTTCCCAGATATCCATTTTAATGCTATCCCAATGAACTTTGTAAAATTTAGAGTTGAATCCATCCGGACCGGGAGAGCTGTTTTCATTAATCTGAAAGACTGCCTCTCTAATTTCTTCCAGTTGAAAAGGACTGCATAAACTGGATTTAGCATTTTCTGTTAATATTTTCTTACAAATAATGTTGGGAAATTGATTTACATCTTGTGGAAAGTGAAATAGATCTGAGAAGTAGCAAATTGCTTCTTCTGCTATAGTTTCTGATGTTGAGACCCACTTACCATCACTATTGACAGTAAAGTTGATTCTTCTATTTGGTTTACATTCAGAAATTTTACTGTAGAAGAACTCCGTGGGCCTATCTCCTTTAGTGAGCCAGTTAATTTTCATTTTTTGATCATTGTCTATAGCAACTTTCCTCGTCAACTTGTGTAGACAATCGTAGGTATTAGAGTAAGAAAGCAATAGACTTTCATCAAGAGGATTGTTGATTAATTGATTGTATATGTTGTTGTTCTGATCTTTCAGCCTATTAATCATTGCTGTCACATTTGTTAAATTGCTTGACCATTTCTTCAAATTGTTTTTCACTGCTTTCAGCTTGCAGATCAGCTTGTACAGAGGGTTGCCAGTGTTGCTATTTTCGATAGGTTCATAGATAGCTTGGTGGTAATCATCATATTTATGCCAGGAGTTTTTGTATTTGAAAGGTATCTGTCCCTTTCTCTTGTTTTGCATTTGGATATTAATTAAAATTTGTGTGTGGTCACTCAGTGAATGGTTACCAAAGCAAATGCCAAAATTATCAAATTTATCAAGCCAAATAGAGTTAACAAACACACGATCAATCTTGCTATGAACTGAGAAGGAGTTACCTCCTCGCCAGGTAAAAAAATTACCTGTAAAAGCAGGTTCCACAAGCTGTGATAAGTTGATGCAGTCAATGAAGTTATTATCCCCAACTGAATTATAGGATCCATTGTTCATTCTATCGCCACTGTAAAGAATAGAGTTGAAATCTCCTACCACAAGCCACGGGAGGTTGACATATTTGGATAGGTCTATAATATAATCCCAAAGTGGTTTACGCTTATCCTCCTCGTTAAAGGCATACACAATTGTGCACATTAGGTTGACACTGCTAGCACTGTAAAGCATGCTGGTAATATATTGCTCACTGGTATGAATTATGATGTTAGTCCAAATCATCGAGTCCCAAAAGATAAGGATGCGACATCTTTGTTCTTCGGTAATGTTGTGGGAAAAATTCCATTTTTTGTCAATTTTATTAATAAAACTTTCTATAGAGAGATTAGAAACTTATTCTCAAGAATCCCAATAAGGGAATACTTGTTTGAATTAAGAATATTATGTACTTCCACTTGCTTGTAGAGGGCATTCATCCCTCTGATGTTCCAAAAGAGGAACTCCACTAATTGTTGTTATTTGGGTTGCTACTTTCGTCCGGGGAAGTAGCTTTTCCCGAAGTCTTTGCTTTCTTTGGTTTTTTCTGCTTATCTTTTATTTGATTAACCATATTTACCCATGCAGGATTATCCATAACTTCAGAATTCGTTGAAGCTTTGAATTCGAAAGGGGCTTCCTCTGTTCTAGTTTTCCGGGATGCTTTGGATTTGGTGAAGGACAGGGATTCTGATATGGCCATGTTTTGTTGTTAATTCGAAGGTTGTTCCTTTGGCATTTGAACAGAAACTTCAACTACTGAATTATTATCTGCAACTATGTACTGAGTCTCATTGTTAACAATTATGTTGCTAATGTCGTTTAGAGATTCCATGTTATCAGTGTTATTATTGTCAGCTGATGTAATAATAGTCAAACTAGTTTTAGATGGCAGGACTGTTTGATCATTAAGCATAGCATTATGGTTCTGTTCTGATGTTATGACTTTGGATTGGGAATTATAATGGGGAAGTTGACTTGTTACCTTAGGCTGGTTATGTGTTTCTGCATATTCATTCGTCAATGTGGTACGCTGCTTCTCTGTTTCAACACTTGCGGCATTGTAATTTGGGAGGGGATCGGTTGAGTCTATATTCATGGCTGAAGTGTTATCTGAGATAACTTGTTTAGCTTTCTGAACCCATACTTTATTGAATTGACATTGATTTTCCATGTGACCAAAACTCGAGCAATTTGAGCACGTACTAGGCTTCCATTCGTAGATAACTTCTTGCCATATAATCTCATCTCTCTCATTTAATATAGGAATTTTAGTAGGAAATTTAAAAGAGTTTTCAATTTCGATTAGAACCCTAGCGTATGCAATCTTGATAATGCCTTCAATGAATTTGTCAAGTTTGATAGGAGATCCGATTACGGAAGCAATACGACTAATACCCTCTTCCGTCCAAAAGTCAAATGGCAAATTTGGTAGTCTAATCCAAATCGGGATAGTATGAAGTAACTCTTTATTGAGTTGCATTCCTGGGTGCTATCTTTTTATCATCATAAGTTTCTTATTGTAGTAGTAAGGGCCACCTTCTAGAACATTCACACAGTCTTGTTCTTTATTAAATTTAATCACATAGAACCCATTTTCCATCGAGAAAATTGAGAAATCCTCTGCTGGTTTCCAGACCCTGATTATGTAGTCTTTGAAATATGGATAATACGGTTTGGGGCCAACTACATAAATCACAATGGCGTTGCTCCATTGTTTTCTAGCATCCGATATCACTTCAGTAGACATTTTAGCACACTTCAAAGAATTAATTTCCCGAGGCTGATAGAATTTCAGTGGAACCGAGATAGGAATATTATTGCCTTTGACTACCTCGTTCCATGCTTTACTTGAGGTGGACGAAAAATTCCATTTAACAGATCCAGAATTTTTACTCTGAGGTGGAACATGAGCATTCGTAACCGAGGGGTTAGGTGTTTTAATCTGATCTGATACAAAACTACATTTTATAGGTTCGCTATAATTAGGAACAGTCTCTTCTCGGCTTGAATACTAACTTTATTAGCAGCACTTTTGGATTGTCTTTTCCATCTGCGGGATATCACTTGCGTGTATCCATCATCTTCATGGATCTGGTTGGCCTCGTTACTAGGAGGTTCAAAACCCGGAGGGTGAACAGGAGAAATGGGAGATGGGCCGGGATGAGGGGATCCCTGATCAGAAGGTGGAGGTGAGGACATCAAATCGGTTGGGTTATACGAGAGATTCGAACGGGAGAGAAGAAGCTCGCGAAAATTTTAGGCGAGGAGGGAGGCGGATAGGGTTTCTGACATTTTCGATTTTGCCTGGAAAAACAAGGGAAATAATTATACTGTTTCAGAGTGTTTTGTGTAAAAAAATTCACTATTAGCGAACTATGAATTTATGTTTTCCAAGTAGATATATTTATTAGCTCATATGTAATAACATAATCTCTAATGTTTGCATATTTGATAATGATTCATCGCTTCTTCCATGTAAGGTTGATTTTGAGGTATCTCGTTAATCACAAACCCAAAGTTTACCTCTCGCAATATTCGTTCGACAACGTTTTCAGAATAACTATTTAGAAGTTCATCGCTATTTTTTTAGTTAACGGCTATTATATGACAAAAGGATTTTCCCTTTAGTGTTGCAAATTAAGAAGGCTAAAAAAGAAAGCATAAACTTCACTAAAAAGAAGCAATAATAAGGTAATGTCAACGTGAGGCACGAATATATTTGCTTCCCTTTTCTTGTACAATTCAAGTCGTAGATTCAAATGTTGCAGGACGAATCTCTTCAATCATACTTCAATTTTGTGAGTTGAAAATGTTGGAAATTGGCGTCTTTTAGGAGCCCCGAGAAGAAACTATGACTTATTCTCTTTATTCACCAGTGTTCAAATCGTCAAGTAAATTGGCACAGCACGGGAAGGAGGACATAATAACCTATTAAGAGTACTATACACCATATTTTAAATGTCAAAAGATGGGCCTGTGGCTGGCTCTCTCAATAGTAAACTCTATTTTACGATTTGACTTTTCTAACTTCTCTCCTATTTCTTGTTCATAACTACTTCCAATTACCCAACCTTAAGTTAGTCCACCTGTAAATCGTAAGATTGATCCTCTGTTTAGCAAACAGTCTCATAACAGAAAATGTGAGCACTGTGGTTTTACATTAAGAATTGGACCCCTAAGTATTCTGGGATACAAAAGTATATACGAATCTTTGCAATATCAAAAGTGCTCAAAAAGATAACACACATTAGTTCATGAAAAAGATGCAATAAAAATGTAAAGTTAACATCAAGGTACAATTAGACACCCTTTTCTTTTACAATTAAAAGATGCAATCTTCATAAAGAAGTGCATTTGTTGCCCATATTTGAATATGCATGAATGATTCTCTTTTCCATCTCAAAGCATCCAACTTTTCTCCTATAATAACTTTTGGCAAAGAAACGCATTGGTGATAACTGCACAAAAGTTTTAATTAACATCTAACTTTTAACCCATAATAACTTTAGCTTAACATGCACTAATCACTACTCAACTCTGAATCAGATCCATCCATTTAAAGACGATGAACACAAATTTTGTTCACCACCTACACCTAAGAAATCCCTTGTCTCCCCTAACGTACTGATTCCTAAATCAAAATTCAAACATGGATTAACTGATGAAGTAACACCAAATTGCACTGCTTTTTGTAGCAATGCAGTAGCTGAAGTATTTGCATGCTCCGTGTTCATACCATAACTATTTTGATAACTGAACAACGATGGTATGCTTTCGCTGTATTTTGACGTCGGTACTATATTTTGATGGTACCATGAGTTGAGTAGAGAGTACTGATCTGCATCTCCATACAAAGAAAGTTCTGGACTAATGATGTTATCTTGCATTATATTTGGTCTTATAAACTCTGGCAAAGTATAACTCAGACCATTAAAATCTCCATAAGGAGTTATATTGTTGTTTACTGCAGTCATTCTTGCTGTTTCTTCCGCTAATGCGTCGCAAAAGGCTCTGTGAGTAATGAAGCTGTCTCTCCTGAAAATATGTATATATCAGCATCATATGATTTTAATACATTAGAAGAACAAAATGAAGAAAACTAAATAAAAGTGATCATGTAAACAGACCTAGAGAAAATGACACCACAGTCGCATCGGTACTCACGAGTGCCGCAGGTCTTAGAATGAGCCTTCCAATCAGACTTAACTGCGTACTTTTTAGAGCACTTATCGCACTTCCACTTTTTCTCACCGTGCTTCCGGCAAAAGTGCTTTTTGATCCCTGTAAGATCTCCCAATGCACGTGTTGGATTGTGATGAACGCAGTTGTTTTCAGGGCAAACGTATACGCGTTTCCTTGGTTCTTTGCCGCTCCTTTGCTTAAGTTTCCATGGAAGGTTATGGCCTCTTCTATGCAGCTGCAGGTTTTGATCTCTTTGAAACCCTTTTCCACATACTTCACATAAGAACCTGTTTGTGGCCATTAGTGTTTTCGGAGACAATGCTATCACTTCTGCCTCTGGATCTATAACATAAAATTATCTGTAGTTTAGTCGCATATGTGCATAGAATATATGTGCATGCATATGCATATACATATACATATACCTGGTGTTCCTGGAAGATTTCTCTTTCTCTTAACAGCATGTTGAGTTGAATCGTGGCATGTGTTTTGGAGCAAGGCCATTGAAAAAAAAATAAAAAAATAAAAAAAAAATTAGTCGAAACTAATAGGAAGAGAAGAAGAAAGTGAAGGCTAATTAATTAGGCTTAGATTGATGTGAGTGTGTATGAGTCACATTCATGAGCATGCTTATTAAGAGATTGAGACTGAAAGAGAGTGGGAATATAATAATAACTGATTGGTGTGTGGGAGGTGATGAAAAGCAAAAGTTGAATGTTGGAGTGAGGCAAAGTTGCATCATGACAGTATGATGAGGATTATTCTATTTATGAGAGCAAAAAAGTTGTGCTTTGATACCTTTGTTATTTGGAATGATTATCTAATTATTTGTAGTCTTGGTTCCTTTTATGTGCATGAGACCAACTTAACTAGATGCTAGCTAAAAAGCTGCAGTTTGGGTGTATATTATAAGGGTTGCTACAGAATGTATATCAACATATTTTCCTCCAAGGTTTGCAGTGTGTGTGTGTGTGTGTGTGTGTGTGTGTATTTGTGAACATTTTCTTATAAAAATCGTGGTCCATCACCAACCCAGACAATGAAAAAAGGTATTTCAAAATTAAATCAGCCAGATTTCAGTTCTTAAATTCAAAACTCGTGAGAATTAAATGAATTAAATTTCATGCAGTCCAAATTGTCACAGACGTATCTAGTTAATATATTTCTCCATTATTACAAGAAAGGAGGTCAAACTACTTACAGTTTTGAGAGCATAAATGTAAAATTTAAGCAATGAATATTTGGATGCATGTGCATGAACAGAGCTGACTTCTACTTATAAATTGGATTATACCACTTTAAGTATCTGATTTTTTTACTTGAAGATCTGTTTATCTCATGTGTAATTTGGAATTTAGCATACAAACTCTATTCGTTTTAAGAATATTCTTACAGTTCTCTATGATTATAGTAATCATAGCTCTTAGTACAAAACCTTTTCATTAGATTCCATTACGATTTATAACCCCAAACGCCTGATTAATTATTTTTAGTACAGAGCGAATGAGTACAATTGTCTCGAATCTTTGTCTGAATTATCATCGATGGGTGCGATATTATTAGTAGATGGACCCGTTATTGATTTGTATGATTTTGTTATAACGCCTCATTCTTGGTTATTGCCGAAAATTTGGCGCAGTTGTTCAATCACGAGAACACACTCAATATCGTATTCAAAAAACAGGCAACAAATACTTCGTCAAATACTAAAGTTAGAGAGAGATGGGATTGAAGGGATCATAAAATCATGTTCATTTCTCCCTTCCTGGCATCTAAATGTTTTGTGCATTAACAGTTAACACTCAAAACACAACCCATTTTATTTGAATCATACATGTTTTATCTATTGGGTTGGTGAGTATAGCTACTATCTAACATAGATTTATCCAAGATTCAAAAAAATCAAATAACTTGCTCGAATTTCTAAAACTCGAGTAAGTGATATATAGCCATTGCATTCAAAAGGGCTAGTTGCTACAACGATTTTTGCATCACTGCTATAAATCCACTTTCTTCTCATTCCACCGCAATCCTACCATTTTTGTTTTCTATGTTTCATCAAATTTCACCATACTTTAAACAATGTTCAACAAAATCAACCAATCCCAAAGTTGTCGGAGCATCTCAACTCTACAAAACTTCCAATTTTGCCATCACAATTACTCCACAACGATCTTCGTTTCCTCAACCTCCATACCTACGTTTTCCTACTCCACAGCAATTTCAACTAACTTCTCGTGATAAAAACTATTATCCAATGCAGCAAAGTCAAAATGAAACATGAAATTTCAGTCAAATTCCTCCTTCGAAGGGCCATGCATTTGACTATGATGCGACGTGCAAAATTTCAATCAACCCACTCTGCAATTCAAGTCCACTATCATACAACTTATTTCCAACATGTTTTTCCACTTTTGTGGGGAAAAAACTCTACTTGAATAAAGTATCACTCTTTTTAATAAATAAATAAAAAGCAACGACCGCAGACCAAGAAAATAGACACCGACCGTAATAAATTCGAATTTTTAATGTTTCGAACGAGAATATTTAATTTATATCAATATTCAAATTTGATTTGAATATAATAAATAATAATTGTTAATAAAACGACTTAATTTTTAATGATGTATTTTTAAATGAATTTATACCATACAAGGAATAATGTGATTTCCAACGGCTCGGAGCCGTCGGAAATGCCGTCGGTATAGAGAAAACGACTTTCATCTTTTTACGACGAAAATGAAGACGTTATTTCGACGGCTTCCAACGGCTGTTTCGACGGTAATTTCAATGGCCTTTCCGACGGTTAAGACGTCCACGTGGCTTGAAAAATCGCCGGAAAGCCGTCTGAAGCCGTCGCTGCTTTTGGTCAATAAGCCGTCGGAAGTCTAGGTGATTTTTTTATATTACAGCAGTCATTCAAATTCCAAACAACACATAAATATCAATATATATCACAACACATCGAAATTAATATATATAACAAACATATAAGCTAAAATTAATATTACTAACAATATAAAACTTAAAAATTATGATCTCAAACTCAAACACAATACAAAACAAACCGTTCATCATCAATCGCACGCGTCCAACAACAATATGTACATCTAACATCAATGTACAACATATACAACGTATAAAATGCAAACCAAATACATCAGTCCAACAAATCAACCTTACAAATCAACATTAAACACCACATGTTCACAAATCAAGCTCACCATCTCTCGTTGTATATATACACAAGTTTCAAAAACAAACACCGCAAAACATACCTCATGACTTATCGTCTGCTCCGGAACCACCAGACGAAGTGAATGCTCCATGCTACTCCATATACTCGGCCAAAAGCCGATTCATTTGCTCTATTAGCGCCGCTCAGAGGTTGTCCTGCTCCTGCAGCTGGGCAATCTGCTGTCGAAGCTCATTAATCTTAGCTTTGTCTTGAGCTTTTTGATAAGCCTTTTGTGAGGCTCGAGCCTACAAAACAAGTCAAAATATGTTTAAGTTATTTACGTAACTTTTATAAAAGTTAAGCAATTTTTATAAGTTGGTTAACTTTTATAAATTACCACTTGATTGTCATAGCCATAGCGTCTATTTCGTTGTGTCGGGTCCATAACGGAGTCGAAGATAGCATCCTCCTCATCAATAGTCAATCCTGGTTGCTCGAGCATCTGCGCACGTGCTTGCATAAATCTTTCCTACAACGCAAAATTAAATACAATTAAATATTACATGACATTATTATAATATTTTATAACTAATTAATTAAAATGATCATTATTAATAACTTATAACTTAAAATATACTTACATGTGCAGCGTGTGCTTTATCATCCTTATGCCAGACATATGTCACTGATTCCTCGTCGGTCTGCCTGACGCCATAGTTACGTGCAAATATGTCCATATACGAGACAGTAACCCAACGTGCTCTTTCCTGCAATAATTGGTGTATATTATTGTTGTTTATACAAATTTATAAAAAAAAATGCAATAACTATTCGTAATTGCCATTAATCAATTTATCAGGTTCTCGCGATGATGATGAAATGATTTTGAGCCACCACGGTATGTGACTGCATTTTCTGCTTGTTCGTTGAGTTCTTGTCTGACTCCGCCTGCAAATTAAAAATTAAGATTATATTTTACAGTATAAATTATGTACTCTCTACTAAAAAAATTAAGGTGGTATATGATAAACTTACCCTAAATTCATCGCTTCTCCATCTTGCAACCCAAGCATATCATATGCTGGCACTACAAAAGTAATAGTATATAACGACAACACACTTCCGATGGCCGTCGATGGAAATTTCCGATGGCTGCCGACGGAAATTTCCAACGGCTAGCGACGGCCCATCATCTTCATGTCATTTCTATAATTAAAATAAAATAACTGTTACAGGCCGTCGAAAACTGATGAAAATATAGCTGTAAGCGGCCGTCAATAGCTGTCGGAAATAAATGTGTTTACAAGCTAGATTGGCCAAGAGCTGCTTCATTATCTCCCTTTCACCCAAATCGATCAAAATTCCCAACTCCCCCACCTTCTCCCCGCGACAGCTAACCCTCCATGTCTTCCAGAGCATCTCCAACATCATCAATCATCACTTCCAACAACTCTAACATCTCCATCCATCTCCAAATCATGTTTTTCCTAAACCCTAATTGATTTTGATTATTAATATAGGATTAAGTTGTAATTCTAGTTGTTTATAATAGTTGATTGATTGTTTATTTACATTAACTAATTAGTAATTTGATTAGTTTATTTGCATAAACCCTAAACCCTAATTAGTAATTCCCTAAACCCTAATTAATAATTTGATTAATTTATTTACATTAACCAATTAATGTATATATACGTTGATTATTTAGTGTATATGGGCATTTAAGCTAGCATTTGGTTAGGATTGATGTGAATGATTGTGTCTATGGTTTGTAAAATTCCAAAAATGATAATTAAAATATATTAATCATAGTTAAACCCTTAATCGTTTATATAAAATCAAGTTTCGTACAATATTGTGTGGCATGATATAAACTAGTGTATATTATAGTCCAATATTATTTTAAATAAAATGCAATACTATATACGTAATTCGTTAAATTTGATGACATGAGTAGTATATATTTTCAAAATATTAATAATCATATAATATAGTATATATTTAATAAATCGGTAAAATGCAAGTAAACTATTATACAAATGCTAATAAATGTTATATAATTAACTAATCGTGCATAATATTGATATACAATGATGATATTGATAATCTATGAACAAATTAGATGTGCATAATGCGTTTTATTTTTTATAAATCGCTTAGAGAATTTTTGACCCTGTTTGATAAGTATTGTATATGATCGTTATATGAATATTCAATTTTATTATAAAATGGACATTCATATTCATCTGATATAATATTTGTTGGATTTGTCCCTGTATTGGACAAATTACAAACATTATGAAGTAATTACATTTCATAAATCATTTCATTTTAAACGGTACACAAAAAGTTTCGATAGTACTTCCTTTTTGTTCCTTGTGTACACGCATTTGTGTACGATATAGGAAACACTGGGGAAGCGCTGCCGAAATTTTATAAAATCGTTTGAAATGAATTGATTTATGAAATATAATTACTAGTGTGTTTGTAATGGGAAATAGGATTACCAGCCATCCAAGCAAAAAATAATGTAGAAGCTAAAAAATTAATATTACATTCATTTCAAGGCACAAAACTAATTCAAGGCGCAAGAAAGCGCAAAAGCAATTTCAATGCGCAAAAAGGTGCAAGAAGATGCAAAAAACGCAAACTAGAAAATTCAATAACCTTATAAATAAATACTTTTTAATTAAAAAATAAAATGTCAATCCATAAAATTAAATGATTAATACTAATTTTTATTTCTTTCATAGGTTTTAAAGTAGGAAAAATGGTCAATTATTTTACTGATTGGAGCTGGATATATGATCAACGAAGTGAAATTGAAGGCTCAATAAGTGAACATTTTTATAATAGGGTACATGTATTTATTGAATTCGCTTTAAGTAATAATGGAAATGACGAAAAAATTCGTTGTCTATGCAGTATGTGCAAACTGTTGAAGCATTTGATACCGGATATAGTTAGAATTCATTTGCGCCAATACGGTTTCGTGCCAAATTATTTGGTGTGGGATCGTCATGGAGAAATTATAGCACCTAATCAAGAACAGTCAGAGGAGGAGGTTGGTGATGAAATTAGTACGACGAATCTCGTAGATCATATGGTTGAAGATGCAGCACGATTAATGTTCCCTACCGTTGAAGTTGATAATAACGATGTTAACATGGAAGAGGAATCAACTGTTGGAGCGGAAAAAATATATGATTTATTGGATACTGCTAAGAAACCCTTATGGAATAGATATACAAGCGGCACTCAATTATCAGTAAATACAGAATACATTGCGATGAAATCAAACTATAACCTCATAGAAGCCATATTTACAACTGTTGTACACAAGCTGCTAAACGACATATGCCACTCGATAATTTAATGTGCGAAAATCATTACGAAGTAAAAAACATATGTCCGCTTTCGGTTTGCCCTATCAAAAAATAGATACTTGTTTAAATGGTTGCATGTTGTTTTTGAAAAGAAGGCATCAATCTTAGAAATTGCAGAATATGTAACTAGAAAAGATACAAACTAAGAAAAAAGAAGGGAAACAGATGAAGCTGGCAACCTTACATATAAACAGTAATATAAATATGATATGCAGGAAAGAGTAATAAGTTATTGGATTTGTCGGACGAAATAGTAATAATTTATTAATAAACAGTAATATATATACATTATTTACTACAGGAAAGAGCGTGTCGATGTCCGGTCTCATACATGGAAGTATTTGCTCATGCTCATGCCACAAAACAAACGGACGAAGCTGACAACCTTACATATGCATGGGAAGATGAGGATAAGGCGACGGCTTCATATGTATGCATACTTTGAATTTTAAGTTATTAATATTGATTAGTTTAAGTAATTAGCTTTGAAGAATTAAAATAATGTTGTGTTAGTTTCAACTGTAATTTTTTTGTCATTGTAGGCAAAGTTTCAAGAGGCACAAGCACAGATGCTAAATGGATCAGAACGCGTTCAGTTGACCCACAAGGATGAAGATGCTATTTTTGACTCCATCATGGATCCGACGCAGCGAAATCGGCGTTTTGGTTATGGAATCCAAGCGGTAATTTATAAAAATAAACCATCTTATAAAAGTTACATAATTATTATAAAAGTCATCGAAAAGTTCTATAACAGCTTTTTCTATTCGCAGGTTAGGGCATCTCAACAAGCGTACCAAAAAGAGTAGAACAATGCCGAGATAAACCAGCTGAGAGCCATGGTCGAGCAGCTGCAGGAGCAGGACCGTCTTCACGCCATATAAATGAAGCAGTTGAGTTAGTGCTTGGCAGAGTATGTGCAGCAACATGGTTCATTTTCTTCGTCGTCTAGTGCTTTCGGAGTAAGGACGACTCTTGATAGGTACGATTTTCTGTGTTTGTGTTTGGACGTTGTATATGTTGACTTGGAGTTGGTGAGGATGATTTGTTTTGGTATGTTTGATACACTTTGATCAGAGATTAGATGTGTTGTATTGATTTGGTACATTTTGGGGAGTTTTTTTATGTTTGATGTTGATTGGCCAGTGTTTTATTGGATGTTTGAGGATGTTGGATGGTTGACTTTGTATATATTAGAGTTTATGATCTTGTTTATGAATATATCAGAGTTTATGATTTTGTATATAATGGAGATTATGGTTAATATTGTTGTCGGTATAATATGTAATATCGGGGTGTGTGTGTGTGTGTGTGTGTGTGTGTGTGTGTGTGTGTGTGTGTATATGAATCATCCGTGTGGAATGGAGTTGAGAAGTATATTGATATATGTGTGTGTGTGTGTGTGTGTAGATTTGGTGGAAGTCGAATAGGTGTAGAAATAAAAAAATAAACCCAGATTTCCGATGGCTAGCGACGGCTTATGAGTCACAAGCTTTCGACGGCTATCGATGGCTACCGATGGATTATTGATTATGAGTGGACCCACGCGTACCTCGTTGATCGTCGAAGGCCGTCGCTATTTTCCGTCAGAATCCATCGAAAGCCGTTGAAAGATTATCATCGACGCCGTTGAAAGTTTGACAAAAACCGTGTAAGCTATTCCGGTGGCTATACCGTCGGCTTCCGATGGCCGCCGACGGCTATTTGTCGTCGGAATAGCCATGTGTTCTTATAGTGTAGCGCCCACCCAGCTTGGCCTCTTTCAAGATTTTCTGATGGTAGACATCACATCCGGTAATTCTTTGCAACTTTAGAGTTTCAGTGGCCCTAGCAAAGAGAAACCTCCTCTTCTTATAGGTCTATCTCCCCTAGTATACTGAAAAAATATAAGTTATACACTTATACTTAGTCGGCAATTATAAAGTGATTATATTTAATGATATATAATTTTACACTTATCAGGAAGTCCTGCCAAATGCTCTCCCGTATGTGCTCTGGGATCCTACTCCATTTGGGCTAGACATAGTCATACGACTCATGTATGCCTACTTAGAAATGCTGAGAACTATATTTGAAGGCTCAAGCTCAAAACCCCTGCATTAAATATGATATAGACAATCATGACTAATATATCATACAAAATATTTATACTGTCAAAGTAAATTTTATACTTACGATCCATCTGCCTTTTGTAGCAATCTGACAACCATACGCGGCGCCTCCTACGACGGGCCGCTGCCATCACCTCCATAGTAGACGGTCCCCTCTGAGCCAAAAAGGGGGAACTGGACTGCGAAGAACTCCGACGCCTGGAGAAAGACATCTATAATACATGTCATATAAATATTATGCTATTATGGCAGAACATATCATTCAATTATGAGTAAACATATCCAGATTTAACATCGATAATCACATATAACATATAAAAAAATGTAATATCAATACTCTCATAAATTACCTTTTTCCAACATGTATACTATTAATCAGTCCTCGTTGTTTTCTGATTCAGACTCGGTCTCGTACTCTATATTGTTTTCCACTGTGGTCTCAAATGCTTCCATGCTAAAGTGGGGTATGTCTTATCAAAATGCTTCCATGTTTCTCCATCAGCTGGGTGTGTTAACATACATTCTTCCTGTGTTCTCACATAGTGACATCTCGTATGATGCGTGGTTACAAAAGATACATATAACCTATGAAGCCCAGGAGTGATGGGTAAGTAATGCATATGCTTGTATGAAACTTCATATCCCTTCTTTTTTCTTGGTTTGTATCTTTCCTGATTACATATTTTACAATTCCTAAGATTGAGGTCTTCTTTCCAAAACAACATGCAATCATTTAAACATATATCTATTTTTTGATACGACAAACCAAAAACAGACATAAGTTTTTTCACTTCATAATAATTTTCGTACATTAAATTATCGGGTGGCATATACCGTTTTGCAGCCTGTACTATAGCTGTAAACCCGTCTTCTGTGAAGTTGTATTTTGATTTCATCACAATGTAATCTGCAGTTACTACTAGCTGAGTACCGCTTGTACAACCATCCCGAAGGGGTCTATTACCGGCATCTAATAAATCATAATTTTTTTATTGCTCCAATACTTGGTTCTTCTTCGAAATTAACATCGTTACCATCAACTTCAACAGTAGGTAACATTGAACGTGCTGCATCATCAACCATACTTTCTATAAGATTCATTGAAACAATTTCATTATCCACCTCCTTCTCCGAATGTATGGGATTAGGTGTTATAAGTTATATATGATGATCCCATACTAAATAATTTGGCACGAAACCATATTGACACAAATGAACTATTGCTATATCCGGTATCAAATGCTTCAATAATTTGCACTTACTCCATGGATAACGAATTTATTCATCGTTTCCATTACTATTTAAAGCAAATTCAATAAAGACGTGTACATCGAAAATATTCACTTATTGAACCTCTAATTTCTCTTCTTTGTTGGTACATCAGCTCCGATCGATTAAATAATTGATCATTTTTCCTACTTTAAAACATAAAACCATATTAATCATTTACGTGTTGACATTTTATTTTTCAATTAAATCATACATTTAAATTTTCGCAAATATATAATATTATTCTACTTAATTTGACTTTTAAAAGGATTTACACAAATTATATGAATATAATCTTAAACTTTAGGTTATTGTTTTACACTTTGATGGTTGGTCATCTTACTTCACATTACAAACACAGCAGTGATTATATTTTGTAAATCATTTCATTTCAAACGATTCAATGAAATTTCGGCAGTACTTCTCCTTTGTTCCCTGTACCGTACACATATGCGTGTATACAGGGAACAAAAAGAAAGTGTTGTCAAAAAATTTTGAACCGTTTAAAATGAAATAATTTGCAAAATATAGTTACTTTATTGTATTTATAACTTATCCAATACAGGGGCAA
Source organism: Allium cepa (assembly GCA_030765085.1). Classification (NCBI taxonomy): domain Eukaryota; kingdom Viridiplantae; phylum Streptophyta; class Magnoliopsida; order Asparagales; family Amaryllidaceae; genus Allium; species Allium cepa. The sequence continues at coordinate 585,401,260 of CM060940.1, forward strand.
ATCTGACAAATATTATATCAGATGAATATAAATGTCGTTCTGTGATAAAAACGAATATCCATAGAACGATCATATACAATATTTATCAAACAGGGCCAAAAACTATCTAAGGGATTTATGAAAAGTAAAGCATATTATACAACATTTTTTACAACAATTTATTTACATTCTAAGAAGCGCATATACTAATTGTCATTTTCATCATCTTAAAAACGCATACATTAAATCCTAAGCATCGACTTTAATTAATCCAACTAGCTGTAATGCACATATGCACTAATTAGTCAACATATATACACCAATTAACATACATATACAGTAAAAAAAATATTTTTCTCAACATGCAAATGATAAAAAGTTATAATAACAACCTAATTAGCATTCAATATGGTATAACAAACAATCAATGAGGTATTATAGATAACTATAACAACAAATTAACCCAAATTTACCAAATCAAAATTAAATAGGGTTTATAAATTAAACCTTCTTGAAGAGCAATAGCTAATGGACAGACTTGAAAATTGAAGACGGAGATAGTTTTGGAGGCGTAGAGGCTTGCTGATGGTGTGGAGAAGGTGAAGGAGGTGGTGGATGTAACAACCCGTAAATTTTCGATAATTAAAATAGCTAATTTAATAAGATTTCGTGATCTAGTGTTAGAAAAAATTTGTAAGTCGTTTGGAATAATAATAAATGTTGAATCCATTGGGTATAATAGAGTAATTGATTGATAAGTAAAATCTATTTAAATCAAATATTGAATATTGAACAGGTAAATTGTTAAATTAAATATTTAAAACTTATTGAATAATTGAATAACTGTAAAATGAAAATAGTGTTCTAAATTGTGAATTGGTTTTAAAAGTTGATTCTTATAAGTTCAATTTCAATATTTCAAAAGATAATGAATTATTGGATAATCAAAATTGTTTAGATTTAATATTTGGAATTTATTGAATAATTTGATAATGGGAATCGAATAACCGTATAATGGAAATGGTTGTTCTATAATTTTAATGCGTTTCAAAAGTTAAATTTTTAAGTTCGTTTTTGAATATCTCAAAAGATAGTGATTTAAGAATAATCAAAATTGTTTAAATTTAATATTACAAATGTTTGAATAATTAAATTTCGAATTTGATACGATTAATTTGATATTGAAATTTTATATATGAAAATAGAGTGAATAATTGAAATTTGATTTAATATGATTCAAATTTGTTTCCAAAGTGAATGTAAGTTATATTGGGATTATAATAGAGTTAATAAGATTTTAAAATTGGAATTTATTGGATAATTGAATAACGGGTTTAATATGATTAAAAATGATTTGTAAAATTTTATTTTTTCATATGAAAGTTAGAATGATGTTGTAGAACTTTTAAAATCGAATTAAAAGAAAATTTGTGAAAATTGAATATATTAATATTTAATTGACGAGTTAAAATAGCCATTTTTCAAACTGTCTCGGATTTCGACGAAACTAGTTTCATCGGATCCGTAATGTGATATTATTGTAAGATTTCAAATTTCAAGTCAATCGGATTTATCGTTTGTTCGGGGCAAGCCAAAACGTCTAGAAATGTAGTTAATCGGTTTAATTTAAATTTGATCGTTTATTGCCGTAACTCACACAGACGATCGAATTAGCTTCCGAAACCTATTCCATTGTGTTCGGAACGTGGGATAAACTCTAGAAACGCCGGTCACCAAGTGTAAATCGGAGTTCGAAAATTTGGAGTGAATAGTGTTCGTCGTTTCTATAAATACCCCCTTTTTCAACAAAAAAAAATAAAAAAAAGAGAGGGTTAGGGTTCTCATGGCCGGCCGCCACTTTCATATTCTAAGGCCAGAATTTCGTTTCGCTTTCCCTCAATTATCTCAAAATCCGTCGACTTTCATCAGGAATCTTCAACTACAAAAAGATAAAGCACAACGCGATCCACCATCTCAATGGTAGAGATGAAAAACTAAGCTACAGATCGATGGGGATTTGGCCGCGACCGGGATTCGTTTGAGCACAAATTACGAGGCAAAGGACTGGCCGAGCTTGGCCGCAACCAGGACGTGGGTGAAGGTAGTTATGGCCTTCGACGCGGTAGTCTCTGATCGCCTTCAAGTGGATCAGTGGAGGAGCTATTTGGAACCCTAGTTCATTGGTGATGGGTTCTTCTTCCTGGAGCTTGCGTTCGTATGGAGAAAGGAGCATACGCGCGCGGGCCTGGGATCTAGGGGGCAAGGATCAACGGAAGATGATGAGGTTGTAAAAATAATAAAAATAATTGTTGAAAATTTATTATATTATAAATCGTGCAATGTTTAAAATACGATATCTTGTTGATACGAGGTCGGATTATGACAAAACGAATTGCGTTGCAATCGTTTTGTCGAATACTACGCAATGGAGCTGGATTGGAATCATTTGGAGCTAGAGAAAATTTCGGGTAAAATTAAACGCTCGTTTAATTTTATTCGAAATAAAACGCTGGAACTACATTGGAATCAGGTGAGTGTTTTATAACGCTCACAACGTACTGAATATCTTTATGCTAGTTAAATTTGACATTATGAAGTGTTATGAATTTTATTTGTCATTGTTTGATAAAATTTAATTGTCATATAGATTGTCATTTGAATTAACCGTTGAAATTTAAATTGACGGTTAAATTGAAATTAAAATTGAATTGCGATTAAATTTCCTGACATAGATAACTATGAAATTGACATGAATTGTATTGTCTATTGGATGATGTATTTCGATGGATGCTATTGGTTGATATTTAAATGTTTGGACGTTTATTTTCTTATATATATCCTGTTATGCACACATATGAAACTGTGATTTGATTTAAGTATTATATATTCATCCCTGACATTTAATTGAAATAAATAATTACATGGCCATAGGATAGAAAATTATATACGGGCACCGAATTGGCTAAATTAATAGTTGTAAAATCGTCGATTTGAAATTTATTTAAATGTTTGATTTAAAAGTTATAAATAGATTTATAGAAATCGAATTTATCGAAAATTGAGTTTGGAATGTTGAAATAAATTTTGGTTAAAAGAAATTGTTAAATAATTAAAGTGGAGACTTGGAATTTAAAATCGGGATATGATTGAATTTCGAAAATTGATTTGTTTAAAGATTGAACCTTAATTCGAGCTTTGAATATTACTAAGTAAAAGTGATATAAAAAGGATATTTTGAAATCGAGCTTGGAATTGAATCATATTTGAAATTTGGATTTAAAACTTGAATATTGATGGATAATTTTGTTAAGTGTTATAAATGGATATTTTTGAAAAATCAAGCTCCAAGTCGATATAAATTGAAATTGAATTAATTGAAAGTGAATATAAATTGAATAAATCTGAAGTCAAAGTTGACATTGTTTTGAATTGAAATCGAAATTGAATCGGTAGAATGGAAATTGAAATTGATTTGAATTGGGAGGTTATAATTGAAATGGCTTGGTTTTGAAGCTGTTTTATTTTGTTTTCCCAAATTACTCAGTTATATAAACCATTTTTTAAAATACTTAAACTATTTTAATCTATTTTAAATCTACTTAACCCAATTTAAATTATTTTAAACTAATTTATCTATTTCAAATCCATTTTAAGATTTTAAGTATTTTTAAGTATTTTAATTATTTAAAACTACTTTTAAACTACTTAAAACTATTTTCTAAAATTCTAAGCTGGTCAATAAGGTGAAATGTTTATATTTAAATCTTGAATTTAAATACGAATTGGGTTAAATGAAGTTGCAACCTAAATTGAAATTCGAAATGATTTTGAAATCGAAATGAGATATTGAGACGAAAATTGATTTTGAAACGAAATCTTACATTTGAATAGATACGATGATATTTGAAATGGATTTGATTTTTGAAGCGAATATGATATTTTGATATCAATTATGAATCGATTTGAAATGTAAAAGAGCCAACGGTGTAATAATACGTAGTTATTAAAGAGACCGGGATCAGATATGGACATACTCTCTGTCGATACCGAAAACCACTTTAATAACTATTATACGTGGAGTGTTGATCCAGAATGAAGTGGATGGTTTGGTGAACGCGTTGACTGAAGAAAGAGAACGATATTGGATGACCCCTGACATGACTAAAACAGGAGCCGCGCCGGGCCATTGAGGCTCGTCATCTCTAGCGGACACACTTCTTCGATACCATATCTATTACATTTGTGATTCGATTTGGGTGCACCCCTCGATTTGGGAGTATTGTTTCGCGGTGTTGGGGTAGCTGCTGGCTATGCTCAACATCAGTCCGGATCATGCAACTACTAGTATCCTAGTTGGTATCGCCTCATGTACCTTGTCATACTGATTATCCTATTCGCGACCACTACCTTTTGTTTTGTGTTATACCTATGGGGTAACCTCTGATAACCACCAATTTACGGTGGGGCTTACGGTGCTGTATAGACTAAGGCATTATAAAAATGTGTTAAGGGGGATTATGGTAACGCCTTAACGCTATTTTGATACTTTATATTACTGATAGGCATTATCTACTTAGCGTGCATTACTACATAGTAGATAGTTTAACGGATCCTTAAGAGATGGAAAATCCTGTAACATCTCTTGAGTTATTGCACGCACGTTGACACTGGATATGAGATGTCAAACCCCGTAAACATCTCTGACGCCGTTACACTCATATTTATTTACGATTGATTTAACTTTCATAAGGATATTTTAGTCCTGACTCGAGTGTTTTGTCTTTTCATTACGCTCGGGTCAGTCCTGAGTTTTTCAGATTTTTGAAGATCTATTTTGGAGGATGAAGACGAAGATTTGGTATACTATTACTATTATTACCCTTGCATCATGCTATCTGCCGCATTATTTTAATTATTTTATTGTATATGTATAACTCTGATAAATGTTGTATAAATAATTGTCAAAGTATAGTAAACAGCTTCATGAACTGTTTATTTGACTATTATATTTTATCGTTCCGCTGCGAGATTCTGTGTTGTTTCATTTCCTTTATTTCTCCTTCTTTTCTTTTCTTATTTACACCAATAACCATCTGCCCTTTTGAATGGTTTGGAATCGGCATGTGTATTTGATCGTCGGTTTAAACTGTCCAAAAAGGCGGGTCGTTACTGTTGGTATCAGAGCTTTGGTTTAGCGATAACCTTAGCTTTGTGGGGTCTGTCTCTTTATAAATAGGGTAGTTATACCCTATGATGAGTCGCTGAGTGTATACACATGAGAGAGCGTATTTGTTAGTGATATAAAATGTTTTATATTGTGACGGTTGATTTGTTGAGTGGCTTATGGATTCTGTTCAATACGAGTAATTAACGTCATTGAGAGGGATCTCTAAACACTTAAGCAGAACAATTCGACATAGTATTGTTTTGAAATTGGGTAAATGAAATAATTTTGCTCTAATTATATTTTGTATATAAAAAAATCAGAAATTATTGTTGCTTATCTAGCTTACCTGGTTGTTAGGAATGAAAATATTGGTTATTATCATTAATTGGATATTGTAATTTAATAAATAAGGTGAATTACAAAAATGAACAGTAATAAAACAACTTGTGGAAAGTTTTAAGAAAGAAAATCCTATAAGAATATTTTATAAAGGTGACTTATAAATTAAAATAGATTTAAATTGGGAAAATATTGAATTTAAGACCCGAAGATTTTGAAAATGGCTTTCAAAGCTTTGAAGAAAATATATTGTGATATTAATTGGAAAATATTTATGAGAAATATTTTGAAAGGATTTTTAAGAAGGAATGAATTCAGTACTCCTCTCTTCTTTCGCTGGAAAATAATTTCGGTGATGACTGCGCAGCATCATCGATGTTCATTTTCGAGTCTCAAAATGGGGGAGACTTCTAAGAAGTTTTGCTTTTCTTCGAAATTATTTTGGGTAAATGGGTTTTGGTTTAAACTCCAACGGTATGATGTGATATATTAAAGATATAAGTGTATATATTTATTTCAAACGATTTGAAAAGAACCGGGCATTTAAATTTCTAAGTTCTGTTAATTAATAATTTTCAAATTATTTGAATGAAACGTGAATAACCAGAATTTATAAAATAAGAGGATTAAGATATCTAAGCTATTGTTTGGGAAAACTTTAAAGTTGAAAGGTAAAGAGGATTTAAACAAATTAAATTGTGAACATTCTAAATTAGTAAAAATGAAATTCTATAAATTTGTATTATACCAAAATTACATTCTGATAACATTAAAACGATGTTTGGATATGTAATGAGATATTGTATGGATAAACAGAACCTGAAAGTAATTGAAATATACAAGTAAGAAAAACTCAAAGGGAATTAAATGTATATAAATGGAAAATTTGGTTGTGATAAAAATGTTATAAACTTAAATATGGCATGAAATGATGAATGGATAAATGGAACAAGTAAGTGAACTTAGGAAAGAAGATAAATGAATCGTATTATATCTTTGTAAATTGGTTATAGAAAATAAATATAAATTGCAAAGGGATTGTAACCTTTAAGATAACTGTAAACTAAGAAAGTCATTTATGAGATATTAGACTTTTATAGGATGATTAATAAACTAAAGTGCTGGTTAATAAGATGTTCCATAAACAAATTTGTTATTAACTAAAATTATGAAATTGAAGTAAATGTAAACAAAAGAGTTTGGTATAGCTAAGAATCAATTGGAAAATGAAATTGAGTTTAATTAAATTATATAGAATGTTTAAAATGAACTTGAGTAAGCAAATTCTATGATATGATGTTTAAGAAAAGATAATGTTAAAAAAATATGCTATGTAAAGAAATGAATATACTAACTGAATAATAAATTGTGAGTAATTAAGTGGAAAAAAAATAGAAGTCAATAAAATAATTTAGTATAGATAAATTGGATAGAAATCCATTGGAAGGTAATACGTGAGATTGTACGTATATTATTTTATTCGCATAACGATTTGATCCAAATACGAGCACAAAATTTCGAGATGATTTATATCGATCCAAGTTAGGATTTTTCACTCGATTTTCGACGACGAACCATGGATGTGGATTTTTGGTTTGATTCTAAAATTCTCTATCATAGTATATGGCTATGCAAGGAGAATAACAGTTTCCAATCAAGGAACCAAATCTGAGTCCGCACTAGAGAGTCGGGTGAACGATACTAGTTGGAAGTGAAATTGTGTGATCAAATAAGCGATTAGATTGATATTGCTCACGGATGATATATGTATGGCTTACGGACTTAATTAAAAGTTAATATTGGAAATTTAAGATGCCAAATATGTGAAGATAAATTTGCAACTTTTGAGAAAACTATAAACTAAGAAAAGTCTTATATAAGAAGTTAGACTTTTATGGAATGACTATAAATTAAAGTGATGATTAATAAAATGTCCTGCATTAATAAAATGTTCCGAAAATAAATTGGTTATTAACTGAAACTGAATATGAAGTAAATGTAAACAAAAGAATTTGGTATGGCTAAGAATCAATTGGAATTGAAAGAGATAAACCAAATTGAATGTAAAATTAATAAATTTGGTTATGTTGGGTATGATTTGGTTGTTATATGATTGTTAGTTGATTGTATATAATTCATTAAGTGTTAATGAAATTGAAAGCTATAAATCATTGAAATCAAATTGGAAGTTAAATGAATTTAAATAGAATTTAATTTGATTCAAATTGGAAGTAAACTAATGTAAATATAAATTAGTGAATGTTAACTAATTGAATTGAGAATGAATGTTAGTAAAATCCAACGTTAATGAATCAACTGTGATTAAAATTGAAAACCAAGTGAATAAATATTAATGAGAAGTGAATTTATATTGATTGGTTATGGATTTGTCGGATGATAGTTGGATGATAATTGATTTGGTGGATGCATTTGTTGTTTTGTTGCATTTGCTATGTTGGAACATGTAGTTGTTATGTTGCTATATGATGTATATTGATATTATTTTCATATATGCATGTTTCTCATGGTTTGTTGAGTGTTTAGTAGGTGCGGATTGCGCTTGCTTCGCATTTGGAGCTCGCTTTCGCGCTATATTAGCCGTATATGCTCGCTAATAATATATAAGGTACATATCTCGGATTACATACCGTACTTTTACACTTTTTTCCTGCGGGATGCCTCATCACTTGATGAGATGTATATTTGTGATATATACTGTCATTTTTTTTTGATCGAGCCGCGCAAAGGAGACTCTGCCAAAATTTTCCGTAAAATCCAGGTGTTAGAAAATTTTTCAAGTTTTAAAAAAAAAATTTAACTTGTTTTGATAACTAACTTTTAAAGTTAGAAAGCCGTTCGGAGTAACTTAGTGAAAGCATAGTTATGACTTTATAAATGGAATTTCATTGTTTTATAAGTTGGTAACTTTGAATAAAATATATCTAATGTTGAATTCTATACTTAGTTCCTTTTCCCTTCTTTCTCCTTTTCGGGGACGAAAAGTTTTGAGTGGGGGAGAGTGTAACAAGCCGTAAATTTTCGATAATTAAAATAGCTAATTTAATAAGATTTCGTGATCTAGTGTTAGAAAAAATTTGTAAGTCGTTTGGAATAATAATAAATGTTGAATCCATTGGGTATAATAGAGTAATTGATTGATAAGTAAAATCTATTTAAATCAAATATTGAATATTGAACAGGTAAATTGTTAAATTAAATATTTAAAACTTATTGAATAATTGAATAACTGTAAAATGAAAATAGTGTTCTAAATTGTGAATTGGTTTTAAAAGTTGATTCTTATAAGTTCAATTTCAATATTTCAAAAGATAATGAATTATTGGATAATCAAAATTGTTTAGATTTAATATTTGGAATTTATTGAATAATTTGATAATGGGAATCGAATAACCGTATAATGGAAATGGTTGTTCTATAATTTTAATGCGTTTCAAAAGTTAAATTTTTAAGTTCGTTTTTGAATATCTCAAAAGATAGTGATTTAAGAATAATCAAAATTGTTTAAATTTAATATTACAAATGTTTGAATAATTAAATTTCGAATTTGATACTGAAAGTGCGGTGTGTATACGAATGTACGTGCTAATATAGTACACACGGATCGTGTAATATGGACTATAATATAAATGCGGAAAATAGATGATAGTAGTAAAGTAAAAATAAAAATAGAAAAATCACACCAGAGATTTTTATACTGGTTCGGAGCACCGTCCTACGTCCAGTCTCAGACTTCTATCTGGATTTTCACTATTAACTACCTCGCTTCACCCGGAGGAACAGGTTTACAATACCCAAGCAAACTTGTAACATTCCTGAAATTTATCAAGTTTAAATTGGCAATTAAATTAATTTTTGGAAATAAATTGTGATTTAATTAGAAAATTTTCCAGAATAAATAAATAATTTGATTATAAATAGAAATTTATATTAGAAATTTAAGAATAAGTGATTTATAAAACAAGTATTGAACTTCAAAATAAAATGTGAAAAAAAAAATAGAAATTAAAAAGCTTGAGATTAATAAAATGATAGTAAAATTTGTTTTCTAAATTTTTAATTATATTAATATTTGGAAGTGGTTAAAAAGAAAAAAAATTAGTGTACTCATTTTTGAAATATTATTCTTAAGTCAAATTCCCTCAAATAAATAAATATAACTATTGTTAATATAAAATCAAAGTATTTAAAAGTCATTCTTTTCTTTTTATAAAAGATTGTACAAAAATAAATAAATAAAAATATGTATGAATGTAAATTGTGTAGATATAACTTTTTTCTAAATAAATGTATGGATATGAATATATATATAAATGTACATAAGTGGTTATAATTCAATTTGAATTGAAATTTAAAAATAATATAAACATATACAAACATGCACATGTGAGAATGTAAATTTTGTGAATATAGATATGAAAGAAAACACTACACATACAAATGAATAAAGAAGTGGACATTTCATAGAGATCTCATAATCATCTCTTTTAAACAAGTGGCATTCATTTTATTTAATTAAATAAAAAAATTGAGGAAAACTTTTGAGTTCCCCATATGCAATTATAATAACATCTCACCAAATCTGAAACTACAGTACCAAAGATTGGTATCTCAGAAACCACAACACCAAAGATTCAAGAGCAAATCAAAGCTAAAAAGAAAAAGAAAAAAACTCAGTAAACATGCAAGTTCAAATCTGAAAAATCTTCTTCAACAACAAGAACCTGAGGAAGAAAATCAAAAGAGAGATCAAATCTGAAAGCAACTCAACTTAAAAGCATTTCACAAATCAATGATTCAACCTGAAGCAATTGAAAGGAGTCAGAGCTACAACCTGTTAGCTTCAGATTTAAGTTTTCAAAGTTCAAGCAAAACAATTCAAGAGCAATTCAAAACAACACAGAAGAATGCTTCAACCTGGGAAGCAAGTGCAGTAATTTCTAAAACAAATACAAGGCAAGTAAAATTTCTTTTAAAAAGGATTTGAATCTGAAGTGATAATCAGTAACAAAGAAAAGATTTAAAAACAATTGTATTTATCAGTTCAGGAGTAAAGAGAACCAAGAATTCAAAAAGCAAATCAAAATTCAGAATATGAGAAAAATCAAAAGCCTGTCTCTGTTCTTATCTCTGCTGCAACTCCAAAGTGAGCAAACTTGAAAATCTCCCCTTTGAATCTGATATCTATGAATCAGTGAATTGCTTTGTTGTGCTTGCTTGTTGATATTGGATTGCTTGCTTGATCTTCTACTGAGTTAAATATTTGTACATGTTTTCATTTTTTTTCCTGCCTGTGCATATATGAATGCAATGCATGTATTGATTTCAGGGTTCTGATAGCTATGGTTTAAGATAAAATTTGATAAATAGTTTTCTTGCATTAATCTGGTTGTTATTAGGAATTAGAATTTGAAAGGAATTGGTTTATTTCCTGATAAAATAAATTTTTAAGCCTATATAAGTTGTTTAGTTTTCTGTGATGTCTGGAAAAAAAAAAAAAACACAAACTAAATTCTGTTAAAATTGGGAAACATAGGTACCATGAGTTAATGTTCAGATTTACTTATTGAATCATTAAGTGGATGCAAGAATTTTAGATCAAAGATTAAGTGCAGTGTTAAGAAAATAAAATGCAGTTCATGTGAACTGTATTTTACAATTTTATCAAAATCAATTGATCCTTGCCTTTAAATGGAGTGAATTGTTTTCTGGAAGTAGTTTATAAATCATAGATCACAAGAAAATCAATAAATTGATTTACAATTCAAAATTTAGTTGTAATTTTGGTAATTACAGTAAGAACCCTAGTTTACTGGGTTAAAAAAGATTTGGGTGCTGCGACTTCAGGGATGCATCGAGTTCAAAGATTTTTGGTGTGGCAGTAGATGGTGGGTTGATGAATTAGTCTTCGGAGTATAGTGTGAAATGGTGATCGGAGATGATAGGATTGGGTGTTGACAGGTTTGTCACTGCAGTGGGTATAGGCTGCTTCAGGTTTGGGGTAAGTTCTGGGTTGCAGGGATTTTTACTCGGGTTAGTCTCGGGGTAAATAGGAAATGACTCGAAGCAAGAAAGTAAATGACTCGAAGTCATTTAGGGTAGTTCTGTGTCTTGTGTTCAGATTTTAAACAACAGAACAGTTCTGTTTTAGAATTTTAAAATTTAAAGTTTTAAATTAATCTGGAAATGTAAACTCAAAATTTAAACTTGAATCTTAAGTTGAATTCAAATACTTTGAATTCTGATAATTGATAACATGTGAGTGCAGAGATTCAAATTTTATTTGAAATATAAAAATATAAAAGGAGAGGAACAGGGAACCTGTTTCCAGATTTTTAAAGTTGAATCGAAGTGCAAATTATATTGAGACTTTGGATTTTGAAAACTGAGTTTAATAATGAATTTAAATAAGTTTTAAATTCTGTTCTTTTGAAATTATTTAAATTCTGGAAATTTTCAAAGTTTAAGTTTTTAAATAAACAGAAAAACTGTTTTCTGTTTTAAATAAAAAGGTAAGTTTAAATTTGAAAGTGGAGATTTAAACTGAGTGTAAGTTTGGAATTTGAATATGAATTCAAATTTAATTTGTCAGATATTTGAAAACATTTATGTTTTTAAATTCAAATTTGATCTTAAACTCTCAAGTGTAAATGCATTGTTGTTTTGCATATTGAATTGAAAGGTTAAGTGTTTAAAATTAAGGATTTAAAAATGAATTCAAATTCTGAGTTTTTAAAATCTATTTTTAAACTTCAGTTTTAAAGTAAAGATTTGAATTTAAATTGCTTTCAAATGATTTGCATTTTAATTGAAGGTGTAAATTATAGAAAGAGTTTTAAAGAATTAAAACTAAAATGAGTTTAGAAGTTATATTTCAATTTTGAGATTTTAAAGAAAATTTTAAATTGATTTGAATTTGATTTAAATTTGAATCTTTTTGAACTTAGTAATAAAGTATATGTTTCTTTTAAACATATAAGATTAAGTTGTGTATTGTTTTAAACGCTTATTTAAGACAAATTTGAGTCTTGAGTTTAAAAGAGAATGTTAAATGGAATTTAATGTAAATTTAAAAAAACATTTTGTGTTTAAATGCATAATTCAAATAAGGAATGTTTATCTAAAGATAAAGAAAAGTTTAATGATTTGTAATTCATTAAATTATTAAGGTAGTACAAATGGATAATTAATATAATTAATTAATTAATGAAATGGATAATTAATTTAAGTAATTAAGAAATTAATTACTTAATGTAATTAATTTAATTAAATGAGATTGTTTAATTTAATTAATTAAGTTTAATTAATTTTAAACATTTGGGTTTTATAAATAACTACTTTATGTAATTAATGATTTGGAAATTACATAGTTAAGTAATTGTTTAATATTTACAGATTGTAATTAAGTGGAGATGTTTAAGTGGGAGATAATTTGGATTAATTATTTAGTAATTAATCAAATAATTAATTTAAGAAATTAAATTAAGGATAATTAATTTGGGTCAATATAGTAATTAAGTTGTTAATTACTTTGAGTAATCAATTTAAGAAATAATTTAGATCATTAATTATTTAATTAGTGATGTAATTAAGGATGATTAATTTGGATTAATTAATCAATAATAGGTAATAAATTAATGTAATTAATTTAGAAGTAATTAAAGAAGCAATTAAGGATAGTTCATTACTAATGAAAGTGATTATGTGAGGAATAGATTTAAAACCACATAGATTTATTCATCTTAATTGTAGATGTTTGATTGCCAATGCTTCATGATGGATTGATATGTTTTGTGATGCTATGTAATGCTTTGTGCTGGGCTATTTTATTCGTGACGTATATATTGTTATATGTATATGCAACCCCTTGACCCGTAGAACGACATTTGAGTTTCGATGCGACAGGGAGTCGGATTCCAGTTGGTTATCCGAAACCCACATCGAATCATATTAGTGAATTTTTGTGATTGATAATTTACTTTATCTATGAATCTGTGAATATAAATAAGTGCTATGGGTTATACCGCTTATCTTTATGATTGAATCTGTGATGTTGATGTTGTTCACTATTGTGTTGAACCCCTAGACCACACTTATACACACACAAATATGGATTGCACGTGGAAATGGGTTAAGTCACAGATTTTGAAATTGTTTTAAAATTTGAATTTTTGAATCCAAAATAGTTTTGGAATTAGAATTGAAGTTTTTGAAAAAAAATGAATTCCAAAAAAATAAAAGTTATGTGAATAACTTAATTGAGTTTTGAAATTTTAAATAATTTGAGTTAAATTTGAATTCAATAATTGAATTGAATTCTATAATTCGGGAACTAGGGTTTAAAAAGTTATCCAACTTATAAATGGATTTATATGGGGTTTTAAACCATTTTTCAAGGTGATGTTTTGAAATTTAAATTCAACTCAAGATTTCAACTTGTATAAATTAGATTTGCTTTCTCATAAGAAATGGACTTTCAAGTTGTGTTAAAAGAATTTTCAAGTCTAAAAGGGAAATTGTTTTCCAAGTTTTAGATAAATCTTTGGAAATGTGTTTTGAAAGCTATAAATCTTTAATTTAAAGATTTATCGAGTTAATCCATTTGGAATGGAAGTTGTTTTGAATCTATGAATAGATCTTTGTGAAACTAGGTGAAACTTTGTGAAATAAATCTTTTTGTTTAAAGATTTAAAAATGGTAATTTGTTTAACCATTTGAAAGAAAAGTTTTGGATTTTTATAAGTTGTGACTTAGCAAAAATCCCATATCCATATGTTTTAAAATATGGCGCTCGCTATTCGGTTTAGCCGGGAGAGGACCTTGTGTCATATAGCCCATTCCGAATAGTGATACGACGTTATGGATAGCATTTGAAGACCGGTGGTGAAGACCGGGTATTTGTGAGAACGATAGGATAACCTATCGATTGACTCTGCACTGAGTTGCTCCGGTATAGAGTTCTCCTTAGTGATGGGAAGTCCGATCGGGATTGTGGATACCCGGATTTGCAAGGGCTTCTTCGGAAGTGCCTTCGGTTCTGTTCGAACCCGGAACAGACTTGTATGGTTGTATGTCCGACATTACACTTTGAGATGTTATCTGATCTCTATCAAATACATTTCTGCTTGGTGGCGGAGAATTTATTCTCTTAGCTTAACACCCTTCTCTGAGACGTACGAGCTCAGAGGTTATGTAGTTGATATTTATCAGTGATATTCCCAATTTGGTAATGTGGCGTGCTGAGTGCTGCTGTGTGATGATCATTGGTTGATCATTTGTGATATGATCATTTGTTTGATCATTTATCTTTGTGATCATTGCTTTGGTCATCTGTTGACCCAAAGCATGGCTTTGTTGCACAAAGCGTAGCTTTGTGGACGAGACTGCATCAGGACCTCACACCCCGGAAATGGTCGAAACAGGAAAGATGCGGCAAGGTTATGAGGGTCGCGCCCTTTAGGGTGTGTCATTCCCTTCTGGTAAAGGGTGGTATCATGGTATGGAGCCCAGATACTTACTCATGTGGATACTGCAGATCTATTACTTTGTGATACTTTGTGGTTGTTGCGCGCGCTCGGATAAAGGTCCCAAAGGACCGGGGGATGACATATTCGTGTAGTAGTTACCTAGTTACAGAGGTAACCCGGCCTTGTGTTGGCAGAGATCTAACCGTAACGTTAGTTCTCGGGACGTCCCGCCAGAGGCGATCCCATAGACAGTAGGAAGTTCCTTAGCCTGACCATTTGTTGGAAATCCATTCATCCAATACGTGCCTTGTACGGTTTTAGTTGTATTACCTGCCATTCACTTATGGTGGTCACCACTGTTTGGATGGTAGCTATAGTAGGCATAGTTCGGAATGTCTATGTTGGCTAGGATTTATATTCTACTTTCGAAATTGTTTTCTACACTATGCACTAATAATAATATCAAAAATGATTTGATTTTTGCATAGTAAGCATATTTGACTATCATAAGGAGAAATCTCTTCCAAGTCTGCGTTTGCATTGTGTGTGTGGCGGGAGGCCTTATGGTAGTTTCATTTTCTAAAAAGCATTGCGGATTTCAAAATTAAATTTCTCTATCTGTTTTAAAAGACCAAATGTTTTTGTTTGCTCATACCAGTCCCATGACTGACCTGGAGTTTATTGTTCCTTTCCTAAACTCTGGGTGCCCACTATTTCCCACACGGGCAGTCTAGAGTTGGGGTTTTCAGAAATCAATGGTAGGTGTAGATTCGACAGCTTTCAGCCTTAGGATTTGGCAATCGCATTTGGATTGAGTTGCTTCTCTTCATCTTGATTTGGAGTTCGAGCTATTTCTGGATTGGAGCTTTGGAAATGGAGATTACTGATACTGGAGTTCTTTCTTGAAGACCATATTTGAGCTTTGTTCCGCTGCTAGTGTTATCTTTTCTTTCCGCTGCTATTATCTTGTATCATATCTCTGATGTATGTTGATATCTATTGTACCATTCTGTTGTATCATTCATGTTGTATCAGTTATTGTATCAAATGTTGTATATTGATATGCATTTTCTTTTTTTTTTCCGCTGTGTTATTTACTTAAGGTGTTATAAGCTCCGGCGAACCAGGTTCGACGTTTGGATCTGCGGCATTTGAATACGAGTATCGTATTCGGTGCCGATTTTCGAAGGTCGAGTCAGGGTCGTTATAAAACTAACGGGATTTCACGCCTCTAATACACTGAGGACTTCAACACTTGCCTCTTACAACACCGAGGACTTCAACACTTGCCTCTTACAACACAGAGGACTTCAACAACAATGAATATAATTGTTTGTCGACGGTATGTGTTCTTGATAACACAGTTTTGTCACTTGTAGTACAAATTTCCTATAATCTTATCCTCAAAATATACGAATGATGTTTTGTGAAGATTAAGGAAAGTATATTACTTATTGAATCAAAAGATATGAAATAATTTCAATGATTCAATAAGCAATTAAAATAATTGAGAGCTTTTAGAATGCAGGAGTATGTAGAAAGTAAGATCAGAGATTAGAGTAAAAAGCATATACAATCATGTTATTTTAATCAACGATTTAGATGAGTTTATATAGAGAAGAATGGTTGTAACTCTTTGTGAGCAGTTGCCATTAAGAGATATGATCTTTGATGAAAGGTAAGAGATGCAACCTTTGGAGAAAAGAAGTATCTTTTGGAAAAATTGCTTTCTGTTTAAAAACGGTCGACAGGTTAAAAAGTGACCAATAGACAGGAATTCAAATATGTATACATTATGTGCATGTTTGCACGTTCAGTGTGCAAATTATGCAGGAACGGTCGACCGCATATATTATGACCGGTCGACCGGTCCCTGTAAAGTTGCACACTGAATGTGCAACTACAATTTAGTCGTATATATATTGATTTCCTTGAAATGCATGATTTTTTTAGGATAGATTTTAACAAGTTTATCACTATTATAATATCAAATAATCAACCTACAATCTAGAGTACCATATGTAGCTCTTTATAGCCATAATGACCTTGTTTTGTCGATCGCCTTTATTTATTTGTCAGAAATCAAAACCTTCATAAAACTTGTGACTCAACATTCTCCCCCTTTTTGATTGATGACAATATATATCTGCAAATTTGAATCTCCCCCTGAGTATGTGATCTCTCTCTTTGAATTCTTATATATGTACGTTCCTGCAAACAGTTGTTAGCCCTTTCTCCCCCTTTGTCATCGACAAAAAGGAGTAACAGATACTAGAATAGTAGAGAAGTGTAATTAATATGAAATGCATAGCAAAATAAAACATTAACACATCCAAAACATAACAGAGTATAATACATACCATAATGTCAAACGAAAAATAAGAATAACGACACTATTTAGTACAAGTGTCGATGAATGTTTTTAAAGTGCTAAACCATAATAGAATCTAAGATGAAGCAGATCGTATCTCCTCTTCATCATCGTCGTCGTCGTCGTCATCATCTTCTTCTTCTTCCTCATCATTGTTCCCTCTAGATGATTCTCCATGTCCATGACCACTCATACCAGTAGACTCGTCAGATGATGTCCAGGTGAAAACAGGAGCAGCAGGACGTTTTCCTGGGTCTTGTGCTTGAACAGAGGTGGATGTGGAACATGATATAGCATCCCATAGCATACCAAAGAATGACTTGACCTTATTGAAGCGCTTATCAATTTTAGAGTCCATGCGCTTGAGACGTGATTCAAGCAAAAATTGGTTACGCGCAATAGTTTCAAGTGATTCTTTTGTGGATGATTTTGATTTTAATAGTTTTACTTCATCGGAACGAGGACGAGAGGAAGTTGCTTTTTGTTTTCTTGGTCCTCTTTGTTGCCATTCTTCAAAAGGCATAATCTCAAGATAAGGTGGAGGAAGCTTCATTCGTTTGATGGTTATGGAATCAATGCATTTTGGTTTTGAGGTTGCAGAATCAGGAGGCTTTACCCCACAAGCTAACAAAAGTCGCATGATATATTCATTGTAGAAGAAATGAGGTCGTGTAGAGTTATTTACCTTGAGAATTTCGTCAAAAAGCATGTGTACCCAGTTGATTTGGATTTCACCATAAATAGCATAGAGAGCTTTGAAGTTTTCTTTATATACAGCATCATAATTTCCAAGTCTAGGAAAAAGAGAATGCATCAAAACACGATGAAGTAGTCTGGCTGTGGGTCGAAGTCCAATAGACTTTGTGCCATCACTATTGTCTTCTATGAACTGATGACTGGTACTATTGCGAGTGAAGACTCCGCAGAAAGTAGATGAAAACTCATCGCCTTGATTTGGTATACCAAGTATAGAGGCAATTCTAGCATGAGTAAGAAAAATTTGCTTGCCACAGACGACAGACCAGATGACTCCGTTTGGATTATCAGGTTGATACTCGTCGAGATTCATGTTGGCGTAAAACAATTTGATCATCAAATGATTTATCTCCACATTATTTTCTGAAAAATCTATCAATGGAGTAATGTTGGAATTATTGGCTAACCTCCGAACTCCATAAGCCGTGAAATCATCAAATTTGATGAAAGAGCCTGGATGAAACTTGTAATTTGTCATCTGATTCCATCTTGTTACAGCAATTGGACTTTCAAGCCACTTTTTGGCGGAGATGCTCAGAGATGAAGTTTCAGATGATGTTCCTTTCTTGGATTTCTTTTGAGGAGGAGCCATTGTTGGAAGATTTGAGATTTGGGAATTGAAAATAGGAAACTAGGGTTTGTGATTTTGGGAAAAAATAACAGCTTGAGTCAAAAGAGAAGGAGGGTAGAAAGAAAATGACGCATAGATATATATATATAAAAAATTGAAAATACGTCAACCGGTCGACCAATGAATTATGGCCGGTCGACCGTTTTCAACCAGAGAGCAAACGGTCGACCGGCTATAAATGGGGCGGTCGACCGGTTTTGCATGCTGAGTAAGAACATTTTATTTTGCAAGTTTTTATAATATATCAAGCTATATATATTATATTTCATTCTTAATACAAAATATAACTGTTATTACACAAGTGATAGATAAAGATATAATAACTATATATAAATCTAATGAGAAGTGGAAGGTTCGTCATTAGAATTATCGTTGTTTCCTTCAATACGTTTTGACCATGGACTCCAGTGTTTCTGAGCACCTTCATTCTTCTCATAGTTCCGATCCCAAGAGTTAGGACTTTTAGATGTTGATGGCCTAGACGGTATTGGTTCATGCACGTCATGCTTGTTGGAACTACAGAAAAATGTTGCCAACTTTTCTAAAACGGATAATCGTGCCGATGTCCGTTGTTGCTCATGATAAAGTTGACTTTGCCCATAATGGAGCTGTCTCTGAAGATCTATTTGATGTTTCTGATAGTGGTGAATCTCATCGATTTGTGCTTTGGTACGAGGAGAACAAAACAGTGTCCTCTTCACTCGTTTTGAATTTGGAGTATTATCAGAAATACAAGAGCATTGATGATGACAACTTGGTTTTTGTTTTGGTGTTGTAGGAGAATAATATTCCTCCGACTCAACTCGTAATAAAAATGTGTGATTCTTGAGCACATTTATCACAAATGTGAGCCATAGGGAATGTTGTATAGAATATTATAGTTAGATAAGAAAAGATGAACAAAATATGAAATTTTTGCAAGCTTATATACAAGTTTCTTATGTATAAACCTATGGATGTGAGTTAATAGAAAATTTTGACCAAGAAAACATAAGCAGAGACTTTACGTTAACTCTAAAAATAGCTCTCCTTCTAAAACTGAAATTATAAAATAAGAAAGGAAAGGACGATCACTAAAAGAAAAGAATGAAAAATGAGTAAAGAGAATTAACCATTAAATCAAGCAGTGGCTTATATTTAATGTAAAAAATAGTTTATGCAAAAGTTATGGTTAAAGAATAACTAAAAGAGAAGATGTTCTTTAGAAATTACTTAGTCAAGATTTTTTCTTGAAATTAAACCAAGCTCTCTTCGTAATCTACTAAAATTAGATTTGAGCAGAGGCTTAGTAAAAATGTCCGCTAATTGATTGTCAGTATGGACATATTCAAGACATATATTTCCTTTGTCAATATTATCTCGAAGGAAATGATGACGGATATCAATGTGTTTGGTTCTAGAGTGATTTACTGGATTTTTAGAGAGATTTATAGCACTAGTGTTATCACAGTATATAATAGAATTTGATAAATGAATATCAAAATCTTGAAGTGTTTGTTGCATATATAGTACTTGAGTACAAGCGAGAGCTGCTGATATATATTCAGCTTCACATGTTGATAGTGAAACACAATTCTGTTTCTTACTAAACCAAGAGACAAGTGATTTCCCAATAAAATGGCACGTACCACTTGTACTTTTTCTATCCGTTCGTGAGCCACCGAAATCAGAATCACTATATGATACTAATTCAAATGGACATTCTTTTGGATAAAAAAGACCGAAATCTTTGGTATTATTAAGATAACGAATTATACATTTCACTGCTCGTAGATGTGATTCCTTTGGATCGGCTTGAAAACGAGCACATAAACAAACACACATTATTATATCTGGACGACTAGCTGTAAGATAAAGAAGAGAACCAATCATGCTTCGATATAATTTCTGGTCAACATTCTTACCACTTTCATCTTTTTCAAGATGTGTAGTTGTACTCATAGGAGTTGGTTTACCAGATGTATTTCCTAATCCGAAGCGTTTGATAAGGTTTTCACAGTATTTTTCTTGATTGATAAAAATACCGTTTGAAAGTTGCTTTATTTGAAGTCCAAGAAAATAAGATAGTTCTCCCATATGAGACATTTCGAATTCTTTGGTCATAATACTTGCAAATTCCTTGCAGAGTTTATCGTTTGTTGAACCAAAAATGATATCGTCTACATATATCTGGATAACTAGAATATCTTTTCGAGAATGTTTAATAAACAAAGTTTGATCGACTTTGCCTATTTGAAATCCTGAGTTAATAAGATAGCTACGTAGTCGTTCATACCAAGCACGAGGTGCTTGTTTTAAACCATACAGAGCTTTCTTAAGTTTGAACACATGGTCAGGATATTTTTCATGTACGAACAAAGGAGGTTGTTCGACATAGACATTCTCTTTGATAAATCCATTGAGAAAAGCACTTTTGACATCCATCTGATAAAGTTTGAAATTATGGTGACAAGCAAAAGATAATAGGATTCTAATAGCCTCTAGTCGAGCAACTGGTGCAAAAGTTTCTTCATAATCGATACCTTCTTCCTGATTATATCCTTGTGCTACTAATCTTGCTTTATTTATGGTGATATTTCCTTGTTCGTCAGCCTTATTTTTATAGACCCATTTAGTACCAATAACTGACTGATCAGTTGGTCTTGGAACAAGTTCCCAAACGTCATTGCGCTCAAACTGATTTAGTTCTTCCTGCATGGCAATGATCCAGTAATCATCTGTAGCAGCTTCTTTTGGATTCTTAGGTTCGATATTTGAGAGAAAAGCGACATGACCCATTTGATTGAGTTGACTCCTTATTCTGACATGTGATGTTATTTCACCGATTATATTTTGGGCCGGATGGTCTCTTAATATTCTTGGTGGTGATTGTAACTCACATATTTGAGGAATATTCTCTATAATTATTTCCGAGTCAGAACCAATATTTGTGATGATTGGATTGTCAGTGACTATTGATTCGTCATCATCTGATATAGTGTGAGGATGCTGATAGATTTCATCAAAAGAGACATGAAGTGATTCTTCAATAGTTTTGGTTCGTTTATTAAATATCCGATAGGCCTTACTTCGTTCCGAATAACCGACAAATATTCCTTCATCGGCTTTTGGATCGAATTTGCCAAGCTGGTCTTTCGTATTTAAAATAAAGCACTTGGAACCAAAAACTTTGAAGTATGAGATTTTAGGCTTCCTTTTGTTAAATAATTCATAAGGAGTATTTTTGGTAAGAGGTCTTATGGACACACGATTTAAAACATAACAGGCAGTTGCGACAGCTTCCGCCCAAAAATGTTTTGGTAAGGTGGTTCCATTCAATAATGTTCTTGCACATTCTTGTAAAGTTCGGTTCTTCCGTTCTACAACTCCGTTCTGTTGTGGAGTTCTGGGAAACGAAAAATTATGATATATACCTTTCTTTGTACAAAAATGTTCAAATTCATTATTTTCAAACTCTCCGCCATGATCACTTCTTATATTTTTAACTTTAATCCCTTTTGATTTTTGAATTCTTTTGACGAAAGATTTGAAATGATCGAAAGTGTCACTTTTATTTTTTAAGAAAATTGTCCATGTATAACGAGAGAAATCATCAACAATTACAAGCACATATTGACTGTGATTTATTGATTGAACCCTAGTAGGTCCAAATAAATCCATGTGTAGTAACTCAAGTGGTTGTAATGTTGATATGACTTTCTTGGATTTAAAAGATGATTTGGTCAATTTTCCTAATTGACATGCATCACAAATGTTGTTAACTTTAAAACTCATTTTGGGTAGTCCTCTAACTAGATTGTTTTTGGCTAGTTTGTCAATAGTTCTGAAGTTTATATGACAGAAGCGTTTGTGCCATAGCCATGGATCATTGTCATTAGCCATAAGACACATATCTGAATTATGATTAATATTCATATTCAGAATATATATATTTCTGTCTCTATAACCTTCGAAAACCAAATTATGGTCTTTATCTAAAATACTACACTTATTATTCAAAAATGAAATTATAAAACCCTTGTCACATAACTGACTAATACTAAGCAAATTGTGTTTTAAATTTCTAACTAGCATGACATTAGTAATAAGAGGTAAGTTAGATGTACCGCAATTGCTCACATCGCCTTTGTCGATGATATAGCCTTTTGAATTGTCTCCAAAAGTGACGGAGCCACCATCTGAGTATGTAATATTTGTTAATAAGCTCTTGTCTCCCGTCATGTGCTTTGAGCAACCACTGTCCAATATCCACTTTCCTCTTTTCTTAAGTGGGACCTGCAAAAAATAGAATTAAGTCCATGGTACCCACTTTTTATAGGGTCCTAAGAGTTAGGTCTTAGGAGTCCAAACCCATATGGGTCCGGTATCCCCTTTATATATATAATTATTATTAAAATGCACAGTATTCATGAATTGCTGAATGTATTTGTTCCTAATCAAATTGTTATTTGTTTTAGGAACCCATATTTTGATAGTCTTGACATTTTTCTTTTGAAATTTCACAACTGGTTTTGGTTTGGAATATAATAAACTAAGATTTTTCTTAGCTTCAGTTTTTAGTACTTTCTTCTTCCTTTTATTTCCAAGATGTTTCTTGATTTCTTTTTTGTTATATCCCAATCCTTGTTTGTCTGAAATAGATTGTGAACTTTCAATGATTTTTGACAAATTTTCTCGACCTTTGTTAAAGTTAGAAACATTTTGAGTAATGTCATCAAACTTTGTTTGTAAGCTAGCTTTTTCTAGGTCTAGAATTTTGACTTTTGCTTTAAGCTCATGATTTTCAGTAGTGAGAGCATTATTTTTCTATTTTTGAGCTTCTATTTCTTGACTCAAAAGAGATATTTGAGAGTCAACATTAGGTGATGATTCTTGAATATTTTCAAGTTCCTCTTCTAATATTTTCTTCTCATCTTTTAACATATCTCGTTCAAACTCTGCTCTACTTAAATCTGCTTTGACTACTTTTAATTGACGTTTTATGTATTTATATTTGACTATCAATTCAGCATTAATATCAAGTAATTCATCAAATGTAGGAATTTGTACCTCATCTTCTGTTGCCATAAAACAAACATTAGCTTGTTCATTCTCTGAATCACTTTCACTTTCTGATGAAGATGACTCTGAATCATCCCATGTTACTGAGAAGGCTCGTTTCTTAGATTTGTCCTTCTTATATTTGAATTTGTCATTTTCTGACTTCTTCTTTTGTTCTGGACAATCCTTCTGCATGTGTCCCTTTTTGTGGCAGTTGAAACATTCTATAGCAGATGAAGATGGTTTATTTGATCCAGGTTTCCTTTTATTGTAACGACTGGCTTTTCGATATTTTAGGAATTTTTTGAATCCTTTCGCAATGAATGCCAAATCTTCGTCTTCAGAATCTGATTCATTTTCATCTTTCTCAACATGAAATGCTACATTTTTCTTTTCTTCTTTCTGTTCTTTTCAAGCCTGCAAATTTGCTTCATAGGACATTAAATTTCCTATCAATTCATCTGGCTTCATGACGGAATGGTCATTAGCTTCTTCAATTGCTAATACTTTTCCTTCCCATTCACTAGTCAGAGAATGTAGGACTGTTGAAACAACATCGAAATCATAATACTTTTGTCCTAAGCCAATAAGTGCATGGTGAATAGTTTGAAACCATGAATACATGTCATTGATTGTCTCATTTGGTTTCATTTTGAAATTTTGAAATTGACTTTTCAGCATGGCTATTTTGGCTTGTTTAACCTTGTTAGTACCTTCATGAGTGATTTTTAGTGTTTGCCAAATTTGATATGAAGTAGTGGAGATACTAACACGGTTATATTCATTTTGGTCTAATGCACAGAACAACATATTTATTGCTCTTGCATTTACGGCTACTGCCGTTTTCTCTGCTGCAGTCCATTCTGAATAATCAGTTGTTGGATCCACTATTTCTCTTTGAGTGGCATTCCAAGCATCATAGCTATTTGATTGCATAAAGAATGACATACGTGTTGCCCAATAACTATAGTTAAGACCATTGAAAAATGGAGGTCTTTGTGTCGATTGACCCTCCGTGTAAGTGGTGTTTTGAGTGCTAGTACTTACGTTATTTGCCATATTACTATAATATATCAAATAACTGTGTTACGGTTATATGATGACCGTGCTCTGATACCAAATGAAAGTGCGGTGTGTATACGAATGCACGTGCTAATATAGTACACACGGATCGTGTAATATGGACTATAATATAAATGCGGAAAATAGATGATAGTAGCAAAGTAAAAATAAAAATAGAAAAATCACACCAGAGATTTTTATACTGGTTCGGAGCACCGTCCTACGTCCAGTCCCAGACTTCTATCTGGATTTTCACTATTAACTACCTCGCTTCACCCGGAGGAACAGGTTTACAATACCCGAGCAAACTAACGGGATTTCACGCCTCTAATACACTGAGGACTTCAACACTTGCCTCTTACAACACCGAGGACTTCAACACTTGCCTCTTACAACACAGAGGACTTCAACAACAATGAATAGAATTGTTTGTCGACGGTATGTGTTCTTGATAACACAGTTTTGTCACTTGTAGTACAAATTTCCTATAATCTTATCCTCAAAATATACGAATGATGTTTTGTGAAGATTAAGGAAAGTATATTACTTATTGAATCAAAAGATATGAAATAATTTCAATGATTCAATAAGCAATTAAAATAATTGAGAGCTTTTAGAATGCAGGAGTATGTAGAAAGTAAGATCAGAGATTAGAGTAAAAAGCATATACAATCATGTTATTTTAATCAACGATTTAGATGAGTTTATATAGAGAAGAATGGTTGTAACTCTTTGTGAGCAGTTGCCATTAAGAGATATGATCTTTGATGAAAGGTAAGAGATGCAACCTTTGGAGAAAAGAAGTGTCTTTTGGAAAAATTGCTTTCTATTTAAAAACGGTCGACAGGTTAAAAAGTGACCAGTAGACAGGAATTCAAATATATATACGTTATGTGCATGTGTGCACGTTCAGTGTGCAAATTATGCAGGAACGGTCGACCGCATATATTATGACCGGTCGACCGGTCCCTGTAAAGTTGCACACTGAATGTACAACTACAATTTAGTCGTATATATATTGATTTCCTTGAAATGCATGATTTTTTGAGGATAGATTTTAACAAGTTTATCACTATTATAATATCAAATAATCAACCTATAATCTAGAGTACCATATGTAGCTCTTTATAGCCATAATGACCTTGTTTTGTCGATCGTCTTTATTTATTTGTCAGAAATCAAAACCTTCATAAAACTTGTGACTCAACAGATACGATTAATTTGATATTGAAATTTTATTTATGAAAATAGAGTGAATAATTGAAATTTGATTTAATATGATTCAAATTTTTTTCCAAAGTGAATGTAAGTTATATTGGGATTATAATAGAGTTAATAAGATTTTAAAATTGGAATTTATTGTATAATTGAATAACGGTTTAATATGATTAAAAATGATTTTTAAAATTTTATTTTATCATATTAAAGTTATAATGATGTTGTAGAACTTTTAAAATCGAATTAAAAGAAAATTTGTGAAAATTGAATATTTTAATATTTAATTGACGAGTTAAAATAGCCATTTTTCAAACAGTCTCGGATTTCGACGAAACTAGTTTCATCGGATCCGTAATGTGATATTATTGTAAGATTTCAAATTTCAAGTCCATCGGATTTATCATTTGTCCGGGGCAAGCCAAAACGCCTAGAAATTTAGTTTATTGGTTTAATTTAAATTTGATCGTTTATTGCCGTAACTCGCACAGGCGATCGAATTAGCTTTCAAAACCTGTTCTATTGTGTCCGGAACGTGGGATAAACCCTAGAAACGCCGGTCACCATGCGTAAATCGGAGTTCGAAAATTTGGAGTGAATAGTGTTCGTCGTTTCTATACATACCCCCTTTTTTCACAAAAATAAAATATAAAAAAAAAGAGAGGGTTAGGGTTCTCACGGCCGGCCGCCACTTTCATATTCTAAGGCCAGAATTTCTTTTCGCTTTCCCTCAATTATCTCAAAATCCGTCGACTTTCATCACGAATCTTCAACTACAAAAAGATAAAGCACAACGCGATCCACCATCTCAACGGTGGAGATGAAAAACTAAGCTACAGATCGATGGGGATTTGGCCGCGACCGGGATTTGTTTGAGCACAAATTATGAGGCAAAAGACTGGCCAAGCTTGGCCGCAACCAGGACGTGGGTGGAGGGAGTTATGGCCTTCGACGCGGTAGTCTCTGATCGCCTTCAAGTGGATCGGTGGAGGAGCTATTTGGAACCCTAGTTCATTGGTGATGGGTTCTTCTTCCTGGAGCTTGTGTTCGTATGGAGAAAGGAGCATACGCGCGCGCAGGCCTGGGATCTAGGGGGCAAGGATCAACGGCAGATGATGAGGTTGTAAAAATAATAAAAATAATTGTTGAAAATTTATTATATTATAAATCGTGCAATGTTTAAAATACGATATCTTGTTGATACGAGGTCGGATTGTGACGAAATGAATTGCGTTGCAATCATTTTGTCGAATACTATGCAATGGAGCTGGATTGGAATCGTTTGGAGCTAGAGAAAATTTTGGGTAAAATTAAACGCTCGTTTAATTTTATTCGAAATAAAACGCTGGAACTACATTGGAATCAGGTGAGTGTTTTATAACGCTCACAACGTACTGAATATCTTTATGCTAGTTAAATTTGACATTATGAAGTGTTATGAATTTTGTTTGTCATTGTTTGATAAAATTTAATTGTCATATAGATTGTCAATTGAACTAACCGTTGAAATTTAAATTGACAGTTAAATTGAAATTAAAATTGAATTGCGATTAAATTTCCAGACATTGATAACTATGAAATTGACATGAATTGTATTGTCTATTGGATGATGTATTTCGATGGATGCTATTGGTTGATATTTAAATGTTTGGATGTTTATTTGCTTATATATATATCCTGTTATGCATACATATGAAACTGTGATTTGATTTAAGTAATATATATTCATCCCTGACATTTAATTGAAATAAATAATTACTTGGCCATAGGATAGAAAATTATATACGGACACCGAATTGGCTAAATTAATAGTTGTAAAATCGTCGATTTGAAATTTATTTAAATGTTTGATTTAAAAGTTATAAATAGAAATAAATTTATAGAAATCGAATTTATCGAAAATTGAGTTTGGAATGTTGAAATAAATTTTGGTTAAAAGAAATTGTTAAATAATTAAAGTGGAGACTTGGAATTTAAAATCAGGATATGATTGAATTTCGAAAATTGATTTGTTTAAGGATTGAACCTTAATTTGAGCTTTG
The DNA here is from genome assembly GCA_030765085.1 of Allium cepa. NCBI lineage: Eukaryota > Viridiplantae > Streptophyta > Magnoliopsida > Asparagales > Amaryllidaceae > Allium > Allium cepa. The sequence continues at coordinate 585,429,347 of CM060940.1, forward strand.
AATATTACTAAGTAAAAGTGATATAAAAAGGATATTTTGAAATCGAGCTTGGAATTGAATCATATTTCAAATTTGGATTTAAAACTTGAATATTGATGGATAATTTTGTTAAGTGTTATAAATGGATATTTTTGAAAAATCAAGCTCCAAGACGATATAAATTGAAATTGAATTAATTGAAAGTGAATATAAATTGAATAAATTTGAAGTCAAAGTTGACATTGTTTTGAATTGAAATCGAAATTGAATCGGTAGAATGGAAATTGAAATTGATTTGAATTGGGAGGTTATAATTGAAATGGTTTGGTTTTGAAGCTGTTTTATTTTGTTTTCCCAAATTACTCGGTTATATAAACCATTTTTTTTAAATACTTAAACTATTTTAATCTATTTTAAATCTACTTAACCCAATTTAAATTATTTTAAACTAATTTATCTATTTCAAATCCATTTTAAGATTTTAAGTATTTTTAACTATTTTAATTATTTAAAACTACTTTTAAACTACTTAAAACTATTTTCTAAAATTCTAAGCTGGTCAATAAGGTGAAATGTTTATATTTAAATCTTGAATTTAAATACGAATTGGGTTAAATGAAGTTGCAACCTAAATTGAAATTCGAAATGATTTTGAAATCGAAATGAGATATTGAGACGAAAATTGATTTTGAAACGAAATCTTACATTTGAATAGATACGATGATATTTGAAATGGATTTGATTTTTGAAGCGAATATGATATTTTGATATCCATGAATCGATTTGAAATGTAAAAGAGCCAACGGTGTAATAATACGTAGTTATTAAAGAGACCGGGATCGGATATGGACATACTCTCTGTCGATACCGAAAACCACTTTAATAACTATTATACGTGGAGTGTTGACCCAGAATGAAGTGGATGGTTTGGTGAACGCGTTGACTGAAGAAAGAGAACGATATTGGATGACCCCTGACATGACTAAAACAGGAGCCGCGCCGGGCCATTGAGGTTCGCCATCTCTAGCGGACACACTTCTTCGATATCATATCTATTACATTTGTGATTCGATTTGGGTGCACCCCTTGATTTGGGAGTGTTGTTTCGCGGTGTTGGGGTAGCTGCTGGCTATGCTCAACATCAGTCCGGATCACGCAACTACTAGTATCCTAGTTGGTATCGCCTCATGTACCTTGTCATACTGATTATCCTATTCGCGGCCACTACCTTTTGTTTTGTGTTATACCTATGGGGTACCCTCTGATAACCACCAGTTTACGGTGGGGCTTACGGTGCTGTATAGACTATGGCATTATAAAAATGTGTTAAGGGGGATTATGGTAATGCCTTAACGCTATTTTGATACTTTATATTACTGATAGGCATTATCTACTTAGCGTACATTACTACATAGTAGATAGTTTAACGGATCCTTAAGAGATGGAAAATCCTGTAACATCTCTTGAGTTATTGCACGCACGTTGACACTGGATATGAGATGTCAAACCCCGTAAACATCTCTGACGCCGTTACGCTTATATTTATTTACGATTGATTTAACTTTCATAAGGATATTTTAGTCCTGACTCGAGTGTTTTGTCTTTTCATTACGCTCGGGTCAGTCCTGAGTTTTTCAGATTTTTGAAGATCTATTTTGGAGGATGAAGACGAAGATTTGGTATACTATTACTATTATTACCCTTGCATCATGCTATCCGCTGCATTATTTTAATTTTTCTATTGTATATGTACAACTCTGGTAAATGTTGTATAAATAATTGTCAAAGTATAGTAAACAGCTTCATGAACTGTTTATTTGACTATTATATTTTATCGTTCCGCTGCGAGATTCTATGTTGTTTCATTTCCTTTATTTCTCTTTCTTTTCTTTTCTTATTTACCCCAATAACCATCTGCCCTTTTGAATGGTTTGGAATCGGCATGTGTATTTGATCGTTGGTTTAAACTGTCCAAAAAGGCGGGTCGTTATAGTGGAAGTGAGATTTGGAAAGAAATTTGGGATTTAGGTAATGAAGAAGAAGTGTCACCCTGGAGCTGAAGTATTCGCAACATTTCGACTACTTCCGATGTCCGTCGACGAGTATTTTTTTGACGGCTTCCAACGGCTACGAGCGGCTAGTTTATTTTATTTTCAATAATGCAACGGCGATTACTAGCCGTCGAAAAAAACGATGAGCCGTCGTAGGCTGTCGGAAATGGGCGTCGCAATAAATAGCGTTTCTAGTAGTGTATGATTTTTTCATAATTTTTGATTTGGAAAATATATAATTTATTGTTTGACGTATTTTTCGACAAATTTTGGTATTTTAAAATTTCACAAAATAAGGTAACCAGTGTATTTTATTGCTATTTTATCGTGTCGTATTGTTGTGCGTGATTGTATTTTTATTTCTATCATTCGCAGTTCGTACATAAACGAAATATTGTGTAGCGATGTACCGTAAATTATTTTATAAACTAAACCCAACATTTTCATCACTTCCCTGTTTCTCTTTTTTTCCTTTTTTCGGGTGAATGAAATAAGCTTCCCCTTTCAAAAATCAAAATAAAAATTTAGGTTTTGTTAAAAATCATGAAATTAGATTCATTGAGTTCGGGGAAGGGTAGGCTTTGATTTTAGGTGAAATGGATGGGTGCGGTCGACATTTGTGGAGCTCGACGTGACTAATTTCGATCTAGGATTAGCGAATGAAGGAACTTTAGGGAACTATAGGCGAAGGCGTTGGTAGCAATGTGTTTCTCATGCGAAGAAGCATGTAGGCCGGCGATTTGGTGGAGTTTGATCATCATTTCGAAGTTGCGACATTTCATGGTCGAGGTGGAAGGCGGTAGATCGCGTTCTTGTTGGGGGTTCGAGCTTGATAATTTGAGTCCAAGGCGGAAAGCATGCGAAGAGGATTTCATCGGAGTTGACATTTCGTCAAATCGCTGAGCGAGGAGGAAGATTGAAATGAGAGAAGAAGCCGACCATTGGGTTCGTGCACGTACCAGTGCATATGCATGTACAGGGGAATGATTTGGGGATAAGGAGGATGATTAGAATGGTAATTAGTGGATAATTTGTAACTAATGCCAAAACTTATAGAACGGATAATTTCTGCATATGTCCAATCAAGTCGCGGTCTTTTGCGTTGCACTCGTAGGAGTGATATCTATGCATTGGGATTGATTTCGTTGAGTTCGAAGCAAGTGAAATTTTGAGCTAAAATCCATGCCGTTTGATTTTAGATTGAATCAGAACGCGTAAGCGTCTGTTGGAATTTCGGCAAGTTAACTCAACTTTGGATGAATACTATATGATATATAGACAATATAAATTATTGTTTTCGTGCTTGAATGATTTATTGGTTTGGTTTGGTTTGGTTGAATTTTGCTTTGAAAAACAGGAAGATATATAAATGAAATACATGGAATTTTGTAGAGGAATCCGGTTTCCTCGTCGTCGTGATTTTAAATTCCAGTTATATACTTGTTGTATATATTATTGAATGCTAAAAGTTTAGTAGTTGGCCATATTAGAGATGACACTGATATATGTTATAAATTAACTTTTTTTAGTGATAAATGTAGTAGTAGTAGTATTGTTTAGTGCTATGGTAGCTATTGGTCTTGTTATAGTATTTTGAAATACTATAGTTTGCTATTTGGATTTGAAATCGGTTTTGATTCAGAGAATGATTCTTAAATGCGACTTTTGGATTTTTCGCTGGCATTTTATCAAAAAAAATAGTATTTGAAACTCTCTATTTTACTCCATCCTTTTCGTAAAAAAATTAAAAAGTATTTTGAAAAGTATTTATTTTACAGAAAAATTAATCTAATAACATATGTTTATTTTAAAGGAAAAGGAAATTTTATCCTTAATTAAAAGAAAGTGTACTTAAAAATTTAAGATAGAAATATTTTGGGAATAAATATTCGTGAATGTGTTTATATAAAATGATGCATGGAAAGAGATTTATAAATGTATTTTATAAATAAAATAATAGATTTTTAAATGGTGTTTTATAAAAAGGAAAAAGTTATATAATTTTGATAATCTGGAAAATAAATTACATTTGTAAATTTATGGTGATATATGGAATGATTATTTATGCGAGGTATTTAGTCCTATCTTGAAACCAAAGATTTCAAATGAAAGATTTTTACAATATAAAAGGATATTTATCTCACCTTTGGATGAACGATTTTTTAGTCCTATCTTGAACCAGAATGTGTAAGCGTTCATTGAAATTTCGATGAGTTATCTCACTTTTGGATGAATACTACAGATATATAGTAAAAAATTATTTTTTTGTGCTAAAATGTTTTATTACTTTGGTTTGGTTGAATTCCTGCTTTGAAAAATATGATGACATATAAAATGAAATATATGGAATTTTGTAGAGGAAACTAGATTCCTCCCATTGAGATTTTAAATTTCAGTTATATACTTGTTACATAAATTGTTGAATGCTAAAAGTTTGGTAGTTGGCCATATTGGATATGACATTAATAAATGTTATAAGTTGAACCTTTTTAGTGATAAAGGTTGTAGTAGCATTGGTTATGTGCTATGGTTGCTATTGGCCTCATTTTATATTTTGAAATACTATGGTTTGCTGTTTGGATTAGAAATTGGTTTTGATTCAGAGAATGATTCTTAGATGTGACTTTTGGAATTTTCAATGGCATTTTATTAAAAAATGGTTTTTGAACTTCTCTATTTTACTCCAACCTTTTTTGGAAATGTTTTAAAAAGTATTCAAGAAGTATTTCTTTTATAGCAAAGTTAGTATAATAATGGATGCTTATTTTATAGAAAAAAGGGATTTATCTTTTATAATATCGTGATTATGTTTAAAAAGAAAATTGAAATGTTTTGGGAATAAATATCGGTGAAAGGCTTTATATAAAATGTTGTATGGAAAGAGAGATTATAAATAAATAAAATTAATTTTTAAATTGTGTTTTATAAAAAGGAAAAAATATATCATTTTTATGAATTGAAAAATAAATCACATTTGTGAATTTATAGTGATATATGGAATGATTGCTTATGGGAAGTATTTCGTTCTATCTTCAAACTGAAAATCGGTATTAAGTATATGAGATTTAAAATCAAGAGATTTATAAAAGGAGTTTTATAATGTAAAAGTAGATTTATAAAAGGAGGTTTACAAATGTCAAAAGGGTTTTATAAAATGAGTTTTATAAATATAAATGGAGATTTATAAAAAAGGCTTTATATATATAAAAAGGGATTTATAAAAAGTGTTTATAAATGTAAAAGGGATTCATAAAAGGAGTTTTATAAATAGAAAAGAGATTTATATAAGAATTTTTATAAATAGAAAGGAGATTTATAAAAGTTGTTTTATAAATATAAAGGTGATTTATAAAAGGAGTTAGGAAAATATAAAAGAGATTTATGAAAGAGTTTTATTAAAGAAATGAGATTTAATTTATATAAATGATCATTTTAAATTATGGTGGTATGGAAAGTATTCTTTCCATACTTAATACCAAATTCCAAGGTAGGGAAACTTGTCCCTACCATAAGAATTAAGGATGTATGTCGAGGTAAGGACAGTACGCTAACTTGTCTGACTGTATTGTTAATCGAGGGATAGTCCTACCTTTAAATTGAAAATTGATAATAAGCATATGACTATATTGGTAGTCATAATGTAAGGGATGTGATCCATCGGTCGTGATTGTGTCTTTATGAACAAGACTAATGTAGTTTGAATTAAATAAGCAATGTTGATAAAAATAATATCGCAATTTGTTGAAATTAGCATAATAGATTCGATATTCAACGTGCTCAAGTTAGTTCAGAATTACTCACAAAATTACCACTTAGTATGACTTTATGTTTGGTACATATGTATTGAAACAGAAAGTTCTAAATAATGATTTAGAGTATACTGTTTACAAATAATAACCAAAATGTCTCAAAGCCAGTGGGAGTGATATTGAGTTTGTGAGTCTTTGAATATGATCCAAGAAATGGCAGAAAGTATCATTTTATAAACATCAAAATTGAAAAAACTATTTTGATAGAAATAACAAATATTTTGATTATTAATCAAAATGTAGATGAAGGATGTGTTCATAAGAAAGAACGTTAAAAGGTACATTGATATTCTAAACTGTAACTACACGTTGTTGATTTTAACGATATACTTGTGTTAAAATCGACATGTAGAGACACCTTATTAAAATTGTTTAATACGGAACATGTGAGATTTGTTCCATATGCATTGGCATAGGAACTATCATACATATTACGTTGTTTAACGTGATTTATTTATGTATTTGATACATGAATCAAATATTAAATCCAAACTGATATCACTAAATGATTGTTTGAATTGTTCTCGTGTATTTATGAAATACTAGAGAATTGTTTACAGAAACAAAAACTCCTTATTAGGGAGTGTTCAGACTCAAACTTCATAAGTGATACTGAGTATAGCATGTCAATAATAAATTCAAGTTAAAAATCTTTAAGTTGGAAATGTTCCAAATGAAAGACTATAGTTGATTCAATGAAAAGGCTAAGCGCATTGCCTTGAATACTGCCGAAATAAAAATAATGTATATAAAATTATAAGTGCACAAATTTATTACCGAGCTGGTTCCAAATGTTGAGAATCTTATAACATTGTTATATGATAACAATATCGCAGTATAGTTCCTAACAAAACCTAGATCTCACTAGAAGTCAAGAAACATGCTATTAATTATTCCACGGGATGAAATAGTCATCACCATTGGAGAGAGTTGACTGACAGAGTATATAATTAAAACATAATAGCATACCCATTTATAAAGGGATTGACCCAATTATTATGAGAAAACCGATTGGAGAAGTTGGAATTTATTTCATAATTGATCCCAAGTGCAAGTGGGAGATTGATAGAGTTAGGGTTACGCCGTAGGAGCAATTATGTAATTTGTTACATATACTTAACTCGTTGACCAATCTTGTTCGAAATAAAGGTATTATCTTTCTATATAATGTGGTTATATTAATTAATCAAATTAATTAAAAGTATATTTAATAGAAAATCCATAAATGATATATTTTATGACAGTAGTTACAAAATGTTGTAACCGTGAGTAATTTATCACAATGAAACAAATATACCATTTGAAATGTTCCTAGTCAAGATGCATCGAGATTGGACATCGATGTATCCACTGAAATTAGAGTATATAATGCTCTCCAAATGTAGGGCGGTGTATTACTCATGACTGTTGGGGAACCAAGGGGTTACGTACTGATAGTTATTGTATAACTATGGGATGACTCACTCTGCAGTTTTCTGTTGGCTATTATAACTAAGGTCAAGAAGAGAATATCGATGTGATTAAATTACACAGTTCTCTCGACTAAAGAATATTATTGATCTTTAATGTGGAAGCTCCGCTTTAATTATAGTTAAATCATGGTATGGCATCTATCGAATGAATATAGTTAGGTCGAGTGGACGCATTGGAAGTGAAACACTATTCAAGAGATGATTCGTCTCCTTGGCTATATGAGGTTATTATCACGACAACTGAAGTCAACTCAAAGTCAAAGTCTCTGGCCAGAGTATTTCGGTTAATAATAATTGTTATTATTGAACCAAGACTTTTTGTTTGGACTATAAAGTTGAATGTGGATGATATTGGAATTTTGACCATTACCAAATTCCATAAATCCAAAGTGATATTGTTTTGACGAAGAGAATTGGTGTAAATAATTGTCACTATTAGGTACCGCTTATAATAAGTAAAATTGAATTTTACCTAAAAGACGTGTAAGCGATAAATGTGGCCAAAATGTCACAACACCTGCTAAGTGATGTGTGAACGTTAATATTCGAATAGTTTGATATTAACCGCTGACTGAATTTACACCTTTGAGTCGAACAACCGCAATGTTGAATGCTTCGAAAACCACACAATTTAATTAATTTATAACTATTATAAGTTAATTTAATTAATTAATATTTTTCAAATATTAATCATTAATTTTTTACTTATTTATTTGATTTTTTTGAATCCATTAGTATTTAATAAAGTACATATATAAAAATTATGTATGTACGTATCGATATATGATATTGATAAAATATTTAAACCGAATTTAAATAGATTGATTACTAAATGGGTTAGGAATATTTTGAGGCCCATATAGTCTTATTCATAGAAGGCATGAGAAAAAGGGGCTTAAAATCCAATGGTTGGATCTAGAAAATAAAGGGAGAAGGTTAAGGAAGGATCTCTCTATAAATATATTATCTTCCATTCACTAGCCTCTCTTAATCACTCTCCTTCTAAACCCTAGCCTCCTTCTTCGTTTTTATACTTTCTTGGCTGAAATTTCATGGCTTCTACGCCATAAAAATTTCCCAAAACAAAATCAAAACGAATCAAGTAAAATAATTTCAAAAGTGATGCTTAGGATTATTGCAATTTCTGGAGGTGATTCAATCGGATCTAGATGCATTTCTAATTCAAGGATCGAATCCTAGGCAACATCAACAGGGTAAATTCCACTAGTTATTTATTTATTCCATGATATTATAGATCCAGTAGTCAATTCATTTTGAAATTTTTATATGTGCATTTGTTGTCCCTTATAAGCATACAATTATAGATCTTAATGTAGTATAACTTGTTATCATTAGAATTGGTTTTCATTTGAATTTGATAACTTCTATTCATGATTTTCTATGTTAATTTCTATTGATTTTTATCTGAATATGGCAATTAACTTATTATCCTAATTAACTTTGTTTTATTTAAGTGCTAATAGTAGTTTACATTGGTTCCATTTTTGATTTCTACTTTAAGATTCATCATATACATAAATGCATATGTGTATGTGTATGTTAAACTAATTTTGAGATATTTTAAAATGTTTTAAGAATTTTTTTGTTAACATACTCATATAAATTATATTTAGATTTGTTGATTAAGATCTGTTATCAGTCTGTTTTACTAAATTAGATTACTGCAGATCTGATAATAAATCTTAAATTGATTACAATTGATTTAGTTGAGTTAATTTATTAATTTTAAAGGATTCATTAACAATACATATAAAAATACTTTTAAACATATATACATATATGTGTATGTATATTATGTATACATGCACACACATACATATATATACACTGTATTTATGTATAAATAAACATGAATAAACATAATATTATTATTATACAAAATATACTTTGGACAAATTTTTTATTATAATAAATATCCGTGTTTGATTTTGAATTATTAACACATACATATTGGCCACATTTGGATTTATTGATTAAGGTCTATTTTCAAATTGATTTAATAAATTCGATCATTACATGTTATGTAATAAATCTTGAATGGATTATAGATGACTTGGCTGAATTTGTAATGACCCGAGTACTCCTTCTAGATCACTCACCACCTAAAACTCACTGACACCAAAAACTTCACCGTGCATACGCACCGGCGACAGAGCCGTCTTCGACCTCAAATGAATCCTCCGGCAGACCGACCCTCGCCTAATCCCTAGATCCTGACCCTCAAACCATTATCACAAGCCACCGATAAAAATCGAGGTTCATAGTCGAACCTGGAACCAGATACCACGCTAGAAAAACTCCTCGAACCCACGTCTCCGACCACCAGACATCGCGCAACCACGTCCTAAGCTTCGCCAGACTTCCTCGCAACCAATGCCCAAGGTCCGATGCCACTCGATCAACCAGAGACTCCGCGGTGACCACAATTCCAACCTTAACATAAACTAGGGTTTAAAACTAGTTCGACCCACCATAGCCGCCACGATGGCTTAAACCTCCTTCCACCATTTTTAACACCATCTCCGATCATCCAGCTAGCTTCAATAGAAACCTCGACGCTCCACATCACTCCGATCACCAACAATAGCTCAAAACTCACTTACTGGTTAACCTAGAATTACTCACAAGATTTCGAACTAAAAATCATGATTTTCCTTTTAAAAATCGTATTTTTCAAAGTTGACTCAAGTTGCATACTTGAATCAGCAAATTGCAACAGTTGATTTTAACATGTTTTCAAAATTTGCTACTGTATTTCTTGATTCCCAAAGATTTTCAAACTTAAAATACTTAAGCCTATTTTAAAGACCTAGATTATGTTTAAACTAAACTATCTTGTTTAAAATCCAAAGCTTAACAGTGAACAGATAAAAAGATTTGAAATTTTTATCAAAATTAAAACTCTATAACATGAACAGAGATACATTCTGATATATCATACATGCATACTTAAATACATTCATATACACCGAGATATCACTATATATATACACACAAGAAAAGCATCATTCATATCAGAACTTCACAAGCAGTAGACAATTATTTACTTAAGTTTTCAAATAAAGTTTACTCGCCTGTTGAAAATACAGAGAGCTTTAAACAGTTGCTTGAAAACTGGAAACTTTATGTTGTTATGATCTTGTTTTTAATCTGAAATGCTTAGTTGTTGCTTTGATTTATGAACTGAAAACTTGAAATCTGAAGCTTATTTGTTGTTTGAGAAGGTTGCCTGAGTATGTTGCTTGATTTTTTGAAAATGTTATAGGCTTGATATTCCAGGTTTTCTGGTTTGTATTTGTTATAGACTTTTGATAAATGGTTTATAGGGTTTTGAACTTGAGTTTTTATTTATTTTCTTGTGGATTTTCTGGTTTGAAGAATAGTGTTGCAGGTTGAGTTTCTTGAGTTTTAGAAATGAAGATAGAAAAGAAATAGAAAAGAGGAGATGTATGCTTATATAAACTAAATTATGATTTATTAAAATTTAAAGAAAAGGAAAATAAAAAGAAATGACACTTGTTCAATTACTAACATTTGTCATTTACCATTATTTAACTCCTTACACATGTACTTAACATAATTTAAAAGCTAACACTTGTAATTAGGAAAATTTTCAATTATTTTAAAATGATTTAAAAGCTTTTGCATTAAATTTTCCTTATTAATAAATGCCTTCCTAAATTTATATAAATAAAATCCATCAAAAGAAAATAATATAAAACCAATTATATTCTAAATAAAATCATATGTAATATATTTTTAAATCTAAAATATTTTAACATGTTATCTTTTAAATTTCAAATTTGAATCCAAATTCAATTTCAATTTCAATTTAAAATCCAATTTAAAATCAACTCAAATACATATATATAAATTTAAACAAACACAAATCTAATTTGAAAATAATAATTCTATTTCTTTAAATCTATCTATCTTATTTTTAAAAGCATCACATTATTATTATTGTTTGAAATAACAATTTTACCAATTTTAAATAATTATATAAATATTCATCCAGATATAAATATTTATTATCGGATTTATTTGTTCAATCTATAAATACGTATTTTTCAATAGTTAAACCGGATAATTATCCAATTATCTGATGCCTAAAAATTCGGGTTATCATATTCCTTCCCCCTTTAAATCTTTACGTCCCCGAAAAGGAACGAAGCCAGAATTTTATTAAAATACTATTTATCGGTTAAATTACTTTTTGATCTTTTCGATTATAAATCCTTTATTTAAGAAATTTCTTTAAACACTTTTAAAATTTATATAATATTACCAGAATAGTTTTATAAATATACTTTTTATAACTCGATGTCTAAACCAGTCCATCCTTGTTCTCATAGAAATTCGCTCATACGTTGATCAGGCATAGGACTGAAAATCTATAAGTACATAGCAGGCTCATTTTCAACACCCAGTGAAAATATTTGGAAAACATTTCTGAAAATATAGAAAATATTTTTGAAATATAGGTAACATCTTTGGTGAGAATGCTTTGGAAATCATAACCTCCATCCATGGTTACATTTAACCCGATGGTTACGTTGTCATCCCGGGAAAATCCATAAATTACTGTAGGCACTCCACGCCCCTCGATTACACCATGGAACCCACTACAGATTGCAGCTACATCCTGGGTTATGTTGCCATCACAGAAAAATTCCATGTAAATGTAGGCATCAGCCCCCTCGAATTTCGCTGCCAAAAATGAAACTTCTCCCCTCGACCATAGATCGCAGTCTACCGATGTTATGTTGCCATCCCAGCAAAATCAAGCGTAGACCGTTGACACTCACCTCCACACGATTTGCACTTTGGTCCACAGTAGATTGCAGCGACATCAAGTTACACTGTCGTCACAGCATAACCCAAACGCCTCTGTAGGCATCAACGTCCTCGACTTTCGCTGCCCAATAATCCACAGGAACTTCAGTTTGTTCGTACTTCCTCACAAGATCCACTTTAGAGCCTCCCCCCTCTGAGGCTCAAGGCAGTGCCAACCTATGGTACTCCTGAGAAGTTCATTTCAAGGGAGCACCTTTTTCTCCAGAGCCATTTTTAAAACACTTTATACTATACACATATAGTATCTCCCAAATCATACACCTAGTATGAATCCCATATAAATCTCCTTTTCTCAAAATCGATTATCCCAAAATCGATAATTCTCATACTAAGCTTTCCAAATTCCAAAATTGATTTTACCCAAAAATCAAAAGCTATTCCAAAATCCATAGGTTGTAAAACCTTTTTCCCAAAATCATTCTCATAAAATCCTTTATATGTATGTATGTATGTATGTATGTATAACTTTGAAAATGTTTGGATCACTTCATACTTGTATAAATCCCCTTTTACTTCTGGCAAAAGATTCAACAAAAGGAGTTTATCAATTATATATACATAACTTTGTTTATGCCGAATCAATATTCCAGCTTAATTACTCTATAAATTCACTTACCATATTGCTTACTTCCATAAAGTAAATTTTTACCATAAAAATATCCAGTTTCCGTTTTATTTCATCATATATTTCACAAAATATACTTTTAATTTCAAAAATCATTTATAGTTCTTATCCATAAATTTTTCAATACCAATTTCATTCAAATCCGTATGATGTACATATATCGTCCGTACGCTATATCAAATCTGATCGCTCACTCGATCACACAATTTCACTTCCGAACTAGTATCGTCCACTCGACTTCCTAGTGCGGACTCAGATCTTGTTTCTTGATCAAAAACCGTCATTCTCCTTGCATAGTCATAACCATGATAGAGAATTTCCAGAATCAATCCAAAATCCATGTCCAGGTTCACCGTTGAAAATTGAGTGGAAAAATCCCAACTCGGATCGACATACTTTCTCGAAATTATGTGCTCGAATCTGTATCAAATCACTATGCGAATAGAATAATATACGTACATCCTACGTATTTATTTTTATTGATTATTAGCTAAATCAGTTTCTCCTTTATATTCACATTCTCTTAGATCTTTATTCATTTATTCACAATTGCTTCAATCCCCATTTGGATTATCACCTCAATTCTTATCTCAAATGGATATTAAATCATAAACAGTTTGCACTCTAACCATCTTAAATTTAGAAAATAGCTTGAAAAGTTAAAAATAGATAAGTAGTTGAAAATAATTATTAGTATGTAAAATAGCTGTAAAATAGTTAAGTAGTTATAAAATAGTCAAATGGTTATAAAATAGTTAGATAATTGAAAAATAGTTGTAAAATAGGAATTAGTTATAAAGTAGTTAAAAATTAGTAATTAGTTTATAAAACAGTTGTAAAATAGTCAAATATTTCCAAAAATAATTGTAAAATAAGTATAAAATAGTTTGGCTTTAAAAAGAAAGATTGTATAGTAAATAGCTTGGAAAAATAGGTTTATATTAAAACAACTTATATTGAAAATAGTCCAGAGCCAAACTGTACAACTTCCCAATCTCCATTTCCAATCAATTTCCCATCTAATTAAAATTGATCCAATCCCAATTCAAGTTGAATCAACCTCAATTTCTTTTCTGAAAATTTCAAAATAAATAGGATAAGTGTTTGATTTTATATATATGTGTGTGTGTGCGTGTGTGTGTGTGAATAGGTTATAATTTGAATTTGAGCTTGAAATTCAAAAAATGAAATGTCCTAAAAATAAATTGGACTTAAAATAATATATATACGATTTTTTTAAATTAGTTTCATATTATTTCGTTAAAGATATATGAATATAAATTTAAGGAAAATATAATATATACATTTTATATAAATTAATAATACATATATATATATAAACATAAATATAAGGTAATATATTTAATAAAGATGTATTAAAACATATATGTGAAAATATAAAAAAAGAATAATAATTAAATATATTATATATCGTTTTATTTAGGATATAACTGGTTTTTAATTTCATTTTCTTTAAAGGATTTTACTTTTATAAATTAAGAAATGTACTTATTAATTAGGAAAATTAAATACAAAAGCTTTTATTTCTTTTTAAAATAATTAAAAATGCTTAATTACGAGTGTTAGCCTTTAAATCATGTTTGGTAACATGTGTAAGTTAATTAGAAATTGAAAATGACAAATGTTAAGGAGGTTAACATGTGTCACTAAATTGTTTTTATTTTCTTTTATTTCAAAAAAATCCTAATAAACCCTATATAAACTCCTACCTTCTTTCTTCAATTCTTTTCTTATCTTCACATTTTCGAAAAGCAAGAAACAAACCTGCAAAACTCTACAAACCAAAACATAAACCCTGTAAACATTTTATCAAAACAAGGAATCAGTTTTTTTCAAATCTTCAACCTGAAGCCTGTAAACCTCTTTTCTCAAACCTGCAAAATTTATTCAATCAGCAAACAAGCAAGCAACCTGAAATCAAAGTCTTGAATCATCTCATCATCAAAGTTTCCAGTTCAACAAAGCATTCCCAGATTTCAAAATAGAAGCCCTCTGCCTTTTAAAACGGGTAAGTAAACATTTTAAGTCAAAAAGCTAAGTAAATAAATGTATGTTTGCTTGTTATCTCTATGTTATGAATATATGTAAGTGTGCATGTCTGTTGTATTGAACATCTCTGTTCTTAGTTCAAAGCTTAAAAGTTTTGATCAAATTTTCGAATCTTTTTATCTGTTCATGTTAATCCTTGGATTTCAAACAGGATAGTTTAGTTTAATCAAAATCTAGGATTTAAAAATATGGACAAGTATTTTAAGTTTGAAAATATGCTAGAATCAAGAAAATACAATAGCAATCTAAGTAACATGATAAAATCAAATGTTGTAATTTGTTGTTCTAGGAACATAACTTGAACCGATTATGTAAAATACGATTTTTAAGATGAAAATTACAATTTTTGGATTTGTTTTGAGTGGGCAATTTGGAGATGACCAGAAGGAGGTTTTTGAAAAATTTCTGGTGGCCAAAGGATCAAGGAAGGACGAAAACTTAGCTGGAGCTGGTAGGGAAGTGGACGAGGCTGGGAAAACAGGGGGTGGTTGTCTTTGCCACTGTAGCAGCGGCGTTGGATCGAAGTAGGGTTTTAACCTAAATTTGGTCGAGGTCTAGAAATAGGATCAATGCAATGTCTCTGAGTGATCGAGTGGCATCGGACCTAGGGGGATGGCTTCGTGGATGGTCGAAGGACGTGTGACCATGGTTGTGTGTTGACTGGTGGTCGGAGACATGAGTTCGAGGCGCTTTTCTAGCATGGTGTCTGGTTCCAGTGTCATCTGAGTTGCTCGAATTGGATTTGTGGCTTGTGATGACGTTTTGGTGGTCGGAGTTGGTTGCAATGTCGATGGTCGATGTGCCGGAGGGCTCATCAGAGGGCAGAGGCGACTCTGACGCCGGTGCATGTGCACGGTAAAGTTTTTGTGTCAGTTGTTTTGGTTGTGGGTTTGCCCAAAGGGAGACTCGGGTGAATGTGGAGATGGACTTAAGTGTTATCTCGTGTTCATGAGTGAATTGTTCTAGGTTTTAACTTTAAAATTTTAACAAGTTTAAAAAAAAAGTGGTTTTACTCGGGGATTGACCCGAGTGATCATCAGGTCTGACCCGAAGCAAAGTTCAACAGATTTAAAAAGTTTTTAAAAATAATGTTTTGAAATTTAAAAATAAATTTAGTTTCTTTTCTTATATAAATTACTGTATATATAATAATTGTTTTTCTTTGACATTTGATTAAGAAATATTGAAATTGTTTAATTTAAACTTTGTTAAGTAAAATTTAAAGTTATTTTAAAACTTAAGTTAGAAATGAAATTTTAAAGATTTTTATAAAAGAAAGTTTTCAAATTTTAAGTTGAAATTAGTTTTAAAACTATTACTTGATAATGTTTTAAGTATTTAAAGGAAGTTATGATTCGGCAACTTTAATTTATCTAGTTAATTGTTCATTTTATTTCAAAACTTAATTAAATGTTTAATTAAGGAAGTTAATTATAAAGGAAAAATGTTGTAAATATGTAAATGATAACTAAATCATTAATGAAGATAATGTTTATCATAAAGTTAGCTAAATTTTTAATTAGTTGGGATTAATTAAGTTAATTAAGAAATTTAGGGTATAATTAATTAATTTAATTAATTAATGTTAAAAGGTTAATTAAGAAATTAACTTAAGTATAATTAATTAATGTGATTAATTAATGATTTAGGATTTATAATTAATGATTGAGCGTTAAAAGTTAATTAATTATTAATTAAGTAATTACAGGTTAATTACTTAGCGGAAGTAATTAAGAATTAATTTCTTAGTGTAATTAATTAAAGGATTAATTAATTAAGGAAATTAATTAAGGGTTAGTTGATTAATGAGTGTGATTAATTAAAGGATAATTAATCAATGTAAGTGATTATAGGATAATTAATTTGAGTGATTAATTAAGGATAACAGTAATTAATGTGAACGGAGAGGGTTAATTAATTTGTGTTATTAATTAAAGGCTAATTACTTAATGTAATTAAAGAGGATAACTAAGGGATGATTAATTAATGGTTTGTAATTAATTAACGTTAAGTAAGCAGGGTTAAAAGTGATTAAAAGAATTAATTTAATCTATTTAAATTATTTAGAATTGTGTGACTAATTAATCTTGCTTATGAATAACTGAATGATATTGTATGCCTTGGATTACTTGATATGTTTGATAAGTGATGATATGTGATATCATATGTTTGGGTTGAAGATGGTTTGTCTATCTGTGATGAATGGCTATGTAAATATGTAATTGTGGTTATAAATGGAATTGTTTAAACTTAAATAACTTTGTTTTAAGATAATTTTGGATTCGTAGATACCGAGGTCGGGTATTAGTAAATACCCAAAACCACTTCGATTTGGAATCTACAACAATTCTTTATAGATTGGTTTGTGAAATAAATAGGCTGGAATGGAATAATTTAAGTAAATTGGACCACTTAAATTATGTAATGGTACTTGAAGGATTGTGTATGAAATAAGTTTTGATTATGATAAATTAAGCACTCGTAATAAGGTACGAGTTACTCGGGTTATAAAAAGTTGTATGCACTGGTATTTCTTATTCGAGAGGGGTTTACTTACACTGGTTTCCAGCCTGACCCAGGAGTTACTTTGATGTAATGCTCGGGTTAAGTATTATATATTTTTAGGTGAGGACGTTTTGAAGCTCAGGATGCGAGCTTGATGGCAGGAACGTATGAAGAGTATTCCGCTGTGATATATTGTAGTTTATCTAGGGCATGTCGATTTTAACTGTCCAGTGTTTTGTGTAAATGTTGTAACTCTGATGTATTGATGTAACTAACTGATACAGTTTTCCTTTGTATAACTATTATTTTATTTGATATTATATTTTGATCCGCTGCGAATGTGAGAATTCGTGTTTTGGTGTTTCTGTTTCTTCTTCTTCTATCATCTCTTTTCTTTTCCCTAACTATCTGGAATTCCTCACAGAATTAATTTAGTATATTTGGAAGTTTCATTAAACAATACATATATAAACATATGTAAACATATATACACACACAATTAGTTAATAATACACACGTACTTTTGTTGTTGACTGTTTATATCCTTATATCACGATGCTAATTGATTATCATTTATATGTTGCATTAATTAAGTTTACCAAATGGGAAATTAAATCAACCATCTATTACTCTTTATCTATTTCTCATATTTCCTTTATGTGTTTAACAATCCATTTATTTCTAGTTATACGTCTAACATTGTCATCAATTAATAGCCTATCATATGTTGCTCTTATAGAATTTACAGTAATGTATATTTGTTTATACTCACATTCATATCATATATGTTGTTGATTAATGACATTCATATAATTAATCAATTTAATTAAAGAGAGATAAATGAAAGGTTTCTCCCTCCATATAAATAATTTTCCCTTCATTAATTAAATAGGTTAAGAGAAGGAAATGAAAAGTATCGTTCTCTAAATAAATTTATGCCCCCTCATTAATTCAATAACTTACGAGATAGGAAATGAAAAGTTTCTTTCCCTAAATAAATTTAATAATTTACCATTATACACAAATATGTATATAAGAGTATATTTGATATACTCTAATTTACATGCATTATTAAATTAAATTCTAAACTTTATTTGTATAAATAAAATAAAGATTTTATTTAAAAGAAAACTTGGAAAATTTCTATGTACGTTTAGACTTCATAGGCTTGTTAATGATCTAAAATGGTAAATTTTTTGAAATTCACTCATTTCTTCCGTGCGAGGTGACCCATTTCCAACAACCACTAGCTCTTTCATAAAATTTCATCATGTTGTGACATAACTTCCTACTACTCTTATCCTATATGGTCATGTTCCGCTAGATCCAAGCATGCGCTGCAAACAACAGCGCTTCCTTACAAGTCGCCCCAATCTGAAGCGCTTCATACTTGAAGCATTTAGAAAGTTGTGCAAGCTCCCATTCTCATGCTACTTCATGCAAGGACATGGTATTCACATCCAGGGAAGCTTCTCACCCAGAATTAAATTGTCTTAAGAAATCCACATTTAACTGCGACCAAGAACGAATCACCTCTAGTATGTACCCCCTAAACCATCTAGAAGCTGCCCCAACTAGATATACTAGGAAGAGCTTACATCTGGTATTCCTCCTCACCTTTAGGATATCCATGTAATACTCGAAAGTACAAATATAGTCATATGGGTTTGTGGTCCCGTCAAATTTATCGTTTGATGTGCTTTCACTAAATGGTGAAGAGCCTTCTTCCCTTACTTCTCTTTGTTATTTTGTCTGTAAATTCTTTCCAACTGCTCTACGCGAGCCTTCAATTGGCAGATTTCATCCGCTTTAGGGTCTATTTGCGACAAGCCATCCCTACCGAATGAAGTGACCTCATCGTTGTTGAGTGCAGTTCATGTTTACTTCTTTAGTACTAAAGGTTTGGTGGTTGCAGGTTTCGATTCAATTTGGGAGTTGATTTGAATCTCGTCTTTGAGCTTGACATCTGATTACCTTGGGCTAGCTTCACCATTCTCATTTCTGAGATTGTCATTGTCACTAATATGTTGCATATTTTTGGTGCAGTTGATGAATGACGGCGGTAAGCTATAGAAGACTGAGGGGAGATTGTCTTAGGTGCGGGATAATTGGCTAAGAATCTCTATATTTCATCCGTGCATTGGTTTAATTAGTGTTTGAAGGCTTTAAGGCTGCTAGGATAGGATTTGAGGCAGGATTTGTAAAGGCGCCTGCCTTATTTTAGGTTATGGAAGCAAGGAGTTTCTTCTTCTGCCTTTTTTAGGCAAGGTGAAGTTGTTCTTGATTAGGAGGATTGTTGGAATTAATGGGGAATTATGGTGTTTAGTGGTACCTAAAAGAAATGTACGTAAATTTTATGGTGTCTACTATATCAAATATATTTGTACTTTAATTGTGTGACAGAATTGATAAACATAATCCAAGTATGATTAGTTAACGACAATATGTAGAAACAACCAAGAATAAATTTTGATATGATCATATAAGGATCTAATATGGAAGGAAATAAATAGTGGCATCATTGATTAATTCCACCTTCCCTCATTAGCAAATTTAATTAATGCAACATTTAATTAAATTGTAAGAGGTATTATGACGCGCCTATTAGCAAGGCTGTGACACCAAGAACTTAACTAAAAACCAAGCACAGTCCGTCCCAAAGACCGGTTATACACACATTCACTATGGATACTAGTGAATTCTATCCGAGCCTGGATCAAGCTACAATCGATATGGTACGACAAGCAAAGCTATGAAAGCTAACATTTCGAATTTCATGTCAATCAAAGTTTGTATGCTCAAGATATGGATCGATCAAGTTTCCTGAGAAAGGTGCTTATTTCGTATCTGTCTAGTTTGTATCCATCAAACCAGCAACCATCTCCTTCGTAATCATCTTTTCTAGATCCATAAAAATCAAGGGAATCATAGCCACTTCGTATCCACGAAAATAACGCCACGTTCGTATCCATCCCCTCTAAAGACCTTCTTCGTATCCACTAAGAGATCGTTCATTCATGTCCATCAAACTAACCCTACCCTGCATCCATCTTGTAAATCAAAGTTTGTATCCACAGGAGGACTCCATTTCATACCCATTGCATCTGCTCTATTTCGTATCCATCGCCTGAAGGTGTCTCGTGTCGCTTCCACTTGTATATCAATATACTCATCAACTTTGTTCGTATCGATCGGTTAGCTATCAATATGAACCATGACACTTAAGCAATCGACACAGGAAAACATGAGCTCATATCGATACGAAGTGGTCACTATGCTGCCGATACGAGGTGGTTTCATTAGATCGATACGACGGAGCGATACGAATGGGATATTAGGGGTTGATACGAACAAGACCTGTATGGAAGGAAGACTCGATCACTCAGCATGAAAAGAGGATCGACCCTGGAAGATAGCGCCATGTCATTGACCACCACGTGCCAAAGAGCGATACGAACCAGGTCGACATGAATGGAAGCGATACGAATTGACAGCCCATTGAAAAAAGTTCAAACTTGCATCGATCATAACTCGAGATCTACAAGTCCAAATGTCTCCAAATTTTCACAATAGCTTTCCTACAACCTAAAGAATGTACCTGATAAATTTCAGCCCGAAAGGACCATTTATGGATTGATACGAACCCCATTCCATATCGCTCCTAGATCGAGTCAAAATTATCTGAACTCGATCCCATAGGCCCACTCATGTGAGAGAAGAAGTCTTCCGAGATCTAGGTGGGACATTTGATGTCTACGTCTATAAATAAAAAATAGTGACCCTGGACCTATAGAAAATGGACTTTTGGCTTCTTTACGCTAATACTCTATCGAAATCATCGTTAAACTTCAGTTGCACTATATTGTTGCAATCTTTTGTAATCAGCGAGTAAAGTTCAATAAACATCAGCCATTTCATAGTGGACGTAGGCAACACGCCGACCTCTCTAAATTGTATGTTTCTGTGTTTTTTCTCCTCTATTGTTTGGTGTGTTTGTTAGATCTACCTCGTTTTACATTTATTTTCTTCATTTTATCTCTTCCAACACATCTGAAAAGTGTTGTTCCCAATTTTGGTACAAACATTTTGGTGCTTTCACTAGGAAACCATCTTTTCTCTTGCTCACTGGATCTACTGCCGATATCGGATTGCGAGAATCTAAGGAGAAGATCTAGATCCCAAGCCTAGAAATTCTTCCATCCTATTCAGATTTGCACCAAGTTTAGGAGAGAACTTGACCATTCACCATGGTCAACACTAGGACTACCTCAACAGCTGCAAATCTTGAAGGACGGGATAAGCAGAACCCACCAAAATGCTACCGAACCTTCGAATCCACAAGGCCCTATGACCAGGGAAGAGTTCCACCTGCTAATGCAAGAGCTGACTCAAAGCTGGCAGTAGCTTATCCAGCGGCTCTATGCCAACACGGAGTTAACCAATCGGCTGAACCTTGAAATAAGGAGATCCAAAAGGGATCAGGCTTCCTACTCATCCATCGAAAGTTCAGCTTCCTCTGATTACAATCAAAGATACATGTTCCCATGGCTGGATGGAAGCTATACACAGGCTACCAGACATCATCGCACTTTGAATCTTGGTCAATCGAGAGTTGATCCATCGACCAGCCACCAGACCGGACCCTCATCCGAAGGAGGGACGGTTCCTTGTTATGTAACGATCCCGGTTTTGAGAAAGTTTAAATTGATAGTAAATATAGAATTTTGAAATTAAAATTGTGAATTAATTTGGTATTTTCCAGATTTAAACAGATATTTGTTTGTTTATTAATATAAATGAATATAAAAATGATTTTTAAATAGAATTTCTAATTGGAAATTCAGAGATAAATATTTTGAATAACATATTAATTTTAAACGTAATTGTGGATTAAATTGAAAATGTGGGAATAAACAAATAGATATATAAGTTTTTAAAATAAAGAATTTGATTTGGATATCTAAATATTTTATAAATAAATTATAATTTGGAATTTGGAATTTGGATTTGAAATTCAAAATAAATATATTTGAAAAATAAATTGGATTTGAGAACTCTATATTATAAAATTAATAAAGAAAAAATTTGCTTTCTAATATTATAATATATATATATATTGGTATATGTGTGTATATATATAGATTTGGAATTCAAAAGTAAATATTTTATAAATTAAAGTTAAAATAATCTTTATATTTTAAAGAACTAATAAATATGTATATATGATTATTTATTTGTGTATAGTTACATTTTTAATCATTTCTTTAAGAGTTGTATAAATAATAGAAAATGTAAAAAAATAAAACATATTGATAAAAACTTAAACATATGCAAATATAAAATAACAACAGTTTAAAAACATAATACATTAAACAAGGATTTAAACATAAAAATACACATTTTAACAAGTGTAAATGTTTTAAAATATATTGAAACATTTGTAATCAAATAAGCTTGCACATAGACAAGTGGCAAGATGACAAATTTTCTTTTAATTTAGGTTTTAGAAAAATATGTTGAGGAAAGAAAACAGGACATTCTCTTCAAAACTTTAAAACTTAAAACAAAAATATAAACCGGAAAAATCTGCAAAAAGAAAATCAAAATCAAAACATTTCAACATTTTTCAATCCTCATTTGCAAATCTGAAAACAACCTGAGATCATTTCAAACCTGAAACAAAGAATCAAAGATTTGACCCTTTCAGATCAAAAACAAACAAAGTCAAAATGTATAAATCTAAAAGCAAAATTTCAGATTCAAATACAAGAGCCTGAAACAATGTAAGCAAGAAATCATAAAAAAATTGGAGTTCAAACAGCTTCAAGTATTCAAAGTTTTCAACCTGGAAAAAGATTTGAGCAAGCAAAACCTGGAAACAAAATCATGCAACAGATAATTAATTCAAATTCAAAAAAAATCTGGAAGCAAAGTAAATAATCAAACCTGGAAATCTAAGCAAAGCTTAAAATCAATTTACAACCTGATCTAGAGCCATTCGAACAAATGCAAGATCAAGCTTCAATTCAAAGCCTGGAAGCAAATAAAATGATAGTTCAAAGAAAGCCTGATTTCTCTGCTTCTAAATTGCAGGTGAGCAAAACTATCTTTCTTTGATATCAACTCTGTTTATACCTTGATTGTGTGCCTGATGTTTGTGATTGAAATCATGAGATAAAGTATGATGCATGGATGTGAATATATATGTAAATTTGAATATGCATATATGTATATTACCCAGACATCCCTGTTTTGAAATATCCAGCTTCAAAACGAGTTTTAAATCTGATTTCTTTTCATACAATCGATATTAAACTATGATTTCTGAAGAAAAATTGTTTGAAACAAGGCAACATTATTTTTAAAAATGATATCAAGATTTTAAATTCAATGATTATTCAAATAATAGTAAATTGCAGAAGAAATCAAAGACATGTTAAATATTCTATCATATGGAAATTATGATTTGGTTATATGAATAAAATCGTATTACAAAATGATAAATTTTGATAGTAATTTTATAATTTTTAAGTGTGAGATTATCGATATATCTTGAGATGATCAGAGGAAAGGATTTCGTCAATCCTCGATGATCGGAGATAGTTTTGACGATGAAATTGATACTGGAGGAAGTTTGAGAGGTGGCAAACTCGAGAAAAATGCTCGTAGCATTTCTCGATCATCAGAATGATTGAGCAGCGACGAGTTAGGGTTATGAATATTGTTTTGTTAAACGAGTAAGATGTGATGATTTCATCATCAACGATGGATTGTAAGCGACTGCACTTGGGGGGATGAGTTCGCTGATGGTCGGAGCAGCTTCGGCCAGAATTGCGAGGCTTTTGATGGCCTGTTGCGGCGGAGTGAATCAAATTTTGATGATCGAGTGGGTTACAGGAATGAATAATTGGCCTCGAATTTGCTGGATTGATTTAGGGATAAATCCATGTATCTAGTTGTTCGTATCGTTTTGGGTGATCATCGATGATGCACGGGTGGCTGTGGCGTTGACCGAAGATATTCGTGGTGATTGTGCATGTTTACGTGCATCTGTATGTACCTGCATTTTCAAATGGTTGAAGAAGAAGATAGGAGACTTGAGTTCAAGCACAAGAAAACAATCGTTTTTCTCGAAGCAGATGGAATCGTGGGTTGACTCGGGGTCAAGCTTGGGTAGAATGAGTTTTTGCTCTGGTTATTTGATTTGATGCAAAAATAGTTTCAAATTTTAAAAGAAAATCAAGTTTATTGAAAATAAATTTTATTAAAACCAATTTTCTTTAAATATTAGATGTTATATAAGTTTTTAAACTGGTTAATAAGGTTTTTAAATAAAATTGTTTTAAAACTTACCAAGCTTTAAGATGTTTAAAAATATACATGACCTCTATTTTTAAAGTTTATTTTACATAAATTTAGTAATATTACAAATGTTTTAATTGTTAATTAACTCTTAAAGTCTAAGTTAATTTATTTGTTAAAGTAAATTAATTACTTAAGGTCAATTACTTAATAAGAGTAATTAAGGTAAATTAATTAATAATTTAAGTTTGATTAATCAAACAACTAAATAGTAATTAATTAAAGGATATTTAATTACTTAAAAATAATTACTTAATGAAAGTAGTTAAGGATGAATAATTAATGATTTTAAAGATTTATTAATCAAGTGTTTAAAGGTTAATTAATTATGGAGTAATTAATTAATGTGATTAACTAATTAATGCAATTAATTTGAGAATAAATAATTAACTAAAGGTTAATTTATTAATGGAAAGTGATTAAGGGATGATTTATTAATTAAGGATTAATTAATTATTGCAGTTAATTAAGTATGATTAATTAAAGGTTAATAAATTAATAATTAAAGGTTGATTAATTTATTAATTAAGGTTAATTAAAAAATAATTAAAGGATAAGTAATTTACATGAATTGTAATTAACTAATGTTAATCAACCTGGATTAGTGATTACTCTGGTTTTAATTAACCAGATAATTAATTTATCTTACTTATGGATGACTATATTCTATTGAATGCTGTGAATTGTTTGATATCTCTACTGTGTGATGCTTTGTAATATGAATTGTTTAATTCAAGCTGTGATGAATGTAATTTATTTTATCTGTGATTTATCTGTGGATCTGTGAATGGAAGATGAGCGTTATAAGAATATACCGCTTATCGATATTGATATGATGTTGCACTATTGTGTAAAACTCCTGGAATACACCATTCACACACAAATATGGATTGCACGAGGGAATTGGTTAAGTCATAGATTTTAGAAAATAATTTTTAAATCGAATTTTGAATCTAAAGGTTTTGGTAATGGTACTGGGTTAAATATGAAAAAAAATTGAAAAGGGAATTTTGAAAAAAAAAGTTATTTTGAATAGCTTAATAAAGTTTTGAAATTTAAATAATTTTATTTGAATTTGAATTCAAATTTTGAAATTGAATTCTATGTTTGGAAACTATGGTTTAAAAATGTTATACAAATCAAAAATGTGTTTATATGGGTTTTAAACCAATTTTTAGGAATTTGAATTTAACCCAAGTACTTTAACTTGTATAAATGTAATCGGATTTTTCTGAAACGAAAACTATTTTTTTCAAAAAATAAAAGCTTTTGTATAAGGAAAGAATTTCCAATTTGTGTTGAAAAGATTTCAAGTTTGAAACGAAAATTGTTTTCCAAGTTATGAATGATCTTTGGAATTGGTTCTGAAAGCTATGAATTAAATCTTTGATTTAAAGATTGGATGAATTAATCCAATTTGAAAGGTAAATTTTTTTGAAAGAATATGAACGAATCTTTGTTAAAGATTGGTATACTTTGTCTTCAAATTTAAAAAGGATCTTAAAGGTGTATCCTTTCTATAAAAGATTTGAAATGGAAATCGTTTTGAAATCTGTGAATGAATCATTGTGAAAGATGGGTGAACTTTATGAAGTGAATCTTTTTGTTTAATGATTTGAAAATGGTAATTTGTTTAAACCATTTGAAAGAAAAGTTTTGGGTTTTAAGTTGTGACTTAACTGAGATCCAATATCCATATGTTTTAAAATTGAGCGCTCACTATTCGGCTTAGCCGGGAGAGGACTTTGTGGCATATAACCCATTCCAAATAGTGATACGACGAAATGAATAGCAATTAAAGACGATGGTGAAGACCGGGTGTCTTCGAGAACGATAGGATAACCTGTCGAATGACTCTGCACTGAGTTGCTCCGGTATAGAGATCTCCGTATGTGATGGGGAGTCCGATCGGGATTGAGGATGCCCGGATTTGCAAGGGCTTCTTTTGAAGTGCCTTCGGTTCAGTTCGAACCCGGAACAGACTTGTGTGGATGTGTGTCTGACATTACACTTTGACATGTAAAGCTAGTTTCTTTCAAATACATTTTTGTTTGGTGGCGGAGAATTTATTCTCTTAGCTTAACATCCTTCTCTGAGACGTACGAGCTCAGAGGTTATGTAGTTGATGGTTACTATTGATACATTCCTAATTTGGTAATGTGCCATACGAAATGTTGTTGATCATTTGTTGATCAAAGCATGACTTTGTGAATAGTGTAGCTTTGTGGACCAGACTTCGTCGAACCTCACAACCCGGTAATGGTCGAAACAGGAATCGTGGCAGCAAGGTTATTTAGGGGTAGCGCCCCCTGAGGGTATGTCCATTTCCTTCTGGATTATAAGTGGTATCATGGTATGGAGCCCAGATACTTAACTTTGTGGTTGCTGCAAAACTTATTGCTTTGTGGTTGTTGGTTGATAGGTGCTTCGGATAAAGGTTGGTAACGACCCAGGGGTGGCATACTCATGTCAGTAGTTACCTAGTTACAGAGGTAACCCGGCCTTGTGTAGCAGAGATCCGGTTAGGTTCTCGGGGACGTCCCCCAGAGGCGTTCCATTTTATGTGGGAAGTTTCTTTGCCTGACCATTTGTTGGAAATCCAATCATCCAATACGAGCCCTTTACGATTGCAGTTGTATAACCTGCCACCTCAGTTGGTAGCTATAGCAGGCATAATATAATGGTACCTATGCTGGCTAAGATTAATATTATACTTTCGAAAGGTTTCTACACTATGCACTATTAATAATATCAAAAATATTTTGCGTAGTAAGCATGTTTGACTGTCATAAGGAGAAATCACCTCCAAGTTTGCGCTTGCATTGTGTGTGTGGCAGGAGGCCTTATGGTAGTTACATTTTCCAAAAGCATTGTGGATTTCAAATTTTACATCCGTTTGTTGTTTGTTTTAAAGATAAACTGTCTTTGTTTGCTCACACCAGTCCCATAACTGACCTAGAGTTTATTGTTCCCTTCATAAACTCTGGGTGCCCACAATTTTCCACACGGACAGTCTAGAGTTGGATTGTTCACATAGTCGAACAGTTGGTGTAGATTCGATAGCATTCAATCTCTGGATATTGGCAATCGCATTTGGATCGAGTTGCTTCACTTCAACATTGATGGTAGTTCTCGTTTTCTTATTTGGAGTCTTTCTAGATTTGGGCTTTAGCAATGGAATCGCTATATGTTAGAGTATCTATCTTGTTGAGTTCTGAAGATATTATCTTTTGGAGATATCTTTTTGCTATCGATGGTTGCAAAGTCGAGACCATCTTATGGTGTTGTCTTCCGCTATTGTATATCTTTTGGCTCTGATTTGTATTGATATTCAGTTATATCTGATGTTGTATCAATTGTGTACCAATGATATATATTATTCATTTCTTCCACCGTATTGTTGTACTTAATGTGTTATAAGCTCCGGCACGAGTCAGATTTCAACGATTGAATCTGCGGCATTCGAGTACAAGTGAAGTACGGGTGTCGATTTTCGAATTCTGAA
Organism: Allium cepa; assembly: GCA_030765085.1. NCBI lineage: Eukaryota > Viridiplantae > Streptophyta > Magnoliopsida > Asparagales > Amaryllidaceae > Allium > Allium cepa. The sequence continues at coordinate 585,457,603 of CM060940.1, forward strand.
ATTTGGCCCGTGACAACTTGGTATTAGAGCTAAAGGTCGAAATTTAGCTTTTGGAGTATAACACATTAGGTAACTCATTAGAGATAGGGTGAAGTATACCCTAGAATGAGTACATCCCTAAGATATATGTCTGTGTACCTAAGTGAATTCTCTTACTATTTACTGACAGTGAGTATGAATGCAAGAAGAGGACGAGATAGGGGACATGGGAGTATGACTACGAATGGTCGATACCCTACGACAACAGAAATAATATTTTCCTATCAATCTCTTTTGATTACCATTCAACTTCGATTCTTTGATTGCTTCGTAGCAGCATAAAGGGAAAGCTTCGGTATGATGGTGGCTCTGTGAATCGTTGATGATAAGTTCCTATCCCGTATTCTCGTTATCAGCTTTTCGTTTTAAACTTTAATGAATTTTAAATTTTAAATTAAAATAATTTGGTAAACAAGAATATAAAGCTGAATTGGGTTGTATCGATTTCAATTAAAACCAAATTTGAAATTCTATTATAATTTCTTATGAGGATCAAAGTCCAAAGAGGGACAAGCCGGTGTAAACTTTGGGATATTCTAACCTAGATTGAGTATCCATTGTTTGTTCTGTTGGGTCCAGATATATTCTATGAACGGTTAGTTGTCTTTCGAACTAACCAGTGCCCTGCAAATTTAGTAGATCTGGTGACTTGGGTGTTTTGTCAAATATCGTATGAGTTTGTTCTCATATTTTTGATATTCTGATTGGTAAGCCAAATGCAGAATAGATAATTAGCTTGATTGATGAGTCGATTCTATATCTTTGTGTGTCCATCCTTTGTTGTCTCCCTTATAAATTTTGAGGACGAAATTTTTTTAAGGAGGGAATCTGTAACGATCTCGGTTTTGAGAAAATTTAAATTGATAGTTAATATAAAATTTTGAAATTAAAATTGTGAATTAATTTTTTATTTTCCAAATTTAAATAAATATTTGTTTGTTTATTAATATAAATGTATATAAAATTGATTTTTTTAATAGAATTTCTAATTAGAAATTCAAAGATAAATATTTTGAATAATATATTAATTTTAAACTTAATTGTGGATTAAATTGAAAATGTGGGAAGAAAAAAAATAGATATACAAGTTTTTAAAATAAAGAATTTGATTTGGAAACCTAAATATTTTATAAATAAATTATAATTTGGAATTTGGATTTGAAATTCAAAATAAATATATTTGAAAAATAAATTAGATTTGAGAACTTCATATTATAAAATTAATAAAGAAAAAATTTGCTTTCTAATACTATAATGTATATATAGGTATATATATATATATATTGATTTGGAATTCAAAAGTAAACATTTCATAAATTAAAGTTAAAAAAATCTTTATATTTTAAAGAACTTATAAATATGTATATATGATTATTTATTAGTGTATAATTACTTTATTAATCATTTCTTTAAGAGTTGTGTAAATAATAGAAAATGTACAAAAATAAAACATATTGATAAAAACTTAAACATATGCAAATATAAAATAACAAGGATTTAAAAACTTATTTCATTAAACAAGGATTTAAACATTAAAACACATTTTAACAAGTGTAAATGTTTTAAAATATATTGAAACATTTGTAATCAAATAAGCTTGCATACAGACACGTGGCAAGATAACAAATTTTCTTTTAATTTAGGATTTTAGCAAAATATGTTGAGGAAAGAAAACAAGCCATTCTCTTCAAAACATTAAAACTGAAAACAAAACTATAAACCAAAAAAATCTGGAAAAAGAAAATAAAAAACAAAACAGTCCAACATTTTTCAATCCTCATTTGCAAATCTGAAAACAACCTGAGATCATTTCAAGCCTGAAACAAAGAATCAAAGATCAGACCCTTTCAGATCAAAAACAAACAAAGTCAAAATGTATAAATCTGAAAGCAAAATTTCAGATTCAAATACAAGGGCTTGAAACAATGTAAGAAGAAATCTAAACAAAAGTGGAGTTCAAACAGCTTCAGGTATTCAAAGTTTTCAACCTGGAAAAAGATTTGACCAAGCAAAACCTGGAAACAAAATCATGCAACAGACAATTAATTCAAATTCAAAAAAAAATCTGGAAGCAAAGTAAACAATCAAACCTGGAAATCTAAGCAAAGCTTAAAATCAATTTACAACTTGATCTAGAGCCATTCGCACAAATGCAAGATCAAGCTTCAGTTCAAAGCCTAAAGGCAAATAAAATGCTAGTTCAAAGCAAGCCTATCTTATCTGCTTCCAAACTACAAGTGAGCAAAACTATCCTCCTTTGATATCAACTCTATTTATACCTTGATTGTGTGCCTGATGCTTGTGATTGAAATCATGAGATAAAGTATGATGCATGGATGTGAATATATATGTAAATTTGAAAATGCATATCTGTATATTATCCAGACATCCCTATTTTGAAATATCCAGCTTTAAAACGAGTTTTAAATCTGATTTCTTTTTATATAATCAATATTAAACTATGATTTCTAAAGAAAAATTGTTTAAGACAAGGCAACATTATTTTTAAAAATGATATCAAGATTTTAAATTCAGTGATTATCTCAATAATAGTAAATTACAGAAGAAATCAAAGACATGTTAAATATTCAATCATATGGAAATCATGATTTGGTTATATAAATAAAATCGTATTATAAAATGATGAATTTTGATAGTAATTTTATAATTTTTAAGTGTGAGATTGTCGATATATCTTGAGATGATCAGAGGAAAGGATTTCGTCAATCCTCGATGATCGGAGATAGTTTTGATGAAGAAATTGATCCTGGAGGAAGTTTGAGAGGTGGTGAACTCGAGAAAAATGCTCGTAGCATTACTCGATCATCAGAATGATTGAGCGGCGACGAGTTAGGGTTATGAATATAGTTTTGTTTAACGAGGAAGATGAGATGACTTCATCATGAATGATGAATCGCAGGTGATCGCACCTGGGGGGATGAGTTCGCTGATGGTCGGAGCAGCTTCGGCCAGAATTACGAGGCTTTTGATGGCCTGTCGCGGCGGAGCGAATAAAATTTTGATGATCGAGTGGGTTACAGGAATGAATAATTGGCCTCGAATTTGCTCGATTTTGATTTAGGTATAATTCTGTGTATTTGGTTGTACGAATTGTTTTTGGTGATCATCGATGATGCTCGGGTGGCTGCGTCGTTGATTGGAGATAGTCATGGTGATTGTGCACGTGTACGTGCATCTGTATGTACCTGCATTTTCTAATGGTAGAGGAAGAAGATAGGAGACTCGGGTTCAAGCGTAAGAAAACAATCGTATTTCTCGAAGCAGATGGAATCGTGGGTTGGCTCTGGGTCAAGCTCGGATAGAACGAGTTTTTGCTCAGGTTATTTGATTTGATGCAAAAACAGTTTCAAATTTTAAAAGAAAATCAAGTTTATTGAAAATAAATTTTGTTAAAACCAATTATCTTTAAATATTAGATGTTATCCAAGTTTTTAAATTGGTTAATAAGGTTTTTAAATAAAATTGTTTTACAACTTACCAAGCTTTAAGATGTTTAAAAATATACATGACCTTTATTTTTAGAGTTTATTTTAAATAAATTTAATAATACTACAAATGTTTTAATTGTTAATTAACTTTTAAAGTCTAAGTTAATTTATTTGTTAAAGGAAATTAGTTACTTAAGGTTAATTACTTAATAAAAGTAATTAAGGTAAATTAATTAATAATTTAAGTTTGATTAATCAAACAACCAAAGAGTATTAATTAAAGGATAATTAATTACTTAAAAATAATTACTTAATGAAAGTAATCAAGGATGAATAATTAATGATTTTAAAGATTTATTAATCAAGTGTTTAAAGGCTAATTAATTATGGAGTAATTAATTAATGTGATTAGCTAATTAAGGCAATTAATTTGAGAATAAATAATTAATTAAAGGTTAATTTATTAATGAAAAGTGATTAAGGGATGATTTATTAATTAACGTTTGAATAATTATTGCAATTAATTAAGTATGATTAATTAAAGGTGAATAAATTAATAATTAAAGGTTGATTAATTTATTAATTAAGGTTAATTAATAAATAATTAAAGGATAATAATTTACATGATTTGTAATTAACTAATGTTAATCAACCTGGATTAGTGATTAGTCTAGTTTTAATTAACCAGATAATTAATTTATCTTACTTATGGATGACTATATTCTATTGAATGCTGTGAATTGTTTGATATCTCTATTGATGGTGCTTTGTAATACGAATTGTTTAATTCAAGCTGTGCTGAGTGTAATTTATTTTATATGTGATTTATCTATGGATCTGTGAATAGAAGATAAGCGTTATAAGAATATACCGTTTATCAATACTGATATGATTGAATATGTGATGATTGATGATGTTGCACTATTGTGTAAAACCCATGGACTACACCATTCATACACACATATGGATTACATGAGGGAACTGGTTAATCACAGATTTTAGAGAATAATTTTTAAATTGAATTTTGAATCCAAAAGTTTTGGTAATGGTATTGGATTAAATTTGGAAAAAAATTTTAAAAGGGAATTTTAAAAATAAAAGTTATTTTGAATTACTTAATAAAGTTTTGAAATTTAAATAATTTGATTTGAATTTGAATTCAAAATTTGAAATTGAATTCTATTGTTTGGAAACTATGGTTAAAAAATGTTATCCAAGTCATAAATGTTTTTATATGGGTTTTAAACCAATTTTAAAAGAATTGTTTTGGGAATTTGAATTTAACCCAAGGACGTTAACTTGTATAAATGTAATCGGATTTTTTCGAAACGAAAACTATTTGTTTTCAAAAAATAAAAGCTTTTATATAAGGAAAGAATTCCAATTTGTGTTGAAAAGATTTCAAGTTTGAAGTGAAAATGGTTTTCCAAGTTGTGAATGATCTTTGGAAATGGTTTTGAAAGCTATGAATTAAATCTTTGATTTAAAGATTGGACGAGTTAATCTAATTTGAAAGGGAAATTATTTTGAAAGAATATGAACGAACCTTTGTTAAAGATTAGTATACTTTGTCTTCAAATTGAAAAAGGGTCTTAAAAGTGTATCTTTTCTATAAAATATTTGAAAAGGAAATTGTTTTGAAATCTGCGAATGAATCTTTATGAAAGATGGGTGAACTTTGTGAAGTGAATCTTTTTGTTTAAAGATTGGAAAATGGTAATCTGTTTAAACCATTTGAAAGAAAAGTTTTGGGTTTTAAGTTGTGACTTAACTGAGATCCCAATATCCATATGTTTTAAAATTAAGTGCTCACTATTCGACTTAGCCGGGAGAGGACTTTGTGTCATATAACCCATTCCAAATAGTGATACGACGAAATGGATAGCAATTGAAGACGGTGGTGAAGACTGGGTGTTTTCGAGAACGATATGATACCTGTCGAATTACTCTGCACTGAGTTGCTCCGGTATAGAGATCTCCATATGCGATAGGGAGTCCGATCGAGATTGAGGATGCCCGGATTTGCAAGGGCTTCTTTTGAAGTGCGTTCGGTCCTAGTCGAACCCGAAACAGACTTGTATGGATGTGTGTCTGACATTACACTTTGAGATGTAAAGCTGTTTTCTTTTAAATACATTCCTGTTTGGTGGCGGAGAATTCATTCTCTTAGCTTAACACCCTTCTCTGAGACGTACGAGCTCAGAGGTTATGTAATTGATGGTTACTAGTGATACATTCCCAATTCGGTAATGTGGCATACGAAATGCTGCTGACCATTTGTTGATCAAAACATTACTTTGTGAAAAGTGTAGCTTTGTGGACGAGACTTCGTCGAGCCTCATAACCCGGTAATGGTCGAAACAGGAATCGTGGCAGCAAGGTTATTTGGGGTAGCGCCCCTTGAGGGTATGTCCATTTCCTTCTGGATTATAAGTGGTATCATGGTATGGAGCCCAGATACTTAACTTTGTGGTTGCTGCAAAACTTATTGCTTTGTGATTGTTGGTTGATAGGCGCCTTGGATAAACATTGGTAACGACCAGGGGGTGGCATACCCGTGTCAGTAGTTACCTAGTTACAGAGGTAACACGGCCTTGTGTAGCAGAGATCTGGTTAGGTTCTCGAGGACGTCCCTCCAGAGGCGTTCCATTCTGTGTAGGAAGTTCTTTTGCCTGACCATTTATTGGAAATCCAATCATCTAATATGAGCCCTTTAGGATTGCAATTGTATAACCTGCCACCTCAGGTGGTAGCTATAGCAGGCATAATTTAATGGTACCTATGCTGGATAAGATTAATATTATACTTTCGAAAGATTTTCTGCACTATGCACTGCTAATAATATCAAAAAGATTTTGCCTAGTAAGAATGTGTGACTATCATAAGGAGAAATCTCCTCCATGTTTGCGCTTGTATTGTGTGTGTGGTGGGAGGCCTTATGGTAATTTCATTTTCCAAAAGCATTGCGGATTTCAAATTTTAAATCCTTTTGTTGTTTGTTTTAAAGATAAACTGTTTTTGTTTGCTCACATCAGTCCGATGACTGACCTGGAGTTTATTTTTCCCTTCCTAAACTCTGGGTGCCCATAATTTTCCACACGGGCAGTCTAGAGTTGGATTTTTCATATAATCGAATAGTTGGTGTAGATTCGATAGCATTCAATCTCTGGATATTGGCAATCACATTTGGATCGAGTTGCTTCACTCAGCATTAATGGTTGTTCTCGCTTTCTGGTTTGGAGTCTTTCTAGCTTTGGAGCGTTAGCAATGGAATCACTATATGTTGGAGTATCTATCTTGTTGAGTTCTGAAGATATTATCTTTTGTAGATATCTTTTTGCTATCGATGGTTGCAAAGTCTAGACCATCTTCTGGTATTGTCTTCCTCTATTGTATGTCTTTTGGCTTTTATTTGTATTGATATTCAGTTGTATCTGATGTTGTAGCAATTGTGTATCAATGATATATATTATTCATTTCTTCCACTGTGTTGTTGTACTTAATGTGCTATAAGCTCCGGCATGAGTCGGATTTCAACGGTTGAATCTACGACATTCAAGTATAAGTGAAGTACGGGTGTCGATTTTCGAACGCTAAAATATGGATCGTGACATATTATTCTACTAACAACTGCGCTGCTGCCGCCGCTACTGAGTTGGGAGCCGACACTCGAAACCGAATGGATCCGAATCGTCTCCAGCATGAGTATACTTCTGAAACTTATGTTCTTGCGGACCTAGAACCAAGGAGGTGAGATATGGAACGTCGACCACGATTGGTCCATCCTCGCATTATGGAACCTGACCACGCCTTGGCTCAGCATGCCCATAATGTCCAGATGCCAGACATCCCGATAATGATCCGTCAAATGATCCACGAAATTCAGGGCCTCACCAATGACGACTAGGGAATCTCCCGGAGTCATACCCCTTTCACCGATGACATCTTCTATGCTGAACCGCCTCGACAATTTAAAATGCCATCTCTACCTGTTTATGAAGGAAGCTCTGATCATAAATAGCACATTTTAAATTATGAATGGTTAATGAACGTCGCACGGGCTGATGATGCGTCAAATGTCGAAGTTTTCCAATTTCTCTAAGGAACCGCAACTATGTATTTTACTCGCCTACCACCTCGATATATCTCATATTTTGACCAGTTAGCAACGAAGTTTTTTGAACAGTTTCGCATTAATGTCACAAGGTCCAAAGATGTTAATACCTTGTCCAGTGTCACTCAAGCTCTCGGAGATAAATTCAGGCATTATTTGGAGAGGTTTTATGCTACATGTGCTGAGATTAGTAATCCTAATGACAACTCAATTCTGATGGCGCTAACTAAGGGGATCGATCCCGAATCCGAATTTGGAAAATGGTTGGCCGGAAAACCTCCTATGTCATTGGACCGTTTCTATTCCAAGGCACCTCAGTTCTTAAGAAGGGAGGATGCGACACAGTCTAGGAAAAAGGATGATGCAGGGCCCAGTGTGGAAGGAATCCAAAGCAATGTCGCTATAAAACAAACCGGGGAAAGTTTCGAAAAGGGGTCGTTTAATGTACATAATAAACATAATCGGCAAAAAGGTGATGGAAATCAGGGCAGGAAACTGGATCAGAACCAGGAACACGACGTAGGGCTCCCATGTTTGACACTTATACTCCTTTAAATACGTCTCTGGAAAATGTGTACTTGCAGACTTGCAATAGTATCCAATATAAGAAACCTGCTCGAAGCAATCGTCAGAGAAACAGATCCAAACGGGGAAGTTTTGTAACGAGTGCCTTCATTTACAGGATATTATCGAGAAGTTGATATGAGAAAGAAAGTTGGAGCAGTTTGTACAGGCGCCACAGTCTGGAAGTGTGGGCCCATCGAATTAAAACCAAATACCAAATCAGGTTAGACTGGAGGAACCCGCTCGTACTGGTGGGAGCCTAGTGATTAACACTCTTCCAGCGGATCGGAGCTGGAGGTAAATGGAGTTGTATGCCAGCTCTGTTAGGCATGCAAGTTTCGAATGTTGTAGCAATTTAGAAGATGGGTCTCCGGTCAAATGACAGAAAACGATGACAGACAACATCATATTTCAAGACAGGACGCCGATAGATTCGTAGCCCTAAACATTGATCCCCTATTCATTTTAGCTCAGATAGGTCATTCTTGGATGAAGAGGATCTTAGTTGACAGTGGAAGTTCAGTAAACATACTCTTTAAGCGAGCCTACGATTAGATGAAGATGGAAGCAAAAGATTTGAAGCCTTGTCAGTCTTGTATTCATGGCTTAAATGGAAGTGCAACAATACTCATTGGGATGGTGGAGTTACCAATGGAGTTGGGAGTTGGAGAACGCCGGAGATTTCGGATATTACACTTTATTGTATTGGATATAGATTCACCATATAAAGCTTTTTTAGGCCGACTGGCCCTAGCTGAGTTTAGGGCTTCTATTGCCCCTTGGTGTCTAACTTTGAAATTCCCTACCGAAATGGAGTTGGAGTCGTTCAGGGAGACCATACTGCTAGACGAGCCTGTTATTTTGCTGAGCTGCGGGAAGTGCAGCGAAAAGAAAAGGGAAAGGGCGTAGAGGAATCTCTCTGCATCCGCCTTGTGGAGAATTGACAGCTAACGCCTGGGCCAAGGATCGGGTACCACAACCGATTCCAAAGAGATCTTAAACCGAGAGATAAGGAAAGTGAAGAGGAAGTCAAAGACAATTAGCTTCCCTGGTAGAGCTGACGATCGTTTTTCTAATCGATGCTAATGATGATTCTAAAATGGTAAAGATCGGATTTCAGCTAAGCCAATAAATGAAGGAGGAATTGGTTGAATTTCTCCAGGCAAACCTCGATGTGTTTTCCTGGACACACTCCGACATGTGTGGAATCTCCTCGGACTTCGCAAGTCGCACATTGAGTATTGATCCACAGAATGTCCCGATCAAGCAAAAAAGGCTTGGTATGGATCCAGAGAGATCTGTCGCCCTTAAGGAAGAGGTAGATAAACTCATGTCGAACGGGTTTATCTGAGATGCATTATATGCAGAATGGATGTCCAATCTTGTACTTATCAGGAAACCTAATGGGAAATGGAGAACATGCGTTGACTACTCAGACTTGAACAAAGTTTGCCCTAAAGACAATTTTCCACTTCCTCGAACTGATCAGCTTGTAGATTCAACGGTTGGACATGAACTCTTATCCTTCATGGATGCGTATTCTGGCTACAACCAGATGCCCATGCACTTTCCCGACCAGGAGCATACCGGCTTCGTTGGTGATCTGGGGCTTTACTGCTACAAAGTCATGCCATTTGGACTCAAGAACGTCGCGACAACCTACCAACGGCTAGCTAACCGAATGTTCACTAACCAGATTGGAAAAACCATAAAGGTATATGTAGATGACATGCTTGTGAAATCGCAATTCTCCACCAATCATATCGAAGATCTAGAAACGATGTTCAATATCCTCCGAGAGTACAGAATGAAACTCAACCCGTTGAAGTGTCACTTTGGGGTTGCATCTGGAAAATTCTTTGGATTCATTGTCAATGCTCGAGGAATAGAAGCCAATCCCGAGAAAATCTGGGCATTCAGAAATCTTGAGGCTCCAAGAACTATAAAGCAAGTTCAGAGCCTCAACGGGAAAGTAGCAGACTGAGCAGGTTCATTTCAAAATCCACCTAAAAATGCATTCCCTTCTTCGGTCTGATCAAAAAAGGGAAACAGAACTTTGAATGGACTACAGAGTGTGGGGGCGCATTCCAAGCACTGGTTCAACATCTATCCACACCCGCCATTCTGTCAAATTGATCATGAGAGACTGTACATTTACTTGGCGGTGTCAAAAAATGCAATTAGTGTTGCTTTAGTTCAGGAGGAGGACCGGATACAATGGCCAGTCTATTACATCAGCAAACGACTGACCGGAACAGAAAGAAATTATCTGAAGTTAGAGAAGTTACTTAGTGTCTTGTCATCTCCTCAAGAAAGCTCCATCCATATTTTCAGGCTCATCCTATCACCATCTACACCGACCAGCCGTTACGATGGGTCTTTACGTGGCCTGAGACGTTTGGTAGGTTACTCAAATGGAATATCAAGCTGAGTCGGTTCGACATCACTTACACGCCAAGGCGAGCTATTCAATTGAAAGTCCCGACAGACTTCATCACTGAATTCACTATCTCGGAGGACTTGCTCAAAACTAGTGAATCTCCTAAATATGTCTGAAAGCTACATACTGATGGTGCATCGAATGACCGCTGCTCAGGCACTAGGATTGTACTTGAAATTCTTGAAGACCGATCTATATGCTATGCATTAAAGTTCGATTTCCGCACGACTAACAATGAGGGCGAATACGAATCCCTGCTTGCCGGACTAAGGCTTGCCAGAGATTTATGAATTATTGCTGCGGAGATTTTCTGCGATTTGCATCTGGCCATGTGCCAAGTTCGGGGGGAATACCAAGCTAAAGACTGGAGACTGGCCGCTTATCTCGCTCGAGTCCAGAAAATGTTGAATCAGTTCGATTATTATGCCATCTATTGCATACCTTGAGAACACAATTAGAAAGCAAATTCCTTGGCAAATTTAGCCAGTACCGGTGAGGCATAGCAAATGGGACTCATTTCCAAAAGAGACATTATCTTCCCCGAGCACTGATTAAATGGAGAACGACTGGGTATTTTAAGTCATTCCTGATAAGGAATCATGGATAACTCCGTTCAGAAACTATCTCGAGCATGGGACCCTGCCAGAATGCAAGAGTGAAAAAAGACAAGTTCTTCGAAAGGCTTCACGATTCACCATTCAGAATGGAGTCATGTATAGAAGAGGATACTATGTTCCTTTGCTCCGCCCACGATGAAATCAAATGAGTATGTGACGATCACACCAGGGGCAAGCTCTTACCAAGAAAGTGCTCTGGTATGGATACTATTGGCCGACTGTAAATCGTGACGCATTGGATTATGCCAGGAAGTGTGACAGATGTCAGAAACATGCTTGGATTCCAAGGACCCCGCCTACCGAAATAACTCAGATGGTCAGTCCCTAGCCGTTCGTAGTATGGCGCATCGACATTATTGGTTCTCTACCTCTAGCTAAAGGTGGTGCGAAGTACGCCATTGTTGCAGTTGATTACTTTACAAAATGGGCAGAAGCTGAGCCCCTTGCTACTATCACGACGAAGAAAGTGATCAACTTTGTTGTATGCAACATTATCAGTCGATTTGGTCTCCCATATACTATCATTACTGACAATGGAGCCCAATTCGATATCATTAAGAATTTCTGTCAGCGATTCCATATCCAGAAGAAATTCTCTACAGTTGCATGCCCTCAAGCGAATGGACAGGTTAAAGCTGTTAATAAAGTTATAAAGTTCATTTTGAAGAAACGACTGGAAAAGGCCGGGGGCAAATGGGTCGACGAACTTCCTACGGCCCTATGGGCTTATCGAACAACCCACAAGTCTGCGGTCGGCCACACCCTATTTTCTCCAGTAGAGATAGAAGTACCTTCTCATCAAGTGACATATTATGATCCGAAGACAAATTTTATATTACTCCCTGAATCTTTGGACTTATCAGATGAGAAGCATGAAGAGGCTGATTTGAGGGCATCCACGTACCGAAGTCGAGTCGCCCGGTTATACAATGCCAAAGTCCCCGAACCTTTGAACTTGGCGATCTCGTCCTTACGAGAATTTATCCAGTCCCTTCGCATATGAAACCAACGTGGGAAGGGCCATATGTTATTGAACTAAGACTTGGGGACAACACCTTTAAATTATCAACCATTAATGGTCTCACTTTGCCGAGAGCTTGGAACAGCGAGAGTCTTCGTCGCTAATACACATAACGGGCTTTATTTATTCATTCATAATAAAATGTAACCTCTTCGAGCTAGAGAAGTGATTTTTAAAAATGCATCATACGACCATTACCATGCATGGAGAGCTGAGTTCCACCATACAGTGAGACTTATTCAAATAGAGAGTGACTGTGACACGGCCGTTCGCTCGCTAAGTGAAACCTAAGCTCAGGAGCAAGTCATCACACTAAAGCTAGAAAAGGATTGTTACAGAACACTCCTCTAACTAATTCCATATTCCCAGAGCACGAGCTGAAGCATAAACTTACAAATGCAGGATCGAAGATGGTGGATACGTCCACCTAACGACTTCGCCCATGTTTAAACCAAGTCCAAGAGGGTAAACCCGTCCATCTAATGACCTTGCTTGTTAACTCAAGGTGGATGTGATCCGACCATCCACTATCCTGATACATCTATCGTTCCTAAAGTGCGAATGGAATCCAAAAACTCAAAACAAATTTGATTGACCGTCTGTTAACCAACTCCATATTCCCAGAATGTGAACTGGAGTCTAAACACAAACCGGGTGTGAAACGACCAACCTTGAAATGACTCCAAGTCCTGAAGTGCAGGCTGGAGCATAAACGCAAACTGGGTGTGACTGACCACCCAAGAATCAATCTAAGTCCCCAGAGTGCGGACAAAATTCTAAATATCAAACGGTTGTGACTGATCGACGTAAAATAACTTAAGTCCCTAGAGCACGGACATATCTCCAAACTTTAAACGGGCGTGGACGACCGCCAACGTATAAGTACAATTCTCAAAGTGTGGATGCAATCACCAATAGATGAGCAAGTGTGATTCGATCATCAGAACTTGTCTTGTTTCAGGCTCATTTCAACAAAGTTAGGCTCGATGTATTAAAGGCGAAAAGCGATTGCCGATCGATCTTTTCAATGTATCCCCAGGACTGGGGACAAAATATAAGTACCAACTACTGATCGAGACAGTGCAGCACTGGAACTTGACTTAACGTTCGGCTATGACCTGAAGCCATGGCTTCAGGACTTGACAGCTAACCTTAGGTCCGGTTCAAAGACTAAAACTTCACAAGTACATTGCATGGAAGTTCGAGCATTAAATACTTAAGCAAATAAACACAAAATCGCGCTGAAGAGAATGGAATTTTATTTCAACTATTCTTTGTTAAAGAAGAACAAGTACAAAAGTATTCCACCAAATCCTACAAGTAGGGGCCGAACTCACATCTATACACGGCCTATAGGAAATAAAAAGAAATTCCTATCTATCTATCAAAAAAGGGAAACGAGAAGACATGTCTATTCTCTCAATTTTCTTCTTCTTTTTCTTCGGCGTTGACCCACTGGAGCTACCGCTCGGGTATCTCTTCGAACTTTTCCTTTTGGTTGTTGACCTCCAACCAAGGGAATTATGGTGACCTCTTCCTCCGAACTCATAAGAATTGGAATACTTTCTGAATGCGGAGTCGGAGGGATATGGGCATTCTTGATGTTAGAAGATGAGGAAAGAACACCAGTGTCGACGATGGTTCCACTGGGAGAAATCATCCACAAAGGAGCTGGGCCAGGACCTGCTATACCACCTTCGACACCATAGGCCTACGCGGCCGTTTCCATCTCGGCGTTAATTTCCACTATTATCTCTTCTTCATGGATAGTTTATGCATCCATGGGGATGTTGCCAGTTGGGCCTGAAGAACTGATCGCTAGTGCACCTCCGCCCATGACAAATGGCTGGTCGGTAAAAAGGTCGCTTTGATGACCAAGAAGTTCCTCCATCATCTGCTCATCAAAATTAAAAGCGCTCCCCTGCATTCCATCGGTTGGTGTAGCTGCTGTTGTTGTGGCCGCCTCTGTTATAAAGTCATCCCGCTCATGGTACGGCTCTTGAGTTGCGGAGGGCATGAACGATGTAGTTTCGATCGCTGGATAGAGATAAGAGAAAAGATGTTAGTGACTACTTCAAACAATGCTTTCGACTTTGGATAAATGCGAGATATTCTTAGAATACCTTCCTCAAATTGGCTCGTGAGTGGTAGAGCGGCTTTAGAGACATGCTCGCAAGCTGGAGACAACTACGGTTGATTAGGATTGTATGCGGGCACAGATTGAGGATCAACTGCAGGAGCAGGTTCGGACTGGGTTGGTAAAGGAATTTCGAAGCCTGCATCATGATGCTCAACGCTAGAATCCTCTCCAGCCTTCAGATGTTGAGTACCAAGCTTCTCCTTATCGAATGTGATAGTGATGTCATGGAGAACTTTTCTTTCATCCTCATCCAGCACCTGATTCTCTAATTCAAACTCATCGATGGATTCAGTGGGGTGCTCCGCTTTTTCATCTTCAAGCAAGCGGCACAAAGCGTTGTATAAATGTGATGGATAGACTTCAAGCCTGCTTAGATTTCGATGCTTCAAAACATTGGCATTATATGTAATGAGGAGATCTTTAATGTCACCCTCCAACCTGGTCTCCTCCGCTCTCACTTCACCCTCAACCCTGGCTTTGGCTTCCTGAACCTATAGCGTTGCCACATCCCTAAGCACCACAGCCTACTTGCATGCTTTCTGGGCGGCTTATTTGCATCGTCTTTCACTTTGATGACCTCAGCAAGTTTGGCTTTAAGCTTCTCAAGCTCTTTAAGTGCCCCATCTCTTTCGGCCATAAATGTGGTGATCCGATGTCCCATTTTCTCAACCAGGGCTAAATATGTTCGCCACATCACTTCCATCCTCTGGGTTGCTTCATCAGCTCTTTTATTAGCCTCTGTCTCTGAATTTCTCACTGACTCATTCTCATCGTTAAGCACCTGAATTATGCAATCCTTCTAAGAGAGATTGGTTCCTAATTTCTCGATTGTGTTCACCCGCTCAAAGGCCACCGTTGACACTTTGTCTACGGTCTTTATCCATTCCCTATATTAGCCATATACATCATGAATGTAATCGTGCATTGTTTGTTCTGCCTCGATGGGAATTCGCTTTAAGTGCGAGGGAAAGAAGAAATCGTTAAAGCAAATATTTGGAAAAATCATTTTTCAGCTTAGTGATTCTAATCGCTCCTTCCCTGGTGGGCTCTGTAATGGCTTGTTCAGTAACAGTAGGAGTTTCAATTTCAGTCCTTCGACACTATTGGCCAGGTCATGGGGCTTGAGAAGGTGGTATTTGACGCGAAGACTCATGGGTTTGTTTGCCAGGACCAGAAGGTTGTGTTGGACCCCTCTCTATCCCTTTCCCTCTCATAGCCCTCCCTCACTTGACTAGAGTAGCCGCGATCGTGGTCTCTATCGGCCTCATGTCTACAAGACTTGTGATATAAAGTAGATGAATGGCATGCAGAACGAAGGTTGCCGAGCATAGATCCTCGCTTTGACATCGTTCCTGCAAAATGAAAAGAGAAACATAGTTTGTATTTCCCAGAGATGAATTACTTATGATTAGAAATTGTTTGGTGCCATGAAGTGTGTATATGCATGTGCAAACCCCCCGACCAACCAGTTATATCATCCATACTTGAAGGATTGACTCGCCTAGATCTAAAGCGCTCTGAAGCCTTTCTAATCCACTATCTTGTTGGAGCGACACATAGTCCAAGATTGGAATGTCTGCAATCCCTTCGAAGGGGTTCTCCATGTGTGGGGGAGGAGCCTCCAAAATTATAATACCGGCGGCTGGTAGAGACATTACCATAGATTTCTGTCTCGTAAGCTTGCGAAGCTTATGAGCAACCGCCTTGCCTTTTCTTTTTTCCTCTGAATGTCGAAGACTATTTGAAGGCCCGACTATGGGCGCATCTTCAGTGGGAATATCCTCATCGCCACCATGCTCAGCGATTACAATTCCAGGCATTCTACACCTAGCTTGTCTTGCTGGAGCCACCCTAAGATATCCTTCAAGCCTTATGCTCTGGTCTCTGTCAATTAGCCCAACGGCCCTCAAATTTTCATCGTAAGCACTGAGTCGATCTCTCTAATCTCATCCGGCACCTCTTGAAGAATTCGTGATATTTCCTTAAAGTGGGCACCTTTAGGCCATGGAATTGAAGCTATAGAAGAAATAAAATGTTATACTCAACTTTGATTACAACTATCCCATTAGTCATCGTAGAAATTGCGGCACTTACGTCTAACTAGCCATCGTCAAGGGAATCCTGGCGGACACCAAACATAGAACCACTCAATTTTGAAGTAGCTAAGTTTGGTCCAAGTTCTAATCATAATTTGACAGTTTTTGGCTCCCTTTAAGAATGTAAAATATTGATTATCTCCCCAACTCTTTACATCGAACAAGATTGTGACTTCCTTTGGAGTCGGGGGCCGAAAAAGGTGCTCCATGAAGATGATGAATAGGCTGTTCTGAAGAGCATACACGTTCAGATGCAACTGTGATGGGCAATCCCTAAATAAGATGACACCTCCTGGATATACTGATTGAATGGTGGGAGCATCCCGATTGTGCAAGAAAATCGATTAAAAGCGTGTACCCTTTCGGAGGGGTATGTGGCTTGTCATTCGGCCCTGGTAGTAGAACATCATTTAGCAATAGCCCATGCCTCAAACAAATTCTCCCCAATATATCTTCGGAAACATTGGATGACACAGAATCTTGTGGGTTCCCAACGAAGGTCGCTCCTGGTAACTCGTCCGAAGCTGGACTTATGACTTCGGCCGCAATGATCGGCATCTCTATTATCCAAGGAGGTGGACTCTGAGCCTCCTGTTGTTGTGAACTCTTGGGTTCCATAGCTAATCAACTCATCAAAAACCATCGTTAGGTAACAATAATCATGTGTGTTATAAAATGCATGAGTGTGTTGTGTAGTGCAGCGCTGTGTATTACTTAAAAAAATTCTACGAAGATTAGAAAAAGTGTTTGAACAACGAGACTTTAGAGTTCAACCGAAGTGACCATCAACGCTGACCGTTACAGCCATTCCATCCAAACTTTGGAAATCGATCTAAGTCACAGTTCTTCAAATGCTGTCGAGTTATAGTCCCATCGACGAGGTTCGAAGGGTAGTCAAATATGTAGTAAAATGTTAAGTCAAATTATGCAAGGCAGAAGCTCGTCGAAGTCAAGTGATCAGATGTGCAAAGGTTTTCGTGTCTGTTATGAATTAAACTCGGATCGATCCCTAGAAGTATAATTCATATCGATCAGTGGAAGGTGAATTTCGTATCGATCGATGGAAGGCGGTGCGAAAACCCTCATATCGGTCATTCATGTGTAACGTCGTATCGATCAGAGGCTAGCTTTCGTATCAATAACCTTAGAAGGTTTCGTATCGATCATTCAAGACATCTTTATCTCGATCACCTAATAGGGTTATGTATCGGTCGTCTTTACATAGTTTCGTAATGACGACCATGGATCGATATGAAACTATGTAATTCCAAGATCGACACGAACTCCATTCCCAGATTGTCACGAAAAGAGTTCTCCACATCCTTCACCCATCGATACAAGTTCACATTAGAGAAATTCTTCCATCGATCCTTGTATCTCTCCTCAATCTTTCTTCCCGAATCAGCATGGGAGCTATCGCTCCTCTTTATCAAGCTTTGATCCAACTTCGACCATCTACGGCCACCGCAACACCAAAGCCAGTCAAGAATACATATTGTATGGCATAAGAATTCAAGTCCCATCATTCTGTGTTGGTTTTTTTTCGATTTATTACCTAATTCAGGCAAGAAATTCGAGGGATTAATGGAGTCCTGATTCAAATGTAAGAGCGAATTACTTTTCTATTAGTTCAAGCAATACGAAAGACGAGCTGATAGTTGGAAAGTAAAAGCAAAAAAAATTCTAAGTGCTGAAGCATTTATAGTTGGAAAGCATCCCTTCGTCTCCCGCTCATTTTGACCTATTAGAACCAGTCTCCTCGAATCGATACGAAAGCCGTTGTTCGCATCCATGTGCCATCAGACCAAAGCAACACTTGTTCTAACCCACTTTGGACACATCGATGCGAGATGCTTTATTTGTGTCCACTTAATGCAATAGTCATTCGTATCCATTAGTTCCATTGATACGAATGCCACTATCGAGTCATGATTAGACTGCTCAACTTTACCGATGCGAAGTGCCAGTGTCGTATCCCTCCATTCAAAGACTCTAAAACTTGTACACATCGATGCGAACGACCTTGAAACACCATCCGAAGATTCGTATTGATCGTCGTCGATATGAAGATGATTTCTCAACTTTTCTCATCGATCCAGGAGAGGATCGATACGAAGAGATAGTCCAAAGCAACGGTCAAGCATTGTTACAATAGGAATTACACATCGATTTAGGAGAGGATCGATACAGAATTCGATAAGAGAAAACTGACAATGACTCGTGAATGTACGAGCATTAACGGGAGTCGGGTTTGCTACCATTCAACACTCGATTAATACAGTGCATAGTACAACAATTGACAGTCAACAATTCAGTATTTATATTACTGGAGATCAATCAAAAGTCACATCTTTTGACGAAAAGACAACAGCTATTCGGTGAATCGGGAAGGACTTTTAAAACTAGAGATTGCAAATTTTCAAAGCACGTCATGTTCTCACAAGTCGTACTTTGGATGGAAAATGTTATCCCACCTTTTAGCAAGGCCGTGACACCAAAAACTTAACTGGAAACCAAGGACAGTCCGTCCCAAAGATCGGTTATACACACGTACGCTATGGATACTAGTGAATTCTGTCCGAATCCGGATCAAGCTACAATCGATATGGTATGACGAGAAAATCTATAAAAGCCAATGTTTCAAATTTCAGGTCAATCAGAGTTTGTATGATCAGGATATGGATTGATCAAGTTTCATGAGAAAGGTGCTTATTTCGTATCCGTCGAGTTCGTATCCATCAAACCAGCAACCATCTCCTCCGTAACCATCTTATCTAGATCCATAAAAGTCTAAGGAATCATAGCCATGTCGTATCCATGAAAAGAACGTCGCATTCATATCCATCCCCTCTAAAGACCTTCTTCGTATCTACTAAGAGATCATTGGTTCGTGTCCATCGAACTAACCCTACCCCGCATCCATCTTGTAAACCACAGTTTGTATCCACAAGAGGACTCCAATTCTTACCCATTGCATCTACTCTATTTCGTATCCATCATCTAAAGACGTCGTCTCGTGTTGCTTCCACTTGGACATCAATATACTTATCAACTTAGTTAGTATCGATCGACTAGCTATCGATACGAACCATGACACTTAAGCAATCGACACGAGAAAACATGAGCTCGTATTGATACAATGTGGTCACTATGATGTCGATACGAGGTGGTTTCATTAGATCGATACGAGTTGGCGATGCGAATGGGATATTAGGGGTCGATACGAACAAGACCTACATGGAAGGAAGACTCGGCCACTCGACGTGAAAAGAGAATCGATCCAAGAAAATAGCACCATGTCATTGACCATAACACGCCAAAGAGCGATATGAACCAGATTGACATGAATGGAGGCGATATGAATTCGACATCCCATTGAAAGTTCAAACTCGCATCGATCATAAATCGACATCTACAAGTCCAAATGTCACCAAATTTTCACCGGAGCTTGCCTAAAACCTCAACAATGTACCTGATAAATTATAGCTCGAAAGGATCATTTATGGATCGATACGAACCCCATTTCGTATCGCTCCCAAATCGAATCAAAATCACCTGAACTCGATCCCGTGAGCCCACTCACGTTAGAGAAGAAGTCTTCCAAGATCTAGGCGAGATATTTGTTGTCTACATCTATAAATAGTGACACTGGACCTATAGAAAATGGACGTTTTGCTTCTCTATGCTGATACCCTGCCGAAATCATTATTAAACTTCAGTTGTACTATTGCAATCCTTTGTAATAAGCGAGTAAAGTTCAATAAACATCGGCCATTTATTTCATAGTGGACGTAGGCAATACGCCGAACCACTTTAAATTCGTGTGTTTCTATGTTTATTCTCATTTACTATTTGGTGTGTTTGTTAGATCTACCTCATTTTACATTTATTTTATTCATTTTGTCTCTTCAAACATATCCGAAAAATGTTGTGCCCAATTTTGGTACAAACAATAACATAAACAACAAACGGTAATATATGTGTGTATGTGTGTGTATGTTATTACCTCACTTTTAAATTGTTTGATAATAATAAAAGGGTTTAAATCATGCTTTGGCGATTTGAAATACAAATATTAAAAGTTTATTTGTACACACACATATGGATATAATTATCTGTAAATACAGACTAAACCATAAATTTCTAATTAATTCAAAAAAGCTTCCATACCGTATTAAAATTTTCCGATGCATTTATAAACTTATGTATACTTGAATTAGTTAAAAAAATACATATACACATATGAATTAAGAGATTTAACCTAAATGAATTTTTATTTTACAAAACAAAAGTGGATTAACAAATTAAGCAATACATTAGCAGTTCTTTAAAACACTTAAACAAGGACATTTGAGTAAATAAATATGGTAATGAATTTTCAATATTATTGTAATCAATTTGAAGCTTAGATTCATTATTAACACGTTCTTTTAATTGTATGTAAATTTGTGTTACAATTCATCAGATTAAGAATAAAATAATTTATTCAACAAAGAATTCAAATTACATGATTATTTTTCAATTTATAATGAAGTGATAACATGTGTATACAATGTTTCTATTTCAACATAAATGCAAATAATAAGTAGAAACAAACTTTCTGATCTATGATATTACACTTTGATTTGAGATTTTAAAACATAGACCTATAATCAAAATATTGTTTTAATCATATATAAATTTCTATTTTGATTTATCAAAATAAAAATCAAATCAATAGATTCAACAAACGATTCAAATTTCGTAAAAAAGTTCAAATCAAATGAGGCAATATTATATACACACAAACTATTATAATCATTTTATATTTAATTAGACATTTAAAATAGAAAATACCTCTAAGATCTAGCCAAAAGTCACACCTTGATTTATGCATTCTCTTCTGATCATTGATAAACATTGAATATTTTAAACTATGTAGTTATACATTTTAATATCCTTAAGGCAGCATTACTTGGTCATTTTATTGTGTTTTATTGTAGGTCCTTGATTGTTTGAAAATGAATAAATTATTGGAGAGATGGTTTTAAAACAATGGTTTAATTTCAAGACTCTGTGTTAATAAAAAAGTGCCTATTCTTACATGAAACTGCTATAGCTCAACTGGTTTGAGGATCTGCATTTACTAGAAGTTTCTAGATGACTTTTTAGATTTGGATGTAGAGATCTCTATAAATACCCCCACCTAGAAACATTTGAGATCACATTTGCATTTAGGAATCCGTCTTAGAGTTTCTTTTAGGATGTCATTAGGGCATCAATTTAGGTCTTACATATTTTATTTTTAATTTATTTTCATGTAATCAAATCTTTATTTCGGCAATAAAATCTTTTATTTCTATTTAGTTTTCGATTACATTTCGTTCTATTTTGTCTATTTTTACTATTTCCATATTACTTGGGGTCTATTGGTTTGCTAAGTGGCCAATAGATCTCTCTGCTTTCTATTTGTTCTCATATAAAATATTCAACCTCCATCGCTCAAATTTTATTATTTTCTTCTTTCTTCATATGTTCCTCTGCAATTTCATTTTTCTTCAAGTTTTAGTAATTTTGCATGTTTACTTCTATAGAACCAATCTCACAAATGTCATTTAACTCGCCTAGAATTTAGATGAGCATTAGCAATTAACAAACTCTGTGGATTCGACCCATATTCGTGCAACACTACAGCAAACGTCGTGTGCTTGTAGTAAAATTAAATCATGATTTTTGTTTACATCAAACATCGTCGACCAATTTTTTGGTACTATAACCTTGGAGTTAATTAGATTCTAGTGTTAATTTAATATTCGATTCGTGCTAGTTTTTTTCTTTTGATTTTCTTTTCAACAAAAAAAGAACTCATTGTATTTATTTTCTTTAATTGAGTTCCTTATTTTGCTTTGTTTTCTTATCTAATTCAAATTTTTTGGTTTTTGTTTATGTTATTCCTTTCTTTAGTTCACTTTTCTTTTTAAATAAATAATAAAAAACTTTTTCCCCTTTTTGTGCTTCCATAGTTTAAATAAAAAAAGGAAAACAACTTTTAATTTTTACTTTTCAATTTACATATTTTCTACAAAAAAAGAAAGAATGAAAGAAAAGAGCATTGAAGACAATTGGACTATGAATTGTGTGAGCTAATATCGGAAGCGGCGTCAACAAACTTCATGATCCAACAGCCAAAACTTAGGACCAAAATCTAACTCTGTAAGTGTTCGCTTTTAATTATATTTTATTTATATTCTTGTGTTCATGTTAAATTGTGCTTTCAAAGAAAAAATGTCTAAAATTAAATGTACCGAGTACTCGTCAAATGATTATCCAAAAAAACATTAAAGGGGCTACTTTACGAAAATAACCAAATTCAGAATTATAGAAACAATCATAAGCACCAATTTTATCCAAATTCAAATAATTTTGATTGTGCGTCTAATTTACTTCATAATAATTCTGAACCCGAAATTAATTTTTTTTCAATATCAATACAGATATGGAAATCACTCTAAAAATAACGTTCATAGTAGAAAAGAATTTTCATGTAGCACAAACAATTTTCTAAGCATGTAATATTCTCAAAATAATTCAAGCCAAAATTTTGAAAATGACCTAAATTATAATTTTATCCCAACTTTAACAATTTTGGTTATGGACCTAATTCTCATCATCAAAATGACTTTCATTATCGAAATAATAATTTCCACTTTCTAAACAATTTTCAACATCAATATGATTTTTATGAAATTGGAAATCAAAATCAATATAGAAATAATTTTGAAAAGTGGGATGATTCAAATTCTAATAATTTTTTTTATTGAAAGCCATAAGTAAGACTTCTACTCGAAGATTTGGAGTATGATGAAAAAAATTATATATAGCTCTTAGTTAAAACTTGTCATGAATTTATTGAGAAAAGAAAGAAAGCAAGCGAGAAAGCTATCATATCAGTGAATTATAAGAAAAAAATTCCCAATGTAAATATGGCTACAAAATTAATTTTAAAAATGATTCCCAGTGTGAACAATATTTTCAAAATAATTCAAGTCGAGATTTTAAAAATAACCAGAATTATAATTTCTCTTTCAACTTTAATGATTTTGGTTACGAACCCAACTCTCGATATCAAAACAATTTTCAAACAATTTCCATTGTCAAATTGTTTCTCCCAACTGACATATTTTTCATGAAAATGGAATAAAAAATAGATTGAAAATAATTTTGACAATGAAAATGGCTTGGATTATAATCTTGACAGTACCTCATATCAAGAAACTTACATGCATGAAAATGAAAATGAAAATCGAAATGTATTTGAGGCTAAATCTCTATCGGATTAGAAAAATAGCCAAAAAAAATTAAAAATTAACCGCAAGCGCATGATATGCAATGTTAGTACGCGCTGAATACGGATCGATCCGTAGGGAATTGTGTTGATTCTAAAATTTCTATTCAATCAAATTAAGTAAAGAATTGAAGTTGTGATTAGCTAAAAATTACTTAAAACTAACAAAAAATAAAAGTGGTTAAAAATATGAGAGTGGAAGGCAATTTAAAGATAATTTCTTTCTCATGATCACATAAATCAACAAAATGAAATTATGATCTCTCTATTCATCATTAGTAATTTAGTTGATATGCTTATCATAAATATGGCCTATTTGTGCTATTAATTAGCCCAACATAACCATCAAACTTTAACATACCTACTAATCACTTTTAACTCTCATGAAAATTGACAATGAGCTTGAAAATAAGATCTATTCTAAACATGATCTATTTATTATTGATTAGTAATATAGACTATTAAATTTTGATTTTGATATTCACTTCGTTACCATAATCATACGTAGACGAAGAGGTAATTAGTGTTAAGCATAGCCTATTTGGTGTCAACAACATAGGTTATCAAATTCAAAGCTAAAACAACAGAATATTTACCACATCAACCGTTCCATTAAGCAAAAAAGAAGATCATAGATTAGCAAAATGTTGAATCTACATGATTATGAGAGCTTCATTGCTCTAAATTGAAGGAGTTTAGCCTCTCATATTTGTTATCATTTCAATAAATGGTGTTTAATATGAAACAAAAATAAAAGGAAAATGAAAGCTAAGTAAGAAGAGAGCTAATTAAAATAAATAAAAATTAATCTACTTGTAGAAATAAAAAGATTTGCACTACTAACATGAAAGAAAGAAAACATGTGAGTAAAAATGAGCATGAAATTAAATTGCATAAAAGAAAATTACATGAAATAAAATGACTAAGTAGCCATTAAAAAGAGAAAGAGAGTTTATATTTGTTTTTGAGCCCAAAACTAAACTAACTAAAAGAGGAGGCTAAGAGCTTAATTACATGAACATATGGGGTATTTATATAAGTCTTGAAACCCTAATCATAGTTTAATGGACTACCCAAAGTAACGCTCTAGGAAGTGTGACCACCAAGTTATCGTTAACTTCTAATTAATCCATTATCAAATATGACTAACCTGTGCATTAGCTTCTAATTGTAGATTAAGGTAAGTGGGTAAGTGGGGTCCTCCATGATGCATGGTTTGAATTATTTCCGTCTTCATTCATTTGTTTCCATCCTTGTGCATGCATATCTTCATGAAACCCTCTTCCATTTTGTCATCCAATCTCCTACAAATACAAATAAAATGTGCAAATAAATATTCTCAAATTAAATTATGTACAAAAATGATCATTTTGCCCCTATACGAAGATGAATAAATGATGATATGAAAATAATTGGAATTTTGGTTTAAAATGTTAAAATACCCTATATGCTCATTTATTTAATTAAATTAGATTAAATACGAAAGAAAAAATATGCACATTTACGTGCACATCAAATACCCCCATACTTATCTTTTTATTCATCCTCGAATAAACTAAAATTAAGATAAATCCTTTTTCGTGGGAAACACGATCGCATTGAACGTATGTAGTAAGCCGTTAAACCTTTAGGTGTCCTTAGTAGGCTAAGTGTTGTCTTGTGAGGGTTTTCAGCGGATACTACCTACAAAATCCATATGTGAAATGAAAATTTCTATCCAAATGTGAAATGAAAATTTCTATGCAAATGTGAAATGAAAATTTCTAAATGGAAGATTTATTTAGAAAGAGATGAAGGAAAGTTTTGAAAATATTTACAAATGAAGGATTTACTTTTTAATTTGATACGAATACGTTAAATATAAGTTCTGATCATTATCAAGAAATTTAAGTCATTTTACTCGTCAAAACATCCAACAAAGATTAAGTTAGCATTATAATTAGACTCTAGTTTGGCTAGTTGTTTTGGTTAATAACATAATGCGCCTATGAAATGGATCCTTAGTTAATTTTCAAAGTTGATCAAAGTGGTATTTTCATTTCTTTTGAATAACAAGTCAAATCAAATAAGTAAAAATAATGCTTGGATTTCAATTGCTTACTCTCTCTATTTCTGAAAATTTTATCGATATTAACAGCAGTTACATATACCTAACTCAGAAAACTGATGCCAGATATATGACCAATGCACTACTTTTCGGGCTTACGTGAGGGGAATACAGAGCGTGAACACATAAGTGTGTACATCTATTGACTATATGCATTATTAATAAAAGAATTTTTATATACATACACCTAACTCAGATAAACCGAGGCCAGATATACCGATCATGCACTGCCTTTCGAGCTTACGTGAGAAGGGTATACACTAGCGTGTGAACACATAACTCTAGGTGTTTATTAAAATACATATATACAAATATATATATATATAGTTTTTTTATAGTTTCGTTTTGAAGAGAAAGTTTTGCAAAATCATCTTTACATCATTTAACTTTGAAGATAAAATATGTTATATCTTTTTTTCTTTAAATCAACCACTTATTAAACAAAGATTTCAATTAGGATATACTTCATAATTATCACCCATGAACCTTTCCATATGCTAGTTAAACCATCGTTACTTGTAATCAAACTTTATTTTTATTTTTGTTAAGATAAATAAATTTTTAAAAATTTCCGTCCAATAACCAAAGTCCAATACTTATCCTATAGTATTTATATAAAAGTAAATCAATATGCTAAAAAGAAATTTTATTTTGAAATTTTTGTTTTTTTAATTTTTTAGAGTTTTGGAAAGAAAATGCAAAAATAAACCGTGGAAATAGAAAAATGAAAACGAGACTCTCCCCCACACTTCATTTTGACTGTGTCCGCACAGTCAACCCATGTGAAAGAAGAAAAGTAAAAATTAAAATAAAAGTATGACCTATAGTTACATGAAAATGAAACGGTTATTAGTTACACGACATCAGAAAGTACATAGTCAAAGAGTAAATGAAACGGACTTCCTAAGACCAATTCATTTGTCTCGTCAAGTATGAGAGACACAGCTTAAGCACAGAAACCAAACCATAAAAGATTTCAAAGTTGAATGTTGATTTGGAAAAACAAATATCGTTTTATTAAAAATTGGTTGATTTGTTTTATTTTCGATGAATTTTGGGGTTGATAGAACAATTAGTTGAAGTTCAAGTTTATTTTCACAAAATTGAAATTCAAACTTATCATTGAAAACTTCTTCAGAATTATTGATTTCAAAATCAAAATGACGTTTTAACTCTACCCCTTCAGAATTCAACATTTCATCTTCGAAAAGTCCAAAGAAACTATGTTCATTAAATTCGTCTTCCTTTGTTGAATTATTCACAATTTCATTGTATATATCAAGTTCAAAATCTAAAGTTGTCGTATTCAAATTTTCAAAATCGAAAAAAGGAAGATCGCAATTTAAATCGAGTTTCTCACCCTCAAAAGAATGGAAATCCAACTCAATCACCGTATTTTCAACAACTTCATTAAGATTGTAATTTTCAGTTTCAAAAGTTGTTTTTGAAAATCATCGATTTTGGTAAAAGGTGGATTATTACTTGACTCATTAATCGTTGAGTTTTGATTTTGTTTCTCATATTGTTTCATATATGTTTCAAACAACAAATCTGTATGATAATTGTAAATCTCTTCTATTTGCTCAACAAATACCAATTTATAATTATTACCTTGAGAATTTTCAATTTGAACTTGTTGAGAACAAAAATTTTCACCATCATTGAAATAACTCCCATTGCCAAAATCATTTAAACAATTGTTTCCATTTTCGTTTTTATTTTGAAATTCGTTTTCAAAATTGTGTTGGCAAGAGTTATACTCAAAATCATTTGAATTTTGAAGAAAAATCAAATCTTAATTATCTTGAAAACTTTGACTTGAGTTACTATACAAATATGAATTATACAAATCATTTATCCTTGGATCATTTTGTATAGAGAGTTCAAGTAAAGACGAAATAGTTTCGATGCTATTTTCAAGATTTGAGGGTTGGTCATCATTTTAAAAAATTTGTTGTTCAAAATTCGTGTTATTTGTATAGTAGTTATCATTGACATATCTATAGGAATTTGGTGTGAAATTATATGTATTATATTGATTTCCACAACTATTATAAAATTCCGACAAGAAAGAAAATAACATTTACAATTTTTTTTAATAAAGCAAAACTATTTACCAAAAGGAATTTATTTTTCCGAAAGGGAAATTTGATTTTTGTTTTGTTTTTTTGGGATTTTTCAAAGTTTTTTTTTTTCTCCTTTTTTATATGTTTTTTGTCCTATGTTTTTGGATTTTTGTTTTTCTAAAAAATACTAACTTAAAATTTTTTGTTTATTATTTTGATTGAAAAATTTCAAATGAAAAGATATAAAAACTAAGTTTAGGAGAATTACAATTTTTTTGTTTTGGATTTTAAATTTTTTCCTTCTAAATTTGCATGAACTAATGCAACTAAATGAATGCAAAGGAATTAATTACAAATTTTCTATCCTAAGTAGCTCCTAACCCAAAATTATATAATCACACTTTGACTTAATCCAACAAGATAATTCTTAGCCAGGTAACAGGTAGGAGTTATCGATGCACCATGAATCACCGCAGCAATGCAGCCGAAGGTTTAAGTACCTTCAGAGAAACAATGGTATAATATTTACGAATCACCGTAATATTAAAACTGATTATTGCTCTGTCGTAGCCTAGATACCAAAAATATAAATTGTTCACAGAAGACAGCTTGTCAATATACAATTAAGCCTTAGATGAGCACGCGACACCCTTAAATCGAATATCTAACCGTTATTATTAATAAATTCTAAGATGAAACGTAATTTGTAGGCCAAGAAAGGGGTGATGAAATCTCTCACCTTATGTGGATTTGGATGTTGCCCTTAAAAAAGAAAATAATATTAGATGAATGCAAAACAAAAATTAGACGTGATTTAATGATACGACTACGAATGAAATTTGTTTTTGTTTTGTTTTTAAAAAAAATTCTCTTTTTGAAATATTTTACATGCAAGCAATAAACAATGCAAAGAAAATGTAAACAAGTGATAAGAGCAATTAGCAAGCAAAACAAAACAATTATTTTTTGGCAAGCGGTGTTCTTTGAATTTCTACTTGTGCAACTTGAAAACTTGAACAAGACGTGTATGTGTCTATATATATGTGTGTGTGTGGGTGTGTGTGGGTGAACAAAACTAGAGCAAAACAAACCAAATGTTTCTTAAAAAAAATGAATTTTTTTTATTTCAAAGATAAAAACAAACAAACGGAAAAGGAAACAAAGACCTCCTCGTTTTTTCTTTTTGGAACTTTTTTTAGTGGAAATTAGCCACAAGGGCCTCTTTAGCAAGTGGAATTAGTTTATAGGACACACAACTGAAGTAATTACTTTCAAGGACAAAACGCAAAATAATTAGTTTCTAGGTCCTAAAAATTTATGAAATTATGTCTTTGAAAGTAATTGGACCGCTGACTGTCTTTGAAAGTAATTATTCTGCTGATTTTGGCCGTGAAAGTAATTTCTTTGAATGTGTATTCTAGAAACTAATTGTACTGCAGGGTTTGTCTTTCTGGTGAAATGCCTTTCCACACACACTAAAACAACACAGCCCACTAGTGAATAACTCACAACCCGCTTAACTTAAACCCAACTAATTTCCCCTTCGTTCTTCTTCTCAGTTAAATAGACATAAAAATGCAAAACCAAACAACTACAACCCAAGCCCCAAATCTCAAATTACAACTGCGAAATCGCAAAATAATGTTAGTAAAACAAATCGCAAATCGCAAATCGCAAAAACTTGTTGGTTCGAGTGTGCTGGATTGGTTTCGGCAATTGGTGATTCGCTGAGGGTCACGATATGATGTTTTGGTTTGTTGTGATTGAAGTCACGATGGTTTTGGGTATGAGGCGGTTCTCGAGCACGCGTTGGTGAGGTTGGAGGAATGCAAGGGTTGCTCAGGTTGGTTTGCGGTGCCTTAGAATTTGTAGGGGAGGAAGTCAAATTTTGGTGATGCAGTGGCTGCGTTATCTTTAGGTGGCTGTGAGGGGACCGTAGAAATGACAGAGGTGAAGTGGAGGTGGAACTGAATGGTCAGTATGATGTGCTATCGATATGTTGGAAGGGTAGCAGTGAGGTAGTAGAGAAGCAGTGGGAGGATGGTGATTTGTATGTGAGATATGCTATGTCTAGAGGTTGTGCATGTAGGGTGAAGGCACTGGTATGTGCACTAAATTTCCGGGTTGGCGGTTGTAAGCAAGGTGACTAGTTTGGGTGACAGGTTTGGAAAAACGTTGATGTAAGGATGATGATGATAATGAATGAAGTGAGGTTTGGAAGTATGTATGTAGGCAGTGTAGATGGGTGAATGTTGAAATGGTTATTTATGGTGGCAAGCAAGTGGGAGATGGCTGTGTATGTTTTGATGATGATGTTTTCTGGTGAAGGAGGGGGATGTATGTGTAGTTGAGGTGGGATAAAGTAATGTTGCAAGGAATTTAGAAGTGTAATATTTTTGTGATATGGGGTGGCACTTAACAATGTAGCAGGCAGGGCTGTGACTGTGGTTGTAATCAGGTTGACAGTGCAATGGAGGAGTTGTATCAGCGGTAGTTAATGAGCAGGGTGGGGTATTTGATTTTGTAATGGGACAGTTTAGAGGAACAGCAAATGTGATGGTCTTGATTAAATGGTGAAACACACAGTGGGAGTGCAGTTGTGGGTATGGTTTGTATGATGGCAGAAATGAGGTGGTTTGGGAAGACGTTGCTGTATGTGACAGAGGAAAGGAAGATGGCAGAGGTGTTTAGGGTGATTGCAAGTATGGTCAGTGAGGAGTTGAAAGGTGGTGGAGGAGGCAAGCAGGTGAAGAAGTTTCTGGTGATGTTGTGTGAAGTGTGGGGTAGTGACTGTTTAAGGCTGTGGTTTGGTGGACATGACAATAGAGGGGATGTGAATTTGATGACAGCAAGGTGATGCAAACTGAGATGTTGTGAAATGAGGAGCGGATGAAGGCAGGGGGACGCACAGAACTGTGATGCACTGTTTGATTGTTGTTTGTGGTCGTAGAAGGGTGACAGTCTTAAGACAGTGAGGGGTTGGTTGATTCAGGCAATATGTGAAGCACTGAATAGCAATATGTGAAGCACCGAAGACAGGAGGAGTAGTTGATCAGGATGCAGAAGCAGTGTAGTTGAAGTGGCTCTAGGAGTAATGTGTGATGGAGGAGTAAGAGGAGGTGTTGTAAATAGTGATGTTGATGCAGTGAGGTTTGATTGGCAGTAGGGGTGATAGTGTATGGAGATGTATGTTGTGAACTGGAGATGTTTATTGGCAAGGAGATGGTTGTTGAGTTGTATTGTGGAGATGAGATGGAGCAGAGATGTTTTTAGTTAGAGGATGTATGTGAGTGTTGTTTGTGATGCTGCGGGGTAGAAATGAAATATGCTCAGTTGGAAGTGGTGAATGTTGTAATAGGCAGGCTGTGGCAACAGTGGTTTGGAGGAAGTTGTTTTCTGTATGATGACAGGGAAGTGATTGAACTGGTGGGATGGTATTTAGGGAAGTGGTTGAGCTAGTGGATAGAGTACTAGGCAGTGAAATGGTGATGTACTACAGTGTATTGATTAAGGCAGAGGGATGGCCAGTGGGTGGATGGAAGAGTGGTAGCAATCTTGTTATGAAATGGCAGTGAGAATGTGCACAGCTGCACAGAAATGGAATGTAAACTTTGTAAATTGAAAATAAAAATTGTAAAGAAAATGAAATGCAATTTGTAAAGGAAAAGGAAATAAAATGATTTTGTTTTTGTTTTGAAATTGTATGTTTTTTAAAATAGAAATGCTAGTAGAAAAACAACAAGCAGTCAAATCAATACACAACCAAAATTCACACAACAAACAAACAAAAAAAAAAAATTGTTTTTTTAAATGCAAATTAACACGCAAAACAAACAAACAATAAAATCAAACAATAAATAATTCAGAGAATAGAAATAAAATCAAACAATTTTCCGGCAACGGTGCCAAAAACTTGTTTGACGGCTAAATCTCTATCGGATTAAAAAATAGCCGAAAAAATTAAATTAAAAATTAACCGCAAGCCACGTCGTACAATGTTAGTTGTGACGACCCAGAATTTTTAAGCCTTTAAAATCGGAATATTTAATTGATTTTAATATTTAAAAGTAAAATTTTAACTTGAATTACGAATATCACAATTTATTTGATAATTTAATTATTGAATTAAATAATTTGAAATGGAATGAAATATGAAATATGAGATTTTAAGCCTATTAAAATAATTTGAAGGCTTATAAAATTTATATTGATAATACTGAAGACAATAGAAGCGTTAAGATTGAAATTAACAGTGATCTGTTCAGTTTTGAAATTTTATCGTTTTAATTTGAATTTAAAATAGCCTTCTGAGGCATAATCTCGGAATTCGACGAAATTAGTTCCATTGGGTCCGTAATATTGAATTATTAACGGATTTCAAATTTCATAACTTTCGGAAATAACGTGTGAGCGTACGACATATAAACGCGCTGGAATTTGAATCGGAAATTTGAATTAATGTATATATTTGCATAGTTGGTCAACTATGAGCTAAACTTTATTCATGTCACTGTTTTTCGATCGCTTCAGCGCGCAGCCTTTCACTCAAATCATGTTTCCCCTTTTTGAAACAACACGCAAACATTCCTTCCATCAACTTTATATCAGCCGAAAAGGAAATATAATGGCCGAATCAAAATCAAATCAAAGCCGATATTTCCTTTAATAAATCACGTATTCACCTCAATCCCCAAATTCAAACCTTCAGCCTCCTCTGATTTTAACTTCACTAATCAAATCCAAAGCTACCGAAATTCTAAGGCTGGATAATTTGGGAGTTCGGGGCATCGATAGGCCGTGCGGCGAGTGCCAATGTGTTCGGCAAGGCGAGTTGTAGCTGCGGCCATTATTTAGTGGTGCGCGGCATGGTATTGGGAGGCGCAACATCTCGCATAGCTCGGCAAGCTTGTCAGGTCGGATTCTGGTGGGTTGTGTCGCGGTGGTGTAGAATCTTGAGGCGAGGCTCGAGGGATCTCAACGAGCGTCAACGTGGGGGAGGCCGCGGCTTCGAGCAAGGAGATGGGTTCGCGTTCGATTTTGGGTTTTGTGTGGGATGTTGATGGCGGCAGGACTGGGAGATTTCGGTGGTTTGGGCCTCGCGAGGTTGCGTCGCGATTCATGGTTCAACGATAGGAACGGCGGCTCGACGAGAGTTGCTTGGGGAGGCGAGATGCGACAACATCAAGGCTCAGGCAGAGGTGAGTTTTGCCAACTCACCTGGTAATTTAATTCACTTAGGTTATTTTCTCAATTCCAAATTTAGTAAAAAGAAAACTGTTTTGTTTTATATTTTTCAAATAAGGTTTGAAAATGATATAGGGATTTTATAAAAATGTTGGATTATATACAGTTGGATTTTTGAAATCTATGGATTAAGCAGTGTTGTTTGAAATTAATTTGATTTATACATAGGCTAAAAATAGAAATTTAGAGAATTATTAAAAGCAGGATTTTTGGTTGACAGAAGAAAAAGAAATATTATAAAAAGGGAATTTGTTTACAGAAAACTAAATTTTTGGTTAAACCCAACTTATTAGTTTAAAATAATTTACTGGTTAATTAAAATTATAAATGGATAATAAATTGTGCGATTAGTCAAATATTAATAAAACCTTAATATGTTTATTCAAGGTCAAAAATCGAGAAACCAAGGCAATATTGGAATGGGTTGCAAATAAAAGCAAAGGTGGGCTAATCTCACTCATCTGAATTTAAATTTAAATTTAAATGATTAAATTTAAATAATTGATTGTATGGTTGAATTGAGTGATGTGATATAGTATAGTATTATTTGAAATTGGCATATTATGTGATGCTAACGTCTGTGTATGCAGGGAAAACAGGTTGGAGGGATCCAACTGGACCCCTCAACTTTTATTTAAATTATTTAATATTCTCTGTTCTGATTATTTGATATTCTACAATGAATAATGTGGAAGTATTGAATGCTATGGCTTGGTTGATATAATTGGGTATAATGAACTACCAAAAATATAAGTTTGATTTTTGAAATGAAAATAAAAGAAGTGAAATTGCAAGTAAAATAATTATAGAATAAATTTAAGAATGACTTGAAAAAGAAATAAAGTAACTTTAAAATTCTAATAAATGAATCCTGAGAATGGAAAGGAAAATTTGAATAAACAGGAAGTTAATGAATTTTAAAATGCAGTATTATTAATTAAAAAGAACAAACATTTATTTAGAATTTAAGATTTGAATTATTGAAAGAGTAAAAAGAAATTGGAAAGATAATAATAATAAAATCCATAACTACTGAAGTTGGAAATGAACTGATAAGTAAAAGAATTTATTTCAAATAAAATAAATTGGAAATCAATTTGGGGAAAATGATTTAAGTGATTGTAGTTAGAATTTTTCTCTGGATAGCCAAGTGCATGTTTTTAAAAGTAAATTCTTAAATATAAATTAAATATTTTAAAGTTGTTTTTTTAAAGAAAGCAAGTTTCGTAAAATTTATTATTTCTACTATTTAAAGTCTAAAGTAAGTATTTTCTTTTAATCTGTTTTAGTAGTAATTAATAAGAAGTAACTTAGTATTTTGTTTTAAAAAAAAAGTAGAAATCTGGTTTTATATTTTATTAAGTAACCTTAATTTCAAATATTCATATAGTATGTATTTTTAACAAATTATTAAAGTAATTTTAACTTGAATGTTTTAAAGTATATTTTTTAAAAGTAAAGTGTTTTAAATTAATTTAGAAAAATCTAGTTTTGTGCTTGGTGATTCCAGTGGAAATGGAAATACTCGGAATTTATTCTGAGGAAAGGCAGTTAGTTTGAAAACTGTTTTCATAAAAGTGAAAATATATCTTGTGAAGATATTTTTGAGATAAATAAATAATTTGGGAAATTATTTATTGGTTGATGGTTGTTTGTGAATATTGATTGATAGTTAAATAACCGACTAACAATATTGGCCAAATGCGTTGATCGTTTCGAAGAGACCGGGATCGAGATTTATTTCTCGAAAACCACTTCGATCCGGTTTGTACGTTTCGTGAAAACGATTTTGGATTCGAAGATGGAGCAGTGAAGTGCAAGGGCTAGTCGCTACTAATCCTGAGGATATTTCCAAAATGGATGTAGTAGGAATAGTGCCTTCGGTTCCGTTCGAACCCGGGACGGACTTGTATGGATGAATGCTTGCGAAACATCGTCAGGTGGACGATGGGCATTCTAAGGGATAAGTTCTAAAAAGGTAACGCTTAGCCTCAAGCCTCATCAAATGGGAATGACTGAAAATCGGGGGTTATGCAGCAAGGCTAGGTGGGTAGCACCCAAGCAGGGTGAGGTCATTCCTATCTAGATGTCCCCTTTTATTTCGGTTTAGTGGGCGGTTGCTGATCCCAACCGCGGGGTGATCTCACTTGGGATTATCTAGTAAGGGGTAGTCCCGGTCTTGTGTTGCAGGGGAGCGGGCGTACTCCTCGGTACGGTGATCTAGGCCCCGTACCGTGACAGGTGGTACCCCAGTGCCTAGTCATTAGTTGGAAATCCATTCTCCCTACGAGCCTTGTACGAGTTTTGTTTGTATTACCCACTCTATGGCTAGTAGCTGGAATTTAATGAATGTAACAATTTCGGCTATTTTATAAGTATTTGTATATAGACCCTATTATAATATCAGAGGATTTCTATAAAATTGTTTTAGCTATCGTAAGGTAAAAACCCGACATGTTTATTTGTGGCATGGTCTTACGAGATGCTTTTGTTTTCAAAGGATTTTTGAAACTTTAATAATCAATTGAGTGTGATTTTCTCACACTGGTATTCCAGACTGACTCGGGTATTATTTAACTGTAATGCTCGGGTCAGACCGAGTATTATAGGATACAGGATATGATGCTGTGGAGCTCAGGAGACGAGCAGGATGACGATACGTACTCCCGTACTTGTTATCTATATATATTCCGTTGTGTTGAGTTGATGTGTATCCATTTGTATGTTGTTGATGTTGTTGTATTCTGATGATGATGTATGTATAAACAGATATATTTGTTTTTGTGTAAAGATCTGTTATTATATATTATATTTTATTCTGCTGCGATGGTTAGATTCTGTTGTTGTTTTCTATTTTCTTCTTCTACCTCATCTTCTTTAATCCAAATGGTTCGTATTTCTGTACAACTTGAGTTGATTGTTGTAGAATAGTGATGACTCAAGGGGTACGGATTTGCGGGCTGTTACGCTTGGTATCAGAGCTTAGGTTGGAGATTACCTTGGCTCTGGTAGGAATTACTCATTTAAAATAGAGTCTGTAGGACTCTATAATGAGTTTGAGCATATTAATAGATATGAGTGCGTATTTGTTAGTGAATATAAATTGTTTTAATATTGTGTTGATTGATTTATTGAGTGGTATATGAACCTTCGTTGACACAGTCTGCGCAACTGTGTTGAAGGGGTTTCTAAACACTTGAATAGAACAATCGACACGGTATTATTTTATATGTGGGTAAATGAAATAATGTTACCCAAAAATATATTTTGATATAAAAAAAGTTTTTGTAAACTATTTTAGCTAATATATGGTTGTGTGGATGTTAGGAAGAATAATATTAAAGTATTATCATTGTTAAGTGAAAATTTAACTAGAAATTGAAATATAGCGAATATTTAAGGGAATAAATTCATTATAAAATGAAATTTATAAATATGAATTATAAATGTAATTTATGAATTGAAATACAATCAAATGAGAATTTGTATAAGCATAAAGTGTACAAATGAATTATAGTTAAAATTTATTTAAGCAGGCTTTGGAAATTTAAATACTGGAGATTTGGAAGTATTTGAAGATAAATAATAATATTATTGTTTTGGAGGTATTTCTGAAAGAAAATGTGTTTTAAATGGATTTTGGAAGTGATATAGCATAGAAATCACTTGGATTATTGGAAAATAATTCTGATGATGACGGCCGCATCATCAGTATTCATTTTCGAATTTCTGAGTGACAGATTGCTGCAAAAACAAAATTGTTCAGAAAAACTAGTTGTTTTTCAAAATCTTAAAGGAAATTTGTTGGAAATAAAACCAGGATTGGTTTAAATTTTGAGAAGTATGATTTAAGATGTTGGAGATTTCAAAATGATTTGAAACCAAAGGTCGGAAGTTTAAAAAAATCCTGATGAGATAGGTTGTAAGCTTATAAATTGAGACGATTTTTAAATCAGGAAAGAAATATAAGCTTTGAATGTTGGAATGTAAAGTTAAAAAATGAAATTAACTTGGATTGGGAAATAAAATTTAACTGGATTAAAATTAATTAAATAGGCTGAAAATAATATCCAGTTGTATACAAATTAAGTTGAAATCGAATTGAGTTAAATAAATCCGAATTAAAATAAAATTGAATTGGAATAAGAATTCAATTGAATTAATGAATGGAATTAAATTATTACCTGAACAAATGGAAAATAAGTTTGATAAGGATTGAATTGAAATAAATAAATCGGAAAAACTTATAAGAGAATTAAAAATGCATGGAATAAAATATACTTGGGTTATAGATAAGCATAAGGCATGAGTTAAAATAAAGGAAGAATATATTCAAGCCTATAATGAATGGCATTGTGTAAATAATAAGTTGTGACTTATAAAATCGAAAAGTGGGATAGAAACCCAAATAAATATTTTTGATGAATTGAAAAATAAAATGAAGATCAAAACTTGAATTATAAAATAAATTTGAACTTAAGAAAATTTAAATGAAGAGATTTTGAGATTAAAATCAAGTTTTGGATTATAAGTCGGGGAAAGACTATTTAGATAATAAATTAGATAATGAAATATGTAATGAGAACCCAATGCAGTTAAATAAAAGCTGAATTGTGAGATAATAATGAGGTTTGGAAATAAAACTCAAGTTATAAATTAAATTCGACTTAAATTGTTGGTAAAGTAAATGTAATTGAATTGGGAGTTAATGGAATTGGACGGTAAATTGAAAATGGATAGTGGATTCGGAACTTGAGTTATAAATTAAAAATTTAACGTGAAGCGTTAACAAATTAAATATAATTGAAATGTATCGAATAAAAATGTAAATGGATTAAAAAATAATATATAGTAATGGTTTGAATTGCAAATAAAATCCAAATAAGTGGAAATAATTTGGAAATGGCCTTGTAATCAATTGAATGAGCTGAATCTAAAAAGTTAAAATGTATAATAATTAATCAATTTAATTTGTAATTTGAAATGGGATTGGATTAAAATAGAATCAAGTTAAATTGAAAAGAGAAATTTATTTGCAAAATGAAATGAGCTTAAGTATAGAAAAAAAGGAATTTGAATAAATTGAAGTAGATTAACTTAAGCTGAATAGACGAGGGAGAATTGAATTGAATTCAACTTAAAACCAAGTTTAATGATATTGGATTGAATTTGAATCAAGTAAAAATAAATTTGGATCGAAATAGAATTTGGTGGGTTGTAAATAATATTTATGGAAATGAAAATTCAAAATGGATTAAGTGGATAAACTAATTATATTGAATAATAATGGATGAAATAAATAAGAATCAAATGGAAGTGAACTTAAGTTTGAAGTGAAATAAATTGAGTAAATTAACATAAGTTGAGAATAATTAGAAGCTCGACTAAGAGTAAAATGGAAGACCATTAAATTGAAGCTTAGTTTGAATTAATTCGGGAATGATTAGTAATGTGCAAGCTTGGATTGTTTTCGAGCTAAATGAAATAGTTTGGAATAAACAAATATGAAATGTAATGCAAGTGAATGGATTCAAATTTGAAATGCAATGAAAATGAGAATATGTGGGCTGTGAGTAAATTTAAAAATGGAATAGAATTAAGTATAAATTTAGTTGAAATCAATTTCAATTGGTTATAATACATAAGTACTTATTTATTCACATAAATCTCGTCGAATTGCATAGAATAAATTGTCATTTGATATAAATGGAAGTAATTAAAATTCTATGAATTGATAGAAGTAAAATGAATTGATTTTGAGAGCAATTGAATTAAATATTAGCTCGGTTTGTTTAAAAATAAATTGAAGGTAAGCGATTGAGTTTTAAACCTTTCAAATTGATGAAGATGTATACGAATGGATTGAAAACCATTCGAATTGAATGAAAATGGTTATAAATTAATTGGAACAGTGGAATTAGTATGAAAACTATATAAATTGCTTACGGAAAAAATGTTTGGTGTGAATTTCTTTTAGAATTCATGTGTTTAACTATTGCAACTAAGTGAAATATTGTTAAACTTCATATATTTGACACTTACATGTTTAAATTGAGTAAGTACAGGTACCTGGAAGCCGTGTGGCTGGATTTTGGGCACGCTAACTGCTAAATAAATAAGCTGTTTGCTTAAAAATGCTAAATAAGGTACGCCTACGCAATAAAAATAGGAAATATGAACTGTTTTTGATTTTTTCGACCGTGTGGGTCGATGTATATATATTTATATCTTTTGTCAAATTGCAAAAGTTCCTCCGTACAAAGCGGATTCTGCCAAAAAAATTCATAAATTTTGGGAGTTAGAAAATTTTTGAAAATTTTTGGAAAATTTTGTAAACGACAAACGTTTTTAAATTGGAAATTGAAATAAATTGTAAATGAACTAATGTAAATAATGGCATGAATCAGTATAAATAAAAAAAATAGAATTTAAAGTTTGGAGTTGAAAATAAATTGAATTCGTATGGAAATGAAAGAATTAATTTAAATAGAAATGGATATAAACTAAAGTGGTAAGGTGAAAATAAGTATAAGAAACATATAAAATGCTTATATTAAACTTAAGTATAAGAAATGGTGAATTCTTAATTGGAAATTGATACTACAAATATATTCTAAGATAATATTGGAATGAATATATATTGACATTTTGTGAGGAAGTCGATAAAATGTTTTGAGAATATTGTGATTGGATATTAGTGCTAAGCAGGATATGCAGGTAATCTAAAGGGAAAAGAGAACTGGATTGATTTCAAAAGATAAAAATTTGAAATGCTCAACAAAAAGGAATGAATTTAAATTTGGTGTGAAATTTGATTGGGATTTTGGATTGAGCCACTTGGCCTTTTGTTTTCTTTTTGGATTTGGTAGGCCGTAGAGCCATTTTGTAGTTGTACCGAGCTAGCCGCGCAAAGGATACGCTGACAAAATTTTTGGAAATTTAGAGAGTTAGAAAAATTTTGAGGAAATTTTGATAATTCAAAATTTAGTTTGAATTATAATTTGAATACTTGAACAAGTAAGTTATTTGAAGACTGTGGAAGGTTTAGGGAAGTTGGTTGAAGTAATAGTGGGTCTTTAATAAAAGATATGTTATGGCAAGTTGATAAAATTGTTTGATTTTGGGAAAAAATAAACGGGTATTGGACCATTCGTCCTAATTACTAATTCCGGGGACGAAATTCTTTTAAGGGGGGAGGAATGTGACGACCCGGAATTTTTAAGCCTTTAAAATTGGAATATTTAATTGATTTTAATATTTAAAAGTAAAATTTTAACTTGAATTACGAATATCACAATTTATTTGATAATTTAATTATTGAATTAAATAATTTGAAGTGGAATGAAATATGAAATCTGAGATTTTAAGCCTATTAAAATATTTTGAAGGCTTATAAAATTTATATTGATAATACTGAAGACAATAGAAGCTTTAAGATTGAAATTAACAGTGATCTGTTCAGTTTTGAAATTTTAACGTTTTAATTTGAATTTAAAATAGCCTTCCGAGGCACAGGCTCGGAATTCGACGAAATTAGTTCAATTGGGTCCGTAATATTGAATTATTAACGGATTTCAAATTTCGTAGCTTTCGGAAATAACGTGTGAGCGTACGACGTATAAACGCGCTGTAATTTGAATCGGAAATTTGAATTAATGTATATATTTGCATAGTTGGTCAACTATGAGCTAAACTTTATTCATGTCACTGTTTTTCGATCGCTTCAGCACGCAGCCTTTCGCTCAAATCATGTTTCCCCTTTTTGAAACAGCACGCAAGCATTCCTTCCATCAACTTTATATCAGCCGAAAAGAAAATATAATGGCCGAATCAAAATCAAATCAAAGCCGATATTTCCTTCAATAAATCATGTATTCACCTCAATCCCCAAATTCAAACCTTCAGCCTCCTCTGATTTTAACTTCACCAATCAAATCCAAAGCTACCGAAATTCTAGGGATGGATAATTTGGGAGTTCTGGGCATCGATAGGCCGTGCGGCGAGTGCTAGTGTGTTCGGCAAGGTGAGTTGTAGCTGCAGCCATTATTTAGTGGTGTGCGGCATGGTATTGGGAGACGCAACATCTCGCATAGCTCGGAAAGCTTGTCAGGTCGGATTCTGGTGGGTTGGGTCGCGGTGGTGTAGAATCTTGAGGCGAGGCGCGAGGGATCTCGACGAGCGTCAACGTGGGGGAGGCCGCGGCTTCGACCAAGAAGATGGGTTCGCGTTCGATTTTGGGTTTTGTGTGGGATGTTGATGGCGGCAGGACTGGGAGATTTCGGTGGTTTGGGCCTCGCGAGGTGGCGTCGCGATTCATGGTTCAACGATAGGAACGACGGCTCGACGAGTGTTGCTTGGGGAGGCGAGATGCGACAACGTCAAGGCTCAGGCAGAGGTGAGTTTTGCCTGGTAATTTAATTCACTTAGGTTATTTTCTCAATTCTAAATTTAGTAAAAAGAAAACTATTTTGTTTTATATTTTTCAAATAAGGTTTGAAAATGATATAGGGATTTTATAAAAATGTTGGATTATATACAGTTGGATTTTTGAAATCTATGGATTAAGCAGTGTTGTTTGAAATTAATTTGATTTATACATAGGCTAAAAATAGAAATTTAGAGAATTATTAAAAGCAGGATTTTTGGTTGACAGAAGAAAACGAATAATTATAAAAAGGGAATTTGTTTACAGAAAAATAAATTTTTGGTTAAACCCAACTTATTAGTTTAAAATAATTTACTGGTTAATTAAAATTATAAATGGATAATAAATTGTGCGATTAGTCAAATATTAATTAAACCTTAATATGTTTTTTCAAGGTCAAAAATCGAGAAACCAAGGCAATATTGGAATGGGTTGCAAATAAAAGCAAAGGTGAGTTAATCTCACTCAGCTGAATTTAAATTTAAATGATTAAATTTAAATAATTGATTGTATGGTTGAATTGAGTGATGTGATATAGTATAGTATTATTTGATATTGGCATATTATGTGATGCTAACGTCTGTGGATGCAGGGAAAATAGGTTGGAGGGATCCAACTGGACCCCTCAACTTTTATTTAAATTATTTAATATTCTCTGTTCTGATTATTTGATATTCTACAATGAATTATGTGGAAGTATTGAATGCTATGACTTGGTTGATATAATTGGGTATAATGAACTACCAAAAATATAAGTTTGATTTTTGAAATGAAAATAAAAGAAGTGAAATTGCAAGTAAAGTAATTATAGAATAAATTTAAGAATGACTTGGAAAAGAAATAAAGTGACTTTAAAATTCTAATAAATGAATCCTGAGAATGGAAAGGAAAATTTGAATAAACAGGAAGTTAATGAATTTTAAAATGCAGTATTATTAATTAAAAAGAACAAACATTTATTTAGAATTTAAGATTTGAATTATTGAAAGAGTAAAAAGAAATTGGAAATATAATAATAATAAAGTCCATAACTACTGAAGTTGGAAATGAACTGATAAGTAAAAGAATTTATTTCAAATAAAATAAATTGGAAATCAATTTGGGGAAAACGATTTAAGTGATCGAAGTTAGAATTTTTCTCTGGATAGCCAAGTACATGTTTTTAAAAGTAAATTCTTAAATATAAATTAAATATTTTAAAGTTGTTTTTTTAAAGAAAGCAAGTTTCGTAAAATTTATTATTTCTATATTTAAAGTCTAAAGTAAGTATTTTCTTTTAATCTATTTTAGTAGTAATTATTAAGAAGTAACTTAGTATTTTGTTTAAAAAAAAAAGTAGAAATCTGGTTTTATATTTTATTAAGTAACCTTATTTTCAAATATTCATATAGTATGTATTTTTAACAAATTATTAAAGTAATTTTAACTTGAATGTTTTAAAGTATATTTTTTAAAAGTAAAGTGTTTTAAATTAATTTAGAAAAATCTAGTTTTGTGCTTGGTGATTCCAGTGGAAATGGAAATACTTTGAATTTATTCTGAGGAAAGGTAGTTAGTTTGAAAACTGTTTTCAAAGGAATTTGAAAAGTGAAAATATATCTTGTGAAGATATTTTTGAGATAAATAAATAATTTGGGAAATTATTTATTGGTTGATGGTTGTTTGTGAATATTGATTGATAGTCAAATAACCGACTAACAATATTGGCCAAATGCGTTGATCGTTTCGAAGAGACCGTGATCGAGATTTATTTCTCGAAAACCACTTCGATCCGGTTTGTACGTTTCGTGAAAACGATTTTGGATTCGAAGATGGAGCAGTGAAGTGCAAGGGCTAGTCGCTACTAATCCTGAGGATATTTCCAAAATGGATGTAGTAGGAATAGTGCCTTCGGTTCCGTTCGAACCCGGGACGGACTTGTATGAATGAATGCTTGCGAAACATCGTCAGGTGGATGATGGGCATTCTAAGGGATAAGTTCTAAAAAGGTAACGCTTAGCCTCAAGCCTCATCAAATGGGAATGACTGAAAATCAGGGGTTATGCAGCAATGCTAGGTAGGTAGCACCCAAGCAGGGTGAGGTCATTCCTGTCTTGATGTCCCTTTTTATTTCGGCTTAGTGGGCGGTTGCTGATCCCAACCGCGGGGTGATCTCACTCGGGATTATCCAGTAAGGGGTAGTCCCGGTCTTGTGTTGCAGGGGAGCGGGCGTACTCCTCGGTACGGTGA
Source organism: Allium cepa (assembly GCA_030765085.1). Taxonomy (NCBI): domain Eukaryota; kingdom Viridiplantae; phylum Streptophyta; class Magnoliopsida; order Asparagales; family Amaryllidaceae; genus Allium; species Allium cepa. The sequence continues at coordinate 585,501,478 of CM060940.1, forward strand.
TCTAGGCCCCGTACTGCGACAGGTGGTACCCCAGTGCCTAGTCATTAGTTGGAAATCCATTCTTCCTACGAGCCTTGTACGAGTTTTGTTTGTATTACCCACTCTGTGGCTAGTAGCTAGAATTTAATGAATGTAACAATTTCGGCTATTTTATAAGTATTTGTATATAGACCCTATTATCATATTAGAGGATTTCTATAAAATTGTTTTAACTATCGTAAGGTAAAAACTCGACATGTTTATTTGTGGCGTGGTCTTACGAGATGCTTTTGTTTTCAAAGGATTTTTGAAACTTTAATAATCAATTGAGTGTGATTTTCTCACGCTGGTATTCCAGACTGACTCGGGAATTATTTAACTGTAATGCTCGGGTCAGACCGGGTATTATAGGATACAGGATATGATGCTGTGAGCTCAGGAGACGAGCAGGATGACGATACGTACTCCCGTACTTGTTATCTATATATATTCTGTTGTGTTGAGTTGATGTGTATCCATTTGTATGTTGTTGATGTTGTTGTACTCTGATGATGATGTATGTATAAACAGATATATTTGTTTTTGTGTAAAGATCTGTTATTATATATTATATTTTATTCCGCTGCGATGGTTAGATTCTGTTGTTGTTTTCTATTTCTTCTTCTACCTCTTCTTCTTTAACCCAAATGGTTCATATTTCTGTGCAACTTGAGTTGATTGTTGTAGAATAGTGATGACTCAAGGGGTACGGATTTGCGGGCTGTTACATTAGTACATGGCGAGTATGGGTCAATCCGCAGGGAATTGTTCAGATTATAAAAATTTCTATTCAATCAAATTAAACTAAGAAATGAAGCTGAAATTAGCTAAAAATTTCTAGAAACTGACAAAAAATAAAGGTGGATAAAAATATGAGAGTAGAAACCAATTTGAGGTAATTTCTTCTCATGATCACATAATTCAACAAAATAAAACTATGATCTCTCTGTTTGTGACGACCACCCATGACTCCTGCACCAAACAAGGAAATAGTGCGCTGAAAAGTGTGCCAGGCCGCCATGGACGATCATCAAGGTAATGTAAGCACAAAATAGTCTATCGTATTACTCACAGCGCATGGATAAAATACAATAGAAAAGTATACATAGTGAAGCTCCATAGAACGGAATCTCATCATATAAACTCATAATAGTTTGGTACAACAATCTGAAAAGTCAATACAGCAAGCCTCACTACATATCACTCAGAGAATCATAGAAACAGCGGAATATCCAGTACATATAGTAAGAAAAACAATATGCAAAAGCCTCCAGCTCATCTTCGTCATCAACAGCGTTGGTCACTAAGAACAGCACCTGTCACCTGCTACCTAGTCTGCCCATCCCAAAACGGATGTACAACCTAAGGTAATAAGAGTTGAACATAAAACCTTGAGTCAGAAAAAAGTCCTAGTGAGCGGTAAATCAACTATCAAACATACCAAAAGAGTATAAAGGGTAAAAAGGAATAGGAACCCAACTATCCCACTCCACCTCTTTCTACAGTGATAGCCCCCAGACCCACTAAGCAGAAATAAACATAGCAAAGCAGACATTTAAAGTAAAACAATTATCACTCGAGTCAAGGTCGATGTTTCCCAAGCACAAACCCCCAAGGCCTAAACCAAGATCAGATAAGCACCCACAAAACATCGCTCTTGAGACCGAGTGACGATACAACCAAAGCATCCAAACATCCATGACTCTGGCTATTACTGTTATCATTGCCTCGATATCACCGTTAATTGAATGACCGGCTCATTCTTTCATCCGTCCGTCAAGGGCTAATGGTAACCCCGGTTCTAGAGATAACTCCGCACGCCATCGTGACCCGTGCCTAGGACTATCGAATCTGCCCAGAGTACTAGACCATCAACTATTCGTCTTGGGACTATCGAATCTGCCCAGCGTACTTTTGCTTTGAGCATGCTAGAACCTTCAACAACGGTGAAATCTCAGCCTTCTAGTCATCCTCATCGACGACTATTCTCATACTAGCTCAAGCGCCTCTTGAGCCAACCATTATCCACAAACTCGAACCATATCACCGAGTTATCGACATGCTTGGGATGATCCCGTCTGCATTAAACCAAGGCTATCTCACATCATGCTTTGCTTCATCGCATCATAGAAAAGTCCCATCTCAACATCATGCTTTGCCTCATCGCATCACAGCAAAGTCCCATCTGAACATCATCATCAAATCTATCCATATGAGCTTTATCATCCGCTTCATATGCCACGGGCAGCTCTCCTTATCCAAGAGCCTTTCCACTTAGCTTTTGAATCATCTTCGACCAACTTGTCCAAATCAAATCATCAATCAACTAACTTCTATCAATCAATCAAATCAATCATTAATCCAAGTAATCAATCATTCAAACAAGATCTAAATAAACAGTTATAACAATAATGGCAATTTCGTAAATAAAGAGTCCAAATCTAACAAACATGAATTCTAAGTAATATCTTGATGAATGAACTAGCATAGGTTAACATGTAGTAAAATGGATATCAAAACTTTATGAACGATGGATCTACATGCAGACTTAAGAAAAATGCATGAAATCACTATCTTTAACACACAAACAAGCCACCGATCCAATATACTCCTTTGGGTCCGAGTGAGAGATAACCACCACTCACCGAATCACCTAAACACCTCAAAAGCAACTAACTCCAGATCAGGACAACAAAGGATCTAGCTTGATCCGACAAGGTTTCCCTTCAAACGATGAAATCTCTCTTCGATGGATGGAGATCTTCAACTTTGGCTCTTGGATCTTTGATTTGATCTTCGATTTAGATGGATGGAAGCACAAGATTAAAGTAGAGAAAAGAAGTGAAGAAGTGTTGTAGTCAAGCTCTCAAAATAGCAGCACTTCGTCGCTTCAAAATCCGGATCCCAAAAATGAAGATAGGCACTTCTATTTATAGGCCAAACCCATGAGTCGTTCGCCCCCCTTAAGTCGGTCACGACTCATCAAGGCCCCACGAATTACGACTCATCAACCCCACGGCCTACTGACTCAACCCTCTACGCGACCTAACACAAACACGGCCTAATGACTCAAGCCATTATGCGACTTACGACCTAACTACACACACGGCTTAGCGACCTACGACTTAACACATGCGCGCGTTCCTACCTAAGCCCTAAGTCGTTTGGACAACTCAACGACTCAACGACTTACGACTTAACGACTCAACATCCTAGCGACTTAGCAGTGCCCCCGACCTAAGACTTAACCTATTACCTTAAGTCGCTCAAATGACCTAATCCAACACACGACCTAAGCCTTATCTCGTCCAACCAACCTATCTCCCTCTTAGGTCGTAACCCGTTCAATCTCCTAGGTCGTTGCCGCTAGTTCTCTTAGGTCGCTTAACCCTTTAAGCCGCTAACCACTAGGTCGCTACCCTCCTTAAGCCGTTAACCCTTAAGTCGGTAACTCGTTCAACCGACCCATCTCCTGTACCACTATCCCTTAGGTCGTTTACTAACTTAAGCCATTAACTCCTAAGTCGTTAGTTTCCTTAAGTCGCTCATTCCTATAGGTCGGTCAAATATTTAAGTCGCTTACTCTTTAAGTCGGTCACCTTCCTTAAGTCGCTCCATCCTCTAAGTCGCTCCACCGCTCCACCGACTCATGCTACAACTCGACCCAACCCTGGACGACTCATCTCTGGACAACTTATGCTCCAAACAACTTAAATTTTAAACGACTTAACAACACTAAAGACCTAATAACAACAATTCTATGATCCTTCGATTCGTAAAAATACGGGTCGTTACACTGTTGGTCATTAGTGAATTTAGTTGATATGTTTATCATAAGTATGGCCTATTTGTGCTATTAATTAGCCCAATATAAACCATCAAACTTTAACATACTCACTAAACCACTTGTTAACTCTCATGAAAATTGGCAATGAACTTGAAAATAAAATATATTCTAAACATGATCTATTTACTATTGATTAGTAATACATACCATCAAACTTTGATTTTAATATTCACTTCATTATCATAATCATATGTAGATGAAGATGTAATTTGTATTTGTGTTTGTTTAAACATAGCCGATTTGGTGTCTACAACATAGGCTATCAAAGTCAAAGCTAAAACAATAAAATAGTTATCACATCAACCATTCCATTAAGCGCAAAAAGAGATCATAGATCAACAAAATGTTGAATCTACATGATTAAGAGAGCTTCATTACCCTTAAATTGTATGGATTTAGCTTTTCATATTTTTAATTGTTTCAACAAATGTAGCGTTCAACATGAAAAAAAAACAAGACGAAAATGCAAGCTAAGTAAAAAGAGAATTAAAATAAAATAAAAGATAATCCACTTGCATAAATAAAAATATCTACACTACTAACATGAAAAGAAAGAGGCATGTAAGTAAAAATGAGAGTGAAATTAAATATCACAAAAGAAAATTACATGAAAGAAAATGGCTAAGTAGCCATTAAAAAGAAAAAAAGAGTTTATATTTATTTTTGAGCCTAAAACTAGACTAACTAAAAGAGGAGGATAAGAGTTTAATTACACGAACATATGGGGTATTTATATAAGGCTTGAAACACTAATCATATTTTTGGGGACTACCCAAAGTATCCATCTAGGAAGTGTGGTCACCAAGTTATCATTAGCCTCTAATTAATTCACCATCAAGTATGCATGTAACTTTAACCTCCACTAACTTGTGCATTACCTTCTAATTGTATATTAAGGTAAGTGGATAGGTGGGGTCCTCCATGATGCATGTTTTGAATTATTTCCGTCTTCATTCATTTGTTTCCATCATTATGCATGCATATCTTAATGAAACCCTCTTTAGTTTTGTCATCCAATTTTCTACACATACAAACAAAATGTGCAAATAAATATTCTCAAATTAAATTATGCACAAAAATGACCATTTTGCTCCTATATGGAGACGAATAAATGATGATTTGAAAATAATTGAAATTTTGGTTTAAAAATGTCAAAATACCATATATGCTCATTTATTTAATTAAATAAGATTAAATAAAGAAGTAAAAAAATGCACATTTATGTGCACATCAAAATGAATTTGAAAATAATTTCGATCATAAATTGAGTTGGATTATAGTTCTGAAACTAGCTCTTCCCAAAAAAAATATAAGGAAATTGTCAAATTACTCTAAAGTCTCTTGAAGCAATACGATGAAAAAAAACGAAATCCAAACATGCAACGAATTAAATGATAAGCCAAATCTTACTCACAATGATAATTTCTATACAACTACTTTTGAATACGAAGGTGATAACCTTAATAAAATAGTTCAAAATTCACAGACTAATTGGAATTTCAATTCTTTAAAAGAAAATGATTATGTTTGAATTTCAGTCTTCCTTTGCCAGACACAAACCAGATAGAAACAATGATTTTTGAGGTTGAAAATTTCAAAGATTATAAAGTTATTGCTGATTCACTTAAAGAAGACGAATATAGTGAACACGAAATTTTTGGACTATTCAAGAATGAATTGTCATACAAAGATAAGTTAAATTTAAATTATCACTCTGAATTTGAGAGTTTTAATTTTGAAGAAATCACAGTCAAGGAAAAACACAAAACTTTTTTGTGTAATTGAAAGTTAATTAATGAAACTGGTGGTAAAGGTGAGCCCAAGCTTGATCTAGAACTTAATGATAATGTTGAAATGCCAACAAATGAGACACTTGATATCGAACATAATCCTGAATCTCCTCATGGAAATGAAGAACCTATACCATATAAATTGTTAGTAGATAGTCAACATAGTGCTTATACTATTTCAACTATACTTATGCACGATCATCTATTTTTGAAGGATTACACCGATAAATCTGTTGAGTACATGAGTCATGTTGTGCATAAAGCTTGGGTGGAGAAATTTCTACTTTCAAGAAACCTAAATATCAACTTAATCAATTATAAATCTAGGTATAAAAATGAATTGTTGGTAAAACAAATTTACTTATTAGGAAACATACCAAAGCGTAGTGTAATAGGGAAACATAACATTAAAACCAAGTGCAGAAGAATAAGATAGTGGCAAACTCTACATCGTATTCATCGTAAACGCATGTATTATTTCATATATAATCCATTTTTGCATATTTTTTAAACGCATTTTATATTACAAATCATTTTGCATCGCATCCATTTTTGGGTACTGTCGTTTAAGTTTAGAAAATGTTGTAAATAGCGGGGACTTTATTAAATCTAAGTGTGGGGGAAGACTTATGTTGCATTTATTTTTTTCATATTTGCACGTATTTTTCCAAAAAATTTGCTTTTTTTTAAAATTTTCTGTTTTTTTTCAAATTGCATTCATTTTGCATGTACATTCACATTTCTTTGAAGATATGCATTTAGGACATAACATTTTTTAAGAAGACAAAAAACCAAAAAACAAAATTATTTGAAGTTAGTTTATTTTGAATAGATATAACAAAATAGGTGCACTGGGTTTAGCCATTCGAAGGAAATTTCTGTGAATCACTAGCTTCAAACTGGAAATAAAATGAGAAGTTTAAATTACAAGTGATATATTGAAGCTAGTATATAGATTTATCCATAAGAATTGACTATGAAGTTCGTTGATATTTGTTGTCATCGTTTAAAAGTGGGATGTCTAAAGTACGTGTGTTAACAATTTTCAAATCTTTATAATTAAGAGGTGCTTAAATGATTTTGCATTACTCTCTCTTTCTCTTTAGAAAAGACAAAAAAACTAATGATACTAATAATAATAATAACCAAGGGTATCCAACATTGCTAATATATCTAGAGTTGGTATGCACACCCGCCAAGCTCTGTCTCACTCTCATATAAGCCCGAAAGGCAACGCGTGGGTGGTATAACTTGGTCTCAATTTATGAGTTGGGCACCTAAGGATCACCGACCTATACTGACATTGTCAGAGTCGGTTTGCACAATCTTCCAAGCCCTATTCCATTCTCATGTAAGCCTGAAAGGCAGTGCACGAGTGGTATACCATGGGTTAGGTGTATGCATAATTTAAAAAAACTAAATAAATAATAAAGAGAGGTTAAGTGATTTATTTCAAGGCATTCTCTTTAGTTTTATCAAATTGAACTTGTTATACAAGTGGAAATAGAAATACTGCTTTGCAAACATTGACAATCAAATAAAAAAACTAATTTCATAGTTGCACTATGTTTTCAACTGAAATAGCTAGCAAGCTAAAGACGAGTGTGATGAGAACTTGATTTTTGTTTGGAGTTTGTGAATAGGCGATGAAGTAAGATTTTAAGATTTGGACTGTACATGTGCACACTACTATGTTCTAGCTATTCACATTAAACCGATTCATTGATTTTCATAACCTTTTGCATTCATATAGTGACATTAAAAGCATAACATGTTGCATTTGGATTATGTGGGTAGTATCGCTGAAAACCCTCACGAACATAACTTATCCAATTAGGGATACCTAGGGGCTTAAAGGCTTGTTGCATACGCTAAATGCAATCATGTTTCCCTATGAAAGTGTGGCTAATAAATTTAGTTAGATTTTATTTGAGGACAAATAAAGGTTCTAGTGTGGGGGTAATTGATGAACATACAAATTAAATATTTTAAACCATATAGTTACACATTTTAATATCCACAAGACAGTATTACTTGGTCGTTTTGTTGTGTTTTACTACGGGTTCTTGACTGTTAAAAAATGAAGAAATTATTGGAGTGATGGTTTAATTTCAAGACTCGGTGATAAGAAAAAAGTGTCTATTCTTAAACAAAAACTACTATAGCTCAACTGGTTTAAGGATCTGCATTTACTAGGAGTTCATGGTTCGAATCCCACATAGCAATAATTTTTTAGTCATTCACATCTCATGGAGAGACACTTCTAGAACACACTAAATCAAGAGGCTTCTGAAGTATCTTGGACAAAGAAGTTTCTAGAATAATATGTAACGCACACAGTATAGAAGTTTCTAGTGATGGACCAAGCCAAAAAGTTCTAAAACATTCTAATTAGATTTGGATGTAGAGATTTCTATGAATACCTCCACCTAGAAACATTTGAGATCATCTTGGCATTTAGGAATCTGTCTTAGAGTTTCTTTTAAGGTGACATTAGGGCATCAATTTAGCTTTCTCATATTTTAATTTATTTTCATGTAATCAAATCTTTATTTCGGAAATAAAATATTTAATTTTATTTCTATTAAGTTTTTGATTACATTTCGTTCTACTTCATTTATATTTTTACCATTTCGATCTTACTTAAGATCTATTGTTTTACCAAGAGGCCAATATATCTCTTTGCTTCCTGTTTGTTCTGATATCAAATATTCAATCTGCATCGCTCAAATTTTGTTGCTTTCTTCATTCTTCATATATTCCTCGGAAATTTCATTTTTCTTAGTAATTTCGTATGTTTACTTCATTAGAGTCAATTTCACAAATATCGTCTAACTCGCCTAGAATTTAGCTAAACACTAGCAATTAACAAAATCCTACGGATTCGACCCATATTCGCACAACATTACAACAGACGCTGTGAGCTTGTAGTAAAATTAAATCATGGTTTTTTTACATAAAAAATCATCGATCAATCACCAAGATCCACATCCAAACCTTGCAAGAGATGGACGGACCACCTTTGTTTTAATTTAGTTTAATGTTTCATTTTAATTTGTTATTAGTTTTTTTTTCAATGGATTATGATGGCAGCCATTATGTTGGAGAGGCAGAGAAAGGATTTATTGTAAAAAGAAAGTGAAATGAGGAGATCTGTTTTAATGGGATAAAAGAATCTTTTCTCATTCTCCTTATTTAATTTCCTTAGTTAATTCAATCAATTAATCCCTTTATTTTCTCCATGTGTTGGCTGGTCCAAGCATGCATCAATATTAGGCAAAGTTTCCAACAAAATAAAACCTTTATGTGATTATTAATTTTAAACCCTGTTTAAAAGGCTCAACGATATCGAATATCGATATTTGCAAATATAACTTTTATGCATGCAATTAAATAATTACTAACAACATTCAAAACATTAAATAAATTAACTAAAATTAATATTTCATAAATATTAATTAATTCATCCAATTTGTAGCATTTCATAAATTAATTAAATCATTTTATTTCTTGAAGAAATCACAAATGCGGTTATGCGACTCAAATGTGTGAATTCAATCAGCAACTAATATTGAACAATTCAAATATAAACGTTCAAACATCATCTTAACAAGCAGTATGACAATTTAGCCAAATTTATCGCATAAGGATCATTTTGTTAAAATCCAATTTCAATTTGTCTTAAGCGGTACTTGGTAGTAATGATTATTTACACCAACTCTCTTCGCCAAAACTATATCACATTAGGACTTATGGAAATTGGTTATGGTCAAAGTTCTAATATCGTGCACATTCAACTTTATAGTCCAAACACAAAGTCCTTGATAAATAATAATTATTATTATTAATCGAATTACTCTGGCTAGAGATTTTGATTTTGAGTTGATTTCAGTTGACCGTGATACTATCCCCATATAATCGAGGAGACAAATACCATCATGAATAGTGTTTCACTTCCAATACTTCCACTCGACTCAACTATAGTCATTCTATGGACGTTGTGCCATGATTCAACTACAATCAAAGTCAAGCTTTCATATTGAAGATCAACAGTATGCTCAAGTCAAAAGAACTGTGTAAACTAGTCACTTCAATATTTTTGTTTGACCTTGGCTATATTAAAAATAGAAAATTATCTAGTGAATCATTCCATGGCTATCCAATAACTATCAGTATGCAATCCTTTGCTGCCCCTAATAGCCATGAGTAATAGATTGTCCAAAATTTGGAGGCATTTCTTACTATAAACTCAGCGGACGCATAGATATCCAGTCTCGATACTTCTTGACTAGGGATATTCAAAATGATGTGATTATCATATTGTGATATAATACTCATGGTTAAAACTATTTGTAATTGCCATCACAAACACATCATTTATGGACTTTCTAACATATATACTAAAATTAACTAATTAATTATTTATACCATTTTATAACAAGTATATCACTGAAAAAACACCTTTTATTTTGAAGAAGATTGGTTATCGAGTTAGATTTATGTAATATATTATATACTTTCCCTTAGGACATACCCCTAACTCTATTAATCTCACACTTGCACTTGGAGTCAATTATGAGGTCTTATTCCAATTTCTCCAATCGGTTTCTTCAAAACTAATTGGGTTAATCCCTTAGTGAACGAGTATGCTATTATGTTTTAATTATCTACTATGTCAATCAACTCTCTCCGACACTGATAAATTGTCTTTATCATGTGGAGCAATTTGGAGCATGTCTCTCAACCTCCAGTGAGCTTTAAGTTCTGTTACGAATTATATCATGACGTTGTTATCATATAACAATGTTATGGGATTCTCAACATTTGGATTCACCCTCAGTTCAATTATAAATTTGTGCGTGTATTATGTATATATATTGCTTTATTTGTGGCGCTATTCAAGATGATGTACTTGACATTTTATTGAATCATCCACAATCTCTCATTTGGAACATTTCTAACTTAAAGCTTCTTAACCAAGCTTTGCAAATGAACTTTATATTGACATGGCATACTCAATATCACATATGAAGACTTGAGTCTGAATATTCTTTTATAAGGAGTTCGTTGTTTCTATAACCAATTCTACTGTATTTTGTGAATACACGAGAACACTCTAAACAACCATTTAGTGACCTTAATTTGGATTCGACATTTGCTTCATGCATCAAATACATAAATAGATCACGATATTATAAACAACATAATATGTATAATATTTCCTATTGCAATGCATAAGAAATCCATCTTACATGTTTCTTCTTAAACATTTTAAGAAGATGTTTTGGAATATCATTTGGGACATTCCCAATATCCTTTATACTTACTATAAAAGACATCATTTGCAAATCCAACGTTTAGTATTAAAACAACTAAAAGATGATTTTAACACAAGTATATCGTCAATAATCAACAACATATTGTTTTCGTATGTTTAGTAATATCAATGTACCTCACGTTCTTTCTTATAAACACATGATTCAACTGTGTTTTGACTAAAATCAAACTATTTGTTATTCCTGTCAACAAACTGTTCAATTTTGTTACTTTTCGAGCGATACTTTCATATCGATTCTCGGATCATATCCAATAATCCACAAATTCAATATCACTCCCTTTATTTTTGAGACACTTTGGTTGTATATGTAAATAGTATAGTCTAAATCTTTATTTAGAATTTTCCGTTTCAATACATATGTACCAAAATACAAAGTCGTATTAGGCGATAATTTTGTGAGTAAATCTGAATTAATGTGAGCACATCGAATAACGAATCTGTTACGCTGATTTCAAGAATCGAAATCATGATGTTATTCTTAAGACACATTTGCAATCGATGGATCATATCTCTTTGGGAATAATTATCAGAATCATATTTTGATAATGTACCTGGGATCTGTTTCTAATTTGTGTATCACACTATATCATGGAGTCAATACTCTTAATGGTTTAATTAAACAACCGAGGATTACTTATTCTTGACATTGACAAGAAACTCATAGTTTCTCTTTGACGTGCAAGAACACGCATTAGACATTCTAATGTGTTTTATTCATTTAGGTTTGCATAATTTCATTTCATCCATTGCAATCGGTTTTAACCTTGGATCGTATCCTATCCATTTTACTACCAATAATTTCTTAAAGAATTTCCATTGCTACGAAGTTGGCATTTCTTGAAATAGCAGTTCTTTCTCAGTTCAATGGAATGGGCATTCATAAACATTTTATGAATTGCCTAATATAAAACCGATTTATTATTGGTTCATAATATTTATGTTCATAACATAAATTAGTCACTTAATGACTATCATTTCCAAGCTTCTTTTGGTGTGATTCACACAAGATCCCTTACGTACGACTATTACATGCAGTCTTTTGACTCGTACAACCCGCTAACTCCTTGGCCTAGGACATTGTGAGGTTTCTTAGAAACCCTTATTTTGTATGATTTTGTAAACTATTTTTTGAATGATATTGATTTTAACCTTGTGTACTACTCTTAAGTACACACCTTGTAGAAAGACTTTAACTTAACTTCACTCAATATTATTGTGCTTTGTCCAACAAAGTTGATTGCCTTTCATCAATATTATTATGTACTATAGGGAAGAGTGATTCCCGAGATCTGTGCTATCAATGCCCTGCTATTACCCCGCTATAACCCTGCTATATCTCATAGCGGATTTCTACCGCTACGATTTTTCCATATAGCCCTAAATATAGCATTTCTGCTTTAACCCCCCTATATCCTGTTATTCCCGCTATATTCTGCTATTTTCGCTATATCTTCTTTAAAAGAAATGAATTGAAAAATGACATTTATATATTATAAAAATTATGAAATTAATTTATTTAATTTAATTTTAATATATTTACATGAAAATACTCTAATATTTTACTAAATTCAATTATGTTATATAATAATTTTACGTTTATTTACAGTATATTCGAACATGTTTTTATTTAAAATTATTTATGATTAATTATAATTCAATTGAATGTTAAATTTTCATTTAGTTCCCGTTTATATATTTGTAAAACATTAAGTACAAGGTTTATATGATATTTTAGAGTCATTCGCTATATTCTGCCATATCCTCGCTATATCCCTGCTATGACTTTTTGCACCTCCGTCGTATTGAATCTTCCGAGCGCTTTAACTGCAAAGCTTGAGACTGAATCTATATTCATTTAAGGTACGTTTGGAACTCTTTCCAATAAACCTACACATTCAATCAAATCGAATCATTTTTGTTGCATCTTATTTTATTTACTTCCATTTTAAATCATATGAGCTTACCATAGACATACTACATATGCATCAAATACACATGTCCATGTTGGTGATAATATATCGATGAATATAATGAAGTACGTGAAACCGTTCTGGCATTAATAGAACTGCAATTACATATATCTATATGTATTAATCCAAAGAGTTCATCGGCTCTTAAGATCGCTCCCACAGAATGAGTGCATTGCCTTATGTTTTTTGAGATATAATTCACTAGTACCATATGATTCATAATCGTATAATCAAAGAATTATTTCTCCAAACTTTGGCTTAGTCCATAATTCCAAAATAATTGCAAATAATTTAGATACTTCTATAGTTTCAAATGTATGAGAAATTGCACTATTATAGTTTTATTTTATAACGAACATTCATCGTACTAGTATTGAAATAAATTATATCTATTTTTCAACCAATAATGAAAAATAGTTATTATTTCATAATAATGTTTGGTACATTTTACGGAAACAAATTTCATAATTTAATGTGTCTAATAAGTGCTATATGACATGCTCATATTATTTTCGTCATTACTATAATAGCATATGAAATATAAAGCCCCATTATACCACTTAGTCTGGGCTATTTATTTCATTTACTACAACTGGTTTACAGTCAAGAATTTTCAGATCAAATATCATAAATTCAAAGAAATAAATTTTATAGAAAACAACTTTCTATTTGAAAATACATTTTGGATAGAAATTGTATCTTTTATTCCAATGTTAAGTATCAACTATTATTTTACAATTCTCATTTTCGATGTTTATTTATAAAGCAGGAGTGACCATGCACTCTCTTCATCACAATTATGATTTAGGTTACATGCACTCTTATATGTTCAATTTTCTTTCTAAACGGTCGAACCATTGGATGGAAATCCTTACAACAATATCATAACGAACTCTTTACATTAATGCATTTGGTCATCCTTAACTTTTAAGAATATTAAATAAATTGCACTTCACGTAAACTGATCAAACTAACATTTCAATAATCGAATTCTTTGATCTATCTTATATCCTTTGGCTCGGTGTTAAATTCAACACAAGATGATCATTATTGTAATCAATCATATTCAATATACGATCTCACACTACAGTTTACTGTCTTATTTTGAGAACTAATTTCATTAAAGTTTCTTACATTACAAATTGTGACCGTTCACCATATAAAATTTATATGTGATCGTATATGGATCAAATATTCATATTTTTATATTGCTTTTAGGGTTCGAAACTCATTGAAGATAATACATAGTTTCAAGCAAGTAAACTTATAAGTGGCCACGTCACAAACGTATTTAGTTGTTGTATAATTAGGAATTTGCATGGATCAACATGGAACAATTTATTGGTAAAAATATATATTTATATTTGTCAATATTAATTCAGTTCATTTGTATATTATAATCGAGAAACATTTTATTAATTATACAAATTGTTGAAATTTATCAATGCCGATTATTATAACTTTATATAGCAGATATTCTTACAATATTGGATGTTACCATTTCATTTTTCTAATACAGCTCTCACTAGTCTTTTACATTACTCCAAACCCTAAGACGAAACGTAAAAGTCTACCGAATTCACTAGTGGGTGTTAGGACTAGTCTGTTTGGGGATTCTGACCTTGAGTTTTCTCAACAAGTCATATCCCCACAAAAGATTAATAACTTCTTGTCGGTTGTATTGTATACAACTTCTAACCCATCGTTCATTATCCTAATCTCATTTCGACCTTGAGTTTTTTCAACAAGAAGAAATAAAATTGTTCACTCGTACATACTATTTCGTGATGGCTTAAGTATAGTATATGTACCTTGAGTTTGCTCAACAAATACATATAGTTATCTTACCTCATCTAGTCGATATATAAATAATACAATACATAATACCTCTAGCATGAGTTTGATCAACCACAGGAGAGTATGCAGGTAATTTGTTGATATATAAATGGTAGAGGACAACACTTATATTAAAGATTCATGATCTTCAATATATTTAATTGAGTAATATTGACTAACGAAATAATATATTTTTAATGAAATACCCTCGTGGTTCAAGTGTTAGACACATCAGAAATCATGATATATGTATTATACATATGTATTTTTCTTAAGTCCAATTGGGTTTCTTACTATTCCACATTTATTTATACATTTATATTATATAAGTTTTATTATTAAATGACATTTATACTTATTTAAAATATATAATATTTTATGTATAATATTATATTATTTAAAACTTATTTAATTAATTAACCTTTAATTAATCAACGTATTATTCAATTATAATATATCATGTGGAATATATATTCTATAATTTATACTAATACACTTATATCTTATATAAATATTTTTATTTAATTAAGCAACTTTCAATTTATTTATTTAATTAATTAACCTTTAATTAATTTATTTAATTAAACAATTTTAATTAAATCATATTAATTTCGAAAATTTCTTTTACATACATACATGTATATTTATGTTATCTTAAACATTTTAAAATAACATAACATATATCAATATATATAATACATCCAAATATTTATTAATTAATTAACTTATTTATTTAATTAATTAATTTTATTAATATTATTAATAAATTTAAAATTTTGAAATTAATATTTAAACATATTCAAACATTTTGAAAATATCATTTTCTTTTCAAACATTTCTAAAACCAATGTTGTATAACTTTTATAATAAACATGTTTTTGTTTAAACTTAACTTTTAAATATAAAATATTTTATTTAATTTTCGAAATGACTTTGAAAATTAGCCCAATACCTAACTCATATTGGGCCTTTTCTATTAGAGGCAACCTCTGGGCTCACTTCAACTTTTAAGTCAGGCCTGTAACCAGGTAGGATAGTGTACTTGATTATCTAACTCCAATCCTAGACATTACCTATCTAGATAAAGTACTAAGTTTCAAGCTTAATAAGTTATCCCTAACATGATTAATTTAGACTATATAGGCAATTGGGCTCTGATACTATTAAAGGAACTGGGCCATCCTGCAATGGAGTTAAAGGATAAATTTCAAAAAAATTCCTATTTTGGATCCATTGGACCTTTGAAGTATAAATGATTTATTAAATTCAATATAACACCGTTTTAATAAAATCATAATTTTGTCTTAGTTTTATTAATTTAGTTCTAAATAAGTAAGCATGAGATATAAAAAGGTTTGAATATATCAAATATATTCATATTTTAATTATGTGACGGAATTGCTAAACATAATCCAAGTATGATTAATTGATTACAATATATAGAAATAAGCAAGAATAAATCTGGATACAATTACATTAGGATTTAATATGGAAGGAAATAAAAAAGTGACATCGTTGATCGATTCTACCTTCCCTCTTTAGCAAATTTAATTGATACGACATTTAGTTAACATGCAAGAGGTATTATAACACAATAACATAAAAACAAACAATAATTATTATATATATATATACATATATACATACATACATATACATATTGCATATATATATATATATATATATATATATATATATATATATATATATATATATATATATTATCGCCTCACTTTTAAATTGTTTGATAATAATAGATATAAATCATGCTTTGGCAATTTGAAATACAAATATTAAATGTTTAAATGTACACATGCACATATGGAAATAACCATGTGTATATAAAAACTAAACCAAAACTTATTAATTAATTCAAAACAAACTTCCATACTACATTAAAATTTTCTAATGCATTTGTAAACTTATGTATACTTGGATCAGTACATATACACACATGAATTGAGAGATTTAACCTAAATGAATTTTTTAACAAAACATAAGTAAAACATAATAAATTAAGCGACATATTAACAATCCTTTAAAATACTTAAATTAGAAAATTTTATTTAATAAATCAGGTAACAATTTTTGAATATTATTGTAATCAACTTAATGCTTAGATTCATTATCAAAACATTCTTTTAATTATATGTAAATTTGTATTACAATTCATCATATTAAGAATAAAATAATTTATTCAACAAAGAATTCAAATTGCACGATTAATTTTCAATTGAAGGTGAAGTGATAACATGGGTCTAGAATGTTTCTACTTCAACACAAAATGCAAATAATAAGTACATATAAACTTTATGATCTAAAATATTACACTTTGACTTGAGAGTTTAAAACATAGATCTATAACCAAAACATTGTTTTAATCATATACGAAATTTTGTTTTGGTTTATCAAAATAAAAATCAAATCAATTCATTCAACAAACGATTCAAATTACATATACAGTATCAAATCAAATTAGGGAATATTATATACATGCAAACGATGATAGTCGTTTTATATTTAATTAAACATTTAAAATAGAAAATAACATTCAGATCTTGCCGAAAGACACATATGCGTTCTCCTCAGATCGCCAAGATCCACGTCTAATCCTTGCAAGAGATGGATGAACCACCTTTCTTAATTTAATTCAATGTTTTATTTTAAGTTGCTATTGGTTTTTATTTTTCTTAATGGAAGATGATGGCAGCCATTATTTAGGGAGATAGAGGAAGTATTTTCTATAAAAAGAATGTGAAATGAGGAGATTTTTTTCAATGGGATAAAAGAATTTCTCCCTTTCTCCTGATTTAACTTCCTTATTTAATTTAATCAATTAATCTCCTTATTTTCACCATGTTTTAGCTAGCTCTAGCATGCATCCATAGTAGGGAAATTTTCGAACAAAATAAAACCTTTATATGATTATTTATTTTGAACCCTATTTAAAATGTGCATTGATAACGAATATTAGTATTTGCCGATAATTTGAGACATGCATTTGAATAAATACTAACAAGAGTCAAAACATCAAATAAATTAAATATAATTAATATCTCATAAATATATGAATTAATTTAACAAATTTATAACATTTCATAAATTAATTAAATCATATGGTTTTTTGGAGAAATCACAAATCCGGTTGTGCAACTTGAGGTGTGAATTCGGTCGGCAATTAATATTGAACAATTCAAATATTAACATTCACACGTCTTCTTAGCTAGTAATGTGATAGTTCAGCCAACATATCGCTTACAGATCTTTTTGGTAAAATCCAGTTTCACTTTTCTTAAGCAGTACTCGGTAGTAACGACTATTTACAACAATTCTTTTCATCAAAACTATATCACATTAGGACTTATGTAACGAACCGCCCTACCCTCGAATGTTGACCCTAATACATCCATAATATCCTCGTGCCGAACACTTAAGCGCCAAAAAAATAAAATGCAGGGTAAAAGAAAAAGAACAGAACAAGATAGATGAACAAAATATTAGAGTCTTACATATGGAACAATTACATATAATATCTCAAAGAGATCTCTACCAAAAGAAAACATTAATATACAAACAATAATCAGAATAAACTAACCTATCATTAACTTGGGCAGTTATAACAGCCTGTTCTCACAAATATTGATAGATACAAAACAAGTAATGCAGTAGAAAATAAATAAGTGAATAGGTGCTGGAGGAATCCGGCTCGTCTTTTGAAACTCCAAAGTGTCCATTGCTAAACTGAATATACTCGGGTTGACCCGAGCATTATTATAAAATAATACCAAGATCAGTCTAGTAAACCAGTATGAGAAACTCAAATCATATGGATTATATTTATAAAACCCCTCAATCGATAAGGTACCTCGTAAGACCATACCGCAAATTAACACGGATGAGTTTTCACCTTACGATAACCAAACCATTTCTATTAGAAAATCAAGTGATATTATAATAATGCCCAAGGTGTGAGGTATTAGTAATCAAGTAGCTGTGATGCATATGAGTGTACATCACCATAATAATAGGTATACAATTAAAACCAATAAGGAACATTTAGTAATTATGTAGGATTCCATGGAGGTACCCTTAGCATATCTAGGACGGTTCTCCTGCACAAGGATCAGAGATATCCTTTAAAGCATCATACAGCCTTAGCCGATGTACCATAGGAAATAATAGCTGGCCGCTAAGGCCGAGTGCACCACTCACTACATGCATACGATAGGTATCTCTAGGGTAGGGTCGTCTGCCCCCTATGGGTTAGCTAAATTCCTGGTCTATGTATCCAATCTCTGGTTTTAGGTATTGCCGCTGGTGATGCTACATCTGGCATTCCAGCACACGAGTCACCACTGGAACATATCTCGAAACCGCACATGGTTTCCCATACTTAATAGGTCTCGGAATCACACATGGATTCTCATATCTCGAAATAAATCATAAGCATCTACATAGGTTCAAGCATCTCAAACGGATCATGAATCTCCATATATATTCTAGCATCTCCAACCAATCGCAAACCTCTTCCAAAGCATAAAACACGTATATAGTTTTGGGGAGGTTATGGTTTCAAGTCATGTCATATAAGTACACCCCCCCCCCCCCCGCTTACTGGGTGCTCCAAAACCAATTTTCAGTAAAATCAACTCCGATTATTTTGGAAATAAACATACAATGCATAAGAGCAGAGATCATGTTCTAACCATTTAAGTGGATGGATTTCCTTATCATTTGCCCTGGAAGAGTAAAACGAGTTTATACCAACAGTATAGAGCGAAATAGCATCACCGAAGATAACCGCACCGTATAATTCCCGTGTTTCTTCTAGATATTTCCACGGTTAGATTTGGTCAATTTCAACAAAAACGAGAATGATCACATAAGGAAAACTAAGTCCTCTATACAAAGGTAATCATACAAATATGATTAACATACATATGAAAGATCAAGTCATATAAATGACTTCTAATCCCTTTTTAATTACTATTCCTTTATTAATTAGAACTTCCCTTTTCTTGTTGTGTATATATTTAAAATATCTTTAGAAGGGTATATACAAGTATTCTTTAATTCCCTATTCATTTGTACTTTTTTCAATACTTTAAAATGTATTCATATACTTATCTCAACGGTATAAGTATATTCACAAATCATTAGCAAAATGTACTTTAACATAAAATCAAAGAGGTTAAAAAAAATGTTTCTTACACATTGTTATTATGAATCTCTTCTCTCTTTTATACTGTAAAACTTATATTTTTTCTATCTTTTCCCAAAAGATTCCATACTTTCCATTATCTTTAAATTTCCATTATTAAAGATCTAAGTATTACCCAAAATCAATTTGCAATATTTCACCACTTTAAAATATTATTCAAGGTTTTGAAAACAAACATTACTAAAACATTGTTTACAACAAACCCAAAACCATCGCTTAATTATTATCTTCAAAACTCTCTTCTAAATACCTAATTACTTTTCAAAAGTATAATTAAACGGGTTAAACAAGTATCACCAAAGTTATTATAAACCTAAATCACTTTTATACTTGTTATTTATTTTGAAACATTCATTTAAAGATCTAAGCACATCTTCACTTATTAAACAAGGTAGTATACCTTTAAATCAATTTTGCATAACCATACATTATAACAAAAGTGCTATAATCCAAAAACCCCTTTATATTCTTTTACAAAATACTAAACTTCTTTTCCAAACTTTTGAATATACTTAAATACTTTTAAAAATACACACACACACACACACACACACACACACTCACATATACTAAATTATTTATAAAACTAAGTTATTTAATAAAATACTATAACTAATGTGAAAGATATTATAATATAAAAGCCTTTTATTTCTTAAATATAGTCTTAAATTAATTTTCTAAAAACTATATAGACTATAAACCATTTTTCAATATACTTATAATATGGTTTAAAGACTTACTCAAAATATTATTTAAAATATCTATTTTATAATTTTATTTAAAAACCATAAACATAAGTGTTATAATTTAAAATAATTTATTAAAAATCCATAAAGAACTTTTAGCAATATATTAAACCTTGATATTTTTTCGAAAATAAATACATTTATAGTACTTATTAAAAATACGAAGAAACCCTAGGATGTCTTTCAGAGTTAACTTTAAAATGGCTGAACACCAAGCAATTTCAAAGTGCATCCATAATGACTTTTTCGCTTTTAACTACCAAAATTTCCATTCTCAATTTTCCACAAATGTCCTAACCAATTCCTCACTGTCAAACACACCAAAACATGAGTAGGGAATAACTAAATATGTATATTTCCATAATATATTACAATTTTACCAATTTAATAATTGTTAAATATAGGGTTTGCAAAGTGCGTTTATAGCGTTTATATCGCTCAAACATTCACAACATAATTTCCAACTTTATCAAACATGTAAACAAGTATGGATCATAATACATGTTTTATAGGGTTATAAGAGAGATTATACTATATAATAACGTTATCACTTGTTCTACAAAACAAGGAGAGGTCCAAAAATAATAACTTGCATTGTTCGTTATGATATTTATATTTTAACACAACAGCAATTATATCACAACAATATACAATCAGCTAGTGAGTAAACTCACTTAAATTCCATCCAATACTTATGCGTTTCTGCTTGATCTAAAATCTAAAGTCGTTCGATTTTAGCTCAAAATCCACTTGCTCCAAACTTTATGAAATCAACTCAAGTCGTAGAGAATCCCAATATGAGTGCAACAGCAAAACTGCGTCTTGATTGGACATTGTATGCAAAAGTTATCAATTTATATAAGAATTGGATTAAAACATTAATTAATTAAGTTAATAATTTAGTTAACTTTAATATTACCCTACTCATCTTCTTCCCAAGTGCACACGTATACCCTTGAACCCATACATGTCGTGCACGAAAACTAGTGACACGGAGCTTCGGTCGAAAGAATCGAATGCCGTCTGTGCCAACGGATTTCTCTTCGCGAGCTCGACGCGATGGACCAAAAAATGCTAATATCGCCCCCATCACATTGATCATGTCTGTTTTGCAATACTTCGACCATCCCAGATCACAATTTTCCTTGCCACGCCAAAGCACCAACAACCTATCCCAAAAATCTCCCCGCACCACCACGAGCTCAACTGTGCCATCTATCTCCCCTTTCGACATCGCCTGTCAAATCATGACACAAACTATAGTAACAACGAAGAAATGTCACAAATCACCAAATAAAGCCACACCCCTCCAAACTCTTCCCACACATTCGCCTTTGCTAGAGAAACCCATCGCCACTATCCACAAACCCTATCTCTACCTCTAGCATCCACAAAAGTTAAACATTATTTTGGCCATGGCAAGTCGAGCACTGTCAACCCTCATCCGACCCACATCCACACATATGAAATTAAAGCCCTCTCTCATATGAATCTAAGGGATCCGCTCTCGAAGAATTTCATTGATCCTAGCTCATGAAAAACTTAGAAGAAGAAGGGAAAGAGTGGAAGCTATTCATTTTCTTTACAGAAAATGAAAAAAGGAAGAAAGAGGATAAGTGAGAAATTAGGTTAATTGATGGGGTTATTTATAGTGAAAATAAATAATATATTTAATTTTCTTTTTTAATCGTTGAATTTCCGAGCTCGCACGACCACACAAGACGCCCGACGCCATGTAACTCGTCGGTGTACAATAACTCGTTATTCTGGATCCAACGATATTAGTTTCATCAAAAACAAGACAGTGCCCCAGAATGATAATTTCACTCGTTAATTAGAAAGAATTATTATTAAAACAAGTTTAATCACTTTAATTATAAATTGAAGTTTAACATTATCAATTAAAAAGAATTTAATAAGCTTCTAAAATCATTTTTATGTCATTAAATTTTAAATATTTAAATAGTTCCAATATTTAAATATAAACACTAAAAAAGTTCGGATCGTTACATTATGGAATTTGGTTATAGTCAAAATTCCGATATCATCCACGTTGATCTTTATAGTCCAAACACAAAGTCCTTGGTTCGATTATAACAATTACTATTAACCGAACTACTCTAACCATGGATTTTGATTTTAAATTGACTTTAATTGACCGTGATACTAACCTCATATAACCGATGAGGCAAATCCTCTCTTGAATAGTGTTTCACTACCTATACTTCCACTTAACCCAACTATAGTCATTCGATTTACATGATGCCACAATTTAACTATAATCAAAGTGGATCTTTCATATTGAGGATCAATAATATTCCCAAGTCAAGAGAACTATGTAAATTAGTCACTTTGATATCTTCTGTCTGAACTTAGTTATATTAACCAACAGAAAACTATCGAGTAAGTCATTCCAAAGTTATCTAATAACTATCAGTACGTAATCCTTTGATGCCTCCAACAACATGAGTAATACGCCATCCAACATTTGAAGAGCGTTACATACTCTAGTCTCGATGAATGCATCGATGTCCAACCTCGATGCATCTTGACTAGTAATATTTAAAACGATATGCTTATCATATTGATATTATACTTGTGGTTACAACTATTTATAACTACTATCACAAACACATCATTTACAGACTTTCTGACATGTTTACTTAAATTAACTAATTAATTATTTATAACATTTTATAACAAGTATATAATAGAAAGAAAAGACCTTTTATTTTGGATAAGATTGGCTATCGAGTTAGATTTACGTAAAAAATTACAGAATTGGCACTAGGGAAAACTCTGCCATACATGAACTTGCCTTCTCATATGATTTGAACGTAAGTTTGATTCAACTTTTGGACTAATATTTTTTTTTGCTTTCACTAAGAAATGAATTCAAGGTCGATTCATTTTTAAGGGCATCCATTATGATTATATCTCAACAAGGATCTTTCGAGCCAAACTTGATTCGTTCAACTTTTCATAGAGTACCCCACAATCTAGTATAGAACAAGTATTAAACCTAATAAACTTAGCCCTTTAAACCTTGGCATAAAAAGAAAAGTCACCTAATATACTTTAGGAAAATGGAGCTTAAATCTCTTCTGTATTGGACAAAAGTCTGTTTTTCCTTTAATGACAAAACTGAATAAGGAAGGACCAATTCAAAAGCATACGAAAAACGAGAAGATGACAAATGATCCTTCTTCTCAAATAAGAATGGAAATTCAATCCCAAGCTAGAGAGACTATATATGAAGCAGAAATGAATCTTGATTATGACTAGTTTGTTCAGAAATGAAAAATATAGTTAACATATCTCTTAGAGAAAAAGGAGAGTACTCTCTCTTCAAAAAGGATACTAGAAACAAGTGAAGAGGAAGTTCCAATCCCACGAAAGGGGCATAATAATAAGCAAGGAAGTCATGCTTCTAAAGGTCCAAGGTTAAAATGACTACCCTAATTTGTTTTTTGCAAGAAGAAGTTTACTTCCTTACTATATAAAGATTGAATTATTGAGCCCCTAAGAAAAGCATAAAAAGAAAAGAAAAACACGGAGAAGGTAAATACCGTTATTACTAAAAATCCAATGGACATAAGACTAATAATTACAAATCGCTAGCTGGAATCACCGAATACTACGTGAGACGGGGAATTTGTCGAGTATGATATATTAAGAAGTTAAAAGGAGAATAACTGATAATCTGAACAATAGCACCATATAGTTCTATTGCAACTCCTAATGATATGAATCGACATTCAAATACAAGTTTCCAAAAAAGGATAACTTTATATGGAAAAAAGAGCCAATTTAAGCCTTTAGTCCTACTTCTACACCTAGCCAAAGCAAACATCCAAAGAATGATGGTCAATTTAAGCCTTTGATCTTGCTTCTATGCCTGGCCAAAGCATCCATTCAAAGTGTTATGGTCAATTTAAGCCTTTGGTCCTACTTCTACGTTTGGCCAAATCACCCATTTGAAGAGTAATGGTCAATTTAAGCCTTTGGTCCTGCTTTTACATATGGCCGAAGCACCCATCCAAAGAGTGATAGTCAATTTAATCCTTTGGTCATGCTCTTATGTCTGGCCAAACCACACATCTAAAGAGTGGAGGCCAAAGTGAAAAGGAGAATAATTGATAATCTAAACAATAACACTATATACTTCTATTGCAACTACTAATGATATGAGTTGACATTCAAAGACAAATTTCCAAAAATGGATAACTTCGTATGGAATAAAGAGCCAATTTAAGCATTTGGCCTTACATCTAGCCTAGCAAAAACGCCCATGCAAATAGTGATGGTCAATTTAAGCATTTGGTCTACTTCTACATCTAGCCAAATCAATCATCCAAAGAGTGATGGTCAATTTAAGCCTTTGGTCCCACTTCCACGCCTGGCCAAATCACCCATTCAGACAGTGATGGTCAGTTTAAGCCTTTGGTCCCGCTTTAGCCTGACCAAAGCACTCATCCAAAGACTGATGGTCAATTTAAGCCTTTGGTCCCGCTTCTACGTCTGGCCAAAGGACACATTCAAAGAGTGATTGTCAATTTAAATCTTTGGTCCTGCTTCTTCTACACCTGGCCAAAGAACTCATCCAAAGAGTGATAGTTAATTTAAGCCCTCTTACGCACATGATCAAGATATCCATTCAGAGTGTAATGGACAACTAAAACTTTAAGTCTTACTTTCGAGCTCGATTGAAATAGTCATCCAAAAAGCGGTGGTCAATATAAATCGTCAAAGAGTGGTCAATCAAGGAAAATAGCATAAAATATACAAGAGATCTAAGAGATTTCAAACAACCATACCAAATAGTACTAGAGGTGATAGGCACGTCACAAAGCAGGTATGCAAAAAGTATAAAGGTTTTTTTTCATAACATATTTATACATGAAAAAACAGGAATTCAATATTATAAATTTTACATATAGGCAGTCATTTGCATAGAATTTCTTTTAAGTCATAAAAATGAACTTTAGAACCATAATATCGCATAAATTTATGAGGAATTCTCTTTAGAGAAACTAAATTAAGTTTGTAAATTTAGGTTTCCAATGGCGGATAGGGTTTCCTCCTATCCTCCCTAGCAAGAACAAATTCAGCCTTCAAGTGGTTATTCCAGATCCAAATTTTTACAAGACCCCCTCCAGATGACGGATTCACAGAGCTTAGATATAGAAGGAAGAGACGGAAGCAAGCTTTGGCAGATTTAGTTAGCAGTAAAGAACAATTCAATGGATAAAGTAGAAGATTCAAGACTAGCAGACCAAGCATGAAGGATTTCATCGAGTTTCCTCCCTCCAATCAAACTATGGACCAAAGCAACAAACAGAATCTGCGAATTATGATTTCAACGTGGAAGTAAAGACTCGAAAAGTGTGGAATCAGATAGTAGCAGAAATAGAAGTTTCAACCTTTTCCTTGATTTTATACTTTCCCCCATGGGAGTTAAAACAATTTGAGATGTGCAAAAACGAATGCACTGTTATAAAATAAAGAGAATAGAAGATATTAAAGGGAGAAGATATTTTATTATTCACCTCATATCTCTTTACAATACAAATGAGCTCTATATTTATAGATTCCAAATCTAAAGAAAATTACAATACTGTCCTTGGCCATTTAGCATATTCACACATATTATAAATATATTATAACACTCCCCCTTGAATATGCGTTTGATAATAATAATAGTCTTATTAAAATCTTAAGGAATTATGGGGGTTGATGCTTCTGGATCAATATAATGCCTCATTAAAACCTTACTAACAAAAACACAGTGGGAAAAAATATTAGTGAAGGAAAAAGAGTACATTATAGCATATATTTGAATGCTCCCCCTGATTTACAATGCATTATTCAGTTAGTTTGTGAATGCATCCGACGCATACCAATTTTATACACCATCTTCTGAAACGTTGATTTTGGAAGTGCTTTTGTGAATAGATCAGCCGGATTTTCTTGAGACTGGATTTGTTTCACCTCTATTTTATTGTCCTTCTGTAGTTCGTGAATGAAGAAAAATTTAGGAGAAATGTGTTTTGTCCTATCACCCTTAATGTAACCTGCTTGAATTTGAGCTACACAAGCTGCATTGTCTTCATAAATAATGGTTGACTCTTCTGTTACTGATGGGAGTTGACAGCTTTTTCGAATATGCTCAATTAGTGATCTTAGCCAAATACATTCTTTACTTGTTTCATGCAGTGCTAGTATTTCAGAGTGATTGGATGATGTTGCTACTAATGTTTGTTTTGTAGATCGCCATGAAATTGCTGCATTGCTGTTATTAAACACATATCCAGTTTGTGATCTTGCTTTATGTGGGTCGGAAAGATGACCTGCATCGGCATAGCCAACTAGATTTGGATTATTGCCTGTGTTAGAATAAAACAAACCCAAATTTGTCGTTCCACGAAGATATCTCATGATATGTTTTATACCATTCCAGTGTCTTTTTGTTGGTTCTGAACTGTACCTTGCTAGAAGATTTACTGAAAATGCAACATCTGGTCTTATGTATTGGGCCAAATATAATAATGCACCAATGGCACTAAGATATGGTACTTCTGGACCAAGCACATTTTCATTATCTTCTTTTGGACGGTAAGGGTCCTTTTTAATATCTAAAGATCTGACAACCATAGGCGTACTAAGTGGATATGCTTTATCCATTTGCAAACGTTTCAGAATTTTCTCAATATAGTTTGACTGATGGATCAGTATGCCATTGGTATTATGCTCGATTTGTAGACCGAGGCAATATTTAGTTTTGCCAAGATCTTTCAATTCAAATTCTTTCTTTAAGTAATTTATTGTTTCATTAATCTTTTATGGAGTTCCAATCAAATTTATATCATCAACATAAACTGCTAAGATAGCAAATCCCTTTACTGATTTCTTTATAAAGATACATGGACAAATGAGATTGTTTTTGTATCCTTCTTTTTCCAAATATTTACTAAGACGGTTATACCACATCCTTCCAGATTGTTTCAAGCCACATAGTGATCGCCTTAGTTTTAATGAGTACATGGACTTTGATTTTGCTTCAGGCAATTTATATCCATTTGGAATTTTCATGTAAATATTGGTATCTAATTCACCGTAAAGATAAGCTGTCACAACATCCGTTAATCTTATATCGAGTTTTTCAGAAACTACAAGGATTATTAAATATCAAAATGTTATGACATCCATAACAGAGGAGTAAGTTTCTTTAAAGTCAAAACCTGGTCTCTGCAGGAAACCTTGTGTGACAAGTCGTGCCTTGTATCTTACGACTTCATTTTTATCATTTCGTTTTCTAACGAATACCCATTTATAACCTACTGGTTTAACATTTTCTGGTGTTTTCTCTATTGGTCCAAATACACCATGTTTTTGAAGTGAATCTAATTCCACTTGGATATCATCTTTCCATTTTGGCCAATCGTGTCTTTTTCGACATTCATTTATGCTATTTGGCTCATTATCGTCATTCTCATTATAGTCATGACTTTCAATTATTTTAGTAGATACTGCGAATGAGAATATATCATCAATTATTATTTTATTTCAATCCCATATTTCTCCACAGTTTGTATAAAATATTGAGATCTCATTATTATTAGGTACCATTTTATCGTTGGAAGCTTCTTTTATCTTTTCTGGGATAATAGTTCCTTCCGCACTTCTAGGAGAATTGGGATTTTCATTTAAGTGATCCTTTTGATCATTTTTAACCTCTTCAGGAGGTTCCACAATTGATGATTTTTCATTTGACTTTCTTTTTCTAGCGCCAAGTCTTTTGAACCAATTGGCCTTCCACGTTTTTGTCTCGCTTTAGATTCATTTGCTGCTATATTTACTTTTGATCCTTTAGGGACATCAATTTTTGCTGGTGCATTTGCTGCTGGAATGTGAGATTTAGTTATTTTTGCAGTGTCACTAAATGCATCTGGCAGTTGATTTGCAATATTTTGAATATGCAAAATTCTTTGTACCTCATATTGGCATTGTTTGGTACGTGGATCCAAATAAGACATAGATGGATTGTTCCATGATATTTCACGCCGTTCTACTGGAACAGTCTTTCCTCCCCCTAACGGCTGGAAGATTGTCTCATCAAATTTACAGTCTGAAAATCTTGCAGTGAAGACATCACCTGTAAGAGGTTCAAGGTAACGAATTATCGATGGGGAATCAAATCCCACATAAATTCCCAACCGTCGTTGAGGACCCATTTTAGTACGAAGTGGGGGATTAATAGGTATATGCACAGTACAACCAAATTTTCGTAAATGTGAAATATTTGGTTGAGATCCAGTTAAAAGCTGTGATGGTGAAAGCTGATGATAAGCTGTTGGTCTAATTTTAACCAATTTTGATGCATGCAAAATTGCATGTCCCCAAGCTGAAACGGTTAGTTTTGACTGCATAAGCAATGGTCTTGCAATAAGTTGCAAGAGCTTAATTAATGACTCTGCTAGACCATTTTGAGTATGAACATCAGCTACTGGATGTTCAATTTGAATTCCCAATGATAGACAATAATCATCAAATACTTGAGAAGTAAATTCTCCAGCATTATCTAGTCGAATTGATTTAATTTGATGATCAGGGAAGTGTGCTCTCAATTTTGTTATTTGAGCAAGCAGTTTGGCGAATGCCAAATTTCTTGTAGAAAGTAAACATACATGTGACCAACGAGTTGATGCATCAATCAATACCATAAAATATTTAAATGGTCCACATTCAGGGTGGATTGGGCCACATATATCACCTTGAATTCTTTGTAGAAACGTTGGAGATTCCGAAGTGATTTTACTATATGAAGGTCGAGTGATTAATTTTCCTTGTGCACATGGGGCACACAAGTAATCACTTGGTAAATTCAATTAGTTTGATAAATCATGCCCATTTGAATTTTTAGCGATTTTACGCATCATGGTTGATCCAGGATGACCCAAGCGATCATGCCAAAGAATCGATGTCTTTGTATTTGTGAGCTTCTGGCTCATATTTATAGAGTGAGATTCAACTATGCCAATTTTTGTAAAATATAAACCAGTTGAAATTGTACCAAATTTTTCTAGGATAAGCTTCCGACTTTCAATTCTAGAAATAACACAAAGATATTCTTTGTTGTTTTCATTTATAGTTTCAATATGGTATGCATTTTGAATGAAGATGTGTGTACCATTTGGTAATAGTATATGGGCTCTTCTAGACCCTTCAATTATATTGGCAGATCCAGCTATGGTGGAAACTTTAGCTGAAATCTTTTCAGATAATTCAGAGAAAAACTTCTGGTTTTTCAAAATCGTATGAGTAGTTACACTGTCTAGTAGGCATATATCATCAGTCAAGTATTGATGGTCCATACTTTAAGAATTAGAGACAATACAGTTAGTCAATTATTGAAATAATTCTGAACTTAAATAAATAAATAAAGCAAACTATCAATCAAATCAATATCCACTGGTGCACATTATTTCAAATGGTTCTAGGAAAATAAAACAAACAAAAATCAAATTCAAATTAACTAAAATAAATTGGAAAAACCAAATAAAAAGCTTCAGGCTATTTCTAGTTGATCAGATCGGTCATATCATTAATCATCGCATTGATATTTTCATCATTTATTAAATTTCCATCATCATCTTCGAAGAAATCATCTAACTTCAAGTTAGTGTTATCAAACAATCTTTCAGTGTTATTTGTTTTAATATTCTTCGAACGTTGATATTCTTCAACTGTTTTCTTTGATGATCTACATGTACGCGACCAATGACTAGAGCGTCCACATCTGTAACAGACTTTCTCATAATGCTTTTTATTTTCTGAAGTAAAATCATTATTATTTTCAGGCTCATTTTTCTTTTGTTGATTTTTAAAGTTGGTAGTTTTGTTGCCTTTAAAACCACCATAACCGCCTCTACTGGAGTTATTTCCACGTTCATGACCACGACCACGACCACGACCACGTCCTCTACCTCGACCTCTGCCTCTACCGGAGTGGGCAAAATTAGCATTAACTTCTGGTAATGCAGCCGAACCAGTTGGTCTTGAGGAGTGATTTTTAATAAGCAATTCATTGTTTTGCTCAGCAATTAACAAACATTCTATGAGTTCAGAATATTTTGTAAAATGACACTCTCGATATTGCTGCTGTAGGAGTATGATCGAGGCATGAAATGTTGAAAATGTCTTTTCAAGCATTTGTGCATCATCTACCTTTTCTCCACATAATTTTAGTTTAGAAGTAATTCTAAACATAGAAGAATTATTCTCTTACAGATTTGCAGTCTTGAAACCTCAGGTTCAACCATTCTTGCCTAGTATTTGGAAGTATGACCGTCTTTTGGTGGTCATAACGCTCCTTCAGGGAGTTCCACAAGTGGAGAGGATCCTTTTCCGTTAAATATTCTGTTTTTAGATCATCGTGGATGTGACGTCTTAAAAATATTAGAGCCTTTGCTTTATCCTGCTGAGACATATTATTACCATTTTTAATTGCATTTTCTAAGCATTGAAATTGCAAGTGGATTTCAGCATCCAATATCCATGACAAATAGTTGTCTCCAGATATGTCCAACGCTTTGAATTCAAGTTTAGTGATGTTTGCCATGAATCAATCTATAAGCACAAAACATAAATGGTTACTCATTAGAAAAAAAATCAATTCTAAAAGTCGGCAGAAAATAAAATAAAGGTTAAAGGGACATGGATATAAACTTTTTCATCAAAACGTTAACTGAGATAAACCGAAAGTGCATAATATATTGACCAGTTTTTGCATTGCTTGAAATAATGATTGTCATGTTACAAAGTTGCTTAAAAAAATGACGGAAAGGTAGTAAATGACGTAAAAAAGGTATTCAGAAATCCAAAAGGAATCATACAGCAATGTGATATTTTGAAAAGTAAGGAATCATACAGAAATCCAGAAAAAAAATACACTGCATACAAAGGTTTAAATTATACATCTAGGTTACAACAGAAATTCATTTAATTCAATTATTTCGAAACTAAAACTAATAACAAAAGTTGGTTTTTCGAAACTAATAAACAAAAGGAGTGTAGTAACATCCAGACAACTTTTGCTTTTCGTTGCCAAAGGGGATTCTAGATACTGGTATCTTGTCTACATTAGTTCTAAAAATCTACTATTTTAATTAAAGACTGCACGAACTGGACATTGGCATAGATATACAGAACAAATCTATGTTGTTTAAATTTGTTTGTTGGTGCAATAAAGAGTGTCAAATGGATTGGTCTTGGATCATCCAAACGTGTACAAACCATGATGTGTGTACATAATACATATAAGCAATTCCAAACAAGTCAAACAAAGCGATCACCGGTAAAATGTGTTCTTACCCTGTGTAAAAGAGAACCGTTCTTTTATGGTGTATACATGTTTATCAGTTTATGTACACATGCAAGCCAGCATAGGTTGATTGCAGTAACAACTGTGCAATTTATTCTGATGCATTCAGACGTTAGTAAAATTTGCTTGTTAAACATAAATAAATTGCACAGAATAATATGGGCCAGTCCTAAAGCATAATTCATTGTATGTAATATTATTTCTAATTTGTGGTTTACACATACAAGGATATGTGTTGTTGTGCTCTCAAATTGGCATAGATGCAGTATGTAATTCATTTTGCGTTACGAGGGACCGACAGAGCTGAAGCATAAGTTATCAAAATTTTGTGCAGGTTCGGACGACCTTTAGATTTTACATGCAATGTACAAGGTACAACACTATATCATTTTAGCAACAATAAAAGAAGTATTGGAATGGTAATAAGAAATGATGAACACGTGAAGGAGCGGAAACAGATTTAATGCATCGGCCTGTTATTCAATAAACTACTGTATCTTACATAATTATTGCAGCTGTACAGTATACAAAATGAAACAAATAGAATATTTCGTAATTTGAGCACTAGAGAACAAATATATACCAGTACCTATTGAAGGTAAATATCTAAAGGTGAACAAAGTTTGGAAAACAAAAACTAACATTTGCAGAGCTCTGGCAACAAGAATAAAGTTCTGAGTATGATAAGTAAAGGAATAAATTTCATACGTAAAAGATAAAAACATTTCACATAAAACAAAATTGGTAAAAGGAATAATAATCGAACTTGATAACATAAGAGCATTTCGTGTTGATAACGTGTTATAAAATAAAGAGAGCAGAAGATATTAAAGGGAGAAGATATTTTATTATTCACCTCAGATCTCTTTACAATACAAATGAGCTCTATATTTATAGATTCCAAATCTAAAGAAAATTACAATACTGTCCTTGGCCATTTAGCATATTCACACATATTATAAATATATTATAACACGCTCAAATTTTGGACAATGCGAGAGAAAAGTGGAAAAATGAACTGTCCTATACATTATGGATCCTAAACCATACTACCACTATTTCAAGCCATATGTAACTGAATATGGAAACCTAGTGGCTTGTTTCACATTTTTTTCTAAAAAAATTGGCTTTTATTTAATAAACTTGGACAAATAGGAAGACTATGAGCAATTGCTTACGAATGGGCCATACTTCTATAATAAACGTTTGATTATTATGAAAAAATGGAAACCAAGGATGAAATATACAATGGAGTTTCTTTAGTTGATCCCAGTTTAGGTTTGATTGCCAGGTCTAGGTTTAGATTTCTGGACTGAAGAGGCATAGGTAGAATTGCTTATTAAAACTTGATCAAGTTACAAAGGGGATAATCTATATTTCTATTGCATGAGTTCTGATGGAAGTCGATGCTAGTTTCTCATTTCCAAAACAAATTATGACTTTGGATGTAAATGATA
This sequence comes from Allium cepa, assembly GCA_030765085.1. Lineage (NCBI taxonomy): Eukaryota > Viridiplantae > Streptophyta > Magnoliopsida > Asparagales > Amaryllidaceae > Allium > Allium cepa. The sequence goes on from CM060940.1 coordinate 585,535,084, forward strand.
ATAGCATTTGGCAAAACTTTGAATATGAGTGGTATCCAATTGGATGCAATAACTGTCAATGCTATGGCCACTTGCAAACCAGATGTCATAAACAAAAAAGCTGGATAATAAAAAAGACCACAAGTAACGATAATTCAAGTAACACAATCCAAGTTTGCACCAATCAGAACCAAAGCAATAGATTAAACAATGCATAATATCAATGTCAGAGAATGTTAAGCCAAAATAATAGATTTCAGTCCAAAGTACAGTCATATTATATAAGAGTAATTAAGAAACAAAACATGAAATGGACTTGCATCATTAACATGAGTATTATTGAAGTGAATAAAGCAAGTAATGATGAACATAGCCAAAACACTATTATCTTCCAACGCCGCTTGGGAAAGCCTGCAAATGGAGAATTATGATTGCAACCTTCATGATCAATGTGTGATAGAAATCAATGGTGAGTATAATCCTACTAATCAGGCCATCCCTGCGGAAAAAGATGAAAAGGACATTAGCATGGAAGACGAAATCTCAACTCAAGAGATTAAGACAAATATAAAAGAGGGTGCTGAGACTTAACTCCATGATAACTCAAATGAAACTACTACAACGTGAATTGGTAAATCTAGGTGAACATATCAAGATGACTCCTATTTCAATTCACAGCTACACCTGCAAGTGATGTTATAGATTCAAATGGGAACAATATGGTGCCGAATCTCAAAGATTAAAGGTCAAAATCAAAGTGAACTATGACTGGCAGTGGGAATACTCCTTCCCTTCTCACAAGAAGTACTACAACCCCATAATCTAATGTTTATGCTGTTTTAAAAAACTAGGGAGATGAATGCATCCTCCAAACATTTAGATACCAAAATTATATAGCTATAAAAAACTTTTCATTTCTAGGATTACTAAATAATAAATTACCAACACATAAAATCCTAGATGTGGTTCGATGGATCAAACAAGTTTAGGCTTATGATTATCATAATACTCTGCACAAAAGAGGAAGGATCTTAGTTCTTTGGATACTAGGCAATAATGTAATGCAATCATTCGCAAAAAAAATAACAATACATCATGTGCAATCTAAAATAGTCATGAGGACTAGAGATGATTAACATAATTATCTATGCTCATAATATAGCAGAACAAAGAAAGTGTAGTTGGGAATATATAATATTTCAAGCAACACAAATTAATATGCCTTGTAAATTAGAGGGAGATTTCAATGCCACCCTTTTTAACAATCAAAGATTAACAATGACTCGTCTAGTATATTCTTTGATTTTGATTTCCTAGAATGTGTAATTTTGTCAAATATTTTCGAACCACCTTTTATGGGTAACTTTTACACGTAGAGGGGAAAGAGATTATAGTATTCATAGTAAAATTGATTGCTACAAATGCAATAATAACTTCCTTAACTTCACAATATGCTTTTATAATCATTCAACTAATGATCATACACCAATTATTTCTTGATTTCTTACTTCTAAAGCTTTATTTAAACAAAAGCCATTTTGATATGGTAATTCTTGGTTTAAGTAAGAAGGATATAGTGAATTACTTGAGTAAAACTTTCAAAAGAGCTTTATCGGTAACAACTTGTTCAAATTTACGCCAAAGATGAATTTAATCAAAATAGAAATTAAAGCTTGGCAAAAAGATAAGCTCAATTTTTATTGTACCTGTAAACGTTTGTAAAACGTTTGTGTAATCAAATAAAAAGAAAAAGATAATTCATATTATTTAGCAAGATGGTTGAGCAAAAAAGAGATTGATTGCATTAGGGCTACAGAGATAGGTTTATATAGATAGAAAGCATAAACAAGAAAAAATGCTAAAAAGCCCAATATGCAAACATCCCCCCTCAAACACGCGATGGTACGGCAAGAAGCATTGAGAGTTTGCCAATGAAAAATCTATGACGTTCGATAGTGTGAGCCTTCGTGAAGAAATCAGCAAGTTGCGTCGATGACGAAGTAAAAGGCAGAGAAATAGTTCCATGCAACAAGTGATACCGAGTGAAATGACAGTCAATCTCAATATGTTTGGTGCGCTCATGAAAAACAGTATTGTGAGCAATTTGAATAGCGCTCTTATTGTCACAATACATAGGAGTGGGAGAAAAAATCGAAACACTCATATCCTCCAACAGCCAACGTAACCAAATAATCTCAGATGTAGTAGAGGCCATAGCACGATACTCTGCCTCAGTGGAAGACCGAGAAACAACATCCTGTTTCTTGCTCTTCCATGAAATAAGAGAATCTCCTAAAAATATACAAAAGCCAGTTGTGGATTTTCTATCCGTTGAATCACCAGCCCAATCTGCATCAGAGAAGGCACGAAGCTCCAAAGATCAGGTCGATGGAAACAAAAGACTCTGATAAAGTGTTCCTTGCAAGTAACGAAGAATGCGCATAACAGCAGCTCAATGAACAGAGGTAGGGGAAGATACGAACTGGCTAACAATGTGAACAACATATGCAATATCTGGACGAGTGATGGTCAGATATACAAGGCAACCAACAATAGAACGATATAAAGTGAGATCAGAAAGAGGACTCCCATCGGTCGGAGTATATCGGGCATTTACCTCAAGTGGTGAATCAACATGACGTGTATCAGTAAGACCAGCACGATGAATAATGTCAGTGGCGTATTTGGACTGGGAAAGAAGATAGGCTTTTTCTGAGGAAGCTATTTCAATGCCTAAAAAATAACGTAGATGACTCAAATCCTTCATATCAAAGCAACGAGACAATGTGGCTTTAATACTCACAATACCATTACTGTCATCACCTGTAATGATCGTATCATCTACATATAGTAGAAGAAGAATACGGCCTGCAGAAGTCAATCTGACAAAAAGTGCTGAATCATGGGGACTAGAGGTAAAACCAAGTGATGTAACTACAGTCGAAAATCTCTCATACCAAGCACGTGGTGCTTGCTTAAGACCATATAGAGCTTTCCTAAGCCTACAAACCTGACCTGGAGCATGAGAAACACCAGGTGGAGCAACCATGTAAACTTCTCCTTAAGATCACCATTAAGAAAAGCATTTTTAACATCCATTTGAGAGATATCCCATTGACGACTGGATGCAACAGCAATAAGAACCCGAACAGATGTCATCTAGCCACAGGAGCAAATGTCTCCTCATAATCCATGACATACTCTTGGGCAAATCCTTTAGCAACTAAACGAGCTTTGTATCGCTCAATAGAACCATCTAACTTGGTTTTAATCTTATACACCCATCGACAACCAATAGTTTTTTTCCTAGTAGGAAGGTATACAAGATCCCAGGTACCAGTTTTGTCTAAAGCAGACATTTCCTCAGACATAGCACGTTGCCATACAGGAGAACAAACAGCCTCCGAGTAAGAAGAAGGCTCATAGAAAGTGTCAATGGAAACAAGAAATGAAGCAAAAGCCTGAGAGTAACAAGAGTAAGAAAAATCAGATAATTGAGTAGATTTACGTGTGCGAGTGGGATAGCGAGGTTGAACAGGATCAGTCGTCACAGGAGGTGTTTGAACAGTCGTAGTAGCAGGGGATAAAGTGTCGCCTGTAGAAAGAGGAGGAACAGAATGTATAGATGACGGAGTATCAATGGTAAGAGGTGGTGAATCAGAGGAGTTATCAGCAGGAAATGGATCAATGTGAATAAGATCAGACTTAGTCATACTATGAGGACTAGCTGAAATAGAGTAGAAGGGAATATGTTCAATAAAGGAAACACAACGAGAAACATATAGCTTATTTGAAGAAGGATCATAACAGCGATAGCCTTTTTGTCCAATATCATACCCAAGAAAAACACATATAGCAAAACATGAAGATAATTTTGTACGTTCTACGTGTGGACGAAGAACAAAACAAGTGGAACCAAACACTTTTAGGTGAGAGTAGTCAGGAGTTTGACCAAACAACTTGGCATGAGGAGAAATACCAGAGTTATGAGAAATCAGGATCTTATTAATAAGATAAACGGAAGTAAGAAACAGCTTCTCCCCAAAATTCTTTTGGAACGCTAGCTGAAAGAATCATAGAACGGGCAGTTTCAACAATGTGTCTATGTTTTCTTTCAGCAACACCATTTTGTTGTGGGGTATCAGTGCAGGAAGTATGATGCAAAGTACCATCAACAGTGAATATGTTAGAAAGGTCTCCCTTAGTGTATCCCTCCCTGAATCAGAACGAAAGCATTTAACAATAGCAGAGTGTTGTGTTTTAACATATGCTTGAAAGGCAGTATATATATCAATAAACTCAGAACGACGTTTCATCAGAAAAACCCAACAATAACGAGTATAGTCATCGATAAAAGATACATAATATCTGCACCCACCTTTTGTGGGGATGGGTGTTGGACCCCAAACATCAGAGTGAACTAAGTCAAAAGGTGCAGTGGAAGTAGAAACACTTTGATTAAAGGGCAAAGCAGAAAATTTTCCAAATTTACAACCACTACAATCTGAAATATCATGAGAACGTAAATCTCCTAAAACACCAGAATTACACAAGAATTTAAGACGAGGGCTTGAAATATGACCAAGTCTAGAATGCCACAAATGAAACTTAGAAGACAATGTAAATGAAAAGAAGAAAGGTCAATACTAGCAGCGGCGGCATGACTTGGAATGTGCAAGTCATCCAAAACATAGAGACCGCCCTGCCTACGGCCTGTCCCAATCAACTTCTTGGAGTTGGGATCCTACACAGAGCAAGTGGTAGAAGAAAAATGAACAAGATATCCAAGATCACAAAGTTGTCCGACCGACACAAGATTCATAGTTAATTTAGGAATACAATAAACATTTGGGAGGGAAACGTGTGTGGTTTGAATTGTACCGATTTCTGTTAATGGAAAAGGTGTGCCATCAGCAGCCAAAATAGAAGGTGAGCGAGAATCAAAAGACATAGATATAAATGATGAACAATCATGGGACATATGATATGAGGCACTAGAATCCAAAATCCACAAAGGAGAATTCAAACCTGAAATGGAGGGAGCTGACATGGAAAAGTGCTGAGATTGAGGAGCAGTCATGTTCTGAGACAAAGACTGGCTAGCAAGGAACTTCTGAAATTGTTCTGCAAGAGAGTCCATAGAGGAATCCACAACAGATTCACCAGAAGGATGTACCAATGCGGCAGTCTTAGGCTGGGAATTACCTCGTGACTGTCCATGTCCTTGTGCAGTAGAGAGGGACTGTTGTTGGCTACCATGTTGTTGCTGTTGTGATCTATCACCTGGCTTAAAACTTTGATTTTTTTGTCGAGCCAATAATTCAGGACATTGATTTTTCCAATGGCCTGGTTGTTTACAATAATTACAATCACGACCATTCTTGATATTTACCTTGTTGCGTTGAGATGGGATTGGTAAAATCCCTGTAGCAAAAACAGATGCAGAAGAAGTCTATGCAACTTTCTCAGTTTGAGACTTCAAGCGAGTTTCTTCAGCTAATAATTCATGTAGAACAGAATCAACAGAAGGTAAAGGAGTGCGATGTAGGATGGACGCACGACAATGCTCGTACTCTGGTCGAAGAGCCATCAACAATTGAACAAGACGTTGTTCCTCCCTACGAGCGATATATGGAGCAAATGACCTAAGCTCAGCAACCTCAGTCATAGCCAATTGATCCCAAAGAGCAGTAATTTCAGAATAAAAATCTTGAATATTTCGATCATTCTGAGACAATGACCGAATATCAGCCTCTAATTGATATTGAACGGCAAAGTTAGAACGCACAAAAAGTCACTCCAAATAGTCCCAAACTTGCTTAGCAGTATCATACTTAGCCAATTGCATACCAATTTTATTTTCAACAGAATTATTAATCCAAGTGATGATTTTTGAATTGTTAGTATCCCATTTCTCCATCAATTCAACACTAGCAGCTTTAGGAGCCACAATAACACCAGAAATATATCCCCACATCTATTTCCTTTCAGAAAATTTTTCATGACATAACTCCAATAAGAATAGTTTTTTCCATCTAAACGAACACTAATAGCCTGTAATGAATCATCACCTCCTCCCATATTTTGAAGTCAGGAACTGATTCAGGTCGAGACAGGTATCAATTGGGCTAGAGTTTTGGGGAACTAGGGTTTCGGGTTGATAGGAAGGCTAGGGTTTCGGGACAGGGAGATCGGCAGGCTAGGGTTTCGGCAGGCTAGGGTTTCGGGGTTCTAGGGTTTCAGCAGGGAGATCGGCAGCTAGGGCAGGCAGATCGGCAGCTGGGGACTTGGGGGGCAGGCAAGGAGATCGGCAGGCTGGGGACTTGGGGACGAGGCTCTGAGGTTTTGGGACAAAATCGATGACAGGCTAGGTGCTAGGGTTTGGAGCAGATGATGATACCAGGCTACGGTTTCGGGTTGAGGCAGGAAGACTAGACAACGGCGAGGCAGCGACGAGGCAGCAGGAAGAAACAGGAACGAGGCTCTGATACTATGTAAACGTTTGTAAAACGTCTGTATAATCAAATAAGAAGAAAAAGATAATTCATATTATTCAGCAAGACGGCTGGGCAAAAAAGAGATTGATTACATTAGGGTTACAGAGATAGGTTTATATAGATAGAAAGCATAAACAAGAAAAAAGGCTAAAAAGCCCAATATGCTAACACCCACAGCATGCAAATACAAATGAATGACGTCATATATCAATAGCTGTGTCAGAACCCAATTGATGAGAGTATACAGTGTCGATACAAAAGGAGTACAAAGGAGTACAAATATACTACAAGCACTCAATGATTTAATTCAAATGAGATCGATATGGAACCTTCATAAATATAAATTCAGATGTCTAACACAATGGGATAAATCTACAAAATACTTCCATTCAAAGTTTGCAGAGACTACATTAAGTATAGTCTATTCACCTCATTGATCAAGAAGGTAATACTTAAAACTCTACTGAAAATATCACAATAGAAGATACTACCTTCTTCTCTGATCTATTTAACGAGGCCTCAATAAATTTTTTGATATTACTTGCAAAAAGATAATAATAAAAAATGCTAGAGCGGATATGGGTAAACCATCTGAACTTCACAAATTTAAACAAGTAGTGTTTCAAATTGATGATAATGGTAATCTAGTCCCCGATGGTTTCAATGGAAAGTTCTTTAAAATTCGTTAGGATTTGATAAAAATGAAGCTACTTGAAAACACGAATTGGAGCTTAAGCACTGGGAAAACAATTAAGGAAATAAATCACACAGTTAACTTCTTAATACCTAAAGAACAAAATCCACAAGCCATAACAGATTATAGGACAATATCGTTATGTAACGTTCTTTATAAAATATTGGCCAATTTACTGTGTGGTGGAATAAAAGACGTGATGATGAATTCATTTCACCGAACCAAAATGCATTTATACTAGGAAGATACATAAATGAAAGCTCACTTTTGGCACATGAATTTGTTAGAGGGTTTAACAAGATGACATCAAATAATCATTGTGTTAAGATTGACTTATGTAAGGCTAGGACATAATCAGTAGGGATTCATTCTTCACATAATGAAGTCTATGAGATTCCCTAGTAATTTCTCATGTCTGATCTTTTTTTTTTTTGAAAAATGGTAAAAGGGCCAAGCCCAAAATACAAAAACGGGTAAAGACCCGAGACACTTATTACAAAAACCTAACTAGATTAGGGTTGCCGACACAAATGTTAACAATATGCAAACGAAACATTGGCGGTGAGGTTTTCTCAAATGCGAGACTTCAGATCTCATTCACCTGCCTCTTTTCTCTACTTTCGCCCATTTTCCAGTAAGAAAGACACTCATAAAATTTGATTTTCATACTTCTGTCGGCTTTGATTGTGCTGGTGTAGCTTTTTGAAGCTAAGTTAAAAGTTTTTCGAAGCTAGATTTACAGCTGATGTCATCGCGACTCAGATCTGGAGATCTGTAGCTAATTTCGTTAGTTTCGGGCTGACTATTGGTCTGAAGCCCCTTAGCACCTTGATTAAATCGCTGATAAATGCTCAAATTAGTTTGATAGGCCTTCGGATTGTGGAGATAATGTTTGATGTACTTGCTGCCAGCCTCTTTACTCCAAAATTCCGCAAGGAAATCAAAACTGGTTTGGTATCTAACTTTTTTCTTTGACTTATGAAGAATAACGTTGCTGTCACTTTCAATAATAAGCCATCTTTACTCTTTGGAAAGTTCCGACTTGTTATGAGTACGATTATTTCTCTCTTTCCGTATATGGTATACAACTGTAGTCAATAATACGTGCACAAGATCTCTTTCCAGTGATTTGCTTCTGAATTTGTTGTTGATATCCATTATAATATGTTTAAGATCCACGTTGCTTTTATTGTTTATGCTAGTGTAATTCTAATCTGGCTCTATATGAAATAACTATAATTGCATTAAAAGAATAGATTATTACTTTCATTAGCTAAGTTGCATAGGGAATAGAGTGAATAAGTATTTCTCCCCCGTTTATTGATTATATCCAAAGTTGGCAATCTGTTATTAATTACGAAATATGTACAAATAGCCATCTTAGGATTATTCACCTTGTTCCAAATGCATTTATGTCAATCAACAAATCAACAGTAGGATGTTTACTTCTAGTGTGTTCCCAAGTTTTTTTAAATGAAAACTCTTTGCTGCTGGCTAACCATTCCCAATAATCACATTCTGCATTAGGATCTAAAGGAATATTAGTAATAATGTCTTTATGTGGATAAGTAATTGGATGTAGATGAGGTTGTTATTGATTATTATTATTAATAATGACATCCACATTAGCATTAGCACCACCGCAAATAACTAGATTATCCCATCCCACGCTATTAATAAAAGAATCATTTTGAAACCAAGGGTCAAACCATAGACTGGTTTCATTACCATATTTGAATTTTCTTTGAATTAAAGATTTTCCTAAATCTCTACAGTTAAGATTTGACTCCAAGTATTGGATTGATTATTTTTGAGTAAAGCTGTCCAAAAATTACCATTTTAAGATATTTGCATGTCATCCATTTAGTCCATAAAGAGTCACCACTTACAAATCTCCAAAAAAGTTTAAATTGACATGTTAAACTAAGGTCATTCAGATTTCTAATACCAATTCCACCTTCTTTTTGGGGTCTACATACTTTATCCCAACTAATTTTATGGTATCTACCCCTCCATAGAAAGTCAGCACACCCACTCTCAATTTTTTTATTATAGCCACAGGGATATGATACGTTTGAAACCAGTATAGAATGATGGCATACACAACAGTCTTTAAAAGTTCAATTCTACCAGCAATAGATAGAAGCTTAGAAGACCAGGTCTCCATTCTGCCTTGAATTTTCTCAATCAGATTAGAACAATCACTGTCCTTAATCTGATTGACTGATAAAGGAAGAGCTAAATATTTAATAGCAATGAAATTAACAGATGCATGGGAATCCATAAGATCTAATATTTATACATGAAATTAAATGGAGCAAGGTAGTAAGGGATACTTATAACACTCCAAAAATGGATGTATGTGAACAAAATGCTTTTTATGTGAACAACATATAGAGAACAAGGATCATCTATTTTTCAACTGTAGCTACTCATTAGGGTTATTAGATGACATCAACAACAGACTACAAATCAAAACCATGAATACAACATACATGATATTTTCATTCAAGCTACAGATGCAAGCAAAGAAAATAAAGCTTCTGTAGACACAATCGGCATTTCTATCACTATTAACATATGGAATATATAAAATGAATGTTTAGGAGATTCAAATGACTGAAAAGTCCATATCAGATTCGAAAGAGACTTATGATTTAAGACATCATAAATCTATTGAAACAAGTCATACTTAAACCAAAAGATTACAGAGGAAACAAGGCAATTTTCAAGAGCTTCGAATATGATGTTCAAGCTCAGCTATGTACTCCAAACATAGCCTTGGATCAATAATCAGAGCATGGATAGATATATCTAAATTTTTTAGCAGTACTTCTCAATTTCCATAATTTAAAGAAGGAAGATAGTGTGTTATTATATGGGAAAGCTTAGACCATTCCCAACCATGGGTTGGTTGGGAAGAAACCAACCTCCAACGTGGTATCGGTTGGCCACTTAAGGTTGCCAAAGCAACCCCTGAAGGTTGCTTCTTAACCGGCTGCCATATTTTTTTTTGGCTAAACCAACTGCTACTAAGTAGCCGTTGGTTCTTAGCCGGCTATATATTAATCGGCTAAGAGCCAACGGCTACATTATAGCCATTGGGCAATTGTCGGCCAAAAAATAGCCGGCTAACTTTGCTCAGATGACCACTGCTTCTCCTTTTATATAATATGTTCATTCCATCATCATGTTTACATCATTTCCATTTTAATTTTCTCTCTTCTCAACACAGTTTCTTCAATCAATATTAGCAATATCAAAAAAATTTAAAAGAAAATCACAGAGTTCTTCATCTCCTAGATTTCTACCTCTACAAAGGCCACAAAATCAAAATTCAGCGCAATTCAATCAACATATGTATAATTTTCAGCACGATCAAAATCAATTTCATTGTCAATAGGCACCAATTTCATATCAGCCTTAACAAAATCAGACTATCTACCATTCTCAACAAGATTCGAATCAGTACCAAAATTCTCAACATGCGAATTATTCGCAGAATAGTTCGTTTCAACAAAACTATCTGTACGATCAAAACTACGTGTCATCTGATAGCCAACGACGGTCAAAAATGCTTTATCGTTCACACAATATATTGAGAAATCTCACTAATCAATTTGGAGGCATAAGATATGAAAATCAGGAAACGCAATTTGATATTAATGAAATAGCCGATGAAGAAGACGAGTGTAGGAATCCTACTTTGTCTTCTGGTAAAACTTGAAAAAATCGACCATCGAGAATCAACATTTCAGAATCTAGAACTGCGGAACCAAAGGGTGAGAAAATGGTCACCGGACGAGCATGCTGAGTTAGCATTCTACTGGGTTGAATCCTCTAGAGATAATAAGAAAGGTACGAGCCAAAGCAAATCCTCGTTTTGGACTGTTGTACGCAATATGTTCAACCTTCAAACTCCAAACAGCCCTCCGAGATCGGTAGATTCTTTGAAGCAGTCATGGAAAAGAATAAACGCCGCTTGTCAACATTGGGAAGAAATAAGGCTGGCCTACATTTTAGACAGCAAAGCAAGGAAAAACGACTTGGATCTGGTAAATTTTTGAATTTTGGACTTTGAAATAACAAGTTTTATGTTTAATTCATCTAATACTACTTCATCCTCTGTAGCTTAATCAAGAAAATGCATTGTATATGTCTGAACATAACAATCAACCTTTCAATTTTCAACATTGTTACGACATACTAGAAAAGACAGAAAAATGAAGCCGGGTGCGACTAGAACATTCAGCGCTGCGCTTTCTTTCTAGAAAGATGAGCGATGAATCCAGCCTCGGTAGTTCTGATCCGCATGACGACACCCCCTTCACAACTAGTTCAGGTGGTCGGCCTTCAGGAAAGTTTAAGGGGAAGAAAAAAACCTCCCTCGATTGCAGCACACATTACGAAAATATTGGACAGCGTATGGCGGCTGGGGAAGATGCAAACAAATTATATCTGAAAACAGAAGAAACAAAGTGAATTGAAAGGGCAATGGAAAAACAAAAGCAGCACGATGAAAAACAGAAGTTAAGAAATGATGAGCTAGAGTTAAGAAAACAAGAACTAGCTCGACAACAAAAAACTGATGATATGGCTCTTTTAACTTGCAACTTAAATGAACTCAATCCAGTTCAGAGGATGTATATGGAGAAGAAACTTGAGGAGTATCATAGACGTCAAGCGGGGATGTAAATGTTGGTTTTAGTTGCTATTGTTATTGCTAATGTAAGTGTTGGTTGCAATAATCATAAGTGTTGGTTGTACTAATGTAAGTGTAGGTTGTAACTTTAATACTAAATTAAGTTGTTATTGCTATTGTTACTCTTGAATACCCGTAATATGTCAAAACAACTTAGTAAAATAAAAATAACAAATTCAAATGCAAATAATAATACAAACTGGATACAACCACTTAATATTACAACATATAAGCTTGTGGAAAACCACTTACAAACTATCAACAACCACTTAATATAACAACCATTTAATAATACAAACTGTCAACATCAACAAACATTACTTCTACTAATTGTTTCCTATATGTTCCCAGTAGTATTCCACCAATTCTTCTCTTAGACCAAGATGAGCTTGTGGATCTCGAATATCTTGTACACTTTGCAAGTATTTAGAAAAAGTATTTGAGTCCTTATAAGCTTTTTTTGAAACGTTACAACAATGTTTGGATAGTTTCTCATTTGAAGTTCGTACCCACCTCATTCTTCTTCGATAATCATATTATGTAAAATTATACAGCAGTACATGATATTAGATAGCACCGTCAAATCATGGTAGTATACCTCTTTTCGTAAAATATGAAACCTACCTTAAAGCACTCCAAATGCTCGTTCTACGTCTTTTTCTCAAGCTTTCTTGTTGTTTGGTGAACCTTGCTTCTTTTCCGTTATTTGGCCTTTTGTAAGCTTGCACAAGTGTTTTCCATTTAGGGTAGATTCCATCTACTAGATAATAACCTACTGAATGATTTTTGTCTCTGATTTTGTAATTGCATGGAGGTGAGATGTCATTACATAAGTCATTAAATAAATATGACCGTCGTAGAACGTTAATATCATTAAGTGAACCTAGTGCTCCAAAAAAAGCATGCCATATGTACAAATCGTACGAAGCTACAACTTCTAAGATCAGAGTAGCCTTTTTGCAACGTCCTGTATATTGTCTCTGTAATGCAACTGGACAGTTTTTCCATCTCCAAAGCACACAATCTAGGCTATCTAAGATACTCGGAAATCCCCGCTGAGATCCCATTGCCAACAATTTGTCAATGTCTTGTGCTGTTGGAGATCGAAGGTATTCTTCACCAAACACACAAACAACGGTTCTGCAAAACTCTTTCATACATAATATTGTCGTTGAGTCTCCAATCCTCATTTTTTCATCTTGTGAGTATCAAGAAGTTCCATATGATATCATGCGAAGAGCAGCCGTCATCTTTTGTAGGGGAGAAATACCAAGTTCACCGATTCCATTTCTTCTGCGCGTAAAAAATGTTTGTTTCTGTTAATTTATTGAGAACCCAATTAAAGATATTCTTCGACATCCGGAATCTTCGTCTAAAATCTACGTCCCCGTACACTAGGTTTGCCGTAAAATAATCCTTGATCAATTGATTATGCCCAATAGCATAGTCACGTGCATAACGCAAGTCTCTTCTGCCCACAACACTACCACCTTCGGAAGTCGCAAAGCCATCAACACTTTCATGGGTCATCGAATCCATTATTTTGATAGCGAACATTCTTTTTTGAGTTATACAATGTTCAGCAAAGTCGTCAGAAGAAGATGACGATGAGGAAGACAAGGATGAGAAGCACCATAATCGTTTTAGAGCACTCATAGAATATTGGTAGAAGAAAGGTGTGTAATATTTTGTGTTTGTGAATGAGTATGTTTTACAATATTATGGCCTTTATTTAAAAGCTCTTGTTGATTAAAGATGCGGTGGTCATAAGGTCTGGTCATGTCACAAACAATCATAGAGCAGACAGGTCCACCTTTTGTATTACTTGAAGATGCTCTTGATGATTAAAGCTGCGGTGGTCAAGAGGCCTGGTCAAGTCACAAACAATCATAGAGCAGACGGACCCACCTCTAATGATGCTTGAAGATGCTCTTCATGACTAAAGCTGCGGTGGTCAGAAGGTATGGTCTTTTCACAAATAGAGATAGAGCTGCTTGAAGACGGGTCCACCTATCGTACTACTTGAAAATGCTCTTGATGATTAAAGCTACGGTGGTCAAGAGGCCTAGTCAAGTCACAAACAAAGATAGAGTAGACGGGTCCACCTATCGTACTGCTTGAAGATGCTCTTGATGATTAAAGCTACGGTGGTCAAGAGGCCTGGTCAAGTCACAAATAGATATAGAGTAGACGAGTCCACCTATCGTACTACTTGAAGATGCTTTAGATGATTAAAGCTGCGGTGGTCAAGAGGCCTGGTCAAGTCACAAACAATCAGGAGCAGGCAGGCCCACCTCTAATACTACTTGAAGATGCTCTCCATGACTAAAGCTGCGATGGTCAAAAGGTATGGTCTTGTCACAAACAGAGATAGAGCTGCTTGAAGACGGGTCCATCTATCGTACTGCTTGAAGATGCTCTTGATGATTGCGGTGGTCAAAAGGCCTGGTCAAGTCACAAACAGAAATAGATTAGACTAGTCCATCTATCGTACTACTTGAAGATGCTCTTGATGATTAAAGCTGCGGTGTTTAAAAATCCTGGTCAAGTCACAAATAGAGATAGAGTAGACGGGTCCACCTATCGTACTGCTAGAAGATGCTCTTGATGATTAAAGCTGCCGTGGTCAATAGGCATGGTCAAGTCACAGACAGAGATAGAGTAGACAGGTCCACCTATCGTACTGCTTGAAGATGCTCTTGTTAGTTAAAGCTGCGTGGTCATAAGGTCTGGTCATGTCACAAATAGTCATAGAGAAGATGGGTCTACCTTTCGTACTGCTTGAAGATGCTCTTGATGATTAAAGCTGCGGTGGTCAAGAGGCCTGGTCAAGTCACAAACAATCATAGAGCATATGGACCCACCTATAATACTGCTTGAAGATGCTCTTCATGTCTAAAGCTGCGTTGGTCAAAAGGGATGTTCTTGTCACCAATAGAGATAGAGTTGCTTGAAGATGCTTAAAGACGGGTCCATCTATCGTACTGCTTGAAGATGCTCTTGATGATTAAAGCTGTGGTAGTCAAGAGGCCTGGTTAAGTCACAAACAGAGATAGAGTAGATGGGTCCACCTATCGTACTGCTTAAAGTTGCTGTTGATGATTAAAGCTACGGTGGTCAAGAGGCCTGGTCAAGTCACAAACAGAGATAGAGTAGACGGGTCCACCCATCGTACTGCTTGAAAATGCTCTTGATGATTAAAGCTGCGGTGGTCAAGAGGCATGGTCAAGTCACAAACAGAGATAGAGTAGACGGGTCCACCTATCGTACTGCTTGAAGATGCTCTTGATGATTAAATCTGCGATGGTCATGTCTTATCACAAATATTTGCCAAGCTTCTCTTCAAGGTCTAGTCATGTCACAAAAAGATGCTCTTGTCACTATTATCTGGAATATAAAAATCGGTTCACTTTCGATCTTCACTTCAATATTTTCATAGCTTTAATTTATAAAATGGTTGACTACGACCATATTTCATTGCCATCATGATATTCATACAATGGTCATTTATAGCACAATAGCCCACCGAATACCTCATTCCTGTAATGTAACGGCCCGATTTTTTGACGTCCGAAAGTCGACATCAATATGTCCACTGTATCAAATGTCGCACAGTCGAATGCCGGAAAAGCGAACCGTTACGGTTGAAGAAGAAGAAGATAGTAGAAGAAACAGAAATAATAACAGAATCTCATATTTCGCAGCGGAACAATATATAATAGATAAATGAATATCTTTAAAACAAAGAACTATATCGGTTTTTACAATACATCATCAGGGTTTACAACAACACAATACAACGGCGGAAAATAAATATTATATACTAGTGATACTGTAACGCCCCGGAAATTTTCGACTTTCGAAAATTCAACATCGATACTCACTTTATCGACTGCCGAGAAATCGAAGGCCGGAAACCCGAAATGTTATGGTTTAAGAAAAGAAAAGAGAGAGAAGAAGAGATAAGAAGATAGAAAAATAGAGAGAGGAGAGAAAAGAACATAGAAAATAGAACGGAACAGAAAACAGCAGAACAACATCAGAATCTCACAATTCGCAGCGGAACAACATATAATAAATAAATGAATAATCTTTAACAAAGAACTATATCAGTTATTACATTTTATACATTACATCACATCATCATCAGAGTGTACAACAATATACCACAACAAACAGTGCAGCGGAAAAAAAAATACTATATACTAGTAATACGCCATGCCATCCATCTTGCATCCAGCAACTCCAGAATATCCTGATAAACCTTAACTCTCGACTGCCCGTGTGGAAATTGGTGGGCACCCAGAGTTTAGGAAGGAAAAGAATAAACTCCGAGTCAGTCATGTGACTGGTTTGAGAACTCAAAACAGTTTATTTATCTTTAAAATCAAAAATAGAGGAATATTTTTAAAGTCAATTCGCAATGCTTTTAAAAATGAGACTACCATAAGGCCTCCCGCACACACACACAATGCAAACGCAGAATCGGAGGAGATTTCTCCTTATGATAGCCAAAGATGCTTGATACGTATTAAAAAGAACATTTGATATTATTACTAGTGCATAGTGTAGGAAAAATTTATTTCGAAAGTAGAATATAAATTTTAGGCAACATAGACATTCCGAACTATGCCTACTATAGCTACCATCCAAACAGTGGGGCGCCACCATAAGTGAATGATAGGTTCTACAACTAATACCGTACAAGTCTCGTATTGTTTCTTTGGATTTCCAACGAATGATCAGGCCAAGGAACTTCCCATTGCCACATGAGAATGCCTCTGGATGGACATCCCCGAGAACCAAACCGGATCTCTACCAACACAAGGCCGGGTTACCCCTAACTGAGTAACAACTGACTGAATATGCCATCCCCCGGTCCTTTGGGACCTTTCAACCGAGCGCTCGTAATCAATTCACACAATCATAACAAAGTGTTTTCAACATGAGTAAGTATCTGGGCTCCATACCATGATACCACCCTTTTCCAGAAAGAAATGCACACATCCTAAAGGGCGCTACCCCTCATAACCTTGCTGCATCTTTCCTGTTTTGACCATTCACGGGGTGTGAGGCTCGACGAAGTCACGTCCACAAAAACATACTTTATACAAAAGCCATGCTTTGGGTCAACAAATGATCATAGAAATGATCACCAAGATAGACGATCAAATAAATGATCCTATCACAAATAATCAACACAATGATCATTTACAGCAACACTCAGCATGTCACATTACCAAATTGGGAATATATCGCTGATAACCTTCAACTACATAACCTCTGAGCTCGTACGTCTCAGAGAAGGGTGTTAAGCTAAAAGAATAAATTCTCCGCCACCAACAGAAATATATTTGAATGAAATCGGCTTTATATCTCAATTTGTAATGTCAGACATACAATCCATACAAGTCTGTTCCGGGCTCGAACAAAACCGAAGGCACTTACAAAGAAGTCCTTGCAATCCGGATACCCACAATCCTGATCGGATTTCCCATCACATATGGAGAACTCAATACCGTAGCTACTCGGTGCAGAGTCAATCGACAGGTCATCCTATCGCTCTCGCAAATACCGGGTCTTCAACACCGATCTTCAATGCGATATATAACGACGTATCACATATTCGGAATGGGTTATACGACCCCATGGTCCTTTCTCGGTTAACCCGAATAGTGAGCGCTTATTCAAAAATAAGTGTGGCATTCAAATTCAAACAAATCACATCAATTACCCATTCAAAGGGAAATATTGATAGTCGGTTATTGAACTATCAATGGATATGCACAACATCACCAGTTTCCAAATAATTTTCCAAATTATTTATTTTCCAAAGTATCTTCACTAGATATATAATTTCAATACTTCAAAAATAAATCAATATTTATTTTTAATCAAATTCCACTTTCTTTTATAAATTCCATATTGAATTTACATTTCACAATATCTATGAATGTTCGATTTCAATTATTCATTTCAATTTATCTTCAAAAAGATAAATTCTCTAATATTCACTTTATATTGGGAAAACATTTCCATACTTATTTATTCATAAGTAATTCACAAATTTTATTTATTTTCAACACTTGGAAAATATTCAATATACTTAAATCGAGATTAAGTATATATTTCATTCTTTAAGGAAATCATTCTCATAAACGTATTTATTTGGGCCAAAACGAATGTTGCGTAAAACATCGTTACGACAACCCAAAATCACTAGTATAGGGATTCTAATTTTAAGATAGATATATAAATCCCAACAATATACAAAACATTTCCTTTCGGAAATCATTTACTATAACAATAGTGTTATAGTCCACCATTTCCTTCTATTTCTCGAAAACGTCTATTTCAACAATAAATGTTGAAATCTATGGTTTCGAATCTCAACACATTTTAAAACATCGTTAGGTCGTTTTAATTCAATTTAAAACATGACATTCAAAACAATTTCTTTAACATATTATTCACTATTCAAAAACGTGAATATACTTTGTTAACAAATTTCATCCTTTTATTCATTTCATTTTAAAGGATTATTCACAGTCAAAAATGTGAATATAACTCCATTAATAGGTTTCAACAATTTACTTATCAAAATAAGTCGTTTACGAATTTATGAAACAACGTTTATAAATTCCTTTATTAACCTATATTCAATTCATAACCCAATTATAAAACAAAATTCATATTATAAGTTAAACACCTATAATTGATTTGTTTGCACAATCGTTCCTTTAAACTTCATAATTATGAATCTTATAACTTATAAGATTCAATCATTTATCCAAATCTATTCTTTCAATAACTTTATAAATTTTATAAACCTACTGCTTATAAAATTTCATTTATAACTTCACCGTTTATGATTCTATGAATTTCATTCATTTCTGAAATTCATTCACAATTCATTCTAACACTTATAAAAACCTGTTTTATAATCTCAATATTTCAATTTATAAATATTCATTTATAAATCCTTTATAAAAATCAATTTATACCATTACTTTAAAACATCTTTAATCTCCTTTATAATTTTACTATTTTGATTTATAAAATAATCAAATTTCATAAATCCTATATTTTCAACTTTTAATAATAAATTCAGAAAATTCCAATTTAACTATTTTATAAAGTCATTAATCCCATATTTTCAAAAATCAACTTTTAACTATATTTCTCAAAAATTCATAATTTTTATAACATTAAAATTATGACGTTTATTTATTTAAAATGAATCAATTTCCAATATATTTTCAAAAATCACTTTAAAAATCATTTTAAAGTTCCAAATTTGGTCTAGTGATGCTACACACCAAATAGTCAATCACGACAAACAACGATATCATATATCAATATGATAATCCATCAAATATCAAAATATTCTGAAATCTAATAAATACGGTTGAGGAATCCAGTTGGATCCCTCCAACCTGTTTTCCTGCATCCACAAACATTAGCACAATACCAATTTCGCTCCAGTACGAAATTATCGCGGTATATGTTTTTATTTAATATTATCCACTTAATAGACGACGCAATAGGGTCTCATCCGCTATACAAATGCGGGAAATCAATAACTCCAATATATACATATGCCAATATATATATATTGCTATTATATATAATACCCATTTCACTGTTTATGAAATATTCGCGGTATATGTTTTTAATAAATAACATCCGCTTACTAACGGCGCATAATGTCTATTTTAACAATCAATAGATAACAATCATCATTCAAACATGCATTCAAATATTTTAAATCTAACTATTTAAAATTAAAATCGAAACTGATTCGATCGAGTGAGAAGTTCTCACCTTGATTTTCAATTTCGTTTTAGCGATTTATTTCGAATAAAATTAAACGGACGTTTAATTTTACCCAAAATTTTCACTAACTCCAAATGACTCCAATCCAATTTCATCGCGTAGTGCTCGTCCATACGATTCCAACGCAACTGGTTTCGCGCGTTTTCGACCTCGTATGAAAAAGATATGAATATTTGAAGTTACATGAATTTTCTATAATTAATTTACAACATTTATTTAAAACTTTTAACCTATGCTACATCAGCCATTGATCCCCTATCCTTTGCATCTGAACCGTCCCCCACCCTTCTTCCTCTTCACGCACGCCTCCAGGAACACACGCACGCACTTGAACCCATAACTATAGCAACTAGGGTTTCGATTTGCTCCGCCTATACTCGACTAAACTTCATCAAACCACTTCCATTCGAACGCCCTTCGCAAGAGCTACCTCCACCACCAGCAGCATGAAGCTCGGCCACCTGATGTGTTTGGAAATGCATGCGCAAGCCATAGAGGACGCGGCCCTCTTGTTGAAGATCCGTAGCTCCAAACACGATCTCAACCGTATGGATCTGAAGTATTCGGCGAGCTCTTCGATTTATTAGTTAACAACTTTTTCTAAAAACGAGTGGATTGAGAAAGATTGAGGGAGGAAGGAGATTAATTTCTGGCCATGCATTTCTAGGGCCGGCTGCAGTTTTAAATTTAGGGTTTAGATATTTTTTTTCTAAAATTTGTGAATTTATGGTGTATTTATAGGAAAAAATCGAACACTATTCATCCGGAAATTCCGAACTCCGATTTACGCGCCGTAACCAGCATTTCTAGGGTTTACCCCGCGTTCCGGACACAATGGAACAGGTTTCGGAAGCTAATTCGGACATCTGTGCGAGTTATGGCAATAAACGTTCAATTTAAATTAAACCGACTTAATCGATTTTCTAGGCGTTTTAATTTGTACCGGACAAACGGTAAATCCAATTGACACGAAATTTGAAACCTTACAATAATATTACATTACGGATCCGATGAAACTGGTTTCGTCGAAATCCGAGACTTTTTGAAAAAGGCTATTTTAACACGCCAAATTAAAATTAAAAACAATTCGATGCGTTTCGAGCTGCCACGATCAAACGGTAACTCCGATTGACACGAAATTTGAAATCCGGTAATAACTAACTATTACGGATCCAATGGAACTGGTTTCGTTCAATTCTGAGACTGTTCAAAAATTGGCTATTTTCACTAGTTGATTTTAATATTAAAATATTCAATTTTCACAAATTAACTTTTAATTCGATTTTAAAAGTTCTAAAATATCATTCTAACTTCCATATGATAAAATAAAATTTTACAAATCATTTTAAATCATATTTAACCCAATTTTCCATTATTTCCATAATTTAACATATTAAATTATCGATTTAATTATTCAATTAAATCCAATTATTCAAATAAAAATTTATTCGACTAATAAATTCACTTATTAATATTTAAAATTAATTAAATATCCAAATTTTAATTACTTAAAATCCTGGGTCGTTACAATCTTCCCTCCTTAAAAGAATTTCGTCCTCGAAATTAACAAGTAAGAAAAGTTACCGAATCTATTTACTTTCCAAAAATTCATAATTAAATTTCTTATAAATCTTTACTAAGTTTTCAAATCATACTTAGTTATCTTTTCAAAAACAATTACTATTGTTTAACTTTCAATTCCAAATCAAAGTTAAAGTTTTCAAAATTTTCCCAATTTTCTCAAAATTTTTCTAACGCCTTAAATTTTCGGAAAAATTCGCCATAGTCTCCTTTGCGCGGCTCGATCCGAAAAAAAAATGACAGTATATATATCACAAATATACATCTCATCAAGTAATGAGGCATCCCGAAGGGAAAAAGTGTAAAAGTACGGTATGTAATCCGAGATATGTACCTTATATTTTATTAGCGAGCATATACGGCTAATATAGCGCGAAAGCGAGCTCCAAATGCGAAGCAAACGCGATCCGCACCTACTAAACACTCAACAAACAACATGAGAATCATGCATGTAGATAATAGTATCGATATACAACATATAGCAACATAATAACTATATATGCCAACATAGCAAATGAAACAAAAGCAACAAATGCAAACATCAACCAACTATCATCCAACTAATAAATATTCATTCATATTCTCATTAATATTCAATGAATTGGTTTTTTCAATTTAATCACGTTTGATTCATTAACAGTGGATGTTTTTACTAACATTCATTTTCAATTAGTTTATATTCACTAATTCATATTCAAGTTGGTTCACTTCCAAATCAAATTCAATTCCATTTAAGATTCATTTAACTTCTAATTGAATTTCAATTACTTTAACTTCCAATTTTCATTAATACTTAATGAATTATATACAATCATCTAGCAACCATATAACAACCAATGTTTATTAATTTCAACCAAATTCCTTTACTTTCAATTGGTTTAAATTTTAATTGATTTTCATTTTTGTTTACTACTCATATTCATAAATATATTCATATAGTTTCACTTCTTACATATATAAGTTTATTTCACAATTGTAAATCACTTTAATTATAATTCAATTCTTATAATTCTTTTGCTTATACAATTATTCTTCAATTTAGATTATTCAAACAACTAAACAATCTACTTATATACACTTTAATAATTCTGAAAAATTATTCTTTTATATATAAAAATATAATCAAGGTAACGTTATTTCATTTACCCAATTTAAAAACAATATTGTGTCGAATTGTTCTATTCAAGTGTTTAGAAACCCCTTCAGCATAGTCTTGCGGACCACGCTGACGAAAGTTCATATGCCACTCAATAAACCAACCATCACAATATAAAACAATTTTATATATTCACTAACAAATACGCTCTCATAGCTATTATTACACTCAACTCATTCTAGAGTACTACTGACTCTATCTCTAATGAGTAATACCCAACAGAACCATGGTTGTCGCTTAACCATAAGCTCTGATACCAAATGTAACGCCCCGGACGATACCAGATGTAACGCCCCGGAAGTTTTCGACGGCAGCGGTCACAACCGGTAGGCTTTTCAACCATCCCAGCCCCACCGTGGCTTACACTGGTACCCCAAACTTGCTTTTACGGCCAGCCTCTCGACTGTCTCAGGTTACACCTAACCAACCCCCTAAAAGAGGACGTGTAGAGGTAAGAGTCTCCCGTTCGCCACCAAACCGCGAAGCGAGAACCCCCCATCACATAGCCCAAAGCTTAGCAAGACTGGTGTGAGAACTCAAAACAGTTTATTTATCTTTAAAATCAAAAATAGAGGAATATTTTTAAAGTCAATTCGCAATGCTTTTAAAAATGAGACTACCATAAGGCCTCCCGCACACACACACGATGCAAACGCAGAATCGGAGGAGATTTCTCCTTATGATAGCCAAAGATGCTTGATACGTATTAAAAAGAACATTTTATATTATTACTAGTGCATAGTGTAGGAAAAATTTATTTCGAAAGTAGAATATAAATCTTAGCCAACATAGACATTCCGAACTATACCTACTATAGCTACCATCCAAACAGTGGGGCGCCACCATAAGTGAATGATAGGTTCTACAACTAATACCGTACAAGTCTCGTATTGTTTCTTTGGATTTCCAACGAATGATCAGGCCAAGGAACTTCCCATTGCCACATGAGAATGCCTCTGGATGGACATCCCCGAGAACCAAACCGGATCTCTACCAACACAAGGCCGGGTTACCCCTAACTGAGTAACAACTGACCGAATATGCCACCCCCCGGTCCTTTGGGACCTTTCAACCGAGCGCTCGTAATCAATTCACACAATCATAACAAAGTGTTTTCAACATGAGTAAGTATCTGGGCTCCATACCATGATACCACCCTTTTCCAGAAGGAAATGCACACATCCTAAAGGGCGCTACCCCTCATAACCTTGCTGCATCTTTCCTGTTTTGACCATTCACGGGGTGTGAGGCTCGACGAAGTCACGTCCACAAAAACATACTTTATACAAAAGCCATGCTTTGGGTCAACAAATGATCATAGAAATGATCACCAAGATAGACGATCAAATAAATGATCCTATCACAAATAATCAACACAATGATCATTTACAGCAACACTCAGCATGTCACATTACCAAATTGGGAATATATCGCTGATAACCTTCAACTACATAACCTCTGAGCTCGTACGTCTCAGAGAAGGGTGTTAAGCTAAAAGAATAAATTCTCCGCCACCAACAGAAATATATTTGAATGAAATCGGCTTTATATCTCAATTTGTAATGTCAGACATACAATCCATACAAGTCTGTTCCGGGCTCGAACAAAACCGAAGGCACTTACAAAGAAGTCCTTGCAATCCGGATATCCGCAATCCTGATCGGATTTCCCATCACATATGGAGAACTCAATACCGTAGCTACTCGGTGCAGAGTCAATCGACATGTCATCCTATCGCTCTCGCAAATACCGGGTCTTCAACACCGATCTTCAATGCGATATATAACGACGTATCACATATTCGGAATGGGTTATACGACCCCATGGTCCTTTCCCGGTTAACCCGAATAGTGAGCGCTTATTCAAAAATAAGTGTGGCATTCAAATTCAAACAAATCACATCAATTACCCATTCAAAGGGAAATATTGATAGTCGGTTATTGAACTATCAATGGATATGCACAACATCACCAGTTTCCAAATAATTTTCCAAATTATTTATTTTCCAAAATATCTTCACTAGATATATAATTTCAATACTTCAAAAATAAATCAATATTTATTTTTAATCAAATTCCACTTTCTTTTATAAATTCCATATTGAATTTACATTTCACAATATCTATGAATGTTCGATTTCAATTATTCATTTCAATTTATCTTCAAAAAGATAAATTCTCTAATATTCACTTTATATTGGGAAAACATTTCCATACTTATTTATTCATAAGTAATTCACAAATTTTATTTATTTTCAACACTTGGAAAATATTCAATATACTTAAATCGAGATTAAGTATATATTTCATTCTTTAAGGAAATCATTCTCATAAACATATTTATTTGGGCCAAAACGAATGTTGCGTAAAACATCGTTAGGACAACCCAAAATCACTATTATATGGATTCGAATTTTAAGATAGATATATAAATCCCAACACTATACAAAACATTTCCTTTCGGAAATCATTTACTATAACAATAGTGTTATAGTCCACCATTTCCTTCTATTTCTCGAAAACGTCTATTTCAACAATAAATGTTGAAATCTATGGTTTCGAATCTCAACACATTTTAAAACATCGTTAGGTCGTTTTAATTCTATTTAAAACATCACATTCAAAACAATTTCTTTAACATATTATTCACTATTCAAAAACGTGAATATACTTTGTTAACAAATTTCATCCTTTTATTCATTTCATTTTAAAGGATTATTCACAGTCAAAAATGTGAATATAACTCCATTAATAGGTTTCAACAATTTACTTATCAAAATAAGTCGTTTACGAATTTATGAAACAACGTTTATAAATTCCTTTATTAACCTATATTCAATTCATAACCCAATTATAAAACAAAATTCATATTATAAGTTAAACACCTATAATTGATTTGTTTGCACAATCGTTCCTTTAAACTTCATAATTATGAATCTTATAACTTATAAGATTCAATCATTTATCCAAATCTATTCTTTCAATAACTTTATAAATTTTATAAACCTACTACTTATAAAATTTCATTTATAACTTCACCGTTTATGATTCTATGAATTTCATTCATTTCTGAAATTCATTCACAATTCATTCTAACACTTATAAAAACCTGTTTTATAATCTCAATATTTCAATTTATAAATATTCATTTATAAATCCTTTATAAAAATCAATTTATACCATTATTTTAAAACATCTTTAATCTCCTTTATAATTTTACTATTTTGATTTATAAAATAATCAAATTTCATAAATCCTATATTTTCAACTTTTAATAATAAATTCAGAAAATTCCAATTTAACTATTTTATAAAGTCATTAATCCCATATTTTCAAAAATCAACTTTTAACTATATTTCTCAAAAATTCATAATTTTTATAACATTAAAATTATGACGTTTATTTATTTAAAATGAATCAATTTCCAAACATACAGTATATTTTCAAAAATCACTTTAAAAATCATTTTAAAGTTCCAAATTTGGTCTAGTGATGCTACACACCAAATAGTCAATCACGACAAACAACGATATCATATATCAATATGATAATCCATCAAATATCAAAATATTCTGAAATCTAATAAATACGGTTGAGGAATCCAGTTGGATCCCTCCAACCTGTTTTCCTGCATCCACAAACATTAGCACAATACCAATTTCGCTCCAGTACGAAATTATCGCGGTATATGTTTTTATTTAATATTATCCGCTTAATAGACGGCACAATAGGGTCTCATCCGCTATACAAATGCGGGAAATCAATAACTCCAATATATACATATGCCAATATATATATATATATATATTGCTATTATATATAATACCCATTTCACTGTTTATGCAATATTCGCGGTATATGTTTTTAATAAATAACATCCGCTTACTAACGGCGCATAATGTCTATTTTAACAATCAATAGATAACAATCATCATTCAAACATGCATTCAAATATTTTAAATCTAACTATTTAAAATTAAAATCGAAACTGATTCGATCGAGTGAGAAGTTCTCACCTTGATTTTCAATTTCGTTTTAGCGATTTATTTCGAATAAAATTAAACGGACGTTTAATTTTACCCAAAATTTTCACTAACTCCAAACGACTCCAATCCAATTTCATCGCGTGGTGCTCGTCCATACGATTCCAACGCAATTGGTTTCGCGCGTTTTCGACCTCGTATGAAAAAGATATGAATATTTGAAGTTACATGAATTTTCTATAATTAATTTACAACATTTATTTAAAACTTTTAACCTATGCTACATCAGCCATTGATCCCCTATCCTTTGCATCTGAACCGTCCCCCACCCTTCTTCCTCTTCACGCACGCCTCCAGGAACACACGCACGCACTTGAACCCATAACTATAGCAACTAGGGTTTCGATTTGCTCCGCCTATACTCGACTAAACTTCATCAAACCACTTCCATTCGAACGCCCTTCGCAAGAGCTACCTCCACCACCAGCAGCATGAAGCTCGGCCACCTGATGTGTTTGGAAATGCGTGCGCAAGCCATAGAGGACGCGGCCCTCTTGTTGAAGATCCGTAGCTCCAAACACGATCTCAACCGTATGGATCTGAAGTATTCGGCGAGCTCTTCGATTTATTAGTTAACAACTTTTTCTAAAAACGAGTGGATTGAGAAAGATTGAGGGAGGAAGGAGATTAATTTCTAGCCATGCATTTCTAGGGCCGGCTGCAGTTTTAAATTTAGGGTTTAGATATTTTTTATCTAAAATTTGTGAATTTATGGTGTATTTATAGGAAAAAATCGAACACTATTCATCCGGAAATTCCGAACTCCGATTTACGCGCCGTAACCAGTGTTTCTAGGGTTTACCCCGCGTTCCGGACACAATGGAACAGGTTTCGGAAGCTAATTCGGACATCTGTGCGAGTTATGGCAATAAACGTTCAATTTAAATTAAACCGATTTAATCGATTTTCTAGGCGTTTTAATTTGTACCGGACAAACGGTAAATCCAATTGACACGAAATTTGAAACCTTACAATAATATCACATTATGGATCCGATGAAACTGGTTTCGTCGAAATCCGAGACTTTTTGAAAAATGGCTATTTTAACACGCCAAATTAAAATTAAAAACAATTCGATGCGTTTCGAGCTGCCACGATCAAACGGTAACTCCGATTGACACGAAATTTGAAATCCGGTAATAACTAACTATTACGGATCCAATGGAACTAGTTTCGTTCAATTCTGAGACTGTTCAAAAATTGGCTATTTTCACTAGTCGATTTTAATATTAAAATATTCAATTTTCACAAATTAACTTTTAATTCGATTTTAAAAGTTCTAAAATATCATTCTAACTTCCATATGATAAAATAAAATTTTACAAATCATTTTAAATCATATTTAACCCAATTTTCCATTATTTCCATAATTTAACATATTAAATTATCGATTTAATTATTCAATTAAATCCAATTATTCAGATAAAAATTTATTCGACTAATAAATTCACTTATTAATATTTAAAATTAATTAAATATCCAAATTTTAATTACTTAAAATCCTGGGTCGTTACAGATACGCCTCGCTATCCAGCTTGCCTCCAGATCTCCATAGCATACTTTTCTGACTTTGCTCAAGAATAATGATAATCTGGCTCTAGGCTGCCCGTGTGGAAAATTATGGGCACCCAGAGTTTAGAAAGGGAATAGTAAACTCTAGGTCAGCCATGGGACTAGTGTGAGATCATAAAACTATTATTTTCATAAAGAAAAGAAATCCGCTATGCTTTTGGAAAATGAAACTACCATTAGGCCTCCTGTCACACACAAGATGCAAACACAGAATTGGAGGAGATTTCTCCTTATGATAGTCAAATATGCTTGATACGCAAAATCTTTTTAATATTATCATTAGTGCATAGTGCAGAGAACATTTTAAAAGTATAACATTAATCTTAGCTAGCATAGATATTTCGAACTATGCCTACTATAGCTACCAATTAAACAGTGGGTCACCGCCATAAGCAAAAGGCAGGTTATACAACTAAAACCATACAAGGCATGTATTGGTGATTGGATTTGCCACAAAGGACCAGGATAAGGAACTTCCTATTGCCACATGGGTACGCCTCTGGAGGGACGCCCCGAGAACCTAACCAGATCTCTGCTAACACAAGGCTGGGTTACCTCTGTAACTAGGTAACTACTGCACGAGTATGCCATCCAATGGTCGTTACCGACCTTTATTCGAGGATCCTCAACCACAGTGCAACGACCACAAAGTAATAAATTTGCAACAACCACATAAGTTAAGTATCTGGGCTTCATACCATGGTACCACCCTTTTCAAAAGGAAATGACATACCCTCAGGGGGCGCTACCCCCAAATAACCATGCCATATCCTTCCTGTTTCGACCATTTTCGAGTTGTGAGATCTGACGAAGTCTCGTCCACAAAGCTACGCTTTTCACAAAAGCCATGCTACGATCAACAAATGATCAGCAGCACTTCGTATGCCACGTTACCAAATTGGGAATGTATCACAAGTAACCATCAACTACATAACCTCTGAGCTCGTACGTCTCAGAGAAGGGTGTTAAGCTAAGAGAATAAATTCTCCGCCACCAATAGAAATGTATTTGATAGAAACTAGCTTTACATCTCAAAGTGTAACGTCAGACATACATCCATACAAGTCCGTTCTGGGATCGAACGGAACTGAAGGCACTTCAAATTAGCCCTTGCAAATCCGGATGTTCACTAATCACGTCCGAAATCCCTATCACAAAGGGTGATCAAATCTCTATAACGGAGCAACCCAGTGCAGAGACATTCGATAGGCAATCCTTTCGTTTTCGAAAATACCCGATCTTCAACACCATCTTCAAATGCAGTCCCATTTTGTCGTTTCATTATTCGAAATCGATTTTATGACACAAAGTGCTCTTCTGGCTAATTCGAATAACGAGCGCTTATTTTAAAATAAGTGTTACATTCAGATTTCAATTAAATCACAACAAATTTCCACTTTGATCTTTTTAAATAAAAGACCCATCACAAAGATTCAATGTGGTTTTCGAATATCCATTTGGAATCCGACCCCCGGTCGCATCGAAATTCAAACGCTATTTAAAGACAAATATTGATAGTCGGTTATTTAACTTTCAATCAGTATTCACAACAATCACCAGATTTCAAATAATTTTCCCCAATTATTTATTTTCAAAATACGTTCGCAAGATATATTTTCATACTTCAACATTTTGAAAACAAATTTCAAATCACTTTCCACATTTCAATACTTTGAAAACAAATTTCAAATCATTTTTCCTTACGTGGAATATATTCCCAAATATTTATTCATTTCCATTGAAAATCTGGCGAGTTCAAATACTTTAAAATAATTCAAATCATTTATCCAAAATATTCTTAGAAACATTTAAAACAAAACTATTTTAAACACTTACTTAACTATTAGTTATGGAAACATTATACTAATATCACATATAAAACTCTAAGCCCAAACCAATTTTAAAATAAAATTAGTAGATAGTGTATAACTATTTAAATAACCATTTTCTAAAACAAATAGCAATTTAATCTTTGAATAATTACTTCTATAATTAATTAAATAAATCTTTACTTTAAAGATTTTCAAAACAACCTAATTAAACAAATTCTCCAAAATATTCTTTTAAAATCAACTTTAGAATTTTTAATTTATATTTGAAAGCTACTTTTAAAAATATACTCGGCTTTCCAGGAAAAATACGCTTTCCATTTCAAAATGGTCCATTTAAAACAATTAATAAATCCTCTTCGATTTATTTTAATTTACATTCCAGTTCTGTAAATTTCTTTCCACACTTTTAAAAATAAACCAATATTTACTTTCAAAACAAATTTCCCTTCCATTTATAAAATTCCCATTGTGAATTTAAATTTTCAAATATCCACTGATATACGATTTTCCAATCGATTTCCTAAATATTCATTTTCAAACACCAAATCAAATTTCAAATTGATTTTCCAAATATTTATTTCAAACACCAAATCAAATTCCAAATTGATTTTCCAAACATTTATTTCAAACACCAAATCGATATCCAAATCAACTTCCCAAAGATTTATTTTAAAACACCAAATCAATTTCAAATCGATTTTCCAATTTATTTTGAAACACCAAATAAATTTTCATTCAAACCCCGAATTATTGTCTTTAAAACAAATTCCTTTATTTCTTCCAAATTATTTAAAATCTGAGTTAATAAAATTCTCCAATTTTTAAATAACATTACTCGAAATCCATTTATTAAAATCTTTTTCCCATATTTTGGAATTTATTCGATAGGATTACAAAAATCAATCTTTACCCTTTTAAATTCCCAACTCTTTAAAAATTACTTTACTTAAAATTTTCTGCTTTTAACTTCCTAAAATCCAATTCTATATTTCTGGTATCCTACGATACCAAAAATACATATATATTCGGGTAAACCATAGCTTTCAATGATTTCAATCGCAAATATAATCACATACAGATTATAAACAAATCAACATGCAATATATGAAACAAATTCAAATGTTTAAGGAATCTAATTGGATCCATCCAACCTATTTTTCCTGCATCCACAGATGTTAGCACAACAATTAAATACCAATTCCACTTCGAGGTGGAATATCGCGGTATATGGGATTGTATAAAATCATCCGCTACTATGTGGCGCATAGGGTCTCATCTAATATATAATGCGGGAAATCAGTCACTCCAAATACACACACACACACACACTACTATATATACTACCACATCTAACAGTCAATCAACAACTGAAATATTCAATCATTTAAATTTTAGTGAGAAGATCTCACTTTTGCCCTTTTTATCTGCAATCCAATCCAATTCCGACTTGTTTCTTCACAGTTTTAGACCTTGTGTAAATAATTTATACAATTTATTAATATTCGAATAAATCGAACAATTAAATTCCTGTTGGATAATTTAATTAACCTATGATTTTATTTAAAACTAATACTTTTAATTTTAAATAAATTCGTTTTAACAAATTTAATTACTAACGATTTATTTAAAATAACTTTATTTAAACAAATTTCCTTTAAACAAATTATTTTTAAGTGCCTTAAATAAATAAATTCAATTTATTAAACAAATCAATCACTAATATAAATTATTTTAAAATTAACAAGTGGATCTAAATTATAAACTAATAATTTATCTCCATACTACAAAATTTTAAATTAAAACCAAATTACTTTTACTATTTTTGAATGCATATATATATATATATATAGCTTACTAAATTTAAACTCCACTGTTTTATACCCTGTACCAAAATTTCCTGTTTTGAAATTAACCAAACCATTTTTTTATTTTAACCCAAATATACATATAAATTAAATTTAAATCTTAATTAGAAAAAAAAAAAATAAGATTTGAACCTTTCTATCGATTAAAACTCTAGCCCACGGCGATCCACATCGTCGCGCTTCCCTCGCCAGTCAATGTCGCGGTGCTACCATCACGCATGCAGTTTCATACCTCAAATCGCACGTTCCCCAGTGGTCGCGAGCAATCCCATCTCCACCGAGGCTCATCCAGGTCAATGCGGCGTCAAACATCGCCGCACCATCCCACTCGAATGCTCCTCCCAGAGATCATGCGTCTGCCATCGCCTCGAGCCTGAACTCGAATCCCTGTGTTTCCCAAACCCATGCGCTCGCGAGATCCCCTTTATTGCCAATCGAACAATCAATTCGATTGGCAAATTTCTTATTTTTCGGACATTGATTCGATTCCATTTTGATTGGAGATGTGGTTCGGCCATTTTTCACTTCGATTTCGTTTAGCCTTTTGAAAGAAAATGGGAAGGGGGATCGAGATTTTAATTTGAAAATATATTTGTTTCGGCCATACGTATATTCCTTTTGATTTTATTTTTTTCTTTTCAGAGAAGACGCGCGCTTATTTGGGAAGAACACGTGTTTGAATTTTCCTCTACGTGTTTGTTCCTACAGTAATGCAATTATAAAATATTTATTTTAAATTTAAATTCAAATTTTAAATCGTTTCAAATTACGCAATTCAAAATCTCGATCTCCTATTAAGGCGTGCCGCAAGACGCTTATAATGTTAAACTCCCATTCCGAACGCAATGGAAAAGGTTCCGAGTCCAAATTCGATCGTATGGAGAAGATAGCTTTTTGGACTCAGCAATCAAATTAAATTTTCGATTTATTTCAGCAATTTATTCAATTTCCAATTATTAAATTCAATTATTTAAACTGCCAAAGAAACAGTGATATTTGAAATTCCAGTTAAATTAACTTTCAAATATTTAAAATCAATTAAATATTTTCAATTTCAAATGTTCAAAATTTCCGGATCGTTACATTCTTCCCCCCTTAAAAGAATTTCGTCCTGAAATTACTAGTTAAGAAGAATGATCCTTTACCCATTTATCATTGTCCCAAAACCAATAGTTTTATCAACTTGTCAAAACAAATCTTTTTATTAAAGATCCATTATGACTTCAACTATCTTTCTAAAATCTTTCATAGTTTTCAAACAACGTTGTTTCCTTAACAATTCAAATTTAAATTCAAATTTTAAATCATAAAAATTTCTCATTTTTTTTCTAACTCACTAAATTTTCAAAAAATTTCGCCAGCGTCTCCTTTTCGCTGCTAGCTCGGTACGACTACAAAATGCCACAACGGGCCCCCAGATTTCAAAAAAAAGACAAGCGGCTGGTTAAGAAAATCATCAAATTTCATACTGAAATTCAAATACATACCTTTTTCTCGAGTAATTAAATTTATCTTCGAAATCAAATACCATTTCCTTTTCCTTTATAATACCTGTATGCTATTTAACAATCATATCCAATTTCTACATTCAAAAATCATTTTGCACATTCCATTACAAAAGTTTCAATATAAATTTCATTCAAATTTGTACGATATACATGCATCATTCGTATGCGATATTAAATTCGATTGCTCACTCGATCACACAATTTCACTTCAGAGCTAGTATCGTCGACCCGACTACTTAGTGCGGACTCAGATCTAGTTTTTTGATCAGAAATCATCATTCTCCTTACATAGATGTAAACTATGATGGAGAATTTTCAGAATCAACCAAAAATCCATATCCAGGTTCGCCGTCGAAAATCGAGTGAAAAATTCCAATTCGGATCGATATAACTATCTCGAAATTCTGTGCCCGAATTCTGGGTCAAATTGCTATGCGAAAATAATATACGTATATCCTACGTATTAATCAGTTGATTATTAACTATATCAATTTTCTTTTATTCACATTGATTTTGATTTTCATTCACTTGTTCACAATTATCCATTTTACAACTTCCAGTTTAATCTTCATTCACTTATCAATTTAGAATATTCTCTCAACTCCAAATTTTACTTAAGAATTTTGCCATTTATTTCTTAAGTTGCATATAAGTATTTTATATACTTCCTATCTCTATTCTCAATTTTCCACTTCGGTTTATATCTATTTATATTCAAACTGGATTTCAAATTCTATATGAATTCAATTTACCCTTTATTTATAAATATCGAATTCAATTCATTTCAAACCAGATTAAATTTGTCATTCCAATTCGTTTCACTTACTAATTTTAATTCCAATACTTCACTTTGTTTGTCACAAATCAAATTCAAATTCCAATTCCAATTCTACTTACTTACAAATTCGAAATGAATTTCAACATTCAATTTCACTTTCATTTTCTTGCAATTGTAAATTCATTTATTCATTCACAATTTATTTTCCATCTTAATAAATTTAATTCCATAACTATTTTTATTAGATTCCAGAGTCTTTCCATAATTTCAAAACCATTTTTGAAATCAATTCAAATTATCCTTTGAATTTCCAAAACCAACCCTAGTTTTTCAAATAACATCAATTTTTAAATAATTTGGCTGCAACTCCTCTCCTGGAAACTCAAAAATGAACATCAATGACGCTACAGTCATCACCGAAGTTATTTTCCAGGGACCGAAAAGAGTTTAGTGCTTTTATCCCTCCAAAACATTTTTCCAAAACTTTGGAAAACCATTTTCAAACTCAAAAAGGGATTTGATTTCCAGATTTTCAAATCTTTCCAAAAACATTTCAAAACATCTCTCTGGAATTCTATTTCAAATTATAAATCACATTTACAATTTATATTTTCCAATCCAATTTGTATATGATTTTTATTTCTTAGCTCTTTAGTTAGGATTTCAATTTCTTATTCGATAACAATGATAATAATTTAATATTATCACTTCCTAAAAATCACGCAACTATAATAATTTACGGAAATTATTTCCTTTTATATACGAAAATAATTTGGGTAAAATTTATCTAATTTACCTGATTTTAAAATAATACTGTGTCGGTTTCTTGTTTAAGAGTTTAGAAACCCCTATTGATACAGTTGGCCAAAATGCACCGACCAGAATCTATAAACAATCAACCGATAAGTCAACACAATATAAAATAATTTTATATTCACTAACAAATACGCGCTCGTATCTATTATTACACTCAACTCATTCTAGCGTACCACTGACTCTATCTCTAATGAGTAATCCTCACCAGAGCCAAGGTTGTCGCTTAACCAACTACTCTGATACCACTCTATAACGGTTCGATTTTTCGACTCCCGAAAGTCGACATCAATACGTCCACTATATCTATTGCCGCATAGTCGAATGTCGAAAAAGTGAACTGTTAGGGTTAAAGAAGAACAAGATAGAAGAAGAAACAAGAACAATAACAGAATCTCACATTTCGTAGCGGAGCAATATAT
Organism: Allium cepa; assembly: GCA_030765085.1. Classification (NCBI taxonomy): domain Eukaryota; kingdom Viridiplantae; phylum Streptophyta; class Magnoliopsida; order Asparagales; family Amaryllidaceae; genus Allium; species Allium cepa. The sequence goes on from CM060940.1 coordinate 585,570,361, forward strand.
AATAGATAAATGAATATCTTTAAAACAAAGAACTATATCGGTTTTTATAATACATCATCAGAGTTTACAACAACACAATACAACAGCAGAAAAGAAATATTATATACTAAAGATGCGCCTCGCTATCCAGCTTTCCTCTAGATCTCCATAGCATACTTTTCTGACTTCGCTCTAGAATATTGATAACCTGGCTTTAGGTTGCTCGTGTGGAAAATTATAGGCACCCAGAGTTTAGAAAGGGAACAATAAACTCCAGGTCGGCCATGGGACTGGTGTAAGATCTTAAAAATAGTTATTTTCACAAAGAAAAGAAATTTGGTATGCTTTTGGAAAATGAAACTACCATGAGGCCTCCCGCCACACACACAATGAAAACGCAGAATTGTAGGAGATTTCTCCTTATGATAGTCAAATATGCTTGATATGCAAAATCTTTTTAATATTATCATTAGTGCATAGTGCAGAAAGCATTTCGAAAGTATAATATTAATCTTAGCCAGCATAGACATTTCGAACTATGCCTACTATAGCTACCAATTAAACAGCGGGTCACCATAAGGAAAAGGCAGGTTATACAACTAAAACCGTACAAGGCGCGTATTGGTGATTGGATTTCCAACAAATGGTTAGGCTAAGGAACTTCCTATTGCCACATGGGTATGCCTTTGGAGGGATGCACCGAGAACCTAACCGGATCTCTGCCAACACAAGGTCGGGTTATCTCTGTAACTAGGTAACTACTACACGAGTATGCCATCCCCCGGTCGTTTGCGACCTTTATCCGAGGATCCTCAACCACAAAGTAATAAATTTGCAGCAACCACATAAGTTGAGTATCTGGGCTCTACACCATGATACCATCCATTTCCAGAAGGAAATGACATACCCTCAGGAGGCGCTACCCCCGAATAACCTTGCCGCATCCTTCCTGTTTCGACCATTTTCGGGTTGTGAGGTCCAACGAAGTCTCGTCCACAAAGCTATGCTTTTCACAAAAGCCATGCTCTGATCAACAAATGATCAGCGGCACTTCGTATGCCACATTACCAAATTAGGAATGTATCACTAGTAACCATCAACTACATAACCTCTGAGCTCGTATGTCTCAGAGAAGGGTGTTAAGCAAGAGAATAAATTCTCCGCCACCAATAGAAATGTATTTGATAGGAACCAGCTTTACATCTCAAAGTGTAAAGTCAGACATACATCCATACAAGTCCGTTCCAGGATCGAATGGAACCGAAGGCACTTCAAAGAAGCCCTTGCAAATCTGGATATCCATTAATCACGTCCGGAATCCCCATCACAAAGGGTGATAAAATCTCTATACCGGAGCAACCCAGTGCAGAGACATTCGACAGGTAATCCTTTCGTTTTAGAAAATACCCAGTCTTCAACACCATCTTCAAATGCAGTCCCATTTCGTCGTATCATTATTCAGAATGGGTTTTGTGACACAAAGTCCTCTCCCGGCTAATCCAAATAATGAGCGCTTATTTTAAAAATAAGTGTTACATTCAGGTTTCAAGTATATCACAACAAATTTCCACTTTGATCTTTTTAAATAAAAGATCCATCATAAAGATTTGATGTGGTATTCGAATATCCATTCGGAATCCGACCTCCAGTCGCATCGAAATTCAAACGCTATTTAAAGGCAAATAATGATAGTCGGATTTAACTATCAATCAATATTCACAACAATCACCAGATTTCAAATAATTTTTCCCCAATTATTTATTTTCAAAATACCTTCACAAGATATATTTTCATACTTCAAAATTTTGAAAACAAATTTCAAATCACTTTCCACATTTTAATACTTTGAAAACAAATTTCAAATCATTTTTTCTTACGCGGAATATATTTATTCATTTCCACTGAAAATCTGCCGAGTTCAAATACTTTAAAATAATTTAAATCACTTATCCAAAATATTCTTGGAAACAATTAAAATAAAACTATTTTAAACATTTACTTAAATATTAGTTATGGAAACATACTAATATCACATATAAAACTTTAAGCCCAAAACAATTTTTAAATAAAATTAGTAGGTAGGGTATAACTATTTAAATAACCATTTTTAAAACAAATATCAATTTAATCTTTGAATAATCACTTCTATAATTAATTAAATAAATCTTTACTTTAAAGATTTTCAAAACAACGCAAGAAAACAATTTCTCCAAAATATTCTTTTAAAATCAACTTTAGACTTTTTAATTTATATTTGTAAGCTACTTTTAAAAACATACTCGGCTTTCCAGGAAAAATACACATTCCATTTCAAAATGGTCCATTTAAATCAATTAATTAATCCTCTTCGATTTATTTTTATTTACATTCCAATTCTATAAATTTCTTTCCACACTTTTAAAAATAAGCCAGTATTTATTTTTAAAACAAATTTCCCTTCCATTTATGAAATTCCCATTGTGAATTTAAATTTTCAAATATCCACTGGTATACGATTTTCAAATTGATTTCCCAAATATTCATTTTCAAACACCAAATCAAATTCCAAATTGATTTTCCAAACATTTATTTCAAACATCAAATCAATTTCCAAATCAGTTTATTTTAAAACACCAAATCAATTTCAAATCGATTTCCCAATTTATTTTAAAACACCAAATAAATTTTCATTCAAACACCAAATTTGTTATCTTTAAAACAAATTCCTTTATTTTTTTCCAAACTATTTAAAATCTGAATTTTAAATAAAATTCTCCTACTTTTAAATAACATTACTCGAAATTCATTTATTAAAATATTTTTCCTTTATTTTGGAATTTATTCGATAGGATTACAAAAATCAACCTTCACCCTTGAAAATTCCCAATTCTTTAAAAATTACTTTACTTAAAATTTTCTGCTTTTAATTTCCAAAAATCCAATTCTATATTTCCGGTATCCTACGATACCAAATATATATATATATATTCGGCTAAACCATAGCTTTCAACGATTTCAATCGCAAATATAATCACACACAGATTATAAACAAATCAACACACAATATATGAAACAAATTCAAATGTTTGAGGAATCCAGTTTGATCCCTCCAATCTGTTTTCCCTGCATCCAAAGATGTTAGCACAACAATTAAATACCAATTCCACTCCGAGGTGGAATATTGCGGTATATGGGATTATATAAAATCATCCGCTATTATGCGATGCATAGGGTCTCATCCGCTATATAATGCGGAAAATCAATCACTCCAAATATATATATATATACACACTACTATATATACTACCACATCTAACAGTCAATCAATAACTGAAATATTCAATCATTTAAATTTGAGTGAGAAGATCTCACCTTTGCCCTTTTTATTTGAAATCTAATCCAATTCCGACTTATTTCTTCGCAGTTTTAGACCTTGTATAAATTATTTATACAATGTATTAATATTCGAATAAATCGAACAATTAAATTCCTATTGATAATTTAATTAAGCCATGATTTTATTTTAAACTAATACTTTTAATTTTAAACAAATTCGTTTTAAATTTTTTAATTACTAACGATTTATTTAAAATAACTTTATTTAAACAAATTTCCTTTAAAAAAATTATTTTTTTAGTGCCTTAAATAAATTAAATCAATTTATTAAACAAATCAATTACTAATATACATTATTTTAAAATTAACTAGTTAATTTAAATTTTAAACTAATAATTTATCTCCATACTACAAAATTTTAAATTAAAACCAAATTACTTTTACTGTTTTTGAATGCATATATATATATATATATATATATATATATATATATATATATAGCTTACTAAATTTAAAATCCACTGTTTTATACCTTGTAGCAAAATTTCCTGTTTTGAAATTAACCAAACCATTTTTTTATTTTAACCCAAATATACAAATTAATTAAATTTAAATCTTAATTAGAGAAAATAAGATTCGAACTTTGCTGTCGATTAAACCCTAGCCCACGACGATCCACATCGTCGCGCTTCCCTCGCTAGTCAATGTCGTAGTACTGCCATCACGCATGCAGTTTCATACCTCAAATCGCACGTTCCCCAGTGGTCACGAGCAATCCCATCTCTGCCGAGGCTCCTCCAGGTCAATGCGGCGTCGAACATCACTGCACCATCCCACTAGAACACTCATCCCAGAGATCACGCATCTGCCATCGCCTCGAGCCTGAACGTGAATCCTTGTGTTTCCCAAACCCATGCGCTCGCGAGATCCCCTTCGTTTTCGATCGAACAATCAATTCGATCGGAAAATTTCTGTTTTTTTCGAACATTGATTCGATTCCGTTTTGATTGGAGATGTGGTTCGGCCATTTTTCACTTCGATTTCGTTTAGCCTTTTGAAAAAAATGGGAAGTGGGATCGAGATTTTAATTTGAAAATATGTTTATTTCGGCCATACGTATATTCCTCTTGATTTTATTTTTTTTCTTTTCAGAGAAGACCCTTGTTTATTTGGGAAGAACACGTGTTTGAATTTTCCTCTATGTGTTTGTTGCTACAGTAATGCAATTATAAAAATTTTATTTTAAATTTAAATCGTTTTAAATTACGCAATTCAAAATCTCAATCTCATATCAAGACGTGCCGCCAGGCGTTTATAATGTTAAACCATTATTCCAAATGCAACGAAAAAGTTTCCGAGTCCAAATTCGATCGTATGGAGAAGATAGCTTTTTGTACTCAGCTATTAAATTAAATTTTCGATTTATTTCAGCAATTTATTCAATTTCCAATTATTAAATTCAATTATTTAAACTGCCAAATAAAGGGTGATATTTGAAATTTCAGTTAAATTAAGTTCCAAATATTTAAAATCAATTGAATTTAATTTCAAATGTTCAAAATTTCCGGGTCTTCACACCGCAACCACTTAGTGAGTGCTATTAAAATGGAGGAGAGACATAACGTTGATGTAAGAGAGCATGAGATGTAAGTGCAGGAGCGCATGTTGCTAGACAATGGACGACGTCAAAGACAAGATCGGTGCAGCTATAACAGAAACAAAGCTCAAAGAAATGGAATACGACATCAACAGCCTCGCACAAATCAAGAGGTTAACTCTAATGAGATATACTGTAACTGTAGGGTTTCTGTTCTATACGTTGTTGTACCTAATGGAACAAATATCGGTAGACGTCATTATAGATGCCGCAATTCTCCTGATGGTTGTAGCCTTTGGCAATAGCTAGACGATCCTCTTTCTCATCGTGCAGTTGTTTATGCCAACGAACTTGAAAACCAAATTCATATTCTTCAAAGAACGTTGGGTTAAATTAACTTATCTGCTGGTCGAAGGCAGTTTTTTCAATTACCTTTGTCATGTTTTCTTTATAGTTCTTTTAATATGTTGTTCTCGTGTTTTCTTTATTTTTTTGTCCTGTTTGATTTCAATGAAAGCTGCTATTTGTTCTTTTCTTAAGTTAAGTGTTGTTATCGATGATTTCTAATTGTTTATATATGATTATTATGTTAAGTGCGGAGTAGATTATGAGAACGAAAATTTTACTGGAATTTGAAATTACATTTACATTGCTGATAGTTGAAACAAAAAGCAGAAGGTAATAAACTTAATAAACATACTTAACCAACCCATACTTCACTCAAATTGTCTAATATTTCTAACCCAAAGATTGTACGCAACATGTCCAATAAAATCAACATGATGACCCCATGAATAACGATAATCGTACGTGGCTCATGTTAGCTGAAATAAATCTTCTTCTTTCGCTACATTTATAACTTGTCTATATCGTCGACATTCCCTTGTAAATGTTATAAAAGTTCTGCGAGTTTCCAAAATCCTTTGAATTAATCTGCAATTCGGATGACTATTAAAATTTTCGCTTAGAGTGACCTAAAAATCTTGCTTCATCTCCTCTTCCGTGTTTCTATAGTCTGTTGCTATGTAAGACTTGATTAGAACTAAATAATCACCAACATTCCAGTTTTCATTCGAAATTGAAGCTTACTTAAGAAGGTGAGAATAAATGAAGTTGTTGTAAATTTTCAATACAGAAAGCTGCCTTATATAGGAATTTCATGATCCACATCTCATGAATCAAGTGTTTTATAATCACACACGTGTCAATCATCCACAAAGGTTTGAAAGAATAAACACATATGTGTTCCTTCAGATAGTGATTTACACATATGCAAGCGAAATATTAAAACCAAAGCTGATACACAAACATAACAATAACAATACTCAAATACAACTACTACTACCACATACGAACCACTGATAATACAATCATACAAACTCTGCTACATAATACATAACAATGATAATACTCATATACAATCAATGCTACCACATATAAACCACTGATAATACAATCATACAAACTTTGATACACAATACATAATAATGATAATACTCATATACGACAATAACTACTTCATACAAACCACTGAAAATACAATCATACAAACTCTTCTACATAATAAATAACGAGAATAATACAATCGTACATGATAACACTAAGGCTCATCAAACCGATACAGATCATCAAAAAGATTGGCTGCTTCGCCATCGTCGTCGTCGTCATCGGCGGCTACTTTGGGCGTAGGATGATATCGTTGCTCATCATTTATATTAAGCTTATTAATACAAGCAGTCAACTCATCTATACTACGTCGATGCTTGATGTACATGAGCTGGTGTAGTCCCAACTGCATTTGAAACAAATCTTCAGACGAAAATGCTACTTGATCTGGATATTGAGAAATCTCTGGCCGAGGAATATCAACATATCTATCAACCCCAGACGTTGTTAAAATACCTACTGTCCAACCATAATGTCCAACCTGGAAGGGCTGTGGAGCGTGATACACCTAGTACTCTGTGTAAGGTCGGGAAAAATAGGGGAGGCAACACCACTACGTATGCCTGAGGGCCCAACCAAATCAACAGATGTAGCATGAACAAATGTAGTTTTATGCGATGGAGTGTAAAAGCAACGCCAAAAAGATACATAATCTACATTCATCACAATGAAGTAATTTGTGGACCACCACTCTCCTGCATACTGCTGTAATGCAGCGCTATCATAAACCCTCAAAAAAGTAGTATCCAAATATGGATAACCGGGAAAGAAATCACCATCTAAGGTATGACTCTAACTATGATCACTGAGAAACCAGTAGCATCCTTGGCTAGCTGGCGCTGAAACCAGCGAAAAACGTCTTATAGATAGGAAAGCAGCATGCACTACAATGGGGTTAGTCATAAAAGGTGATCCATCATACGAATACCAAACAACGCTCTCTCGTGTGGTCCGTAACTCGATCTAAATTCAGGCCACAATAAAAATATGACATGCCTCCCCTCCTTGCACCATTCTGCAGTTATCCCATGCCCATGCTCTAACTCGGGGAAAGAAAAGGGGCAATGTGGAGTCCAAAGTAGGATAACTCATGTTACAGAAGTACTCGTTGTACCAATACTATAAGACCTCCCAAAACCCTATGATGGATGAGGATTTACCCCTAACAACACACTGATGATCCAGAGAGTGATACAAATACGCTAATATCGGAGTCCCCCTGTCACATGCCACCGAACTATCAAACGAAAACTCTGCTACAACGCTACATAACTAGCCGGCAAGGTGTTCGATGCATTTGTAACGAATAGGTACCCCATCATGTACAAAATAAAAGGTCTACCTATCTCTAAGAGGTTATTAGAACTATGTACATGTATCAATTTCATTGTTGCTTGCCTAATGTAAGAGCTTCTAAGCTGCGGTCCGGATGACAGTCCGTCATGCAAATCAAAATGTGGAATAACACTAGATAAATGATGAAAATGCTGGTATTCCTCATCATAAGGTAAGGTACCCTCGACCAATTCCTATACCAGTCAGCATAGTAAGTCTAGTGGTGTAATATCCAACTCTCCAAAACTAAAGTGAAAGGCATAAGTGGTCTTCCATAAACATGTGGCTAAAGTACTGCATAACTGAACATCTGAATTTAATAAATTATCGATACATATTAAAGCAATTTAGCATTGTTTAAACCCCAAACATCAATAATAAAATAAAAAGTAATTATGTGATTACGTTCTCAGAAAATCTCCAAATCCCATCTCTCGTAGCAAAGCATGTTAATGCCATCAGTATCGTAATCTCAGATAATCCTATAAAGTCATATTACGCTAATCCAAGATCCACGTATGCGCTCACGACGAGCCTAAGTTAAAACATTTTGTGTATTCAGTTTCGATTGTACAATTTGAACTAATAAGAAAAGGTAGAGGTAGATAACTTATAGAATTCGTGCACTTCTTCGTCTCGCAGTATCTAAAAATTAACCAAATCTTTGTCCAAACCCAAATTTTGGTCGATGTGGGGGTCCAAAACTACAGCTACTATATTTCTCCCCTCACGTCTTCGTCTAACCACCATGCTTCTTCGCCCTTCAACAAACGCGGGTGCGCTACCTTCGGCGGGCGCGTTTTTCACAGATGGTAGAACATTTCCTGCGCTGCGACTGCCGCTACCTCGAAGTCTCCGGAAAGCTTTTCTCATTTTTTTTGAGAAGCGTATTTTGCGAGCGACAGAAGAAATGGCGAGCAAAAGGAGAAAGGAGGAATGAGAAGAAATGAGCACATCCAACTAATTTATAGCCGGTTGTGCTCTGAGGCTAGCTAAGGGGACGGTATGGATTGCAATCCAAACCTCATTGTGGATTCCAATCCAACGGGTATGGATTCACTAGAACAAACAGGACTTTTAACAGCATTTTAAAAATGCTATAAAAGCTATTAACAGCGTTTTTACATATGTATATCGACATGCAGTTATATATCAGAGACATATAATGACAAGAAATAAACGCTGTTAAATGTCCTTTTTAACAGCGTTTCCCTGGTGTCATGAAATCATTTAACAGCGTTTGGTTGGGTGCAGTTAGAGATATTTCTTAGCATTTGTTTCGTGCTATGATAAAATTTTATAGCGTTTTTTCAATGCTGTAATATTTATTTACAGCATTTTCTTGTTGTAATAAATCGTGCTTTGTGTTTTTAGATTCAATGCCACAACGTTTTTAAAACGCTGTTAAAAGTTTCAACGGCGTTTTAAAAATGCTTTGGAATGTTTTAGTTCCATTTCAATAAACATCCACCACAGTGTGTATATATACCACATTTCAAAATCAGCATATTATATCAATATCACATTTCAAAATCAGCATATTATATCAATATCAGATTTCAAAATCAACATATTGTATCAATACCACATTTCGGACACATATTTGATAACCAACGTATGAAATTTCATAATCAAAATATACGATATTCTTACACCAAACATAAATAGTTCATCGTCAATAGTTCATCAACAAAATATTGAACAAGTAAACACTTACAATGTTCCATCGAATATTTCATAGTAAAAGCTGTTGCATAGGAGCTATGTCTTCTTGTATATTTTCTGATATGTCTTCTGATATTGGATTATTGTATCGGGTAAGCATAATCAAATGCAAAAGTGTTGCTGAGACAAACCTAATTATGATTTTGATCAACTATTGCTTGCCTTGGCTTCAAGTCCAGTGCTTGCTTGGCCATCCACTTCTGCCATTTACGATGCTGCAAGATGCATTAGTTCTGTCAAAATCATTTTGTTAGCTTGCAGCAATTCTGTACAGCAACTCATTCCCACTGCAGTTAAATAACAACCTGCCAGCTTTGGCCATCTCTGTTGCGACCTACATTTATCTTCTACCACTAACTGATTTTTCTCTCATTCCCCTTTTTTAGAAAATGTTTCTTAACACAAATTCAACATTTGATATCATGGCACCCATGAAGCCTGTAGCCATAATTAAGTATATTAAATCCAAATATAATTCCTTTATCAAGTAGGTATAATATATAAAAAACAACATTTACAGCCCATATTCAGTTACTAAGAAATATATAAAATTAGTGAACAAAATAAATTTTTCCTAAAAGAACCGAGGTTTGGGTAATGACAATGTTTATTTAACCTGTAAGTTCGACTCACTTGTTATTGAATCCTAGGAATTTGTAGATATCTACTGCAACATCTTATTGTCGAGCTAGTTTATGAATAACATAATAAATGGTCATCGATAACCTTAACACACAATAGCACATCGGGTAAAAATTAGGTTAAGTTACTGCTCTAGAATAAATTGACAGTCAAGAATATAACTTACCAATCGTGTTAAAGTTAAGTTCAGTTAATACAGCCAGAGAACAACCACCAATAATTGGTAACAAAGATAGGTAACAGCTAGTTACACGATTAAAATAGATAGATCTTTCAGTTTTATTCTCTATGATCATATTCAAGATCAATTTAAATAAGATAAGGTTAAAAGAAGTCATAATTCTACATTCTATTCCCAGAAACTCAAACTGCAGAATAATGGTTTAATAAAATTATTAGATCAATTCATGATAAACCAAAGTCACACACCATATCAGCATATGCCCATTACCCGTAAGTAATAAAACCAAGTAAAAGTTAGACAAATTTGTCATTATTTACTACTTTATATACATACTAACATCTTAATTCATTCATGCAAATAATATTCACTACTTTACATCAAGTATCAATCACAACATCAAGTTATAGATCAGGCTAAAGTTTTTAAAATAGTAGTTTACTCACCTGATTATTTGAAAATAACAGAGAACAGGCTTTTCTATCTTTGATCTGGAATCTGATGTATTTGATTTGAAACTGAAGCTTTTATTGTTGAATTTGAATTTGATCTTTGCTTTAATTTAGACTTGATTTTGATCTTCTTTGTATCTAGTTGAATTGAATCTGCACTTGATTTGATTACTTCAGGTTTGAAGATTTGAAAACTATTGTTGTGATTTTCTCTTTATTTTTATTTTCTTTTTTTTTTAGAAGAAGAGAGGAAGAGGATTGAGAAAATATTCATTAGCCTGATTTTACTCTAAACACTATATTATATATAATTAAGTTTTAAAGAAAAATGTTGCCACTTGTTAATTGCAAATTATACAAAGCTTACACTTGTTTATGTATGTATAATTGTTTTACAAATTTCATAAGCATACATTTTTATATTTAAACCTTTATTTTATAAATTAGTTCTATTTTTATAAATTTATGTATTGTGTTTTTAAATGTGTATACACACACACAAATTATACTTATCTCATGTTAAATTTAAAAAGAAAGAATATTAACCTCTTTTATTGAATCTTATTTAAAATTAAACTTAAGTTATTATACTTAAATGGATAACTATAAATAAATACTAGTGTTAAAAATGTTCAATTTAACTTTAATTAACTTTTAGAAAATTATTATATTGAATTCAAAACACAACTTCCAAAATATACATACATATATATTATATTGTAATTAGAAAACAAATTTCTATTGGTTTTAAAATATAGAGTTTTTAAATCCAATTTATTTTTCAAGATATTTTTATTTTGATTTTCAAATTCAAATTCTATTTCCAATCTATATATATTTATATTTGTAAACAAACACTTATCCTATTTGTTTTGGAAAAATTTCGAATTAATTCACTATTTAATCCAAAAATTATATTAATTTCTGAATTAAATTTGGCTTAAAAAGGGGATCATTACAAATACCCCCTTAAGAAAACTTCGTCCCCGAAATTTGTTAGACAATAGACAAACAAAGAACATAGAAAGATAGGGAAATGGTTTACTAGATCAAGCCGGATATCTATTCTATATTTGGCTTACCAAATCAGAATATCCTCAATAAATACGAGAACGACCTTATTCAATACTTTACGAAATATACTCGGGTCATCAGTTCTACGAAATATGCAGGGGCATTGATTAGTCCGAAGGGCATAACTAACCATTCGTAGAATGAATCGGGACCCAAAAACAAACAAATGGATACAATTTTCCGCAATTCTCAACTGAAGGAATCCTTGGGCTAGATCCATCTTAGAAAACAATTGAGCACCATGTAGTTGATTGAACAGGTAGTCGATTCGGAACAAACGAAATTTATCTTTTAAAAATTAACTTATTAAGATCATGAAAATTTACACATAATTTCTAAGTTTGGTGTTAACCAAAATCATTTTATTGATACAATCTAATTTAGCTTCATATTTTGTTAATCAATTTATTTCAAATAAAATTTCAAGTTCATTAAAGTTAAAAATGAAAAGACTGATAGGAAACCGATGAAGAGAATACGAAATAGGAACTTTTCTACAACGTAAACAAAGATTCGTAGGGCCACCACCACACCAAAGCTTTTTCTAGTAGCTGTCAGGAAGCCATCAAAGGATTGAAAGTGGATGATGATCAAAGGAGGTTGATAGAAAAAGTTGTTTCCTTTTTGTTACAGGGTATCGACCATTTGTAGTGGTACTCCACTATCCCCTATCATGTCCTCTTCTTGCACTCTTTCTCACTATCAGTGAATAGTAAGAGAATTGATTCGGGCATACAGACAAGGTATCATAGGGAATATACTCATTCTAGGGAATTTATATCCCTATCTCTAATGAGTCACCTAATGTGTTATACTCCAAAGCTAAAGTTCTTACTCAACCTTTAGCTATGATACCAAATGTGACGACCCGGACTCGAGCGCTCGAAAATTGGCATCCAATACATCACCTGTACTCGAATGCTAGAGATTCAAACGCCGAGTCTAGTTCGCCGGAGCTTATAACACATTAGGTGATAACAACACAGTAGAAATATAAATGAATTTTATTGATACACAATGATTGATTACAACAATGATACAATATGAAGTAATCAACATTATCAGAGATATATACAACAGCGGAAAAACATAGCAGCGGAAAGCAACAGCAACAGCAGCGGAAAGATAACATCTTCATGATCTTCAAGAGAGAAAGAGAAAAGGATAGAATCCAACGGACTGCATCTCCATTACCAAAGCTCAAAAGAAAAAAGCTCTAACCCAAAGGCTATCATGCTGAAATATAGCATAATGCGATCGCTAAATCCACAGACTTCAAAGATTGCCAAGGCCTATATTTACAATCTGACTATCTGATAACCTGACCCTAGGCTGCCCGTGTGGAAAATTATGGGCACCTAGAGTTTAGAAAGGGAACAATAAACTCCAGGTTAGTCATGAGACTGGTGTGAGTAAACAAAAACAGTTGTTTGATCAAAAACAAATAAAAAGAAATCCGCTATGCTTTTTGAAAAATGAAACTACCATAAGGCCTCCCGCCACACACACCATGCAATCGCACACTTGGGGGAGATTTCTCCTTATGATAGTCAAACATGCTTGATACACAAAAATCCTTTTGATTTTATTATTAGTGCATAGTGTGGAAAAACATTTCAAAAGTATAAGCTACCATGTTAGTGACAAGTTCTATAACTAAAACCGTACAAGGCTCGTATTGGGTGATTGGATTTCCAACAAATGGTCAAGGCAAAGGAACTTCCTTTTCGAATGGGTACGCTTATGGAGGGACGTCCCGAGAACCTAACCCGATCTCTGCCAACACAAGGCTGAGTTACCTCTATAACTATGTAACTAGCTGTCACGAGTATGCCATCCTCCGGTCGTCACCGACCTTTACCGAGGCCTCACCAACAAATTCCAACAACCACATAAGTTAAATATCTGGGCTCCATACCATGATACCACTTTTTATCCAGAAGGAAATTCACATACCCTAAGGGGCGCGACGCGCGTAACCTTGCTGCATCCTTCCTGTTTCGACCACTTTCGGGGTGTGAGGTTCGATGAAGTCTCGTCCCACAAAGCTATGCTTTTCACAAAAGTCATGCTTTGATCAACCAGTGATCATCACTTAGCATTCCATATTACCAAATTGGGAATGTATCACTAGTAAATATCAATTACATAACCTCTGAGCTCGTATGTCTCAGAGAAGGGTATTAAGCCAAGAGAATAAATTCTCCGCCACCAAACAGAAATGTATTTGATAGAAACCAGCTTTATATCACAAAGTGTAACGTCAGACATACATCCATACAAGTCCATCATGGGTCTGAATAGAACCGAATGAACTTCAAAAGAAGTCCTTGCAAATTCGGATATTCCCTAATCACGCCCGGACTTCCCATCACTTAGGGTAATCTCTATACCGGAGCAACTCAGTGCAGAGACAATCAACAGGTCGTCCTTTCATTTTCGAAAATACCCGGTCTTTACCACCATCTTCAAATGCTATCCATTTCATCGTATCATTATTCGGAATGGGTTTTATGACTTAATTTCCTCTCCCGGCTAATCCGAATAAATGAGATCTTATTTTTAAAAGCATATGGATATACTGGGATCTTAGTTGAGTCACACCTTTCGACCCTTGTTTCCCAAAACCTTTCCTTTTGAATGGTTTAAACAAATTTCCATTTTTAATCTTTTAAACAAAAGATTCACCCTTTAAGATCCTCCTCAATTTGAATCAAGGTTTACCAAATCTTTAACAAAGATTTATTCATAGCTTTAAAAAAGATTTCCATTTGATTTACCCATAACTCGAAATCCTTTCAACAAAAACTGGAAATTCTTTCTTTATATGAAAGCTGTTATCACTTGAAAAAAGGTTTTCATTTCGGGAAATTCCAATTAAATTTACTCAAGTTATAGCCTTTTATAGTATAAACTGGAAAATCAGCGAATTGCCGTATCCTCGGCAAGTTCTATTTGAGTTAAATTTAAATTCCCAAAATAATTCAGTCAAAATACTTTAAACAAATGGTTTAAAATTCATATATACATTATATAACCCATATAACCCTTTTTAAACCATATTATTATTTTAATTTCAAAACATTAACAACCGTATTATATTCAAAATTATTTTAATTCCAAAATTTCCTTTTCAAAAGTTTTTCATATTTAACCCAAATCACTTCCAAACCATTTTGGATTCAAATTTCAACTTTTGAATACAATAATATTAAATTCAAAATACCTATGACTTAACCAATTTCCTATGAAATCCATATTTGTGTGTTGTGTGTAGGGGTTTTGCATACAACATTAAACAATCATCATAAATCCAAGTACAACAATATCAATAAGCGATATAATCCTATAACGCTTATCTTTCATTCACAGATAAACATCTAAATTCATCACAGATAACTAACTTACATTTATCACAGCTCAATCCAAAGCAATCATATCATAGAACATCATATATCAGAGATATCAAACAATTCAAGGCATTCAATATAATCGAATCATCCATAAGCAAGATTAATTAATCACACAATTTATAATTAGTTTAACTTAAACCAAATAAATTAATTACTTATTAACTTATTACCTAACCCTTCTTAATTAACATTAATTAATTACAAACCAATTGTTATTATTTTAATTAATGAAATTAATTAATCATCCTTAATTATCCATCTTAATTAATTATACTCAATTAATTATCCCTTAAATAATCACATAAATTAACCTTAAGTTAATTACATTAATCAATTAATCCTTAATTAATTACATTAATTAATTAACCTTTAATTATAAATTAATTATCCTTTAATTATCCTTTAATTACTTAATTAATCAACCTTTAATTATTAATTAATTATTCTTTAATTACTACATTGAGTAATTATCCTTTAAGTAATTAATTATCTCTTAATTAATTTTATTAATAAATTAACCCTTTAATTACTTCCATTAAGTAAATAACTATCTTTTATTTACTTTCATTAAGTAATTCCTTTAAATCAATCACCTTAACTAATGACATTAAGTAATTAATAATCCTTTAATTATTTTTCTTAATTAATCCTTTAGTTAATAAGTAATTAACCCTTTAATTACTCAATTATACTTTAATCATAAATTAATTAATTAACCTTTAATTAATTGACTATCCTTTACCTAATTACATCATGTAATTGTTCTTTAATTACTTTCGTAAATTAATTACTCTTTAATTACCCAAGACTTAATTAATTAAAAGATAAACCACTTATCTTAATCACATCTTAATTACAACATTAAATTCTTGAAAACACTTAGGGATTTAAATTAAATAATTATCCCAATAAGCAAAATTATTCAAATCAAAACAAATTAAATTTCAAAAACATTCGACTTTATATTTTATACTGAAAACTTGTTTTAATAATTATTTTGAAAATTTTAACATTTTCGTTGATTTTAAATCTGAAAACCTGGTTAATTTAAAAACAACCTGAGCCAAATATCAGATTACCCGAGCTAATACCCGAGCAACACACACTCCTTCATTACTTCGAGACAACACGTTTCGATTTTGAGCCTGAACCCAAGAAAAAATTTCTTCCCCGATCACAATAATCATCCCAGACACAACCATGTACGCGTGCACGTGCACAGAGGATTGACGCTGCTTCGATCATCATTCTGATCACCAATATGTCGATGGTGATCTATACGAGTGCTCCGACCACCCAACTCCGACGAAATCTCCAACAAACAAATCTGGTCTAGGAGAACTAGATAAATTCATACTAAAGATAATGCTCTTGATTTTATCCTCCTTATCCTTGTGATAATCAGAAATGGAAAGGAGAGATGGATGTGCAAAATGCTGCATGTGGATACTAGGGACATCCTGGTTAAAAAGAAGATTTTGAAAGCAGTCCAAAACTGGAGTTTAAATGGTATCAGGAGAGGAGCATGGAATGCCATATTTATCAAGAATATTCGAAATATTAGCATTAGCTTGGAGAATTCTAAGGGATTCATGGAAGATAGCAGAATTCTTGTCTCCATCATGATGCCATTTAAGTTTAGACTTTTTTTAGCCATCTTGTTTTCCTCCACCAAAGCTTTAGCAAACTTCTTGTTAAGATTTACTTCTTGTTCCACAAGATTTGCAAGTATAGCATTATCAAAGCAAATTTGAATGTCTCTTTGTACCTGAAATAAATTTTCTCTGATAGAGGAAGGTAATCTGCTCCCGGTCCCAAAAGTAGCATGAGCCCACTTCCTAAGATTATCATTAAGATGTCAATGTTTTTCCTGAAAAATATACATAGGGTTTCCATAAACATGTAATCTCCAACATTGAGCAATAGTGTTAAGAAATCAGGGTGATCAGACCAAGTCTTAAAAAATGAAAATAAGGAATGTCTTCTCACAATATCCTTGCCCCAAGCCAAAACCAAGGGAGAGTGGTCAGATAATGATGGAGGAGGGATGATGGTGTTAGGAGTAGGCCAAGTCAGGACAGAAGTGAAATTCTGGTAGGATCTTTCAAGTTTGCAGAAAGTCCTATTACTAGATTTGTTTGAATTATTCCAAGTATAGAAACAACCATTAGCAGTTATGGGTAAGAGGTTAGAGTCAAATATTGCATTATTAAGGGGTCAAGTTTGTTGATAAGACAATGGGACACCATCGCTTTTATCAGAAGAGAACCGAATACAATTCCAGTCCCCAATGCATTGCCATGGAGAATTGGAGGGTTGCAAAGAAGGGAGATTATCAAGGAGGAGTTGTCTACGTATACTACTAGTTTCTACATTAATAAAAGTCAGGAAGAAAGATGAAGAGGAAGGGATGTGGTTGATTTTAGAGTGAATGTATTGTCTATGAACACAAATAGGAGAGATAGAAAAAATTGTGCAGTTCCACAATAGGAGAAGTCTTCCAGAAGGAGCTTGAGATAGGTTATGAATGTATTTCCAGTGACGGTTAATAGTAGAGGTAGCTCTGATAGTGTTAACATGATTAAGCTTTGTTTCTACAATAGCCATGAGTTGAATTTTGTAAGTAGAGATAAGGTTACTGATTTCAAGTTGCTTTGTTATGGAGTTTGCTCCCCTAATATTCCAATAACCAATTCTGTGAATCATTATAAATTTGATGTAACGGCTCTAGTTTTAACCCAGAGGAAGAAATAGGAGGATCAATATTTGATGGCATTGAGAAGGAAGTTTGTTCCAAGGTGTAGTGAACTCGTTTGTCTAAATCAGATGATGATGTTTGATGATTGAAAATCTTCTTTGGTCTTCCCCTTTTTTTTCGTGGATGAGGAATCAGGGAAGGCATGCAAGGAAGGGAGTTGTTTAATGATAGATTCAACAAGAGGAAGATTGTTTGAGTGAACTGTTTCTATATCATTGAAGATTTGATTGGGAAGAGTTAATGATATATAAGGAGAAGGGGATTTACCTGAAGAATGAGGGTTCAATTGCGACGTAGGATATCGAAGAGAAGAGGTCGGTTGATTTTTATGAAGTTCGTGCATAACACTGTGCATGTCCAAGCACTTGCCACTATTAATGCTTGGTGTTATTCCAGTCACTGCGCAATTCATATTGTTTGGATGCATGATACCATTCAGGAAAAGTAACTCTTCATAAGTTCCTTCCTTTTCATCATTTAATTGTTGTAGCATGGAGAAAGTGTTGTGGGTAGCCACGATACGAGTTCCAGCCAAGATGACTGGGGTCACATTTTATTACAATTGAAATAATGTTGTTGTGCTTCTGCCTCAAAGAAGACTTCATCATGCAAAGAAACAGTCTGATTGAAAGCAACAGAAATACTCCCTAATGCATCAATCTCTACATTATCAAGTAGTTCATTTGCTGGAGTCTCTAATTGGATATCACCATCAACAACAATAACGACCTTCTTAGCCTGATCATCCTTTTTAACTTTTCTCCAAATCTTTTGAACTGGTTTCAATTTTATTCTATCTTTAACAAAATAAACTTTCTTTTCATTCCTTACTTATCCTTCCTTAATACCTGAACTCTCTCCTTTAACATCCTGATTGCTACAAACTTTATTTTTAGTGGCTCCATCCTTCTAATGATCGGTTATTCTTTCACACTGGTTTGTAGCATGACCAAAATATTTTACAATGGGCGCAAATAAACGGTTTCCATGAATACTCAACAAAAACATTAGGGCATGAGTCATCTCCCAATGTCAAAAATTCAGCCAATTCTCTGTCAGGAGATATTTCTATTAAATATTTCGCATACTCAAATCTCTTCATCCTTTCAATATTTTCATCATAGCAAACCAGTCTTCCTATATGATAGGCTAACCAATTTATGCCCAAAAAGTCCATGTCAGTATAGGAATTCTATATAAATGTACCCAAATAGGTATAGCTCTAACAGCAGCCTAGGCAGAAGCAAAAGAAGGGTTCCAATTAGAAATAATGAAAATCTGACCTCTAACAAATAGAGGATACTTCATCAGAACTTGTAATTTGTCTTCTTCATTCAAAAACTTGAGGTAATAATTTTGCTTAACAAAAAATAATTTATATGAACCTTTTAGCTTCCATGCTTTATCAAGGTGAGCTTTAACTACCATCAAATTCACATTACCAGCCAAGAAAAAACTCACCAGGCAGCCAAACCATACTTTAATGCCTTCCTCGACTACTTGCTAAGGAGATTCAATTGGAGAGCAATTATAAAGAATATCAAAGTGCACAGGGATATAGGCACCAGCTTTTCTTGGCTTAGAGCTGAAAAGAAAAGACCAGGAGAAGACAGGTTGAGATACGTTGGCATGAGAGAGAGGAGAAGCAGGAGCAATACCAACAGAAGGAAGGGGAGAGGAAGCAGAAAGAATAAGAGGAAAAAGATCAGAGCAAGGAGAAAGAATAGGATAAGAAGAATGAAACACTCCATACCCCTTAATATGCCCAAATGGACACATTAAAAGGTGTGGTGCGTTGTAGGTATAACTAAAACTAACAGAGACTAAGATTCACAAGACAAATGTAGATACAAATAGTGGAAACTTAAAGTAATAACTTAAAAAAAAACATCATAATTGCTTCATAAATATGTCAAATACCAAATACCACTTACAGGTCTAAAAATCCAATATGTCATATGAAACAAAAAATCATAATCTCAAAATCAAAGTACATAATATCCCAAAAAATATGCCTGTATATAAAAAGAACAAAAGCTGAAATAAAAGAAATACATAGAAGAAATCTCCTCCAAGAGAACTCCAAGCTGCAGCAACCTACTAACTTCTTCCTTGGTTGCCTAAGGGGGGAAAGGAGAAAATAGAGGAGTAGGTCAGACTAAAAGTTTGGTGAATGATAGTAATTACTAGAGTCTTTAAGCAAGATAAAGTAATAGACTCTACAACAGTTCTAGCATAAATAAGGATAGTAAAGAAAATAGGAAAGTGATAAGTTGGAAATATGTACGATTAAATATTGCTCAATTTATAAGATAGGTTAACTTTGATTGCTTGCACTTGTCCTTGATTTCTACTTTAATTAGGATGAATTCCTAATCATGTAATTAGGATGTGACCCTAATTCTACCCATTTTGATCGGCCTGCTACTCCATAGACCTTACTGCGAGTCAGCCGATATATAACTCCCTACACAGCAGCCAATGGTATCTACGAAAGATGCATAGAGAAATTACTATGGATCCAGATGACATATAAAGCTCCCTACACAAAAAGAAATGATATCTACGAAAGACACTCATACTAAGCACTTGGACCTCATAGCTATTAATGAGCACCCAAATGTAAGTCGCACGCGTAACTGCCACCATGCCCATGCTACTTTTTGCTCCACCTATTGGGTCATCTTATTACCTCAACATCCAGCATAAACATGCCCCTCATCCCACATCAAGATAACGTGAGATCACCGTGTATCCATAGAATCTACAGAGGAATGCTATTGGTAATGGCCCTTCATCCAAACAATATCTAGTTGCGCCTCTTATCCAAATCCTCCATGATTCGGACTTCTATTTGACCAATTGCTATCATTCTTAGCATAAGCGTGCTCTAGGGAATGCTATTTGGGATAGGTGCTACTTTAATCTTTGCTTATTAACTTAGATAAATTATTTTAAATAAGCCTTTACAATTTATCCCTACTATATTTGCTTGTTAGTTTATCCTAAGTCTTAAGATAAGACTCATTCTGTTCCATTTCTTACTATAACCTATGTTATAATCATGTTTATTACTTAACCCGAGGCCTAAGTGTGAAAATAAGCTTCTTTCATCTTTTACTTTATTTAGTTATAATTCAAAGTTATAACTATGCCAATTATCTTTAATTAGTCCAATTCTAATTATAATTAGGTGTAATTTCAGTTCAATTTCGTTATTCATTACAGACCAATTCCATTATTTATTGCAGTATTTATAATTTACATTTTATTTTCTTCATTCAATATTCTTACTTATATAGTTCATATTCGCGTTTAATTTATTCTAATCATACGCAAAGAAAAAGAGGGATGAGTAGAATAAAACGCTCGCATAAAATTCGAAACGTCAAAAAGATGTAAATAACAGTAAATAAACTTAAATACTGTACACTGTAAAAAAATATGCTTAGCAGAAATAAACCAAAGTTACTGAAAAGAATAGCTGAAAGGAAATAGACCGAAAATAATTCTAAAAACTATAAATAAACTACCGAAAAGGTTATTCTAAAAATCATAGTAAAACTACAACTATTGGAAACCCTATTACTTTAAACTACTTAAAGAAATCTTAAAATAATTACAATCACCCAACTCTGATCCTAAGCTTTTCCTTTGGTCTTCCCGGATCCACTTGGAGTTATAAAATAATTTAATTTATAACAATTTTGACCATTGAAAAATTATTCCATTTAGGGTCCTTTCTAGAAAGGTGAACCCAATTGGAAAAAACCTAGAATGAGAAAAAGTGTTAGATCTAAAGGTCTATTTATAGGTGCTGAAGTGGATCAGACCGTTGGATTTGGAGATTGAAGAGGATGCAACCAAGTCATAGGCCGAATAGGGGACATCGGATGTAGAAACGAAGGGACCGGATCGGTTTAAGCTATGCAAAACACATGTTTAGTCGTCACTGAATCGTTCGAACGTACGAACGTACGAACGAACGTTCATTCGCTTGCCAATAGGTAAGGCGGGTGACTGGGCGGTTGACCGCCCCCTTGCCCAGGTCTACTGGTCGGTTGACCTGTATATATACTAATTTTTCCCTTTTTATTTCTGCTTATTTAGTTTATTTTATAACTTGGTCATATTAGCTCAGTTTTTGACATTCTATATATGAAAATTGAGCAGAAAATCACCACGGACACAATGGTACAACTTTCATGGCTTGATTATGATAAATTCAAAAAGTTATTTTATCATTTAATTAATTAATCAAATTAATTATCATGGGTTACGTTAAATTTCAGGTTGTTACATTCTCGTCTCCTTAAGGGATTTCGTCCCCGAAATCACTAAGGATAAAAGAATGTACAATATGTGTTCATCGAATTCTACAGCCAACTACTCAATCATCAACCATTCATCCATTGTCCTTAAGTTTTTCTAATGCAATTTATGATACTTATGCAATTAGTGTAGTGTAAATGTTCCTAACTAACACAAAAGATTAGGTGGTCCACTGATTCAGTTGACCTCCTTTTATACAATCATGTCTGTGCCATGTATCCAAATGAATGCAAAAATTTCCTAATGAAAACTGATAGTTCTATATGCATGGTAAAAACATCACCCAAATGCAACAAATAAGTGAGAAACATCCATTTATAACAACCACGAATAAAATCAAAATGTGCACACATCCGTATGCATATGCTCTAATGTCTAGTTAGGCCGATCCCTAAGGAATAATAGTGCTGAGTGTGACTATATGCATCCATTAGCATCCACTAGCAAACACTTGCAACCACTAGCATACATCCTTCATAACATGTTTTATTAACATGCTTACATCAAATCCTACCATCCATAGGTTAAATCCTGAGCTCTACCCTCCCAAAGGATAATAAAGGAAAGAATCTTTCAAATCTAAAGATGGAAAATGGAATTCTAAAACTTACTATCAAAAAGATGAGGATAGGAAGTACGAATCTTCTCTTTTGCTTCCTAAGTGGCGTCTGCAACATCATCTCCCTATTGCACCTTCACCAGTGGAACCTCCTTATTCCTTAGTCGCTTGATGTCTCTTCCAACAATCTTCGTGGGGATACGCTGAACAAAAGCATCCCTAAACATGGAAAATGTCGTGCGCTCCTGCGAGCCTATCAGGTAGCCTTACTCGGTAAGCCATCCACCCAAACACTCTGTGATGGAAATGGTCCAACAAATCTAGGGCTAACTTTCCATTTGATCCGAATCTTACCACCTTCCTAAGGGGGCTTTGATAAAAACTAAGTCTCCAACCTCAAACTCTAAGTCTCTCCTTCGCTTGTCCACATACGATTTCCGTCTGTCTAGACCCGTCTTCATCCTTTGCTGAATCAAATCCACCTTCTCAGAGGTCTCCCTAACCATATCAGGTCCAAGTAATAACTTCTCCATAGACTCTGCCCAACATGACGGGGACTTGCAAGGTCTCACATATAAAGCCTCAAATGGTGTCATTCCTATACTTGTTTGGTAACTTTTATTGTACGCAAACTCAACTAAAGGAAGATGTTCCTCCCAAGTACTTCAAAATCCAAAATGCGCATCCACAGCGAATCTTCAAGCACCATATTTAACCTCTTTGTTTGGCAATCAGTCTAGGGGTGATAGGCCGCACTCAACCTAAGTTGCATCCCTAGCGCCTCCTGTAAGCGTCTCCAAAAATCACTAGTGAAAATGGGGTCTCTATCACAAACAACGCTAAAAGGAACTCCATACGGGTGGACTATCTCTTGAATATACAAGGATGCCAAATATGAAGCCGTACGCTTACTCTTAACTGGGATGAAGTGAGCACTCTTGGTCAATCTATCAACAATTCACCCAAATGCTAGTGTTCCCTTTCCTAGAACGGGGTAAACCGTCAATGAAATCCATAGAAAAACTATCCCACTTCCACTCCAGCACGTCTAAGGGCTGAAGTAATCTGTCGGACTTTTGCTGCTCTGCTTTTACCCTTTGGCATATGAGACACTTAGCTACAAATTCCGCCACATCCTTCTTCATAGCACCCTAAAATAACATCCTCTTCATATCCTGATACATTTTTTCGCCACCCGGATGAATAGTCATTCAAGAATGATGCGACTTATCCAAAACTGCTCTCAACAAGTCACTGGCGTGTGGAACACAAAGCCTCCCATCTCTCCTAATCCACCCTCTGCTATCAATGGAATAGCTTTGGAGATCTCGAGACCTCCCCGTGGTTAATCCTATCCATAACGTCCATGAGCTTCGAATCCTCCTATTGCCTCAAGCCAATCTGATCCAGAAAGGTAGGCCCCACTTCTAATGTCGCTAACAATCCGGGAGTGATGTCCGTATAGGGCTTAAAATCAAAGGTAGAATTAAACTCCAAGTTCCTCCACTCTACGAACAAAGGACTAATGTTTGCTTTCTTTCTGTTCAATGCATCTGCAACCACATTACCATTTCCAGGGGTATAAGTTATCTCAAAATCATACGAGGCTAAAAACTCCATCCACCTCTGTTGCCTTAAGTTCAAGTCCTTCTATGAGAATAGGTACTTCAAAGACATATGGTCGGTAAAAAGCTTAAACCTCTCTCTAAGCAAATAGTGCCTTCAAGCCTTAAGTGCAAAAACTATGGTAGCTAACTGCAAATCGTGGGTAGGGTAGTTCTTCTCATGCGCCCTCAACTGCCTGCTACCATAACACATTACCCTCCCTTGTTGCATCAACACCGCTCCTAGACCTGTTCCGCATGCATCAATGCATATAGTGAAAGGCTTAGCTCCGTCCGGTAAAACTAACACTGGTGCACTAATAAGGGCTCCCTTAAGCTTTGCGAAGGAATCTTTGTTGAATATGCCAGTATATGATTTTTGTTTGATGATAATAAACATATATATATATATATATATATATATATATATATTCATTTAAATGTATTTGTTATTGTACTATTTAATTTTTCATACAATTAAATAAATATTTTTTAAATAAAATAAATAACACAGAATATAAATTCAAACAAATATTTTATTACAATTTTGAACAATATAAAATTGAGCTGCACTATATATACAAAATTTCAATTACAATACAATTTCAAATTACAACATAATTTTTCACTACACAATGTTTGCATACATTTTCACCTCACTACATATCACTCATTCACTCGTATTTATCTTCAACTCTATTCCAGATTGAATCCAACATCTGAATTATTTGTAAAATAAACACTGACGCTGTAAAATTGAAAAAGAAATATTTTTACAGTGTAAAATAGAATGTGTGTTTTGAAAATATCATTTGCCTCAACTATTTGGGTTGTTCGTCATCATTTTCGTTTGAATTTATCTATCACGAAAAGCTTGTGACATGCACAGTGTATCACTGTACATGCCACAAGGCCATGCACACTGATATACAATTGATAAAATTGCAGGGACAGGTGAGCACAAGGTCAAACCTAACCAAATGGTGGATTCAACTCAGGTGCAATACAAAACAAAAATAGGATGGTTAAGTATGAGAATCAATGGTCAGCCAACATGAATAAAGTCAAATGAAATAGCTGGACTCAAATGCACACAACCAGATCATACATGAACACTTGAATCATAAACATGTACACAAGTGTGTCAACACAACCAGACCCAATAGACTAGATACAAATGGTCAGTGCAAAGCAAGGGAGTAACAAGTAAATGGCAGTACATGAGCATGATTTGATCAAAGCATAGTATCTGTAGAAGTTAAATGAAATAATCAATGACTCAACCTCATATGTCACAAGCTCCAAACTCAAAGCAAACCATGTACCAAAATATGCATACAGACTCAACTAGAAAAAACATCTTCAATTAGATACAAGTGTATACAAGTTTCAAACCGCCAAGATAACCCAGTCCAGATGAATCGGCAAGATGACCAGCATTCAAGTGCAAATGTTCAGAACCAGGGCAATGGGTCAAACAGAACTCAAGCGCAGAGATTGCAACCAATGAAACAGAAGATATGGCAAAGCAACACAACTCAGTTGAACAAAAGAGAGACAACACAGCAGTGGTTGGAGCAGAGCAGCATACAAGGAAATAGACATCAAACTCGAAGCAATGCAAACAGGTTGACCCAGATATGCAACCATGTACAAGTCAATAGAGCAAAGCCTCAACATCAAAGAGCAACAAGACTCAACCAGCATACATATATACATGCCTAAATACACATGTATGCACATATAAATATACATAGGTCCAACCAAACAAAGTTCAAGCCAGAGAACCAAACATATATGCACATGACAACAATGCATATGACATAGTGACAGCAACTCATAAATGAAAATATCAAGACCTGACTGCTTGGCTACAACAATAAACTTCAAATGGAAATACAAGTGCACAAATCAGAGGCACCAACATGACTCAAAGCATCATCAATGAACCAATTACAATGCAGATACATAAACAAGACAATTATACCAACCAGACTCCAAAGACACACATACAAGCACTCAACAAGCCGATGAAACATAATACAAATGAATACAAGCCCAGACTCAATATCAAACTACCATACATATGTATACATACATGTATACATATATATATGCAGTGACACACAACATATGCATATGGTCAGATACAAAACTCCATGATGCAACAATTCAACTTCAAACTACATATGTCCAAGTGGTGACAACATGATTCAGAACAGAAAAGCCAGAGAGCAGACTCAAGGCAACATGATGACAAGACCAATGAAAACTACATACATATGAAACAGAGTGAAAGGCAAGGCTACCAAGGTCAAGTATACATGTTAGCAGCTCAAGTAATAAAATCATGTTTCGAAAGAGAATGTAACAGCGTCAACAAATACTCAAAATGCCAAAGAATCAAGGTCGTGGTGACCAAGGTAGAATCGAACAAGTCATCAAATAACAAATATATATATATATATATATATATATATCACAAATTATAATACCAAGCTACAATCAAGGAACGAACCAGTCAGAGGTCTCAAGATCATACGATCAAAAATCAACGCAGGAAACAAAATCATGAAATATTCAAACTGAAATTATACGAATGAAAACTAAGGGATTTCATCCCTATATAACTCGGTAACATCATCAGCAAAAATCATCAGATTCGAGTTCAAGAAATTACCAAAAGCAATAAATCATAAAACTCGAATCAAGTCGAGAATAATCAAAATTCAAAAAAGACAATTCACATACCAGTATAAAGTATTGTTCAATCTTGACCAAATTGAAGCAGCCGTAAGCGAACGATGCAGCGTTTGATTGACAAGGCAATCCAAAGCAAACGCATACTTCAATTGAAGAAAAAATTTCAATCAAAAACTTTAATTCACAAAGCCTTAATTTTTTCTTGAAAGAGGAACGAACAAAGGACTGTTCGTGAGCAAAGGAAAAAGCGGCAGACATTAATTTCACGAAATGAAGGATATAGGTCGAAGAAAATAAAGGAAGACGTCGTTTTACAAATTATATTTGTTTAACTGGGCCAGTGCTTTCATTGGGCTTCAAACTATTCAATTAGGGTTTTGTATTGTTTTAGTTATTATTTCATTTGTAATTTCCTTTAAAATTAAGTAACCTTCTAGTCGTGCGAGTAGGTAAAAACTACGGGGTGTAGTTTGAGAATTCGCAACTCAATGGCTGAGTTGTGGCAGGGTTTTGAGCGTAGAATTAGGATAGTCGATAGCGGGTGTCGCAAATTTACGTGTGTAAGCGTCTGACTACTTAATTTTTAGTAGAAATCATGGGGCAGCACGTAGGTAGGGTTTTGCCAAAGTTGGGTAAATCTATGTTTTTCGATTTATGCTTTTATTATTCTGTTATTATCTATGCTGCATTATTATATATATATATATATATATATATATTTCCGCATCAATTTTTATTATTCTTAGTATCACTTTATTTAACCCCCTCTAGGGTGAAATCGATCCTACAATCCTCACAATCCACGTCCCACACAAAAGCTTTATTCTTCTTAGTAAGGCGCGTGAGTGGTGCCGAAATCTTGGCAAAGCCTCTAATGAACTTCTTATAGTAGCTTGCCAATCCTAGGAAGCTCCTAACCTCGGTAACATTCTTGAGGGACTTCTAATCTTGCACTGGGGTGAGCTTGGCTGGGTCAACAGCCAAACCTTCCTTCGAGACCACGTGCCCTAAGAAACGAACTTCCTCTCTCCAAAAATGACACTTCGAAAATTTAGCTCTCAAATGATGACTACGAAATGTGCGAAGAACTTCTTCCAAATGAATATCACGTTCCTTCATATTCTTGGAAAGTACGAAGATATCATCCACGAATACCACCACAAACTTATTAGGAAATATCTAAAGACGCCGTTCCTCAAATCAACGAAATAGGCTAGGGAATTAGTTAGTCCAAAAGGCTAAACCCACCACTCGAAGAATCCGTCTGGTGTTCTAAAGGCATTCTTATCTATACCGCCATCAGTGACTCTAAGATGATGGAATCCCGTGGCTAGACCAAGCTGAGAGAAAATCGAAGAACCTACCAACTAGTCAAAAAGATCATCAATCCCAGGAATTGGATATCGGTTCTTCTTGGTGAGCTTATTTAATTCCATGTAGTCCATGCAAAGTCGGAGAGAACCATCCGCCATAGTGGTGTAGACGACTGATGCTCCATACTCTGATATGCTCCTTCTTAAGAATCCCTTCTCCAAAAGCTCACGAATCTGCTTGCTCAATTCTTTCCTCTCCCTGGGTGCCATGTGCCTCACAGGTAATGCCACTGGCTTAACATGCTCGGTCAAATAAATCCTGAAGTCAATCTCTCTCTTAGGAGGTAATCCCTTAACCTCCTCAAAGACATCTGCAAAATCTCTGACCACAGGAACCAAATTCAACTATGATGACGATGAATTGAGGGAATAGAGAAAACTTAATTTGAATGGCCCTTGCTGGTCGTAAGATACCCCTAGAGTCCTAACACTGCAAGTCTCAAGTCTAATGACTCTCCTTTCGCAGTCTAAAATAGCTTCGTATGTAGATAGCCAATCCATCCCTAAGATCATCCCATACCCCAAGAAACCCAAAACATAGGCGTCACAGTAAAACTCTACGCCTAGGATAAAGATTTTCAAACCTTTACAAACCATAGATAAGTGTGAAGATCCTTCTATGGGGTTTGAAACAATAATGGGGTCTACTACTAATGGTATGTCCAAGTGCAAACAATCTACTAGGGAGCTAGAGATAAAAGAGTGTGATGCTCCAGAATCGAATAAAGTCCGAATGGGAAAATCAGATATAGAAATCAAACCTTCAACTGTGACTTTCCTACCTCTATCTGGAATACTACCGGAAGGTTCTATGTCTAATGCCTGAATCAGCGTAGCTGTGCACTCGCCCCCTAGGGACAACTCCTACTCATATGACTGGGTTTCCCGTAAGTATAACACTTACCCTTCATCTTCTTCTTCCCACAATCCTTGACCACATGTCCAACCTTCCCGAATCCTTGACCATATGTCCAACCTTCCCACAACCATGGCACTTTATTCCTTTCTTAATATGCTTCTGAGGACCGTCACCTTTCTTCTTCTTCTTATTCTTTTCCCACCACTTCTTCTTTGGGCCTTCTCACTTAACCTTCTCTTTAGACTCTCCCTCCTTGACCGTATCCAACATAAGCGTCATCTCGACCAAAGACTCATAAGTAGCTCCCATCGGTACATGAGTCAACAATAATCCTTAAAGGGGTTGATTCAATCCCTTCGTAAACTTCATAGCTTTCTTATGTTGTTTGTTCACCAAATCCATACCAAACCGTGACAGCTCATCGAATTGATTAATGTATTCTTTAAGAGACAAACTCCCTTGCTTCAAATTGATAAACCTCTCCAACCAAACGCTCACTTCTGCCTAAGATAGAAACATCCTATTGAATCGCACTCTGAATCCATCATAAGTAATATTCATTCCTTATAACTCGATCACCTCCCACCAATAAGAGGCTTCTATTTTAGCTGCGAAGCGGCTAACTGAACTCGTTGATGTCTATCCAATCCCAAAAGACCAAAAATCCTCTCTATGTCCCTAAGCCATGCTCTTGCCTCCACAAAAGTCTCATTGCCGAAAAAATCTTCTCGCCTAAACTCGCAAAATCTTCACAAAGATTAGAGAAATTTATGGCGACAAGTGGGCTGATGGATTCCCACCCGCTAGTGTAGGATTGGCGCAGGCCCGTGCACCACTGGAGTTGTGGCTTGTAAGTACCTATGAAACTAGTCCGGGACTAGAATGCCTTCAGGAAGGTTTGGCGCATCGGCCATTCTACGGAAAGAAAAAGGTAGTTTAGGAAAGAGTCAAAGGGAAATTGAACTGGACTTATGAGGTGATTTTTATAAAAATTCTTTTATACTTAAAAATCATTCCTAAAAGTTCTTTTTCGAAAAATACTTTTAAAACGGGTTATTTTAAAAAAATACTTTACTTTTTAAAAAAATTTGGAATCCTGTAACATGAGGCTTTGATACCAAGTGAAACACCCCCACATCCCTTAATATGCCCAAAAGGGCACATTAAAAGACATGGTACGTTGTAGGTATAACTGAAACTAACAGAGACTAAGATTCACAAGACAAAATATAGATAAAACGGAGAAAACTTAAAGTAATAATTTAAATAAAAAAGCTTCATAATTGCTTCATAAATATGTTAAATAACACATATAAGTTTAAAAATCCAATATGTCTTATGAAACAAAAACTCATAGTCTCAAAATCAGAGTACATATCCCATAAAATAAGTCAGTACAAAGAAAGAACAAAAGATGAAGTAAAAGAAATACATAGAAGAAATCTCCTCCAAGAGAACTCCAAGCTGCAGCAACCTATTGAATTCTTCCTCGATTGCCTAAGGGGGAAAGAGAAAAATAGAGGAGTGGGTCAGACTAAAAGTTTGGTGAATGATAGTGATTATTAGAGTCTTTAAGCATGATAAAGTAATAGACTCTACAACAGTCCTAACATAAATAAGGATCGGAAAGGAAATAGGAAAGAGATAAATTGGAAATAAGTACAATTAAATATTTCTCAAATTATAGATAGGTTAACTTTGATTGCTTACACTTGTCCTTGATTTCTTCTTTAATTAGGTTGAATTCCTAATCATGTAATTAGGATGTGACCCTAATTCTACCCTTTTTGATCATTCTGCTACTCCATAGAACTTACTACGAACCAACCGCTATATAACTCCCTACACAGCAGCCAATGGTATCTATGAAAGATGCACAAAGCAACTATTGTAGATCCGGACGACATATTTAGCTCCCTACATAGTAGGCAAGGATGTCTACGAAAGACACTTATACTAAGCGCTTGGAACTCATAGCTATTACTAAGCACCCGAGTTGAAGTCGCACGCGTAAATGCCACCATGCCCATGCTACCTTTTGCTCCACCTATTGGGTCTTCTTATTACCTCAACATCCAGCATAAGCATGCCCTTCATCCCACTTCAAGCTAACGTGAGATCACCGTGTGTCCATAGAATCTATAGAGGAAATGTTGTTGGTACTGGCCTTTCATCCAAGCAATATCTAGTTGTGCCTCTTATCCAAATCCCCTGTGACTTGGACTTCTATTTGACCAATTACTACCAATCTTAGCATAAGCGTGCCTTAAGGAATGCTATTCAGCATAGGTCCTACTTTCATCTTTGCTTATTAACTTAGATAAATTATTTTAAATAAGCCTTTACAAATTATCCCTATTATCTTTTTTTATTAATTTATCCTGAGTGTTAAAATAAGCCTCATTTTGTTCCATTTCTTATTATAACGTACGTTGTAATCATGCTTATTACTTAACCTAAGGTCTACGTGCGAAAACAAGCTTCTTTCATCTTTTACTCTATTTAGTTATAATTCAAAGTTATAACTATGTCATTTATCTTTAATTAGTCCAATTCTAATTATAATTAGGCGTAATTTCACTTCAATTCGGTTATTTATTACAGTCCCCATTATTTATTGCAGTCTTTATATTTACATCTTATTTTCTTCATTCAATATTCTTACTTATATAATCCATATTCGTGTTTAATTTATTTTAATCCATACGCGAAGAAAAAGGGGAATGAAGAGAATAGACTCTTGCATAAAATCCAAAACATCGAAAAAGATGTAAATAAGAGCAAATAAACTTAAATACTGTAAACTGTAAAAAAAAAACTATGCTTAGTAGAAATAAATCAAAATTATTAGAAAAATGGCTAAAAGAAAATAGACTGAAAATGATTCTAAAAACTGTAAATAAACTACTGAAAAGGCTATTCCAAAAATTGTAGTAAAACTACTATTATTGGAAACCCTACTATTTTAAATTACTTAAAGAAATCTTAAAAAAATTACAATCACTCACCTTTGGTCCTAAGCTTTTCCTTAGGTCTTCCTGGATCTACTTGGAGTTGTAAAATAATTGAATTTGTAATGACTTTCTCCTTTGAAAAAATTATTCCATTTAGGGTCCTTCCTAGAATGGTGAACTCAATTGGAGAAAACCTAGAATGATAAAAAGTGTTAGGTCTAGGGGTCTATTTATAGGTGCGGAAGTGGATCTCGGACCATTGGATTTGGAGATTGAATAGGATGCAACCACGTCATAGGCCGAACAGGGGCCATCGGATGTAGAAACGGAGGGACCAGATCGGCTTAAACTATGCAAAACACGTGTTTACTCATCATCGAATCGTTCGAACGAAAGAACGTTCATTCGCTTGCCAATAGGCAAGGCGGGTCGACCGCCCCCTTGCCCAGGTCGACGGACTACTCGACCTATATATATATGTGTGTGTGTGTGTGTGTTCCCTTTTTATTTCTACCTATTTAGTTTATTTTATAACTTGGTCATATTAGCTCGGTTTCTTACGTTCTATATATGGAAATTGACCAGAAAATTACCACGAACACAATGGTGCAACTTTCATGGCTTGATTATGATAATTTCACAAATTTATTTTGTTATTTAATTAATTAATTCAATTTATTCTTACGGGTTAAATTTAGGGTTGGTACAGAGAAGGAGGGATTAGTGAAGGAAAAATAGGTTGAGAAGAGCTGGTAGGGTCCAGACGAGGAGGGATAGACGATAGAGGATGGTCAGAGAAAGGATAGGAAGGGAGATGGTTGGCAGTTGAAGACAGGGAATGGATAGGGATGGATATAAGGGGAAGGACGACATGAGAGGACATTATATTTATAGAAGGGAAATTGGGAAGAAAGTAAATTATATGCAACGTATCCTAATTTTTCTTAATTACTAACTACTTAACCTAATTACATAGTTAATTATTACTTACCCTAATTAATAAATTAAATAGATTAAATATATAAATTATTAAATAATTAAAACTTAGACTTTTGACTTACTTAATTGATTTGAAACAAGTTTTCAAAAACAATAAAAAAGAAGTCACCTTAAAACTTGAAATCGCGAAATTTCCCGAACTGCATCCACAACAACTATCGCTATAAGCACAGTTCGCTAGAATTGATTTCTAGGCGAAAATCTCACCTAACCCTAGCTATAACATATATGAAAACACAAATGTAAAAGTTTTGAAACTAAAAAACAAAAGTAAAAACTTGGAAAACATTTACAAAATCCAAAACTAGAAAGAAAAAAAAGAGCTATTCGTTTTCAAATCGGATCTCAAGCCCTTTATGACTTTTCAAGGTGTTGACTTTACAACAAATTCATCACATACACTTGATTTTGGTTTCATAACTACACTACCATCATATTGTAACCAATATCACATATCCATATCCATATACATATCCAACATTACAACATATTATCCGAAATACAAATCTATACCAAACAACCAATCTTGTAATCATATATCATCCAATAACATGATTTTTCAACAGAACAAACACCATATTTTCACAACATATATTTCATCAAAATCAAGTTACTTTCTTTCCAAAAATAAAAGTTTTACTCACCGAAAATTTTCTAAATCAAAGCAAACTTTTGCCGGAACATGAAAACACTTTCGACATTTGCAAAATTTGAAACTTTTGGTTGTTCGAACATCTAGATGGGCTCGGCCAAGTGGACTTTGGGCTTGACCCAAGCCTTTTTTGGGCATGGCCATGGGTGATGAAGGCTCGATCATGGTGTGTGGGGGTTTGTTTTGCTTGAGATTTGGAAGAGAAAGTGTTGTAGGAGATGTAGAAATGTTTTTGTAAACTAAGGAAGGAATTTTTGCATAAAGAAGTGATTTTTTTTTTCGAATCAACGAAGAGGAAGTCATGAACACTTTAGCTTAAGATCCTAAGAATTTGAAGTGGAGAAAGAGATTGTAAACATGAAAATATGAAGATAAAAAGGGTATATATAGGCTTAAGATTTAACTAAAATTATATAAAGTGATTTATATTATATATATATATATATATGCATCACCATACCCTTCCCCCATAACCGTCCTTACTTGTACTCCCTCCATCTCTTTCACTATGCAAACCATGATATATTGTCCTTATGTTGAAAAAGTATATTTTAAATATGTTATGTGTATATATTTTTATGATATAAAATCTATATTAAATTATAAATATTTATATATTTAAGGAGGAACATGCATATGCAAATATAAACATGTACACACTGTGTTAGCTTAGTTTGTAATGTGTGCATGTATGTTTAACAAAGTGTTATAACTTTTTGAATAATTTTTAACCAACGAAAAATCGATATTTGGAAAATAATTTCCATTCACATTTGCTATTTCTCAATAAACTATATATATTTGGTAAACAAATTTTGAAAATCATTTTGTCATCAATAATTATTATTTAGTTTTATTTGTTCATAAAAATACATTTATTAATTATTTTTAATTAATAATCAAATATTCATTTAAATGGCAACTAAATTCCAGGTCGTTACACCAGTTCTAGTTTTGAAGAAAGTTTGTGTTTATCTTATCAAGGGAATATGCAAATAAGATCACTAATTCACAATATCGATCAATTGCACTGATCAAAAGACTAATATGAAAACATAAAGGGGATAGTTTGCTTGAAAGACCTTAGAAGGAAAACTGACTCAAAGATTATACATCGTAAGATAAAATAACTTATGCTTGGAAGCTCGCTCCATCTAATAAAAAGTTTTTAACCAAATCAACATCTAACTAAGAGACCCCGATAAGGCAACTCACTTACCCTTTGAACCGAGGAGGATATTTTCATCATCACTTCACAACATGCACTAGATCATCAGTCACCCTCCTACAATTTAGATATGAGCCCACTAACTTGGATGCCAACCACTACTTATTCAAGCTAAAATGTAGGAATTCATGGGGTATTATTCATTTGTTCCGCCTAGAGGCGAGGTACAATTGACCTAACTTTCATAAGCCACATGATTGGAAATAAGAATCTTACGCCTTTTTCTTTGATTCATATTCCCTATTATTATATATAAGCTAAAGTTGAACAGTGGACATAAATCCAATACAAGATTTAAAAAATCTAATAGTCTTTTATATAAACTTATTGCAATTCTCTACATTTATACCCTCGAATTATTTATATTTTTAAAAAACAACTTTTTATGACATTTGGTGCATCAAATCATAGTGAGCCTTCACAAATCGCACTAATTATTGAACATATCTAGTGTTGACTATTTTTTATGTCTTAGATTAGTTGTTCAAAAAACTATTTTTGCTTCAACTACGAATAACACAGTCGAAAGTTTTATGTAATTTTTGGATAAAGGAGAAGCCTTATGAAAAAAATTATGCTTGAAGTACACATCATGTGGAAACTTTGAATCCTTAGAATTTAGGAATGAATCAACCATTTCCCCTCCTTCAGAATCTACAATCCTAGTAAAATGAGCAACTTCAGTTGCTCTGGGTTGGAGTTCTACAAAAAGAGCTCACAATTATGTAAGATGTTATAACATATGATAAGGGAATAAGCAAAATTAACTCCATAGACCAAGGTGATGAATTAGAATAGATACAAATATGTTACACACATCATTATAAGATCCGCGCTTGTCAATGGAAGAATGAATATCACATGATGCTCCAAGGGATTGAAGAAATGGATAAAATAGCTACAATAATTATAAGATAAGTGAATAGAATAGTCACACACTAACAATTTTGGTTTGGAAAGAGGTTATAATAGACATGGACGAACGTTCTTGAGCAAACAACCTTATAAAGCTATGGGTGACCATTAAGGCAATTACTTATTTGAGTGTGAAGAAATAGAAAATAGATAAAGAAATGGAAATTTATTTGAGGCATGCAAAATTAATTTTTTATTCACATATATTTATAGTGATGATTAAAATTTGAAAAGACTATATTATTGGAATATATGATGTAATATCCAATCAAAGTAATGGACATTAAATGTAAATGTTAATTTTAATTAATGGTGAGCATTGTTTACTGCATAAATTAATGGAAACTAATTATGGACATTAATTTCAAATAATGGAAAGTATTATTCCAATATCAGCATATTTTGCTGATTGCCAGTGTATTTAAAACAATTATTCCATTATCTGCATTTATTATTGATTGCCTAATGTATTGGTAATACGTCCCCGCAAGATACGAATTGAACAAAGACACCTATCTTGGATTGAAGAGAGTAACATTGTTCTGAAAGAGGCTTAGTAAGAGGATTAACTAGCAAGTCATGAGTTGAAACATGAAGAACTTTCAGAAGCGTAGATGTTACATTTTCTCGCACAAAATGATAGTTCTTAGAAACATGTTTATTTTGGTATGAAGAAATATGGTTTGCACATACATAAGTCATACTTATGTTGTCACAAAAAGTAGTTGGTGTAGAAGATATCTTGACTCCAAATTCATATAATAAAATTTGGATCCATGTAATTTCACATGAAGATGATGCTACAACTAGTTATAAGCTTCTATTAAGGATCATGCCACTTTTTTTGTTTTTTAGAGGACCATGAGATTGGATTGCCTCCAAGCTACATAATATATGATGACGTTGATTATCAATCATCTAATCAACCTGCCCTATTTGCATCAATAAAGGCATATAATTTCGAGTCAGTAAAATGATTTACATGCAATCTGAAATATAATATATGTTTAATATCGTGAAGAAGTCGTTTTTCTACTCGCCGATGTAGGTTAGATGGCTTATGCACAAATTGTGATAATATATTTACGGAAAATGCAACGTCAGATATTGTGATGGAAAAATGTTCGAGAGCTCCAATCACTTTACTATAGTTACTGGCATTAGTTTGTGTGGATCATTAACAAGAAAAAGCTTTTCAATGGTTGGCAATGGCATGCTAACTTCTTTTGCCCCCAACATATTTGTTTGAGCTAATAGAACTTGAATATATTTATGCTGAGTATGAAGACGTCGATGAGAAGTTAGTAAAACTTCAACACATAAAACATAGTGTAAATTTCTTACAAATGAATTGAATGTGCTTTAACAACATGTCGGAAAAATGATTTATCATTTTGAATAAGAAACAATCATAAACATAAATAAGAAAACATGCGATGATTCCATTTTGAGATTAAATGAAAAGTGAAGAATTTGACTTGGAATGATGGAACCTAAGTTGAATCACAGAGTTACTAAAAGACTACCAAGCTCTTAGAATGTGTTTCAACCGCAAATCGCTTTATTGTGTATTGACAAAACCTAGAGGTTGCTACATATGCACTTCTTATGATAATGTACCATGTAGAAATGCATTATTAGCAACTAACTAATTAACTTGTTATCCCATGTGTAGTGTGATGCAAAGAATGTAATGACCCAAAATTTTGAACACTTCGTATTTAAATATTTGAATCTTAGATTCAATATAATTAAATAGATTTTATAACCTTTTTGACCCCCTTTAAATTAATAACCAATGATGCTAAAATAAATAGTCTGAAAAAATATCAATAATGTGACCGAAAATTGTTTTATCGATAAATAACTATTTACTTGGTAAAAGTTGTTTGTAGTTATTGAGCTTTCCTAATATATTAATGTGTAACTAATTAACAACTAAAAATATTTTGCACTAATGGTAATTAATGGGGAAGGGGGATGTAAGAAATGTTTTCATAAGTAGATATTGATGGAGAGAGGTATTTTGGAAAGCCTAAATGGTCAAGTAATTTATGTAAAGTGAACAGATGAGGGAGGGTGGGCTCTATGGATGGCGAAGAAGGTTAGGAGGTAGAGATTACCTCTTGTGAAAGTATATTTAACCTCTTTATAAGTTCACAAAGTGCTGTCGCTAAGTTATGAACCAAAAACGGCACCTTACCTTCTTCATCCCCTCTTTAAATCTTAGAAATTATATCAAATGAACTCCAAACTTCACGAAACTTTGGCCAAGGGCCTAAGGCATCATAGGAACAAAGAAAAAACATTAAACTTAAAAGAAAGTTGGCATAAAAGGTTTCACCATTTTGGGTCATGAGCAATTTATGGGCAAGGGAGGAGGCTGAACACTAAAAGAGGCTAAAGGTGGAAGCTTTGGCATATTTGGGTGAGGTAGGAAATGTTCATGTGTGCTTGGTGGCTTATGCTTTTGTTATCTTTGTTATGGGATGAGTTTACTCACCATTTGATTGTATATATTGTTTATAAATATAAAGTTAAAGTGAACTGATTAAAGTTATAATTTAGGACCATACTTGCTTTTGAAAGCAAATGACAACTCTATATTATCATCACTTCTAGTACCCATTACAACATGAAACATGGCCATGAATTTGTGTTTACATGTTTGGGTTGGTTATTTTTGATTGCGCTTGAAGCGAGAAAGGTTACTATAAGTGCACTTTGAACCCCTTGTGTTTTAACTTGTGCTAAATGGTTATATGTGAATATATTCTAAAAGAATAAATCATGGTTGTCATTTACACTTACAATTGTGTATCGAACATTAAGGAAATGGTTTGGAAAGTTATAGCGATGATATGATAAAGTTGTAAAATAGCGAATCAGTCGCCATGGATGCATTTTTAAATGTCTTATGTTTCGCAATTTTTAATATTATTTTGGAAAACATCCTTAGGGGTTCCATTGCATCGTTATCAAATAATATAAGTAAAGTACTCTCTTAAAATATTGGACCTTAAATCACTTGATAACATGTTGAAGACAGATCGAACATTGAAGAATTTAGAACTGGTTTTATGGCATAAATAGGAATTTGTAACGCTTTGAATCTGAAACATTTTTTGGGTGTTTCAGAACTTTTGGTAGCAATTCTGTAAATGATATTGTTTGCTGTTTGAAAATTTAGATGGTTTAAAATGACATTTTGATAAAGTACTATTCTAAAATCATTTTTGAAGTTTTTAAGAACATTAATTAAAGTATTTTAAAAGTGGTTTGAAGATAAGAATTTAAAAAGTAAAAGGTTTTTAAAAGTAGTGCTTTCTTTATATGTTTTTTTGTAAAAACTGAAATTAGTTATTTTTAAGTAATATTTTACACAGATGTTTAAAACTTATATTTATGTATTTATTTATATATATATATAAGTTTGAAAAAGTAAGCTAAGTAATTTATAAAAGGATAAAAGTGGTTTTGTTATAACCTTAAGTTATAATGAATGGTTTTTGATAAGTTAATTAAAAGTGTTAAATAAGTGTAGATATAACTAGGTCTTCAAAATAGAATGTTTTAATGATAATTTTAAGTACTAATGCTTTTGGGTTTATGGTAATGTTTCAATAACATTTGTTTTCAACCCATTTAATTATACTTTTGAAAACGTGAAATCTTGTTTAAGATTTTTCAATATTCTTTTTCCTTTAGGATAAGAATACAAATACATTTGTAATTATTGGAAAGAGTATAAATAAATAGTGAAATAGTAGAATACATGTGTATATCTTTTTTGAAGGTGTTGTATATACATATACAAGTATTTACAAAGATTTTTTAATTAAAAAAATTAATTAAATAAAAAGGGGAACTAAAGTCACTTATGTGACTTAATCGTGCTATGTGTGTTTACTTGTTTATGGAAAGTATTTAATCCTATGCTTTGCACTAAAAGCCGGCAAAGTAGATTTGTTCTATCTGTGAAAGTCTATACTATGCGCTTAGACTATTTCTAGACTTTGATGTCTCGAATGCTTTCATTGCCTTGTATGGACGTTGTTCGTGTAGTCTCATTGCATGTGGATTTGTTTTGATGATGATTTACTTGCTAGTTGTATTTAGCTGCTGATTGGACTGGACGGAAGCTTATCTCTTGGTTTAGTCAATCTCATTCATTGCTTTTGTAATATGACTTGGCTCTCTTAACTTGTTGCTTTAGCCCTTTTGGTTGAGTTTAGAGCCATTCCAATTCCATTAAGTCGTTCCATCTTCACTTGGATCCTGATCGGTTAATAACCCGGATAACATTTGCCATCTAGAGTACATCTTCATTGGGAACAAGGTATGCTCTGGAAGTTAACGTTATCAGTATCTGTTTGTTGAATTCCAAATAATCGTGTTAGAGTTTTGTGGATACTTAGCAGGTTACACCGCCGATCACTCGGTTTTGGTCTTGACCGCTACTGCTTACCATAACAGATCAAATTTCTCTCCATAGCTTCTTGGCATACCTTGAAATAGTAGGTAGATGTCGCGATGCAAGTTTGAAGTCGGAGATGGCCAATCATATGGATCGTTAGTGATCCATAACAGATGGATCGTTAGCGACCCGAGTACTTAGGGTAATTTTTCATGTTTTTTGTTTCCTACTTAAGTGGTCGAACAGATTCATCCTCTCGCTTTCACATAACCTAAGTTTGTTCTCTTGCGATCCTAACCTCTCGTAACGATTCCATCCTTCCTAATGATTTGACCAACCATTTTCAACGATTCGATCCCAAAGCCTTGCCGATTCTTTGCCTTGATTCCTTCAAAGCCACCGCTACAAAGCCTCACCGCTGCTCCTCTAGGTCGCTCTTAGTTAAAACCCTAGCTCACTTGTGCCTTAGTACCCCACCGATTCATTATAGTTTGCTGATCTCAAAGATTCAACAAATTTTGCATTTAGGTTGTTAATTCGAGGTGGGTTCGTCGATTACTACGTTCGTTTAATGACTTGATGGCGTAGTTGCGTTCGTGATGTTTGTTGTGAGGAGTTTGAGTTAATTACGGACTAATGATGGAAGATAATAAATCGAGTCTTGAGTTCCTCCCGGAATGACATTCGAGCCTTACCCCACTGCTTAATACATTTTGCTATCTTTGTCCGTTGAACCAGAATTGACTTGTGCCTAGTTCCATAGCTGATATTGCATGGCACATCGCGAATTGGTCCTGGATATTTCGAAGAGTTTAGACTTATCTTACTTGCTTTTATTATGCTCTGTGTCCCTATACTGAAAAGGATCTTCCATATCGCTTTGGACAATGGATACGTTATCGATCGTTGATCGATAATGGGTAAGTGTAGAGGAAGTATAAACAAATGGAAATGATATGAGATTTTATTTTCCTTTTTCGCTGTGAGCGAATTATCCACACAGGATAGAGGGCTTGTAATTCTTCGGGGATCGAGCTCACCCTCTATAGATAGCACACTGTACTTTCCCATGTACATACTTGAAATCCGTTGTGTCGAAAGGAATCAATGTCTCTCCGAAATTCAAGTGTTGTAAAGGAAACTATTAGTTTAGAATAGAATTACTTGTCCATTTTGGATGAGAGTTCTGTTGTTTAGAATGAATATCCATGTTTGCGCCATAAATCAAATGAAGGAAGCCCGACACTTTTGAAATCCGCATATATTATCGCCCATCGCACTTTTTCCTTCGACCTCACAGGCTGAATATGGCCAGTTGGTCCCAATAGGTCCGGTCTTGGATCGAACTCCTCCCAATTATAGAGTTCATCTCAACCCACTGGAGAGAGCTTCTTCCATGGTCTCTGCTAAGGTTTTGCATAATATATGCGTCCAACACGGCATACCAGAGAAAATGTATGTCCCGAGAAGAACGAGTTTGCTCACATGCCTCCCCCGGGATATGCCACTTGTCACCTGTATAAGTATCTGAATGAAGCTGTGCCCATTTTAATGAATTTTTTGCGCGAGACTCCCTCAAATTTAAGCATTGCCCCGTTCCATATTTATCCCAACGGTTACGCCACCCTACTTGTTTGCATGTCCTTTTCATGTACACATTCTATCGCACTCCGAACGTTGACGAG
The DNA here is from genome assembly GCA_030765085.1 of Allium cepa. Taxonomy (NCBI): domain Eukaryota; kingdom Viridiplantae; phylum Streptophyta; class Magnoliopsida; order Asparagales; family Amaryllidaceae; genus Allium; species Allium cepa. The sequence continues at coordinate 585,612,558 of CM060940.1, forward strand.
TTGTGGTACTATCTTTCATTCAAGAGAAGAGATGAATGTCCGTCTTTGGTCGTAATCGAAGCATAAAGGAATCGAAAAATCATATTATGACTACAGAGCAACCTTTCCCAGTTTAAGACCCAATATTTCTTCGTCAGATGCCCTAAGGGGTTTAACCGTCTGTGGACGACGAGGGGTAAGTTCTTTTACCTATTTTTTGAGTTTTGGCATGTTGCTGCGGGGCTTCTAACAAGTCGAATATTTCTTGCAGTTATCTCGAGGCCGAATAGGGACCCGTCTTTTGATGATTTTTTTCGAACCCTGAAGGCTATCGATGTTGAGGAAAGGTCCGTTAAAGTCTTGCAGATTCACGAAAACGTACTACGATATGGGTTACTGCATCCGAGGAGGTCCGCCATTCTAGTTGAAGCCCCCTCTCCTTCTCGATCCAGAGTTCGCACATGATCCACTTCCTTTTCTCACGGTTTTGAAGAAGGTGCTTCTCAAGAGAGAGAGGGCATGTACAGAGAATCAACTAAAGAGGCTCATGGTGGAAGAGATGTTGCTGCGACCGAAGTTAGTCTCCCTTCCTGAATGCCTTCAATTCCGAAAGAAGAAGAAGAGTTCAAACAGAGGGAAGGCATAACCATGATGGACTTAGAAAAGAAGAGGGAGAAATCATGAGTAGTAGCGATGAGCCTACTTCTAGCGATGACTTTTACGTAGAATCCAATGATGGGGATTCTGAATTGTGCGATGAGACTCCAAGGATGAGCCTCGTTATTCCGAGCTCATCTCCTCTAGACACAAGTGGTAAAGACAATGTCCCAGGAATTGCGGGACATCAAGACTCTTCGTGCAAAGATGTTGGAGTGGAGTTTGAAGATTTGTGCGATGTTTACGTCGATTTCGACGCGCTTAAGGGGTAAGATTTCAAATTTGAAGAGGTGTCCCCTCGTTCAAGCCATGTCGCATCCAAAATTAGTTCAATTCCTTTTTGCGGCACCTGCCCAGTTCGGTTTGTGATATCATTTTAAGCTCTCCTCCCAATCACACCACATGCTTCAATAAGGTCGCATTTACTTATACTCACACTTTTCATGTTTATTTTCCATTTTTAAAACCTTTTATTTATGTTTCATGCCAGGTATGACGAGGGGGCGCCGTGTTTATGATGATTTTGAGGAATTCACCGACTCCCCAAGCCAGTCCAAGTGTTCTTCCAGTAGTCACCGGCCCCGAGAGATGGAGGAAGAGTATAGCAGAAGGAAAGATTTAGAGGTCGAAACTCGTCGCCAAGACAAGAGAGCGGGGCCGGGCATACAAAGGTGGGTATGAAAAGAGGAAGACTTTCGATGAGAGAGAGGAGACATCGAAGAGGTCTAAATTCGACTGCGATTCTCATTCTTCGGAGCGGCGAGCTTTTGTTCCGACACTCTCTTCAGCGGGTCAAGAAATCCCCATTATTTCTGTCTTCGCTTTGCCTTCTACTTTTATTCCGTCATCTTCTGTTGCTCTTGCCGCTGGAGCTTCATGTCCCCACCGGGGACCCCGCCTATATTCTTTCTTTTGATACTCCCAAGCTTGAGGCGATGCTCTCGAATGATTTTTAAAGGGGGTTAAGTTTGATAATGATTTCTATCCGGTCCATAGAGATTCTTACATGCCACATCTTTAGTCTATTCAAAATGACTTAGAACAGGCCGAAGGGTGGGAAAAATTGTGTAGTAGTCGGCAAATATAAATTGCAACAACTACTAGGGAATCCTCTCTTTGAGTCAGAGAAGGATGATTTTAAAAGAGCGTTGATAGAATGTGATGCCAAGATCAAACAGCTAGAGGAGGAGAAAGAAGCAGTGCTTCGAGAAAGCAAAAGCAACGCCAACTTGCTAAAGGAAGTAAAAGAAGCCCACGAGAGAACTGAGATCGTTTATAGGGACGAAATAAAGAAGGCCCATGCCGAAGAGGCCAAATTAAAAGAGGTGGTAGCTGCTTGTAGCGTGAGAATTGAAGCCCAGAAGAAAACTATCTTCGATTACGACCTTATCGTTTAGGGGCACAATAAGACCATCTCCGACCAGGCTGAGACAATCACCTGGTTACAGGATCAAGTTATGCAGCGTAGCGTCGACAAGTCTCGCGTCGAAGTTGAAAAGGCCACCGTTGTGGCGGATTGTATGGAGCTGCAAAATGCTTTCAAGGGGAAGATGAAAAAAATGGACGAGACTATCTTGAATTTTTGTGTCAATTTTCTACTGCTTATGGGAGCCTCAACTATTTAGGCCCGAAATTTCAATGCACTCTCGCTGTGATTTGGGAAGAAATCTTAACCCGCTTTCGTGATAGGGGCGACATTTACACCAAGCGAGAATTAGAAAACGCCTACCATAATGAAAAATCAAAGAAGGCGTTGCTGGAGGGCCAAGAGATTTTACAGATCGAGAGGGAGAATGAAGCTGCAGATGCTGCTATGGCTGCGGCTGCTGAAGCGCCTATGGAGCCTTTCATTTTTGGTGCCGGCGGGCCATCGGAGCAGCCCCGTAATCTGCCAACAAGTTCTAAGCATGAGGCTTCCCCACAGATTATAGAGCCATCTAAGGAGGGTGAAGGCGGTGAATACGAAGTTGAGGTCCTTGGTCATTCATCCGGTGCAGGTAATCCTCTTGTTTCCTCCAAGTATAGGATTTTTCAGCTTACGCTGCAGGAGTAGAAAGAATTTAATGCATTCATTTTTGATCTTATAGGTCCATCTACCTTACCTATTGATCTACCAGCTTCACGGGGCCTGGACCTGCTGCTATTTCCACTACTTCCGTGCTCGTTTCTGTTCCCGCTTTAGTCTCCATGTCCACGTCTGGCTCGCAGCCGAGGTCGTAGTTCGAGAAGATCGCCGCACTTCATGGCTTGGATGACCTTTCTGTGTCTTTAGAAGGTGACATAACGACGACCGAAGTTAAGGAGCAAGAAGTTCAAACTGAGCACCCATGCAAGACTCAAGAATAGCTGGTTGTCATCAAAAAGGAGAAGGTTGAAGCAATCAAGGCCTCCAAGCGCTCCTACAAATCGTAAAAGCATAAAATGAAAGACGAATATTTTGAGAAGGTTGTAGAGCAGGAGGAGGACGCTAGCACTGAGAATATTGTTGACATTACTGGTAGCGACACCACCCCCAAGGCGAAGTAGAAACTCTAAAAAAGAGGCATAAAGGGTAGTGGTGGAAAGAAGCGCTGAGAATTTTGAGTGGTGACTGATCTAATTTTGATTCATTTTGTGTCGTTTTATTAAAGCGTAGAGTTTGCACTTAGCGGTTTATTGTGGAGTCTGTATTTTTCTTTTGTTGGCTGGTGCTATGTGGGTATGGCCCCCATCTTTTGACCCAGTATAAAAGAAAGTTATAAGTAATACATTGATATTTTGACTGTACTCTTACTTGTCTATCCGTATGTGTTTTGTTCACTTATTCTTGTTTTGTTTACACTTATTTGCTTATGTGTGTTCTGTGCATTTGCGTTTACTCTGTATATTTTCACTTCACTTTATCCGATCCAATGATTACTACCAAAATTCTTTGTTTGAAGAATAGAACTTGTGAAATTATTGTGTTGTTCTATTTTAATTTAAGTGCCGGTATATGCCCCAGTTCACATGGCTATTTACTTCAAACAATTGGAAAATGACCAGTAAGTTATGGTTTAAATAATTTGCACATTAAAACTTTAAATTTGACTTAGTCACAGCTTGATCTTTCTTCTTTCAGAAATTTTGTAACTGTAGCATGTATGAGTTAACTATAGGCAGTTACACATTGTCAAAGTTAGATGCTATAGTTAGCCAATGTCAACAGTTGAAAATTTTCCGCTGGTTTGCAACACTTCTTTTTTGTTGGAGTCGCGCACATTGCTTCCAACAATGGGAATGGGTTGACACTTGTTATTCCTGTACGGATAAGTTTCCCATATTGCTGGAGAAATTTTGGGACATGAAAGTGCGTGCGGCTTATGGGATGCATGGATTTTAGGATCAATATGTCCGTTGCTCCGGAAAGGTTTTGATGCTCCTCGCTGTTACCTATATTCAGGCAGCATGAGGAGTTTACATTTTAGGAGCGTGATTTCATGGTGATGCTCCTCAGTATTTCCTATTTTCGGACAACGTGAGGATTTTATGTCTTAGGAACGTGATTTCACGGCTCCAAGAGTTAATACGTGACTTATGTAATGCACGGCTTTTGGGACTGATACGACCTGCTGGTCCGAAACGGTTTTAGAACTCCTCGATGTTGCTTATCTTCGGGCAACGTGAGGAGTTTATGTTGAAAATTTAGCGCGCGGGTTATGATGTGCGTGACTTTTGGTACTTCTTGGTGTTGCCTATATTCGGGCAACATGGGAAGTGTAAATTTTTAAAATTAGTGCACAGCTTATGGGGTGCACGAATTTTGGTACTCCTCGGCATTTCCTATCATTGGGCAACGCGAGGATTTTAAGTTTTAAAGGATGGTGCATAGCTTATGGGGTGCATGACTTTTCGCACTCCTCGATGTTGCCAATCTTCGAGCACTACGAGGAGTTCATGTTAGGGCCTTCCTAATGTTGTCGTAGCAACACTGGTTTTTAGAAGGCGAAGATCGAGTTTCGACGATCCAATAGTTTGAGTCGATTTGTTTCTGTCGAAACGGCGTGTAGGTATTATGAACATAGTTTTGTCGGTTCAAAAAGTGAACCAATTTTTATTAAGGAAAGAAGGGCAGATTTTTGCCTATTTACAATGCCCGCGGCATCCTGGGATGGCTTATTTGATGAAAAATAGGGAATGTATAAGGTTGTTTTCAAATGAAGTAACGATGGAGCGATTCGTTATTTCATTCCCTGGGAATTTGGATTCCGTCAATGATTGTTAGCTTGAAAGTACAATCCCTTAGCTTTTGATTGATGACATATGGTCCTTACCAGTTTGGTCCGAAGGCCCCAGGGATGGGGTAGATTCCTTGAGTACAAGATCTCCCACTATGAATGTCTGGTTGTGAACTTTGTTGTTGAAATACCATGCGACCCTTTTTTGGTGGGTAGAGGTTCTCAACTCGGCTTCTTCTCTTCTTTCGTCAATCGTATCCAGCGATTCAAGTAGGAGCTGCTTGGTTTGCTTTTGATTAAAAAATTTCCTACGGTGCGAAATGACTTCCAATTCGATAACAATCATTGCTTCTGAACCATACGCCAAGGCAAACAGAGTGTGTCCAGTTGCTGCTTTGTGAGTAGTTCTGTAGGCCATTAGTCCGAGTAGAAGTTCATCAACCAAGTTCCCTTTTGTCTTAGTTATCGCTTTTTGATAGTGGACTTGATGATTTTTTTTATTGCTTGTACTTTTCCCATTAGCTTGCGGATAAGCTGCCATGGGGAAGCTCTTCTCGATTCGGAAGCATTTGCAGAAGTTTTTGAACTTGGTGCTTTCGAATTGAGTTCCATTGTTAGTAATGATTTTACGGCACGTCGAACCTGCAAATGTTTTCAGTAACAAAATTAATGACTTTCTTTGTGGTTATGGCGGCCAGCGGTTCCACTTCGGCCTAATTCATGAAATAATCAATGGCAACTATAACATATTTAAAAGTCTATATGATGGATCGTGTAGTGTATATATGCAAGTATATGTGACTAACTATATGATGTAACTAATATAAAATTAATCTAGTAAAATATAAACTAAGCACACCAGAATTTTATACTGGTTCGGACCTCCCGTCCTACGTCCAGTCCCGAAGCTCCTCTTCGGAATTCGACTATCAAACACCCTCACTTAGCCTGGAGGAGTAGGCTTGGTTACAAAAGCTTGTTCTTGTCAAGCGTGTGTTCTATAACACGAATATTGACTATTAAGTACAAATTCTTTCAATATATATATATATATATATCTACAGGATACTGAAAGAGTTTTGTATATATGGAAGAGTGGAATACAAATATATGATTGCTAGAGATCAAGAATATATCAGGGTAAAAGAGTAGAGAGCACAAGTAAGTAAGGTAGTATCTTCTCTTGTATTCTTGATGCTATTTATAATGGTAGAGAGATTCCTTGAGTAGTTGCATCCATTAACAAGTGTTCTATGATCGCTTCTGATGGTGATGAAGAGTTGTAGCGAAGAGAAGCGAAAGTGTCTTTTCAATTGTGGCAGTTGTAATTTAAATATCAATACCTGAGTTCAGTTTCAGATGTTTGAAATAAGTACCAGACGTCTGGCTCTATATATTTTTTGTATATAGTAACTTTTCAAACATCTGAGTACATTAACCAGACATCTGATTCTGTATAATATGTGAACCAGAGGATTCAATCAGACGTCTGGCTAGTGCACTCAGACGTCTGATCTTGTGCATGTTGTTTTTCTTGTGTCTGTGTCATTGCTCTTCAATTCTATCGACTTGTAGCCTCTTGATACATTCTTTGAGTCTTGTTCTTGTCTCTTTAGTGATGTTACTTTAGCAATTACCTATGAATAGAAATGTATATGCATATTCGATTTCCATTGTATAGTTGTCGTCATCGAAACCGTAGAATTGATTTCCTAACAATCCCCCCCTTTTTGATGATGACAACTATTCAATATACTTATATATAAATTATAAATCTCCCCCTGAATATGTGCTTATTCTTAATGTTTTATAATTATACTTATAATATTTTGCTCTTCCTTTTGCTATTGGCAGGACGTAGATCAAATCGATCCCCCATATTACAAATCGCAATGGGCTACCCATCTGTGTTAGCTCAGTTGAAGGAGTTCTTTTTAATTTTACTGAATCTTTGGCAACGATCACATCTTCTGGCATATTCTACAGCGTCATGGTTAATCGTTGGCCAGAAGTATCTGTATCGAAGGACTTTCTTAGCAAGAGCCTGCCTCCCAGTGTGGTCTCTGCATTCGCCTTCGTGCACTTCCACTAGGATTCACCGGGCTTCACCTTCATACACACATCTAAGAAGGGGGGTTGAGAATTCCCTTTGATAGAGTATTCCGTCTTGCATCATGAATCACATTGCCTTTCGGAGAAGCTTTTTTCGTTGATTCCGATCAGTCGGAATGGTCCCTATAAGTAAATAGTCCTTTATCGGCGTTATCCATGTCTTCGATTCGACGATGATCTCGAGGATCCAGTCGATGTCCATTTCGTCTATGCTTGGGGTGGTTAGATTTTTAACTACAACTAACCCCAATGGTTGAGCTTCTCAACAGCTTGTCAGTTTAGCCAAATAATCCACCTTGGTGTTTTTCTCCCGTTGAATGTGAGTTATTGTGCAATGCTCGATGTCACTTAGCAGCTTTTGTACTTTAGACAGGTACGAGGCAAGATTCTCCCCTCGGGCCTGGTATTCCCCCTTTACATGGCAGACGACTAGCTAGGAGTCACTGTGGATGTGAACGGAGTTTTTGCAGCTCTTTCACAACGTTTAATCTTTCTATCAGTGCTCCATATTCTGCTTCATTATTTGTCATAGGGAATTCCAAGCTAAGGCGTAGCAAATGGCTCACCCTTCTAGGGTTTCGAGCACAACTCCTGCCCCTCGAACAAAGATTGTTGGATGTGCCATCAACAAAGAGTCTCCATTGCATCTCTACTTCCATCTGTGTTTCTTCCTCGTCCTGCCATATAGCAAATTCGACGATAAAGTCTGCTAACGCTTGCCTATTGATGGCCTTTCTTGAGTGGTTTGTGGTATCATATTGACTCGGTTCTATATTCCACTTGAGAAGTCGTCCAGAAGTTTCATGCCGATAGAACACTTGCTTCAAGGGCTGATCAGTCAACACTTTGAACGGGTGAGCCTAAAAGTATGGGCGTAACTTCCTAGTTGTGACCAAGAAGCAATACACTAGTTTTTTCAGTTTTGGGTAATTTTTCTCGGCTCTGGTGAACCGCTTGCTAACGTAATATACGGGTCATTGGATTTTCGCTTCTTCATACACAAGGGTGGCGCTTAATGCATGAGGTGAGATTGCTAAGTAAATGAACAGGACTTCTCCATCCATAGGCATTAATAGGATTGGCGGAGCTTCCAAGTGCCGTAGCAATTATTTGAATGTTGTTTGACAAGCTTCACTCCATTCGAAGTTCTTCCTTCCCTTCTTCAGTGCATCGAAGAATGGTATACACTTGTCAGTAGCTTTCGTGATGAATCGACTTAGTACTGCGACCTTTCCATTCAGACTTTTCAGTTCCTTCTTATTTTTTGGAGCTCGGACTTCTCATAGTGTCGTTATTTGATCTAGATTTGCTTCAATGCCCCCGGCGCTTACAATGAATCCTAAGAATTTTCCAGAAGCTACACCAAAGTGACGTTTGAGCGGATTGAGTTTCATTCCGTACTTTCAGAGTATTTGAACATTTCAGCGAGATTATCCAGGTGGTTCGCAGTCGCTCGTTATTTGACCAACATATCGTCCATGTAAACCTCCATAGTTTTCTCGATTTAGTACTTGAACATGGTATTTACCAACCTTTGATAAGTTGCCCCAGCGTTCTTCAAACCGAATGGCATTACCCTTTAGCAGTATAGTCCAAGGTCGATGATGAAGCTGGTATTTTCCTAATCAGGTTCATGCATCCGAATTTGGTCGTACCCAGAGTATGCATCCATGAATGATAGCAGCTCGTGTCCCGCTGTTCCATCTACAAGTTGGTCTATTCTTGGGAGAGAAAAGCTGTCTTTTGGGAAAGCTTTGTTTAAGTTCAAGTAGTCGATATAAGTTTTCCACTTCCCATTAGACTTTTTGGCTAAGACCGGTTTAGATATCCACTCAGGATAAGTTGCATCATGGATAAAACCCTTGGCCATTAACTTGTCCACCTCTTTCCTTAATACCTTGGATTATTCAAGACCCAGGTTGCACCTCTTTTGCTTTACTGGTGAGAACTTGGGGTCAATGTTGAGCGCGTGGCATGCAAATTCTAGTGACATCCCACACATATCGAAATGCATCCATGTGAACATGTCCAAGTTGGCGCAAAGAAATTTAGTAAGCTCTAAACGCATCTTGTTTCCAATGTACGATCCAATTTTCAAGACTTTAATTGGGTTGACCATATCTACCGAAATAGATACCATCAATTCTACCAGCGTTGCCCATTGCTCCCTGAACTCTTCTTTCTAGGGTCTAAAGCCTCATCGAATCGGCTATGGTTCCCAAGCCAGGGGTGGCTCTGTAGCTGCTATTCAGAAGGTTCACGGATGTGGAGAGTTCTCCCCACATCCTTCCCTTTTTCCCTTTTTTTGGATTCACGTAACTCTGCAATGTAACATTCTTTGGCAGCACACTGATCTCCTTTCACCACTCCGATTCCATTTGCAGTAGGGAACTTCATGGTTAAACACCACTGGGCTAGAGCTATCCTAAAATCTGCTAGAGTGGACCGCCCCAAGATGGCGTTATATGCGAACATTTCATCCACAATTACGAAGGTCTGAATGAGGATGACTCTTCGATCACCCTCTCCAAGTTCCACCAGTAGGTCCATTGTTCCCACAGGTTGCTTAGGTTCGCCAGTGAACCTTTGGACCTTCCTTTGGCATGCATACATGCTTTTCATGCCAATTTTCATTTGATTAAAAGTACGTTTGAAAAGCATATTAACAGAGTTGCCACTATCGACCAACACTTGTCGAACAACAGCGGGACCGATTCCCGTTTTTGTCACCATTGGATCGAGAGTTACGGATTCGATCCCTTCGTTGTCTCGATTTGAGAACACTATGTCATCACCCAATACTTTATGCAGCTTGGCTGGAGTTTCATCTTCTACCGCGAGACATGATTCCTTTGAAGCATGCTTCAGCGAACTTGCATGCCGCTCCATCTCCCCCCAGCTTCTTTGCACGGGGTATGGTCCTCCAAATATCGTTCCAATAATAGGTCTTTGGTTAGTTCGTTTGGACCCTTCTTCACTAGTTCCGGCTTGATTATCTCGTTCCCTTGGAGGCTGAGGAGCCGCAGGTTGAATAGGGTTCTGTGACTTACTCACATACTGCTGGAGTTTGTTTTCTCGGATCAATTCTTTAATGAGATTCTTTAGATGGCAGCATTTGTTTGTGTTATGACCATGAGTCTTGTGGAAGCGGTAGAACTTTCCTAATCATTTTTGTTGCTCGGTTGCTTTTCTCCTAGGGTTTTTTTTGTATTCCTCGGTCCCATAGAAATTTTGCGGAGTGTCATTTAGAGGGGTATAATCCTCGAGCCTGAACCCATTAAGCCTTTTATTGTTGCCATTACAATTTCTTTTATTAAAGTTTCGATTTTCTCTCTTCCAATTTCCATCTATCCCTGTAGCTCCTTCAGCGGTTGTAGAAGCATGCACGTTTTGATTCATCGCCACATCGCTTTGTCCGATATTCATCAGTTGTACACCAATAGATTTTCTTTCCAGCTCCTGCGTTTCCTCCAATCTTAAATATTGACTTACTTTACGATTGAAGTCTTTCCTTGTGGTAGGTTGCTTCATCTTAATCCACTTTTCGAATTCAGTCACGGGTGAATGGCATGGACTAATGCCATAAACACCATGTCCTCGTTAAGGTTGCTTACTTCTATCACTGTGGTATTGAATTGGTTCATGAAAGATTTCAGCGATTCATTGCGTCCGTGGAACAATCTGGATAGGAGCATGACATCTTTTGGTTGTGCTGTATGGAGCTTGAATTGGTCAGGAATCTTGTTGCTAATTGGTCAAAGGTAGAGATAGATCTTGGGGGAAGTCTGGTGAACTACATAGATGCAATTCCTTTTAGAAAGATGGGAAAACATATGCACCGCTCTGAAGCGTTGTATGAAAGGGGTTTTGGGTCCTTCGTCCCATCGTATAATGGGATAGATGGCATTGTGAATTTTTCTGGATATTTCCCATTCAAGATTTCATTGGTAAAGGGAGTCCGACTTATAGAAGATCCCCATTCATCATCTATCCTATTATTATTCTCGTCCATTAACCGTTTGACCAAGTCTATTATGTATGCCTCTGATTTTCCAGTGATCCTGGGGATGGCAGTCAGTCACTACACTAAGTGTTTGGTTTTGCAAATGGTCTTGGAGTATGGATTGAATCTTAGGCTCTATATCTTTAGGAGAGCCACTCCCATAGGATCCCGTTGGCTTTCATTTGGCCTGATTGGGGGCAGTTTGGACATTCCTAGCATCATCGAATGCGTTGACATTATCTTCCAGATGATTGCCTTGTTCTCCATCTTTTGAGTCGGAGAGGTCCATAGCTATGTCCTCTTGTGGGGTCTTTGACCCTTGATTCAAGTTCAGACTTGGTTGCCTTACGGCGAGCAAGGTACTCGTATTTCCTTCCACGTTGAGTCTCATGGTTCCTACTGTAACCCTTTTTTGCAGTTGTTTTCCGTTTCTTTCATTAGACCAGAAACATAAGAATTTTCTTATTCTACAACAGTCATGCTACAACAGCCGTGGGTTCAGGCATAGTCCTTGGAGCAGGATTTGTCAGAAAGGTTAAGAGAGCGTTAAGCTTATCCATCAGAGCCTTCTGACTACTTTCCATTTTTTGGTTGATTTCTTTAACCATCTTATTCAACTCATCTCTAGTAACAACTTCATGCTGACTGGAAGATGCTAGCGCCTGATTTCCTAAGTTAGCACATTTACTTCGGTATGTTAAGGATTAACATTTTCTCTAGCTATCATTGCCCTTATGGACCTTCCAGAGGCAGTTCTCCTTCTGCCAGGAGCCATTGATTCAAAGCGGTAGATCTTTCAGGCAAAGACTGTTGATCCAACTTCTGGACGTATAGAACCCAAAATAGATAGCTAGATCTGAACCCTGAGTTGGGTCCTCAGTGAAAGCACCAAATTGTTAACCCAAAAAATGGATCGACACCCTTGTTTGAGTGTGAAAGCACCAGCCCTGTTCTCACAGAGCAATAATATAGATAATCGGTATAGAAAAACGTAGTAAGAAAAAGAAGACAAGAAGATTTTTATAGTGGTTCGGTTGTTAATGAAGCTTATGTCCACTTTATAATTTCTTTATAGACTAATTGCTGTTACAAGAAGTATTTGATTACAAGGCTATTGATTGTCCCTAATTAGATTAAATCTCCAAGGTTAGAATCCACTGGAGAATCACAGTAAACCCCTTTGGAGATTGTAGTGAAGGAGGTAAAGAATGAAGAAAGTCTCCCATGGAGCTTCTGCAACCAGTGTGGAGAAGATCCCGTTTATGTTGCAGGTAGAATGGTATTTATAGAGATCAGAGAGATTCTGGGCTAGGCTCTTTCGTTAATTGCTTGTATATGGATATAGGAAGATGCAACGAAGCTTAGCTCACGACCCGAGCCAAAACCAGGATCACTAGCGATCCATGGTCTATGGATCGCTGGTGATCCATAGATCAAGCTCGCATGCGAGCCAATCACTTAGCTCTTTTTACCCTTTGCTTTATTATGTTGGGTCGCACATACTCCATGGTTACGTATGGAACACTAGTATCCATATACTTAGCATATTTCGGACTTTGTCTTCTAAGCTTTCCTCGCTCCCCACATGCCATAGCGACCTATGATGTCGTATGGATCACTGGAGATTATAGTGTATGTATCGTTAGCGATCCACATGCTTAGACTATTTCTGTACTTTGATGTCTGGAATGCTTTCATTGCCTTGTATCGACATTGTTTGTGTAGTCTCATTGAACGTCGCTTTGTTTTGATGACGATTTACTTGCTAGTTATATTTAGCTGCTGATTGGAATGGACGGACGCTTGTCTCTTGGTTTATTCAAACTCATCCATTGCTTTTGTAATATGATTTGACTCTCTTTAACTTGTTTCTTTAGCCCTTTTGGTTGAGTTCAGAGCCATTCTAACTCCATCAACTCATTCCATCTTCTCTTGGTTCCTAATAGGTTAAAAACCCAGAAAAAAATCTGCATTCGTGTCTTTGTAAGTTATAGAAGAATAGTCTAAGAGAGATGGGAGACTAGAGATAAAGTATATACTTATATATAGCAAATACAAGTACATTACTATAGCGTTATCACATACCCTAATCTTTTCTCTAATTCCTTAGGATTATGTTTCAAAAGTCATTTTAAATTTAAATTTTCTTTTAAGTTTTCATAAACCTATGCTCTGATACCAAGTTGTAACATCCCCTACTTTGAGGCCTAAACCTAACCGCTATCGATGTTGTAGTCATATATAGTAATAACTTCCGATGATTAAATTCAGTAATGTTAATGATATCCATAATATCAGAAGCACATAAATATGAAACAAAATCATCCAAATTTCAAAACAACTTCTCTAATTACCTTTCAAGTCAATATTTCATATTTAATTACATAATTCCCAAAACGATTCTCAGGTTTTGATCAAATACAATTATTACAACTTACGCTAAGAGCGACATAAAAGATGCCCCTTGGATGATCAAAGTACTAGATAGAAATATCAGTCATAAATACATCATAGTGGAAATAATACTATATAGCTCTTACATAACTAGCTTTGCCTGCTACCTGTCTTCGAAAGCATATCGTCCAGCCTACTAAACCAGAAAAGTCCTTAACTCTCAATCTACTCAAATTTAATTTTGAGCACTCGAGAGTTTAATGGGAAAACATAAACTTCGAGTCAGACATAAATTTTGGTGTGAATAATTCTGTTACATCTCAGTTTACTGATACTAAGTGAGACCACACTGCGCAATGGAACGGGTTTCCCCTCACTAATATCCTTTTAAAAGCACATCTTTTACAAATCAAAATCCTGCAATCAAACTGATTATAATCGCAAGAGCGATAACATATGCGCATATAAATCTGGTAATCAATAGACTATCTGTCCACACTATAGTTTTATTTGGCTCATTATTAACCATTAGCTTACTTGGGCCTACAAGACATAGTAAACATTCTAACTTCTATTAGAACAATACTAGGTTGTCTACCCTTAACTATCTTCTTTTAGGGTCAACTGATCCTAATGGTTTTGCGGGCTCACCAATAACCTATCTTTACTCTATATATTCGCTTCTGTGTGTAACAATATTTTAGTTCCGTCTATGACAAAGCCCCATACAATAGAATTTTGGACTTACATTAGCTAGAGGCCATTGGCTAAAGTATAAGACGCGACCCTACACCAGTCCAATCTGGTCTTCTATTATCAGAGTCATAAACATAAGGTTAACTACCCCATTCAATTTTCCTTGACCAAATCCATTTTAAACCATACTTAAACATGAAAAATATGCTCTTTGCTTTACTCAAAATTCTCATTCCATGATATATGCTTTACATAAAACTATGCTGATGAAATCCAACTCAACATGATTTTATATCCCTTCAAAATAATTTAAAACCCTTTTTAACTTAGAAAACTTTAGGCCATGAAGCCAAATTAATACCTTCGAAACTTTTCTTTAAAATCTAAAACAATACCTTTTGAAATTATTAAAAACAACCCTTTCGAAAGCATTACTTAAAACCTTATACCTTCTCCTTCAAAACCATTTAAACTTATCTTTCAAAAGCATTAGAACCTTCATTTCCAAAGGCTTAAAACATTTCTTTTGAAGCATTCACTGAATAACTTTCGAAAGTATTAAGCTCAAGTAAGGGGTGGTGGAAACATTGCTTCGAAACCATTTAAAATTATTCCTTTCGAAACCATTGGGTTTAATATTTAATATAACCATTGGATCAAAGAAAATAAAAGTGAAAGTATCCCATTCAAAAGCTTTAATCCAAGTAAAAGAGTTGTCGAAGAGAATGGCTTTGAAACCCACCCTTTCGAAACTGTTGCCTCCGAAACCATTTAAAATCGGCTACATGACCCATTCCAAAGTCATTGAGAAGGCGCTTCAAAGTTGGAAGGCGAAAGCACCCCTTTTGAATATATTGTAAAAGTGGCCTTAACTAATTCGAAAGGTATGATTGTAGTAGCATGGGTATCAAAAGCGGCTGTCCATTCAAAAGCTTCTTTTAAAACAAAAGGAGGCGACAACTCTTTCGAAAGCTCCTTGCTAAAACAAAGGCAAGTTGATTGATTCCAAAGCAATTAAAAGTGGCTTCAACCCCTTCGAAAGCATGCCTTCGACGCCAACATTCCTTTCGCCTTTCTCCAATACACTACATACCAATTGCTTGATATTACATGCTTTGGTTTTGAATAGTTGTGAAAGGTTCAACTGGGCATGGTGATGGAAGCAAGCAAATGAAGTGGCAAAGTTGTAATTTGAAACAAAACTGATTTCATTTCTTCCAAAGTAATTTCTTTTCACCTAACTTGCCCAATTTGCCAAATATGATTGGTTGTCATTTCTTTATCAAAATCCTTTTCTAAAAAGGCTGTCGAATTCACAATTAACAATCTAAAACATTTTAAGTGAATAAGTCCTTCTCCTTGATAAACATATAAAACATTTAAGTCCCTTAACTTAAATCATTTTATAACCATAGTAAAATATCTAGGAAGATTCCCTAAAAGTCACAATAATTCACTTTTAATATGTTTACTAACATGTTGAATTACTAGTTTTGATTCATAACAAGACAGTTCAGAAGCTAAAGAAGAATTTGCATTCATACATAACAAAAAGAAGACAACAGAGGATCTCTACACTTAAAGTAATTATTATAGATGTTGAGTCTTAGACATATGTTAAAATCAATCGTCAAGTTTTCAATTTTAAATTTTTCTTTACAAAATAGAGTTCACTGTGCAATTTATGCACAGCCAGTCGATTGACTGTTCTTGCTAGTCGACAGACTGTGCATATGCACAGCAGTGAACACTATTCATAATTTTGAAACGACAAATATTTTTAAATTTTTAAATATTCAAACACCAGTCGACTGACCCAATATACCAGTCGACTGAACCGGCTTCAACTGCAAAATTTTTGAATGGACATCTTCTTCCATGAAGGGATGCACTGCATGAATAGATGTCTCTCTTGGCTGAAACTCTTCACTAAGAGTTGCATCTCTCTGAAAACTATATATATGAGTTATCACTCACTTCATAATCACCAATTTCTGATTCTAATTCTCTTTATTCTCTCTTGTGATTATTCTAGTGCATTCATACTCTACATTGCTTTGAATCTTTGAACTATATTACATATACTTTGATTCTTTGCAATATTCTTCCTTTCAAATCTTCACATACTCCTTACATTCTTGAGGAATTGATTATAGGAAGTTTGTAATCTTAATAGGCAAATCAGTGTTATCAAGAACACATTAAGTCAACTACATTTATACTTTGTTAAAAGTCCTGTTCTGCTGCTCAGGCAAGGGAAAGTCCTCTTCTGCTGCTGAGGCAAAAATCCTGTTCTGCTGCTCAGGTGTTGTTTACCTATTCCTCCAGGTTAAGTGAGGGTATTGTTAGTTAAAGCCAAAAGTTAGTCTGGGACTGGACGTAGGACGGTGCTCCGATCCAGTATAAAATCTCTGGTGTCATTGTATTTACTGCATTCATATTTCGCGTTATTTATACTCTGTATTACTGTTTATCCATATAATACGGTCCTATACACTTTCAGTTGGTATCAGAGCAAGGCATCTTATAACCGTTACAAAGTTATATGATATCTTACTAATATGGAAAATAACACCAGCACTACCACTAACACTGTCACTAACACTAGTTTTATTGAAGGTCAATCACTGCACGACCTCCATTCTTTAATGGTTTAAACTATAATTATTGGTCTACTCATATGAGAATCTATATGAAATCAAATAATTTTGAATCATGGAATATCACACAAAATGAATACACTACTCCTATTGGAGAATATTCCACTTGGTCAAACACACAAAAACTAGATGCTACTGCCAATGCTAAAGCTATGAACATGTTATTCTGTGCACTAGATAGAAATGAATTTAATCGTCTTAGCATGTGTCAAACTGCTTATGAAATATGGAGAACGCTTAAAATCACTCATGAAGGAACTAACAAGGTCAAACAAAGCAAAATCTCCATGCTCAAAAATCAGTTTCAAAATTTTAGAATGAAACAAGATGAATCCATCAATGATATGTACTCTAGATTTCAAGGTATCTATCATTCACTATTAGGATTAGGAGAAAAGTACAATGATTTTGATATTGTATCAAAAATCCTAAACTCTTTAACGGATGAATGGGAGAGAAAAGTCTTGGCTATTGAAGAAGCTAATGACCTCTCTACCATAAAACCTAAAGAGTTAATAGGAAATCTAATGTCCTATGAAGTGAATTTGCAGGCAAAACGAGTACAAGCACAAGATAAAAAGAACATAGCTTTTCATGCTTAAGAAGAAAACGATGAAGATTCAGATGAAGAAGATCTAGCATTTATTGCTATAAATTTCAAAAAGTTCTTGAAATTCCGAAAAAATAACAAAAATAATGGAAAAAGGAATTTTCCAAACAAACCATCATCCTCAGTTCTAGAATGTTTCAATTGTCATAAGAAAGGTCATATTCAAAAAGAATGCCCAGAATAAAAGAAGAAATATTTCAAAGGCAGAAAAGACAAGAAAAAGAAAGCATTCTCAGTAACATGGGATGATTCAGACACTTCTTCATCAGAAAACAGTAGTGATAGTGAAAACGAGCAAGCAAATGTCTGCTTCATGGCTACTGAAAACGAGGTTAGTGATTTTACTTTTGATGATATGATTGAGATAAATTCGGAGCTAGTTGACACTCTAAAAAATCTCAAAAGAAAATATAAGGAGACTAGTGAATATCAAAACAAAGCAGAATTCGAAAGAGAAGTGCTTAAAGATGAGAAGAAAATATTAGAGGAAGAACTTGAAAAATTACAAGAATCATTCTCTAATATCAATTCTCAACTCACTCTTTTGAGTCAAGAAATTGAAACTCAAAAAGAGAAAAATGATGCTCTTGTTTCTGAAAATCATGAACGAAAAACAAAAATAAAATTGATAGAATTGGATAATACTAGTCTCAAAACTAAGTTAGAAAGCATCACCAAAATGTTTCGAATTTTAATAAAGGAAGAGAAACATTATCAAAAATTATTGATAACTCTTAATCTGTGTCAAGTAAGATAGGGTTAGGATATGTTAAGAAAACAACAGCTCCATCTAAAAAAATTAGGATAAATATTAATCCTACCAATGTTCAGACAAAGAGGAATTCTTACTCAAAAAGCATAAAAGTTTGGGTTCCTAAAACAAACAACAGTTTGATTAGAAAGAAGTATATAAACACCTTTTTACAAACTGTTCATAAAAATAAAGATTATATTTTTAAATGGGATACTGAGCCCTCTTGGGTTTGGTTTCCTAAGATTTAACTCTTAGGACCCTATTAAAAAGGAGGGTACCAATATTATATTATATTTTTTGTAGGTCCCACTCAAGAAAAGAGGAAAATGGATACTCGACAGTGGTTGCTCAAAACATATGACGGGAGACAAAGATATGCTATCAAATATTATTTACACAGATGGAGGCTCCGTCACATTTGGAGACAACTCTAAAGGATATATCATCGGCAAAGGCGACGTGAGCAACCATGGTATTTCAAATTTACCTCTTATTTCAAATGTTTTACTTGTCAAAAATTTAAAACATAATTTACTTAGTATCAGCCAATTGTGTGACAAAGGATTCAAAATCACTTTTTCTGGAAAAAAAATGTAGTATTTTTGATCAAAATCAAAATCTTATCTTTAAAGGAAATAGAAACAGAAATATCTATGCTTTGAATATGAAAATAAAACATAATTCAGATATGTGTTTAATAGCCAAAGAAAATGATCCTTGGTTATGGCACAAACCATTCTGTCATATTAATTTCCAAACTATAAATAAGCTTTCTAAAAATGATTTAGTAAAAGGTCTACCAAAAATGAATTTTAAAATAGATCATATTTGTGATGCATGTCAGTTAGGAAAATTAACTAAATCATCTTTTAAATCTAAAAAGGTTATTTCAACCTTATAACCACTTGAATTACTGCATATGGATTTATTTAGACCAACACAAGTACAATCCATTAATCACAGTATATATGTGTTTGTAATTGTTGATGATTTTTCTAGATATACTTGGACTATTTTTATGAAAAATAAAAGTGATACTTTTGATAATTTCAAATCGTTTGTCAAAAGAATTCAAAATTTTAAAAGTTTGAAAATCAAAAACATAAGAAGTGATCATGGAGGTGAATTCGAAAACAAGCCTTTGAACATTTCTGTAGGAAAAAAAGGAATATTCCATAATTTTTCGTTTCCTAGAACTCCACAACAAAATGGGGTTGTAGAACGTAAAAATAAAACCTTACAAGAATGTGCAAGGACTTTGTTAAATAGAAGCACGTTACCAAAACATTTTTGGGCTGAAGCAGTTGCCACAGCTTGTTATGTTTTGAATCGTGTTTCTATTCGACCACTAATTAAGAATACTCCTTATGAACTTCTTAATGGACGAAAACCAAATATTTCCTATTTTAAAGTTTTTGGTTCGAAATGTTTTATGTTAAACACAAAAGATCAGCTTGGTAAATTTGATCCAAAATCCGATGAAGGAATCTTTTTAGGATATTCGGATCGTAGCAAAGCTTATCGAATTTATAATAAAAGAACAAATATCATCGAAGAAACTCTTCATGTATCTTTTGATGAGAATTTTAAACCAACTCCGAGTATAATAGATGATGAAGATTTGCCTGATAATACCACAAATACAGAAACTACAACTTTTGAAATTAATGAAAACATTGCTCACAATAACAATGAATTAAGATCTCCACCTAGATTATTAAGAGATCATCCTTCTGTTAATGTTATTGGAGAACTAAATTCATCTGTCAGGACAAGAAGTCAATTAAATCAAATGGGTCATGTAGCTTTTCTTTCTCATATTGAACCTAAAAATATTAAAGAAGCATCTACTGATGAAAACTGGTTAAACGCTACGCAAGAAGAACTAAACCAATTCGAAAGAAATGACGTTTGGGATTTAGTTCCTCGACCTAGTGATCAATCAGTTATTGGTACAAAATGGGTTTTCAAAAATAAAACAGATGAACAAGGAAATATTACTAGAAATAAAGCTAGATTAGTTGCTCAAGGTTATAATCAAGAGGAAGGAATTGACTATGAAGAAACGTTTGCTCCAGTCGCTAGACTAGAAGCAATATGAATCTTACTAGCTTTTGCATGTTTTCATAACTATAAATTATATCAAATGGATGTCAAAAGTGCTTTTTTAAATGGTTTTATAAAAGAAAATGTTTATGTTGAACAACCTCCATTATTTATACATGAACAATTTCCTGACCATGTCTATAAACTCAAAAAGACTTTATACGGTTTGAAACAAGCACCTCGTGCTTGGTACGATCGTCTTAAAAGTTATTTAATAAATTCTAGTTTTGAAATTGGAAAGGTTGATCAAACTCTTTTTATTAAAAGAAATAAGCATGATATTTTAATTATCCAAATATATGTTGATGATATAATTTTTGGATCTACAAATGAAAAACTTTGTCAAGAATTTTCTAAGATAATGACAAATGAATTTGAAATGTCACATATGGGTGAGTTAAATTATTTTCTTGGTTTACAAATAAAACAACTAGAAAATGGTATTTTTATTAATCAAGAAAAATATTGTAACAATCTAATTAAACGCTTTGGTATGGAAAATACTTCTACAAAACCAACTCCTATGAGTACAACCATACATCTTGATAAAGATGTAAATGGAAAAAGTATTGACCAAAAATTATATCAAAGTATGATTGGATCGTTTCTATATTTAACAGCTAGTAGACTTGACATAATGATGAGTGTTTGTTTGTGTGCACGATTTCAAGCAGATCCCAAAGAATCACATTTACGAGCAGTGAAACGCATATTATGGTATCTTAATAAAACCAAGGTCTTTGGACTATTCTATCCAAAGGAATGTCCTTTTGAATTGGTATCATATAGTGATGCTAATTTTGGAGGAAGCCGGACAGATAGAAAAAGTACAAGTGGGACTTGTCATTTTATTGGACGATCTCTTACATCTTGGTTTAGTAAGAAACAAAACCGTGTTTCATTATCGATATGTGAAGCAGAATATATTTCTGTCGCTCTGGCATGTGCTCAAGTTATATACATGCAGCAAATACTATAAGATTTTGGTTTTAATTTAACAAAATCGACTATTTTCTGTGATAATTCTAGTGCTATTAATTTATCTAAAAATCCTGTTAATCACTCACGAACAAAACACATTGACATACGTCATCATTTTCTTCATGATAATATTGAAAAGAAATTGATAAATCTAGAATTTGTTTCCTCTGATAAACAATTGGCAGATATATTTACAAAACCTTTAAACGAAAATACTTTTGTGAATTTAAGACGTGAGCTTGGTATCATTTCTTTTAAAAATTTATAATATATATATATATATATATATATTTGTAGCTTCTACTAACACATCTTCGCAATATATATATATATATATATATATATATATATATATATATATATATATATATAAATAATTTTCACTCAAATTTTATCAAAACAAAAATAAATTTTTTATGACTCTAGCAAGACTTGAACTCATAACCACTCCTATGTTTTCAAATACTTCTTACCATTGAGCTATGATTGTTTCTTGTTTCATGTAGAAGATTGGTTCTATTTATTCTGAATATTTTCGTTCAAAAAAATTCAAAATAACATAGCCACCGAGACTTGAACCTAGGTCTCCTAGCAGGTAACTCCATAGCTTACCAGTTATGCTATGATTGCATTTCCTGCCAAGTCATATGCTTCATACATTCTTAACCATATATCTTTCATATCCTTAAATTATTCTGCCCCACTATTTTTTATTTTTTTCCTCTGCTTATTAACTTTTGAAGGTCTATAACCATTCATTCTAAGCTCATATTCAACTACATAAACTGCCTCTTCTCAATTTTTAATCATCATTTCAAATTTTTTACAAAATCTTTACAAACTATAGTCTTCTCATCAATGGCCTCACAAAGCTCTCATGATTCCTCTAACTCAAAATTATCCTTTTCTACTCCAACCTCTTCAAGTAACTATGATTCGTCCACTAGCTCAACTCCATCTTTGCCAACTCCTACCCCTATTCATGAACCAGGAAGATATCACACCGGTTTTTCACCAAAACCAAAGAAGTCTCGAAAATCGTTGATTTTTCCTCCAAATACAAAACAAAAATTGATGAAATCCACCACACCAACAGGAACAAGTCAATTTACGAAGAGAAATGTTTTACGAACAGCGGGTGAATTCAAATCATCTAAGCCTTATAGAATCTATTGCACTTAAGTTTTGTGGCAAATCATCTAAGCATGATGTTGTTCAACCTTCAACATCCCGTCAGGCAAATTCATCCGGCTGGAATAACTGGGAACAATCTCCACCTCAACCTCCGGCATCTCCAAACTCATGGGAACGCCAAAATTATTGGTCTCCTTTGCAACCTCTTGTTGAGAATACCAAGGTTGAACCACAAGAATGCTCTCCAAAAACTCCAAAATAATTATCATTTCTTGTATACTATTGTTCCAGTTTATTTGTATTTCAATTATATATTTGCTTCTTTATAAAATTTTAATTTCTCAGATTCATTGTAGTTTTTACTTCCAGTCAGTCGACTGAAATTATACGTCAGTCGACTGAATGCAGGTTTTCAAAACTCTCGGGAAACCATCAGTCGACTGACCTACCACGTTCAGTCGACTGGCTGTTGAAATTTTTTGCAAATTGCAGTGCACCAGTCGACTGAATGTTTTTACCAGTCGACTGGCTGTGTGAAAACTGGATTTACCTTCCCTATTTACTTACCTATTTCCCAAATTTCACTTTACTCTTCTCAGTTTTTTACCCAAATCTATTTCGCCCAAAACCCTAAATTCCCAATCACACTCAATTTTCTCATTAAAAACTCAATCAAATGGCTCCTCCAAAACGTCAAAGACAAGGCTCTTCTTCCGTCGATCCTACCGATGCCCAAATTACACAATGGCTATACAATGATGTGGCTGTAACAAGATGGCATAAAATGAAAAACTCAAGGATCTTTGAAGGTTCTTTCATGGTCTACAGCGATTTCGCGGCTTATGGTTTACAAGAACTTATGCGTCGATACGGATTGGAATCTCTACTTGACTTGAATGCCAATTCTCACAAGATCAACCACCTCATGGTAAAGTTATTCTATGCTAATTTAAATCTTCCTCACCAACACCCATCGAATAGGGATGATTGTGTTTGGAGTTTAGTGTGTGGTCAACAAGTATTTTTCTCCTTGGATCGAATGGCACACATACTTCAAACTCCCAATCATGGCATTCCACTAGATGATGTCGAATGTAATATTCGACAAAGGGATCGAATTATTCATATGTTTATGGGAGATAATATAACGGAACAAAAATCTATTCTCCTTCGACCAAAAGCTAGAATTCTTCACAAAGCTTTAATGCGGAGTATACTTCCAAGAACAGGGTCATATGAACTTATCTACCCAGATAATTTTAAAGCTTTATATGCGTTATGGGGGGAATTCAAGTAAATTGGCTACGACGAATATTGGATGAGTTTCTCTACTTCAACAACGGTAACATGAGAACAATTTATTTTAGTGAATATATAATGCGATTGCTTTTAAATGTGGGAACACCTCAACCGGAATCTGAAACTTCTTCCGTTGGAGTTATCAACATTCGCATAATAAGCCTCATGAAACTACCGTCAGCTCCTCCGACATTTACCTCATATGAAGAATGGCGTCAGCAACATCAACGTCAATCAGGCGGACCAATTATTCAAGAACAAACGTCTCATCCCGAAGAAGATGACGATATTCGTCTTGCACAATCAGCTAGTTTACGAGAATCCGTCGAGATCCTTTCTAGAAATCAACAAATACTAGGATCTCGTTTAAAGAAAGTAGATAAAAAAAATTAGACAAAGTAAAAGGATTCTTTTCTATCCTATGGGATGCTATTTCATGTTCATCTTCCACAACTGCTTCTTCAATAGCTCACGGTAAACGTCCAGAACCAAGATTTCCATGGTCAACTTCCGAAGAGCATACTAGTAGTGATACTAGTGGTATAGCAAGTGGTGCTCATGGAACTTCTAGACCCGGAAAGGAGCCTGTACCAAAGGAAGATGAGTAGGTTCTTTTCGTAAGTAAGTTGGATATGAATTTTTTATAACTCTATTGACAATTTAAACATATGAAACTCTATTGCAACTTGTTTATTTACTGAGACTTGTACTAAATAGTCTCTCTTTTATATATTTCTGCACTTTTCTTTTATATTTTTGTTTGCTGTATCTCCTTTTTGTCGATGACAAAGGGGGAGAAAAAGTATGTGCACTAACATATTTGATGTAAGAAAAAGATATCATACATTCAGGGGGAGAAATATTTTCTTCTCTAACATATATACAGGTTGTCATCAATCAAAAAGGGGGAGAATGTTGAATTACTAGTTTTGATTCATGACAAGACAGTTCAGAAGCTAAAGAAGAATTTGCATTCATACATAACAAAAAGAAGACAACAGAGGATCTCTACGCTTAAAGTAACTATTATAGATGTTGAGTCTTAGACATATGTTAAAATCAATCCTCAAGTGTTCAATTTTAAATTTTTCTTTACAAAACAGAGTTCACTGTGCAATTTATGCATAGCCAGTCGACTGACTGTTCTTGCCAGTCGACTGACTGTGCATATGCACAGCAGTGAACACTGTTCATTATTTTGAAACGGCAAATATTTTTAAAATTTTAAATATTCAAACACCAGTCGACTGACCCAATATACCAGTCGACTGAACCGACTTCAACTGCAAAATTTCTGAATGGACATCTTCTTCCATGAAGGGATGCACTGCCCGAATAGATGTCTCTCTTGACTGAAACTCTTCACTAAGAGTTGCATCTCTCTGAAAACTATATATAGGAGTTATCACTCACTTCATAATCACCAATTTCTGATTCTAATTCTCTATATTCTCTCTTGTGATTATTCTAGTGCATTCATATTCTCCATTGCTTTGAATCTTTGAATTATATTACATATACTTTGATTCTTAGCAATAATCTTCCTTTCAAATCTTCACATACTCCTTACATTCTTGAGGAATTGATTATAGGAAGTTTGTAATCTAAATAGACAAATCAGTGTTATCAAGAACACATTAAGTCAACTACATTTATACTTTGTTAAAAGTCATGTTCTGCTACTCAGGCAAGGGAAAGTCCTCTTCTGCGGCTGAGGCAAAAATCATGTTCTGCTGCTCGGGTGTTGTTTACCTATTCCTCCGGGTTAAATGAGGGTATTGTTAGTTAAAGCCAGAAGTTAGTCTGGGACTGGACGTAGGACGGTGCTCCGAACCAGTATAAAATCTCTGGTGTCATTGTACTTACTGCATTTATATTCCGTGTTATTTATACTTTGTATTACTGTTTATCCATATTATACGGTCCTATACACTTTCATAACATATGTAAATTTCAGATCTGAAATCATTATATAATTGCCTTAAATAATTTAAACCCAATATTAACTATTTTCT
This sequence comes from Allium cepa, assembly GCA_030765085.1. Lineage (NCBI taxonomy): Eukaryota > Viridiplantae > Streptophyta > Magnoliopsida > Asparagales > Amaryllidaceae > Allium > Allium cepa. The sequence goes on from CM060940.1 coordinate 585,638,154, forward strand.
CTCATAGAAAATTCACAATAAATCCACAATTACTTAGAATATTATGAAACTTGAAATCCATTCCAAAAAAAAACTTTTGATCAAATATCAAAAACACAAGTCATATGGATGTCATTTAGTAGGTTTTCCAATCTAAACTTATGATAAAATCTATATGAAATAATATAAATCATCAACAAGCATATATATATATATATATATCCATTTAAATAAACATAACATGGCATATTACTTGCAAAATAGTTTGGATCAAACCTTAAAACTGATATCATTATCAAAAGTGAGATGTAAATCAATCATTCACATTAGTTTGGTGTTAAGAAGGTTGAGATTTGCCCTTTGATTGATTTGCTTAAGCTTTATACGTGAATCCTAGTTTTTCTTCTTCTTAATTCTCCTTAATAGTGGCCGGCTGATCTCAATAGTGATTTTAGCTTTGTTTGTGGATGTTAAAATGAATAAGGAATGAAGAATAGAAGGATTTAGGGTATTAGAATGAAAAATGTTCCCATTTACCCTTTCCACATTCCTCCTGCTTGCTTATTTTAAATTTTCTTTTGCTTATACAGTCATTAAGGCACTACCCCTTATAAATTAACAAATCTCAATACCTTAACTATCTATATTGTTTCATTTAATTTATCTAATTAAATGTTCAAAATAATGTTAGTTAGAATTAGGGTCATTAGAGGAACGACCCGTAATTTAGTCACTTTAATTATAAATATTTGATATATTATTAATGTAACGACCAAGGAAGATGCCAGGTGAGCCAGGGCACTGGTTGCTCTTGAACATCTCCTTAGTTTAAGCACCTCATATTCGGATCTCACAAATAGAAAAATCAAGTCTATTCGTCGGCTTTTAGAGCCAAGATTAAACAACCTTATTTGTAATAGCTTTTCTTTAAATCATTTATTTAAAATTCTATTAAATAAGCTTGTAAAAACCTCAAATCATTATTAAAACACTTAATTATCCATTTGAAAACTTTTATAAAAGATTTGGAAAAGCGTTGTTAAGTTTAAAGCTACATTTTAAAAGTTATTCAAAACAGATGCGTAAAGTGCAGCAAAAAGTGCCTTTTAAGCTATATTAATCAAAAATGCTTTTAATCATTTGAAAATTCATTTTTATAACTCAAGTCACTTTTAAAGCATTTTAAAAGATTTATAAGATTTGTTCCATATTTTTAACCATTTTAGAAATATTTATTTAAAACATTTGCGACTTTGGCCATCGAACTTCCAAAGCGCGATTTTCTTTAAAACTTGATTTGCTCATATTTCAAATTTTACTAAACAAAATCTTGATCCTTTTCTTTTATTTGAAAACAATAGTCATAAGAGTTTGGAAAATTCTTATTGAGAAGAAAACCGACTCTGATTTCATCCTACGAAAGGATTTAACTTTTACAGTACGAAATCGCGAACTACCATTACTTGACGCGTTTATTTTTGAGTCCAAATTCATTATTTGACAAAACTTCTCCAATTTGGATTTTAATGTTTATAAAATATTTATAAACCATTTTCAAACATTTAATCCAATATTTTCCATATTAAATCTCTTTTTCACTTTTAAATCATTTCACAATATTATATTATTATAATATTCATTTTCAATCTTTCTAATTTTCAAAACCATTAAGAGGCTAAACAACTTCATATACACATCCATGTGGATTTATTTTTCATTTACTACTTATGTTTAATTTCTTAACCATTTTATTATGATTTCTCATAATTTATCACAACCAAATTGTCAACCATATCAACATCCATAAAATCAACCATATAATCATTCAAGTTATCAAACAAGCATTTAAATGCATGATTTAAACATCCATATAATTATTTTCTAAATGTAGTAAATCGAGTACTGACTTATGGCTCCACTCCACCAAATTTTTTGTAGCTTCTCGAATCGATTCCGGCAGCACTCTGGCAACACTTCCTCCTCTTTTCCTTGCTTCAGAGCTCTTTGATCTCTTTCCTTTTTTCTTATAGGGCTTGGCCTAGGCCTTAGGTAGGCACAGCCATGCTTTTGGGTGGTGGTGTGCTCAGGCAAAGGGGACGTAGGTGGTGGCGTGAGTTGTAGAGCAGATAGGGAGATGTTTGCACTTGGTTTAGAGGTTGAATGCTAACATATATATGTATAAATATTTTTATTTTCTTTAATACTAAAATTTCTTCTTGAATTATTTAATGAAGAAGCCATTAAAAAGGAGAGGAGTAGCTTAGGAAAAATGAAGAAGAAGGTGAATAAATGGAAGAGTATGCATGTGTATTTATAGGGAAAAATGGTAGATTATATCTAAAAGTGAATAGATAAAACTACCCTTAGCCCACACCCTCCTTAATTATCATGTTCCCCACGTTATCCCACCTCCCTTGTGCCTCCATCACATTATTCACTTTCAAGCCATTCATTCATGTCGTTAGTTGACTTAAGGTTGCTTAAAGACGGAGAAAGGTGAAAATATTATGATATTTCTAAGGTATATGTATTTATACATGTATGTATTCATAAGTATGTATTATGTGTTCATGTATGTGTTAGTGGATGTATTTTTATGTTATATATGCGCACATGACATATAAACAAGGTTGCAACGACTTTCGAACAACTTCCGTTCGCTTAACCTTTGAAAATAGAAAAACCGATACCCGATCGTATTTTCACTTATAACTTAAATTACATATATATGTAAACAAAATTTGAAAATAAATTTATAATCATTTTGAATTAATAAAAATGATCTCATTTGAATTATGAAATCATATAGATCAATATTAACAATTATTTACAAAAATTGCTATTATACCGATAAAGCGATATCAATTTTCTCATGTTTCCAAACTGATTATATATCTTTATAAAACCATTGTAAATAATTTATTATCACTTTATAAATATTTAAAATGAATTATTATTATTTAAAAACAATTATTTGAACAATTATAATAATTATTTAATCATTAAATCTCAATTTAAAATCATAAATCAATTATGGAATATAAGGGCATCATTGATGATGTCATATATACTTTTGATTTCAAAAAAATAAATAAATAATTTTCATATTCTTATTCGATTATAAAAATAAGTGTATGTATCCAACTCCATGCGTGACGTTTTATGATTATAGAGCTATTTAACGATAAAATGATTTTCGACCATTTTATCAATATTTTTTTAAAGCAAATATTTTTGTAAATACTTATTACCATTATTATTTATTATTCAAAACATCATAATCTATGTTCTTAAAAGGTTATATTTGAATATTTTAAGAATAAATATAATTTATCAAATTGATAAATTTGTGGGTCATTACAGACTTCCGCCCTTAATTGAATTTCATTCCCGAAATTACACCAAAACAAAACCCAAAGGTATTTGCCCAAAATATTTATTTTTAAACTTTACTTCCGAACTAGTATAGATCATCTGATTTGATATACAATTCAAATTCACGACTTTACTTCCGAACTAGTATTGATCCCCCGATTCTCTAGTGCGGATTCTAAATAGGCTTTTTGATCAAAAAACTTTGTTTCCCTTACATAGCCCTCAACTATGATAGAAAACTCAAGTACCCAATCATAAACTCTATCAATGTTTATCGTCAAGAATCAAGTGATAAATCCTCTTTTGGACTGGTGTAAACATCTCAATGTTCCGTGCTCGAATCTTAAATCAAAATTGTGTGACGAAGTGATCTACTTACAACTTGTTTAACCTTTTCTAATCTTAATGGAAACAACTCATAAATTTTATTTTTCATTTAAATACCTTTATAAACCCTTTCTTTAAAATATTTATTCCCTAAAATATTTCCGTCTCTTTTCCAAAAGAAATCGATTATCCTTTATTTGGAATAATACCATTATAATTCTTATTTCAAAATTCTTTTGAAATTTCTTTGTTAATAAATCTCATCACAAATTTAATTTCAAACTTATTTTATATTAAATAACTTTCACTTTTATGCTTTTTAAAAACATTAGGATATGAATTTTCAAACCCATCTTTCTCAAACATCATTTTATTTTTGGTAATTACACTTTATTTTATAAAATATACTTTTATAAAAGGGGAATTTCACCAGAAGGACAAACTTTGCTATCTAATTAGTTTCTAGGACACACATTCAAAGAAATTACTTCAAGGCCAAAGTCAGTAGAATAATTACTTTCAAGGACAAAGTCAGTGGTCCATTTACTTTCAAGGACATAATTTCATAGGTTTTTAGGCCCTACAAACTAATTATTTTACGTTTTGTCCTTGAAAATAATTATTTTAGTTGTGTGTCCTAGAAACTAATTCAACTTGATAAAGAGGCCCTTGTGGCTAATTTCCACTTTATAAAATATATTCTCAAATAATTTCTTAATTTAATTTTTTTCAATAAAGACACTTCTTTATATTATATAATCTTTTTACTTCAAAATATCTTATTTAATTTGATCGGATATAAGATAGAAGAAGTGATCCGAGAGGATAATCCAAAGAGAAGTTTATTGATTAACATCATATTTATATATCCATTCCTAGCTGTATTACAAACTTTTAAGGATAACTTCTTAGGGAATACAGCCTGTCACACACCACCATCATACATATATAGATACTTGAACTTCTATATACATACTATTCTTGGATCCCTTTTGAGGTAGACGGTACTTTATCTTTGAGGCCTTAAGTCAGCCACCTTCATTTTTGGACGGTCCTTCATTAGATGTTTCCCTTGGTAGCACCAAATGCATGTCTATGGACTCTTTGTCCATATGTCCTAATCCCTTGCAACGGTAGCAACCTTTTACCTTTCTCGATTGAATTCTTGGTTTCTTCTTCGTTTTAGGGCACCCACCTAGAAAATGTCCTTGCCTTTTACACTTGTAACAGAATATATCAATCCTAAAAGATTTTTCTTTCTACTTTTTCTCTGCTTTCCTTTTATCCCTTGCTTTTATTTCCTATTCTTACACAGAACTGCATAATGCGCTTCTTTACTACATCTGTAACAGTATATGCCAGCATAAGATCCTAATTTTAACTCTTATGCTTCTTTTGCTACACATGCTCTTCGTGGTTGCTTTTGAGTCATCCAAAAATCTTTCCCCGAAAAAGAAGACATCCTGACCTAAATGATATACCAAGATATCATTAGAAGGTTTATAACATTTATTTCTTAACATAAAACCTTTTATCCAAATACTTAGGTCAACTTGGTCGGATTTGAACTTGCCTTGATCATATATTGATAAGGAGAATAATTTGCCAAGTATTCGATACCATTCGCCTCAGCCAACATATGATCGATACATAGAAGCTTATTCCCACCATCGCTAAACAGATCAGGACCTTATTCTTGAAACTTTCAAAAGGGATAACATCTTATAAATTTTCCAAATCACGTAAATATTTATACTTATATAAATACAATATATTTCTTTTAAAATGGTGTATTAATTTTTCTTGTTTAGGTGTTTAGAAATCCCTATCGATAGCGGTGATTAGGCACATGGACCAGAATCTATATACTACTCAATATATAAATCAACACAAAATATTTTTATATCAAATAACAAATACGCACTCATATATATAACACTCTGAAAACTCATTCTAAGGTGTTACTAACCCTATCTCTAATGAGCCACCAATTTTAGGGTATTACTAACCCTATCTATAATGTGTTTTACCCCAACAAAGCCTAGGTGTTCGCTCAACCTAAGCTCTGATACCAAATGTAACGACCGTGTTTTCGACTCTCGAAAATTAACACTAATACAACCTCGTATTCACATGCCGCAAATCCAAGTGCCGGATAGCTTGATTGTTAGGGGAAAAGAAAATAAAGATAGAAAAAAATCTCACACAAATGGAATAACATATATTATTTCAACAATAATCTTTACAGTGAAAATTTTTGCGTACATTATCGGAGTCTAACCTAGATTCAGCCTGGACAGTTTTAAATCCTCTATCCTTACAAATGCTATAAAATAAAAAACAAATGAAATAGATGCAATGGATAATAGAACATTTCCATATGTAGAGTAAGATCTCCAGCTCTCCTTTGGAAACTCCAAGCGTCTTCAAATAAACCTGAAACTACTTGGATCCGACCCGAGCATTAAAAATGCCCGAATCAGGCTTGATAAACCACCGTGAGATACTTGATTTAAAAATGATGCCAGTTGAAAACCTTTGAAAAGAAGGTTATCTCACAATACCACTCCCATATATAAATACGGATGGGTTTTTACCATAACAAAACAGTTTTATGCAAAAATAATTTGATATTATCTTTAATGACATTCCTTTGACAACACTTTTCAAACAATATATCAAGATAGCCGAAATTGTTAAATTGATTAAATTTGATAGCTTACTAGTTCTTTTTAAAAGTAGGTTCTACAATCAAAATCGTAAAGGCAACGTATTGGAATTGGATTTCCATCATGATAGAGAACTAGTGACTTTTTTGATCCAAGCATAACCCGTAGTTTTCGTATGGTTTTACACAATCTCCGTCAGCCTCTGAACTACGTTGTTATACTACTATGGTATAGGGTATTAGTCGGTGGCTTTACACGATCTCCTTTAGCCTCCAATACCTGTCCATGAGGCCCAGATTCACTCTGGCCATCTTCTTACTTCTTAGCCCGAATTGTGTTTGTTAGACCATATAGTATCCCGTATCATTCTTGGGATATAAGGCTCGTGAGGCTAAGCTCCACAAAGCCACGCTTTGCCTTTCGTAAAGCCACGCTTTGATCATCACAGGTTCCACTTTGAATGCCACATTGCCATTCATTTGATCATTATTGACTTTCACAAATAAACAATCTCTGAGCTCGTACGTCTCAGAGAAGGGTGTTAAGCTAACAGAAGTTGCCTTCTCTGCCACCGAAAAGATATATTTTGTAAAAGTCGACATTGTGATCTCAGAAATGCAATGCTAGACATTCATCCATAAATGTTCGTTCTGCGATTAAACGAAACTGAAGGCACACCTCCTACCACATCCTGCTGGGAATTATCCCTAGGATTAGTAGCGATTAGTCCTCGTAATCGAATATTTTCATAACAGAGCACCACTGCCACCATAAATATATGATATGGTAAATTTCACTCCGAGGAACTAGTGGCAAGCAACCCTTCATTATGAAGACCCCCCTCTTCAACAATCATCATCAGCATGTCTTTACTTCCGAACATATACATTGGTTCAAAGTGGTTTTTGGATAGGAGTTCCCCAAATCCAACCTCGGTTCCTCTGAACCAATCATCGATTTAAAAGATGTTGAATTCGTATGTGATTATCAATCAACATTCAATTTAATTCATATTTTGCTTCATTAATTAGATATCTCAGAGAGACATATTATTCTAAATTATACTTATCTTCTTAACAGTATACGAAATCAGTAAGCCTAATTTATTGAATCTTTCTGATTAGTTTAAATATTTTTTTGAATCTTGGAGTAATTCTAAATCATTTCATTTTTCACTTAGGAAAATATTTCCAAATCATTTCATTTAAATCTTAACAAAGATTTCTTAAGTCAAAACTCAAAATTTTGATTGAATTAAAACCATGTTATCTAGGATGTTAATCCAAAACCGATAAATATTAAGTGAGCAAAATCTATAGAAATAATCTAATTCTACCCAATATCTATTCCCTTATCAACAAGTACAATGGGTGGAATAACGAAGAAATCACCTTTTACATTTCACGAATAGTATGATTTCTCTCTTTGGGATTTAACATCAAGTATACGAAGATCATCTCTATATAATCAAAGTTGTATTTAATTTGGAAAATTTAAATCTATTTTATACTTAACTCGTTTCTGACATTTCGACCTTATGCATCCCTCGCCAAAAGAAAAGGCCAGGTGAGCCAGGACACTGGTTGCTCCTGAAATCTCCTTAGTTTTAGCACCTCATATCTAGATCTCACGAATAAAAAAATCCAGTCTACTCGTCGGCTTTTAATCCATGATTAAACCACTTTATTTGTAAAAGCTTTTCTTTAAATCCTTCGATGCCAAAAATAGGCATCAATACCCAATAGAATCTAGTAGATATTAAATGAAGAATGAAATAAAAACAAAGTAAAAATCATAAGGGGACACATAGATTTTATAGTGGGTCGGCAATCTTGGCCTAAGCCTACTTCATATTTTAATTGACCTTCCACTTGATTATGATTGCAAGAATGTTTGGATCAGCTGGGATCCAATAGTATAAAAGTGAAGAATAAAAATAGTAGCGCCTCGGTAAAGAAAGTAGGATCCCTTTTTTGACACTATGCCTGCTGTATTAATAGGGGAAGATGTGTATGGATCGGACTGAAATTTTAGCAGAAAGTCCGGGAGACCAAGATGAGGCTACCTAAAAATTTATAGACCCATCGAGGCCCACAATAGAGATCGGTATCGATCCCTATAAATGCATCTAAATGGGATGAAATCCCTGTTAGGGATGTCTATGATGTTAGCTACTTGCTTCCCAAATTTCATGCAATTTCGACGTACGGTTTGTGAGAAATTGCATTTTCGGCAAAGTAGTGTTGCTTAAATTCTGATTTTTGCCAATCCCCCCAGAGAGATAAGTACAGATCCCTCCAAATTTCTCCAAATGTCATGCGATCTATATGGAGTGCTCCACATGTCTTAATTAGCCTATACTCCAAGTTTCATGTTGATAGCTTCTGTAGATTTTGAGTTATTGCCCGGTCATTGTTGCAATATGTAGTGAAAGCTGAATATTGATGATCCCTTTTATACCGATCCCTTTTGATAGGTGAAGCAATTTGCCCATAGCTTGAGCGTACGAACTCCGAATGACTTAAAACTTGAAATGTAGCCTCATGGGGCCTTTCTTGTCACTCTTTATCAATCTACCAAATTTGGGACAAAAATTAAGGTTACGTACCGAACCCCTAGGGAAGGGGGTATGCACTAATCCTCCACCTAAGGGAGGCATTATTCCATGCTTAGAATATTCTGGAGAGTCTGTCTCTTAGCCTCGGTTGATCAAAGCTCCATATCATTGCCTGTGCTTGATCTTTGAGCCTAATAATCATCTTTACGGGCTGTCTTCCTCGATGATCGTCTATTCTAACTTGTCTAGTCAGTCTGAATATAGCCAAACCAAAAGGCTGGATAACACTTGCCCCTTCCCATAAAGTACGTCTTATTGCGTACATGACGTGCTTTGAATTAAGGAAAGTTAAATTCATCGAAAAGAAATCCATCTAGTTTCCTGAATAGTCGCTATCCTTTCATTGAATTACCTTCGTAAAGTGTTGTATCTCTCTTTGATCATCATGATGCTTGGTCGATTTCCAATAGTATAGATTATGGGTTGTAATCCATCAATTGTTATCTATAACCGGCTTTATAGAGCTAGTAAGCTTTGGCTATCAAATCAAGTCATTTCTTTAGTAACTCTAGGAGAAAATCCATTTTTTCGATTTCAAGAAATCGAATCTTTTGAATATATACGTGCAGGTTCAAGTACATGTTCATGTCATTGGCTCCCGAATGCATTTGTACATTCATGAGTCGTCGCCAATTCCTTCTAGTTTAATTGCATTGCAATTCCTTGTTTATATATTATTTTATACTGAAACAAGGGTTGTAAAAAGTCAATCGATGAGAGGGGACTTCAAGTTCTACAGGGATGACGACTTCGGAGCCATAAGCAATGGTGAATGGAGCATAGCCAGTCATGGACTTGTGGGTGGTTATGTATGGCCATAATGCTGATGAGATTTCATTGATCCACTTGCCTCTAGCCTTTTCCAAATGTTCATTTAGAACGGACTTTATGATTCTGTTCACAACTTCAACCTGTCCATTTTCTTAAGGGCAAGATGTCGACGACAGAAGTCTTTAAATTTAGTGCTATCGAATTGGGCTTCATTATCAGTTATAATGATTCATGGAAGGTCAAAATGATAGATGATTTTTCGGACAATGAAGTTGATTATTTTCTTCGTCATGATCATGGTTAAAAATTCTGCCTCATCCCATTTGGTGAAGCAATCATTTGCTACGATGGCGCATTTAGCACACCTTTAGAATCTGTAAGGACATGATGATGTCAACGCCCCAAGTCGCAAATGGCTATAGACTAGCCATTTGAGAAATTTCCATCAGCGTGGCTCTCAGAAGTTTTGCAAACATCTAGCACTCATTATATCATCTAGAGTGATCAATTGCATCTCGATTGATAGTTGGCCATTAATACCCATAGAAGAGTATTTTTTTTATAGGTTTTTCCCCTTAGTGTAATTGCTGCATTCTTCTTCATGGACTTCTTTTAAGACTCATTTAATTTCATCATGGGCGGTACATCGAAGCAGAGGAATAAAGAAAGCCCTTTCTATACATGACTCCTTCTTGGATGAAAAACGTGAAGCTTTGAGGAGGATCTGCTAATGTCTATCATTGGATAGCTCTTTGAGGGAAATAAGTGATATCGAATGGCTTAGTTTGATATTCCATTTGAGTAATCTTCTAGACATCTAAGGTTGCTGTAGGACATGTCATAATGGCTGGCCGGTATAGAAGTGAATAGGGTGAGCCTGTCAATCGCTTGCTTACATTATATACTGGTTTTTAGATCTGTTTCTCTTCGCAGAGCATTGCATGCTTATGGCATGTATCGACATGGCTAAATTGATGCATAAATCTTTATGATCTACTAGCTTTAACAAGATAGGAGGTCTCTTTTAGTGGTTTAACAAAGCTTGGAATGCGTCTTTACAATCCTTTGTCCATTCTTCATAGGGTTGGCTTCGATTCTACGAGAGTTGAACATTAAACCCAGGGACTTCCCTGACACAATGCTGAAAGAGCATATCAAGGGACTGAGTTTCATTCCATTTCTTCAGATAAAACTGAACATCTACGCTAAGTCATCGATGTGGTCGTTTGATCGTCGTGACTTCACAAGCGTATCATCCATATATACTTCTGTTGATTGCCTGATCCAGTCTTTGAACCTCCTGCTGACTAGTCTCTGGTAAGTAGCTTCGGCATTATTTAGTTTAAACAGCATCACAACATAACAATATGGCCCTAGATCGGTAATGAAGCTAATATGCTTCTAGGCGAGGACGTCCATCAGGATCTGGTTGTACCTGGAGTACACATCCATAAATGAAAGTAGTTCATATCCAGCGGTTGAATCTGCTAGCTGGTCGATCCTCAAAAATAGGAAGCTCTCTTTTGGGCATGCCTTGTCAGGTCTGAGTAGTCGATGCATGACCGCTACTTTCCATTAGCTTTTCTCACAAGAAATGGATTCGATACTCATTTCCGGCAGAGGGTGTCGTAGGTAAACCTGTTCTTTTTGAGTTTATCCACATCCACTTTAAGTCCAGTAGACCTCTTTAGATCCATGACGTGTTGCTTTTGTCTCACCGAGACATGCCTCGGGTCGATATTCAATGCATGGATTGCGATAGTTAGTCAGATCACATGCATGTCAGAATGGATCCAAGTGAACACATCAAGATTCATTCAGAGAAAGCTAGCTAATTCCTTCATCATCGTTGCACCGAGCTATGATCTGATCTTTAGTACCCATGATGGATCGCCACAACTGACTGTAATGTTAACTGTTAACTCAATGGGTGTAGTCTTGGATTCTTTGAGTTCAAATGTAACTACTTCGTGTAACAATCAATGTAAAATCTTGTTGGGATGGCCAATGACGACGGTTACTCCGGTTGAATCCCAGAGTCTTGCCATAAGTTATAAAGTCTGAGAGTGAAGGGCTCTAAATGCTTTGAGAGATTATCTGCAAATGGCCAAAGAATAGGCTTAGAAGCATGTTGAAGCAAATGTCGAGTAGGGGTTAGCCTCGAGTTGCATAGAGCTGCATAGCTAGCCCTTGCTTTGAGTTTGAACCTGCTTGTATATTCAAGTAACGTGCTTTCCATTCAATATACTAGCGAACTGGTTGCTCGTCGTTCAGGTTGGAATGATAGTCAGTTGCCCATGAACTTGGGCATCGATTTGATGATTCTATCTCTAGGCATCCTTTCGGTTGTTGCCCATGAGCTATCGCAACCAGTCTTTGGACTATCACACTTCTGCTCCCAGTCTTGAGTTGATAAATGTAATGCATGGACGGTCGAGTCTCATACTACCTATGTTTATACTCCCACCTAAGCACTAAGGACATAGAGTTGATCGATGAATGGTCAGTTCACATTCGTCTTATTTCTCGCTCGTGCCTCTAAGTCTAGGGCATACATCGATAAGCAGGAAGGCAAGCCAAGTCCACTTTAGCTTTACACTCTTTCCCATTGAATCACGGGATCAGGTTAGTTGATGGATGGCCGAGTCTCGCCTATCCAGGATTATATTCTGGTTTTTCCTTCCAGGTGGGATACTTTGATGCTTCGTTGGATTTCGGGAATGAGTTGGGTATTGGACATTCATCCACGTCCACTTTGATTCATATTCTTTAATCAGATCTGGGGGCAGAGTTGGCATAGGTGTAGTTGGGTTATGCTCATCTGGTTTCATACTCCTCCTGACGGATCGATGAAGGTTGCTGGAGAATTAATGATCAAGTCTTCGTGGTTTATTCTCCTATCTGTGCTTTGGTGACCGGAGTTATTCAATGAACGTTCGGGTCACATCCATTTGTGGTTGGTATAGATCGATATTGACCCTCGCTTTGATGGTATGATATAGCCGATCACCCAACTTCGAATGTCATTCTGATTTGTTTTGTATTGAGGCCTTCTTGCGGTCATTGCTTTAAGTTGTAAAGAACACTAAGCCAGAGCTATAATGAGCCATCGTATTCCACTTTCAGTAGTTTGTACTCCTACCGCCAGTCTTAGGTTAGCTGATTTAGTTTGTGGATGGTCGAGTTCAATCCATAAATACTTTATACTCCTCTTGTTGAGTTTAAGTTGGAGTTTATGGAATAGTGAGTGGTCGAACCATACTCATATATTTGTTTATACTCATTTATGTACTCTGTGGATAAGAGTTTGTTGGTGGGTGGTCGAATCACACCCAATTTGTGTTTGTACTTCAGTCCATGCTTTGGAGACCAAAGTTGGTTAACAGGTGGTCGGTCACACCCATTTTATGTTTATACTCTAGTCCGCGCTCTAAGGACTAGAGTTGGTCGACGGGTGGTAAGTTACAACCGTTTGATGTTTATACTCCAGTCCATGCTCTAGGAACCAGAGTTGATCGATTGGCGGTCAGTCACATCCGTTTGATGTTTACACTCTAGTCCGCGCTCTGGGGACCAGAGTTGGTCGATGGGCAGTCAGTCACACCCGTTTGATGTTTATACTCCAGTCCGTGCTCTAGGACCAGAGTTGGTCGATGTGTAGTCAGTCATACCCGTTTAATGTTTATATTCTATTTCGTGCTCTGAGGACCAGAGTTGGTCGATAGGAGTATTTATACTCCATTCCGTGCTCCAGGAACCAAAGATTCTCAGTGGGGGTGTTTATACTCCAGTCCACGTTTTAGGACCAGAGTTGGTCGATGGGCGGTCAGTCACGTGATGTTTATACTCCAGTCCGTACTCTAGGGACCAAAGTTGGTTGATGGGCGGTCATTCACACCCATTTGATGTTTATACTCCAGTCTATGCTCTAGGGACCAAATTTGGTAGATAGGGGGTCACCCCCTTGATGTTTATACTACAGTCCATGCTCTAGGGACCAAAGTTGGTTGATGGGTGGTTAGTCACATCTATCTTTTCGGTGTTTATACTCCGGTCCGCACTCTTGGGACTAGAGTTAGTCAATGGGTGGTCAGTCACACCCATTTTTGATTTATACTCTAATTGTCAAGTGGAGCTAAGAGTTGTCAAATGAATGGTTGAACCACATTCATCAATGAAATGGAATTCTGCCCCCGCATCAAGGACAAAACTTGACAAATGGACGATCAATTCATGTCCACTTGGAGATTGTAGCTCCTCCAATCAAGTTGAGGAAATGAGTAAGTGATGAATGGCTAGATCACATCCATACCTGTGTTAGGCAGTCAGGTCTTGTCCAATTTATTTAGTACTCCTCCTAGAAAGTCAACAGAGAGAGTTTCCGGGTGGACAATTAAGTCACATCCACCTCAAGACGCAGTCCTGTTCACATGCTGATGGCGGTGGTTGATGAGTAGGCAATCAGTCACGCCTACTTTAATCAAACTTTTGTACTACCTTATGTGTTCTGGGCAGGAGTTAATGTGTGGATGGTTGAATCATGTCCACTTTAGTCGGACCTCGGTCATGCTGAGCTTTGGGAGAGGCATAAGTATTTGGGAAAACTTCAAGTATGAGCGGGTGAGTGGATGGTGGGGTTGCATCCACTCCATGTCTTTCTTTGGTCTCCAAGTCAGGCGTGAAAGTTGATGAGTAAACGATCAGTCATGTCCATTTTTTGCTGGATCCTGACCTTATCGGGATTTTCTATTTCAAGTCCTTGGCCCTAAGTAAGGGGCATAGGGTAGTTGATGAGCGGTTAAATCACGTTTATCTTGATGAAACTCCAAAGGTTCGATCATGGTCCACGGAGATTGATTGGTGCCCAACTCAAGGTACTTGGTTACCTGCATTGTATGTAAGTAGTTTAATTAAAGTTGGTCATAGTTCACTGCATAATTGAAGTTGAAATTAAAATGAAATAATTCAAAGAATATCAGAATAAATCTCATCGATAACGAAGCAGCATCATGTGCTCGTTATTCCACTTTGCCCCTAGCTCCTTATAGAGGGATGTCGACCGTCAGCTGTCCAATTGATAATCGAAGTTCTTTATTGATAGGCGTTAGATGTTCCATGCCCGCCATTCTACAGGGCTTGCACAACTGTTGAAGCTTTCCTTTCCGAATCAACTTTTCGATCGCATTTTGGACATGTTTGTAATCATCGGTGGCATTAGGACCGTGTGCATCATGGAATATACAGCAATCCCCAGATTTTCATTGGGCTTCGATGGACTCTCTCGAGGCTGGTTTTTAGTTTTGCTCTGAGATGTGAGTCTCCAAGTAGATGTTATCGATTGAATCGTTCATAGGAGTATATGAGTCAAATTTTGAGATCTCGGGTCATCTTCTGGAATCTAAATCCTTTGACAACGGGCATGTATTGTTCTTTCTCCTAATCTGCTCTACCTCTTCCTTGCTTAGGTTCTGATTCACTTTGTAACAGAAACGATCCAAGGTCGTAGGAGGCTCTCCAACAAACTAGCTACCATATCCTTGCTAGCATCTGGAATAAATTAGATAATGACATCACATCCTTGGTGTGAATCGCATGCATTGTAAACCACTCGACAAATTTCTGATCCAGTTGATTGAATGAGGAGATGGATTATGGCAATAATCGCATAAACTGCATGATCGATACACCTTTGAGGAATATAGGAAACCGTCTGCATTCGATGGTAGCGGAATTCGCATGCCACTTGAATTTCATGAGATATAGTCTAGGGTCAGTTTTCCCTGAATTAACCGATATGATTGGTACATTGAATCTCCTTGGATATTCTACACAAATGGCTTCAATGAATAGGCTTTGACTAGGGGAGATGCTTCAGTCATTGACAATCTAGTTCGTTTTTAAGTTACAGCTATTTGTTATGCTTATGAATCATGCATGCATTCCCGAGATATGAGCAAAGCAAGATGGACCGGCAATGATGGATCAATGGTAAGTTACTTGGAGTCGGACCTGAGAAAATCTATTGTTTGCTTGGAGTTAGCAATTGGCTTGCTTGGAGTCACTGAATTCGAAGTGCTGGGTCCATGAAGAATGGTGCTTGGAGTCATCTTAACATTTTCTAGGAGAAAATCTTGTTTTTACTTGAGTTTGGCTGTGGGCCAAAGTTTCTTGGGTTTGCTTACAGTCACATCACCTATGTTCTCCCACTTTTGGAAGTATCCTTTGAGTAGCGGTTGCTTGTCCATTCCTTGGTTGCAATCCAGAAGCTGCCGTTTGATCCTCTATTCATTGGTCAGTAATAGGACGTAATGGAAGTGGATAGAATGCACTATGTTTAAGTTGAGTTCCGAATCCAAAATGCAGGGGCACTGCACTGTGGCACAGGTTCGGTCAGACAGGGCTTTTGAGAGAGGTGTCGGTAGTATAAGGATCAGCTGAATTGCCTTGATGTGGGATCGGCAGTTTGCTATATGGGAGGGATCAGCTATGAAGACCTGAATGGGGGATCGGCTAGAGGGATCGGTTATGAACCAATTTATGGAGGGATCAGTATTGAGCATGGATCTTAGCTTGAGGGATCGGTATAGCTTAAGGGGCCGGTATATATAGACTGAAGAGGAATCAATATATACATAACTTGGAGATGGATCGACATATACACCTAGGAGAGGTGTTGGTATATATACCATGTAGAGGGATCTGTATATATACTGAAGGGATCGGTATACATATATATTAAAGGGATCGATATATACACCTTATAGAGGGATCGACATATATACTTTTTTAGAGCGATCTGTA
Organism: Allium cepa; assembly: GCA_030765085.1. Classification (NCBI taxonomy): domain Eukaryota; kingdom Viridiplantae; phylum Streptophyta; class Magnoliopsida; order Asparagales; family Amaryllidaceae; genus Allium; species Allium cepa. The sequence goes on from CM060940.1 coordinate 585,654,693, forward strand.
TGTACTCTTTTTGGAGCGATCGGTATAATGCTTTTTGGAGGGATCGATATATATGCTTTTTGAAGGGATTGATATATATGATTTTTTGAGGTATCGGCATACATGTATTTGCCTTGGTGAGGGTTCGTTCATTTAGGCTAAGGGGTCAGTTCTAGTTAAGATTGGAGGGTAGGCTTCAAGAGAGGGGTCGGTCATTTAGCCTTGAGAAAGGGGTTGGCCATCCCTTAACGTGAGTGCAAACTTTAACATCTGATCCCAACATCTTGCATACATGAGTGAATCTGATCCCTTCCTAACGGGCATGAACAGATGAACACTCCATAAAAGAACACCAGCATCATCATTCCCATCAACTCCATACGAAGTTGATTTAATTATTCTAACCATGACTATCAGCTTCCTTTAGATTTCCTTTAAATGTGAGTATAATAGGAAGTTTATCATTTGAAAGTTGGATCAATCTCGCGAATATGGGAACCCACAAGTAGATGATGAGATCTAATCAAACTAAGAATTCATCTCTCAGTGAAAGCACCAAAATATTGATGCCAAAAATAGGCATCAACTCCAAATAGAATCTAGTAGAGATTAAATGAAAAATGAAATAAAAAAAGTAAAAATCATAAGGGAACACACAGATTTTTATAGTGGTTCGGCAATATTGGCCTACGTCCACTTCATATTTTTATTGAACTTCCACATGATTATAATTACAAGAATGATTGGATTAGCTGGGATCCATTTGTAAAAAAGTAAAGAATAAAATTGGCAGCGCCTCGGTAGAGAAAGTAGGACACCTTTTATACCAATCTCATTTATACCTATCCTTTTTGATAGGTGAAGTAATTTTCCCATAACTTGAGCATACAAACTCCAAATGACTTGAAACTTGAAATGTAGCCTCATGAGGCTTTCCTTGTCACTCTATATCGATCTTACCAAGTTTGGGATCATAGATATGTACCGTTCCCCTAGGAAAAAGGATATGCACTAATCCCCCGCCTAGGGGAGGCATTATTCCATACTTAGGATATTCTGAAGAGTCTACCTCTTGGCGCCGGTTGATCATCGCTCCATATCATTGCCTGTGCTTCATCTCTGAGCCTAATAATCATTTCCCCAGGCTATCTTCCTCGATGATCATCTAGTCTAACTTGCCTAGTCAGTTTGAATATAGCCAAGCCAAAAGGCCGGATAACAGTTACCCTCCAAAGTACGTCTTGTTGCGTACATGACGTGCTTTGAATCAAAGCAAGTTAGAGTCACCGAAAATAAATCCATCCAGTTTTTGGAATAGTCGCTATCCTTCCATTGAATTATCTTTCCAAAGTGTTGTATCTATCTTTGATCGTCATGATGCTTGGCCGATTTCCAATAGTATAAATTATAGGTTGTATTCCATCAATTGTTATCCGTACCTAGTTTTATAAAGCTAGTAAGCTTTGGCTATCCGATCCAATCTTTACCTTAATAACTCCAAGTGAAAATCCAATTTCTGTCAATTTCAAGAAATCGAATCTTTTGAATATACACGTGCATGTTCGGGTACATCTTCTTGTCATTGGCTCCCAAATACGTTTGTACACTCACGAGTCGTCGCCAATTCATCTCTAGGTAACATCATGGGGCATCCCTCATAGGGATCGCAGCCTATTTGGATGCATTTATAGGAATCAGTACTGATCCCTATTGTGGCCCCCGATGGACCTACAAATTTTAGCGTTGCCTCACCTTGGTCTTCCGAAACTTTGACCAAAATTTCAGTCTGATCTGTACACATCATCTGTAACACTTCATATTTTTAATAACACTATTTAAGATATTTAATTAGTTAAATTAAATGAAATAATTTAACATGATTAATGGATTGGGATTTGTGATTAAATAAGGTGTAGCCTTGCCATGTTAAATGAGTGAACTAAAGAATAGAAAGAGAATGAAAAGGTTAGGAAATATGCAATTGAAAAATAGGAACAAGGCATATCCTTATACCCTAAACCCTTAACCCCTCAACATTCACGTTCACTTCATTTTTCACAATTCAAAAATACAAGCTAAGGCCGGCCACCCTTAGGAAGGGAAAAGAAGAAGAATAATTCAAGAGGAAAAATCAAATCACTTAATCAAGAATAAATCTCGCATCCTTAATCAAAAAGCTAAGGTGAATAATGACTACATCTCATATTTTGATTGATTTCAGTTTTAGATAAATTTCGAAAGTATTTGTAATTGTTTTTCCATGATTGAATGATAAATGGATATGTATATACTTGTTGATGATTTAGGCCATTTTATATGCATTTTACAATGAGAATTGATTTATAAAACCCATTAAACGACATTCAATTGCCTTGCAAATTTGGATTGAGATCAAAAATGACAATTTAGAAATGGATTTCAATTTTTATAATTTTATGAATTAATGTGGATTTTATATGAATTTTCTTGTGAAGAAAATGCTATTTTGGGTTAAAATTAATTACAACCAAAATATATTGGCTTAGGGTCTAAAATTTATATATGTTAGAAAACATATTAAAAATGAAATTTTGTAGTATATCCTAGGTGTTTTAATGGATATATAAAATTATTTAAGGTATGAGACTTAAATGTTTTATATATTTATAAAAAGAAGAAGAGTATTTTGTAAATAATTCAAATCATTGTTTTTGAAAATCGGTAGTACATTTAGAAAAGATAAATGTGCAACCATTCATAATTTGACAAACAAGGAAGGTTAGGTTCAAAGAAAGAGTTTAAAAACTCAAATCTATAGGATTTTTCCTGTTTCAATGCTTTAGGCGCCAGGTTCCAACTCCTTACCTCCGCCTCCGACTCCATCGAAACCAATACACTTGGTATCGAATACTTGGTCGTAGTGAATTGGACTTAGGTAGAAGGCATTGGTTTGAGACCAGTGGTTCTGAAGGGGTAGAAACACTACTTTGCTTTTAAATGAAAATGCGCCAACTTTGCTTTCGACTGGATAGCTTTCGACTTGGTCTACTTTCAAATGAGTCAATGATTTGAAAAGAATGGTTTTAAAAGGTTGCGTCTTTGGTTTAAATAACTGCTTTCGACTAGGTTGAAGCCCCTACTACCACTTTTTACCATTTGACCAAGATTGGTTTTCAAACGGTTACTCTGTTTTTAAAACTAAGCTGCTTCTCCAATGCTTTCGATGGGATGGTTTCGACACCATCACTTCTTTACTTAGGAATGCTTTCGAAAATGATGATTTCGACTTAAATGCTTTAATGACCATTTTGCTCTATAAAAAGTATAACCCAAATGGTTTAAAGGTTTCGAAAGGTGTTTCCACATGAGATAAAATTGAACCCAAATGTTTTCAAAAGGCTTGATGTTTTAGTGCGTTCGAAAGGTTTTAAGGAATGGTTTTCCAATGGTTTCAAAATGTCTAAAATGAAAGGTTTTTTAATGGTTTCAGAAGGCTATGTCTAAGTGTTTGAAAGAGAATATCTAAGGTTTTAAGGTTTTTGAGGGAGATGTTTTTCAATGCTTTCGAAAGGATAAAGATAAATAGTTTCGGAAGATATGGCTTAGAAAGGTGCGTTTTGGCCCTTGGACTTAAATTTTGCTTGTATTGAAAGGGTTACTTTCAAAGGTTTCTAAATGGATTCTTTTAATGGTTTCGAAAAGGTTGTTTGAAGGTTTTAAACAAAGGTTTTGAATGAGTTTTTTTGGCAATATAGCCTAAGTGTTTTTAAGTTATAAAGGGTTCTAACTTATTTTGGAGGGATGGGAAACCCTTAATAATTTCATCAACACTAATTTGGATAAAGTATATATAACATGGCAAATAGTTTAAAGTAAAGCAAAGAGTATATTTTCCTTGTATAAATATGATTTAAAGGTTTAAATCATTTTGAAAAGGTTTTCAAGGAAAATTTTAAAGAGTAGTTAACCCTAAGAAAATGACTCAGATTAAAAGACCAGATGGGACTTGTGTAGGGTCGCGCCCTATACTTATTAGCTATTAGCCACTAGCTAATTTAGTCCAATATCTAATGTGTGGGGCTTTGTCAGAAGTGGGACTAAAATTTTGTTACACACGGAAAGGAATCTAAAAAGGAAAGACAGGTTATTGGTAAGCCTGCAAAACCATTAGGATCAGATAGACTTAGAGAAGTAAGTAAGGACAGGCCATCCATAAGGGGCGTATCTGATAGTTGTTAGATTTTTTTGTTTTCTGGTAGGCCCGAGTCAGCCAAGGTTTAGTAGTTAGCCAAACAAAAACTATAGTGTATGGACAGTTAGTCCATATGATAATTGAAATGTACATATACATGTTATTGCTTTACAGATTTAACCAGTTTTGGTTGCAGGGTTAAAATTTGCAAAAGATATGTTTTATAAAGGATATTAGTGAGGGGAAAAATGTTTTGCTAAGCAAAGTGGTCTCACTTAACATCAGATAACATAGATGTATATTTTCATTTCATACTAGGCTTTTTGTCTGACTCGAAGTTTATTTTCCTTAAACTCTCGGGTGCTCAAAATTTGATTTGAGTAGGCTAAGGTTTGAGGTTTATATGTTTTAGCAGGTTGATGAATAAAGCTTCCGGAGACGAGCATATGGCTAACAAATAGCTAATTAGCAATTACTGATATATTTTGGATTGATTCTGCTGTATTGTATATATTATACTCTGGTCAACCAAGGGGGCATCGACATATGTCGCTCTTGGCGTAATATTGCAATAACTATATTTATTTGAACCTGGAAAAGCGATAGGATTATCTTATTTGAATGTGAAACATGTGTCTTGAAATGTAATCAAAAAAATATTATTTTTTTGAATCTGTGATTTCGTTTCATATCCATTTGCTTCTGATATTATGAATACCATTAACATAGCCGTATTTAGTCATTCGAAGTTGATACTATGGATGACTGCAGCATCTGTAGCACTTAGCTTTGGAACTCTATATAGGAGATGTTACAACATAGTATCAGAGCATAGGTTTATAAAAAAACCTTAATTAAAATGATGATTTTGAAAACATAATCTTAAAAAATTAGAGATAAGATTGGGGTATGGGATAACTCTATAGTAACGTCCTTGTATTTACCATATATAAGTATGCGCTTTATCTCTAGTCACCTATCTCTGTTTGGTTATTTTCCTGTGTCTCACAAAGGATCGAATGCAGATATGGATTGTCGAAGAGATAATGTTAGAGGAGGAAGCACCGCTGCAAATAGAAATGCTAGACCTAATACTAGAAGGAATCTAGGTCAGGCACAAGCTGGAAATATTGGTGTTGAAGCCCCCAAGTTGATATGGGAGCTATGTATAAGTTTTTCTTGAATATGATGCAAGCGGGATTTGCTACTAGAGTAGTTGGGGTAGGAGCCTAGGAAGCTCCGTTAGTTAACAATTATGCTGCATTGAGTAGGGGCTATATTAGGTTGGGAGGAAAACCATTTGTTGGGACTGAAGACACCATAGAAGTTGGGAACTGGTTGTTGCACCGTGAGAGGATTTTCATAGATCTAGGGCTCGGTGATGAGCAGAAAAGAAGGCTCACTTCAAGTCACTTCAAGGAGCAACTTAATACTAGAGGAATAGTGTGACAACTAGAGTGGATGAAGGAACCATGACATAGGCTGTGTTTAAGAGGGGGTTTGGGGAGAGATTTATGTCCGTCATGGCAAAGTCTACCTTACTCAGAAAGTTTGCTGAGTTAAAGCAGGGAGAGATGACTATGTTAGAATATTCTACAAGGTTTGAGGAGTTGCAAGGTATGGTCATGCCACTATGGATATCATGATTAAGAGAAATAATAAGTTCATTATGGGGTTGAAACCTGAATTGGCCAGGGCTACATTACCTTATATCAAGGATCCTTGTGATGTTGTAGTAGAGATGGCTCTAAGACATAAGGAAATTATTTCTTTGATGGAGAAGAATAACCCAAAGGAGGTCTAGGTAAGGAAGAGTTAGAAAAGGAAGTTCTTTCCTAAGAAGGGAGCCCAGAAGGGTGGATCCGTGAACAAGGGAAAGTCAGAAATTGTCTATTTTAAGTGCGACAAGAAAGGACATTATGCGAACGAATGTAGTTCTAGAGAGGCAAAGAAAGTGACTGAGAAGAAGATTGTCAAATGCTTCAACTGTGATCATATAGGTCATTACAAGAGCCAATGCAAGGAGCCTGCTAAGCATGGAAAGGGAAATGTATATGCATTGGAGCCAGCTACCTCAAGACCCACGGCAGGGAAAAAGGAAAAGCAGTGTTGGGAGGTACGTTTATGATTCTTGGTATGGCAGTTAGTGTTCTGTTTGATACTGGTGCATCGCATTCTTTAATATCTCGTTGTATGGTAGATAAGCTTAACCCAGAACACTCATGCATAGTTACATCCTTAAGTGTGGCAAATCCGATAGGAGGGTATGCAACGCTTGGGATGAGATATGACCACCTAAAGTTTATATTGTTAAGTCATACTTTTGTTTGTAGTTTGCATGTGTATGATTTCATAGGATTTGAAATTATTTTGGATATGGATTGGTTAAGTAAATACGATGCTAGGATATTTTGCCATGATGGGAAAATATCGCTTAGACACCCAAATTATAGGGGGCGGATTGTATATACGATAGAATACCCTAGATGTGAGGTAAGTGATTTATTGGGTGATGTGGAAATAGAAGACGAGCTGAACCGAGTTTTTATGGTTAGAGAATTCGTGGATATTTTTTAACCCATAGTATGATTGCCATCAAAACGGGCCATTGAGTTTCAAATAAATTTGGTGTTTAGAGCAGAACCGGTTAGTAGACCGCCAAGCAGGATGACACCTACCGAAATGAGGGAGCTTAAGATGCAGTTAGTGGATTTGGAAGGTAAGAATTTCATTAGGTCTAGTAGCTCACCATGGGGAGCATCCGCAGTGTTCGCTAAGAAGCCGGATGGATCGTTAAGGTTATGTATCGATTATCGTAAGTTGAGTGAGAAAATGATAAAGAATCGATATCTATTGCCTAGGATTGATGATTTGTTCAATCGGTTAAGTGGAGCCAAGATATTTTTGCAGTTAGATTTAGCAATAGGTTTCCATCAGCTTAGGGTAGCAAAGGATAGTACTCCTTTGATAGCATTTAGAACTAAATATGGATCGCACGAATGGTTAATGATGTCGTTCGTACTAATTAATGCGCCAGCTTTCTTTGTAGATTTGATGAACTTGATTTTCCAAGAGCACTTGGATAGGTTTGTATTGGTTTTCATATATGATATTTTGGTGTACTCCAAGGAGGAAAGAGAGCATGAAGTTCATCTTAGAGTAGTGCTTGAAATGCTGAGCCAGCATCAGCTAAAGGCGAAGTTCTCGAAATTTCATTTCTGGATGAAAGAAGTGAAGTTTCTTGGCCATGTAGTTTCAGAGAATGGGTAATCAGTGGATCCAACTAAGATTGAGGCCGTGATTAGTTGGAAAAGACCAGAAGCGGTGACTGAGATAAGAAGTTTTCTTGGATTGGCTGGTTACTATCAGAGGTTTATTAAGGATTTTTCATGTATAGCGGCAAAAATGACAAAGCTGAGTCGAAAAGATGTGAAGTTCGTTTGGACCGATAAGTGTGAGGAGGCACTCCAAAGGCTGAAACACTTATTGACTAATGCACCTATGTTAGTTGTTCCAGAAGGGAATCGGAATTTGGTGATGTACACAAATGCATGTGGGACTGGGTTAGGAGCTGCGTTAATGAAGAGGGGTAGAGTAATTTCCTATGCTTCTCGATAGCTTAGACTATGTGAAGTCGGATACCCAACCTATGACTTGGAGTTAGCTACGATGATTTTTACGTTGAAGGTGTAGAGACATTATCTTTTGGGAGAAAGATTTGAATCGTATATGTCACGACCCACTTTTTTGTACAGTTCGAACTGAGACTTTACCACACATGTCCCGTCCAAATTGAACAGAAATGCAGATAGTAAGAAAAAGAAAGTAGAAAGAAGATAGAAAGAAGATAGAAAGAAAACCAACGACACAAAATATCACAGCGGAAACGAATAATCTATAATATAGTACAAATCTTTACATAAAACAAAACTATAACTTATACATATACAGACATAATTCAGAGTATACTAACCTATTCAACATGGATGGTTATAACACCTGTCCTTACAATTGCTGATAAACACAACTATAATACAACGGAAAAATAATCGTATATGTGAATACGTCTCTGGCCTCCACCTCCTCTTTTGAAGCTCCAATCCTTCCAGCTAAACCTGGAAATATGCTAGGTCTGACCCAAGCATTTAGGAAAAACCACGCCTGGGTCAGTCTGATAAAAGCAGTTGAGAATTTAAATCACAAGGAATTTTATTCATTATAACTTTCAAAAATCCTATAAAAATCAAAGGTATCTCGTAAGAACATGCCATATATAAACGACGGGTTATTCTCTTACGATAACCAAAACCTTTTATAGGAAATCTAATGATATTATAATATGTCTAAGTACAAATACTTATTCAAATAGCCAAAATTGTTACATTAATTAAATTCCAGCATATTAGGCTCCACAACCAAAACCGTAAAGGCTCGTGTTGGAGAACCGATTTCCATACAATGACTAGGCACTGGAGTACCACATATCATAGTACACATGTAGAAATATGTAATGAGGATCTCGCCAGGATCCCCTGCAACACAAGAACGGTCTACCCCTAACCTAGATAGAACTGAATATGTTACCACCCCAGGTGTTCCCACCCTTTTCGAGTTCCTTCCATGCACTGTAGTAATAATATCCGAGGGTATCTAGAAAGGTAATAAACATACCCTAATTGGGTGCGACCCACTTAGCCTTGCTTCATCTCTCCTGATCAAACATTCCCGGTTCATGAGGCTTGTGGCTACGATTACCTTTTTAAGGAATTTATACTTGGAATGCTCATTGTTCTCCAAAGATGATGTACCGATAGCATTCATCCATACAAGTCCATTTTGGGTCTGAATGAAACCGAAGACACTATTCCTACTACATCTATTTTGGAATCATCCTCGGAATTAGTAGCGATTAGCACTTACACTTCACTGCTTCATCTTCCATTCCATGCGCTTGCCTTCATTTCGAATACGTATTCGTTGGATCAAAGTGGTGCTCGGATATCGGTCTCCTTGAGACAACATTCGATATTTTCGGTAAACTCAACCTTGGTTCTTTAGGAAATAAATAGATGAAAATAAGATCGGAGATCATCTCCTAACCGTTAGTGGATGGATTTCCTTATCATCATCCTAGAAGAACGAAATGAGTTTATACATACAGTATAGCACCTTGAACGGTAAATGTACCCTATAATTCCCGTGTTTCTCCTAGATATTTCCAAATTTACATTTTAGTCCAGATTTGATAGTCGGTTATTTAACTATCAAATAAATAATCATTCAATCAAAGATTTCATTTCCCACTGAAATCACAAATCCTTATTTAATTTAAATTTCAATAAATTAAATCTTATTATCAGAAAGTATATACTTATCTTATATGAATAAGTATATTCACAAACCACCTTCAATAATATTTTACCCTTTTAAATAAATATGGAAACTACTCTATGGTATCAACCATGGATTCGCACTTCAATGATTACGTCTCTATTCCAAAGAAATCCAAACTTAACTATATGCAAACTCTGCCTTCGATTACGCCATGAAAGTATACCATTACTTTTCAAAAACTTTATTTAATAATTAACTCAAAATAATACTTATAAAGTTTCTATATAAATTTTTTCCACGTTTAATTTAGGAAAAGTACTCTTTTATAAAAGGGTTACTGTGTAATATATTACTTCTAAAACATTATTAATGTCTAAAAATTATCTTTCGAATAAATATAATATCTTAATATTAATTAGTCCTTAAGTAATAATTAACCTTAATTAGTTATTATAAATAACTTTAATTAACAATTTATTATACTTAAACAATTAAAACAATTAAATAGCTTTGAAACAATAATTAAATAATTTTTTAAATAATTTTTAAGAACAATAAAATGATTAACTTCAAATCATTATTAAATAATTATTAATTGTCTTTAAAATATCATTAATAATAATTTCCTTAAAACAATTTTGGTTCAAAAATCAACTTCCAAATTTGGAAAAGGCTTCTTAATTTCAATGGTACTTAATCAGGTTACCGTTCATTCCATAACAATCCAGAATAACAGATACAGATATTCACATCAATCTATTTTTAACAATTAATTCAACATCATATTGCCTAATATAATTATCTGGATAATAAATAGATGTTCGTACAAATATAATAGCAGAACAGAGTTTTTATTTCTGCTAGTAAATGTCCAAAACACATATATTCGGTAATAATGGCAGAATGTTGATTTATTCTGCTAGCAGGGTCCAATAAATACAATTAGCGAAATGGTGTTTTATTCTGCTAAAACAGATGTCAAAACATCGTGATTGATTAAATTAACTCATCGTTATTTTTATCTGGACAAATAACTTCAATAGACAGGTCATATAAATTTAAACGACGTTATTTGTTTTAAATCAGGTGAGTAAATTTCTATCCATTTAAATATACCATAATTTTTCACTTACTCAAACTCAACAGCAATTCATATGATGATGTAGTGTTCGTCGATACGACCCCACCGCAATGAATTTTGCTTAAATCAGAATTTGTATGCATTAGTTATGACATTTAAAATCTACAATATATATATAATTCAACATTTTATATTTAAATCATGACCATTTTAAAATGCCATAAATTATCGCTTGGTCAAGACTGGTGATAGGCTTCATGAAAACGAAGTACTTAATGATACAAAACCTTCGTAATAATTTTCGCCTTAATTGGATGTCATCTGTTCGAGTTATGGAAATTCAAGTTTTCTAGTCTTATATATATTAAACATTAGAAACTTATTTCACAAATCTTTGGGCCGAAGCCCAAAGCCTAAAACACCAAACCCGTTTCCTACCTTCCTTCCCTAAACCTTCTTCATCTCCCATTTTTGTTTTGCTTCCAGTTCAAATTTAAAGCCAAGAAACTAAACCGATTTCAAATTCCATCGATCAACCTATGCTTCTCCGATCCACCACTCACTTGCATATGACTTGAGACAATCCAAGACCACCGCACCCCAAAAACACGATTACCTTCCATAACACCCAGGGACTTTCCCCTATGCACGCATGATACGTGTACACGAAATCCAGTCGCCCAACCACCAACTCGAGACCGGACACCCATCACCTATTAGTCCCACAACCGTGTGCACCATCGGGCATACGCTGCTAGCCCTAAAATAGAAATCAATCACCTATTCTCAATTGTTGAGCACGTCCAGGCATGAACAAAAAGAAGACGACGCTTAATTCTCCTCTTGCCATCGCCTCTGACCACGACATCGCCTGCTACATTCACCAATGCAACCACCACATTACACGTTATCCCCCAACCAAGTGCGGCGCCGTTCGATCACCGCCACCATGCCAGTGACATGGAAAAATGAACCCATTCCAACCTTTGCCTTAAACCTTAAAATACCATGCCCCCTCAAAATCAATGCCTAATTAACAAATTTTCCATGGTGAATCTCTTACCCTTGTCGCAGATGTGGTTAGAGTTCTTAGCTACTTAAGATTTCAGTATTGAGAAAACACCTGGGAAAGGCAATAAGGTTGTAGATGCACTTAGCAGAAAACATTAGAATGTCGTGTTAGCAATGATTGCTGAGTTGAAAGATTTGGAAGCGTTAGAAACTTGCAGGGTACATTGGAAGGCTAAGAGTAGTTCAAGTACTGAAACAACTTTGTTATCACGTTTGGAAGTTCAACCAGTTATGATAGAAAAGGTTGGTTCTTAATAACTAGAGGATCCAGTTTTGGCTAAAAGGATCAGAAAGTTGAGAGTTGGAATGGAGAGCAATGACTTAAAGAGTCTTGACCAGAATGGGTGGTTGAGAAATAAAGGAAGATTGTGCTTTATGAATGTGGGAGACATTTGGAAAGAAGTTTTGGGGAAATGCCATCGTTCGAAGTTCACTATTCATTCGGGAGGAATTAAGATGTATTAGAACATGAAGAGAAGTTTCTTCTAGGAAGGTATGAAGAAGGATGTAGGATTATGGGTGAAGCAATGTTTGAACTACCAATGGATAAAAGCCGAACATCAGAAGCCAAATGGGTTGATTTAGCCTTTGGATACTCTAGTGTGGAAGGGGGATTTTATTTCTATGGATTTCATTGACGGGTTGCCAAGGTCTAATAGGGGAAATGAAAGCATATAGGTCATTGTGGACAGGTTGACCAAGAGTGCCCATTTCATTCCAATTAAGTCAACCAGAACGACACCTGTGTTAGTAAAGGTGTTTATGAAAAATGTAGTTAGACTGCACGGAATTCCTAGTAGTATAGTGACTGATAGAGGTTCTTTATTCACTCGCGAGTTTTGGAAGAGTCTACAAGATACCTTAGGCACCTAGCTCAAGATGAGTACCAATTACCATCCACATACTGATGGGCAAACGGAGAGAATTAACAAAGTCTTGGGGGAGTTGTCGCGGGGTTGTGTGCTAGGATTTGGAGGATTGTGGGGAAACCACCTACCTCTAGTAGATTTTTCGTAGAACAATAGTTATCGGGCTAGTATAGGAATGACACCATTTGAAGCTTTGTATGGAAGGCCATGTAAATATCCTATTTGTTGGTTAGAAACCGGGGATAGATTAGTTCTTGGTCCGGATTTGGTTAGATAAGCTGCAGAAAAGATTGAGTTAATTCGATCTAGAATGAAGGAAGCTCAATCTAGGCAGAAGAGTTATGCTGATAGAAGACGGAAAGACTTAGAGTTTTCTATCGAAGAGCATGTTTTCATTAAGGCATCACCGATGAAGGGTGTGATTTGGTTTGAAAAAACAAGGAAGTTAGCACCAAGGTTCGTTGGACCATTTTCTATTATTGAGAGGATCGAGAAACTCGCAAATAAAGTAGAATTACAGAACAGTTTGGCAGGAGTCCACAATGTTTTTCATGCTTCTTATTTAAGGAAGTGTATTCAAGATCCGGATACTAAAATATCACTGACTGTGTTAGATGAATTAGTCGTAGAACCGAATTTGACTATAGTTAGAAAGCCAGTTCACATAGTCGCAAGAGATTAGAAGAGGCTTAAGAATGACAGTCAAATCAGTTAAAGTCCATTGAAGTGACAATGATAGAGACTGTACTTTGGAGACTGAGAACCGAATGAGAGATACTTATCCTGATTTTTTGAGGGTACGTTTTACCTTTGATTGTTTTGATGTGTATCCTATCATAATTTCGAGGACAAAATTCATTAAGGAGGGGAGTCTGTAACACCTCATATTTTTAGTAACATTATTTAGGATATTTAATTAGTTAAATTAAATGAAATAATGTAAGATGATTAGCAAATTGAGATTTGTAATTAAATAAGGGGTAGTCATACCATGTTAAATGAGTGAACAAAAGAATAGAAAGGGAATAAAAAGGTTAGGAAATATGCAAGGGAAAAATAAGAACAAGGCATATCCTTATACCCTAAACCTGTAACGCCTCAACATTCACGTTCACTTCATTTTTCACAATTCAAAAATACAGGCTAAGGCCGGTCACCCTTAGGAAGAGCAAAGAAGAAGAATAATTCAAGAGGAAAAATCAAATCACTTAATCAAGAATAAATCTCGCATCCTTAATCAAAAAGCTAAGGTGAATAATGACTACATCTCATATTTTGATTGATTTTGGTTTTAAATAAATTCCGAAAGTATTTGCAAGTTTTTGCCATGTTTTGAATGATAAATGGATATGTATATACTTGTTGATGATTAAGGCTATTTTATATGCATTTTATGATGAGAATTGACTTAGAAAACCTATTAAACGACATCCAATTGCCTTGCGAATTTAGATTCAGATCAAAAGTGATAATTTAGAAATGTGTTTCAATTTTTATAATTTTATGAACTAATGTGGATTTCATATGAATTTTCTAATGAAGAAAATGCTATTTTGGGTTAAAATTAATTACAACCAAATTATATTGGCTTAGGGTCTGAAATTTATATAAGTTAGAAAACATATTAAAAATGAATTTTTATAAAATTTTCCTAATTGTTTTAACGTATATATAAAATTGTTTAAGGTATGAGACTTAAATGTTTTATGTATTTATAAAAAGGAGAAGGGTATTTTGTAAATAATTCAAATATTTATTTCTAAAAATCGGTAGTACTTTTAGAAAAGAAAAATGTGCAACCAATCATAATTTGACAAACAAGGCAGGTTAGGTATAAAGAAATAGTTTAAAAGTCAAATCTAAATGCTTTTTCCTGTTTCAATGCTTTAGGCGCCAGTTTTCGACTCCTTACCTCCGCCTCCGGCTCCACCTTCGACTCCATCGAAACCAATGCACATGGTATCAGATATCTGGTACATAGTGAATTGGACAAAGGCGGAAGGCATTGGGTCGAAACCAGGGGTTCCGAAGGGGTAGAAGCACTACTTTGCTTTTAAATGAAAATGCGCCTGCTTTGCTTTGAACTGGATAGCTTTCGACTTGGTCTGCTTTCGACTGAGTCAATGATTTGAAAAGAATAGTTTTAAGAGGTTGTGCCTTTATTTTTAAATAGCTATTTTCGACTAGGTCGAAGCCCGTGACTACCGCTTTTTACCTTTTGACCCTGATTGGTTTCAAAAGACGTTTTTAAAACCAAGCCGCTTCTCCAATGCTTTCGAAGGGATGGTTTCAACACCATCACTTCTTTACTTAGGAATGCTTTTGAAAGTGATGCTTTCGACTTAATTGCTTTAGTGACCCTTTTGCCCTATAAAAAGTATAACCCAAATGGTTTCGAAAGAGATAGTTTTAAAAGTTTCGAAAGGTGTTTCCACATGAAATAAAATTGAACCCAAATGTTTTCGAAAGGCTTGATGTTTTAATGTGTTCGAAAGGTTTTAAGGAAAGGTTTTCCAATGATTTTGAAAGGCAATGTTGAAATATTTTAACGAGGATGTCCAAGGTTTTAAGGCTTTCAAAGGAGATGTTTTTCAATGCTTTCGAAAGGATAAAGATAAATGGTTTCGAAAGGAATGATTTCGAAAGGTATGTTTTGGCCTTTGGCCTAAGGTTTTGGTTGTATTGAAAGGGGTACTTTCAAAGGTTTCGAAAGGGGTTCTTTCAATGGTTTCGAAAGGGTTGTTTGAAAGTTTTAAACAAAGGTTTCGAATGAGTTTCTTTTGGCAATATAGCCTAAGTGTTTTTAAGTTATAAAGTTCTAACTTATTTTGGAGGATTAATCAACATTAATTTGGGTAGAGTATATATAACATGGCAAATAGTTTAGAGTAAAGCAAGGAGTATATTTTTCTTGCATATGTATGATTTAAAGATTTAAATCATTTTGAAAAGGTTTTCGAGGAAAAATTTAAAGGGTAGTTTACCTTAAGAAAATGACTCAGATTAGAAGACCAGATGGAACTTGTGTAGGGTCGCGCCTATACTCATTAGCTATTAGCCCCTAGCTAATTTAGTTCAAAATTCCAGTATGTAGGGCTTTGTTAGAAGTGGGACTAAAATTTTGTTACATACAGACTAAAAAGGAAAGACGGGTTAGTGGTATGCCCGAAAAACGATTAGGATCAGATAGACCTGGAGAAGTAAGTAAGGACAAACCTTCCGAAATGAGAGTATCTAACAGTTGTTAGATTTTATGTTTTCTAGTAGGCCTGAGTCAGCCAAGGGTTAGTAGTTAGCCAAACAAAGCTACAAGTATGGACAAATAGTCCATATGATAATTGAAATGTACAAATACATGATATTGCTTTACAGATTTAACCAATTTTGGTTGCAGGATTAAAATTTCCAAAAGATATATTATAAAAAGGATAATAGTGAGGGGAAAACCTATTCCGCTAAACGACATGGTCTCACTTAATATTTGATGACCGAGATCTATAATATTATTTACACTGGGCTTTATGTTTGACTCAAAGTTTATTTTCCTTAAACTCTCGGGTGCTCAAAAATTGATTTGAGTAGGCTGAGGGTTGAGGTTTACAAGTTTTAGTAGGTTGACGAATAAAGCTTCCGGAGGCGAGCATGTGGCTGATGGATAGCTAATTAGCAGTTGCTGATATATTTTGGATTGATTCCGCTGAATCGTATATATATTACTCTGGTCAACCAAGGAGGCATCATCTTATATCGCTCATGGCGTAATATTGTAATAACTATATTTTATCTAAACCTGGGAAAGCGATGCGATTATGTAATTTGAATGTGAAACATTTGTCTTGAAATGTAATCAAAAAATATTGTTTTTTTGAACCTGTGATTTTATTTCATATTCATTTGCTTCTGATATTATGAATACCATTAACATAGCCATATTTATTCATCGAAAGTTAATATTATGGATGACTGCAGCATCTGTAGTGCTTAGCTTTGCGCCTCTGGATAGGGGATGTTACATCTTCCCCTATAAATACAGCAGGATGGCGTTAGAAAAGGGATCGTGGTTTCTCTACTGAGGCATTGCCATTTTTATTCGTCAATTTTGTACAAATGGATCCCAGCTGATCCAAACATTCTTTTAGTCATAATCAAGTGGAAGATCAATAAAAATATGAAGTGGACGTAGGCCAAGATTGCCAAACCATTATAAAAATCTTTGTGTTCCCTTATGATTTTTATTTTGTGTTTAAATCATTCTTCATTTAATCTCTACTAGATTCTATTGGGTGTTGATGCCTATTTTTGGTGTCAACAAAATCATTTATTTAAACTCTAATGAGTAAGCTTATAAAAAGCTCAAGTCAGTACACATAATTATCCATTTGAAAACATTTATAAAAGATTTTAAAAAGAATTGTTAAGTTTAATGCTATATTTTAAAAGTTATTAAAAAGTGCTGCAAAAAGTGCCTTTTAATCTATATTGATCAAAACGACTTTTCATCATTTTTATAATTCGTATCACTTTTAAAACATTTAAAAGATTTATAAAATTTATTCCATATTTTTAACCATTTTAAAAATATTTAATTAAAACATTTATTCATATCACTTTGAAAACTTGGTTTGCTCATATTTTCAAAATTTACCAAACGAAATCTTGATCCTTTTCTTTTATTTAAAAACAATATTCATAAGAGTTCGAAAAATTCTTATTACAAAGAAATTTGACTCCGATTCTATCCTACAGAAGGATTTAACTTTTACGGCGCGAAATCACTAACTACCGTTACGCAACGCGCTTATTTTTGACTCCAAATTCATTATTTGAAAAACTTCTCCAATTTGAATTTCGATCTTTATAATATATTTATAAACCATTTTCAAACATTTAAACCAATACTTTCCATATTAAATCTGTTTTTCGCATTTAAATCATTTCACAATATTATATTATTATAACATTCATTTTCAACCTTTTTATATTTTGAAAACCATTAAGAGGATAAACAAGCATTTAAATTCATAACTTAAACATTCATATAATTATTTTCTAAATGTAAGTAAATCGAGTACTCACTTATGGCTCCACTCCACCAAACTTTTCCTTAGCTTCTCGAATCGATTCCGGTAGCACTCCAGCAGCACTTCCTCCTCTTTTCCTTACTCTAGAGCTCTTCGATCTCCTTCCTTTCTTCTTATAGGGCTTGGCTTAGGCCTTGGGTAGGCATGGCCATGCATTTGGGTAGTGGTGTGCTCAGGCAAAGGAGAAGTAGGTGGTGGCGCGAGTTGTAGAGGAGATAGGGAGGTGTTTGCACTTGGTTTAGAGGTTGAATGCTAACATATATATATATATATATATATATATATATATATTCTTTAGTACTAAAATTTCTTCATGAATTCTTTAAGGAAGAAGCCATTAAAATGGAGAGGAGGAGCTTAGGGAAAATGAACAAGAAGGTGGATAAAATGGAACAGTATGCAATGGTATTTATAGGGGAAAAATGGTAGGAAATATCTAAAAGTTAATGGACAAAACTAACCTTAGCCCACACCCTCCTTAATTTTCATGTTCCCCACGTTATCCCCCCTCCCTTATGCGTCCATCACATCATTCACTTCCAAGCCATCTATTCATGTCCTTAGTTGATTTAAGGTTGCTTAAAGACGAAGAAAGGTGAAAATATCATGATATTTCTAAGGTATATGTATTTATACATGTATATGTCATATGTATGTATGTATGTGTTCATATGTTAGTGGATATATGTGTATATTATATATGTGCACATGACATATAAACAAGGTTGCAATGACTTTAGAACAACTTCCGTTTGTTAAACCGTTGAAAATCGAAAAATTGATTCTCGGTCATATTTTCACTTATAATTTAAATTACATATATATGTAAACAAAATTTGAAAATAAATTTATAATCATTTTTAATTAATAAAATTGATCTCATTTGAATTATAAAATCATATAGATTAATATTAACAATTACTTACAAAAATTGTTATTACACTGATAAAGCAATATCAATTTTCTCATGTTTTCAAACTGAATATATATATTTATAAAACCGTTATAAATAATTTATTACCACTTTATAAATATTTAAAATGAATTATTTTTTTAAAAATTATTTGACTAATTATAATAATTTTTAATCATTAAATCTCAATTTAAAATCATAAATCAATTATTAAATATAAGGGCATCATTGATGATGTCATATATATTTTTAATTTCGAAAAAATAAATAAATAATTTTATTTCATATTCTTGTTAAATTATAAAAGATTGTATGCATCAAGCTCTGTGCGTGACGTTTTACAATTATAGAGCTGTTAATTGATAAAATGGTTTTCGGCCACTTCATCGATATTTTTCTAAAGCATATATTTTTGTAAATACTTATTACCATTATTATTTATTGTTCTAAACATCATTACCTATGTTTTTAAAAGCTTATATTTGAAAATTTAAAAATAAATATAATTTATCAAATTGATAAATTTGCGGGTCTTTATAATTAAAACAATTAATTAATGGATTTTATAATTCAAATGGACCTCTTTTAAGTAATAGCTAATGATTATTAAACTTTTTTTAAAATTCGGTTTACAAAAATAGTTAGTTTGGAGAAAAATAAAAAATATGACAAAAAAAATCATTTTTTTGGTTTTTCGATTTCTCATCATATAAAAGTTATCGAAACATGTTGTATACCCTAGAGTATGTATGTACACATTTATATAAATAACATTTTCTTTGTTTGAGGAAGTGATTAGAGTTAAATAAGTTTAAATTTGTACTTAAGTTATTAAAAAGGAAATTGACTTTTCTTTTATAATTTAAAATGAAAATGGCATAAAAGATAATGCAGTAATTAGATGTAAAAAGAGATGAAGTGATGGTGATTAGAAGGGAGGGTGGGTTGTGTTTGCAAGGTGGAAGGTAGGGGTGATGTGTCATCACTTTGTGGAGGGTAATAGCTAAGGCAATTTGGCAATTACTTATATTTCATTTTATATAAAAACAAATATACTTTTTCATTTTGTAACGACCCACTTTTCCTTACAATTTAAGCTAATAATAAACCGCACATGTCCAACCCAAACTGAACGGAAAAGTGGATACTTAGGGAAAAAGAAAGAAGATAAGAAGAATTAACAACACAGAACCTCACGGCGGAATGAATAATGTATAGTAGATAACAAATCTTTATTCGAAAGCAAATCTATAATATATGTATATACAGACATCAATCAGAGTACACTAACCTATTTCAGCTGGACAGTTATAAAAACATGTCCTCACAAATTGCTAAGTAATATACAACAATGAATGCAGTGGATAAAAAATAATCATCTACACGAATACGTTTCAGGGCCTCCATCTCATCTCCTGAAGCTTAATAAATCCAGCTAAACCTGTAAATATGCTCGGTCTGACCCGAGTATTATAGGAAAAAAACTTTGGAGTCAGTATGGTAAAACTAGCGAGTGAACTTAAATCATAAGGGATTTTATTTATTTTAACTTGTAAAATCCTTTAAAATCAAAGGCATCTCGTCAGACCACTCCGTACATAAACACATACGGGTTTTTACCTTACGATAACCAAAACCTTTAAATCAAAAAATCCAGTGACATTATAATAATATCTAAGGGCGAAAATAATAAAAATCAAGTAGCTGTGATGCTCATGAGTGTACATCACAACAGTGCCAGGTATATAATCGAAAATCGATAAGGCATGTTCGCTAATTGTGTAGGATTTCCATGGTGGTTCCTTAGTACTTCGAGGAACAGTCCTCCTACATAAGGATCAGAGATATCCTTCCGAAGCAGCATAAATCCCTGGTGATGTGCCATAAGAAAAAAAAAGCTGGTCTCGCTAAGACCGAGTGCATCGCCACATGCGTGCATAACAACTATAGGTAACGTTTAGGTAGAGCCGACTACACAATATGGGTTTGCTTGCCCTACTGGTCATGCCTCCTATCTATGATTTTAATCATTTCCATATGAATTCCAATACCCCAACGTGTCTTGGAATCACACTAGATTCCCACATCTCAATTAGATCTTGGAATCACACCCAGATTCTCATACCCTATGGGTCTTAGAATCACACATGGATCTCAACATCTCATTATATAACGAATCTCCTCCATAGAACCGTATATGATTTTTTAGAGTGGTCATGAGTTTGAGTCATCTCTTACGAGTACACTCTTCCGTTTCTAGGTGCTTCGCAAAATCAAACGTCGAATTCTGAAATGCTCAATACCGATTCTTTAGGAAATAATCGGGCAATACATAAGAGTGGGGATCATCCCCTAACCGTTTAAGTGGATGGATCTTCTTATCATTTGTCCTAAAAGAATGAAATGAGTTTATACGTACAGTATAGCACCACCGATGGTAACTGTACCATATAATTCTCGTGTTTCTCTTAGATATTTCTAGAGTTAAAGTCCTTCGGTGTTAAGTAAGGAATATTTCCCTACCGCCAAAATTAAGAAAGATTGCATATTTAGGCCAAGATTTGATAGTCGGTTATTTAACTATCAAATTAAAAAACATTCCAAACAAATATTATATTTCCCATGGAAATCACTTCCATATACTTATCTCAATAGGATAAGTATATTCATGAAACACTATGTTTTTCCTACTTAGAAAATATAACCATATACTTATCTCAATGGTATAAGTATATTCATAAACCATTTCAAACTTAGAACTTAAACAGTTGAAAACTCTTAAAAATAGATATTGAAAAGTACCGCTCAATATCGACCATGGATCGCAGCTTACACAATGGTTACATCGTTATCCCTGTGAATCCATAGTAAACCGTAGGCAATCCTTGCCCCTCGAATTACGCCATAAACATCTACTATCTTTCTGTACCTTTCTTTATCTTATAAATATTTCCAAATTTATTTATAAAGCGTCTCTATAAATCTTCAATCTAATTATAAACATTCTTCATAAATCTCAAAACCCAATTTATAAAACTTCTCCTCTCAGATTTAAAAAATCATTTTTAAGTCCTTTTATAAATATCCAAAGCCATTTATAAAATCCTTCCCATTTTTAATTCAACTCATTAATAGACTCTTTAAGTCAATAAGGTCCTCTTGATAAACCATAAGTAATTTAAAATAGCTTTAAATAATAAACTACTATTTAAAATCCTTCTATTTCATTTTAATCAAATCTTATTTAAAATAATACTTTAGAATCCATTTAGTAATATATTAAATTAATTTCAAACACTATTATTGTATTAATAAGTTAACTTTAAAAAAATATTAATATAATAACTAATAAACTTTAAAACGTTATTAAAGTAGTTAATATTAATTTGAAAATTAATTATCCTTTAAATATAATTAAATAACCAAAATCAATATAATTAATTAACTTTTAATTAAAACTTAAAGTATTGTTAACTCATTCAAATAACTGATTAAATAAAATTAAAATATTTCTAAACCATGACTAAGTAACATTTAAATAGTAATCAAACATTCTTAAATAACATTAAGAAATAACATTTAAGAATCATATTTAGTAAAATAATTAACTTTAAATCATTATTAAAACAATTACAAATTATCTTTAAAACATTATTAATAAATAATTATTACCTTTTTTAAACTTATTACCAAAATAATAATTATCTTTAAATCTTATAATAGAAGTAATTATTCTTAAAGTAATTTTCAAAACAATAATTAGTTTTTCGAATTGGAAGGAGGTATAACGATCACCATGGTACTTAATAAGCTACTATATTATTCAATTAACCTTTCAAGTCAATAACAATTATTTACATAATCCATGACTATGTAAATAAATCCAACACTTAACCATCACTGGTTAATATATCACTTATTCAAAGCAAGATATTAATTTACGATATATATTCAAATGTCCAAAACTATAATATAGCCATAATAAGGATTTATTCTGCTAATTAATTGCCAAATTAATTTAATTAGTGGACCAGTGTTTTATTCCGCAAAACCAATGTCCAATTACCATATTCGATCCAGTTAACTCAATAGTAATTTATTTGGCCAAAATAAACATTAATAATTAAGGTATATAAATTTTAATCGATGTTATTATTAAAATAACGTGATTTAAATTCCGTCCATTTAAATGTATCATAAATTTTTACACTTTCAAATCTATCAATAGATTATGCTATAATGTTATACTTGTTCATATGAACCCAACACCAAAATCCGCGGGTCAGACGGATTTAATATGAACAAGATATGAAATTTCAAAGGTTGACATGTTTAATATAGATAATTAAAAACAAAACAATATATATTTACTCACCATACACTCAAACGGGCCGAGTTCACTCCATAATATTTCAACCTGACCTGGAACCCAGCTACAGCCTTCTTACCCAAACCTTCAATTCATTTCTAGCAAACCGTTTCATTTCCAAGCATCACAGCGTGCACGATCTCGTGCACGTACACAATCAATCGGCCACCAATTCAACACGCCGAGGCCAACAGCATACTTCTCTAGCCGAGCTCGTCCCCTCGCACCCCGCTGTGACATGCATGCACCACCAGGTCAAAACACGACCTAACCATGAGCATAGACTTCTTATCATTGTGCGACAATTTTTAGCCCATAATCTCGCCAAATTTCCACCACTCGAAGCTCTCTCCTCCACGATCACAATGCGACTTTCTAATTCGTCATTGTCGCCACATACTCCGCTGAAGCTAAAATCTAGTTTTCGACCATCTCTGATCATCGATGTGGAATCGTGCCGAAACTTCACTAAAATGCTACACTTCGACACGAAACCAACGATGCATGCGGCGTCGATCCATTCGTAGTGGATTGAGAGAAATACTTTTTGATTATTAGGAAAAATATTATTCCCTCTCTGATTATAGGCAATAACACAGTCATTACTCGATGAAAACCCTCGAAACTATTTTTAAAAAAAACAATACTTGATGGAGAACAACTTTCGTGTTGGACGATTGGGTTGAAACTGGGTAGATTGGGAGTATTTGATTTTTGAATGTTGAGGGGAGTTGGTTTTGTTTGATGTGATTTTTTGTTTGATGATAACAAACATATATATATATATCAATATATATATATATGTGTGTTTGCAGTTTGGACTATATACAGAAAGGAAGAAATATTCATATTGAATAATTATACTATTGCACAGAATCTATATAATTCAACTAGTATTTTTTATTCAATATAATATTTTATTACAACACTTAAACAAAACAAAGTTTTCAGCTCTCTCTATATATATATATACATACATCAGTTCATACATTTTACCTTTCTCACTACAACACTCAACACTCAGTTTTTCACTCTGTCTGCACATCTGCATCTATCTGCATTGTCCAGCTCCACTTCTCGCCCTGTCTCCTGTGTACCTGTATAATTAGCAACTACAACAGTAATCTGAAAACAAACAAATTTAAATTTGCAAAAATAAAATTTGTTTGTGTCTCAGATACATGGGGTATTGTCATCATCTTTGATTGTGCAATATCTATGCATATCAGTAATTTTTATCAGGGACAGGCAATTATAAGTGGCCGCAGTACACACGTGTACATTCATATACGTGTGCACTGCCATGCCAACTCGTGTGTACAAACTACAACAAAACACAAATTCATTCAAAGCAACATAACAGAGAAGAACAAAGACAAAGTGCAGCATCAGTCACACTTTATCAAAAATATGCAAGACAGTGGTCATGAATGCATTAACAACATCGAGCCAGAAACAGTCAAATATCCCACAAATGTCCAGACCAACAAAAATATGGAAACTGCACCAATGCAAATCAGAACATAGTATATATAGTGATGCATAGCAACTGCATAGCAGCTACACAACAGTGAACACAATGTACATGCCAACAACAAGTCATGAAGCAATCAACATGAATATCACAAGAGTCACAGCAAAAAAAATGAAGACTGCAAACTCAAGTGATAAAATTTGAGTACATCGAACCAGCTTTCAAATGAAACAAGGAACATAAATACTGCAACTACAACAATGGAACAACAGCTCATATGAACAAGTGTACAAAGGCAACATGAACAAGTGTAGCATCTGTATCAAAAGCAAACCGAGTACAACACAGCAAACAACTCTGTGCACATGTGAAGCCAGAAGAATTGCACAACTACAAGTACAGGGATGAATACAACATGATGAAGCAGTGGAAACAAACTCAAGTGCACGTGAACATGGCAGCAGACCAGTGACAACAACCAAGTAAAGAACATGGATGTACAAGGCAATGCACTAATGCAAGTGACTAATGCAACATGAAGGGAATCAAGTTCAAAACATCATAACAACAAGTACAATGTTCCTCAAAGACGAATTCGAGCTAGAAACAAATGACATGCACCAGCAAGCTATCAAGAATCAGATCACAACTACATGCAGATCAAATAAAGTTCTGATTTAATCCCATAGCAAAATCAAGTCACAATGAAAGTACAAACCCAAAAATATATGCATACACACATACAAATGTATATATGCACATATAAAGTAAACTGATGAATGTGCAGTAGGGAACACAAGACAGTGGCAAGTACAAGGCAGTGCAGAAATCAAGCCGAAGTTAAAGAACAAATTCGTATCTTTTGATTAAGTCTTTGATTAAGTCAAAGATTTCTAATTTGGAAAGAAATCTCTGCAGCAAATTTCTCGAATTCATATATGGTCAGTATTAATTCAAATGAGGACCGAGACAACAAATACAGCAAGAAATTTTCGAATTAATTAATTCGAATCCAAATATGGTCAGCAATTATTCGAAATTGAATCAAGAAAGGAATACTCCAAATCCAGAACAAATTCAGGAAAATCAACGACATGAAGAAATCAAATCTGACAGTATTAATTAGGGTTTCAACCCTATAAATACACCCTAAGAAATCATCATAGAAAAAAAAAACAATCGAGTTCGAAAATCACAAAACCACAAACAAGCAAAAAGATTACATACCGCAACAGTAAACTCGATTATCAGAGAACGAGCTAGCAACAAGCATCAAATCATCAGAGAACGAGCGTGAGAAAGATCAACACAAGTCAAAGAATCAATCATCAGAACAAAGCCCCAAATCTCACAGAAGAACCGAAGCCCTAAATTGAAAAAGAAAAGGATCGGCCGCATTTTTTTTCTCTTTCTTTTTTCACAATGGATCGGGTGGAAATTAACAAGGGACCGGCCTTGTTTATTACAAAGAAGACTTTATTATAAAGAGGGGGTTGTAGTTTAGGGTTTAAAAATAAAGGGGTTTTTCTTATTTTTATTTGAGAAAAAAAAAATTTCAGGGATTATAGTTTATAATTTAATTTTTGTTCCTGTTTTTTTAATTTTGAAGTTGTTTCTTTTCTTTTGGAGTCAAAAGAATTTGTAAATCACCACCTAGGGTTTAGGTGTAGTCAGATTGTCTAGTTAGAGTAAGTCCAGTTAGCAGGGTTTGCGAGTTTGCAAAACTCTATAGGCGGTAGCAGGGTTTGCAAGTCTGTTAGAGTGTTTGTAAGCGGGAAACTGTTCAATTCTAATAGAAATCTGGGAATGCAGCAGTAGGCAGGGGTTGCCGAAGCTGGGTAAATTTTGTGTGTGATTTACTTTTCAGCATATTTATTTTTGCAGTTAGTTTCTGTGTTTAATTCGAAAAAAATTTGCTATAACCCTATTCACCCCCCCCCCTCTAGGGTTAATCTAGATCCTACAAGTGGTATCAAAGCTAGGTATTTTACTTTAACTCTAGAGTCATAAATCCACCAAATAATGCTTTTTCTGAGGGGCAATCCATTGCTAGACCACCCATGTTTAATGGGAATGATTATGCTTATTGGAAAGTTAGGATGAGTATTTATCTTAGTTCTGTCGATTATGATGTTTGGGATATTATTGAAACTGGCTATAAATCTCCCACTATAGTTATTGGTGATACTGAGATTCCTAAACCTAAGGATAGGTGGGATGCTAACGATAAGAAACTAAAAACTACAAATGCCAAAGCAATGAACGCTTTGATCTGTGCTCTTGATAAAAATGAGTTTAATAGAATTTCCCATTGTACAACAGCACAGGAAATTTGGCACACTTTGGAGGTGACACACGAAGGAACTTCTCAAGTCAAGGAGTCACGTCTAGCTCTATTTAGCAATGAATACGAAAACTTTGTGATGGAAAAGGGCGAGAGCATAAAGGATATGTTTGGACGATTTTCAACTTTGGTGTACAATGCTAGAGCGCTTGGGAAGGTCTTCACTGAAGTAGAGCTTGTGCGGAAGATACTGCGAGTCTTACCAATGAACTTTGAGGCAAAAGTCACGGCAATACAAGAATCGAAAGATCTGAGTAAACTAAGCATGGAGGAGTTGATCGGAAACTTGATGACATATGAGCTTGAGCTAAAGGCAAAGGAGGAACGTAACAACTCCGAATCAAAAAAGAAGACAATTGCCTTGAAGAGCAAAGAAGAAAGCGATGAAGAAGAAGAAGATCCAATTGAAGAGCTTGCGATGGCTGTCAATAATCTTAGAAAATGGTCAAAATTCAGGCCACGCAAGAAGAAAACAAGTGGTAATAGGTCAAAAGATTCTGACAATTCCGATAATGAATTGACATGCTTTAACTGCAAGAAGCCTGGCCACTTCAAACAGAAATGCCCACTTCTCAAAAACAACAAAGGACAGAAAAAGAAGAAGAAGGCCTTTGCAGCAACATGGGATGATGAAGAAGGAGAAGAAGTTTCGGATAATAGCTCAGAAGAGGCTAACTTGTGCCTTATGGCAAAATCAGATTCAGAAACAAGTTCAGAGGAATCCAGTGAGGTACGTAACTATTCTTATAAAGAACTTGTTTTGATGTGTTATGATTTTACTAATACAATTGATACTCTTGAAACTAAAATTGAAAAATTGAAGTCTGACAGGAGAGAACTCGTTCATGAGAATACTAGGTTAGAAACTGAACTTGAAAATATTCAAAACCTAGACTGTAAAAAATGTAAAATTTTAGATTCAGAAATATCAAGACTTAAGAATAGCTTCGATAATCTTGAAAAAGAAAACTCGAGTCTTAAGGAAACCATTGACACTAGGAAAAAGGATTTTATAAATAGATGCACCACACTTGTGACTGAAAACACAACACTAAAAACCAAAGTCCAAAATCTTGAGAAATCTCTGAATAACTTTTCAAGAGGAGAAAAATCGTTTAACATGTTATTGGGAAATCAACTCTTTGCTAACAACAGAAAAGGACTAGGTTTTGGGAAAACACAAGTTGATGATCATGCAAAAGGTAAGAGTGTCTTTGTTAGAAGTGAAATTGGACATCGTGTTGAAAATTGTAGTCATAGGAACAAGAACACAAAATTTATACAAGTTTGGGTTCCTAAGAATTCTACAAACAAATTTCATGTCTATAGGAACAAAAATAAAAGGACAAAACAAGTTTGGGTTCCAAAGGTATTGTTTGTTCACAATGCTTCAGTTACTAATATCATTGAACCTAAGAGTTTCTCTAGGTCATCCTCCTCTCTCTTTATGTAGGTCTGTTGGCGGGCTAAGGAGCAACAAGAATGGTTTCTAGATTCAGGTTGTTCTAGACATATGACAGGTGATAAATCTAAGTTCCTTAGCCTAGAGAAGTTTAGAGGTGGAAATGTGATCATGGGAGATAATAGCAAGTGTAAGATTATTGGGAAAGGTGAAGTAAGTAATGGTACTTTTTCATTGACTAATGTTTTATACGTTGATAATTTGCATCACAATCTCATTTCTATTAGCCAACTATGTGACAAAGGTATGAATGTGGTTTTTGATAGTGATACTTGCAAGATCATTGATAAAACTTCTAATAACATAGTTTTTATGGGCAAAAGAAAAGGAAATGTCTACTCACTTTCGTTTGACAATCTAAATCTTTCCAGATGTTTGGTAGCCACTGACGAAGAGGCATCTTTGTGGCATAGGAGACTTGGACATGCTAGCATGAGTCTCTTAAAAAATCTTGAAATGAAAGAATTAGTCAGAGGGTTACCACATCAGAAATTTAAAGATAACAAAGTGTGTAAAGCATGTTCCTTGGGCAAGCTTAGTCGATCATCATTTCGCCCTAAAAACATTGTTAGCACATCAAGGGTCCTCGAATTAATTCATATGGACTTATTTGGACCAAATGAAATTGCAAGCTTGAATGGAAAACGTTATTGTTATGTATTGGTTGACGATTATTCTAGATTCACATGGGTTTATTTCTTAGCCAAAAAATCTGAATCTTTTGATTATTTTTCAAAATTTGCTAAACTTGTTCAAAATGAGAAAGGAGTTTCAATTAAAACTTTAAGAAGTGATCATGGAGGCGAATTTGAAAATTCGGAATTTGAAAACTTTTGTGAAGAAAATGGTTTAAAACTTGAATTTTCTGCTCCACGAACACCTCAACAAAATGGGGTGGTTGAAAGGAAAAATCGTACATTGCAAGAATTGGCTAGATCCATGTTAAGTGAGTATAAACTACCTCTAACTTTTTGGGCAGAGGCGGTGAATACTTCGTGCTACGTAATGAATAGAGTAATGATTAGACCAATACTTGGCAAAACGTCTTATGAAGTTTGGCATGAAAGGAAACCTAACATCTCTTACTTTCGTGTTTTTGGATGCCCTTGTTTCATTCTTAACACAGGTGATCAACTTGGAAAATTTGAATCAAAGGCCGATGAGGGAATTTTCATGGGCTATTCAACCAGGAGCAAGGCTTACAGGATATACAACAAACGAACAAAGACAATTGTTGAATCAATCAATGTGAAATTTGATGAATCTGATCTGGAAAGGACGACTGAAAAAACGATTGATGATGGGGTAGATCATGAAGGCATTAAAGAAGGAATATCTAGTGAGCAAGGTGAAAGTAGGACTGTTGATGCTGATAGATTGAAGTTCAAAACCAATCATCCTCCTGAATTGGTTATAGGAGATCCTACGGAAGGTATACGCACTCGCTCTTCATTTGATAAAAATTTGTGTGCGTTTTGTTGTCATAGTGGTTTTATTTCTGAAATTGAACCTGATTCTGTTGAAATGGCTCTTAATGATGAAAGTTGGATTCTAGCAATGCAAGATGAACTTAATCAATTTGAGAGAAATAAAGTTTGGAAATTAGTTCCTAGGCCAAATGACTATCCAATTGTAGGAACTAAATGGGTGTTCAAAAACAAACTTGATGAATCAGGAAATGTAATTAGAAACAAAGCTAGGTTGGTCGCAAAAGGATACAACCAAATAGAAGGCATAGATTTTGATGAAACATTTGCTCCAGTTGCTAGGTTAGAAGCCATTAGGATTTTGCTAAGCTTTGCTTGTTATAAAGGTTTCAAACTTAAACAGATGGATGTAAAAAGTGCTTTTCTAAATGGTGATTTGAAAGAAGAAGTTTTTGTCGAACAACCCCCCGGTTTTGAAAATCACGATTTTCCAAATCATGTGTATAAACTTGAAAAAGCATTATATGGTCTTAAGCAAGCCCCTAGAGCTTGGTATGACTGCCTTTGTACATATCTTCTGGAAAATGGCTTTGAAAAAGGGAGTGCTGACACGACACTGTTTCTATTACATAAAGGAAGTGATTTTTTGATTGTTCAGATTTATGTGGATGATATCATTTATGGTGCTACTAATGAACTCTTGTGCGAGAAATTTGAACAAGTCATGCAGGCTAAATTCGAGATGAGCTTGGTTGGAGAATTGAAATATTTTCTTGGATTTCAAATCAAGCAAAGCAGTGATGGCATTTTCATTTCGCAATCCAAGTATGTGTTGGAACTGTTGAAGAAATTTGGAGTTGAGAACTCCAAACCATTGAGAACTCCTATGAGCCCATCAACAAAGTTGGACAAAGACGAGAAAGGAAGTGTTGTTGATCAGAAAAAATATCGAGGGATAATTGGTTCACTTCTCTATCTTACTGCTTCTAGACCTGATATTATGTTTTCTGTGTGTTTGTGTGCACGTTTTCAATCTAATCCTAAAGAATCTCATTTGAAAGCCACTAAACGAATTTTGAGATATCTTTCACACACACACAAATTTGGATTATGGTACCCTTCTTGTGAAAACTTTGATTTGGTTGGTTATTCTGATGCTGATTATGCTGGTTCATTGGTTGACAGGAAAAGCACCAGTGGGACATGTTTCATGCTAGGACATTCATTAGTTTCATGGTCAAGTCGAAAATAGAATTGTGTTGCATTATCCACCACTGAAGCAGAATATATTGCTTTAGGAAGTTGCTGTGCTCAAATTTTATGGATGATGCAAACCCTTTCTGATTTTGGCTTAGTTTATAAACAAGTTCCATTAAAATGTGACAGTAAAAGTGCAATAGACTTATCAAATAATCCTGTTCATCATTCACGCACAAAACACATTGATGTGAGACACCACTTTCTTAGAGATCACATTGCTAAGGAAGACATTTGCATTGAATATATTTCAACTGAGGCTCAACTTGCTGATATTTTCACAAAACCCCTCCCCGAAGACAGATTTTCTAGATTACGTTTGGATTTGGGGATTATAGAAATTGACTAACCATTTTTTCATTGTTAGGTTGAAATATTCTTGGATATATACTTTCAACTTCAATTTCTAGGATTCAAACAAGTTTTGGATATTTTCCAAAGATTGATTCGAATATGGTATTCAGTACTGGATATTACATAATATAATTAACTTGGTAACTTATTCCACGATCATTTCTATTTCTACCATCTTTCTATCATTCATAATGGTTTGATAAAATAAGAAGAGTGAATTATTTTTAAATTAAAAAAATAATAATAAATAAAAAAAAATTATTTTAATAATAAATAATAATAATAACTCTCATGCATCCATTCTCATTTAAAAGTCCTTATGGTTATGCATGGATGGAACATATGAGTGAATTATTTTTATCATTACTCCATTCTCATTTAAAAGTCCTTATGGTTATGCATGGATGGAGTATGCTAACTAAGTATTCTGGTCTCACTTAATAGTCTGGATGCTTAGACTAATAAGTAACTGCTAATCCCATTTAAAAGTCCTTATGGTTATGCGTGGTTAGTAAGTGCTTATTTTTTTTTTTTTGTGCTTAAATGTCAAATTAATGTTAAAATATCTCTCTTCTTATTAAAACTAATCATCGATCCATCCTCTACAATATGGAAGTTTTTATCTCGTTATGACATATTATTTTTTGTTCCTACTGTTCCATTGTTTTTTGTCAGTCTTTTGATAATGACAAAAGGGGGAGAAGAACAAGATTTTGATGAGAAAGCAAATATTTTGTGACCTATTTCAACAAATTTGGTTAAATGTTGTTAGTTAATTTTTCTTTAGTTTTTTTATTCTTTTGTAATTTTTTGTTATCTTCTAAATAGGGAGTGGTCTTGGTTGTAGGGGGAGCATTCAAATAGGGGGAGCTAAAAATTTCATGTTCAAATAGGGGGAGCTAAAAATTTCATGTTCAAACACATGTATTAGCATTTCAAAATCTTTAATATATATGTTTGTCATCATCAAAAGGGGGAGATTGTTTGATGTGATTTTTTGTTTGATGATAACAAACATATATATATATATATATATATATATCAATATATATATATGTGTGTTTGCAGTTTGGACTATATACAGAAAGGAAGAAATATTCATATTGAATAATTATACTATTGCACAGAATCTATATAATTCAACTAGTATTTTTTATTCAATATAATATTTTATTACAACACTTAAACAAAACAAAGTTTTCAGCTCTCTCTATATATATATACATACATCAGTTCATACATTTTACCTTTCTCACTACAACACTCAACACTCAGTTTTTCACTCTGTCTGCACATCTGCATCTATCTGCATTGTCCAGCTCCACTTCTCGTCATGTCTCCTGTGTACCTGTATAATTAGCAACTACAACAGTAATCTGAAAACAAACAAATTTAAATTTGCAAAAATAAAATTTGTTTGTGTCTCAGATACATGGGGTATTGTCATCATCTTTGATTGTGCAATATCTATGCATATCAGTAATTTTTATCAGGGACAGGCAATTATAAGTTGCTGCAGTACACACGTGTACATTCGTATACGTGTGCACTGCCACGCCAACTCGTGTGCACAAACTACAACAAAACACAAATTCATTCAAAGCAACATAACAGAGAAGAACAAAGACCAAGTGCAGCATCAGTCACACTTTATCAAAAATATGCAAGACAGTGGTCATGAATGCATTAACAACATCGAGCCAGAAACAGTCAAATATCCCACAAATGTCCAGACCAACAAAAATATGGAAACTGCACCAATGCAAATCAGAACATAGTATATATAGTGATGCATAGCAACTGCATAGCAGCTACACAACAGTGAACACAATGTACATGCCAACAACAAGTCATGAAGCAATCAACATGAATATCACAAGAGTCACAGCAAAAAAATGAAGACTGCAAACTCAAGTGATAAAATTTGAGTACATCGAACCAGCTTTCAAATGAAACAAGGAACATAAATACTGCAACTACAACAATGGAACAACAGCTCATATGAACAAGTGTACAAAGGCAACATGAACAAGTGTAGCATCTGTATCAAAAGCAAACCGAGTACAACACAGCAAACAACTCTGTGCACATGTGAAGCCAGAAGAATTGCACAACTACAAGTACAGGGATGAATACAACATGATGAAGCAGTGGAAACAAACTCAAGTGCACGTGAACATGGCAGCAGACCAGTGACAACAACCAAGTAAAGAACATGGATGTACAAGGCAATGCACCAATGCAAGTGACTAATGCAACATGAAGGGAATCAAGTTCAAAACATCATAACAACAAGTACAGTGTTCCTCAAAGACGAATTCGAGCTAGAAACAAATGACATGCACCAGCAAGCTATCAAGAATCAGATCACAACTACATGCAGATCAAATAAAGTTCTGATTTAATCCCATAGCAAAATCAAGTCACAATGAAAGTACAAACCCAAAAATATATGCATACACACATACAAATGTATATATGCACATATAAAGTAAACTGATAAATGTGCAGTAGGGAACACAAGACAGTGGCAAGTACAAGGCAGTGCAGAAATCAAGCCGAAGTTAAAGAACAAATTCGTATCTTTTGATTAAGTCTTTGATTAAGTCAAAGATTTCTAATTTGGAAAG
This sequence comes from Allium cepa, assembly GCA_030765085.1. Lineage (NCBI taxonomy): Eukaryota > Viridiplantae > Streptophyta > Magnoliopsida > Asparagales > Amaryllidaceae > Allium > Allium cepa. Next base: position 585,688,509 of record CM060940.1, read on the forward strand.
AAATCTCTGCAGCAAATTTCTCGAATTCATATATGGTCAGTATTAATTCAAATGAGGACCGAGACAACAAATACAGCAAGAAATTTTCGAATTAATTAATTCGAATCCAAATATGGTCAGCAATTATTCGAAATTGAATCAAGAAAGGAATACTCCAAATCCAGAACAAATTCAGGAAAATCAACGACATGAAGAAATCAAATCTGACAGTATTAATCAGGGTTTCAACCCTATAAATACACCCCAAGAAATCATCATAGAAAAAAAAAATCGAGTTCGAAAATCACAAAACCACAAACAAGCAAAAAGATTACATACCGCAACAGTAAACTCGATTATCAGAGAACGAGCTAGCAACAAGCATCAAATCATCAGAGAACGAGCGTGAGAAAGATCAACACAAGTCAAAGAATCAATCATCAGAACAAAGCCCCAAATCTCACAGAAGAACCGAAGCCCTAAATTGAAAAAGAAAAGGATCGGCCGCATTTTTTTTCTCTTTCTTTTTTCACAATGGATCGGGTGGAAATTAACAAGGGGCCGGCCTTGTTTATTACAAAGAAGACTTTATTATAAAGAGGGGGTTGTAGTTTAGGGTTTAAAAATAAAGGGGTTTTTCTTATTTTTATTTGAGAAAAAAAAATTTCAGGGATTATAGTTTATAATTTAATTTTTGCTCCTGTTTTTTTAATTTTGAAGTTGTTTCTTTTCTTTTGGAGTCAAAAGAACCTAGGGTTTAGGTGCAGTCAGATTGTCTAGTTAGAGTAAGTCCAGTTAGCAGGGTTTGCGAGTTTGCAAAACTCTATAGGCGGTAGCAGGGTTTGCAAGTCTGTTAGAGTGTTTGTAAGCGGGAAACTGTTCAATTCTAATAGAAATCTGGGAATGCAGCAGTAGGCAGGGGTTGCCGAAGCTGGGTTGATTTTGTGTGTGATTTACTTTTCAGCATATTTATTTTTGCAGTTAGTTTCTGTGTTTAATTCGAAAAAAATTTGCTATAACCCTATTCACCCTCCCCCTCTAGGGTTAATCTAGATCCTACAGGTTTTCCATGGTATTTGACATTACAGAGAAACGAATATGAAGAAGAAGGCGAAGTGTGATGCTATGTATGTCTCCTCTCTATGTTTATGTGCCTATATAAATATGTAGGCAAAACAATAATTATTGATTTGAAGGCAACTATCCTGGCAAGACAAGAAGCAGGGTAGGGTGAAGGAGAGACAAGGAGAACAAAAAGTTGCTGTGTAGGTACTTTATGTATGATGATTTTTAAAAGGATTTACCCCATCGTATAATACCGCGTCCGCGTATGGGCCATAAATGATAGAAAACAAAAGACGATTGTGTACAGCAATGTTACCCGATCACAAAGCAACGACAAAATAGGCAAGTTATTAAATTTTTTGAAGTCTCAAAAGGCCAGCGTTTGCAGTAAAATACGTCAAACAATTTTTTTACTTATTTTCCCAAATTAAGAATTATGGAAAAATTGTAAAAATTAAATTAAAAATAGATCCTTGGAAATCAAGTATCGGTTTGAAACGGATAATTTATCATAATTTAAATTCAAATCTGAATATTTAAATAAATTAAATATTCAAATTTGAAGGCTCAAAATACGGGTTATTATACTCTTCCTCCTAAAAAGAATTTCATCCCCGAAATTCCAGCACAAGAACACTCTGTAATATTCATAAGCCTGCATGATGTTCATAGATCATACATATACAGAATCTGGTTCAATCACTGCTCGAATACATAACTCCACTTCCAAACCATTATCGTTCACCAATTTCCTAGTGCGGACCCTGATTAGGCTCCTTGATTAGGAACCTCTGCTCTCCTTACATAGTTGTAGCTATGATAGAAAACCTTGGTTTCATATCAAGAACCCTCGTTAAGTGCTCACCGTCAAAAATCGAGTAATAGACCCTTATTTGGAACGGTGTGAAACACCTTAAAGCCTTATGTTATTATATAAAACTATATGGAGAGAGAAATGATCTGCATCCGTTCTACATACTTATTCAAATGATTATTCCAATACCAATTCTATTCCCATTAAAATAATTATGAATTTTTTTTATATAACTCCATTGGATTTGTAAAACTTATAAAACACTCTGCCAAGGGTATGCACAACTATTAAATTCAAACTTTTATTTTTAACTCACTTAACAATTTTTAAACACCCAGGTTTTCATTCAAAACACTTTTTGAAAGATACATATATTTGGAAACTTAAGGGTCAAATACATGGATATTCATTTCCAAAACTTTTGAAATGATGTTATATATATATATATATATATTAATCCATAACAAAGATATATATATATATATATAGCCCGAGTAACCCCAAAATTATACTAAGGAGTTGGGTATTACCAAACAGTATCATATACTTCCTTACTATAAGCATAATACCCAAGAGAAACGATTACCATCCCATCGTATCTCTTACCCATTTTTAGTTATATTCGAGCAACCCAAACTAGTTAACTAAAAATCACTCCTCTCTTTTCAAACCCCTTTTTAAAACAATATCATAATTATATTTTTAGCAAAATATTTCTACAAAATATCCAATTCCAATTTGCTTTGGATTCGCTCGGATTCAAACTCATTCCAATCGTACAATCGCAAAGAGAATAATTTACTAAGTGCACAATACCATTCACCTAAGCAAACATCTGATTGTCACTTAGAAGACCGTTCTAATCATCACAAAACAAATCGGGCCTTGTTCCCCAAACCAAATCCAAAGGAATACCCATTTTTATATAAATTTCCTTTCAAAGGTATTTATATTTCTAAGCAAGCTATTTACAAAATACCGTACACCAAAAACCCCTTTAAGATCCAAAGCTATCCGAAATAAAATTATTATCTCCTTTCTCCATAGTCATTAGAAATGATAATATACACTTTTACATTATAGTACATCAAACCATTCTTTTGGAATCAAATCATATTTTGTTTTATCTAAACAATTTTATAGCAAGATCCTAATGGTAGCAATTGCCCATTTAGATATGTTTTTATCCCAAGGACATTCTCAACTACTATTATTAACGTGTAACCATGAAAACTATTTTACTAAAATCACTGGGATTTAAACTCTCGAATTCATTTTTTTATAAGACATATTTTTAATAAATCAAATTAAGGAAATCGTTCCTCAAATATTTCTTTCAAAAATATTTTAGCTTCCTTATATAAATAATTTTCCAAGTATTTATTTTAAAAATATTTAAGTTTTTTTTAATAAACTTCTTTTATAAAACCTTAATTTAAAAGGACTAACCTTTATATTCAACATTTCCAAATATATTTCAAAATATATCAAATTTTCTTTTAAAACAACATTTACTAAATTTTTTTTTTTTTAAATCAATCCTTTATATAAATTTGTTTCTAAAATATTTAAATTTTCTTTTAAATAAACACCCTTGAAATCAAAATTTAACTCAACATTATCAATGAACGCCATATGTTCAAATTGTGAAACTTAACTTACAAGGTATTCGTTTCAACATTCGCAAAATTCCTATCTACCTAATCTAGGTTTCAAAAAGGAAGATCCAAGATAGATTAATGGATAATAGTCAATATTCGGTAATGGGCCAGCATGACCGATCAAATCCTAGATGATAATGATAGAGTACTATCATTTCCTATCAGAAAAGCACCACTAAGAATAACTATATTTAGTTTTCTTTGAAAAATTATTCTTTTATATATATGAAATATTTTTCTACGTAAAATTATTTCATTTACCCATTTTAAAACAATACCGTGTCGGTTGATCTTGTTCGAGTGTTTAGAAAATCCCTATAGATAACATTGGCCAAATGCATCTACCAGAATTTTTAAGCCATTCAACCGATTAAACAACAAAATATAAAATATTTTTATGAAAATAATAAATACACACTCTTATATATAATACACTTAAACTCATCCTAGGGTCTCACTTACCCTATCTGAAATGAGTCAACCCAGCTAATGCATAGGTGTTCGCTCAACCTAAGCTCTGATACCAACTGCAACGATCCTTTTTTCTGTACAGTTTAAGCTGACAATAAATCAAAAATGTCCAACCCAAATTGAAAAGAAAAGCGGATAGTTAGGGAAAAAGAAAGAAGAAAGAAGACAAGAAGAACTATCAACATAAAATCTCAAAGTGGAACGAATAATCTATAATAGATAACGAATCTTTACTAAAAACAATTTTGTAATATATGTATATACAGACATCAATCAGAGTACACTAACCTATTTCAGTCGGACAGTTATAACGACTTGTCCTCACAAATTGCTGAACAATATACAACAATGAATGCAGTGGAAGAAAAATAATCATCTGCGAGAATACATCTCAGGTCCTCCATCTCATCTTCTAAAGCTTCAAAAATATCCAACTAAACTTGGAAATATGCTCGGTCTGACTCGAGCATTATAGGAAAACAATGCCCAGGTCAGTCTTGTAAAACCAGCGTAAGAACTTAAATCACAAGGAATTTTATTTATTTTAACTTATAAAATCCTTTAAAATCAAAGGAATATTGTAAGACCATGTCGTACATAAACACGGATGAGTTTTTACCTTACGATAATCAAAACCTTTATATCAAAAAATCCAGTGGTATTATAATAATGTCAAAGGGCGAACATAATAATAATCAAGTAGTTGCGATGCTCGTGAGTATACATCACAACAATACTAGGTATATAATCGAAAATCAATAAGGCACATTCACTAATTGTGTAGGATTTCCATGGAGGTGCCCTCGGTACTTCGAGGAACGGTCCTCCTACACAAGGATCAAAGAAATCCTTCCAAGAAGCATACATCCCTAGTGATGCACCATAGGAAAAACATAGCTGGCCTCGCTATGACTGAGTGCATCGCTCCTTGCATGCATAACAACTGTAGGTAACATCTAGATGGAGCCGACTACACATTATGGGTTTGCCAACCCTACTGGCCATGCCTCCTATCTCTGGTTTTAGTCATTCCCATTGATTAGGCTACGTCTGGTATTCCAGCTTATGCACTGCCATCAAACAGATCACAAAATTCCACATGTATTCCAATAACCTAACGGTTCTTGGAATTACACTAGATTCCCATATCTCAATTACATCTTGGAATCACACTCGGATTCCCATACCCCAATGGATCTTAGAATCACACATGGATCCCAATATCTCGATATATCACGAATCTCCTCCACAGAACCGTATATGGTTTTTCAGAGCGGACATGGGTTCGAGTCATCTCTTACGAGTACATTCTTCCGTTTCCAGGTGCTCCACAAAACCAAACTTCGAATTCTAGAATGCTCAATGCCGATTCTTTAGGAAATATTCAGACAATACATAAGAGTGGGGATCATCCCCTAACCGTTTAAGTGGATGGATCTCCTTATCATTTATCCTAAAAGAACGAAACGAGTTTATACGTACAGTATAGCACCACTAATGGTAACTGTACCATATAATTCTCGTGTTTCTCCGAGATATTTCTAGAGTTAAAATCCTTCGGTGTTAATAAGTAAGGAATATTTCCCTACCACCAAAATTAAGAAAGATTGCATATTTAGGCCAAGATTTGATAGTCAGTTATTTAACTATCAAATAAAAAAACATTCCAAGATTATATTTCCAATGAAAATCACTAAGCCTTTTAAATTAATCTTTCATTAATTTAAAATTAAATTTCAAATATTTGGAAATCACTTCCATATACTTATCTTAAAGGGATAAGTATATTCATAAACCACTATATTTTCAATACATAGAAAATATGACCATATACTTATCTCAATGGTATAAGTATATTCATAAACCATTTCACTTCAAACTTAGAACTTAAAAATTTGAAAACTCTTAAAAATAGATATTGAAAAGTACCGCTTAATATCGACCATGGATCGCAGCTTACACATTGGTTACGTCGTTATCCTAGTGAATCCATAGTAAATCGTAGGCAATTCTTTCCCCTCAAATTATGCCATAAACATCTACCATCTTTCTCTACCTTTCTTTATCTTATAAATATTTCCAGATTTATTTATAAGACGTCTCTATAAATCTTCAATCTAATTATAAACATTCTTTATAAATCTCAAAACCCAATTTATAAGATTTCTCCTCTTAGATTTAAAAACTCGTTTATATGTCCTTTTATAAATATCCAAAACCATTTATAAAATCCTTCCTATTTTAATTCAACTCATTAATAGACTCTTTAAGTCAATAAGGTCCTCTTGATAAATCATAATTTATTTAAAATAGCTTTAAATAACAAAATACTATTTAAAATCCTTCTATTTCATTTTAATCAAATCTTATTTAAAATAATACTTTAGAATCCATTTAATAATATATTAAATTAATTTCAAACACTATTATTGTATTAATAAGTTAACTTCAAAACAGTACTAATGTACTAATATAATAATTAATAAATTTTAAATCGTTATTTAAAACAGTAATCAATTAACTTTAATCTAATATTAATATGAAAATTAATTATCCTTTAATTATAATTAAATAACTTGAATCAATATAATTAATTAACTTTTAATTAAAAATTAAAGTATTGTTAATCCATTTCAAATAATTAATTAAATAAAGTTAAGACGTTTCTAAACCATGACTAAATAACTTTTAAATAGTAATTAAATATTCTTAAATAACATTAAGAAATAACTTTTAAGAATCATATTAATAAAATAATTAACTTTAAATCATTATTAATAGAATTATAAATTATCTTTAAGGCATTATTAATAAATAATTATTACATTTTTGAAACTTATTACTAAATAATAATTGTCTTTAAACCTTATAATATAAGTAATTATTCTTAAAGTAATTTTCAAAACAATAATTACTTTTTTGAATTTGAAGGAGGCATAAGGATCACCATGGTACTTAACAAGCTACCATATTATTCTAATTACTTTTCAAGTCAATAACAGATATTTACATGATCCACGACTATGTAAATAAATTCAACAATTAACAATTACTAGTTAATATATCACTTATTTAAAGCGGGATATCAATTTACAGTATATAATCAAATGTCCAAAACTATAAAATAGCAGAATGGAGGTTTATTCTGCTAATTAATTGTCAAATTAATTCAATTAGCAGAACGGTGTTTTATTCTGCAAAACCAATGTCCAATTACCATATTTGATCCAGTTAACTTAATAGTAATTTATTTGGCCAATCAAACATCAATGATTAAGGTATATAAATTTTGAATCGACGTTATTAAATAACGTGATTTAAATCCCGTCTGTTTAAATGTATCACTAATTTAACATGTCCAAAGTTATTAATAAATTACACTATAATGTTACACTTAATCATACGAAGCCAATGCAAAAATCCGTGGGTCAAACGGATTTAATATGAATGGGATGTGAATTTCTAAGGCTGACATGTTTAGTATAGATAATTAAAAAACCAATATACGTTTACTCACCATACACTCAAACAGGCCAAGCCCATTCCATAATCTTGCAACCCGACCCGGAACCAAGCTATAGCCTTCTTCCTAAACCTTCAATTCATTTCCAGTAAACTGTTTCATTTCCAGGCATCACAACGTGCACAATCTTATGCACGTGCACAGGCAATCGGCCACCAAATCAACAGGCCGAGGCCATCAACGTACTTCTCTAGCCGAGCTTATCCCCATGCAACCCGCCACAACACGTACGCACCACCAGGTTGAAACGCGACCTGACCGCGAGCACACACTTCCTATCATCGTGCAACAACTTTTGGCCCAGAATCTCGCCAAACTTCCACCAATCGAAGCTCTCTCCTCCACAATCACTACGCCACTCTCCGATTCGTCTATCGTCACCACATACTCCAATGAAGCTAAAACCTAGTTTCCAACCATCTCCGATCATCGACGTGCAATTGCGCCAAAACTTCACCAAAAGTACTACGCTTCAACACCAACCCAATGACGCATACAACGTCAATCCATTCGAAGTGGATTGAGAGAATTCCTTTTTTGAATATTAGGAACAATATTATTCCCTCTTTGATTATGGGCGACAACTCGGTCACTACTTGATGAAAACTCCCGAAACTAGTTTTAAAAATAACTATACTCGATGGCGAACAACTTTCGTGTTGTATGATTGGGTTGAAACTGGGTAGGTTGGGAGTATTTGATTTTTGAATGTTGATGGGAGTTGTTTTTCCATGGTTTTGACATCACTTAGAAAAAAATACGAAGAAGAAAGAGAAGTGTGATGCTGTGTATGTCTCTCCTGTGTGTTCATGTGCCTATATAAATATGCAGGCAAAACAAGAAGTATTGATTTAAAGGCAACTATCCTGGCAAGACAAGAAGCTGGGTGGGGTGAAGAAGAGACAAGGAGAACAAAAGTTGTTCTGCAGTGTACTTTATGTATGTTGATTTTTAAAAGATTTTTGGGTACCCCATCGCATAATACCGCATCCGTGTATAGGCTCCAAATGACAGAAAACAAAAGACGATCGTGTACTACAATGTTACATGATCATAAAGCAACAATAAAATAGACAAGTTATTAAATTCCGTGAAGTCTCAAAATGCCAACGCTTGTCATAAAGTACGTCAAACGAGTTTTTTTACTTATTTTGTCAAATTAAAAACTATGGAAAAATTCTGAGAATTAAATTAAAAATACTCCATTGGAAATCAAGTCTCGGTTTGAAATGGATAATTTATCATAATTTAAATTCAAATCTGAATATTTAAAAAAAATTAAATATTCAAAATTTGAAGGCCCAAAATACAGGTTGTTACACATTTCCTTCTTTACTTCACTTTTCTTCATTTTCCGTACTTATTATTTTCTATGCTTTACTCCGGTTCATCGATGGCTTCTCAAAGGTTTAAAATCTCTTCTTTTTCCATTTTAAATCCTTAAACCTAGCTAAAAACACTTCCATTTTTCTCTATTTCTCTTATCTTCCAAAACAAGACCCAAAAACCTCCCTTTTCTTCAATGCTCGAGCCCATACACCCCTAGGCCGAGTCCATCTCCACTTTCTAAGGTCCTAAAATGCAAGTTTTTCAAAAGGAAAGCTAAGTGCGTGTGTCGGTGCAAAAGTTATGGTAGTTTTGATTAAAATTCATGTTGATTTAGTGAGTAAAACTCACTTTAAAATAAAGTTTGAAAATTTATTATTTGATTATAATTATCTTGGTTGATTAAATATAATTATAAGTTTGGATTGATTGTTGTTTGGTTTGGTTCTTGCTTGAAGTAGATAGCATATTTGATAAATTTTGGATGACTTGAAATGAAGCCGAAGTGCTTATGTAATTATTTACAAATGGTAATCTTTCCTTGATTTATGGATGTCATTTGCAATTGTATATATGTGTGCTTATATATATAAATGGTTGTATTTTGATTGGGAAGCTAACACACTTGAATTGGTTTATATTTCGACATCGGGATCTCATGTTCTTTAAAAACTGGTTCACTTTCTTGTTCTAAGAATGTTTTCAAAAGGTTTTCCGAACTTTACCTTTTGTTTTCAAACCCTTATACAAAGTTATTAAAGTGATTTAAGTATAGAAGGAAAGGATATAAAGGCTATTTTGATTTGCAAAACAAGTTTAAAAGTTATGGTCCATATAGCAATAGACGCTACGGATGCGGTTGGTAAATTAATAATTTTTTTGTAAACTAAAAATGGTTTCTAGTTTAGATATTTTTGGAAAGTCTTTTAAAACATATTATAGGTATTAAAAAGGAAGTTTGAAATATTAAAAATATTTTAAAAGATTATTAGATTATTTAAAAAAGGTTTAAATTTTAAATCGATTTATTTTCAAAGGTCAAATTTTATTTAAAAACAATTATCTTTTAAAAGGATCTTTTTAAATACAAGAGATATCTTTGTCTATGCCATTAAGTAACATCAAACTAATGATAAGTAGTTAAAATGATGACACGTTTTATGGAAAGTAAATCATCTTATATTTAGCACTAAAAGCTGATGAGTAGACTTTTCGCTATCGGTGAGTTCTCGAATCAAAGTTTCTAGGCGAAGGATAGAGAAGTTAAAATGTTGGAAACGTGATAAGTATAAGAGGGTTAATTTCTATAAATGGATCATGATTAATTAAGTATATGATATCTTGTTTTTCCTAGACAAATCTACTTACAACAGATAGTGGATTTGTCCATTATTAATAACTTGACCAGTTTTAAAATTTTTGATTGTTGGTTTGACGACATCGGGATCGGATTAGCATGAATTATCCCAAAAACAATTCTAACCACATCAGCATTCAAATTGGAAACGTCTTGAAGATGATGAAACCGAATTTCTTTAAAGTACAGGATCTACTTGCTACAAATCCTGAGGGTGATTCTAAAAAGGATGTAGCAGAAGTAATGCCATCGATTTATTCATATCTTAAACAACTTATATGGATGAATGCTGGCATTGCATTATTGCTTGGAGGGCAATGTTAGCATTTGAAGTGGTTTTTCTAAAGAAAAAGGTAAAATATAGTCTCGAGCCTCCCAACCGGTAATGACTAAAACAGGGGATATGCATCGGGGCTATATGGGTCACACCCATTAGGGTATTAGCCATCACTCGATCTAGATCGATATTTACAAATCTATGTATGCTTCAGGGCCTAGCTTGGTTGTTGATCATAACTAGGGTGATGACATATTCGATATTATCCAGTGAGGGGTAGGCCGATAATATGTTTGTAGGAGAACCATGTGAGGCCCTATGTACATTTTTCTAGAGTTGTGTTATGGTATGCGGCATTCTAGTAGCTTTGTCATTGTATGGAATTCATTTTCCAATAAGTACCTTTACGGACTTTGTTGTATACCAAATATACTGGAATTTAAGTAATGTAACCATTTTGGCTAAGATTAAATATTTATTTTAGACCCTAAACATTATTAGAATATCACTGGATTTTCCATTGAAATGTTTTGGTTATCGAAATATAAAAACTCATCAATGTTTATATGTAGCGTGGTCTTATGAGATGTAACAACCCTGTATTTTGTAATTATTTTAATTGTATATTTTAATTATTTTAATTTAAATTTTGATAAAAAAAACTTATTTTACTTATTGAAATGATTAAATTTTATTATTTAAATATAAATCTTGATTTTTATATGAATTATAATTCCAAAACTTGTGTAAGTTGAATATTTCCAGAAAAAGTGAATTTTTGGTCAAATAGTCAAACTTTGACTTTTAACTTAAAATTTAAAAGTTTGAAATTTTATCTTTTATTATGAAAATAGATTTAATAACTTGAACACTACTTTTCGTTTCGTTGGAAACGGAGTTAAATTGTGAAAGTTATGAACATTTCAATTTTAGTATAATTGGTTTTTTGTGCAATTTTGCCTATTTTAAATTTTATAAATCATATTTTATTTCTTATATATTTTTTATATGTGTAAATATGTTAATTTATGTATATTTTCATCTCTAAATATTTTAAAAATAATAATAGAATTTTTTAAAAATTTACTATGATGATTTCCTATTTTAAAGGCTGTTTTCCTATTTTCTGCTATTTTCTTCATAAAAAAAATTATATGTAAATTAAATTTTAAATATTTATTTTGTGAATGTATTTTTATTTTATGTTATTGTTTATGTTTAAAAATATATTACAAGATCATATGAATTTTCTAAAATTTATTCTATTAAATTTCAAATTTTCCAGACTAGTTTACTATTTTTAGCTATTTTCTTAATTTAACTTTATATTATTGATAAATGTTTATATAAATTATTATATTTTGATAAATTTCGAAAATTTATCTGGTATTATTATTATTACCAGAAATATAAAGTTATAAAAAATTAAATAAAGAAATATGAAAGGTTTCTAAAACCCTTTACACTCCTAAGTCTTTTAATCTTCTGCCTTTTTATTTCTTAACCTACATCTTTATTGTTTTTTTTTTCTTTGGCCGTACCTTTTCTGGCTTTATCCATGAATTTTCATCACTCAATCACGTGAATGAAGCTTTCTCATCTCCTCAAAAAGAAAAAACATGGCTATCTTCTTCAAAAATAAAATAAAAATAATGGCTTCTTTTGCTTCACTTTCTCTTCTTCTTTCCTTGATTTTGCCATGCTCTTCACATGTTTGCTCGGCTAGCCTCTACCTCCATCAGCTCCACCATCATCTCCACCATCTTCAGCAGCAAACACACCTCCTCCACTGACCATGACCAAGCCGTGCCCATCCATTGAAGCTACACCACAAAAACTTGCACAAAACTCCTTAAAACATTGCATAGACCACACACATCATCACCTACCCTCCACATCTTGCTTTGGCCACCCCCTTAGCCACCACCACCACTTGCTACATGACCTTTGGCTGCTGCTGCACCATCACCCTCCACTGTCCAGACCTGTACCATACATGGCCGAGCCAAGCAATGACCAAGTCGAGCCTTGTTGTGACCAAAACTTCACCTATTTGCCTTTTCCATTGATATTCTCCATGTTGCATCTCCTACCCTTCACATCACTTCATGTTGCTGTGCTTAGGTGTGCTAAACCTGACCTATATGATGCTAACCTGAGCCCAAACACATCATGGCTAAGCACTTGATTCCCTATGGTCAAGCATTTGAATGGTGAAGGCAAAGTCTTGTCTTTATTGATTTGTATTTCAATTTGTTCGATATTGTTTTGGTTAATATTCATATGTTATATTGTCTTGCTTATTGTTATTGCAAGATCATATCTTGGTTCTCTCAACTCAAATCAAAAGTCATGCAATTGTGCTTGTCGTGCCTTTGGAGTCGTGCTTGTATGTTGTTTTGGTCTCTAGCTTTGAAAAGGTGAGTCTTTCTCACTCTGACATTTATACTTATGAAATAGTGAATTGATGACAAGTGTTTAGTAATATAAAATGTTTATGCAAGTTAATGATGATTATATGATATGCTATGCCATGTTGTTACCATGTTAAAACTGTTAATTATAACCTGACATCTGATATATGACATTATATTGTGACATTGACATTGTTTATATTGTTTACGCATATATTCACACTGCAAGTTCCATGTTAGAATAGAATCACTATGGGTTGAAATGATACATACCCGAATGGACTTTAGATTAGGAAAAATCGTTATGGGCTGAAATGATAGGCCTGAGCGATTTTTATTGTATTTTATTTGGCTTGGGATTGCGGGTTTGAAATGATAAAACCCGGTTTTCTTTGTAAATTACAGATTGAAATGATATATATCTGTATCACTTGACCTAGGTTAGAAAATTATATACAGACCCCGTGGTATATTTTTAAATGATTTTTTTTAAATATATATTTTCAAAAGTATGAAATTTTGATTTAAAATATATATATTATGGTTTTAAGAAAGTTAAATATTAAATCTTGAAATTGTGAATTTAAGTGAATTCAAGTACGTAAATTTGGAGTAAATGTGACGTTTGACTTTAAATTTTATTTTAAGATGTAAATAAATAATGGAAATTAAATTTAAAGTTTTGGAAATGATATTTGAAGTAAAATTTTAAGTTTATTAAATTTATAAATTAATAGACAGTGAATTTTGACTTAATAAATGAATGGAGTTTGCAAAATTGAATATTTGATCTTAAAATTTTATTGTGTTAAATCATATGTTAAAATGATTTTAAATGTGAAATTTTGAAGTCTAGAAATATGATTTTTAAGTTGTAATAATAAAAATTTGGAGTTTTATTATTATTTTTGAAAAGCTAAAATGAAACCTGGAATTTTATAGCATTTTCAAAATGCTTTAGTCTTTTGACAGCATTTTAATGCTATTATTTTGAATCTAACAATGTTTGAAATAACTAAATATCTATTACGACATTTTATAAATGTCGCTATTCTTGAAATAAACCATTTTGGAAAATATAAGCTACAATAGTACTTTATAAATGCTGTCGTTGCTATAATTTGACAATGTTTTGAAATGTTATAGATTTTAACACTGTTTGGGCTATATTTTAAAGTGTTAAATAATTTAACTTTTGAAATGGATTATCTGTGAAATTTTAGAAGTTTTGAATATTTAAATTTGAATTTTTAAGGAATTTAAATTGAATTTGAATTTAAATAAAGTTTACTTGGTTATGTGTTAAACGGAATGAAATGTAATATAATAAATGAATTTTTGAATGGAATTTTGGAATGTATTTTTGGTAATGATGTTTGAAATAATAAATGAATGACATATTTGATTTTTAAATGATATTTAACTTTGAATATTTGGATTTGAATTCAAATAATGATTTGATTATGAAGTTTTGAAAGGATGTAATATTTTAATGATTTTGAAATGGTTTGGAAATGATTTGATCTTTATTTTAATAAAGAATGTGAATGTTGAATGATATTTGATTTTTCTTTATTTGATAAAGGAATATTTGAAGTTTATATTTGTATGAAAAGATATTTGGTTTAATTGTAATTTAAGTTTATTTTAATAATATTGGGTTTATGAAATGAATATTTCAAAACTACATAATAATGAAATTAGATTTGAGATATGAATATATGGAATTATAAAGTTTAGTTTTGAAATGTTGGATATTAAAGTTTGGAAACATATTAAAATTGGATAGCTTATTTTGTAGATCAAATCTATTTTTGAAATTTATAAGATTTGAAATGTTTTGTTAGAAAACTGAATTGAATTGAAATTGATGGTTTGATTTGAATTAAATTGGAAATTTGAAATTTTGAATTAAATTGGAAATAAATTGTAAAATGTAAAGAATTAAATGAATATCCCATGATTTCAAATGTATGATTTTGAAATGTTATGATTTTCAAAGTGTAATTGTTTCAAGTATTTTTAGTTTCGAAAGAGTTATACTTTGAAAATATTATGATTTTGAAATGAATATATGTTTGAAATGTTTTTGGTTTCGAAGTATAAACTATTTTGATTGAATAAATAGTTTTGAAATAAAAATGGTTTTGATTTCGAAGTATAAACTATTTTGAAAGAAATATAGTTTGAAATGAAATGATTTGATCTTTTTGAAGTATAAACTATTTTGAAATGACCACGGCGTTATAATAACGTTTGGTTGTTAAAGAGACCGGGATCGGAAGTTGTCATACTCTCTGCCAACTCCGAAAACCACTTTAACAACCGTGTACGCGGTGGAGATTCCAGAATGA
The DNA here is from genome assembly GCA_030765085.1 of Allium cepa. Taxonomy (NCBI): domain Eukaryota; kingdom Viridiplantae; phylum Streptophyta; class Magnoliopsida; order Asparagales; family Amaryllidaceae; genus Allium; species Allium cepa. Next base: position 585,703,750 of record CM060940.1, read on the forward strand.
AGTAGGATAGTGGCGACGTTCTTGAGGTATATTACGTGGACCCAACTCCCGTGAGTTGGCATAAGGTGGCTAAAACAGGAGCGATCTCGGGCCAAAGGAGGTAGCACCTCTGGTCGGACACATTCCATCGATACTATACTCTTACTGGTGATTGATTAGATGGCCATCCTCCGATTTTGATTGGGAGTGTGTTCCGAGGTGGGCGTATGTGGCTGCTGCGTTACCACCAGCCCGTGTGCGTAATTGGTATATCTACCCTGGCATGGCCTTGTGTGCCGTGTCACCTACCATACCGAGCCTTTACTATGAGTTTGTTTTCCTCCCGTAGCCCGTGTGGTATTCTCTGACAGTCACCCAGAGTGGAGATGGCATGATATTGGATGGACTACTGGGACTATTATGTGTGAAGGGTGATATGGGTAGCCCGGAACGCTATTTAAAAGTATGTTTATTTTACTGTAGACATTATTATAGTAGCGCAATATTACTACATAGTAAATAGTTTAACGGATCCTTAAAGGACGGGCGATCCCAAGAATCCTTTAAGTTACTGATGCATTTTTGTTACTGTTCACTTGAGTTTATTTACAGTTCATAAGTATTTATTTCCTGACTCGAGTGTTTTGTATTTTGCTTTACGCTCGAGTCAGATTGAGTGAGTTAGCATTCAAGATTCACCTTCGGAGTTGGAGCTTTCCTTGAAGATCCAGCCATCTATTTTGCTTTTCTGTATCCAGTGATTTCAGTGATGTATTCTGATTTGTACCTGATGTATCTTGTTACTTTTTGTTGTATCATGTTTAACTCTGATGTATCTTATTTTTATATAGTAGCTTCATGAACTACTATTTCTTTTAAATTCCGCTGCATTATTAAATACTCTGTGTCTGTGATCTGTGATTATGTATTTACTACATATTTTGAGATTTGCCAAATTTTATTTACAACGCGGTATTTTGAGCAATTCAAGTCCGACATGTGCGGATGCGAATGGTTGAAAATTCGGGTCGTTACAGTTGGTATCAGTGCTTTGGTAGCTCTAGGCAAAACTCAGCATATAGAGTAGATGTATTTACAAAATCACTTTCATTCGAGTTGAATCTCTTTCTTTCGACTCGATTCCTTGGAATTTTGGAACGTTCCCTGCAGTTCCAAAATCCATTCTTATTCCCCACTATTCATCTTCATTTGATTTCGGAGTATCCCATAACTCCACTTCGAATGATCTTTATAGTGAATTGGCGGTCTCACCAGTATTCTAATTTTCTTGTAAAGGGGTGAAACTCCTTTACAATTAGCATCGATTCACCAGAGATTTATATTTATCCTCGGTTTAGATGCTAGTATCTCCTACTATCCCAAACTTTATCTCTTGAGGTCGAATGTAGATTTACCCAGAAAATCCACATCGATCATATTCTTTAAGTCACGGTTGACCCGATTAAGGTTGCCCGCGATTTATTTCAGCTTATCCACCTCCCTACTCTGTATTTTATCATCCTGTCTTTTGTTTCCAATCTATTATTCCAAAATTTTTGAATTTTACTTGTAAATCTATATTTTGTTTTATATATTGTGTTGTTTGAGTTGTTGATGTTGAATTGGGTTTCTGATCGATTCGTCTGATCAACGCTATCGATAAGATTTCCAAAACACTTTGACAGAACAAACTGACACAATATTATTTTAAAATTTGGTTAATGAAATAAATTTTGAAATATAAGTTTATGGAACTTAATAAATTTATTTAAGTTGATAATTTGAAATGATAATACTTGATTTATCATTTATTATTCTACAAATGAATATAAATAGTTGTTTATAAATTTATTTGGGAACTAGCATTAATTTAAATCAAGAATTTGAGAATTTAATTTCCGATGGATTTCAAACCTTATGTTTAAAATTTTCAAAGGATATATTATTTAAAGTATTTTCAAGTAGAAATTTGTTTCCAAAGAATTTTAAAGTTTAAAATTAGTGCTCTTCTCTTTGTCGCTGAAAAATAACTTCGGTGATGACTGCAGCATCATCGACATTCATTTTCGAGTTTCGAAGTGAAGAGACAGTTCTGTAGTCTTACTACAGCTTTGTTTTGGGAATTTAATTGATTTGAATTTCTAAAATATGACTTGATTTTAATATATATAGATATATGATTGAAATTTGATTTGACATATTATGTATATACTATTAGTTATCTCTAAATGGTTTGAATGGAATCGGAAATTTAATTCTTAAATTCTATCTTAAAGAATAATTTCAATTATGAAAGAAAAAAATTTATTTAAAAATTTGGATAAATGATTCAAACTTGAGATAATTGAATTTGAAAGTTTTATTTGTATAACACACAATTGCATTTCAATATAACTTACCTTAATTTTTTTTAAAAGTTAACAATGTAATTAGATAATATACAATATAAAAGGATTCTATAAATAAAATTTGAGTGGTTATAATAAATGTTATACACTTAAATTTTAGTTATAAAAGATTAACAGAGGTAAATAAAGAAAAAGAAAATTTAAAGAGATTTTATTTAAATAACTTAATAATCAAATTTGCTTTAATATGGAACCTTAAGTCTAACCCAGAAATTTTAATAAAAGTTATTTCCTGAAATGAATATGTTTGTATACTAAACAATGTATCTTTGAATAGAAAATAAAATATATTTGAATGAGATATTTGTAATAAGGTTTATTTAACTTGAAATCATAGTTTAATTGATGTATAAATGAATAAAGGTGTAAAGAAATTTGATTGCTGTATTTGCTATGATATCTATTTTATAAATAAAATATTTTATTTATAAAATAGATATGTCTTGTAAAATGAATAATTTTGATTTAAATAGTTAAGATGTATTTTTAATATCACTAAAATTTGATTATTGAGAATTTGGTTTTCAAATGGAAATTTAAAGTGTAGCTTATTGAAGGAATATCCTATTTATGAAATGAGTATTTTAAATAAAGTGTTAGGTTATTTGTTAAATTAAGAAATAGGTAAAATAATGAACTTTTGACTTAATAAATGAAGATAGTTTAATTTGGATATTCCATTCATAAAAGTTGTTTTAATAAATATAAGTAAATGATATCCAAATGAATATTTCTAAAATTGAACTTATTTGAAATACTAATATGTCTACTGTAACATATTATAAGTGCTGCTGTTTCTAAAAATAAAATGTTCTGGAAATTTTATAATTGAATAAATGAACATAGAAATGTTACAACTTTGAAATGAGTATTATTTGACATTGAATTTAAATGGTTTAAAGGAAGATTATTTTAAAGGTGTTATGATTTCAAAGTATTATGATTTCAAAGCATGATGATTTCAAATTTATTATCTTATTTTGTTTTTCAAACTATCTTTTAGTTATCCTTGTTTTCCTTATCTTTCTATAGAATGGGGAGGCTATTGCTTATACCAGTCTGTTTAGAAATCTTTCTATAATCTTTGAAAATCTTTGGTACTCATCTGGATCTGAACACTGCTTACCATCCATAGACTATCAGTCAAACGGGAAGGGTGAATAAGATTTTAGAGGATCTTTTTGTGCTTATTTTTTTATTCTGGAGGATCTTGGAAGATCATCTCCACCTTGTTAAGCTTACCTATAACAATAGTTATCAGGTATCATTCGAATATGCTTGTCATCTTATCTAAATCTTGTCTCATTCTATATTTTTTTTCTGTGCTTTCCCGTACCTCGTTCCTTTTCGGGGACGAAAAGTTTTGAGTGGGGGAGAGTGTAACAACCTTGTATTTTGTAATTATTTTAATTGTATATTTTAATTATTTTAATTTAAATTTTGATAAAAAAAACTTATTTTACTTATTGAAATGATTAAATTTTATTATTTAAATATAAATATTGATTTTTATATGAATTATAATTCCGAAACTTGTGTAAGTTGAATATTTCCAGAAAAAGTGAATTTTTGGTCAAATAGTCAAACTTTGACTTTTAACTTAAAATTTAAAAGTTTTAAATTTTATCTTTTATTATGAAAATAGATTTAATAACTTGAACACTACTTTTCGTTTCGTTGGAAACGGAGTTAAATTGTGAAAGTTAAATTGTGAAATTTTATCTTGGGTAATCAAATTTGTATGAGTAGCCAAGTAGTTCAAGTTCTTACGAATGCGTTTTGGAGGAGCATGGAGCATATAACTTCGACGTTATTGGGCTACTTATTTCTTATTGTGTGTGTATGTTATGTATCAGCATTGTGGAGGCAGGGAATTATAACTGTCCCTGCTAAAGTTATACTGTGTAATTCTGATGTTTCATTTATGAAGTGACTATATGTATATTATCTTATGTTCTACTATAAATGATTTCTTTGAGTTTTGATATTATGTGTTTCTTTCTTCTTTTCTTTTCTTCTTTTACCCCAACGGCTTATCTTTTGTACAACAAGATGATCGGTGCATGAACACCGTGGATGTATTAAGTGTCGTATTTAGACGTAAGAAAGGCAGATTGTTATAGGTAGGATCAAGAGATCAAAAGTGAGAAGATAAGCTGATTTACATAAAGGAGGAGGAGGAGGCGGATCTCTTCCTTTTACTACTTCTCCTCTTATTGATTCTTTGATTAAATCTAGAATTAAAAATTAAAATTATCTCCTCCTTTCCCTCTATTATGTCTTGATAAAATTAAGGTATTGTAGGCCTTCAAACAACCACAACTGTTTAGTAATTAGTGACATTTAAATTTTATTTAAATGTGTATGGATGTCGTATATTGATATGTACATATATAACTTTTATATACTCAACAAACCAATTACTAATGCCACTTTGAAAATACTAATAACATCTAAAACATCAAATAAATAAATAATATTTCATAAATATTAATTAGTTACAAATCAATTAAATTTTGTGGTATTTCGAAGAAAATAACAATGTCGTTGTGCGACTCACAGGTGTAAATTCAGTCAACTGTTAATATCAAATATTTCAAATATTAATGTTCATTGGTCACCTTAGATACTTGTATGAAAGTTTAACCGAATCCATCATTAATAAATTTTCATACGTAAAACAAAGTTTTATAATTTAAGTAATACTTTTTAGTAATGATTATTTACATTAATTTTCTTCATCAACATTATATCACATTACGACTTGTGGAATTTGGTTTTGGTCAAATCTCAATATCATCCACATTCAAATTGGTTAGTCCATAAACAAAGTATTTGGTTCAATAGCGATATCTCTTATTAACTGTACTACTCTAGCCAATGATTAGGATTTTTAGTTGACTACAGTTGATTGTGATACTAACCTCATATAACTAAGGAGACAATTTTTTTATTGAATAGTGTTTCACTTTCAATGTTTCAACTCAGAACCAACTATAGTCGCTCGATAGTTGCTATGCCATGATTAACTGTAATCAAAGTGGAGTATCCATATTAAAGCTCAATAATATCCTTAATTCATGAGGACTATGTAACTTCATCACTATGAAATTCCCTGTTTGACCTAGTTGTTACTAACCAACAACCGGTGAGTCATTCCAGTTATCTAATAACTGTCAGTAAATAACCCATTGGTGTTCTTAGTAGCTACGAGTAATACACTGTCCAACATTTGAAGAGCATTACGTACTTAATGGATCCATCGATATCCTTTCTCGAAACATCTTGACAAACAATATTTAGAATGATATGTTATTTATAATGTGATAATTCTCTCATGATTACAACTCGTTGTAATTGTTATCACATACATATCATTTAAGAATTTTTCTATTTTAATATACTTTAAATTTATTTATTTAATTAATTATATAACCATATAACAAAGTATATAACAGAATCAATATCTATGTCACAAACAAGATTGGTTATAGAGTTAGATATATGTGACATATTACATAATTTCCCCTAGGACATACCTAATTCTCTTAATTCCTACTTGCACTTAGGGTCGATTATGGAATCTTATTCCCAATCCTCTGATCAGTTTCCTAAAAACTGATCGAATTAGTCCCTTATTGAATGGATATGAAATATTTTCATAATTATCTAATCCATTAATCTACTCTCCTCGACATTATTAAATCACCTTATGGAACTTCTCAGAGTATGTTTCCCAACTTCTAATGAGCTCTAGGATCTTTAGTGATATGTATGGTGGCATTGTTATCACATAATAATGTTATAGGATTATCAACATTTGCAATCACCCTAACTCGCTTATAAATTTGTAAACAAATACACACATACACACACATAGCTTTTGCTACAGCACTATTCAAGGCGATGTACTTAGCCTTTTGGTTGAATTAACCACAACCTTGATGTTTGGAACATTTCCATCTTAAAGTTTCTTAACTATGGTTGAATATGAATTCAAGATTGACATGCAATGCTAACTTATGAAGTTCGAGCCTAAATACCACTTCACAAGGAGTTCGTCTTATCACTAACATTTAGAATGTAGGATATACATCGTCAAATATTCAGGGGAAGTGAGTATTTATATTATATATATACAGGCAAAATCTATATCTATTTACAGGTTGTCATCAATCAAAAAGGCGGAGAACGTTGAGACTTGGTTTTGATTCATAACACAAAGCTATCACTACGACATACAATTTTGACGACTGCTATGAAAAAAAGAGAATATGTACTACATGGAGACAAAAAAAAATTGATGCATCAATTATATTATTCTTATTTTTGAGTCTTAGATCAATTTTGTTAAGATCTCTCCTCGTTTAACGTATAGGTTAGCTTATATATAATCTTAATGACTAATACATATAAGCATAGAAAAAAAATATTCAAAGTTTTTCTTTAAAAATCATATAATATATATATATATATATATATATATATATATATATATTTAAAACCTGTAACGACCCGTATTTTTACGGATCGAAAGATCGTAGAATTGTTGTTATTAGATTGTTAGTGTTGTTAAGTCGTTTAGAATTTAAGTCGTTTGGAGCTTAAGTCGTGTAGAGATGAGTCGTGTAGAGATGAGTCGTGTAGAGGTTAAGTCGTCTGGGAGTTAAGTCGTATGGAAGCTTAGGTCGTGTTGTAGCATGAGTCGGTGGAGCGACTTATAGGGGTGAACGACTCATACTAGTGACCGACCTATAGGATGGAACGACTTAGCAGTTAACGGCTTGAGTTAGTAAATGACCTTAGGGATAGTGGTATAGGAGATGAGTCGGTTGAACGAGTTAACGACTTAAGGGTTAACGGCTTAAGGTAGTTAGCGGCTTAAGGGGGGTAGCGACTTAGTGGTTAGTGGCTTATGGAAGATGGCTTAGGTCGTGGACGAGATAAGGAGGTCGGCGACTTAAGAGAGTTAGCGGTTGTGTGTAGTTAAGTCATAAGTCGTCCCCTGTGTTAAGTCGTAAGTCATATCCTGTGTTAAGTCGTAAGTCGTATCCTGTGTTGAGTCGTAAGTCGTATCCTTAGGGCATGTGTTTTGGACTTCGGAGGATCATGGGAAGATCATCATCATTTGGTGGAATTTTCATACAATAACAGTTACCAGTCAAGCATTGGTATGGCACCGTATGAGGCATTGTATGGAAGACCGTGTAACTCTCCGACATGTTGGTTGGAAACAGGAGAAAAGTTGGTACTTGGGCCAGAAATGATTCGACAGACTTCTGATTGTATAGAGATCATTCGACGACGAATGAAGGCAGCCCAGGACCGTCAGAAAAGTTATGCCAATAAGCGTCGCAAGGATTTGGAATTCGACGTAGGATATATGGTTTTTGTGAAGATTTCTCCACTGAAGAATGTTATTCGATTCGGGAAGAAAGGAAAATTGACTCCGAGATTTGTTGGACCATTCCCGATCATCGAGCGAATTGGAAAGCTCGCCTATAGATTGGAGTTACCAGAAAAGATGTCGGGCGTGCACAATGTTTTTCATGTATTGTATATACGGAAGTATGTGCACGACTCGAATACAGTGGTTTCTGCTGATAGCTATGAAGATTTAGAAGTTGATCCAGTTGTTAGAAGACCTCGTAAGCCGGTTTGTGTTGTGGAAACTGACACGAAACAACTTAGGAGGAAGGTAGTCAGGTTGCTCAAGGTACAATGGAGTGATGATGTTAACGACTGTACATGGGAGGAGGAAGAGAGGATGAAGGCAGCTCATCCTGAACTCTTCGAGGTATGGCCCTAAAGTGTCGTGACATCTCATGAATTTGTAACTTGTTCTAGTCTTAGAATTCTGCATGCTAAGCTAGTAATTGGATGCATGGTTTGTTGATTGCTATGGATGGTAGGCATGCAGAATAGTTTTGATTGCTTTTGTTTGTTTGGAATTTCGAGGGCGAAATTCCTAGGGGGAGAGAATGTAACGAACCGTATTTTTACGGATCGAAAGATCATAGAATTGTTGTTATTAGATTGTTAGTGTTGTTAAGTCGTTCATAATTTAAGTCGTTTGGATCTTAAGTTGTGTAGAGATGAGTCGTGTAGAGATGAGTCGTGTAGAGGTTAAGTCGTCCGGGAGTTAAGTCGTATGGAAGCTTAGGTCGTGTTGTAGCATGAGTCGGTGGAGCGACTTATAGGGGTGAACGACTCATAGTAGTGACCGACCTATAGGATGGAACGACTTAGCAGTTAACGGCTTGAGTTAGTAAACGACCTTAGGGATAGTGGTATAGGAGATGAGTCGGTTGAACGAGTTAACGACTTAACGGTTAACGGCTTAAGGTAGTTAGCGGCTTAAGGGGGTAGCGACTTAGTGGTTAGTGGCTTATGGAAGATGGCTTAGGTCGTGGACGAGATAAGGAGGTCGGCGACTTAAGAGAGTTAGCGGCTGTGTGTAGTAAAGTCATAAGTCGTCCCCTGTGTTAAGTCGTAAGTCATATCCTGTGTTAAGTCGTAAGTCGTATCCTGTGTTGAGTCGTAAGTCGTATCCTGTGTTGAGTCGTTGAGTCGTCTATACGACTTAGGACTTAGGTAGAAACGCGACTGTGTGTTAGGTCGCTAAGTTGTGTCCTGTTGAGTTTTAGGTCGTGCCTAAGTGTTGAGTCGTTGGGTCGGCTTCTTGGTTAGGTCGTAGGTCGTGGGGTCGGCTATGTTGTTAAGCCGTGAGTTGTTGAGTCGTAAGTAGTGGACCGTGATGGGTCGTGAGTCGTAGGTCATGGGCTCTGATGAGTCCTGACCGACTTAAGGGGGGGCCGAACGACTCATGGGTTTGGCCTATAAATAGAAGGGTTTGCATCACTTTTGGCACCGGATTTTGAAGTGACGGAGTGCTGCTATTTTGAGAGCTCGACTACAACACTTCTTCACTTCTTTTCTCCACTCTAATCTAGTGATTCCTTCCATCCAAGATTGAAGATCAAATCGAAGATTCAAGAGCCAAAGTTGAAGATCTCCATCCATTGAAGAGGGATTTCATCGTTTGAATCGGAATCTTGTCGGATCAAGCTAGATCCTTTGCTGTCCAGATCTGGAGTTAGTTGCTTTTGAAGTGTTTAGGTGATTTGATGAGTGGTGGTTATCTCTCACACGGACCCAAAGGAGTATATTGGATCGGTGGCTTGTTTGTGTGTTAAAGATAGCGATTTCATGCATTTTCCTTAAGTCTGCATGTAGATTCATCGTTCATAAAGTTTTGAGATCCACTTTACTACATGTTAACCTATGTTAGTTCATTCATCAAGATATTACTTAGAATTCATGCTTGTTAGATTTGGACTTTTATTTACTAAATTGCCATTATTGTTATAACTGTTTATTTAGATCTTATTTGAATGATTGATTACTTGGATTAATGATTGATTTGATTGATTGTTAGAAATTAGTTGATTTGGACTTGATTTAGACAAGTTGGTCGAAGATGATTCAAAAGCTAAGTGGAAAGGCTCTTGAATAAGGAAAGCTGCTTGAGGCATATGAAGCGGATGATAAAGCTCATATGGATAGATTTGATCATGATGTTGAGATGGGACTTTGCTATGATGCGATGAAGCAAAGCATGTTGTGAGATAGCCTTGGTTTAATCCAGACGGGATCATCCCAAGCATGTTGATAACTCGGTGATATGGTTCGAGTTCGTTGATAATGGATGGCTCGAGAGGCGCTTGAGCTAGTATGAGAATAGTCGTCGAGGAGGATGACTAGGAGGCTGAGATTTCATCGTTATTGAAGGTTCTAGCATGCTCAAAGCAAGAGTACGCTGGGCAGATTCGATAATCCCAGGCACGGGATGCGACGACGTGCCAAGTACTCTGGGCAGATTCGATAGTCCTAGGCACGGGCTGCGACGACGTGCGGAGTTATGTCTAGAACCGGGGTTACCATTAGCCCTTGACGGACGGATGAAAGAATGAGCCGGTCATTCAATTAACGATGATATCGAGGCAATGATAACAGTGATAGCCAGAGTCATGGATGTTTGGATGCTTTGGTTGTATCATCATTCGGTCTCAAGAGCGATGTTTTGTGGGTGCTTATCTGATCTTGGTTTAGGCCTTGGGGGTTTGTACTTGTAAAACATCGACCTTGACTCGAGTGATAATTTCTTTACTTTAATTGTCTGCTTTGCTATGCTTGTTTCTGCTTAGTGTGTCTGGGGGCTACCACTGTAGAAAGAGGTGGAGTGGGATGGTTGGGTTCCTATTCCTTTTTACCCTTTATGCTCTTTTGGTATGTTTGATAGTTAATTTACCGCTCACTAGGACTTTTGTCTGACTCAAGATTTTATGTTCAATTCTTATTACCTTGGGCTGTTCATCCATTTTGGGATGGGCAGACTAGGTAGCAGGTGACAGGTGCTGTTCTTTGCTATCTACGCTGTTGATGACGAAGACGAGCTGGAGGCTTTTGCATATTTTTTTCTTACTATATGTACTGGATGTTCCGCTGTTTGTTTGATACTCTGAGTGTTATGTAGTGAGGCTTGATGTATTGACCATTCAAATGTTTGTATAAAACTACTATGAGTTTATATGATGAGATTCTGTTCTATGGAGCTTCACTATGTATATTTTTCTATTGTATTTTATCCACGCGCTGTGAGTAATACGATAGAGTTTATTGTTTTACCCTACCCTGATGATCGTCCATGGAGGCCTGGCACACTTTTCAGCGCACTATTTCCTTGTTTAGTGCAGGAGTCATGGACGGTCGTCACATTTGGTATCAGAGCCAGGTTAATCGATTTTACCCAACGCTCGCTGACGTAACTACGTATGAGAGACGTAATTGTAATTTTGATGGTTGATTACTATATATATAATATAGTAGCTTAGAAGGATTTGAACTCCTTATGCAGTTGTTTCTCTGGGCATATTAATCATTTTCTTATAGATATTCGGAATGAATCGAAGAGGGAGACCAGCTGCTAGGGAAGGCCATGCTGTTGAGGGGGCTGCTGATTATGCTTCTATGTTCGAGGCTATGATGACTTCGATCATGAGAAGGATGCCAGCTCCAGGGCCATCAGTAGATGTTGGAGTTCAGGTTCAAGCCCCAAAACCAGTGGATTTTGCTAAGTTGTGCAAAGACTATATTGCTCTTGGAGGAAAGGTTTTCTTGGGGACAGAATCAACCATTGAAGTTCAGAGGTGGATAGATGCTTGTAGAAGGATCTTTGGTGACTTGGGAATTGAGGATGCAACTAAGAGGAAGCTTGCATTAAGACAGCTTCAAGGGAGAGCTTCTGATTGGTGGAACTCTATCACCATTGATACTCCAGAGGAAGAAATTACTTGGGAGCAATTCCAAGCTATATTTGAAGCTAAGTTCATTTCTACATCTCAAAAATCCGTTCTGTTTAAGAAGTTTGTGGAGCTCAAGCAAGGTGGAAGACCGGTTCTTGAGTATGTTTCTGAGTTTGAAGCTTTGTCCAAGTATGCTCGGTCATATATTGAATCTCCCTATCAGAAGAATGAGAAGTTTGTGACAGGCTTGGACAGTTATCTTGGGAGGCAGTTGGTGGATCATTTGGATGACCCATTTGAGAAGCTTGTGGAGAAAGCTCTCAGGCATGAGAATCTGTTTCCTAAGGAAGGATCTGTTGTTGCTATAACCACGGAAGGGCCTAAACAAAAGCAGAGTGGAAACAAGAAAAGGAAGCAGCAGCAACAGAAGGGTAAGGATGGCCACAAGAAGCCGAAGGGTGAAATGGCCTGCTATAACTGTCAGCAGAAGGGACATCTCTCCAGAGATTGTAAGAATCCGAAGGTGCCGGCGAAATGCCACAACTGTGACAAACCGGGGCATTTCAGGAAGAATTGTCCAGAACCGAGGAAGGACAAGCAGATTATGCAAGCTTATGCTTTGGGGGCTGTGCCATTATCTTCGAAAGCTCCTACTGCCGAAGAGAAAGGAAAGAATGTGGTGGTTCAAGGTACTCTTTCCATTTGTAGTGTTCCAGTTAGAGTGTTATTTGATACTGGGGCGTCGCACTCCTTTGTTTGTAGTGAACTTGTAGGCCGGTTGGGTTTGGAACCGGATATTGTTGATAGACCATTGGTTGTGACTAATCCAGTTGGGGGTTCGTCTTGTTTGTGTATGGTATCTCGTGGTCTAGTTGTATCGAGTCATGATTTCTCTTTTGTTTGTGATTGTTTAGTTCTGAACTTTGCGGGCTTCGGAATTATTTTGGGTATGGACTGGCTTAGGAAGTATGCGGCAAGGGTTGATTGTAAGAGGCTGGAGGTGACAGTCGAGAATGTGGAGGGGCGAAAGGTTGTGATACGATGTAAGCATGAAGAAGGCGTCTTCATGAGCTTCATGTATTCGCTGGTTGTTCCACGGGATGGACTGTCATCGGTGCCTATTGTGAATGGATTTGAGAATGTCTTTGACGAGGTCAAAGGGTTGCTGCCGCAAAGGATGATCGAGTTTCGTATCGATCTAGTAGAAGGAGCCAGACCTGTTGTGATGCCTCTTAGGCGGATGGCGCCTAGGGAACAGCAAGAGTTGAAGGTGCAAGTTGATGACCTTTTACAGAAAGGATTCATTCGGCGTAATGTGTCCGAATGGAGTGCACCAGTTGTGTTCGCAACCAAAGAGGATGGATCGTTGAGGTTGTGTATGGATTATCGTGAGCTGAATAAAGTGATTAAGAAGAACAAGTATCCATTGCCGAGAATAGATGACTTGTTTGATCAGCTTCACGAAGCTAAGGTGTTTTCTCAGATGGATTTGGCAACGGGATTTCACCAGTTAAGAGTGGCTAGGGATAGTGTGCCGAAGACTGCTTTTAGGACACCATCCGGTTTCTATGAGTGGCTGGTAATGCCGTTTGGATTGACCAATGCACCAGCATATTTTGTGGATCTTATGAATAGAGTGTTCAGAGATCAGTTGAACAAGTTCGTACTTGTGTTCGTGGATGATATTTTGATTTATTCCAGAACTGAAGAAGAGCACAAGACGCACTTGCGGATTGTTTTGAAAATCTTGCGGAAACATCAACTGAAGGATAAGTTTTTGAAGTGTCACTTCTGGAAGAGCGAAGTGAGGTTCTTAGGCCATGTTATCTCTGGAAATGGAATAGCGGTTGATCCCGTCAAGGTGGCAGCAATCCAGGATTGGGTTAGACCTAAGAATGCATCTGATGTGAGAAGTTTTCTTGGATTAGCAGGATATTATCATCGGTTTATCAAAGACTTTTCCAAGATAGCTGCACCATTAACAGGATTGACGAAAAAGAACCAAGTATTCAGATGGGATGCTAAGTGTGAGCAAGCTTTTGGAATCCTGAAAGAGCAACTAACAAGTGCTCCTGTTTTGACTATTCCAAGTGGAAATGATGAGATGGTGGTTTACACCGATGCATGTGGTACTGGACTTGGAGCAGTGCTAATGCAAAAGGATAAAGTTGTTGCATATGCAAGTCGACAACTGAAGCCGCATGAAAGGAATTATCCGACTCATGATTTGGAGTTAGCGGCGATTGTATTTGCTTTGAAGATGTGGAGACATTACCTATTGGGAGTTCGATTCGAGTTGTTTACAGATCATAAGTTGTTGAAGTATCTTTTCTCCCAAAAGGATTTGAATCTTCGACAGCAACGATGGCTAGAGTTTTTGGCATCATGTGATTTTGGTATAGCCTATACTCCAGGAAAAGGTAACGCAGTGGCAGATGCATTAAGTCGAAGACATGCAGGGTTGGGAGCCATGTTTTCAGAATGGAAGAGTCTTGAGTATTTGGCTGGATTTGACTTCAGGCCTAGGTGTGAATTGGAACCTGAGATGTTGGCAAACTTATCGATAAGACCTACTCTTGTGGAAAGAATCGGCGAGAGCCAAAAGCGAGACGATAAGCTTCTCAAGATTATCCGTGATTTGGAATCTGGATTGGATCCAGAGAAGGATAAAGGATTCGAGGTCGATCGAGAGGGTTGGCTTCGGAAACAAGGACGAATAGTTGTTCCCGATATAGATGAATCGAGAGATGAAGTTTTGAAGGAGAGTCATCACTCGAAGTTGACAATTCATTCAGGTGGAAATAAGATGTATCGGGATATGAAGAGAACCTATTACTGGGAAGGTATGAAGAAGGATGTTGGAAATTTTATTTCCAAATGCATGAACTTCCAGTTGGTAAAAGCCGAACAGAAGAAGCCAAGTGGATTGCTTCAGCCATTAGAAATTCCTACATGGAAGTGGGAGCAAATATCGATGGATTTTATCGATGGTCTACCTAGAACAGGAGCGGGAAATGAACAGGAGCGGGAAATGAAGGGATTTGGGTTATCATAGATCGATTGACTAAGAGTGCAAGATTCATTCCTGTTCGATCAACCAGGACTGCATCGAAATTGGATGAGTTGCATGTTAAGTGGATAGTTCGATGCCTAGGTATTCCCGAAGAGTATAGTGAACGATCGAGACCCATTGTTCACTAGTGGATTTTGGAAGAGTTTCCAGGAAGTTTTGGGAACCGAGTTGTGTTTGAGTACAGCTTATCACCCCCAAATAGATGGTCAGACCGAGAGAGTCAACCGAGTTTTGGAAGATCTCCTTAGGGCATGTGTTTTGGACTTCGGAGGATCATGGGAAGATCATCATCATTTGGTGGAATTTTCATACAATAACAGTTACCAGTCAAGCATTGGTATGGCATCGTATGAGGCATTGTATGGAAGACCGTGTAAGTCTCCGACATGTTGGCTGGAAACAGGAGAAAAGTTGGTACTTGGGCCACAAATGATTCGATAGACTTCTGATTGTATAGAGATCATTCGACGACGAATGAAGGCAGCCCAGGACCGTCAGAAAAGTTATGCCAATAAGCGTCGCAAGGATTTGGAATTCGACGTAGGATATATGGTTTTTGTGAAGATTTCTCCACTGAAGAATGTTATTCGATTCGGGAAGAAAGGAAAATTGACTCCGAGATTTGTTGGACCATTCTCGATCATCGAGCGAATTGGAAAGCTCGCCTATAGATTGGAGTTACCAAAAAAGATGTCGGGCGTGCACAATGTTTTTCATGTATCGTATCTACGGAAGTATGTGCACGACTCGAATACAGTGGTTTCTGCTGATAGCTATGAAGATTTAGAAGTTGATCCAGTTGTTAGAAGACCTCGTAAGCCGCTTTGTGTTGTGGAAACTGACACGAAACAACTTAGGAGGAAGGTAGTCAGGTTTCTCAAGGTACAATGGAGTGATGATGTTAACGGCTGTACATGGGAGGAGGAAGAGAGGATGAAGGCAGCTCATCCTGAACTCTTCGAGGTATGGCCCTAAAGTGTCGTGACATCTCATGAATTTGTAACTTGTTCTAGTCTTAGAATTCTGCATGCTAGGCTAGTAATTGGATGCATGGTTTGTTGATTGCTATGGATGGTAGGCATGCAGAATAGTTTTGATTGCTTTTGTTTGTTTGGAATTTCGAGGGCGAAATTCCTAGGGGGGAGAGAATGTAACGACCCGTATTTTTACGGATCGAAAGATCATAGAATTGTTGTTATTAGATTGTTAGTGTTGTTAAGTCGTTCAGAATTTAAGTCGTTTGGATCTTAAGTCGTGTAGAGATGAGTCGTGTAGAGATGAGTCGTGTAGAGGTTAAGTCGTCCGGGAGTTAAGTCGTATGGAAGCTTAGGTCGTGTTGTAGCATGAGTCGGTGGAGCGACTTATAGGAGTGAACGACTCATAGTAGTGACCAACCTATAGGATGGAACGACTTAGCAGTTAACGGCTTGAGTTAGTAAACGACCTTAGGGATAGTGGTATAGGAGATGAGTCGGTTGAACGAGTTAACGACTTAAGGGTTAACGGCTTAAGGTAGTTAGCGGCTTAAGGGGGGTAGCGACTTAGTGGTTAGTGGCTTATGGAAGATGGCTTAGGTCGTGGACGAGATAAGGAGGTCGGCGACTTAAGAGAGTTAGCGGCTGTGTGTAGTTAAGTCATAAGTCGTCCCCTGTGTTAAGTCGTAAGTCATATCCTGTGTTAAGTCGTAAGTCGTATCCTGTGTTGAGTCGTAAGTCGTATCCTGTGTTGAGTCGTTGAGTCGTCTATACGACTTAGGACTTAGGTAGAAACGCGACTATGTGTTAGGTCGCTAAGTCGTGTCCTGTTGAGTCTTAGGTCGTGCCTAAGTGTTGAGTCGTTGGGTCGGCTTCTTGGTTAGGTCGTAGGTCGTGGGGTCGGCTATGTTGTTAAGCCGTGAGTTGTTGAGTCGTAAGTAGTGGACCGTGATGGGTCGTGAGTCGTAGGTCGTGGGCTCTGATGAGTCATGACCGACTTAAGGGGGGCCGAACGACTCATGGGTTTGGCCTATAAATAGAAGGGTTTGCATCACTTTTGGCACCGGATTTTGAAGCGACGGAGTGCTGCTATTTTGAGAGCTCGACTACAACACTTCTTCACTTCTTTTCTCCCCTCTAATCTAGTGATTCCTTCCATCCAAGATTGAAGATCAAATCAAAGATTCAAGAGCCAAAATTGAAGATCTCCATCCATTGAAGAGGGATTTCATCGTTTGAATCGGAATCTTGTCGGATCAAGCTAGATCCTTTGCTGTCCAGATCTGGAGTTAGTTGCTTTTGAAGTGTTTAGGTGATTCGGTGAGTGGTGGTTATCTCTCACACGGACCCAAAGGAGTATATTGGATCGGTGGCTTGTTTGTGTGTTAAAGATAGTGATTTCATGCATTTTCCTTAAGTCTGCATGTAGATCCATCGTTCATAAAGTTTTGAGATCCACTTTACTACATGTTAACCTATGTTAGTTCATTCATCAAGATATTACTTAGAATTCATGCTTGTTAGATTTGGACTTTTATTTACTAAATTGCCATTATTGTTATAACTGTTTATTTAGATCTTGTTTGAATGATTGATTACTTGGATTAATGATTGATTTGATTGATTGTTAGAAATTAGTTGATTTATGACTTGATTTAGACAAGTTGGTCGAAGATGATTCAAAAGCTAAGTGGAAAGGCTCTTGAATAAGGAAAGATGCTTGAGGCATATGAAGCGGATGATAAAGCTCATATGGATAGATTTGATCATGATGTTGAGATGGGACTTTGCTATGATGTGATGAAGCAAAGCATGATGTGAGATAGCCTTGGTTTAATCCAGACGGGATCATCCCAAGCATGTTGATAACTCGGTGATATGGTTCGAGTTCGTTGATAATGGATGGCTCGAGAGGCGCTTGAGCTAGTATGAGAATAGTCGTCGAGGAGGATGACTAGGAGGCTGAGATTTCATCGTTATTGAAGGTTCTAGCATGCTCAAAGCAAGAGTACGCTGGGTAGATTCGATAATCCCAGGCACGGGCTGCGACGACGTGCCAAGTACTCTGGGCAGATTCGATAGTCCTAGGCACGGGCTGCGACGACGTGCAGAGTTATGTCTAGAACCGGGGTTACCATTAGCCCTTGACGGACGGATGAAAGAATGAGCCGGTCATTCAATTAACGGTGATATCGAGGCAATGATAACAGTGATAGCCAGAGTCATGGATGTTTGGATGCTTTGGTTGTATCATCACTCGGTCTCAAGAGCGATGTTTTGTGGGTGCTTATCTGATCTTGGTTTAGGCCTTGGGGGTTTGTACTTGGAAAACATCGACCTTGACTCGAGTGATAATTGCTTTACTTTAATTGTCTGCTTTGCTATGCTTGTTTCTGCTTAGTGTGTCTGGGGGCTATCACTGTAGAAAGAGGTGGAGTGGGATGGTTGGGTTCCTATTCCTTTTTACCCTTTATGCTCTTTTGGTATGTTTGATAGTTGATTTACCGCTCACTAGGACTTTTGTCTGACTCAAGATTTTTGTTCAATTCTTATTACCTTGGGCTGTTCATCTGTTTTGGGATGGGCAGACTAGGTAGCAGGTGACAGGTGCTGTTCTTTGCTATCCACGCTGTTGATGACGAAGACGAGCTAGAGGCTTTTGCATATTGTTTTTCTTACCATATGTACTGGATATTCCGCTGTTTGTTTGATACTCTGAGTGTTATGTAGTGAGGCTTGATGTATTGACCATTCAGATGTTTGTATAAAACTACTATGAGTTTATATGATGAGATTCTGTTCTATGGAGCTTCACTATGTATATTTTTCTATTGTATTTTATCCATGCGCTGTGAGTAATACGATAAAGTTTATTGTTTTACCCTACCCTGATGATCATCCATGGCGGCCTGGCACACTTTTCAGCGCACTATTTCCTTGTTTAGTGCAGGAGTCATGGGCGGCCGTCACAAAACCTGTAAATTTCTGTGCAACATGCACAGGTGCATAAATAAATAAACAAAACGTTTGAATATTCAGTCGACTGGCCCAGAGGTTCAGTTGAGTGAATTTCTACAACAGCTGTTTTTTGAAAAGACACGACTATTTATGAAGAGTTACGAACCTCTACGAAGAGATTTGGATGCAACACTTAAACCGGAACTCTTCATCAACAGTCGCTTCTTTCTAACATCTATAAATACATACTCTAACTTGATTCCAAACTATCGAATTTTCTTATCTTTCTAATCTAACACTGTTGAATCTACTTGCAACTACATTTTCAAATATTCTGCATTAAAGCAATATTATACCTTTTATTCTTCATAAACTTCAAATATATATATATACACACACACGCACACACATACTCTAGGAGAAGATTATAGAAAGGGTGTACTACAAGTGACAAATCCGTGTTATTAGAACACACAAGGTCAAAACAATCTTTTGTATTTGTTGAAGTCCTCTTCGGCTGCTGAGGCGAAATCTTGTTCTGTTGTTCAAGTCCTTGTTCGGCTGCTCAAGGGTTGTATAGACCTGTTCCTTCGGCTTAAGTGAGGGTTATTGTTTTAGTGAAATTCCAGAAGGAGTCTGGGACTGGACGTAGGACGGAGCTACAAACCAGTATAAAAATTTCCGGTGTTATTTTTATTATACTGCTTTTATATTCCACACTATTTACTGTATAGCTATCATCACTACACTCTATATTATTGTATATCCATATTACACGATCCATACCACCCTTTCATTTGGTATTAGAGCAAAGTCATCATATAACCGTAACATGGTTATCTGAAAATCTAATAATATGGAAACTAAGACTAGCACTAGCATTAACACTAGCTTCATTAAAGGACAATCCACTGCACGTCCACCACTATTTAATGGCATGAATTATAACTATTGGGCCACACGAATGAGAATATATATGCAAGCAAATGGTTTTGATTCATGGAATATAACTCAGACAGATTATATTATTCCTGCTGAAAAGTATTCTACTTGGACAAATATACAGAAACTAGATGCCACAGCAAATGCAAAAGCCATGAATATGTTGTTTTATGCCTTAGATAAAAATGAGTTTAACTTTGTTAGCATGTGCGATACTATATATGAAACATGGCGTACACTCAAAGTTACACATGAAGGAACTAACAAGTTCAAACAAAGCAAAATATCCTGGCTCAAAAGTCAGTTTCAAAACTTTAGGATGAAAGAAAATGAATCTATATGTATTCAAGATTTTAGGATATCTACCATTCATTAGTAGAACTAGGAGAAAAATATTCAAATTTTGATATTGTATCCAAAATCCTTAACTCTTTAATGAAAGAATGGGAAAGAAAAGTTCTCTCTATTGAAGAAGCGAACGATATTTCCAAAATAACCCCGAAAGAGATAATAGGAAATCTAATGTCCTATAAAGTGAATTTGCAGGCTAAATGAGTTCAAGCTCAAGATAAAAAGAATATAACATTCTATGCAGAACAAGAAGAATCAGATTCAGACAAAGACGACCTAGCCTTTATTGCCAAAAACTTGAAGAAATTCTTGAAATATAAAAAAGAAAAAAGAAATAATGGCAAGAGAAGCTCAAACAGCAATAGACCACCATCTTTATCAGTTCTGGAGTGCTTTAATTGTTAGAAAAAAGAACATATACAGAAAGATTGTCCGGATCAAAAGAAAGAATATCACAATAAAAGGAAGGATAAATTCAGAAGGAAAGCTTTCTCACTTACATAGGATGATTCAGACTCTTCTTGCTCTTCTGAAAGTGAGAGTGACAGTGATAATGAACAAGCCAACGTTTGCTTTATGGATAAAGATAATGAGGCTAGTGATTTAACTTTTGATGATATGATAGAAATAAACTCAGAATTGTTAGATACTTTAAAAAGTCTCAAAAAAATATAAAGAGGCCATTGAAAATCAAAACAAGGCAGAATTCGAAAGACATATGCTTAAAGACGAGAAGAAGATATTGGAAGAAGAACTTGAGAAAACTCAAGAATCACTTTCAAATATTAATTCTTTATTGATATTATTGAGTCAAGAAATTGAGACTCAAAAAGAAAAGAATGATGTTCTTGTTTCTAAAAATCATGATTTAAAAACTAATATTAAAATGGTAGAACTAGAAAATTCAAATCTAAAGACCAAACTAAAAGGAATTACTAAAAAAATTTCAAATTTTAATAAAAGAAAAGAAAACTTATGTAGAATTATTGAAAATTCATGATCTGTTAACAATAAAAATGGTTAGGTTATAAGAAGAAAGTTAAGAATTCACAATCTGTAATTTAAACAATGTTAAGTCTAATAAAACATCCATATCTTCAAAAAGACTAGTTTCTAAAACTATCAATATATGGGTTCCTAAAAATAATAATAAGTTAACAAGGAATAAGTATATAGATCATTCATAGAAAACGGTCATAATAATAAGAATTATATCTATAAAAGGGATATTAAACCCACTTGGGTTTGATTTCCTAAGATCTAACTCTTAGAACCCTATTAAAAAGGTGGGTACCAATGTTATTTCACAATTTTTGTAGGTCCCACTCAAGAAGAGAGGAAATGGATACTTGATAGTGGTTGCTCAAAACACATGACAGGAGACAAAGATATGTTGACAAAAATTACATACTCAGACAGAGGTTCTGTCACTTATGGAGATAATTCCAAGGGCTATATCATCGGCAAAGGCAATGTGAGCAATTACGGTACATCTAATTTACCTCTTATTACAAATGTTTTATTAGTTAAGAATCTAAAACATAATCTATTAAGTATAAGTCAATTATGTGGTAAAGGTTTTAAAATATCCTTCTCTAAAAATAAATATAGTATCTTAAATCAAAATCAGAATCTTAGTTTCGAAGGAGATAGAGATAAAAAAAATTACGTTTTGAATATGAAAGTTAATCATAACTCATACATGTGTTTAATGGCCAAAGAAAATGATCCCTGGATATGGCATAAACGATTCTGTAATATCAATTTCAAAACTATAAATAAAATTTCTACAAATAAACTCATAATAGGATTACTAAAGATGAGTTTTAAAATTAATAATATATGTGACGCGTGTCAATTAGGTAAATTAAATAAATCTTCGTTTAAATCTAATAAAGTCATTTTGATATTACAACCACTTGAATTACTTCATACGGATTTATTTGGACCAACCAAGTTCAATCCATAAATCACAATAAATACGTATTTGTAATAGTTGATGACTTTTCTAGATATACATGGACTATCTTCATGAAAAATAAAAGTGATACTTTTGAAATTTTCAAAACATTTGTTAAATGAATTCAAAATTTAAAAGGTACTAAAATTAAAATATTAGAAGTGATCGTGGAGGTGAATTTGAAAACGAACAGTTTGATAACTATTGTAGAAAGAAAGGAATATTTTCTAACTTTTCATTTCCTAGAACTCCATAACAAAATGGAGTTGTAGAACGAAAGAATCGAACTCTACTAGAATGTGCAAGAACCTTACTAAACGAAAGCAGTCAGAAGCTGTCGCAACTGCCTATTATGTATGTAATCATGTTTCTAAAGAATACACCTTATGAACTTTTTAACAGTAGAAAACCAAACATATCTTATTTTAAAATATATGGATCAAGATGTTTTTATTAAATACTAAAGAATAGCAAGGAAAATTCGATTCAAAATGTGATGAAGGTATATTTCTTGGATATTCGAATAGAAGCAAAGCTTATCGAATTTTCAATAAACGAATTAATACTATTGAAGTGACACTCCATTTATCTTTTGATGAGACCTCTAAACTTATTTCAAAAATAAATGATGATGATGATTTACTTAACAATAACATGAATATAATAAACAATTCAAGAGAAGCTGAAGATATTTTTTATAATTCTAGAGAAGATAAAAACATTGTTAATCATTTAGAAAGTAGAAATATTACTAATACAATAAGATCTCCTCGAAGAATCTTACAAAATCATCCTACATAAAATATAATTAGAGAAATAAATTCAAATGTTCAAACTAGAAATCAACTAAATTTAATGGGTAATGTAGCTTTTCTTTCTACTATAGAACCTAAGAATACTAAGGAAGCATGATCCGATGAAAATCAGATTATTTCTATGCAAGTAGAACTAAATCAGTTTGAACGAAATGAAGTTTGGGAACTAGTACCCAGACCGAACGATCAGACTGTTATAGGAACTGAATGGGTTTATAAAAATAAAGGAGATAAATTAGGAAATATAATTAGAAACAAAGCAAGACTAGTAAACAAGGGTATAACCAAGAAGAAGGAATAGACTATGAAGAAACGTTTGCTCCAGTCGCTAGATTAGAAGCAATACGAATCTTATTGGTATACGCATGTTTTAATAACTTTAAACTCTATCAAATGGATGTTAAAAGTGCATTTTTAAATGGTTATATTAAAGAAAATGTTTTTATTGAACAACCTCCTTTATTTGTTCATGAAAAATACTCAGATCATGCCTATAAACTTAAGAAAGCTTTATATGGTTTAAAACAAGCACCGCGTGCTTGGTATGAACACCTTAAAAGTTATTTAATTGAATCAGGATTCAAAATAGGAAAAGTAGATCAAACTTTATTTATAAAACATTCTAAACATTATATTTTGATAGTTCAAATATATGTAGACGAGATTATATTTGGTTCAATTAATAATAAATTATGTAAAGAATTTTATGAAATAATGACTAGAGAATTTGAAATGTCCCATATGGGAGAATCATCATATTTTCTAGGTCTCCAAACAAAACAAGTTTCAAATGGAATATTTATAAATTAGGAAAAATACTGTAATAATTTTATCAAGCGATTCGGAATGGAAAACAATTCTGCCAAACCAACACCTATGAGCACAACAGCATATCTTGATAAAGATGAAAATGGAAAGAGTGTAGACCAAAAAATATATCGTAGTATGATAAGATCATCACTATACCTAACAGCGAGTCGATCAGATTAATGATGAGTTTATGTCTATGTGCACGATTTCAAGCTGACCCAAAAGAATCACATTTACGAGCTGTAAAACGAATACTACGTTATCTTAGTAACACTACAGATTTTGGACTTTTCTATCCAAAAGATTGCTCATTCGAGTTAATGTTATATAGCAATGCTGATTTCAGAGGATCACGAACGGAAAGAAAAAGTACAAGCGGTATATGTCACTTCATTGGTAAATCATTGCTATCATGGTTTAGCAAGAAACAAAATTATGTCTCACTATCAAATTGTGAAGCAGAATATATTTCTACGGCACTAGTTTATGCACAAGTAATCTATATGCAACAGAAATTTAAAGATTTCGGAGTCAACTTATCAAAATCTTACTATGATAATTCCAGTGCAATAAATCTATCCAAAAATCCAGTAAATCACTCTAGAACTAAACACATAGATATTACACATCACTTTCTTCGCGACAATACAGAAAAAGATGTGATAAAATTAGACTACGTTCCATCTGAAAATCAGTTAGCTGATACTTTTACTAAACCTTTGATAGAAAACACTTTTACAAAACTACATCGAGAACTCGGTATAATGTCAATTAAATATATGTAAATGATAAAATATGAAATTTTGACTAAAAACTCAAAAATAATTTTTTTTACAAAAATTCATTTTTCTGACCATGCTGAGACTTGAACCTATGACCTGTTGTGAATACCCCAGATGTCTTAACCACCTGAGCTATTGCTTATTTTCATTACAATTCAGGTCGGGGACTGTATTATATGGTGACAACTATACATTAAATTATGTATAACATTTACCTTTATAAATTTATTTTTTGCATATTACATTTACAAAGATAAATTACAATAATAGAAAACCAACAAAACAGCAACTAACATTCGTAACTAACAACCTTTTTATAGCTAAATTCAAGACAAACCATTCATTTCATCCTTCTTATTCTCAACATTAATTTATAAATAGGTATATTTATTCTATGTTATTCATAAAAACTAACAGAAATATAAATTAACTATCAAAATGTTAACTTCTTCATCAACCGACTCCATTGAAATTCTAGCCTCTGCCGAACCACCAAAAATCCCATCCATTATACTACACCACATTCTACCTATCATGATCATATCGGATATACTCTAGAGAAAAAGAAAGGGAAGAAGATGATGTTTGATGTCTCTTCAAACACTAAATAAAAAATAAGTGATTTGCATCACTATCAATAAGAGTCGTTAATGCTTCAGCGTGAAATATATTACGAGCAAAAGATCAACTCAAGACGTCTAGGAATTATAGAACACGTTGCTCTGAAATTTTGCGGTGCTTCATCCTATCCAATAGACGAACACGCTGTTTCACCTATTCGACGAACTTCTACTTCATCCCCGCCAAGACCACCGGTCTCACCAAGCTAATAGGTTTGAAATGAAGCATCAAATTTTCGTCGCAAATAACTACAGGGCTACGAAACTCCTACCCCTTCAAAATAAGAGTAGTTGTTATTATTTGTTATTTATTCGAATAATTTGACTAAAGTATGTACAATTTGTTTTGGAATAAATCGTTTCTTCTTCTTCTTCATACCAACATATATGGTGCTCTAATATTCCATTTAATAAATTTACAAAGCTTCATAAGTATAACTATATAAAATATTACTCAAAACAGAGGTAATTGGAGAAATTCACAAAGGTCAGTCGACTGAACTAGTGTATCAATCGACTGACACTGATATAAAAAAAATTAACAGCAAGTTCAGTCGACTGTCATAGAGGATCAGTCGACTGGACCAGAAGACAAAGTCTACATAAGTAAGATTCAGTCAACTGAATCAGGCATTCAGTTGACTAACCAGAAGTTCGAAAATTTTGAATTTTAGGTTCAGTCGACTGAACCACTGATTCAATCGACTGATTCGTGGATCTGAGCAAAGTTACTTCTCCTACCCACTCACTTTTCACCCTTTAACCTTCACTTTTCCCTTTGCTATTCACTTTCATTTCAGTTTTTCAACTTTTCTAAAGCCTTAGATCTTCAAAAACTCAACTTTTTCCTTCAAACAATCAAATTAAATGGCTCTAAAGAGAAAAGGACAAGCATCATCATCCCCCCAACCTCCTTCCAATGAGAAAATCCACCAATGGCTCTACGATGGTACCATGGTTAGAATATGGAGGAGAATGCAAGATTCTCGTATCTTTGAAGGTTCGTTTGTAAAATTTGCCGATTTTTCTCCATACCATATAAAAGAATTGGCTCGTGGAAGCAATTTGGAGTCTTTATTCAATATTGATGAAAATAAGCATAAAATAAATCAAATTATGGTCCAGATCTTCTACGCTAATCTAAATTTAGGTCACCAAAACATTCAAAATCAAGAAGATTGTATATGGAGTTTAGTTTGTGGAAAACCCGTATTTTTCTCGTTAGATCGAATGGCTCACATTTTAAGATCTGAAAATGATGGTACTGAATTGAGCAATATCAAATTTAATTGGCTTCGGTGAGAATATAATACGATTGCTAAAAAATGTGAGATTCTAGAACCTAACTCACCAGTTTCTACCGTCGGGTGCTTAAACTCTCGTACTTTAGCATTAATGAAGCTACCGGTTGCTTGACCTCCTCCTATCATTACTTTTAAAGAATGGACTCAACGCCAATTATCTCAAGATCAGCCATAACAACAACAAGGCGAAGCATCTCACCGTCCAACTCGCCAAAGATCAACTACATGTCAATAAGACGAAATCTTGATTCCTAATCCAGGCCTTCCACCACATGAATCAATTTCCATGATATGTCGTAACCATCAAATACTTCAATCCCATATCACTAAAGTTGATAAAAAGCTTGATAAAGTTAAAGGATTTTTTACAAAGTTATGGCAAGCTATCTCGTGTTCATCCGAAACTTCAACGGCTACACTAGGTGATCCGGGTAAGCAACCCGTCTTCACTTGGTCTTCCTCTATCGATGATCAAGCAAGTAGTAGCGACACCGGTCCAAATGAAGGCGATAGTGGTGGTCAAAGATCACATGGCGATAGGGGTAAGAATGTAATGGAGTAAGGTGTTACTTTTCTTTTGTTATAAAAACATTAGTTTTTATTTCACAACATTATGGCTTGTATTAAATAGCCACTCTTTTCGTATTATTTCAAGACTCTTGTTTGTGATATTTGTAATTTATGAATGTTCAGTTTCTCCATATCATATCTATCAATGCTTCATACTTTTATTCTGTATTCCTTTTTGTCGATGGCAAATGGGGAGAAATATTATCACTAACATTTAGAATGCAGGATATACATCATCAAAGATTCAAGGGGAGTGTAACAACCCTGTATTTTGTAATTATTTTTAATTGAATTTTTATTTTACTCTATTTTATTTATTTTATTTAGATAATTTTTTATTTCAAATATAAACTTTGATTTTGATGTGAATTAGAATTCCAATCATGATTAAATAGAATATTTTACAAAAAAGTGTATTTTGGTCAATATGGTCAACTTTAACTTTTAAATTTAAATTTTAAAATTTTAAATTTTATCTTTTATTATGAAAGTAAATAAAATTTTAAGAACGCTGCTTTTCGTTTCGTTGAAATCTGATTTATAATGTGAAAGTTATGCCTTTTTAACTATTGTGTGAAATTTGCTGTATTTAACAAAATTGTTTATTTTAAATTATATAAATAATATTTAATTTGGTCATGTAATGTTATAATTTATGTTTATATGGGTAAATAACATGTATTGTATATATTTCGATTTTAAAACATTTTTGAAAGTGTAATTGACATTTTCCAGGGTCAGTTGTTTTTTTTTTTACAATTTCTAATTTCCACCTTCAATTAGTTTAAGAAATTCTTTATTTTCTATTTTCTTAAGATATTATTTTATTCTCAATCCCACTTTATTTTATTCCTAATTTATTTTAATTACTTAATTTTTATTTTTTTTAAGTGAAATAGAAATTCGCTAATGCTAAGTGGTATTTTATTTGTAATTTTCATGTCTTGTTTCCAATTTTAAACAATTTCTTTAGTTATTTTTCTATTTTATCTAAATTTAATTATTTATTCGCTTTGAATATGTTTTAAAAAAAATTATTTCAAAATTTTGCTTTAGAATATTTTAAAATGAATTAGACATTTTTCCGAAGCTAACGATGATTTAATTGTAATTTTTAAACCCTGTTTTGAATTTTAAGCAATTTCTTTAATTCTTTTTCTATTTTCTTTAAATTTATTATTTATTTTTATTTTATATTAATTTTTTTGTTTTTTAAAGTCAAATTACTGATTTTATTTTGTTTTAATTGAATTAAGAAAAAGAAATTTTGAAAGGTTTAAAGTGCTTTTAGAAACTTAAGTCTTTTCGTTTTCAAAACTCTTCATTTTCCCACAACCCCTCAATTACTCTTTTGGCCGTGTAAAATTTTGTTTATCCATGTATTTTCAGTCTTCATTCATGAAAAAAAATTCCACTTCTCATTCATTCATGGCTAGGAGAAAAAAATTTGGTAATGGCTATCTTCGTTTTCCTCTTTTTCTTCTCATTTTTCATGGTTTTTGCCTTGTTTTCTTGGACTTTTTGCTCAGCCTCCTCTCTATTTTCACGATCACCACCTCCTATTGCTCCTCCTTGTCACCATCACCACCTACTCCTTCAGCCTTGACCATGGACGAGGCCCCCATGATGTTAAAATTCATAAAAATCCAACCTAATGCCTTAAAACATGCTAGTTTGAGCCTTGTTGCTTCACCACTTCATTTTTCACCACCACCACCACCTTAGGCCGCCGCCACCATCAGTGTCCAGACCCTTACTCACCACTCCATCCCCTAACCTGACGCACTCTCCACTGGCCGAGCCAAACATCCCATGGTCGAGCCCCTTTGTTCAACCAAAACCAAACTATTTGCCTAAAAACTCTTTACATTCTCACCTTGTAACTCCTCCATGCTTTATGCCTTGTGGTTGTGCACTATGGAACCCAAATCCGAGCCAAACCTTGTCCAAACCAGATCCTAATGCATCTCTAGGCCGTGCAAAATAATCTAGAAAGCAAGGCAAAAAGTGTTGCATTCAAAATGTTTTTCATTTCAAAGTTATTTCAATTTAATGTTGTATTGAATTATAATTTTATTTTGATTTTGTTCATGGGCTGTGTACAAGATCAATAAGGTTGACTCTCATCCACTTGAATCTATTGTTGTGTCATCGTGCCTTTGGGAATCCGTTTGTGTCATTTGATTCGCTATCTCCAGCACAAAGAGGTGAGTAAATCTCACACAACATTTTATACTTATGCAATTGTGAAGCGACAACAACTGAATGTGTAGAATTATATATAATGTTATAACTGCCTGTGATTATTTATATATGATGTTAAACCTATTAATTTACATGTCATCTCATCTATTACTGTTATATGTTGTTAACTGTTCATTTATATCTATTTATCACACTGCAAGTTCCCTGTAGATTAGGTTCACTATGGGTTGAAACGATACATACCTAAACGGACTTTAGAAAAGGGAAAAATTGCCGGTTTGAAATGATAGAACCCGGATTTTCGTTGTAAATTGCGGATTGAAATGATGTATATCTGTATCACTTGACCTAGGTTAGAAAACTATATACAGGCCCATGGGTATTTTATAAAGTATTTCGAATATTTTTTAAGTATTCTTAAAAGTGTAAATTTATGAAATTTTATTTAAATTGGATTTTTAACGTTTGAATAAGAAATTTTGATTTTTTTCTAAATGATTAAATTGAATTTTTGAAATATAACTTAAATCCGAAAATTTGGACTTTGGCTTTTAAAATGATATTTAAGTTATATAAATAAAATTTTAAGTGGTTTAAAATGTAAATTTATGATAATTTGATTTAAATAGATTTTAAAGTGTTTTAAATAAAGGATTTATGATTTTTTTTCTTTTTCTATAAGTGGAAATGTTAAATAAATAAATGGTTAAATTGAATTTTGGAAATATAACTTAAGTTTGGAAATTTAATTTAATTTGAAAAAGGGTAAATATGATAATTTGATTTAAATTTGAAATTAAGTGATTTATTAAAGTATTATTGATTTTTCTATGAATTTAAATGCTTAAATAAATGAAAGCTTAAATGTGTAATTTTACAATACAACTTGACTTGTAAATGTGAAATTTGGTTTAATTAAAGGTTTTAGTTAAATGAAATCAATTGAAAATTTAGTTTAACTTGTGAAAATGGAAATTTAAAAATGTAAGTGTTAATAAATTGCATATGTGAAGGAAAAGAAATTATACACTTGAATTTGTTAAGTAAATTTATTGAAAAATTTGATTTATTTATAAGAAATTTATTTTACAAAAATCATATGTTAAAAGTATGTTAATAAGCATTTTTGAATGTTAAAATATGGTTTTTATAATGTTTAAAGGGTTTAAATTGAAGTTTATTATTTGCTATAAATACACTAAAATCTGAAAAATACTTTTAATAGCATTCAAAAATGCTATGGTTTCTGTAAATAAACTAAAAACCTAATAAAAAGGCTACTACAACAGTTCTGAAATGTCGTAGTTGCTGAAGTAAACTAAAAGGCTAAAAACTTAATAAAGGCCTATTACAGCAGTTCTGTAAATGCTGTAGTGGTTCTGCTGTCTTTGCTGAAATTAATAAAAACCTTTAATTTGGAACCTGAGCTATTACAACATTTCTGAAAATGCTGTCTTTGCTGTTTTAAACTAAAAATTCAACTAAAATGAGATTTAACAGCAGTTTTAAATGCTGTCTTTGCTGAATTAAAATGTTTTCAAGTATAACTTATAACAGCATTTTCTAAATGCTGCGTAAGGCTGAAATTTTCAATGTTTATGGTTTTTAACTAAGTAAATGAGCTCAGAATAGTTTGAAACTTTGGAAATTGAATACTTGATTTGAAAGTATAATAACTTCACTTTTAAATGGTTTAAATGAATTAATTTGATGGAATATAAATTATTTAAAAGGTGATTTGAAATGTTAATAAATGAATGATATCTTGGAATTTAAAATGGCATTTTAAATTTGATATTTGGATTTGAATTCTAGAAATGATTTGAAAGGAAGTTTTGAAAGGATATGATAATTTAATATATTGAAATGGTTGGAAATGACTTGATATTTATTTTGATAAATATTTGAATTTGGAAGATATGGTATGTTGATATGTTGAAATGGTTTGGAAATGAATTAATATTTATTTTGATAAAGATTTGGATTGAAATGATATTTTATTTTAAAGTATAAAATATTATTTTTAAGTTATAACCACGGGTTATAATAATGATTGGTTGGCAAAGAGACCGGGTTCAGATATGGATATACTCTATACCGAAAACCGCTTTGACAACCGTGTACGCGGTGGAGATTCCAAAATGAAGTAGGATGGTGGCGACGTTCTTTGTGACGACCCGGAATTTTTAAGCATTTAAAAAAGGAATATTTAATTGATTTTGAATATTCAATAGAGTAATTTTAACTTAAATTACGAATATCATAATTTATTTGACAATTAAATTGTTGAATTAAATAATTTGAATTGGATAAAATATGAAATCTGAGATTTTAAGCCTGTTAAAAATATAATTTGAAAGCTTATAAATTTATATTGATAACATTGAATATAATAGAAGTGTTAAAATTGAATCTAACACTGAATTGGTCAATTTTGAAATTGAATCGTTTAAATTGAATTTAAAAATAGCCTTCCGAGGCACAGTCTTGGAATTTGACGAAACCAGTTCCATTGGGTCCGTAATTTTGAATTATCATTGGATTTCAATTTTCGTAGTGATTGGAGTTGTTATGTGAGCATACGATTTATAAACGCGTTGAAATTTACAACGATAATTTAATTTAAATTTTTATAAGTATAATATCACATAAGCAACATCACAGCCGAGATAAAAATTAAATAATATTATAGCTTGACAAAAATCAAGTCTTGGCTTCAAGAGAACGCCACTTTCTTTCCAAAATATCACGTCCCCTCTCCTCTTTTATAAACCGAGCTTCATCTCTTTCTTTAGAACAAACAAAAGATAATTATAATAAATCACTAATGGAAGATCGACCTTCTTTTCCTTGAAATCGCGCCTCCCTCTTTCTAAAAAAAAAAATCAAATCCCCTCTGTAATTAAATGAATCGGCCTTCTATTCGAGCTCGTAGGTCGTGGAAATGCCTGGGAAGATGGGATCGATTTCGCGAGTTGACGAAGGGGATCGGGGGACACGAGCGAATCGAAGGCGAGTACGAGGAAGGTGGCTTTATGGCATCGTGTCGTGGAGGTAGGGTTCCTACCGAAGTTGTGACAGCGAGGGAGAAGCGACATTAGGGTACGCTTTGGGAAGTCGCCACCGCGATGGGTTGCTTCGAGGTGCTCTGGTTGGGGGACTTCGCGATTTAGGGTGATATTGGAAGTTGACGGAGCCGCCTACAGGTGGCGCAATCACAGTTGTCGAGCAAGGCGCGCGCACGATGGCTTATTAGGGCAGGGGATGGTTACTGTTCAAAGTAGGGATCGAGCGTTTCTCGATTTGGGGATAGGGTGTTCGTTGGGTTGTTCTCGAGCTCAGCAGGGTGGTCGCGATGCTTGGGACGACAGGGGAGCGAGGTATTGCTAACTTCTTCTGTCTTTAATTTAATTTAAGGTGTATAAAAAAAATTTAATTATAGAGATAAGCTAGAAAAAAAATAGTAATTTTAAATTTTGATAGAATTTATATAAGTTAGGGTTTTATGAAAACTATGTATAGATATATGTGTAGCTTTAAAAGGAAATAAATACATATATATGTTTTAAAGTTATTAGTTGTCTTAGAATAAAATATTATGATGATTAGCTTGTTAAATTAACCTATTCAAATTTTAGTCCATGGAAATATTAAAGAAAATTAACTTATAATCAAATTATTAGTCGAGATAAACTAATGGTTAAATAAAATTTCCAATGAAATTTTATTTATTTGTTCGATTGGCTCGTATATTAATAAAATTATATAAATATTTATACAAGGTCCAAAATTGGGAGATAATAGACGAGATGGAATTGGATTGCCAAACGAAAAGAAAAAGGTAAGTTAATCTCACTCGGTTAAATTTAAATTTAAATGATTAAATTTAAATACTTGTTTGTATGATTGAATTGATTGTTGTGTTATATAGTAGTATACACTACACCTTGAAATGATTGATTTCCCTCATTTTATAGTGAAGATATCTTATATTGTGCTAATGTCTGTGGATGAAGGGAAAACAGGTCGGAGGGATCCAACTGGATCCCTCAACATTTATTATTTAATAAATTCTGTGGTGATTATTTGATATTCTATGATGAATTATATTAGAATATTGTATGCTATGGTTCGACTGGATATAACTGGATATAGTGAATTACCAAAATATATATATTGGATTCTAGAAAGAAAATAAAAGAAGTAAATTTGTAAGTAAAATAATTATAGAAATTTGAATAAAATTTAAGAATGAATTGGGGAAGAAATAATGTGCCCTTTAAAATTATAGTAAATAAATCTTGAGTATAGGAAGGAAATTTTCAATAATCAGGGAATTAATGAATTTTAAAAATTCAATGTTATAATTTAAAAAGAACAAAACATTTATTTGAAATTTAAGATTTAAAATATTGGAAAGAATAAAGAAGACATTGAGATAAGATCTGGAATTTGTTTATTTCAGTTAAAAGGTTTAAAATCAAACGGAAATTAATAACTTTAATAATAAAACACATAATTTATGAATTTTTAAGGAATTGGGTAAGTAAAGAGATTTAATTCAAGTAGTATAAATTGGGAATCAATTTGGAAAATTGATTTAAGTGATTGAAGTTGGAATTCTCCCTGGATAACCAAGTACGTTTTCAAAGTAAATTTTTAAATATAAGTTAAAAGATTTAAAAGTTGTTTTAAAAAGCAAGTTTTGGAAATTTTCTTATTTCTAATATTTAAATTCTAAAGTAAGTATTTTCTCTTAATTTATTATATTAGTAATTATTTAAAGAATGACTTAATATTATGTTTTTAAAAGTATAAATCTAGTTTTATATTTATTAAGTAACCTTATTTTCAAATATTCATATAGTATGGTATTTTTAATAAATTATTGATGTAGTTTTAACTTAAATGTTTTAAAGTATATTTCAAAGTAAAGTGTTTTTAAATTATTTTAGAAATCTAGTTTTGTGCTTGGTGATTTCAGAGGAGATAGAAATATTTGGAAAAGTTTATTCTGAAAAGAAAGATGGTTTTGAAACTATTTTCAGGGGTTGAAAATAGAAATATATCTTGTGAAGATATTTTTCGGATTAATAAATAATTTGAAAAATTATTGGTTGATGGTTGTTTGTGAATATTAATTGATAGTTAAATAACCGACTATCAATATTGGCCAAATGCGTTGATTGTTTCGAAGAGACCGGGATCGAGATTCATTTCTCGAAAACCACTTCGATCCGGTTTGTACGTTTCGTGTAAACGATTTTGGATTCGAAGATGTAGCAGTGAAGTGCAAGGGCTAGTCGCTACTAATCCTGAGGATATTTCCAAAATGGATGTAGTAGGAATAGTGCCTTCGGTTCCGTTCGAACCCGGGACGGACTTGTATGGATGGATGCTTGCGAAACATCGTCAGGTGGACGATGGGCATTCTAAGGGATATATTCTAAAAAGGTAATGCTTAGCCTCATGCCTCATCAAATGGGAATGACTGAAAATCAAGGGTTATGCAGCAAGGCTAGGTGGGTAGCACCCAAGCAGGGTAAGGTCATTCCAGTCTAGATGTCCCTTTTTATTTCGGCTTAGTGGGCGGTTGCTGATCCCAACCGCATGGTGATCTCACTCGGGATTACCCGGTAAGGGGTAGTCCCAGCCTTGTGTTGCAGGGGAGCGGGCGTACTCCTCGGTACGGTGATCTAGGCCCCGTACTGTGGCAGGTGGTACCCTAGTGCCTAGTCATTAGTTGGAAATCCATTCTCCCTACGAGCCTTATACGAGTTTTTTTTGTATTACCCACTCTGTGGCTAGTAGCTGGAATTTAATCATGTAACAATTTCGGCTATTTTATAAGTATTTGTATATAGACCGTATTATAATATTAGAGGATTTTTATAAAAATTGTTTTAGCTATCGTAAGGTAAAAACCCGACATGTTCATTTGTGGCATGGTCTTACGAGATGCTTTTGTTTTCAAAGGATTTTTGGAACTTTAATAATCAATTGGGTGTGATTTTCTCACGCTGGTATTCCAGACTGACTCGGGTGTTATTTAACTGTAATGCTCGGGTCAGACCGAGTATTATAGGATACAGGACATGATGCTGTGGAGCTCAGGAGACGAGCTGGATGACGATACGCATTTCCGTACTTGTTTATGTATATATTCCGCTGTGTTTAGTGCTGTGTACCCATTTGTATGTTGTTGTTGTTAAACTGTGATTGATGTACTCTGATGATGTAATATATATAAACAGAGATATTTGATTTTGAGTAAAGATCATTTATTGTCTATTATATTTTATTCTGCTGTGATGGTTAGATTCTGCTGTTGTTTTCTATTTTCTTCTTCTACCTCTTCTTCTTTAACCCAAATGGTTTGTATTTCTGTACAACTTGAGTTCATTTAGGTAGAATAGTGTTAACTCAAGGAGTACGGATTTGCGGGTTGTTACACTTGGTATCAGAGCTTAGGTTGGAGATAACATTGGCTCTGGTGGGAATTACTCATTTAAAATAGAGTCCGTGGTACTCTATAATGAGTTTGAGC
This sequence comes from Allium cepa, assembly GCA_030765085.1. Lineage (NCBI taxonomy): Eukaryota > Viridiplantae > Streptophyta > Magnoliopsida > Asparagales > Amaryllidaceae > Allium > Allium cepa. Next base: position 585,739,353 of record CM060940.1, read on the forward strand.
GTATTAATAAATATGAGCGCGTATTTGTTAGTGAATATAAATTGTTTTAATATTGTGTTGATTGATTTATTGAGTGGCATATGAACCTTCGTCGACACAGTCTGCGCAACTGTATTGAAGGGGTTTCTAAACACTTGAATAGAACAATCGACACGGTATTGTTTTAAATATGGGTAAATGAAATAATTTTACCCAAAAACATATTTTGATATAAATAATAGCTTTTGAAAACTATTTAGCTAATATATGGTTGCTTGGATGTTGGAAATGATAATATTAAAGTATTATCATTGTTAAGTAAAAATTTAACAAGAAATTGATAATATAACCAAAGTTTAAGGCAATAAATTCGTTATAAAATGAAATTCATAGATATGAATTATAAATGAAATTTATAAATTGAAATATAATCAAATAAGAATTTGTATGAACATAAGCTATACAAATGAATTATAGTTAAAATTTATTTAAGCAGGATTTGGAAATTTAAAATCCCGGAAACTTTGGAAGTGTTTGTCGAAGTGTTTAAAAGATAAATGATAGCATTATTGTTTTGGAGATATTTCTGAATGGAAATCTATTTTAAAGGGATTTTGAATGTGAAATAGCATTGAAATCACTTGGATTATTGGAAAATAATTATGATGATGACGGCCACATCATCAGTATTCATTTTCAAATTTCTAAGTGACGGATTCCTGCCAAAAACTGATTTGTTCAGAAAGCTAGTTGTTTTTGAAAATTTCAAAAGGAAATTTGTTGAAAATAAAAGCCAGGATTGTTTAAAATTTTTGAGAAATGTGATTTGAGATGTTGGAGATTTCAAAATGATTTGAAACCAAAGCTGGGAGTTTAAAAATCTTGATAAGATAGGTTGTAAGCTTATAAATTGAGATGATTTTTAAATCAGGAAGGAAATATAAGCTTTGAATGTTGGAATTTGAATTAAAAGTGTAAAGTTAAAAAAATGAAATTAACTTGGATTGGGAAATAAAAATTTAACTGGATTGGAATAAATTGAATAAGCTGAAAATAATATCCAGTGTATTCGAATCAAGTAGAAATCGAATTTAGTAAAATAAATCTGAGTTAAAGTAAAATTGAATTGGGATGAGAATTCAGTTGAATTAATGAATGGAATTAAATTCTTACCTGAACGAATGGGAAATAAATTGAATAAGGATTGGAATTGAAGTAAATAAATTAGAATGACTTGTAAAAGAATAAAAAAAAATCCATGTAATAAAAATATGCTTGAGTTATAGATAAGCATAAGGCTTGAGTTAAAATAAAAGAATAATATATTCAAGCCTATGATGAATGGAATTGTGTAAAGAATAAGTTATGACTTATAAATTTTGGAAGTGGAATCGAAAATCCAAAATAAATATTGTTTGATGTTTTGGATAATGAAACAGAAATCAAAACTTGAATTATATAATAAAATTGAACTAAGAAAATAAAATGAAGCGATATTTGAAATTTAAAAATCAAGTATCGAACTATAAATAGGAGAAAACTAATTTGTTAATAAATTGGTTAATGAAATGTTAAATAAAGATGGGTTGTGAATTAATAATGAAGATTGGAAATAAAACTCAAGTTATAAATCCAATTCGACTTGAATTGTTAGTGAAATGGATAGTAAATTCAGAACTTGAGTTATAAATTAAAATTTAACTTGAAGTGTTAACAGATTAAATATAGTTGGGAATGTGTCGAATAAAACAAAAAGTAAATGGATTGAAATCGTAATGGTTTGGATGTGCAAATAAAATCCAAATAAGTGGAAATAAATTGGAAATGGCCATGTAATAAATTGAATGAGTTGAATCTGGAAAGTTAAATTTTATAATAACTGACCAAAAGAAATTGTAGAATTTAAAATGAGATTTAACTGAGATGGAATTAAGTTGAATGGAAGAGAAAGATTTACTCGTAAGATGAAACGAGTTTAAGTATAAATTTGGAATAAATTGAAGTAAATCGACTTAAGCTAAATAGGTGGGGAAGTTGAATTGATATCCACTTAAACTAAGATTAATGATATTGGTTTGAATCTAAATCAAGTGAAAATAAATTTAAAACGAAATAAAATTCGGTGAGTTGTAAATAATATTTAAGGAAATGAAAATTCATAATAGATTGAGTGGATAAACTAATTTTATTGAATAAATAAATGGATGGAATAAATAAGAATCAAATGGAAGTGAACTTAAGTTTGAAGTGGAGTAAATTGAGTAAATTAACTTAAGTTGAGAATAATTAGAAGCTTGACTAAGTAAAAATTGGAAGACCATTAAACTAAAGCTTGGTTTGAATTAATTCGGGAATGGGTAGTAATATGCAAGCTTGGAATGGGTCGAGCTAAATAAATGGTCGTGAATGAATTGAAATAAATTAAGTATAAATTGAGTTGAATCCATTTAAAATGGTTATAAAACATAAATACTTATTTATTCACATAAATCTCGTCGAATTGCATGGAATAAATTGTCGTTGGATGTAAATCGAAGTAATTAAAATTCTATGTGTTGATAAGGGTAAAATAAACTGATTTTGAGAGCAATTGAATTAAATATGAGTTCAGTTTGCTTAAAAATAAATTAAATGTAAATTTCTGAGTTGTTAACCATTCGGGTTAAGTGAAACGATATGTGGTTGATTGTAAGCAATTAAAATTAATGTTGGAATATTTAAATTGCTTATAAAAAGTGTTTAATGTCATTTCTTTTAGAATTCATATGTTTTAACCATTGCAACTAAGTGAAATATAGTTAAACTGCATATATTCGGCACTTACATGTTTAAATTGAGTAAGTACAGGTACCTGGGAGCCGTGCGGCTGGATTTGGTTGTGCTATTTGCTAAAAATAATAAGCCGCATGCTTAAAAATGCTAAATAAGGTACGCCTACACAATAAAAATAGGAAATATGAACTGTTTTTGGTTTTTCCGACCGGGTAGGTCGATGTATATATATTTATCTCTTTTGTCAAATTGCAAAAGCTCTTCCGTACAAAGGAGACTCTGCCAAAAATTTTCAGAAATTTTGGGAGTTAGAAAACGTTTTGAAATTTTTTTGGAAAGATTTTAGTTAGCGACAAAACGATTTCAAAATTTGAAACTAAAATAAAGTGGTGAATGAAATTAATTTAAAATAACGATATGAATGAGTTATATAGAAAAAAAATTAATTAAATATACAAAGTTGAAGATAAAATTGAATTCGAAATGAAAGAATCAATTTGGATAGAAATAGATATAAACTAAAGTGGTGAATTAAAAATAAATAAAGAAACATATTGAATGCTTATACTAAACTTAAGTTAGGAATGGTGCATTCTCAATTGGAAATTTGATACTACTAATATAATTTAAGTCAATATTGGAATGAATAGATATTGGCATTTTGTGAGAAAGTCGATAAAATGTTTTTGGAATGTTGTGAATGGATATTGGTGCTAAGCATGATATGCAGGTATTATAAAGGGAAAAGGAAATTGATTTTGATTTCAGAAGATAAATTTGAAATGCTCGGCAAAAAGGTATGTATTTAAATTTGGTATGAAATTTTGATTGGGATTTTGGATCGAGCCACTTGGCCTTTTGTTTTCTTTTTGGATTTGGGATGCCGTAGAGCCATTTTGTAGTTGTACCGAGCTAGCCGCGCAAAGGAGACGCTGGCGAAATTTTTTCAAAAATTTTAGAGAGTTAGAAAATTTTTAAGAAAATTTTGATAATTTTAAATTTGATTTAGAATTGAAATTTGAATGATCGTGAAAATATTATTGTTTGAAAACTATGGAGGAATTTGGGAAGTTAGAAAGAATGATAATGGGTCTTTTATAAAAAAGATAGTTGGTAAGATGTTGAATTGTTAGAAACCGTTTGGTTTTGGGGATAAGTAAACGGGTATTGGACCATTCTTCCTAACTAGTAATTTCGGGGACGAAATTCTTTTAAAGGGGGAGGAATGTGACGACCCGGAATTTTTGAGCATTTAAAATCGGAATATTTAATTGATTTTGAATATTCAATAGAGTAATTTTAACTTAAATTACGAATATCATAATTTATTTGCAATTAAATTGTTGAATTAAATAATTTGAATTGGATAAAATATGAAATCTGAGATTTTAAGCCTGTTAAAAATATAATTTGAAAGCTTATAAATTTATATTGATAACATTGAATATAATAGAAGTGTTAAAATTGAATCTAACAATGAATTGGTCAGTTTTGAAATTTAATCGTTTAAATTGAATTTAAAAATAGCCTTCTGAGACACAGTCCCGGAATTTGACGAAACCAGTTCCATTGGGTCCGTAATATTGAATTATTATCGAATTTCAATTTTCGTAGTGATTGGAGTTGTTATGTGAGCATACAATTTATAAACGCATTGAAATTTACAACGATAATTTAATTTAAATTTTTATAAGTATAATATCACATAAGAAACATCACAACCGAGATAAAAATTAAATAATATTATAGCTTGACAAAAATCAAGTCTTGGCTTCAAGAGCACGTCACTTCCATTCCAAAATATCACGTCCCCTCTCCTCTTTTATAAACCGAGCTTCATCTCTTTCTTCAGAACAAACGAAAGACAATTATAATAAATCACTAATGGCAGATCGACCTTCTTTTCCTTGAAATCGCGCCTCCCTCTTTCTAAAAAAAAAATCGAATCCCCTTTGTAATTAAATGGATCGGCCTTCTATTCGAGCTCGTAGGTCGTGGAAATGCCTGGGAAGATGGGATCGATTTCGCGAGTTGACGAAGGGGATCGGGGGACACGAGCGAATCGAAGGCGAGTACGAGGAAGGTGGCTTGATGGAATCGTGTCGTGGAGGTAGGGTTCCTACCGAAGTTGTGACAGCGAGGGAAAAGCGACATTAGGGTTCGCTTTAGGAAGTCGCCGCCGCGATGGGTCGCTTCGAGGTGCTTTGGTTGGGGGACTTCGCGATTTAAGGTGATACTGGAAGTTGATGGAGCCGCCTAGAGGTGGCGCAATCGCAGTTGTCGAGCAAGGCACGCGCTCGATGGCTTACTAGGGCGGGGGATGGTTACTGTTCGAAGTAGGGATCGAGCGTTTCTCGATTTGGGAATAGGGTGTTCGTTGGGTTGTTCTCGAGCTCAGCAGGGTGGTCGCGATGCTTGGCACGACAGGGGAGCGAGGTATTGCTAACTTCTTCTGTCTTTAATTTAATTTAAGGTGTATAAAAAAAAAATTATTATAGAGATAAGCAGGAAAAGAAAATAGTAATTTTAAATGTTGATAGAATTTATGTAAGTTAGGGTTTTATGAAAACTATGTATAGATATATGTGTAGCTTTAGAAGGAAATAAATACATATATATGTTTTAAAGTTATTAGTTGTCCTAGAATAAAATATTATGATGATTAGCTTGTTAAATTAACCTATTCAAATTTTAGTCCATGGAAATATTAAAGAAAATTAACTTATAATCAAATTATTAGTCGAGATAAACTAATGGTTAAGTAAAATTTCCAATGAAATTTTATTTATTTGTTCGATTGGCTCGTATATTAATAAAATTATATAAATATTTATACAAGGTCCAAAATTGGGAGATAATATACGAGATGGAATTGGATTGCCAAACGAAAAGAAAAAGTGAGTTAATCTCACTCGGTTAAATTTAAATTTAAATGATTAAATTTAAATACTTGTTTGTATGATTGAATTGATTGTTGTGTTATATAGTAGTATACACTACACCTTCAAATGATTGATTTCCCTCATTTTATAGTGAAGATATCTTACATTGTGCTAACGTCTGTAGATGTAGGAAAAACAGGTTGGAGGGATCCAACTGGATCCCTCAACATTTATTATTTAATATCTTCTGTGGTGATTATTTGATATTCTATGATGAATTATATTAGAATATTGTATGCTATGGTTCGATTGAATATAACTGGATATAGTGAATTACCAAAATATATATATTGGATTCTAGAAAGAAACTAAAAGAAGTAAATTTGTAAGTAAAATAATTATAGAAATTTAAATAAAATTTAAGAATGAATTGGGGAAGAAATAATGTGCCCTTTAAAATTCTAGTAAATAAATCTTGAGTATAGAAAGGAAATTTTGAATAATCAGGGAATTAATGAATTTCAAAAATTCAATGTTATAATTTAAAAAGAGCAAAACATTTATTTGAAATTTAAGATTTAAAATATTGGAAAGAATAAAGAAGACATTGAGAAAAGATCTGGAATTTGTTTATTTCAGTTAAAAGTTTTAAAATCAAACGGAAATTAATAACATTAATAATAAAACACATAATCAATGAATTTTGAAGGAATTGGGTAAGTAAAGAGATTTAATTCAAGTAGTATCAATTTGGAAAATTGATTTAAGTGATTGAAGTTGGATTTCTCCCTGGATAACCATGTACGTTTTCAAAGTAAATTTTTGAATATAAGTTAAAAGATTTAAAAGTTGTTTTAAAAAGCAAGTTTTGGAAAGTTTCTTATTTCTAATATTTAAATTCTAAAGTAAGTATTTTCTCTTAATTTATTATATTAGTAATTATTTAAAGAATGACTTAATATTATGTTTTTAAAAGTATAAATCTAGTTTTATATTTATTAAGTAACCTTATTTTCAAATATTCATATAGTATGGTATTTTTAATAAATTATTGATGTAGTTTTAACTTAAATGTTTTAAAGTATATTTCAAAGTAAAGTGTTTTTAAATTATTTTAGAAATCTAGTTTTGTGCTTGGTGATTTCAGAGGAGATAGAAAATATTTGGAAAAGTTTATTCTGAAAAGAAAGATGGTTTTGAAACTATTTTCAGGGGTTGAAAATAGAAATATATCTTGTGAAGATATTTTTGGGATTAATAAATAATTTGAAAAATTATTGGTTGATGGTTGTTTGTGAATATTAATTGATAGTTAAATAACCGACTATCAATATTGGCCAAATGCGTTGATCGTTTCGAAGAGACCGGGATCGAGATTCATTTCTCGAAAACCACTTCGATCCTGTTTGTACGTTTCGTGTAAACGATTTTGGATTCGAAGATGGAGCAGTGAAGTGCAAGGGCTAGTCGCTCCTAATCCTGAGGATATTTCCAAAATGGATGTAGTAGGAATAGTGCCTTCGGTTCCGTTCGAACCCGGGACGAACTTGTATGGATGAATGCTTGCGAAACATCGTCAGGTGGACGATGGGCATTCTAAGGGATATATTCTAATAAGGTAACTCTTAGCCTCATGCCTCATCAAATGGGAATGACTGAAAATCAAGGGTTATGCAGCAAGGCTAGGTGGGTAGCACCCAAGCAGGGTGAGGTCATTCCAGTCTAGATGTCCCTTTTTATTTCGGCTTAGTGGGCGGTTGCTGATCCCAACCGCATGGAGATCTCATTCGGGATTACCCGGTAAGGGGTAGTCCCAGCCTTGTGTTGCAGGGGAGCGGGCGTACTCCTCGGTACGGTGATCTAGGCCCCTTACCATGGCAGGTGGTACCCCAGTGCCTAGTCATTAGTTGGAAATCCATTCTCCCTACGAGCCTTATACGAGTTTTGTTTGTATTACCCACTCTGTGGCTAGTAGTTGGAATTTAATCATGTAACAATTTCGGCTATTTTATAAGTATTTGTATATAGACCCTATTATAATATCAGAGGATTTTTATAAAAATTGTTTTAGTTATCGTAAGGTAAAAACCCGACATGTTTATTTGTGGCGTGGTCTTACGAGATGCTTTTGTTTTCAAAGTATTTTTGGAACTTTAATAATCAATTGGGTGTGATTTTCTCAGCTGGTATTCCAGACTGACTCGGGTGTTATTTAACTGTAATGTTCGTGTCAGACCGAGTATTATAGGATACAGGACATGATGCCGTGGAGCCAGGAGACGAGCTGGATGACGATACGTATTTCCGTACTTGTTTATGTATATATTCCGCTGTGTTGAGTGCTGTGTACCCATTTGTATGTTGTTGTTGTTAAACTGTGATTGATGTACTCTGATGATGTAATATATATAAACAGAGATATTTGATTTTGAGTAAAGATCATTTATTGTCTATTAAATTTTATTCCGCTGCGATGGTTAGATTCTGTTGTTGTTTTCTATTTTCTACTTCTACCTCTTCTTCTTTAACCCAAATGGTTCGTATTTCTGTACAACTTGAGTTGATTTAGGTAGAATAGTGTTAACTCAAGGAGTACGGATTTGCGGGCTGTTACATTCTTGAGGTATGTTACGTGGACCCAACTCCCGTGAATTGGTATAAGGTGGCTAAAAAGGAGCGATCTTGGGACAAAAGGGGTAGCTCCTCTGGTCGGACATATTTCTTCGATCTCATTCTATTGCTTTTATGATTGTTTGGGCGGCCCTCCGATTTTGGGAATGTGTTCCGAGGTGGGCGTATGTGGCTGCTACGTTACCACCAGCCCGTGTGCATAATTGGTATATATACCCTGGCATTGCCTTGTGTGTCGTGTCACGTACCCTATCGAGCCTTTACTACGAGTTTGATTTTCTCCTGTAACCCACGCGTATCTTCACACAGTCTCCCGATCAGGAGATATGCAGATATTGGATGGACTACTGGGACTATTACGTGTTAAGGTGGAAAATATAAAGCCTTAATGCTATTTAAAAAGTAAGTTTATTTTACTATTATACATTATTATAATAGCACAATATTACTACGTAGTAAATAGTTTGACGGATCCTTAGAGGATGGGCGGTCCCAAGCATCCTTTAAGTTACTTGTACATTTACTACAGTTTACTTGAGTTGGTTTACATTGTATAAGTATGTATATCCTGACTCGGGTGTTTGTATTTTTTTATTTACGCTCGGGTCAGCCTGAGTGTTCACAGATTGGGATTCCACTTTCTGGAGATTTGGAATCGCTGGAGATTGTCTGCTTGTCTAGTTTTATCTATTTCACTTCCAGTTATCCTGTTGATCCCGGTATTGTATTCATTTTGTACTTGGTTATCATCTTGGGACTTCTTTTGTACTTTATTTCTTCTGTTGTATCTTATGTAACTTTGGTATATTTACATAGTAGCTTCATGAACTACTATTTCTTTTACTTCCACTGCACTATTATTACTCTATGTCTATGATCTGTGATTTTATTTACTGTATATTCTAAGATTTGCCAAATTTTATTTACAACACGGCATTTTAAGCAATTCAAGTCCGACATGTGTGGATGCGAATGAGTGAAAATACTGGGTTGTTACATTTGGTATCAGAGCTTTAGCTTTGAGGCAAAACTTAGAATATAAGGTAAATTATTTACAGAATCACTTTCGTTCGAGTTTGAATCTTTCCTCTTTGATTTGAATTTCCTTTGAATTTGGAAACGTTCCCTACGGTTCCAAAATCCATTCGTGTCCCTCACTATTCATCTTCTTTTGATTTTGGAGTATCCCATAACTCCGCTTCGAATGATCTTTTTAGCAAGTCGGCGGTCTCACCAATTTCAAATTGAATTGCAAAGGAGGAAACTCCTTTACAATTAACATCGATTCACCAGGGATTTATATCTATCTTTGGTTTAGATGCTAATATATTTTGTTATTCCAAACTCTATCTCTTGAGATCGAATGTAGATTTACCCCAGAAAAATCCACATTGATCTTATTCTTTAAGTCACGGTTGACCCGGTTAAGGTTGTCCGCGATTTACTTAAGCTTACCCATCTCCCTACTCTGTTATTTAATCATTTTGTCTTTTGTTCCCAATCTATTCTTCCAAACATTTTGAATTGTACTTGTAAATCTATATTTTGTTTTATATATTGTGTTGTTTGAGTTGTAGATGTTGATTTGGGTTTTCGATCGATTCGTCTGATCAACACTATCGATAGGATTTCTAAAACACTTTAACAAAACAAATTGACACAATATTATTTTAAAATTTGGTAATGAAATAAATTTTTGTATATAAGCAAATTTATGGGACTTAATAAACTTATTTAAATTGATTATTTGAAATGATAATACTTGATTTATCATTTACTGTTCTATAAATGAATTTATAAATAGTTGTTTATAAATTGATTTGAGAACTGAAATGAATTTAAAATAATAAATTTGAGAATTCAATTTCCAATGGTTTTAAACCTTGTGTTTAAGCTTTTAAGTATATTTATTAAAGCATATTTGAATAAGAATATGTTTCCAAAGAATTTTAAAGTTTTAAACTCAGTACTCTTCTCTTTGTCGTTGGGAAATAATTTTGGCGATGACTACAGCATCATCGACATTCATTTTCGAGTTTCGAGGTGAAGAGAATGTTCTGTAGTCATACTACAACTTTGTTTTGGGAAATCAAATTGATTTGAATTTCTAAAATATGACTTTATTTATAATATATATAGATATACGATATAAATTTGATTTGATAAATTATATACATACATTTATTTATCTCTAAATGGTTTGAAGAAATCGGAAATTTAATTCTTAAATTTAATTCTAAAGAATAATTTCAATTATAGAAGAAAATCAAAATTTTGGATGCATATTCAAGCCTGAAATGATTTGATTGGAAATTTTTATTTGTATAATACAATTGCATTCAAATATTACTTACCTTAATTTCAGAAGTTAACAATGTAATTGGATAATATACAATATAAAAAAATTATAAATAAAATTTGAGTGGTTATAATAAACGTTATACACTTAAATTTTAGTTATAAAACGATTAACATAGGTAAATATAATAAAGGGTAATTGAGTAACTTACAATAAAATAATGTTAAAAGAACTAAGAATAAAATAAAGCAGTTATAATAAGTGTAAGTATATTTAACATAAGTGATAAATATATTGAGAGGAATAAATTTAATTTTTATTAGGAATAAAGAAGGGTTAAATTTATTAAGTACATTATGCATATAATAAATGATTATTTTTCAAACCCACGGTTTTAAAATTGTTAATTTAAGATGATTGGATAATAAGATAATGAAATTTGAGATAGTTAAGATTTATTTAACTTGTGTACAAAATTATTTTCTATTTGAGTTGAAATTTCCATTGTTTCAAATTTATTTCCTTATTTTATTTGTCAAACTATCTTTTGGTTGTCCTTATTATCCTTATCTTGCTACTGACTGGTATAGATATCTTTCTATAATCTTTCTGTTTAGAAAGTCTTTCTATATTCTTTGGTACCCATTTTTGAATCCACCTTTTTCGTGCTTGTGTTCTTGATTCTGGAGGATCTTGGGATGATCATCTACACCTTGTTAAATTTACCTATAACAACAGTTATCAGGTATAATCTCAATCTTCTTGTCACCTTGTCTTAATCTTATTTCATTTTTATCTTTTCTGTGCTTTCCCGTACCTCATTCCTTTTCGGGAATGAAAAGTTTTGAGTGGGGGATAGTGTAACAACCCTATATTTTATAATTATTTTGATTGAATTTTTATTTTACTTTATTTTATTTAGATAATTTTGTTATTTCAAATATAAACTTTGATTTTGATGTGAGTTAGAATTCCAAACATGATTAAATCGAGTATTTTACAAAAAAGTGTATTTTGGTTAATATGGTCAAATTTAGCTTTTAAATTAAATTTCAAAAATTTGAATTTTATCTTTTATTATGAAAATAAATAAAATTTTAAGAACATTGCTTTTCGTTTCGTTGAAATCTGATTTATAATGTGAAAGTTATGTCTTTTTAACAACTGTGTGAAATTGTCCACGAGCATAGCTCAGTTGGTCAGGGCCACTTAGCGACCATGGAACAAAGTTCCTTGAGGTCGCAGGTTCGGGTCCTGGTAGATTGAGCTGTGTTTCCCATTCAAGACATGGAGGTGGGCTCCCACAAAATCACCAGATAACCTGGTTGGGGGCATCAAATCTCTGTGCTGAGATGGCTTAAAGCCCAACTGTCTGTAGTCGGATCAGGCAGGAGGGAGCTCCTCCTAACCCTTCGATTTCATCAGGGCTCTGGGTTGAGTTTTTTTTTAAAATATTGTATGAAATTTGCTGTATTTAACAAAATTGTTTATTTTAAATTATATAAATAATATTTTTTGGTCATGTAATGTTATAATTTATGTTTATATGGGTAAATAACATGTATTGTACATTTTTGAAAGTGTAATTGACATTTTCCAGGGTTAGTTGTATTTTCTTTTTACAATTTCTAATTTCCAGCTTCAATTAATTTAAGAAATTCTTTATTTATTTTTCTATTTTCTTAAGATCTTATTTTACTCTCATTCCCACTTTATTTTGATCCTCGTTTATTTTAATTATTTGGCTTTTTATTTGTTTTAAAGTGAAACAGGAATTCTCTAAGGCTAAGTGGTATTTTATTTGTAATTTTAATGTCGTGTTTCCAATTTTGAAATAATTTCTTTAATTATTTTCTCTAAATTTAATTATCTATTTCACTTTGAATATGTTTAAAAAAATATTTTATTTCAAAATTTTGCTCTAGAATATTTTAAAATGAAGTAGATTCCAAAGCCAATGATGATTTAATTGTAATTTTGAACCCTGTTTTGAATTTTAAGCAATTTATTTAATTCTTTTTCCATTTACCTTAAAATTTATTATTTATTTTTATTTTATATTACTTTATTTCGGTTTTTAAAATCAAATTACTGATTTTATTTTGTTTTAATTGAATTAAGAAAAAGGAAATTGGAAAGGTTTAAAGTGCTTTTAGAAACTTAAGTCTTTTCGTTTCCAAAACTCTTCATTTTCCCACAACCCCTCAATTACTCTTTTGGCCCTGTAAAATTTTGTTTAGCCGTGTATTTCCAGTCTTCATTCATGAAAAAAAATTCCACTTCTCATTCATTTACGGCTAGGAGAAAAAAAATTTGGTAATGGCTATCTTCTTTTTCTTCTCATTTTTCAGGGTTTTTGCCTTGTTTTCTTGGGTTTTTTTCTCGGCCTCCTCTCTATTGTCACGGCCACCACCTCCTACAGCTCCTCCTTGTCACAATCACCACCTACTCCTTCAGCCTTGACCATGGACGTGGCCCCCATGATGTTAAAATCCATAAAAATCCAACCTAATGCCTTAAAACATGCTAGTTTGAGCCTTGTTGCTTCACCACTTCATTTTTCACCACCACCACCACCTTAGGCCGCCACCACCATCACTGTCCAGACCCTTACTCACCACTCCATCCCCTGACCTGACCAAAACTCCACTAACCGAGCCAAACATCCCATGGCCGAGCCCCTTTGTTCAACCAAAACCAAACTATTTGCCTAAAAACTCTTCACATTCTCACCTTGTAACTCCTCCATGCTTTATGCCTTACGGCCATGCATTATGGAACCCTAACCTTGTCTAAACTAGATCCTAACGCATCCCTAGGCCGTGCAAAATAATCTAGAAAGCAAGGCAAAATGTGTTGCATTCAAATTGTTTTTCATTTCAAAGTTATTTCAATTTAATGTTGTATTGAATTATAACTTTATTTTGGTTTTGTTCATGGGTTGAGTACAAGATCAATAAGCTTGATTCTCATCCACTTAAATCTACTGTTGTGTCATCGTGCCTTTGGGAACCCGTTCGTATCATTTGATTCGCTATCTCCAGCACAAAGAGGTGAGTAAATCTCACACGATATTTTATACTTATGCAATTGTGAAGCGACAACAATTGAATGTGTAGAATTATATATGATGTTATAACCGCCTATGATTATTTATATACGATGTTAAACCTATTAATTTACATGTCATCTCATCTGTTACTGTTATATGTTGTTAACTGTTCATTTATATCCGTTTATCACACTGCAAGTTCCCTGTAGATTAGGTTCACTATGGGTTGAAATGATACATACCTAAACGGATTTTAGAATATGAAAAAGTCGTTATGGGCTGAAATGATAGGCCTGAATGATTTTTTATTTTTTATTTTAACTTGGGATTGCGAGTTTGAAATGATAGAACCCGGATTTTCTTTGTAAACTACGGCTGAAATGATATATATCTGTATCACTTGACCTAGGTTAGAAAACTATATACAGGCCCGTGGGTATTTTATAAAGTATTTCGAATATTTTTAAGTATTCTTAAAAGTTGTAAATTTATGAAAATTTGATTTAAATTGGATTTTTAATGTTTAAATAAGAAATTTTTGATTTTTTTCTATAAGTTAAAAATGTTGAATGATTAAATGATTAAATTGAAATTTTGAAATATAACTTAAATCTGGAAATTTGGACTTTGGCTTTTAAAATGGCATTTAAGTTATATAAATAAAATTTTAAGTGGTTTAAAATGTAAATTTATGATAATTTGATTTAAATAGATTTTAAGTGTTTTAAATAAAGGATTTACGGTTTTTTTTTCTTTTTCTATAAGTGGAAATGTTAAATTGAGTTTTGGAAATATAACTTAATTTTGGAAATTTAATTTAATTTGGAAAATGGTAGATATGATAATTTGATTTAAATTTGAATTTAAGTGATTTATTAAAGTATCATTGATTTTTCTATGAATTTAAATGGTTAAATAAATGAATGCTTAAATGTGTAATTTTAAAATACAACTTGACTTGGAAATGTGAAATTTGGTTTAATTAAAGGTTTTAGTTAAATGAAATCAATTGGAAATTTAGTTAAATTTGTGAAAATGGAAATTTAAAAATGTAAGTGTTAATAAAATGCATATGTGAAGGAAAGGAAATTATACGCTTGAATTTGTTAAGTAAATCTATTCAAAAATTTGATTTATTTATAAGAAATTTATTTTATAAAAATCATTTGTTAAAGGTATGTTAATAAAAAAAATTGAATGTTAAAATATGATTTTTATAATGTTTAAAGGGTTTAAATTGAAGTTTACTATTTGCGACAAATACACTAAAATTTGGAAAATACTTTTAATAGCATTCAGAAATGCTATGATTTCTGTAAATGAACTAAAATCCTAATAAAAAGGCTATTGCAGCAGTTCTGAAATGTTGTAGTTGCCGAAGTAAACTAAAAGGCTAAAAACATAACAAAGTTCTATTACAACAGTTATATAAATGTTGTAGTGGTTCTGCTATCTTTGCTGAAATTAACAAAAACCTTTAATTTGAAACCTGAGCTATTGCAGCATTTCTGAAAATGCTATCTTTGCTATTTTAAGCTAAAAATTCAACTAAAATGAGATTTAACATGAGTTTTAAATGATGTCTTTGCTGAATTAAAATGTTTTCAAGTATAACTTATAACATCTTTTTCTAAATACTGCGTAAGGCTGAAATTTTCAATGTTTAGGTTTTTAACTTAGTAAATGAGCTCAGAATGGTTTGAAACTTTTAAAATTGAATACTTGATTTGAAAGTATAATAACTTCATTTTTAAATGGTTTAAATGAATTAATTTGATGGAATATAAATTATTTAAAAGGTGATTTGAAATGATAATAAATTAATGATATCTTGGAACTTAAAAAGGCATTTTAAATTTGATATTTGGATTTGAATTCAAGAAATGATTTGAAAGGAGGTTTTGAAAGGATATCATAATTTAATATATTGAAATGGTTGGAAATGACTTGATATTTATTTTGATAAATATTTGAATTTGAAAGATATGGTATGTTGATATATTGAAGTGGTTTGGAAATGGCTTAATCTTTATTTTGATAAAGATTTGGATTGAAATAATATTTTATTTTGAAGCATAAAATATTATTTTTAAGTTATAACCATGGGTTATAATAACGATTGGTTGGCAAAGATACCGGGATCGGATATGGGCATACTCTCTGTAGATACCGAAAACCACTTTGACAACCATCTACGCGGTGGAGATTCCAGAATGAAGTAGGATGGTGGCGAAGTTCTTGAGGTATGTTAAGTCGACCCAACTCCCGTGAGTTGGCATAAGGTGGCTAAAACAGGAGCGATCTTGGGCCAAAAGGGGTAGCTCCTCTGGTCGGATACATTTCTTCGATATCATTCTATTGCTTTTGTGATGTTTGGGCGCCCCTCCGATTTTGGGAATGTGTTCCGAGGTGGCCTTATGTGGCTGCTGCGTTACCACCAGCCCATGTGCGTAATTGGTATATCTACCCTGGCATTGCCTTGTGTGTCGTGTCACCTACCCTATCGAGCCTTTAATACGAGTTTGGTTTTCTCCCATAGCGCATGCGTATCTTCTCGTAGTCTCCCGATCAGGAGATATGTAGATGTTGGATGGACTACTGGGACTATTACGTACGTGAAAAATGTAAAGCCTTAATGCTATTTAAAAAGTAGGTTTATATTACTATTAGACATTATTCTAATAGCGCGATATTACTACATAGTAAATAGTTTGACGGATCCTTAGAGGATGAGCGGTCCCAAGCATCCTTTAAGTTACGTGTACCTTTACTACACTTCACTTGAGTTGGTTTACATTGTATAAGTATGTATGTCCTGACTCGAGTGTTTGTATTTTTTTATTTACGCTCGGGTCAGCCTGAGTATTCACAGATTGAGATTCCACTTTCTGGAGATTTGGATTCGCTAGAGATTATCTACTTGTCTAATTTTATCTATTTCACTTCCAGTTATCCTGTTGATCCCAGTATTGTATTCATTTTGTACTTGGTTATCATCTTGAGACTTCTTTTGTACTTTATTTCTTCTATTGTATCTTATGTAACTCTGATATGTTTACATAGTAGCTTCATGAGCTACTATTTCTTTTACTTCCTCTGCACTATTATTACTATATGTCTGTGATCTGTGGTTTTATTTACTGTATATTTTGAGATTTGCCCAATTTTATTTACAACGCGGTATTTTGAGCAATTCAAGTCCGACATGTGTGGATACGAATAAATGAAAATACTGGGTTGTTACAGGGAGTAAGTATTTATATTATATATATTGAGTAAAAATCTATATCTATTTACAAGTTGTCATCAATCAAATAGTGGAAGAATGATACAAAATGAAAGTGTGCAATGGATCGTGTAATATGGATATACGATAATACAGAGTGCAGTGGTGATAGCTATACAGCAAATAGTGTGGAATGTAAAAGCAGTATAATAAAAATAATACCAGGAATTTTTATACTGGTTCGAAGCATCATCCTATGTCCAGTCTCAGACTCCTTCTGGAATTTCACTAAAATAATAACCCTCACTTAACCCGAAGGAACAGGTCTATCCAACCCTTGAGCAGCCGAATAAGGACCTGAGCAGCATAATAAGATTTCACCTCAGCAGCCGAAGACGACTTCACACGCCTGAGCGGCAGAATAAGACTTCAACAAACACCAAAGATTGTTTTGACCATGTGTGTTCTAATAACACGAATTTGTCACTTAAAGTACACCCTTCTATAATCTTCTCGTCTAATATAAATATACATATATTTGAAGTTTATGAAGAATAGAAAGGTATAATATTGCTTTAATGCAGAATATTTGAAAGTATAGTTGCAAATAGATTCAAGAGTGTTAGATTAGAAAGATAACAAAATTCGTTTGGAATCAAGTTAGAGTGTGTATTTATAGATGTTAGAAAGCAGCGACTGTTGATGAAGAGTTCCGGTTGAAGTATTGCATCCAAATATTTTCATAGAGATTTGTTACTCTTCACAAATAGTCTTGTCTTTTGAAAAAACAGCTATTGTGGAAATTCAGTCAACTGAACCTCTGGGTTAGTCGACTGAATATTCAAACGTTTTATTTGTGCACCTGTGCATGTTGCACAGAAATATATAGGTCGGTCGACTGACCTGGTGATTTTTGTGCAATTTGCACAGTTTTCATAGGTTTTATATATATATATATTATATGATTTTTAAAGAAAAACTTTGAATATATATATATATATATTCTATGCTTATATGTATAATCATTAAGATTATATACAAGCTAATATATATGTTAGAGGAGAGATCTTAACAAAATTGATCTAAGACTCAAAAACAAGAATAATATAATTGATGCACAGATTTTGATGTCTTGCCTCAATGTAGTATATATTCTCTTTTTGTCGTAGCAGTCCTCAAATCTGTATGTCGTACTGATAGCTTTGTGTCATGAATCAAAACCAAGTCTCAATAGTTCGTTGTTTGCATAAACAATTCTCTAATGTTTCTTAAATATTCAAGAACACTCTTAACTACAATTTAATAATCTTAATTTGGATTTAATATTCACTCAATGTATCAAAGTACATAATCGAAATGTGATATAGTAGGAAACACGACATGTATGATAATTCCTATTGCTAATGCATAATGAATTCATCTTATATGCTCTACATTAAACATTTTAATATGGGTCTATTTATATCATTTGGGATGATCCCAACATTCTTTTATACTAATTATAGAAGATATTATTTTCAAACCTAATATCGATAGTTAAACAAAACTAAAAGAGACTTCAACATAGGTACATAATTAACAATTAGTACTATGTTGCTTATAATTTGGAAATATCTTAGCCGTTTTAATATTCTTACTTGTAGACACATGCTTCCTCTGAATTCTGACTAAAAATAAAACTATTATATTTCTCTTTCAAAATACTTGCTTAATTTTGGTGCTTTTTGAATAATACTTTCATATCAATTTCTAGATCCTATTGGAAACGGACAAAGCGGTAATACTCCCACTGACTTTGAGACACTTTGATTGTTTTGTACAAATAGTCTATATTACATCATTATTTAGAATTTCTATTTCAACATATATGTATCAAAACTCAAAATCATATTGGCAATAATTTTGTGAGTAAAATCCGAACTAACTGAAGCATGTTGAATGACAAATCTATTATGTTAATTTTAACAATATAAATTGACAAAGTTATTCTTATACCTTTAGTTATTATATTCCAATCGCATTAGCCTTCTTTTCAAAGACACATTTGTGACCGATGAACTATATCCCTACGGGTACAATTATCAAAATCATATTTTGATATTGTACATGGAATCCATACAGGATTTGTGCATCGTGCCATTTGGAAGGGCCAATGCTCTTAATGGCTAATTAAAAACTGAGGAAATTCTTTTCTCGACATTGATATGAATCTCATTGTTTAGTTTCTTTTATTGTGCGAGTATTTTACTAGACATTCTAATGAGCTGTGCCTATTTTGGCTTAGTTTATTTCATTTCATCCTTCATAATTAGTATATCTTTGAATCATTTCCACATCCATTTCAATATAGATGATTTATTAAAGGAATTTCTTTTCACAAAGCTTGTGATGGAACTCGATCCGTTTTGTAGTGGATGAAATGAGTATATTTTAGAAGTTTTCTCTATTTGGATCAAAGTGGGTCGATGAAGTCTACTGGGTTTCACTAGATCTAATATAGTTATTATTGATAAAATAATATTTTTCTTTATAATATTCTATTTAATTAATTAATTAATTAATTAAACATATTAATCAATTTAATTTAATGTTTATTTGAATACACCGTGTGCGTATGTGTATTCGTAACATGACATAGTAACAAAACGATATGTAAACAATTGTAAAACTATATATGTACACATATAGATATTAGGACTTATATTTATTGTATATACATATAGATTATACTTACATACACATATGATGAGTTCATATGCATATTAGGAATATAAATGCCTAAGTATATACATATATTTGAATGTTCTATAATATATGTATACGATTTGTATACACATATTATTAGTACGATATATTTATAATTTAGATTCATATATATGTATGTATATAATATAGATGTGTAAATTGCCATAAAATTTAGTTTATGTAAATAATATGTAACGACCCGCAAATTTTTAATAATTTTTATTTGTTTTAATAATATATTTAACTAAAAAATTTATGAGATTTTTAAATATTTAAATTTTGAAATATAAATCTGATACTTGGAATATGCCTGTTTAAGCATAGCAAATGGTAAATTTTCATCAGATAATATGGAAGTTTATTTTCTTGTGTAATTTTTTATTTAAATTCAAATCAGTTAATATTTGATGGTAATAAAATAATTTTCAAACCTGAATATTTTTATACAAAAAATTGTAAATCATCTATTGAGTGAGACATCATATTTCGTCTCTCCAAATTTGGAATTCTCTAGCCTCGTTCATCTTATTTTCACTAGAATTGCAGCGTTTTTTGGTACCGATTTTTTACTATTGATCGGATGATTCTACCACCAATATCAGTATACCGTTTTGATCATCTCGTCGTGCTGATCTTTATGATAACGATCCGTCGTAAGGGTACAAAAATTTATGACTTTCCATTTTCTTATGTTTTCAAATTGAAACGTGCAGTCCAGACATTAATATTTTGCTTTAACCTCTCTGCTGAATCAAAGACTGAACGTTGATATTGCATTTATTCCTTTTTCTATTATGTATACTTTTCATTACAGCTGTAGCCGATTCATTTCCTCTCCTAACAGAAACATTATATTAACACGTCTTCTCCCCTGCCATTTCTTTTAACTCGAGCTCATCGCCTACTTTTCCCCCATGTCGGCTCCCTTCTCCTCGACTTCCGCCAGCCCAGACCTCCATGCTCTCCAACGCAAGCACTCCACCTTACATCCACCCCCTATGCAAATGCCTCTAGCCACCTCCACCGTGTAGACCTCCGCGTCACCGGCCTTTCTTTCCATCGCCACTCACCTATCTCCGCCACCCTCGGACCCAAAACCAACTGTGCCTATTTCCATCTCCACGGCAACCCAAGCACTGTTCCGCCATTCCCTTCGGCCTCCACCAACAAATGTCACCACGGTGTAGCCATCTCCACTTCTCCAGCGTGTTAATATCTTTAAGTTATATATTCTTATATGTCAATTGTTACCTATAGGTATATATTATATTTTAAAAGAAGGCATATATATGTGTGTGTGTGTATTAAGGTTTGAGATAATTATATTGGATGACAGCCTATATAGCTATGTATTGAATATATGTTTATTTAATAAATTTTTGTTTTATATATTTTTGCATTTGGATGAAAGTATATATATAAGTTTATATGCATATATTGGTTAGCATATAATCTGTATAGCATTGTAAGTTAATATATATGTGTATTATATTATAGAGTGTTGGACTGCATATGTATGAGGTTGGTTTTATATGTAGGTATATATATAAATAACAGTAGTTTATATAGGTTTGAAAATATACCGTGTACTGTATACTCTTTGATCTTTAATATAGAGATATGTAGTATCTAACATATATAGTATAATTTGTAGTAAGTTTAGCCAGTGTTGTTCAGAAAAATATTATATAAATATGGTATAGATTTGTATATTATGTTAATACAGTTATATTAGCACTATATAACTTGTTTGTTGTAATATGCAAATTTTATAGGGGGTGTTTTGGTTTTGAGAAATAAAGATATTTTAGCACGTGTGCACGGTTTACAGTAGCTGATTTATGGCTATACTAGTTTTATCATGTAGCTGGGTTTGCATTTTGGTTTAAGGCTGTAACTATATGTATTTTAACTCCTATGTTTTCTGTTCAAAAATTTTTGTCCAAATTATATGTATTTTTGTTATGACTTGTTGAAAGGAAATGTTATTTTAATTATTTAAGTATATGGATATATATTATTGTAACTCATATAAAGTGATAGTTTATATACATGTTCGACTTAAATTTTATATATATATAGTTAATAAAGTATGTAGACAGTGGCCTTTCAAATATGTATATTGTTTTTAAAGTATAGTGTATGTAAGCTTGTATATATGTTTATATACATTAGTAAGTATATATGAATTTAGTCTTTCAAATATAAATAGATACTTTATGTGTTAAGATTTAATACCGATTGGAATAATAATAATATATATCATGTTTCTATCTAGATGATTCCGATTCGTTCTCGTCAATTCAAACTATCAGTTGTCCGTCAAATTCATGCAAATCTAGCTTTGATTTAGGATTCGTGCTTGAATTCGTAGCTTATTTCTTTGTCTATCCTCTCTATCCTTGGAAGGTGAGCAATCACTCACGACTAACGTTCTTACATTTATTAAACTCGATTTTAATTGAAATGACAATTGAAATATGCCGCTGTTAGTTATTGACATTGCTATATATATGCCTGTCATATCTGTTATTACTCTGCAAGTTCCCTATTAGTATAGAATTCCCTATGGGTTGAAATGAGACACACCCGAACGATAAGTAGAATAGGAGAAAGTCATTATGGGTTGAAATGATAAACCCAAGCAATTTTCATTGAATTGAATTCGGGATTGCGGGTCGAAATGATATATACCCGCAGATATTTAAATTACGAATTAAAATGATAAATTTTCGTATCAATTGACCATAGGATAGAAAATTTTATACAAACACCGTTGGTCTATATATAAATATTTTGAAAATAATTTCTATGGTTTTGGAAAGAAATATATGGTTTTAATAAATATTGATTCTTAAAATATTATATATAAATGTTATTTTATATATTGATTTAATAATAATATTTAATTTTGTTGAATATGCGCTTTGCGCTTATATGATTTTTGTTTGATGATAATAAACATATATACATTCGTTTAAATGTATTTGTTAATATACTATTCTATTTTTCACAGTTTAAATAAATATTTGTTGAATAAAATAAATTACACAGAATTTGAATTCAAACAGATATTTTATTCAAATAAATATTTATTACATTTTTGAATAGTACAATTTCAAGCTCTCACTATAACTATACAACTTTGATTACAATTACATCACATTTCATATTTACAGTTGACCTCACTACATATCACTCACACTCGTATTTATCTTCAACTGCATTCCAGTTTGAATCCAGCATCTGAGCAATCTGCAAAAATATAAGCTAACGCAGTAAAATTGAAAAAGAAATATTTTTGCAATATAAAATGAAATATGATTTTTGAAAATATGATTTGCCTCAGTTATTTGGGTTGTTCGTCATAATTTAAATTTGAATTCATCATACACGAACAACTTGTGACATACACAGTGTATCACTGTATATGCCACAAGGCCGTGCACACCGATATATACACTTGATAATGCTATAGGGACAGGTGAGCACAGGTCAAACCCAAATGAAAAGCCGGGTTCAACTCACATGCAATATATCACGACACGAGCACAAGGTCAAACCCGAGTTTTTAAAACTGGATTCAACACAAGGCTACAAAAAAAAAGAATGCAAAGCTTAGACTCCAAGATTGCACCAATGGAAAACATGTCACTGCATCATGAATGTCATCACAGTCATCACAATGAACACGTATACTCAATGCAACATGATCAACTCACATGTGTGAAACCATAAGAGAATGCAAACTACCAACTACATGCTGGAGTACAAAGAAGACAGTGGCAACATCAAAATAAAATTAAAAAAAAAATCAGCTGCAACATGAAGAGAGTCATATGTGCAAAGGTCATACCAAACATGAAGGCTACATGAAGTATGCAAGTTCAACCTCTTCATTAAACAACCAAACCAACAGGATACTGTTCAATATCCAAGACTCAAGAATGCATCACCATGACACAGTTCCAAACTATATAGAGCTGTGACAACCAAGAACTTAACGAACCAGACAAATGCATGCAACAGCAGTGAAAGTGATCAACACAGCAACTAGTAGTGCATGCATGAAACGGTGGTATGAACAAGTGAACCCAGACTGAAGTATGGATAGTGCAAAGTGCAATGATACACCAGGATATCAAGTTCAGTGAAACTCAAGCAAGTGCAAGACTAAGCCAGCAAATGCAACGACCAAAACCAGATAAACAAGACACAGGAGTAATCAAACTCAAGAGAGTGCAATGCCACTGGAGAAAATTCACAGCAACCAGAGTAGACGCATATATGCAACATGAACATTTAAATGAATACACGAACCAGAATACACAGTGGCAACCACAAGATGCAGACAAACTCAAAGCAAAACTAGTTCCAACATGAACAAAAACATAGCAACTGCATAGCAACTAGACCAACATGACCAAGTTCATATGCATAGTCCAGATCACTGTAATAGTAACATGACAACAGATCAATTCTCAATGCATATATATATATATATCAGAGTGAACTATGAAGATCAACAAGTAAAGGCCGCAAAAGAATACATCAAAAGCAAGCCGAGAACAAACAGTATGGACAAAAGATCAAAGAAAAAGATGGTCAGAGCCGTAATATACAATGCATACATGAGTCAGTGCAGTAATACAGGGAATCACGTGAACAAATAACCAAACAACATCATGATTGAAATTCAAGTACCAAAGAAGAAGGCCAGAGACGAAGACTACAGGATGAAAACGATCATGCTACAGAAATGCATGTATGCAGCAGAAATAATAACAATGATTCACGGTAAAGTCGAAGTGTTTTAAAACCAAGTCAAAGCGGGTAAAAATCGAAACATCTCAAAATTCAAAGTCAATGCAGAAAGTCAAAGTCGCAATTCACATGAAAGCCGTGCGCATCAAGCAAATTGAACAAGTCACAATTCAAAACCGTGGTAGCCAAGCAATTTGAATTAGTCAGTGAGAATCTCAAGCATCAATACCAGATCGAACGATCAAAGCAATAATTTTGAAACAATCAGACGAATGGAATTCAAGGGTAACGAATCCTATAAAATCCCCAAATCACCATCGGCATAAAGGTGTGAGTTCGAATAAAAAAGAACGAAGAGGAACAGAGCTAAAGCAAAATCGAACTCACCAAAGCGCGAAGCCATAGCCAAGTACAGATCAAATTTGCGCCAAGCCGAAGCCATAGCAAATTCTCACAGAAGCAAAAGCAAATTTGCAGAAGCCCTAATTGAATTGGAAGGAGGAACGACCATCATAACATAAACGAAAACGAACGGGTTAAAGAATAAAAAGTGGGCCGGCCATGTTATTATTAGAGGCTTTAGTTTAATTTTGTAATTAGGGTTATTGTGTTTTTGTCTTTTAATTGTCGTTTTTATTTTTCGAATCAAAGAATTTGTAAATCACCACCTAGGGTTTAGGTAGTGTCAGATTGTCTAGTTAGAATTAGTTCAGTGAGCAGGGTGTGCGAGTTTGCAAAGCTCTATAGGCGGGAGCAGAGTTTGCGAGTAAGCGAAGCTCTATAGGCGGGAAGCAAAGTTTGCGAGTAAGCGAAACTCTATAGGCAGAGCAGGGTGTACGAGTCTAGTAGAGTGTTTGTGAGCGGGAGCAAATGTTTGCGAGCAGGGTGTGAGAGTCTAGTAGAGTGTTTGTGAGCGGGAGCAAATGTCTGCGAGTCTAGTAGAGTGTTTGTAAGCGTGATACTGTTTAATTCTAATAGAAATCTATGAATGCAGCAGTAGGCAGGGGTTGCCGAAGCTGGGTAAATTTTGTGTGTGATTTACTTTTCAGCATATTTATTTCTGCGTTTTGTTTCTGTGTTTATATCGAGAAAATTTGCTATAACCCTATTCACCCCCCCTCTAGGGTTAATCTAGATCCTACAAGTGGTATCAGAGTCCGGTATTTTTTTAACTCTAGAGTCATGAATCCACCAAATAATATTTTTGTTGAGGGTCGTTTCAATATTATTCCTTCTATTTTCGATGGAACAGATTTTTTGAATTGGAAATTAAAAATGGAATTATATTTAAAATCTGTTAATATTAAGTGTTGGGATATTATTGAAAATGGGTGTGATATAGCAAATAAGGAAATTATCTCGATTAATGCTCTTGCTATGCATATATTATATTCTCATATTAATCGTGATAATTTTTATTTCGTCTCTCATTGTGAAAATGCATAGAAAAATTAGAAAACTCTCGATGCAATATATGGTGCAAAAGTCAACAGCAATGAGAAGTCCTCCACAACCGACTCAGTTAAAGAAATATGCTTAACAGGATTGGTAAATAGCAGTTGTGATGAGGATGATGATGATGGAGCAGCCGAGCTGGCATTACGAACGAAGAATTCAAAAAGGAAATTTGCAGCCAAGTGGAATAAAAGCGATAGCAGTGAAAGTGAGGAAGCAGATATGTGCCTTCATGGGAATATAACCGATAGCGATGACGACGAGCCAAGCGAGGTATCAAAACTTACTCACTCTGAATTACTTATTTATTTCCACAAAGTAAATGGCTGTTTTAAACGACTTAGGGAGAAGTATGCCAAACTTGAATCACAAAATGATACTTTGTTAGAATTAAATGAGCAACTCGACAAATTAGTTAAAACCTATCAAAGTAAGATCCCTAAGTGTGATAAGTGTCCAACATTCGAAAAGGAAATTGAAAAATCAGAAATCAATATAAAATCACTTGAAAATGAAATTCTGATTTTAAAAGAGAATGAAAATAATAGAAGAGAGAATTCTATTGAAAAGTGCACACAATTGATAAATGAAAATGAATCTCTCAAAACACAAGTCCAACAATTGTCAACGACTTTAGATAAATTTTCAAAAAGTGAAAAATCGTTGAATATGTTAATAGGAAAACAAACTATCAATATTGATAGACAAGGACTTGGATATACTCACTCTGAATATGTTAGAAATGAGATTAATCAAGAAAATTCAATGTGCACGATTTGTAGAAAATATGGACACAATCACAATAATTGTTGGTATAGACCCAAACATGTGAAAACTATACCGATTTGGGTTCCAAAAGGCACAAATATAAAATCTTTGATAGTCAAACAAATTTGGGTGCCAAAAGGAACATATATAAATAGTTTTGGGTCTCCAAAAACATATTTTTCATATTCTGCCACTAACAACGATGGACCTATAAAAACAAATAGGTCACATAAATCTTTTCCCGTGTAGGTGTGGTGGCAGGCTAAGGAACAACAACGGTGTTCTCTGGATTTTGGCTGTTCCAGAAACACAACGGGCGACAAAGCAAAGTTCCTTAGCCTAGTATAAAGGTGACATAATCACAATGGGCAATCACGAAAAATTATCGTAAAGGTAAAACAGGTAAAATTGTTTTGAACGATATATTAAATGTGATATCTGCACCATATTCTGAATTAAAATCAGCCAATATTGAGATGAATAAAAGATGATGATTTTGATTCTGATTTTTTCAAAATTGTTGGCCAATTGTGCTTTTATGCCAAAAACACTACAATCCTTGAAATACTTTATATCGATTAATTTGGATTGCTGATGGTGCTTTTATTGATTGAAGATAATATTTTTGGCTAAATCTATATTCACGGTTTCTTCTATTTACATGGCTTCAACTTAAAATCCTAATGAATTCTATTTAAAAAATTGTAAAAAGGATTTTAAGAAATTTTTGACTTGTTCTTATTTATGACCTTGATTTGTGCTTAAATGATGACCAATCAAATTTTCAACTTTGAACTAATCCATATGAATTTGTTCGGTCAAATGATGGTTACTCATGCTACACGTAGATATATTGGTTTTGACATTTTGGTCACTGCTTATAAATTTGCATGATTTCAAATTTCATGTGAAAGATGTTAAAAAGGTTTTTGAGAAATTGTTGAAACTTCAAGAAATTTTTTAAAGAATAATGATGTTGATTGACTGTTGATTACTCATGAATATAACTGTTTATCCTAAGGTTTCTGAAATCAACACTATGATATTTGTTTGAATGATAACATGGCTTCATTTCAAATTTCATTTAAAAATTGTTGAAAACAATTATGAGATAATTTGTTGAAATTTCACAATCTGGTCTTTGACATTCAACGAGTGAATATTGAGTGAAATTTAAATTCAGATGCAGATTACACTGGTAATATAGTTGATAGAAAAATTATTAGTGTAACGTGATTAATTTTTGAAACATTCATTTGCTGCATCGTTTTTCAAAGAAAATATCTGCATATTTTTCACTTGAAATAATTTCCAAATAGCAGAAAATTTTCTTATAAAACCCCCTCGAGAAAATCATGTTTGACCATATTTACAGATTAGTCATTTTTGAAAAATTGATTTTATAATTTTTGAATTTGATTTTAAATGACAAATTTTGACTAATCTAACTCCCTTTGACTATCGAAAAGATGAATAGTGATTAAAAAAGGTGATGAGTGTTGATATTTATCACATATAATAAAACTCGAGAAAGTATAGTTAGAAAATTTCTTTAGAATTTCATAACAAGAGTTATAAAAACTTTTTGTTGGATAAAAATTCCATGACCATTTCTATTTCTATCATCGTTCTATCGCCATCACTCATCAAGATCATATTTAGTATGTAAATTCGTGGTAGTTTACAAAGGAAATCATTTGTTCTTCAATATCTTTTAATTTGTGAAGGAAATTATTTGTGCTTCAATTTATTATAATTAGCAATAAAAATAAATATCCAAAATATTCACTCTCATTTAAAAGTCCTCACGGTTATGCATGGGTGAATTACTTGGATTTTTGATTATGTGCTTCCATCCTCATTTAAAAGTCCTCACGGTTATGCATGTATGGAACGCATATCAAATTTAATTGATTTAATAGACAAGTTAATTCTAATCCCATTTAAAAGTCCTCACGGTCATGCGTGGTTAGAAGATACTTGATTTCATTTTTAAATTAAATTGGAATACTACTAATCTCATTTTAAAGTCCTAACGGTTATGCATGGTTAGTAAATATTCAAATTTCCTGAAATAAATATACCACAAATAGACATAACTATATGAATTTTTGATGATTTTATCCCCATCATTTCTGAAAGTGGAATATGCGCCTAACAAGGGTAATTATGATTTTTGTTTGAGTTTTATTGAAATTTGATATTTATATTCAATTGAGTTAAATGTTTGATTCATGCCTGTCACTTCATCCCTATTTTTATAACACTGTTATTCTTTTGCTGATAACAAAAGGGGGAGAGAAAAGTTAAGATTTTGTCAAATAGAATCAAGCAAAGGTCAAATAATTTTCCATTTGCATATAAGCTCATTTACATATTTTTATTTGTATGCATATATGTAGGGGGAGTATCATGTAGAGAGGAAGCATTCAAATAGGGGGAGCAAATTGAACGATCAAATACATTTAATACATTCAAAATCTTAAATATATGTTTGTAATCATCAAAAGGGGGAGATTGTTGAATATGCGCTTTGCGCTTATATGATTTTTGTTTGATGATAATAAACATATATACATTCGTTTAAATGTATTTGTTAATATACTATTCTATTTTTCACAGTTTAAATAAATATTTGTTGAATAAAATAAATTACACAGAATTTGAATTCAAACAGATATTTTATTCAAATAAATATTTATTACATTTTTGAATAGTACAATTTCAAGCTCTCACTATAACTATACAACTTTGATTACAATTACATCACATTTCATATTTACAGTTGACCTCACTACATATCACTCACACTCGTATTTATCTTCAACTGCATTCCAGTTTGAATCCAGCATCTGAGCAATCTGCAAAAATATAAGCTAACGCAGTAAAATTGAAAAAGAAATATTTTTGCAATATAAAATGAAATATGATTTTTGAAAATATGATTTGCCTCAGTTATTTGGGTTGTTCGTCATAATTTAAATTTGAATTCATCATACACGAACAACTTGTGACATACACAGTGTATCACTGTATATGCCACAAGGCCGTGCACACCGATATATACACTTGATAATGCTATAGGGACAGGTGAGCACAGGTCAAACCCAAATGAAAAGCCGGGTTCAACTCACATGCAATATATCACGACACGAGCACAAGGTCAAACCCGAGTTTTTAAAACTGGATTCAACACAAGGCTACAAAAAAAAAGAATGCAAAGCTTAGACTCCAAGATTGCACCAATGGAAAACATGTCACTGCATCATGAATGTCATCACAGTCATCACAATGAACACGTATACTCAATGCAACATGATCAACTCACATGTGTGAAACCATAAGAGAATGCAAACTACCAACTACATGCTGGAGTACAAAGAAGACAGTGGCAACATCAAAATAAAATTAAAAAAAAAAATCAGCTGCAACATGAAGAGAGTCATATGTGCAAAGGTCATACCAAACATGAAGGCTACATGAAGTATGCAAGTTCAACCTCTTCATTAAACAACCAAACCAACATGATACTGTTCAATATCCAAGACTCAAGAATGCATCACCATGACACAGTTCCAAACTATATAGAGCTGTGACAACCAAGAACTTAACGAACCAGACAAATGCATGCAACAGCAGTGAAAGTGATCAACACAGCAACTAGTAGTGCACGCATGAAACAGTGGTATGAACAAGTGAACCCAGACTGAAGTATGGATAGTGCAAAGTGCAATGATACACCAGGATATCAAGTTCAGTGAAACTCAAGCAAGTGCAAGACTAAGCCAGCAAATGCAACGACCAAAACCAGATAAACAAGACACAGGAGTAATCAAACTCAAGAGAGTGCAATGCCACTGGAGAAAATTCACAGCAACCAGAGTAGACGCATATATGTAACATGAACATTTAAATATATACACGAACCAGAATACACAGTGGCAACCACAAGATGCAGACAAACTCAAAGCAAAACTAGTTCCAACATGAACAAAAACATAGCAACTGCATAGCAACTAGACCAACATGACCAAGTTCATATGCACAGTCCAGATCACTGTAATAAAGTAACATGACAACAGATCAATTCTCAATGCATATATATATATATATCAGAGTGAACTATGAAGATCAACAAGTAAAGGCCGCAATAGAATACATCAAAAGCAAGCCGAGAACAAACAGTATGAACAAAAGATCAAAGAAAAAGATGGTCAGAGCCGTAATATACAATGCATACATGAGTCAGTGCAGTAATACAGGGAATCACGTGAACAAATAACCAAACAACATCATGATTGAAATTCAAGTACCAAAGAAGAAGGCCAGAGACGAAGACTACAGGATGAACAACGATCATGCTACAGAAATGCATGTATGCAGCAGAAATAATAACAATGATTCACGGTAAAGTCGAAGTGTTTTAAAACCAAGTCAAAGCGGGTAAAAATCGAAACATCTCAAAATTCAAAGTCAATGCAGAAAGTCAAAGTCGCAATTCACATGAAAGCCGTGCGCATCAAGCAAATTGAACAAGTCACAATTCAAAACCGTGGTAACCAAGCAATTTGAATTAGT
Organism: Allium cepa; assembly: GCA_030765085.1. Taxonomy (NCBI): domain Eukaryota; kingdom Viridiplantae; phylum Streptophyta; class Magnoliopsida; order Asparagales; family Amaryllidaceae; genus Allium; species Allium cepa. The sequence goes on from CM060940.1 coordinate 585,770,504, forward strand.
CAGTGAGAATCTCAAGCATCAATACCAGATCGAACGATCAAAGCAATAATTTTGAAACAATCAGACGAACGGAATTCAAGGGTAACGAATCCTATAAAATCCCCAAATCATCATCGGCATAAAGGTGTGAGTTCGAATAAAAAAGAACGAAGAGGAACAGAGCTAAAGCAAAATCGAACTCACCAAAGCGCGAAGCCATAGCCAAGTACAGATCAAATTTGCGCCAAGCCGAAGCCATAGCAAATTCTCACAGAAGCAAAAGCAAATTTGCAGAAGCCCTAATTGAATTGGAAGGAGGAACGGCCATCATAACATAAACGAAAACGAACGGGTTAAAGAATAAAAAGTGGGCCGGCCATGTTATTATTAGAGGCTTTAGTTTAATTTTGTAATTAGGGTTATTGTGTTTTTGTCTTTTAATTGTCGGTTTTATTTTTCGAATCAAAGAATTTGTAAATCACCACCTAGGGTTTAGGTAGTGTCAGATTGTCTAGTTAGAATTAGTTCAGTGAGCAGGGTGTGCGAGTTTGCAAAGCTCTATAGGCGGGAGCAGAGTTTGCGAGTAAGCGAAGCTCTATAGGCGGGAAGCAAAGTTTGCGAGTAAGCGAAACTCTATAGGCAGAGTAGGGTGTGCGAGTCTAGTAGAGTGTTTGTGAGCGGGAGCAAATGTTTGCGAGCAGGGTGTGCGAGTCTAGTAGAGTGTTTATGAGCGGGAGCAAATGTCTGCGAGTCTAGTAGAGTGTTTGTAAGCGTGATACTGTTTAATTCTAATAGAAATCTGTGAATGCAGCAGTAGGCAGGGGTTGCCGAAGCAGGGTAAATTTTGTGTGTGATTTACTTTTCAGCATATTTATTTCTGCGTTTTGTTTCTGTGTTTATATCGAGAAAATTTGCTATAACCCTATTCACCCCCCTCTAGGGTTAATCTAGATCCTACAAATTTAATTAAGATTGATTAAATTAATATATAATATGTTTAAATATTTATTAAAATTTATATTTCAAAAATAGATTTTTGTAATATATTGAATAAGTTAAGGTTGGAAAGATAAATTTGAATTTATTCAAAATTATATTTAATTAAAAAAATTATTTAATTAAATCGATTTGAAACTTATTGAAATTGAGATTTAAGATATCATTTTATAATTTGGTTTGATTTTAATAATTTGATGAATATTTCACGTTTAAATAAATTGAAGGAAATATTTGTTAAAATGTAATTTAAGGTTATTTGAATAATATTGAATTTATTTAGTGAATATTTCAAGACTAAATAATAATGAATTTAAATTAAGATCTATATGAAACTGTTAAATTTAGTTTTGAAAATGTTGAATATTTAAAGCTTTGAAATGTATTGAATTTTAAATTGTTTATTTTATGGTTCAATTTTGTATTTGAAATTGATATAATTTGAATTTTTTTGTTTAGAAACTGAATTGAATTGAATTGAAATTGATAAATTGAAAGAATTAAATTTGAATTTTGAATTCGAGTTGATTTGAATCAATTTGTGAAATTTGAGGGAATTATAAATTTTATACTTTATAAATTGTTTAATATATATATACTATTTTAATATAAAACTAATTTCAATATAAACTATTTTAATATACTAATTATTTAAATATTAAATATTTTATTTTATAAACTATTTTATTTTATATATACTATTATTAAACTGTTTAAGTGGTGGAAATTATGATTTCAAAGTTATGGTTTCCAAAGAATTATGATTTCAAAGTGTTTTTGGTTTCAAAAGTGTTGTAACTTTGAAAGTGCTATAATTTAGAAATAGATATATTTGAAATGAAAATGTTATTTTAGTTTTGAAGTATAAATTATTTTGAAATGGCCATGGTGTTATAATGACGTTTGGTTGTTAATAGCATATATTTTATACATAGTAGATAGTTCCACGGATTCTTAGATGATGGTTATCCCAAACATCCTTTGAGTTACTGGTATTTTAATTGATATTTCTCTTGAGTTGCATTTATTGATATAAGAATGCTAATCCTGACTCGAGTGTTTGTGTTTTGCTTTACAATCGGGTCAGATTGAGTGATACAGCATTTGAGACTCACCTTTGGAGTTTGGAGCTTCGCTTGGAGATCCAACTATCGATTCAGCTTTCAGCTTTTCCAGTTGATTTGTTCAGAGATATCATCAGTCTGTATTCGAGATATTCTGTTGTATTTTATTTCAAATTCTGTTGTTTATATTGTAGCTTCATGAACTACTATTTATCTATTCCGTTGTATTATTATATTACTCTATGTCTGTGATTCTGCGATTAATTTATTTACTGTATATGTTGAGTTTTCCCAAATATAAATTAGCAATCTGATATTTTGAGCAATTCAAGTCCGACATATGCGGATGCGAATGGTTGAAAATACCGAGATGTTACATAATAATCCAAGAATAATTAATGAAATAAATTTCAAGTTTAAATTTTGATTGAGGAAATATCTAACTTGCATCTAAGACAAATGGAAAGGATGTCTACCTTCTTCCCTTTTAGAATCCTAATTAAATTTTGATCCAAAATATATATAGTAACTTGTAAATTTCAAAATTATTCATATTTTGTAAAGGTGGTAGAATATACTATATTACATAAATTGTAGCTTGCGTAAATTTGTCAACAAATACATATACGAAAAGATATATAGATCAACATACTATTGTATACATATATGTTTAATTTGGATTATATATGTGTATGTGATATAAACAAACTTTAAAATAATTATAAACTTAGTTTATATATGTATGTATAATAATCAAAATAATCAACAAAATAAATTTCAAATTTATTTCTTTGACTAAGTGAACAACATAATATCTTGATGTGATATCAAAATTCAAAATATCATTTTTAGATTCACATCAATTCACATGTTTGGTTCTATCCATAATAAATGATTATATATATATATATATATATATATATATATATATATATATCAATGTGTGTGTGTGTATTTGTTCAATATTGCATGAAATATGTTTGAACGAGATGACATAATATCATAATAAATAGATCAAGTTTCATTGTTTTTTCTCTTTTGAATTTTATTTATAAACAACACATATAACAAATTAAATTCAATAATATACAATAGAAATTTAAATATATGTTACAGTCATTAATCTGCATCAAGTGTAAACATGTATAAATATATAAAACAAACATAGATTTGACTTTGTGGATTCAACACTTTGTGAGAATTTGATTTGTAAATCGACGCCTAGATTCCTTGTAACACCACCCGACCTTGCTATAAAAGCAATCTTTGTTTGATGTTATTTAGGGTGAAATTTTTGGCAATGGGAGAAAACAATGTAAAAGCACCAGCCATAAAAGACGAAGAAGAATAAAGAAAGATTGAATGAAAGAATTAACGGGGAAGATTTGTTTTATGGAGAGAATGAAAACTTTCCCCATTCTCTCATTATAACCTTCCACATTAATGCCCCAATTAAATCTAAATCAATGTTTAGAACAATTCTTTCTTTCTTATGGCTAGCCATGATTTTGTCCCATGTGGACCTAAAATCCCAAGGCCTATTTAAGTAATTTAAAAAAAAAAAAAAAAAACTCAACCCATTGCCCTGATGAAATCGAAGGGATAGGAGGAGCCCCCTCCTGCCTGGTCCGACCACAGACAGTAAGGATTTTAGCCAGCCCAGCACAGAGATTTGATGCCCCAACCTTATAAAAACTTTGGGGCCAAGGAAACTATGTTTGCCCTGGCCTTCGGTTAGCCGGTTTTATAAGTGGCCGTGCACTATGTCTCATTATTGTGGCCGTTGGGATTCAACCGGTGCCACTACAACCACATGTAGCAACTCCACTATGTCTTAACCACTGGACCACTAGAACTTGACATAATTAATTATATTTAAAGCTTGTTTAATTATATATCGATATCATATATCGATATGTGTATATACTACTTTTCTAGACACATCCAAATAGTTGCTATAAGCACCCCTACTCAAATAAATTAATAATTATTATTTCTTAAATATTAATTAGTTTATAACACATTATAAACTAATTAAATTGTGTGGTTTTTCGAAGAATTCGCAAACACGATCATAAGACTCGATGGCGAGAATTCAATCAGCGATTAATATTGAACAATTCAAATATTAACGTTCATACGTTACCTTATCAAGTGGTGTGATAGTTGGCCAAATTCCATGCTTACAAATCCTTTTAGTAAAATCATATTTTACGTTACTTTAAGCGGTACAATAGTGACAATAACGATCAAAATTCCAATATTCCCAAATTCGACTTGATTAGTTCATGACAAAGCCATTCTTTCAATAATAAAATTTATTATTAATTGTTATACTTTTTCAAGAGACTTTGACTTTGAATTGACTACAGTTAATAGTGATACTAAACTCATAAAACCATGGAGGCAAATTCTCTGTTGAATAGCGCTTCACTTTCGGTGTTTTAGCTCAGACTAAACTATAGTTATAATGAGATTTTTACTCTCAAAAACACCAAAATATTTTTGAAGTACTCATAGTTTTGAATGCTTTCATGATTATAAATCAAAAAAATTTAAGTAATACTAAGATTACCTTTAAAAGAGGTAATTATGTTGTTTTTATGCTAACATAATTATGAGGAAAACATTCGAAATTCAATAGGCGGTCTCCATAGATTCGCTAAAACAATCCATTTTAATTCAAGTACCAAATACAAAAAAGCAGTGAAGTAACGTACTGAAAGATATAAAGGACAGATATAATTTACGTTCTTTGGGTGTTAATCAATCCTATGTCCATGGGTAAAATGACTTTATCTTCTATTTTTGATTCTTAGTATAAACAAAAATGGCAGAGTGAGTATAATTTTATGATTTTAGTTCCAAAAAGAGTAAAGTAAAAATCCCTCCCTTTTGTGCTACAATACTTAGTTTACCTATAGCACACAAAAATTCATGTGGATCGACAATGTCATTCCTCCACCTTTTGATTCCGGCCTTTGGACCATGCTACGTGTCGATCATCTGTCTTGCCTATTCATCCTGCATGGATTGTTAACGTGGTCTTCGATGAGAAATTTTAATTTGAGTTGACGAATTTTGAATTTGGGTGGGAAGCATGAAATTAAAGTCAGAAAATCCAATTTTTATGACCTGATGTCTCATGAAATAATCAAGCCAATGGACTGCACACGTGTGTATGTGAAATTGCAGTGAGAAACTACCCCTATTTTAGGAAGACTGCATAGCTATAAACACTCCAGGACTTTACTATTGTGAATGGGCCATGGTGAGCTACGCCTTCGTGTTATGTAGAATGACAATATTTCACAGCATCTAAACTGCATTGACACTCTTAAAGCTATGCTTAGTTTAGGTTGGAGAGCACTTTTGCCTCATTGCCTCGTACTTTGAGTCCTTGTATTTTGTGGGCGGTATCCTTTGAAATTGTGGCATTGTTCTATCACTTCAATATCAAATTGAGATGGTGGTGCATCCTTATCGCTTTTTAATGTTGATACAAGATTGCAGCGCAGCCCTGTTACTTCAAATGTTAGTTTAAGATTGTGGTGCATCCCCATCGTATATTGTTGCCTTAAGGATATTCTCGTAGTTTTGTATCGTTGGTGTTGCTTTTGGGATCATAACACAATCTTTGTATTTTACTGTTACTTAAAGATTGTGCCGCATTTCCAACTTATTAAGGTTTACTTTTTGGAAACATGGTTCAACCATCATATTTTATACTTGAAGGTTGTGCCGCGATTCGTCCCATTTGAAACAATCATTAGGATTGCAGATCAGCCCCCATATTTGTGGCTTTCTTAACTTTTTCGGCACCGTATTTTAGTGCTGAAGTGATTCTTGAAGGAAAGGTGCATTCCCTATGTTTTTCCACCATTTTAGATTTTGGCATAGTACTATTTGGACTTTGCTCTCACTACCTTTTCAAAGTCTCTCTTATGTTATGGGAGTATTTCATTTGGCTTAGTGCTTGTATCAATTTTCTTTTGATAACGTTTGGAAAATATGGGTGTAACACTTGCCCCTTAAGTCTGCAGTGATTGTAAATTAGTGTGGACTTGTCTCTACATCCATATTTTTCTGTAATCCATTATTTGTTATTCTTGTCTCTCTTTCAAAAAGCAGAAAGTCTTTATTGCCATTTTGCATCTAATGCGTGAGTACACATGTCATCCCTTTATTGGTCGATCTTATGAAAAAATTGTTACTTTAGTCATTTCAACTCTTAAGAAAATCTGTATTGATTCCCACATTGATCTTGCTTGTAACATCTCCCTACTTGGAGGCTCAAAACTAACAACTACGGATGTTGCAGTCATCCATAGTAATTAATCTTAGGTGACCAAATACGGCAGTGCTAGATACATTGATACACAGATCATAGAAATATGAAAAAAATTAACAATTTAAAAACACATTTCCAAATTCAAATCAAAATATCTCATATTCATTACATAATCCCCACGTTCAGCAAAATACAATTATTACAGTTACGCCAAGTGCGACATATGAAGATGTCCTCTTGGTTGATCAGAGTATATAGTAAGGCTAATAGATGTGCCTTTACAAATAAATACACAGCGGAAAAGATAACTCTAAATAACTGCTGCCTCTTGCATGCCTCCGGAAGCTTTATTTTCCTAAGAAGAAAACCTAGAAACCTTAAACCTCAAACTACTCAAAATCAATTGAGCACCCGAGAGTTTAAGGGGAAAACAAAAACTTCGAGCCACATAAAGCCTGGTATGAATAATAATCTAACATATTAATCATTTTAGATATCAAATGAGACCATGTCGCTTAACGGAACGGGCTTTCCCCTCACTAGTATCCTAAAATGTTTTTCAAACCATATTTATACATCCATAATGGTTAAAACATACATTTTCAGAATATTATGATGATATGCACACTTGAAAGCATTTAGGATTTCCTATCCCATATTAATTAGACTAACCATCTAAGTTTCTTCTGACTATCCATCTTGTATTTTTAAAGTCTACTCATCCCATTTTAGACTTCATTTACAAAAAAAGGGGCCATTCATCCCACATTCATTTTATTTAAATTGGTGTGGACTGTCCATCTCACATCCCATACTTTCCTAGGGTGACTAAGAACCCTTCTTTGATTATATGAAGACTATCCATCCCCTTCATGATGTGGATATCCATCAGACATCCCATAGTTTTCCTAGGATGAGTGTGAACCCATCATTTTAATCATACAAAGACTATCCATCTCTAACCTGATGTTGACAATCCATCAAACATTCCATAGTTTTCCTAGGATGACTATGAACCCATTATTTTAATCATGTAGAGACTATATATCTCTAACCCGATGTTTACTATCCATCAAACATCCCATAGTTTTCCTAAGATGACCATGAACCCATAATTTTTCCAATTAACTCATGTTATCCACATAAATATAATTATCCCATGTTATCCACATGGTCAACCTATTTCCATAAGTATCCCTAGTTTAGGTTATATTCCAATCATCCCATCCTATCCTCATGGTTAATCTATTTTCATTAGTATCCCTAACTTAGTTTATATTCATTTATAATTTACTTTGATATCCCCTAATGATTGAGTCAAAACATATAAGCGTTGATATCCCCAACTAATGCGATGAACTCATTAAGCCTACCCTGATATTCCTAAGGTGAAACAATATTTATTTTGTAAGGTAAAAAAAACAAATTTTCAACCCCTTCGAAAGCTTAGCTTTCGACCCTTTCAAAAGAAACCTTTCGACCTCTTCGAAAGCGCAAACCATGAATTTTTAAAACAATAGGCTCCTACCTTTGTAACACTTTAAAACCCCCTTTCAAAATGTTTCGACCATGTTAAAGTATTTTTATATACAGGTAGAAGTATAGCTTCACTGGAAAGTATCCCTTTTGAAAGCATTGAAGGTTACCCTTTAAAACCCTTGAAAATCAAACCTTTCAAAACCATTGAACATCAAACCTTTCAAAAACTTACTGGGTTCAATTTAAAACATGTGGAGAACCTTCTTTGAAAACCTTTCGACTTTGTTTAAAGCTCTGCTGCGAAAGCTTTAAAACATTTCATTTAAAACAATAGGCCTCTACCTTTTAAAACAACTCCTTTGAAAGCTTTGGGTATACTTCAATTATAAAACAAGGGTAAATCATCTAAGTTGAAAGCTGTGATACCTTTCGAAAGCATTGGAGAAGCGGCTGGTTTTAAAATAAGTAAACCGGTCGACTTTGTCGAAAGCAATGACATCGAAAGGTTGGGAAAATGGCAATAACCTTTCGATTGTGTCGGAAGGTTCTAAACAAACAAAAGCGGCTGTAACCTTTGGACTATGTCGAAAGGTGTCAAAACACAATAGTGATAAAACCGCGGTAACCTTTTAATTGTGTTGAAAGGTTTAAAATCTTTATTTTAAACATTTGAACTGGTCGGAAGCTACCAAGTCGAAAGCTCTTATTCAAAAGCTAAGCAAGCTATATTCGTTTTATAAAACAAACACACTTCAACCTCTTTGGCAACCAACCATTCCACTTACAACCCTTCGACTATGTCCAATTCATTACATACCAAGTAACTTGATACCATTTGCATTGGTTTGACCTTGTTGAAAGCTATAAACCTCTCCACGTTGTCTAAACATATGGGTCGGAAGGCTTGATGCCTATAATGGCTGAAACATGCTAAAAGCGTGATTTTCTTGTTTTTAATTTAAAAAGATAACTTTTCAACTATATTGCTATTATTTGTCAAATTCTCATTAGTTGATAATTACTTTTTAGAAATATGCTGCCACTAATTTCAGAATTAAATAATAATTTTATTTTATAAAATGCCCCTTCTCCTTAGTTAAGTATATAAAACGTTTAAGTCCCATACCTTAAATAATTTTGTATATTCATCAAAACACTTATCTAGAAAAATTCCAAAAAATCTATTTTAATATTTTTCCAACATATAAAAATTCCAAACCCAAATAATTATTATTTTGGCGGTAAATAATTTATAACCCAATAATCATTTTCATCACTAGAAAATTAATATAAACTCCACATAAATTCATAAAATTGTGAAAATTGGAACCCATCTCTAGAATCATGTTTTCTATAACATATCGTTATCCCATGGCATTTAAAAATCATTTCATCTCAGTTCTACCCTAAAACCATGTATTTCCCTTTTTAAACAACCTTGTTTAAACATATATAAATCCAAATCAAGCATATCATCATTCCATAAATCAAAAATACAGATTTATCCTTAAATTCAAAACCATGTGATGTTAAAATCAAAATAGAGATGTAGAAATTATTATTCACCTTAGATTGAATAAGGAAATTGATGATTAATTAAGATTGATTTCATCTAACTTGAATCCTAAGCTTAAATTTGATTTTCTCTTCTCTCTTCCTAATGATCGGCCTTGCTTCCTTCTTACATTTTTAAATCTTTTGTATAAAATAGAATGAACGTGTATGAATAAGAAGAATAGTATAAGGGTAGGAAATATGGACGGCTATTTACTCTAATGCCCTTATGTTTAATTACATAATGATTTATAAGTTCATTTCGTTAAGTGAGCATAGCCACTTTGTTTATTAATCAACCTCAATCTCCTTACCAACACTATTTTATTTAATCTATCCAAGTAAATGCCCTAAATAATGTTAAACAAAAATTAGGAGTGTTACAGGCTCCCCTTAAAGAATTTCGTCCTCAAAATTCAGTAAGGGCTAACTAGCAAACATAGGAATCATCTGTAACATCTTCTAACAATCATACTAGCATATCCGACTAGCAACCAATCTATATATATATAATATAGACATACCATCAAAGCAGATCAGGATAAGCTTCTCGAATCCTGTCTTCTGTCTTCCAAGTATAGTCCTTCTCGTTTTCACTCCACTGAACTTTCGCCAACTTGATTGTCTTGGTCCTCAATCTCTTCTGATCTCTCGCTATAACTGTAACGCCCCACTCCGAGACCCACTCTAGTAAAGAGTATTACGGAGTAATACTGTCTACTAAAACGGAGAATAGAGTATAATGGAAGCGACCTATAGGATCGATTTCAACCTAGAGGGGGGGGTGAATAGGGTGATAGTGTAAATTATAAAAACTTAATTGCAGAAGTTAATTAATATTAACACAGATCATAGAATAGCAGCACAGATATAGCAGAATATAAATAACAAAATAGAACAACACAGAATTTACCCAGCTTCGGCAAAAACCTGCCTACGTGCTGCCCCCAAGGTTTCTACTAGAAATTAGATAGTCCCTCGCTTACACACGTAAACTCGCTATACCCGCTATTGACTAATCTAACTCTACGCTCAAAACCCTGACCACAACTCAACTACCGAGTTGTGAATTCCCAAACTACACACCGTAGTTTGTACCCTAGTCACACGACTAGAAAATTACCACGGTTTAAAAGAGAATTTTAAGATTAAAAGAAACACAAACATAAAAAGTAAATAGCCCTTAATATAAACAAGAGTCCTTTTATATTATTCAAGCCGTCCCCTTTTTATGTGGCCCGATCCACTTCTATTTGCACAGTCCTTTGTGAGAAAGTATGGCGGCTTCCTTCGTTCCTTCTTCCTGATTAAGAATTAGGGCTTTTTCGAAGCGCCTATTGGATTTGATCGAATCTCTGGTTGAATAAGTGTTGCCTTTCTCGATCGAATCTCGTTGCTTTCACTGGCTACTTCGATGAGTTCGATTTTTGCTTCTGGTACGAATTTATGCTTCGTTACTTTTTTAATTTTAGTATTCGAACTCTGATAGATAAGATTGCCGATGATGATTTTCTTATATAGGGTTTGTAACCCTAGATTTTCGTTCGCACAAAATATATTTGATTTTATCTCTGCCGATCGTTTATGCTTGGATGATTGCGATTTATCTTGACTAATTCATATGCGAATTATTCTTATTATTTCTTGGTTGACTTGGTTTAAAAACGACGGCTTTGAATTTATGTTCAATCCTGGCTCCTTGAATTTCTCTGACTCGACTCGATGCCTTGAATTTGAGATGTTTGGTTATCACTTGCTTTGACTTGGTTACATGGCTCTGTGAATAGCTTTATTGCTAAGGCTCTGACTTTAACTCGTGAGTTCAATTTCTTTTACCTGATGACTTCGGCCATTTTGAATTTTTTTTTTATACTGCTCTTCTGGATATTGTTCAAACTGTACTCATGCTCGATTTTATTCAAAGTGTTGTTTACTTTGCTGCATATCACTGTACATGTTGTTGCTTCTGGTTACTGAGTTGTTTGTTGTGGATACTTGTGGGTTGCCATCTTCATGTACTTGATTTGTGACTGTTGCATCGAGTTGTATTCATGTTTGTTGTTGTCAGTTTGCCTTGTATTACTGAGTTACAATGAGTAGCTATCGTCTGCACTTGCATTCGTGTTGTTGTTTGCTTCATGTACCCTACTGCTTTGAACTTCTCTTGACCATTGCTTCATGTCTTACTGTGTTGACCATTATGCACTGTAGCTTGAGTCTTTGTTGAAGTTTTTGTGCACTTGTTCATTGTGAAGTAACTGTCTTCACTGATGCTGCACTTAGTCTTGTCTTTGATGTTCCTCTCATTGCATATGAACTTGGTCTACTTGATGCTGTAGCTTTCAAGTATATGTGCATCACTTGACTTCATTCCACTGTGCATTTCTCTGGTTTATTAACCTGAGACAGATGCTATGTCTTTGTGCATTTCATTCACTATATTCATTTGCTTGATTCACTTAGACCATATATGTGTTTGTTGCAGTTTGCTGACTTCATGTCGCCTTAACTTTGGTTGATGCACTGAGTTGCAGTGTTTCATTTCTTGACACTGCTGTTAGCTTTGGTGTATGTTATTTGCTGTGCATACTTCATTGTTCTTTGCACTTGTTCATATGAGTGTGCTCACTGTTGTTGCTGCAATCTTCATTGAGCTTGTATGCTTCAAGTTGTATTCATCGTCAGTTTAGTCGTGCACTTGAGTTTCTTGGCACTGATGCACTCTGGTCTGTCCACTGCAGTTTGTGTTTTGCCACTGACTTGCTTGCATTGGTGCTGTTATGTTCTGTTCATTCTTAGTTGCCTTGTTGCAGTTTGATTGTGATATCCATGTTGCAGTCCATTTTAATGTTGGTCTTCGTTGCATTCATGTCATGTCGCCTTGTGTTGAATCCAGTTTCAAAAACTCGGATTTGACCTTGTGCTTGTGTCGTGATTTTCAATGTTATTGCACGTGAGTTGAACCCGATTTTTCATTTGGGTTTGACCTATGCTTGCTTGTCCCTGTAAATCAATCAAGTGTATATATCGGCATGCACGGCCTTATGGCATATACAGTAATATACCGTGTATGTCACAAGTTGTTCGTGTATGATGAATTCAAATTTAAATGATGACGAACAACCCAAATAACTGAGGCAAATATCATTTTCAAAATTCACGTTTTATTTTATATTGCAAAAATATTTTATTTTCAATTTTACTGCGTTAGTTTATATTTTTGCAGATAGCTCAGATGCTGGATTCAAACTTGAATGCAGTTGAAGATAAATACGAGTGTGAGTGATATGTAGTGAGGTGCTGATGTAAAATAGTGATGTAATTGAATTTGTATCAAAGTTGTATAGTGAATAGTGAGAGCTTGAATTTGTATACTATTCAAAATTGTAATAAATATTTGTTTGAACAAAATATTCGTTTGAATTCAAATTCTGTGTTATTTATTTTATTCAGCAAATATTTATTTAATCTGTGAAAAATAAAATAGTATATTATCAAATACATTTAAATGAATGAATATATGTTTATTATCATCAAACAAAAATCATATAAGCGCATATTCAACACGACCATGTGTAATCAAGCTATAACTAACTACTGAATACGTCGAATAGGTGGTTTTCTTTTCTAAAGTGGTTCGACATATCCAATAGATATTTATAACGAAATTACAATGGCTAAGAAAAATAGGTTCAGAACAAACATAATACTAAATGATAATATCATCATCACAGAACAGTCACATAACAGTCACAGAACATAGGTACAATATATCGTCAATACAAATCCAAATATCAAAAGGTGGGTACAAAGCCACTGCTCACACATGTGAGTCAAAAATATGTACATAAGAGACTGAATAATCAGAGTATCAAAATAGTGGACAAATATAAAGAGCTATCTATTAGCATAGCAGATAATGTCCAAGCGGAAGCACGGAAAGCTAAGTCCAGAGACCTAACCTGAAACAACTCGGGTCAGGCTAGCTAAACTATCAGTTGTAACTGAGATATATAATAATGCAGTACATAAATAAAACAGTACTTCTCCAAAGAGAAGAGTATAATGGACCACATGAACATAATGACGATCCCTAATCATCAATAAACAGTAAAAATCTCCAAAGAGAATATCAACACCAAAGTGTTAAATAAATAAAATCGCCTCATATCATCGGCGTAGCCAAAGCTATATAAAGTTGCCCATAGGCAATAATCCCAAGAGTGGCCAGAGTCTATAATCGATGCCCAAGCAAAGATCGGTGCTCCAAAGAGCAATAGGGATATACTGAAAATTCAATGAAAACGAATACTGAAAAGCAGTGTCCAGAGACACTGCGAATCCACAAGGTAATCGCACTTACATCGTATGGTTCCATAGAACCAACACCGAATGGCGGTACTCGAATGGATATAAAATCATCAGATAATACAAGTATAGCACGTGCACTGACCAGAGTCGTTATTGCCAAGTACTGTAGAGTTGTGATCGATCACTTGCACAGATGCGGAACGCGCGAGACGGCGAGATCCTTCCCAGAAGGATAAAGGCCCAGAGGCACATGCCGAAAAACTGCTCCATAGAGCAGGTGTTCAGAGATGGTTGCCCAGAGGCGTGGTGACCCAGAGGTCCAGTACTGACCGCCTAGAGGCTAATGTGTCACAAACTTCTTGGAGAGGAACCCGTAAAGTGTTAACAATGAGTCTCATACCCCACGTTCGCACTAAACGGTTTACTAACCAATAGCAAGCTCACACTCCAAACAATAAAAAGTCCACCTTATATCATCGGTAAACTAGACCCAAAGGTCAAAACGATCAATCGAATAGGTCGGGGATTAACCGGAAAGAAAATACACAAGGTTCCATAGGCCGGAGATTTCCTAACCGTTTAAGCACCTTTCCACTTCGCTCGACGTGCTAAAAGTGAGTGGAGATTTTTATTATAGAAAATAATGGTGCGAAACGGATTTATAATTGATTTTGAAATCACTTTAAAACGGCTTTTGAAAACTCTCCTATTATGGAGTAATTAATTTAATAATTAAAAACAATATTATATAATAATTTCGAAAGCCATTTAGGAGTGAAAAATCCTTTTAAAATAGTTCATAAAAACCCGTGTACGAAATCCAGAGACAAATCTCAAAGAAATCGATAAATTAGAAAATCACTGAAAACCAATATTCGCGTTGGAAAATATTCCGAATGGTTATGAACCAAAGTTCGACAATTTTTGATTAGCAGTTGAAGCCCAAAGGTTCATTGCAGAAACAATCAATTTGAAGCGGTTGTACCAAAATGGTACAACCGGTGAGTCGGAACCCGGCTGCACCAAGTGGGTGCAGCCCATTTTTTTTTTTAGAACCAGCTGCACCGCATGGTGCAGCCTGGTTCGGTCCAGCCCCCAGCCCGCATGGGCTGGGTGAATTAACAAGCCCCAGCCCGCATGGGCTGGGGGGAAAAGTACCAAGTCCCAGCCCATGCGGGCTGGGGTAATATGACATGCCTAGCCCATGGGGGCTGGGAATATGGGGCAGCCCCAGCCCATGCGGGCTGGGGTAATATGACCCGCCCAGCCCATGCGGGCTGGGAATATGGGGTGGCCCCAGCCCATGCGGGCTGGGGTAATATGACCCGCCCTGGCCATGCGGGCTGGGAATATATGGCGGCCCCAGCCCATGCGGGCTGGGGTAATATGACACGCCCAGCCCATGAGGGCTGGGAATATGGGGTAGGCCCCCAGCCCATTCGGGCTGGGGATATTGGCATGCGCGCCAGCCCATGCGGGCTGGCCTGCTGCGCCCGGGCAGCAGCCTGGGTGCAACCCAGGCCTGCCCTGCTGCACTCAGAGCCCTGTTTTCAGCCTGTTTTCAGGCTGAACCTTCCAGCCAGCTGAAAACACTGATTTTAGTGATTTTGGGGTGTTTTTTTTAAAGTTTTTGTCATCAAATTTCACTAATATCTATCACTAACTACCATATAATGCTTACTACACTATATTAAAGGAGACAAAGGGCCAAAGCTTAGCATTACCTTATGAAGCAATATCACAAACACCTTATGTGCACACCCAAAATGAAAGCAAAGATGATCAAAGAGTTATGATTCACATGTTACATAATAAAACATGTGTTACTAAATGATTACTGAAATCAAAAGAGGATTAAACACATATTAGAAGAGGGTTTTAGCAATATACCTCTCTAGAAAGCAACAAAGGACATTATAGCATCAACCCAAGTTAGCAAAAGATGACTAGGAGGCTATAAGATCAAAAAAACACATAAAACATGTGTTACCAAATAAATTTCAGAAATTAGAAAGATATAAAAATGGATTTGAGGTGGGTATTTGCATTACCTTTGCATAGAATGACTTGCATAAGCTAAAACTAGAAGGAGATGAAGATAGAGGCCATTTTTGTTAAGAAAGCTTTAGGAAATGGTTAGGGTTTTGATTAGGGATGCATGAATGAGGTTAGGAGAGTTTGAGATAATTTATAGAGGAGGTTTAGGGTGGGTTATTGGGTTAAGTTTAGTAACCCAATAAGAAGAGGGTTATTTACATGTTTCCAAAAATTAGTCTAAGTGTTCATGTATGTTTATAAAACTCATTTTTCTTACCCAAACCTGTTTTAAAATCTCTCCTAAAATATTTAACTTTCCAAAAATAACATTTTATCCTCATTTTAAAATCCCATATTTCCCATTTAATTAAAATAGCCTTTTTCAAATAAATTTTGTTATTCCAAATCCTTTTACACTTCATTAAAATAAATAAAAATCCTAACTTTTATTTATTAATTGGTAATGCAAATCCCGGATTGTTACAGACTCCCCCCTTAAGAAAATTGCGTCCCCGCAATTCCTTAAGATAGATGTCGTCTATAACGTCAAATCCACAAAAGAAGTGATAGAGATAAAATAGAGAATTCTTACCCACAGAAGAAGATGGGAGAAAGTCAGGATAAGAGCGCTCGATAGATTCTCTGGTCTCCCAAGTGCAGTCCTTAGGATTCGGTGACCATTGAATCTTCAAGAGTGGAACCTCTTTGTTGCGAAGGCGTCTAACCTCCG
Source organism: Allium cepa (assembly GCA_030765085.1). Taxonomy (NCBI): domain Eukaryota; kingdom Viridiplantae; phylum Streptophyta; class Magnoliopsida; order Asparagales; family Amaryllidaceae; genus Allium; species Allium cepa. The sequence goes on from CM060940.1 coordinate 585,786,945, forward strand.
AATCAAGCACACGGAGAGGTTGCTGCTCCAAAGATAAGTCAGGTAAGATCTCCAAATCATGCACGACATGCGGCTCAATGATAGAATCAGGATCGCGAACACACTTACGAAGCTGAGAAACATGGAACACGTCATGCATTCCGGAAAAATGAGCAGGTAGAGCCACACGATAAGCAACGGGGCCGATGCGTTCCGTAATAGGAAATGGTCCAACATAGCGAGGAGCCAACTTCCCTGTAGAGCTGAAATGCACAACCCCCTTCATGGGAGAAATCCGAATGAAGACAAAATCACCAATGGAGAACTCAAGAGGCTTCCTACGGTTGTCCGCGTAGGATTTCTAGTGGTCCTGTGCCTCTTTCATTCTCTGACAGATAAGAACAATCTTTTCAGAAGATTCCCGAACTGAATCTGGACCAAGAATAAGCTTCTCGCCAGATTCTAACCAACAAGCAGGAGAGCGACATGGCCTTCCGTAGAGAGCCTCGAAAGGTGCCATGCCGATACTTGACTGAAAGCTATTGTTGTAGGAGAACTCTACAAGCGGTAAGTGATCCTCCCAACTTCCTCCGAAATCCAGTATACAACAGCGCAAAAGATCCTCCAAAATACGGTTCACCCTCTCAGTCTGACCGTCGGTCTGAGGGTGATAAGCAGTAGAGAGATTCAACTTTGTGCCCAAAGCTGACTGTAGGCACTTCCAGAAGTGACTAGTGAAAATGGTGTCTCAATCACACACGATAGAGCTAGGAATGCCATGAAGTCAAACGACTTCCTTCACATAGAGCTTAGCCAACTGAGGTGCAGTCCGAGTGGACTTAATCGGAATGAAATGAGCCGATTTGGTCAAGCGATCAACAATAACCTAGATAGAAGTATGGCCTGTCCTCGATCGAGGCAGACCGTCAATGAAATCCATGGATATCTGATCTCATTTCCATAATGGAATCTCTAGAGGCTGAAGAAGACCAGATGGATGCTGATGCTCGGCCTTGATCTGCTGACAAGTCATGCAACCACTCACATAACTTGCCACATCTCTCTTCAAACCCTCCCAATAATATAGCCGGCACATATCGACATACATCTTACTCGAACCGGGATGTATAGCGTACTTAGTGCGATGGCACTCGTCCAGAATGTCACGCCTAAGTGATGAATCATATGGTATAACAATACGGTTCTTCCTACGTAGACACCAATGAAAATCAAGAGAATAATCCAGAAATGTCTCATTACAGGATCCCGACTCAAGAAGGTGAATGAAATGTAATAGGTCTGGATCCTGCCGCTGAGCATGGGCAATGCGATCCAACAAGATGGGACGAGCTTCCAAGCTGGATAATAAGACAGGAGCATCAAAAGATGGAGCTCGATCTCCAATATCACATAAAGATAGAGTCTCAAGAACATTCCACTCGACAATCATCATAGAAACAACTGCCGAGTGTTTGGGACTGAGCGCATCTGCAACACGATTCCCCTTGCCAGGGGTATACTGAATATCTAAATCATATGGGGCGAGAAACTCAAGCCATCGCTGCTGCCTCATATTGAGATCCCTCTGACTGAATAGATACTTCAACGACTTGTGATCGGTGTAAAGAATGAAGCGTTCGCCTAATAGAAAGTGACGCCACGTCTTCAAGGCAAAGACGATAGCTGCCAACTCAAGATCATGAGTCGGATAGCGAACCTCATTCGGACGTAGCTGCCTAGAAGCATAAGCAACTACCCGATCCTTCTGCATAAGCACAGTACCGAGGCCGCTACCACAAGCGTCGGTGTAAACAACCAGATCCTGGTTACTCTCAGGAACCACAAGAATAGGAGCATGAGTGAGAAGTTCCTTCAGTCGCTGAAAGGAAGCATCACACTTATCAGACCAAATAAAGCGAACACCCTTACGAGTCAGCGTCGTAAAGGGAAGTGCAACGCGAGAGAAATCCTTGATAAACCGACGGTAATAACCCGCCAGACCCAGGAAGCTGTGAATATCATGAACGTTCTCGGGCTGCTTCCAATTCTGAATAGCTTCGATCTTGGCAGGATCGACAGAAATACCCTCAGATGATACAATATGGCCCAAGAACTTGACCTTGCCCTCCCAAAAATGGCACTTAGAGAGCTTGGCCCTAAGCTGATGCTGACGAAGAGTATCCAAGACGATCCGCAAATGATGAGCATGCTCTGCCTCGGATCTAGAATAAATAAGAATATCGTCGATGAAAACCAGAACGAATCTATCGATGTATTCCCGAAATACTCGATTCATAAGATCGACGAAGAAAGCCGGTGCGTTCGTTAAGCCGAATGGCATGACCAACCACTCAAAAGAACCATATCGAGTGCGGAAAGCGGTAAGAGGAATGCTATCGTCCGCAACTCGGAGCTGATGAAATCCGGTGGCAAGGTCGAGATGGGAAAAGACCTTCGCACCGCTCAACTGATCAAACATATCGTCTATCCATGGCAATGGATAACGATTTCTGATGGTCAACTCATTAAGCTTGCGATAGTCAATGTAAAGCCTAAGAGAGTCATCGGGCTTCTTAACGAAGTGTGACGACCCGCCCTCCTACGCCCAGGAAGACGTTTCGTCTTTAAGAAAGAAAGGGATGAGAAAATAGAAAATATAGAGAAGAAAGAACAACAACATCAGAATCTCACAGCGGAACGAATAAAATATAATAATCACATAAATATTTACATAATATACAACATCAATCAGAGTTATACAGACAATACATCACATACTAGACAGTTATAAACACCTGTCTAGTTAACACAACTCAATACAATATAGAGATAGCAACACAGCGAAACTATATATATATCTACAACGCTGAAGCCACCTGCTCCATTGCTCCTCCAGAATTCGTTAAAGCTAACCTGAATCCCTTGGCTACCCGTAAAAATTTGGGTACCCGAGAGTTTATGAAAAAAAAAAAAATAAACTTCGGGTCAGACATGGGTCTGGTATGAGTAACAGGTTAAAGTTGCTTAACTTTGAAAATCTTTTGAAGATAAAAAGGTATCACGTAAGACTTCCCACACATAAACATGGAAAAGTTTTTACCTTACGCTAACCAAAACATTTGATAGGAAATTCTATGATATTATAATAGGTCTAGGGTTTTCAAGTAAATAGAAAATAGCCGAAATTGTTACATCTATTAAATTCCAGCTACTAGCCACAAAAGTGGGTAATACAATCAAAACCGTGGGCACTTATTGGATTTTGGATTCCATACAATGGCAGGGCTACTGAGGTACCGCCCGTCACAGTACGTGGCCTAGATCAACGTACCGAGGATTACTCCCTTCATCCCCTGCAACACAAGGCCGGAACCATTCCTTACTGAATAGTCCCGAACAAGATAAACCCCGGCACTTGTTGCAATCAACCGCCCACACAGCCGAAAATAAAGGGACATCTAGACAGGGGAATATCCTTGTCTTGCTTGGGCATGACCCACCTAACCATGCTGCACCTCCCCTGTTTTAGCCATTCCCGGTTGATGAGGCTTGAGGTTATGATTACCTTTAGAGAACATATTTCTTAGAATGCTCATCGCCCGCCTGACGATGTGTTGAAAGCATTCAATCCATACAAGTTCGTTCCGGGTTCGAACGAAACCGAAGGCATTACCTCGTTACACTCATTTTGGAATCACCCTCAGAGTTAACGACGATAACCATTGCATTCTGAATCTCCATCTTCACTTCAGATTCACGACCTATCGTAAATTTGGAAACGATGTGGTTTTCGAATGTTCCTAATGCGGAAACCCGATCCCGGTCTCATCGAAATCCAAAGCGTGTCTTTTAAGGCCAAGTTGTCTATTTAGTCTTAACAGTTTAATTCAATATAATCAACTTACACACAGATGGATAATTCATAATATCACAGTAAATAATCACAGATAATCTCATAAACAGGGAATAAATATTATTATCTAAACAGATAGCCAAATATTATCATATTTAAATCAAGCATCCATGTTACATAAATATTATTCATGCCAGATCACAACCATCAAATGAAATATCAATATCATTCATCCATAAGCAATGATTTATAATCGTACCATTTGTAATTAATTTAAAATGAATTAAATTAACTACTTCAATCTCTAATTAATTTAAAATAAATTAAATTAATTAGTTCATCTATAAATCCTGCTTATACAACCATTAATTAATTACAAATCAAATTAATTAATCATCCTTTAAACATCCATCTTGATTAATCACCTTTAATCAATTTCTAATTACAATAAGTAATTAGTATTTAATTAGTTTTACAAATTAATTATCCTAAATCATTTAGTAAATAACATTTTATTACCTTATTTATAAATTTAATTAATTACGTTTATTGTTGATTAATTACATAAATTAATCACCACATTATTAAATTTCTTAATTAATCAATTCTTAATTTCATCATTAATTAAATTAATTGACGACCTTTAATTTAGATTTAAATTAATTTGCTTTGAGTAAATTAATTTCATTAAGTAATCGATCTTTAATTAAACATAATTATTAATCACCCTTGATTAATATCATTCCAGTAATTAACTACCCTTAATTTCTCATATAATTTAATTAATTATCCCATAATTAATTATCTCCACTAATTAATCCCAAGATTAATTATAAAAGTAATTATCCAAATTACTTTATTAACACATTATTTTTTATTAATTACATTCAGTAATTAACGTTCATTACTTCTTAAGTAAATTCTGCTCCATTTCATACACTAAGTAATTACACTTATCAATTTGTCAAATGATTTTCTTAAATTAATTAAACTAAATTAATTAACTTAAATTAATCATTTATCAAAATTAATTACAAAAAGTAATTAATCTCTTAATTACTGTTAACAAGTAATTACATTTAACCTTTTACAATAGATTATCTAATTAATCTGATTACTTATCAAAAATTAATCACATAAATTAATTAGTAAACTGTAGTTAATTTCTTTATTAACTAATATCATCTCTTAATTTACTTCTTAATTTATCGTTATCTTTAAATTAATCTAAATTATTCATTTATAAATTACCATTCCTTATTATCTTATTAATTAAATCATTTAATGCCTTAATTATTCTTAAGATAGTTCATTCCTTATTTAATGCCTTAATATAAGTGTATTAAAACATTACACTTTTAATTGAAATCCAAATTAAATTCTAAATTAAGAGTCAAAAGGATTATTAATTAATTATTATTCATATTTAAATTCAATTTTATAATCTTGTAAATAACATCAATCTCTAATTTAAATTTCCAAAATACATTAATATTTGACTTGCAAATTTTCAAGCTAAACAATTTATTTTTCTTTTCATTCAAAACTTTCTTAACAGATTTATTTTCAAAACTGTTTTATTGGACTTATTCTTAATCACATGAATCTATTAATTTTAACATTGATTTCAAAACTTTGTTGAGAATCTTGATTTTAAGTTTTGCTTAGAAATCCAAATTCATTCTGAAAACTTTAAATTACAAAAGTTTCATCTAAGATTACTTTAAACTCTGGATTCAAACATTGTTTCCATATTGGTTTATATCTTGAACTAAATTTAAAACATGGCATAAAATCCTGTTAAGAATTTTAGACCAAATTTAAAACCCTGAGTATATCAGGTTTATTACAACCTGAATCTTCCCCCCTGCCTCGAGAATAAACCCAGCATGCACCGAGTTATTCACGAAATTCCACTAGAACAAACCCGAGTCGCTCCTCTTCTTCCTTGTCAAACTCTCTTCCCAGATACGCGAGGTGCACGGTGCACGTATACCCACGAATTCCGATGCTCCGACCCACTTCGCCAGCCTCATCACATCGCATGTGATTCCTACTTCCCTTCAGACCACCCAGCTCGGAGAATCTCACCACCAGTCCAAATTGAACAATTAGAATAACCCAGACCCAAACCTGGAAACTGAAGCCACCTTCATCCACAAACCTGTCATCATCGAATTCTCCACTCTCCGACCATCTGAGAGTCTATAGCTCCGGCCCCTTATTCGACTACAACCCCACTTTCACCACCCCAAAAATCACTGTACTCGATGAACTAGAGGAACAAAGCCGATCGAAAATCAAAACCAAGCCAAAACTAGGTTTACAAACCCAATCGACCAACCACCATCGCCACAGCCATCTACCCCCACTCCCACCATTTTTCCTACCCTCGTTGATTGCTCCACCACCAGCAGGAAGAACCCGAACCGTTCTAGTCGCCCAGATCATCAAGAGCAACCCATAACTCCCCAATTGATCAAGCACGAACCGCTCTTCCTCCCTTAATCTAAAAATAGAGATTTTAATTTCAAAAATCAAGTTTTTGTTTGAGTATTTGATTTTCGTGCCTGAACCCATGATTTATAAATATTGAGTTTTTACTTATTTAGGCTTCCACTGTTGTTTTGAAATTTCCAGACAAATACAACTGTTTTTTTTTCTTCTCTAAACAAATTCCCAGATTCAAGTCCATGTTTAACAAATATTTTCGTTTTTGTTCGAATCCTACATCTTATCAAAGTTTGGATCGAGAGCAGATGAACATTTGCTGAGAATTTAACTCTGGAACTAAAATCAAAGGAGATGAAACAGGGACCAGTAGGCACACTAATTCATTCATACATAAACACAGAGAAAATGCTGATAAATATAGTCAACCACATTTGTTTCAGGGATTAATATGCAACATAATTATACACTTAAACCATTTAGGTTGTGATATTACCGACTGAGAATACAATATGCAGTAATCCCATCTCACCAATGCCCAGATAAAGAAATATATAAATTGCTCACACAAATAGGTTAAGCATCCAAATATTAGCATGCAACAAATTAAAAACTTAAGAAATTTTTAAAAGTGTTACTCACCATATTTAAAAGATGGCAGAGCCAATCTTGTTTGAAACCAGTTTTTGCAGAATGAAGATAGTACTTTGAAAACTTGAAATTCTCCTGCTTTTGATTGTTGAAGTTGTTCAAGTTTGTTAAAAAGAAAGCTTATTTTTTTCTTGCTTTTCTGTTTTGCTAAACTTGGAGAACAAATAGAAATAAGGACATGTATATATATAGAAATATAAGTTTGTAAAGGGTATAGGCTTCTTCTAGTGCAAGCTTTACTTTATTTTGTTTTATCAGGCAAGATATTTACATTAGGGTTGCTATACAATTCGAAATGACCATATTTTGCTGCTAAGAGAAGAAAGCATTAATTATTTGAGTACTTTATGTTTCCAGCTACTCATTCCTATGTACAGATATTTTTATGTTTACTTTGCTTATACTTTTCTCCTTAGCTTTGCATTCTTATTATTTCTTGCCTGCTTATCTATTTATTTTTATTTTTCTTACTTTATTTTGTTTTATTCATGATGTTTATACATGTCAGAACCCAAATCTTACCAGCTACTAACATTTATATTTTATGTTTCATACTTGTCTTCTTTCTACTCTTGCCTTTGTTTTACACTTCCTTTGCATTTTATTTTATTTTGTTTAGTGGCTAACATAATTATTTGTACAGACATGATTACATGCTTTGTATTATATTTTCTTGTCTGCATACTTATCTTACAACACAATTATCTTGCTTGTTTATTTGACTGCATAAAGTTTTTTTTGTACTTTTATGTTTCTTACAAATCTTGTGTTTAGATATTTTTCTTACTTATTACTTTACATTTCTCTTATAGGCAACCTGCATTTTTATTTTACTTAGCTATGCATTCTATTCTGCAGGCTACATATTCAATATGCCTGGCAGCTTTCATACATTTTGTTGTTTTTACTATTTCTTTAGATACATAGATATCCACTTTACTTAGATTTGCTTTCTAAACTTCCCATACCAAATTCCTTAACCTGTTTTTATTTATATACTATATGTATATGGATATAAAGTTGTCTAGTTATTGTTATAGCCTTTTAACTTAAGTATTTTATCTCTATTTTTTTTAAATTAAAATAATTTATAACAGTGATTAGTTTCTTATTTAATAATTACTTATACTATCAAATGTTAATTTATTTATTATTTTTATACTTATGTAAAAGTTGGTTATAAGACTTATTTTATTTTAAACTTACAAATCTTAGTTTTCCAAAATACATGTATATAAATAAATTTAAAATAACAATTTCCTTTTTTATATAAAATTTATTTGTAAAGATATTGCATTATTAATGTTGTTTAAATATAACTCATTATTAATTTAAAATGATTCATAGATGAAATCACTACATAAATGAATTACTTATTTTATAAACTTGAAGTAAAAAGAACAAAACAATCTTTTTATTTAAATTTAAACTTAGGCAAGAATTTATTTTTAAACAAATTAAATTTATATTGCGTATTTTTAAGATCATATTATTATTTATTCAATATTAAATTTTCAAACTATCAAAAATAGCAGAATTAGAAAACATAACTTTATTTATTAATTTAAAACAAAGCTTATCTATTTATAATATATATACAATTATATACATATATACATTATAAATAGAAACAATTTAAATTAGTTTTTAAAAGAAGAAAATTTATCGGTGAAATATTTATTTAAACAAAGATTATTAATTCAAATTTAAATTATTATCAAATCAATTTAATTTTTAATGCAGATTATTAAATTGATATTGCCCCAAATTTCCGGGATGTCACATTCCTCTCCCCTTAAAAGAATTTCGTCCCCGAAATTTAAAACAAAGGTAATTTAATAATCTAATAAATTTAATTTTAAAAACACAAGCATAGATTAATCATATGCTAACAACCATAGCAATCAATTCATCCAACCAACCAAATCTAACTATCCAGACAAAATTCTAGATAGAATTTTCTCGAGTTTCCCCCAAGTATAAATACCGGTTTACTCGCCCTACTGGATCCAAACAAACAACACTACTAAGCTACAGAACTCACTTCTCTCATCTGGAAGAGATAAGACAGGTGCACTCCAATCTGGCCTCAGATTCTGAAAAATTTCCTATAGAACTCTCTAATCCAAACATTGCAATATCCAATTGCTTCCAACTAAAACAGCTGCCACCATGCTTCTGCTGCGCAACTCTGATCGAACAGATGAAAATGCTGAAGTCGAACACAGACTGGACAACACATCCCAACATTAGGGCTCCACAGATCAAAAGAAAGCTCTGAAGTTCCTCCAAAATCCGAGTTACTTCACCAAACTCAAAAATCATCCTATTACTCAGCTGAATCATCGGTACCATTCCTGGAATCCAGTCGATACCAAACTCAGTCTCCAGATGCTGACCAAATTCTGACTTCTAGAAGACATCCAGAAAAATTCTGAAACACAAAAGGATACTCAAACTATCGCAAGTCACTTTTGCGATCAATTCAGCCTAATTCCAAAATACTACTCTCTCATTACGAAACAGAACAGCTTACGCTTGTGTGGCTAATCCATCGAAGAAATGGATCTACTCTGCAGCTTCTAAACTCCACTGCTGACCCAGAAGCCAAAGACTACTTAATCCAAAGCTCTTCGAGAAACTCGGACTCCAAAGCAAACAGGAACACCCAACTGAACACAGCGACAACATCGAACAGATACACTTCATTAACTTGTCCCAAAGAAACATCTTCGGAGACATCCATCGTCATTGTGTCTCATCACACAGCTACTATACCTTGATGTATCAAAATATCATGACTTGCTTCTGCCCAACTGACAGATCCAAATTCTAGCTCAATCAAATTACACCTCAAAAATGAACTCCGAACCTTAACAGGTTTCCTTCAGAGATCGATGAAATCCTTACACCATCCAAAGTTTACTCGAGACGGTATTAGGTCTACAGTCTCTTACACTTCCAACCTCAAACATATAAACTTCAACCATTGGTAGTTGTGTTACACACACCACTACCCTATCTACGGTTATAGCTTATATTGGAAAACCCGAACAGGTAATCCAACAATAGGTAGAAACAAATATATATCTATATATCAAAATTACAAATACGCTCTCTCAAGAAAGAAAACACTTAAGAGCCTAGGTATTCACTCAACCTAGTGCTCTGATACCAACTGTGACGACCCGCCCTCCTACGCCCAGGAAGACGTTTCGTCTTTAAGAAAGAAAGGGATGAGAAAATAGAAAAGATAGAGAAGAAAGAACAACAACATCAGAATCTCACAGCGGAACGAATAAAATATAATAATCACATAAATATTTACATAATATACAACATCAATCAGAGTTATACAGACAATACATCACATACTAGACAGTTATAAACACCTGTCTAGTTAACACAACTCAATACAATATAGAGATACCAACACAGCGAAACTATATATATATCTACAACGCTTAAGCCACCTGCTCCATTGCTCCTCCAGAATTCGTCAAAGCTAACCTGAATCCCTTGGCTACCCGTAAAAATTTGGGTACCCGAGAGTTTATGAAAAACAAAAATAAACTTCGGGTCAGACATGGGTCTGGTATGAGTAACAGGTTAAAGTTTCTTAACTTTGAAAATCGTTTGAAAATAAAAAGGTATCACGTAAGACTTCCCACACATAAACATGGAAAAGTTTTTACCTTACGCTAACCAAAACATTTGATAGGAAATTCTGTGATATTATAATAGGTCTAGGGTTTTCAAGTAAATAGAAAATAGCCGAAATTGTTACATCTATTAAATTCCAGCTATTAGCCACAAAAGTGGGTAATACAATCAAAACCGTGGGCACTTATTGGATTTTGGATTCCATACAATGGCAGGGCTACTGGGATACCGCCCGTCACAGTACATGGCCTAGATCAACGTACCGAGGATTACTCCCTTCATCCCCTGCAACACAAGGCCGGAACCATTCCTTACTGAACAGTCCCGAACAAGATAAACCCCGGCAGTTGTTGCAATCAACCGCCCACACGGCCGAAAATAAAGGGACATCTAGACAGGGGAATATCCTTATCCTGCTTGGGCATGACCCACCTAACCTTGCTGCAACTCCCTTGTTTTAGCCATTCCCGGTTGATGAGGCTTGAGGTTACGATTACCTTTAGAGAACATATTTCTTAGAATGCTCATCGCCCGCCTGACGATGTGTTGAAAGCATTCAATCCATACAAGTTCGTTCCGGGTTCGAACGAAACCGAAGGCATTACCTCGTTACACTCATTTTGGAATCACCCTCAGAGTTAACGACGATAACCCTTGCATTCTGAATCTCCATCTTCACTTCAGATTCACGACCTATCGTAAATTTGGAAACGATGTGGTTTTCGGATGTTCCTAATGCGGAAACACGATCCCGGTCTCATCGAAATCCAAAGCGTGTCTTTTAAGGCCAAGTTGTCTATTTAGTCTTAACAGTTTAATTCAATATAATCAACATACACACAGATGGATAATTCATAATATCACAGTAAATAATCACAGATAATCTCATAAACAGGGAATAAATATTATTATCTAAACAGATAGCCAAATATTATCATATTTAAATCAAGCATCCATGTTACATAAATATTATTCATGCCAGATCACAACCATCAAATGAAATATCAATATCATTCATCCATAAGCAATGATTTATAATCGTACCATTTGTAATTAATTTAAAATGAATTAAATTAACTACTTCAATCTCTAATTAATTTAAAATAAATTAAATTAATTAGTTCATCTATAAATCCTGCTTATACAACCATTAATTAATTACAAATCAAATTAATTAATCATCCTCTAAACATCCATCTTGATTAATCACCTTTAATCAATTTCTAATTACAATAAGTAATTAGTATTTAATTAGTTTTACAAATTAATTATCCTAAATCATTTAGTAAATAACATTTTATTACCTTATTTATAAATTTAATTAATTACATTTATTGTTGATTAATTACATAAATTAATCACCACATTATTAAATTTCTTAATTAATCAATTCTTAATTTCATCATTAATTAAATTAATTGACGACCTTTAATTTAGATTTAAATTAATTTGCTTTGAGTAAATTAATTTCATTAAGTAATCGATCTTTAATTAAACATAATTATTAATCACCCTTGATTAATATCATTCCAGTAATTAACTACCCTTAATTTCTCATATAATTTAATTAATTATCCCATAATTAATTATCTCCACTAATTAATCCCAAGATTAATTATAAAAGTAATTATCCAAATTACTTTATTAACACATTATTTTTCATTAATTACATTCAGTAATTAACGTTCATTACTTCTTAAGTAAATTCTGCTCCATTTCATACACTAAGTAATTACACTTATCAATTTGTCAAATGATTTTCTTAAATTAATTAAACTAAATTAATTAACTTAAATTAATCATTTATCAAAATTGATTACAAAAAGTAATTAATCTCTTAATTACTGTTATCAAGTAATTACATTTAACCTTTTACAATAGATTATCTAATTAATCTGATTACTTATCAAAAATTAATCACATAAATTAATTAGTAAACTGTAGTTAATTTCTTTATTAACTAATATCATCTCTTAATTTACTTCTTAATTTATCGTTATCTTTAAATTAATCTAAATTATTCATTTATAAATTACCATTCCTTATTATCTTATTAATTAAATCATTTAATGCCTTAATTATTCTTAAGATAGTTCATTCCTTATTTAATGCCTTAATATAAGTGTATTAAAACATTACACTTTTAATTGAAATCCAAATTAAATTCTAAATTAAGAGTCAAAAGGATTATTAATTAATTATTATTCATATTTAAATTCAATTTTATAATCTTATAAATAACATCAATCTCTAATTTAAATTTCCAAAATACATTAATATTTGACTTGCAAATTTTCAAGCTAAACAATTTATTTTTCTTTTCATTCAAAACTTTCTTAACAGATTTATTTTCAAAACTGTTTTATTGGACTTATTCTTAATCACATGAATCTATTAATTTTAACATTGATTTCAAAACTTTGTTGAGAATCTTGATTTTAAGTTTTGCTTAGAAATCCAAATTCATTCTGAAAACTTTAAATTACAAAAGTTTCGTCTAAGATTACTTTAAACTCTGGATTCAAACATTGTTTCCATATTAGTTTATATCTTGAACTAAATTTAAAACATGGCATAAAATCCTGTTAAGAATTTTAGACCAAATTTAAAACCCTGAGTATATCTGGTTTATTACAACATGAATCTTCCCCCCTGCCTCGAGAATAAACCCAGCATGCACCGAGTTATTCACGAAATTCCACTAGAACAAACCCAAGTCGCTCCTCTTCTTCCTTGTCAAACTCTCTTCCCAGACACGCGAGGTGCACGGTGCACGTATACCCACGAATTCCGATGCTCCGACCTACTTCGCCAGCCTCGTCACATCGCCTGCGATTCCTACTTCCCTTCAGACCACCCAGCTCGGAGAATCTCACCACCAGTCCAAATTGAACAATTAGAATAACCCAGACCCAAACCTGGAAACTGAAGCCACCTTCATCCACAAACCTGTCATCATCGAATTCTCCACTCTCCGACCATCTGAGAGTCTATAGCTCCGGCCCCTTATTCGACTACAACCCCACTTTCACCACCCCAAAAATCACTGTACTCGATGAACTAGAGGAACAAAGCCGATCGAAAATCAAAACCAAGCCAAAACTAGGTTTACAAACCCAATCGACCAACCACCATCGCCACAGCCATCTACCCCCACTCCCACCATTTTTCCTACCCTCGTTGATTGCTCCACCACCAGCAGGAAGAACCCGAACCGTTCTAGTCGCCCAGATCATCAGGAGCAACCCATAACTCCCCAATTGATCAAGCACGAACCGCTCTTCCTCCCTTAATCTAAAAATAGAGATTTTAATTTCAAAAATCAAGTTTTTGTTTGAGTATTTGATTTTCGCGCCTGAACCCATGATTTATAAATATTGAGTTTTTACTTATTTAGGCTTCCACTGTTGTTTTGAAATTTCCAGACAAATACAACTGTTTTTTTTTTCTTCTCTAAACAAATTCCCAGATTCAAGTCCATGTTTAACAAACATTTTCGTTTTTGTTCGTATCTTACATCTTATCAAAGTTTGGATCGAGAGCAGATGAACATTTGCTGAGAATTTAACTCTGGAACTAAAATCAAAGGAGATGAAACAGGGACCAGTAGGCACACTAATTCATTCATACATAAACACAGAGAAAATGCTGATAAATATAGTCAACCACATTTGTTTCAGGGATTAATATGCAACATAATTATACACTTAAACCATTTAGGTTGTGATATTACCCACTGAGAATACAATATGCAGTAATCCCATCTCACCAATGCCCAGATAAAGAAATATATAAATTGCTCACACAAATAGGTTAAGCATCCAAATATTAGCATGCAACAAATTAAAAACTTAAGAAATTTTTAAAAGTGTTACTCACCATATTTAAAAGATGGCAGAGCCAATCTTGTTTGAAACCAGTTTTTGCAGAATGAAGATAGTACTTTGAAAACTTGAAATTCTCCTGCTTTTGATTGTTGAAGTTGTTCAAGTTTGTTAAAAAGAAAGCTTATTTTTTTTCTTGCTTTTCTGTTTTGCTAAACTTGGAGAACAAATCGAAATAAGGACATGTATATATATAGAAATATAAGTTTGTAAAGGGTGTAGGCTTCTACTAGTGCAAGCTTTACTTTATTTTGTTTTATCAGGCAAGATATTTACATTAGGGTGGCTATACAATTCGAAATGACCATATTTTGCTGCTAAGAGAAGAAAGCATTAATTATTTGAGTACTTTATGTTTCCAGCTACTCATTCCTATGTACAGATATTTTTATATTTACTTTGCTTATACTTTTCTCCTTAGCTTTGCATTCTTATTATTTCTTGCCTGCTTATCTATTTATTTTTATTTTTCTTACTTTATTTTGTTTTATTCTTGATGTTTATACATGTCAAAACCCAAATTTTACCAGCTACTAACATTTATATTTTATGTTTCATACTTGTCTTCTTTCTACTCTTGCCTTTGTTTTACACTTCCTTTGCATTTTATTTTATCTTGTTTAGTGGCTAACATAATTATTTGTACAGACATGATTACATGCTTTGTATTATATTTTCTTGCCTGCATACTTATCTTACACCACAATTATCTTGCTTGTTTATTTGACTGCATAAAGTTTTTTTTGTACTTTTATGTTTCTTACAAATCTTGTGTTTAGATATTTTTCTTACTTATTACTTTACATTTCTCTTATAGGCAACATGCATTTTTATTTTACTTAGCTATGCATTCTATTCTGCAGGCTACATATTCAATATGCCTGGCAGCTTTCATACATTTTGTTGTTTTTACTATTTCTTTAGATACATAGATATCCACTTTACTTAGATTTGCTTTCTAAACTTCCCATACCAAATTCCTTAACCTGTTTTTATTTATATACTATATGTATATGGATATAAAGTTGTCTAGTTATTGTTATAGCCTTTTAACTTAAGTATTTTATCTCTATTTTTTTTTTAAAATTAAAATAATTTATAACAGTGATTAGTTTCTTATTTAATAATTACTTATACTATCAAATGTTAATTTATTTATTATTTTTATACTTATGTAAAAGTTGGTTATAAGACTTATTTTATTTTAAACTTACAAATCTTAGTTTTCCAAAATACATGTATATAAATAAATTTAAAATAACAAATTCCTTTTTTATATAAAATTTATTTGTAAAGATATTGCATTATTAATGTTGTTTAAATATAACTCATTATTAATTTAAAATGATTCATAGATGAAATCACTACATAAATGAATTACTTATTTTATAAACTTGAAGTAAAAAGAACAAAACAATCTTTTTATTTAAATTTAAACTTAGGCAAGAATTTATTTTTAAACAAATTAAATTTATATTGCGTATTTTTAAGATCATATTATTATTTATTCAATATTAAATTTTCAAATTATCAAAAATAGCAGAATCAGAAAACATAACTTTATTTATTAATTTAAAACAAAGCTTATCTATTTATAATATATATACAATTATATACATATATACATTATAAATAGAAACAATTTAAATTAGTTTTTAAAAAAAGAAAATTTATCAGTGAAATATTTATTTAAACAAAGATTATTAATTCAAATTTAAATTATTATCAAATCAATTTAATTTTTAATGCAGATTATTAAATTGATATTGCCCCAAATTTCCGGGATGTCACACGTAGACCACAGCAGCACCCCATGGCGAAGAACTGGACCGAATGAACTGCTTCGCCTCAAGCTCAACCAACTGCTTCCTGAGTTCCTCATTCTCCTTAATAGACATTCTCGTAGGAGGACGCCCAACTGGGTGAGAGCCTGGAATGAGATCGATGCGGAACTCAATAGCTCGCTTTGGCGGCAGTCCGGATATTGGATCGAATATGTCGGGGAAATCCCGAACAACAGGAATACGAGATAAGTCCAAATCCTCATCTCGTGAATCAAGAGAAAATAAAGTAACATCAGAAATCCCAACATCCTGAAGAGAAATAGCTAACGGAGCAGACGAGTCAGGATGACGAAGAAATAATATCCGCTCCGAACAAATGATTTTTTCATCGTACTGAGCGAGCCAATCCATGCCAAGAATCATGTCAAATTCCAAATACTCCATAACGTGCAGATTGGCACGGAAAGAAAATCCACAAAGATCAATATCTATATCCTCACAAAGCAAGCTAAGGGTTGTGGATCCGCCGATGGGATTCACAATCCTTAGTGAAGAAACCAAACAAGTAACATCCAAAGATAAAGTATCAACTAGTTCCTTTGATACGAATGAGTTTGAGGCACCCGTATCAAAGAGAACTCTACAAGTTCTACCATGAAATAAAATAGAACCTTCGAGAACGGAAGGATGCGTACCTCGAGGCTGAGCTGAAGATGTAGGAGCCTGGGCAGCATTAAGCTTGCCAGGCTTGGCACTAGCTGGAGCAATAGGACAAGTGGAGATCCTGTGTCCCTCCTTCTTGCAGAAGGTGCAATAGAGAGGTTTGGGACACTCTCGAATAAAGTGATCTGGAGAACCACAGTTGAAGCATTTCTTCGGAGGACGTGTCCCACTAGGCTGAGCAGGAGTCTGGGACTGAGAACGAGTCTGAGGCTGAGTCTGAAAAGTAGAACTGCCAGTCTTCTTCTTCTTGTTCCAAGGCTTAGTCTTCTGAAATGGACCCCGCTTCTAATTGGGGTTTTTAGAACCCTCACCATCCCCATCGTTGTCTCTCTCACGCTCCACCGCTTCAAGGTGAAGCGCTGCGTCAACTAGCTCATCAAAAGGGAGCTTAAGATGGAGCATAAGCTGTTTCTTCAAATCTTTCTTCAGGCCTTCAACAAATTTGAGATTCTTCTTATAAGGAGTGCTGATGAACTCGAGGCCATACTTAGACAAGGCCTCGAAAGATGATGAATAGTCAGCAACAGAGGTCTTCCCTTGCTTAAGGTCAATAAAGCGGCGTGCAAGGGCTATCTTCTCGGACTCGGGAACAAACTTGAGCAAGAAGCGCTCTCGGAACTGATCCCAAGTGAGAGTGGCCTCATCGGTCTCAGAAATAAGGAGCTCGTACCAATCCAAGGCACGGCCCTCAAGATGGCTAGAAGCAACAAGAACTCTCTCATGGTCAGGAAGGGTCATGCGAGTAAAATTACGCTCGCAGACTCTGATCCAAGCCTGGACCTCAAGAACAGTCTCGGAGCAATTGAACGGCTTCCCTCCAAGATGAATAAAGTCACTGCAAAGGCGCGCAAAAGAAGACTTGCGCGGTGCATCAGAAACTGGTGCAGGAGACTGAGAGTGCGACTGAGAGTTACGAACCAGCTCCACGATTTGGTCCATGGTCATATATACGCCCTCTGGGTGAGGGTTGCTGGACTGTCCAGCATCAGCAGAACGGAGGTTCCTACCTCTACCAGCCATACTGAAAGATAAGGTAAGATTTAGTTAAGCACAATTCAAAGATAGATAATTCATTAAGGAATATTACGGAATATAATAGATTCCTACACATATTCCTAACTTTTTTTTTCTATCTAAAGGTGGTGATGTTCAATTTTGATCGTATTGTAACGTATTGTACTATGTGTCTGTTCTGTGTTTGTTATGCTTAATTCTGAACCTTAGCCCTGATACCAAGATGTAACGCCCCACTCCGAGACCCACTCTAGTAAAGAGTATTACGGAGTAATACTGTCTATTAAAACGGAGAATAGAGTATAATGGAAGCGACCATGTGTAATCAAGCTATAACTAACTACTGAATACGTCGAATAGGTGGTTTTCTTTTCTCAAGTGGTTCGACATATCCAATAGATATTTATAATGAAATTGCAATGGCTAAGAAAAATAGGTTCAGAACAAACATAATACTAAATGATAATATCATCATCAAAGAACAGTCACATAACAGTCACAGAACATAGGTACAATATATCGTCAATACAGATCCAAATATCAAAAGGTGGGTACAAAGCCACCGCTCACACATATGAGTCAAAAATATGTACATAAGAGACTGAATAATCAGAGTATCAAAATAGTGGAAAAATATAAAGAGCTATCTATCAGCATAGTAGATAATGTCCAAGCGGAAGCACAGAAAGCTAAGTCCAGAGACCTAACCTGAAACAACTCGGTCTAACCTGAGAGAAAACACTCGGGTCAGGCTAGCTAAACAATCAGTAATAACTGAGATATATAATAATGCAGTACATAAATAAAACAGTACTTCTCCAAAGAGAAGAGTATAATGGACCACATGAACATAATGACGATCCCTAATCATCAATAAACAGTAAAAATCTCCAAAGAGAATATCAACACCAAAGTGTTAAATAAATAAAATCGCCTCATATCATCGGCGTAGCCAAAGCTATATAAAGTTGCCCAAAGGCAATAATCCCAAGAGTGACCAGAGTCTGTAATCGATGCCCAAGCAAAGATCGGTGCTCCAAAGAGCAATAGGGATATACTGAAAAGTCAATGAAAATGAATACTGAAAAGCAGTGTCCAGAGACACTGCGAATCCACAAGGTAATCGCACTTACATCGTATGGTTCCATAGAACCAACACCGAATGGCGGTACTGGAATGGATATAAAATCATCAGATAATACAAGTATAGCACGTGCACCGACCAGAGTCGTTATTGCCAAGCACTGTAGAGTTGTGATCGATCACTCGCACAGATGCGGAACGCGCGAGACGGCGAGATCCTTCCTAGAAGGATACACACGGTTCCATAGGCCGAAGATTTCCTGACCGTTTAAGCACCTTTCCACTTCGCTCGACGTGCTAAAAGTGAGTGGAGATTTTTATTATAGAAAATAATGGTGCGAAACGGATTTATAATTGATTTTGAAATCACTTTAAAACGGCTTTTGAAAACTCTCCTATTATGGAGTAATTAATTTAATAATTAAAAACAATATTATATAATAATTTCGAAAGCCATTTAGGAGTGAAAAATCCTTTTAAAATAGTTCATAAAAACCCATGTACGAAATCCAGAGACAAATCTCAAAGAAATCGATAAATTAGAAAATCACTGAAAACCAATATTCGCGTTGGAAAATATTCCGAATGGTTGTGAACCAAAGTTCGACAATTTTTGATTAGCAGTTGAAGCCCAAAGGTTCATTGCAGAAACAATCAATTTGAAGCGGTTGCACCAAAATGGTGCAACCCGGACTCGGTTGCACCAAAATGGTACAACCGGTGAGTCGGAACCCGGCTGCACCAAGTGGGTGCAGCCCATTTTTATTTTTTATTTTTTTTAGAACCAGCTGCACCGCATGGTGCAGCCTGGTTCGGTCCAGCCCCCAGCGCGCATGGGCTGGGTGAATTAACAAGCCCTAGCCCGCATGGGCTGGGGGGGAAAGTACCAAGCCCCAGCCCATGCGGGCTGGGGTAGTATGACACGCCCAGCCCATGCGGGCTGGGAATATGGGGCGGCCCCAGCCCATGCGGGCTGGGGTAATGTGACCCGCCCAGCCCATGCGGGCTGGGAATATGGGTGGCCCCAGCCCATGCGGGCTGGGGTAATCTGACCCGCCCAGCCCATGAAGGCTGGGAATATGAGGTAGGCCCCCAGCCCATGCGGGCTGGGGATATGGGCATGCGCGCCAGCCCATGCGGGCTGGCCTGCTTCCGGCTAGCCCAACCGGGCTAGCCTGCTGTGCCCGGGCAGCAGCCTGGGTGCAACCCGGGCCTGCCCTGGTGCACTCAGAGCCCTGTTTTCCGCCTGTTTTCAGGCTGAACCTTCCAGCCAGCTGAAGACACTGATTTTAGTGATTTTGGGGTGTTTTTTTTCAAGTTTTTGGCATCAAATTTCACTAATATCAATCACTAACTACCATATAATGCTTACTACACTATATTAAAGGAGACAAAGGGCCAAAGCTTAGCATTACCTTATGAATCAATATCATAAACACCTTATGTGCACACCCAAAATGAAAGCAAAGATGATCAAAGAGCTATGATTCACATGTTACATAATAAACATGTGTTACTAAATGATTACTGAAATCAAAAGAGGATTAAACACATATTAGAAGAGGTTTTTAGCAATATACCTCTCTAGAAAGCAACAAAGACCATTATAGCATCAACCCAGGTTAGCAAAAGATGATTAGGAGGCTATAAGATCAAAAAAACACATAAAACATGTGTTACCAAATAAATTTCAGAAAGTAGAAAGATATAAAAATGGATTTGAGGTGGGTATTTGCATTACCTTTGCATAGAATGACTTGCATAAGCTAAAACTAGAAGGAGATGAAGATAGAGGCCATTTTTGTTAAGAAAGCTTTAGGAAATGATTAGGGTTTTGATTAGGGATGCATGAATGAGGTTAGGAGAGTTTGAGATAATTTATAGAGGAGGTTTAGGATGGGTTATTGGGTTAAGTTTAGTAACCCAATAAGAAGAGGGTTATTTACATGTTTCCAAAAATTAGTCTAAGTGTTCATGTATGTTTATAAAACTCATTTTTCTTACCCAAACCCGTTTTAAAATCTCTCCTAAAATATTTAACTTTCCAAAAATAACATTTTATCCTCATTTTAAAATCCCATATTTCCCATTTAATTAAAATAGCCTTTTTCAAATAAATTTTCAAATCCTTTTACGCTTCATTAAAATAAATAAAAATCCTAACTTTTATTTATTAATTGGTAATGCAAATCCCGGATTGCTACAATAACCCGAACTGGTTGTCTAACAAAAGTCAAATCAGGCTCCACCACTAAATCCTCTATCTCTGTCAAAGGAATAGTAGCCTCTGGATCGTGCACATATTAACGAAGATGAGACATATGGAATACATTATGGACACGTGCCAAACTGTTCGGCAACTCTACCCTGTAAGCGAAATTTCCAATCCTTTCTATAATCTGGAATGGATCAACATACCTCGGAGCCAACTTTTTCGACTTTCCAAATCGTACCACACTCTTCATCGGTGATACTTTTATGAAAATCCTATCTCCCACTGAGAACTCTAGGTCTTTATGCCTCTTATCTGCGTAACTGTTTTGCCTGGATTGAGCTTCCTTCATCCATCCTCAGAATAACTCAATCTTCTCTCACGCCTCACTAAGCAAATCTGGACCTAAGACCAATCTGTCTCCTATCTCCAACCAACATGCCGGCGATTTGCATGGCCTTCCATACAAAGCTTCAAAAGGCGTCATTTCTATAGTAGCTTGATAACTATTATTGTAGGAAAACTCAATCAAATGTAGGTGATCCTCCCAATATCTACCAAATCTAATACACAAGCTCTCAATAAACTTCGAGTACCTTATTGACTCTCTCTGTCTGCCCATCCGTCTGTGGGTGATATCCTATAATCATCTTGATCCTGGTACCAAATACCTCTTGTAGACTTTGCCAAAATTTGCTAGTAAATAATGCATCTCTGTCACTGATTATGATACTAAGAATCCCATGAAGTCGGACTATGTTTTTCATGAAAAACTAAGCCAAAATAGGTGTCGTTCTTATTGACTTTACCGGAATGAAATGGGCACTCTTGGTCAGCCTGTCCACAATAACCCATATGCTTTCATTTCCTCTGCTTGACCTTGGCAACCCATCTATAAAATTCATCAATATCAAATCCCATTTCCAAACTGGAATATCTAAAGGCTGAAGTAACCCACTTGGCTTCTGATGTTCGGCCTTAACTTGTTGACAGTTAAGACATGGCCTAACCCATAAGCCAACATCCCTCTGCATGCCTTCCCAATAGAAGCTCCTCTTCATATCTTATTACATCTTGGTTCCACCAGGATGAATCTTAAACTTTGATCGATGACATTCCTCTATAACTTCCCTCCTTAAGTTCTCTATATTCGGAACGTAGAGCCGTCCCTTTTTTCTCAATCATCCTCTTTGGTCAAGACTAAAATCTATTAGGTCATCAAGTTCTAATCCAAGCTCAAGCCTTCTAATCCTCTCGGCTAAAACTGGACCTTCCCTCTGCTTAGAAGCTATTCTCTAAATCAGCACTGGTCGCACTTCTAAACAAGATAACATGCCAGCATCCTGACTAGAACTAGCAGTAGATCTCAACTGCATGCCACAACCGGCTAAATCTTCCAAATCCTTCCATTCTGCCAACATCGCTAAAACCACGATTTGATGTTTTCTACTGAGATCATTTACTACCTTATTTTCTTTCCCAGGAGTATACTCTATACCGAAATCATAAGCAGCCAAAACCTCCAGCCATCTTTGCTGCCTCATGTTCAACTACTTTTGAGAGAATAAATACTTTAATGACTTATGATCGGTATACAACTCAAATCTCTTTCCCAAAAGATAATCCTCCAAATTTTCAAGGCAAAAATAACCGCAGCCAATACCAAGTCATGAGTAGGATATCTTACTTCATGTGGTCTAAGCTGCCTAGATGCGTAAGCAATAACTTTTCCCTTCTACATCAATACTGCTCCCAATCCAGTGCCACATGCACCAGTGTATGCTACCAACCCTTGGTTACCATCTGGAACTACTAACACTGGTGCATTGGTTAATAAATGCATTAATTTAAGGAATGCTTCCTCGCATTTGTCGGACTAAACAAACTTCATGTCCTTCCGGGTCAACTTAGTCAAAGGCGCTGCTATCCACGAGAAATCCTTAATGAATCTCCGATAACAGCCAGCAAGTCCAAGAAAACTCTTGATTTGGTTATTGTCTTTGTCTCTTCCAATTATTTATAGCTTCTACCTTAATTGGATCGACTGACAATCACTTCTCTGAAACCATATGACCAGGAAACATAACCTCTTCCTTCCAAAAATGACATTTGGAAAATTTCGCTTTCAGCTGGTTCTGTCTCAGCGTCTCCAACACCACTCTATGATGAATCTCATGCTCCTTTTCATCTTTCGAGTATACCAAAATGTCATCTATGAACACCAACACAAACCTATCTAAGTGCTCTCGAAAAACTCGGTTCATCAAATCAACGAAGAAAGCAGGCACATTCGTCAATCCGAATGGCATTACTAACCACTAATATGAACCATACCAAGTCCAAAATGCCATCAAAGAGATGTTTTCCTTCGCCACTCTCAACTGATGGAACCCCGTCGCCAAATCCAATTGGAAAAACGCTCTAGCTCCACTCAGCTAATCAAACAGATCATCTATCCTTGTCAGAGGGTACCTATTCTTGATCGTCCTTTCATTTAACTTACGATAGTCGATGCACATATTTAACGATCCATCTGGTTTCTTTACAAACACCATGGCTACTCCCCAAGGCGAACTGCTTGGTCTGATAAAATTCCTTCCCTCAAGATCCGATAGCTGCATCTTTAATTCCTTCATCTCTGTCGGTGTCATTCTGCTAGGTGATCTACTAATAGGTTCAGCTCTTGGTACAAGATCTATCTAAAAATTGATAGCTTGTTTCGGGGGTAATCCAGTAACTGGCTCAAAAACATCAGCAAACTCTCTAGCTACAGGAACCTGATTAAGCTGTTCTCCAATCTCTATGGCACTTAATAAAGCCCAAACCTCCTTACTGGAATTCTCCACTGAGAAGATGATTCGGTTATGACTGTCAGAGTGCCTTATTGATATTTCCCCATCTTGGCAAAATATCCTAGCCTCATACTTACCCAACCAATCTATACCCAAAATCTGCGAAATCAAAGACATACAAACTGCATGCAAACTTATGACCTAATAAATCAAGTTCTATCTAGTCACATCTTATCCCAAGAGTTGCATACCATCCTATTGGACTCGCAACCCACAAGGAAGTAACAAGGTATGTGGGTTTTATACATAACCTATCAACCAAATATTGTGATAAAAATGAATTTAATGTCCGGTATCAAACAATACCCTAACTAGTATGTCATGAATCAAAAGTGTACGTTCCATCGTAGACTTTCTTTTCTCAGCACAGCATGTCTAGAGGATGATGGTTCCAAAGCAAAGACCATTCCTTTTTCTATCGTGGAAGCTTCAGGACACTTGTTCTTGTAATGTCCCATCTGGTTGCGATTATAGCATTTCACATTCTGCTTCCCCACAACCAGCCATTCATCACTCAAGTAGCACTCATTAGCATAGTGCCCCTTCTTATCACACCTGTAGCAAACAATATCTACTTTTCCTTTCTTGGCTGCTCCTCCTTTCTAAGTGCCCTTCTTCTTGAAGAACTTCCTCCTCTTCCCCTTAGGACCAAGGAATTCAACTGGCTTCTCTCTAGCTAAAATAGCAAGCATCTCCTTACGGTGAATGGCCATCTCTACCACCATATTAGAAGGATCTCGGATATAGGCCATAGTCATTTTGCCTAAATCTGGCCTCAGCCTCTAATAAACCTTCATTCCTTCTGAAATCAGTATCAACCAAAGCATAAACATATTGAGATAGCTCATCGAACTTAGCAGCATATTCGATTGCAGGCATATCTCCTTTGACCAGATCCATAAATTTCCTCATCAATGCCGATATGGAGACTTCATACAAGAACCTCGGCCAAAACCTCCCTCTAAAGTCAGCCCACGTCAACTCTTCCTCCGGCACTCCAACCGTCACACTGTTCCACAAATGGAGCGCTAACCCCTGCAACTATCTAGAGGCTAGTCTTCACTTCTCCCAATCATTCAAGCCTAAATCAGTAAAGATCCTTTCACGGGTCAAAAACCAGTTCTCAACTTCAACAGCACTTCCATTTCAACAAACGGCTTTCCTTCCAGACATATATAGTCTCTGCTCAACTTACATAATTATGTTCAACTGGAACTACGGGATTAGCTCCTCCAACATTACCTGCAGCTTCTGCTTGCAAAAGATTTTCCAACATCTGATACACCATCCTAGCATCTATCGGTAGATTTGCAGCACCTACATTGGCCTCGGCATTTTGGTTAGCATTAGCTTGTCGACCTTGGTTACTTCGAGTATTAGGTCGAGCATTTCCATTTGTGGTGGTGCTTCCTCCACCTAGATTTCCTCTTTCGTTTTCTACGTCCATATCCTCTTTCTCGTGTATCGGCGTACGAGCCTTAGTAAGATACAAAAGAACGGTCTAAGAGGGAGGGGAATACGTACTTAGATATATACCAATATATCAAATACAAGCACGTTACTATAGTGTTAACCCAAACCTCGATCTTATTTTTAAATTCATTGGATTATGTTTCGAAAAGATTTTAAATCTACTTTTCTCTTAAAGTTTCATAAACCCATGCTCTGATACCAACTTGTAATATCCATCTACTTGGAGTCCTAAAAGTAACGGCAACGGCTGCTACAGTCATCCATAGTTATCAATCTTTGACGACCAAATACGACAGTGCTAGATACACAGATCACAGAAATATGAAAAAAAATTAACAATTAAAAACATATTTCCACATTCAAATCAAAACATCTCATATTCATTACATAATCTTAAAGTACTTTAACCACATTCTGTAAAATATAATTATTATAGTTACGCCAAGAGCAACATATAAAGATGCCCCCTTGGTTGATCAAAGTATATAGTAAGACTAATAGATCTACCTTTACAAATAAATACACAGCGGAAAAGATAACTCTAAATAACTACTGCCTCCTACATGCCTCCGGAAGCTTTATTCGCCAAAGAAAAAACCTTTAACCTCAATAGCTCAAAATCAATTGAGCACCCGAGAGTTCAAGGGGAAAATAAAAACTTTGAGTCAGACATAAAGCGTGGCATGAATAATAATCTAACATCTCAATCCTTTTAGATACCTAGTGAGACCACGCCGCTTAGCGGAACGAGTTTTCCCCTAGTTAGTATCCTAAAACCTTTTTTAAAACCTTTTTTTAACCATATTCTGTGCTCCTGCATCCACAATGGTAAAAATATACATTTTCAAAATATTATGATTATATGCATACTTGAAAGCATTTAGGATTTCCCATCCCGTATTAAATAGGTTAACCATCCAAGTTTCATCTAACTATACATCTTATATTTTCAAAGTCTACTCATCCCATTTTAGACCTCATTTGCATGAAAAGGGATCATTCATCCCATAGTCATTTTATTTAAATTGGTGTGGATTGTCCATCTCACATCCCATAGTTTTCCTAGGGTGACTATAAACTCTTCTTTAATTATATATAGACTATCCATCTCCTTCATGATCTTGACTATCCATCAAACATCCTACAGTTTTTCTACGATGACTATGAACCCATCATTTTAATCATATAGAGTCTATCCATCTCTAACCTGATGTTGACGATCCATCAAACATCCCATAGTTTTCCTAGGATGACTATGAACCCATCATTTTAATCATATAGGGACTATTCATCTCTAACCTGATGTTGACTATCCATCAAACATCCCATAGTTTTCCTAGGATGACTATGAACCAATCATTTTAACCATATAGAGACTATCCATCACTAACCTGATGTTGACTATCCACCATACATCCTAAATTTTCCTAGGATGACTATGAACCCATCATTTAGCCACTTAACTCATGTTATCCACATGAATCTAATTATTCCATACTATCCACATGGCCAACCTATTTCCATTAGTATCCTCAATTTAGGTTATATTCCAATCATCCCATGCGATCTTCATGATTATCCTATTTCCATTAGTATCCCTAATTTAGGTTATATTCATTTGTAACTTACATTGGTATCCCCCAATGATTGAGTCAAAGCATATAAGTGTTGATATCCCCAACTACTATGTTGAACTCATTAAGCCTGCCCAGATATTCCCAAGGTTAAACAACATTTACTTTATGAGGTAAAATAAAAACAAATTTTCAACCCCTTTGAAAGTGTCCCCTTCGAAAGCTTTGCTTTTAACCCTTTCGAAAGCAACCTTTCGACCCCTTCGAAAGGTTTGCTTTCGACCCCTTTGAAAGCGCAAACCATAAATTTTTTAAAACAATAGGCTCATGCCTTTATGACACTTTGAAACCCCCTTTCGAAACTTTTCCACCATGTTAAAGTATTATTATATAGTGGGTAGAAGCATAGATTTGCTTGAAAGTATCCCTTTCGAAAGCACTGAAGGTTACCCTTAAAACCCTTGAAAATCAAACCTTTCGAAACCATTGAAGATCAAACCTTTCGAAACCAATAGAAAACAAACCTTTCAAAAACTCACTTGGTTCAATTTAAAACATGTGGAAAACCTTCTATGAAAACCTTTCGACTTTGTTGAAAACTCTGCTTCGAAAGCTTTAAAGCATTTCATTTAAAACAATAGGCCTCTGCCTTTTAAAACTGCTCCTTTAAATGCTTTGGGTTATACTTCAATTATAAAACAATGGTAAATCATCGAAGTCAAAAGCTTTGATTCCTCTTGAAAGCATTGGAGAAGCGACTGGTTTTAAAACAAGTAAACCTATCGACTTTGTCAAAAACAACAACATTGAATGGTTGGGAAAACCAGCAATAACCTTTCGGTTGTATCGAAAGGTTCAAAACAAGGCAAAACAAAAGCGACAGCAATCTTTCGACTGTGTCGAAAGGTTTCAAAACACAATAGTGACAAAATAGCAGTAGCCTTTCGACTATGTCAAAAGGTTTAAAACCTTTATTTTAAACATTTGACCTGGTCAGAAGCAACCAAGTCAAAATCTAAGCAGGCTATCTTTGGTTTTTTTTAAAAACACACTTCAACCTCTTTGGTAACCAACCTTTCGACTCTGTCCAATTCATTACGTACCAAGTAACTTTGATGTCATATGCATTGGTTTGACCTTGTTGAAAGCTATGAACCTCTCGACCTTATCGAAAGCTCTAGGTCGGAAAGTTTGATGCCTAAAATGGATGAACGTGTTAAAAGCATCATTTTCTTTTATTTAACTTAAAAAGATACTTTATAACTGACCTGATATTATTTGTCAAATTCTCACTGGTTGATAATTACTTTTTAGTAATATGCTGCCACTAATTTTAGAATTAAATAATGATTTTATTTTATAAAATGCTCCTTCTCCTTAATTAAATATATAAAACATTTAAGTCTCATATCTTAAATAATTATGTATATTCATCAAAATACTTAGGAAAAATCTAGAAAATCTATTTTAATATGTTTTTTGACATATAAAAATTTCAAACCCAAGTAATTATAATTTTAGCCGTAAATAATTTATAGCCCAACAAATCATTTTCTTCACAAGAAAATTAATATAAACTCTACATAAATTCAGAAAATTATGAAAATTGGAACCCATTTATAGAATCATGTTTCAATGACATATAATTTTTTCATGGAATTTAAAATTCATTTCATCTCGGTGTTACCCTTAAACCATGTATATCCCTTTCTTAAAAACTTTGTTTAAATATATATAAATCAAAATCAAGCATATCATCATTCCATGTATCATAAAAAAAGATATATTCTTAAATCTGAAACAATATGATGTTAAAATAAAAATAGAGATGTAGAAATTATTATTCATCTTAGATTGGATAAGGAAATTGATGATTGATTGAGACTGATTTCTTCTAGCTTGAATCCTAAGCTTAAATTTGATTTTCTCTTCTCTTCTTTCTTCCTAATAGTTGGCCTTGCTTCCTTCTTTCATTTATATTTTTTGTATGAAATAAAATGACATGTATGACTAAGGAGAATAGTATAATGGTGGGAAATATGGGCAGCTATTTACCCTAATGCCCTTATGTTTAATTACTTAATCATTTATAAGTTCATTTAGTTAAATAATCACAACCACTTAGTTTATTAATCAACATCAATCTCCTTGCCGACATTATTCTATTTAATTTATCCAGTTAAATGTCCTAAATAATGTTAAACAAAAATTAGGGGTGATATAGGCTCCCCCTTAAAGAATTCCGTCCTCGAAATTCAATAAGGACTAACTAGCAAACATAGCAATCATCTGTAACTTCTCTAACAATCATACTAGCCTATCAGACTAGCAACCAATCTATATAGATCTAATATAGACTTACCATCAAAGCAGATTAGGATAAGCTTCTCGAATCCTATCTTCTGTCTCCTAAGTATAGTCCTTCTCGTTGTCACTTCATTGAAATTTCACCAACGTGACTGTCTTGGTCCTCAATTTCTTCTCATCTCTAGCTACAACCCGAACTGGTTGTCTAACAAAAGTCAAATCAGGTTCCACTACCAAATCCTCCAACTCTATCTGAGGAATAGTAGCCTCTGGATCGTGCACATACTTACGAAGATGAGATACATGGAATACATTATGGACTACTGCCAAACTGCCTAGAAACTCTACTTTGTAAGCGAGCTTTCCAATCCTTTCTATAATCTCGAATGGACCAACATACCTTAGGGCCAACTTTCCCAACTTTCCAAATCGTACCATACCTTTCATCGGTGATACCTTTATGAAAGCCCTATCTCCGACTGAGAACTCTATGCCTTTACGCTTCTTATCTGCGTAACTATTCTGTCTGGATTGAGCTTCCTTCATCCATCCTCGGATTAACTCAATATTTTCTAACGCCACTCTAACCAAATCTGGACCTAAGACTAATTTGTCTCCTGTCTCTAACCAAAATACTGGCGATTTGCATGGCCTTCCATACAATGATTCAAACGGCTCCATTCCTATGCTAGTCTGATAACTATTATTACAGGAAAACTCAATCAAATGTAGGTGATCCTCCTAAAATCCACCAAAGTCCAATACACAAGCTCTCAATAAATCTTCTACGAGTGCCTTATTGACCCTCTCTGTCTTCTTATCCGTCTATGGGGGATATGTTGTACTCATCTTGAGCTTGGCAACTAATACCTCTTGTAGACTCCTTTAAAATTCACCAGTGAATAATGCAATTCTATCACTGACTATGCTAGGAATCTCATGCACTCTAACTATGTTTTTCATGAACAATTTAGCCAAAATAAGTGTCGTTCTGGTTAACTTTATCGGAATGAGATGGACACTCTTGGTCAGCCTGTCCACAATAACCCATATGCTTTCATCTCCTCTACTTGACCTTGGCAACCCATCTATAAAATCCATTGATATCGAATCCCATTTCCAAAATGAAATATCTAAAGGCTAAAGTAACCCACTTGGCTTCAAATGTTCGGCCTTCACTTGTTGACAGTTAAGACACCGCCTAACCCACAAGCCAACATCCCTCTTTATGCCTTCCCAATAGAAGCTTCTCTTCATATCTTGATACATCTTGGTTACACCCGGATGAGTCGTAAACTTCGATCGATGACATTCTCTATAACTTCCCTCCTTAAGTTCTCTATATTTGGAATGTAGAAATGTCCCTTTTTTCTCAACCATTCTCTTTGGTCAAGACTAAAATCTTTTAGGTCATCAAGTTCTGATCCGACCTCAAGCCTTCTAAACTGGATCTTCCCTCTACTTAGAAGCTATTCTCTCAATCAGCACTGGTCTCACTTCTAAATAAGATAGCACAGCGGTATAATGTCTAAAACTAGTAGTAGTTCTCAACTGCACACCACAATTGGCTAAAGCTCCCAGATCCTTCCATTATGCTAATATCGCTAACACCACTTTCTGATGTTTTCTACTGAGAGCATTTGCTACCTTATTTTCTTTCACAGGAGTATACTCTATACCGAAATCATTAGTAGCCAAAAACTCCATCCATCTCTGCTGCCTCATATTTAACTTCTTCTGAGAGAATAAATACTTTAATGACTTATGATTAGTATACAACTAAAATCTCCCCCCTCAAAAGATAATGCTCTAAATTTTTAAGGCAAAGATGACCACAGCCAATTCCAAGTCATGAGTAGGATATCTTACTCCGTGCTATCTAAGCTGCCTGGATGTGTAAGCAATGAATTTGCCCTTCTGCATCAATACTGCTCCCAATCCAGTGCCACATGCATCAGTGTACACTACCAACCCTTGGTTACCATCTGGAACTACGAACACCGACGCATTGGTTAACAAATGCTTTAGCTTAAGTAATGCTTCCTCACATTTGTTGAACTAAACAAACTTCATGTCCTTCCTGGTCAACTTGGTCAAAGGCGCTGCTATCCATGAGAAATCTTTAATGAATCTTCGATAACAGCCAGCAAGTCCAAAAAAAACTCTTAATCTTGGTTACCGTCTGTGGTCTCTTTCAATTGTTGACAGCTTCAATCTTAACTAGACCGACTGCCAATCCCTTCTCTGAAACCACATGATCAAGATGAATCTCATGCTCCTTTTCATCTTTCTAGTATACCAAAATGTCATCTATGAACACCAAAACAAACCTACTGAAGTGCTTTCGAAAAACCTGGTTCATCAAATTAAAGAAGAAAGCAGGCGCATTCGTCAATCTAAATGGAATTACTAACCACTCATATGAACCATACCTAGTCCGAAATGCCGTCAAAGGGATGCTATCCTCTGTGACTCTCAACTGATGGAACCCCATCGCCAAATCCAATTGGGAAAATATTCTTGCTTCACTCAATTGATCAAACAGATCATCTATCTTTGGCAGAGGGTACCTATTCTTGATCGTCCTTTCATTTGACTTACGATAGTAGATGCACATCATTAACGACCCATCTGGTTTCTTTATAAACACTGCGGCTGCTCCCCAAGGCGAACTGCTTGGTCTGATAAAATTCGTCCCCTCCAGATCCATTAGCTACACCTTCAATTCCTTTATCTCTGTCGGTGTCATTCTACTATGTGGTCTACTGACAGGTTCGGCTCCTGGTGCAAGATCAATCTGAAACTTAACAGCTTATTTCGGGGGTAATCCGGTAACCGGCTCAAAAACATCAACAAACTCTCTAGGTACACGAACCTGACTAAGCTCTTCTCCAGTCTCTATGGTACTTAACAAAGCCCAAACACTCTTATTGGAATTATCCACTGAGAAGATGATAGTTATGACTATCAGGGTGCCTAATGATATTTCCCCATCTTGGCAAAATATCCTAGCCTCATACTTAACGAACCAATCCATACCCAAAATGATCCCGAAATCAAAGATTTACAAACTGCATGCAAACTTATGACCTAGTAAATCAATTTCTATTTGGTCACATCTCATCTCAAGAGTTGCATGCCCTCCTATTAGATTCGCAACCCTTAAGGAAGTAATAAGGTAGTGGGTTTTATCAACCAAATATTATGATATAAATGAATGTGATGCTCCGGTATCAAACAATACCCTAACTAGTATGTTGTAAATCAAAAGCATACCTTCCATCATAGACTTTCCTTTCTTAGCAGCAATAGGGCTAGAGTATAATGGTTCCAAAGCAAAGACCTTTCCTTTTCCTGTCCTAGCAGCTTCAGGACACTTGTTCTTGTAATGTCTCATCTGGTTGTGATTATAGCATTTCACATTATGCTTTCCCACAACCAGCCTTCCATCACCCGAATGGCACTCATTAGCATAGTGCCCCTTCTTTCCACACTTATAGCAAACAATATCCTCTTTCTCTTTCTTGGCTGCTCCTTCTTTATGAGTGCCTTTCTTCTTAAAGAACTTCCTCTTCTTCCCCGAGGACCATGGAATTCTATTGGCTTCTCTCTAGTTGAAATAGCAAGCATCTCCTCATGGCGAATGGCCGTCTCTACACCCACATTAGAAGGATTTCGGATAAGGGCCATAGTCATTTTCCTAAATCTGGCCTCAGCCCTCTAATAAACCTTTCATTCTTTCTGACATCAGTATCAACCAAAGCATAACCATATTGAGATAGCTCATCGAACTTAGCAGCATATTCGATCGCAGACATATCTCCTTGGACTAGATCCATAAATTTTCTCATTAATGCCGATTTGGAGACCTCAGACAAGAACCTCTGCTCAAACCTCCTCTTGAAGTCAGCCTATGTCAACTCTTCCTCCGGTACTCCGGGCGTCACACTGTTCCACCAATGAAGCGCTAACCCCTGCAACTGTCTAAAGGCTAGTCTTCTCTTCTCTACACCATTCAAGCCTAAATCAGTAAAGATCCTTTCTTAGGTCAACAGCCAATTCTCAACTTCAACAGCATCTTCTGTTCCAACAAACAGCTTTCCTCTCTGACTGATATAGTCTCTACTAAGCTTAGCATAATTATGTCTAACTAGAATTATAAGATTAGCTCCTCCAACATTACCCGCAGCTCCTGTTTGCAAAGGATTAGCCAACATCTGATACACCATCCCTCATCTACTGGTGGATTTGCAGCACATACATTGCCCTTAGCATTTTGGTTAGCATTAGCATGTCGACCTTGGTTTCTCCAAGTATTACGTCGGGAATTTCCATTAGTGGTGGTGCTTCCTCCACCTAAATTTCCTCTTTCGTTTTCTGCGTCCATATCCTCTTTCTCGGGTATTAGCATACGCTCCTTAGTAGGATACAAAAGAACGGTCTAAGAGGGAGGGGAAAACGTACTTAGATATATACCTATATATCAAATACAAGTACGTTACTATAGCGTTAACCCAAACCTCGATCTTATTTTTAAATTCATTGGATTGTGTTTTAAATAGCTTTAGATTTACCTTTCTTTTAAACTTTCATAAACCTATGCTCGGACACCAACTTTTAACATCCTCATACATGGAGGCCCAAAATTAACGGCAACAGATGTTGTAGTCATCCATAGTTATTAATCCTCGACGACCAAATACGGTGGTGCTAGATACATTGATACATAGATCATAGAAATATGGAAAAAAATTAACAATTTAAAAACATATTTCCATGTTCAAATCGAAAAATCTCATATTCATTACATAATCCCTAAATGCATTAATCATGTTCAGCAAAATATACTTATTACAGTTACGCCAAGAGCGACATATAAAGATGCCCCTTTGGTTGGTCATAGGATATGGTAAGGCTAATAGATCTGCCTTTACAAATAAATACATAGCGAAAATGATAACTCTAATATCTTTTGCCTCCTGCATGCCTCCAGAAGCTTTATTCGTCTAAGAAGAAAACCAAAAAACCTTAAACCTCAAACTACTCAAAATCAATTGAGCACCCGAGAGTTTAAAGGGAAAACAAAAGCTTCGAGTCAAACATAGAGTCTGGTATAAATAATAATCTAACATCTCAATCCTTTTAGATATCTACTGAGACCACGCCATTTAGTAGAATGGGTTTTCCCCTCACTAGTATCCTAAAAACTT
Organism: Allium cepa; assembly: GCA_030765085.1. Classification (NCBI taxonomy): domain Eukaryota; kingdom Viridiplantae; phylum Streptophyta; class Magnoliopsida; order Asparagales; family Amaryllidaceae; genus Allium; species Allium cepa. Next base: position 585,821,658 of record CM060940.1, read on the forward strand.
TTTAATACCATATTTTGTGCTCCTACATCCACAATGGTTAAAGCATAAAATTTCAAAATATTATGACGATATGCATACTTGAAAGCATTTAGGATATCCTATCCCATATCAATTAGACTAACCATCTAAATTTCATCTGACAATCCATCTTATATTTTCAAAGTCTGCTCATCCCATTTTAGACTTCATTTGCATAAAAAGGGACCATTCATCCCAAATTCATTTTATTTAAATTGGTGTGTACTATCCATCTCACATCCCATAGTTTTCCTAGGGTGACTAAGAACCCTTCTTTAATTACATGGAGACTATCCATCCCCTTCATGATGTTGACTATCCATCAAACATCCCATAGTTTTCCTAGAATGACTACAAACCCATCATTTTAATCATATGGAGACTATCCATCTCTAACCTGACGTTGTCTATCCATCGAACATCCCATAGTTTTCCCAGGATGACTACGAACCCATCATTTTAATCATATAAAAACTATCCATCTCTAACCGGATGTTGACTATCCATCAAACATCCCATAGTTTTCCTAGGATGACTATAAACCCATCATTTTAATTATATAGAGAATATCCATATCTAACCTGATGTTGACTATCCATAAAATATCCAATAGTTTTCCTAGGATGACAGTGAGCCAATCATTTTGCCACTTAATTCATGTTATTCACATTAATCTAATTATCCCATGCTATCCACATGGTCAACCTATTTCCGTTAGTATCCCTGATTTAGGTTATATTCCAATCATCCCATGCTATCCTCATGGTTGACCTATTTCCATTAGTATCCCTAACTTAGGTTATATTCGTTTATACCCCAATGATTGAGTCAAAACATATAAGTTTTGATATCCCCAACTACTATGTTGAACTCTTTAAGCCTACCCTAATATTCCTAAAGTTAAACAACATTTATTTTATGAGATAAAAAGAAAACAACTTTTCAACCCCTTTGAAAGTATCCCCTTCGAAAGCTTACCTTTTGACCCTTTCGAAAGCAACCTTTCGACCCCTTCGAAAGGTTTTCTTTCGACCCCTTCGAAAGCACAAACCATATATTTTTAAACAATAGGCTCTTGCCTTCGTAACACTTTAAAACCCCCTTTCGAAACCTTTCAACCATGTTAAAGTATTATTATATAAGGGTAGAAGCATAGCTTCATAACCACTTGAAAGTATCCCTTTCGAAACCATTGAACAACAAACCTTTTGAAATTATTGAACCTTTTTTGGAAACCTTTCGACTTTGTCGAAAGCCCTACTTTGAAAGCTTTAAAACATTTCATTTATAACAATAGGCCTCTACCTATTAAAACAACTCCTTCAAAAGCTTTGGATTATACTTTAATTATTAAACAAGGGTAAGTCATCTAAGTCGAAAGCATTGATATCTTTCGAAAGGATTGGAGAAGCGACTGGTTTTAAAACAAGTAAACCTTACGACTTTGTCGAAAGCAACGACTTTGAAAGGTTGGGAAAAATGGCAATAAACTTCGATTATGTTCGAGGTTCAAAACAAAACAAAAGAAGTAGTAAAGGTTACAAAACACAATAGTTATAAAATAGCAGTAACCTTTTGACTGTGTCCAAAGGTTACAAAACACAATAGTTATAAAACAGTAGTGACCTTTCGATTGTGTCAAAAGGTTTAGAACCTTTATTTTAAACATTTGACCTGGTCAGAGGCAACTGAGTCTAAAGCTCTTATTTGAGAGCTAAGTAGGCTATCTTTGGTTTATAAAACAAACACATTTCAATCTCTTTAGCAACCAACCTTTCAACATTGATCGCTTCAACTCTGTCAAATTCATTACGTACCAAGTAACTTGATACCAAATGAATTGGTTTGACCTTGTTGAAAGCCATGAACCTCTCGACCTTGTCGAAAGGTCTAGATTGAAAGGTTTGATGCCTATAATGGCTAAAACACGCTAAAAGCATGATTTTCTTGTTTTAACTTAAAAGGATTACTTTTCAACTAATCTGCCATTATTTGTCAAATTCTCATTGGTTGATAATTACTTCTCAAAAATATGCTGCCACTGATTTCAAAATTAAATAATCATTTTATTTTATAAAATGCCCCTTCTCCTTAATTAAATATATAAAACTTTTAAGTCCCATACCTTAAATAATTATATATATTCATCAAAACATTTAGGAAAAATAAAATTTCTAGAAAATCTATTTAATACGTTTTCCAACATATAAAATTTCAAACCCAAATAATAATTATTTGAGCTGAAATAGTTTATAATCCAATAAATCTTTTTCTTCACTAGAAAATTAATATGAACTCCACATAAATTCGAAAAATTGTGAAAATTGGAACCCATCTCTAGAATCATGCTTTCAATAACATATAATTTTCTCATGGCATTTAAAAATCATTTCATCTCGGTTTTACCCTAAAACGATGTATATCCCATTTTAAACAACCTAGTTTAAACATATATAAATCAAAATCAAGCATATCACCATTCCATATATCATAAAAATAGATTTATCCTTAAATCTGAAACCATATGATGTTAAAATCAAAATAGAGATGTAGAAATTATTATTCACCAAAGATTGGATAAGGAAATTGAGGACTGATTGAGATTGATTTCTTCTAGCTTGAATCCTAAGCTTAAGTTTGATTTTCACTTCTCTTTTCCTAGTGGCTGACGTTGCTCCCTTCTTACGTTTATATTTTTTTGTATGAAATAGAATGAACGTGTATGACTAAGGAGAATAGTACAAGGGTGGGAAATATGGGCGGCTTTTTACCCTAATGTCCTTATGTTGAATTACTTAATCATTCATAAGTTTATTTAGTTAAATGAGCATGACCACTTAGTTTATTAATCAACCTTGATCTCCTTACCGACATTATTCTATTTAATATATCTAATTAAATGTCCTGAATAATGTTAAACAAAAATTAGATGTGTTACATTCCTTGTCATTAATCAATCGACATTTTAGGGTTATTTCTTCATTCCAATTACGTGGCTGGGATTCAATTCGAGGTAAGTGTATTTTTCCTTCTTCTTCGTTCCTTTACATGCTTTTGATATCCTTAGTTGCCAATTTTATCTTCCCTAAGAATCTTTTTTGAACAAAAGTAAGGGTATTTTTTTCTTGTTGTTTCTTCCCTTATATCTTTGTGGAGTTTATTAACCTATTTGGTATTTTTGTTATGAATCCTTTATTCCTGCCATCTAAAATAACTAAATTAGGGGAAATAGTTGTAGGCCATTTCGGGTTTGATGGTTAAGTGGATATGGTACCTGAATCTCACGAACGTATCCATATGCCCCAAAATGATTATATCTCAGTTACTTTTGAGCATATTCAATACGGACTTTATCTCCCTCCCAACCGAATACTTTGCAAATGGCTATCTGCCATTATTATTGCTCCCATATGACTTGCCCCAATTTCTTACTCCATTCTAATCGCCACCTTCATTCTTTATATGGAGAAGTGTTCCTCCCCCTTCTTGCAATGAACTCCATTTTTGGTTTGACCTTCACAAGAGTCATTCGAAGGGCGATTCTGGGTTTACTATGCTTAGACGAGAAAATCAGTTCTCATGTTTGTTCCTCGAAAGACACATAAATAGAATGACCAATAATATTTCATCTCAAATTTGGATAATTTTCCTTCCTTTTTTCAACCACAGCCTAGTCGCCCATCTTTTCTGATCAATACACTAGGCTGTTTTTATCTCGTAGGGATGCGATCCTTGGCTTAAGTGTAGAAGATAGGAAAACAAAATTATTGTTCATTGATTCATTACTGTGCAAGCATAACTTTCTGTGTACTACCATAACTTTTCTTGTTCCACCTTTAAATTCTCCTCGGTTATGGATGAACCTGGGGGTATAATTCACTAAAGCGAACAGTGAAAATTTTGCTTCCTGTTCTTTCTTAAGGACAATTACTTATCCTAACTCCTTTTTGTGTAAGTGAATTGGCTGGTGATCATTCTAATGCGTTCCTTGATGATTCCCCATCAAATAGATTAGAGATGTCGAACTAGAAGAAGAAGGGAGAAAAGAGGAGAAAGGATAATACTGAAGGCTCTGGCCAACCTTTCAAGAAACCGCATGCGCCGTCTCCTCGTTCTCTTCCTTCCTCTGAAGCACTTCCTATCTCACCTCTTTGGTCTTTACGAGACCCTCTCATTTTCTTCTTGCCTTTACCTGAGAGTACTATTGCTTATTTTGTGAGAGGTTAGGGCATATAACTTTGGATGGCTTATCTTGCATTGCCCCACCCCACAATCGTATCCCGTCGCTCTTCCATTTCATGCACTGTCCATCCCCGAGCTTGCTAATGAGTCTTAAAGCTCTTAGGTATACATATGTACCTTCTTCTCCTTCTTTATCAAATGATGATTTTCTTTATCAATTCTCGTCTTATCTATCATTGCTTTATAGAAAGTAAATGTCTTCGCAGCCGAGGCTTGGAAAAGGGTGGAAGATGATCAAGTCTCATCTACAACATGTATTACTAAGCTTGAGGCATACCTTTCTACAGCAGCTTCTGACAAAACTAGACTAGTGGAAGAGCTTAGGGGTCAAATGTAGAAATCAGAAAAGGCAAAGGGGTGGTGAAGGTAGCGGAGGAGGCATTCACATTGAAGGGTCAGGAGTTGGGAGAGTAAGATAAAACGATGAGGGAGAAGGCAAAGGTGTTGAAGGAGTCTGAGGACAAGCTTTAGCGGATAACTTACAGGGTGCTTTACAAGTTATATGCCATGGTTAAGCATCAATTTTTTATCGACCGCTTAGATGATACTACTATCGAGGTGGACCTTTGTTTCTTAGGAGACTCGAAAAAAATCATTGAAGCCTTTGCTTATTGCAGGGTTCAGTGGGCTAAGGAACTGGCCGTGGAGAATGCTTCCTTTTCTGCCTCCCAAGACACCTCTTTACAGTAGAAAGATGATGTAACATCCCACCTTTTTGTACGTTTTAAATCGACGATAAACCACACATGTCAGACTCAAACCATACAAAAGGGCTAATTGTTATTAGGGTGAATAAGAAAAGCAAAGAAAGAAATAAAACAAAACAGAGTCTTGCAGCGGAACGACAAAATATAATAATCAAATAAGAGTTCATGAAGCTGTTTTACAAAACATTTGATTATACTTGTACAATACATATGAGAGTTACACAAACCAGAGAATAATAAATAGTAATGCAGCGGAACAATGTTATGCGGTGGAATATAATAAATAATAGTAACACAAATCTTCATCTTCGTCCTTCAGAGATAAAGTCTTCGAATCCTGAAATGCTCAGACTGACCGAGCGAATTGAAAAGAAAAAACACTCGAGTCGGAACTAAAAGATTTTATGTAAGTTAAATCAACGGCAAAATATGAGTGGAATGGCATCAGAGATGTTTACGGGATTTGACATCTCCTATTCAGTGTCTAACATGAGTGCGGTAACTTAAGAGATGCTCGGGATTCACATCTCCTAAGGATCCGTTAACTATTTACTATGTAGTAATGTTTTGCTATTATAATAGTGTCTAATAGTAAAATAAACTTACTTTTAAATAGCGTTAAGGGGTTACCCATATAGTCCTTAACACATAATAGTGTCAATAGTCTATACGGTATCGTAATACCTCCTGATCGGGAGGCTACCAGAGGATACTCCACAGGTACGACACAAATCAAACACATACAAGGCACGCTAGGGTAGGTGACATGGCACAACTAGGCAATGCCAGGGTAGACATACGAGTTATGCTTCCGGGCCGGTGGTAGCGCATAGCCGCAGCTATCGCCCACCTCGAGCCACACCCCCAAATCAAAAATCAAAAGTGGCCACCAAATTAATCCAAAAGTCAAAGTATAATATCGAAGGGATGTGTCTGATCAAAGGTGCTACCTCATTAGCTCGTCAATCGCTCCTGTTTTAGCCACCTTATGCCAACTCACGGAAGTCGGGTCCACGTATTTACCTCAAAAGAAACCCTGTCGCCATCCTACTTCATTCCGGAATCTCCACCGCGTACACGGTTGTTAAAGTGGTTTTTAGAGTTGGTAGAGAGTATGACAACTTCCGATCCTGGTCTCTTCAACAACCAAACGTTATTATAACACAACGATCATTTCAAAATAAATATACTTCAAAACCAAAATACACTATCCATTTCAAAACCATATAAATATGATTTCATTTCCCTTCAAAACCAAACCAATATGATATCATTTTTATTTAAACCCAATATCATTTTTATCTCAAATATATACCTTCAAAAATCATAGCACTTTCAAAGTTATACACTTCGAAACCAAACACTTGAAATTATAACACTTTCAAGTCATAATACCTTGAAACTCGTAACTTTAAAACATAACATCGCTCACTTAAAATACATTATATAATAAATTAGCTTCTTAAATTTCACCAATCAATTCCAAAACAACTCTAATTTCAAGATTTTAAATTTAATCAAATCCCAAATCATAAATTTCAATGCAATTCAGTTTCCAAATAAACTATTTCAAATTATATTGATTTCAAAACAGATTTGATCTATAGAATAAACCATTTCAAATTTAATATATTTCAAACCTTAAGTATTCACAATTTCAAACTGAGTTTGGTAATTACGATTCAACAATTCACTTTTCTATTATTTTGTTTGAAATATTTTACAAAATAAATCCATTATCATCTAAATAAAATTAAAATTACAAATAAATTTATTTATACTTGAAATATTCGTTTAATTCACCCTAAACCAAAATCAAGTTATAAAATCATACCCTTTAAAGTTCCAAATTTAATAAATTTTACATCAACTTATTTGAGTATAATTTTTAAATAAATTCAATTTCAAATAAATTTTCAATTTAACTTCCAACCTTAATTTTGTTTAAGTCAATGTAAACTCTATATATACAATATAACTTAAACAGGTACATAACCATATTATATAAAAGCAATCAAACTTTATTACTTGGTTTATTTTATATTTCCAAATGAATTTACACATAGCTAAAAATCAATAATAAAATAAAATTTATATAACATCTATAGTCAATATTTATATAACCCATATATTTCTTTACAAAACATTAGTAATCATTTCAAAATATTTTTATATATATAGACCGCGGTGTCTGTATAAAATTTTCTATTCTATGGTCAAGTGATACGAATATTTATCATTTCAATCCGTAATTTAAAATATAAATGCGATTATATTTCATTTCAAACCGCAACCCCGAATGAAATAATCCATAACAACTTGCAGTTTATAACAATAAAAAATACAACATCCATTCATCCAATATCAATCATCAAACATTTATCACAATCACCATCCACTTCAGTTAATAGCATCAATATATAACAGGTAATAAATAAAAGGAATCAATTGGAAATTTATATTCAATAATAAATTAAATAACCGTTTAACTGGCAGTTTATATGCAATAATAAATTTAATAACAGTTTAATTCAATAAATTCTATTTTACCGAGATGATGATTAAAAATATGCCAAACAGCTATAAATAAATTTCTAATCACGTCATAAATAAATTTAACAAACATAAGAAATTTTAGAAGTTGTGAGTGGGTTAAAACACTCACCTTTGAATTTAAATTGAATTTAAATCTAATTTAAATCCAAAAATTAAAAAGTATCAGAATTCGTCCAAACCAGCGTCAAAATGTCCGAAATTCCGATGCGATCCTAGCGCAAGAAAGCGCATGCAAAAATGACCTCGTATGCAAAATTTACATGTGTTAGAAGATTAAAATTTAAAAATAAAATAAAAACAAATAGATGAAGGCCACGTCACCTTCAAACCTTGAACTTGCGAAAACCCTAGCCCCTGCTCGAAGTCGCACTCGAAACAGCTGTATCCGCCACGTTCAATCGAAATTCATTACAAACCCACGCCATACGAACACGATCGACCATCCCCATCGGCTTGCGCATCAACGGCTGCCCATGCTTATACCCTCGCGGCTCCTTCCGGTCCACCGTCGACGAACGCCACATCCGCCCCTTTGAACGCCGATTTCGACGAATACGTAGCCATCTACGATGAGCGAAGGTCATCACAAGGTCTGCTCGACTCCAGCTATGATACTATGCCACCTGATCGTCGCGAAATCGACGATCAACCGTTAGATTGAAACCTTAACCAATGGATAGCCGGAACAAATCCCTGAACTTTCGGACAAACAGTGCATCGAATTGAAAAACGAATCACAGAATTGAGATGCGCTCATCGAGAGCTTCAGATTGATATATAATTTGATAGTATTTGAGGAGTTTGAAATTTTGGCTTTGAATTTGATTTGAAATTGCAATTCGAAATTTTTGTTTTGTCTGCCATTTGAAATGAAGAGGAGCAACTGGAATTGTACGTACAAAAATGAGGAATAGAAATGCTGCTAGGGTTTATAACAGGATATATATAAGTAGAGCTGAGAAATAGAGGAACAGATACGATTGGTTTGGACCGTTGAATGATAAATGGCCCGAAAAGCCTGTTCTGACTCCAGAACGAAACTCGGTCAACCCATATATCGAAATAGATGTTCTAAAATATTTTAAACTCGATGGAACAAGTTTCAGGTCCAAATTCCATCGTATGAATAAGTTATGCTAAAATCAAGTTATTTCAAATTGATTTCAATTAAATTGATTTCTAGGCGTTTCGAGCTCGTATGATCAAACGACAAGTCTGATCGCTACGAAACTTGAAATCCTATAATAATACATCGTTACGGATCCGATGAAACTGGTTTCGTCGAAATTCGAGTCATTGGCCAAAATGGCTTTTTTAAGTTAATTAAATAAATTGATATTATATTAATTAATCACTTTTCAACTTATATTTTAATAATTTACAACTTCTATCAATTTTGATTTCTTAACCATTCACAAATAATTTAAACAAATCTAGCTGTCGATTTAAAATTGATTAATTCCTCAATTCAATGTTTAATTTCAATTTCATTAAATTTCATTTAATTGCAATTAATCCAATTATTAAGTTTAAATTGCAATAAATTAATAAATCTTGATTTCCATTCTTTAAATCAACCAATTGTCATATTATAAATGGAATTGACATTATGTTCAAATATTATCTTAATTTACCTTAACATAATATTTAATTACATTTATTGAATTTTATTTCCCAATTTACTAAATACAATTAATTATTTATCAACTTGCATTAAGATTCTTGCATTTCATTACCGCTATTAATTCATTAACAATACAAATTTTTATAGTTTCTGATTTAATTACCAAAATCTTAATAAATCAACAAAATCTAAACATCGCAAATTATGGGTCTTTACACTCTCCCATACTCAAAAATTTTCGCCCCGAAAAGGAAATGAAGGGAAAAGAAGAATTAAGGAATCAATATATCTTATTCAAAATATTAAATTTATAAACAATGAATTTACAAAATAAAATAATTTAAACAAAATATATATATAAATTTATAAACGATTAAATCTTCTATTTACAAAGTTAACAAAAGTTTGGAAAACATTTCAGAAAATTTCTAAGTCCAAAATTTACGAAAAATTTCGGGAGATTCTCCTTTGTACGGAGAGGCTCGGGAGAAAAATAATGTCAAATATAACAATACATAACATATATCTTCCAAAATAATATATCCCAACATGGGAAAATACATATATAATCACGCTAGAAAACCGTAATCTGAGAACGTACCTACTTGTTGGGCAAACACGCTTAATTATGAAACCAAAAGCAGTAGCAATTGCTTCCATAACCTGTATTTCACTTATATAATCCGAAAAGAGTTAACAGTTATATAAAATGAAATATTTAAAGTTGTTTCAACCGCCATATAACAACAATCAATTGCACAAAGCATGCAACCATCAAAAAAATCAACACACATTAATCATCTATTCATATCAAACAAAACAAATAGTTGTTCAGGTTCAAAATTTTATATTGTACGGAATGGAAAATAAACTATTAAGCGCACCATTTACTCAATAGTCTTAGATGAAACTAAATAGGTTATTCATACATCCAAACAATTTTAAATTATCCTTGCCCAAACAACCACAAACCAAACAAACAACAGTTTCAAACAATAAATTAAGTTCATTATTATTAATTTCATCTCATAACATTTATTATTTCATTCCATTTTTATTTATATAATGATTCATCCTTTAAATTTTCATTTATTTCTTACAAACTTTTACTTTTATTCATTGATTCAATGTTTATTTTATTTATTTTCATTTATTACCTACAAATATTCGTTTTCGTTTATTTATAGTATTCATGTTTAATTCAATTTCTTTGCATATTGATTCATTTACTTAAGTTTATAATCTTATACTTACTTCCTATTACCTTTATTATAGTAACACTTCAATTATAACTTAAGTTCACAACAATTACAACATCAAATTCTTATTTATAAAAGAATTTCATTAAATACTTTCATTACCTCAAGTTTATTACTTGTATAATATCCATTACATTTTCTTATTAACATTTCAACTTTTTACATCTTTTTGGAAAGTTATATATATGCCTTTAAGAATGTAATTGAAAGTTATACAAGTTTATCTTATTTCTTTTAATAAATTAAATGTTCGCTAATTGTATCCATTGGTTTATAGGTTACAAATTTCAACTTCCTCGTAATATCCTTTATAACCTATCATTTAATCTCTTGTTTTGATTAGAGGTTCCAATTATTTATTAGTTACATTCCATTTCACTACAATAATTGAAACTATTAATTAACGAAAATTAAGAACTATATACCGGGTTAAATTTCAAATCATTTTAAAAATAATAAATGAATGTATATACATACAATTTATATATATCCAATTATATTTAAAACAATATAAAATTTATATTTGTTTATCAAAATAAATCTGCTGTAAAACTACTACAATGGCCTTCCCACTTCGAAACTCGAAAATGAATGTCGATGATGCGTGCACTCATCATCGAAATTATTTTACAGCTACAGAAGGGGGAGTACAGAACTTGTTTCATTTCCAAAATTTCTTTAAAACGATTCTTTCAAATTATATTGAAATATATATATATATATATATATATATATATATATATATATCAGAAATTACTTCTAACCCATATTATTATTATATTCCAAAACCATTTGAAAGAAATTTTCAAAAACCCCGGAATTTAAGTTCTAAATTTCCAATTTTCCTTTATTTTATTTTAAATCTTATTTCCAACCAATGTTTATAAGTTTCACTACCTAACACCCAATATATTACAACCAAATATAACCTTTATAAAAAAAATATTTTACATATAGAAAATATAATAGGCGAAATTATTTCATTCACCTATATTCAAAATAAATATTGTGTCGGTCTGTCCTATAAAGTGTTTAGAAATCCCTATTGATGTCATAGCGTCCTATGCACCAATCAGAATTTATAAATACAAAACTGAAAAAATTAACACAATATAAAACTTTTTTATAACACTAGTAAATACTCTCTCTCTCATATATATACTCTCAGCGACACATCATAGGGTATTGCTACCCTATTAGTAAAGAGTCAGACCTCACAAAGCTAAGGTTTATCGCTAAACTCAAGCTCAGATACCAAATGTAACATCCCATCTTTTTGTATGTTTTAAATCGACGATAAACCACACACGTCAGACTCAAACCATACAGAAGGGCAAATTGTTATTGGGGTGAATAAGAAAAGCAGAGAAAGAAACAAAACAAAACAAAGTCTTGCAGCGGAATGACAAAATATAATAATCAAATAACAGTTCATGAAGCTATTTTACAAAACATTTGATTATACTTATACAATACATATCAGAGTTACACATACCAGAGAATAATAAATAACAATGCAGCAGAACAATGTGATGCAGTGGAATATAATAAATAATAGTAATATAAATCTTCCGCTTCGTCCTTCAGAGATAAAGACTTCGAATCCTGAAGTGCTCCGACTGACCCGAACGAATTGAAAAGACAAAACACTCGAGTCAGAACTAAAAGATCTTATGTAAGTTAAATCAACGGTAAAATATGAGTGGAACGGCGTCAAAGATGTTTGTGGATTTGACATCTCCTATCCAGTGTCTAACATGAGTGCAGTAACTTAAGAGATGCTCGGGATTCACATTTCCTAAGGATCCGTTAAACTATTTACTATGTAGTAATATTTCGCTATTATAATAGTGTCTAATAGTAAAACAAACTTACTTTTAGATAGCGTTAAGGGGTTACCCATATAGCCCTTAACTCGTAATAGTGTCAATAGTCTATACATTACCGTAATACCTCCTGATCGGGAGGCTACCAGAGGATACTCCGTAGGTACGACACAAATCAAACTCATACAAGGCACGCTAGGTTATGTGACACGGCACAACTAGGCAATGCCAGGGTAGATATACCAATTACGCTTCCGGGCCGGTGGTAATGCATAGCCGCAGTTACCGCCCATCTCGAGCCACATCTCTAAATCAAAAATCAAAAGTGGCCACTGAATCAATCCAAAAGTCAAAGTATAATATCGAAGGATGTGTCCGATCAAAGGTGATGCCTCATTAGCCCATCAATCGCTCCTGTTTTAGCCACCTTATGCCAACTCACGGGAGTCGGGTCCACGTATTTACCTCAAAGGAAACGCCACCGCCATCCTACTTCATTTGGAATCTCCACCGCGTGCACGGTTGTTAAAGTGGTTTTCGGAGTTGGCAGAGAGTATGACAACTTCCGATCCCGGTCTCTTCAACAACCAAACGTTATTATGACACCGCAGTCATATCAAAATAATTATACTTCAAAACCAGAATATACTATCCATTTCAAAACCATATGAACATGATATCATTTCCCTTTCAAAACCAAACCAATATGATATCATTTTTATTAAAACCCAAATCAATATAATATCATTTTTATCTCAAATATATAACTTCAAAAATCATAGCACTTTCAAAGTTATACACTTCGAAACCAAACACTTGAAATTATAACACATTCAAGTCATAATACTTTGAAACTCGTAACTTTGAAACATAACTTCCATCACTTAAACGGTTAAATATTAAAATACTTTATTATAATAAACTAGCTTCTTAAATTTCACCAATCAATTCCAAAACAACTCGAATTTCTAGATTTTAAATTTAATCAAATCCCAAATCATAAATTTCAATGCAATTCAGTTTCCAAATAAACTATTTCAAATTATATTGATTTCAAAACAGATTTGATCCATTGAATAAACCATTTCAAATTTAATATATTTCAAACCTTAAGTATTCACAATTTCAAACCGAGTTTGGTAATTACGATTCAACAATTCACTTTTCTATTATTTAGTTTGAAATATTTAACATAATAAATCCGTTATCATCTAAATAAAACTCAAAATATAAATAAATTTATTTATACTTGAAATATTCATTTAATTCACCTAAACAAAATCAAGTTATAAAATTATATCCTTTAAACTTCCAAATTTAATAAATTTTACACCAACTTATTTGAGTTTAATTTTTAAATAAATTCAATTTCAAATAAATTTCCAAATTATCTTTTAACCATAATTTTGTTTAAGTCATTATAAACTCTGTATATACAACATATCTTAAACAGGTACTTAACCATATTATATAAAAACAATCAAACTTTATTACTTGGTTTGTTTTATATTTCCAAACGAATTTACACATAGCTAAAAATCAATAATAAAATAACATTTATATAACATCTGAAATCAATATTTATATAACCCATATATTTCTTTACAAAACCATAGTAATCATTTCAAAATATTTTTATATAGAGGAAATTAGTTTAAAGGAAAAAATTTAATAAAATTTAATTTTAACGGACATTAAAATTAAACTTCCGTCTGAAGGACAAGCGCCAAAATTTGTCTATCGTGCGTGCTTTTTTAGTTTCGTTTCTTCTGTAAACAAAATTTCTTCTTCATCAAATAATGACATCCTAAACCGAAATCAATTTTCTTCCTCAAACTGATTTACAAGCGCAATCGACTTCAGAATCTAAGTCGATAAACGTAAATCAAAATTTTTCAATAAATCCTGAACAAATAAACGATGAACCTACGATTTCAAAAAGTAGGGTTTCGAATGTTACACGTACAGCAGTAAAGAGAAGGCGAAAAACTACTTCATCAACGGCTGTCGATTTGAATGAGATTGACGAAGATACAAAGAGGACGAAAAAAAATCTAGGGCATGTAAAAGTATGAATGAAGACGACACGAAGAAACAACAGCTTGGTGATGAAAACATCAGCAGAAAAACAAAAACAAAGGTATAACAGCTTAGTTCAACTATCATTTGATTTGTTATTGAATGATAGATCAATACATCATTTGATTTGTTGCATGTATAATATTAAAATATGAGATGATGGATGAACATAGCATTAAATCTTTGACACATGATAGACAACAATAAGATGAATATTTATAGCATGATAGAAAAATATAGCATTGAAAAAATGTTAGACAAACATAGAATAATAGACTAATAGTTGAATATATCACTTTATTTACTGTAGGTATAATGATGCAATGGTAGATGAAAATAGCATTTCAATATTTGATAGATGGTAAAAAATAATTAGATGGATACTTATTTAATGATAGTTTAATATATCATTTGATTTGCATGTATAATATTGAAATATGAGATGATAGATGAACATAGCATTCAATCTTTGACTGATGATAAACAACAATAAGATGAATATTTATAGAATGATAGAAAAATATAGCATTGAAAAAAATGTTAGACAAACATATCATGATAGAATGATAGTTGAATATATCATTTTATTTACTGTATTTGTTAGGATGGTATGATAAAAGATAATTATTGAATGATAGTTCAATTTATCATTTGATTTACTGTATTGATAATTATTGAATGACAGTTCAATATATCATTTGATTTACTGTATTGATTGTTATTGAATGATAATTCAATATATCATTTGATTTACTGTTTTGATAGTTATTAAATGACAGTTCAATATATCATTTGATTTGTATGCATCATATTAAAATATAAGATGATAGATAAAAATATGATAGACAAACATAGCATTCAATCTTTCGACTTTAGAAGCATACATTGAAAAAAAGAAATGATAGACAAATATAGCATTTGAAAAAAGAATGATAGATGCATATAGCACTAGTAAATTATGCTTTCATGGTTGAAAAAATTGATAGATAAAAACAAGAGAGCATTTAAAAAATGAGACATAAAAATAACATTATAGTTTGTTAAATACCGAATTATTCATTCGTAGTTTTTGTATAGGGATCAAAAGTTAAAACAGTGAGGAAAGCAAAAACAACTAAAGGAAAAAAACCAAAGAAAGTATCTCGGAAAAAAATTCAGTATAAAGTTTCGGGAAAATTAAGGAAAAATGAGGTTATCTTGTAGATCAATTCAATTATTTAAAACAAACACCCTTCGAAAAATTCATGCTAGTGTTTTTCAAAGAAATTTTATCCATAGCTGCTTTTACAAAATCATCAACAACCTTAGATGATATCATAGAAACATTTTTTATCAATGATAAAGCTTTTAAAGTGGGGAATATTTTTTAAAAATCAAACCTGAAGATGTTTCAATTCTCTTTAGCTTACCTTTGTCTGGAATAAATATTTTTCCATTACTTAAAATGAGTTTACAAATCCTTCCAGACAATTGTAAAGATTTTGTATTGAGAAATTTTAGAACAATAGAGCACATCACAAAAGATCTTACAGTTTCAAAGATAAATAATTTGCTAGAAACACAACAATTTCAACATGAAAATGATTTTCCAAAATTGCTTATAATTCTTGCAATGATAACCTTCTTCTTTCCTGATAACCAAAAATACTTACCATCGGGATATATTCCCTATATTCTTGATCAAAACAAAATGAACTCCGTATCTTGGCCAGTTTCAATTCATCATTCATTGATTAGAGCTTTGACGACTTTCAAAACAAAGCCAAGAAACATGCCAGGTTGTTCCATGCTCCCTATTGTAAGTACAACATTCTAACTTTATGTTCATGCATCTGTCTCTATAAATTAAATTATACACATTATATGTTTTAACAAGTAATATTTTATTTGTAGTTTTTCCTATGTGAGCATGTAAATTTGATATCTCCATTAGCAACATACTGTTCAATCTTATCTAGATTTGGAAGGTGGAATATTTCAAGCTTGAAAAAGGTGATCTCAAGAGAAGCATTGATGAACATGGACAATAGAAAGGTATTATTTATCACACTACTATAACAAATATATAATGATAAATAAATATATCATAACATAGTGTATATCAGCAGTTGTCATTTTGTTATTGTACAATCATAATTTAAATGATAGATACATATATCAGTTCTGCACAAATACAATTTTCTATAGGTGGTACTAAAGAATGATAGTCAGATATAGCATCACATCAAAAATAAAAATTATATATAAAATTAGTTCATCCATTGTATGTTACCTGATTCATTACTATTTAGGTTATTACATAGATTTTTGTTGAAATAAGAAATCTAACTAGATGAAAAAGAACTTCAATAAAAAAACCAACAAAAATTTGTCCAGCTGGATAACAATGAGAATATTGGGATGCACAAAATAGATAATCCGGAAGACACATCTAAAAAGCAACTTGAGTCAACGCAGCAGTACATTATAGATTTGGAAAATAAATTGAAGAAAAGTGAAAAGAATTAGAAAAGAGAAAACAGAAAAGAATACAAGCAGAAGGCACTGTCATACAGTTGCAAAAAGAAATCAAGATTTTGAGATCAAAAGCAAAAGTAGAAATAGAACCACCATCATTTGATCTCAACATAACTCAGGAAATTAAAAAGATGCAGCAAGAGAAAGAACAACAGGATCAAAACAAACCTTCAGAGGCAATAGAAAAATCACCAACAGTGCTTGAAAAAACACAAAAGAAACCAAGCTCTTTAGTTTTGAGGGTTAAAAAGCGCCAACGAAGGAGTAAAATTGATTCTGATTGCCAATATGAAATTGTTCACAGAAAAATAAAGAAAAATATGGACAATGAAAACCAAAAGTAGCAACTTGAAACCAAGGAAGATCGGAATATGCAGATATGAGTAGATTTCAAAAAATGTTAGAATATCTTAGTTTTTAGTGTTTACCGAAAAAGCTTTATGCGGTTGCTGGAATTGTATCTGATTTGTAGGTTGTACTGCTTTCCTTGGATTGTTTTTTATCATCACTTTTGATTAATTCCTCACACAGTTTGTGCTTCCTGAACTTAGTCTTAGGCATTCATACTTTGTCATGCGCTTGGCACGGTGTGCCCTGCCGTTTAGGGGCAGGCTATTGTTCAACTACGAAGTCATGTCATGTATTTATAACCTTTTTAATTCATGCACATGGTTTTTTATACTGGTTTAGACGTATAATATTCTTACGTCCAATGTAATTGTTTGGCTGAAAATACAAGTTGTGTAAATTACAACTTTATATTGTTAGTTATGTTAGTGAAATAAACACTAAAAGATTTTTATATGAGTTTGGGCCAAATCTAATATCCCTACATCCAGTTCATTGTATGACTATTTTTCATAATAATTACAATGTTTGTTATACGTATAAAATTGCCTATACAAAATAAGGCCTGAGCTGCTCGGATTTCCATGTTCTTGGAACTCGATTTCATCGGGCCTTTAGGGTCGGTATGCATCACGAGCTAAGACTTCAGCTACAACCAAAGTACCTTCCCAATTTTGGCTTAATGCTCCATTTGTTCCTTGGTGTTAGCCATTATCTATAGCACTAGATTTCCCTTGCAGAAGTTCCTCTCCTTGAGCTTAGCATTGAAATTTTTTGTCATCCTTTGTCTGTATGCGGTGAATCGGAATGCAGTTTCGTCTCTTCTTTCTTGAATAAGATTAAGCGAAGCTTCTTTTAACTCTTTGTTCTATTCTACCACATATAATATTCTTATGTGTGATGGAACCTTTTTCGATTAGGAGCATAACTTCATAGCTATAGGTTAAGGATAAGGGTGTGTGGCCAATTAGAGATCCGATGAAGTTCTGTAAGCTCATAGTACTAAAGGTAATTCCTCCACCCATTTTCTTTTAGCCTTTTGCAATCTTTTCTTGAGCAGTTTCTTAATGGTATTGTTTGCTGCTTCGACTTGTCAGTTCATCTAAGGGTGTGCCATAGAGGAGAAACTTTTTATTATTCCATTCCTTTCACAAAGCTCCGTAAACTCCTTACTTTCATACTAAGTTCCATTATCAAAAATTATTTTATGGGGGATCCCAAACCTTGTAATTATGTTCCTCCCAACAAAAGTGATTATCTTTTTTGTGGTCATTGTAGCTAAGAGTAATTCTTCTACCTACTTGGTAAAGTAGTCTATTGCCACCATGATATACTTTGCCTTTCTTTTTGACATGGGAAGTGGTCCTATCAAATCTATGCTCCATATGTTGAATGACTATGTCTGGCTAACGGGATAAGCTCATAGGAAGATAGTCTTGGGATACTGGCAAACCTTTGACATCTATTACATTTTCTCACATATTCCTATGCATCTTATAGTGTAGTGGGCCAACAGTAACCATGTCTTAGCACCTTCTTTGCCAATTTAGCTCCTGCAGAGTGATCCCTACATTGCCCTTCATGTACTTCACGGAAGACTCATACTCTTCTTCTTTGGAAATACATTTAAGATAAGGGATTGAGTACCCTCTCTTGTATAATATGCCATCAAAGAAAGAAAAGTAAAAAAGCCTGACATCTTATTTTAAAGGCTTTATTCTCGTTTAGAGATAGAACTCCATTTATCAAGAATTGTTTGATAAGGGCCAATCATGAGTCCTCCTTCACCTATTGAAAGATAGGTGTAGTTAGAGACTACTCTTGATTTTCAACTAACTCTTGGTTTTGAGCTTTTTTGATCGTCGCTCATTGTGACCTTGTTAGGACTAGTATTTGGTTAGCCTCGGTGATGCTTAGTTCATCTTGATGCCCTATTAGGATGGCTTTCATTTCCTGTGGTACTTTAGTGCTAGCAAGTTTAGCCAACGAGTCCGTAGAAGAATTGTTCTCGTGTGAGATTTTCTCTATATCAAATTGATCAATTGCTCCAACAACTTTTTGTCTAATTCCATGATTTGGCTAAAGTTTTCTCTTTTGTTTAGCAATTCCCTTGCAGTTGATTTACAACTAACTGGGAGTCACTATTAACTTTAGTATGGGTTACCTTCATTACTTGAGCCATTCTTAAGCCTGCACGAAGAGCCTCATATTCTGCCACATTATTGATAGCTTTGAACCCAAGCTGCACTTCCCTATATTGTTCATGCTCATCTGGGTAACTAGTACATATTTGATCCTCGCCCCATGTTCATTCAATGCCCCATCCATAAATAATTGCTAGAACTATGGAATGGGTGTTTCTTCCTTGGTTTTTGGCTTAGTAGGCGGCATGCATTTCATGATGAAATTTGCTAGTGCTTTCCCTTGATTGCTTTTTTTAGACAGTATGAGATATTACACAGACTGAGCTGCATCGCCCATTTTAGCAAGCAACCCAATGTCTCTGGCTTCAATAGTATTTTCTTTAGAAGTTTGTTTATGATGACTTTAATGGGATGTGCTTGAAAGTACGATCGTAATTCCTTACTATGAGAAGTAGATTGTAAGCTAGCTTTTCAATGACTGCATAATTGAGCTCTTCTCTTAACATGCGCTTGCTTGCAAAGTAGATAAACCTCTAGGTCCCTTCATCTTCTCGAACCACTACAGCACTAACAACTTTATCAATTACTGCTAAATATACATAAAAATCCTCGCCTATTATCGGTTTAAATAAGATATGGGTATTGATCGGATAGTTCTTCAAATTCTAGAACATGATTTTACATTCCACGATCCATTCAAAATTCCATCCCTTTTTCACTTGGTCAAAGAATGGTATATACTTATCGGTTGCTTTAGAAATGAATCTGCTTAGAGCAGCCACCCAGCCATTTAGGCTCATGATATCATCCAGTTTATTTGAGACTCCCATGTTCCTTATAGCTTCAATATGTTCTGGGTTTTCTTTAATGTCGTAGACGCTTAATATATACCCTGGAAACTTTCGTGATTGGATGGAAAAAGTACACTCCAAAGGGTTCAGCTTCAGGTTATATTGTCTTGGGTTTCTACTTTACATAGAATATGGTTCTTTGCTATATTTTAGCCTAATGTACATACCGTTTATATCTATTTTTTCTTTTTCCAACAAAGTGTAGTTCTTCGTGGATTGAGACTATAAGATTGGAGGGATTTCCTTCTAGGCCTTCATTCGGATCTAGAGAGAGACTCCCAGCCCTTTCTTTGTTCTTCTCCTTTTGATAGCTACCGAAATATCCTTTCTGAATCAGTCTCTCTATTTCATTCCTCAAGTGTCGACAATTATCGGTATTTTGAACACTGGCTCTGTGGAAGCGGTAATATGCACTTCCTCTGTTCTGTTCTAGTTTCTTCCCCTTGTTCAAGACTTTGTATGCCATCTAAGTTTTGGTCATCTCATATATCTAACCAAATGTGTGAGTGATGGAAGTCTTAGCTGCGAAGTTAAATTCTCTCTACCACTTTGCAGGTGGATGGTATCCTTCTACCCTCCTCTTTTTTTCATTGCATGGAGCAAAAGCTATCTTTGATGAATGCGATTTTGCAGCTCCGACTTCTTCCATTTTGATGTAGCTACTAGCCCTTTCATAGAAAGCCATCATGCTATGACGTAGCTTCGAAGTTAAATGGATACTAAACTCCCTCTTTATGTTTCTTCTGATCCCAGCACGTGCTGCCATCAATAGTGCTTGCTCATAAGTCACCTCAATATGAAGCGCCATAGATTTAAAATATTTTATAAAGTAGCGTAAGCTTTCATTTTCACCCTGCTTCATGCATGACATGGTATTCACATCTAGGAAAGCCTCTCTTCCCAAGTTGAATTGTATTAAGAAATCTACAGTTAATAGCGGATATAAGTGAACCTCTCCTAAACCATTGGAAGCTGCCTTAGCTAGATATATTAGGAAAAGCTTACATCTAACCATCCTCCCCACCTTCAGAATGTCCATGTACTACTCAAAGGTGTAAATATGGTCATTTAGGTTAGTAGTGCCATCAAATTTATCGATTGATGAGGCTTTGAATTTATCTGGGAAATTTGCTTCCATAATAGTTTCACTAAATGGAGAAGAACACTCTTTCCTTACTTCCTCTTTGTTGTTTTGTTGGAAAAGTTTCGCCAACTGCTCGACATGGGCTTCCAGTTGATAGATCTCATCCTCTTTGGCAACTATTTGGCACGATCCATCTTTACTAAATGAAGTAGCGTCATCATCGAGCAAAGTTCATGTGTGCTTTTTTAGCAGCAACGGTTTAACGTTCGTCGGCTTTGATTTGATCGGGGGATTGATTTGAATTTTTTCTTTGAGTTTAATATCTATTTTTTGAACAGTATCACCATTCTCATTTCTGAGATTACCATTATCACTCACATGTTGCATAATCAGTGCAGTTGGTGAATGATAGGGGTAAGCTGCGGAAGGTTGAGGGGAGATCGGCTTAGGGGCAGGATATTGAGCAAGGGATCTCTCTGTTCCATCCACGCATTGGATCAACTGGTTTGTAAAGGCTTGAAGAGTAGCTGTGACAGGATCGGAGGTAGGATCTATAAAGGCGCCTACCTCGGTTTAGGTTATGAGGTAAGGAGTTTCTTTTGAGGCCATGTAAAGTTGTTCCTGATTAGAAAGAGTGTTGGAATTGGTTGGATTCATGCTATTATAGTGGTATCTAAAGGAGATGTGAGTAAATTTTGCTAGAGAGGGAAATTGGCCCTCCTTCTAGCACCAAAAATATTAATGAGATTTTTCGCCTCAGAAACACCCAAAGATTTTTGAAGTAATCACGACGCTGAACACTTTCGTGATTATGAATCGACAAATTTAAGTATTATTAAAATTGCTTTCAAAAGATGTAATTATGTCTTTTTTATGCTAACGTAATTATGATGAAAATATTCGAAATTCAGTGGGTGGTATCCATCGATTCATTAAAACTATCCATTTTAATTGAAGTGTTGAAGATAGAAAAAATAGTAATGTACTAAAATTAATAAAAGATAGAAAATTTACGTAGTTCGTATGTTAATCAATCCTACGTCCACATGCAAAATATCATTATCTTCTTCATAGCAAAGAGCGCAATTTTATGATTTCATGTCCAAAAGGAATAAAATAAAAAATCTCTCCCTTTTTTGCTACAGTGCTTTATTATTTATAATACATAGAAATTCACATGGATTGCCAACATGATTCTTTTACCCTTTGATTCTTTCCTTTAGATCATGTCACATGTTGATCATCTGTATTGCTTATTCATTCTGCGTGGATTGCTGATGTGGTCCTAGATGGAAAACTATACTTTTATTTGATGAATTTTGAATTCGGGCAGGAAGCATGAAATTAAAGAGGGAAAATCTTATTTTGAATAGACCATGACCTGATGGTTACATGAACCAATCAAGCCAATAGACCGCAGGCAAGTGTAGGTGAAAATGCAATGAGAAACTGCCCCTATTTTAGGAAGACTGCATAAAACACTTATTGACTCTGCTATTGTGAATGGGCCATGGAGAGATGCGCCTCCGTGGTTATGCAAAATGATAATATTACACAGGTCTGAACTACATCGACATTCCTGAAGCCATGCTCAGTTTATGGTCAGAAAGCATTTTTTTTCCATTTCCTCATACTTTAAGTCCTCGTATTTTGTAGGTAGTATCTTCTTTGAAATTACGGTGTTGTTCTGTCACTTCGGTATCAAATCAGGATGGTGGTGCATCCTTATCGTTTTTCAATGTTGACATAAGATTGCGGTGCAGCCAGCTACTCTATATGTTAGTTTAAGATTGTGACTCATCCCCATTGTGTATTGTTGCTTTAAGTATCATATCACACTTCGGTATCGTTGACGTTGCTTTTGGGGCTACAACACAATCTCCGCATCTTATTGTTACTTAAAGATTGTGTTACAGTTCCACCTTATTAGGGTCTACTTCAGAACCGTGGCTCAACCTTCATATTTTGTACTTGAAGGTTGTGCCACAGTTCTTCCCATTTGAAATAATAAGTATGATTGCAAATCAGTCTCCATTCTTTATGGCTTTCTTAGGTTTTTTTATTGTAGTGGTTTGTGCCAAAGTGATGCTTGATGGAAAGGCGCAGTCCTTATATTTTGTTGAGATTTTAGCGCAGTACTATTTGGACTTTGTTCTCGCTCCCTTTTAATAGTCCGACTTATGTTATGGGAGCGGTTCTTTTGGCCCTGTGCTTGTATCAACTTTTTTTTTATAATATTTGGAAAATATAGGTGTAGCAATAGTGTTTCAACGGATCACCATGTCATTATTTAACTATAATCAACGATAAGTACTCACATTGAAGTCTCATAATATTTTCTAGTCAAGGGAACTTTGTAACATTAACACACCAAGATTTCTTATTTGGCCTAGTTGTTGTCAACCAAGATAAAACTCTCGGACGAGTCATTCCATAGTTATCCAAGTATGTAGCTCCTTAGTACGTCCATATTCCACGAGTAATATGGTGCCCAACATTTGGAGAGCATTACGCACTATGGTCTCAACAGATGTATCGATATCCTTTCTCGAAACATCTTGACCAAGAATATTTAAAAAAAATTGTCATTTTTATTTTGTGATTAATAACTCACAATTTCAATAATTTGCAACTACAATCGGATAACAATTTATTTAAAGATCTTCTTATTAATGTATATTAAATTATTTAATTATTTAATTATATCATGATATAACAAAATGTATAAAAGAAAACAAAATATTGTCACTACGGATGGGATTAACTACAGAATTAGATATATGTAAAAAATTACATAATTGCCTCTGGGGCATACCAATAACTCTTTTAGTCTCTCACTTACACTTCGGGCCAATAATGGAATCTTAATGTCATTCCTCTAATCAATTCGAAATTGATCGAGCAATTCCCTTTAGTGAATGGACTATACTATATTACAATCTACTTTGTCATCTAACATCTCTCCATCATTGATACCCAGCTTTATCATATGGAACTTTTAGAGTACGTGCCTAGACATCTTATTTGCCTTAGGTTCTTTTGCTACCTGTATCGTGGCATTGTTTTCACAAAACAATATCATGAGATTCTCAATGTTTGGAATCACCCCTAGCTCAGTTATAAATTTGTGCATTTATATTTGTGCTTCTTTTATTGCGATGCTACTCAAGGTGAGGTACTTAGACTTTAGTTTAATCAAATGCAACCTCTCGTTTGGAACCTGTTCAACTTAAAGCTCTTTAGCTAAGGTTGAATATGAATTTATGAATGACCTACTATATTAAATATCATTTATGATGTCCAACCCTGAATACTCCTTCATAAGGAGTTCTTCATTTTCATAAACAATTCTCTAGTATTTCGTAAATAATCGAGGACACTCATAACTACCATTTAACGATCATAATTCGGATTTGGTATTTTCTCAATGTACAAATTACATAACTAAATTGCAATATTAGTCAACATGGCATATATGATATTTCGTGTTGCCGATGCATAATTCATCTCAGATGCTCTATATTAATCTTTTAATATAGTGCATGTATCTATCATTTGGGACAATGCCAGCATCCTTATTTACAGTTTTACAAATATTTTAGTAACTCTTAAAGTCTTAATATTCTTTCTTACAAACACGTGCTTCCTTTGAATTTTAACTGAAAATCAAACTATTTGCTCGGCTCTAACGCTTGCAAACAATATCATATTTATTCTTGAAATATTCAACAGTTACAAACTCAATTATCGGTCCCACTAACGTCTTGACATTTTGTCTATCATCTACTAACAATCAACTTTAAAACATTATTCAGAGTTTTGTTTCAACAAAGATGTACTAAAGTTCAATGTCATAGTAGACTCTGAATCTACTCAAGCAAGTTCACTGACAAATCTACTATGCTAATTTCAACAATTGAAGTATGCGGTTATCCTCATTAATGTTGCCTACCATATTCCAAATGCATTATTTTGCTATTGAAGACACACCTACGGTCAAGGAATCATATCACTTCGGGTACAACTATCAAAATCATACTTCGATAAAGTATTTGGAATCTACTTCAGATTTAAGCAAGTGCCATATGGTAGAGTCTATAAAATTGAGCTTATTCAACATCACTCATCATCAATGATACTTTGTCCAATAAAGTTCACTCACTCCTTATCAATGTATCGTTGTGTATCATAGGGAAGAATGACTTAGAGATTGAATTTTATTCGTCTTTAGGAATTTTAGGAACTCTTTCCAAAATACTCATTTATTCAATCAAATCGAATTGTTTTATTTCCTTTGCATGATATGTTTTTCTATTCCATTCTATATTTTATGTACTTTTAGTAGATATATTATTTATATATCAAACACACATATTCATGTCTATGGTAATTAATTAGTGAATTTAACGAAGTAAGCGATCCATTTTGGTAAAATTAGACCTTGGACCACATACATCTATATATATCAATTCAAGAGTTCATAATCTCTATTGCAACTCCCACTGAAGAGGTGCTTTTACCTTGATCTCTTTAGATAAAATTTGCTAGTGTCATTTGATTTATAATCATATGATCAAAGAATCATTACTCAAAGAAATGGCCTAGTCTATAATTCTTAAATAATTGTTAAATTTTTAGATATTTCTTAATTTTCTATTGCTAATGCTTCACTAATGTTATGGAATCAAATACCACCATAAATTTGTTTTATAACATATATTCATGTTATTCATAACAAAATAAAACTATATTTATTTTAAGCCAATACTAAAAAACAATTATTATTTCATAAATAATATTTGGTATAGATACGAAAATAATCTTTCGCACCTAGACGCATTGTGACAACCCTCTCCAAAACAGGCCTAATTTTTTACCACTAAAATCCCATCAACCTTAGGTCCATTCAGAAGCTGGTTGTTGGTTGGTAGAATTGAAACAACATGTAAAGCAATCTATCTATACTTTAAGAATCTCACAGTGGAAGGAATAAAATATAATACTAAAACTAAGTACTCATCTCATAAAAACAAGTCATAAGAGTACAATGTCATGACCTTCATAAAACCATCTAAAATAAATTAGGGTACATCAAAATAGCATAAATATATAACTACATAAGGTAACTCCACGTGGAGCCTCTTTCATCTTCTCCGTATACATCACTATACCTAACATGTAGGTTATAAAGAGAAGGGAGTCAAAACAACTATGTCTTGTGAATGAATATCTCAAGTTTACAATAATAGTTTATGGGTAGTAAACCTTCAAATAAGTATTATTCTTATGTACTTATTACACCTTTCGAAGCATATCTTCAACCAAAGGGTGTAGCCCTAAAATTCCCTCTTCATGATTATTAAAGTAAGTATAGTGCAACTATGGAGTATGTTGGGTTATCACAACCCATCTCCTATCCAATCATATCATAACGATGAGAGGCAAAGTGCCCGGGTTTCTTATTGACCTCTTTATTAGGAATAAGAAGATCCCTCTAGCCATTTAATACCCAAACTCTAGATGAACCCCTTCAAATACTTACTAACCATCATCATAGAAAATATCTTATGGGCCACTTAATAGTTTTTAAATAGGGAAGAGGCAGACTATCCAGCCATATAAGACCTTAACCCCGAAACAGACCTCTTCCAAGAGATTCTCACTAACATCCCTATACGATAATCTAGACCATTTAATACTTTTTAATGGAAAGTGGCAGATCCTAACATAGCCATTTAATACATTAACCCAAAGTAGGCCCTTCCTAAGATTACCCCATTCTTATGGCCGTAAGCCAACCGTGACGTCTCACTATAGTTTGACTATTTATAGGTGTTGGTAGCCAGATTACTAGGCAGTCCTATGCTACAAATTGGGACTAACCTTGCATCCACCATGGGTATTTATTATAGGCGATGTCCCACACCCGTTCCAAAGTCACAGTGCTGGTAACCAAATTAGCTGGGTAGACTTTCTGTATGCTTTAAACTGACCTTGCATCCCTATAACTTAGTCATAATTTCTACTCTAAAACATTCAACACAATCTATGCTAACATATATGTATAGTATACACAAATACACACACACACACCTCACCCATATTTACAGACTTAAGGGCTTATAAAGGAAACTCCTTATTTCGCCTTTACTTATGGATTAATTTCATAATTATCATTAACTCATTTCAATTAGATTAACTTTTGATTATTAATTTTCGCTTAAATATCTTATTTATTATATATGTTATAGGTTTATAATTGTAATTGTAGATTTCAAAGTTTAAGGGAATATATATATATATATGGCCTAATATTAATTACACCTAATTAAATTATGCATAGTATTAAATTATTATTCTCGCCTATTATCTATTTGAGGAATTATGTTATTTCCATATTAATCACTACAATTCTCATACAAGTCCCAAATCAATTGCACAATCATATTGGAACAATATCAACAATTATTTAACTATAAAATCAGATGTTTGTGTGTGTCTATATATATATATATATATATATATATAATATAATATAAATATAAAGGTGGAATCCAAGCATATAATTTATTTTATTTTAATACAATAGGACTACGCCTCCTTTTCTAGAGAGAAAATTTACAATATGAACCGGTTATTTTCCATCTAACAATTTAAACATATGGTATTGAAATGATAAGGAAGTTAAACTTATTTTGGTTGTTGAATTAGATGGTGGAAACTATCGTAAGAGGAGAAGACCACTTTTTCCCCACTTTGCACACCGATTTCTAATTACTTATTGTTATTCCTAGTCATTACAACAACAAATTGAAAAGGTGAAATCAAGATAGAACACAAAATGTTTATATAATAAAAAATAATCCAATTCTATTATGTTAATATAAATTAAACAAGATTTCAAATAATTCAAAGTTTACAAATTATGGGGAGATTTTGGGGTTTTAGGTTAATAATTTTTGTGTACATAATCCCCCAAGGCACAAAACAAATCCAAAATAAACAATACAAACTTCTATTATTGAAAAAGTGAAATTTCAACTCACAGATGATTCGCAATGAACCTTCTTGAATTTGCCCTAAGTGCTAGCCTTATCCCTTCCTCTAAATTATCTTTGTAACGACCTGTTCAATCATTCGCATCCAAACATGCCAGAATTGAATTGCTCAAAATACCAGATTGTAAGTTTATATTGGGAAAAACTCATCGTATACAGTAAATAAATAATCATAGAATCGCAGATATAGAGTAATATAACAATATGCAGCAGAAACAAGAGAATAGTAGTTCATGACGCTACTATATATATAACAGAGTTAAATAAGTTACAACAGAAGTCTTGAATACAATAGTCAAATACAAGAATCAGAATACATCACTAGAATCAATTGAATATCTGAAAGCTGGATAGAAGGCTGGATCTCCAAGCGAAGCTCCAACTCCAAAGACGAGTCTCGAATACTGGTACACTCGGTCTGACCCAAGCGTAAAGCAAAACACAAAACACTCGAGTCAGGATTAACATTCTTATATCATTAAATCCAACTCAAGTGAAATAACAATTGAAATACAAGTAACTCAAAGGATGTTTGCGATAACCATCCTCTAAGGATCTGTTAAACATTTATATGTACGCTAAGTAGATAATGCCTATCAGTAATATAAAGTATCAAAATAGTGTTAAGGCCTTACCATTATCCCCCTTAACACATTTTATATAAGCGTCATAGTCTATACAGCATTGTAAACTCTACTGTAAACTAGTGGGATATCAGGGAGTACTCCATAAGTATAACACAAAACAAATCGTAGTGGTTGCGTATAGGGATATGAGTATGACAAGGCACATGAGGCAATACCCAAGGTAGTGAAACTAACGTTT
Source organism: Allium cepa (assembly GCA_030765085.1). NCBI lineage: Eukaryota > Viridiplantae > Streptophyta > Magnoliopsida > Asparagales > Amaryllidaceae > Allium > Allium cepa. The sequence continues at coordinate 585,850,796 of CM060940.1, forward strand.
GCCTGATCCGGACTGGTGAGAACGCATCGCCACAACGATCACAACACCGCGAAACAACACTCCCAATTCAAGGGTGCGCACCAATCAAAAATAAGTAATGAGTAGTTTACGAAGAAGTGTGTTCGCTTAGAGGTGGCTAACCTCATTGGCCTGGCACGGCACTTGTTTAAGTTATTTCAAATTTGACACAAGTGTCAAGGCTATCCATTATCGTTCTCTTTCTTCAAATCCAGCAACGTCATCATTCCAACCACTTCATTCTGGATCATACTCCGCGTATAATAGTTATTAAAGTGGTTTTCGATTTAGACAGAGAGTATGTCCTTAACCGATCTCGGACTCTTCAATAACTACGTAATTATTACAACGATTGGTCATTTAATAAACTTTCAAAATAGTTTATATTTTGAAACCAAAATACCATTACCATTTCAAAACCATATCAATACGATATCACTTCCATTTCAAAACCAAATACGATATCATTTCCATTTTAAATATATCAATCTCAAATATATCCATTTACAAAATCTTAGTACTTCGAAGTTATACCACTTTCTAAATCAAACATTTTGGAAATCATAATACTTTGGAATCATAAAACTTCCCACTTAACTGTTTATAAATAAAAGTATATATAATAAAATAGTTTATAATTTAAAATAGTTTATATTAAAAATAATTTATATTAAAATAGTTTATGTGAAATAAATTTATAAAGTCACATAAATAATAGTTTTAAATATAATTTAAAAATACTTATATAATAAAATAGCTTCCTCAAATTTCACAAGTCAATTCCAAATCAACTCAAATTCCAAAATTCAAATTTAATCAAATCTCAAATCATCAATTTTAATTTATTTCAGTTTCTAAATAAACCATTTCAAATTATATCGATTTCAAATACAGATTTTTTTTAACCACGAAATAAACCGTTTCACTTTCAATATTTTCAAAGCCTTAAATATTCAAACATTTCAAAACAAGATTTGATAATTATATATATATATATATATATATATATATATATTTTGAAATATTTACTCACTAAAACCATTATCATTTAAATAAAACCCCAAATTTCAAATGACTAAATATTTCCTTCAATTCATTTAAACTTGAAATATTCGTTAAATCATCTTAAACCAAATCAAGTTATAAAAATCATATCCTTTTAAATCTCAAATTCCATAAGTTTCAAATCGATTTCTAATTAAATATATTTATTAATTAAATACAATTTAAAATCAATTTAAAATCTATCTTCTCAACCTTAATTATTAAATCATTATAAACTCTATATTAAAATATAATTTAGACAAATACTTAACCATATTATATTTTAATAAAATCAAACTTTATTATTAAGCTTATTTTATATTAAAACAAATTTATGCATAGCTTAAGATCAAGAATTTAGCTATATAAAATAACATTTCTAAAATCAATATTTATATAGAACCATATATTTCTTTCCAAACCATAGTAATCATTTCAAATTATTTATTTATAGACCAACCGTGTGTGTACATGATTTTCTATCTTATGGTCAAGTGATACGGATATTTATCATTTCAATCCACAATTTAAATAATACGGGTATATATATATATATATATATATATATATATCATTTCGACCCGTAATCCCAAATTCAATGTCAATGAAAGTCGCTTGGGTCTATCATTTCAACCCATAACGATTTTCTCCTATTCTAAAGTTAGTTCGGGTATGTATCATTTCAACTCATAGTGAATTCTATACTAATAGGGAACTTGCAGAGTGATAACAGATATGACAATAATATAACATGCATATATCATCAATATAAATAACAGATAATGGTGTCAGATGTCACAGGTGAACTGATACAGGTAATAGCATATATATAATAGTGTAAATAACTAACAACAGCATATTTCAATTGTCGTTTCAATTGAAATAAAATTTAATAAATAAAAGAACATTAATCATGAGTGATTGCTCACCTTTTTAGGCTAGAGGAATTTAATATCGAAGTAAATTACGAATCCAGTCGTGGATTTCAAAGCAAAGCAAAATAGGCACGAATTCGACGATCAAAGCTGATAAATAGAAATCGATGAGAATGAGATATATAAGATTGTTTTAAGGTCTGATATTTATCTTATTAAAATAAATTACTTTATACGGATCCCAAAATAAATTTAAAATATACATATATATAAATTCTCGAAAATCAATTTTAACATATAGCTGAAACAAGATATATATATTTAATTTCAAATCATTATGTATCATAAATCAATTTAATCAATTTATTATAATATAAATGGACTTAAACAGAAATGAAAAATTGAAGAAAAATCTATGTATAACATAATATATATAACAACATATTTTATTGTACATGAATTATTTGATAAACTATAGTTTATATTTATAAAATGTAACTTTAGATAAACTATTAACTTATATCTCATATAATAGTAATGCTTTCAGTATAAAGCATGCATCACTACTCAGATTAAAACATACAAAAAAGTAAACCTTGGTAACCATTATACATACTAACGGTATAAACGAAATACTTCAATATATATAACAAATATATAAATCAATCTATATTAAATCATACATAAACTAGCAGATATATATATGTACGACTTACTTAAACAACGTATGTGATCAACATATATATATATATATATATATATATATATATATATAAATTAGAATGCGTACAAACCCAATTCACTTTAGACAATACTTTTCAAAACATATAATATATAGACTTTTATAACCAGATTATATAATACTAGTATAGACCAATACTATTGTCTAATATATATATAAAAGCTAATATATGTTTATGCTAATATATACTGTAAAATTTGGAAGAATAGTTATATATATATATATATATATTATACGCACAACTTAAATAACTCACAGATGATAACAAAAGTAAGCTAATACGACAATATTTATTATTATATGCCTCCTATAACCGAAAAATGATACATTCATAGTGCATGAAAAAGGAAAAAAAACATATCTAACATATTCAAACCTCTACAAACACATATATACCAATTCACATACATGTTATATCCTTTAAAATTAAAAATAAAATTAATATATATATATACACACACATACAGATAATACACATTAGCCTGATATAAGTGCTGATACAAATAAAAAAAAACTCATGCAGACAGCCAATATAACTTGTGAACAAACCTTTCATATAAAATCCATATGAATATAGCTTTAAACAAATATAAATTTAAGGACATATATATACCGTTTATATAACGAGAGGAGCAAAGGTAGGCCAAGCTAGGGAAGTTGATCAGCCAGAGAGGAAAAGCTCGGAAATGGTGGCTGGTGGGTTTTCATGGACTGCTCGGGTTCGGTCAGTGAGGCGTAGCACTGTTGGGCAAGGAAAGCGATGGAGTGCTAGGCGTTGGTGGCGGATTGGGTTGGCACGGGTTGTGGTGATCGGCTGCCGATTGGGGAAGGTGGAGGGGAGAGATGCGAGGCGAGAGGCGGCTGCTGCTTTATGCTCGGCCGTGGCTGGGGCGGAGATTGATGAGAGGCAGGCTTCAAGCGGGAAGAGGGTGACAGCGACGTGCGGTGGTGGATCGGCAGTAATGTGATGGAGAATGAGCCATGGCATCTATGTTGAATCGGTGATGGAAAGTGACGGTTTGGTGGTGAGCGGCGGGATAGCAGGCCGATATCGAGGCTATATGGTGGATGCCGGTGTCAGGATGAGTGGCGGCTTCCACAGCTGAAAGGGGATGGTTGCGGTTGCGCAAGCCTGTGAGGTGGGTTTCCGATTACATGAAAGAAATATAAGCTTCAAATTTTTTATTTATTTTAGAGAGCACGACAGAAGGTTTTTAATTGGAATGGATACTAGCAGCTTAGAAGAAGAGCGAAGAGGAGTTGTTCACAGCAAAGTGAGTACATACAAACTTTCAAAATATAATATTACTCAACGAAACCAAAGAAATGAATGAATTGACATAGGAAATGACAATGGTCAGGACCATTGAGTTTCAATAAGTAATTACTGAGAATATTTATTGATGATGGCTATTGATATAATATGGTGGAAATTGAATAGACGAAAGGAATCAAAAAGGCATCGCGTACCGATATGGTTGCTGTTTTCACGGATTCTATGGTGTACCGAATTTCAAATCACAGAATGGAATATACCGTAGAGATCGTCATGACGAGACGATCAAAATGGTATACAGATATCAGTGGTACGATTCAATTATAAAATCTTGAATTTTCTACTAGTGGAAAATGCAGCAAAAACGTAGAAAAATAGGATCGACGGAGCTAAAGAAGTCCGAATTTGGGAAAATGAAAAATGACGTCTCAGTCAGAAGATGATTTATAATTTTTTTATGTAAAAATATTCAGGTTTGAAAAATATTTTATTATCAACAATTATTAGCTGACTTAAATTCAATAGAATTTCACAATGAAATAAACTTCCATAAAGTCAAATGAAAATTTACCATCTTCTATATTTAAATATACGTATTCCAAATATAAAATTTATATTTCAAAATTTTATTGTCTAAAATTCCATAAAATTTCAATTAAATATATATAGATAAAACCAATAAACTTATTAAAATTTTACGGATCGTTACATTCTCCCCCACTCAAAATTTTTCGTCCGCGAAAAGGAACGAGGTAGGAGAATAGAAACATACAGAAAGAAAATAGATTGAAAAATAAAATTTATTTAGAATTTCTTTTAACATCATTTTATATTGTGTATTATTCAATTACATAGTTAACTTCTGAGTAATTTAGGTAAGTTATATTTTAGAATGCAACTGAGTATTATACAAATAAAATTTTACAATTCATTTATTTCAAGTTAAGTATTTATTCAAAAAAATTGGTTGCATATGTAGTTGAAAATCATCCTTTAACAAAATTTTAAGAATTAATTTCCGATTAGCTTCAAACAACTTGGAGATAAATATATATATAAAATCAAATCCATAATTAGATACCAATATATATATATATATATATATTATAAATCAAATTATACTTTAGAAATTTCAAATCAATTAAATTTCCAATACAAAAGTGTAGCAAAGCTACAGTATAGTCTCTTCACTTCGAAACTCGAAAATGAATATCGATGATGCGGCCACCATGACTGAAATTATTTTCCAGCGACAAAGAGAAGAGCACTGATTTAAACTTTTAAAATTCTTTGAAATGATTTCTATTTGAAAATATTTTAAATACTATACATTTTAAAACTTTCAAATCAAAGTTTTAAATCACCGAAAATTAAATTCTCAAATTCTAATTTTGATCCATTTCAATTCCTAATTAAAATTTTGAAACATGTTCTGTAATTTCGTTTATTTATCATATTGGAATAGTCAATGGTTTACAAAACAAAAAATAAAAATCAAATATTATTATTTTCAACAACCAATTCATAAATTATTTAATTTCAGAAAACTTATACTTATATATATAATATAATCATACGAAATTTATTTTATTTACCAAATTTGAAATAATATTGTGTCAGTTTGCTCTATTCAAGTGTTTTGAAAATCCTATCGGTAGCGTTGATCAGACGAATCGATCGAAAACCCAAGTTAACATCAACTTCTCAAACAACACAATATATGTATTTATATAACATTTTAAATATTAATTCACAAATACACTTCCTCTCTCGACAATACAAGAATGGATTTCAAAGCAAGGATAGAGATTCAATTTTGATATAGACTCAGATCAAGAGAATTTTGATTCAAAGATAGATTCGAAATAGAGATAAGTTGATTAAATAATCAAAATAGGAAGATGAATAAGTTTATTAAATCGCGGGCAACCTTAACTGGGTCAACCGAGACTTCAAGAATAAGATCGATGCAAAATTCCAAGGTAAATCAACATTCGATCGCAAGAGATAGAATTCAGGCATAGCAGGAGATAGATAGCATTGTAAACCGAGGATGCAGAAACTCCGGTAAATCGATGCCTACTGTAAAGGAGTTTCACCCTTTTACAAATCATATCGTGGATCTACGGGATGCTCCAGAATTTAGAAGAATACAAATAGTGAGGGACAAGAACGAATTTCGGAACTGAGGGAACGTTCCAAAAAATTCAAAGGAAATTCAAATCGAAGATGAAAGATTCAAGCACGAACAAAAGTGGTTCTGTAAATAAATTACCACATATGTTAAGTTTTTCCTAGAGCCAAAGCTCTGATACCACATGTAACGACCTGACATTTTCAACTATTTGCATTCAAACATGCCGGAATTGAATTGCTCAAAATACTAGATTGTAAGTTTATATTTGGCAAAACTCATCATATACAGTAAATAAATAACCACAGAATCACAGACACAGGGTAATATAACAATATGCAGCGGAAACAAGAGAATGGTAGTTCATTAAGCTACTATATATATAATAGAGTTAAATAAGTTACAACAGAAGTCTTGAATACAATAGTCAAATACAAGAATCTGAATACATCACTAGAATCAACTGAATATCTGAAAGCTGGATAGATAGCTGGATCTCCAAGCGAAGCTCCAACTCCAAAGGCGAGTCTCGAATACTGGTGGTTTGACCTGAGCGTAAAGCAAAACACAAAACACTCGAGTTAGGATTAACATTCTTATATCAATAAATCCAACTCAAGTGAAATAACAACTGAAATACAAGTAACTCAAAGGAAGTTTGGGATAACCATCCTCTAAGGATCCGTTAAACATTTATGTGTACGCTAAGTAGATAATGCCTATAAGTAATATAAAGTATCAAAATAGTGTTAAGGCATTACCATTATCCCTATTAACACATTTTATATAAGCGTCATAGTCTATACAGCACTGTAAATTCCACCGTAAACTAGTGGGATATCAGGGAGTACTCCATAGGTATAACACAAAACATATCGTAGTGGTCGCGTATAGGGATACGAGTATGACAAGGCACATGAGGCAATACCCAAGGTAGTGAAACTACCGTTTGCCTGATCCGGACTGGTGAGAACGCATCGCCGCAACGATCGCAACACCGCAAAACAACACTCCCAATTCAAGGGTGCGCACCAATCAAAAACAAGTAATGAGTAGTTTACGAAGAAGTGTATTTGCTTAGAGGTGGCTAACCTCATTGGCCCGGCACGGTTCCTGTTTAAGTCATTTCAAATTTGACACAAGTACTGAGGCTATCAATTATCGTCCTCTTTCTTCAAATCCAGCAACGTCATCATTCCAACCACTTCATTCTGGATCATATTCCGCGTATAATAGTTATTAAAGTGGTTTTCGATTTAGATATAGAGTATGTCCCTAACCGATCTTGGACTCTTCAATAACTACGTAATTATTACACCGATTGGTCATTTAATAAACTTTCAAAATAGTTTATATTTCAAAACCAAAATATCATTGTCATTTCAAAACCATACCAATACAATATCACTTCCATTTCAAAACCAAATACGATATCATTTCCATTTTAAATATATCCATCTCAAGTATATATATTTACAAAATCTTAGTACTTCAAAGTTATAACACTTTCTAAATCAAACACTTTGGAAATCATAATACTTTGAAATCATAACACTTCCCACTTAACTGTTTATAAATAATAGTATATATAATAAAATAGTTTATAATTTAAAATAGTTTATAATTTAAAATAGTTTATATTAAAAATAGTTTATATTAAAATAGTTTATGTGAAATAAATTTATAAAGTAACATAAATAATAGTTTTAAATATAATTTAAAAACACTTATATAATAAAATAGCTTCCTCAAATTTCACAAGTCAATTCCAAATCAACTCAAATTCCAAAATTCAAATTTAATCAAATCTCAAATCATCAATTTTAATTTATTTCAATTTCTATATAAACCATTTCAAATTATATCGATTTCAAATACAGATTTTTTTTTAACCACGAAATAAACCGTTTCAATTTTAATATTTTCAAAGCTTTAAATATTCAAACATTACAAAACAAGATTTGATAATTCTATATATATATATATATATATATATATATATATATATCGAATTCACTTTACTATTATTTATTTTGAAATATTTACTCACTAAATCCATCATCATTTAAATCAAACCCCAAATTTCAAATGACTAAATATTTTCTTCAATTCATTTAAACTTGAAATATTCGTTAAATCATCTTAAACCAAATCAAGTTATAAAAATCATATCCTTTCAAATCTCAAATTTCATAAGTTTCAAATCGATTCCTAATTAAATATATTTCTTAACTAAATACAATTTTAAATCAATTTCAAATCTATCGTCTCAACTTTAATTTATTAAATCATTATTAAAATATAATTTAAATAAATACTTAACCGTATTTTTTTAATAAAATCAAACTTTATTATTATGCTTATTTTATATTAAAATAAATTTATGCATAGCTTAAGATCAAGAATTTAACTATATAAAATAACATTTCTAAAATCGATATTTATATAAAACGTATATTTCCTTCCAAACTATAGTAATCGTTCAAATTATTTATTTATAGACCAACGGTGTCTGTATATGGTTTTCTATCTTATGGTCAAGTGATACGGATATTTGTCATTTCAATCCGCAATTTAAATATATATGGGTATATATATCATTTCAACCCATAATCCCAAATTCAATGTCAATGAAAGTCTCTTGGGTCTATCATTTCAACCCATAACGATTTTCTCCTATTCTAAAGTTCGTTCGTGTATGTATCATTTCAACCCATAGTGAATTCTATACTAATAGGGAACTTGCAGAGTGATAACAGATATGACAATAATGTAACACGCATATATCATCAATATAAATAACAGATAGTGGTGTCGGATGTCACAGGTGAAATGATACAGGTAATAGCATATATATAACAGTGTAAATAACTAACAGCAGCATATTTCAATTATCGTTTCAATTGAAATCAAATTTAATAAATAAAAGAACATTAATCGTAAGTGATTTCTCACCTTTCGAGGCTAGAGGAATTTGATATCGAAGTAAATTACGAATCCAGTCACGAATTCCAAAGCAAAGCAAAATGGGCACGAATTCGACGATCAAAGCTGATAAATAGAAATCAATGAGAACAAGATATATAAAAAAATTTTAAGGTCTGATATTTATCTTATTAAAATAAATTACTTTATACATAACCCAGAATAAATTTAAAATATAAATATATATAAATTCTCGAAAATCAATTTTAACATATAGTTGAAACAAGATATATACATATATATTTAATTTCAAATCAATATTTATCATAAATCAATTTAAGCAATTTATTATAATATAAATGGACTAAAACAGAAATGAAAAATTAAAGAAAAATCTATGTATAACATAATATATAACAACATATTTTACTGTACATGAATTATTTGATAAACTATAGTTTACATTTATACAAATGCAACTTTAGATAAACCATTAACTTATATCTCATATAATAGTAATGCTTTCAGTATAAAGCATGCATCACTACTCAGATTAAAACATACATATACAAAGTAAACCTTGGTAACAATTATACATACTAACGGTATAAACGAAATAATTCAATATATATAACTACTATATAAATCAATCTATATTAAATCGTACATAAACTAGCACATGTATATATGTACGACTTACTTAAACCACGTATATGATCAACATATATATATATATATATAAACTAGTATGGTACAAACCTAAATCACTTCAGACAATACTTTTCAAAACATATAATATAGACTTTTATAACCAGATTATAAAATACTTGTATAGACCAATACTATTGTCTAATATATATATATAAACTAATATACGTTTATGCTAATATATACTGTAATATTTGGAAGAATAGTTATATATATATATATATATATTATACGCACAACTTAAATAACTGATAGATGATAACAAAAGTAAGCTAATACGACAATATTAATTATTATATGCCTCCTATAACCGAAAAATGATACATTCATATTGCATGAAAAAGGAAAAAAAACATATCTAACGTATTCAAACCTCTACAGACACATATATACCAATTCACATACATGTTATATCCTTTAAAATTAAAAATAAAATTAATCTATATATATATATATACACACATACAGATAATACACATTAGCCTGGTATAAGTGCAGATACAAATAAAAAAAACTCATGCAGACAGCCAATATAACTTGTGAACAAACCTTTCATATAAAACCCATATGAATATAGCTTTAAACAAATATAAATTTAAGGACATATATGTACCGTTTATATAACGAGAGGAGCAAAGCTAGGCCAAGCTAGGGAAGTTGATCAGCCAGAGAGGATAATCTCGGAAATGGTGGCTGGTGGGTTTTCATGGACTGCTCGGGTTCGGTCAGTGAGGCATAGCACTGATGGGCAAGGAAAGCGATTGAGTGCTAGGAGTTGGTGGCAGATTGGGTTGGCACGGGTTGTGGTGATCGGTTGCCGATTGAGGAAGGTGGAGGGGAGAGATGCGAGGCGAGAGGCGGCTGCTGCTTTATGCTCGGCCGTGGCTGGGGCGGAGATTGATGAGAGGCAGGCTTCAAGCGGGAAGAGGGTGACAGCGACGTGCGGTGGTGGATCGGCAGTAATGTGATGGAGAATGAGCCATGGCAGCTATGTTGAATCGGTGATGGAAAGTGACGGTTTGGTGGTGAGCGGGGGGGTAGCAAGCCGATATCGAGGCTATATGGTGGATGCCGGTGTCAGGATGAGTGGCGGCTTCCACAGCTGAAAGGGGATGGTCGCGGTTGTGCAAGCCTGTGAGGTGGGTTGCCGGTTACATGAAAGAAATATAAGCTTCAAATTTTTTATTTATTTTAGAGAGCACGACAGAAGGTTTTTAATTGGAATGGATACTAGCAGCTTAGAAGAAGAGCGAAGAGGAGTTGTTCACAGCAAAGTGAGTACATACAAACTTTCAAAATATAATATTACTCAACGAAACCAAAGAAATGAATGAATTGACATAGGAAATGACAATGGTCAGGACCATTGAGTTTCAATAAGTAATTACTGAGAATATTTATTGATGATGGCTATTGATATAATATGGTGGAAATTGAATAGACGAAAGGAATCAAAAAGGCATCGGGTACTGATATGGTTCCTGTTTTCACGAATTCTATGGTGTACCGAATTTCAAATCATAGAATGGAATATACCGTAGAGATCGTCATGACGAGACGATCAAAATGGTATACAGATATCAGTGGTACGATTCAATTATAAAATCTTGAATTTTCTACTAGTGGAAAATGCAGCAAAAACGCAGAAAAATAGGATCGACGGAGCTAAAGAAGTCCGAATTTGGGAAAACGAAAAATGACGTCTCAGTCAGAAGATGATTTATAATTTTTTTATGTAAAAATATTCAGGTTTGAAAAATATTTTATTATCAACAATTATTAGCTGACTTAAATTCAATAGAATTTCACAATGAAATAAACTTCCATAAAGTCAGATGAAAATTTACCATCTTCTATATTTAAATATACGTATTCCAAATATAAAATTTATATTTCAAAATTTTATTGTCTAAAATTCCATAAAATTTCAATTAAATATATATAAATAAAACCAATAAACTTATTTAAATTTTACGGATCGTTACATTCTCCCCCACTCAAAACTTTTCGTCCGCGAAAAGGAACGAGGTAGGAGAATAGAAACATACAGAAAGAAAATAGATTGAAAAATAAAATAAAACAATTAATTCAAACCATATAAATTTCAATTTAAATAAATTTATATTCAACAATTGGTTTTTTTAAAATTCAAGGTTTCCATTAAATTGATTTAATTTCTCATTTATTACTGCTAGATACAAAAAGATTTCTTTCAAAACAAAAATTCAATTTAAATTAATTAATATTCAATAATTGAATTTAAATTCAAGATATTTCATTAAGTTGATTCAATTGTTAATTTATTAATTCCTTCAAAGAAAATTTTTATTTAATTTATCCGATTTATTCATTATCTTATTATCCAATTATCCTCTATTAATAATTTTCAAAAATCATAAAATTGAATAGTTATTTATTGCAATCATATTTTATTCAACAAATTTACTTCTTCTTTATTCCAAATTATTATTAAATTTATTCCACTTAATATATCTTATCACATATATTAAGTATATTTAGACTTATTATAACTACTCAAATTTATTTACAATTTCTTTTAACATCATTTTATATTGTGTATTATTCAATTACATAGTTAACTTCTGAGTAATTTAGGTAAGTTATATTTTAGAATGCAACTGAGTATTATACAAATAAAATTTTACAATTTAGTTATTTCAAGTTAAGTATTTATGCAAAAAAATGGCTGCATATGTAGTTGAAAATCATCCTTTAACAAAATTTTAAGAATTAATTTCCTATTAGCTTCAAACAACTTAGAGATAAATATATATATATATATAAAATCAAATCCATAATTAGATACCAATATATATATTATAAATCAAGTCATACTTTAGAAATTTCAAATCAATTAAATTTCCAATACAAAAGTGTAGCAAAGCTACAGTATAGTCTCTTCACTTCGAAACTCGAAAATGAATATCGATGATGCGGCCACCATCACCGAAATTATTTTCCAGCGACAAAGAGAAGAGCACTGATTTAAACTTTTAAAATTATTTGAAATGATTTCTATTTGAAAATATTTTAAATACTATATATTTTAAAACTTTCAAATCAAAGTTTTAAATCACCGAAAATTAAATTCTCAAATTCTAATTTTGATCCATTTCAATTCCTAATTAAAATTTTGAAACATATTGTGTAATTTCGTTTATCTATCATATTGGAATAGTCAATGGTTTACAAAACAATAAATGAAAATCAAATATTATTATTTTCAACAACCAATTCATAAACTATTTAATTTCAGAAAACTTATACTTATATATAATATAATCATACAAAATTTATTTTGTTTACCAAATTTGAAAATAATATTGTGTCAGTTTGCTCTATTCAAGTGTTTTGAAAATCCTATCGGTAGCGTTGATCAGACGAATCGATCGAAAGCCCAAGTTAACATCAACTTCTCAAACAACACAATATATGTATATATATAACATTTTAAATATTAATTCACAAATACACTTCCTCTCTAGACGATACAAGAATGGATTTCAAAGCAAGGATAGAGATTCAATTTTGATATAGACTCAGATCAAGAGAATTTTGATTCGAAGATAGATTCGAAATAGAGATAAGTTGATTAAATAATCAAAATAAGAAGATGAATAAGTTTATTAAATCGCGGGCAACCTTAACCGGGTCAACCGAGACTTCAAGAATAAGATCGATGCAAAATTCCAAGGTAAATCAACATTCGATTGCAAGAGATAAAATTCAGGCATAGCAGGAGATAGATAGCATTGTAAACCGAGGATACAGAAATCTCCGATAAATCGATGCCTACTGTAAAGGAGTTTCACCCTTTTACAAATCATATCGTGGATCTACGGGATGCTCTAGAATTCAGAAGAATACAAATAGTGAGGGACAAGAACGAATTTCGGAACTGAGGGAATGTTCCAAAAATTCAAAGGAAATTCAAATCGAAGATGAAAGATTCAAGCACGAACAAACCTTTTATATAAAGCCCATATGAATATAGCTTTAAGCAAATATAAATTTAAGGACATATATATACTGTTTATATAACGAGAGGAGAAAAGCTAGGCCAAGCTAGGGAAGTTGATCGGCCAGAGAGTAAAAGCTCAGAAATGGTGGTCGGTGGGTTTTCGTGGACTGCTCGGGTTCGGTCAGTGAGGCGCGGCACTGTTGGGCAAGGTAAGCGATGGAGTGCTAGGCGTTGGTGGCGGATTGGGTTGGCGCGGGTTGTGGTGATCGGCTACCGATTGAGGAAGGCGGAGGGGAGAGATGCGAGGCGAGAGGCAGCTGCTTCTTCATGCTCGGCCATGGCTGGGGCGTAGATTGATGAGAGGAAGCCTTCAAGCGAGAAGAGAGTGGTAGCGACGTGCGGTGGTGGATCGGCAGTAATGTGATGGAGAATGAAGACATGGAAGCTATGTTGAATCGGTGATGGAAAGTGACGGTTTGGTGGTGATCGGCGGGAAAGTAGGCTGATGTCGAGGCTATAAGGTGGATGCCAGTGTCAGAATGAGTGGCGGCTTCCACAGCTGAAAGGGGATGGCCACGGTTGCGCAAGCCTATGAGGTGGGTTGCCGATTATGTAACGACCCGTTAAATTTATGATATTTAATAAAATGAATTAATATAATTTCTAATTTGTTTAGGAGTAAACGTAGAAATTTGGTATAGTGGTTGCAATTTAGTGTAACTATAAAATTTTATGATAATAGATGTGGATAATGTAAATTTTCACAACTTGATTTAAAGTAATTTTGAAGAAACAAATAAATGTTGAATTTGTGGATGTTAGTATAAATATTAACTTAAATGGTGTTCATTAATACAAAGATGTAATTAGTGTAGATAGTAATAATTTATGCCTGTAGTGAAAGGAAAAGAAAACTAATAGAAACATAAAATTTATTTTATGTAAACAAAAGTATAGTTTTGAACAAACTTATGAAAATTGATAGAAACAGTGTTAGTAATCAGTTTGGTTATTTTATATTTGAAAGATAGAGATGTGTAAATACGTTAATGAATTTATAATGGGAAGGAATGGTAGAATGAAAAGAATATATATAATAATAAGCATTTGATTCAATTAAGGGAATTAAATTATAATAAATGGTCATTTAATAAATTCAACGTTTGTGAGAAATCATAATAGTTGTGTAAAATGTATACAAACTTGGATTTGGAAGTTTATTGGATTTATCACGGTTTTGTTATTAAGTGTATGAGTTTAAAAGTTATTCCCTTTTGTAAAGTAATAGGAGAATGCATAAGATATAAACAGGGCTTAATAGAATTGACACTTAATGAATTGAATAAATTACCCATTTATGTAGATATGTATAGTGGACTATAAATGGCCTAAGCAAATATAAAATGGAATAATCATTGAGATTTGTACTATGAAAATAAATAGTAACATTTATTTGCAAGGAATAAAAGACTATTTAGGTGACTAGAATTTGGAGTAATGACTATTGTATGTTACCTACCCTTGTTTCTTGTTAATTTAGATTTTGGGAATCAAATTCAATTTTCCGCCAATTTACCGCAGTTAAAGTGAAATGAATTGGTGATTGAGAAATGTTAAATACAAATAAGATGTAAACCAAAGAAAATCCCATTTGTAATAAATTATGTAGAATAAAGTAAAGAAACTAGGAAATGAAAATGTGAAAATGTGGATGCAGTGAGATCTTAAGTGATAATAACCTTGTTAGGCAAGTGATAACGGAATTTTGTGTATATGTAATATTTACTGGTGTGTCAAGTAATAAACACATAGATGCAAGAAAAGGAAAGTTGGTAGCAATCTATATATGTTATTTATCTTACTTAGTATATTAAATAAGGTTTGGAATTCAAATTTTAATTAAAGGAGTTGGTAGCACGTTAGTAGGAAATAATTGTAAGGGTGGGATAACAACTACTATAAACTACCTAATTTAAATGAGTCAATGAACTTATTTGAAATAACGTTCATCTAAATATGAGTAATTAAAATGGCGGGGTCAACAATAAACGTTACTTTAGAATTAATTTATATTTTAACGGAAGTGTGAAAGTAAAGCAATAGAAGCGTAAACTTATCAAGGTAGACTTTAGTAGTGTAATGAAAAAATGTTAAGAATGTTATAGTATAATGATTGATTGGAAATCAAAATTTACTTGTTTGAATGTAACTTTAGGGAAATTGGATTTAATTAAAATAAAAAGGAAGAAAAAAAATTGGATGAAATTTAATGTTGGAATATTATGTAAATATAAACTTAGATAAAATTTAAGGATATCTACATAATAGAGTGTAAAACCAATGTTAATTTCATCTATTTAATACTAATAGGTTAATAATAGAATGAAGAGTAAATTTAATGTTAAGTTAATATGAATTAAGGTAATATTGGGGAATAATGTGAATTTTCTTCATAATATGATAAGTTGTAGAATACAACGTAAACTTAAGTATAACCTTTGGATTGAAAACATTGTTAAGGGTTACCTGTTAAATTTGGATGGAATTGGCAATAAATGTTACACTTATGGGTAAGGAAATAAAAATGTCCAGAATTTGAGTATATTAAGAAATGGGGATTGAAATTGAAATCTTGCAACGAATCTAATAATACGTTACATAAGTGTTAAATTAAGGTAACATTTGGAAAATATGATAATGATTTTCAAATTGAACAAGTTGTGGAATTAATAAGGATGGAAGAAAAAAAAATCAAGATTTATTTTATTTATTGGAATGAAAAATTTATAATTTGATTTATTGCGAATAATTGAAATTTAATTTGGTAATTGGCGAAATGATTAATGATTGAATTAACATAGAACTTGTTGTTAGTTATTAAAATTGTTTAAGAAATCAAAGGAGAGAAATTTTATAAAATTTTAAATTTTGTAATTGGATTGGCTAAAGTGGGAAAGTGGAATTAATCAACGTTGTTACTTTTATCTCCTTCCCTATTAGATCCTTATGTGATTGCATCCACATTTATTGTTGATTATTCCTATATATTGTCACCAATTAATCGTACTTGATGTATGTTTAGCAATTTTGTCACACAGTTAAAGTATGAATATATATATATGATGTATTCAAATTTTTCTGTATCTAGCACTTAATTAATTTAGAATCAAACTAACGAAACGTGTCATTTATTTTTGTCCCTCCATATTCATTTTCTTTCTAATTAATAAATACCTCTTTTTAATACCTGCTACTTTAAAAAAAAAAAAAAAGGACTGTTCATATTTGATATATTTCAATACCAAGTGTTCATATTCACTTTATTTCTAATTAATAGCAGCCTCTCCTTTCAAATCTATTTGTCCCTAAACCTAACTCTAACCTTATAAATAACCTACTTCTTATTCTTCTATTACATTTTGTTTCTCCTAACTCTAACCCTAGCCTCCATGCTATTCTTCTTCTTCTTCTTCTTCTTCTTCTTCTTTTTTTCTTGTTTTTCTCAAAGCTCCTTATTATCTCTCATTTTAATTTTTTTTTTCTCTTCAAATATTCTTCTTCTTCTTCTTCAAATTTACTTCTATTTCAAACTTTCTTCTTTTCAAATCTAGATCTTCTCTTCCGTTTTTAGTTCTTATTTTAATCATTTTTTTTCAATTCTTCTTTTTCAAATCTTCTTTTCTTTCAAACCTTTTAAAATACATACATTCATATAATAAGGAGGAAAATTAAAGTAAATCGAAATAAAAGAAAAATTACGGAACAAAGTTAGCAATCAAGAAGAAGCATATGCGTTTTTCACGAGGGAAGGTGGATGTGGCACGGTATTTTATTTTTGTTTTGTTTATTTTTAATTTTTTTTTATTTCAATTGCAAATCGTTAATTGTGATAACTTTCACATACGAACTCCGTTTCACATGAAATTTCTTTTGTTAGGATCGTAATTTAATTCCGGATCTGATGACGCTGGTTTGGATAAATTTAGAGACCGTCAAATTTTGGGTTTAAATCGGATTTACATTCGATTTAAATTCAAAAGGTGAGTGTTTTGACCCACTCACAATTACTAGAAGCTTTTATGTTTGTTAAATAAATTTTAGAAATGAATAGAAATTTATTTATGAGTATTTGGCATGTTTATTTCATTCATATCTGTTGAATTGCATTTTATTGAATTTAACTGTCAATTAAATTGATTTATTGCGTATAAATTGGCTGTTAGAAATTATTGTTTGCATATGAACTGCTAGTGAACAGTTATGTCAATTTTCACTGAAAATAAACTGTTAGATTAATAGTTGATAAATATAATTTGAAATAAAAACTGCCAATTATTACCTGTTGTATATTACCAAACATATATTGTTATTGATTGATATTGCTTGATGTTTGTGACTGGATGATGGATGTGTTGTTGAATGGATGTTTTATTTGATATCACTAAACTGCAAGTTAGTATGCATTTTACATTTCATTCGGGATTGCGGTTTGAAATGATATACAACCGCAGTTTGTTTTAAATTGCGGATTGAAATGATAAATATCCGTATCACTTGACCATAGGATAGAAAATTATATACAGGCACCGCGGTCTATATATAACTATTTTAATGTGATTTCTATGGTTTGGATTGAATACGGTTTATAAATCTTAAATTTTATATTGTATAAATATTTTATTCCATATTTATATACCTATGAAGTTGAAATTTTGAAATTAAAAGGTGAATAAATTTCTTTATTAAAAATGGAAGAAAATTAAGAAAATGGAGTTTGATGATTTATATCCTATGTTTAAATATTAAGTTGGAAATTTTAAAGATATGATATTTATAATTGGATTTTTCCCAAAATATTTTGAAATGAATATTCTAGTAAAATTTGAATTTGGAAATATATATATATTTTACTAGAAATTGAAGTCTTATTAATTATGGATTCTATGTAAATATTCAAGGCTAATTAATAGAACATTTGATTTGAAAGAATAAAATCCAACTTTAGTTGAAATATTTATACTCAAAATGGATATACGTATATATATGAATTTATTGAAATGGTTTTGGAACTTGAAGCGATATTAAATTTTGGTTTTAACTTTAAATAAAGAAATGTATGGTAAAGCCACGAGAAATATTTCTTTTCAAAGTAACATTTAAGTTAAACCACTTATTTTATATACTGTTGAATATCCAAACCATTTAGTTTTGAAAGTAATGGTTTTAAAAACTATGGATTTCGAAGTATTATGTTGAAAGTTAATATTCAAATATTTGGTTACAAGGAATTACAAATTTTAAAAGTGGCTTAATTTTTGGAAAAGATTTATATTTGGGAAATGATATCATTGATTTGGGTTTTATAAAAAAATAAATATCAAAATGAATCTTTTTGGGTTTTTAAAGAAGAAATGATATCGTAATATTATGGTTTTGAAATGGATTATATTCTGGTTTTAAAGTATAAACTATTTTTAAATGACCGCGGTGTTATAATAACGATTGGTTGGCAAAGAGACCGGGATCGGATATGGACATACTCTCTGTCGATACCGAAAACCACTTTGACTAACCGTGTACGCGGTGGAGATTCCAGAATGAAGTAGGTTGGGGCGACGTTTCCTGTAAGGTAAATACGTGGACCCGACTCCCGTGAGTTGACATAAGGTGGCTAAAACAGGAGCGATTGATGGGTTAATGAGGTCATTCCTCTGATCGGACACTCCTCTTCGATATTATACTTCGACTTTGGATTGATTCAGTGGCCACTTCTATTTTTGATTTTTGGGGAGTTTGTTCGAGGTGGGCGGTAGCTGCGGCTACGCGTTACCATCGACCCGGAAGCGTAATTGGTATATCTACCCTGGCATTGCCTAGTTGTGCCGTGTCACCTACCCTATCGCGCCTTATACGATTTTGGTTTTGTACCATACCTATGGAGTGCCCTCTGACGACGCCCAGTACGGGGGAGATTACGGTACTGTATAGACTATGGGAATATATTCTGTGTTAAGGTGGAAAATGTAAAGCCTTAACGCTATTTAAAAGTAAGTTTATTTTACAATTAGACACTATTATAATAGCGCAATATACTACATGGTAAATAGTTTAACGGATTCTTAGGAGATGTAAATCCCGAGCATCTCTTAAGTTACAGTACTCATATTTATTTCTGTAAAATTTAACTTACATAAGATCTTTTAGTTCTGACTCGAGTGCTTTTGTCTTTTCAAATTCGCTCGGGTCAGTCCGAGCGTTTCAGGATTTGAAGATTTAGCTTTGGAGGACGAAGACGAAGATTTGTATTATTATTATTTATACTAGTGCACTACACCATTTAATTCCGCTGCATTGTTGTATTGGTATGTGTAACTCTGATATTTATTGCACAAGAAAAATAAAGTATTTTGTAAAACAGTTTCATGAACTGTATATTTGATTATTATATTTTATCCTTCCGCTGTGAGATTCTGTTTTGTTTTATTTCTTCTCTATCTTTCTCATTTACCCCATAACAATCCGACCTTCCGTATGGTTTGAATTGGCACGTGTGTCGGTTTAAAGTGTGCGAAAAGGCAGGATGTTACAGTTGGTATCAGAGCTTTGGTTTAGCGATAAACCTTGGCTTTGTGGGGTTTGACTCTTTGTTAATAGGGTAGTAATATCCTATGGGAGTCGCTGAGTGTATATATATGAGAGAGCGTATTTGTTAGTATTGATAAAAAGATTTTTATATCGTGTTAATCTGTTCCGCTTTGTATTTATAAATTCTGGTTGATGCATGGGACGCTATGTCATCAATAGGGATTTCTAAACACTTAATAGGACAGACCGACATAATATTTGTTTTAGTATAGGTAAATGAAAGAATTTTGCCTATTATATTTTCTATATATAAAAATATTTTTATAAAGATATATATATATTTGGTTGCTATAGATTGAGTGTTAGGAAATAAAGTATTTATAATAACTGAAGCTAAGTTGAAATTATGATAAATCAAATTGGAGATTTTAGAACTTAAGTCCGGGATTTTTTACAAATCTGCTTTCAAAGAATTTGTGAAATTTATTGATTTGGTTTATAAGTAATTTCTTATATAAATATTTCGTATAATTTGGAAGAATTGTTTTAAAGAAGATTTTGGGAAGAAAAAAAAAAATTAAATTCTGTACTTTCCTCTCTGTCACTGGAAAATAAATTCGGTGATGACGGCCGCATCATCGACTTTCATTTCGAGTTTCGAAGGGGAAAGGCCACTGTAGTAAATTCTACTGCAGATTTATTATGAAATTTTCTAAAAAAAAATTTCTTTTATTGTTCTAACTATAATTAGAGATTTTGAGTTGTAAGAACTTATTTATCTATTATTTTGAAATAAATTGAAATCTGACCCGGAATCCAATTCTAAAATTCTCCATTAATTAATCAATTGTTAAATTGTAGTGAAATAAAAGTTAAGTAATAAATGAATTGAAACCTCTAATTGAAATAAGAGAATAATTGCAAAGCTATAAAGAGGAATTTGCATACATATGAGACAAAGAGTAATATGGATAAACATTAAATTTAATTAAAAGAATGGAGATTAAACTTGTATAAGTTCAATTGCAATTTCCTTAACATAAATAACTTACCCAAATATAAAAGTTGAAGTGTTAAATGAGAAACTGGAATTGAATATTTTACAAGTAGGAATTTAGGAAAAATGAAGTATTCAATAAATTACTGTTATAATAAGAATTTAATGGTATAAACTTAGGTTATAATTGAAATTTTACTGAAAAAGGGTTAAGAATTATTAATAGATGATATGAACCTAAGTATATAAAATGAAATTCAAAATAAGAATTGATTGTATGATTATTGACTTAAGTATGTTTTAATCTTCCCTATTCTAATATAATGGAAAGTAGAAAAAATTAAATGACTGCAATTCATAGTTAATGGATAAATAAAAACTTCCACTTATAAGAATGAATGTTAGCAGATTAAGAATTTAAGGGAAATCTTACAAGTGAAGAGTAAGGAAATGAAGATATTCAAAATATTTTTTGTTATTAATGAGAATTTATTTTATAAACTTAAGTAATAAAAGGAAATACAAATATAATGAATTTTGGGATAATTGGAAAATAAAACTTGTAAGAACAAAGAAATCCCTCATAAATGAAGGGAAGAAAATCAAACCACTGAAGTATGAAATAAATGTATAATAAGCTATTTTGGTGTTGATTTGAATTGTTTGGTTGATGTATGGTTGTTGGGTAAGGAATTTTGAAGTTGTTGGATGGAGAAATAATCTATCTTTGTTCCATCTAAGACTGTTGAGTAAAGGATGCACTTGATAGTTATTTTACATTTCGTACAATTTCGGAATTTGAACCTAACAACTAATTGTTTGTTTGATTGAATGATTTTGTTTGCGGTGTGTGCTGTTTGTTAAAATGTATGGTTGTTGCATTTGATTGGATACGAATGATTGAATCCACTAGAATAGTTCATTTTAAAATAAATATTTAACCTTTTAGGCTTATAAGAAAATACAGGTTATGGAAGCAACTGCTACTGCTTTTGGTTCCGTAATAATAAGCGTATTGCCCGACAAATAGGTACGTTTCCGGATTACGTATAAAGCGCTATTTTATATATTTTCCCGTGTTGGGATATTTTATTTGGATAATATGTGTAATATATTTGTATATTTGGATATTATATTTTCTCCAGAGTCCCTCCGTACAAAGGAGACTTTGCCAAAATTTTCAGGAAATTTTGGACTTAGAATTTTGTGAAAGTATTTTTCCAACTTTAATAATTCAAGTATTAAAGGATATAATGATTATAAAACAAGTATATTTCATTAAAGGAAATTAATCCAGTAAAATATTGTTTATAAGTTAATATTTGAAATAAGATGCACTGTAAATCTTCCTCCTCCCTTCTTTTTCCTTTTCGGGGACGAAAAGTTTTGAGTGGGGGAGATTGTAACGACCCGTTAAATTTATGATATTTAATAAAATGAATTAATATAATTTCTAATTTGGTTAGGAGTAAACGTAGAAATTTGGTATAGTGGTTGCAATTTAGTGTAACTATAAAATTTTATGATAATAGATGTGGATAATGTAAATTTTCACAACTTGATTTAAAGTAATTTTGAAGAAACAAATAAATGTTGAATTTGTGAATGTTAGTATAAATATTAACTTAAATGGTGTTCATTAATACAAAGATGTAATTAGTGTAGATAGTAATAATTTATGCCTGTAGTGAAAGGAAAAGAAAACTAATAGAAATATAAAATTTATTTTATGTAAACAAAAGTATAGTTTTGAACAAACTTATGAAAATTGATAGAAACAGTGTTTGTAATCAGTTTGGTTATTTTATATTTGAAGATAGAGATGTGTAAATACGTTAATGAATTTATAATGGGAAGGAATGGTAGAATGAAAAGAATATATATAATAATAAGCATTTGATTCAATTAAGGGAATTAAATTATAATAAATGGTCATTTAATAAATTCAACGTTTGTGAGAAATCATAATAGTTGTGTAAAATGTGTACAAACTTGGATTTGGAAGTTTATTGGATTTATAACGGTTTTGTTATTAAGTGTATGAGTTTAAAAGTTATTCCCTTTTGTAAAGTAATAGGAGAATGCATAAGATATAAACAGGGCTTAATAGAATTGACACTTAATGAATTGAATAAATTACCCATTTATGTAGATATGTATAGTGGACTATAAATGGCCTAAGCAAATATAAAATGGAATAATCATTGAGATTTGTACTATGAAAATAAATAGTAACATTTATTTGCAAGGAATAAAAGACTATTTAGGTGACTAGAATTTGGAGTAATGACTATTGTATGTTACCCACCCTTGTTTCTTGTTAATTTAGATTTTGGGAATCAAATTCAATTTATCCGCCAATTTACCGCAGTTAAAATGAAATGAATTGGTGATTGAGAAATGTTAAATACAAATAAGATGTAAACCAAAGAAAATCCCATTTGTAATAAATTATGTAGAATAAAGTAAAGAAACTAGGAAATGAAAATGTGAAAATGTGGATGCAGTGAGATCTTAAGTGATAATAACCTTGTTAGGCAAGTGATAACGGAATTTTGTGTATATGTAATATTTACTGGTGTGTCAAGTAATAAACACATAGATGCAAGAAAAGGAAAGTTGGTAGCAATCTATATATGTTATTTATCTTACTTAGTATATTAAATAAGGTTTGGAATTCAAATTTTAATTAAAGGAGTTGGTAGCACGTTAGTAGGAAATAATTGTAAGGGTGGGATAACAACTACTATAAACTACCTAATTTAAATGAGTCAATGAACTTATTTGAAATAACGTTCATCTAAATATGAGTAATTAAAATGGCGGGGTCAACAATAAACGTTACTTTAGAATTAATTTATATTTTAACGGAAGTGTGAAAGTAAAGCAATAGAAGCGTAAACTTATCAAGGTAGAATTTAGTAGTGTAATGAAAAAATGTTAAGAATGTTATAGTATAATGATTGATTGGAAATCAAAATTTACTTGTTTGAATGTAACTTTAGGGAAATTGGATTTAATTAAAATAAAAAGGAAGAAAAAAAAATTGGATGAAATTTAATGTTGGAATATTATGTAAATATAAACTTAGATAAAATTTAAGGATATCTACGTAATAGAGTGTAAAACCAATGTTAATTTCATCTATTTAATACTAATAGGTTAATAATAGAATGAAGAGTAAATTTAATGTTAAGTTAATATGAATTAAGGTAATATTGGGGAATAATGTGAATTTTCTTCATAATATGATAAGTTGTAGAATACAACGTAAACTTAAGTATAACCTTTGGATTGAAAACATTGTTAAGGGTTACCTGTTAAATTTGGATGGAATTGGCAATAAATGTTACACTTATGGGTAAGGAAATAAAAATGTCCAGAATTTGAGTATTTTAAGAAATGGGGATTGAAATTGAAATCTTGCAACGAATCTAATAATACGTTACATAAGTGTTAAATTAAGGTAACATTTGGAAAATATGATAATGATTTTCAAATTGAACAAGTTGTGGAATTAATAAGGATGGAAGAAAAAAAAATCAAGATTTATTTTATTTATTGGAATGAAAAATTTATAATTTGATTTATTGCGAATAATTGAAATTTAATTTGGTAATTGGCGAAATGATTAATGATTGAATTAACATAGAACTTGTTGTTAGTTATTAAAATTGTTTAAGAAATCAAAGGAGAGAAATTTTATAAAATTTTAAATTTTGTAATTGGATTGGCTAAAGTGGGAAAGTGGAATTAATCAACGTTGTTACTTTTATCTCCTTCCCTATTAGATCCTTATGTGATTGCATCCACATTTATTGTTGATTATTCCTATATATTGTCACCAATTAATCGTACTTGATGTATGTTTAGCAATTTTGTCACACAGTTAAAGTATGAATATATATATATATGATGTATTCAAATTTTTCTGTATCTAGCACTTAATTAATTTAGAATCAAACTAACGAAACGTGTCATTTATTTTTGTCCCTCCATATTCATTTTCTTTCTAATTAATAAATACCTCTTTTTAATACCTGCTACTTTAAAAAAAAAAAAGGACTGTTCATATTTGCTATATTTCAATACCAAGTGTTCATATTCACTTTATTTCTAATTAATAGCAGTCTCTCCTTTCAAATCTATTTGTCCCTAAACCTAACTCTAACCTTATAAATAACCTACTTCTTATTCTTCTATTACATTTTGTTTCTCCTAACTCTAACCCTAGCCTCCATGCTATTCTTCTTCTTCTTCTTCTTCTTCTTCTTTTCTTGTTTTTCTCAAAGCTCCTTATTATCTCTCATTTTAATTTTTTTTTTTCTCTTCAAATATTCTTCTTCTTCAAATTTACTTCTATTTCAAACTTTCTTCTTTTCAAATCTAGATCTTCTCTTCCGTTTTCAGTTCTTATTTTAATCATTTTTTTTCAATTCTTCTTTTTCAAATCTTCTTTTTCTTTCAAACCTTTTAAAATACATACATTCATATAATAAGGAGGAAAATTAAAGTAAATCGAAATAAAAGAAAAATTACGGAACAAAGTTAGCAATCAAGAAGAAGCATATGCGTTTTTCACGAGGGAAGGTGGATGTGGCACGGTATTTTATTTTTGTTTTGTTTATTTTTAATTTTTTTTTATTTCAATTGCAAATCGTTAATTGTGATAACTTTCACATACGAACTCCGTTTCACACGAAATTTCTTTTGTTAGGATCGTAATTAAATTCCGGATCTGATGACGCTGGTTTGGATAAATTTAGAGACCGTCAAATTTTGGGTTTAAATCGGATTTACATTCGATTTAAATTCAATAGGTGAGTGTTTTGACCCACTCACAATTACTAGAAGCTTTTATGTTTGTTAAATAAATTTTAGAAATGAATAGAAATTTATTTATGAGTATTTGGCATGTTTATTTCATTCATATCTGTTGAATTGCATTTTATTGAATTTAACTGTCAATTAAATTGATTTATTGCGTATAAATTGGCTGTTAGAAATTATTGTTTGCATATGAACTGCTAGTGAACAGTTATGTCAATTTTCACTGAAAATAAACTGTTAGATTAATAGTTGATAAATATAATTTGAAATAAAAACTGCCAATTATTACCTGTTGTATATTACCAAACATATATTGTTATTGATTGATATTGCTTGATGTTTGTGACTGGATGATGGATGTGTTGTTGAATGGATGTTTTATTTGATATCACTAAACTGCAAGTTAGTATGCATTTTACATTTCATTCGAGATTGCGGTTTGAAATGATATACAACCGCAGTTTGTTTTAAATTGCGGATTGAAATGATAAATATCTGTATCACTTGACCATAGGATAGAAAATTATATACAGGCACCGCGGTCTATATATAACTATTTTAATGTGATTTCTATGGTTTGGATTGAATACGGTTTATAAATCTTAAATTTTATATTGTATAAATATTTTATTCCATAATTATATACCTATGAAGTTGAAATTTTGAAATTAAAAGGTGAATAAATTTCTTTATTAAAAATGGAAGAAAATTAAGAAAATGGAGTTTGATGATTTATATCCTATGTTTAAATATTAAGTTGGAAATTTTAAAGATATGATATTTATAATTGGATTTTTCCCAAAATATTTTGAAATGAATATTCTAGTAAAATTTGAATTTGGAAATATATATATATATATTTTACTAGAAATTGAATTCTTATTAATTATGGATTCTATGTGAATATTCAAGGCTAATTAATAGAACATTTGATTTGAAAGAATAAAATCCAACTTTAGTTGAAATATTTATACTCAAAATGGATATACGTATATATATGAATTTATTGAAATGGTTTTGGAACTTGAAGCGATATTAAATTTTGGTTTTAACTTTAAATAAAGAAATGTATGGTAAAGCCACGAGAAATATTTCTTTTCAAAGTAACATTTAAGTTAAACCACTTATTTTATATACTGTTGAATATCCAAACCATTTAGTTTTGAAAGTAATGGTTTTAAAAACTATGGATTTCGAAGTATTATGTTGAAAGTTAATATTCAAATATTTGGTTACAAGGAATTATAAATTTTAAAAGTGGCTTAATTTTTGGAAAAGATTTATATTTGGGAAATGATATCATTGATTTGGGTTTTATAAAAAAATAAATATCAAAATGAATCTTTTTGGGTTTTTAAAGAAGAAATGATATCGTAATATTATGGTTTTGAAATGGATTATATTCTGGTTTTAAAGTATAAACTATTTTTAAATGACCGCGGTGTTATAATAACGATTGGTTGGCAAAGAGACCGGGATCGGATATGGACATACTCTCTGTCGATACCGAAAACCACTTTGACTAACCGTGTACGCGGTGGAGATTCCAGAATGAAGTAGGTTGGGGCGACGTTTCCTGTAAGGTAAATACGTGGACCCGACTCCCGTGAGTTGGCATAAGGTGGCTAAAGCAGGAGCGATTGACGGGTTAATGAGGTCATTCCTCTGATCGGACACTCCTCTTCGATATTATACTTCGACTTTGGATTGATTCAGTGGCCACTTCTATTTTTGATTTTTGGGGAGTTTGTTCGAGGTGGGCGGTAGCTGCGGCTACGCGTTACCATCGACCCGGAAGCGTAATTGGTATATCTACCCTGGCATTGCCTAGTTGTGCCGTGTCACCTACCCTATCGCGCCTTATACGATTTTGGTTTTGTACCATACCTATGGAGTGCCCTCTGACGACGCCCAGTACGGGGGAGATTACGGTACTGTATAGACTATGGGAATATATTCTGTGTTAAGGTGGAAAATGTAAAGCCTTAACGCTATTTAAAAGTAAGTTTATTTTACAATTAGACACTATTATAATAGCGCAATATACTACATAGTAAATAGTTTAACGGATCCTTAGGAGATGTAAATCCCGAGCATCTCTTAAGTTACAGTACTCATATTTATTTCTGTAAAATTTAACTTACATAAGATCTTTTAGTTCTGACTCGAGTGCTTTTGTCTTTTCAAATTCGCTCGGGTCAGTCCGAGCGTTTCAGGATTTGAAGATTTAGCTTTGGAGGACGAAGACGAAGATTTGTATTATTATTATTTATACTAGTGCACTACACCATTTAATTCCGCTGCATTGTTGTATTGGTATGTGTAACTCTGATATTTATTGCACAAGAAAAATAAAGTATTTTGTAAAACAGTTTCATGAACTGTATATTTGATTATTATATTTTATCCTTCCGCTGTGAGATTCTGTTTTGTTTTATTTCTTCTCTATCTTTCTCATTTACCCCATAACAATCCGACCTTCCGTATGGTTTGAATTGGCACGTGTGTCGGTTTAAAGTGTGCGAAAAGGCAGGATGTTACAGTTGGTATCAGAGCTTTGGTTTAGCGATAAACCTTGGCTTTGTGGGGTTTGACTCTTTGTTAATAGGGTAGTAATATCCTATGGGAGTCGCTGAGTGTATATATATGAGAGAGCGTATTTGTTAGTATTGATAAAAAGATTTTTATATTGTGTTAATCTGTTCCGCTTTGTATTTATAAATTCTGGTTGATGCATGGGACGCTATGTCATCAATAGGGATTTCTAAACACTTAATAGGACAGACCGACATAATATTTGTTTTAGTATAGGTAAATGAAAGAATTTTGCCTATTATATTTTCTATATATAAAAATATTTTTATAAAGATATATATATATTTGGTTGCTATAGATTGGGTGTTAGGAAATAAAGTATTTATAATAACTGAAGCTAAGTTGAAATTATGATAAATCAAATTGGAGATTTTAGAACTTAAGTCCGGGATTTTTTCCAAATCTGCTTTCAAAGAATTTGTGAAATTTATTGATTTGGTTTATAAGTAATTTCTTATATAAATATTTCGTATAATTTGGAAGAATTGTTTTAAAGAAGATTTTGGGAAAAAAAAATTAAATTCTGTACTTTCCTCTCTGTCACTGGAAAATAAATTCGGTGATGACGGCCGCATCATCGACTTTCATTTCGAGTTTCGAAGGGGAAAGGCCACTGTAGTAAATTCTACTGTAGATTTATTATGAAATTTTCTATAAAAAAAATTTCTTTTATTGTTCTAACTATAATTAGAGATTTTGAGTTGTAAGAACTTATTTATCTATTATTTTGAAATAAATTGAAATCTGACCCGGAATCCAATTCTAAAATTCTCCATTAATTAATCAATTGTTAAATTGTAGTGAAATAAAAGTTAAGTAATAAATGAATTGAAACCTCTAATTGAAATAAGAGAATAATTGCAAAGCTATAAAGAGGAATTTGCATACATATGAGACAAAGAGTAATATGGATAAACATTAAATTTAATTAAAAGAATGGAGATTAAACTTGTATAAGTTCAATTACAATTTCCTTAACATAAATAACTTACCCAAATATAAAAGTTGAAGTGTTAAATGAGAAACTGGAATTGAATATTTTACAAGTAGGAATTTTGGAAAAATGAAGTATTCAATAAATTACTGTTATAATAAGAATTTAATGGTATAAACTTAGGTTATAATTGAAATTTTACTGAAAAAGGGTTAAGAATTATTAATAGATGATATGACCCTAAGTATATAAAATGAAATTCAAAATAAGAATTGATTGTATGATTATTGACTTAAGTATGTTTTAATCTTCCCTATTCTAATATAATGGAAAGTAGGAAAAATTAAATGACTGCAATTCATAGTTAATGGATAAATAAAAACTTCCACTTATAAGAATGAATGTTAGCAGATTAAGAATTTAAGGGAAATCTTACAAGTGAAGAGTAAGGAAATGAAGATATTCAAAATATTTGTTGTTATTAATGAGAATTTATTTTATAAACTTAAGTAATAAAAGGAAATACAAATATAATGAATTTTGGGATAATTGGAAAATAAAACTTGTAAGAACAAAGAAATCCCTCATAAATGAAGGGAAGAAAATCAAACCACTGAAGTATGAAATAAATGTATAATAAGCTATTTTGGTGTTGATTTGAATTGTTTGGTTGATGTATGGTTGTTGGGTAAGGAATTTTGAAGTTGTTGGATGGAGAAATAATCTATCTTTGTTCCATCTAAGACTGTTAAGTAAAGGATACACTTGATAGTTATTTTACATTTCGTACAATTTCGGAATTTGAACCTAACAACTAATTGTTTGTTTGATTGAATGATTTTGTTTGCGGTGTGTGCTGTTTGTTAAAATGTATGGTTGTTGCATTTGATTGGATATGAATGATTGAATCCACTAGAATAGTTCATTTTAAAATAAATATTTAACCTTTTAGGCTTATAAGAAAATACAGGTTATGGAAGCAACTGCTACTGCTTCTGGTTCCGTAATAATAAGCGTATTGCCCGACAAATAGGTACGTTTCCGGATTACGTATAAAGCGCTATTTTATATATTTTCCCGTGTTGGGATATTTTATTTGGATAATATGTGTAATATATTTGTATATTTGGATATTATATTTTCTCCAGAGTCCCTCCGTACAAAGGAGACTTTGCCAAAATTTTCAGGAAATTTTGGACTTAGAATTTTGTGAAAGTATTTTTCCAACTTTAATAATTCAAGTATTAAAGGATATAATGATTATAAAACAAGTATATTTCATTAAAGGAAATTAATCCAGTAAAATATTGTTTATAAGTTAATATTTGAAATAAGATGCACTGTAAATCTTCCTCCTCCCTTCTTTTTCCTTTTCGGGGACGAAAAGTTTTGAGTGGGGGAGATTGTAACGACCCGTTAAATTTATGATATTTAATAAAATGAATTAATATAATTTCTAATTTGTTTAGGAGTAAACGTAGAAATTTGGTATAGTGGTTGCAATTTAGTGTAACTATAAAATTTTATGATAATAGATGTGGATAATGTAAATTTTCACAATTTGATTTAAAGTAATTTTGAAGAAACAAATAAATGTTGAATTTGTGAATGTTAGTATAAATATTAACTTAAATGGTGTTCATTAATACAAAGATGTAATTAGTGTAGATAGTAATAATTTATGCCTGTAGTGAAAGGAAAAGAAAACTAATAGAAACATAAAATTTATTTTATGTAAACAAAAGTATAGTTTTGAACAAACTTATGAAAATTGATAGAAACAGTGTTTGTAATCAGTTTGGTTATTTTATATTTGAAGATAGAGATGTGTAAATACGTTAATGAATTTATAATGGGAAGGAATGGTAGAATGAAAAGAATATATATAATAATAAGCATTTGATTCAATTAAGGGAATTAAATTATAATAAATGGTCATTTAATAAATTCAACGTTTGTGAGAAATCATAATAGTTGTGTAAAATGTGTACAAACTTGGATTTGGAAGTTTATTGGATTTATAACGGTTTTGTTATTAAGTGTATGAGTTTAAAAGTTATTCCCTTTTGTAAAGTAATAGGAGAATGCATAAGATATAAACAGGGCTTAATAGAATTGACACTTAATGAATTGAATAAATTACCCATTTATGTAGATATGTATAGTGGACTATAAATGGCCTAAGCAAATATAAAATGGAATAATCATTGAGATTTGTACTATGAAAATAAATAGTAACATTTATTTGCAAGGAATAAAAGACTATTTAGGTGACTAGAATTTGGAGTAATGACTATTGTATGTTACCTACCCTTGTTTCTTGTTAATTTAGATTTTGGGAATCAAATTCAATTTATCCGCCAATTTACCGCAGTTAAAGTGAAATGAATTGGTGATTGAGAAATGTTAAATACAAATAAGATGTAAACCAAAGAAAATCCCATTTGTAATAAATTATGTAGAATAAAGTAAAGAAACTAGGAAATGAAAATGTGAAAATGTGGATGCAGTGAGATCTTAAGTGATAATAACCTTGTTAGGCAAGTGATAACGGAATTTTGTGTATATGTAATATTTACTGGTGTGTCAAGTAATAAACACATAGATGCAAGAAAAGGAAAGTTGGTAGCAATCTATATATGTTATTTATCTTACTTAGTATATTAAATAAGGTTTGGAATTCAAATTTTAATTAAAGGAGTTGGTAGCACGTTAGTAGGAAATAATTGTAAGGGTGGGATAACAACTACTATAAACTACCTAATTTAAATGAGTCAATGAACTTATTTGAAATAACGTTCATCTAAATATGAGTAATTAAAATGGCGGGGTCAACAATAAACGTTACTTTAGAATTAATTTATATTTTAACGGAAGTGTGAAAGTAAAGCAATAGAAGCGTAAATTTATCAAGGTAGAATTTAGTAGTGTAATGAAAAAATGTTAAGAATGTTATAGTATAATGATTGATTGGAAATCAAAATTTACTTGTTTGAATGTAACTTTAGGGAAATTGGACTTAATTAAAATAAAAAGGAAGAAAAAAAATTTGGATGAAATTTAATGTTGGAATATTATGTAAATATAAACTTAGATAAAATTTAAGGATATCTACGTAATAGAGTGTAAAACCAATGTTAATTTCATCTATTTAATACTAATAGGTTAATAATAGAATGAAGAGTAAATTTAATGTTAAGTTAATATGAATTAAGGTAATATTGGGGAATAATGTGAATTTTCTTCATAATATGATAAGTTGTAGAATACAACGTAAACTTAAGTATAACCTTTGGATTGAAAACATTGTTAAGGGTTACCTGTTAAATTTGGATGGAATTGGCAATAAATGTTACACTTATGGGTAAGGAAATAAAAATGTCCAGAATTTGAGTATATTAAGAAATGGGGATTGAAATTGAAATCTTGCAACGAATCTAATAATACGTTACATAAGTGTTAAATTAAGGCAACATTTGGAAAATATGATAATGATTTTCAAATTGAACAAGTTGTGGAATTAATAAGGATGGAAGAAAAAAAAAATCAAGATTTATTTTATTTATTGGAATGAAAAATTTATAATTTGATTTATTGCGAATAATTGAAATTTAATTTGGTAATTGGCGAAATGATTAATGATTGAATTAACATAGAACTTGTTGTTAGTTATTAAAATTGTTTAAGAAATCAAAGGAGAGAAATTTTATAAAATTTTAAATTTTGTAATTGGATTGGCTAAAGTGGGAAAGTGGAATTAATCAACGTTGTTACTTTTATCTCCTTCCCTATTAGATCCTTATGTGATTGCATCCACATTTATTGTTGATTATTCCTATATATTGTCACCAATTAATCATACTTGATGTATGTTTAGCAATTTTGTCACACAGTTAAAGTATGAATATATATATATGATGTATTAAAATTTTCTTGTATCTAGCACTTAATTAATTTAGAATCAAACTAACGAAACGTGTCATTTATTTTTGTCCCTCCATATTCATTTTCTTTCTAATTAATAAATACCTCTTTTTAATACCTGCTACTTTAAAAAAAAAAAAAAAGACTGTTCATATTTGCTATATTTCAATACCAAGTGTTAATATTCACTTTATTTCTAATTAATAGCAGCCTCTCCTTTCAAATCTATTTGTCCCTAAACCTAACTCTAACCTTATAAATAACCTACTTCTTATTCTTCTATTACATTTTGTTTCTCCTAACTCTAACCCTAGCCTCCATGCTATTCTTCTTCTTCTTCTTCTTCTTCTTCTTCTTCTTCTTTTTTTCTTGTTTTTCTCAAAGCTCCTTATTATCTCTCATTTTAATTTTTTTTTTTTCTCTTCAAATATTCTTCTTCTTCTTCTTCAAATTTACTTCTATTTCAAACTTTCTTCTTTTCAAATCTAGATCTTCTCTTCCGTTTTCAGTTCTTATTTTAATCATTTTTTTTCAATTCTTCTTTTTCAAATCTTCTTTTTCTTTCAAACCTTTTAAAATACATACATTCATATAATAAGGAGGAAAATTAAAGTAAATCGAAATAAAAGAAAAATTACGGAACAAAGTTAGCAATCAAGAAGAAGCATATGCGTTTTTCACGAGGGAAGGTGGATGTGGCACGGTATTTTATTTTTGTTTTGTTTATTTTTAATTTTTTTTTTATTTCAATTGCAAATCGTTAATTGTGATAACTTTCACATAGGAACTCCGTTTCACACGAAATTTCTTTTATTAGGATCGTAATTAAATTCCGGATCTGATGACGCTGGTTTGGATAAATTTAGAGACCGTCAAATTTTGGGTTTAAATCGGATTTACATTCGATTTAAATTCAAAAGGTGAGTGTTTTGACCCACTCACAATTACTAGAAGCTTTTATGTTTGTTAAATAAATTTTAGAAATGAATAGAAATTTATTTATGAGTATTTGGCATGTTTATTTCATTCATATCTGTTGAATTGCATTTTATTGAATTTAACTGTCAATTAAATTGATTTATTGCGTATAAATTGGCTGTTAGAAATTATTGTTTGCATATGAACTGCTAGTGAACAGTTATGTCAATTTTCACTGAAAATAAACTGTTATATTAATAGTTGATAAATATAATTTGAAATAAAAACTGCCAATTATTACCTGTTGTATATTACCAAACATATATTGTTATTGATTGATATTGCTTGATGTTTGTGACTGGATGATGGATGTGTTGTTGAATGGATGTTTTATTTGATATCACTAAACTGCAAGTTAGTATGCATTTTACATTTCATTCGGGATTGCGGTTTGAAATGATATACAACCGCAGTTTGTTTTAAATTGCGGATTGAAATGATAAATATCCGTATCACTTGACCATAGGATAGAAAATTATATACAGGCACCGCGGTTTATATATAACTATTTTAATGTGATTTCTATGGTTTGGATTGAATACGGTTTATAAATCTTAAATTTTATATTGTATAAATATTTTATTCCATATTTATATACCTATGAAGTTGAAATTTTGAAATTAAAAGGTGAATAAATTTCTTTATTAAAAATGGAAGAAAATTAAGAAAATGGAGTTTGATGATTTATATCCTATGTTTAAATATTAAGTTGGAAATTTTAAAGATATGATATTTATAATTGGATTTTTCCCAAAATATTTTGAAATGAATATTCTAGTAAAATTTGAATTTGGAAATATATATATATATTTTACTAGAAATTGAATTCTTATTAATTATGGATTCTATGTGAATATTCAAGGCTAATTAATAGAACATTTGATTTGAAAGAATAAAATCCAACTTTAGTTGAAATATTTATACTCAAAATGGATATACGTATATATATGAATTTATTGAAATGGTTTTGGAACTTGAAGCGATATTAAATTTTGGTTTTAACTTTAAATAAAGAAATGTATGGTAAAGCCACGAGAAATATTTCTTTTCAAAGTAACATTTAAGTTAAACCACTTATTTTATATACTGTTGAATATCCAAACCATTTAGTTTTGAAAGTAATGGTTTTAAAAACTATGGATTTCGAAGTATTATGTTGAAAGTTAATATTCAAATATTTGGTTACAAGGAATTATAAATTTTAAAAGTGGCTTAATTTTTGGAAAAGATTTATATTTGGGAAATGATATCATTGATTTGGGTTTTATAAAAAAATAAATATCAAAATGAATCTTTTTGGGTTTTTAAAGAAGAAATGATATCGTAATATTATGGTTTTGAAATGGATTATATTCTGGTTTTAAAGTATAAACTATTTTTAAATGACCGCGGTGTTATAATAACGATTGGTTGGCAAAGAGACCGGGATCGGATATGGACATACTCTCTGTCGATACCGAAAACCACTTTGACTAACCGTGTACGCGGTGGAGATTCCAGAATGAAGTAGGTTGGGGCGACGTTTCCTGTAAGGTAAATACGTGGACCCGACTCCCGTGAGTTGGCATAAGGTGGCTAAAATAGGAGCGATTGACGGGTTAATGAGGTCATTCCTCTGATCGGACACTCCTCTTCGATATTATACTTCGACTTTGGATTGATTCAGTGGCCACTTCTATTTTTGATTTTTGGGGAGTTTGTTCGAGGTGGGCGGTAGCTGCGGCTACGCGTTACCATCGACCCGGAAGCGTAATTGGTATATCTACCCTGGCATTGCCTAGTTGTGCCGTGTCACCTACCCTATCGCGCCTTATACGATTTTGGTTTTGTACCATACCTATGGAGTGCCCTCTGACGACGCCCAGTACGGGGGAGATTACGGTACTGTATAGACTATGGGAATATATTCTGTGTTAAGGTGGAAAATGTAAAGCCTTAACGCTATTTAAAAGTAAGTTTATTTTACAATTAGACACTATTATAATAGCGCAATATACTACATAGTAAATAGTTTAACGGATCCTTAGGAGATGTAAATCCCGAGCATCTTTTAAGTTACAGTACTCATATTTATTTCTGTAAAATTTAACTTACATAAGATCTTTTAGTTCTGACTCGAGTGCTTTTGTCTTTTCAAATTCGCTCGGGTCAGTCCGAGCGTTTCAGGATTTGAAGATTTAGCTTTGGAGGACGAAGACGAAGATTTGTATTATTATTATTTATGCTAGTGCACTACACCATTTAATTCCGCTGCATTGTTGTATTGGTATGTGTAACTCTGATATTTATTGCACAAGAAAAATAAAGTATTTTGTAAAACAGTTTCATGAACTGTATATTTGATTATTATATTTTATCCTTCCGCTGTGAGATTCTGTTTTGTTTTATTTCTTCTCTATCTTTCTCATTTACCCAATAACAATCCGACCTTCCGTATGGTTTGAATTGGCACGTGTGTCGGTTTAAAGTGTGCGAAAAGGCAGGATGTTACAGATTACGTGAAAGAAATATAAGCTTCAAATTTTTTTAATTTTATTTTAGAGAGCACGGCAGAAGGATTTTAATTGGATTGGATACTAGCAACTTAGAAGAAGAGAGAAGAGGAGTTGTTTACCGCAAAGTGAGTACATACAAACTTTCAAAATATATATTACTCAACGAAACCGAAAAAAATGAATGAATTGACATAGGGAATGACAATGGTCAGGACCATTGAGTTTCAATAAGTAATTACTGAGAATATTTATTGATGATGCCTATTAGTATAATATGGTGGAAATTGAATAGACGAAAGGAATCAAAAAGGCATCGGGTACCGATATGGTTGCTGTTTTCACGAATTCTGCGGTGTAACGAATTTCAAATCACAGAATGGAATATACCGTATAGATCGGCATGACGAGACGATCAAAATGGTTTACAAATATTAGTGGTATGATTGAATTATAAAATTTTGAATTTTCTACTAGAGGAAAATGCAGCAAAAACGTAGAAAAATAAGATCAACGGAGCTAAAGAAGTCTGAATTTGAAAAATGAAAAATGATGTCTCAATCAGAAGATGATTTAGAATTTTTCTTTGTAAAAATATTCAGGTTTGAAAAAAAAAAATTATTATCAACAATTATTAACTAACTTGAATTTAATAGAATTTCACAATGAAACAAACTTCCATAAAGTCAGATGAAAATTTACCATCTTCTATATTTAAATATACGTATTCTAAATATAAAATTTATATTTCGAAATTTTATTATTTAAAATTCCAAAAAAATTCAATTAAATATATATAAATAAACCAATAAAATTATTAAAATTTTAAGGGTCGTTACAATCTTCTAATTATTTAATAGTTGATTTATTTATGCATTTAGATTCAGGCATAGAATTAGACAAGATAGTTATACGTATATAAAAAATATATTACCTTTCCCTTGAGTTGTTGCTCTAAACTCTTCCTTTAATCCTTAAAGATATGTGCTTATGTTGCTGATTTTGAGTTGATGAAATTTTTAGGTGGAGGAGGAGAATTGATAAAGTCTGATTGCTAGCTTTTAGGTTTAGGTGAAGGAATGGATAGCTAGGCTCTTATTTATTGGTACCTGAATATGCTAAAACGGTCTAATCGACAATCATTTATTTATATTTAAATCATGCCATTAAGGGCCTAGGGAAACCCTAGCCGACACAACAGGACTGGTCGAACAACCATATACAGGTGGTTAATCGCTAGTGGTTGATCAACCAGACATAGGCGGTCGACCGGTGGTTATTTCCGACTACAAATCTACTATGTGTGACTCATGAATTTTTTTACTTTATTACATCTAATGGCAAAGATTCTTAATGCTTAAGTTTATGTTTATCTTAATGTTATGTTTCTGATTTAAATATCCTTAATTCAAGTTTAAATTATTTTCGATCCAAGATCTTTAAGCGTCGATAACTTCTCTATTAGAACGCCATTCTCCAAGCTATATATATGTGAAAATTGCTCTGAAAATCACCACGAACATAAAAATGCAAGATTCATGATCAAATTTTGACATTTGTAAAATTTCATTTTTAGACTTTTTATTCATATATTAATTCCCCTTAATTAATTTTTCGCTAATTTTATGGGTCTCCCCCTTAAATGAATTTCATCCCCGAAATTCTTAAGGGGCAGATAGTGTAATGCGTACTCTACATCCATGTAGGACGACCAAGTTATCTACATAACCAAATACTCAACCAAATAGTGGAAGGTGATTATGTATGCAACATATCTATAGGTGAGCCCAACCCTAGCGTGTATGCAAGATCATGAAATATAAGCATGTATGCAATGTAGCACCTTGTAAAATTAACGATAATTAATTAATAATCCTCAAAAATGAAATTTAAGAAAATGTTGGAATTTGTCCATGAAACTTTCCCCATTGTATTCATGGTGATTTTCTAAGCAATTTTCATGTTTGAGGTTTCACGATTGGAGCTTAAACGAAAAAGTTATCAGCATCTAAAGTTTTCGAAGCGAAAATAATTAAAAACAAAAAAGGAAATAAATAAAAATAATATCGCACCCCACTAATCGACTACCTCCTCAGGTCAATTGACCGTCAAAGATCGACCAACTATAGAGGAGCAGTTGATCGAGTTGAATGAGCTGTTAGGGTTTGAACCATGGCTAACGACCCGGATTTAATTATTTTAATCTAATGGTTATGATTGATTCGTGTGCTGATAAATATAGGCCCAACCCTCACTTCTCTTCTTATATTTTCTAATCAAAGTACCAAAGCTTTTCCATTTTCTCTTCTCCACTATTTTTATATAATATAAAATATTATGCATAAATATATAAATGGAGAGGGGTAGAAAATAAAAGAGAAAAGAGAAGGAGAGAAGAAGCGGATCAATACTATGGAAATTGTTAATTTTTATGATTGTAAATTTATATTCCCTTTAACCCCAAATCTCTTCTTAGATTTGTAATTCTAATAGTATGTATACACCATGTTTTACATATTATTTTGGATTAGAAATGAAAAGGAGTCAAGTAAAGGAATGGATTCGGATTGGGATATTTGGGAAGCTTAGAAGGTGAGTAGGAAATTATATAATTTATTTATAACATTGAAATCTATATCATTGGGTTTTATTTAATTTTTAGGCCTAAATCAGATATGATGAATTGTAGGCTTAAAACAAATGTATAGATGTAACAATCCGCATTTCGTAATACCCTGAAATCAGCACAGAAAAATGTCTGACTTCAAAATACCACAAAAGACAAATTGTTGGGAAAGAAAATTTAAAACAAACGTTATAGTAAGACATATCAACAGAGTCTCTCAGCTAAATAATAACATATAATATCTGAATGTACATAAATTAAATATAATTACAATATATATAAGGGACTGCACTAGCGGAAATAGATGACAAATGAATATCAATATAGAAAGTGATAATACATCAAACCCCACACTAACGGAGTCCTGAATATAATATATGATACATTAAGTCTCATATATAAATAAAAATATATCGTGGACTACTACTACATCAAGTATATATATGAAATGTCGGCATTAACCCCATGGAATGCTCCAAGCGTCGAGAAAGCGTATCCCCAAAAGCACATAACTTCCAAACTAATCAACCGAGTACCCGAGAGTTGTCGTGATATAAACAGACAAGGACAAAACGTGGGTCAGACATAAAGCTTGGTGTGCGGGAAACTATCTCAACATAGTCTATATCTAAACTAGATACAAATAAAACAGGAGCTATAAAGGTACATCCAATCTTCTCCACCAATGTGGCTCAGGGTTAATCTGGACTGCCCATAAACAAGCAAAGTAAACCTATCTTAGGGTGATAGAAATTCATACCATAACATGCTCTTCTTCTATCATCAACAGCATACTATAATAGGGTACTATATATAAATATATACGATATAATGCAAGTATACTCTAAAATACACAGCAACAAAAGCAACCAACTATTATAAATTAGAAATGAGAAGCGACCAAAGAATACAAATTGATACTTGTCATTACCGATGGATGAAGTTGTGGTAGGAGTGCTTAAGATAAACAAAGTCAATACCTCAGTATACCATAGACCTCGAGTTGCTTCCAATGTGATCGAACTTATGTAGCTCTCACCATACTCCTATAATGAGCTTTAGTGATATATGACTTACTCTATTTACTTGAATCATATATCTGTATTAGTCATTAACTTATCATTCAAATTATCATGATCCAATGATTACCTTTGAGAGTTCAAGATAATTAGATGTTATCATACCCCTATAATAAGCTTTGGTGACATATGATCTGGTCTATATACTTGAAACTTATTTCTATAATAAATAGTTGCAGTAGATGAATATACCATAGACCTAGAGCTACATCCTGAATGATGGGTCTCGTGTAGATCTCACCGTACCCCTATATTGAGTTTTGGGGATATATCATCTACTCTAAATACTTGATACCTTTACGGAACACGACGTATCCCTATAATGAGCTTTGGTGATATTTGATCCCGTAGCAGATGATTGTCGCCATTCCCTACTAAGACATCAAGGATTTCTCGAATAACTAATGTACGCCTCTTATTAAAAAGATAAGTATGGTCGTGTCTCATGTAATATGCTACCAAAATCGTAAAGGAACATTGATGCGGTATAAATGTACGTACACATCAAATATAACATCGCGTACTAAATTACATGTGATGACTACCTTATACCACCGACATAAATAATAACTAAATAGTGTGTTATAGTCGTGCCGGCCGATATAGAACGACCAATAGGGTTTAAAATGAAATTTTTTGGCATATAACTATCGTATCTCACAATACATGGATAAAATATAATATCACAAGTACAATGAAAGAGACAGTAATTACAATGTGAACTAATCATCAGCGTATAATATTACAGAGTTATACATTAAATGTCATAGAGTATACAATAGGATCAACTCAATAAACTGTGTAAACAAATAGAAATAAGCAAGCACTGCCACGAGCTCCATAGTATTTCTCAGTGGAAAAGCATAGAAATTCATATATGTATATAGTACAAGATAGTTCCATACAGCTCATCCTTTGAACATCTACTGGGTTACTAAAACTGTTGTCTAGTCTACTCATTAAAGGGTATCCAAGATAATAAGAAGCAAAGCATAAAACCAAGGGTCGGACAACAGTCTGGTAAATGAATCTCAAAATACATACAAGTAAATAGGGTAAAGAACAAGAGTAAACGAAACATACCTGACATGTCCCTGCAACCAAAGAGTTAGGACATAGCACTATAATATTCTACTCTACAATATCATAGAGGTACTATACAACATAGAATGGTGGATGTCCAGATATCCCTATCTCCAATAACTACTCCCAATGATATTCATTGAGTGATAGCCCACTAAAGCAGATATCCCTATCTCCAATAACTACTCCCAATGATATTCATTGAGTAATAGCCCACTAAAGAAAGCAACCATAACATCCATTAAGCAACACCCGGTATTGCTCATCGTTGTTTATTGAATATATGATAACCGTATAGCCTCCTTACTGCCAGGGACTAACAGAAATGCTGATTTTCATTGTTCTCTCATATCACGCAGCCTAAAGCTCAACATGTCTCTCATAGCCCAAAGCTAGACATTCGACCCAATACCGTTGGTCTATTATACAAGTCCCCCTATTGACCCATAGGCATTCCCACTTACAATAAACCTATTTTGAGTATAATATAAAACACTTTGAGTATCAATGATTCCTTAGCACATCCACATCTGAGCCCTCCTTTGCTCCATTCTGATTTTGATCCTTTCTATTGCTCAATCTAGTTTCCATTATCTAGGAACCCACCATGTTCCTTACTCTACATCTCTCTCCTTTATTGAGCTAATATCTTTGGTACCTACTCACACCATGAGTCACAAACCGAAGATACATAGCTTTCGTCATGTTATTACATCGCCTTGCAACCTTGATACAAATGAGCCAACACTTCCAGAACAATCTACAGGACCTCCACTCCATTCCTTAGAAGTTCCACCTCAAACCTATACATAAAAATCACTCAGTACTATGCGAAAATGACTCGACACCAAGTCATATACTTAGTCAACCTAGATAAATTTGCCTTCCATGCTTCTAATACTCCAGTCCCAGATGCTTTTGACCTCGAACGGTCACCAAAA
Source organism: Allium cepa (assembly GCA_030765085.1). Classification (NCBI taxonomy): domain Eukaryota; kingdom Viridiplantae; phylum Streptophyta; class Magnoliopsida; order Asparagales; family Amaryllidaceae; genus Allium; species Allium cepa. The sequence continues at coordinate 585,893,564 of CM060940.1, forward strand.
CAATTCGGCCTCCAATCCAAAGCTTCCAACTCCAAGTTCTAGAAAGAACTCGTCATGATATCCATCACTTAGCCAATTTCCTATACCTTGCTACGGGTAAGCTCCTCTAGCCAAGATCTATCCAACAATGCCAACTGCCGACCCATTAGACCAATCAACATAACTCGGTACCAACTATTTGAGTCGGTACCGACTCGTTTCCTTAAGTAATTGGTATTCTGTAAGCTCCTCCCTTTCTCTAGAGCATATCCTCCAAGTTTCATCTAATTCCAACAATCTTTGTCTCTGACTTGCCAAATTCTCCAACTATCTTCCCAAACATCCAAAACACTAACAAACCATATCAAAGCACAACATGCAAGTAGAATAACATGCACACACCAAATCACTTAAGAAATACATAGAATTATAGAAATCAAACAATCTCTAATCTAAATTTAAACAATCAATGAACAAATGAATATGAATGAAGTGAATTAAAAGCGATTCTTAAGAATCATATTAGATTCATAAATTTAGGTCATAAACATATGGTAACATGTAATTAAGGATAGAAAAGGATTTTTAAGATCAAAATCATGTCAATACCTATAGTTCTACCATGTAAACATGGATATGATAGTTAGAAGGCATAAAGCACTCACCGATTACCAAATTCAACCAATTTGAGTGTAGATCAAATATGGAAAGCAATCAAAATCAATGCAAATCAACTAAATTGATGATCCCTATCTTCTAATCAACAAACTATTCACTAATCTTCAGTTTGATTTGATTTAGAGAGTAATTTGGGCGATTTTGGATGAATCTAGATTTAAAGTGCAGCGATCCAGAAATTCGAACAATTCGTCTTTAAATAACGAAACGTTTTGAAATATAATTAATGTTATAAACATGATTTTATAACCTCGTTACACATCGTTTAATTAATGAATAATGATTAAAAAAAACTTATTTTTTAAAGTTGTTTATAAAGAATATATTCTTGGAAGAAAAATCAATAATGTGAATGAAAATCGGTTTATTGGTAAACAGCTTTTCGATCGATTTAAGTTGTTCAACTCTTGTGAACTTTTCTAATGATTAAATAAACACGTTAGCAATTAATGAACACACGCCTCTTTATTAAGCTTGGAATGTTATAGAAGCTTCCATATAAATAAGAGATATTATGAGAATGGAATAAAGTAATAATAAAGGAAAAGTGACTTAAAGGAGAAGTGATGGGAGGTGAAGCTTCCATGGCATGGTGGGGGAGGGGGTGACTGCAAGCTCAAAGAGCACCATTCTTGTGCCTATATAAGAAGAGGCATACCATAATGTTAGAATCATAAATTCACAAAGCTTAAGTGAGAAAACCAATGGCTTCTTCTTCATCATCTCTTATGTTCTAAAGAAAATTGTTGCAAATCAACTTCAAATAACTTCAAAATTTTCCACAAGCCTTAGTACAATATCAGAACACGTTCCACCATGCCAAAACTTAAAGAAATAAAATTCATACTTATCCTACATAGGAATTTCGTGAGCTATAGGTGGTTGGGAATGCAAAAGAAAGGTGCTAAAGCAAAGGAGCAAGGAAGGGAAGGTGTTGCGAGGTTGGGCTTGGACTTTATTAGTTTAGATCTTGGTTGTTGTTGGGTTAAAGGTGAGTTAATGGCTCACTTTAAATAAAAATATAACACAAATGTATGTTGATTTTATATATGTTGTTTGAATCGTTGTTGACTTATGTTAAAACATTGGTTTGAATTCTCGCTTTGAAAGTAAGTGACATATGTGATCCATGTATATGGACTTGAACGAACTTGGAATGGACTTGAATGAACTTGTATGACATATGACTATGCCTTGAATAAAGCACACAGGTTATAGATGGACTTTGGTTTAGAGTGGAGTTGGATATGGACAAAGGTTATAGAATTATTATTGTTTTGAGGTAAACAAAAGGCACTTTTATAATAAATAACAACAAAATGATTTTATACTTAAGTGAAAACAATGGTAGTGAATATGATGTTTTAGACGGATGTAATATGTGACTAATGGTTGATTTTATTTATCACATATGTTATTTTATGATGCCAATATTGTATTTGGATGTGTATGCGATATTTTTCCATTACTACTACATGTGTGTAGTTAAATATAGTTTTATTATTAGTGTTTATGTTATTAATATGGCGGTTTACTACACATCTGCTTGATTTATACTTACATTGATGGTGCATTACTAATGGTTGATAATTGGTATATGTGAGTATATATATGTTATGATTGGCTTGTTTGATGTTTGGGGTTGGCATTTTGTGTTGTCAGATAATTGTATATTTAATGGCTAAGTGTGTTATTATTATTGTTACCCCATATTTATGTTGATTGATTGGAATGATTGCGTTGGTTGTAGTGATAACATTGGTTGCGATGGTTGCATGGATGTTATGGTTTTTATGTGCTAATGGCTATTTAAATGCAGGAGAAGAGCATGAAATAGAACTTTGTGGGCTCGATCCCCCAAAATGGGTACGTAGGAAGTCATTTCCTATGCAATAGCCACTGAATCCCTTAGGTTGGGTTGGTGTGTATAGGGCTAGACACAGTCAAAAAATAGTTGAAACCTTTATCCTTTTATTTCACATATTTGTGTAGGTGTGAAGTTTCAGGTAGGAGAAGAAAAGGGAATGGAAAGTGAATGCAGGCTATGCCTTGGGTAGCTGATTGGTATAATTTTTTATACCATTATTTTATTGTTAGTAAGTTAATGTTAATTGATGTATTGGGAAGTAAATTATTGTAATGATGTTGTATGATAATTATATTACTAAGTTGGTGTATATTTATCTCGTTGTTTAGTTCCACTTTGATGTTTTCTACTATTTTCATTGTTTTGAAAATTTTATAATTATAATAGACAATCCACTATTTCTATTATTAGAAATTAGTTGCAGCATATTTTATGGCATTTGTAACTGATTTCCGACATTAAAAATAGTGGGGCATGACATAATTCACTATAATCTTCTTTCAGGAACACTTCAATCATAATAGGAATGAGTATGTTTGTGTGTTTTTCACCATTTGAGACTCTCCAAACTAGTTTGTCTATTGAACCTAGACCATGAGATCTCCAATTAGCTATGTTAGGTTTCTGCTAGGGTATGTCTTATTATATTATCTTTAAGCCCATTCCCTAAGATGTAAATATTACTTGCTCCTTGCATAGCCCTTCAGTCAAAGAATCAACTATATTCCCCTTTGACTTCACATAATCTATGGATATCACTACATTCCTAAGAAAGTCTTAATAGTTTCATGCCTTCTTCTTACATGCGTTGACTTTCCATTATAAATTATGTTTTTAGCTCTTGAGATTACAGCTATGCTATCAAATTATATACAAACAGTAGTTATAGGCTTATGCCATAGCAGAATATCTTCCTAAAAATTTTTAAGTCATACCACTTCTTCACCAGCTTTATTTAAGGCTGCGAATTCTGCTTCCATTGTTGAGCATGCAATCATAGTTTGTTTTGATGGCTTCTAAGACACTGCTGCTTCACCAAGAGTAAATACATATCCACTTGTGGATTTACTTTTCCTCTTTCCAAACATCTAATTTGCATCGCAATATCTTTCCAAAACAACATGATATCTTGAGTAATGTAACCCATAATTCATTGTATGCTTTAAATATTTAAATATTCCAACCAAAGTATTTCAATGATCTTTTCCAAGGCTAGATGAATACTTGCCTAATCTACTAATATAATAGGATAAATCAAGTCATGTACAATTCATTATGTACATCAAGCTTCCTAAAATTTGTGTGTATTTCAATTATGACACACTATCACCCTTATTTTTCATAAGATTAAAATTTGGATCAAATGGGTTTACTATAGGTTTGCAGTCATAATGCCCAGATTTTCTTAGTACTTTCTCTATATAGTGGGACATGTAAGAATATATCCTTTAGAGTTCTTTTTATATGAACCCTTGGTACTATATCTACTACTCCCATATCTTTCGTATTAAAAAAAGGATTTTAGCATTTGTTTTGCGCGGTTGATGTCATCTCTATTTGTTCCCATTATAAGCATGTCATCAACGTACAAGCAAAATATGACAAACCCATGTTGAAGTTGTTTAATATATACACACTTGTCACATCCATTAACTTTAAACCCATGTGATAACATAGTACAATCAAATTTCTCATGTCATTGTTTTAGTGCTTGTTTAAGTCCATATGATGATTTAACTAATTTATAAACCTTATTTTCTTGACCTTTTACTATGAAACATTCAGATTGATCCATATAAATTTCTTCTTTTAATTCACAAGTTAAGAAGGTTGTTTTTTGCATCCATTTGGTGTGTTTCCAAATTGGGGATTGCTGCTGTTGCAATCAAAATCCTTATAGATGTAATTCTCGTTACTAGTGAATAAGTATCAAAGCAATCAAGCCCATTCCTTTGGCTACTAATCGAATCATATATTTTCTAATCATCTATAAATGAGATATAATAAATTTTCTCTCCACAAGTTGGCGTTGCGTTGAAGTCACAAAGATCAGAATGAATTAATCTTGATATTTCATTCGATTTGTTTACAGGCTTCGTAGGTTGTTTCACAAAATTGGATTCGGTGCATACTTCACAATTATGTATATTACTAGAATCAAGTTTACATTTGGTATTAGTCTTGAATCTAATTCTTTTTATAGAATGATATTTCACGTGAACAAACCATTCATGGATAATTGATAGACTTAAGTAAGTACGAAGAAGCCTCGTCATTATTATTGTTATTGTTCTTACAGCATACATTGAGTTTGAAAAGGCCATCTGTGAGACAACCCTTTCCTAAAAGTTCTCCATCTTTGGTGAGTACAAACTTATCAAACTCAAATACAAGTTTAAAACCATTATTACTCAAAATAGGACCAGACATTAAGTTATTTCTGATCTTTGGCACATGCAGTATATTCATGAGTGTTAATCTTTTTCTAGAAGTAGGTGTAAGGATCACGTTGCCCATTCGTAGATTTTCGTTTTCAATTGGTTGATAGGCCAAAAATATAAATTTGTCAAAACATATATCTTGTAGCACCGGTATCAACCCACCAATCTTTAGTATCACAGACAATGTTGGTCTTTGAAACCATAGCAGCAAAATCATTGTTAATTGCCATATGTGCTTGATTTTTGTTGCCATGATTTCCATTGTCATTTGGGTTCTTCCATTGGAAACGAACCAATGCTTTATGTTTTGGTTTCCCACAAATTCAACATGCACCCATTTTATTGAATTTCTTTAATTTTGGTGCAAGCGAAGAACCTTTTGGTGGACCATTCTCCTTTTTTTATGAAAGTTGGGAATTGACTTAGATGAGTCTCCTTCCACAACATTTGCTCTGGCTTCATATGCCAAGGCATCATTCTTCTCGTTTATTCTATTCACTTCTTTAAGTCAAAGTTTAGAATTAGATTTCCTGTAGGTAACTGCTCGGTTCAGTGTTTAAGTTCATGTTTGAAATTCTTCCAGGATGGAGGTATTTTCTCATTGATAGCACCCATTTGGAATTTGTGATCAAGACTCATGCATTCAAAGTGCAATGCATAGAAGATAATGTGTAATTCATTTACTTGGTTGATAACAAACTTATTGTCAACCATCCTATAATTCATAAATTTGACGGCGATGAATTCCTTACACTTGCTGCTTGTGTCAGATATTTCTTTTTCAGTGACTCCCATAATTCCTTTATAGCTTTATACATCATGCAGACATCATAAAGAGAGTCATCCAAACCATTAAGGATATAATTTCTGCAAAGAAATTCACTATGACGATCTGCCTTTCTTACTCCCAAAGATAACACTTAATATACCCACGGTATTCTTGTGTCCATCATCTAAGAATCCGAAAGACAAGCCATTGGGGTAAAAAGAAAAGGAAATACAAGAAAAAAGAATCATAAAGTCTAATCATACACAGTAGTCAATATAAGATAGTACATTACATCATTCCTAAATGAACACTAGAGTTATACCGATACCAACTTCAGCCAGGGATAGTTATAACTGCATAATCCCACAATGTTGAACAAAATATGTACATACACAACGGAAAATAAAGAAGATAACTGGATATTATCGAAGCCATCTGCTCCATGCTCCTCTAAAAATGCATTCGTGAAAACCTGGACTACTTAGCTACTCATACAAATTTGAATACCCCAGATTTTTAAGGAAAGAAAGGTAAACTTCGGGTAAGAATGGGTCTGTTGTGAGTAAACTCCAAAACAACTGAATTTTTTAAACTTGATAATAATTCTTTTAAAACAAAGGTATCTCATAAGACTACATAAGGTGCCTTACACGGATGGGTTTTTACCTTAAAATAACCAAAACCTTTTTCATGGAAAATCCAATGATATTATAATAATGTCTAGTGTTTAAAGTAAATTACGAATATAGTTGAAATGTTTGCATCTTCCATTCCAACATATTTAGGCACAAGTAAGTTTGTAAGGAACTTATTAGAAGTTGGGTTCCATTAATGACAAGGCTACTGGGGAACTACCTATCACAGTTACCTCTATAAAAATGTAACAAGGTCAACAAGAAAATCTTGCACCCCTGTTAATCATGACCGGCTTATTCCTTATTGGATAGTACCGAATACGATCATCCCTTGGTTGTGATTAACAACTGCATAGGACACGAAGCATACATTCGAAATGAAAAAATCAATCTAGATCAGGGATGACCATACCCTAACGGGAACGATCCATATAGCCCTACTGGATATCCCCCGTTCTAGTCATTCTCGGTTATGAGGCTTGAGGCTACACTTTACCTTTCTTTAGCAATCCCACTTGAAATGCTAACACTACCCTCTAGGCGACAATGCAATGCTAGCATTGGTCCATACAAGTTGTTATGGACATGAACAAACCGAAGGTAGTACTTCTACTACATCCATTTGGAATCACCGTCAATATTAGTAGCAAGCAGCCCTTGCACTTCAAAAATCTTTGTCTTTGATTCCATAATCTTTTAGAAGTTACAAATTCGAACGCTTGCATTGGTTTGAAGTGGTTTTTGGACAACATAAACTATCTGATCTCGGTCTCTTTAAACTAACATTCGATAATTTAAAAGGGTTATTGCCGATAGTGGACAGTTCATCTATTAGGGGTGTGTATATATTTGCATATGAAAAATAAGACATCCTATACTTAACTTTGCTTTCCGATTTCAAACAATAACGTCGCTTGATTAACAACAAAGTCAAACAAGTTAGGAAATTATTTGTACCAAAATTGGGCATAACACTCTTTGGATGTGATTAAAGAGATTAAAGTGAAGAAAGTAAATGGAAAATGAGGCTAATCTAACAATCACACCAACAAAAGCATGCAGCAATAGAAAACGACAAGAAATTATAGTGGTTCGGCGTTGTAGCCTATGCCCACTTTGAATTATTTTACTGTTTATTTATGATTCTCAACTGATTACAATAGTATAAAGCACTAGCAGTCAAGTTACAATGGAGTTGCGGGAGAGTAACTGCGTAGAAGAGCCAAAGGTCCTTTTTCTATAGGCGCATGGGTACTATTTATAGGTGTAGATATGGAAATATCTCCCTCAAAGCTCAGAATGCCTCTTCTCACTCATGGATGGGCCCACCAAATCGATTTGGGGTCATTTGGGATTGATCTTGATCGATCCTCACTCTCTTTGTATCAATCAAGATTTGGTCCAATGAAGCTGCAATCGATCAAGGTGCTCCTTTAAATGATAATAAAGCTTCTATGAAAATTTGGTGGCATTTGGACTTTTAGTTTTTGAGTTATGATCGATCCAAGGTTGATTTTGTAGTTAGGATGAAGCATGTGTATCGATGCTTTCATATCGATACTCCTTCATGTCGATAGGTTGCGTATCGATCAGTTGTGCATTGATGATGTGGATCGACAATTATGCGGAGATCCATCTTTCATGCGAGTAGACCGATTCCTTTGGTTTGACTACTTCCTTTCGTATCCATCTAACACCAAGCTTTTCATATCGATGGATCCCCATTGCTTTTATATCGATGTTCCTGGATTTTGCCTCTGTATCAATGCTTGGATGTTGCCTTCATATCGATGCTTGGATGTTGGTTTCATATCGATGCTTGGTCGATCGATACGAAATGGATATTAGATGGATACGAAAGGAAATAGTCAAACCAAAGGAATCGGTATGCAAGCACGAAAGATAGATCTCTGCATAATTATTGCTCCTCGTCATCAATGCACAACTGATCGATACGCAGCCTATCGATATGAAGGAGTATCGATACGAAAGTGTTGATATGTATGCTTCATCCCAACTACAAAATAAACCTTGGATCGATCATAACTCAAAAATTACCAGTCCAAATGCCTCCAAATTTTCACAAAAGCTTTCTTATCATCTGTAGGACCACCATGATCGATCGCAGCTTCATTGGACCAAATCTTGATCAATATGAAGAGAGTAGGGATCGATCAGGATTGATCCCAAATGACCCCAGATCGATCTGGTGGGCCTACCCATGAGTGAGAAGAGGTATTTCGAGCTTTGAGGGTGATATTTCCAGATCTACACCTATTAATAGTACCCCTGCGCCTATAGAAAAAGGACTTTTGGTTCTTCCACGTCGTTACTCTACCGCAACTCCATTGTAACTTGACTGCTAGTGCTTTGTGATGTTGTAATCAGTTGAGAGTCGTCTATAAACTGTAAAACAATTCAAAGTGGAGGCCACAACGTCGAACCGCTATAATTTCTTGTCTTTTTCTATTTCCGCATGCTTTTATTGGCATGATTGTTAGATTAGCCTCTTTTTCCGTTTACTTTCTTTAATTTAATCTCTTCAATCATGTCCAAAGAGTGTTGTGCCCAATTTTGATACAACACTTTGGTGCTTTCACTGAGAAAAACTCTGCTTTTCTTTAATTCAATGAATCCTCTGCCGTTGTTGGATCACTAAAATCTAAGGAGGAGATCTAGATCTGTCTTCCGGTAGTTCCTTCCATTTTATTCAGATTACTCTAGATCTAGGAAAGAGCTACATTCAACATGGTGCGCGCTACTAGAACTGCTCCAAATGCTGCAGATCCAGAGGGAAGGGATAGGCACAATCCTACGCAGCTGACCACAATAGGCCAAACGTCATCTGGAGCTCCAGATCCACAAGGCCCTATGACTAGGAAGGAGTTCCAACCCTCATGCAAGAGCTTACTTAGAGCCGTCAGGAGCTCACTCAATAGATCTATGTCAACACGGAACTCACAAACCAACTGAATGAAGAAAGGTAAAGGAGATCTAGAAGGGATCTTGTTTTTCATTCCTTGACCGAAAGTTCAGCTTCATCTGATTTCAATCATAGATCTACGCGCCATCGATTGGATAGAAACTATACAGAAGCCTCCGAACATCAGCATGTTATGGATCTCGAACAAGCCGGGATTGGTCCTTCTACAGGGCAGTGAGCTGGACCCTCCTCCCGAGGAGGGGCACTTCCTTATCACACCATTCATGACCACGCAGGTGTTGCTACTATAGATCGGGAAGCCAAGATCCAGAACCAACTAGATCTAGCTCATGGCCAACACGTTCATGCTTAGGATCCTCACTTCCCTAAAGATCGGGAGCCAAGGAGGCGAGTAACGGACCGTAGACAGCGACTGGACCATCCCCGCAACATGGAACCCGACCATGCCTTGGCCCCTAACATCCAGATGAATGACATTCCAACCATGATATGCCAGATGATCAAAGAAAGTCAAGGCCTTACAAATGACTATTGGGGGATCTCTAGGAGTCACACTTCGTTCACTGATGATATTCTCTATGTAGAACCACTCCATCGATTCAGGATGCCGTTCTTGCTGGTGTACGAAGAAAATTCAGATCTAAGCTAGCTATCTTGAAATATGAATGGCTCATGAACGCTGCTCGAGCTGACGATGCGATTAAGTGTAGAAGCTTCCATATCTCCTTAAGAGGCATTGCAACTATATGGTTCACTCGTTTACCGCTCGGATCTATTTCATGTTTTGATCAATTGGCTACTAAGTTTTTCGAGCAGTTCTGTATGCATGCTACGAGACCGAAGGATGTCGACACCTTGTCCAGCGTTACTCAATCTCCAGAAGAGACTCTTAGACGTTATCTGGAAAGGTCCATGCTGCTTGTGCCGAAGTCAGCAAGCCTAATGATAATTCTATTCTAATGGAGTTGGCTAAAGGAATCGATCCCAATTCTGAGTTTGGTGATTGGTTGGCTGGGAAGCCCCCCACTTCGTTGGATCATTTCTATGCTGAGCAAGCCCAGTTTTTAAGGAGGGAAGATGCTAGACGATCTAGGAAGCAGGATGATGTGGGGCCTAGTAGCGAAGGCATTCAAAGTAATGTTGTTATGAAGCAGATCGGTGAGAACTCTGGCAAAGTGCAATTGAATATTCAGAATAAGCAAGGTCAATAGAAGGGTAACAGAGGCCGGGGAAAGAAGAGAGATCCAAATAATGGACCGAGACACAGAGCTCCTATGTTCGACTAATATACTCCTTTAAACACATCGTTAGAGAATGTTTAACTTCAAACCTGCAATACAGGGCAGTACTAGAAGCTAGCATGAAATCATCGTCAGAGAAGCAGATTCAAACTGGAAATTTTTGTAGATTCCATGACTGTTACGGCCATAACACCAATGAATGCCGTCATCTACAGGATATTATTAAGAAGTGGATTAGAGAAAGAAAGTTGGAGCAGTTTGCTCGAGCTTCGAAGGATGGCAGAGCAGGCCTATCTAATCCCAATCAGGTCCAAGGCCAAGCAAGGCCTGAAGAACCCCGCACGTACTGGCGGGAGACTAGTAATCAATACTATAAGTGGTGGTCCTCATACGGCTGAATGAAGCTGGAAGAAAATGAAGTCATATGCTAGTTCGATTAGGCATGTGGGCGTCGAATGTTGTAGTGGTACTGATGAAAGGGCCCCAGTAAAGCAACAGAGGATGATGATAGACGACATCGTTTTCAGAAATCGTGATGCCGACAAAGTCAAGTCCCCAACTATAGATCATGTTGGCTGTTTCTACCCAATAGGTCCTGCTTGGATGAAGAGGATCTCAGTTGATAGTGAAAGTTCTGTGAACATACTTTACAAATGCGCTTGCGACCGGATGTTAATGGAAGCAAAGGATCTAAAATCGTGCCAGTCACGTATACATGATTTCAATGGAAGTGCAACCATACCGGCTGGGATGGTGGAATTACCTGTTGAGTTGGGTATTGGTGATTGCCGGAGAGTTTGGATGTTACAGTTTGTTGTGTTGGATATTCATTCTCCTTATAATGCTTTCTTGAGCTGACCGGCTCTTGCAGAGTTTAGGGCAGCGATTTCCCCTTGGTGTTTAACCCAAAAGTTCCCCACTAATAATGGAGTCGGGGTAGTACAAGGCGATTAGGCAGCTGGACGCACCTGTTATGTTGCAAAGCTGCGGGATGCGCAGCAAAAGGAGAAGGGTAAGGGTGCGGAGGAATCTCTCTACGTCCGATCTATGGAAATGATTTCATCATTTACACATAACTGGCTTTTATTCATTTCAGTTTGCTTTTCCTTTGAAATTGTTTATTCATTTTTAGAATTTGAACATGTAACAAGGCAACTAGCTTGCCGTACTTTCTTATTTTAGCAACAAAACGCGTACTCATCAAGCCAGAGTGGCAAGTCTTGAAATGCATCGTGCGAACGTCATGATGTATGAAGAGTTAAGTCCCATCCTACGGTGGAACTCATTCAAATAGGGAGTGGTTGCGATCTAACTGGTCACTCGCTTAGTGAAACCCCGAGCTCCGACGTAAGCAACAATAAAGCAAAGAGAGGTCGAAACACGACGATCCTATAATGAACTCCAACTCCTAGAGTGCTAGCTGAAGTACGAACTCCAAAATCTAGGCTCGAGGAGGACGGATCCGTCCATCTACGACTTCGCATGCCAAATCAAGGTGGATGTGATACGACCATTTACAACTTTGATCAATTCCTTATTCCCGGAGTGCGAAAGAGATCCTAATACTTAAACAGATGTAACTGACCGTCTATTGACTGACTCTAGATTCCCGGAGTGTGAAATGGAGTATAAACATCAAATGGGTGTGATTGACCACCCATCGACCAACTCTGGTCCCGAGAGTGCGTTCTGGAGTATAAACACCAAATGGGTGTGATTGACCATCCACTAATCAACTCTAGTCCTGAAAGCGCGGACTGGGGTATAAACATCAAATGGGTGTGACTGACCACCCATCAATCAACTCTGGTCCTGAGAGCATGGACTAGAGTATAAACATGAAACGGGTGTGACTAACCACCCGTGAATTAAATTATGTCCTCGGGGTGTGGATGTCAATCTAAGCATTAAACGGGTATGAGTACCTGCCCATAAAATTAACTTATGTCCCCTAAGTGTGGATATAATTCTAAGCATTATGCAGGCGTGATCGAATGTTGGCATACAAGTTCAATCCCCAGAGTGCGGATGCAAATATTGGTAGATAAGCGAGTGTGATCCGACCACTCAAACTCACTTCACTTTAACTTTGTTCCGACTAAGTTAAATAAAAGTTAGTAAAGGTAGAGAATGACTGCCGACCGACTACTTGAATTTTCCCCAGGACTGGGGGCATAACTCAAGTACTAGCCGCTGACCGAGATAGCGCAACGTTGGGACACAACTCGACATTTGATTATGGCCCGAAGCCATGAATTCAGGACCTAATGACCGAACTCAAGTTCGACTCAAAAACTAAAGCCTCACGTGTACATTGAACGGAAATGCATGCTAAAATACTTAAACAAATGAACAAAGAGTTATGCTGAAAAATGAAAAGAAATTTTATTTTCACTATTCTTAGAGCAAATAAGTACAAAATCTGTTCAAAGAATTCCTATAAGCGGGGGCCAAGCCTGCATCTATACAATGGCTTACAAAAACAAAGGAAAAAGCTTATTCCAAGCAATCTACTAAAAAGAAGAAACAAAATGCGAGTCTACGCCTTCGATTTTCTGTTCTTCTTACTTTTCTTCGGAGTAGACCTGCTCGAACTGCCGCTCAGATGTCTCTTTGAGCCTTTACCTCCCTGGCCTGCTCCAGCTGGCTTGTCTCCAGTTGGGGAAATTAAAGCAGTCTCCTCCTCAGAACCCACGCGAACTGAAATGTCCTCTGTGTGCAAAACTGAATAAATGGAAGAACTCTTGATGTTAGAAGAAGGAGGCGCATCGGTATTAATCATAGTGCCACCCGGAGAAACAACAAGTATCGGAATCAGACTAGGACCCGCCATGCCACCACCAGTGCTACGAGCCTACGCTACTTGCTCCATCTCAGCCTTGATCTCCCCCATTATTTGCTCAGCTCGGTCCACCCCGAATGCCTATTGGGATGCTACTGGTCGTGCCAAAGGAGCCCGTAATGATCACAACTTCATCCGTGTTGAAATGAATTTCAATGTCTGGGTCACTTTGATGGCTAAGGAGTGCTTCCATCAATTGATCATCAAGAACATAGCTGCTTTTGTGCATCTCCCCTACCGATGAGGCGATAGTTGTAGCCTCCGTCATTATTGCCTCCTGCTCGTGATGCATTTCTTGAGTTGCAAGAGGATCGATTGATGCAGAATCTAGAGCTGAATAAAGATAGCAGAAAATATTGGTAACATCTTCTAACAGTGCTCCAACATTTGGATAAATGGGAGAAGTGTCCAAAATACCTTCCTTGGTTGGCTCCCGTATTGAGCTAATGTGCCTTTCAAGTCGCGTTCATGTATCGGAGAAAGGTACGGATTATCAGGGTCATATCCAGGGATAGCTAGAGGATTGATAGAAGAAGTAGGCTCAGATTAAGAGACTGGGAGCGCTTCGAAACCTACTTTATGATGCTCAACTCCAGATCCTTCTCCAGCATCCGAATACTTGGCAGCCAACTTTTCTTTTTCAAGAGTGACATTTGTATCGTGGAGGACCTTTAGTTCATCTGCGACAAGTATTTGAGCTTCCAGTTCGAACTCATCGATAGTCGTAGCGTCGCGGATCACCTTTTCGTCATCTACCAAGCGACTCCAGGCCTTGTATAGTTGAAAGGGATAATCTTCGTCAAGCCAATTTAAGTTGCGGTTTCTTAAGACATTGGCATTGTACATGACCAGGAGATCTTCTGATTCATTCTCCATCCTAGCCTCCACCGCCTTGATTTCCCTATCAATCTTGGCATTGACTTCCTCGACCTTCAGGTTCCCTGCATCCCTCTCCTCCTTAAGTCTCACCGCATGTTCACATGCCTCCTGGGCGGCTTTGTTAGCCTTGTCTTCTTCCTTGATGGCCTCGGCTAGCTTCGCCCTTAGCTCCTCATACTCTTTCCATGCGGAGTTCCTTGCTTGAGTAATGATAGTGTTGCGGTGGCATATCTTCTACACTAGGTCCACATGAGTTTTGCACATGTTTTCCATGGACTGTCTAGCCTCATCGACTCTCTTATTGGCCTCCATCTTCGATTTCCTTGAAGATTCGGCTTCATTACCAAGCACTTCTATTATTTTGTCTTTCTAATCAAGGACAACCTCCAGTTTCTCAATTGTCTTAGCCCACTCGAAAGATACCGTAAAAACTCTCTCAGCCATCTTAACCCATTCCCGATACTGGATATATGCATTGTGCACGTAGTCTTGCATCAGTCTTTCTATGTCGTTTGGAATTCTTTTCAAGTTTGAAGGAAAGAAGAAGCCATCAAAAAAGATAGTTGGAAAATCTTTCTTTAACTTTGCAATTTAGATGGCTCCCTCCACTATGGGCTCGATAGCGGCTTGCTCTGTGACGACAGAGTTTTTGTTTCAGTTCTACAAGTAGGATCGATTTCACCCAAGAGGGGGGTGAATAGGGTGATGCTATTAATTGTAAAAATTATTGCGGAAGCTTATAAAATTATTTCAACACAGATATATCAAAATAATAGCAGCACAAATAATAGCAGAATAACAAATGCAGAAATAGAACGACACGGAATTTACCCAGCTTCGGCAAAACCCTGCCTACGTGATGCCCCCAAGGTTTCTACTAGAAATTAAGCAGTCAGACGCTTACACACATAAAATTGCGACACCCGCTATCGACTAGCCTTAACTCTACACTCAAAACCCTGCCGCTTACATGTAAAATTTCTTTTATTTCTTTATCGGCATGGTTCCTCTTTTATATGCTTCGTTCCTTTCTTTTGTGAAAACGGCGGCCGTTCCTTATGAAAAATATTAGCCTCGTTCGTTTCTAAAAATTAGGGCTTTTTGAAGTGTTGACTTTAAATTGATCGGTTAAATGGTTATTCGCGTGTAGCTTTGATCGATCGTTTCCTCATTGCTCACTTCGGCTGCTTCGACGAGTTCAATTTTTGCTTCGGTATGTAATTTATGCTTTTGTGCTTTAATGTTTTTCATACTTGAACTCGATGGATTTGAAAGTCGATGATGATAATGTTTATATAGGGTTCGAATCCCTATTTTCTTGTTCGTCTGATAGTTGTTTGATTTCGTCAATTGATTTGCGTTGGCCATTGATCTTTGTTTGGATGCTTGAGATGATTACTGACTTTTTCAATTTACCTGAATAACACGGTGTTGATTTTGAACTGTTCATTTTTCTTGGCTACTATGGTGTTGATTTTGGTATTTTGATTTTTTTTACCCACGACTTGATTTCTTGGCTCTCACTGCTTGTTTGATTTCGTGGCCATCACGGCTTGATTTTTTGGCTCTCACTGCTTGTTTGATTTCGTGGCCATCACGGCTTGATTTGCATTTGACTTCGGTCACTTGACTTTGTGAAAATACAAACTTGTTCAACACTCTGTTGACATCGGCCAGTTGATACTGATGCTTGATGTTGACCATTTTCTTTATGACTTCGGCACTGACTATATGTATACATTTTGTAGCTGAAGTTTGTTTTGATAAATTTCTACTTGGATTTATGGCATCCCTTTGTTCTGATTGTGGTCGACTTCGGCCACTTTGATTCTTCTATGTGAATTTATGACTTTGCTTTTGGCAGTGTTTATTTCTCGACTCTAGCCATTTGCATTTATTGCCTCTGGTCATTTGCGTCCTGTAGCATACTTGACTTGTTTGTGAATTTTCATTGTGCATTCATGTGCACTTCATTCACTTGATGGTTACTGGGTAGATGTTGTGCTCATTGTTGTTGAATATGCGATTATATGATTTTTGTTTGATGATAATAAACATATATATATTCATTTAATTGTATTTGTTAATGTACTATTTTATTTTTTCATAGATTAAATAAATATTTGCTAAATAAAAATAAATAACATAGAATTTGAATTCAAACGGAAATTTTATTCAAACAAATGTTTATTACAATCTTTGAATAAGTACAAATTTCAAGCTCTCACTATATATACAATTTCAATTATAGTGCAATTTTGATTAGATCATGATTCACATTTACATTTGACCTCACTACATATCACTCATTCATTCAACTCGTATTTTATCTTCAACTTCACTCGAAATTAAATCTAGCATCTGAGCAATCTGCAAAAATAAATATTGACGCAGTAAAATTGAAAAGGAGATATTTTTACAGTATGAAATAAAATGTGAATTTTGAAAATAATATTTGCCTCTGTTATTTGGGTTGTTCATCATCATTTAATTCTGAATTCATCATACACGGACAGCTTGTGACATACACAGTGTATCACTGTATATGCCACAAGGCCATGCACACCGATATATACACTTGATAGAATTACAGGGATAGGTAAGCACAGGTTAAACCCAGAACGCCGGTTTTAACTCAAGTGCAATAAAAATAATGTCATAATTTTTAGCACAAGGTCAAATTCGAGCTACAAGCTGGATTCAACTCAGGTGCGCTACAAAACAACATAAAAATTCGAACATAAAATTCAAATACAACCAAACAGTGCAGTGATGGATATGCAACCAAATGCCACCAAGTGAATATGATAACACAACACATCAAAATGAAAACCTGACAGCAGATTGTACATGAACAAAGTAGTTCAGTGATGCACAGGAACCAAGACTCAAGAATGCATCACTGTGACACAGTTACAAGCTAGAATGCACACTGCACTAATCCAGACAACATGAAAGAAACCTTACATATTCCCAAGTACTACATGAAACAAATATGCAATGAAGCATGTAGGACAGTGGACAGTGCACATCACACATGTATATACACACTGCAAATATGAGTGCAACCAAATAACAATGAAGCATGAAGCAAACATATAGAACAGTGGACAGTGTACTGCAGATAGGACAGCTGGGCCCAACAAATCACAAACCAAGTGCACCAAAGGAATAGCAAGAATGCACAAAGGCTACAGGTCTGGCAAGAGATTAGCAAGCATAAGCACCAGTATCAGACTCAAGTGCATATACAAGTATGCAACTGTGAAACTGGATCAAGAAAGTGCAGACTTAAGTGATACAAGAAAAACTCTAACCAGACTAATATGGAAACACAACAGCTCATATATACAACAAACACAGAGCATCATCAATGGAACCAAGACACAATACTATAGAGTGATACTGTAGCTACAAATCAACAATGAAATATATGAACCAGCATAAGCAAGTGAACTGCAAGTGTCGACCAAACAACTCAGTGTCATCACAAAGAACAGCATATACAGGAATGCAACATTACATAACACCAGTAATGAACCAACACATGTACCAGTGAAACAGAGTAATACCAAGTTATACAAGCAACTCAAACTCAACTGGACAGTGCCATCACAATGAACACGAAGACTCAATACATATTGAAGCACATGTCAGTGGAAAATGTAATGCACAGGTACAGACCAACAGTGCGACTCAAGAGAAAAATCAGTGAATGATATGTCCAAGAATGCTACAAATATAAAAACACACATATATGTAGTGCATTAAATCTTAACAGTGAAACTAAATCACAAGGAAGTCAATCAGTGATGAAGTCAGGTGATAAACAAGTTGAAGCAGAAAACAAAAATTAGAACAAGTCAGAAACCAACAGTAGCAAGCTCAACCACGAAGGTCAGAAATCATCAAAATATCACAAGCCGAAGTCAAAGAGACTAAAGATCGAACAGTGCAGATTCGAAACCGTGGTGGCCAAGTAAATTGACCAAGTCATGAATCAAAACCGTGAGTATCAAGCAACAATTATATGAAATTGACAAAGTCAGATAAATCATCAACATCAAAACATAATCAAGTGGCCGAGACGAAGTCAAGCAACTATCAGACGGACAAAAATTTAGGAATTCGAATCTATATAAAAATCCAATCATCATCGGCGGTTTTAAAAATCCATCAAGTTTAAGTATTCAAACCAGAGAGAAAAAGCAAAATTACATACCCGAATTAAATTCGAACTCAATCAAATAGAAGCGGCCGAAAGCATCTCAAGAGACGATCGACCAACAAATCCTCACGCAAATATCAACTTGATTGATCTATAAAATCGGCAACTTCGAAAAATCACGAAGCCCTAATTTGGAACGAAGAAGGAACAAAGGAACGAGCCGCCATTATACAGAACAAAGAGTAAAAGGAATGGCTGAATTGATAAAAGAAATAAGGCTGCGTTTGTTTAATTAGATTGGGCCGGCCTCGTTTCAATTATAAGGCTTAATAGTTAAAAATTAGGGTTTTTATTTTTAATTGTGTTTTAAATTGTAGTTTTCCTTTTTAAACCATTGTAATTTCTAGTTGTGTGACTAGGGGACAAACTACGTGGCGTAGTTTGAGAATTTGCAACTCAGTGGCTGAGTTGTGGCAGGGTTTTGAGCGTAGAGTTAGGTTAGTCAGTAGCGGGTGTCGCGGGTTTACTTGTATAAGCGTGTGACTACTTAATTTCTAGTAGAAACCTTAGGGGCGGCACGTAGGCAGGGTTTTGCCGAAGTTGGGTAAATTATATGTCGTTCTATTTCTGCATTTATTCTACTATTATCTGTGCTGCTATAATTTTGATATATCTGTGTTGAAATAATTTTATAAGCTTCCGCAATTATTTTTTTATAATTATCAGTATCACCCTATTCACCCCCCTCTAGGGTGAAATCGATCCTACAAGTGGTATCAGAGCTAGGAATAGAAGTCAACTTTTGTTTTAAAAAATTCGTTTTTGAAAAACCAATTTTTGTTTTAAAAATTTAAAATTTTAAAATGGCTTCTTTTAATAATGCTTTTGCTGAGGGTTAGTCCATAGTTAGACCACCAATGTTCAATGGTGACTACGCCTAGTGTAAAAAAGAATGAAAATTTTTCTGAAAACCATTGACGCTTGGAATATTGTCGAGACAGGTTATATATGGGTGAATTACTTGGAATTAGTTATGTGCTTCCATGCTCATTTAAAAGTCCTCATGGTTATGCATGTATGGAACGCATATCAAAATTGATTTTTAAAATAAACAAGTTGATTCTAATCCCATTTAAAAGTCCTCACGGTTATGCGTGGTTAGAAGATACTTGAATTCATTTTTAAAATAAAATTGGAATACTACTAATCTTATTTAAAAGTCCTAACGGTTATACATGGTTGGTAGATATTCAAATTCCTGATATAAATATACCACAAACAGACACAACTGTATGGTTTTATATGATGACATCATTCCCATCATTTCAAAAGTGGAATATGTGCCTAATAAAGTATTTATGATTTTTGTTTGATTTTTTATTGAAATTTAATATTTATGTTCGATTGAGTTTTAATGTTGGATTAATATCGATCACTTTATCTCTATTTTCTCTAACAATATTACTCTTTTGCTGATATCAAAAGGGGGAGAGAAAAGTTAAGATTTTGTCAAATAAAATCAAGTAAAGGTCAAATATTTTCTATTTGCATCTAGGCTCATTTGCATATTTTTAATTGTATGCATATATGAAGGGGGACCTTTGTGTAGAGAGGAAGCATTTAAATAGGGGGAACAATTAGAGTATATCAATGATCAAATACATTTAACATATTCAAAATCTTAAATATATGTTTGTTTTCATCAAAAGGGGTAGATTGTTGAATATGTGATTATATGATTTTTGTTTGATGATGATAAACATATATATTCATTTATATGTATTTGTTAATGTACTATTTTATTTGTTCATAGATTAAAAAAATATTTGCTGAATAAAAATAAATAACACGGAATTTGAATTCAAACGAAAATTTTATTCAAACAAATGTTTATTACAATCTTTGAATAAGTACAAATTTCAAGCTCTCACTATATATATACAATTTCAATTACAGTACAATTTTGATTACATCACGATTCACATTTACATTTGACCTCACTACATATCACTCATTCACTCAACTCGTATTTTATCTTCAACTTCACTCCAAATTGAATCCAGCATCTGAGCAATCTGCAAAAATAAATATTGACGCAGTAAAATTGAAAAGGAAATATTTTTGCAGTATAAAATAAAATGTGAATTTTGAAAATGATATTAGCCCCAGTTATTTGGGTTGTTCGTCATCATTTAATTCTGAATTCATCATAAACGGACAGCTTATGACATACACAGTGTATTACTGTATATGCCACAAGGCCGTGCACACCGATATATACACTTGATAGAATTACAGGGACATGTGAGCATAGGTCAAACCCAAAACGCCGGGTTCAACTCAAGTGCAAAAAAAATAATGTCACAATTTTCAACACAAGGTCAAATCCGAACTACAAGCTGGACTCAACTCAGGTGCGCTACAAAACATCATAAAACTGTCGAGCATAAAATTCAAATACAACCAAACAGTACAGTGATGGATATGCAACCAAATGATACCAAGTGAATATGATAACACAGCACATCAAATGAAAACCTGACAGTAGATTGTACATGAACAAAGTAGTTCAGTGATGCACAGGAACCAAGACTCAAGAATGCATCACTGTGACACAGTTACAAGCTAGAATGCACACTGCTCTAATCCAGACCATATGAAAGCAACCTTACATATGCCTAAGTACTACATGAAACAAATATGCAAACTGCCTCAAATGGTCAAGACGGCTACAACACAAAGTTCTCAAGTCAACTACATATACAACATACATACGTACATGTATAATCACGCATGTATATACACACTGCAAATATGAGTGCAACCAGATAACAATGAAGCATGAAGCAAACATATAGAACAGTGGACAGCGCACTGCAGATAGGACAGCTGGGCCCAACAAATCACAAACCAAGTGAACCAAAGGAATATCAAGAATGCACAAAGGCTACAGGTCTAGCAAGAGATAAACAAGCATAAGCACCAGTATCAGACTCGAGTGCATATACAAGTATGCAACTGTGAAACTGGATCAAGAAAGTGCAGACTCAAGTGATACAAGAAAGACTCCAACCAGACTAATATGGCAACACAATAGCTCATATATACAACAAACACAGAGCATCATCAATGGAACCAAGGCACAATACTACAGAGTGATACTGCAGCTACAAATCAACAATGAAATATATGAACCAGCATAAGCAAGTGAACTGCAAGTGTCGACCAAACAACTCAGTGCCATTACAAAGAACACCATATACAGGAATGCAACATTACATAACACCAGTAATGAACCAACACATGTACCGGTGAAACAGAGTAATACCAAGTTATACAAGCAACTCAAACTCAACTGGACAGTGCCATCACAATGAGCACGAAGACTCAATACATATTGAAGCACATGTCAGTGGAAAATGTAATGCACAGGCAAAGACCAACAATGCGACTCAAGAGAATAATCAGTAATGATATTGCCAAGAATGCTACAAATATGAACACACACATATATGTAGTGCATTAAATCTAAACAGTGAAACTAAACCACAAGAAAGTCAATCAGTGCCGAAGTCAGGTGATAAACAAGTTGAAGCAGAAAACAAAAATTAGAATAAGTCAGAAACCAACAGTAGAAAGCTCAACCATGAAGGTCAGAAATCATCACAATATCACAAGCCGAAGTCAAAACGACCAAGGATCGAACAGTTCAGATTCGAAACCGTGGTGGCCAAGTAAATTGACCAAGTCACGAATCAAAACCGTGAGTATCAAGCAACAATTATATAAAATTGACAAAGTCAGATAAATCATCAACATCAAAACATAATCGAGTGGCCGAGACGAAGTCAAGCAACTATCAAACGAACAAAAATTTAGGAATTCGAATCTATATAAAAACCCAATCATCATCGGCAGTTTTAAAAATCCATCGAGTTCAAGTATTCAAACCAGAGAGAAAGAGCAAAAATTACATACCCGAATCAAAGTCGAACTCAATCAAATAGAAGCAGCCGAAAGCATCTCAACAGACGATCGTTCAACAAATCCTCATGCAAATATCAACTTGATTGATCTACAAAATCCGCAACTTCAAAAAATCACGAAGCCCTAATTTGGAACGAAGAAGGAACAAAGGAACCAGCCGCCATTATACAGAACAAAGAGTAAAAGGAATGGCTGAATTGATAAAAGAAATAAGGTCGCGTTTGTTTAATTATATTGGGCCGAACTTATTTTAATTATAAGTCTTAATAGTTAAAAATTAGGGTTTTATTTTTAATTGCGTTTTAAATTGTAATTTTCCTTTTTAAACCATTGTAATTTCTTGTCGTGTGACTAGGGGACAAACTACGTGGCGTAGTTTGAGAATTCGCAACTCAGTGGCTTAGTTGTGGCGGAGTTTTGAGCGTAGAGTTAGGTTAGTCACTAGCGGATGTTGCGAGTTTACGTATGTAAGTGTATGACTAATTAATTTCTAGTAGAAACCTTGAGGGCAGCACGTAGGCGGGGTTTTGCCGAAGCTGGGTAAATTCTGTGTCGTTCTATTTCTGCATTTATTCTGCTATTATCCGTGCTGCTATAATTTTGATATATCTGTATTGAAATAATTTTATAAGCTTCTGCAATTATTATTTTATAATTATCAGTATCACCCTATTCACCCCCCTCTAGGGTGAAATCGATCCTACAATTGTAACTGTACATATAGATGTTGTTGAGCCACCGAGTAAGTTTGCATTTGTGGCTGCACTTCACTTGCTTGTATATGTGTATACAAGTGTGATGGTCTCTGGTAGTTGTTCATTGTGTAGCCTGGTTTGGTGGTGATCCAGCTTTGCCTAGATTGTGTTTTTGTGTCATAGTTTGTATTCTCTTGTTTGATGAAGTTTCATGTTGCCACCTCTAGTTTACCTTGAACTTCAACTGTGCTCGAGTCTGGTTCATGTTGTATTGTGTTCTGTGTTTCCAGTCATCTTTTCTGGATTTAGTAGTTCGCATAGATTTCCACTCGTATACATACATACAGTTATGTGTGTGTATAGGTGTGTGCATATGGAGTCTTTGGATAGTTTGTACCACTGCCTTTATGTACTTGTGTTGTTTGTCAATTCATGTACTCTAGTTGTCATGTATGTGAAGCAGTGTTGCATTCCTTTGTGATCGACTCTGATCTGTTGGCACTAGTTTATATGATACACTTGTTTGTTTCCCTGACTCAACCTGATGCTTGCATATCATGACTGCACTGTTCACTGTATATATGGGTTGCTGCACCATGTTGTTTGCTATGGATACTGTGTCCATGTATTCTTCAGTTTAGTATTGGTGTATTGTCCACTTTGTTTCACTGTTGCATACAGCTGGGTTGTTCTGTATAGACTTTGGTCATTTGTGTTAGTGTATTTGAACTTGTACTCTTGTATCTGCACTGTGTCTGGCTCAGGTTAAAGTGTTGATTGAACTGTTTTCGATTTCTTAATATGTGCACATTGTAACTGTCAACTTGGTTCTGGGCTTGTTGCCTTGATCATATTGACTTCATGTGTATAGTTTCCTTTCACTTAAATCAGTTGTATTTGCTCCATGTATTCGTGTCTCAGTGATGCATCGCTTGGCCATATGTATGCATCAAGGCAGTTTGTATTTATGTTGTAGCTACTGTTTGCACCTGTATATTTTTATTATTTGTACTCGAGTATTGCCTTTGTTCAAGTCTTCATTGGGTATGTTGGTCTGGGTTTGCACTTTGTTCATTTGAGCCATTTTCATGTGTATGACTTGAACCTTAGTCGAGGCTGGTTCAATGTATAGCCTGGTTTTGCTCTTGTTTGGTTTGTGGTGCACTTGCTTTTCTGACATGTTCTTGTGCTTGTGCACATCACTTTTCATTTTGATTTCACTTGAACTTCATCTTGATTTTTGGAATTGCACCATTGTTGAATCCAGCTTTGAACCTCGGGTTTGACCTTGTGCTTGTGTCGTGGTATTATTTTTATTGCACTTGAGTTGAACTCGGCGTTTTGGCTTTGACCTGTGCTCACCTGTCCCTGTAATTTTATCAAGTGTATATATCGGTGCACACGGCCTTGTGGCATATCTAGTGATACACTGTGTATGTCATAAGTTGTTCATGTATGATGAATTCAAATTGAAATGATGACGAACAATCCAAATAACTGAGGCAAATATTATTTTCAAAATCACATTTTATTTTATACTACAAAAATATTTTATTTTCAATTTTACTGCATCAATATTTATTTTTGCAGATTGCTCATACGATTGATTCAATTTGGAGTAAAGTTGAAGATAAAATACGAGTTGAGTGAATGAGTGATATGTAGTGAGGTCAAATGTAAATGTGAATCTTGATGTAATCAAAATTGTAATTGAAATTGTATATGTATAGTGAGAGCTTGAAATTTGTACTATTCAAAAATTGTAATAAATATTTGTTTGAATAAAATATCCGTTTGAATTCAAATTATGTGTTATTTATTTTATTCATCATATATTTATTTAATCTGTGAAAATAAAATAGTATATTAACAAATACATTTAAATGAATATATATATATATATGTTTATTATCATCAAACAAAAATCATATACTCACATATTCAACAATCTCCCCCTTTTGACGATAACAAACATATATTTAAGATTTTGAATATGTTAAATGTATTTGACCACTAATATACTCTATTTGCTCCCCCCTTTTTAAATGCTTCCTCTCTACATAAAGCTCCCCCTTCATATATGCATACAATTAAAAATATGCAAATGAGCCTAGATGTAAATGTAAAATATTTGACTTTTATTTGACAAAATCTTAACTTTTCTCTCCCCCTTTTATTATCAGCAAAAGAGTAATAGTGTTAGAAAAATGGAAATAAAGTGATAGATATTAATACAACATTAAAACTCAATCGAATACAAATATTAAATTTCAATAAAAAATCAAACAAAAATCATAAATACTTTGTTAGGCGCATATTCCACTTTTAGAATGATGGGAATGATATCATCATATAAAACCATACAGTTGTGTCTATTTATGGTATACTTATATCAGGAATTTGAATATCTACCAACCATGCATAACCGTTAGGACTTTTAAATGAGATTAGTAGCATTCCAATTTTAGTTTTTAAAAAATTAATTCAAGTATCTTCCAACCATGCATAACCATGAGGACTTTTAATGGGATTAGAGTCAACTTGTTTGTTTAAAAAATCAATTTCTGATATGCGTTCCATACATGCATAACCGTGAGGACTTTTAAATGAGCATGGAAGCACATAACAAATTCCAAGTAATTCACCCATGCATAACCGTGAGGACTTTTAAATGAGAGTGAATACTTTGTATTTTATTTTATTTTATTTTATTTTATTATTATTATTTTTAAAAAAATATAAAATGAAAAACGAACGATTCCTGTTTAAAGTACCAATATCGGCAAACTATATTGAATTTTGATGAGTGATTGTCGTTAGAAATAGAGATGGTTATGGAATTTTTACCAACAAAAAGTTTTATAACTCTTGTTTAAATTTCTAAAGAATTTTACTAATTATACCATCTCGAGTCATAATATATGATAAATATCAACACTCTTCACTTTTTCAATCACTATTTATCTTTTTGACAATTAGTAGGGAGTCAGATTAGTCAATGTTATAATTTAAAAATTAGATTCAAAAATAATTATAAAATCAATTTTTCTAAAAATGTCCAATCTGAAAACAACGTCAAAGATGATTTTCTAGAAGGGGTTTTATGAGAAAAAATTTCTGCTATTTGAAATGAAAAATATGCAGATATTTTCTTTGAAAAACGATGCAGTTACAAAATGTCTCAACAAAAATCATGTTCCACTAGTAATTTTTCTATCAACTAGATTACCAGTGTAATCCGCATCTGAATTTCTCTTTCACTCAACATTATCATTTGTTGAATGTTACAAACCAGATCATGAGTTGTGCAACAAAATATCTCAAAGTCATTTTTAATAACTTTTTAAATGAAATTTTCTTGAATTTGAATTGAAGCCCTGTAAATAATCAAAAACCGTGAATATAGAGTCAGCCGTAAAATAACCAAATGTATTATCATCCAATAAAACACTATTATTAATCCAAACTAATATATATGAAGTAATTCAAAGACTCTAGAGATTTTTATAGTGTTCTTGGCATAAGAATATAATTGGCCAACAATTTTGAATAAGTCAGAATCAAAATCATCATTTGTTTTATCATCACACTATTGGCTGATTTAATTCAGACTACGGTGCAGATTATCACATTTAATATATCGTTCAAAATATACCATTAACTATTTTACCTTTACGATAATTTTTCATTGTTGCCCATTGTGATTCTGTCACCTTTGTACTAGGCTAAGGAACTTTGTTTTGTCGCCCGTTGTGTTTCTGGAATAGCCAGAATCCAGATAACATTGTTGTTGTTCCTTAGCCTGCCACCACTCCTACACGGTAAAAGATTTTTGTGACCTATTTGTTTTTATACATCCATGGTTGTTAGTGGCAAAATATTTTGAAAAATAATTTTGTGGAGACCCAAAACTATTTATATATGTTCCTTTTGGCACCAGATTTGTTTAACTTTGGGAGATTTTATATTTGTGCCTTTTGGAACCCAAATTGGAATGGTTTTTACGTATTTGAGTCCATACCAACAATTATTTTGATAGTGTCCAAATTTTCTACAAATTGTGCACATTGAATTGACTTGATTAATTTTTCTTTTAACATGTTCAGATCGATTATATCCAAGTCCTTGTCTGACTGTATTAACAGTTTGTTTCCCTAAGAGCATATTCAACGATTTTTCACTTTTAAAAAATTTATCTAAAGCCGTTGACAGTTGTTGGACTTGTGTTTTGAGAGATTCATTTTCGTTTAATAATTGTGTGCACTTTTTAATAGAATTTTCTCTTCTAGTATTTTCACTCTCTTTCAAAATCAGAATTTCATTTTCAAGCGATTTAATTTTGATTTTTGATTTTTTAATTTCTTCTTCGAATGTTGGACACTTACCACACTTAGGGATCCTACTTTGATAGGTTTTAACTAATTGGTCAAGTTGTTTATTTAAATCTATCAAAGTATTTTTTTGTGATTCAAGTTTGGCATACTTCTCCCTAAGTCGTTCAAACAGCCATTTACTTCGTGGAAATATATAAGTAATTCTGAATGAGTAAGTTTTGATACCTCACTTGGCTCGTCATCATCACTGTCAGTTATTTCACCATGAAGACACAAATTTGCTCTTTCACTCTCACTACCGGTGCTATCACTTTCATCTTCATTGATTTCATCACAAGTAGCTGCAAAACTTGTCTTCTTCACTTTCTTTTCTTGACTGGGTCAATTTTGAGGACAATTTGGCTTGATATGGCCTGGTTTATTACACTTGTGGCAGATGATCTCTTGTTTTTCTGAATTGTCTAGAACTTTGTTTATTCCGCTCTTTACTTGATGATTTTTGGTCGGATTGCCATATTTCGATTCCGCTTTTTGAATCTTTTTATTAATAGTGCTAATTCAGCTTCATCATCATCATTATCATCATTTTCATTTTCAGTTGTTCCTTTGAGAGCTATTGATTTCTTTCGAGTGTCACCTCCTTCACGCTCTTCCTTGAATTTCATTTCTAGCTCATAAGTGTGAGATTTCCGATGAGCTCTTCCACCTTGATTTGTTTCAAATCCTGTGATTCTTGAATAGTTGTGACTTTTGCTTCAAAACTCCATGGAAGGACTCTGAGAATTTTTTGAACTATTTCCAATTCCGTGTATGATTTTCCAAGAGCTTTTGATTTGTATACAATATTGGAAAGTCGTCCGTACACCTCTTTGACATTTTTCTCCTTGGCTATTGTGAAATTCTCGTATTCGCGGCTTAGCATGGCAAGGCGAGATTCTTTGACTTGAGACGTTCCTTCGTGAGTCACTTCGAGTGTGTGCCATATTTCCTGCACAGTTAGACAATGTGAGACACGATTAAATTCAAATTGATCCAATGAACAGATGATAGAATTCATAGCTTTAGCATTAGCATTTTGTAATTTATTTTCTAGTTCTGCCCATTGATCCATCGGTTTATCTATTTCCTGATTATCTACAATTATAGTTGGTTCTCTATAACCTGTCTCAACAATATTCCAAGCGTCAATGGTTTTCGAAAAAAAAATTCATTCTATTTTTCCAGTAGGTATATTCGCCATTGAACATTGGTGGTCTAACTATGGACTGACCCTCGGCAAAAGCATTATTAAAAGAAGCCATTTTAAAATTTCAACTTTTTAAAACAAAAATTGATTTTTGAAAAAAAAATCAAATTTTTAAAAACAAAAGCTGACTTCCAAACCTGGCTCTGATACCACTTGTAGGATCAATTTCACCCTAGAGGGGGTCAATACGGTGATGCTATTAATTATAAAAATTATTGCGGAAGATTATAAAATTATTTCAACATAGATATATCAAAATAATAGCAGCACAAATAATAGCAGAATAACAAATGCAGAAATAAAACAACAAAGAATTTACCCAGCTTCGGCAATACCCTGCATACGTGTTGCCCCCAAGGTTTCTACTAGAAATTAAGCAGTCGGACGCTTACACACGTAAAGTCGCGACACCCGCTATCGACTAGCCTTAACTCTACGCTCAAAACCCTGCCACATCTCAGCCATTGAATTGTGAATTCTCAAACCATGCCACGTAGTTTGTCCCCTAGTCACACGTCTAGTAATTGCAACGGTTTAAAGAGAAATTAAAAAAACATTTAAATAATGAAATAAATAAACCTTAATTTTAAATATAACAGCCCAAATAAATTATAAGCCGGCCCAATTTCTTTTATTTCTTTATCGGCCTGGTTCCTCTTTTATATGCTCTGTTCCTTTCTTTTGTGAAAATGGCGGTCATTCCTTGTGAAAAATATTAGCCTTGCTCGTTTCTAAAAATTAGGGCTTTTTAAAGTGCCGACTTTAAATTGATCGATTAAATGGTTATTCGCGTGTAGCTTTGATCGATCGTTTCCTCGTTGCTCACTTCGGCTGCTTCGACAATTTTTGCTTCGGTATGTAATTTATGCTTTTGTGCTTTAATGTTTTTCATACTTGAAATCGATGGATTTGAAAGCCGAGGATGATAATGTTTATATAGGGTTTGAATCCCTATTTTCTCGTTCGTCTGATAGTTGTTTATTTCGTCAATTGATTCGCGTTGGCCATTGATCTTCGTTTGGATGCTTGAGATGATTACTGACTTTTTCAATTTACCAGAATAACAAGGTGTTGATTTTGAACTGTTCATTTTTCTTGGCTACTACGGTGTTGATTTTGGTATTTTGATTTTTTGACCCACGGCTTGATTTCTTGGCTGTCACGGCTTGTTTGATTTCGTCGCCACCACGGCTTGATTTGCATTTGACTTCGGTCGCTTGATTTTGTGAAAATATGAACTTTTCGACACTCTATTGACATCGGCCAGTTGATACTGATGCTTGATGTTGACCATTTTCTTTATGACTTCAGCACTGACTATATGTATACATTTTGTAGCTGAAGTTTGTTTTGATAAATTTCTACTTGGATTTATGACATCCCTTGGTTCTGATTGTGGTTGACTTCGGCCATTTTGATTCTTCTGTGTGAATTTATGACTTTGCTTTTGGCAGTGTTTATTTCTCGACTCTGGCCATTTGTGTTTATTGCCTCTGGTCATTTGCGTCCTGTAGCATACTTGACTTGTTTGTGAATTTACATTGTGCATTCATGTGCACTTCGTTCACTTGATGGTTACTGGGTAGTTGATGTGCTCAATTTAACTGTACATATAGATGTTATTGAGCCACCGAGTCAGTTTGCATTTGTGACTGCACTTCACTTGCTTGTATATGTG
Organism: Allium cepa; assembly: GCA_030765085.1. Lineage (NCBI taxonomy): Eukaryota > Viridiplantae > Streptophyta > Magnoliopsida > Asparagales > Amaryllidaceae > Allium > Allium cepa. The sequence goes on from CM060940.1 coordinate 585,923,947, forward strand.
TATACAAGTGTGATGGTCTCTGGTAGTTGTTCATTGTGTATCCTGGTTTGGTGGTGATACAGCTTTGCCTATATTGTGCTTTTATGTCATAGTTTGTATTCTCTTGTTTGAGGAAGTTTCATGTTGCCACCTCTAGTTTACCTTGAACTTCAACTGTGCTTAAGTCCGGTTCATGTTGTATTGTGTTCTGTGTTTCCAGTCATCATTTCTGGATTTAGTAGTTCGCATTGATTTCCACTTGTATACATACATATAGTTATGTGTGTATATAGGTGTGTTCTTATGGAGTTTTTGGATAGTTTGGACCACTGCCTTTATGTACTTATGTTGTTTGTTAATTCATGTACTTTGGTTGTCATGTATGTGAAGCAGTGTTGCATTCCTTTGTGCTCGACTCTGATCTGTTGGCACTAGTTTATATGATACACTTGTTTGTTTCCCTGACTCGACCTGATGCTTGCATATCATGACTGCACTATTCACTGTATATATGGGTTGTTGAACCATGTTGTTTGCTGTGGATATTGTGTTCATGTATTCTTCTATTTAGTATTGGTGCATTGTCCACTTCGTTTCACTGTTGCATACAGTTGAGCTATTCTGTATAGACTTTGGTCATTTGTATTAGTGTATTTGGACTTGTACTCTTGTGTCTGCACTGTGTCTTGCTTAGGTTGAAGTATTGATTGAACTGTTTTCGATTTGTTAATATGTGCACATTGTAACTGTCAACTTGGTTCTGGGCTTGTTGCCTTGATCATATTTACTTCATGTGTATAGTTGCCTTTTACTTGAATCGGTTGTATTTGCTCCATGTATTCATGTCTCAGTGATGCATCGCTTGGCCATATGTATGCATCAAGGCAGTTTGTATTTGTGTTGTAGCTGCTATTTGCACCTATATATTCTTATTATTTGTACTCGAGTATTGCCTTTGTTCAAGTCTTCATTGGGTATGTTGGTATGGGTTTGCACTTTGTTCATTTGAGTCATTTTCATGTGTATGACTTGAACTTTAGTTGAGGCTGGTTCAATGTAGAGCCTGGTTTTTCTCTTGTTTGGTTTGTGGTGCACTTGCTTCTCTAACATGTTCTTGTGCTTGTGCATGTCACTTTTCAATTTGATTTCACTTGAACTCCATCTTGATTTTTGGAATTGCACCTGTGTTGAATCCAGCTTTAAAGCTCGGGTTTGAACTTGTGCTTGTGCCGAGGTATTATTTTTATTGCACTTGAGTTGAACCCGACGTTTTGGGTTTGACCTGTGCTCACCTGTCCCTGTAATTTTATCAAGTGTATATATCGGTGTGCATGGCCTTATGGCATATCCAGTGATACACTGTGTATGTCACAAGCTGTTCATGTATGATGAATTCAAATTTAAATGATGATGAACAACCCAAATAACTGAGGCAAATATTATTTTCAAAATTCACATTGTATTTTATACTGCAAAAATATTTTATTTTCAATTTTTCTGCGCCAATATTTATTTTTGCAGATTGCTCAGATGCTGGATTCAATTTGGAGTGAAGTTGAAGATAAAATATGAGTTGAGCGAATGAGTGATATGTAGTGAGGTCAAATGTAAATGTGAATCGTGATGTAATCAAAATTGTAATGTAATTGAAATTTTATATATATAGTGAGAGCTTGAAATTTGTACTATTCAAAAATTGTAATAAATATTTGTTTGAATAAAATATCCGTTTGAATATAAATTCTGTGTTATTTGTTTTATTCATCAAATAGTTACTTAATCCGTGAAAATAAAATAGTATATTAACAAATACATTTAAATGAATATGTTTGCACAAAAATGGGCAAACACCTCCAAGTCGTATGAGTTAGTTGATTTTATGTTGTTTTTAGTGATTTGGATGATTTATGCAAATATATAAAAAGCAGGGACTAAACTGTAAAAGACACACAGATTTATAGTGGTTCGGCCAGAACGTGCCTACGTTCACTTTATATGTTATTCTCCTTTTCCCTTCAGATTACAAGTACAAAGCTTTGATTACAAGTAACTGAAAGCTGTTTGAAAGTTCTATCCGTGCTTGAGCTCTCAAACTTGTCTGCCATTGTTGTACCCCTGCCCCTCTATTTATAGAGTGAGGCTGGGGGTAGGGGTCTTAGATGTATATAGCTGCTGGTAGGCCTGGGCTAACGTGATGTGGCCTGGCAACCTTGGTTCGGTAGTGCTTTGGTCCGGTAGTTGGTGGAGCGTTGATTGGCCCGGCGTTGCCTTGGTTCGGCAGTGGATGGAGAATGAGTTGGTTCGGTGGACATGGAAAGAGGGGTGGTTCGGTGGGACTTGGTCCGGTAGGTTGTGGTTCGGTGTAGAGTGGTGAGATAGATTGATTCGGTGGCATGAGGAAGTAGGTTGGTTCGGTAGTGAGTGGACCGGCTAGGCATGGAAATGGAGCTGGACCGGTAGTGCCTGGACCGATGATGCTTTGGCTCGGCTGTGAGTTGGTCCGGTGGTGGTCTACCTTACTTCTGGTTCGGTGATGGAAATGCACACAACATTGATATTCCAGTTTTGACCAAAAATGGGATAACACTTTGCCCCCCAAAACATGCCTTGCGGTAGGAAGGCGTGTTTTGTAATGCCATGAGCTGGATGTTCATATCCTGTTGATGTCCTGCAAAGGAATTTATAGTTTTATGTGACCTCAAATGACGACCGTTCGGGATCAAGATATTTGAGATGAAGTGCGACCGTTCATGGTCAAGCGCCTAACTTCAAATGACGATCGTTCGGGATCGAGCCATTTGAGGTGAAGTGCGACTGTGCGCGGTCAAGTGGCGGACCTCAAATGACGACCGTTCGTGATCGACCCATTTGAGGTGAGGTGAGTTGTGCCGTTCGGGGCGAGTTGTGCCGTTCGAGGCGAGTTGTAACCGTTCGAGGTCGGGTGCCGTTCGAGGCGAGTTGTGACCATTCGAGGTCGAGTGCCGTTCGAGGCGAGTAGTGTGCCCGGGGGGGACTTAATATTATCAGTGCCGGAGTTATTGTTTGGGGGAGCTTCCAAATCAAAGACTTCGGCAGTTCACTGCCATGCAAGAGGTGCTCGTGGACCGTTCGCGATCCAACGGCCAATTTTTTTTTATAGAATTGTAAATACTAAAGCAATAATCATATAAACCTTACAGCAGAAGTGTCCAAACAGGCAGAATTTAAATGTTCAAACCAAAATCAAAGAAAAAAAGCAAAATGAAGATGTCAAAGCATAAACTCTTACTATAACGTGGTTGGTAGTCATTCAGAGCATGCCTATGGATCGTGCGCGATCGCCCACATGTGTAAATGATTTAACCGTGTTAGTGAGAGGTTCACAACTTGTTCATCGTTATTTTAATCAAGCAATCAATGGATAATCAAACGATGCCCCGATCCAGGGTCACCTCTAGCCGATGTAGACGGTGGTCGCTCTGGCTCCACTGCTGGAGTTCACCTCCTCACATACTGAAGGAGCATACCGTTCCTGATATGCCCGTCCACCTCGTCCTTCAAATGCCAAGCCGCCTCTCATAGATTTTCTAACCATCTCCGCCAACCTGTCATTGTCTCCGAGATGCAATCTTTGTTCATTACTTTCGACCTGCCCCCCGAGTCCACGAGGGAATTCTGGGATCTTCCCCCTTGACTGAGCGTTCACTCCTCTGCTGCTCCCAGGTTGTGCAGATGCTCCTCTTTCTCTCTCCAAAATTGGATCTATGTTCTCCATGGGTGTGCCTCCTAATCCAGGTGCTATGCCGGATGGTCCTGCTCCGTTCCGAACTCCATCCGCTTCCCTATTCTGTGCTCCAAGTTGCCCAATCTGCTGAAACAAATTCTGAATCAACTCCTCTTGTCTTTTCATCATTGTCTCCATTTCATCCTTGGTGATGAAGATTGAAGTTTGGTTCTCTCCTGAGGAAGCCCCTTGACTCCCTTCGTGCTGACTTCTTTCTGGTCTCTGTCTTCTACTTGTTTTCCTTCCAAGAGCCATAATCTCGGATAGACTTCTGGTTCTTAAAGAGAGTCTCTCTACAAATCTTTGCGAGGCAATGATTAAAGCGCTGCTGTGTTCAACTCTCAATGAAAGCACCAAAAATGTTTGCACAAAAAATGGGCAAACACCTCCAAGTCGTATGAGTTAGTTGATTTTATGTTGTTTTTAGTGATTTGGGTGATTTATGCAAATATATAAAAAGCAGGGACTAAACTGTAAAAGACATACAGATTTATAGTGGTTCGGCCAGAACGTGCCTACGTCCACTTTATATGTTATTCTCCTTTTCCCTTCAGATTACAAGTACAAAGCTTTGATTACAAGTAACTGAAAGCTGTTTGAAAGTTCTATCCGTGCTTGAGCTCTCAAACTTGTCTGCCATTGTTGTACCCCTGCCCCTCTATTTATAGAGTGAGGCTGGGGGTAGGGGTCTTGGATGTATATAGCTGCTGGTAGGCCTGGGCTGACGTGATCTGGCCTGACAACCTTGATTCGGTAGTGCTTTGGTCCGTTAGTTGGTGGAGCGTTGATTGGCCCGGCGTTGCCTTGGTTCGGCAGTGGATGGAGAATGAGTTGGTTCGGTGGACATGGAAAGAGGGGTGGTTCGGTGGGACTTGGTCCGGTAGGTTGTGGTTCGGTGTAGAGTGGTGAGATGGATTGATTCGGTGGCATGAGGAAGTAGGTTGGTTCGGTAGTGAGTGGACCGGCTAGGCATGGAAATGGAGTTGGACCAGTAGTGCCTGGACCGGTGATGCTTTGGATCGGCTGTGAGTTGTTCCGGTGGTGGTCTACCTTGCTTCTGGTTCGGTGATGGAAATGCACACAACATTGATATTCCAGTTTTGACCAAAAATGGGATAACAGAATATATATATATATATATATGTTTATTATCATCAAACAAAAATTATATACTCGCATATTCAACACTACGGCGGTGATCCCCAGATTTCGAAGTATGGGGAGGCGCTACTAAGTGTACAGTTTTAGAAGATTGCCTGCTAGAGCCAGATGGTTTTCAGGAACCTTTAGGTGGTAGCGATCTCGACCGGGTGCGGCGCCTACTTTGATGTGACCTTTCCCTCTCTCTATCGTAACGTTCACGCTCTTGGCTGGAGTGGTGACTGTGATAGTAGTCTCTTTCACTTTCACGCCTATAAGTTTCAGAGTAAGAGCTGGAAGAATGGAGTTTGGAGCGAAGATTGCTGAGCATAGACTCCTGCCTCACCATCGTGTCTATAAAATGAAAAGAGAAGTAGAATTATCCATCTCTAGATATTAGAAAACATGTGATTAGAAATTGTACGGTGTTGCATGTATGCATGTGCAAACCCCCAACCGGCCGATTTTGGTAGCCTTGCTCATAGGAGTTGACTACCCTATGTCTAAAGAAGTTAAGCCAGCACAAGTTCATTGTGGAGAAGGAAGTCCCTCTAATCCAAGATCCTGGAAAGAAGATATATCATCTGGAATAGGGATGTCTGATAATCCTCCTAATGAACTTTCCATTTGCGAAGAAGAAGTCTTTGGACTTATAGTAGTCACAATAGGCAAAGACATTACAACGGTTTTACGCCTCTTGGATTTGTGGGAGAGAGCCTTGCCTTCTCTTTTTGATTCTGGTGATTGAAGGCCCTGTAGAGGCACAACCACGGGCTCATGTCTAGCTGTCGCATTCTCGCCATTACCTCGTACGGTGATTATAACTCCAGGAGCTCTCCTTCCTCCTTGCCTTACCGAAGCCACTTTAGGAACTCCTATCAGCCAATGCTTTGGCCTCTCTTTATGAGCCCCACGGTGACCAAATTATCATTGCTAAGGACATCACGACCTCTCTAAGCTCAACAAGCTCCGATTGGAGAGTTCTCACTATCTCCTTGAATTGTGCTCCTTCTGGCCATGGAATTGAAGCTGTAAAAGAAACGCAGTATTAGACTCAGCATTAACTTATATTATCCAGTTAATTGAAGAAGAAGTTAAAGCACTTACGTCTAACTAACCACCATCTAGCAAATCCTTGTGGACAACTAACAAAGAACCACTCAGTCTTAAAGTGGCCCAAATTACTCCAAGCACCTGCCACTACTTAGCAGTTCCTGACTTCTTCTAGAAATGTGAATGAAGGATTATCTCATCGACACTTGATGTTGAACAAGTATCTGATTTCCTCGACCTCTAGGGGTCGAAAAAGATGCTTCATGAAGATAATATATAAGCCGTTGAGAAGAGAATATCAATTCGAATGCAATTGAGAAAGCACAATCCTAAAAAATAACAGCACATCTCGGATAAATTGATAGAACGGGGGCAACGTTCCGACTACGCACATAAATCTGATGCAAGCAGTAAACCCTTGCGGGGGGTTGTGCGCTCTATCTACTGGCCGGTAGTAGAACGTCTTTTAAAGACAATCCAGACCTGAGACAGATTCTTCCTAGTATATCTTCGGAGATTTTGGAACGAACTGAGTCCTTCGGATTCAAACTAACACTGCACAGTTCATCCTGAGCAGGACTTACTACATCAGCCGCGATTTCCGGTATTTCTATAATGAGAAGTGGAGAACTCTGAACTTCCTATTGCCCTAAGCTTTCGGGATCCATAGCTATTGAACTCGGTAAAAACCATTGTTAGATGGCAAGAAACCCATGTAACCCTCGGTGTAAAGTGAGTGATCATGTTGTGTAGTGCAGTGCTACATAATACTTTAAATTTCTATAAGTTCGGAAGATGGTAAAACGACGAGACTTCGAGATTCGACTAGAGTGACCATCATTGCTGACTGTCCCAACCATGTCATCCTGACTTCGAAGAACGATCCATGTTAAAGTTAATTATGTTTTTCACATTACAGTTCCATTGACGAGCTTTGAAGGATAGTCGAATATGTAGTTTAATTGTCAAGTCCAGTCATACAAGGCTAAAGCTCGTCGGAGTCAAATGTTCTAGTATGTAAACGACTAGTTTGTATCCATTCAAGGTTCAACTTAGATCGTTCCTCTAATGCCTTTCTTCGTATCGATCCCATGGATCATATTTCATATCGATTGATCCACAGGTCACCGCATTTCGTATCGATACCAAAGCCTTGGCTTCGTATCGATCACCCAAGGCCGATGCCCTTCGTATCGATCCCAAAGCCTGTTGTTTCGTATCCATCATCCTGAATCAATACAAACTCCCATAATTCCAGACCGACATTAAGCCGCTTCCACCACCGCATACCAATACGAGTTTGAAGAAAGAGATTGGAAGCCAATGACTTCCTCGTCTCCATCGGTTGCTGTGCTTCTTCCCCAAGCTTCCAAGATGCCATTAAAACACTCCCTCGGCCACACTCCAGCCCTATTCCGACATCGACAACGCCGAAACTGGCCGTACCCTGGATGAAATGGCATCAAGACACGAGTCTCGTCATTTTAAAGTAGCTTTAATCGATCGTTTTCCTAGTTTAAAGTAATTGGTTCAAGGATCGAAGACTGGTTATGTGAAGATGAAGACTTTACAGTTCTTTTTCTCATGTTTTCGATCGATACGAAGCGAAGGTAAAAAAAATAAAGGCAAGTAGAAAATTTGTCTAAGTCTGAAATCCTTTTATATTGCTTCGTAACCATGGAAGGACGTTTCGTATCCCAGTTGTTATACCGAGAGAATCGGTTACCACGCATCGATACGAAGACTAAATGTCATATCCATGTACTCAAGGTAGTTCAGCTAGTTCGTATCCATTGGCACTTCGTATCCATCTGTTCGAAGACCTAAAATTTTCTATCGATTGATATGAAGCGTCCCTAGGAACTATCTATTTCGTATCGATAGCCATCGATACAAAGCATACGTTCCAACATTTCAGATTGATTCAGGAGTGGATCGATATGAAGGAATGAATTAAAGCAAGCATCAATCGTTGTTACAACTCTAATTTCACATCAATCCACAAGAGGATCAATACGAAACTCGATCCAAACAAGAACAAAAAAACTTGATAACGACCTGTGAACGTGCAAACGCGAACAGGAGCCAGGTTAACAATATGTGCATGTATGACAAACTGACATTTGATTTTCAAAGTTAACAGGAATTGAATGCTTACCTGGTGACCACCAGAACAGTGAATAAAAAATTGCTAGAACTCGACCTTCAGTTATAACAAACACTGCATGATCATTCGTTGTCTAAAATTCAACGTTTATATTATTGGAAACTAATCAAGGGTTACATCTCTTAGCGAAAAGACAGCAACTGTTCAACAAATCAGATGGACTTTTTCAAAGCAAAGTATGCAGCTTTTCAAAGCACGTCATGTTCACACAAGACGTACTTTGGAGGGCAAACGTTATCCTGCCTTTTGGCAAGGCCGTGACACTAAGGACTTGACTAGAAACTAAAGACAGTCCGCTTCGGAGATCGGTTATACACAGGTTCACGATGGATACAGGAAAATTTGGTCCGAATCTGGATCGAGCTATAATTAGCATGGTATGACTAACAAGGCTATGAAAGAAAATATTCCAAATTTCGTGTCAATCGGAGTTTGTATGCTCCAATTATGGATCGATCAAAATCCATGTAGAAGATATCAGTTCGTATCCATCAAAGTCCATCCCACTTTGTATCCATCCGGCTTCATATACATCAACTTCATGTCGATCCCCTTCGTATCCATCAAGGAATAGCATAGATCAGAGTTCATCTTCTCAACCACTGACCAATTTGTATTGATCCCACTAATACCCATTTCATATTGATCGACCAAGCATTGATAAGAAACCAACATCCAGGCATCGATACGAAGGCAACATCCAGGAACATCAATATGAAAGCAATAGGCATCCATCGATACAAAAAGCTTGGCATTAGATGGATACAAAAGGAAGTAGTCAAACCAAGGGAATCGGTCTGCAAGCATGAATGATGGATCTCCACATAATTGTTGCTCTACGTCATCAATGCACAACTGATCGATACGTAGCCTATCGATACGAAGGAGTATCGATACGAAAGCACGATACGCATGCTTCAGCGTAACTACAAAATCAACCTTGGATCGATCATAACTCATAAACTACAAGTCCAAATGCCTCCAAATTTCATAGAAGCTTTCTTCTCATCTGAAGGACCACCATGATCGATCGCAGCTTCGTTGGACCAAATCTTGATCGATATGAAGAGAGTGGGGATCGAACATGATCGATCCCAAATGACCCCTGATCGATCTGGTGGTCCCACTCACGAGTGAGAAGAGGTATTCCGAGCTTTGAGGGAGATATTTCTAGATCTACACCTATAAATTGCACCCATGCGCCTACAGAAAAAGGACTTTTGGCTCTTCTACGCCGTTAATCTACCGCAACCCCATTGTGACTTGACTGCTAGTGCTTTGTACTATTGTAATCAGTTGAAAATCATCAATAAATAGTAAAACAATTCAAAATGGACGTAGGCTGCAACGCCGAACCACTATAATTTCTTGTTTTTTCTATTTCTGCATGCTTTTATTGGTGTGATTGTTAGATTGGCATCTTTTTCCATTTACTCTCTTCACTTTAATCTTTGCAATCACATCCAAAGAGTGTTGTGTCCAATTTTGGTACAAACAAAAACTAACCTTGACTCGATGTACATTCTTATTTCTCGTGATATAGATGAGTTTCCATATGATGAAGTATCATCCATATACTTAATTTACCATGAACCATTTATCGAAATTAACTCCCTTATATTTATCATGTTTCCGACATTTCGACTTATCTGTCCCTTATCTAGAAAATTAAGTTATAGATCTCACAAATAGAGGAAAGCCTATTCGTCGGCTTTTAGTGCTGCATACAAAACTATTTACTTTCAATGAAATGTGTCAATGCTTTACAATAACTTATTTATATTCGTTTGGCTACATAATGGAATAGACGAAGAGAATCCCTTGTATTTAAACTATTCTTTGTAAAAGAAAGCTACTTTTTAAAGCAAATTGATCCTTAAAAATAAAGTAGTTAAAAATTAAAAACCTTCATCTAATTAATTAAAGATAAGTTTAAACCTTTATTTAATAACTATTTAACCTTAAATTAATCCTATTTAAATCTTAATTAAATCTTAACTTAATTAATAATGAACTAGTGATTAACCTTGCCTGATTAATAATTAATTAATTACATCTCACTTAATTAATAATTAAAACTTATTATATAAAAATTAATTAAATAATTAATCATATCTCAATTAATAATTATTAACCCTTAACTAACTAATCAAAATTAACTTACTTAATTAATACTTAAGTACTAACTATCTTTACATAATTAATTAACAAAAAATTCATTAACTTTTTAATTAAATAGTAACTAAAACTTTTTTCATACTTATGATATAGTTTAATGAATCTTTAGAAATATCTAACAGAAAATCCTATTTTTTACATGAAAATCTCTGTTTTGCGAATTGCATCCATGGAGACTGATGCAATGGATGCCATAACTTTAAATTAGTTTTATATAGAAGATTCCCCTTTACAACCTTAGATTTTGTATCTTAAATTATTTTACAAACTTTGTAAAATGTTCTGGAAATCAATGGTAAAAGTTTCAAAAACTTTTATAAAACATTTTCTTAGAAAATACATAAGTAAATAAGCATAAAATCAAGGGATCTACACGTCGAAAACAAACACAAATCAAATGCCGACTTCACTTAAGCTTACAACATTCAAACATAAGCTCATACATCCAACGAATGAACATACATAAGGAAAAGATCATAACTTTAAACCATAGCTTCACTTTTGACTTCATTTCCAAGTGTAACAAATACAACAAACAAACACATATAAGTACAACATAACAACACTATTTTCAACCATACAACCAAAAAGAATTATTACTAACTTATAAAGTTTAAATCTTGCATAAAATAGTGAGCTTTACTCACCAAAACTTAACCAAATCGACTAGAACTACCACTCCAACTCGGGTCGGCCTTAGATCTTGGAAAATTTTGATTTTGGACCTTGAGAAGTAAATTTTGGGCTCCGTCTAGAGTGTGTGGGGATTGACCTAGGGGTGTAGAGGGAGTTTGGGATAGCTATTGGATGAGAGGGTGTGTAGGAAGGGAAAGAAGGGATTTTCGAAGAATTAAAAGTGGAAAAAGAATGATTTTTAAACTTTTGAAAAACCATGAAAGCCGCTAATTTTTTTAAAAAGTTAGAAAAGAAGATGAAGTTTTGGAAATAAGGATTGAAAATGAAAAAAGAGACAGAGAAAGAGAGAGAGAGAAAATAAGAAATTGTTTTTATACAAAGTGAAATAAATAAATAACTAAATTACCCTATTAGTATATACTCTGCACCATTCTTTGTCATGTTATCACCACCATATTCTTCCTTATCCCATACGCATGGAATTGTCACCCCCTCTTTACCCAACATGCAAACTCCTTCCTTGTACCATGATGTTATGTGAAAGGTGGCATTGCATCTTATTTTAATTTTATTTAAATTTTGGAAAAAATGTCACATATCCTTTATATTTACTTAAGTAAATATAAATATTTACCATATTATTACCTTAACCATACATATATTATTTTTATATGTGTGTATATAATACTAAAATGTATACAATATTTCCGATAACTTTTAAAGGACGAAAAGTCAAAAATACGAAAAACGATTTCCAGTCACATTTCGATTTTTCTTCAAACTAATTTTTTTTATAAACAATTTTACCATCGTTAGTAAATCTTAATGGCGTCTTCTCAAGACTTTCAACTTCAATCTTCATCGTTTTCTAGAAACTCTTTATTCAGCCGGCATTCTAACCATCTCAATCATTTCTCTCTTCCTTACTCATATGCTCAGGCAGTTAAGAATCATTCCCACTCTCAATTTCAAAGACCAATTATTTGCAAATCAAAAACTAAGTGGATTGATTCTAGGAAGGGCACGAATTTATGTTTCTGATGTAGGGATCTTGACCATGTGGCAAATCTTTACCGTGACCCAATCAGATGTTTTGATTGCGGTGTCTTTGGGCATAAAAGAAAAGACCGTTCTTCGAAGTTGGCATCTACCGACGTTATTTCTTATTCAAAGAACCACGGCTTTCTTTTTGTTTTGAATTTCTTGAGACTGAAAGGATTGTTACTCGATTATCACTAGTATATGAGGGATGTAGAAACTAAATATCTTGAAGAATTATTGTTTCACTTTGACATTATTAACGAGCCGAACATAGGAAAAGGTTATACATAATGATTTGGTAACCCAGAAGATTATTTCGGCAAAACAGATGTTGATGATGTTAAGATGCAAATTTCGACCCCAAGTCTGGTTAATCATGGATTCCAATTTACTTTCAAATTCTTGATTATAAGGGGAATTTTGATCGATCATCTATGGTATAAGAAAAATGAAGGATTCGATCTTCTTGATGATATGTTCTACCATTTCGACATCATTAACGTGCCTAACATCGGTAAAGGTTATATCGAGAAATTTGGTAATTCTGAAGAGTTGGTTGGTAATTCTGTTGATTCGTTAAAGTCTGAATTTTCAGAGGATTTTTTAATAGATTCAAACATTTCTACATTTTTAGCTGCCAAGGAAATTAATCTGGGTTTTGATCTCATTCTTCTAGATCCATCTGTTTCTTCATGCTCCGATTCATCAACTCTATTTCTATCATCGAGTGTTTTTGAAATTGTTGAAGAGCAGATTGAAATGGTTGAACAGAGAGATGATTTCATTACTATTCATAGTAAATGTCAAAAAATCAATGACCAAGAGAGTTTTGAGATATCTTTATCTAATAAATTTGATTGTTTATCTTCAAGGTCAAATCTTGATAGTATAGATGAAGAGGGAAGACTGATGGTTAACTTTAATCCATCAATTTGCTTGGGTATTCGTATAGCTAATTCTGAAATCTGGGATAGTGCAGAATCATGTTAGTCCATGAGATGATGGTTTTTATGACAAAAACTTTAGAATAGGATTATAAAATATAAATACTAACATTAGAGTTTAGAAATATATGTATATGCAGGATTTAACGATGCAGGTACCAAGAATGAAGACTGTACAGTATAGAGATTCAAGATATCAAGATTGAAGACTCATGAGCATCAAGAATATCAAGATTATCAAGAGTTCAAGATTTTAAGTAATTTATTTTTTAATTAGGAATTTTTTTGAAACTCCAAGAAAAACACTGACATCTTAAAACCCAATTTATTTGTGGAATGGAATCCACTTCGAGGCCGTTAAAGGGATGGAACCCTAAGTAGGATGAAACCTACGAAACATCTAGTGGAACATTGTTTTGTATCCGCTAACTTTTTATTCAAATGATTTTACAAAATTATCTTGTTTTCAAAATGATTTTAAAACCTTCCTTTTAAAAGAATCAAAAACATATATCCTGATTTTAAATACTTTTAGCCTCAAAATAATCTTTATTTTCAAAATCAAATTACCCTTAATTTTAAAACTATCTTTAATAATAATATATTTAACTTCTAATATTTATACTTAGATTTAAATATAAAATTATAGTAAAATTTTATATATATTATTCTCTATATTTACTTATGTATTTTAACTATAGTTAAGTATATTTATAAAAGTTTAAAATAGTTTTAATATAAGATAAAAGTTATTTTCAAAGAAAAACAAACCACCAAAATTTCCTTTGGGATGTCGACATACTCAATATAACCATGTCGACATAGTGTTAGTTAATTTCAAAATAAGTGTCTATTTGTCATATCTCTTCATGATTGGACATGGCCGTTGTTCTTCTATAAATAGGGGTTGTTTTTTCATTCATATTTTCTGGTTTTGATTTCTCTTCTTCTTCCACATTTCTCTATACACATTCCTACCATTACTCTGCCGAAATCAACATTGAATCTAATTAGATTATCTCTAGTTTGATTCTTTATCACTATCTCAACAAGATCCTCAGTGCTATTCAGAGTCATAGGATTCATTGTAATTAATTAAACGAGAAAAGGTGTGATTGTAGCCTTGGAAATCAATCAAGTGAGAAAAGGTGTGATGGTAACCATGGAAATCAATTGGGTGAACTTGTTGCCTGGGAAATCAAGTATCTCTGCTTAGAGGATTGTGAATCTGGCGGGTGTACCTCATGGCCTTGAGATCGAGGGTCTAATTGTAAAGATTGCTTTTGAAAGGAAATCTGTACTTGTGTGCGGGACTGGATGTAGGGTAACTCCGAACCAGTATAAAATCCGTTGTGTCCTTTCCTTTATTGCTTTTAATTTATTTCTGCATCTGTGTTGTTTCTGTGATCATATCTGCATATGAATATTGCATATATTTGTGTTCAAACTAACAAAAACTCAAAAAGATTTAATAATTCCTTAAAACACTATTCACCCTCTCTCTAGTGTTTATCCTAGCCTTAAGATCCGTAATCCGCATTTCTCACATTTGGTATCAGAGTAAGGTTTTCAAAGTTTCATAACCTGATTTTTGAAAAGTTTTTCAAAATGGCTACTAACACTGGTACTGTTATTAACACTAGTATCCCTGTCACTAGTTTATTTGTAGAAGGTCAGTCTATTTTCAAACCACCATTTTTTGATGGCAGCACCTATGCATATTGGGCATGTATGATGAAAATATATTTATAATTTGTAGGATTAGACACTTGGAATATCACACAAACTGAATATTCTGAACCCACAATTGATTTTGCACAATGGACCGCAGAGCAACAGACTGTTGCATAAAATAATTCTAAAGCAATGAATATTTTGTTTTGTTCACTTGATAGGAATGAAGTTAATAGAGTGTCAGTATGTAAGTCTGCATATGAAATCTGGAAAACTTTGCAAGTTACTCACGAAGGAACAAGCAAAGTTAAACAGACCAAAATTTCCATGCTCACAAATCAGTTTCAATTATTTAAAATGAATTCTAATGAGTCTATTTCAGATATGTATAGTAGATTTCAGGATATTTTGCATTCTTTAATATCTTAGGAAAGGAATTTTCAGAAGAAGATCAAGTCAGAAAAATTCAAAATTCTCTTACTCTAGAATAGGACAAAAGACACTTGCGATCGAAGAGGCAAATGACATCAGTACCTTAAAGCTAGAAGAACTATTTGGAAATCTAATGTTGTTTGAAGTCCAAATGATCGGGAGAAGAAAAAGCAAAGCATCTGAAAAGAAATTAATGGCATTTAATGCATTGACTGATGGATTAGACTCAAACAAAGATAATGATGAAGAGATAGCTTTTATGACCAGGAATTTTCGAAAATTCCTGAAATACAGAAAGATGAATAATCTCAAGAGAAACAACTATAAGAACTCTGGAAATCAGAATGTAGTGCCAAACAATGTCAAATCTTTCAACTATGATGAAACAGGCCATATCAAAAGAGATTGTCCGTATCCAGATAGGCAAAATCCTCCTATAAACAATGATTCAGCAAAGAAACGAAAGCGTGCATTTACTGCTACTCTGTATGACTCAAACTCGTCCTCAAGCGATGATGATCAGAAGACAGATAATTCAAATTTATGTTTCACGGCAGTTCACGACTCTGATGAATTCAGAGAAACGGACTCAGAAAAAGGTACTTTAGTACAAGAATGAGGGGGAGATTGTTAGTCCGTGAGATGATGGCTTTGATGACAACAACCTCAGAATAGGATTATAAAATATAAATACTAACATTATACTTTATAAATATATGTATATGCAGGATTTAACCATGAAAGTACCAAGAATGAAGACTGTACAGTATAGAGATTCTAGATATCAAGATTGCAGACTCATGAGTATCAAGATTATCAAGAGTTCTAGATTTTAAGTAATTTATTTTTAATTAGGAATTTTGTTAAAACTCCTGGAAAAGCACTGGCATCTTAAAATCCAATTTATTCATGGAATGGAATCTACTTCGAGTCCGTTAAAGGGATGGAACCGAAAAATCTAGTGGAACATTGTTTTGTATCTGCTAACTTTTTATTCAAATGATTTTACAAAATTATGTTGTTTTCAAAATGATTTCAAAACCTTCCTTTTAAAAGAATCAAAAACATCTATCTTGATTTTAAATACTTTTACCCTCAAAATAATCTTTATTTTCAAAATCAAATTATCCTTAGTTTTAAAACTATCTTTAATAATAATATATTTAACTTTTAATATTTATATTTAGATTTAAATATAAAATTATAGTAAATTTTTATATATACTATTCTCTATATTTATTTATGTATTTTAACTATAGTTGAGCATATTTATAAAAGTTTAAAATAGTTTTAATATAAGATAAAAGTTATTTTCAAAGAAAAACAACCCATCAAAATTTCCTTTGGGATGTCGACATACTCAATATACCTATGTCGACATAGTGTCAGTTAATTTCAAAATTTAAATTTCAAAAGAAGTGTCCATTCGTCATATCTCTTCACGAATGGACATGGTTGCTGTTCTTCTATAAATAGGGGTTGTTTTCAACGAATTTTCATTCATATTTTCTAGTTTTCATTTCTCTTCTTCTTCCACATTTCTTTATACACATTCTTACCATTACTCTGCCGAAATCAACATTGAATCTAACAAGATTATCTCTGGTTTGATTCTCTATCAATATCTCAATAAGATTCTCAGTCTTATCCAGACTTATAGGCTTCTTTGTAATCAACTAAACGAGAAAAGGTGTGATTGTGGCCTTGGAAATCAATCAACCGATAGAAGGTGTGATTGTAGCCTTGGAAATCAATTGGGGAACTTATTGCCTGGGAAATCAAGTATATCTATCCAAAGGATTGTGAATCTGGAGGGTGTACTTCGTGGCCTTGAAATCGAGGGTGTAATTGTAAAGATTGCTTTTGAAAGGAAATCTCTACCTGTGTGCAGGACTGGATGTAGGGTAACTCCGAACCAGTATAAAATTCGGTATGTTCTTTTCTTTGCTGCTTTTACTTTATTTCTGCATCTGTGTTTGATTCTGTGATCATATCTGTGTCTGACTATTGCATATATTTGTGTTCATATTAACAAAAAATCAAAAAGATTTAATAATTCCTTAAAACACTATTCACCCCCTATAGTGTTTATACTAGCCTTAAGATCCGTAATCCGCATTTCTCACAAATCATTTGTCAACAGTTTATCGTTTGTGAATATGCTTGATTAGTCTGATGATCTTGAGTCTATGGACTTTGAATTGAAGAAACAGGATTCCTTGATGCTAGGCAATAATATTTCTGGAGATCTAGTGGTTTATTCAAAGTACGATGTAAATAATTGTTCTGATATAGTATTTGATTCTACTAGTTCATGTGAGATTCTATCATCAGTCTTGGTAAGTGAATCAGAAGCAATCCAAGAAGATTTATTATTTGTTAATTCCTTAAATTTGGACATTGATAGTCGCAGCAACCACTTGAGTGATTCATATCTATATCTAACATATATGATGGATTGGAATAATGAATCTATAGCTATGGAAGATTTAATCGAGGAAAAGGCTCTTGTTTATTTCGACAGCAATATATTCAGGCACAGTGCTGTATTTGAATCAACTGTTTCTGATGAACATAATTATCCAGGCGATGCTCATATGTTTGAGCTAGAGGATCTTCGTGATTGGATTTTGTTCTATGAACAGCAGAGAGAAGATGACTTAGCTGTTGAATTAGTGTCTCATTTTGCTAAAGTATTATCAAATTTATCCATTGTTTCTTTAGAGGATGTGCACGCTATTTCTGTTGTGCATGGTGCATAGTTCTCATCTGTTGTTGATGGCGAGTTAAATGCTCAGATAGTAGCTTATATTGGTGATGTTTCTTTTATCTCAGCTGAAGACAGAAATGACTATAGTTGTGATTGCTTTGATAATGTAGTAGAAATTGATGTATTATCACTCGCAGGGTTGGCTAGTTTGGAAGAAGAGGATTTTATTAAAAAGGAGAAGGCTGAATATTTTGTTTTACATAAGTTTTCACTCCAAAACTCAAATGTAGAGAAGGATACCTCTGTTGCTTCTGAATCAAACACTGGGAAGTCTAGTGATTATGATAATTTGTTACTAAGTGGCTTTGCTAAAGAAAGATTTCCAAATTGTGTGTTTCCTTCAGATGGTTTAATAGAAATTGCCTCAGATCTTGGTATAGGAGATAAATCTAATCCTTTGACCATCGGGGTGGGGGCCAAAGAAGTATTTGTTTTAGAGTCTGAAAAATTTATGAGTGGTAGCCGCTCAATTCCTAAGTTCTTATCTTCGAAGAGAGGTAAGCGAAAGAGACATGTTGTATCTAGTGGATCAGTTCGTCATAGTGCTAGAATTCACAGCTGTCAGACTCCATCTATAGGTGAGTTACCTGGATCGAGTGCCATGAGTGGTGCTACGAATCCAGGCTCAGGTATGAGTTCTTTTTTGGGCAGCACTTACTCTTCTTATGCGTTAGACAGTTTATTATCTACTGAGATTAGTCAGTTGGCTCATGATACATCTTTAATCTTTACTGATGTTGAGATTGATGGGGAATGTATTAGAGGTAAGGAATTAGAGAGGGCTAGTACTGTTAGTTCACGAGGATCATTAGTTGGAACATTAGAGGTTTGAATGACTTGAATAAATGTGATAAGGTTAGAATGTTTTTTAAAGACTACTCTATTGATATTGCTTTACTTCAGGAAACTAAAATTAACTGTCCCGGCATTCTTTTTTAGAAGATTAGGTGGGTACCATTTTAGAAAATGGGTTATTTTACCTTTAGTGGGTACTTCAGGGGGTTTAATGATAGGGTGGCATGATAATATTTTCAAGTTGCTTCAATGTGTTACTATGCAGCATTCTCTTCATATTGTTCTCATTAATCTTTCCAATAACTCTTTTTTAAATATTTCTAATGTCTATGGGCCTAATTCTAAAATTAATCGGAGAATTTTATGCAATGAATGCCTAGATTTTAGATCTTTGGCTCTGGGTTCTTGGATTATGGAGGGTGATTTTAATGTTACGCATTTCATGGGTGAGCGTTTACCTAGAGAAGGGGATTACTCCGCTATGGAGGAATTTAATCAATTTATTATAAATTCTAATTTGATTGAAATTCCCCTTTCTAATAGAGAGTTTACTTGGAGTAATGCAAAAGAGTCACCATCCATGGCTCTTCTTGATAGATTTTTTGTAGTGATGAAATTGAGGATAAATTTCTAATCTGTAGAGTCTCTGGTTTACCTTATACGTACTCAGATCATTGTTCTATTATCCTCTCCTGCGAGCATCATAAAGTTACAATTAATAATTTTAAATTTGAAAAGGTGTGGCTTTTGGAATCAAACTTTGTGAATTTAATTAATGGTAAATGGATTTCCTTGAGTTGTCATAATACTAGAAATAAGAATAATTCAGCAAAATCTTTTGTTTCAAAACTTAGGGAGCTTAGAATTTTTCTTAAAAACTGGAATAAGAATGTTTTTGGCAATATGAAATTAAGAAAGATAACATTCTTAATGAGATGCTTAAAATTAATAAGATAGAAGAATCTAGACAATTAAAATATAGGTGAGCGTAACGTTCTTGCTAATTTAAAAGATGAGCTAAATTCAATTTTAGAAAAGGAGGAGGTTATGTAGAAGCAGAGATCCAGAATTCAATGGATCAATGAAGGAGATAATAACACCAATTTTTTTCATAATATAGCTAATAATAGAAAATGTAGTAATACAATTAATTCTATTATTGTTAATAATGAAGAGCTAGTTGATCAAAGAAATTTTAACAAGGCTTTTATAGACTATTATAAGGATATTTTTGGTTCTAAAATCAAACATAGAATCAATGTTAGATGGACTGATCTATATCCATCTGATTCTATTGTTGATTTATTAGAGTTAGATAATCCTTTTACTGAAGAGGAAATTAAAAAAGCAATTAATGACATGCCTAGTGATAAATCCCTGGGACCTGATGGGTTCCCAATTTTATTTTATGAAACTTTTTGGGATGTTTTAAAATTTGACTTAGTTAATATGTTTAATGAATTTTATAATGGTAATTTGCAATTAGGGAGATTTAATTTTGAAAATGTTATTTTGTTACATAAAAAAGTAGAAGCTAAAAACTTAAAAGATTTTAGACCTATTTCTTTGATTAACTGTTTAGTTAAAATCATTTCTAAAGTTCTAGCTAATAGACTTAGTATAAGAATGAAAGAGTTAATTAATTGTTCACAATCGGCTTTTATTAAAGGGAGAAATATCACTGATGGAGTGGCAGTTGTTCAAGAATATATTAATTACTGTTGTAAGAATAAAACAATCTGTGCGATTTTAAAACTTGATTTTGCTAAAGCTTTTGATTCGGTGGATTGGAATTTTCTTGTAGATATTTTCCATGCTAGAAGTTTTGGTCATAGATGGATCAATTACATTATGACTTTTCTTAGAGCTGGAAACTCTAGTATTATGGCTAACGGTATATTAGGTAATAGAATTCATTCTAAGAGAGGTTTAAGGCAAGGGGATCCCTTATCGCTTTTATTATTTAATTTAGCTGCTGAATTTTTTGCTAAAATTATTAAAAGAGCAGTGGATAATGGATCTTTAGGATGTGTAGGAAATGTTATATCGCGTGATGGTATGTCGGTTCTACAATTTGCTGACGATACCTTACTTTTTTCTTCCCACCTTCCTACACACATTATAACCCTCAAGTTTATCCTTTACAGTTTTGAACTTTTATCTGGTTTAAAAATAAATTTTGACAAAAGTTCCGTGCTAGTTTTAAATGATTTTGAAAAGGTTGAAAACGTAGTTGCTAATACTTTAAATTGCAAAATTATGAAATTTCCTTTTGAATACCTTAGCTTTGTGATTAGACCCACCAAACTCAAATATGATGATTGGATTATTATCATTGATAAAAATAAAAATAAGATTTCTAACTGGAATGGGAGATTTTTATCTAGAGCAGGTAGATTAGTTTTAATAAATTCGGTTTTATCAGCCCTTCCGATTTATTGGATGTCCATGCATCTATTTCCAGATTGGGTTATTAATAAAATTGATAAAATTAGAAGAGATTTCTTATGGAGTGGGGAAAATTCTAATAATAATATTAAATGTCTAATAAATTGGGAAACCTTCTGTAAGACCAAAAAGGAAGGTGGATTAGGTGTTATTAATTCGATTAATATGAATTTATTTCTATTAGGTAAATGGCTTTGGAAGTTTAAAGATATAAATGATAACGCTATTTGGAAAGAGATCATTTCTAAATATTACTATAATGGAAATAGAAATTATATCAAATTGCTTCTCAAGCCACTCAAAATATATCTAATTTTTGGAAAAACATTTTAAAATGTAATGAGATATTTAATTTGGGAATAAATACAATTGTTCATTCTAGTAATCGTACTTCTTTTTGGCATGACCGTTGGATTTCGATCTTGCCTCTTAAGATAGAATTTAAGGAGCTGTATGAAACTTGTAACTTTAAGTATGCTTTAATCAATGTAGTTTATTCTCCTAAAAACGATCCTCCTTGGAATTTTAGTTTTAACAGAATTTTTGTTGATTCAACCCTTAGACAACTTTCTTTGCTTTATGCCAGATTAAATCTTTATGATATTGATAATGATAATAATTTTATTAGTTGAGAATGGGATAAGAGTAAGAAATATACTTCTAATTCTTTCTACAAATTTATTAATTTTTCGGGTACAATAAACAACTCATTTAAATATATGTGGAAATCTAATGCTCCTCCTAAATCTGAAATTTATATGTGGTTAATAGTTCATGGAAAACTTAATGCAATAGAATTTTTAAAGAGAAAAAATAATCAAAATGATAATAAATGTCATTTTTGTAATCTGTATCTTGAGGACATTAATCATACATACTATGATTGTTTGGATTCTAGTTACATTCTAATTAATACTCCTAAATTTTTTAACTTTAATGTAATAACTAAAATTTCGGAATGTGAATTCTGAAAGAGGCTATGCGGTAGGATCGTGTAATATGGAATAATGAAATAGTCTAGGTGCATAAAGTAGGTAAATGCAAGGAGACACCAGGATTTTATACTGGTTCGGACCTCTCGTCCTACGTCCAGTCCCTAAGCTTCTCTTAGGAATTTCACTAACTAACACCCTCACTTCACCCGGAGGAATAGGTTTACAACTTACCCGAACAACCGAACGGGATTTCGTGCCTCAACTACCGAAGAGGACTTCAACTCAATTACTAAAATACAATATTCGACTTGTTGTGTTCTTATCAACACTAATGAGTCTAATATAGTACAATATTCCTATAATCTTATCCTCGAGAGTATGCAATGTGTTTATGAAGATTTAGGAAATGTGAATTGCTATGAATCAAAAGAATGTTATAAACAAAAACAGTGATTCAAGCAATAGATTGGTGATTGCTTTGAGAATATCTAGAGAATATGAACAAGAGAATAGTAAGATTAAAGCAAGAGAATTCGGTGAATTAAATGATGTTAGAATCATGAATTTATACTTGTAGAAGAGATGCATATGTTGTCAAAGGTTGCAAACAAGAGATGCTTCCATTTCCATTGATGAATGGTTGCAACTCTTGGGAAGAAGAAGGTGCCTTTTCAGAGAAAATTCGCAGGTTTAAATTCAGTCGACTGAAAATATGAAGAAAAATTTTCAGGAAGAATTTCAGTCGACTGCACAGGTAATTCAGTCGACTGAAACTGTGCATTTTTGTATATGTGTATAGTTTCAGTCGACTGGCCATGTCTGTTCAGTCGACTGAAGTATAAAAGTATGCACAGTGAACATGTGAATGAAGTTTTTATGAATTGTGTTCTAATGTTCGTGCAAATTTCTTGAGGATATATTTTAACAAATAATCCAGACTAAGACACATAGAAAAATCATACTAATGTTTATACTTTGGTCTTCATCTATCTTCTTCTAGCTTTTGCATTCTCTTCCTATTTGTTGAAGCTCATTGTCATTGATCAAAACCTTCGTGTATCAACATTCTCCCCCTTTTTAATTGATGACAATACTATTCTAAAGATGTATATACTTACTTTCTCCCCCTGAATGTATGCATTATCTTTTCTACAAAACAAAGTTAGTACCATAGATTTTCTCCCCCTTTGCCATCGACAAAAAGGAAGAACTAACAGCAGTTATAATATATCAAAACAATCACTAAATCATAGAGAATATAAGCATGAACTAAGAGAAATAACAATGTTATGACAGACAAGCATAAAATGGCTATTTATACAAGCCATTAGAAAGTTTTAAAAATAGACATCAAAAAAACAAAAATCACTCATCCTTATCCCAGTCATATGAACCTTCCCTTCCAGTTGGTTCACGTATGACGGGTCCTCCTGTTGGTGGTCTAGGTGCTCTTCCTCCTTGGCCACAACTAGCTCCGCTTGCGCTGCTACTTGTATACTCTTCGGATGTCGTCCGTGCAAACGTGGGTGCCGGACGTTTGCCGCGAGATGATGAAGCAGTAGTGGTGCTTGAGCACGAGATTGCATCCCAAAGCTTGTTGAAGAATCCTTTTATTTTATCAAGCTTATGATCTACCTTTTTAAGACGAGTGTCAAGAATTTGTTGATTTCTTGACAATATCCCCAAGGATTGGTTGGTAGTGAAGCTTGGGTCAACAAGACGAATTTCATCATCTTACTCGAGATGTTCTTTGTGGCGAGGTTGAGGAGTTTGTTGTTCTTGTTGTTGTTGTTCTTGATGCCTTGCTCCCCATTCGGCAAGTGATATTATGCGAGGAGGTCGAGATGGGAGTTGCATTAGGCTTATGGTCCGATGATTAATCTGATGGACCATTGTATTCTCTGATTCAGGTAATGGCGTATTGACATTTAGGAGAAGTCGCATGATGTACTCTCCAAAGTAAATAGTGCGCATCTTGCCATTGTTGAAAGTGAGAAACTCATCAAAAATAAGCTGTACCCAATTAACTTGAATATTGCCAAAAACAGCATATAAAGCTCGATAGTTGTTTGGGTAGACAATTTCGTATGAGCCCGTGCGAGGAGTAATCGTTCTCATTAGGGCTTTATGGAGGATTCATGGCATAGTTCGAAGGGAAGTGGACTTAAAATCCCTAAAGTTGATGTTATCTTCCATAAATCGATGGTTGATGTTGTCACAAATGTGAGGATTGAATTCAATCTCCTCAAGTTTTCTCCCAACATTTGGGGACTCTAAAATGTGTGCCATTCTATCCAAGGAGAACCAAACTTTCTTTCCACATACCATGCTCCAAACACTATTGTTTGGATTTCTTGGAGTTTGGTGTCCAAGATTAAGATTAGCATAAAATAATTTTACCATTACATGATCAATGGCATGATCATTTCTTTTTAAATCTAGAAGTGGAGTTAAACCTGCCGGATCTGTGAATGCTTGAAGATTGTAGGTATGAAAACTTTGAAAATCAACGAAAGAGTGCTCAAAAATTCGAGAATTCTTCATCTTGTTCCATCGGGTGACAGCAGTTCCATCATAAAGCCATTGTGCAATTTGAGCATCAATTGGCTCGGAGGATGAAGAAGATGAGGCTCTTGATCTTTTTGGTGCCATTTTGGTGAGAATTGATTTGATTTTGAGGAATTTGAGAGCTAGGGTTTCGAATAGATTTGGGGAAGAAGGTTTGTAGGAGGTAAAAATGAATAGGTATGGTAAAATTTGGTGGTTAAAAGGGGAAATTCTGCCTGGGAAGCAACGTTTAGTCGACTGAATGTTCTGTTCAGTCGACTGAATCAAAGGCCGAAGTGTTCTGTGATATATTCAGTCGACTGAGCAGTACTTTTAGTCGACTGAATTTTGTTACAAAAATTTTGCTATTGAATTTTCAGTCGACTGTGCAGATGGTTCCAGTCGACTGAACTTTGCATATGTGATTTTCTGTCATATATTCAGTTGACTAAGCAGGGGAATTCAGTTGACTGAAACATGCAATGTTTGCTATTTTAGTTAATTTTTGAATTTTAAACAATTTATTTAAAGGAATAGTTACAAAAATATTGATGTATCATCATACAAAATTTTAACTATTTCTTTGGAGATGGACTTGGAGAATTCTTTCCTTCATTCTTCATGTAATTTATATCCCATAAATTCGGACTATATTAAGGAGTCTTAGGAGACATCCAAGGATTCACAGGATCAACCGGTGTACGATAAGATGAAGACGGATCAAGTGAGCTAACAGGGCGAGGTAGAGGTTCAGCCACTTGATTCTTCTTTGATCCATAGAAGCGTAAACCGATTTGTTCTAGAAAACTCAAACGTCGTGCCGTAACTTTTTGCTCGAAGTATAGCTCTCGTTGAAGATCGATTTGTTGTTGTTGAAAGTGATGAATTTCATCAATCTTTCTTTTTGTGTCAGGGGAAATAAATAGTCCTCGTTTTGCCTTTTTAGATTCTGGTGTGAATCCAGTACGATAATTTTCCCATTTGTAAACCGGCTCATGTGCTGGTGTTGGTATGGGAAGTTTTGGCGATGTTGGAGTGTTATCAACTGACGAGGTGATATTGATTGGAGAGAAGGAGTTGTTTGACGACATTTTGTATTGAAATTTGATTAAGCTTTTAATTGTAAGATCGAGATGTGAAAAAAATAAAAAAAATTGAATTTATTTATAGTCGAGCTTTACTAAATAACTAATGGTTATAATTTATTTAAAATTTGTAACCGCATAATGATTTAGTGGTTAGGAGAAAGTTGATAGAAAAGTATGGTTCATATTAATAATTCAGTTTTTTTTTTTTAAAGTGTGGTTTAAAAATCACATAATGTAACATATAACATTTCTGAAAAATATTGGATATTTTCATTCAGTCGACTGAACAGATTTTTTTTAGTCGACTGAAATGATTGAATATTTAAAAATAAATTTAATTGATATCTTTAAAGGATATTATACCTAATTCTCGTCGAAGTTTTATAAAGGAGTTTTCTAATAGAGGTTTAGTAAATATATCGGCAATTTGATTTTCGGTAGAAATATGTTCTAAATTAATTATTCCTTTTTCGATATTGTCTCGTAAAAAATGGTGGCGAATATCTATATGTTTTGTACGAGAGTGATTAACTGGATTTTTAGATAAGTTTATGGTGCTTGTATTATCACAATATATTGTACAATTTGTTAAATTTATATTAAAAATTTTTAAGTGTTTGTTGCATATAAATAACTTGTGTGCAAGCTAAAGCAGCTGATATATACTCTGCTTCGCATGTGGAAAGTGAGACACAATTTTGTTTCTTACTAAACCAAGACACAAGTGATTTTCCAATGAAATGGCAAGTACCACTTGTACTTTTTCTATCTGTTCGGGATCCACCAAAATCAGCATCACTGAATGATACTAACTCAAACGAACATTCTTTTGGATAGAAAAGACCGAAATCTTTAGTTTGGTTAAGATATCGCATTATACGTTTTACTGCTCTTAAGTGTGAATCTTTAGGATCGGATTGAAAACGTGCACACAAACAAACACTCATCATTATGTCAGGTCTACTAGCGGTTAAGTAGAGCAAAGAACCTACCATACTTCTAAACAATTTTTGATCAACACTTTTGCCATTTTCATCTCGCTCGAGATGTGTAGTGGTACTCATAGGAGTAGGTTTAGAAGAAGTGTTTTCCATGCCGAATCGTTTTATTAAATTATCACAATATTTTTCTTGGTTTATAAAAATTCCATTTGTTAATTGTTTGATTTGAAGTCCGAGAAAATAAGATAGTTCTCCCATATGAGACATTTCGAACTCATTAGTCATTATTTTTGAAAATTCTTTACACAAATTTTCATTTGTTGAACCAAAAATAATATCATCTACATAAATTTGAATTATTAAAATATGTTTGGCAGTATTTTTAATAAAAAGTATTTGATCTACTTTTCCAATTTTAAATCCTGAGTTTAATAAATAACTTTTAAGTCTTTCATACCAAGCACGAGGAGCTTGTTTAAGACCATATAGTGCTTTTTTTAATTTAAGCACATGATCCGGATATTTTTCATGTATAAATAACGGAGGTTGTTCTACATATACATTTTCTTTAATAAAACCATTTAAAATGCATTTTTAACATCCATTTGATAAAGTTTAAAATTGTGAAAACAAGCAAAGGCTAATAGTATACGTATTGCTTCCAATCTTGCAACAGGAGCAAATGTTTCTTCAAAATCAATACCTTCTTCTTGATTATACCCTTGTGCTACTAGTCTTGCTTTATTCCTTGTTATATTACCTTGTTCGTCTACTTTATTTTTGTAAATCCATTTTGTTCCAATTACTGATTGATTATTCGGACGGGGAACTAATTCCCAAACATTGTTACGTTCAAATTGATTTAATTCTTCTTGCATTGCGATAATCCAATAATCATCTGTTGATGCTTCTTTTGGATTTTTAGGTTCTATAGATGAAATGAAAGCTACATGACCCATTTGATTTAGTTGATTTCTTGTTCTAACTTGAGAATTTATTTCTCCTATTATATTTTGAGTTGGATGATCTCGTAATATTCTAGGAGGAGATCTTAGTTCATTATTTTCAAGGTTTATTTCTTCTACATTTATCAATACTTCATCATTTATATTTATATTTTTATTAAAGTTTTCATCAAAAGATATATGTAAAGATTCTTCAATTAAGTTTGTTCGTTTATTAAATACTCGATATGCTTTACTTCGTTCAGAATATCCTACGAAAATTCCTTCATCAGCTTTTGAATCGAATTTTCCTAGTTGATCTTTTGTATTTAAAATAAAACATTTTGATCCAAATATTTTAAAATAAGATATATTTGGTTTTTTATTATTGAATAGTTCATAAGAAGTATTTTTAGTTAAAGGTCTAATTGAAATTCTATTTAATACATAACATGCAGTAGCAACTGCTTCTGCCCAAAAATGTTTTGGTAGAGAACACCCATTTAACAATGTTCTTGCGCATTCTTGTAATGTTCTATTCTTTCTTTCTACAACTCCATTTTGTTGAGGAGTTCTAGGAAAAGAGAAATTATGATTAATTCCTTTCTTTTTACAAAACGTTTCAAAAACTTCATTTTCGAATTCGCCTCCATGATCACTTCGAATATTTTTAATTTTCAAGTTTTTAATGTTTTGGATTCTTTTGACAAATGTTTTAAAATGCTCAAAAGTGTCACTTTTATTTTTCATAAAAATAGTCCATGTATATCTTGAAAAATCATCAACAATTACAAATACGTATCGACTATGATTAATGGATTGAACTTGTGTTGGTCCGAATAAATCCATATGTAGTCATTCTAATGGTTGTAAAGTTGAAATATTTTTCTTAGATTTAAAAGATGATTTCGTTAATTTCCCTTTTTGATAATCATCACAAAAATTATTTATTTTAAAATTTATTTTGGGTAATCCTCTTACTAATTCGTTTTTACAAAGTTTTCTAATAGTTTTAAAATTTATGTGACAAAATCTTTTGTGCCATAACCAAGGATCAATATCTTTGGCAAGTAAACACATACTTGAATTATGATTAATATTCATATTTAGAACATAAATATTTCTATCTCTTTTTCCTTCAAATATAAGATTTTGGTCTTGATCAAAAATAATACATTTATTATTCGAGAAAGTTATTTTAAAACCTTTGTCACATAATTGACTTATGCTAAGTAGATTATGTTTTAAATTTTCAACTAATGAAACATTTGAAATATAAGGTAAATTTGATGTACTGTAATTGTTCACATCTCCTTTGCCAATGATATAGCCTTTTGAATTGTCTCCGAAGGTAACCAAGCCACCATCAAAGTATGTGATGTTTGTAAGCATATCTTTGTCTCCGGTCATGTGTTTTGAACAACCACTATCTAATATCCATTTCTTCTTTTTAAGTGGGACCTGAAAATAAATATGAAATTATTGGTACCCACTTTTTAATAGGGTCCTAAGAAGTTAGAGTTTTAGGAAACCAAACCCAGTTTAGTTTAGTGTCCTTTTTATAAATATAGTTTTTATTATGATGAACATTATCTATAAATGTTTTAATATATTTATTTCTTATTAATACATTTTTAGTTTTTGGTACCCAAATTGTAACTACCTTGTTTTGTACTTTTGTTTTAATAGGTTTCTTAATTAATTTTTGTTGTTTTGAAACCATATTCCTTTTAAAATTTGTATTTTTCTTTTTAGGAATTTTTGACTCCTTATTATATCCTAATCCATGTTTATTTGAAGAGGATCGAGAATTTTCTAAAATCTTAGATAAATTTTCTCTTCCTTTGTTAAAGTTAGAAACATTTTTAGTGATGTTCTCTAATCTAGTTTGAAGACTATTATTTTCTAACTCAACTTGTCTAATTTTAGTTTTTAAATCATTATTTTCAGAAATAATTATATCATTCTTTAATTTTTGAGTTTCACTTTCTTGACTTAAAAGTGATAATTGAGTTTCCGAATTTGAATAAGATTCTTGAACTTTTTCAAGTTCTTCTTCAAGAATTTTCTTTTCATCATTTAACATATCTCTCTCAAACTCAGCTTTGTTTTGATTTTCACGAATTTCCTTAATTTTCTTTTTAAGAATTTTTATTGTGCTTAAGAGTTCAGTGTTTACTTCAATTAAATCGTCGAAAGTTAAATTATTTACCTCAGATTCTTGAGCCATGAAGCATACATTTGCCTGTTCATTGTCGCTATCACTATCACTTTCGGATGATGATGAATCTGAATCGTCCCATGTTACAGAAAATGCCTTCTTTTTGAATTTATCCTTTTTGTTTTTGTTGTTGAAGTTTTTCTGATTTTCCTTCATTTGTTCTTGACAATCTTTTTGCATATGTCATTTCTTATGACAATTGAAGCATTCTATATTTGAGGATGATGGTTTGTTCAAGAAATTCTTTTTGAATCCGTTTTTGTTTCCTTTTCTATACTTTAGGAATTTCTTGAAATTTTTGGCTATAAATGCTAGATCCTCATCTTCAGACTCTGATTCTTCCTTTTCCGCATGAAAAGAAATATTCTTTCTTTCTTGAGCTTGATCCTTTTTAGCTTGCATATTTACTTCATACGACATAAGATTTCCAATCAATTCTTTTGGTTTCATTGTAGATAAATCATTTGCTTCCTCGATTGCTAGTACTTTTCTCTCCCATTCATCAGTGAGTGAATTTAGAACTTTAGACACAATGTCAAAGTCCGTGTATCTTTCTCCTAGTCCGATTAGAGCATGATGTATGTCTTGAAATCTTGAGTACATGTCATTGATGGATTCATTTTGTCGCATTCTAAAGTTTTGGAATTGATTCTTCAACATGGATATCTTTGTTTGTTTAACCTTGTTTGTGCCTTCATGTATGACTTTAAGTGTTTCCCATATCTGATATGCAGTAGTACATATGCTAACACGGTTGAATTCATTTCTATCCAGGGCGCAAAAAAGCATATTTATAGCTTTAGCATTTGCACTTGCTTCATTCTTTTGAGTTTGTGTCCATGTAGGATAATTGGTCGTGGGTGCAACAAACTCTGCTTGAGTAGCATTCCAGGCTTCGAAACTTGTTGCTTGCATATAAATCCTCATCCTTGTAGCCCAATA
Source organism: Allium cepa (assembly GCA_030765085.1). Classification (NCBI taxonomy): domain Eukaryota; kingdom Viridiplantae; phylum Streptophyta; class Magnoliopsida; order Asparagales; family Amaryllidaceae; genus Allium; species Allium cepa. The sequence continues at coordinate 585,954,585 of CM060940.1, forward strand.
GTTATAATTTAGTCCATTGAATAGAGGAGGTCTTTGGGTATATTGTCCTTCCGCAAATGTAGAACTATAGGCAGATGTTGTGCTTGTACTTGCGTTATTTTCCATATTATCTATATGTCTAATAACGGTGTTATGGTTATAGGACAACCTTGCTCTGATACCAATTGAAAGAGGCTATGCGGTAGGATCGTGTAATATGGAATAATGAAATAGTCTAGGTGGATAAAGTAGGTAAATGCAAGGAGACACCAGGATTTTATACTGGTTCGGACCTCTCGTCCTACGTCCAGTCCCTAAGCTTCTCTTAGGAATTTCACTAACTAACACCCTCAATTCACCCGGAGGAATAGGTTTACAACTTACCCGAAAAACCGAACGGGATTTCTTGCCTCAACTACCGAAGAGGACTTCAACTCAATTACTAAAATACAATATTCGACTTGTTGTGTTCTTATCAACACTAATGAGTCTAATGTAGTACAATATTCCTATAATCTTATCCTCGAGAGTATGCAATGTGTTTATGAAGATTTAGGAAATGTGAATTGCTATGAATCAAAAGAATGTTATAAACAAAAACAGTGATTCAAGCAATAGATTGGTGATTGCTTTGAGAATATCTAGAGAATATGAACAAGAGAATAGTAAGATTAAAGCAAGAGAATTCGGTGAATTAAATGATGTTAGAATCATGAATTTATACTTGTAGAAGAGATGCATAAGTTGTCAAAGGTTGCAAATAAGAGATGCTTCCATTTCCATTGATGAATGGTTGCAACTCTTGGGAAGAAGAAGGTGTCTTTTCAGAGAAAATTCGTAGGTTTAAATTCAGTCGACTGAGCAGGAGATTCAGTCGACTGAAAATATGAAGAAAAATTTTCAGGAAGAATTTCAGTCGACTGCACAGGTAATTCAGTTGACTGAAACTGTGCATTCTTGTATATGTGTGTAGTTTCAGTCGACTGGCCATGTCTGTTCAGTCGACTGAAGTATAAAATTATGCACAGTGAACATGTGAAAGAAGTTTTTATGAATTGTGTTCTAATGTTCATGCAAATTTCTTGAGGATAGATTTTAACAAATAATCTAGACTAAGACACATAGAAAAATCATACTAATGTTTATACTTTGGTCTTCTTCTAGCTTTTGCATTCTCTTCCTATTTGTTGAAGCTCATTGTCATTGATCAAAACCTTCGTGTATCAACAAATTCTACTGAAACAATTATAGATTCAAGTTCAAAAAGAATGTTAGATTTTTACTAGACACTTTATTCATTATTATTAGTTGGTTTATTTGGTTTGAAAGAAATCAAAGAATTTTCAATAATAATAATAGTCATCTTAACAAATTGATTTTTACAATTTCTTCATTTTGTTTTAATTGGATCTCTAACCCCAAATATAAATTAGCTAAAATATCCTTTTCAAACGGTATCTTAACAAGATTAATCATAATATTAACTTTTTTAAACACAACAATAATTTTTTTAACATTAATAATAGTATTATTATTATTTTCTCTAATTTAGATGATGATTTCACTTTTAATCATAACTTACTTATGATTAAAGGTTCATAAGATAGATCCGTTTCAACTTTTGTACTAGTCTCAGTTTGGTATTGGTTTTCAAGTAATTCATTTCTCCTGTTATTGTCCAGTTAGTCTTATTTAGGTTTTTATTTCCTTCCTTATAAATACATATATATGTATATTTATTATATATAAATAAACATATATATGTATCATTCTAATTTTTCCTTGGTCATTTTTTAGTTACGGGTATGGGCGATAGGTTATCAGGTTCTTTTTGCAGGTATTCATATCTTTAGATTGATGGACATCAGATGGTAAAGAGATCACCAGAGCAGAGTATCTTCATCCAGGACTACTAGCAGTATCTCCTCAGATATAGGATTCTGCTATCTTCATTATGGAGTTCTTTTTTCAGGAGGATCTATTCTTAAGTTGGGTACTCTTTCCTCTTGTTCAGAGCCTTCAGAGCGGTTTCTCTATTCAGCAGATCCACTTCAGAGCAGATGCTTATTCACCCCTCCTGATTCAAATGTTTGGAGCTTCATTATTAGTTTGTGACGTCATCCAGTAGTTTTTGTTTTTTAGGTACTTCTAATACCTTAATATTGGACGGTGGCCATGCCGGAACTCGATATCGGGGTGTGATGGATGATGGCCTTGCCGGAACTCATCTTAGGAGTATCTGAGATTTGATATATGTATTTTTTTTGTTACCTGCCAAACATGTTGGCAGCACCTTATTCCCATGATATATATATTCACATGTACGCTCTCCTCTATTCGTAGAGGATCGCGCATTTTTCTCACATTTTACCATCGTTAGTTATTGCTTAAAAAGGGTATATTTGGGTTATAAAATCCATTAATTTGCCTAAATTATATAAAACATTTATATTTAAAGTGATTAAATTCTAGATCATTACGTTCTTCCTTAAAAGAATTTCATTCTGAAATTAGCAGACAAGAGGATAACTCAAATCGGCTCAAAAGGCCATATATTATATAAGGTGAAACTCGTACAAAATTACATACTAATATATCATAAACAGTGCATACACAATCCATACAATCAAGCAAACATCTATCCTAGCATCAATTCAGGATAAGCTTCCCTCATACAATCCGTTGTCCCCCAAGTACAATCACTAGGATCTTTACTCTACTGAAACTTAACCAATCTCACTACCTTACTTTGTGGTCTTTTCTCATCTGGATCCACAATGCGAACTAGATGTCTAATCACAGTAAAGTTCGGTTCTGTCTAAAATTCCTCTTGCATAGACGTCTTCACAATTAGCGATGGGTCATGCACATACTTCCACAGATTGGACACATGGAAAACATTATGGACCCCCAAAAACCTCTCTAGCAACTCAACTCTGTAAGCAAGTGGCCCAATCCTTTCAAGAATTCAAAACGGTCCAACATATCTTGACAACAACTTCCTAGCTCTCCCAAATCGAACCACTCCTCTAATTGGCGAAATCTTTACAAACACAAAATCTCCATTTACAAATCCCTTCGCCTCCGACCTGCATAACTCTTCTATCGATCTTGAGCTTCTTTCATCCTTCTCTTGATCACCGCCACATTCCTCGTAGCATCCTAAATCAAATTATATCCAAGCACTAGTCGATACCTAGTCTCTACCCAACATGTCGGTGACTTGTAGGTCCATCCATAAAGAGCTTCATGAGGCACAATAACAACGCTAGCATGATAGCTGTTGTTGCAAGAGAATTTCTCTAAGTGCAGATGATCTTCCCACGATCCTCCAAAGTCCAAGATGCAAGCTCTCAATAAATATTCCAAGATTCGGTTCACCCTCTGACCATCAGTTTGAGGGTGCTAAGCAGTGCTCAGACTTAGTTTTGTTCCCAAAGCTAATTTTAACGCTTCCTAAAACTGACTGGTAAAAATGGGATCACTATCACTCACAATACTAACCGGAACTCCATGCAGTCGAACGATCTCCCTCATATAAATCTCAGCCAATGACACTGTAATCCTCGTCGGCTTCACGAGAATAAAATGAGCACTCTTTATTACCGATCCACAAGGACCAAAACACCTTCATTTCCTTTCCTAGATCTAGGAAAACCATCAACAAAAATCCATAGATACTTGTCTCCACTTCCAATTTGGAATCTCCAACGGTTCAAGAAGCCCAGCAATTCTTTGGTGGTCACCCTTGATTTGCCAACGTTTTCCACACCTGCTCACATAGATGGAGATATACCTCTTCATTCTAGGCCACCAAAATACTCTCTTCATATCCTTGTACATCTTATTGACCCTGAGTGGATACTCAACTTAGATTTCTGGCAATCCATTAAAACTTCCAGGACAAGTCCATCAACATCCGAAACACACAACCTTCCATTCATCCTCAGAGCACTAAGGCTATCAATCTTAAAATCTGAACTTCAACCCTCTTCAATTCCTTAAATAAATTTAACCAAAAGACTATCTTGCCTTTGATTGTTTGCAACCCTTTCCATAAGAGTCGGAGTAACTTCCAAGAGAGCTAAGATGACATTCCTGCTCAAAGCATCAACTACCACATTTTCCTTTCCTAGCATATACAGAATATCCTAGTTGTAAGCCGCTAGAAATTCCAACCACCTCTACCGCCTCAAGTTCAGATTCCTTTGGGTGAAAAGATACTTCAGGGACTTATGATCCATAAAGAGCTCAAACTTTTTACCCAACAAGTAATATCTCCACATCTTCAAAGCAAACACGACCGCTAACAATTCCAAATCATGCATTGTATAATTCTTCTCATGGGACTTCAGTCTCCTGCAAGCATCCATGATAACCTTCCCGTGTTGCATTAGAAATACATCCAACCCTACTCCACAAGCATCAATATACACTGTTAGTCCTCCAATTCCATCAAGAATGGCTAAAACTAGAGCATTGGTCAACCTCCTCTTCAAATCAACAAAGGCTTCCTCGCACTTCGGGGTCCAAACAAACTTCTCATTCTTATTTTTCAACTTAGTTATATATGAGTGATCTAGGAGTAATCATGAATGAATCTCTTATAGAATATGGCCAGGCCTAAGAAACTTTGAACTTCAAGAGGAGTCTGTGGTGTCTTCCACTCTTGAATAGCTGCTACATTTGTTGGATCAACCGAGATGCCATCTCCCGACATAATATGTCTTAGGTACCTTGCTTTTGACTGCTAAAAGTGACACTTATAAATTTTTTCCTTAAGAACATGTTTCCTTAATGTTTCTAACAACATTTCAAATGGTGTTGGTGCTCTTCCTTAGTCTTAGAATAGATAAAGATATCATCTATAAAGACAAAAACAAACTTATTTAGAACATCCCTAAAAACGTGATTCATAATATCTACTAAATACATAGTTGCATTAGTTAGCCCAAAAGGCATCCACTCAAAGAAAAAGTATGATCCTCTAAATGCCATTAAGGGAATCCTAACCTATGCTAGTCTTAACTGGTGGAATCTGGCAGCCAAGTCCATTGAGAGAATATCTTAGCTCCATGAAGTTGGTCAAAAAGTCATCTATGCGGGGTAAGGGATACTTATTTCGAATGGTCTACTTATTTAACTTCCAATAATCCATACACAGTCTTAAAAAACCATTAGAATTAGCCATAAAAACTACAGCTAATCTCTAACTCGAATGACTCGGTCTAATCAGTCCCTTCCTCAATAAATCATTGGTTTGATCTATTAGCTCCTCTCTCTCTCTATCTCTCGATGCTATTTTATGCATGGGATAAACAATAGATCTCACATCGAGAATTAAGCCAATGTGGACCTCAATCTCCCGATGTGGCGGTTGACTATTAACTGGCTCAAAAATATCAGGGAAATCTTTAACTAAAATAGACTCTATCTCTTCTTGGATTTCTCCAACGCATAAAGGAAACCACTCGTAGGTTTGCTGGGATCCTTAAATGATACTTTAATGAAATCCTGAATTTTAGTTCTTAAAAATATCTCTCTTCCAACTCTAAAACAGCTCCACTCATCATAGCCAATACATACCAAGTATAACATCAAACCCCTTAAAATCCAAAACAAATAGGTCACAAGGAAAACGGTAGGTAAGGTAGGTAATTTTCACATCTTCACAGATCACACACGGATTAGTTGGACCTCTTATGGGGTTAGAGACACAGATAGGTTTTCTATGAATTTAGGGGGAAAAATCTATCTACCAATTCTTTAGAAATAAAACTATGGGCTGCATGATACAAAACAATATTCGAACAAAAATGCCATTAAAAAATAAAGTACCTTCTAGAACTCCCTTCCCTTTTACATCTACTGAGGTCGATGGTTCGTCCTTGATGGCATAAACTATAATTTATTGTCCCTTCTTCATAAGTAGGCAGTCCTTCGCCATGTGTCTTGGCTGTTGACAATTGTAGCAAAGCATCTTCTGAATTATAGGAGAGATAGGTCCTCGTTGCTGCTTGGAAACTTCGGAATTCTTGCAAAACTTAGCGATATGCCCCCTTCTAATTGTGCTTATTACAAATATAATCCTTAAACAATTTCTCAAGAAATAAAATTGGAAAAGGAATGATTCTTAAACTTTTGAGAAATCATGGAAGCCATTAATTTTTTTAAAAAACTTAGAAAAGAAGATGATATCATAGGAACGAGAATTAAAAATGAAAAATGAGAGAGAGGGAAAATAAGAAATTGTTTTTATTCAAAGTGAAATAAACAAATTACTAAATTATCCTTTTAGTACATATCTTCCACTTATTCTTTGCCATGTCATCACCACCATCTTCTTCCTTATCCCATGCGCATGGAATACCACCTCCTCTTTATCCAATATGCAAATTCCTTCCTTGTACCATGATGTTATGTGAATGGCGACATTGTATCTTATTTTATTTTTATTTAAATTTTGGATATAAAATTACATCTCCTTTATATTTACTTAAGCAAATATATATATTTACCATATTATTACCTTAACCATGCATATGTTATTTGTGTATGTGTGTATATAATACTAAAATGTACACAACATTTTCGATAACTTTTAAACAATGAAAAGTCGAAAATTCGGAAAATGATTTCCAGTCACACTTTCGATTTTTCTTCAAACTAATTATTATGGTAATCAAATTTTCAAAACAATTTCACTATCACTGGTTACTAATTAAGGTATATTTAGGTAATAAAATCTATTAATTTTAAAAATATATATTAAATATTCATATTTAAAGTGATTAAATTATGGATCGTTACATTTACTATGTGTCTAATATCGGTTTCATTTCGAGTCTCTATAGTGACTGAATATTCATTTGGCATTGGTTTATCTTATTTGAGCACATGAGCCAAGTTCAAAGTTGTTATATAAAACAACATTTTCTATTTTCATCTCTTGAAATCAATTCCTTTATTTCTCGGCAATCGAGTTTTGTTTGCCAACAACGACATATTAATCCATTTTGAAATAGAATAATAAATTCCAAAAAAAATAAAATTCTATCTTAGATTGTTATTAATTTATTAACAGAATGAGATCAATATTGCAATTGAAAATAAATAAATTACAAAACATTACCTGTGTAAACAGTTAACTATAGAATGAATACGACTTAATTTACGCTACAGTCCAGTCAATACAACTAGTATATCAAATAATGAAAGTAAATTAGAAATTAATAACTTGATTCGAGAGAGGCTTGCAATCACTATTGGAATTGGACCAACCTATAGCGGAAGTTATGGGTGAATTTCAAATAAAATTTATCCTATAGGATCTTTATTTGGCATATGAAGTCTAATTTATTTAGAACATTTCTAAATTTAGTTTAAATAAAATCATATAACATTTAAATTTATAAATTATTTATAGAAATTTATTTTCAATTTATATATAAATATACAAATGTACATGTATGTGCATGTGTAACATGATATTCCATGAAGGGTAAACATGCCCGCATATAGATGCTGCGATTTATATCGCAATGGATATATTAACTTATCTTATACGTATTTTATGTTGGTCGATTATGTGTATATATTTATGCTTATTATATATAAAACAAGAGTGTGTATATAAGTATATTATGAGAAAATATTATTGATATATTTATATGTAAATATTATATTGTTAAATAATATATAAATAAACATATATATATAAGGTATAAGTTCAAAATTATTATTTATTAATATTAAGATATATATATATATATATAAACATACGTATGTATTAACATAATTATATGTATAATATATATGTGTGTGTGTATGTATGTATAAAATATAAATTATTATTTAAATGTAAATATGATTTATATATATACACACATTAAAACAATAAAAATAAATATCCTTTTTAATTCTCTAGATCGAATATACATCAGGTGCAATTTTGATTATAATTTATTATATTAATATATAAATATTACGAATTTATTGGATAAACATAAATAAATAAAACATATAAATATTATATATATATTTCTAATTTTCAATTTTTAGAAAATCTAGAATAATATTTTATAGCTTACAAAAATTAAGATTTTGCTAAGTTAAAATATTATTTTTATTAATTAATAACTTTGGGCTAATTAAAAAATGATTTTTAAAAAATATTAAATGCAGTTGAAAAAATCTAATTTTTTGACCAAAACCTTCTATAGTGATAAATAAATATTAGAAAATGTAAGATCTAATTTTTGAAACATAATTTATTTTATATAAAATTTAAATTCATGCAATGATTAAATAATAGTAAAAATATTAAATAATTATTGGAAAAATTATTTGAAATTGCCAAAAATTATAATTTATATAATAATGCATTTTAAAAATATTAGTTGAATTTTTTATATGATATAGTTATATGGTTTAGTATTAGTCATGTAAATAGATTAACCAATATATTAATATATGTATTAATAAATTAATGAAATAATAATAAATGAAATAAAATAATTTCTTTTGTGTGTATCAAATCTATTTTAAAAATGCGTATTTTAATTATACACATAACCAATCAATGTATGTGACAACAACAATACCTATAGGAATCTCACCTAACTAACAATTCAATAATAACATTACACACACGCATATAAACAATATTGAATTACACGGAGATTATGAATCACATATAAAACTAAATACTTACCTAAACTAAAGCTCTTGAGTATACCTTGTAACGATGAGTTCCCTTCCTCTTGAAACCTTCCTGATTCGTCAGATTGCAAGTCTTTGAATCGCGTATCATTTACTATCGAATAGCTATTGATTTGAATTAATTTGATTTGATTTGAGTTGGAGCACTAGGAGGTATAATTCAGCCTGCAAGATGAAGAGAGAAGGTATGCAAAAAGTCCTTTAAAGGTGAAGGATGCAGAAGCTTGTATAGAAGAGAAGTTGGAGTATTTTAGGATCAATATCTTACATCATCTCTTACCAATTCTCTTTCAACTTAACCCTCCATCTCCAAGCCTTCGTTGCACCACCTTATGGTTCATATCACCCTTATTTTGGTTGAAATTTCCATCCCCTTCCATTGGCTTTAAACCCATTTTAATCCCACATAAATATTATTTGCTCATTGATATCGCACATTAATCGATATATTTATAGCTATTATGAATATATACAATAATATTTATGCCTCAACTTATATTCAAAATTTTATAATTAATATTTCATAAATATTAATTATAATAATTATAAACTAATTAAATCATTTGGTCTAAAGAGAATTCATTATTCCGGTTGTGACTCGTTAGATGTAAATTCGATCAGCGATTAACATCGAACTATTCGAATGTTAATGTTTACACTCACCAGTAGGTGGTGTGACATTTTGGCCAAATTTATCACTTACGTAGTTTCTATAAAATCCAATTTTACTTTACTAAGAGTTACATGGTTGTGACATTTATTTACATCAATTCTCTTCTTCAAAACTATATCACTTTAGACTTATGGAATTTAGTAATGGTCAAAATTCCAATATCATCCATATTCAACTCTATAGTCCAAACACAAAATCCTTGGTTTAACAATAACAATTATTATTATTAACCAAAATGCTCTGGCCGGAGACTTTTACTTTGAGTCGACTTGAGTTGACTGTGATACTAACCTCATATAACCGAGAAGACGAATCCTCTCTTAAATAGTGTGTCGCTTCCAATACTTCCACTTTGACCCAACTACAGTCACTCGATGGAACGCCATGCAATGATTTGACTATAATCAAAGCGGAGTTTTCATATTGAAGATCCACATTATTCTCAATGTTAGTACCTTAGGTTTTGGTTTTGACGATAACAACTATAAGACATTACATAAAATATAGATGATAATGTTTTATCAAGATATATATAGTATATAGTTCAATATATTAGACAGATGTTGATTAAGAAGACTATACAATATCAAAAGTAGATTCAAGATGATGATAATTGAAGACACATGAGTATCGAAAAGTTCAATATTTCAAGATATTCCAGATAAGTTATAGAGTCATAGAATTTTTGTTAGAACCCTGATAGCACTTTCTTGATTTCTCTCTCTCTCTATTTCAAATAAGTTTTAAATAATTTTAAAATGTCCTGGTTTTCAAAATAATCTTTCCAAACATCTATTCAAAATGATTTCTTAAACTGTTATATCTACAAGATATTATATTAAGTTTTTAAGTATTTTTTAATCTATTATATTTTTTCGATATTTTAATTTATATCTTCCTTATGTTTATTTTTTATATTTATATTTTGATTTTAGATACTTAATTATAATTTATAACTATATTGATTTTATATATATTATTTACATTATATTGAATACTCTTATTAAATCTTTCAAAATTATTTTATAAAGTTTTATTAAGTATCAAATTATTTTACAAAGCAATATATTTTCAAGGTAATATTTTTGAAGTGTTTTTTAATTTTGTGAAGAATAGATCGACCTACTTTATCTAAGTATGTAAACAAAGTGGCCGTAATTTTCAAAATTCAAATTTTAATGGAAGTGCCTTTTCGTCGTATCTCTTCGTGAATGTACATGATCGTTGTTTCCCTATATATACCCGACTTACAAACGAATTTTTAACATCTACTTTCTTACTCATCTCTTCTCCTTTCACTCTCTCATTTTCTAAATCAAAATATACCGAAAATCTGCCAAAATTCAAACAGAATCAAATTTAATCATCACTAGTTTGATTCTCCTTCATCTACTCTCTAATTTCTCTCATCACTTTCACTCAAACCAAGATCAAAGTGCTATCTAAGAGCTATAGGATCAATTGTAATCAAGATCAAACGTATGAGTCTGTAAAACTTTACCAAATCAAACTGCTACACTTATGGGTATGATTGTAGCCCGTAAAATCAATTCGATGTGCTTAGTAGCCCGTAAATCTAGTGGGTGTGCTTGTAGCTTGGAAATCAAGTGACTCTACCCAAAGGTTTGGATTTTGGAGGGTGTGTCGTGTAGCCTTGAAATCGAGATTGTATTTGCATTTACTAGTTGAAAATAAATTTGTACAAGGAATTATGCGGGACTGAATGTAGGGTAACCTCGAACCAGTATAAATACTTGCGTGTTCTTTCCTTTTTACTTTTACTGCATTTACCTTTATTTGCACTTTAATTTGATGATTGTTAGTTACATCATTCGAAGTAGAATCTTAAAGAATTTGAAAAATATTCATATAATCAATTAAACACTATTCACCTCCCCTCTAGTGTTAATTTAGCCTCAAGATCCCTATTCCGCCGACTCACACTCTAGTCAAGAGAACCGTGTAAATCAGTTGCATCAATATTTTCTATTTGACCTTAGTTGCATTAACTAACTGAAAACTATCGAGTGAGTTATTCTATATTGTCCAATAACTATCATTACGTAACCTGTAGATACCTTCAATAGCCATGAGTACTGCCCAACATTTGGAGAGTGTAACGTACTCTAGTCTTAACCAACACATCGATATTCAATCTCGATGCATCTTAACTACGAACATTTAAAATGGTATGTATTTGTTTTCATTGTGATAAATTACTCACAGTTACAACACTTTGTAACTATTATCATCAAACATACCATTTATGGATTTATTTATTAAAATACTTTTCAATTAAACTAATTAATTAATATAACATAGTATATCACATATATAATAGAAAGAAAACACCTTTTATTTCGACAAGATTGGTTATCGAGTTAGATATATGTAGTAATTAAAAAAATTCCCTCAGGGCATACCCTTAAATCTATCAATCTCCCACTTGCACTCGTAGTCAATTATGGAATCTTATTCCAACTTCTCTAATTGATTTCCTTAAAACTGATCGAGTCAGTCCCTTAGTGAACAGCTATGCTATTATGTTTTAATTATTTACTTTCTCAACCAAATCTCTCCAATGCTGATAAACTACCTTTGTTATATTGAACGATTCAAAGTATGTCTCTCGACTTTCTATGAGCTCTAAGTTCTGTTATGAACTATATAATGACATTGCTATCATATAATAATTTTGTGGGATTCTCAACACTTAGGATCACCCTTGGCTCAGTTATAAATTTGTGCATTTATTATGTACATACATTTTTTTTATTGTGGTGCTATTCAAGTCAATAAATCAGCCACAATCTCTTCTATTTTGGATCATTTTCAATTTAAAGATTCTTATCTTGAATTTATTGTTGACATATTATACTTTATATCACTTCGAATTTTGAGTCCGGACGGTCCTTCGTAAGGAGTTCTTTGTTTCTTAAACAATTCTCTAGTATTTTGCAAATACACGAGAACACTCCACACTACCATTAGTGATATCAATTTGGATTTGATATTTTCCTCATGCATCAAATACATAAACAAATCACGATACATAAACAAATGATAATTCTTATTGCCAATGCATAAGAAACTCATCTCGCATGTTCGTATTAAACAACTTAATAAAGTGTCATGCACACGATTTGAAACATTTTCAATATCTTTTATACTCACTATAAAAGACATCATTTACAATCCAAAGTTGAGTATTAAAACAAATAAGGTTGATTTACCACAAGTACATCGTTAAAATCAACAACGTGTCGTTTGCTTATAGTTTAGAAATATCAATGCACATTTTGACGTTCTTTCTTATGAACACACGCTTCCTCTGCATTTTGATGGATATGATATTTCCATCAAAATAATTATTCAATTCCGATGCTTATAAAATGATACTTTCTATCATTTCTTGGATTATATCCAAAGACTGACAAACTCAATATCACTCCCACTGACTTATCGAGACATTTTGGTTATTATATGTAAACATCTTACTCTAAATCATTATTTAGAATTTTATGGTTCAATACATATGTACTAAACATAAAGTCATACTAAGTGATAATTTTGTGAGTAAATCTGAATTAACTTAAGCACATTAAATACCGAATCTATTATGCTAATTTCAACAATTGAAATTTGTGATGTTATTCTTATTAATGTTGCTCAATATATACCAACTGCATTAGTCTTGTTCTCGAAGACACATTCACGGCCGAGGATCATATCCTTTGTGGGTACATATACCAAAATCATATTTTGATAATGTACTTGGAATCTATTTCGGATCTACGCATCATACCATGTCATACAGTCAACACTCTTAATGGTTTATTTAAATAACCGAGGATTATATTTTTTTCAACATTGATAAGAAACTCATAGTTTCTCTTCAATGTACGAAAATACTTATTAGACACTCTAATGCAATGTGTTCATTTAAGTTAGTTAATTTCATTTCATCTCATATAATCAATTTTACCATTGAATCATATCCAATTCCATTTTTAACTACCAATAATTTCTCAAAGAAATTCCTTCACTATGAAGTTGATATTTGTTGAAACAACAATTATTTCTCGATGCAATGGAATACGTATTCATAAACATTTATGACTTCCTTTGATATAAAAATGATTTAGTTTTAGTTTACAAAATTTATGTTCAAAACATAAGTATGTCATCCAATGACAGTCTTTTCCAAACTCCTTTTAGGGTGTATCATACAAGATTCCTCACGAACAGAATCCTTCGACTCGCACAACCTGCCAACTTTTTAGTCTAGGATATGTTGGGGTTTATTATAAACCCTTATCTTGTATGAGTCTGTAAACTATTATTTAGATGAAATAATATTAACCTTGTGTACTACTCTTGAGTACATGACCTTATAGAAAAAAATTAACTCAACTTCACTCATAATTAATCGTGTTTTGTCCAACAAAGTTTAATTACTCCTTATCAATCCATCATTATGTATCACATGGAGGAGTGACTTTTGAGATTGAATTTTAATTCATTTTTAGGTACGTTCAAAACTCTTTCTAATACACTCATCCATTCAATTAAATCGAATCATTTTTATTACATGTTGTATTATTTACTTTCGTTTCATAATATATGAATCTATCTTAGACATAATACATATGTATCAAATATGCATGTCTATGTCAATGATAACTCAACGGTGAATACAACGAAGTATGTGGAACTTTTTACTTACGATTGCACACACATATATGTATCGATCTAAAGAGTTCATCAACTCTTATGATGTTTCCATTAGGTGGATGTATTGGCCTTAATTGTTTGAGATATAATTAACCAATATCACATGATTCATAATTATATAATAATATTATTTCTCAAAACTATGGCTTAGTCCATAATTCCAAGATAATTATAAATAATATTAGATACTTATGTATTTTCTAGTGCATCATTTTGTTATGAAAAAAAAAACTATATTATAGTTTTATTTCATAATGAATGTTCATAGTATTTTCAGTCAACATCGAAAAATAGTTATTATTTCACAAATATTCAGCACGTTTCTCGAAAACAATTTTCGTAATTTGATGCAATCTCTCCCACTATTTCTGCCATTACTATAATAGCATACTAAATTTGAAGGTCTATTATTCACTTAGTATAGTTTGTATATTTCATATACTGCAGCTAGCTTATAATGGAGAGTTCTTCGATCGAATATTTCGAACTCAAAGAAATAAATCTGATATATTGTAATTTTCTATATGAAAGTACATTTTGAAATACAAAATCATATTTCTTAGTCCAATATTAAGTATCAATTATTATTACAATTCTTGTTTTGGACGTTTCTTTATGAAGCATAAGCGACTATTCATTCTCCTCATCCCAACTGTACCTTAAATCACAATTACTCTTGTACATTCATTTTTCTTTCTAAACGGTCGAACCATTCAAAAAAAAAATCCATACTACAACATTATAACGAACTCTTTACAAAATGCATTTGATAATCCTTAACCTTTAAGGACATCAAGTATGTTGCGTTTTTGGCATAAACTGATCAAACTGACATTTCAACTATCGAGTTCTTAGATCTATCTTATAGTTTTGGTCTAGTATTATAGTTAACATAATATATTCCTTTCACAATCAACCAAATAGAATACTCCATCTCACGTTATTGTTTATTAGCTTATTTTTGAATGAACTAACTTTAACGAAGTATCATACATTAAGAATTGTGATCGTTCCCCATATAACATTTATATGCGATAGTATTGGATTAAATATCCTTATTCTCATACCGCTTTTAGAGTTCGAAACTCATAAAATGCATTATACGGTCTATACTAAACAAACACGTAAGTGACCAAATTACAAACGTATTAAGTAGTTGTAAAATTAGGCACTTGCGTAGGCATAAAAATATTCACATGTAACAGTCGATTATTAGGAACTATATTTTATTTTTCTAGTTCTCAATTTTTAATCCAGTTTAACTCTTATTTGACAAATAATTTATCAATCATTTTAAATGCAAAAATTTAACGATGTAGATTATTATTAGCATTATATAGCATATGTTCTTATAATAGAAAGGTTAAATTTTAACATCTTATTTTTCTAATAAGGCTCTTGCTGGTCTTTTATGTTTCACCAAACCCTAAGCAAAACAATGAAGTCTTTCGACTTCACTAGCGGGTGTGTGGACTCGTCCGTCTTGGAATTTTGACCTTGAGTTTACTCACAAATCATAGCTCCACGGACGATGGATAACTCCTTATCAGTTTTATCATATACAACTCTTAACCCATGGTTCCTTGTCCTAACCTTATTTCGACCTAGAGTTTGCTCAACAAATCCAAAGAGATTATTCACTTGTACATATCATATCGCGACGGCCCGAGTATAGTATATGTACCTTGAGATTGCTCAACAAATACATGCGGTTATATTACCTTGTCTATTCAATATATTAGTAATACTACAAATAACATCCATAGTTTGAGTTTACTCAACAACTAAGGAGTATGTGAGTAATTTATTAATATAAATGGTAAATGACAAAGTTATATCAATGATTCATAATCTTCAAATATTATATTGAGTGATATCGATTTATGGAATAATGTATTTCTTATAAAATACCATCGTGATTCAAGTATCGGACACATCGAAAGTTATAGTATATGTACATTTACGCGTGCATTTATTCCTTAAGTCTATTTAGGATTACTTTAATATTCTATCTTTAATTTATACATTCTTATTATATAAGTTTTATTATTATATATCTTTCATATTTCATATTACTTATATAGTAGTCTTATGTATAATAATATATTAATTAAATCTTATTTGACTAATTTTATATCATATTAATGTAACATTTATATTAGATATTTATTACATACTATAACCTTTATAGTATTGCACATATGTCTTATACATTTGTATATTCATTTAGTTAATTAACCTTTAACTTATTTATTTAACTACTTAACCTGTAATTGATTTATTTAATTAACCTTTAATTAATTTATTTAATTAAACAATTTTAGTTAAATTATATTAATTCAAAATTCAATTCATATACATACAAGCATACTTATGTTATTTTAAACATTTTAAAACAACATAACATATATCATAATATATAACACATGCATGCGTTTATTAATTAATTAACTTATTTAATTAATTTATTTTATTAGTCTTATTAATAAAATTTAAAATTTTGAAACTAATATTTATTTTCAAACATTTTGAATTTTTTAGTATATTATAATGTAACGATCCCGGATTTTAATTTAATTTAAATTGATGATTAAATTAATTTTTGAATAAAAATTGTGAAATTTATTGATAAATTGATTTTAAAATTCAAAATGAAGTCTATAAAATAAAATAAACGAATTTGCTAAATTTAAAACAACACATTATCTAGAATATACAAAGTAATAAAATATTTGTAGGCAATAAGATGTACATAAAGTAAAAGCAATAAGTATGAACACAGATAAAATAAAAGAAATAAACATAATAAAATAGAAATTTATTTATGTTATTAAGTCATAAGAAAAGAAAAGAAACGACACTTAAATATGAAACAAAGTGGTAAATAAATATATGTGTAAACAAAAGAAAGTAGGAAAGTAGAAAAAAAAATTATATATATATAGCCTGTAAGAAGTAATAAAAACAAGATACATATGAGTGTACCTGCTAAAGAGAAGAAAAATAAAAAAATATAAGTATGAAAGCTTATAAACCAGAGCATGTAAAGAGAGTGCTTGCAAAGGAAAACAGTACAAAGAAAACCTATGTATGAAATATTACAAAGCAATAATATACATCAAGTTCAAAAGCAACCTGGCAAAAAGTATGTACAAACCAATAAAGTAAAAAAATATGATAAAGTGAAACAATAGCAAAGCAAATATATTCAAGTATAATAAAGGCCAGCACCCATTACATTATCTCAGCCAAGACAAGAAATGCAAGGCAAGGAGCAAGAAAAATAAACAAAGAAATATGTACATAAAATAAAGGCAAACAAGTACAAACAAAATTATCTCAGTACAAAATAAAAAAATAAAAAAACAGAAAAAAAAGGGGTATGCAAGAAGAAAAGAAAGAAACAAATTATATATGTATATGAAGATCTGCATAGTCCATAAAGCAAGCATGGAATAAGTACACATGCATTTAATGTTTACACCTCTAGCCCATAACTAAAGTCAGTTCCTTGCTATTTATCAAACAACAGTATATCACCACCCTATACAAGATTTGTATACCCTGTATACTTTAAACTTCATATACACATCAAAGTATCATTACAGTTTCATTCTTCAAAACTGAGAAAAGAAAAAAAAAAGCAAAAGCAAGTGACACTCAAAACTTAAACAAGATTCAAACAAACAAACAACTTAAATCAATTACACCCAGAGATCTAAAGGAAGAAGAGAAGATTTCCAGTATCAACTCTGAAACCAGTTAGCAACTTTGCAAAAGTTCAACAGCCTCAACTTTTCAAACTACCAAAAACTCTGTCATTTTTAAAAGCAAGAAAATGTGAAAGGTGAGTAACTTCATTTTCAAAAGCTTAAGTATTTTTTTTTTACTGATTGCTTGATTTATGTTTGATATGAGTATAT
Source organism: Allium cepa (assembly GCA_030765085.1). Classification (NCBI taxonomy): domain Eukaryota; kingdom Viridiplantae; phylum Streptophyta; class Magnoliopsida; order Asparagales; family Amaryllidaceae; genus Allium; species Allium cepa. Next base: position 585,972,615 of record CM060940.1, read on the forward strand.
AGATGGAAGAGATATTTGTATGATTGAATGCATGCTGTTAAAGACCTGTAGAACACCTCTGTTTCAATTTCAAGCTTAGGATTAACTCAAAGAAACCTTTTCTGCTTGATCCATTGGAAATTAGAACTCAGTATCTTAACAAGTTATGTTTGTTTGATTTTAAGCTAGGTGTTAAAAATTCATTAAAGTTGAAACAACATGAAATTGTCTCTGGAAATCAAGAAAGATGAGTACAACTTTAAACAAGTTCAAAAACAAATTTCTTAATTTAAGAATCCAGGTATGTAAATTGAATCTATTTACTTAAACAAGATTTTTAAAACAAAAATCAAAATTTTTAGAAGTGTGGGTTGAGAGCAGTTTGGGTTTGACTGTATTTTACATTTTGGGTCGCCGCGGGTGATCTCATTGATCGGAGGGGTCGGATTTTTGTCTGGAGTTGGAGGAGGCTAGCGTGGGTCAGGGAAAAATAACCTGAGGTGATGGAAGCGACTGTGGTGGCGGCGGCGGCGTGGGTTTTTTTTCTCTAAACCTAGTTTTGTGAGCTCGAGGATTTTGGGTTGGTTCGTCGCCATCGTTCGACCGAGTGTCTCGTGGCTTTGGAGGATGGTAGCGGGGGGTTAGACGATGTCGTGGACGGAGTCTTGGGTCCTCTGGTGGTCGAGGCGGCGAGATGGAGGCGCTGCCAGGTTTTGTGGTAAGGTCTGTACTTTTGTTCCAGGTGTTGTTTTGCACTCGATTTCATCCCAGTGAGTTTTCGTGAAGACTGGGTTTGTTTTCGTGTTCGAGTGAGCTTGAGGGGTCATGGGGCATCGTCGCAACGATCGCCAGGGGTCGGTGGCGTTGGGACACATGCACCATGTGCACGGTGGAACTGGAATGTGGGTTTTGGAAGCTATGGGTTTCCTTCGCTTATTTCTCATGTTTAGTCTCGAAGCAGGGGGAGGGAGGACTCGAAGCATCTTGGGTTCACTTGAGACAGTGGAGTATTTCAGTTTTTTTTTTTGTAAACCTGATTGTTTCAGGTTTAATTTAGCTCAAATTTGTTTTAAACAGGAGGTAAACAGTCTTTTAAAAAAAATAGTTCAAAATATGAACCGGGATTTAAACAGTGTTTGAATTCAAAGTTTTAAGTAAAATTTAGATGGAACTTTTGAATCTTAAAATGAAATTAGAATCATTTAAATTGTGAAGGAAACTTGAAAAAGAAAAAAAAAATTAGTAACTTGTTTTCCTGCAAGTTTAAGCACTCCAACTTAATAAAGGTTTAATTTTTTTTTTTTTTAGCTCATGAATTTAATACATGTCTTAATTATTTTTGTTAATACTTTAACGGTGTTTTAAACACTTAATTATTATTTTAAGCAATTCATTTAAGTATAAAATTTAATTAACAGTAGAGTTGTTGTCAATGATGATTTGATTTTCAAAGTTTAAAGAGGAGCTTTAAAATGTTAATTAAATTGAATAGTAATTAATTGATTTTTTTTGAAAGTAATTAAGAATAATCACATTTATAATTGTAGTTAGGGTTTGAATTAATCAATGCCCAAGTGATTAATAAATTTATAATTAACTACTTAAAATTGATTTATTTAATGATTAGTAGTTAAGTGATTAAGTAATTTAACTATGAATTAATAATTGATTAATCAAGCAATTGGTGATTATTAAATGAATGATTAAGTTTTATAAATTAATAATTAAAGTATTAATTAATGATTGAGAAAATTAATTAAATAATTAATATTTAATGATTAATTAAGAATAATTAATTAAGAATAATTAATTAAGAATAAAATTATTAATTTAGGATAAATTAATGATTGATTAAAAGATAGTTTACTAAATGTTTTGAAATTAATTGATTATTAATTTTCCATGACCAGCAAATTTATTCATAGAAATAAATCTGATTAACTTAATCAGATAATTGAATTAATCCTACCTATGGATCCTAGGATTTTATTTGATGTTAAACTGTACGATATCCCTGGTATATGATTATCCTGATTTGTGTTGTGATGTAATTTATTATCTGTGACACAGTTGTTATCTGTGTTATATATATATGCGAATCTGTATATGAAAGATAAGCGTTATAATCGCTTATCGAATAAATTGTTGTATTTGATCTGTGATGATTGAATGTTGTTGCACTATTGTGTTAAACCCCTGGACCACACTCATACACACACAAATATGGATTTCACGAGGAAATCGATTAAGTCACAGATTTTGAAATAGTTTAAAAGTTGAATATTTTAATTCAAATGATTTTGGAAATGGATTGGGTTTAAAGTGAAAAGCTTTTGAAATGGAATTTTAAAGATAAAACTTATTTTCGAATAACTTGATTAAGTTTTGAAATTTAAATAATTTGATTTGAATTCAAGTTTGAAATTGAATTCTATGATTCGAAATTATGGATTTAAGATGCTGTACAAGTTATATGAATTTAAACCATTTTAAAAGTAAAATTTTGGAATTTGAATTTAACCCAAGGATTTCAACTCGTATGGATGAAACAGATTTTCTGAAATGAAACTGTTTGTTTTCAAATGATAAAAGCTTTCATATTAGAAATGAAATTCTAGTTTAAGTTAAAGGAATTTCAGGATTGAATTGAAAAATAGTTTTCCAAGTTATGAACAAAATTGTCTTGAAAGCTATAAATTGAATCTGTTTATTTTTAACAGATTTAAAATGATGATTTATTTAAACCATTCGAAATGAAATTGTTTTGAAAGCTATAAGTTAAATCTTTGATTTAAAGATTTAACGAGTTAATCAAATTGAAATGAAAATTGATTTGGAAAATCTGTGAATGAATCTTTTGTTTAAAAGATTAAAATGTGAAAATTGTTTGAACCGTTAAAGGTTGTGAAAATGAATCTTTTTGTTTAAAGATTGAAATGGTAATTGGATTAAACCATTTGAAAGAAAGTTTTGAATTATTAAGTTGTGACTTAATTGAAATCCCATTATCCATTTGTTTTTGAAATATCGTGCTCACTATTCGGTTTAACCGGGAAAGGACCTTTGTGTCGTATAACCCATTCCGAATATGTGATTCGACGTTATGGATAGCATTTGAAGACCGGTGTTGAAGACCGGGTATTTGCGAGAGCGATAGGATGACCTGTCGGTTGACTCTGCACCGAGTTGCTCCGGTATAGAGTTCTCCCTAAGTGATGGGAAATCCGATCAGGATTGTGGATATCCGGATTGCAAGGACTTCTTTGTAAGTGCCTTCGGTTCTGTTCGAACCCAGAACAGACTTGTATGGATTGTATGTCTGACATTACAATTTGAGATATAAAGCAGATTTCTTTCAAATACATTTCTGTTGGTGGTGGAGAATTTATTCTCTTAGCTTAACACCCTTCTCTGAGACGTACGAGCTCATAGGTTATGTAGTTGAAGGTTATCAGCAATATATTCCCAATTTGGTAATGTGACATGCTGAGTGTTGCTGTGAAATGATCATTGTGTTGATTATTTATGATAGGATCATTTGTTTGATCGTCTATCTTGGTGATCATTTCTATGATCATTTGTTGACCCAAAGCACAGCTTTTGTATAAAGCGTGTTTTTGTGGACGAGACTTCGTCGAGCCTCACACCCCGGAAATGGTCAAAACAGGAAAGATGCGGCAAGGTTATGAGGGGTAGCTCCCTTTAGGGTATGTGCATTTCCTTCTGGATAGAGGTGGTATCATGGTATGGAGCCCAGATATTTAACCTATGTGGTTACTGCGAATTTATTACTTTATGGTTGTTGGTTATCGGGATCCCGTGAGAAAGGTCGTTTACGATCGGGGGATGGCATGCTCGTGTCAGTAGTTACCCAGTTAGGGGTAACCCGGCCTTGTGTTGGCAGAGATCCGGTTTGGTTCTCGGGAATGTCCTTCCAGAGGCATTCTCATGTGGCAATGGGAAGTTCCTTGGCCTGACCATTTGTTGGAAATCCAAAGAAACAATACGATCTTGTACGGATTTAGTTGTAGAACCTATCATTCACTTATGGTGGCGCCCCACTGTTTGGATGGTAGCTATAGTAGGCATAGTTCGAAATGTCTATGTTGGCTAAGATTTATATCTTTACTTTCGAAATGATTTTTACTACACTATGCACTAGTAATAATATCAAATGTTCTTTTTAATGCGTATCAAGCATCTTTGACTACCATAAGGAGAAATCTCCTCCGATTCTGCGTTTGCATTGTGTGTGTGTGCGGGAGGCCTTATGGTAGTCTCATTTTTCAAAAGCATTGCGAATTGACTTTAAAATTCTTTCTTTAATTGTTTTTATAAGATAAACTTTTTTTGTTGCTCACACCAGTCCCACGACTGATCCGGAGTTTATTGTTTCTTTCCTAAACTCTGGGTGCTCAAAATTTTTCTACACGAGCAGTCTAGAGTTGGGTTTTTCAGATAGTCAGATGTAGTAGATTATCTGGAGTTAGTTCAGTCTTTGGATCGCACCAGTCTTGCTGAGCTTGGTGCATCGTTATTGGGGGTTCGAGCTATTGCTGGATTGATTTTTTGGAGATAGAGTTGCAGTTCTCGGAGTTCTCTTTTGAAGACTATCTTAGAGTTATATTGTTCTGCTGCTAGATGTTATCTATCGTTTTCTTTTCCGCTGCTATTAATTGTATCATATCTCTGATGTATATTGATATCTATTGGATCATCTGTTGTATCAGATATTGTATCAAAGCTGTATATCAATGTATTATTTTTTTATTCCGCTGTGTTGTTTACTTAATGTTGTTATAAGCTCCGGCGAATCGATTTGAACGGTCGAATCTATGGCATTCGAATACGATATGAAGTATGGATGTCGATTTTCGAGCGGGCAAAATCCGCGTCGTTACATATAACTTTTATAATATTTGTATATCTCATTCTAAATTTATCTTATATTTTAATTTTCAAACAATTTTGAAAATTAGCTCAAGGCCCAATTCAAATTTGGGCCTTTTCTACTTGGGACAACTTTTGGGTTGTGAGCTTAATAATTAACCCAAATATGATGAATTTGGACCGCATAGGCTATTAGGCTCCAACACCATTATTGGAACTGAACCAGCCCACAGTGGAACGAGTGAACTTTAAAAAAATTATCCAATGGGATCTTTATTGGGTCAATGAAGTCTAATTTATTTAGAACATTTTTAAATTTAATTTAAATAAAATCATATATTTCATTTAAATTTATAAATTAACGATAGAAATTTATTTAATTTATGTTTAATTTATATACAAATATACATATGCGTATGTGTGTACATGTGTAACATGATATTATGTAAAGGGTGTAACATGCCTGTATATAGATGCTGAGATTTACATCGCAATAGGCATGTTAGCTCATCCTATATATATTGTATGTTGGCCGAATATGTGTATATATTTATGCTTATTATATATAAAATCAAGAGTGTGCAAATATATATATATAGTATATTATGAGAAAATATTATTGATATATTTATATGTAAATATTATAGCGTATATAAACAAGCATATATATATGCAAGGTATAAGTTCAAAATTATCATTTTATTAATATTAAGATATACATTTGTATGTATGTATGCATATATTGAATTTACATAATTATATGTGTGTGTGTGTGTGTGTATAAATTCTTATTGAAATGTAAATATGATTTATAATGATATATACATAAAAATAAAAAAATAAAAAATAAATCTCCTTTTAATTTTCTAAATTGAATACACAACAAGTATAATTTTGATTATAATTTCATTATATTAATATATAAATATTACGAATTAATTGGATAAACAATAATAAATAGATAATAGAAAATATAATACATAGATATATCTCGAATTTAAAATTTCTAGAAAATATAGAATCATATTTTATAGTTTAAGACAAATTTGAGATTCTTTTAAGTTAAAATATTTTTTTTATTAATTAATTACTTTCGACCTAATTTTAAAATGATTTTTTTTTTAATATTAAAAACGGTTAAAAAAATCTAATTTTTTGACTGAAAGCTTCTATAATGATAAATTAATTTAAAAAAATTTAAGATCTAATTTTCGAAACATAATTTTTTTATATAAAATTTTAATTCATGCAAGGATTAAATAATACTAAAGGGGGGCATTTAGGCTCAAGGAACGATATTGAGTTATACAAAGATTATGCATCATATAAAACTAAATACTTACCTAAACTAAAGCCTTTAAGTACATATTGTAATGATTAGTTCCCTTCCTCATGAAATCTTCTTGATTCATCAGAGTGCAAGTCTTTGAATAACAGACCCTTTGCTATTGAATACCTATTGATTTGAATTGATTTGATTTGAGTTGAGTTGGAGCACTAGGATGTACAATTCAGCCAGTAAGATGGAGAGAGAAGGCAGTCAAAAAGTCTTTTTAAAGGTCGAGGATAGAGATGCTTATATAGAGGGGAATTTTAGGATCAATATCCTACATCATCTCTTACTAATTCTCTTCCTTTTGGCCCTCCATCTCTAAGCCTTTGTTGCGTCGTCTTATGGTTCATATTGCCTTATTTGGTCAACATTTCCAGCCCCTATCATAGGCTTTAAACCTATTTTACGTCCAAATAAATATTATTAATTAAAGTTAATTTAATTCCTTATCGATACCGCATATCGATTGATATATGTATAACTACTATAAATATATACAATTATATTTGTTCCTTAAATCATATTCAAAATTTTATAATTAATATTTCATAAATATAACACTTTAATTAATTTATAACAATTATCAACTAGTTAAATCAATTGGTCTAAAGAGAATTCATCTTTCGGCTGTGTGACTAGTCAGATGTAAATTCAGTTAGTGATTAACATTGAACTATTCGAAAGCCAACGTTCGCACGTCACTTAGCAGGTGATGTAACATTTTGGTCAAATTTATCGCTTGCTTAGTTTAGGTAACCTCTAGGTACCGCAGTAGTCATGCGTAACGACCCAAGATTTCTGTCATTTGAAATTCGTATATTTAATTAATTTCAAATATTAACAAGTAAAATTTGTAAGTCGAATAAATTTATTTCGAATATCTGGATTTAATTGGATAATTAAATCGATAATTTAATATGTGAAATTACAGAATGGAAATTGGGTTTAATGTGATTAAATTTGATTTATAAAGTTGTATTAAATCATATTGGAGTTAGAATGATGTTATAGAAATTTTAGAATCGAATTAAAAATTAATTGTGAAAATTGAATATTTTAATATTTAATTGATGAGTTAAAATAGCCATTTTTCAAACAGTCTCGGATTTCGACGAAACCAGTTTCATCGGATCCGTAATGTTAAATTATTGTATATTTTCAAATTTCGTGTCAGTCGGACTTACAGTTTGTCCGGGGCAAGCTAAAACGCGTAGAAATCGATTCGAGTGAATTTTGAATTTAAATAGTCAATTCAAAACTTATCTTTCAAATTTGAACGAACTAGCTCCCGATATATATTCCATTGCGTTCGGAATGGGGGTAAAACATTATAAACGCTAGGTGGCACGCTTCGTTTGAAGTTCGAAAAAATTTCGGGTGAATAGTGCGCGGAAATTTTCTATAAAAGGACATCTATTTTCACAATTTGCAACAAAAACCTTGGCTAGGGTTACAGCCGCCACTATCTTCATTATTGGCCGAAAATACACGATCTTTCTCCTCTATTTTCTTCAAATCCACACTTCAATTCGAGAAACTTTCAACTGCAATAACGTAGAGCACGTCAAGATCTTCAATCTCAACGGTGGTGATCGTAAACGGAGCTACGGATTGGCGGCAATCGACGTTTGAAGGTCCGTCGTTCAAGCACGAACATCGAGGAGTATAGGAGACTGAGTCCCAAGATGTCTTGGCCGAAGGTGCCAAGCGCGAGGGGCTTCGAGGTGGTGTCGTTCGATCGTGGTGTAGGCAAGCGTGGTGGTTGCGGCTATTAGGGTTTTGGAGGCGGCTATGGGTTCGGTCGCGTGGAAAATACTGGAGAGAAAGAGGAGGGTTGCGTGCGGCCTGGATCTATGCAGTGAAATCTAACGGCTATGATGAGCTTAGGTTATAAAATAATAAAAGAAATTGTAAATTATTTAAATTCGTGTAAATTTTAAAATGCTATAACTCTTTCATACAAGGTCCATTTTAGACGAAACAAATTGCGTTAAGTTCGTATGGATGAACATTACGCGATGGAGATGGATTGGAATCGATTGGAGCTAGTGAAAATTTTGGACAAAATGAAACGCGCGTTTAATTTTATTCGAAATAAAACACCGCGACTGTTATTGGAAAAAGGTGAGAACTTCTCACTCAATCGAATCTGTTTCGATTTAAATTTTAAATGGTTAGATTTAAAATTGCTAGATTGTGTGATTGAATGATAATTTGTTATTTATTGTATTGAAATAGACCCTATACGTCGTATATTAAGCGGATGTTGTTTATTAAACACATATACCGCGATATCCATCTTGATGTGGAATTGGTATTATATATGTACTTGGAGTTGATTTTCCCGCATTATATAGCGGATGAGACCCTATTGCGCCGCATAATAGCGGATAATATTTCTTTTATAAACCCATATACCGCGATATTCCGTATTGAAACGGATTGGTATTGTGCTAACATCTGTGGATGCAGGGAAACAGGTTGGAGGGATCCAACTGGATTCCTCACCCGTATTGATTTATTTATAGATATTGTGATATATTCTGTTATCATATGATATATGATGTTTTGGATGCCATGATTGTTATATTTGGTGGTGTTGCAGCATTGGGCCCATTTTGGAAAATTAAAAGGATTTTTAAAGTGATTTTTGAAAGTATACGTTTTATTGAATTTTGGAATTAATTCATTTTAAATAAATAAACGTTATAATTTTAATGTTATAAAATTTATGATTTTTGAGAAATATAGTAAAAATGTGATATTTTTTTTGAAATATAGGGTTAATGAATTTTATAAAATAGTTTAAATTGGGATTTTTGAATTATTATAAACGATTTATATAAAAGAGTTATAAAATTGATATTTATAAATTAAAATATTGGAATGATAAAACGAGTTTTTATAAACGTTAAAATGAAGTATAAATGGATTTCATAAATAAATGAAATTTATAGATTTATAAATTGAGAAGTTATAAAATGAATAGATTTTGTAAAATAAAAGATTTATAAGAAATTAACTTATAAATTGGATTTTGGGCATTTTAATGAGTTATAAATAGAATGTGATAATTAAGGAATCTTATAAGTTGAAGTTTTTATAAAATATATAAATGTGGATTTAAAAACGTTGTTTTATAAATCCAAAACCAATTGAATTTGATAAGTAAATATAAAAGCTTATTAAAGGAAGTATATTCACGATTTTGGACAGTGGATAATCCTTTAGATAAAATGTTTAAAAAAATGTTGAATTTGGTTAACGAAGTATATTCACGATTTTGGGACAGTGAATAATATATTAAAGAAATGTTTTGGGGAAGTGATATTTAAATAGAATTTAAAACGATTTGAAGTGTTTTAAAATGTATAAGTGTCGAAACCATAGATTTCAACATTCATTGTTGAAATAGACGTTTTCGAGGAATAAAAGAAAATAGTGGACTATAACACTGTTGTTATAGTAAATGATTTTCAAAAGGAAATGTTTTGTATAGTATTGGGATTTATATATCTATCTTAATTTCGAATCCCTATACTAGTGATTTTGGGTTGTCGCAACGGTATTTCACGCAACATTCGTTCTGACTCAAATGAATGTGTTAAGGAGAACGCTTTCCTTAAAGAATAAAATATATACTTAATCGTATTTTAAGTATATTGAATATTTTCTAAGTATTGAAAATAAATAGATTTGTGAATTACTTATTGTTAAATAAGTATGGAAATGTTTTCCAATATGAAGTGAAATGTTTTGGGTTTTTATTTTTTAAAGATAAATTGAAAATGAATAAGTATTTGGAAATGTTTTCCAATGAAGAAATTGAAATGGTTTAGAGAATGTATCTTTTCAAAGATAAATTGAAGTGAATATCTGGCAAGTTATTTAAATTATAGAAGATTAATGAAAAGGGCCTAGTGATTGTTATGGTGTTGAATATTTGTTTGTTGGCCTTGATAGTTAAATAACCGACTATCAATATTTACCTTTAAATGGGTATTTGTGTATTTGCTTGAATTTAAATGCTACACTTATTTTAAAATAAGAGCTCGTTGTTCGGTTTTGCCGGGAGAGGACCTTTGTGTCTTAAATCCCATTCCGAATAGTGATATGTCGAAATGGATAGCATTTGAAGACCGGTGTTGAAGACCGGATATTTTTGAAAACGGAAGGATTACTGTCGAATGACTCTGCATCGGCTGATCTCCGATATAGAGGTTTTATCACCCTTTGTGATGGGAAGTCCGGTCGTGATTAGTGAATATCCGGATTGCAAGGGCCTTCTTTGGAAGTGACTTCGGTTCCGTTCGATCCCGGAACGGACTTGAATGGATGTGTGTCTGGCATTACAATTTGAGATGTAAAGCTGGTTTCTATCAAATATATTTATGTTGGTGGCGGAGAATTTATTCTCTTAGCTTAACACCCTTCTCAGAAGCGTACGAGCTCAGAGGTTATGTAGTTGATGGTTACCAGAGATGCATTCCCAATTTGGTAATGTGGCATACGAAGTGCTGCTGAGCATTTGTTGATCAAAGCGTGGCTTTTACGAAAAGCGTAGCTTTGTGGACGAGACTTCGTCGGACCTCACACCTCGAAAATGGTCAAAATAGGAAAGATGCGGCAAGGTTATTAGGGGACAACGCCCCCTTAGTGTATGTCATTTCCTTCTGGATAGAGGTGGTATTATGGTATGGAGCCCTGATACTTAACCTATGTTGTTGCTGCAAACTTAGTACTTTGTGGTTGTTGGTGAATCCCGGGATTTAGGTCGGTTACGACCGGGGGATGGCATATTCGTATCAGTAGTTACCCAGTTAGGGGTAACCCGGCCTTGTGTTGGCAGAGATCCGATTAGGTTCTCGGGGCGTCCTTCCAGAGGCGTTTCCATGTGGCAATGGGAAGTTCCTTGGCCTGACCATTTGTTGGAAATCCAAAGAAACAATACGAGCCTTGTACGGTTTTAGTTGTAGAACAGCCATTTACTTATGGTGGCGCCTCACTGTTTAGATGGTAGCTATAGTAGGCATAGTTCGGAATGTCTATGTTGGCTAAGATTTATATCATTACTTTCGAAATGTTTTTCTACACTTTGCATCTATAGTGATAATATCAAAGAAAATTTCTCGTATCAAGCATATTTAACTATCATAAGGAGAAATCTCCTCCGATTCTGCGTTTGCATTGTGTGTGTGTACGGGAGGCATTATGGTAGTTACATTTTCTAAAAAGCATTGCGAATCAAATTTAAAATATTTCTTTGTTTGTTTTTTTAAAGATAAACTGTTTAAGTTCTCACACCAGTCTCATGACTGATTTGGAGTTTATTGTTCTCTTCCTAAACTCTGGGTGCCCACCAATTTTAACACGGGCAGTCTAGAGTCAGGTTATCAGGTCATTCTGGAATTCAGGAGTTGCTGTAGAGATCTGGAGGCAAGCTAGATGGCTTGGCGTATCATCTAGTATGTAGTATTTCTTTTCCGTTGTTTGTTGTTGTATACTCTGATAATGTAATGTAATATGATGCAATGTAATAACTGATATAGTTCTTTGTTAGTAAAGATTATTCATTTATCTATTATATGTTGTTCCGCTGCGATTGTGAGATTCTGATATTGTTTCTGTTGCTTTCTTTCTTTCTTCTTCTATCTTCTACCTCTTCTTTAACCCAAACGGTACAGTTTTCCGGCCTTCGATTGCTCGGCAGTTGATACAGTGGACGTATTAATGTCGACCTTCGTGGACGAAAAAAAAAATCATTACCTTTACATTTGGTATCAGAGCATATGGTTAAGCGACAACCTTGGCTCTGTTGGGAATTACTCATTAGAGATAGAGTCAGTAGTACTCTAGAATGAGTGTGAGTGTAATAATAGTTATGAGCGCGTACTTGTTGGTGAATATAAAAAAAATTGTTTTATATTGTGATGATTGGTTTGTTGAGTGGTATATGGATTCTGGTCAATACGAGTAATTAACGTCATTGATAGGAATCTCTAAACACTTGTACAAAACAATTTGACACGATATCGTTTTAAATTGGGTAAATGAAATAATTTTATCTCGATTATATTTTATATATGAAGGAATAATTTTTCAGAATTATTAAAGTGTATATAAATTGATTGTTTGGTTGTTGAAAATGTAAGAATATATATATATAAGTTAATTAAAAGAATAAATTGTATAAGCAAATGAATTATTAAGTATGGAATTATAATTAATGTGATTTACAATTGTGAAATAATCTTATATATACAATAGTGAAATTATATAAGTAAAAGATTTGTAAATGTGATTTGTATTTTGAAGTAAAATTCCAGAGGAATATTTGGAAATGTTTTGAAAGGGTTTGCAATTTGGAAAAGATTAAATTCCTTTTTGAGTTTGAAAATGATTTTCAAAGGATTGGAAAAATGTTTTTGGAGAGATAAAAGCTCTAAACTCTTTTCGGTCGCTGGAAAATAATTCCGATGATGATTGCAACATCATCGGTGTTTATTTTCGGGTTTCCAAAAGAGGGATTGCTGCCAAGTTGTTTTAAATGGAAGTTGCTAGGAAAATTTGGATTTGGGTTAGTATGGTAAATATATGTTTTAGAATTTAACTAAAGGAAAGTTAAATAGAATTTACTTTAGAATTGGAATCTGAATTGGATTTATAAGTGGAAATTTAAGTTAAGTTAAACAAATGATGTTTGAAATGGAATATAACTTAAGTAATGTTGAATGAAGTTGATTTTGGTATCGAAGTAAAATAATAAAGTGAAGTGATGAATATGAACTTGAGTTATATAAATGAAATTCTACTTTACATGGTAAAATGAATTAGCAGTTGAATTGCACTAATGAATTGAATATTAATCAATCTAATGTAAATGAATTGATAAAGAATAGTGGATGTAGTTGTTAATTCATTTAAAAGCTAATGGAATCGAGGATTGAATAATTCAATTAAAGTCAATTAAAAGTGATGAACCAAATTGAATGTAAACAAATTAAATAAATTTGCTTATGTTGGTTATACGTTGGTTGTTAGTAGATTGTATAGAAAATTCATATGAATTCAATAAATGAAAATGAAAGCTATAAATCATTGAATATGATTTAATTTCGAAGTGAACCAACTTGAATATGAATTAGTGAATGTACACTAATTGAATATGAATAAATGAATGTTAGTAAAAACATCCAATGATAATGAATCAATTGTGAATAAACTAAAAAAAACCAGTTCATTGAATATAATGAGAAGTGAATTTATATTGATTTGGTTATTGATTGATTGGATAGATATTGGATGTATTTGGATGATAGTTGGTTGATGGTTGAATTTATTGCTTTTGTTGCATTTGCTATATTGGCACATATTGTTGTTTCTTCTGGTATATGTTGTATATTGATATTACTTTCTATATACATGTTTCTCATGTAATTGTTGAGTGTTTAGTAGGTGCGGATGGCGCTTGCTTCACATTTGGAGCTCGCTTTCGCGCTATATTAGTCGTATATGCTCGCTAATAATATATAAGGTACATATCTCGAATTACATATCGTACTTTTACATTTTTTTCCCTGCGGGATGCCTCATTACTTGATGAGGTGTATATTTGTGATATATATATTGTCATTTTTTTTGGGATCGAACTGCGCAAAGGAGACTATGGCGATTTTTTCTGAAAATTTAAGGCGTTAGAATATTTTTGAGAAAATTGAAAAATTTTGAAAACTATAAATTTGATTTTGAGTTGAAAGTTAAACGATATAGTTGGTTTTGAAAAGATAACTAAGTATGATTTGAAAACTTAGAAAAGTTTTTATAAGAAGTTTAACTATTGGATTTTGGGAAAGTTAAACACTTAAGTGGATTTGAAATTCAATTTGAACAATTTGTTTTGAAAAGTTAAAGGATTCTGTAACTTTTTCTTACTTGGTAATTTCGAGGACGAAATTCTTTTAAGGGGGGAAGTTTGTAACAACCCAGGATTTCTGTCATTTGAAATTCGTATATTTAATTGATTTTTAAATATTAACAAGTAAAATTTGTAAGTCGAATAAATTTATTTCGAATATATGGATTTAATTGGATAATTAAATCGATAATTTAATATGTGAAATTACAGAAATAATTGGAAATTGGGTTTAATGTGATTAAATTTGATTTATAAAGTTGTATTAAATCATATTGGAGTTAGAATGATGTTATAGAACTTTTAAAATCGAATTAAAAGTTAATTTGTGAAAATTGAATATTTTAATATTTAATTGACGAGTTAAAATAGCCATTTTTCAAACAGTCTTGGATTTTGACGAAACTAGTTTCATCGGACCCATAATGCTAAATTATAGTATGGTTTCAAATTTTGTGTCAATCGGACTTACGGTTTGTCCGGGGCAAGCTAAAACGCGTAGAAATCGATTCGAGTGAATTTTGAATTTAAATAGTCAATTCAAAACTTATCTTTCAAATTTGATCGAACTGGCTCCCGATATATATTCCATTGCGTTCGGAATGGGGGTAAAACATTATAAACGCCAGGCGGCACGCTTCGTTTGAAGTTCGGAAAAATTTCGGGTGAATAGTGCGCGGAAATTTTCTATAAAAGGACATCTATTTTCACAATTTGCAACAAAAACCTTGGCTAGGGTTACAGCCGCCACTATCTTCATTATTGGCCGAACATACACGATCTTTCTCCTCTATTTTCTTCAAATTCACACTTCAATTTGAGAAACTTTCAACTGCAATAACGTAGAGCACGTCAAGATCTTCAATCTCAACGGTGGTGATCGTAAACGGAGCTACGGATTGGCGGCAATCGACGTTTGAAGGTCCGGCGTTCAAGCACGAACATCGAGGAGTATAGGGGACCGAGTCTCAAGATGTCTTCGCTGAAGGTGCCATGCGCGTGGGGCTTCGAGGTGGTGTCGTTCGATCGTGGTGTAGGCAAGCGTGGTGGCCGCGGCTATTAGGGTTTTGGAGGCGGCTATGGGTTCGGTCACGTGGAAAATACTGCAGAGAAAGAGGAGGGTTGCGTGCGGCCTGGATCTATGCAGTGAAATCTAACGGCTATGATGAGCTTAGGTTATAAAATAATAAAAGAAATTGTAAATTATTTATATTTAAATTCGTGTAAATTTTAAAATGCTATAACTCTTTCATACGAGGTCCGTTTTGGACAAAACAAATTGCGTTGGGTTCGTATGGACGAACACTACACGATAGAGCTGGATTGAAATCGATTGGATCTAGTGAAAATTTTGGGTAAAATTAAACGCGCATTTAATTTTATTCGAAATAAAACACTGCGACTGTTGTTGGAAACAAGGTGAGAACTTCTCACTCAATCGAATCTGTTTCGATTTAAATTTTAAATAGTTAGATTTAAAATTGCTAAATTGTGTGATTGAATGATAAATTGTTATCTATTGTATTGAAATAGACCCTATACGCCGTATAATAAGCGGATGTTTTTTATTAAACACATATACCGCGATATTCCATCTTGATGTGGAATTGGTATTATATATGTACTTGGAGTTGATTTTTCCGCATTATATAGCGGATGAGACCCTATTGCGCCGCTTATTAGCGGATAATATTTTTTTATAAACCCATATACCGCGATATTCCGTATTGAAACGGATTGGTGTTGTGCTAACATCTGTGGATGCAGGGAAACAGGTTGGAGGGATCCAACTAGATTCCTCACCCGTATTGATTTATTTACAGATATTGTGATATATTCTGTTATCATATGATATATGATGTTTTGGATGCCGTGATTGTTATATTTGGTGCTGTTGCAACATTGGGCCTATTTTGGAAAATTATAAGGATTTTTAAAGTGATTTTTGAAAGTATACGTTTTATTGAATTTTGGAATTGATTCATTTTAAATAAATAAACGCTATAATTTTAATGTTATAAAATTTATGATTTTGAGAAATATAGTTAAAATGTGATTTTTTTTTTTGAAATATGGGGTTAATGAATTTTATAAAATAGTTTAAATTGGAATTTTTGAATTATTATAAACGATTTATATAAAAGAGTTATAAAATTGATATTTATAAATTAAAATATTGGAATTATAAAACGAGTTTTTATAAACATTAAAATGAAGTATAAATGGATTTCATGAATAAATGAAATTTATAGATTTATAAATTGAGAAGTTATAAAATGAATAGATTTTGTAAAATAAAAGATTTATAAGAAATTAACTTATAAATTGGATTTTGGGCATTTTAATGAGTTATAAATAGAATGTGATAATTAAGGAATCTTATAAGTTGAAGTTTTTATAAAATATATAAATGTGAATTTATAAACGTTGTTTTGTAAATCCAAAACCAATTGAATTTGATAAGTACATATAAAAGCTTATTAAAGGAAGTATATTCACGATTTTGGACAGTGGATAATCCTTTAGATAAAATGTGTAGAAAAATGTTGAATTTGGTTAACGAAGTATATTCACGATTTTGGGACAGTGAATAATATATTAAAGAAATGTTTTGGGGAAGTGATATTTAAATAGAATTTAAAACGTTTGAAGTGTTTTAAAATGTATAAGTGTCGAAACCATAGATTTCAACATTCATTGTTGAAATAGACGTTTTCGAGGAATAAAAGGAAATAGTGGACTATAACACTGTTGTTATAGTAAATGATTTTCGAAAGGAAATGTTTTGTATAGTATTGTGATTTATATATCTATCTTAATTTCGAATCCCTATACTAGTGATTTTGGGTTGTCGCAACGGTGTTTTATGCAACATTCGTTTTGGCTCAAATGAATGTGTTAAGGAGAACGTTTTCCTTAAAGAATAAAATATACACTTAATCGTGTTTTAAGTATATTGAATATTTTCTAAGTATTGAAAATAAATAGATTTGTGAATTACTTATTGTTAAATAAGTATGAAAATGTTTTCCAAGATGAAGTGAAATGTTTTGGGTTTTTATCTTTTAAAGAAAAATTGAAAATGAATAAGTATTTGGAAATGTTTTCCAATGAAGAAATTGAAATGGTTTAGAGAATGTATCATTTCAAAGATAAATTGAAGTGAATATCTGGCAAGTTATTTAAATTATGGAAGATTAATGAAAATGGCCTAGTGATTGCTATGGTGCTGGATATTTGTTTGTTGGCCTTGATAGTTAAATAACCGACTATCAATATTTATCTTTAAATGGGTATTTGTGTATTTTCTTGAATTTAAATGCTACATTTATTTTTAAAATAAGCGCTCGTTGTTCGGTTTAGCCGGGAGAGGACCTTTGTGTCATAAATCCCATTCCGAATAGTGATATGTCGAAATGGATAGCATTTGAAGACCGGTGTTGAAGATCGGATATTTTTGAAAACGGAAGGATTACCGTCGAATGACTCTGCATCGGCTGATCTCCGATATAGAGGTTTTATCACCCTTTGTGATGGGAAGTCCGGTCGTGATTAGTGAATATCCGGATTGCAAGGGCTTTCTTTAGAAGTGCCTTCGGTTCCGTTCGATCCCGGAATGGACTTGAATGGATGTGTGTCTGACATTACAATTTGAGATGTAAAGCTGGTTTCTATCAAATATATTTCTGTTGGTGGCGGAGAATTTATTCTCTTAGCTTAACACCCTTCCCAGAAACGTACGAGCTCAAAGGTTATGTAGTTGATGGTTACCAGTGATGCGTTCCCAATTTGGTAATATGGCATACGAAGTGCTGTTGAGCATTTGTTGATCAAAGCGTGACTTTTATGAAAAGCGTAGCTTTGTGGACGAGACTTCGTCGGACCTCATACCCCGAAAATGGTCAAAACAGGAAAGATGCGACAACGTTATTAGGGGACAGTGCCCCCTTAGTGTATGTCATTTCCTTCTGGATAGAGGTGGTATTATGGTATGGAGCTCTGATACTTAACCTATGTTGTTGCTGCAAACTTATTACTTTGTGGTTGTTGGTGAATCCCGGGATTTAGGTCGGTTACGATCGGGGGATGGCATATTCGTGTCAGTAGTTACCCAGTTAGGGGTGACCCGGCCTTGTGTTGGTAGAGATCCGGTTAGGTTCTCGGGACGTCCTTCCAGAGGCGTTTCCATGTGGCAATAGGAAGTTCCTTGGCCTGACCATTTGTTGGAAATCCAAAGAAACAATATGAGCCTTGTACGGTTTCAGTTGTAGAACCTGCCATTTACTTATGGTGGCACCCCTTTGTTTAGATGGTAGCTATAGTAGGCATAGTTTGGAATGTCTAAGTTGGCTAAGATTTATATCATTACTTTCGAAATGTTTTCCTACACTTTGCACCTATAGAGATAATATCATAAAAACTTTCTCGTATCTAGCATATTGTAACGATCCAGGATTTTTAGTAATTAAAATTTGAATATTTAATTAATTTTAAATATTAATAAGTGAAATTTATAAGTCGAATAAATTTTATTTTGAATAATTGGATTTAATTGGATAATTGAATCGATAATTTAAAATGTTAGATTATGGAAATAATTGAAAATTGAGTTAAATATGATTTAAATTGATTTGTAAAATTTTATTTTATCATATTGAAGTTAGAATGATGTTTTAGAACTTTTAAAATCAAATTTGAAGTTTATTTGTGAAAATTGAATATTTTAATATTAAATCGACTAGTGAAAATAGTCAATTTTTGAACAGTCTCAGAATTGGACGAAACCAGTTCCGTTGGATCCGTAATAGTTAGTTATTACCGGATTTCAATTTTCGTAGCAATTGGAGTTATAATTTGATCGTAGCAGCTCGAAACGCATCGAATTGTTTTTAATATTAATTTAGCGAGTTAAAATAGCCAATTTTCAAACTGTTTCGGATTTCGACGAAACCAGTTTCATCGAATCCGTAATGTGATATTATTGTAAGGTTTATAATTTCGTGTCAATCGGATTTACCGTTTGTCCGGTACAAATTAAAACGCCTAGAAAATCGTTTAAATCGGTTTAATTTAAATTGAACGTTTATTGCCATAACTCGCACAGATGACCGAATTAGCTTTCGAAACCTGTTCCATTGTGTCCGGAACGTGGGGTGAACCCTAGAAACGCTGGGTACGGCGCGTAAATCGGAGTTCGGAAAATCCGGGATGAATAGTGTCGTTCGTTTCTCTATAAATAGCCCCTTGTTCATCACAAAATAAAAAAAAAATATAAACCCTAACCCTAGCAAGCCAGCCGCCACCCCTGAAACCAAAGGCCGAAATTGTTCCATCTTCATCCCCAAATCTCTTCAAATCCACAAACATTTAGAGGAAACTTTCAACTACAAAGATCGAGAGCTCGTCGAGAGCTTTACATCCAACGGTGGAGATCGCGATTGGAGTTACGGATCATCCTCAAATTGGCCGCGTTCTCTTGGAAGTTTCGCACGAATTCCCATGCATATGGGGTGCCGAGCTTGAAGCTCTTCAGGCCGAGGGTGGTGCCGGGAAGCGCGCGCGTGGTAGTGGTCTTGGATCGAATTGTAATCGAGCGTAGGTGGCGTAAGGTGAAACCCTAGTTTGAGCTTTATGGGTTGTGCGTGCGTCGTGTATACCTGTAGGCGTGCGTACGAGAAGATGAAGGGGGGGGGACGTGCGGTCTTGATGAAGATGCAGGAGATCCTACGGCTGTAAATGATTTGGGTTTAAAAATTTTAATTAAAGTTGTAAATTTATTAAGTTAAAATCGTGTAAACTTCATAATATCATAACTTTTTCATACGAGGTCGAAAACGCGCGAAACCAGTTGCGTTGGAATTGTATGGACGAGCACTATGTGATGGAATTGGATTGGAGTCGTTTGGAGTTAGTGAGAATTTCGGGTAAAATTAAACGTCCGTTTAATTTTATTCGAAATAAATCGCTAAAGCGAAATTGAAATCAAGGTGAGAACTTCTCACTCAATCGAATCAGTTTCGATTTTAATTTTAAATAGTTATATTTAAAGTATTTGAATGCATGTTTGAATGATGATTGTTATCTATTGATTGTTAAAATAGACATTATGCGCCGTTAGTAAGCGGATGTTATTTATTAAAAACATATACCGCGGATATTTCATAAACAGTGAAATTGGTATTATATATAATAGCAATATATATATATTGGCATATGTATATATTGGAGTTATTGATTTCCCGCATTTGTATAGCGGATGAGACCCTATTGCGCCGTCTATTAAGCGGATAATATTTTAAATCCCATATACCGCGATAATTCCGTACTGGAGCGGAATTGGTATTGTGCTAATGTTTGTGGATGCAGGAAAACAGGTTGTAGGGATCCAACTGGATTCCTCAACAGTATTTATTTGATTATGGATATTTTGATATTCGTTGATTATCATATCGATATATGATATCATTGTTGTCGTGATTGACTATTTGGTATGTAGCATCATTGGGTCAAATTTTGGAATTTTAAAAATGATTTTTAAAGTGATTTTTGAAAATATATTATATGTTTGGAAATTGATTCATTTTAAATAAATAAACGTTATAATTTTTAATGTAATAAAAAATTATGATTTTTGAGAAATACAGTTAAAGATTGATTTTTGAAAATATAAGGCTAATGATTTTATAAAATTGTTTAAAACGGGATTTTTGAATTTATTATAAAAAGTTTAAAAATAGGATTTATAAAATTTAACTATTTTATAAATCAAAATGGTGAAATTATAAAGGAGATTAAAGATGTTTTAAAATAATAGTATAAATTGATTTATATAAGATTTATAAATTGATATTTATAAATTAAAAAAATATTTGAGTTATAAAACGAGTTTTTATAAGTGTTAGAATGAACTGCGAATGAATTTCATAAACGAATGAAATTTATAGAATTATAAACGGTGAAGTTATAAATGGAATTTTATAAGCAGTAGGTTTATAAAATTTATAAAGTTATTGAAAGAATAGATTTGGATAAATAATTGAATCTTATAAGTTATAAGATTTATAATTATGAAGTTCAAAGGAACGAATTTGCAAACAAATAAATTATAAGTATTTCACTTATGACATGAACTTTTGTTTTATAATTGAGTTATAAATTGAATAGGTTAATAAAGGAATTTATAAAAGGAAGTTGTTATAAAATAAATAGAAATGGAGTTTATAAACGTTGTTTTATAAATCCGCAAACGACTTATTTTAAGAAGTAAATTGTTGAAACCTATTAATGGAGTTATATTCACATTTTTGACTGTGAATAATCCTTTGAAATAAAATGAATAGAAGTGATGAAAGTTGTTAACGTAGTATATTCACGTTTTTGAATAGTGAATAATATTTTAAAGAAATTGTTTTTGAATGTGATGTTTTAAATAGAATTAAAACGATCTAACGATGTTTTAAATATGTTGAGATTCGAAACCATAGATTTCAACATTCATTGTTGAAATAGACGTTTTCGAGAAATAAAAGGAAATGGTGGACTATAGCACTATTGTTATAGTAAATGATTTCCAAAAGGAAATGTTTTGTATAGTATTGGGATTTATATATCTATTTTAATTTCGAATCCCTATACTAGTGATTTTGGGTTGTCGTAACGATGTTTTACGTAACATTCGTTTTGGCCCAAATATATATGTTTAAGAGAATGATTTCCTTAAAGAATGAAATATATACTTAATCTCGATTTAAGTATATTGAATATTCTCCAAGTGTTGAAAATAAATGGATTTGAGAATTACTTAATAAATAAGTATAGAAATGTTTTCCAATATAAAGTGAATATTTTGAGAATTTATCTTTTTGAAGATAAATTGAAATGAATAATTGAAATCGTATATTCATAGATATTTTGAAATATAAATTCACTATGGAATTTATAAAAGAAAGGAGAACTTGTTTAAAAATAAATATTGATTTATTTTTGAAGTATTGAAAATAATATATCTTGTAAAGATATTTTGGAAAATAAATAATTTGGAAAATTATTTGGAAACTGGTGATGTGTGCATATCCATTGATAGTTCAATAACCGACTATCAATATTTACCTTTGAAAGGTATTTGTTGTGATTTGTTTGAATTTGAATGCTACACTTATTTTTAAATTATTGCGCTCGTTATTCGGATTACCCATTCCGAATAGTGATACGACGTAATGGATAGCACTGAAGATCGGTGTTGAAGACCCGGTATTTGCGAGAGCGATAGGATGACCTGTCGATTGACTCTGCACCGAGTAGCTACGGTATTGAGTTCTCCATATGTGATGGGAAATCCGATCAGGATTGTGGATATCCGGATTGCAAGGACTTCTTTGTAAGTGCCTTCGGTTCTGTTCGATCCCGGAACAGACTTGTATGGATTGTATGTCTGACGTTACAAATTGAGATATAAAGCAGATTTCTTTCAAATATATTTCTGTTGGTGGCGGAAAATTTATTCTCTTAGCTTAACACCCTTAGAGGTTATGTAGTTGAAGGTTATCAGCGATATATTCCCAATTTGGTAATGTGACATGCTGAGTGTTGCTGTGAAATGATCATTGTGTTGATCATTTGTGATAGGATCATTTGTTTGATCGTCTATCTTGATGATCATTTCTATGATCATTTGTTGACCCAAAGCCTGGCTTTTGTATAAAGTATGTTTTTGTGGACGTGACTTCGTCGAGCCTCACACCCCGGGAATGGTCAAAACAGGAAAAAATGCAGCAAGGTTATGAGGGGTAGCGCCCTTTAGGATATGTGCATTTCCTTCTGGAAAAGGGTGGTATCATGGTATGGAGCCCAGATACTTACTCATGTTGAAAACACTTTGTTATGATTGTGTGATGATGGTGATGAGCGCTCGGTTAAAGGTCCCAAAGGACCGGGGGATGGCATATTCGGTCAGTTGTTACTCAGTTAGGGGTAACCCGGCCTTGTGTTGGCAGAGATCCGGTTTGGTTCTCGGGAACGTCCATCCAGAGGCGTTCTCATGTGGCAATGGGAAGTTCCTTGGCCTGACCATTCGTTGGAAATCCAAAGAAACAATACGAGACTTGTACGGTTTTAGTTGTATAACCTGCTATGGAATGTGGCGGTAACCTGCTATTGAACATAGTTAGCTATAGTAGGCATACGATAATGGTCGTATGTTGGCTAAGATTTATATTCTACCTTCGAAATATTTTCCTACACTATGCACTAGTAATAATATCAAATGTTCTTTTAAATGCGTATCAAGTATCTTTGACTATCATAAGGAGAAATCTCCTCCGATTCTGCGTTTGCATTGTGTGTGTGTGCGGGAGGCCTTATGGTAGTCTCATTTTTAAAAGCATTGCGAATTGACTTTAAAAATATTCCTCTATTTTGATTTTAAAGATAAATAAACTGTTTTGAGTTCTCACACCAGTCACATGACTGACTCGGAGTTTATTGTTTTCCTTCCTAAACTCTGGGTGCCCACCAATTTCTACACGGGCAGTCAAGAGTTAGGTTTATCAGGATATTCTGGATATTCTGGAGTTGCAGGAGGCAAGCTGGATGGCATGGCGTATTATTAGTATATAGTATTTCTTTTCCGTTGTTTGATGTTTGTTGTTGTACACTCTGATGTAATGAAATGAAATGTGTTGTAATGTAATAACTGATATAGTTCTTTGTTTAAAGATTATTCATTTATTATATGTTGTTCCGCTGCGAATTGTGAGATTCTGTTATTGTTCTGTTTTTCTTCTGTTCCGTTCTATTTTCTATGTTCTTTTCTCTCTATTTTCTATCTTCTTCTCTCTTCTTCTCTCTCTTTCTTTTTCTTAAACATTGAGAATTCGTATTTCTGTTCATCTTGAGTTAATCTATGGAGATTAGTGTATATTCAAGGAGTACGGATTTGCGGGTCCTCACAGGTGGTATCAGAGCATATGGTTAAGCGACAACCATGGTTCTGTTGGGTATTACTCATTAGAGATAGAGTCAGTCGTGCTCTAGAATGAGTTTGAGTGTAATAATAGCTATGAGAGCGTATTTGTTAATGAATATAAATTGTTTTGTATTGTGTTGACTTATCGGTTGATTGTTTATAGATTTCGGTCGATGTAGTCTAGCTAACTATCGTAGAAAGGGGTTTCTAAACTCTTAAACAAGATAAACCGACACGATATTGTTTTAAAATTGGGTAAATGAAATAATTTTACCTTGAGTATATTTTATATATAAAGAAATAATTTTTTCAGAATTATTAAAAGTGTATATAAGTTGATTGTTTAGTTGTTTGAATAATCTAAGCAAATGAATTATAAGAATTGAAATTATAATTAAAGTGATTTACAATTGTGAAGTAAACTTATATATATGAGAAGTGAAACTATATGGATATTTTTATAAATATGAGTTGAAATAAAAATGAATTTAAAGTTAAAATGGAAGTTTACTTTAGAATTTGGAAGCTGAATTTATTTATAAGTGGGAATTTAAGCTAAGTAAAACAAAGTGATGTTTGTAAAATGAAATATAACTTAAGAGATGTTGAATGAAGTTGATATTGGTATCAAAGAAAATTAATAAAGTTAAGTGATAGATGTGAACTTAAGTTATGTAAATGAAATTCAACTTTTGTAATTGAATTGAATTAATGGATTAAATGTTAATCAATTGAATGTGAATTAAATTGATATGGAATAATGAATATAAGAGTTAATTCATTAAAATCTAATGTTATTGGAAGTTGAATAATTGAATGAAAATCAATTTAATTAAACCAATTGAAAGCAAAGGAATTTGGTTGTAATTAATATACATTGGTTGTTATATGGTTGTTAGATGATTGTATATAATTCATTAAGTGTTAATGAAATTGAATTAATGAAATTGGAAGCTAAAGTAATTGAAATTCAATTAGAAGTTAAATGAATCTTAAATAGGATTAGTAAATATAAACTAATTGAAAATGAATGTTAGAAAACATCCACGGTTAATGAATCGAATGTGATTAAATTGAAAACCTATTTCATTGAATATTAATGAGAATATGAATGAATATTTATTGGTTATGGATGTTAGTTGAATGCTAGTTGGTTGATGGTTCAGTATATTGCTTTTATTGCATTTGCTATGTTGGCATATATAGTTATTATGTTGCTATATGATGTATATTGAGATTATTTTCATATATACATGTTTCTCATGTTGTTTGTTGAGTGTTTAGTAGGTGCGGATCGCGTTTGCTTCGCATTTGGAGCTCGCTTTCGCGCTATATTAGCCGTATATGCTCGCTAATAAAATATAAGGTACATATCTCGGATTACATACCGTACTTTTATACTTTTTGCCTTCAAGATACCTCATTACTTTATGAGATGTATATTATTTTTTTCGGATCGAGCCGCGCAAAGGAGACTATGGCGAATTTTTCCGGAAATTTAAGGCGTTAGAAAAAATTTGAGAAAATTGGAAATTTTTTGAAAACTATAGCTTTGATTTGGAATTGAAAGTTAAACAATAGTAGTTGTTTTGAAAAGATAACTAAGTATGATTTGAAACTTAGTAAAGTTATTATAAGAAGTTTGACTATGGATTTTGGAATGTTGATAGATTCTGTAACTTTTCTTACTTGGTAATTTCGAGGATGAAATTCTTTTAAGGGGAGAAGATTGTAACGACCCAGGATTTTTAGTAATTAAAATTTGAATATTTAATTAATTTTAAATATTAATAAGTGAAATTTATAAGTCGAATAAATTTTATTTTGAATAATTGGATTTAATTGGATAATTGAATCGATAATTTAAAATGTTAAATTATGGAAATAATTGAAAATTGAGTTAAATATGATTGAAAATGATTTGTAAAATTTTATTTTATCATATTGAAGTTAGAATGATGTTTTAGAACTTTTAAAATCGAATTTGAAGTTTATTTGTGAAAATTGAATATTTTAATATTAAATCGACTAGTGAAAATAGTCAATTTTTGAACAGTCTCAGAATTGGACGAGACTAGTTCCATTGGATCCGTAATAGTTAGTTATTATCGGATTTCAATTTTCGTAGCAATCGGAGTTATCATTTGATCGTAGCAGCTCGAAACGCATCGAATTGTTTTTAATATTAATTTAGCGAGTTAAAATAGCCATTTTTCAAACTGTCTCGGATTTCGACGAAACCAGTTTCATCGGATCCGTAATGTGATATTATTGTAAGGTTTAAAATTTTGTGTCAATCGGATTTACCGTTTGTCCGGTACAAATTAAAACGCCTAGAAAATCGTTTAAATCGGTTTAATTTAAATTGAACGTTTATTGCCATAACTCGCACAGATGACCGAATTAGCTTTCGAAACCTGTTCCATTGTGTCCGAAACGTGGGGTAAACCCTAGAAACGCTGGTTACGGCGCGTAAATCGGAGTTCGAAAAATCCGGGATGAACAGTGTCGTTCGTTTCTCTATAAATAGCCCCTTGTTCATCACAAAAAAAAAAAAAATTATAAACCCTAACCCTAGCAAGCCAGCCGCCACCCCTGAAACCAAAGGCCAAAATTGTTCCATCTTCATCCCCAAATCTCTTCAAATCCACAAAAATTTAGAGGAAACTTTCAACTACAAAGATCGAGAGCTCGTCGAGAGCTTTACATCCAACGGTGGAGATCGCGATTGGAGCTACGGATCATCCTCAAATTGGCCGCGTTCTCTTGGAAGTTGCGCACGAATTCCCACGCATATGGGGTGCCGAGCTTGAAGCTCTTCAGGCCGAGGGTGGTGCCGGGAAGCGCGCGCGTGGTAGTGGTCTTGGATCGAATTGTAATCGAGCGTAGGTGGCGTAAGGTGAAACCCTAGTTTGAGCTTTATGGGTTGTGCGTGCGTCGTGTATACCTGTAGGCGTGCGTACGAGAAGATGAAGGGGGGGGGGGGACGTGCGGTCTTGATGAAGATGCAGGAGATCCTACGGCTGTAAATGATTTGGGTTTAAAATTTTTAATTAAAGTTGTAAATTTATTAAGTTAAAATCGTGTAAACTTCATAATATCATAACTTTTTCATACGAGGTTGAAAACGCGCGAAACCAGTTGCGTTGGAATCGTATGGACGAGCACTACGCGATGGAATTGGATTGGAGTCATTTGGAGTTAGTGAGAATTTCGGGTAAAATTAAACGTCCGTTTAACTTTATTCGAAATAAATCGCTAAAGCGAAATTGAAATCAAGGTGAGAACTTCTCACTCAATCGAATCAGTTTCGATTTTAATTTTAAATGGTTATATTTAAAATATTTGAATGCATGTTTGAATGATGATTGTTATCTATTGATTGTTAAAATAGACATTATGCGCCGTTAGTAAGCGAATGTTATTTATTAAAAACATATACCGCGGATATTTCATAAACAGTGAAAATTGGTATTATATATAATAGCAATATATATATATATTGGCATATGTATATATTGGAGTTATTGATTTCCCGCATTTGTATAGCGGATGAGACCCTATTGCGCCGTCTATTAAGCGGATAATATTTTAAATCCCATATACCGCGATAATTCCGTACTGGAGCGGAATTGGTATTGTGCTAATGTTTGTGGATGCAGGAAAACAGGTTGGAGGGATCCAACTGGATTTCTCAACAGTATTTATTTGATTATGGATATTTTGATATTCGTTGATTATCATATCGATATACGATATCATTGTTGTTGTGATTGACTATTTGGTATGTAGCATCATTGGGTCAAATTTTGGAATTTTAAAAATAATTTTTAAAGTGATTTTTGAAAATATATTATATGTTTGGAAATTGATTCATTTTAATAAATAAACGTTATAATTTTTAATGTTATAAAAAATTATGATTTTTGAGAAATACAGTTAAAGATTGATTTTTGAAAATATGAGGCTAATGATTTTATAAAATAGTTTAAAACGGGATTTTTGAATTTATTATAAAAAGTTTAAAAATAGGATTTATAAAATTTAACTATTTTATAAATCAAAATGGTGAAATTATAAAGGAGATTAAAGATGTTTTAAAATAATAGTATAAATTGATTTATATAAGATTTATAAATTGATATTTATAAATTAAAAAAATATTTGAGTTATAAAACGAGTTTTTATAAGTGTTAGAATGAATTGTGAATGAATTTCATAAACGAATGAAATTTATAGAATTATAAACGGTGAAGTTATAAATGAAATTTTATAAGCAGTAGGTTTATAAAATTTATAAAGTTATTGAAAGAATAGATTTGGATAAATAATTGAATCTTATAAGTTATAAGATTTATAATTATGAAGTTCAAAGGAATGAATTTGCAAACAAATAAATTATAAGTATTTCACTTATGACATGAACTTTTGTTTTATAATTGAGTTATAAATTGAATAGGTTAATAAAGGAATTTATAAAAGGAAGTTGTTATAAAATAAATAGAAATGGAGTTTATAAACGTTGTTTTATAAATCCGCAAACGACTTATTTTAAGAAGTAAATTGTTGAAACCTATTAATGGAGTTATATTCACATTTTTGACTATGAATAATCCTTTGAAATAAAATGAATAGAAGTGATGAAAGTTGTTAACGTAGTATATTCACGTTTTTGAATAGTGAATAATATGTTAAAGAAATTGTTTTGAATGTGATGTTTTAAATAGAATTAAAACGATCTAACGATGTTTTAAATATGTTGAGATTCGAAACCATAGATTTCAACATTCATTGTTGAAATAGACGTTTTCGAGAAATAAAAGGAAATGGTGGACTATAGCACTATTGTTATAGTAAATGATTTCCGAAAGGAAATGTTTTGTATAGTATTGGGATTTATATATCTATTTTAATTTCGAATCCCTATACTAGTGATTTTGGGTTGTCGTAACGATGTTTTACGTAACATTCGTTTTGGCCCAAATATATATGTTTAAGAGAATGATTTCCTTAAAGAATGAAATATATACTTAATCTCGATTTAAGTATATTGAATATTCTCCAAGTGTTGAAAATAAATGGATTTGAGAATTACTTAATAAATAAGTATAGAAATGTTTTTCAATATAAAGTGAATATTTTGAGAATTTATCTTTTTGAAGATAAATTGAAATGAATAATTGAAATTGTATATTCATAGATATTTTGAAATATAAATTCACTATGGAATTTATAAAAGAAAGGGGAACTTGTTTAAAAATAAATATTGATTTATTTTTGAAGTATTGAAAATAATATATCTTGTAAAGATATTTTGGAAAATAAATAATTTGGAAAATTATTTGAAAACTGGTGATGTGTGCATATCCATTGATAGTTCAATAACCGACTATCAATATTTACCTTTGAAAGGTATTTGTTGTGATTTGTTTGAATTTGAATGCTACACTTATTTTTAAATTATTGCGCTCGTTATTCGGATTACCCATTCCGAATAGTGATACGACGTAATGGATAGCATTGAAGATCGGTGTTGAAGACCCGGTATTTGCGAGAGCGATAGGATGACCTGTCGATTGACTCTGCACC
This sequence comes from Allium cepa, assembly GCA_030765085.1. Taxonomy (NCBI): domain Eukaryota; kingdom Viridiplantae; phylum Streptophyta; class Magnoliopsida; order Asparagales; family Amaryllidaceae; genus Allium; species Allium cepa. The sequence continues at coordinate 586,002,282 of CM060940.1, forward strand.
GAGTAGCTACGGTATTGAGTTCTCCATATGTGATGGGAAATCCGATCAGGATTGTGGATATCCGGATTGCAAGGACTTCTTTGTAAGTGTCTTCGGTTCTGTTCGATCTCGGAACAGACTTGTATGGATTGTATGTCTGACGTTACAAATTGAGATATAAAGCAGATTTCTTTCAAATATATTTCTGTTGGTGGCGGAGAATTTATTCTCTTGGCTTAACACCCTTAGAGGTTATGTAGTTGAAGGTTATCAGCGATATATTCCCAATTTGGTAATGTGACATGCTGAGTGTTGCTGTGAAATGATCATTGTGTTGATCATTTGTGATAGGATCATTTGTTTGATCGTCTATCTTGATGATCATTTCTATGATCATTTGTTGACCCAAAGCATGGCTTTTGTATAAAGTATGTTTTTGTGGGCGTGACTTCGTCGAGCCTCACACCCCGGGAATGGTCAAAACAGGAAAGATGCAGCAAGGTTATGAGGGGTAGCGCCCTTTAGGATATGTGCATTTCCTTCTGGAAAAGGGTGGTATCATGGTATGGAGCCCAGATACTTACTCATGTTGAAAACACTTTGTTATGATTGTGTGATGATGGTGACGAGCGCTCGGTTAAAGGTCCCAAAGGACCGAGGGATGACATATTCGGTCAGTTGTTACTCAGTTAGGGGTAACCCGGCCTTGTGTTGGCAGAGATCCGGTTTGGTTCTCGGGGACGTCCATCCAGAGGCGTTCTCATGTGGCAATGGGAAGTTCCTTGGCCTGACCATTCGTTGGAAATCCAAAGAAACAATACGAGACTTGTACGGTTTTAGTTGTATAACCTGCTATGGAATGTGGCGGTAACCTGCTATTGAACATAGTTAGCTATAGTAGGCATACGATAATGGTCGTATGTTGGCTAAGATTTATATTCTACCTTCGAAATATTTTCCTACACTATGCACTAGTAATAATATCAAATGTTCTTTTAAATGCGTATCAAGCATCTTCGACTATCATAAGGAGAAATCTCCTCCGATTCTGCGTTTGCATTGTGTGTGTGTGCGGGAGGCCTTATGGTAGTCTCATTTTTAAAAGCATTGCGAATTGACTTTAAAAATATTCCTCTATTTTGATTTTAAAGATAAATAAACTGTTTTGAGTTCTCACACCAGTCACATGACTGACTCGGAGTTTATTATTTTCCTTCCTAAACTCTGGGTGCCCACCAATTTCTACACGGGCAGTCAAAAGTTAGGTTTATCATGATATTCTGGATATTCTGGAGTTGCAGGAGGCAAGCTGGATGGCATGGCGTATTATTAGTATATAGTATTTCTTTTCCGCTGTTTGATGTTTGTTGTTGTACACTCTGATGTAATGAAATGAAATGTGTTGTAATGTAATAACTGATATAGTTCTTTGTTTAAAGATTATTCATCTATTATATGTTGTTCCGCTGCGAATTGTGAGATTCTGTTATTGTTCTGTTTTTCTTCTGTTCCGTTCTATTTTCTATATTCTTTTCTCTCTATTTTCTATCTTCTTCTCTCTTCTTCTCTCTCTTTCTTTTTCTTAAACATTGAGAATTCGTATTTCTGTTCATCTTGAGTTAATCTATGGAGATTAGTGTATATTCAAGGAGTACGGATTTGCTGGTCCTCACACATATTTAACTATCATAAGGAGAAATCTTCTCCGATTCCGCGTTTGCATTGTGTGTGTGTGCGGAAGGCCTTATGGTAGTTACATTTTCTAAAAAGCATTGCGAATCAAATTTAAAATATTCCTTTGTTTGTTTTTTTAAAGATAAACTGTTTAAGTTCTCACAGTAGTCCCATGACTGACATGTAGTTTATTGTTCTCTTCCTAAACTCTGGGTGCCCACCAATTTTAACACGGGCAGTCTAGAGTCAGGTTATCAGGTCATTCTGGAATTCAGGAGTTGCTGTAGAGATCTGGAGGCAAGCTGGATGGCTTGGCGTATCAACTTGTATACAGTATTTCTTTTCCGCTGTTTGTTTTTGTACACTCTGATAATGTAATGTAATATGATGCAATGTAATAACCGATATAGTTCTTTTTTAGTAAAGATTATTCATTTATCTATTATATGTTGTTCCGCTGCGATTGTGAGATTCTGATATTGTTTCTGTTGCTTTTCTTTCTTTCTTCTTCTATCTTCTACCTCTTCTTTAACCCAAACGGTACAGTTTTCCGGCCTTCGATTACTCGGCAGTTGATACAGTGGACATATTAATGTCGACCTTCGTGGACGAAAAAAAACCGTTACCTTTACATCATGAGTAATACACCGCCTAACATTTGAAGAGCGTTACATACTCTACTCTTAACGGACACATCGACATCCAGTTTCGACGTATCTTGACTAGGAACGTTTAAAATAGTATATATTTATTTTCATTATGATAAATTACCCACAGTTACAACATTTTGTAACTACTAACACACACATACCATTTATGAATTTTCTATTAAATATAATTTTAATTAAGTTAATTAGTTAATACAACACATTATATCAAGTATACAATTGAAGAAAACATCTTTTATTTCGGACAAGATTGATTATCGAGTTACATATATATATATATATATCAAATTACATAATTGAGTATAGAACATACCCCTAAATCTATCAACCACAATGTCCTACGACATTACACGCTGATGTGGTTTTTGCACGGTACTCGTTTGTCTAATACAGCTTTTAATCCAAAACATGCGGAGATGTCTTGGATTACAGCAAACTTCATTCTGCGTTTTTTTTATTGCATGAAGAAGAGTGTAGAAAATGTGAGTATAACAAAATTAAAAGTGTTTTTGTTTGGAACTTTCGACCTGTATATATATAAGCATTCAAGAGACACGACCGTTGCGGTTGGCGGAAAAGGAAATGACCATTAGAAAACGGTCATGTCTATTTGAAAAGACACCTCCTGCCAAAATAGATTTTTCAAAAAATTAAAAACTATTCTTATACAGGCAGCCCATCCAATCACAAGAGCTACAAGGGTCCATCTTGAAAATTATTTCAAATGACTTCATGCATATGCTTTTTTCTTATACCAATTTACATAGTATGTTATGTATTGGTATACATAAAAATTTTTATCTAAATATTTTCCAACATGGGACTTTAATTTCTAATATATTCAACATTTAATTTTGAAAATTTTACCAAAATAGGCCAACTTTTGAAGAAAAAAATTGCGTATTTAGACTGCTTTGAATAATATCACAAATATATGCTAGTTCTAACCACATAAGCTTAACGTGGACAAAACGGCGAAAATGAATTTTCAAAAATCGACTTAGCAGAATTTTTAATTCTTATTGCATAAACGTATATAACTAGTGAATTTTCAAACTTCGCCAATTGATGAATTTTTAAAAGTCTCCAAGCCAAAAAAGATTGCAATCTCCACTGGAAAAAAAAAATTACCCTAATTTGGACAAACCGATGATGTCCCGCCCAAAAAACCACATATCGAAACACCGCGTCTCTTTAACTATTCATTTTTCAAAACTCTCTCCATCGCCCGATAAATTTGAGATAACATTCAGCACATAGTCGACTGTCTTGAAAAAGGGCCTTGCAAACTTCGAAACATATAAAAGTCGCTCTTTCAAAGAGAACGCTAAATCGAATACTCAATGGAAAAATTCAGCCTAATATATGCAATAATAGGTGTTTCCCTACTAATATGGTTGATAAAATTTCTGATTTGGTCATGGTGGAAACCATGGCGGCTAGATCGTGCACTCAGAGCTCAAGGTCTCAAAGGAACCGCTTACAGATTCTTATTGGGCGATCTCAAAGAAAACACGAGAATTAATAAAGAAGCAAGGTCCAAACCTATGTCAGTGAATTCTCATAGCATCATCCCTCGTGTTGCGCCTTTACTTCTTGATGCTATCAATAAATATGGTAATTTTGTTTTTTAGACTCGAGTTTTTTATCTTTATTTTTGATTGTTTTTGCTGTTTAATTATGTATGTTTGCTCGGCGTTGGTCAATTGCTGTTTGTCATGGTTTCTGCACTCATTTTTAGTTGACATTTATCAGCTGCCAATTAAATTATCAACTAACAAAAATCACTCGATAATTAACAGCGCGACACTTAAAAATGTACCAATGATGCAGCTGAATTTCTACTTCATTTATTAATAAGTTTGGTACAGTGAACTGATCTTATGAATTTTTCTTTAATAAAGAATGGGATCCAAAGATACATGACAAGAAGTAAAATTGGTTTATTGTGGTAGAGCTCACCAATTGCTTGGGCAATTGAGTTGCATTTTTTTTGACAACTCAATTGACGTATTATTGAATGGTCAGGTAGGCTCGACTAATTGCTTTGCCAATTTTCAATGGATGCATTAACAATATATGTTAAACTGACAACTGATTTGACAATTGACTAGCGAATGCAATTGCTCTAACCTCAAATTAAGTTCCAGAGTTTACTATTTAAGGATTTAAAACATCGATTTTGTATTTAGTTGACCATTTGAGCAATTCAGCTGCTATGATATTTGCTAAAACTAACACCAGTCATAAGCATGGAGAAATATGACAGATTTATTAGACTGGGTAAATACCCAGGACGAATAATTATTGACCATTTCTAGTACTTTATTCCACATGAGTTTTGGGTATTTTTTAAAGCATAGTCAATAAGAATTGGAATTTTTCATTACTTGTGGCAAATAGTTACAAAACATATTGGCATAAATGTGATAGTATACTACTTGCATGCAGACAACAGTTTTGGTAAATCAATGTTCATTTATTCAGTTGATTTTATACGCCACATATAATGTCATTGGCTTCTGTAGATGTTATTTCATTCCAAGACCAATAAGAGTTATTTTTAGTATTACTAGAGTCCGATATCCATTTTTATGTTACGACTCCAAAAAATTTCAAGCAGTTATTTCTTACATAGAAAAGTCTAGCGATGTTAATGACAAAATATTTGTTTGGTTTTATTTTGTGTTTTGTATCTTCCGTTTTCAACATTCATAACAAAATATGAGTATAGCGGAAGAAAATTTTAGACCATTACGACAACGATGGAAAGACGACGAAGGGTATGAAGGGATGGCGGAACGGATTGATTGTTTTCCATTCCTTTATTTATTTCTCAAACCACGAACAACAAAATAAATTTGTTTTCCATTTTATATGTTAGCGTCATTTTTGAAGTTGATTGTCTTCCCAAAATAGATGAATCGTATGCACGTTTTTTGGACGAAAACGTAAAACTAAAAACGGCAAGCCAAACAAGGCCTTAGCTTCCTAAGTTTATCTCATTTTGTGGTATTTTAATTTAATATAAGACTCATTGCGAAATAATAAGCAACTTGTAATATAGCTTCTGAGCGAATGGGTACATGACTTATATACAAATTCCATGTTTAGATGCTACAAAAAAGTTATTTTTGGTTCTAGTGAAGCAAAATTAAAATAAATAAATAATCTTAATGTGTATTACTATTTATTCACCATCCACTATTGATCCTCTATTCTAAGTCCTTGATAGTGTATTAATTGACGTCCAGAATACAACAGCGCTTGCTGAGAACCTATTGTCACGGTTTAGACATGTATTAGTTACCGATTCATGGTTTATTCATGAAATATTGCTTTCATAAACTTCTGAATTGGAATGCAGGTAAGATTTCCTTTACATGGTTTGGTCCCATCCCAAGAGTTGCTCTAACAGACCCTGAGCTGATAAGAGAAGTGTTATCCAACAAATTCGGACACTTTGGTAAACAAAATATTAGCGCATTTGGTCGATTGCTAGCAACAGGACTAGTAAGTTATGAAGGTGAAAAATGGGCAAAGCATCGTAGGATTATCAACCCTGTTTTCCATGTGAAAAAATTGAAGGTAATTGATTTTTGTAAATGCCGCCTCAAACAATCATAAGCAACTATTATCCTTTTTTTCCCTTTCAATCTAAGTTTTATATTACTATTTCCAAGATCTCATTAATTTACAGTTAAAAATACTCTGTTTATTTGTCTATCAATCTATTCTACATTATTGACTTTGGTGTATCACAAAAGCCTGTTGGTGTAGTGGCAGTGATAGCATTTTTTTTGTTATATTATATGCCTTTTATATCCTTTTGGTTGTTCATAAAATACTTTAAAAATTCTTCTTTTAAGAGATATGGATCGGAAAAACATATTTTTATCATATCGATAGCCTGAAGTGCTTGCGGAATAAGATTTTAAGACCAACGATACACCAGAGGGAGAGGGGTTTGAATAGTTTATAAATACATTTGCCAGTTGATTTCAAAGTTTTACATTTGTATGATCTACATGTGTACTATATATACTACTCAATCAAAGTATATAACTGATATAATTCCAAATCAATACTACTTTAAACATAGATAAGTTATAAGCATATAATCACTTGTCGAACCAGAGGGTTGTGAATAATATATGTGGTAAAAATAAAGTAAGATAAAGATAATGCAAACAATGAGACACGTTGATTTTATACTAGTTCGGGTGTTTCCAACCCTACATCTATTCCCGTAATAATCTCTAATGATCTTGCTATCGCTCACATAAATGGGTTCTAATACAGCAGATATTTTCCCGAGAATTCAGTGCATTGGTTGCACATAATCTATTCCCAAGGGATACAAATGCAAGAATAACACTTTCTTTCAAGAAGTATAAACTGCAATTCACATTTCATAGTTCCATATTACAAAGGTTCTACATATTTCCATGGATTTTAGTTTGAAAATCAGAGATTGAGTGGCACAAATTTGCAAAATATTATGACTAGAATTGAAGCACAAGAAATCATAATGTTTTTACAATATGAGAGTTCTTCTCAAAAGCATTCTTTATTTAGAAGGATGAAAAGAAGTGTCCTTTTCTAAAAATTAGTGTTAGTAATGTAACTGTTATAAAAATGACCATTCAAAGGTGACCGTTAGAAAAACGACCATTATAATTTCAAAAGGATTCCAAAACTGTTCATTCAAACCAAACAGACATTCTATTGACAAAGTTGTTTGTTCTATGGACACAATTGTATAACAACTGAGATGAATTTTCAATTTTTGAAATTTAAATCAAATGTTTTGAAAGATAATATTTTTTACTGAAAATCGTTTTGAAAGTATTTAAAATTATGTTTAAAAAGATGCACAATCATTCACAAAAATGTAATATTTAAAAAAAAAAATTGAAGTATACATTTGTAAATGGACGGTGTACATTGACAAGTGCATGATATCTGTCACAAGTTTCTATTTAAATATTTGTTTTTTCTTTCTCCTGTCACATCAACCAAATATTTAAATATAAACTTGTAGTTGATATCCAGAAGCTACAAATGGTGCTAAATAAAAGGGGTTATTGATCCTAGCTCATGTATATATATTTCATCACAAACTCTGACTTAAATAATAGCACTGGTGGGAAGATGAAGAAAGTGCTACTACTTAATTCAAAATTTGTGGTGGAAATCAAGGGGCATCTGAGGTGCTGCACTGTTTGAAATGCTGTTGAACACTCCTCTATACACACACATCCTTTTTAATCTCCCCGATATATTATTATTTAAATCGGAACCTACTGTGGAAATCAGAGAAGAAATGAGGTGTAATCAAAATGTGTTGTAGTCGATCGTTACCCATCTCTAATCCCTCTAAAATGTTATTATGTGGCGTCCCACCTTTATACTTACATTAGCCAAGAACACTACGGGGTAATGCCGTCGACTAGCACGAAGAATGAGGCTGTTGAGGAGCGACAATTTGTGTAATTGCTTTATGCGAGTATCGATATGTCAGATAGTATGACATGCATTTCATTTCAAGAGGAAATCTAACATATCATATACAAACTCAAAGCTACTGCACAATGACTATGTGGCCTTCGGAAACAAATATAAAATAAGCATAACACAAAATCAGTCACGGATATTCATACTACTAAGACGGAAATAGATATGAATATAACACATAAAAGTGTACATCAAAGTAGTGGTCATACAAGATCCACTATATCACAAAACAATATGTATAAGTGCTAGACAAAAGAATATGTATACATCAACGAGTCTCTATCTCGAATGTATAAAAACAAAAACCACTGAGCTAAAGTAGTTAACCAAAAGTCAGAAGCTAGTCCCTGCTAAGAAGTTAACCACTCAAAAACAGGCAAAATAGGCAAAATTCAACAGGACCAGGCGTCTGGTAGATTTAGCCAGACGTCTGAACCTGGGTTCTGGAAGTTCATATTTTTTCCTCCTTTTCCTTTTTATTTTCTGAAGCCTCGCAGACTTTTGATTGGATTTAATCAAACGTCTGGTCATGGGCTCTGCCATTCTTTTTTCCGTTTATTTTTTTTCTCAGGAGCTCCAATCAGACATCTGGATTTTTCAACCAGACGTTTGGTTGCTTGTGCCGGGTAACAATTTGTCTAGGCCATTGATGGCCAAATTAATTTGAAAGCAATCGAACGAGTGATGGAGGTAATGGATTTATGCCAAGCTACAACCCAACCCTATAGGCTCTTTGATACACCACATATGACATGTCTGAACATCCATAGTAGGATTTTCATAAATTTTGACTTCAAAACCAAAAATTGAAAAATTCACCAAACCAATTTAAATCAAAAGTAGTTGAGCATGAAATAGAAGTTAAGTATTCATACCTAACAACAATGAAAGTTATAGACATAGATATGAGTTCAAGAACTCATCTTTAAATTAAAAAACAAGAAATGAGAAGCACTAAAACATGCTTAGACCAATTCATCTTCACTACACCTCTAGAATCTACAATCTATTATCAAATGCAAAGTTTCTTCTAAGTTAGGTTATGGGAAAAATCAATAATTGAAGAGGGATTGAGATGTAGAAGATGAAGAGGATGTTTATATAAGCTTCTTCTAGATTTTAGAACTTGAATTTGAATTTCCTAAGAGAACTAGGGTTTAAGAATTTAGTTTCCTCTCCCACCATTTTCCTAGGGCTTAAGTGTTAGGAAATTATGAGTGAAATGAATGAATGAAGAGGAATGTAGTGGGGGCAATCAGGTAGAAGAGTTTGAGTTCTCTTGTTGAGTCAGTGGGCTAGAACCCAATCTCAAGCTCAAATGAAAATACCAAAATCCTATTCAACTCTAAACATATCAATGTTTATACTTAAACAAGTTGTAAACGTTGTTATAAACTCAATGGAAGTGGTCTCGATTTCGGATTCGACTGTTCACAAAAAGTCACATTTCGGACTTTAAATTCAACTAACGATGCTATATTTAAATAAAATATTTAAATATGTAATCGTAAAATATGCAGGTTGTTACAAACTCTCATCCTTAAAGAAATTGCGTCCTCGCAATACTTAAATAAGAAAATAAAGAGTAACAACCACTTTAAGGCATAATAACACCAAAGAAAAAAATTGAAATGAGAAGTTCACCTTAAGGAGCACGAAAGAGTAAGTCCGGATGTATTCGCTCGATGAATTGTCTAGATTTTCAAGAACAATCCCTAGGATTTGCGGACCATTGAACTTTCACATGCGGAACATCTTTATTACGAAAGCGTTTAACCTCCGTAGTAATGATGCGAATAAGATGTTGCTCATAAGTCAAATTAGGTGAAACTTCAATTTCTTCAATAACACCGGACTCAAGAATAGAATTGGAATCTCCAAGACATTTTCGTAGTTGAGAAACGTGGAATACGTCATGAATAACAGAAAATTGAGCCGCTAATAAAAGGCAATAAGCCACAGAACCAATGCGTTCGATGATTCAAAATGGACCAATATATCGAGGTGTCAATTTTCCTGAACGATTGAAATACACAACACCTTTCATAGGTGAAATACGAATGAACACTAAATCTTCCACAGAAAATTCTAATTTCCTTCTTCAGTTATCGGCATAGGATTTTTGTCTACTTTGAGCTTCTCTTATCCTATGATGAACAAGTTCAATCTTTTTTGTGGAATCACGAATAAAATCTGGACCTAAAATCAGCTTCTCACCGGCTTTAATCCAACACGAAGGAGATCGGCATGGCTTTCCGTAGAGTGTCTCGAAAGGTGCCACATCAATACTAGATTGGAAGCTATTATTGTAAGAAAACTCAACAAGAGAAATATAATCTTTCCAACTTCCATCAAAATCAAGAACACATGCACGAAGAAGATTTTTAAGAGTTTGATTCACACGCTCTGTTTGTCCATCAGACCGAGGATTGTAAGCGGTGCTAAAATTAAGCTGCGTTCCCAAAGCTTTTTGAAGACCTTTTCAAAATCCACTAGTAAATAATGGATCACGATCGCTAACAATAGAAGTAGGAACTCCATGCAATTTAACAATTTCTTTAACATAGAGTTTAGCCGAAAGAGGTACGGTCCGGTTGGACCGAACGGGAAGAAAATGCACGGATTTTGTAAGTCTATTTACAATCATCCATAGACTGTCATGACCCGAACGGGAACGATGAAGACCGTCAATAAAGTTCATGAAAATTTGATCCCACTTTCAAACAGGAATGTCCAAACGTTGCAATAACCCACCGAGCCTTTGATGTTCGGCCTTTATGAGTTGGCAAGTCATGCAACGCTTAATAAAATTAGCAATATCAAATTTAATTCCATCCCAATAATAAAGTTGTTTCATGTCCGCGTACATTTTACTACTACCGGGATGAATGATAAATTTTGAACGATGAGAATCTTCTAAAATGTCTTTACGAAGATCACTAATATTTGGCACAATAAATCAATCAAATTTTCGGATGCCTCCGCGAGCATCGATTTTAAAGTCTTTCAAACCATCAACATTATTCTTATCCCTACAACTTTGGCTAAGAAGAACCAATTCGGGATCTTGCTTTTGAACTTCAAGGATGCGGTCCAAAAGAGAAGGATGAGCCTCAAGGCTACATAAAACAAGAGACGAACATGAATTGGATTCACTATCTCGAATCTCACAAGTGAATAAAGTCTCGAAATCATTCCATTCAGATATCATGTAAACAACCGTTTGTTGCTTATGACTTAGGGCATCGACAACACGATTTCTCTTTTCGGGAGTATAAAAAATATCAAGATCATAAAATGCAAAGAATTCGAGGCAATGTTGTTGACGTAAATTAAGTTTCTTTTGAGAGAACAAATATTTCAAAGATTTATGATCGGTATAGAGAACAAATTTTTCTTCCAAAAGATAATGACATCAAAATTTGAGGGCGAAACAATGACCGCGAGCTCTAAATCATGAGTAGCATATATAGTCTCGGCAGACTTTATTGCATAGAAGCATAAGTGATAACACGTTCCATTTGCATGAGTACGGCTCTCAAACCAACATGACTATCATCGGTATAAGCAATCAAGTCTTGATTTCCTTCAGGAATCATAAGAATAGGAGCATCAAAAATGAGTTCTTTTGATTTCTGAAAAGCAGCTTCACATTTGTCCGACCATATGTACTTAACTCCCTTCTTTGTCAAACTAATAAGAGGTACGGAAATTTTAGAAGCCTTTTATGAAACGACGGTAATAACCCGCCAATACAAGAAAACTACGGATTTCCATCACACTTTTCGGTCTCTTTCAATTTTGAAATGCTTCAATCTTTGAAGGATCCATGGAAATTCCAGATACAGAAACAATATGTCCTAAAAATTTCACACGGGATTGCCGAAAGTGACACATAAAAATTTTTGCTTTCAATTGATTGCTTCTAAGTGTCTCCAACCTAATTCGAAGATGTTTTTCATGCTCTTCCTCGGTTTTAGAATAAACAAGAATATCATCTATAAAGATGAGAACAGATCGATCGAGGAAGTCTTTGAAAATTTGGTTCATAAGGTCAACGAAATAAGTTGTAGCACTCGTCAAACCGAATAGCATAATAAGTCATTCATAAGATCCATAACGAGTACGAAACGATGTCAAAGGAATGTCATCCTCTGAGATACGAAGCTTATGAAAACCGGTTGCTAAGTCTAACCGTGAAAAGACTCTAGCAACGCTAAGTTGATCGAATAGATCATCAATCCGAGATAAAAAATATTTATTCTTGATGGTGAGATCATTAAGCTTGCGGTAGTCAACCCAAAGCTTAAATGTACCATCGGATTACTTCACAAAAATAGCTGAAGCTCCTCAAGGAGAGGAACTAAATCGAATAAACTGTTTCGCTTCCAATTCGGGTAATTGTTTTCGCATTTCTCATTTTTCTTATTGGACATACGATAAGGAGGATGAGAGATATGTAGCACTTCAGGGATTAGATTAATTTTGAACTCAATTGCTCGCTTCGGTGGTAATCCTAAAACGGGCTCAAACATATCGGAAAATTCACGAACAACGTAAATGAGGAAAATGACATCTTTCTCATCATCATTATCGTCATCATGTGGATTTAGAGAATATAAGTATGCCACCAAATTGAAATTTGAATCTTTAAGAACAATAGAAATCTGCTAAACAGATTGGGGATATCGAAGATGGATAGTCCTCTCGGGACATAGGATGTGGGCTTCATAATGATTAAGCCAATCCATTCCCAAAATCATTCTGAAACCTAAATAACGCATAACATGCAAATTGGCACGGAAAACATAATCACATAAAATAATTTCAATATCCTTACAAAATAAATTGAGTGTTGCGGATCCACCAACCAGTTTCGCAATTTTTAATGAAGTCATCAAGCTTATAACATTTAAAGACAAAGTATTAATAAGTTCTTTTGATATAAAAGAGTGAGATGCACCCGTATAAAAAAGAACTCGAATATGATGATCATGAAACATAATAATGCTATCATGGACAGAATGAGAAATACCTTGACCAAGAAAAGTGTTACTAGGGCCTTGCACAACATTCAGCTTTCCCTCTTTATTGTTTTGAAGTTTGAGACATGAAGATATAAGATGAGCCGAACTTTTGCAATAGCGGCAATAAAGGGGTTTCAAACACCTATTTGCATAATGGTTCTTAGAACCACAATTGTAGCATTGTCCACGACTAGAGGTAGGAGTCTTTGCTACCAAAATTGCTTGCTTTCCTTTCTAGTTGGGATTAGAGCCTTTGAAATTATTATCGGGATGCCTCTTTTTGTTGTTATTGAAGTTTTTTTGCCACCCCCAACATCACTATCAGTTTCTTTATCGGCCTCTTTAAGTCGAAAAGCGATATCTACAAGCTGATCGAAAGCCCTAATAGTTTCAAAAGTAAAGCCGTTTTGAAATTCTTATTCAACCCTTAGATAAACTTCTAATTTTTCTTCAATGGAGTATTAATATACTCGATCCGTATTTAAAGAGAGATTCAAATGACGCGACATAATCCGTCACAGAAGATTCACCTTAAACAAGGTCAATAAAGTGTCGGGCTAAAGTTACCTTTTCAGCTTCCGGCACAAACTTTAACTCGAATCTTTTCCGAAATTGCTTTCAAGTAAGATCCGCTTCAGCAATTTTCGAAACCAAAAGCTCATACCAATATAATGCTCTCTCCTGGAGCATGCTAGAAGCCACTTGGATTCGATGTAGATCCACAAGATTCATGCGAGAAAAGATGCGATCGCATGTTCTAAGCCAAGCTTGGACTTCTATAACGCTTTCGGAACTCTTGAATGACCTTCCATCCAAATTGGTATAATCACTGCACAAGCGTGCAAACTCGGATTTAGGGTGAGTAGGCTCAGGAATGGGTCCGGCAGCTTGGGCATTCTTTAAAAGATCCAAAAGCTGTTGGACAGACATGAATACGCCATCCTGAGGAGTAGCACTGGATTGACCAGTGCTGGGATGGACAGGTCTTATGACTCGAATTAAATCTTAAGGCACGACTACTAAGAGAGACTTAGGACAATGATCCTTGCTAGATTATTCTACATTGTTTCGAAGTTTGACTCTGATACCAAGCCGTGACGTCCCACCTCTATACTCACACTAGCCAAGAACATTAAGGGGTAATGCCGTCGACTAGCACGAAGAATAAAGCTGTTGAGGAGCGACCATCTGTGTAATTGCTTTGTGCGATTACCAATATGTCAGATAGTATGACATGCATTCCATTTCAAGAGGAAATCTGACATATCAAATACAAACTCAAAGCTACAACACCGTGACTATGTGGTCTTCGGAAACAAATATAAAATAAACATAACACGAAATCAGTCACAGATATTCATATCACTAAGGCCGAAACAGATATGAATATAACGTGTACATCAAAATAGTGGTCATACAAGATCCACTATATCACAAAAGAATAGGTACAGGTGTTAGACAAAAGAATATTTTATACATCAAGGAGTCTCTATCTCGAATGTATAAAAACAAAAACCATTGAGCTAAAGTAGTTAGCCTAAAGTCAGAAGGTAGTCCCTGCTAAGAAGTCGAGTGGAAGCACCTGAAACATCTCGATCTGAACCGAGTATCATTTAAGAAGAAAAATAATAGACAGATCAGTCTAGCTATAAATATCATACAATATGAGATAGGAAAAGAGATATGACAAATATATATAATAACATTAAAGTCATACTATGACAAATATATATTTGATAACAATGAAAATCATACAATATCTCAAATCTTCTCAAATATTCAAAAAAATCATATTCTTTAGCTTATTCATCAAACCTCAAATATTGACAAAACATATCAATGCAAATCACAAAAATCAGTGAAATAGAAATTCCAGAAATCAATAATTAGAAATCCAGAAAACACAAAGGGGGAGGCATATCACAAATGGGAGCACGAAAACTCACCAACACGTGTATCACAAATGAGACGTTATCCCATGGATCGCTAATCCATAAAGGCGGTGCAACGACGTAGTACAACGATACGTCCAAGGAACCTAAAACTCAAATAAGCCGGTACAACGACGTAGTACAACGATACGCTCGATGAACTGAACTACATAAAATGGTTAAAAAAACGCATAGGTCGCTAGCCCCATAAAAATGAGACGAAGCTCAACAAAACGGGGTACGGTTCTCCATGTGAACAAAGAGACATCGCATATCGCTAGTCTAAACCTCAAAATGATCGTCATAAATCAATAAGTGTAAATTATATCATACTAGTAAATAAATGAATTTAGCTTCATGTCTTAAAACCACCGGTTTAACTTAAATATGTACAAACAAATTATAGATTTCCACTCGAAAATTGTCACAGGATTTCAATCGAACAAGTCTAAGAATTAATTGATGAAGTAAACGTAAGCGTTTCATACCACTTGTTTTGCTAAGTCGTTTAATTGAAGTTCTCATACGAATGAGGTAAATGCTTGCATATACTAAGAGATTGAAAAACGGTTTTAAAAACGAGCTTTGTATTAAAAGAAATGTTGAAATCGTTTTTGTGAAAAAGTTTGAATATTTACAACTAGTATAGAAACCTTTGTATTTTAAAGTGACAAATCATAGAAATGATTGTAAAAACAGTCTATCACCAAAATACACATTCGACAATGTGAATTAAAATCATAAAAATCGATATCAAATCCATCAAATGGATATTCCCAAAAATACAGAAAAGAAGTCATCAAAGTCGACATTAAATGACAACTAAACGGATCAACAAAAATTGATAAAATTTGAAAATTCACTCAAAAACATGCAAAATAGGCAAAATTCCACAGGGCCAGACGTCTGGTAGGTTTAGCTAGACGTTTGAACCCGGGTTCTGGAAGTTCATATTTTTTTCCTCTTTTTCCTTTTTATTTTCGGAAGCTTCCTAGACGTCTGATTGGATTTTTAACTAGACGTCTGGTCATGGGCTCTGCCATTTTTTTGTCCTTTTTTTTAGGAGCCCCAACCAGACGTCTGGATTTTTCAACTAGACGTCTGGATGCTTGTGCTGGGCAACAATTTGCTTAGGCCATTGATGACCAAATCAATTTGGAAGCGATCGAACGAGCGATGACGTCTAGAGATTCATGCCAGCTACAACCCAGCCCTATAGGCTCTTCGATACACCACAAATAACATGTCCAAATATTCATAGTAGGATTTTCATAAGTTTTGACTTCAAAACAGAAAATTGAAAAATTCACAAAATCAATTCAAATCAAAAGCAATTGAACATGAGATAGATGTTAGGAATTCATACCCAACAACAATAAAAGCTATAGATATAGATGTGAGTTCAATAACTTATATTTAAGTTCAAAAACAAGAAATGAGAAGCTCTAAAACAAGCTTAGACCAATTTCTCTTCACTATGCCTCTAGAATCTTCTATCTATTATCAAATGCGAAATTTTTTCTAAGTTAGGTTATAGGAAAAATCAAGAATTGAAGAGAGATTGAGATGAAGAAGATAAAGATGATGCTTACTTAAGCTTCTCCTTGATTTTAGAACTTGAATTTTCTAAGAGAACTAGGGCTTAAGAATTTAGTTTCCTCTTCCCACCATTTTTTCTAGGGCTTGAGTGTGAGGAGAGTGGAAAGAATGAAGAGGAGTGGAGTGGGAGCTATTAGGTTGAAGAGTTTGGTTTCTCTTGTTGGGTTAGTGGGTTAGAACTCAATCCAAAACCCAAATAAAAATATCAAAATCCTAATCAACTCCAAACATATCGATGTTTACACTTAAACAAGTTGTAAACGTCGTTTTAAACTCAGTGGAAGTGGTCTCGAGTCCGGATTCGACTGTTTACAAAAGGTCATATTTCGAACTTTAATTTCAACTGACGATGCTATATTTAAATAAAACATTTAAATATATAATCGTAAGATATGCAGGTTGTTACATATTATTTAAATTGGAACTTGTAGTGGAAATCAGAGGGAAATGAGGTGTAGCCAAAATGAGTTGTAGCTGACCCTCGCGTGTGTGCGACCAATCATACGCTTATAGCATCAATTAATCGCTATGCATCACTATTTCTTGTTTGCGCTACGTACTAGAATATAATATATATACAATAGTACTCGCGTTATGTTTTATCTTAGATGTTAGTCTTGAATATCCCTTAAATAATCATGCGTAATTTTAATGAAAAATTAAATATACGTATCTCTTTTTAATGCTTTATATCCTGTTGGAACCTATAATTTCAAACTTGTTTTACCACCATATGAATGTAATACATTTGATAATGAGAAACTTGTGATAAAACGAGATGCTTGTGGTGTATGGGAGAATTTGCTAGCATTAGAGCTAGATGCAAACTTTGTACAAGAATGAATGCTTGATTAGATGATCTAGGTTTTTCATTTTTCTTACTTTTAGAAAGTGTAGTATATCCTAAACCAAATTTATTAATAATGGGTTTGGATGAAGTAGCGTACCCAAGTTTTCTTTGCCCTTTTCAAACTTGTTAACATTTTTATTCATCTCATCATATTTAGAGTTACAATCTTTAGTGTCCTTTTTCTATTGCGGAGATTGTAGTTTTAAGATCATCAACTTGTTAATGTAGAGAAATGTTTTTCAATATGACAGGTTATTTTCTTTTTTCTAAAGTTGAGATCCTAGTATTAAGGCGACTCATTTATCTTTATGACTCATTCCTTTTCTTCTCAAAGCAGTCTGTTTGTTTGGTCAATCTATAAATAGAGTCTAGAATTCCTTCATTTTTTGTGATTTTTGTGTAATTTATTACGTGTGCCTACAAATTTATCAAAAGAAAAACAGGCAAAAACATTAGTAGTGCCAGTGACCATTATTTTTCAAACATTTCAGACGATGAAAAGTACATGAAATACTTGCTCTTACACCAAACATAAGTCCATGTGGAATAGGATTAGTGGATATGAATAGTGTAGAAATACTTTTGCTTACTGGTTTCAAAGTTTAACACTTGTATGATGTATATGTGTAATAAATCTACCACTTAATCAAAGTATATAATTGATACAATTCCAAATCAAAACTACATCAAGCACAGATCCATTATAAATATGTAATCACTAGTCAAACCCAAAAGCAGTAAATAATATATTGGATGAAAGTAAAGTAAGGTAAAGAGAATGCTAACAGTAGGACACATTAATTTTGTATTAGTTCAGGTCTTTCCATCCCACATCTAATCTCATAGCAATCTCTACATATTGCATCATCAAAGGTCTTGTTATTGCTCGCAAGGTGGATTCTAATACAACAATCTTTTTCCCAAAGACTTAACATACTAGTTGCACACAATCTCCTTCCAAGAGGCACAATCATAACAACGGTTCTTCTTCCAAAAAGTACAAATATCAATTCATAGTTTTCGATCACAAAGGTCCTACAAACCACTGCAATGAATTTTTGAACATGTGTTTGAAGAGTAAGATTGACAGCAAATCAGAAAAATCAATTGGGAAAGAAAGTAATAATCCGTTCCAGTTTGCAAATCAAAGAATGAGAATTATGGCACAAATTAGCAAAATATTACGATTAGAACTGAAACACAAGAAATCCGAATGTTTTTAGAAAAACGAAATTTTGGAAGCCGTGTCCAAAATCTTAAAAATGCACTCTCTATTTATAAGGATGAAAGAAAACGGCCATTAGAAAAGCGACCCTTAAAAAAAGACAATTAGAAAAACAATCATTACAAAAACAACCATTCTAATATCAAAATGATTCCAAAATTGCTCATTCAAATTGAATTGTCATTTTTATCGATGAAGTTGTCTGATATGTTGATAGATGCATATAAAATTTGAAGTGAATTTTTGAAATTTATATCAAATATTTTGAAAGATTATTCTTTTTATAGAAAAAGCTTTCTGAAAAATATTAAATTCTATGTGAAAAAAATGTCACAACATTTAGAAATACGATCATATTTTCAAAACAAAAATTGAAGGATAGTATCTGTCAATTGAGGGATGAGGTCTGTCAACAGTCCTGCACCATTTTGAATTTTCCAATTGGAAATGAATATTGTTTGTTTTGAAAATATATTATGTTAGATGACATTTTGAAAATATAATAATGTATTTGTGCTATTGCGGATTTTTAACAATGATTCAAAGACTGCTATTTGTAGCGCACTTCTGTTTTTGAGTTTATCGTGTATTTTTATAGTAAAGCACGTGATCGATTTTCTGATATTTCTGTGCATACTTGGTAAACAGTTAATACCAAAGCTCGTACGCTTATTATCATCAAAACATATCATGTAGGGTTCCAATATGTTTTTTTACCCATTCTATAATTTCTTTGACTTTGATGTTCCAACTTTTTTTGTGCTTTTACTTTTATGTAAATATCAACTACTCAGCAGTGCATCGCTTTGTCTCTGTATGTGTTAATATCATTGAAGTTTACTTTTACTTCTTATTTATAGGCGTCACTTTTAGTTTCCCACTCACCATCTCATTTGTACCTATATTTTTCTAGTTATTTCGATCACCCCGTAATCATTCCCATGTCTTCCATGTTTATCTTATTTTTATTGTTTTTCCAAAGACCGGCATCTCACCTCGTATAATATAGTTTGTCTGATCACCGTAGTTGATTAAAGTTTCTTTCTATTTTTGTTTTTTGTTTTTTGTTTTTTGTTATTTTACTGTCATATAAAATCACTTTTTTATTTCATTTTATCCAGACTGGAGTTAATTATGTTTGTTATGTCATGTATCTCTTTATTTTCCTGTGTTATTGATCCTAATATTTACACATATTCTTTTTTCTGTCGATTGTTTGATTTTTATTTTATTTTTTATAAAAAATATTTTTCATGTTATTATCTCTAATTTATGTAATAAAATTTGATGACATATGCATAGATTTCGTTATACTAAGTTAAGCCATTTTGATGCCAGCACTCCATTTAAACAAGTCAAATTCGAAATAGGTGCGCTCCATTTAAATTATTACATTTAATCGGAGACCCACTCTTTGATTCCATATTTGGCAAGACTTCTCGGATATTTTTGATTTTATTTTAATTCAATTGATTTAGTTTTGGTAAAGTTCCGATAAAGTGGATTTAGTTGATTGTTTATGTGCATTTTCTTACTTGTGAAGTTAGATTGATTTGTTCAGCTAGATTACAAGTAAAAGATAATCCTTTCAATATGAATTTCTAATATATTTATTAAGAATGCCTTCAACTTTTGTGTTCTTTAAGTTTTGTCAAACTTATGTATAAAATACAAAAACAAATATATTTGTTTTATATTAATAAGTTTGTCGTAACATACGAAATTTAAATTATTTGTTTGTTTTCAAGAGGTATATGTATTAATGTCATATTGTGGAATAATCAGCCTATTTATCCAATTTTTCTTAAACTTTAATTTGTTTTTCTTAAAGAGTCAAATATATAAAATAGTTAGTTTAGATTTGGTGTTACACACAACTGGACTTATCCAATTTAGTTTTGATTTTTTTTCGTTTCGTGTGAAAAAATGTTTAGAATGAGAAAGTTTGACTTTACCTTAAAATGCAAACTCCTCTGTAATAATAAATACTCCATGAAGATTTAAAGTTTGATTATTTTGATTATTTCCAACTGGCACATGCATTTCTGGTGCCAAAGTAGTAGTGCTATGGTTTATGTTGTTTGGACAATCATCTGAAAAAGGCTAAGCATATATTTTATTCCAGATTTGAACTGTATTGTAGTGTTCATTTCAAGATGCTTAAAATTCATGCTACTAACTAAAAATGCCTCGTTTCTATAATATATATGACCCAATGGAATATACCAGTATCTCGATTTCTTTGTGCTATCACTAGTAATTCAGAATCTACTTTGCCTTGACAAGTACTTTTTTAATAAATGGCTGCACTATTCGCCATTCGAATGTAGAGATGGGGATCTCCATTTGAATATGCTCAAATTAAAATTCATGTTGCGAACTTAAATGTCTCTTACCTATAATGTACAATGACTAAATGCAAGATATGGGGATCTCCATTTCTTTGTGCTCGCTTGTAAAAGTCATAATGTACTTTCCCTTGTTAATTACTATTCTAGTATATGGCTTTATTATTCACCATTTAGTGTGATTTATAGGATGCCGGAAGGTTAAGCTATCAATCAATACATTTGCCCTGTATTTAAGAAAAGATACACAATCATATTGTACTAGATTACTCCCAATGTCAACATTGAAAATTGTGATGATTTATATTATTCAAGTGATAGCATACATATACTGTAGCTTTGAGCGATCAACCTACATTGTAATGTTAGCATTATAGTTTTGTGATATAATGAATTAACATACTTATGCAGCGAATGTTTCCAGCCTTTTCAACTTGTTGCGGTGAACTTATAAGCAGATGGGAAACACTGGTTGGTCCGAAGGGAGAGTGTGAAATAGATGTTTGGCCAGAACTCCAAAATTTCACAGGAGATGTAATCTCTCGTACAGCATTTGGTAGCAGCTTTGAAGAAGGAAGACGTATATTTCAACTCCAAGGGGAGCAAGCTGAGCTACTTATGCAATCGGTTCAGTATTTGCAAATCCCAGGTTACAGGTCTGTTTCTTTGTACCTTATGTGTGCGAGAAAATCGTGTTTCAAATTAGCTAGGCATTTGATCCCTCATTTTTACTTTAGAGCAGGAAGTTGTTTAAAAATTCCTCCTCTCCTTTCAATTACTTAAAACATTTTACATGATTGTTTCTTGAAGAACCAGTAGTCCTTTTGTCTTTATATTCATTAGTAGTATAGTTTAATTTTTTAAGGTATAAATAGTTGACTTGTCAAGTGTTTTTATGGAGTTAACCACAAAATAACTAAACAGGATAGCTTGAATACTGAAAATTTCAAAATCCATCCTTATCAATGTTGACATAGAACCTTGGAGTAAACTATTCGAAAATGAGTTGGTGATTGTTGGCAGTCTTTTCTTTTATAGAGGTTTCAAACAAATTTGGACGAATACGACTTCTTAATAATCACACAGGAATGATCGTTTCTTATATATTTCAAATGCCCGGCGACATTGTTGTCCCCAATGAACATTATGTAGACAGGCTAGTAAGCACAATTGAACTTTTTCGCTGTCAATGTGTAGATATAACTATGTTTATCATTATTCATCTATTTACTTTGTACGGAACAAAAATTTATTTGCTTAAGAACAGATGAAATGATAGTAAGCAGTTTGGTTCTTGCTATAAAAACATCTTTCAAATGCATATGAATGGTCCATATTGAATTATAGAAGTTACCTTCTCAATTACAAGTACTGAATTTGGATTATTGAAATAGATTTGACTTTCCACTTTTAATCTTATATGCAGGTTTCTTCCTAACCAAAGAAACAAGCGAATAAAAGCAATAGATAAGGAGATAAGGTCACTTCTAAGGGGCATAATTGAAAAAAAAGAAAAAGCTATGAGAAATGATGATGCAAAAAATGATGATTTACTTGGTGTTCTTCTAGAATACAATTCAGATAAAGATGGAAAATCCCAGAATTTGACAATGAGTACTGAAGACGTTATTGAAGAATGCAAACTGTTCTATTTTGCAGGGGAAGAGACCACCTCAGTTTTGCTGACGTGGACAATGATTGTATTGAGTATGTATCCTAGCTGGCAGAGTCGGGCAAGAGAAGAAGTTAGAGAAGTTTTTGGAGGGAAAAATCCGGATATTGATGGCTTGAACCGCTTGAAGACTGTGAGTACTTTTTGTTGTTGTTGTTGTTTTATTAATATTTATTCCATTTCAGATTTAAATGGATTTATCCAAATATTTTTCTAGTTCATATACCTGCACCTTTTATTCATCGATTTTTGTTAAGTGAGGGATCCACTGTCAATTGTCAAGGTTACTCCTACCTAGAAATTTGACATAAACCATATGCATTATAGCATAAAATATTTGAAAAGCAACGTATAGCTTTGAGCGAAGAACTTCATATTAATCAAATATGTCCAAGTCATTTAAATTCTCTTTATGTTCCACGCTGATGCAGTATGAAAATTATAGGTTAAAGAAACAGGTTTTGTAAATAGTTGTTGCTCGCACACTGTGTACTTTCTTAGAGTTTACAAGCAAAACTTGATTTCCTGGATCTAAAAAAAAGTCTAATAAACAAATCATTTATGTTTCTTCATCTTTTAGAAAACTCCGTGAGCCAATACTGCAATAGTTTTTTTCTAAATAGATAAAGCGCTTCTTGGTGCGTTGCCATTGCAGTTGGTTGCAAATATTAAGTATCATCTCCATTAGCCAACAAAACAATAATTTTAAAAACAATATTTTGGCTAGATTTTTTAATCTACAAACAAACGGTTAGACCTGTCAAAATATGACTCATTCCATTTATTCTACTTTTAAATGGGTTGGATCAACTCATTTATGTATTTTATTAAATGGGTTGGGTTGATCCCTTTTTAAAAAGGTTATAAGTGGGTAACTCATTTACCCATTTATTAAAAACATCAAATTTTAATATCAATTTGAAAAATAAGAATTTTGAACATACAATGTAATTTTTCATGAAGACTGACAGATGTATTTAAAAAATAACTGACCATCGCTTCTTCATATTTGAACTTCATCTAGTGCAGAAGCCGCTATTTTTTTGTTCAGACTGCAATGACTTCTTCGTACTAACTCGGAATTGGACGAGACTTCGATCGACTAACTCCTACCTAAATTACAGACAGTTTGAAACACTTGGATACTTGATCTTATGAACGCATACTGTACTTCTCCAAGGGTACTGACAGTTGTATTTAGAAAATAACAGGTTATCACATCTCCATATTTGAGCTCCGTCTAATACAGAAGCCGCTAATTTTTTGTTTACACTGCAATAACTTCTTCACATTGGCTCGGAATCAAGCGAGACTTCGACTGATTAACTTCCACCTAAATTACGGACGGTATGTAACACTCGAATAATTCATCGTGTGAACGCGCACTGTAGTTCTCCAAGGAGACTGACAGTTGTACTTAGAAAATAACAGGCTACTACAGCTCCATATATGAACTTCGTTCAGTGCAGAAGCCGCTATTTTTTTTGTTCAGACCGCAATAACTTCTTCATGTTGACTCGAAATCAGACGAGACTTCGACCGATTAACTCCCACTTAAATTACGGACAGTGTGTAACACTCATATACTTCATCGTGTGAACGCACACCGTAGTTCTTTAAGGGGACTGACAGTTATGCTTAAAAAATAACAGGGAAAATAACAGGCTATTGCAGCCCCACATATGAACTACGCCTAGTGCAGAAGCCACTATTTTTTTATTCAGACTGCAATAACTTCTTCATATTGACTCGAAATCAGGCGAAACTTCGATCGATTAATTTTCATTTAAATTACGGACAGTATGTAACACTCGGATACTTCATCGTGTGAACGTACATTGTAGTTCTCCATGGAGACTGACAGTTGTACTTGAAAAATAGCAGACCACCGCATCCTCGTATTTGAAATTCACATAATACAGAAGTCGCTATTTTTTTGTTCAGACTGCAATAACTTCTTCATACTAACTCGGAATTAGGCGAGACTTCGATCAATGAACTCCCACCTAAATTACGGACAGTATGTAACACTCGGATACTTCATCTTGTGAATGCACACTGTAGTTCTCCAATGAGACTGACAGTTGTACTTAGAAAATAATAGGCTATCACATCTTCATATTTAAATTTTGATGAATATTAGAATTTAAATTTTAAATTTTATCGAAATTCAAAACATAAAAATTAGAATTAGAATCATTTTATATTTATTTGGTTTTTATTAGTCAAATCAAATTTAAATCTTTAAATGGTTAACCTGCTTATTAAACGAGTCGGGTCATAAATGGGTTGGGTCATAAGTGGATAAAAAAGAATGGGTCATAAATGGGTTGGGTCAAACTCGACCCAATCCATTTTGACCCAACCCATTTGACAGTTCTACAAACGGTACACATTTTCACTGAAAGAAAGTGACACAAGTCTCTATTATTGCTGTTGTTATAACAGAAGTCCCTGTAAAAATTAATACGTAAATTTTGTCCCTATTTTTTAAAAATAGAAAACACAAGATGCCTTGCACTTTTCTTACAGAAAATGCAAGGTAACATGCACTTTTCCGACTTTGAATTTTTTTTTTTGACAATTTTAAATTTTTTGAAATTTTAAAAAGCGCAAGTTAACTTGTGTTTTCTATTGATTTTGAAATATTTTTTGAGATTTTGAAAATTTTGAAATTTATGAAAATTTTGAAAAGTGCAAGTTAAATTGCGCTTTCTATCAGGAAAGTGCAAGCTAGTTTGCGCTTTCTGATTTTGAAATATTTTTTAAAATTATGAAAAGCGCAAGCTAACTTGCTCTTTCTGATTTAGAAAAAACAGGGACCTAATTTACATACTTATTGCTACAAGGACTTTTCTTATAACAACATTAGAAATAGAGACCTTATGTGCAAAACATTTTTCACTGAGCATTGACTACAGCCTTAGATTGATGGTTAAGTTCAAGTATCAGATTAAAAAACAATATTGTTACTGGAAATGT
Source organism: Allium cepa (assembly GCA_030765085.1). Lineage (NCBI taxonomy): Eukaryota > Viridiplantae > Streptophyta > Magnoliopsida > Asparagales > Amaryllidaceae > Allium > Allium cepa. Next base: position 586,027,754 of record CM060940.1, read on the forward strand.
TTTTTTATCCTATAGGCCTTGTTAATGAGTTTCAGTAAAGCACTATTGAAAGTATCAACTAACATTACACCAAAAGAGATTGCTAATGATAGAGCTTCTAAGACTACTAAGCTATGTACCTAACTTTTGCTACTATACATGGAGGTAAAGAACTATATTCGAGTGATATTACCATCCAAATTCTCAAGGATATCATTCACAACCCAAATCAAGGATGAAAAAAAAACGCAGACAAAATGAGAACAGAACTAGAATTTTGACATACTGTGCATTAGGTCCAGTAGAAATACAAAGGCAATCCTATCCCTGTCGTAATTTTTTATCTACCTGAAATATATTGAGGTCGACTTACCTCTTTCTACTGAAGTGAGATTTGAGCAAGAGCGAAGGGGTGAGTAAGAGTCCAAATGGAAGAGACCGTTGCATCAAACCTCCCTTCGTGCTTGCAGCCCAACTAGAGATTCGATTCCATAGTATAGTATTTGGTCTCACCCCAACATCGTACTTTACTATACTTCTACATATGTTTTATCCCTAAAGTTAGCTAAGTTGGTCGAAACTCTAAGTGCCAAATTGGTGATGCAAGAGGCGATTATTAACGATGATATAATCCTTTTGAATAAGGTTAAAGTATAAAATGTGTGGTTGGTGTATTCTTTCTCAAGTTCACAAACATTGGTTGATTTACTTGGGTATTCAATATGCATATGTGAACATACATATATAAAATGTTTTTCTTATTTCTTCTCTTGGCTTTTGTCATTTCTCTTCCATCCATAAATAACCTTGCAGCCATTGTGAACACTGAGAGTAAGGAAGCAAATCCTTACATGATGTTGAATTATTAGGCGTCTCCCCTATTTATGACTAAACTACTGCTAGCGCCACCCCCCCCCCCCCAAAACCCCCACCACCACAAAAAAAAAAAAAAAACAAACTCAAACCCCCATAAAAAACAAAAAAAAACCACCCAAATTAAATTAGGCTAAGTTGTGTTATTGAAAGACAAGCTAAGCTTAATTTAATAGTTGGAGAAGAATAAAATTGATGAAGCCATTTTAGAGATCGTTGACGTTGTAGACATAGTTCAAAACGTCTACTTGATGAAGGTTTGTCTAAGTGAGAATAAAGAAGCTATTTGGTGCAACTAAGTTGTTTTCATGATACCTCTATGTGATGCTTTAGTCTGAGAGTTTTTGAAGTTGGACATTTACATTTTAAATTTGTTGTGATATGCTTTGTTGTTTTATATTTATCTGTCCAGTTATATTGATCAATTGAAGAAAAATGCTCACCCATCAGTTATTTATGAGCAATACAAACATAATTATCTGAACAAAATGCTAACTATATATGTTCACATGATGATCAAAATGTGTTCTGTTACAGGTAACAATGATCTTAAATGAAGTTCTAAGGCTATACCCTCCAGTAATATTCCTCACTCGTCGAACCTACAAAACAATGAAGCTGGGAGACATCACATATCCTGAAGGTGTATCCCTACTTCTACCTGTACTTTTCATTCACCATGACCCAGAATATTGGGGCGAAGATGCCCATGAATTCAACCCCGAAAGATTCGCACAAGGAATTTCAAAGGCATCAAAAGATCAAGTTGCTTTCTTCCCTTTTGGCTGGGGTCCTCGCATTTGTATAGGCCAGGCTTTTGCTCTAATTGAAGCTAAAATGGGCTTAAGCATGATTCTTCAAAACTTCGAATTCAAGCTTTCGCCTTCCTACTCTCACGCTCCTTATACTGTTTTCGCTCTTCACCCTCAGCATGGCGCTCCCCTCATAATGCACAAAATATAATATATTATGGCTTAAATTCACTGTTTTGTTCGAATAATGTACTTGTCGACTACTATCTGAAAAATGTATAAACTCCTGTACTACATTACAAACATTATAAAGGTTGGTATGCAGACTGGGCGTGTACATGGCCATTACATTAACTATCTACTACTGTTCTAACACGATTCCTTTTACCTTCGATTTTAGACAGATTGAACCAAAAGCAATGAAGGGGAGTGACATTGGCATCAAGAACATACAAAGCAACCACCTTGAAAACCGAAGAAGCAAACATCGGTATAGGGCCAAATATCCACATCAGCAACATAGTTGCTGAAAGAGGCTATGCGGCAGGATAGTGTAATATGGAATAATGGAATAGTCTAGGTAGATAAAGTAAGTAAAAGCAAGGAGACACCAGAGTTTTATACTGGTTCGGACCTCTAGTCCTACGTCCAGTCCCTAAGCTTCACTTAGAAATTTCACTAACTAGCACCCTCACTTAACCCGGAGAATAGGTTTACAACTTACTCGAACAACTGAACGGGATTTCTTGCCTCAAACACCGAAGATGACTTCAACTCAATTACGAAAACAATATTCGACTTGTTGTGTTCTTATCAACACTAATGAGTCTAATGTAGTACAATATTCCTATAATCTTATCCTCAAGAGTATGCAATGTGTTTGTGAAGATTTAGGAAATGTGAATTCCTATGAATCAAAAGAATGTTAAAAACAAAGCAGTGATTCAAGCAATAGATTTGTGAGTGCTTTGAGAATTTCTAGATAATATGTTCAAAAAGATAGTAAGATTAAAGCAAGAGAATTCAGTGAATTGAAGATGTTAGAATTATGTATTTATACTTGTAAAAGAGGTGCATCTGTTGGCTAAGGTTGCAGATAAGAGATGCTTCCATTTCCATTGGTGAATGGTTGCAACTCTTGGGAGGAAGAAGGTGTCCATTCATAGAAAATTCGCAGGTTCAAATTCAGTCGACTGAACAGAGAATTCAGTCAACTGAAAATATGAAGTAAAATTTTCAGGAACAAATTCAGTCGACTGAGCAGGGTGTTTCAATCGACTGAAACTGTACATGTTTGTATATGTGTAACAGGTTCAGTCGACTGGTCATCCCTGTTCAGTCGACTGAACTATTAAGCTGTGCACAGTGAATGTGTATTAAGAAATGAAATTTATAAAATGTGTTCTAGTGTTTGTGCAAGCCTCTTGAGGATAGATTTTAACAATAAATCTAAACTAAGACCTATATAAAAATCATACTTATGTTTATTCTTGGTCTTCATCGTTCTTTCTTTAGCTTTGCACACATCTCTTCCTTTTTGTTGAAGCACGTTGTCATTGATCAAAATCTTAGCGTATCAACATTCTCCCCCTTTTTGATTGATGACAATACTCATGTGTGTAGAGATTATTTTCTCCCCTTGAATATATGCACTATCTTTTCTACAAAAACAAGGTTAGTAACATAGATTTCTCCCCCTTTGTCATCGACAAAAAAGAAGTAATAATCACAGAAGTATATTGTCAAAGCAATCACTAATATGCAAGTCTATCGTTTAAGAATGTAGCATAGAATATAGCATAAAAATGTAGCATGAGAAATAAAATATGGAATGTTTCATGAACATAAAATGTAGCATGAATGAAACATAAAAAGCTATTTATACAAGCCTTGTGATACTTAAAAGAATAAAAAGCCACAAAAGAGTTTATTCATCTTTGTCCCAATCATATGAGGCTTCTCTCCCTCCCCTTGGTTCGCGGATAACGGGTCCACCTGTGGGAGGTCTATAACTTCCTCCTTGACCACCACTAATGCCACTCGTGTTGCTGCTTGTGTGTTCTTCGGAAGATGTCCATGTGAAAGTAGGTGCAGGACGCTTACCGCGTGATGTTGAAGCAGTAGTGGAAGTTGAGCATGAGATGACATCCCATAATTTATTGAAGAATCCTTTAATTTTATCAAGTTTGTGATCTACCTTTTTGAGGCGATTATCAAGAATTTGTTGATTTCTTGATAAAATTCCTAACGATTGATTGGTAGTAAAACTTGGCTCAATGATACGAATTTCATCTTCTTGATCGAAGGGTTCTTCATGTGGAGCTTGTGGAGGTTGTTGCGCTTGTGGAGGTTGTTGTTGTTCTTGATGCCTAGCTTCCCATTCCGCAAGAGATATGATCCGAGGAGGTCTATCCGGGAGTTGCATAAGGCTTATCGTCCGTTGGTTAATTTGATAGACCATTGTATTTTCAGACTCGGGTAATGGCGTATCAACATCGAGGAGAAGTCTCATGATATATTCTTCAAAATATATAGTTCGCATTTTGCCATTATTAAATGTGAGAAATTCATCAAGGATTAGTTGGAGCCAATTGACTTGAATATTGCCCCAAATAGCGTATAGAGCTCGATAATTGATTGGGTAGACAAGTTCATATGAACCCGTTCGTGGAATAATAGTTCTCATAAGAGCTTTGTGAAGGAGTCTAGCTCTAGGTCGTAGGGAAGTGGACTTAATATCTCGAATGTTAACATTATCATCCAGAAATTGATGATTTATGTTATCACAAATTTGTGGATTGAATTCTACCTCATCAAGCTTTCTCCCTACGTTAGGTGATCCTAAGATGTGTGCCATTCGATCTAAGGAGAACCAAACTTTCTTCCCACGCACCATACTCCAAACACTATCATTTGGATTTCTTGGAGTTTGATGTCCAAGATTAAGATTTGCATAAAATAATTTGACCATGATATGGTTTATTGCATGGTCATTTCTTTTCAAACCCAAAAGAGAAGTTAAACCTGTTCGATCCGTCACGCACCATACTCCAAACACTATCATTTGGATTTCTTGGAGTTTGGTGTCCAAGATTAAGATTTGCATAAAATAATTTGACCATGATATGGTTTATTGCATGGTCATTTCTTTTCAAACCCAAAAGAGAAGTTAAACCTGCCCGATCCGTTAATGCTTGAATGTTGTATGTCTGAAGGCTTTGAAAATCCACGAAGGAGTGCTCGAAAATGCGAGAATTCTTCATTTTATTCCACCTTGTTACAGCTACGCCATCGTAGAGTATTGTGCAATTTGAGCATCAATTGGCTCGGAGGATGAAGAAGAAGAAGCTCTTGATCTTTTTGGGGCCATTTGTCGTGAGATTTGAGAGTAATTTGTGAATTGGGGGCTAGGGTTTTGGAAAACAATGGGAAGAGAGAACTTTTGAAAGATAAAAGGTGAAGGTAAAAGGGTAAAAACTGGTTGATAAAAAGGAGAAAAGTTGCCTGAGAATTGGCGTTCAGTCGACTGAAAAAGTCTGTTCAGTCGACTGAATTTTTGGACGAAATTTTCTGTGTTAAATTCAGTCGACTGAACAGCAGTTTTAGTCGACTGAACTATTGTATATTTGTTTTCTGCCTAGTGTTCAGTCGACTGAGCAGGAAGGTTCAGTCGACTGAACCTTGAGTTTTTGGAATTCTAAATTTTTTAAAATAATTTTCAATAAATGATTACAATAGTATAGATATAATATGATAGAATAACATGATTTGACCACCGAAATAATCATTTCTTTGGAGATGGACTATTTTTCTTTTTGCGTCCTTCATTCTCCATATAGTTTATATCCCATGAATTTGGACTATACTGAGGAGTCTTTGGTGACATCCAAGGATTCATGAGATCGGCTGGTGTACGGTATGACGAAGATGGATCATACGAACTAACTGGCCGAGGTAGAGGCTCAGTCACTTCGTTTTTCTTTGAGTCACAAAAACGTAAACCAATTTGCTCTAGGAAGCTTAATCGTCTCGCCGTTACTTTTTGTTCGAAATATATTTCTCGTTGAAGATCTATTTGTTGTTGTTGAAAGTGATGAATCTCATCAATTTTTCTTTTCGTATCTGGTGAGCTAAAAAGACCACGTTTAGCCTTCTTTGATTCTGGTGTGTATCCAAATCGATAGTTGTCCCATTTATAGATTGGCTCATGCTTTGGTGTTGGAGTAGGAAGTTTTGGTGATGTTGGTGAGTTATCGACTGAAGAGGTGATGTTGATTGGGGAGTATGAGTTGTTGGTTAAGATTTATATCATTACTTTCGAAATGTTTTTCTACACTTTGCATCTATAGTGATAATATCAAAGAAAATTTCTCGTATCAAGCATATTTAACTATCATAAGGAGAAATCTCCTCCGATTCTGCGTTTGCATTGTGTGTGCGTGCGGGAGGCCTTATGGTAGTTACATTTTCTAAAAAGCATTGCGAATCAAATTTAAAATATTTCTTTGTTTGTTTTTTTAAAGATAAACTGTTTAAGTTCTCACACCAGTCTCATGACTGATTTGAAGTTTATTGTTCTCTTCCTAAACTCTGGGTGCCCACCAATTTTAACACGGGCAGTCTAGAGTCAGGTTATCCGGTCATTCTGGAATTCAGGAGTTGCTGTAGAGATCTGGAGGCAAGCTAGATGGCTTGGCGTATAAACTAGTATATAGTATTTCTTTTCCGCTGTTTGTTATTGTATACTCTGATAATGTAATGTAATATGATGCAATGTAATAACTGATATAGTTCTTTGTTAATAAAGATTATTCATTTATCTATTATATGTTGTTCCGCTGTGATAGTGAGATTCTGATATTGTTTCTGTTGCTTTTCTTTCTTCTTCTATCTTCTACCTCTTTTTTAACCCAAACGGTACGGTTTTCTGGCCTTCGATTGCTCGGCAGTTGATACAGTGGACGTATTAATGTCGACCTTCGTTGACGAAAAAAAATCGTTACCTTTACATTTGGTATCAGAGCATATGCTTAAGCGACAACATTGGCTCTGTTGGAAATTACTCATTAGAGATAGAGTTAGTAGTACTCTAGAATGAGTGTGAGTGTAATAATAGTCATGAGCGTGTACTTGTTGGTGAATATAAAAAAAATTGTTTTATATTGTGATGATTGGTTTGTTGAGTGGTATATGGATTCTGGTCAATACAAGTAATTAACGTCATTGATAGGAATCTCTAAACACTTGTACGGAACAATTTGACACGATATCGTTTTAAATTGGGTAAATGAAATAATTTTACCTCGATTATATTTTATATATGAAGGAATAATTTTTCAGAATTATTAAAGTGTATATAAATTGATTGTTTGGTTGTTGAAAATGTAAGAATATATATATATAAGTTAATTAAAAGAATTAATTGTATAAGCAAATGAATTATTAAGTATGGAATTATAATTAATGTGATTTACAATTGTGAAATAATCTTATATATACAATAGTGAAATTATATAAGTAAAAGATTTGTAAATGTGATTTGTAATTTGAAGTAAAATTCCAGAGGAATATTTGGAAATGTTTTGAAAGAGTTTGCAATTTGGAAAAGATTAAATTCCTTTTTGAGTTTGAAAATGATTTTCAAAGGATTGGAAAAATGTTTTCGGAGAGATAAAAGCTCTAAACTCTTTTCGGTCGCTGGAAAATAGTTCCGATGATGATTGTAACATCATCGGTGTTCATTTTCAGGTTTTCAAAAGAGGGATTGCTGCCAAGTTGTTTTAAATGGAAGTTGTTTGGAAAATTTGGATTTGGGTTAGTATGGTAAATATACATTTTAGAATTTAACTAAAGGAAAGTTAAATAGAATTTACTTTAGAATTGGAATCTAAATTGGATTTATAAGTGGAAATTTAAGTTAAGTTAAACAAATGATGTTTGAAATGGAATATAACTTAAGTAATGTTGAATGAAGTTGATTTTGGTATCGAAGTAAAATAATAAAGTGAAGTGATGAATATGAACTTGAGTTATATAAATGAAATTCGACTTTATATGGTAAAATGAATTAGCAGTTGAATTGAACTAATGAATTGAATATTAATCAATCTAATGTAAATGAATTGATAAGGAATAGTGGATGTAGTTGTTAATTCATTTAAAAGCTAATGGAATCGAGGATTGAATAATTCAATTAAAGTCAATTAAAAGTGATGAACCAAATTGAATGTAAGCAAATTAAATAAATTTGGTTATGTTGGTTATACGTTGGTTGTTAGTAGATTGTTTAGAAAATTCATATGAATCCAATAAATGAAAATGAAAGTTATAAATCATTGGATATGATTTAATTTCGAAGTGAACCAACTTGAATATGAATTAGTGAATGTACACTAATTGAATATGAATAAATGAATGTTAGTAAAAACATTCATTGATAATGAATCAATTGTGAATAAACTAAAAAAAACCAATTCATTGAATATAATGAGAAGTGAATTTATATTGATTTGGTTATTGATTGATTGGATAGATATTGGATGTATCTGGATGATAGTTGGTTGATGGTTGAATTTATTGCTTTTGTTGCATTTGCTATATTGGCACATATTGTTGTTTCTTCTGGTATATGTTGTATATTGATATTACTTTCTATATACATGTTTCTCATGTAATTGTTGAGTGTTTAGTAGGTGCGGATGGCGCTTGCTTCGCATTTGGAGCTCGCTTTCGCGCTATATTAGTCGTATATGCTCGCTAATAATATATAAGGTATATATCTCGAATTACATATCGTACTTTTACACTTTTTTCCCTGCGGGATGCCTCATTACTTGATGAGATGTATATTTGTGATATATATATTGTCATTTTTTTTTTGGATCGAACTGCGCAAAGGAGACTATGATGATTTTTTCTGAAAATTTAAAGCGTTAGAATATTTTTGAGAAAATTGGAAAATTTTGAAAACTATAAATTTGATTTTGAGTTGAAAGTTAAACGATATAAATGGTTTTGAAAAGATAACCAAGTATGATTTGAAAACTTAGAAAAGTTTTTATAAGAAGTTTAACTATTGGATTTTGGAAATGTTAAACACTTAAGTAGATTTGAAATTGAATTTGAACAATTTGTTTTGAAAAGTTTAAAGGATTCTGTAACTTTTTCTTACTTGGTAATTTCGAGGACCAAATTCTTTTAAGGGGGGAAGTTTGTAACGACCCAGGATTTCTGTCATTTGAAATTCGTATATTTAATTGATTTTTAACTATTAACAAGTAAAATTTGTAAGTCGAATAAATTTATTTCGAATATCTGGATTTAATTGGATATTTAAATGGATAATTTCATATGTGAAATTACAGAAATAATTGGAAATTGGGTTTAATGTGATTAAATTTGATTTATAAAGTTGTATTAAATCATATTGGAGTTAGAATGATGTTATAGAACTTTTAAAATTGAACTAAAAGTTAATTTGTGAAAATTGAATATTTTAATATTTAATTGACGAGTTAAAATAGCCATTTTTCAAACGGTATTGGATTTTGACGAAACTAGTTTTATCGGATCCGTAATGCTAAATTATTGTATGGTTTCAAATTTCGTGTCAATCGGACTTATGGTTTGTTCGGGGCAAGCTAAAACGCGTAGAAATCGATTTGAGTGAATTTGGAATTTAAATAGTCAATTCAAAAACTTATCTTTCAAATTTGATCGAACTGGCTCCCGATATATATTGAAGTGTTCAAAGTACTGCGTTGTAGAATAATTTTGGCAAAACTCAGAATATGCAGTAAATAAAATCACAGAATCATATACACAGATATCAGAACTCACAGCGGAAATAAAATATTTAGTGGTTCATGAAGCCACCATAAAACTTTTAACCAAAAAGAATTTACATAGTTTAGAATCTGCAATACAGCTGTAGACATAAATAGAAACAGATTCCTCCAAAGTCTTGATTGCAGATAAGATAGGGACTGAAAAGCTTCCGGCAGCACGAATGATCTACGGGATGTCCTAGCTCCGGAGAGAAAAACTGAAACTGCAACTCAGGCTGACCCGAGCGTAAAATAAAACATAACACTCGAGTCAGGACATACATACTTATATAATGTAAGCTAATTCAAGTGTACTGTAATATAGAACAAGTAACTTAAAGGATGCTTGGGACCGCCCATCCTCTAAGGATCCGTTAAACTATTTACTATGTAGTATATTGCGCTATTATAATAGTGTCTATTTATAAAATAAACTTACTTTTTAAATAGCGTTAAGGCTTTACATTTTCCACCTTAACACGTAATAGTCCCAGTAGTCCATCCAATACCATAGCTCCTCCTACTCGGGAAGCAACTAGAGGATACCACACGGGCTACGGGAGAAAACCAAACTCGTACAAGGCTCGATATGGTAGGTGACACGGCACAACGAGGCAATGCCAGGGTAGATATACCAATTGCTATCCGGACCGGTGGTAACGCGAAGCCGCAGCGACCGCCCACCTCGAACAACACTCCCAAATCAAGGGTGCACCCAAACAATCACAAGAGTAATAGAATGGTATACGAAGAAGTGCGTTCGATCAGAGGAGCTACCTCATTAATCCGAGAATCGCTCCTGTTTTAGCCACCTTAAGCCAACTCACGGGAGTCGGGTCCACGTATATACCTTTCAAGAAACGCCACCACCGACCTACTTCATTCTGGAATCTCCACCGCGTACACGGTTGGTCAAAGTGGTTTTCGGTATCGACAGAGAGTATGTCCATATCCGATCCCGGTCTCTTTGCCAACCCATCGTTATTATAACCCGTGGTCATTTAAAACATTTTATACTTTAAAACCAGAATAAACATTTCCATTTCAAAATTATAAATACGATATCATTTTAAAACCCAAAAACAATATGATATCGTTATATTCAAATATAATTCTTTCCAAAAACCATACTGCTTAAAATTTATAATATCTGGAAGCCAAATATTTGAATTATATCTTCAAAACATAATATTTGGAATTTTTACTTTAAAACCATAACTCCCAACACACAAATGGTTTGGATATTCAACGGTATATAGAATAATGGTTTAACTTTATGGTTACTTTGTAAAGAAGATAATTTATATAGCTTTACAAATATATTTCTTTATTTAAAGTTTAAACCATAATTTAAATATCACTTTATGTCCCCAAATCCATTACAATTCCTATATATATATATATATATCCAATTGGAGTATTTCCTATTCAAAACTAAGTTTGGATTTTATTCTTTCAACAAATCAATGTTTTATTATTTAGTCTTGAATATTCCCATAAATTCCATAAATAAACTCCAAATGTTAGTCATTTAATATCTTCAAAATTCACTTAATACTAGAATATTCATCTTAAATTTATTAAGGAAAATCCAGTTATAAATATCATATCTTAAGATTTTCCAAACTTAACATAAAATAAAATTTATCAAATTCCATGAGTTTTAAAACAATCAATTCTAGATTCTGTAGCACTTAGGAAATGCTACCTAAAGTTACGGGTAAAACTAGTCCAATTTCAAAAAGACAGCATTTAAAATGCTGTAGCAGATTTGTTTAACTAAATAAATATTTCCAAATATAACTTATTTATCTATTTATTTATTAACTGAAAGCTTATTTTTCAAAATCCAGAATTTCCCAAATAAGTTATATTCCAAAATTCTATTCAAATATTTATTTATTTATTAACATTTATAACTCATTCAAAAATAAAAATAAAAATAAATCCTTTAAAGATATTAAATCAAATATTTAACTTCCAAAATAATTTTAAATATTTCAGAAAATATTATAAGGACCACGGGCCTGTATAAAATTTTCTAACCTAGGTCAAGTGATACGGATTTATATCATTTCAACCCGTAATTTACGAAACCCCGGGTTCTATCATTTCAAACCCGCAATCCCAAGTTATCAGTTAAGCAGTTAACAGACTAGTTTAACAATAATCATTATTTCAGCCCATAACAATCCAACTTTAACAGGGAACTTGCAGTGGTGATTTAAGCAGTAAATAACAATTAATAATATAACTGCAGAAATAATATAACAGATAAATAACTGATGAGATGTCAATTTAAATGGGTTCATCATTCTTCATCATACTACAGACAGATAATATCTAAATAGAATGTTTACACATACACTTGCGATAATTTACACAATATATGTACATATGTCTGGTGAGAAAAACTCACCTGAAAGCTGCAGAAAATTTGATTCAAGCGAAAATGAAAAATCCACCAAAAAAAGAAACGCACAGAGGGTAGCGATCAAATTTCCCTGGATGTCACGCCTAGATTCAAATCTATAACAAGATCCAAATACCGAATACGTGACTTTTAAAATTTATGGTCAACGCAAATATTTGAAACAATTGGAACGAATAGAGTCAAAGAAATTTGGCACGATACGCTCGACCACTACACCACCCTACTTGACGAACAACTCGGCCCAAAATAAAATCTTTTTTTTTCTACCTTTTATATATATACTCTATTATTTAATTAAACAAAACGCACAACCACCACATTACTAAACTTCAACTGGAAGTATGCATAAGGTCACGGCCCAAGCCTATATCAACTAAGAATGTACGCTCACTGTAACCCAAAGAAATGCAAATACTTCACTCCCTTATTTTTTTCCCTTCACGCAAAAACACACTGCCTATTTCCTACTAGATTTGCGTGTACACATGCAAAAGTTTTCACCCAGCCTATACTACAAACTAATGCATGGATAGTACATTATTTGATCTGCACGTTACTTCCTTTATAAAATTTTATTATATCATTACTAAATTATAAATATTCTCCTTTTTTTTTATATGTGTAACGACCTGTCATTTTCGTTAATTAAATTTTGTCATTTAAATAAGATTTACGCAAATTTACTTTAGAAGAAATAAAGATTTTAAAATTAATAATGAAGCAAATGTTGAGAAGGAAATGAAACCATGGGAATATAAGGCTAAGTATTTACAGTTGAAACAAAATGACGAATAAATTGAAGTGATGTAAATTGTTATATTAGGCTAAGAGTTGCATATAAGAGAACAAAGGTAAGTAGTGAATTTAGTTAATGAATTAATAATATTAAATAGTAAATTGAATTAAATCAATGTCCGGTACAAATTGAAATATTGTTTGGAATGAAAGCTTATAAATTGTAAGCATTTAATTTACAAATGAAATCAGTGTGTGTTTTTTTTTTTTTTTTTTATAAATATATATATCACATGCACAATTCGCCCAATCTTTCGACTAAATGCATGGATCTTTTTAATAGATGCTTGCACACACACTATATGGTCTGAACTATATTTATGTTAAAAATATGCAGGCACTGCTTCCTATATGATATGCATTTAGTACAGGTAAATTATCTAATATATGCAAAAAGGCAAAGCTTCTCACTGATACACGCATGTACATGTACCCTCAAATCTCTCCTCTCCCTCTTCCCTTCCTCTCCTTCCTCTGTTTTACATATATATTTCTTTCTTCTTTTTTTTTTTTTCTTTTTTTTTTTTCTTTTTCTTTTTCTTTTTGTTTTTTTTTTCAATGAACATTATTGACTTTCTATTTTGTTTGACCCAAAACTAAGTATGATATATACAATGAATAACCCATTTTTCCGTAGTGATAGTACGCGTAAACTTTAAGCTAGCATTAAATTAAATCTGGGTCAACTACACCATCTCTTTGCACACACATATTAGATTTCTACAGATGTGATGACTCATAAATTTCCAAAGTTTGTCAACTAGATCGGGTGAAGTAGATGGGTTGGAGTGGCCGAGCATATCAAATGAGGAAAAAAAAACTGAGGAAAGGAAAAACTGGAAGGAAAAGAAAGAGAAAACAATAAGACAATTACCTGATGCTTCGAACGAAATTGCCAGAGGAAAATTTGCAATGCTTTGAAGAGTGGTGAGTTTTTTTTTTTTTTGTTGAGATGTGGATCTCTGGCATATTTATACACGAATTTGTGAAACGGCAAGGCAGTGATCAAGGGATGTGGCGTGATTAACTCATTTCAGTTTTGCAAAAGGATAAAAAAAAAAAAATTCCAACGTATAAAGTTTGATCAGTATTCGAAAATTTGTAAACAAAAAGGCAGAGAAAATGGCAGCTTGGATTATGGGAAATAAATGACTTGCGTGATACATGGTTTGATTTATAAAGTTTGTACGTTACTTAAGGGGAATATTGATCAAAGGAAGGGCAAGCGTGATGTTTGGTAAAGCTGATGACAACAGAGGGTAAGAGGAATAAGCAAAAATGCGAACGTTACATATATACAAATGCACTAATGTTGCTCACGTGTGATCCATTTTATTTTAGCTAAAATCTTGATTTTAGTTTGATACCCATAAATGAAAAGGTGAATATTTATGTAAGCTTTAGGCAAAGAACGTATACCATTTATTAAAAGAAATCAAACGGTCCTTTAAAACAAAATAACGTCCGTCTTAAAATCACTGACTGATATTTTTCTCCATAAAGATATTTAAATACGATTTTTTTATTTTATATGCGTGATTATAGGAACGAAAAAAATTTTATCTTGCAAAATAAAGGCAGTGGAAACAGAGAGATATAAATAGGAATGTGAGAATTTGAAAAGATAGGCAAGGTTAAATTTGAATGCATGAGTTGATTTTTAGGCAATCAAATATATTAGTCCATTTAGGTTGCGTGAATAAATGAATACAGTGACATGCTCAAGAAACAAAAAGGTAAGAGGCAAATGCCAAAAATGTTAAAAGAATAAAATTTTGTGTCACGCGCAAAGGAAGGCAAAATTGATTTTCTTTCAAATGATATATGCGTGATTGTAGATTTAGGCAGATAAAGTTTCGTGATCAGAGGAATGGCAAAATATGAACCGTTCCAATTATATGAGAATTGATATATTTTTTTTTTTTTTAGTTTGATTTAATTAAATGACGGCAAGAATTTTTCAAAGCTTTTGGAAATGGAAACGTATATACACATTTTATTTAAAACCAAACTGTCAGTTACAACCAAAAGTAACGTTCGTCTTAAAAATCACTAACTGATGTTTTAATCCATAAAGGTGTTTATATATGATTTTAAAAGTACGTCAAACTGACGTAATACAAAACATCAAAAATATATATATAAAATAACGTTTTAAATTTTACACGTTTTATTACATTACTTACCATAAATTTTACGCGTCCTTTTAAACGCGATATTTAACAGTTTATAAATACACTAAATCCTTTAAAAATAATACTTAACTAAAATTTAAATTGGTTTACATTCTTCATATTTTATATATATATATACACGGTACTTATTCCCTAGATTTACGCGCCCTTTTTAACGCGTGATTACCCAGTTCATTTATACATAAAAAAAAATTCGAAATTCTGATCGTGCTGAGACTCGAACTCGTGACCTGTCATGAATAGCCCAGATGTCTTAACCACCTAAGCTATAAATGTTTTCTTAATTAAAACTTGATTTTTTCAGAGATCTTATTAGTTAGTCCTAATAATTTTTTTTTTTCATATTTTGTTTTAATCACTTTAAATAAACCCCAAAGTTTTTTTTTTTAAAAAAAAAAAATACAAGTGAAAAATACTTGTAAAAAAAATTGGGCTGTTACACTCTCCCCCACTCAGAACTTTTCGTCCTCGAAAAGGAAGAAGGTAGGGGAATAGAAACAACGTGAAAGAAAACTGAATTAAAACTTAAATTAGAATCATTAATCTAAACAATAAAATTCAATTTTAAATTAATCTTTGATTTCATCTATTTATACTTAAAATTTTAATATTTATTTATTTACATATTTACTTGTATAATATCCCTACACTTAAAAAAATCATTCATATTTTTTTTTTATCCAAATTTTTCACAAGGTATTATAACATTCTAATTTAAAATGTTTAATTTTAATCCAAATTTGAAATGGTAATTTAACTTAATTTTTTTAAAGTAAATTTACCATTTCCCAAAATAAACAAAATTCCCCATTTAGTTTCTTCTTTATTCCAAATTAAATTTATTTTTCTCACTATTTTTCTCATCTTTTCTCAATTTCTAAACCATATAATTTCAATTTAAATTAATTAATATTCAGTAATTGATTTAATTCATTTGATTTTTACAGAAGTTAAATCAATCTTAACTATTTCCAAATTAATTATCTTATTATCCAATTATTTTCTAAAATCAAAATTTGTATAGTCATTTATAATAATCATCTTTTATTCAACAAATTTAATTTTCTTTATTCCAGATTATTATTAAATATATTCTGCTTAATATATCTATCGCACATATAAAGTAGATTATATTTAATATAACTATTCCAATATATTTCTAAATTTCCTTTAACACCATTTGATATTGTATATTATTCAATTATTATTTTATTTCTATTTACCTCTATTTGTCTTGTTGTAACTGAAACTTTAAGTGTATAATATTTATTATAACCACTCAAATTTTATTTATAAATCCTTTTATATTATACATTATCCAATTACATAGTTAATTTATGAATGATTTAGGTAAGTTATATTGGCATGCAATTTATACAAGTAAAATTTTCCAACTATATTATTCAAGTTTAAATATTCATTCCAAATTTGACTTTATTTTATCATTAGAATCACCTTTTAACATAAATTTATGAATTAAATTTCCAATTAACTTCAAACCCTTTAGAGATAAATAAATACATACATATAGGATATGTCAAATCAATTTAAATCATATATCTATATATATTATAAATTAAGTCATATTTAGAAATTTAAATCAATTAAATTTTTGAAACAAAACTACAACGTGGTCTCTTTACTTTGATACTCGAAAATGAATGTCGATGATGTTGTAGTCATCACCGAAATTATTTTCCAGCGACAAAGAGAAGAGCACTAATTTTTAAAACTTTTAAAATTCTTTGGAAACAAATTTATATTCGAAAATAATTTAAATAATATATCATTTTAAGACTTTAAACACAAGGTTTGAAACTATCAGAAATTAAATTCTTAAATTCTTGTTTTAAATTCATTTTTGTTTCTAAATAAATTTATAACCATGTTTTATAGTTCAATTATTTATATAAGACAAAACCAATGGTTTACAAAACCATAAATAAAATCAAACACTATTATCTCTAAACAACTAGTTAAATTTTGAAAATTATACTTATATATATAATATTAGATTTTTCCCAAATATAGGAATAAATTTTTTTTCAAAACAAGGATAGAGATTCAAATTTTGAAGGACTCAAATTAAAGAGAATTTTGATTTAAAGATAAGTTGGAATCAGAAGATCCGATGGTTAAATAACAGAATAAGGAACCAGATAAGTTTATATAAATCGCGGGCAACCTTAACCGGGTCAACCGTGACTTAAAGAATAAGATCGATGTGGATTTTCTAGGGTAAATCTACATTCGATCTGAAGAGATAGAGTTTAGAATAACCAAAGATACTAGCATCTAAACTGAGGATAAATATAAATCTCCGGTGAATCAATGCTAGTTGTAAAGGAGTTTCACCCCTATATTAGAATATTGGCGAAACCGCCAATTTACTATAAAGATCATCCGAAGTGGAGTTATGGGATACTCCAGAATCGGAAAAATGAATAGTGAGGGACACGAATGAACTTCGGAACCGCAGGGAACGTTCCAAAATTCGAAAAGGAAGAGATTCAAGCTCAAATGAAAGTGATTCTGTAAATCAATTTTACCATACATTCTAAGTTTTGCCTAGAGCCAAAGCTCTGATACCAGCTGTAACAACCCAATATTTTCAACCCTTCGCATCCGCTCATGTCGGACTTGAAGTGTTCAAAGTACTGCGTTGTAGAATAATTTTGGCAAAACTCAGAATATGCAGTAAATAAAATCACAGAATCATATACACAGATATCAGAACTCACAGCGGAAATAAAATATTTAGTGGTTCATGAAGCCACCATAAAACTTTTAACCAAAAAGAATTTACATAGTTTAGAATCTGCAATACAGCTGTAGACATAAATAGAAACAGATTCCTCCAAAGTCTTGATTGCAGATAAGATAGGGACTGAAAAGCTTCCGGCAGCACGAATGATCTACGGGATGTCCTAGCTCCGGAGAGAAAAACTGAAACTGCAACTCAGGCTGACCCGAGCGTAAAATAAAACATAACACTCGAGTCAGGACATACATACTTATATAATGTAAGCTAATTCAAGTGTACTGTAATATAGAACAAGTAACTTAAAGGATGCTTGGGACCGCCCATCCTCTAAGGATCCGTTAAACTATTTACTATGTAGTATATTGCGCTATTATAATAGTGTCTATTTATAAAATAAACTTACTTTTTAAATAGCGTTAAGGCTTTACATTTTCCACCTTAACACGTAATAGTCCCAGTAGTCCATCCAATACCATAGCTCCTCCTACTCGGGAAGCAACTAGAGGATACCACACGGGCTACGGGAGAAAACCAAACTCGTACAAGGCTCGATATGGTAGGTGACACGGCACAACGAGGCAATGCCAGGGTAGATATACCAATTGCTATCCGGACCGGTGGTAACGCGAAGCCGCAGCGACCGCCCACCTCGAACAACACTCCCAAATCAAGGGTGCACCCAAACAATCACAAGAGTAATAGAATGGTATACGAAGAAGTGCGTTCGATCAGAGGAGCTACCTCATTAATCCGAGAATCGCTCCTGTTTTAGCCACCTTAAGCCAACTCACGGGAGTCGGGTCCACGTATATACCTTTCAAGAAACGCCACCACCGACCTACTTCATTCTGGAATCTCCACCGCGTACACGGTTGGTCAAAGTGGTTTTCGGTATCGACAGAGAGTATGTCCATATCCGATCCCGGTCTCTTTGCCAACCCATCGTTATTATAACCCGTGGTCATTTAAAACATTTTATACTTTAAAACCAGAATAAACATTTCCATTTCAAAATTATAAATACGATATCATTTTAAAACCCAAAAACAATATGATATCGTTATATTCAAATATAATTCTTTCCAAAAACCATACTGCTTAAAATTTATAATATCTGGAAGCCAAATATTTGAATTATATCTTCAAAACATAATATTTGGAATTTTTACTTTAAAACCATAACTCCCAACACACAAATGGTTTGGATATTCAACGGTATATAGAATAATGGTTTAACTTTATGGTTACTTTGTAAAGAAGATAATTTATATAGCTTTACAAATATATTTCTTTATTTAAAGTTTAAACCATAATTTAAATATCACTTTATGTCCCCAAATCCATTACAATTCCTATATATATATATATATATATATCCAATTGGAGTATTTCCTATTCAAAACTAAGTTTGGATTTTATTCTTTCAACAAATCAATGTTTTATTATTTAGTCTTGAATATTCCCATAAATTCCATAAATAAACTCCAAATGTTAGTCATTTAATATCTTCAAAATTCACTTAATACTAGAATATTCATCTTAAATTTATTAAGGAAAATCCAGTTATAAATATCATATCTTAAGATTTTCCAAACTTAACATAAAATAAAATTTATCAAATTCCATGAGTTTTAAAACAATCAATTCTAGATTCTGTAGCACTTAGGAAATGCTACCTAAAGTTACGGGTAAAACTAGTCCAATTTCAAAAAGACAGCATTTAAAATGCTGTAGCAGATTTGTTTAACTAAATAAATATTTCCAAATATAACTTATTTATCTATTTATTTATTAACTGAAAGCTTATTTTTCAAAATCCAGAATTTCCAAAATAAGTTATATTCCAAAATTCTATTCAAATATTTATTTATTTATTAACATTTATAACTCATTCAAAAATAAAAATAAAAATAAATCCTTTAAAGATATTAAATCAAATATTTAACTTCCAAAATAATTTTAAATATTTCAGAAAATATTATAAGGACCACGGGCCTGTATAAAATTTTCTAACCTAGGTCAAGTGATACGGATTTATATCATTTCAACCCGTAATTTACAAACCCCGGGTTCTATCATTTCAAACCCGCAATCCCAAGTTATCAGTTAAGCAGTTAACAGACTAGTTTAACAATAATCATTATTTCAGCCCATAACAATCCAACTTTAACAGGGAACTTGCAGTGGTGATTTAAGCAGTAAATAACAATTAATAATATAACTGCAGAAATAATATAACAGATAAATAACTGATGAGATGTCAATTTAAATGGGTTCATCATTCTTCATCATACTACAGACAGATAATATCTAAATAGAATGTTTACACATACACTTGCGATAATTTACACAATATATGTACATATGTCTGGTGAGAAAAACTCACCTGAAAGCTGCAGAAAATTTGATTCAAGCGAAAATGAAAAATCCACCAAAAAAAGAAACGCACAGAGGGTAGCGATCAAATTTCCCTGGATGTCACGCCTAGATTCAAATCTATAACAAGATCCAAATACCGAATACGTGACTTTTAAAATTTATGGTCAACGCAAATATTTGAAACAATTGGAACGAATAGAGTCAAAGAAATTTGGCACGATACGCTCGACCACTACACCACCCTACTTGACGAACAACTCGGCCCAAAATAAAATCTTTTTTTTTCTACCTTTTATATATATACTCTATTATTTAATTAAACAAAACGCACAACCACCACATTACTAAACTTCAACTGGAAGTATGCATAAGGTCACGGCCCAAGCCTATATCAACTAAGAATGTACGCTCACTGTAACCCAAAGAAATGCAAATACTTCACTCCCTTATTTTTTTCCCTTCACGCAAAAACACACTGCCTATTTCCTACTAGATTTGCGTGTACACATGCAAAAGTTTTCACCCAGCCTATACTACAAACTAATGCATGGATAGTACATTATTTGATCTGCACGTTACTTCCTTTATAAAATTTTATTATATCATTACTAAATTATAAATATTCTCCTTTTTTTTTTATATGTGTAACGACCTGTCATTTTCGTTAATTAAATTTTGTCATTTAAATAAGATTTACGCAAATTTACTTTAGAAGAAATAAAGATTTTAAAATTAATAATGAAGCAAATGTTGAGAAGGAAATGAAACCATGGGAATATAAGGCTAAGTATTTACAGTTGAAACAAAATGACGAATAAATTGAAGTGATGTAAATTGTTATATTAGGCTAAGAGTTGCATATAAGAGAACAAAGGTAAGTAGTGAATTTAGTTAATGAATTAATAATATTAAATAGTAAATTGAATTAAATCAATGTCCGGTACAAATTGAAATATTGTTTGGAATGAAAGCTTATAAATTGTAAGCATTTAATTTACAAATGAAATCAGTGTGTGTTTTTTTTTTTTTTTTTTTTTATAAATATATATATCACATGCACAATTCGCCCAATCTTTCGACTAAATGCATGGATCTTTTTAATAGATGCTTGCACACACACTATATGGTCTGAACTATATTTATGTTAAAAATATGCAGGCACTGCTTCCTATATGATATGCATTTAGTACAGGTAAATTATCTAATATATGCAAAAAGGCAAAGCTTCTCACTGATACACGCATGTACATGTACCCTCAAATCTCTCCTCTCCCTCTTCCCTTCCTCTCCTTCCTCTGTTTTACATATATATTTCTTTCTTCTTTTTTTTTTTCTTTTTTTTTTTTCTTTTTCTTTTTCTTTTTGTTTTTTTTTTCAATGAACATTATTGACTTTCTATTTTGTTTGACCCAAAACTAAGTATGATATATACAATGAATAACCCATTTTTCCGTAGTGATAGTACGCGTAAACTTTAAGCTAGCATTAAATTAAATCTGGGTCAACTACACCATCTCTTTGCACACACATATTAGATTTCTACAGATGTGATGACTCATAAATTTCCAAAGTTTGTCAACTAGATCGGGTGAAGTAGATGGGTTGGAGTGGCCGAGCATATCAAATGAGGAAAAAAAAACTGAGGAAAGGAAAAACTGGAAGGAAAAGAAAGAGAAAACAATAAGACAATTACCTGATGCTTCGAACGAAATTGCCAGAGGAAAATTTGCAATGCTTTGAAGAGTGGTGAGTTTTTTTTTTTTTGTTGAGATGTGGATCTCTGGCATATTTATACACGAATTTGTGAAACGGCAAGGCAGTGATCAAGGGATGTGGCGTGATTAACTCATTTCAGTTTTGCAAAAGGATAAAAAAAAAAAATTTCCAACGTATAAAGTTTGATCAGTATTCGAAAATTTGTAAACAAAAAGGCAGAGAAAATGGCAGCTTGGATTATGGGAAATAAATGACTTGCGTGATACATGGTTTGATTTATAAAGTTTGTACGTTACTTAAGGGGAATATTGATCAAAGGAAGGGCAAGCGTGATGTTTGGTAAAGCTGATGACAACAGAGGGTAAGAGGAATAAGCAAAAATGCGAACGTTACATATATACAAATGCACTAATGTTGCTCACGTGTGATCCATTTTATTTTAGCTAAAATCTTGATTTTAGTTTGATACCCATAAATGAAAAGGTGAATATTTATGTAAGCTTTAGGCAAAGAACGTATACCATTTATTAAAAGAAATCAAACGGTCCTTTAAAACAAAATAACGTCCGTCTTAAAATCACTGACTGATATTTTTCTCCATAAAGATATTTAAATACGATTTTTTTATTTTATATGCGTGATTATAGGAACGAAAAAAATTTTATCTTGCAAAATAAAGGCAGTGGAAACAGAGAGATATAAATAGGAATGTGAGAATTTGAAAAGATAGGCAAGGTTAAATTTGAATGCATGAGTTGATTTTTAGGCAATCAAATATATTAGTCCATTTAGGTTGCGTGAATAAATGAATACAGTGACATGCTCAAGAAACAAAAAGGTAAGAGGCAAATGCCAAAAATGTTAAAAGAATAAAATTTTGTGTCACGCGCAAAGGAAGGCAAAATTGATTTTCTTTCAAATGATATATGCGTGATTGTAGATTTAGGCAGATAAAGTTTCGTGATCAGAGGAATGGCAAAATATGAACCGTTCCAATTATATGAGAATTGATATTTTTTTTTTTTAGTTTGATTTAATTAAATGACGGCAAGAATTTTTCAAAGCTTTTGGAAATGGAAACGTATATACACATTTTATTTAAAACCAAACTGTCAGTTACAACCAAAAGTAACGTTCGTCTTAAAAATCACTAACTGATGTTTTAATCCATAAAGGTGTTTATATATGATTTTAAAAGTACGTCAAACTGACGTAATACAAAACATCAAAAATATATATATAAAATAACGTTTTAAATTTTACACGTTTTATTACATTACTTACCATAAATTTTACGCGTCCTTTTAAACGCGATATTTAACAGTTTATAAATACACTAAATCCTTTAAAAATAATACTTAACTAAAATTTAAATTGGTTTACATTCTTCATATTTTATATATATATATACACGGTGCTTATTCCCTAGATTTACGCGCCCTTTTTAACGCGTGATTACCCAGTTCATTTATACATAAAAAAAAATTCGAAATTCTGATCGTGCTGAGACTCGAACTCGTGACCTGTCGTGAATAGCCCAAATGTCTTAACCACCTAAGCTATAAATGTTTTCTTAATTAAAACTTGATTTTTTCAGAGATCTTATTAGTTAGTCCTAATAAATTTTTTTTTTCATATTTTGTTTTAATCACTTTAAATAAACCCCAAAGTTTTTTTTTTTTTTTAAAAAAAAATACAAGTGAAAAATACTTGTAAAAAAAATTGGGCTGTTACATAAAACATTATAAACGCCAGGCGGCACGCTTCGTTTGAAGTTCGAAAAAATTTTGGGTGAATAGTGCGCGGAAATTTTCTATAAAAGGACATCTATTTTCACAATTTGCAACAATAACCCTGGCTAGGGTTATAGCCGCCACTATCTTCATTATTGGCCGAAAATACACGATCTTTCTCCTCTATTTTCTTCAAATCCACACTTCAATTCGAGAAACTTTCAACTGCAATAACGTAGAGCACGTCAAGATCTTCAATCTCAACGGTGGTGATCGTAAACGGAGCTACGGATTGGCGGCAATCGATGTTTGAAGGTCCGACGTTCAAGCACGAACATCGAGGAGTATAGGGGACCGAGTCTCAAGATGTCTTGGCCGAAGGTGCCATGCGCGAGGGGCTTCTAGGTGGTGTCGTTCGATCGTGGTGTAGGCAAGCGTGGTGGCCGCGGCTATTAGGGTTTTGGAGGCGGCTATGGGTTCATTCGCGTGGAAAATACTGGAGAGAAAGACGAGGGTTGCGTGCGGCCTGGATCTATGCAGTGAAATCTAACGGCTATGATGAGCTTAGGTTATAAAATAATAAAAGAAATTGTAAATTATTTATATTTAAATTCGTGTAAATTTTAAAATGCTATAACTCTTTCATACGAGGTCCGTTTTGGACGAAACAAATTGCGTTGGGTTCGTATGGACGAACACTACACGATGGAGCTGGATTGGAATCGATTGGAGCTAGTGAAAATTTTGG
Source organism: Allium cepa (assembly GCA_030765085.1). Lineage (NCBI taxonomy): Eukaryota > Viridiplantae > Streptophyta > Magnoliopsida > Asparagales > Amaryllidaceae > Allium > Allium cepa. The sequence continues at coordinate 586,051,948 of CM060940.1, forward strand.
TTAAAATTAAACGCGCGTTTAATTTTATTCGAAATAAAACACTGCGACTGTTATTGGAAACAAGGTGAGAACTTCTCACTCAATCGAATCTGTTTCGATTTAAATTTTAAATAACTAGATTTAAAATTGCTAGATTGTGTGATTGAATGATAAATTGTTATCTGTTGTATTGAAATAGACCATATACGTCGTATACTAAGCGGATGTTGTTTATTAAACACATATACCGCGATATTCCATCTTGATGTGAAATTGGTATTATATATGTAGTTGGAGTTGATTTTCCCGCATTATATAGCGGATGAGACCCTATTGCGCCGCATAATAGCGAATAATATTTTTTTATAAACCCATATACCGCGATATTCCGTATTGAAACGGATTGGTATTGTGCTAACATCTGTGGATGCAGGGAAACAGGTTGGAGGGATCCAACTGGATTCCTCACCCGTATTGATTTATTTACAGATATTGTGATATATTCTGTTATCATATGATATATGATGTTTTGGATGCCGTGATTGTTATATTTGGTGTTGTTGCAGCATTGGGCCTGTTTTGGAAAACTAAAAGGATTTTTAAAGTGATTTTTGAAAGTATACGTTTTATTGAATTTTGGAATTGATTCATTTTAAATAAATAAACGTTATAATTTTAATGTTATAAAATTTATGATTTTTGAGAAATATAGTTAAAATGTATTTTTTTTTGAAATATGGGGTTAATGAATTTTATAAAATAGTTTAAATTGGGATTTTTGAATTATTATAAACGATTTATATAAAAGAGCTATAAAATTGATATTTATAAATTAAAATATTGGAATTATAAAACGAGTTTTTATAAACGTTAAAATGAAGTATAAATGGATTTCATGAATAAATGAAATTTATAAATTTATAAATTGAGAAGTTATAAAATGAATAGATTTTGTAAAATAAAAGATTTATAAGAAATTAACTTATAAATTGGATTTTGGGCATTTTAATGAGTTATAAATAGAATGTGATAATTAAGGAATCTTATAAGTTGAAGTTTTTATGAAATATATAAATGTGAATTTATAAACGTTGTTTTATAAATCCAAAACCAATTGAATTTGATAAGTAAATATAAAAGCTTATTAAAGGAAGTATATTCACGATTTTGGACAGTGGATAATCCTTTAGATAAAATGTGTAGAAAAATGTTGAATTTGGTTAACGAAGTATATTCACGATTTTGGGTCAGTGAATAATATATTAAAGAAATGTTTTGGGGAAGTGATATTTAAATCGAATTTAAAACGTTTGAAGTGTTTTAAAATGTATAAGTGTCGAAACCATAGATTTCAACATTCATTGTTGAAATAGACGTTTTCGAGGAATAAAAGGAAATAGTGGACTATAACACTGTTGTTATAGTAAATGATTTTCGAAAGGAAATGTTTTGTATAATATTAGGATTTATATATCTATCTTAATTTCGAATTCCTATACTAGTGATTTTGGGTTGCCGTAACGGTGTTTTACGCAACATTCGTTTTGACTCAAATGAATGTGTTAAGAAGAATGTTTTCCTTAAAGAATAAAATATACACTTAATCGTGTTTTAAGTATATTGAATATTTTCTAAGTATTGAAAATAAATAGATTTGTGAATTACTTATTGTTAAATAAGTACGGAAATGTTTTCCAAGATGAAGTGAAATGTTTTGGGTTTTTATCTTTTAAAAATAAATTGAAAATGAATAAGTATTTGGAAATGTTTTCGAATGAAGAAATTGAAATGGTTTAGAGAATGTATCTTTTCAAAGATAAATTGAAGTGAATATCTGGCAAGTTATTTAAATTATGGAAGATTAATGAAAATGGCCTAGTGATTGTTATGGTGCTGGATATTTGTTTGTTGGCCTTGATAGTTAAATAACCGACTATCAATATTTACTTTTAAATGAGTATTTGTGTATTTGCTTGAATTTAAATGCTACACTTATTTTTAAAATAAGTGCTCGTTGTTCGGTTTAGCCGGGAGAGGACCTTTGTGTCATAAATCCCATTCCGAGTAGTGATATGTCGAAATGGATAGCATTTGAAGACCGGATATTTTTGAAAACGGAAGGATTACCGTCGAATGACTCTGCATCGGCTGATCTCCGATATAGAGGTTTTATCACCCTTTGTGATGGGAAGTCTGGTCGTGATTAGTGAATATCCAGATTGCAAGGGCTTTCTTTGGAAGTGCCTTCGGTTCCGTTCGATCCCGGAACGGACTTGAATGGATGTGTGTCTGACATTACAATTTGAGATGTAAAGCTGGTTTCTATCAAATATATTTCTGTTGGTGACGGAGAATTTATTCTCTTAGCTTAACACCCTTCAGAGACGTACGAGCTTAGAGATTATGTAGTTGATGGTTACCAGTGATGCGTTCCCAATTTGGTAATGTGGCATACGAAGTGCTGTTGAGCATTTGTTGATCAAAGCGAGGCTTTTATGAAAAGCGTAGCTTTGTGGACGAGACTTCGTCGGACCTCACACCCCGAAAATGGTCAAAACTGCGGCAAGATTATTAGGGGACAGTGCCCCCTTAGTGTATGTTATTTCCTTCTGGATAGAGGTAGTATTATGGTATGGAGACCTGATGCTTAACCTATGTTGTTGGTGCAAACTTATTACTTTGTGGTTGTTGGTGAATCCCGGGATCTAGGTCGGTTACGACCGGGGAATGACATATTCGTGTCAGTAGTTACCCAGTTAGGGGTGATCCGGCTTTGTTTTGGCACCGGTTAGTTTCTCGGGGCGTCCTTCCAGAGGCGTTTCCATGTGGCAATAGGAAGTTCCTTGGCCTGACCATTTGTTGGAAATCTAAAGAAACAATATGAGCCTTGTACGGTTTTAGTTGTAGAACCTGCCATTTACTTATGGTGGCACCCCTCTGTTTAGATGGTAGCTATAGTAGGCATAGTTTGGAATGTCTATGTTGGCTAAGATTTATATAATTACTTTCGAAATGTTTTTCCACACTTTGCACCTAGTGATAATATCATTGAAACTTTCTCGTATCAAGCATATTTAACTATATAAAGAGAAATCTTCTCCGATTCCGCGTTTGCATTGTGTGTGTGTGCGGAAGGCCTTATGGTAGTTACATTTTCTAAAATGCATTGCGAATCAAATTTAAAATATTTCTTTGTTTGTTTTTTTAAAGATAAACTGTTTAAGTTCTCACACTAGTCCCATGACTGACCTGGAGTTTATTGTTCTCTTCCTAAACTCTGAGTGCCCACCAATTTTAACACGGGCAGTCTAGAGTCAAGTTATCAGGTCATTCTGTAATTCAGGAGTTGCTGTAGAGATCTGGAGGCAAGCTGGATGACTTGGCGTATCAACTAGTATATAGTATTTTTTTTCCGCTGTTTGTTTTTGTACACTCTGATAATGTAATGTAATAACTGATATAGTTCTTTTTTAGTAAAGATTATTCATTTATCTATTATATGTTGTTCCACTGCGATTGTGAGATTCTGATATTGTTTCTGTTGCTTTTCTTTCTTTCTTCTTCTATCTTCTACCTCTTCTTTAACCCAAACGGTACGGTTTCCCGGCCTTCGATTGCTCGGCAGTTGATACAGTGGACGTATTAATGTCGACCTTTGTGGACGAAAAAAAACCGTTACCTTTACATCATGAGTAATACACCGCCTAACATTTGAATAGCGTTACATACTCTACTCTTAACGGACACATCGACATCCAGTATCGACGTATCTTGACTAGGAACGTTTAAAATAGTATATATTTATTTTCATTATGATAAATTACCCACAGTTACAACATTTTGTAACTACTAACACACACATACCATTTATGAATTTTCTATTAAATATAATTTTAATTAAGTTAATTAGTTAATACAACACATAATATCAAGTATACGATTGAAGAAAACATCTTTTATTTCGGACAAGATTGATTATCGAGTTACATACATACATATATATATATATATACATATATATATACATATATATATATATCAAATTACATAATTGAGTATAGAGCATACCCCTAAATCTATCAACCACAATGTCCTACGACATTACACCCTGATGTGGTTTTTGCACAGTACTCGTTTGTCTGATACAGCTTTCAATCCAAAACATGCAGAGATGTCTTGTATTACAGCAAACTTCATTCTGCGTTTTTTTATTGCATGAAGAAGAGTGTAGAAAATGTGAGTATAACAAAATTAAAAGTGTTTTTGTTTGGAACTTTCGACCTGTATATATATAAGCATTCACGAGACACGACCGTTGCGGTTGGCGGAAAAGGAAATGACCATTAGAAAACGGTCATGTCTATTTGAAAAGACACCTCCTGCCAAAATAGATTTTTCAAAAAATTAAAAACTATTCTTATACAGGCAGCCCATCCAATCACAAGAGCTACAAGGGCCCATCTTGAAAATTATTTCAAATGACTCCATGCATATGCTTTTTTCTTATACCAATTTACATAGTAAGTTATGTATTGATATACATAAAGATTTTTATCTAAATATTTAGAAAACATGCGACTTTAATTTCTAACATATTCAGCATTTAATTTTGAAAATTTTATCAAAATAGGCCAACTTTTGAAGAAAAAAATTACGTATTTAGACTGCTTTGAATAATATCACAAATATATGCTAGTTCTACCCACATAAGCTTAACGTGGACAAAGCGGCGAAAACGAATTTTCAAAAAACGACTTAGCAAAAATTTTAATTCTTATTGCATAAATGTATATAACTAGTGAATTTTCAAGCTTCGCCAATTGATGATTTTTTAAAAGTCTCCAAGCCAAAAAAGATTGCAATCTCCACTGGAAAAAAAAAAAATTACCCTAAATTGGACAAACCGATGATGTCCCGCCCAAAAAACCACATATCGAAACACCGCGTTCCTTTAACTATTCATTTTTCAAAACTCTCTCCATCGCCCGATAAATTTGAGATAACATTCAGCAAATAGTCGACTGTCTTGAAAAAGGGCCTTGTAAACTTCGAAACATATAAAAGTCGCTCTTTCAAAGAGAACGCTAAATCGAATACTCAATGGAAAAATTCAGCCTAATATATGCAATAATAGGTGTTTCCCTACTAATATGGTTGATAAAATTTCTGATTTGGTCATGGTGGAAACCATGGCGGCTAGATCGTGCACTCAGAGCTCAAGGTCTCAAAGGAACCGCTTACAGATTCTTATTGGGCGATCTCAAAGAAAACACGAGAATTGATAAAGAAGCAAGGTCCAAACCTATGTCAGTGAATTCTCATAGCATCATCCCTCGTGTTGCGCCTTTACTTCTTGATACTATCAATAAATATGGTAATTTTGTTTTTTAGACTCGAGTTTTTTATCTTTATTTTTGATTGTTTTTGCTGTTTAATTATGTATGTTTGCTCGGCGTTGGTCAATTGCTGTTTGTCATGGTTTCTGCACTCATTTTTAGTTGACATTTATCAGCTGCCAATTAAATTATCAACTAACAAAAATCACTTGATACTTAACAGCGCGACACTTAAAAATGTACCAATGATGCAGCTGAATTTCTACTTCATTTATTAATAAGTTTGGTACAGTGAACTGATCTTATGAATTTTTCTTTAATAAAGAATGGGATCCAAAGATACATGACAAGAAGTAAAATTGGTTTATTGTGGTAGAGCTCACCAATTGCTTGGGCAATTGAGTTGCATTTTTTTTGACAACTCAATTGACGTATTATTGAATGGTCAGGTAGGCTCGACTAATTGCTTTGCCAATTTTCAATGGATGCATTAACAATATACGTTAAACTGACAACTGATTTGACAATTGACTAGCGAATGCAATTGCTCTAACCTCAAATTAAGTTCCAGAGTTTACTATTTAAGGATTTAAAACATCGATTTTGTATTTAGTTGACCATTTGAGCAATTCAGCTGCTATGATATTTGCTAAAACTAACACCAGTCATAAGCATGGAGAAATATGACAGATTTATTAGACTGGGTAAATACCCAGGACGAATAATTATTGACCATTTCTAGTACTTTATTCCACATGAGTTTTGGGTATTTTTTAAAGCATAGTCAATGAGAATTGGAATTTTTCATTACTTGTGGCAAATAGTTACAAAACATATTGGCATAAATGTGATAGTATACTACTTGCATGCAGACAACAGTTTTGGTAAATCAATGTTCATTTATTCAGTTGATTTTATACGCCACATATAATGTCATTGGCTTCTGTAGAAGTTATTTCATTCCAAAGACCAATAAGAGTTATTTTTAGTATTACTAGAGTCCGATATCCATTTTTATGTTACGACTCCAAAAAATTTCAAGCAGTCATTTCTTACATAGAAAAGTCTAGCGATGTTAATGACAAAATATTTGTTTGGTTTTATTTTGTGTTTTGTATCTTCCGTTTTCAACATTCATAACAAAATATGAGTATAGCGGAAGAAAATTTTAGACCATTACGACGACGATGGAAAGACGACGAAGGGTATGAAGGGATGGCGGAACGGATTGATTGTTTTCCATTCCTTTATTTATTTCTCAAACCACGAACAACAAAATAAATTTGTTTTCCATTTTATATGTTAGCGTCATTTTCGAAGTTGACTGTCTTCCCAAAATAGATGGATCGTATGCATGTTTTTTGGACGAAAACGTAAAACTAAAAACGGCAAGCCAAACAAGGCCTTAGCTTCCTAAGTTTATCTCATTTTGTGGTATTTTAATTTAATATAAGACTCATTGCGAAATAATAAGCAACTTGTAATATAGCTTCTGAGCGAATGTGTACATGACTTATATACAAATTCCATGTTTAGATGCTACAAAAAAGTTATTTTTGGTTCTAGTGAAGCAAAATTAAAATAAATAAATAATCTTAATGTGTATTACTATTAATTCACCATCCACTATTGATCCTCTATTCTAAGTCCTTGATAGTGTATTAATTGACGTCCAGAATACAACAGCGCTTGCTGAGAACCTATTGTCACGGTTTAGACATGTATTAGTTACCGATTCATGGTTTATTCATGAAATATTGCTTTCATAAACTTCTGAATTGGAACGCAGGTAAGATTTCCTTTACATGGTTTGGTCCCATCCCAAGAGTTGCTCTAACAGACCCTGAGCTGATAAGAGAAGTGTTATCCAACAAATTCGGACACTTTGGTAAACAAAAGATTAGCCCACTTGGTCAATTGCTAGCAACAGGACTAGTAAGTTATGAAGGTGAAAAATGGGCAAAGCATCGCAGGATTATCAACCCTGTTTTCCATGTGGAAAAATTGAAGGTAATTGATTTTTGTAAATGCCGCCTCAAACAATCATAAGCAACTATTATCCATTTTTTTTCCTTTCAATCTAAGTTTTATATTACTATTTCCAAGATCTCATTAATTTACTGTTAAAAATACTCTGTTTATTTGTCTATCAATCTATTCTATATTATTGACTTTGGTGTATCACAAAAGCCTGTTGGTGTAGTGGCAGCGATAGCATTTTTTTTGTTATATTATATGCCTTTTATATCCTTTTGGTTGTTCATAAAATACTTTAAAAATTCTTCTTTTAAGAGATATGGATCGGAAAAACATATTTTTATCATATCGATAGCCTAAAGTGCTTGCGGAATATGATTTTAAGACCAACGATACACCAGAGGGAGAGGGGTTTGAATAGTTTATATACATTTGCCAGTTGATTTCAAAGTTTTACATTTGTATGATCTACATGTGTACTATATATACTACTCAATCAAAGTATATAACTGATATAATTCCAAATCAATACTACTTTAAACATAGATAAGTTATAAGCATATAATCCCTTGTCGAACCAGAGAGTTGTGAATAATATATGTGGTAAAAATAAAGTAAGATAAAGATAATGCAAACAATGAGACACATTGATTTTATACTAGTTTGGGTGTTTCCAACCCTACATCTATTCCCGTAATAATCTCTAATGATCTTGCTATCGCTCACATAAATGGGTTCTAATACAGCAGATATTTTCCCGAGAATTCAGTGCATTGGTTGCACATAATCTATTCCCAAGGGATACAAATGCAAGAATAACACTTTCTTTCAAGAAGTATAAACTGCAATTCACATTTCATAGTTCCATATTACAAAGGTTCTACAGATTTCCATGGATTTTAGTTTGAAAATCAGAGATTGAGTGGCACAAATTTGCGAAATATTATGACTAGAATTGAAGCACAAGAAATCATAATGTTTTTACAATATGAGAGTTCTTCTCAAAAGCATTCTTTATTTAGAAGGATGAAAAGAAGTGTCCTTTTCTAAAAATTAGTGTTAGTAATGTAACTGTTATAAAAATGACCATTCAAAGGTGACCGTTAGAAAAACGACCACTATAATTTCAAAAAGATTCCAAAACTGTTCATTCAAACCAAACAGACATTCTATCGACAAAGTTGTTTGTTCTATGGACACAATTGTATAACAACTGAGATGAATTTTCAATTTTTGAAATTCAAATCAAATATTTTGAAAGATAATATTTTTTACTGAAAATCGTTTTGAAAGTATTTAAAATTATGTTTAAAAAGATGCACAATCATTCACAAAAATGTAATATTTAAAAAAAAAAATTGAAGTATACATTTGTAAATGGACGGTGTACATTGACAAGTGTATGATATCTGTCACAAGTTTCTATTTAAATATTTGTTCTTTCTTTCTCCTGTCACATCAACCAAATATTTAAATATAAACTTGTAGTTGATATCCAGAGGCTACAAATGGTGCTAAATAAAAGGGGTTATTGATCCTAGCTCATATATATATTTCACCACAAACTCTGACTTAAATAATAGCACTAGTGGGAAGATGAAGAAAGTGCTACTACTTAATTCAAAATTTGTGGTGGAAATCAAGGGGCATTTGAGGTGCTGCACTGTTTGAAATGCTGTTGAACACTCCTCTATACACACACATCCTTTTTAATCTCCCCGATATATTATTATTTAAATCGGAACCTACGGTGGAAATCAGAGAAGAAATGCGGTGTAGTCAAAATGTGTTGTAGTCGATCCTTACCCATCTCTAATCCCTCTAAAGTGTTATTATGCGGCGTCCCACATTTATACTTACATTAACCAAGAACACTACGGGGTAATGCCGTCGAGTAGCACGAAGAATGAGGCTGTTGAGGAGCGACCATCTGTGTAATTGCTTTGTGCGAGTATCGATATGTCAGATAGTATGACATGCATTTCATTTCAAGAGGAAATCTAACATATCATATACAAACTCAAAGCTACTGCACAATGACTATGTGGCCTTCGGAAACAAATATAAAATAAGCATAACACAAGATCAGTCACAGATATTCATACTACTAAGGCGGAAACAGATATGAATATAACACATAAAAGTGTATATCAAAGTAGTGGTCATACAAGATCCACCATATCACAAAACAATAGGTATAAGTGTTAGACAAAAGAATATGTATACATCAACGAGTCTCTATCTCGAATGTATAAAAACAAAAACAACTGAGCTAAAGTAGTTAACCAAAAGTCAGAAGCTAGTCCCTGCTAAGAAGTTAAGTGGAAGCATTTGAAACACCTCGGTTTGACCCGAGTATTATTTAAGAAGAAAAATAATAAACGGATCAGTTTAACTATAAATATCATACAATATGAGATTGGATAGGAGATATGACAAAAAAATATATGATATCAATAATGTCATACTCCGACAAATATATATTTGATAATAATGAAAATCATACAATATCTCAAATCTCCTCAAATATCCAAAAAGAATATCATATTCTTTAGCTTATTCACCAAACCTTAAATATTGACAAAACATATCAATGCAAATCGTAAAAATGGGTGAAACATAAATTCCAGAAATCAATAATTAGAAATCCAGAAAACACAAAGGGGATGCCTATCACAAACGGAAGCATGAAAACTCACCAACACGTGTATCACAAACGAGACACTATCCCATGGGTCGCTAATCCATAAAGCTGGTGTAACAACGTAGTACAACGGTACGCCCGAGGAATCTGAAACTCAAATAAGCTGGAACGACGTAATACGACGATACGCCCGATGAACTGAACTCCATAAAATGGTTAATAAAACTCATAGGTCGCTAGCCTATAAAAATGAGACGAAGCTCAACAGAACGGGGTAGTCCCCCATGCGGACAAAGCGACATTGCATATCGCTAGTATAAACCTCAAAATGGTCGTCATAGATCAAGAAGTGTAAATTACATCAAGCTAGTAAATAAATGAGTTTAGCTTTATGTCTCATAACCACTGGTTTAACTTAAATATTTACGAATAAATTGTAGATTTCCACTTGAAAATTGTCACAAGAATTAAATCTAACAAGTCTAAGAATTAACCGATGAAGTAAAAGCAAGTGTTTCATACCCCTTGTTTTGCTAAGTCGTTTAATTGGAGTTCTCATACGAATGAGGTAAATGTTTGTATATACCAATAGATTGGAAAACGGTTTTAAAAATAAGCTTTGTATTAAAAGAAATGTTGTAATTACATTTGTGAAAGGGCTTGAATGTTTACTACTAGTATAGAAACCTTTGTATTTTAAAGTGACAAAGTATAGAAATAATTGTAAAAACAATCTATCATCAAATTCCACATTCGACAATGTGAATTAAAACCATAAAAATCGATATCAAATCCATCAAATAGATATTCCCAAAAATCCAGAAAAGAAGTCATCAAAGTCGATATTAAATGACAACAACTAACCAGATCAACAAAAAACGATAAAAATTGAAAATGCACTCAAAAACAGGCAAAATAAGCAAAATTCAACAGAACCAGACGTCTGGTAGGTTTAGCCAGACGTCTGAACCTGGGTTCTGGAAGTTCATATTTTTTCCTCATTTTCCTTTTTATTTTCTGAAGCCTTGCAGACTTTTGATTGGATTTAATCAAACGTCTGGTCATGGGCTCTGCCATTCTTTTTGCCGTTTCTTTTGTTTCTCAGAGCTCCAATCAGACGTCTGGATTTTTCAACCAGACGTTTGATTGCCTGTGCCAGGCAACAATTTGCCTAGGCCATTGATGGGCAAATCAATTTGAAAGCAATCGAACGAGTGATGGAGGTAAGGGATTTATGCCAAGCTACAATCTAGCCCTATAGGCTCTTTGATACACCATAGATGACATGTCTGAACATCCATAATAGGATTTTCATAAATTTTGACTTCAAAACCAAAAATTGAAAAATTCATCAAACCAATTTTAATCAAAAGTAGTTGAACATGAAATAGAAGTTAAGTATTCATACCTAACAACAATGAAAGTTATAGACATAGATGTGAGTTCAAGAACTCATCTTTAAATTAAAAAACAAGAAATGAGAAGCACTAAAACATGCTTAGACCAATTCATCTTCACTACACCTCTAAAATCTACAATCTATTATCAAATGCAAAGTTTCTTCTAAGTTAGGTTATAGGAAAAATCAAGAATTGAAAAGGCTTTGAAATGAAGAGGATGAAGAGGATGTTTATATAAGCTTCTTCTAGATTTTAGAACTTGAATTTGAATTTGCTAAGAGAACTAGGGTTTAAGAATTTAGTTTCCTCTCCCACCATTTTTCCTAGGGCTTAAGTGTTAGGAAATTATGAGTGAAATGAATGAATGAAGAGGAATGTAGTGGGGGCTATCAGGTAGAAGAGTTTGAGTTCTCTTGTTGAGTCAGTGGGCTAGAACCCAATCTCAAGCTCAAATGAAAATACCAAAATCCTAATCAACTCTAAACATATCAATGTTTATACTTAAACAAGTTGTAAACGTCGTTATAAACTCAATGGAAATGGTCTCGATTTCGGATTCGACTGTTCACAAAAAGTCACATTTCGGACTTTAAATTCAACTAACGATGCTATATTTAAATAAACATTTAAATATGTAATCGTAAAATATGCAGGTTGTTACAAACTCTCATCCTTAAAGAAATTGCGTCATCGCAATACTTAAAGAAGAAAATAAAGAGTGACAACCACTCTAAGACATAATAACACCAAAGAAAAAAATTGAAATGAGAAGTTCACCTTAAGGAGCACGAAAGAGTAAGTCCGGATGTGTTCGCTCGATGAATTCTCTGGATTTTCAAGAACAATCCCTAGGATTTGCGGACCATTGAACTTTCACAAGCGGAACATCTTTATTACGAAAGCGTTTAACCTCCGTAGTAATGATGCGAATAAGATGTTGCTCATAAGTCAAATTAGGTGAAATTTCAATTTCTTCAATAACACCGGACTCAAGAATAGAATTGGAATCTCTAAGACATTTTCGTAGTTCAGAAACGTGGAATACGTCATGAATAACAGAAAATTGAGCCGCTAATAAAAGACCATAAGCCACGGAACCAATGCGTTCGATGATTGAAAATGGACCAATATGTCGAGGTGTCAATTTTCCTGAACGATTGAAATACACAACACCTTTCATAGGTGAAATACGAATGAACACCAAATCTTCCACAGAAAATTCTAATTTCCTTCTTCAGTTATCGGTATAGGATTTTTGTCTACTTTGAGCTTCTCTTATCCTATGATGAATAAGTTCAATCTTTTTTGTGGAATCATGAATAAAATTTGGACCTAAAAGCAGTTTCTCACCGGCTTCAATCCAACACGAAGGAGATCGGCATGGCTTTCCGTAGAGTGCCTTGAAAGGTGCCACATCAATACTAGATTGGAAGCTATTATTGTAAGAAAACCCAACAAGAGAAATATAATCTTTCCAACTTCCATCAAAATCAAGAACACATGCACGAAGAAATTTTTTAAGAGTTTGATTCACACGCTCTGTTTGTCCATCAGACTGAGGATTGTAAGCGGTGCTAAAATTAAGCTGCGTTACCAAAGCTTTTTGAAGACCTTTCCAAAATCCACTAGTAAATAATGGATCACGATCGCTAACAATAGAAGTAGGAACTCCATACAATTTAACAATTTCTTTAACATAGAGTTTAGCCGAAAGAGGTACGGTCCGGTTGGACCGAACGGGAAGAAAATGCACGGGTTTTGTAAGTCTATTTACGATCATCCATAGACTGTCATGACCCGAAAGGGAACGGTGAAGACCGTCAATAAAGTCCATGGAAATTTGATCCCACTTTCAAACAGGAATGTCCAAAGGTTGTAATAACCCACCGGGCCTTTGATGTTCGGCCTTTATGAGTTGGCAAGTCATGCAACGCTTAATAAAATTAGTAATATCAAATTTAATTCCATCCCAATAATAAAGTCGTTTCATGTCCGCGTACATTTTACTACTACCGGGATGAATGGTAAATTTTGAACGATGAGAATCTTCTAAAATGTCTTTACGAAGATCACTAATATTTGGCACAATAAATCAATCAAATTTTCGAATGCCTCCGCGAGCATCGATTTTAAAGTCTTTCAAACCATCAACATTATTCTTATCCCTACAACTTTGGCTAAGAAGAACCAATTCGGGATCTTGCTTTTGAGCTTCAAGGATGCGGTCCAAAAGAAAAGGATGAGCCTCAAGGCTACATAAAACAAGAGACGAACATGAATTGGATTCACTATCTCGAATCTCACAAGTGTACAAAGTCTCGAAATCATTCCATTCAGATTTCATGTAAACAACCGTTTGTTGCTTATGACCAAGGGCATCGGCAACACGATTTCCCTTTTCGGGAGTATAAAAAATATCAAGATCATAAAATGCAAAGAATTCGAGGCAATGTTGTTGACGTAAATTAAGTTTTTTTTTTAGAGAACAAATATTTCAAAGATTTATGATCGGTATAGAGAACAAAATTTTCTCCCAACAGATAATGACATCAAATTCTGAGGGCGAAACAATGACCGTGAGCTCTAAATCATGAGTAGCATATCTAGTCTCAGCAGACTTTATTGCATAGAAGCATAAGCGATAACACGTTCCATTTGCATGAGTATGGCTCTCAAACCAACATGACTATCATCGGTATAAGCAATCAAGTCTTAATTTCCTTCACGAATCATAAGAATAGGAGCATCGAAAATGAGTTCTTTTGATTTCTGAAAAGCAGCTTCACATTTGTCCGACCATATGTACTTAACTCCCTTCTTTGTCAAACTAATAAGAGGTACGGAAATTTTAGAAGCCTTTTATGAAACGATGGTAATAACCCGCCAATACAAGAAAACTACGGATTTCCATCACACTTTTCGGTCTCTTTCAATTTTGAATCGCTTCAATCTTTGAAGGATCCATGGAAATTCCAGATACAGAAACAATATGTCCTAAAAATTTCACACGGGATTGCCAAAAGTGACACATAGAAAATTTTGCCTTCAATTGATTGCTTCTAAGGGTCTCCAACACAATTCAAAGATGTTTTTCATGCTCTTCCTCGGTTTTAGAATAAACAAGAATGTCATCTATAAAGATGAGAACAGATCGATCGAGGAAGTCTTTGAAAATTTGGTTCATAAGGTCAACGAAATAAGTTGTAGCACTCGTCAAACCAAATAGCATAATAAGTCATTCATAAGATCCATAACGAGTACGAAACGATGTCAAAGGAATGCCATCCTCTGAGATACGAAGCTTATGAAAATCGGTTGCTAAGTCTAACCGTGAAAAAACTCTAACAACGCTAAGTTGATCGAATAAATTATCAATCCGAGATAAAGAATATTTATTCTTAATGGTGATATCATTAAGCTTGCGGTAGTCAACCCAAAGCTTAAATGTACCATCGGATTACTTCACAAAAATAGCTGAACCTCCTCAAGGAGAGGAACTAAATCGAATAAACTGTTTCGCTTCCAATTCGGGTAATTGTTTTCGCATTTCTTATTTTTCTTATTGGACACACGATAAGGAGGATGAGAGATATGTAGCACTTCAGGGATTAGATTAATTTTGAACTCAATTGCTCGCTTCGGTGGTAATCCTAAAACGGGCTCAAACATATCGGAAAATTCCCGAACAGCGTGAATGAGGAAAATGACATCTTTCTCATCATCATTATCGTCATCATGTGGATTTAGAGAATATAAGTATGCCACCAAATTGAAATTTGAATCTTTAAGAACAATAAAAATCTACTAAACAGATTGGGGATATCGAAGATGGATAGTCCTCTCGGGACATAGGATGTTGGCTTCATAATGATTAAGCCAATCCTTTCACAAAATCATTCTGAAACCTAAGTAACGCATAACATGCAAATTGGCACGGAAAACATAATCACATAGAATAATTTCAATATCCTTACAAAATAAATTGAGTGTTGCGGATCCACCAACGGGTTTCGCAATTCTTAATGAACTCATCAAGCTCATAACATTTAAAGACAAAGTATTAATAAGTTCTTTTGATATAAAAGAGTGAGATGCACCCGTATAAAAAAGAACTCGAATATGATGATCATGAAACATAATAATGCTATCATGGACAGAATGAGAAATACCTTGACCAAGAGAAGTGTTACTAGGACCTTGCACAACATTCAGCTTTCCCTCTTTATTGTTTTGAAGTTTGAGACATGAAGATATAAGATGAGCCGAGCTTTTGCAATAGCGGCAATAAAGGGGTTTCAGACACCTATTTGCATAATGGTTCTTAGAACCACAATTGTAGCATTGTCCACGACTAGAGGTAGGAGTCTTTGCTACCGAAGTTGCTTGCTTTCCTTTCTTGTTGGGATTAGAGCCTTTGAACTTATTATCGTGATGCCTCTTTTTGTTGTTATTGAAGTTTTTTTGGCACCCCCAACATCACTATCACTTTCTTTATCGGCCTCTTTAAGTCGAAAAACGATATCTACAAGCTGATCGAAAGCCCTTATAGTTTCAAAAGTAAAGCCGTTTTGAAATTCTTATTCAACCCTTAGATAAACTTCTAATTTTTCTTCAATGGGGTATTAATATACTCGATCCGTATTTAAAGAGAGATTCAAATGACGCGACATAATCCGTCACAGAAGATTCACCTTGAACAAGGTCAATAAAGTGTCGGGCTAAAGTTACCTTTTCAGCTTCCGGCACAAACTTTAACTCGAATCTTTTCCGAAATTGCTTCCAAGTAAGATGCGCTTCAGCAATTTTCGAAACCAAAAGCTCATACCAATATAATGCTCTCTCCTGGAGCATGTTAGAAGCCACTTGGACTCGATGTAGATCCACAAGATTCATGCGAGAAAAGATGCGATCGTATGTTCTAAGCCAAGCTTGGACTTCTATAACGCTTTCGGAACTCTTGAATGACCTTCCATTCAAATTGGTATAATCACTGCACAAGCGTGCAAACTCGGATTTAGGGTGAGTATGCTCAGGAATGGGTCCAGCAGCTTGGGCATTATTTACAAGATCCAAAAGCTGTTTGGCAGACATGAATACGCCATCCTGAGGAGTAGCACTGGATACCAGTGCTGGGATGGCCAGGTCTAACTATTTCTCTTCTTTAAAAAAGAAAGAAAGAAAGAAGAGGAAAAAAGTTATTCTTAAAATGAATATCAAACAAACTTGATTGATAAATCATAAAAGAAAATCGGATAGAAAGGTCTTGTGACTCGAATTAAATCCTAAGGCACGATTACTAAGAGAGACTTAGGACAATGATTCTTGCTAGATCATTCTACATTGTTCCGAAGTTTGACTCTGATACCAAGCCGTGACGCTCCACCTCTATATTCACACTAGCCAAGAACATTAAGGGGTAATGCTGTCGACTAGCACGAAAAATCAAGCTGTTGAGGAGCGACCATCTGTGTAATTGCTTTGTGCGATTACCGATATGTCAGATAGTATGACATGCATTCCATTTCAAGAGAAAATCTGACATATCAAATACAAACTCAAAGCTACAACACCGTGACTATGTGGTCTTCGGAAACAAATATAAAATAAACATAACACGAAATAAGTCACAGATATTCATATCACTAAGGCCGAAACAGATATGAATATATCGTGTACATCAAAATAGTAGTCATACAAGATCCACTATATCACAAAAGAATAGGTACAGGTGTTAGACAAAAGAATATATATACATCAAGAAGTCTCTATCTCGAATGTATAAAAACAAAAACCATTGGGCTAAAGTAGTTAGCCAAAAGTCAGAAGGTAGTCTCTGCTAAGAAGTCGAGTGGAAGCACCTGAAACACCTCGATCTAAACCGAGTATCATTTAAGAAGAACAATAATAAACAGATCAGTCTAGCTATAAATATCATACAATATGAGGTAGGATAAGAGATATGACAAATATATATAATAATAATAAAGTCATACTATGACAAATATATATTTGATAACAATGAAAATCATACAATATCTCAAATCTCCTCAAATATTCAAAAAAAATCATATTCTTTAGCTTATTCATCAAACCTCAAATATTGACAAAACATATCAATGCAAATCACAAAAATCAGTGAAACATAAATTCCAGAAATCAATAATTAGAAATCCAGAAAACACAAAGGGGGAGGCATATCACAAATGGGAATATCCCTTAAGTAATCATGCGTAATTTTAATGAAAAATTAAAAATACGTATCTCTTTTTAATGCTTTATATCCTGTTGGAACCTATGTTTTCAAACTTGTTTTAACACCATATGAATGTAATACATTTGATAATGAGAAACTTGTGATAAAACGAGATGCTTGTGGTGTATGAGAGAATTTGCTAGCATTAGAGCTAGATGCAAACTTTGTACAAGAATGAATGCATGATTAGATGATCTAGGTTTTTCATTTTTCTTACTTTTAGAAAGTGTAGTATATCCTAAACCAAATTTATTAATAATGGGTTTGGATGAAGTAGCGTACCCAAGTTTTCTTTGCCCTTTTCAAACTTGTTAACATTTTTATTCATCTCATCATATTTAGAGTTACAATCTTTAGTGTCCTTTTTCTATTGCGGAGATTGTAGTTTTAAGATCATCAACTTGTTAATGTAGAGAAATGTTTTTCAACATGACAGGTTATTTTCTTTTTTCTAAAGTTGAGATCCTAGTATTAAGGCGACTCATTTATCTTTATGACTCATTCCTTTTCTTCTCAAAGCAGTCTGTTTGTTTGGTCAATCTATAAATAGAGTCTAGAATTCCTTCATTTTTTGTGATTTTTGTGTAATTTATTACGTGTGCCTACAAATTTATCAAAAGAAAAACAGGCAAAAACATTAGTAGTGCCAGTGACCATTATTTTTCAAACATTTCAGACGATGAAAAGTACATGAAATACTTGCTCTTACACCAAACATAAGTCCATGTGGAATAGGATTAGTGGATATGAATAGTGTAGAAATACTTTTGCTTACTGATTTCAAAGTTTAACACTTGTATGATGTATATGTGTAATAAATCTACCACTTAATCAAAGTATATAATTGATACAATTCCAAATCAAAACTACATCAAGCACAGATCCATTATAAATATGTAATCACTAGTCAAACCCAAAAGCAGTAAATAATATATTGGATGAAAGTAAAGTAAGGTAAAGAGAATGCTAACAGTAGGACACATTAATTTTGTATTAGTTCAGGTCTTTCCATCCCACATCTAATCTCATAGCAATCTCTACATATTGCATCATCAAAGGTCTTGTTATTGCTCGTAAGGTGGATTCTAATACAACAATCTTTTTCCCAAAGACTTAACATACTAGTTGCACACAATCTCCTTCCAAGAGGCACAATCATAACAACGGTTCTTCTTCCAAAAAGTACAAATATCAATTCATAGTTTTCGATCACAAAGGTCCTACAAACCACTGCAATGAATTTTTGAACATGTGTTTGAAGAGTAAGATTGACAGCAAATCAGAAAAATCAATTGGGAAAGAAAGTAATAATCCGTTCCAGTTTGCAAATCAAAGAATGAGAATTATGGCACAAATTAGCAAAATATTACGATTAGAACTGAAACACAAGAAATCCGAATGTTTTTAGAAAAACGAAATTTTGGAAGCCGTGTCCAAAATCTTAAAAATGCACTCTCTATTTATAAGGATGAAAGAAAACGGCCATTAGAAAAGCGACCCTTAAAAAAAGACAATTAGAAAAACAATCATTACAAAAACAACCATTCTAATATCAAAATGATTCCAAAATTGCTCATTCAAATTGAATTGTCATTTTTATCGATGAAGTTGTCTGATATGTTGATAGATGCA